>CAMZMU010000035.1:56009494-58819001 GCA_947311845.1 Poa pratensis
TTTGTACAAGGCTGATGATACTCCAGTTGCTCTTGTTAAGGTTCAAGGTATGGCTGCCACCGCAAAACAGGTGGAATCCCAGGTGGCGCGGCTGTGTGCAGTTCAGTCTTGGTGTTGGGAAGCAATCCCTAATGGAGAAACTCCTTCACGGTAAACTTTCCGTCCAAAGATGCCTTAATGAGATTTGATGGTATTGAGCTTCGTATACCTTCTCAGTCTACCAAACTAGTATCCAGCCCGTGGAAACCAGTGGATGTGGCGCACAAGATGGAGTTACATCAGACTTGGGTTCATGTCACTGGAGTCCCAAACCCGCAGAGACATTTCTGGGGAGTGTGGAAGTTGGATCCCTCATTGGTTCAACTATTGATGTGGATAGGCTCTCCCTCCGTCCCCGAGGTGTGGTCCGTATCTTAGTAGGAATGATGGCTGATGACTGTTTCGAAGATGCGGATGAGTTGGGGCCGTTTAAAAGGATAGGATTTTATCTTTCGGCCAGAGGCTGCGGATTTTGTTCCAGAGGCAGATTTTATTCCTTCATTTGGCAGCGCAAGGGAAAGATGACTCAGACCACAATGGGATGGAGGAGGATGACATTGGAGGACAGACAGGGCAAGGTGGCGTCTCCGACATTGGATCGGGTGCTACTAGTATGTCTCTTGACCCTACTCCTGCTACGGGTGGGGGCCATGTACAAGGAGCTTCGATGGCACATCTGCTGAAGGGGGTGGCACTCACTCCTTTTAAACCCTAATCCGAAGACCCCTAGAGCTATCGAGTTGGTAAAAAAATGGAAGGAGGCTGCTGTTTCGGTTGTGCTGATGGAAACCTGTGTTTCCAGCCCAACCAGAGCTGAGTGTGGCGCACCTCCCATGGGCGGTCCGCAGCTACCGATCGCCACTGGCCGCTTCGGCCGGTGGACAGCGGTGTGCTGGAGGACCATGTGTAGCCGGAGTTGGGGCGCGGCGTGCAGCAGCCAGCTGGCGTGCTGCTATCTTCCGCCCGCGCGGCAGGCAGCTCGGGCGATGAGGGCGCTCCACAGGCCACCGCGGGCTCCTCCTTGATGCCTGATACGTCTCCAACGTATCCATAATTTCTGCTGTTCCATGCTTATATTATACCATTTGCTACATGTTTTATATACACTTCATATCACTTTTATGCATTTTCTGGGACTAACCTATTAACAAGATGCCACAGTGCCAGTTCCCTGTTTTCTGCTGTTTTTGGTTTCAGAAAGTTACTTCTGGAAATATTCTCGGAATTGCACGAAACAAAAGGCCAAGTCCCTATTTTTCCAGCACGTACACGGAGTCCGAAGGAGAGACGAAGGAGAGCCACGAGGTGGCCAAACCACCTGGCGGCCGGCAGTGGGCCCAGCCGCCGCCTGTGGTTTGGGCCCCTCGGGGGTCCGCCGACATCGCCCCTTCGCCTATTTATTCCCCGAGACGTGAAAACCCTAAAACACCGAGCCTTTCATCCAGAACATATTCGCTGCCGCCGCCGTCGTCAACCCTAACTCGGGGGGTTCTGAAGCTCTTCCCGGCACCCTGCCGGAGAGGGGAATCATCACCGGAGGGCTCTACATCGCCATGCCCGCCTCCGGAGTGATGCGTGAGTAGTTCATCCTTGGACTATGGGTCCATAGCAGTAGCTAGATGGTTGTCTTCTCCACTTGTGCCATCATGTTTAGATCTTGTGAGCTGCCTATCATGATCAAGATCATCTTATTGTAATGCTACATGTTGTGTTTGCTGGGATCTGACTTATATTGATACCTATGTGGAGCTGAATATTATATTATCATGTCTATGTCATTTGTGATCTTGCATGCTCTCCGTTACTTGTTGAAGCCTTGGCCAAGTGAATACTTGTAACTCCAAGAGGGGGTATTTATGCATGATAGTTGGGTTCAACCTCTATTTAACCTGGGATAGTGACAGCAAGTTCTAAGGTTGTAGATGTGTTGTTGCCACTAGGGGTAAAACAGCAATGCTTTATTCAAGGATGAATGTATTGTTTACATTACGCACATTACTTAATGCAATTGTCTGTTGCTTGCAACTTAATACTGGAAGGGGTACGGATGTTAACCGGAAAGTGGACTATTTAGGCATAGATGCATGCTGGATAGCGGTCTATGTACTTTGTCGTAATGCCCAAATGAATCTCATAGTAGACACCACAGCTCACACATGCATGTTATATGCACTTATCAATTGTCAATTGCCCAGCTGTAATTTGTTTACCCAGCATGTTAGTTATCTTATTGGAGAGACACCACTAGTGAACTGTGGACCCCGGTCCATTCTTTTACATCTGAAATACAATCTACTGCAATCATTGTTCTCTACTGTTTTATGCAAACAAACATCATTTCCATTCGATACGTTTAACCCTTTGTTTTCAGCAAGCCGGTGAGATTGACAACCTCACTGTTAAGTTGGGGCAAAGTAATTTGATTGTGTTGTGCAGGTTCCACGTTGGCACCGGAATCCCTGGTGTTGCGCCGCACTACACTCCTTCACCAACACCTTCGAAGCAAACCTCGTTTTCCTACTGGTTCGATTAAACCTTGGTTTCATACTGAGGGAAAACTTGCTGCTGCACTCATCATACCTTCCTCTTGGGGTTCCCAACTGACGTGTGACGTACAAGCATTGTTTCTGTTGTTGCCGGGAGATATTCCCTCGTCAACTAGCCAGCAACACGTTTTCTGGCGCCGTTGCCGGGGAAAACCGAATTGCTTCTGCAAGGGGAGTCTCTCACACCCAATCTCTTTACTTTGTTATTTGTCTTGCTTAGTTTATTTTTATTTAGTCTTGTTTGCTCTCTTTATCAAAAACACAAAAAAATTAGTTACTTGTTTAATTCAGTTTGATTTTGTTTTTCAAAATGAGTACTCCTGAGAACACTAAGTTGTGTGACTTCACTAGCACAAACAACAATGATTTCATATGCACTCCTATTGCTCCACCTGCTTCTACAGCAGAATTTTATGAAATTAAACCTGCTCTATTAAATCTTGTTATGAAAGAGCAATTTTCTGGTGTTAGTACTGATGATGCTGCTGCCCATCTTAATAACTTTGTTGAACTTTGTGAAATGCAAAAGTATAAGGATATGGATGGGGATATTATAAAACTGAAACTTTTTCCTTTCTCCTTGAGAGGAAGAGCTAAAGAATGGTTGCTTTCTTTGCCTAGAAATAGTATTGATTCTTGGACAAAATGCAAAGATGCTTTCATAGGGAAATATTATCCTCCTGCTAAGATTATATCCTTGAGAAGTAGCATTATGAATTTTAAACAACTTGATAATGAACATGTTGCTCAAGCTTGGGAAAGAATGAAATCTTTGGTGAAGAATTGTCCCACTCATGGACTGACTACTTGGATGATCATCCAAACCTTTTATGCAGGATTAAATTTTTCCTCAAGGAACTTATTGGATTCAGCCTCTGGAGGAACCTTTATGTCCATCACTTTAGGTGCAGCAACAAAGCTACTTGATGATATGATGATCAACTATTCCGAATGGCACACCGAAAGAGCTCCTCAAGGTAAGAAGGTAAATTCTGTTGAAGAAACCTCCTCTTTGAGTGATAAGATTGATGCTATTATGTCTATGCTTGTGAATGGTAGATCTCATGTTGATCCTAATAATGTTCCTTTAGCTTCATTGGTTGCTCAAGAAGAGCATGTTGATGTAAACTTCATTAAAAACAACAACTTCAACAACAATGCTTATAGGAATAATTTTGGTAGCAACAATTATAAGCCTTATCCTTCAAATGGTTATGGCAATTCTTATGGTAATTCCTACAGCAACAATAGAAGTGTGTCCTCTGATCTTGAAGCTATGCTTAAAGAATTTATTAGCACACAAAAAGCTTTCAATAAAACTGTTGAGGAAAAGTTTGAAAAAATTGATGATCTTGCTCTAAAGTTGATAGTCTTGCTCATGATGTTGAAATTCTAAAACTGAAAGTTATGCCTAATGAAGTTAAAGATATTAAGTCATTTGCTACAGCAAATGCCATCCAAGTTCGAATTGATAATAATATTAGGATGTTGGCTGAATTGCATGCTAGGTGGGAAAAAGAGGAAGAACTTGAAAAAGAGAATAGTATAGTTAGAGTTTGTACTATCACCACCACTAGTAATGCTAATGTTTCACATGCTAGTAAACCTCCTACTATTGATGGTAATGTTATTGGTGTTGGTAATGTCTCTACTACTTCTGCAAAGCGTTTGAAATTGCCTAAAACTGCTGAAACTTTTTCTGATAAAAGTGCTGAAATTTTTCAAACTATTGGAGACAATGGTTCCACCACCATTGACAATAATGATTTTGATTTTGATGATTGTAACATCTCTGAAGTTATTATGTTCTTGCAAAAATTAGCTAGAAGTCCCAATGCTAGCACTATTAATTTGGCTTTTACAAAGCATATTACAAATGCTCTTTTGCAAGCTAGGGAGGAGAAGTTGAAACTTAAAGCTTCTATTCCTAGGAAATTAGAAGATGGTTGGGAACCCATCATTAAGGTAAAGGTGAATGATTTTGATTGCAATGCCTTGTGTGATCTTGGTGCAAGTATTTCGTTTTGCCCAAGAAGCTTTATGATATTCTTGATTTGCCACCTTTGGAACATTGTTATTTGGATGTTTTTCTCGCTGATAATGCTATGAAGAAACCTTTGGGGCGAGTTAATGATGTTTTTATTACAGTAAACAATAACCTTGTCCCGTTGATTTTATTGTTATGGATATTGAATGCAATGCATCTTGTCCTATTGTTTTGGGAAGACCTTTTCTTCGAACTGTTGGTGCCATCATTGATATGAAAGAAGGTAATATAAGGTACCAATTTCCTCTCAAGAAAGGTATGGAACACTTCCCTAGGAAGAGAATGAAGTTACCTTTTGACTCTATTGTTAGAGCAAGTTATGATGTTGATGCTTCTTCTCTTGACAACACTTGATTTTCACTTTCTGCGCCTAGCTGAAAGGCGTTAAAGAAAAGCGCTTATGGGAGACAACCCATCGTTTTTATTTGCTGTTATTTTTGTTTTCTTTGAGTCAAGGAGTTTTGTTACTTCTGTAGCAACTCCTTTGTATCTTTATTTTATCGCAATGTTGTGCCAAGTAAAGTTCTATATTGAAAGTTGATGCAAGATTTGGATTTCTGCGCAGTGACAGATTTTTAGCTGTCACGGATTTGAGCTTATCTCCCTGTAGAAAATTCAAAAAATTCTGAAAAAATCACGCATATTCCTGAGATATGTACGCAACTTTCATTATTTTAGGCCAGATCCATCTGAGCAACTTAAGTGCCTCGAAAAAATTCGTCATTCCAGACTGTTCTGTTTTTGACAGATTCTGCCTTTTGTTTTGCATTCGCTCTTTTACTGTGTTTGTGTGGATTTCTTTGCTCCACAAAGCATTGGTGGCTGTAGCTAATGTCCAGAAGCTTTGGGATTGATTGTATCATTACAGAATATGAGAATTTTTGATTATGCACTAACCCTCTAATGAGAACTGTCTTGAGTTTGGTGTGAAGGAAGTTTTCAAGGATCAAGCGAGAAGGGTGATATTATGTGATCAAGAAGAGTGAAAAGCCTAAGCTTGGGGATGCCCCCGTGGTTCATCCCAACCATATTCAGAGAGACTCAAGCGTCTAAGCTTGGGGATGCCCAAGGCATCCCCTTCTTCATCAACAAACTTATCAGGTCATCTCTAGTGAAACTATATTTTAATTCTTTCACATCTTATGCGCTTTACTTGGAGCGTCTGTGTGTTTTTATTTTTGTTTTTGTTTGAATAAATTCGGATCCTAGCAATCCTTGTGTGGGAGAGAGACACGCTCCGCTTTTTCATGTGAATACTCATGTTCTTCACTTATATTTGTTGAGTATTCTTAACTAGCTACTGCAGTGCTTTTAGCTCCTGTTTTTCATGCATCTCTTCGAGCTGTTAGCACTTGTTTATAAATACTCTCTTGCTGCATTATATTATCATTTGGAGAGTTTATGTTTAAATAAATTGATTGGTGTTTGTTTGGAAGAAAGAAAATGCTACATGTAGTAGTTGGTATTGGAAAAGACATATGCATTCTTGTAGATCATTGTCTTGTTTGATTTGATGCTTTGCAATTGTTTTGAGCTCTCAAGTAGATCATGTTTAAGCTCTTGCATCATGTAGTTAAAGCCTAGTAGTGGAGAACTACCGTAGAGCTTGTTGAGACTTGGGATGCATATTTGTTCTCTCTAAGGTCTAGATATTTTCTGGTAAAATGTTTGAGCAACAAGGAAGACAGTGTAGAGTCTTATAATACTTGCAATATGTTTTTATGTGATTCTTGCTGTACCGGTTTATACTTGTGTTTGCTTCAAACAACCTTGCTAGCCTAAACTCTGTACTGAGAGGGAATGCTTCTCGTGCATCCAAAACTTGAGCCAAAACCCATGCCATTTGTGTCCACCATACCTACCTACTATGTGGTATTTCCTGCCATTCCAAGTAAATATTTCATGTGCTACCTTTAAACTATTCAAAACTTTATTACTCCTTATTTGTGTCAATGTTTTATAGCTCATGAGGAAGTATGTGGTGTTTTATCTTTCAATCTTGTCATTTACTTCTGACAGACTTTCACCAATGGACTAGTGGCATATACATCCGCTTATCCAATAATTTGCAAAAAGAGCTGGCAACGGGGTGCCCAGCCCCAATTAATTACAACTTTCATTAATAATTCTCTTCACATGTTTTGCCCTGATTTATCAGTAAGCAACTTAATTTGCAAATAGACACTCCTCCATGGTATGTGAATGTTGGAAGGCACCCGAGGATTCGGTTAGCCATGGCTTGTGTAAGCAAAAGGTTGGGAGGAGTGTCATCTATAAAGAAACTAAAATACATGTGTAAACAAAAGAGAAGAGGGATGATCTACCTTGCTGGTAGAGATAACGTCCTTCATGGGAGCCGCTCTTGAAAGTCTGGTTGACAAGGGGGTTAGAGTGCCCACTACCATTCGTTGACAACAACAAACACCTCTCAAATACTTATTTTGTGCTCTCTATATGCTTTCGAAAACTTAAAAAGCTCTAGCACATGATTTAATCCCTGCTTCCCTCTGCGAAGGGCCTATCTTTTACTTTATGTTGAGTCAGTTTACCTACTCCTTTCTATCTTAGAAGCAAACACTTGTGTCAACTTTGTGTGCATTGATTCTTACATATTTACTTATTGCACTTGTTATATTGCTTTATGTTGACAACTATCCATGAGATATACATGTTACAAGTTGAAAGCAATGCTGAAACTTAATCATCCTTTGTGTTGCTTCAATGCCTTTTACTTTGAATCTATTGCTTTATGAGTTACCTCTTATGCAAAACTTTTTGATGCTTGTCTTGAAAGTACTATTCATGAAAAGTTTTTGCTTATATGATTCATTGTTTACTCTTTATCTATTTGTTAGCAAACTATAGATCATTGCTTTGAGTCACTTCATTCATGACATGAGCCTTGCAATATATTGATCAAGATTGTGTGAAAGCATGTCTCCTCAGAAATTATTTGTTGTTATCGTTTTACCTACTCGAGGACGAGTAGAACTAAGCTTGGGGATGCTTGATACGTCTCCAACGTATCCATAATTTCTGCTGTTCCATGCTTATATTATACCATTTGCTACATGTTTTATATACACTTCATATCACTTTTATGCATTTTCTGGGACTAACCTATTAACAAGATGCCACAGTGCCAGTTCCCTGTTTTCTGCTGTTTTTGGTTTCAGAAAGTTACTTCTGGAAATATTCTCGGAATTGCACGAAACAAAAGGCCAAGTCCCTATTTTTCCACACGTACACGGAGTCCGAAGGAGAGACGAAGAGAGCCACGAGGTGGCCAAACCACCTGGCGGCGCGGCAGTGGGCCCAGCGCCGCCTGTGGTTTGGGCCCCTCGGGGGTCCGCCGACATCGCCCCTTCGCCTATTTATTCCCCGAGACGTGAAAACCCTAAAACACCGAGCCTTTCATCCAGAACATATTCGCTGCCGCCGCCGTCGTCAACCCTAACTCGGGGGGTTCTGAAGCTCTTCCCGGCACCCTGCCGGAGAGGGGAATCATCACCGGAGGGCTCTACATCGCCATGCCCGCCTCCGGAGTGATGCGTGAGTAGTTCATCCTTGGACTATGGGTCCATAGCAGTAGCTAGATGGTTGTCTTCTCCACTTGTGCCATCATGTTTAGATCTTGTGAGCTGCCTATCATGATCAAGATCATCTTATTGTAATGCTACATGTTGTGTTTGCTGGGATCTGACTTATATTGATACCTATGTGGAGCTGAATATTATATTATCATGTCTATGTCATTTGTGATCTTGCATGCTCTCCGTTACTTGTTGAAGCCTTGGCCAAGTGAATACTTGTAACTCCAAGAGGGGGTATTTATGCATGATAGTTGGGTTCAACCTCTATTTAACCTGGGATAGTGACAGCAAGTTCTAAGGTTGTAGATGTGTTGTTGCCACTAGGGGTAAAACAGCAATGCTTTATTCAAGGATGAATGTATTGTTTACATTACGCACATTACTTAATGCAATTGTCTGTTGCTTGCAACTTAATACTGGAAGGGGTACGGATGTTAACCGGAAAGTGGACTATTTAGGCATAGATGCATGCTGGATAGCGGTCTATGTACTTTGTCGTAATGCCCAAATGAATCTCATAGTAGACACCACAGCTCACACATGCATGTTATATGCACTTATCAATTGTCAATTGCCCAGCTGTAATTTGTTTACCCAGCATGTTAGTTATCTTATTGGAGAGACACCACTAGTGAACTGTGGACCCCGGTCCATTCTTTTACATCTGAAATACAATCTACTGCAATCATTGTTCTCTACTGTTTTATGCAAACAAACATCATCCATTCGATACGTTTAACCCTTTGTTTTCAGCAAGCCGGTGAGATTGACAACCTCACTGTTAAGTTGGGGCAAAGTAATTTGATTGTGTTGTGCAGGTTCCACGTTGGCACCGGAATCCCTGGTGTTGCGCCGCACTACACTCCTTCACCAACACCTTCGAAGCAAACCTCGTTTTCCTACTGGTTCGATTAAACCTTGGTTTCATACTGAGGGAAAACTTGCTGCTGCACTCATCATACCTTCCTCTTGGGGTTCCCAACTGACGTGTGACGTACAAGCATTGTTTCGGTGCTATTGCCGGGGAGATATTCCCTCGTCAACCTAGCGCTAGCAATGCGCTGGCGACCGAGCTACTTGTGGGCTCGCTGGGCTGCCCAATACGAGGCGACGACGCTTGTTCTACTCCGACGGGGTGTACCATAGCGGGGAGGGATTCTACTTCGACTTTGTCCTCCCTTATGGCGACACCGACTTCTCCTGCGTCTCGCGACACCGTACAAAGTGGGTGAGAGGGCTGCTACCTCACCCACGCCCTCTCCCATTGTGTGTCCGCCAGCCGGGGATGTTCGCTACCTATGGTTGAACCTAGGCGTAGTGGACGTCACCTGACTGGGAAGGATGGAGCGTCAATGACAGATGAGGACTCGCTAGCGAAGGCGATGCACCGCAAAGCGGCGATGTTCTCTACTCCTAATACTGGTACATCTCCATCAACTAAGTCTTTTCTATCTTTCTCGACGTCTACTTTATCTTCAAAGTTGTCCTCTGTAGGCGTCAGATTAGGTAGAAATGAAAAAGAAGTTGTGCTTTGGCTAACGTTTTAAAACATGTAGAGTATGACCGTCGTAGGGTATCTCCTACAGTTTTGAGTAGGCCGCTACCTCTCCTTTAGATGATGATGATGCGAATGCCACGATAGATGGACAACTTCTATCACATCTTATAGGAGAGGTAATAGAAGTGGGTATGGACGAGGCGGAGCTGGGATCTTTTGATGACCTGTATGCTTCTGGCCGGAGATCCAAATCCGTTAAAAATAAAAAGAATCAAACATCGCAAAAAAACGTGAAAAGGTTAAAATCTCCAACGGTTTCCCGATGAATGGCATATTTGAAAATAGCAGAGGTCTAGGCGACTTGGCTAAACATTTGAATTTTGCGCATCATGTGAGGGATCATAAGTTGGATTTTCTGGCTATTTCGGAAGATGGGTAGACGAGATTTTCCAAGTACTATTCTGGATCGCCTTTCAGGTGGAGTGGATTTTACTTGGCATTCTTGTCCACCTCGCGGTAGATCGGGTGGCATGTTACTCGGCATTAAACCAGATACCATGGAGTTGCTGGATGTTTCGGATGGTGAATTTTATATTAAGTTTCACATCTGCAACAAGGCTGACAACTTTATATGGAGTTTGGTTGACGTGTACGGTGCTGCCAAGAGTAATATAAGCTGCTTTCATCGAGAGTTGGCTAATCTAGCTAAGGATAACCCATATCCTATTCTCATAGGAGGGGATTTCAATATGCTTAGATACCGACATGAGAAAAGCAGGGGTAGGTTTGACGGTCATTGGCCTCACTTGTTAAATGCTGTCATTGATAGCTTGTCTTTAAGGGAGGTTCACATGACACGGAGACAATTTACTTGGGCAAATAGTCTCCCCGAGCCGACATACGAGAAGCTGGATCGTGTACTGATGGACTCCCGCTGGAGGATAAATAATCCATTGGTAACGGTACGTGCTTTGGAGCGTATTGAGGTCTTCTCGGACCATGCTCCCATACTTTTGTCTACTGGGACATCGATTCCGTCCATTAAGCCTCAATTCAAATTTGAATTAGGATGGCTGTTGCGGGATGGGTTTGATGATTTGGCTAAAAAGGTATGGTCTCAGCGGTTGTGGGCGACAGCGCCATCCAACGGTGGAATAATAAGATGCGCAATCTGCGTAAATTCCTTCATGGGTGGGCGAGGCACAAAACAAGTATGCTCAAAAGAAAAAGAGCGCATGTGTTCCATTATTGATGAGCTTGATAAACTAGCAGAATTACATCCTCTATCAGCACATGAGATTGAACTAAAAAGTCAATCTATGAGCAGGTGGGTCGTATGTTGCGAGAGGAAGAGTTTAAATGGTACCAAAGATCTAAGGCTCAATTTATTCTGCAAGGGGATTCGAATACGAGATATTTCCACAATGTTGCTAATGGCAGAATAGGAAGAAACGTATTCATTCTCTTCATCAGGATGAGGGCTTGATCGAAGGTCAGGATCAGCTCAAGGAATATATCACGAACTACTATAAAGGTTTGTTCGGGGCTCTTGAAGAAGGAAACTTTACTATTGATGAGTCACGAACAGATGATATTACCCAAGTAACTCCAGAGGAAAACAATCTTCTTATTGCTCCATTCTCTAAAGAGGAGATAAGTAAGGCGGTTTTCCAATGGAGCATAACAAGGCGCCAGACCAGATGGTTTTCCAGCCGAGTTTTACCAGCATTTCTGAGAAACTATCAAGTCTGATTTGCTTGAGTTATTTGGCTGTTTGCATGCTGGACAACTGGAGCTATTTCGCCTTAACTTCGGGGATATCGTTTTGTTACCAAAGATTCAGGAGGCCCAGAGGATACAACAGTATTGGCCTATATGTCGATGGGGGACTATCTATTCTTCAATATGCGGACGATACAATCCTCTTTATAGAACATGACCTTGATAAAGCAGCGAATCTGAAATTAATATTATCAGCATTTGAGCAATTATCCGGGTTGAAGATTAATTTCCACAAGAGTGAATTGTTTTGCTTCGGTGATGCACAGGACGCTCAGTACGCCGAAATATTTGGTTGTGAGAAAGGTCAATTTCCAATAATGTATTTGGGTATTCCAATCCATTGTCGGAAACTGACTAATGCGGAATGGAGACATGTCGAGGAGCGTCTTCAAGCAAGGCTGTCTAGTTGGAAAGGAAAATTACTATCTCTTGGCGGGAGGCTGGTTCTCACTAACACGGTACTAACAAATATGGTACTGTATATGATTTCCTTCTTCCAAATACCAAAAGGGGTCTTACATAGATTGGATTCCGATCAAGATTCTTTTGGCAAGGTGATGGTGAGAAGAAGAAATATCTACTAGCTAAATGGAATGTTGTTTGTCGACCAAAAGACCAGGGAGGTCTGGGCATTCATGACCTTTGTGTCAAGAATTATGCTCTCCTAGGCAAGTGGCTTTTTGAGTTACTGGCCGAAGATGGGGTTTGGCAAACACTTCTTAGAAGAAAATACATTGGTACGAAGGCGGTCTCACAGGTATATTGGAAACCTGGTGATTCCCACTTTTGGGCCGGCCTGATGGCGACAAAAAAACATTTCTTTCACTTCGCGGTATTTAATATTAAGGATGGCGCAGAGATTAGATTCTGGGAGGACAAATGGTAAGGTAATACCACCCTCCGGGATCAATACCCGGCCCTATACAATATTGTACGTCACAAAGGGGATACCATAGCCACTGTCATGCAATGTTCTCCACCTAATGTGACGTTCATGCGAGATCTAATTGGACCGAGACTAACGTCTTGGAATGCCTTACTGGCACGGTTGACTCGGTTCAACTTACACAAGGCCCCGATGAGTTTCATTGGAATTTATGTGGGAATGGAAAATTCTCAGTAGATTCTATGTATAGGGCGTTAGTCCATTCCGATGTGCCAGTCGATGATAATAAAAAATATGGAAAATGAAGCTTCCACTAAAAATAAAAGTGGTTACGTGGTATCTTCGTAGGGGTGTCATTTTAACTAAGGATAACCTTGTTAAGCGGAATTGGCATGGAAATACAAAGTGTGTGTTTTGTCCACAAACAAGAGACAATAAAACACTTATTCTTCGAATGTAGTTTTGCATGTTCTATTTGGTCATCTATCTAGATAGCTTCTAATTTGTATCCACCCAAGTCTGTTGCAATGTTTTTGGCAACTGGTTACATAGGATAGATAAGAAGTTCAGAACCGCTTATAGGGTGGGAGCGATTGCCATTATTTAGTCGCTTTGGCTAAGTAGAAATGATAAGATGTTCAATGATAAAGATTTCTCTCGTTTGCAGGTACTCTACCGGTGCACAAGTATTCTCCGTTCATGGTCCACCTTACAACGGGCGGGACTTCGAGGCCTCTTTACGGAGGCATGTGCACGTTTGGAAGAGGTGGCGAGGGATATTTTTACCCGACATGGATGGTCGCTTGATCGCCGAATTGGTCCTCCATAGGCTATGGCATCATCTTGCGCGCTGGCGATCTACTTATTCATGAGTGATGATTGTAATTCGTCTAGTGCTACTCTCTTTTTTATTTTTTTTCTGGTGGATTGCGGTTGTGTGCATCCTTATGCAGATGCCGGGTGTAATGCTTAAACTTGTTAAGTAATAAAGCCCTTTATCTAAAAAAATTTATGCTCCTAAAATTTGGAAAAGTTAGCGACTACAATTTTGAAGAAGGTACGCGTATTTGCGAAGGGCGGAGACGGGTTCTCCTGAGTTAATGTGCACTTGTAGCATTCCTTTTCTCGAGAAGTTTTTATCATTTATATATTTTTTATCTTCACTCTCTTATTTAATAGTGAGTAAATGTTAGGTATTTTTGTTAAAAATATAGCGAACATAATTGTTTCTAAACTTTTAAAATATGATTAAGCAATCCATCAGACAACATTCAGTGTTGAATCCGCGTAGGTCATGGCGGCTTTGACGTGTCTATATTGGTTGGTGCATGAAAGTTAATATGATATCAGATCCAAAAGTTTTAGTTATAAGACCGGAAACACACTATTAAATAAATGGCTGTGGTAATTCATTTGTCCCACGACTAACCATTGTCTAGCCTCGAAATGAGGGGGAGTTTTGAATTATATGGCCTACCATTATATATTAAATCGGACTTTTGGCTGAGCTAACTGGTGTGTCAACTCAATAATATATAGATAACGGAGGATGACATATGTCAAAGGCTACATATGTTCAAGACGAGGCGCCACTCAGCTAGCGTCCTCATACGCATAAATGTGGCGTCTAATAAACGTAAAAAAGTATCCTAAAAATTATTTTTTTTTTAATTTTTTAGGCAAATTAGAACCATTTTTTCTTTAGCTAGTGTTTTCGGACCTACACTTCCTTTTTTATTATTGTTTTTATGGTAATCTCGCCACTTTATTCATAATTTAGAATGTTCATAGGTACAAAGTTTGTATCATAGGGTGTACCAACTACTACCAAGCCACAAATGAAGGCCCACTCCCAAAGAAAGTCCAAATCTAGCGAGACCAATTAGATTATGCAACGTCTTGTATAAGCTGATTTCCAAAGTGTTGGCAAATCGACTAAAGCTGATTCTGCCAGAGGTAATATCGCCAAATCAGATTGCTTTCGTGCCGGGCCGGCTCATAACGGATAATGTTATGGTGGCCTATGAAATCGCCCATTATATGCAAAATAAAAGAAGTGGAAATGAAGGTTTTGCTGCGGTGAAGGCTGACATGAGTAAGGCGTACGATCGTCTGGAGTGGGCGTTCTTGGAGGCAATGATGCTGAAAATGGGTTTTGAGAGAAGATGGGTTGATCTTATTATGAAATGTGTATCAACCGTCCGATATCAAATAAAACTCAACGGTCAAATGATGGATCTGTTTTGCCCCACAAGAGGCTTGCGCAAGGAGACCCATTGTCACCCTATTTGTTTGTGATATGTGCGGAGGGGCTTGTCTGCATTACTCCAAGATGCTGAAAGAAGAGGAATTTTCAGTGGGGTGTGTGTATGCCCAGCTGCTCCGTGTGTTACACACTTGTTCTTTGCGGATGACTCACTCCTTTTGATGAAAGCAAACAGGAGGGAGGCGGATGAACTCAAAAACATGCTGGATTTGTACGAAAACTGCTTGGGCCAATGTATAAAATGTTGAGAAATCGGCAATCATGTTTAGCCGCAATACTCCCAAGCGGTTTGTGATATGGTGAAGGGATCATTAGAATACAGAGTGAAGCTTGGAATGAAAAGTACTGGGCTTACCAGTTTATGTTGGCCGGTCCAAGAGGAAAGCTTTTGCATATCTAAAGGCCAAATTTGGGTTCGCATCCAAGGATGGATGGACAAGTTGTTAGCAAGAGCTGGAAAGGAGGTGCTAATAAAAGCTGTGGCACAAGCGATCCCAACATATGCAATGTCTTGTTTCTACCTGACAAAGGGGTTTTGTGATGAGATCAGTTCGATGATTGCAAAGTTTTGGTGGAGCCAGAATGATAAGGAAAATAAAATCCATTGGATAGGATGGGAGAAGCTCACAAAACTAAAATCAAAGGGGGGGGGGGGGGGGGGGGGGGGGGCCTTAGGCTTCCGAGATATTCATTTCTTTTAATATTGCAATGCTTTCAAAGCAAGTTTGGCGCCTCCTACAAAATCCAGAAAGTCTGTGTGCACAAGTTTTCAAGGCTAGGTATTTTCCGGATGGTAATATCCTGGAGGCTAAACCGGCTGATGGTATCTCATATACCTGGCGTAGCTTGCTTCATGGAGTGAATCTCATCAATGATGGCTACATATGGCGTATAGGTGCCGGCACGCAAGTTAACATATGGTCGGATCCATGGTTACCGAAACCCTGGTCACGCAAGGTTTGCACTAGTCGTGGTAATAATTTATTGGAGAAGGTCTCGGATCTGATCAATCCAGTGGATGGACGGTGGGATGAACAATTAGTACAAGACACCTTTAGCATGGAGGACGCCAGATTAATCCTTCAAATCCCACTTCGTGATGGGGCGAGGATTTTATCGCATGGCATTTTGATGATAAGGGGCATCACTCTGTTAAACAGGCGTATAAACTATATGTTGAAGGCGTGAACCTAGTAGAGGACAGGATGCAGGACAAGCTCAGTTCAACCAGGACTACTAAACAATTGTGATAATGATTTCTGGAAAGGATCTGGTCCCTTCTGTGTCCCAAAGCAGGGTAAATCCTGGTGTTCATCTATTTGTCCGTGTGCGCTCTTCAGCACGCTATCCCTCCCCGAATCCTCTAGCGTCATCGGCCCCAAACTTAAGACTACCCTTAGGCATCTGTTGTTTCATACGACGACAGTCAGACTGATGAATTCCTAGAGCTGTTTGGCAAGGGCAAGAAAACAAATAGTAGTGACCAAATAAAGTGGAAACCACCACCTGATGGTGCCCTGAAATTTAATTGCGATGCTGCATATATTTCAGGTGACTCCTATGCAACGTGGGGAGTTCTTGTGCAGGAGCAGGAACCAAAATGGTGAACACGTTGTGGCGAGTGCAGGAAAAACTGAAGGTATCCAGGATGTCTTGAATGTTGAGCTGAATGCTATGGAGCGAGCTGTCGATATGGCAACTAACCTTGGTGCGATTAGGGCAGTGTTTGAAACTGATTCTGAACTGCTGGCCCTTGCACTCAATCGACAAGGTCAAGATGCCTTCCAGCTTGCCGCATCAATAGATGACCTAAAGATCCAGCTTCGTATTTGATTTTCTTGGAGTGAAGTGGCAGCCTGTAAGCGTTCTGCTAACAGAGGAGCTCATGAACTTGCTATTCTAGGCAAGAGTTGTAATGCCCAAGAGTTTATAACTTGGGAAGATGATGTACCAGCCAATGTGGCTGAAGTTGTGGTGGGTGATTCACCCATGGTTTCGTAATAAAGCTGTTTGCTTTCCTTTCAAAAAAAAAGTATTGGTGCTTCTAGGTTCGTGAACATTCCCTTTTTTTTTCAGTGAAGAGACCATCCTGCGTTCTCGATTCGAGCTAGCCCCAGCTCGTGCATGGGGTTGTAGCGATCGAGCTGGCCCACCTGTGTCGTGCGGTGGGCCGATCGGCGGCGGGGCCGGATAGAGTGGGGGCGGGCCGGCGAGAGGGAGCGCGGCAGGGGACGGCAGGCGTGTCCATGACCAAAAAGAATGTCCCGACATGTCGCCGGGCGCGGACAAGCCAGCGACGTGTCATGGGTCGGCTAGCTTGTGTGTGTGGGCACCTGTCACTACTCCTGCTGCTGCCAACCATTATCGGCGTGCCCTAGCTACTGTTTGCTACTACTCCCTCCGTTCCAAATTAATTGACTTTCATTTATCCACATATGGATATATCTATACGTGTAACATGTCTAGATACATTCATGTGTGGACAAATAGAAGTCAATTAATTTGGAACGGAGGGAGTAGCTCTGTGCAGTGTACAACGTACCGCCGTGTCTGGGCTCAGGCCTAACGTGTCAAGATGTGATCTGTGCTCACAAACCTGTACAGCTCGAATGATCGATCGACTACGTTATCCAAGTTGGAAATTGTGTAGGTGGAGGGTACAGTATACTGCACTTCATGCATGTGCGTACTCAAAGATTCTCAAAGAATCTTGATCATACATATACTCTAGGCCTGAGCCTAGGACTGATTATTCTTGTGGCATACTTACAGATCGATGACTGACACTAGGACGATGCCTAGCTATATTTATTTTTAGAAATGGGGTGTCCCGGCCTCTGCATCGAGCGATGCATACAGTCATTTATTAAGCAAAATTTAGAGTATAGTTCACATCTCCTTATTACACAAATAGAAAGAGACAATCCTCAGATGATAAAGTGGAAGCAAGGAGCAAACTACGAAAGTGGACTAATATGCTGTCACGTATGTCGGGAGAAAAAATCCTGTGCCACCAACATGAGTCTTGTGCATCCAGAAACCATAAGCTCCCGCTGATCCGCAGGCAAGAGGAAAGCCCAGAGCTGTATCCAGTGCACCGCCATATGGATAACCTGTAAGATATGAAAATTTTGTTTTCTGTTAAAGACAAGATTGTTTCTACAATTCCAAATAGACCAACAAATCGCGGAAACGCAAATACGAATCCTAGCCTTGGTCTTCTTATCTACCCCGTTCAACCAATTTTCAAACATATTAGAAACATTGGATGGGGGAGGAATATTATAAGTACAAAACACAACTCTCCAAACAAGTTTTGCAAATGGGCATGATATAAACAAGTGCTCAATAGTTTCTAGACACCCGCAAAAGGGGCAATGTGGGTTACCTTGCCAATTCCTTTTTGCAAAATTATCTTTAGTAAGCAAGACCTTTCTATTAAGGAACCACATGAAGATTTTAATTTTGAGCGGTATTTTTAATTTCCACAAGTATGTTCTTAAAAATCTAGTATGTCCATTCATCAAATCCTCATACATAGACTTAACTGTAAACATACCATTTTGAGTAAGTTTCCAATGAAAATAATCTGGAACATCCGTGAGAGTAATACCCATTAGTCTAGTGCATAGATGTGACCACATGTCCCATTTATCACCAACAAGGCAACAAGTGCCCTCCTAAAACTAATATTAAGTGGTGGTGCAGCATGTAAAACATCGTGCACAGACACCTCCTTGTGCTGCACAATGTTGTAGAGTAGTGGGTATTGTGTTTTTAACGGAGAATTGCCCAACCAAGTGTTCTCCCAGAACAGAACTTGTGGTTTCCCGTTACCAACTTTAAAAAAGCCTCTAGCAAGAAGTCTTCTTTAACTCTCATTAGCCTTTTTCCAGAAGGGGGAGTCTGTTGGTTGGCTCTCCACTTGAGCTTAAGTTTTATTCTTAAGGTATTTGTTCTGCAGTAATTCCTGCCATACACCTTCTTCATTCAAAAGTTTAAACAGCCACTTGCTGAGTAAGCATTTGTTCTTCAGCTCGAGAACTTCAACCCCAAACCCCCTTGATCTTTTGGTCTACAAATGATGTTCCACTTAGTTAATCTATATTTTCTCTTAGTCTCATCACTCTGCTAAAAAAACCGTGATCTATAGAAGTCAAGTCATTTTCTTACCCCTTAGGTATTTCCAGAAATGACAGCATAACATCGGTAAGCTAGTTAAAACCGCATTTACAAGGACAAGGCGATCCCCATAGGAAAGCATTTTCCCTTTCCACATCCAAGTTTGCCTTCAAAACGGCATTCTACCGGATACCACTCAGAGTTCCGCAGCTTCCTATAATGATGAATTGGAACACCAAGGTATTTAAAAGGTAAAGAGCCAGACTCACATCCAAAAATGTGTTTGTACTGCTCTTCCTCTTCTTTCTTTCCCAAAACAAAAAAAATCGCTCTTATGGAAATTAATTTTTAATCAAGATAATTGTTCAAAAATACAGAGGATGAGTTTCATATTTACCGCTTTCGCTAGTCATGTTCCATAAATAAAATGGTGTCATCCGCATATTGTAATATAGATAAGCCACCCTCAACTAAATGAGGAATAAGGCCGCCTATTTGACCATCCTCCTTTGCCCTTGCAATAAGAATGGCCAACATGTCCGCTACAATGTTAAAAAGCATGGGGAAAGAGGACCCCCTGTCTGAGCCCCTTTCTTGTTTGGAAATAATGACCGATGTCATCATTAACCCGAATTCCCACACTTCCTCCCTGAACAAATTGCATGATCCAGTTGCACCAACGTTGTGCAAAACCTTTCATGCGTAACGCTTGTTGGAGGAAGGGCCACTTGACTTTATCATATGCCTTCTCAAAATCGATTTTAAAAATGACCCCATCCATCTTCTTCCTTTTCAGTTCATGGATAGTCTCATGTAGAACAACTACCCCCTCTAATATGTGTCGTCCAGGCATGAAAGCCGATTGGGTCGGTCTGATAACTTTTTGCGCAATTTCGGTAATCCGATTAGTACCTACTTTTGTGAAAATTTTGAAACTAACATTGAGAAGGCAAATAGGTCTATATTGCTGAATTTGTACCGCATTTCTTTTTTAGGAAGCAAAGTAATGACTCCGAAGTTCAATTTAAACAAAGGCAAATTTCCTTGTTGTAATTGAAAGAACATAGCCATTAAATCATCCCTGATGACCTCCCAAAAGGTCTTGTAGAACTCCGCTGGAAACCCATCTGGCCCCGGCGCTTTCTTCAGCTCCATCTGAGAAATAGCCTCATACACTTCTTTCACTAAGAAATCCGCTGTAAGAATACTATTTTCCTCATCGTTTAATTACGGTATGTCATGGACAAAGTTTTCGTCCAAAGAAATATTATTTGGATCCGAATCACCAAATAGTTTCTTATAGTATTCAGAGATATACGTTTTCAAATTCTCCTGGCCAACTATGGTTCCTTCGTCTTGCTCTAACTGAATTTTTTTCTTCTTCCTATGCTTTCCATTAGCAATCAAGTGGAAGAATTTTGTGTTGTTTCCCCCTTCCTGAATATACTTTACTTTTGCCCTTTGGGCCCATTTTGTCTCTTCATCACGTCGTAGACAGCATAACCTATCGTTCGCTGTTCTAAGTGTGTCCCGCTCAGACACTGATAAAGGTGTGGTTTCTGCTTTGATAACCAATTCATCTATTATTTGTGTCAACGTTTCCTTTTCTTTTTTGTATTTTCCACTTGGTTCTTTGCCCAACCTTTTAGAAAACGTCTAAGATGTCTTATCTTATTTTGCCATATTTCAATTGGAGTATCCCCTTTAACGACAGCCGCCCACTCTGCTTCAACCATCTCATAAAAACCCTCTTGCCGAAGCCAGGATAATTCGAACGAGAATCGAGCCGAGTTACCTAAATGGGCGTGTGTCCCAGAATCGACAAGAAGCGGCGTATGGTCTGAACCTGTACGTGTTAGAGCTTGGACCGTGACCAAAGGAAACTTTTGTTCTCACTCCACGGTAGCCAACACCCTATCCAACTTTTCGAAGGTAGGATTTTCCCTCCTACTAGCCCATGTATACTGTCTACCTGATAGTTCAAGTTCTTTTAAAGATAAACTCTCTATAATCGCATTAAACATGATGGGCCATCTAGGGTTATAATTATCATTTTTTTTTCTCCTGAGGTTTCCGAATTATATTAAAATCCCCACCCACCATCATTGGTAATGGTTCATTTTCACATAATCGAACTAACTCCGACAAAAACTGTGGCTTATGCTCCTCTTGAGCGGCGCCATAAACTGAAAGTAAAACCCACTCGATACCATCGCTTTTCGATTTGAAAAATAATTTGACACAAAAATCTCCCACGTCCACATTCTTAACTTGAAGTGTTGCCATATTTACTCCAATTAACATTCCCCGGATCGGCCTCTAGGTGGAAGGCAGAACCAACTAAAATCAAACCCATGGCAAGATGATTCTAAAAGGGAGTAGAAAAGTTAGACCGTCCAGTCTCTGACAAGGCTATGAAATCTAACTTTTTTTTCACGTATTGTTTCTTGTACAAAAAATGTTTCCCAGGATCACAAAAACCCTCACTATTCCAAAATAATCCCTTTAGATCATGCATCGTTCTTTTTAGTTTGTATTTTAATTCTAGCACTCCTTCTCTTATTGACAGTGGAGTAAACCCTCATTTTCCTTGTCTTTTTTATCTTCTCATCTAAAACCATAAAAATCAGTGTGGTCTTCCAACTTTCTAGCAAGATCATCTTCATCTAAATCTTCTGTTAAACTTGCTGCCTTATTTAAAATTAAGCTAGGTGGGTGATCATCATAATTCTTATTCAGATTATTCTCTAGGACACAAACAGTTCTAGCTAATTCCGAACTCTTAATCAAACTAGCCGACTGAAGTGTTTGTTCTACGGAGGAACCTAAAGAAACTCCTAATTTCGAAGCCCTATCGGCTATTTTCTTATCAGAAAAAGCTAGAATAGAAAACGCATTATTTAAATTCGTACCTTGAAAGTTGTCCTGTTTCTCCGCCAACGCCATAGCCCTCCCCATCTGGGTGGCATCGGCATTGTGCTGCGCGTGGATGCGTCCACTCGAGCGCACTCCCAACGCCTCCACGTCCGGGATGCCTCCAAAGTCGATGACGCGCTGGTTGTGCACCTCCCTCTCCGACCCAACCAAGTGGTTGATCGAAAAATATGGCAGCGCCGCGGAGTACACCGGCGCCCTCCCCAGCTGCTGCCCCACCCTGCTCGAACCAGCACCCCACCTAGGGTACTAGGAGGGGTATAGTGTTCCCCTGTCAATCCGTCACCACCTCGTGTGGGTGTCGGAGCGACTGGAAGAGGGTACGAAACCCCCGCGCTGAAGTTGGACGGAGATGACGATGCAGCCACCTGCTACACCTCTCTCAAATGCGGCGACTCCCTCGATCGCGGTGACGCAGGTGTCACCACCTGCTGTATTGCCGCCGAGGCCGCCATGTGATCAGCCGAAGGAAACACGTGATCAGCTCTGGCAGGAGAGCACGAAGCCCTTCGAGATGCACTCATTGGCGGCGATGGAAGCCCCCCCTCAAGCTGCACACCCGACGCCCGTGGTGATGGCTCCAGCCAGCCGTGACCACCAAGCTCCTGTCCGGCATCATCATCCGTCGAAGTGAGCCTCGACATCGTGCGCCCAGAAATCTCTCTCTCCTCCACCATCATACCACTCGTTTGAGCCGACGAAAACATACTCGAGACCTCATTTCTTGCCTTATCAAACGCAGCACGCACCATAGGAGAGAAGACGACTCCCCCCTTCACCGTAGAGGTTGGTGGCTGAGATTTTGGCTCCCCCTGCTGCTCGCTCGCCGTTGAGGCCTCCGGTGCAACAGCAGTTGAACTCTTAGTATTAGGCAAGTATTTATTGACGGCCTCCTGAAAATCGTCTCCAAGGTCATCATCATCGTCGTCGTCTCCATCTCCATCGTCCACATCCATCTCCACATCTGGATCAGCTGGAGGTGCTGCCCCTTCCACCACAAAGGTGAGATTAAAGAAGCTAGTTTTGATGAACATAGGGAAATGCCGAGGAATCTTGGTATGATCAACACAACCAATTCTGATACGAAGAATACTGTGCTGCCTAGTGAACGCCATATCAATCTCCAGTGTTTTACCAAACATGTCTCCCACTGCCCAAAGAGCAAGGAAATCCCCAATATGAGGTCTTGGGATTTCAGACACCCTCAACCAAACCGCCGGCAGCAAGCTAGTGTCCTTTCTAGATCATTCCTAGTCAGAAACTGCACCTGATAAACATTTTGTCCCATCTGGCGGACCTCCCAAATAAACTGATCTGAAGGCACCAATCTCTGTAACTGTGCCACAATGCCTGGTATCGTCATCTCTCCACCTGTTACTACCAATGAAGCCAAACGCACATTCTCCATCTTTGGCTTGTAAGTTTCAGTGCAGGGATATTCAAAGAAAATGAGGTCTTCGTGAGCATACCCATATACCCTAATTTGAGGTTTTGGAGCTGTCAACAAATGACACGTCTTGTCCCCATGAGCCGGTCCTTCACAGATCACACAAATTTCAACCAAACAATCCACCGATTTATGGCCCGAAACGCCACACCGATAGCACCTCTTCCCCTTCTTTGGAGCTGCCAAAACCAGGGCAGCCGCGAGTTGCTCCGCC
The DNA here is from genome assembly GCA_947311845.1 of Poa pratensis. NCBI lineage: Eukaryota > Viridiplantae > Streptophyta > Magnoliopsida > Poales > Poaceae > Poa > Poa pratensis. The sequence continues at coordinate 56,032,869 of CAMZMU010000035.1, forward strand.
GAGACAACCGTAGCTGGAGCTTGAGCGGGCACCGCCACCGTTGCATTCACGATGGGAGCCGGGACTTGCTGCACCGCAGCCTGCAGCCCTTGTTGTGCCTCCACGGGTACCACCTGCGCAGCCGCTGGCGCAACCGCCGCCGCTGCAGGCTGGGCCAACCCCGTAGCATAGCGGCCACCATCGGCGCCGTGACCGGCGCCACCATGCCTAACTGACCACGGCCTCCATTGGCACCGTACGCGCCGTCGCCAAAACGGTCGTGCACGCCCCGATTCTGCTCAAAACGTCCACGGGTAGGACCATAACCACCGCGACCAGCAGCTCGGCCGAAGCCGGACGCCACCTCTTCCGAGTACCGGCCTCCATAGCCCGCAGGCGCCCGACCTCTGCCATCATACGGCAGACGACCTCGTCCACCACCAGCAAAAAACCCACCACGATGACCACGCGGGGCATAGAAGCCTGATCCCGCATGGAAGCCACCGCGGTATCCGCCCGCCGCCGTGCCGCCGAACTGCACCGGCACATCAGGCACTCCTGCAGTCCCACTCGAGCTCCCAACCTCGAAGTTCGAGTTCCCGGCGGTATGGAGACCACCACGGCCAGGAGGAGCGCCGCCCCCATGACCACCATCACCCCCACCCCGTCCGCAGCCATAGCCCGACATGATGTGTGAGCTCTCGTTAGTGAAACAGTTAGAGGTTTTCTCCCAGATCGAACCTAGTATACGGCGGAGACCAACTCCAGCCGCATTAGGTTTAGGTTTTGATTCTTTTTTATTTATTTTTCGGAACCACTGAGCCCATCCGACATGGGCTTTCATGCAGGCTGGGTTTAGCCGGGCCGATGCCCACCGAACCCCCTGGATTTGAATTTCGAAATTTTGATCCACGATAACCGGATCGAACCATCACCGGACTTACCAATGAAAGCGGCGGAGCTTGGCGGCGCCGGCTGACCATGATGCACTCTCCGGACACCTTCTCTTCGATGAAGAACGAAGGCGGCAGGACCGGCAACCTCGGTGCCCTCAGCTTCCGCGTAGTCCTCGGCGAACCTGCATCATTAGAAAATGCAATGGTTAATGACACGGCCGCGTACCTTTGCTTGCGTCTCTTCTCGATCCTCTTCTCCATCCTCGACGCCTGTGATGAAACATCTCTCGTCTGATCTATCTCCGGCGTCGCGCATGCGTCGAGATACTTCTCAACGACCGTCGGCACCGGCGGCGTCTCGTCAAGACCCTCCACATCGGTGTCTTCGTCCGCCAAACACCAGAAGCGACCCCCTACGGGAGATGCTCCAGTGACGACGCTCGTCTTCGAAGTCGATGGCCGTGCGCTCGGCGCGCTCGACCCCGGCCGCGTAGTCACCTTCGCGGTCACCTCCGCTAGTCGTGTCGCAGAGCCTCCGTGAGTCTTGGCGTAGAAGGTCTTGAGCAGCTCCAAGGTCACCTTAATATTGAGGGAGAATTTCACTTCCCCGACCTCTGCACCAACTAAGGATGCACACAGCCTTTTAAGGATGAGTATCAGGATTTTTATCTTGATTAATAACCAAGCCTGATCCTCATAAATTGCATGAGTACCAGGAAGGCCTGGTCCTCAAGTATAAATAGGAACCTAAATTCGCGTCCCTGAGAACTTGAACCTGGGTGTTGGGTTTGTACATCCACTCCCCCAACCAGTTGAGCTAAGCTCCACTCTTAGCTACTCCCTCCGTTCCAAATTACTTGACTTGGATTTATCCAAATACGGATACATCTAGACACTAAACAAGTGTAGATACATCCGTATTTGGATAAACCCAAGTCAAATAATTTGGAACGGAGGGAGTATATAGCTAGGCCACCTAATCGTGTGAGCGGGAAAGCAGGACAGGTGACCGGGACAGATTTCGCTCGCCGGGAATCGGTGGATATGTGTGCATGCAGCTCAAATATTCGAAGCAGGCGCGACCTCCTTTTGACCATTGCACTACAGATCAGGCAAGCCCGTACACGCACGCGGCACAGCCGCTCATATATATATATATATATATAATATAGGTATGTATGATTCACCTATATGGTATATTGAACGTGAGAGTACATACGCCCAGGAGTACATAACTATATATATATATATATATATATATATATATGGCTCCTGTTATATACTCCTGGGTGTACATACTCCCATAATTAATATACCTCACATATGAGGGTATTATACCTCTTTATAATTTTTTATATACCTCATTAATTATTGTAAGATACCTCAATGCAAGTAGTATGAAAAAAATATCACCAAGGTCCTCAATTTTTTATATACAATATTTACGTACAGAAAAACAGTATGTGTGCAAATAATATAAAGTATATAGTTTAAAATGAAAAATTTCACATACCTCACTTTGAGGTATCTACTATTTAATAATGAAGTATATTAAAAATGATAAAAAGATATAATCAGTTCACGTATGTGGTATATTTAACGTGGGAGTACTGTTGCTCATGTATACGTGCACGCCACTGATCGGTCCATCCATCAAGCGCGTGCGTGTGTACTTGTGTGACGTCTCAATCTTCCTTCGTCTGGACGGGCCGTCGAGGGAGAAAGGGCAAGAAAGCGATGCCGAACGGCGGCATGCTGATTATTAACCGAACAAAATCATGGCAACCTGGTCTCACTCACCTTGACCACGTACGACACGTTAACAGTCACTCATCTCACAGCATCGAGATCGTTACGAAAAGCAAGATTTGCTAGCTAGCTACAAAGATAATCATGCATGCTGCGCCGGCAAAAGTAAATCGGTCGTCGTACGGACTCAGAGTGAGCGATGCATGCTTTGACCGGGATTATTAGGATATCTGGCTGGTAGTAATTGATTAATGACCGATTTAATTAGCATTCGGGCTGGTGGGAAGAAAGTAATCGGACGGGGCGGTCCCAGCCCGGAAAGTGAAACGAAGAACGAGATCTAGAGATATGAAGAATCAATCAAGCTGGCCGGCCGGCCGTGCGTGCGCGCGAGATCTACAGATACGAATTAAGAACTCTCATTAGCAAAGGCCAGAACTCTCTCTCTATATATATGGTTCCATTTGCTGATAAGATATTAACTGCCTATCTACGATATGATCGAGTGAGATCTCAACTGAGTTTAAAACACTCTCTTCTAGGAAGCTATGCCCAAATTGTACGTACAACTTTTTCTTTTTTGCGAATCTACTACGTACAACTGATTCGCCACCTTTATATTCCGACTAAAGAAAAACTGACTCCCCACTGCACTGATCCGTACAAAAAAGTGGTAGACCAGGCAATGGCCATGGATCGAGCGCGCGGCACGTACGTGGGCCGTGCACGTATCTTTCATCCAAAAGCGTCCGTCCACTCCTCCGAACCACCGATTTGTAAAGTAAAACAGATCAGGGTGGAGCATTATTAAGCATTGTTTTTTACCACTCAAGTACTGTACTTACTTTGTAGGGACATCATGGACACACCGATTTGACTGATTGACCGCTGTCATTTCTGTAATGACCAAGAACTGGTCGCTGTCATTACGAGCGGCATCGTCTTGGAATTACACACAAGTACACAACGACCTTTGGATTGCAAAACAAGTACTCCAGTAGTTATACAATTCTACGACGACCCCGTCAGGCCGTCGCTAACTTGGTCCCTGACCGAGTCGCATTAACTTGCTCCACATCATTTAGAGAAGGCAAAATATATAATTTATATAATACATTATCTCTTATTAATGTCATCCCTAACAATTAATGATAATTAATTATACTTCAGTGAGAAATTGTGTTGCTAAGAGAAAACATACGGTACAACGGAGAGAATCGACTTCTCTTATTTCGTAAAAGAACATCTGTTAACGAAGAGAAAGTAACCTCTTCTTTTTTCATTCTCTTCTCCAGCTAAAAAATATCCTACATGTCAACTCTAAGAGAAGACTTAAGCATGTAAAATTGGGTGACGTCAGCCATCTCATAGACTTACACGTCAGATTTTCGATTAGTAGGAGGAAAGAGAATGAAGAAACCGATGGTTACCTTCTCTTAGGTAAGATGATCTCTTACAAAAATAAGAAAATACTAATTTCACTATTATATCAGTCTTCCATTTAAAAATTATAATTTCTACTGAAATATAATTAATTATGTTGTTAGGGATGACAATAAAAGATAATGAATTGTACAACTTATAATTTTGTCTTCTCTAACTAACTTGAATGGCTAAGAGAGGACACCTTTGTCTACCATTGTACAAGCCCGTAGGGAATGAGCGGGAGTAACAGAAAGTGAGACGAAGAACGAAATCTTGAGATGTGAAGAATCAAGCGGGCCGTGCGAGATCTAGCTAGAGATACGAATTAAGAATCAGCAAAGTGATGCTCGGGAAGGCTAAAGCTCAACTCGCTCCATCGATCTCATTAGCAAAGGTATGGATCCATTTCCTGATAAGAAATGAACTGCCTATCTATGAGTGAGATCTCAGCTGAATTTAGAACGATCTAGAAAGCTACTACCGGAATAGAATATCTCTTTGAGAGAATTACCTGTATGACACTGCACTAAAATTGTCTTCCTTATTTGACACTCAATTTTTTCATTCTCTTCTCCAGCTAAAAAATATCCTACGTGTCAACTCTAAGAAAAGACTTAAGCATGTACAACTGGGTGACGTCAACCATCTCATAGACTTACATGTCAGATTTTCGATTAGTAGGAGGAAAGAGAATGAAGAAACAGATGGTTACCTTCTCTTAGATAAGATGATCTCTTACAAAAATAAGAAAATACTAATTTCACTATTATATCATTTGTCTTCCATTTCAAAATTATAATTTCTACTGAAATTTAATTAATTATGTTGTTAGGGATGACAATAAAAGATAATGAATTGTACAACTTATAATTTTGTGTTCTCTAAATAACATGGATGACTAAGAGAGGACACCTTTGTACAAGCCCGTAGGGAATGAGCGGGAGTAACAGAAAGTGAAACGAAGAACGAAATCTTGAGATGTGAAGAATCAAGCGGGCCGTGCGAGATCTAGCTAGAGATACGAATTAAGAATCAGCAAAGTGATGCTCCGGAAGGCTAAAGCTCAACTCGCTCCATCCATCTCATTAGCAAAGGTATGGATCCATTTCCTGATAAGAAATGAACTGCCTATCTATGAGTGAGATCTCAGCTGAATTTAGAACGATCTAGAAAGCTACTACTACCGGAATAGAATATCTCTTTAGCATAATATGCCACAATTGTGTAGCTGATTCGCCGCCTTTGTATATTTGTAAAAGAAGAAAACACTGATTCCTCACTGATCCGTACAACAAAGTGGTAGACCAGGGAGTGGCCATTGAACCCGGCTAGAGTTGGCGGTGGAAAACACGAGCGACCACTCTTACACAGGACCATATCGGAGCCACGAACTGGCGGCACTTACGTGGGCCGTGCATGTATCTTTCATGCAAAAGCGTCCGTCCACTGAAAGTCTCCTGCAATCGACCGATCTGTAAATCAGGGAGCAGATAAAATGCGATTCCAACCAGATCAGGGCGGACCATGATTTCCCATTGTTTTTTTTACCACTTGATCCACTGAACTACTGGAGTGTACTCTGTGGGGAGGAGACACCGATTTAACTGACTGATCGCTGTCATTACGTGCGCGCGTGCGGCATCGTCGCAAGTCCGAGCCGCGACCGCCTCCGCTTTTGATTATTCGTCCTTGATTTGACGACGTCAATTAGTTGATTGATTGACGCTTAAGTACTTGTCTGGTAGCAATTGTTTTGTTTCCCGCAATTTGGTGGCACTGCAAATTCCCTGGGGTCGAGAATCGATATCCTACTCCAGAATGTCAGATATGAAACGGACCGATCAGGATTGCGACAACAGACCAACAAATCTTAATTAAGGAGGATAACAGTACTGTAGGATATACGAACCTCTGTTACGGCGCCATGCACATGCTTGACACTTGGAACTATACACACACGCACAAGTACACGACGACCTTGGGATTGCAATACAAGTAGACATGGTACTCCAGTAGACAGTAGTTTAACCGGGCCGGAGAGATCGACAGGCAGGCTTAACTTGGATTTAGCGACCACGATGGATCGCCTAATGGAAGGTTATGGGTGGGATTAGAGGGGACAGCGGAGCCGCGGCAAAGCATTGACTATGGCCTAAAAAAAACAAGTAAGCTGCATCAAAAGAAGGTTTGTATTGCTTCCCGGGCTTGCTTACCCTCTCGCGGTTTCCTGGAGCTGGCAACACATCTGAACACGCGCGGCCTCCTCTTCCTCTTTCCTTCATTCGTGGGAAGAAAAACGCCCATGCATTATTAATGGCGCCGTGAGAAGTTGGGCGGGGTTGGTCTGCCTGGTTTGGATGATGAATTGCTGCGAGAACTCTGCGGATAGACGCTACTGCGCTCCAGCCTTGGAATGGAAACATACGGGGAGTGTTTCGCCTTTGCGATTCTATGTTTGGGCAGAGGGAGATGATATCTATCTCGTATCTCCTTTCTTCTCGGTTTGGAAATGAGCAGGGCGATGCTTATCCGCTTCCTTCTATGTTTGGGTGAGAGCAGGATGAAGAAAGAACGGCACACATGCCCACATTGGCACGGAAGTTGCGGGTACTTGTGCATTGCGTTGTACTACCACTGTTTAGCTATCTTGATATTGCCCAATACCAATGGTAGTATCGTATCCGTGTATTATCTTCTCGATTTGGGAAGAGCAGGTTGATGTTTCACATCAACCCTCTTCTATGTTTGGTTCGGAGCAGGTTGATGTTTCACATCAGCCCTCTTCTATGTTTGGTTCAGAGCATGATGAATAAGGGACGGCACACACATACTCACTCCGTTTATAAATATAAGATGTTTTAGTTTTTGTCAACATGTATGTAGACATGATTTAATGTGTATGTACACTTATTTGGGTGTGCACCAAGTCTTTTTTTCTTTGAAACGAGGGTGTGCACCTAGTCAACATGTGAGCTAGGTAAAACATCTTATATGAAAAAACGAAAGGAGTATATACATCGTCACATCACAAGGGCATCGAAGTAGCAAAGAGGTTAAGCGGACGCACTTCCTCGATTAACAAACACTGGGGCCGCGCCATCTTCTTCTTCCTATGTTTGGGTCGGAGCAGGTTGAAGAAAGAACGGCACGACACACTCGCGGCATTGGGTTGTACCACTGCCTAGCTCTCTTTCATATCTGCATGCCTTCTTCTCGGTTTGGTAAGGGCAGGTTGATGTTTCACATCGGCTCTCTTCCATGTTTAGTTCAGGGAACGATGAAGAAGGGACGGCACACATACATCGTCACATCACAAGGCCATGGAAGTGGCAAAGCTGAGCCGGATCCACGGCGGCATGTTTCCTTGTCCTCGCCACCTGTCCACCCCTAGCATCGTTTCGCCCGTGCAAGCAAAGATCTCGAGCGAAAGCCGCGCTCTCCATCTACCGGTGTTGCAAAAATCCTCTTAAAAGACTACAATGCTTCCGTGAGCAAGCAGAAAGTCGAGCCCCGATCTCATCCTTTTTGTTTTTGCGGCTCACGTTAGCTCATCCTCAAAACCTAGTAGCTGGCTTTGTTGTTCATCATCTGCATTTGCAGATAGGTAGGACAAAGGAGCACATGTCGTGGTAGCTGCCTGCAACACGGAGGTGATGTGGGCGCGGCCGGCCGGCTCGGGGCTGCTGCTTGTATTCACCGGGAACTGATACTGTTGCCGGCGAATCGGCCGGCAATGTCTGCGGCCGCGGCCGGGGCACGCAAAGGCCGGCTCGTTCATATGTGTTGGCTGCAGCAGCAGCGAGTATTTATCTCCAGCTGCTGTGGACTTGCGTGTTTAATTACTGCTACCACGAGGGTGCACGTTTCCTCGGATTCAGTTCACCAACCGGGAAATACTGTGAAATCTTCAGTGAGTGAGTGCACCCGTAGTTGCGGAATTGCAGTCGGTGCGATACATTTCTTCCACGGCCCAGAAATTCACGATGGAGACCGGGAGCACACACTCATTCTAAAATCAAACTGTAAAAAAATCTGAAAATCTGACATATTTACGACTCAATGCCAAAGGCTAGCACATAAAACCCCACTAAGTGCATTAATTATTTTTCTATCTCAACATGCAAGGTATCCACATCACCCACTATTTTAGACAATCAATTGTCCATGTCATCTCCACTAATAAAAGTTAATAATAATACATCTTTCATGCAACCTATCCATGTCTTCTTTTTTCATCCATATAATTGTCACTAATATTTAGTCCTCATATATTTAACAATTTCACACGAATCAAATGTAGTGTCTCAACTATTGTGATCAACTAAATCTGAATAACTGATATTTCATGCATCTTATACCAAATTCATTTACATAATAATTTTGTAAAGAGATTTCCGCTGCAACGCGCGGGTATTTTCTAGTAAAGTTATAAAGGACTGTAAAAAATAGTGCTCCAAAAAATTATATTACCAAACAAATCATTTCTTCATGAAATTTTGCATATATATAGAAAACAAAAACATTAAAACCCGTAGAAGAATGTTTTGATAAATTTACTCTTCGTCCATGAGTTACTCCCGAGAGTCAAGGACGCCATCCTCCTCCATAGCACTAGCTTGTCCCAACTAGTAATATATATATTCAACGGACATGAAATTGATGGTTATCTATTTTCTAAATATCAATGATCATGACTCACGAGCACACAAATTTAGATGGGGCGTGTCGGCCGGGCAAGCTCCCCGATCGGTGGCATGCCTAGACGTCTAATCTCACTAAAATTTTGGACCTATAACGTCTGACCATTAAATTTAGAAAATTTGCAGCGTGACACATTTATGCTAAGAAGAGCATTGTGGCACCATTTTTCTCGTGGGCATCTAGAAAAAGGCTTGAAGAACATTGCAACATCGTGGAACACATTCACGCAACAAATATTTTAATGTATTCAACAAATACTCATTGTTCGCAAAAAAGTGTTGGGAAATCATCCAGCGTATGTAACATACACACAATGATGCTCGTCAAAGTGTAAAACTACTTTGTAGCATGAACATAATATTTGCAATAAACAACCACCATCATCGCAGCATGTTGTACATGTGTATGCAGCAAACTAAAACCTAACTTTCGCAAAAAAAACTAAACCTCGCTTCTCACATGTTGAACACAGATCTCAAATCCCTACAACATATGTATTTGTCAAGCTAGATGGCTAAAATTTTCACATAAAGAACGACGTTGTCAACAACGAGACTACTCAAAATTCAAATAAAATATTCATTTCATTCAAGTTGAACTCTGCATCCATTGAACCATATTCTATTTCATCTACACAACAAAAAATGGAATCTTTCACTAAATCTACCAAAATAACTACAAAAAAGTTGATTCACTTCATTGATCGCCCTCTTTGTCCTTCATCTTAGGCATGACCTTGAGAAACTCAAGGAGGGTCTAAGGAGGAATATGTGCGTAATCAGTTCTTACAAGGGAAAAACAAGAAAAGGAGAACTTGGAATTTACAGAATATGAGAAGAACGTACCAGCTTGCCAAGATAGATTTCCATATGTACAAATACAGAGTGTGAGTGATTGTTATGGTTTGCTAGATAAGCCATTGATTAAGTATGACACAACTATATGGGTCGTAGTTTCGCAAGGGCCAATTATTTGGCTAGGGATGTTTGAGGCACATAATAACTCCTGGCTTGCTTCTCGGCTATCACAACACAATTATGTGCACCTAATATATCTACGACACTTTTTGGGTGATGTCCTTGTCATGCGAGAGGAAAATCCTATATTGCGGATTATTTTGTAGCAACTACGGATGATGTCATTCTTGCTAATCGCCCCAAGTGGCCCATGTTGTAATGAAACAACTAGCCTCCAGATAAACATGTTTCTTACTTCAACCTCGCCATCTCGGGCTTGCTGGTGATGAATCGCGCTCATCAGAGCCTCTCTGCCACGGGATAGGATAGGATAGACCAATCGACCACCGGGCACCATCTTCTCTAAATTGTACGACGTGAAAACTTCTGTTTATTTACTTTAAGCTCCATCATGACCGCAAGATCCATGTCCTAAACAAATTTTGAACCCTGCAACAATGCTTCTTGTGTTATTAGAAGGAGAAAAAGCCACGGGATGACCAAAGTATACAAAATGGCCCGAGGACAACAAGAGATGAAAAAACAGAAAATGAAACCTCTAAAACAACCTAAAGACTAGGACACCATCTGAGTGCATCGCACCTCCACCTTGTCTGGTCCAAAAAAAAGAAACTCCATCACATAGGGTTCAAACGACTCACTCTAGTCGATTCCCATTGCTTTGCCTCGTTCTTGATATGATCGATGAGTATGTTTGGCAGATTTTTAAGAAACTCTTATGTATCGAATTTTCGCAAGTGACTTCATTTTCAAAGATATCCCTCCCAGTGTTAAAAGGTGCAGGAAGAAATTCAAAAATGAAATGGCCTTGTTGTTGCACAATGTCAAGAGAAAGGCTTATTCACGTCCGGCGGATTGGGTTCAGAATTGTTTCTAACTTACCTTCAGTGTCCTAAGGCTTGTAATAGCTAGGATCCTCTAACCTTGTACTATTTGTTTGAGAATTAACAAAAAGTCACAACTTGGTCAAGTTTCCTAAAAAAACATGGGGTTGTATCTCTAGATGGTATCTTTTTTTCTTATCGATTTTCTAAGTTATTTTGCCTTGTACTCCAAGAACCAGGCTCATTTTGTTCCTTTCATTTTTTTTTTTGTAAAACTAAGTGTTGTTTTCCTTAAAAGAATGACCTATTTCGTGCTCATGGGGCTGAAAATAAACATTGTGGAATGACGTTGAATGGAATGTAAAACATCTGCATCTTCCATTGTCAAGGCAAGGGGTCCACGGGCTGGGCATCAACATGTAAACTAGAAAAATTCCAGTCGGGGTCAACACCTCCCAGTTTTGAATCTGGAAGAATTGAGCCCAACTCACCTGGTTAGCAAAGTGGATGTACAACCCAGACATTCCAGTTCAAGTCTTCACGAATGCAAATTTGGCTATTTATTCTTAAAAAAACATTTTTTTAAAACTATGCAATAAAAATAGCTGTGTGCTTTGATTGATGCAGAGGTTGGGGATACTCTCCATCTTTTGAAAAAAAAAACTCCATCCATGGCTCGAGTTCAACGGTGTGCACGGGCAGGATGAGACAGGACCAGGAACACCAACGATGATTGATGGTAATCCACACCAAATATGCCAAAATAAGAAGTTTGACAAAATGACCAGTATCAAATTTTCTCTTACAAAAGAAATAAGTAGTGGCAAACAAATCGAGAGTATCATGCAAATGGTGTGCCTGATAGCCAGAGCGATATGGAACCAACCGTTTTCCACTCGCATCGTCCACATCATTAATGTGACTCATCATCTCAACCACGCCACTCCCGGCCGTATGAAACCACGGAGGGAGCAAGATGACGAAGTTTTCATTTTAAAATACGACCCAATGAACACATTGTTTTCTTTTTCAAATACAAACGTCGACATTGCTCATCAGCCATCCTGGTTTCGATCGTGAAGTGGTATTGCCTCTCGTACGTACAGGAGGGTGAAAAGACGAGGATACCCTCGGCTGCTCGGCCGCCTATAAAACCAGGCCCAGCTCGCCTTCCCGGCACACACGAGTACGCTCGCTCAAGTCTCTCTCATCACACATGGTCACTCTCTGATCAGCCACGACCACGACACTAGCATAGCTTCCGCACTACACGACACGAACACGCAGTAGAGAGGCGCAGCACCATGCCGGCGGCGCCAACGGTGGCCACGGTGGCGTGCGACGAAGCGCACCGGGAGGCGCTGGAATACATCGAGCGCGTCACGTCGTGCGCGGGGGAGACCCAGCGGCGCGTGCTGGCCGAGATCCTGGAGCAGAACGCGCTAGCCGAGTACCTCCGGCGCATCGGCGTCTCGGGCGACGCGCCGGGCGCCGACGACGTGTTCCGCCGCCAGGCGCCGCTGACTACCTACGAGGACATCCTCCCCGACGTCACCCGCATCGCCAACGGCGACACCTCGCCCATCCTCTCCGGCAAGCCCGTCCAGGAGTTCCTCACCAGGTATGCAGACATCCATACATCACTACATCCTGCTAGCTGCTACATGTTCTTGCTGGCATGAAAAGTTTGATTAACTAGCGTACGTACGTGCAGCTCGGGAACGTCGGGAGGGGAGAGGAAGTTCATGCCGGCGATCGCGGAGGAGATGGACCGGCGGTCGGAGCTGTACGGCCTGCTGATGCCGGTCATGAGCCAGGCGGTGCCGGGGCTCGACAAGGGCAAGGCCATGTACCTCTACTTCGTCAAGGCGGAGTCACGCACGCCCGGCGGCCTGCCGGCGCGGCCCGTGCTCACCAGCTACTACAAGAGCCGCCACTTCCTGGAGCGGCCTCACGACCCCTACACCGTGCACACCAGCCCCGACGAGGCCATCCTGTGCGTGGACTCGTACCAGAGCATGTACGCGCAGCTGCTCTGCGGCCTCGTGCACCGCGCGGACGTGCTCCGCGTCGGCGCCGTCTTCGCCTCCGGATTCCTCCGCGCCATCAAATTCCTCGAGAAGCACTGGCGCCGCCTGTGCCGGGACATCCGCACCGGGGACCTCGACGCCGAGATCACCGACCGCGCCGTGCGCGCCTCCGTCGGGAGGGTGCTCCGCGCCGACCCGGCGCTCGCCGACGCGATCGAGGACGCGTGCGCCAGGCCGTCGTGGCAGGGCGTGATCCGGAGGGTGTGGCCCAACACCAAGTACATCGACGTCATCGTCACCGGCGCCATGGCGCAGTACATCCCCACGTTGGAGTACTACGGTGGCGGACTGCCGATGGCATGCACCATGTACGCCTCCTCCGAGTGCTACTTCGGCCTCAACCTGAACCCGATCTGCAACCCCAGCGACGTCGCCTACACCCTGATCCCCACAATGTGCTACTTCGAGTTCCTCCCCGTCGATTCCGGCAGCAGCGCCGATCCCGACCGCCGCGACCTCGTCGGCCTCGTCGACGTCAAGCTCGGCCGCGAGTACGAGCTCGTCGTCACAACCTACTCCGGCCTGTACCGCTACCGTGTCGGCGACGTGCTGCGCGTGACGGGGTTCAAGAACGCGGCGCCCATGTTCAGCTTCCTGCGGCGCAAGAACGTTGCGCTGAGCATCGACGCGGACAAGACGGACGAGGCGGAGCTCCACGCCGCCGTGAGCAGCGCCGTGCAGCACCTAGAGCCGTTCGGCCCGTCGCTGGTCGAGTACACGAGCTACGCAGACGCCAGCACCATCCCGGGCCACTACGTTCTCTTCTGGGAGCTCCGCGACGGAGGGACGACATCGACGACGCCCGTGCCGGCGTCGGTGTTCGAGGACTGCTGCCTCGCCGTGGAGGAGTCACTGAACAGCGTGTACCGGCAGTGCCGCGCCGCCGACCGCTCCGTTGGCCCCCTCGAGATCCGCGTGGTCTCCGGCGGCACCTTCGACAAGCTCATGGACTACGCGCTGAGCCGCGGCGCGTCGATCAACCAGTACAAGGCGCCGCGGTGCGTGCGTCCGGGCCGGTGGTGGAGCTGCTCGACGGCAGGGTGGAAGACAGGTACTTCAGCCCCAAGTGCCCCAAGTGGATCCCCGGGAACAAGCAGTGGAACGGCGGCAATGCAAAGAAGATGGACACAAGTTAATTAAGTAACGGAGTTGCTTAAGCTAATTAAATCAGATCGATCAACTAGTTAATTAAGATATGATGAAGGAGAAGTACATTGTGGCGAAGGCTTGATTGGAGAGTGGCTATGATAAGGACCCGAGCCACACTATATAGTAATCAGTGTTTAGCTAATCATCATGGAGTGTCAGCTTAGCTTAGGGGCCTGCGTATCTATGGGCTTTTGTTTCTTTCTCTTTGTGCTTTTGTAATAAAAGCAGTACTGGTGGTAGCTGGTTTTTTGTTTCTTTGTTATTTTTGGCAAGTATGTCGATCTGTGAGTGGAGCCAAGGAACAATATATACCTGCTTTATGCTACTAATACACTTTCTTGTGTTACTAATACACTTTCTTGACATTCACGGCTTATATTGTAGCTCACAAATCTTGGTTGGATGCCACCCAAAAGTTTCTAAAGAAATCGTAGTCATTGAAGGGACCAGTCATGATTACTACGGTCATGTAGTAGAAATATAATTTCAGCTTGTAAGATAACTTGTTTAATTGCTCTCGACCTCTTCATCATGGTTACAAACAACTAACAATTGTTATTGTTACACTGTTGAGAACTGCGGTACATTCTTCACCGATTTCCTTAGTTACTTCTGATTTCCTAGAGCTTGACGAGAGTAGTGAGATTGACTAAGCTCAACAAATCACTTTGTTTCCAAGCTACTTAAGGTTTTCTCTCCCTTTAAATACGATACCAAAAGGAGGGAGAATTTTGTTACAGTAGAAAGCTATCACTCGGAAGATGATTCCCGGAAACAATCTAAACTTGGACAAATTGCTACACACCTCACAACCAAGGTTTGGGTAACCGGGCGGTAAATCTGGTTATCACTCGGTAACTGTAAATCTCGAGCACCCTCGGTAAATAGGTCTGCCGAGCAAAAATGCCGATTGTCTCGAGCACCCTTGGTAAATAGGCCTACCAAAGGTTTCCTTTTTTTTATAAAACAGTACAACGTAGACACTTACATGCACGCGCATACACTCACACATATGAACGCACACACGCACATCCGATCCCTATGAGCACCTTCGAGAGACCGAGCCGGCGGTTGGGTCTTGAGATTGACGAAGTCACCACGGACGCCTCGCTGCCGACGGGAACGTCGCCTCCCACTGAAGAATATCTCGCCTACCAAAGGTTTCCTGACAACTGTGAGTCACAACAACATTTGCGGACCGGAGGGAGTATTATTTAAAACTGATTAGCAAATGAAACCATTGATTTCAGAATTTATGAGCTTGATGTGTGCAACACGTATGTGTGTACCTTCTATTTGGCGAACCATATAGAGGATTTACTTCTACTAGAAAGGTGCCGCATGCTAGGCCATGGAAATACGTACTTGGACAAGAACCTCGTATGCTACCCTCTCTGTCCACAATTATTGTGCACACGTGGTTTTGAGATTCAAGTTTTAACATTATTTTGAACAAAATGTTGGTCACATGATAAAAGAATTATACCTAGTACAATAAGTCTTCTATGATATTAATTTATGGTATTATTTTATGACGCTGTGTCATGTAGAATTGGCAAATTGATGGTCAGAATTGGTGCATGCAAAAATATGAGACAAGTTTTATGACACTATGGCATGTAACTGAAACGAAGAAGTTAGCTCAGCTAAGTTGTTTGCTGGCACGAATGTGATAAAATGGTGAGACAATCACGCAAGAGGACGAAAGGGGACGCACGTATGATTTGGTAGGGGTTTGTACCTTCGTACGATCCACATGCCAATGTTTAGAGGAAAAATGTTAATCACTCATAACATTTGGTTCACCTTCAGTTCAAGGCACCATTTGTTGGATATGATCTAGCAACAACATGTTTTGGATGGAGGATACATATGAATAGTCCGTCTCACACAAATGATATTATCTTCTCAGAGGTCGAGTGCAAAAATTGTATAGTCCGGCATTTAGCTTGTTTAACTATCTTGGATACAAGAAGGAAAAAAAAAGTACATGCCACAACGATGTTTTTATTTTGTTTGCTAGACAAGATGCTAAGTGTCAATCTTTTTCCTATGTGTTATAAAAGATAGGAATAACGAAATCACAAAAAGAAGGACTAACATGGGGTGTTAGCAAAAACGACCATAATTAATGTACTAGAACAGTGAATTTGAACTGATCGTGCCAAACTTGATTAGAGGATTAAATCGGTTGCCGGTGTGTGATGTTGTACCCATGTGTGCACTTTATTTTCTTTATTCTTGCGACGGATCAGTGATGTCCAATCAGCTGCATTGTCACGAAAGTGGTAATGCTAGCGGCATGGGGCGTCTCCAGAGACTTCCTGAACTAATTATTCTTTCTCGGGAACGCATTAATCGCCTCGACGAAAATGTAGCTCGTGTACATCGATACGTGTCCACTTCGTTCTACATCGAGCAAAGCTTTTCACTGCCTACCTCGATGTTTTTCGCTCGTCCTCTCATTTCAGGAAACTCATCAGTAGTACAGTGAGTGAACAGTGACTCGGTTGGTGCAACAAATAACTGTGCGAAGTTGTGAATGTGAGTTCATCTGTTCATGCATGTGAAGCACAACAAAATGTAGATTGGGCATCCATGCAAAGGCACATATGGCCAAGTGTCCATCACTCACTCACTCACTTACTGTAGCCTTGCATCGCCACAGTGCTCCCCACAGGTGATGTGCGTCGAAAGGCAGTAAAAAGAGACAAGATTCCTGAAAAGCTCAGCAGTTGCATGGAGTGAGTGAGTGAGTGGCGTCCTTTACCCATGCCAAGTCAAGTCAAGTCCACTGCAGGTGGTGCAGGAGTGTGCGAGTACCACCGGTAGCCAGCTTTAGATCCAGGGTCCGGCCCAAAGGTGACGAGAGAATAGTGGACGAAATCGTAGAGACTTATCCACACCTATCTCCTCCTCGATATCCCAAAGGAACATGCAATTCTACACACATGTGTTCTCGGAGTAGCTAGCTGCAAGTGTGCGTAATGTACTCTAAACAGTTAATCCTGCATGCGTCCACTACGTTGGCGCACGATGGAACGAAGGAAGAACCCGACATGCATGACACCGCATAAGCTAATGTACGTGCCTCTCTCTCTCTCTCAGCTCGATCTCATGACAAGACTATACTAGCCGATCGATAGAGTAGATGACTGAAGTGGGAGCGTAGTGCAGGATATACAAAACAGTACCACGCACGCAGCAGCAAGTTGGATGCACGATCGACCATCAAATGTTTGATATATATATATATATATATGCACATTGATGGGATGCAGCTAAGTAGCTGTCTCCTTCCTTCCTTCGACCGCGACGACATTCCGATCTGGCCATCGACCGCCCTGGCGCCATTGCTACACCTAACGACAGCCAACAGCTCGAATTCCGCACGCCCGGCCGGCTGCCGGCAGATAGCGGCATTCATGCACGCACGTCCGGATCGCCAAGTGGGGTTCCGTGAGGCCGACAGGTGCATGGCTAGCTCACAGTGCCCGCATTGTCAGCTTGCCCTAGGAGTATAGCACATGCTTAGCATATGGCCGGCGTTCACCGCATGATCACACACCCAGTGAAGTGAAGGAAGTTTCAACTCTCCATCTCAAGTTGGATCAAAGGTTCAGAAAGGTAGCTACTGATTCATTCTTCCAGGAGTGATTTCACTGTCTGCCCCTGATGAGTGCTTGAGTATTGACACGTGAAGAAATGCATCTGCCACTTCTTTCATACACGATTGAATTCACTGTCTATCCCTCCTAAGTATTGACACGTGAAGAAATGTAGCGACCACTAAATTCATCCATGAGTTGCCCCTGCTTCAGTTGGTCGGATAACCATAGAGATGCTACTTTCGAGAAACTTGATATAGAGTTTTTAGTTGGTACATGATCGATGGGAGAAGATGTACCCTTTAGGTTTTGTTCGATCTCTTCCAAGGTTTCATTCTGATCATGTAGCTTTAGTTCTTGATTTTGGTCTCGACAAGCCTAGACTAGTACGCCTTTTAAATTTAAATTATATATGTTGGTTGCTTAGGCCAGATTTGAAAGAGGTGGTGTATAAAGTTTGGTTTTCTCATTTTCATGGTAGAAGCCTTATTGATTTTTGGCAAAAAAAAAGAGCTGAGAAGATCTTTCAAATGTTGGAACTATAATAAGGGAAGGGGATGTAGGGCCAATTCTTTTGAGCTTCTGCTTATACATAAGTCTGCTTATAGATTTTGGTGGGGAGAAACTGTGGTGGGTAGAAGCTACCAGAAATTGTTTGGAGACTTCTTTTGGGCTTATGAAGATTTGGCTTATTTGCTGTCTTGAGTTGTGAAATGTCTAGAACGCCCTTGAATTTGATATGTGCTTTTAATAAAGTGATATTACAACTTAATTGTTGTGCTGATTCTGATAAATGAAATAGAAATAAAATGAAAATAATATGAAAAGGAAAAACACGGTGCCATAGTATTAGCATAATTCAGTACATGGCAAAAAATTGTGATGTCAAAAGTAACCGATTTTTATTCACATTTATAGAACAAAATAATGCACCAGCATGACAAATGTGTGATATCAAACTTTACAAATTCAGGGATAGTGGACATAACTGTTGCTCAAATCACCGATTCCACTACACCTATTAGCTAGTAGTACATTATGAAGCTAATTAACTGAATAAAGTGACTTGTTGAACCACGGTGTGCTAGAGCGCTGGAGCCGCCGTGAGTCATTCCTGATCCAGAGCAATCACCACAATCGCAGGTCACCTGCAGTCCACACCTGATGTGTGCCTGGCAGGCTGCACAGGCCGCGGTTTCAAGGTAGCAGCGCGTGAACAATACGGCCGTGGTGACAGCATGGGAGGGGACATGGGCGGCTGGGAGGCTGTCCTGTGGGATCGGAGTTGGCGGTGGCAGTGATGACAGCCGCCAGGGTTCTACCGCCCTTCACTCGGCCGAGGTCGAAGAGATGGCGGGGCGGGACGAAGTTGCGACGGGACGGGGCGAGTAAGGCCGGGATGGGGCGAAGCAGGGTCAGAACGGATGGATCCGGCGGTGGAATGGACGGATCCGGTAGTTGGCTGCCTAAATCCAGCGGGGCAAGGGTGGAAGGCGGCGGCGGCGGGGCTGGAAGGCGGCGGCGGGAGTGGGTCGGGGGCGGGCGAGCGTGGAGAAGAAAGGAGAGGCAGGGGACGAATGGGTGTGCGGGTGCGTGATGGTTGACCTGCTGGGGAGAGGAGAGAGGAAAAACTAGGGAGTGCCAATCGGCTGTAATTTCGCTCAACAATATGTCCATTTGCCGAAAACGGTTCGCGTATTTGCTAAGAAGCTCGGGAAACTCCCAGAAACGAGTCGAGCGCTGCTTCTGGTTTCCTTCACGAACCGAGTTTCTCGGTCCAAATAAGCGAGGTAGAGTCCGGACCCTTCTTTTGGGCTTTTGCTGTGGGGAACCCAGAAACTAGCCCAGAAGCTGAAAAGAAGTGGCCCATAGAAGGAATAAGATATCTTCCAGAATTTGTTTTTGCATTGGTAGAGATAGTAAAATTAGTAGTCTGTCAATGGAGGATTTTAATTTGAAAAAAAATGAGGAAAACATAGATTTATCAATAAGGGAAATGATATTAAATGGTGCAACGGTCTAAAGAAAAATAACTATTGGTAGGATAATATTTGACTGCTAACTTTATGGCTAAAGCAATGGAAAAAGGCGTAGGAACAAAATTATATATGAAACAGGGAAAGGAAGAATGATCCAGGGAGATACTGATTTACTCTTATTGAGTATTGACACGTGAAGAAATGTAGTTACCACTTCATTCATCCACGAGTAAATTCACTGTCTGGCCCCACTAAGTATTGACAAGTGAAGAAGGTAGCTCACATCAATCGGCAGTCCTATTTTTGTACTACATTGTTCGTACAAATATGTGGAGAAAGTACTCTAAAAGTTTGTTTTCTTTTTTGTTTGTCAAGAATCCATTATTTGTGGATCTATTTTAGCAACCATGCATTGGACTCTATCCTGTTTTTCTGTCTGAAATGGCTCACTTTATTTTCTGGGCCAGCCGATCGTACGATTCTGCCTACCCGGATTGTAACATCCTAGGTTATAGACCCAGGATAAGTCGCTGGGCCTTGAGATGTCGCCCATCAGAAAAGGCCGGCAAGAATAAACATTCGCCGCAGCTTGTCAATGGCGAACAGTTAGCACAAGATGACCTGAAAAGACAGTCATTAGCTCATGTCTTTTCTCCCACACAAAAAAAGCTCATGTCTTTTTCTCCCCAAAAAAAAAACTCATGTCTTTTTTGAAATACACACACACAAAAAAAACTCATGTCTTTTCGCTCAGACAAGGCCAATCATTCTACCATTCTGCTCCACAATTTTCCTGTCGGGATTCATGCACCCGGACCAGTGGTAACAGTGCGGAATTAATCCACAAACTTTATGAAATATTCCAGAGGAAGAGGATGCATTGTGCAGCAACATGAAGAAACACAAGAAAAGATAGAAATATAGTGTTGAAACATAAAATGATGGACAAGCAACCAGTGATCAGAAAGGAGCCGAAGGAACAGCAAAGCGTTAAAAATTGTATCATGGAGAATCATCTGCAAATTGTCGTCATCAAGTATGAATGGCAGCCGCTTTATAAACATGTAGACCTATATTCTGATCTTTCACAGAAACATCATAAATGATGTCTGCTGGGAAATTTAGAAGGTTCAGTCAGCTGGTTAAATCAGTAATTGACAAAGGGCCAGCTATATGTTTATTTTCATGCAGGAAAATAAAACCTTTTCAATCTGGTTTAGTTTCCCTTGAGAAAGTTAATTCAATTTATATGTTTGTCACGCAGTTTGCTAACAATGAGTCAGTCAGAAAGGTGTACGTACATATGCTTTTTTCAGCAAAGGAAATCTACTACTTCCTATTCAATCAAGTCCCCACTGAGCATTTGTAACATTCAGCTAGGAAGTCACTAATCTGCCTCATAGAATTCTTATAGAACGGAACAATAGTTCAGGATGATTCATATGTGATGCATTTTTTATTAAACCTGAAGTTATTCTATTTAAAAGTATTGAGTACATCTGAAAATGAACAACTAAATAGACACTACAGTACTAATACTTTAGCATCTCTCAAGAACCTGAAAGTTTGGAAATGATTCAACAAGTGATCTATAGCACAATGAAACAATAGGCTAAGCTCCACAAAACTTCATGGATGGATGCTCTTATAATTTTTTCTGTCTATCATATTTTTCACAAATGTTTGTGTGCATACCCAAACTAACATTTTTCTAGTACATGACTTAAGTGGAATTCTTGAAATGTATGAGTTTAATTATAAACTCACGAAGAGGGTATATATGGACATATGTTCACAACATATGCATTGACCTGATGTTGAAAAGACAGTCATTAGCTCATGTTTTTTCACTCAGAAGAGGCCAATCATTCTACCATTCTGCACCACAATTTTCCTGCTGGTGATCCACGCACCGGGACCAGTGGTAACAATGCAGAATTTATCGAGAAAGTGTTAAACTTTACGAAAGATCTCGGAGGAAGAGGATGCATTGCGCAGCAAGATGAAGCAATACAATGATCACATAATAATATGACACCTATGTTGGAAATAACAGGATGGATAAGCAACAGCTCTTTTAAAAATTTGGTGAACTGGAAATAACAGCACTTCAAAAATTCATGCATATCTTATGTTCTGGTAAAGAAATACAGTAAATGATATTCAGCGGGTGATTTAGAAGGATCAGCTGCTTCAACGAGTCAGTAAGAAATTAGTAGTTATATGCTTATCTCATACATGGATTTAACTGCTTTCTATTTGGTTTAGTTTCCCTTGAGCAAATTCCATTCAATTATTATGACAACACTTTGGTTCCCCAAAAATTAGTTGGTCACCAAGGAGTTGTTACATGCTCTTTTTTTCCACAAAGGAAATCTACTACTTTTTATTTAATTACGCCCCCAATGAGCATGTAACATTCAGCTATGAAGTCATCAGCCTGCCTCATAAAATGATTCTAGAATAGAACAATAGTTCAGGATGGTACAGATCTGATGCATTTTTTTATTAAACAGAAGTTTTTCTCTTCTAAAGTATGAGTACACAGTACAGAGAGTGTATCTGAATATGAACAGCTAAATAGACACCACAGTACTAATAAGCTATAGCATCTCTGAAGAACCTGCTAAAGTTGGGAACTGATTCAACAAGTGATCAATAGCACTAGGAAATAATAGGTAAGCTCAAAACGAAGCTTCATCGATGGATGCTTCTGTATATCACATCTTTTGACATATGTTTAGGTGCATACACAAAATAACATTTTTGTAGTACCATTATTTTAGTACAAGTGTTTGAAGTGCGCGAGTTTAATTACATACCCACGAAGAGGGTGCATAGGGACATATTTTCACAAAATATGCATTGACCTGATGTTGATCCTAATTGCTGTGGTCACAGTTTGAAAGACATCAAATCGATCAAAACTTTGAGACTGCGTTCTCTGTATGGTAGCACTTTCAGAACAAGTTTGAGGGAGAAATAGCAATGTTAGCAGATTAGTTTTCAGAGCAACTGGCGTTTGGACATTAATGTACAGGTACAGTAAAATTGTATGCATAAATCTATAGTTCTACATAATCTAGTATTTGATCTAACAGAATAGCAACATATGAACATGGAAATTACTTGACAGTACACGAAATGAAGGTAGGGTATCAGTGCGGCGGGTTCAGGGTGGTGCCATTACTCTGCAAGATCAGCAACCTAACCTGGGAGCCATCCAAGGTGACATCCCTGGCATCCACGACGCGCGACCTCTTGAAGAGCGCGGCGACGGCGGCGGGGTCCAGCTGCCGGTCAACGGCGAGCGCGATGGCGCCGTCTACGCGGACAGCTCGCTCGGCCTCAGTGGCGAATCGAGACGGGAAGAGCGCGCCGGAGAACGCCGCCGGGTCGTCAGAGAAGACGAGGTCGAAGGCGCCGTCGGGGAAAGGGAGGCGATGGTGGTCGGCGCGACGGACGAGCGGCGGGAAGTCAACGAGGTCGATGCCTGTGACTTCGCTCACTCCCGCGGCGTGGAGCGCGTCGACGGCGTTGCCGGCGCCGGCGGCGAGGCAGAGGACGCGGGATGAGCCAGCGAGGAGGCGAAGGCGGCGGAGCGGGCGGAAGACGGAGGTGGCTAGCGAGGCGGATCGGCGGCGCCAGCGGGAGGAGGAGCGGAGCTTGGCGAGCCGGCGGTCCGGCGGGAGGACACGGCGGGAGGCGGCATCGCAGGAGGTGCGGGGGAAGGGGACGAGGGAGAGAGTGAGGGTGGGGTAGCGGGACGCCGGGAAGCAGGAGGTGGACGTGCGGCGGAAGAGGTAGAAGAGGCAGAGCGTGGCCGCAGCGGCGAGCGCGAAGGAGACGCGGCGAGCCAGCCGCTGGACTCGCCGGTCCATCGCCGGTGGCGAGTGTGGGCTGGAATCGGCCATTGGGTCAACGTTTGGATCGTGCTGGTCACGGCTGATCTGACTTGGGTTTTGGGAAGTTTGTTGGCCCATAGTTTTCGGCCTTTGACTGAACAAGCATGCCCAACGAATAAAGATCCAAAAAGCACGGCCTCTTTGGGATCATCATTCACTTTGTTTTTCGAGGAGGTGTGCATTGCTTAATGCACTTTTAGCGTCACCCTAAAAAAAATTCACTTGGGCAAACACATGAGGATGGGAGCATTTCGGATCCTTTGTAATATTTGGCATCACGGCAAGAGGTTCTCTATTGACGTTGAGAAACTCTATTGATGTTGAGATAACATTGATTCTTTTGGCATGATAAACAATAGCAAAAAAGGGTATAATGTGGTCAAACGGAAAGGGTGCTTGGGTATTAGAAGGTTGAAAATACAAATATAAGTCTCCTTTGTAAGTGGTTATGGAAAAAAAAATTGAGATTCAAGAGGGTATTTGGCAAATAATTCTTAAGGCCAGATTTTTTAGGGTGACATCTAGAGCAAATGATTCCCCTAGTTGGAAGACCATATATTCTCAAAATGAGAGAGATTTACTTTTTTGGTAGAAAAATGAGATTCAAGAGGGTAAGGCCAAATTTTTTAGGGTGAAATCTAGAGCAAATGATTCTCGTGGTTGGAAGACCATATATTCTCAAAATGAGAGAGTTTTACTTTTTTGGCTGAAAAATTATTATGGGGTGTGGTGTGTTAAACGATAATGCTTGTAGGCGTTTAGATATGTGTGAACAAGAGGTCGATGTGATATAAACCGAACCTTGATCATATTCTTGCCTACCAGGTTGTAACCAATTCTGTTGTAAACCCTATCCCTTCGAAGCACTATATTAACACGTAACCGGGACGAGTCCAAGACACCGTTCAAATCCAATCTACACTTTTGATACGATATCAAAGCTTACCCTTAGCACCACGTCTATGGCAAGCTCCGGTACTTCCTCCTCGCGCTACGAAAGAACGTCGTTCGATCAAGTCGTGACCGAGAAGCTGGCAAAGGGCAACCACACCTTGTGGAAGTCCCAGGTCCTTTCTGCCATCATAGGTGCCGCGATGAGGACTACCTCGACATCAAACTAGCGCTGGTAAAGGAGATCTCGATGACTAAAAGCGTCGAGATGTGGTTAAAAGGACCAAACCCGCAGTATGGTATCTGTCTCACACGGGATCATCAAGTTCTTAGCTTTCTGCTAGCTACTTTGTTTCGAGAAATTGAGCAACAAAATGTCAACACCACAAACGTGGGCATGCTCTGGGCGGCCATTGAGGCCATGTTCAGTGCTTCGTGCCAAGATGGTGAATCTTCGCATCAACCTCGCAAACATCAAGAAGGAAGCCAGAGCATGACGGAGTACTTTAGCAGGATCCGCTCGCGCCATGAAGGCTCACTAACATAATGTTTTTGATGTTTTGTTTTATTAATACATCAATGATAGTTCGTTGATTAAGATGACATTTTGTTTATCAATACATCAATTAGTAGTAGTCATATCGATCATTGCATACAAATTTGACAATCATGATAGTTGCTGGATATCCAACTAGGAGGTGTGGTATCGCCGTGTTGGCACTTTTCGTATTGATCTGTTCTTCCACCGCGCGTCCGTGCATCAACAATAAAAAGACAGTGTCTATGTGTCATTTCTGATCCTTTCTGAGCTACATAACCAACCTAAAACTACTCTCTTTGTCTTTCACAATGTTGTGTCATGAATTACAGGTGTAATGCGTTCCTAACAGCAGTTTTAGTCAGTAATGGTGAAATTGAAGCAAGCTATCTTTAATTTGGCGCCCAAGCAGTGGTGAACAAGGCCGCATGCCCCTTCCACGTGAGCACCAGCATGTCCTCCTCCCGCTTCACGCCCCACCCCGTCGCGTGCTCGCTCAGCAGCTGCCGCACCTCGGCCACCTCCTCCTCCACGAACCCCACGCCGCCGAACCCTTTCCGCCGCATCCTCTCGGCGAGCCTAGCGCCGGACTCGGACCTCTCGCCGCCGTCGGCGCCGACAACGCTCTCGATCTTCTGGCCGACGGCCGCCTCGTGTTCCAGACGACGGGGGCTGTTCCTGGGTGCGGACGTGTCAAGCGCGTCGAACAGGATCCAGTGGAAGTTGAAACAGCCCGCGATGCGCGTCGCCAGGCTCGGCGAGTCCAGGTCTGCGTCCTCGTCGGTCACGGTGACCAGCAACGGGTCGAGCACCCGGATCGCGTCCATGAAGCTGTCCCTCGAACCAGGTGGCACGTGCCGGAGCCAGCTCTGACAGTTCACGATAAGCGCTTCACCATCACTTAGCCCCAGCGCCGGCGGGTCGGAGAGGACGGAGGCGAGTTCTTGGCTATGCGTCAGCGGCTTCCCCGGAGATGAAGATGGAGACGTGTTCGTACTCTTGTCGACGACGTTGAACTCCAGCTGCACGCCCTTGGACTTGGCGAAGTTCGCAAGCCGGATGCCCAGCTCCTCGTCGGACACGCCGAGCAGCGGCGGCACGGCGGGACGGACGGACGGCACCGTGATGCGGAGAGCCGGCGGGCCTCCAGGTCGCTTGGACAGAGCGTCGATGAGCGTGGGCCACTGCATGCACCGCGTGACGCCGAGGTCCACGACGTGCACGGCGTCCCTGCCGGCCACGGCGCGGAGGATGGCGCCGTTGGAGGCCGTGAAGCCGAACCGATGCCAGGGCGTCAGGTCCACGTATTCGGCGAGCTCCGTGACGGACATGGCCCGTAGTCCCAGCAGCGGCGCAGGCGCACTCCCGACCCCGCGCGGGGAGCCGCACGTTCTGCAGGCGCGCGCGACGAGGCCGCGGAGCAGCGACGAGGTGAGCCGCTGGTTGGGGTCCCCCTGCGAGGAGGCGATGTTGTTGAGCACCCATATGGCCTGCTGTGCCAGCGTCACGTCGTTTGACTCCAGCGCGGCGGCGCAGTGCAGGAGAAGCTGCTGGATCCGGGGGCCGTCGACGAGGGCGCTGGGGAAGCACAGCGAGCTCTGCACCCTGATCGGCCCGCTGCTCCGTAGCTCCTGCTCCATACTGACTGACGTGGCCTCTGTGTAGTGGCACACTGAGACTAAAATTTCGTACGAATGATCTGCTAGGATCGGTACACTTGTCTGCCTACGATTGTGCAGCTTGTGATCATTTTGTGCTGAAGGTGCTTACTTTCAGTGAGGTGTGAGAGTGGCAATACGTAGAGGACTAATTGCTACAAGAGCTTCTTTTAGGTTGTTTTGGTTTGCTTGTTGGAGTGACTTGGCCTATATATAGGACAACTATGAATTGCGAAAGATCCTCTCTTCGTTTCAATGGAGAGGAATTGGATCACATTCTTGACTCTTTCAATGGGTGAAAGGACAAATGTGGATATCATTCTTATTTCCTAACGCCTTGATTTGTCTGATTGTGTCTGAGTTCTGATTAGATTATGAACTTTGGAGACCCATAATTGGTACCAAACTCTTCCCAGCAATTCCCTCGTCGAAATCTTCTTCTCAACCATTTTGTTTTTCAAGAATACTTCTTCTGAGCAATGAATTCCACTTTTACAAAATTATTTAGAACAATTCCTCCCAAAAATAGTAACAATTGACAGTTTTCTACTAAATGTAGCTGGCTTCTCAGGTAGGATTAGTAAGCTTAGAGTTTAAGCTTGCCAAACTTCGTAGGCGTGGCTTTCCATCCAAATACAGGTCTTAAACTTTCTCGGTTATCTGCAGAACAGTCTGTGAACGCTGAACTAGACCATGGAATAACAAGTTCAGGCTTCAGACATGCATCTTTCGTCAGGCTTTTCGTTCATACGAGCCAGCTTGATTAGCACCTGCATTGCCTAATATTCGCTAACTGCGGCGCCTCCATCGTCAAACAAGATTAATCAAGGCCAACGAGAAGGCGACCAAGGAAGCAGCCATGGCCGCCCAGACTCTCCTGTCCGCCAAAATTCAGAGTAAAAAACACATCGGTTTTGTCGCTCGCCGCGGCTCCATTTCTCTATCTCACAGAGGCGGACCAAACAAGCAGGCAGGAGAACAATCCACGTGTGGGGAATTAAGAAGCTATTGCTGTCACTCTCGAGACAAAATTAGGGGCATGTTTGTTTCCCTGATTTGGCGTATCGTTGTATTATCTCGTTGATTTTGACGAACGGTAGGTCGGAGAAGGAAGCAAAGAGGCGTGCGTAATCTAATCTGTCACTTGTCTACCTTGGTCGCAGAGAATAGGAAGATGCATCCAATAAACTGGAATGGAGGGAGTATTTGTTACTTGGCGCAAAATTACATATGAGTTATAGGAAACTGTAAAAAAGTTCATACATGGTGAGGACCGGCGAAGATATCCACAAGTGAAAAATTACCAAAATATTAAGCTAATTTGGATTTGTAACTTACTGCAACTTCGACACTTTTTATGACATTAATTTTCTCGATAAAGAGAAAGTTATGACATTAGTTAATGTGGACTACTTCTTTTACTCTGGTGGAGAGAAGCTCCTATATTGAGTTGGGAGAAACGCTCGGAAACAGTTATCCCTATTATTTTGAGCTTATGGAGCTTAGAATCATTTCCTATATTGAGTTGTGAATAGTCTATAATGCCCATAATTCATTATCATTATGTTTAACCATTTCGCATAAAAATGAGCCAAGAAGAATCTAGAACAGTATATATAGCCAAGAAGAATCTAAAAATGATACAGGCGATGTCAAATAAAAGAAAGATCTCGATGGTCTTCTATTACTCCTCAAGCTACCAACTCTCACAACAATATTGTGGAATAACTACAGTACCCATAGTAATTATGTCGGCCGAAGCTAAAACATCCGGACCATTACATTGTGTCAAACGCCAAATGATCCTTCAATGTGGTTTCGTAGAGATGAATGACGACTATTGAATTTCTCCTTCATGTTCCTTCGAGATGCCACCCAAAATCTTTGTCAGGAAAAGCCCAAACAGCCAGGAAACATATTTTTCGACAGCTAAACATGTCTGCCAGGAAATAAACTGAAGTCCCGGCAAAACTAGAGCTAGCAGGGCAAACAAACATCCATCAAAGAAAAAACATCCGACAAAGAGTTTTGCCGGCAGGGTTTATAGCGAGCAGGCAAAACTATCGGGAATCACCCTTTGCCGACAGTTTTATTGCCGTCCTAGGTAACTTTTCCCGGAAGAAATGTGCCCCCACATTTGTTAGCCATCTACAGAGCGCGTAGTGGCAATTTACAACGATTTTAGGACCAAGTTGAGGGGCGTTTGGGTTGGGGCATCGGGATTAAGATCGAGTCAGCTTCCAAAATTTCATGTTAGGGGAATACTATCGGTGTGAGTAAGCAAAGGCGAAGAGGAAGTTGAAAAGCAGTGGCCATGTGTCTAATTGTAGCTTGTTGAACATTGACTTAATTTGCAAGTTCGAAATTCTCTTAAAACAATAGATCTCATTTACCAAATTTCACATGCATTTGTGTAAACTTATTCGTTCTATACCCTTTTTTTACACCAACAAGGTACCACTGAATTATATTTTGATTATTGAAAGGAAGCAATATATTTATGGCCCCTTTACTATGGCTACGTGTAAAGTTGGTCCCAACTCCAATACCACAAACTAGGAGTTTTCTGCAAGTGTCATGCCGTATGAATTTGACAATTTGCCTCAGTTGAAAGGAGTTTAAACAATGACATGACAATGGGTTCGCTTATGTGACAACCTAGTTAGCATAGAATGTTAGAAAAGCTAGAAAGTTAGGAAAAAGGAAAATTTGAAGGTTAAAAAACTCAATTAATTCTAGGCAAAGATCATTTGAAACATTAAAACAACAAAGCAATATTCAGGAACTTTTAAAAATAGTTAATGAATAAGTATTGCTGCAAATTTAAGAAATGCGAATACTATGGAAAATATTATAAAAGCAACATGAAATTTACAAGAAAACACTTAACAGTAACTTGGGAGGTTCACCAAATCTATGGTTTTTCGAAGTTAAGTAAAATTCCATGTTACTTAGAATTTTAGGCATTCGAAATTCCTGTAATTATTCTCCTCTTCTCACGAAAAGAAAAGGAGACACATTCCTGTGACGGGTGTGTGCCGGGTCTGTGGTGATGCGCTTGAGGATTCTTACCACGCTTTGGTTCAGTGTCCACACGCAACAGCGCTATGGATGGCAATACGTGAAGTTTGGGCCATACCAAAACCACCCAATATGATGCAACGTGATGGCTGGCTCGAGTCCTGGCTAGAACCTATGCCATCGGATATATTTTGTCGCACAATTATTACTGCCTGGAGAGTATGGCATGCTCGTAATGAAGTAACGCAAGATAAACAGCTGCCTTCTGTGGAGGGGTCACGACGATTTATCCGAAGCTACATGCAGTCCTTGGAAAATATTTGTCAGACTGAACCAGAGGCAATCATCAAAGGGAAACAAGTTGTTGGGGTGCGGCATATTGAGAAGAAGGAACCTGCTACGACAGTGCAGACGGGATGGAGCAAACCTCCTAGTGGATCTCTAAAACTTAATGTCGATGGGGCGTTCGTCGTCCAATCAGGTTCTGGAGGAGCTGGCATGATCCTAATACGCAGCGATGGCTCTGTTATCTTTTCAGCTTGTCGTGAGCTTCGCGTGTGCTCTTCGGCGTTGGAGGCGGAGCTACATGCCTGCCTGGAGGGAGTGAAGCTGGCTCTCGAGTTCTCTCGGGAAGATATATGTGTAGAAACAGATAGTTTGGAACTGGTCCGGATGATGACAAGCAAGGAGCAGGATGCCTCGTGCTTGGGCCATGTAGCTGAAGATCTCAGGCTGCTAATTGCCTCAGAGCGCCTTTTGTCGATTTCCAAAATACCCAGGATATGTAATAGTGTAAGTCATGAGTTAGCAAGATTTGGTATGACAGATCGTAAAACCAAAGTGTGGTTAGGTTCGGTTCCAGATTTTCTTTTGGACCAGATCGATCTGGATTGTATTGGCACTCTTATACATTAATAAAATTTTGTTTCTCCCGCAAAAAAAAGAAATTCCTGTAATTATATTTAGAATTAATATGTTTTGCTTTCCTAACCTCTTCTCTTGTTTCCTATAATTATATTTAGAAATAATATTCCGAAAATAATGGTGCATAGGTCTCGATCGTGAGTATTCTCGATGGAAAGCATAGTTTGTTTCACATCAATTTTAAGCAAATCATTGCTTAAAACCATGGTATATCATATGGCCAACGTGCTTTCTGTGAAGAATAATCACCTGAGGAACCCAAAGAGCCAAATTCAGCCAACCCTTGTAGCGTTCGTCACAGCTCACTGAGCTCAGATGCTCATGTGCCCAGATAAAGGGGTGACTACTGATGGATCGTCGTCGTGCCGAAAGAAAAAGGAAGAATCTACCTTTCACGAGTCGCGAATGCTATTTATATTCCTCTAATCAGGAATCATATCGATGCCTAGCCCATTGGATCGACGACCGAAACTGACGGCGACGCATCAGTGTTTACACACTGCTAATTAGCCATTCAACATGGTCACACTGGAGTGAGTGAACTGAAGAACAATAGTATTACATTTGATTCGTGACATGCGATAGATAGGCAATCCATATTTGCTCCATTTGATCTTCCCATATCTTCTGAGAATTTTCTACCAAGATAACGCCGTCTTTTCAGTCTACATCAACTGTTCTGAAGAATAACGCCTTCCCCGGCAAATTTGATCCTCCGGTTAATCCAATCCATTTGTTGCGAATGTTCATCGATCCAATCCAGTTGTGCTTGGCGATCGAGGTTCTGATTCTTCTCAGGCGGCGGTGGCCTGGACGCCGCTCCTCTTGGGCACCCTAATCTCCAGCGAGCCGTTACCGTCGTCGAAGTAGGCCTCCACCCTGCACCCGTCGGCGTCCTCCGGCAGCTCCACGCGCCGCACGAAGCCGTGCTCCCACCACTTGCCGGCTCGCCAGTCCCGGCCGTCCGCCGGCGGCGCGCGCCACAGCCCGCTCACGTCCACCACCCGCGCGCCGTCGCCGCTCACCTCCACGTCGCACTTCCTTCCATCTGATGATGATCAAGAAAGTGAAATTTAGTGCTGGATACTGCATGAGTACTATGTGTGTGTGCATGATAATGCAAGTGTGCCATGGCTTTCTCGGTTTTGGCAATCGTGTGCTACAATATTTGCCTCGCTTTACTGAAAACTAGTGTGGTGTGCCACACCCACACGCAGAAGCAACGAATATTTGTCTGAAGAGGTAAAGCAACAGGGGAGATAAGGCTGCAAGTGACCTTGACCATATAATTATTGCTGCGGAAAAGCCATGGAAAGCAAAGGTTTACACTGAACGTGACCTCTACTTACTTTCATGATCCATAATTTCATATAGCTGGTTGCGACTTGCAACATCTTTCTATGGCGAAATGCAAGGTGATGAGATTCCTACAGGAAGTCGTGTGGTAGTGGACATCATAGCAGCACTGCAACTAGTTTTAGTCCGACATCTGATGATGGTAATACTCGAAGAAAACGCGGGTAAATCTGGAATGCACTTGGTTCAGAGGTCAGGTCATCCATTTGTGCTACCTCAAACCTATGCTAAAACCTGTTGCGTTGCACGTTCTAACTTGTAATCAACAGCTATGCCATGCTATCTCAAGTTTCAGTCTGAACTTTTGGTAATTTGCACAAGCATCTGATTTCACAGTACTACGGTCACTACAGTGTCGAAGAACAAGTGGAGATCAATCATGGAGGAGTTGAGCTGCAAAATCTAGCCACATGTAGTAGAACCAATCGATCGACCTGTGACTCTGTGAGCGTGCGTAGGTACCTGGTATGTCGGCTCTGAGGCAGTACTCGGAGTCGGTCTCGGCCCAGTCGACGGTGGTCCTGGCGCCGCGGCGGAGCGTGGCGAGCAGCACCTCCGCCTCGAACTCCCAGAGCGGGAACGCGTCGGCCGGGTCGAAGAACTTGCCGAACAGGTAGGGGCTGAGCAGGGACCCCTCCGCGAACACGGCCTTCGCCGCCGCGTCCGCGCCGGGAGACTGCAAGAACGAGGTGAAGGTGTTCTCCAGCAGTGACATGCGCCACTTGGGCGCCGCAGCGCCGTCTGCCTGCTGCCGGACATCGATCACCCGCCGCGGCGGCATTGCTGGCTGGGTCGTGCGGAGGTAAACTGGCAGGGGGCCTGGAAGAAGGTGAGATCGTATATAGCGGGGAGGTGGTGGTGCGATTGGCCTTTGCCGAAAGCAGGGGATGGGAGGCGCGATTCCGTTTGGGATTGGCTGCCTGTCTTTTGGAGATGTGATTCCCGCCTTTTTCTTGCCCTCGAGAGTTCTCTTTCATTTTTTTAAAGATTTTTCTATTGTAAAGACAAGTAGTTTTGCACGTGCACGCACGACAGCACGTAAAACTAAATTTCGTGAACACATAAATATTTAAATTCAACCGCTTCATTATCATCATACTTCGGAATATGAACCAAAGTTCGTTTCCTCATTTTGTTACTATATTATGTGTGCATTAAACATGTCCATATGTTGAAGCAATCCATGTCCTATATTGGTCCAGTTTTCACTATGTTGATCACCATCATCCAAGCTCTCATCTTCATACTCAGTTGCCTTCTGCTTCAGTATGCTGATCCTCATCGTACAAAATCCCATCATCATACTCAGTTCCCGTCTTACTTGAAAGAAGAAACTAAATTATCCACAAGTCCTATTTTCTAAAGATGGATAGATTCAACATGTATGGTACCATCGACACATACAAGAAAACTAAGTTGTTCAATAAAAATCTTGATTATTTTTACAGTGTCAATTAGATGGGTGGAGGTGCACAGCATGCAGTGTCCACATTACACCTATACAAACACGAAAAAGTTTGAGTCAGGTTCTCTTGGTAAGATGTAGAATATAAACCTGCCTTAGAATTTCCAGCATTTTGTATAAACTTTAAGGCGGAGTTAGCAGATTTTTAGTAGAATAGCAGGAGCTATGATTGTATATGATAAGGTAAAAGGAACCACAAGAATGCAATAAAAACTAATTTAAAAGGAGACAAACTTAAAAAATCGAAACTGCACACATGCGGTTTGTTGTACATCAGCAAAAGCCTATCTAAGTGGCGAAGTTCTCATTTCTCAATCGCACTAAGTTTTCAGCTTTTCCTTGAGGACGTGTATTCCTTAGCTTCTCAATGGATAAAAAGTTGCTCTGCATGACTTCTTCATGTATTATCAGTAACTCAGCAACGCGTTTCCAACGTTAACCATTGATTCATAATTAAACATATGCTGTACCATTTACGTGCAAACCGAATACAAGTTTACAGAGACTGAAAGTACCTTCTTATCAGATTATGGTTAAGAAGCTTCAGGATTTCTACTGGACAAGCTAGAGTAAAAAATGTGAAAGGTAGGCCCATCGACTTTAAATGGAATGGCATCGAATATTAATAAATATTTCAGATTTTGGACTTACTGAAATCCTGAACCAAAGTTGGCACATAACAAAGCAACTCAAATCCTCTCTAGAACCATCCGAGCTAAACCAAGAATATAGATCGAAGGTGCAAAAGCATGAAACCACTGCCTGAGATATAATTTGCTCAAACAGATTCTGAAGGTGAGTGATGTTATACCAGCGAGAGCAGGTTCGGTCGACTGTGCCTTGCAATTAGTATATTTGATCGTCAAATTTGCCACCTAGCTTGGTCTGCATCCAACTGCGGAAGTGGAAGAATAATAAGAATATAGGAGCCGGAATAGAATAGGAGAGCATAACTGGGCCAATCAAGATCCTCAGCGCCCCGCCGCACCCCTCTCTCGCTCTCCCCTCGTGCTCCGTTACCCCAGTACCATGAACGACAGCTCCTGGAGCTTGCTGCGCACTGCCTCATCTTCCTCGTGGACTGGAGCTTCAGTGTAACCCTACAAACAAGATTAAAAATCAGTTAAGTAGATGCTAAATCAAAGCTGCAATGCCAGGATAAGATCAATTGGTAGATATAGAACAATTTTTTTTGAAGGATATAGAACAATTTCCTCACCACTTAATGGCCACAAATCGGGCAGCCAATGGATAGACCGTAGACTGCAAATTAGTTGCGTAGGGTTGAATCCTGGGTGTGCGCAACAATGGCGTCCAACAGGTCAACCGTGTGCGTCGGTGTATGCCGCTGGTACAACCCCCGTGGGGCGCATCCGCGTCTGCTGCTGGTACGTCCCTCGCGGGGCGCTTCGGCGTGGACGGGTGCCTCGGCCTGGAAGCGTGGCGGCGACGCGTCGGAGATTACTGAGCTTCGTGGCGCTGCCAAGCTTCGTGGCGTTGCTCCCGAGCTGGCTGGTCAGCGGATTTGGTCGATGCAGGCCGTGCCGCCGCCGAGCTTCGATGTGAAGCAGCGACCAGGGCGGCGCTCGGATCTAGGGCAGGGCTGGAGGAGGCGGCGCTCGGGTGGAGCAGAGCCGAGGTGGAGTATGGCCTGGGCGGCGCTCGGGGCAGGGCGGAGCAGGGATGGGGCGACGCTCGGATCTGGGGCTCGGGGCGAACGGGGGAGAGAGGGAAGCGAAGGAAAGAGGAGGGGTATCGCGTTTTCGTTCGCTGGCAGAGTTTTCGTCCGCTTGTTTAATTGCTAGGTGCACACAGCGGGGCGATTGGTTAATCTGAGTCGTTAATTTGGTTAGCCAGGTTACATCGTATGGTGAGAGCCTGACCGTGTACATCTGTTGGGGTGGCTTTAGTAAAGAATATGTTTGCTCTTTTATTAGTAGTAGAGATGATTAGCAGTGAGAAAAAAAATCTCGTACGAGGAAAAATGTAGGATTATACTACAGCGTAGCAAAGTCTGTGGTTTGTAAAAACATGCCCTAGAGGGTTTCCCACAAGTATTGCGCATGATATCCAGACTTGAGCATATTTATACAAGCGACGTGTTTTACGTTTACCATTTTGGTTGACTATGATAACCTGTTTATCACTTTGTCTCATTTGTTTTTGTTTTATTTGGGTATTTGTTTGGCCTGGTTTTTGCCAATTTTGTTGCTTATTCTCAATAACGGACTATGAAATAAGCACAGTTCAAGTACGAAAAATTGAACACTTTAAGAACAAAAAACCAAGTCAGTTGAGAGGGACCTATGAAATTGAGTCAGAGCCCACAAGATTCCTACCTTTGTTTGCAGAGATGTGCCACTGCGACTACAGTTCTAATTTGTAAGAACGACAAGGTAGTAGAGATGAGTTTGTGAGGTGAGTACTAGGGTGAACTACTTAATCACCTGGGGTGTAAAGGTGGCGGAAGGGTTTTAGGTTGAGCGGAGGTTGTGATCATCGTGATACGTAAGGGGGTGACGACGTTGACTGCCTAGCTTACCATGGTTGTCGAGTGAGCAGAGAGAAGGCACCAGCCGCAAATAGCATGAGGAATCACTGCCAATCCTATTACCTAACAAAGAGATTGTATAGACTTCTGTAATTGCATGTCCTTAGTTCTCGTGGGCATCCTCTCCGACGTTGTAAGAAAGGCCCTGCCTGACATTATTCAACTTATTCATTGTGATGATTGGACTTTACTTCTATTGATAATTTGAATTTTAGTGTTGTTGTGTACCTAGTTATTTTAGATGACTACTCTCACTATCGCGTCACCGCATTATGTTCACATATTCTATGTGGTATATAACGGTACGTTTGGATTTTTTGACATGATTATTCAAGTTACATCGGTTGCTTGACTATCATTTGATTAAATCGTAGAGAACACAAAAAGATGGAAAATAATCCATATGACATAAATATATTATGTTTAGCTGAACAGAAATGCCAAAGTTCTCCAAAATAAAGAAAAGTATGTGGACTTTTTTTGCACAATAGTTGTGAAAAAATGGATGACAAAAGAAGGTATGGGTCAATTAGAGAAGCACCCCTCATTTGCATTTCCAAGGTAATGAGGTCTATTAGGCCGTAGCGCAGTTAGTCCTTAAAATTTCAATATCAACGATTTGCCGACTTGCATAAGTGAGAACGATGGCAAGAAAATAGAAGATTACTTTGCATTTGAATTACAAATTTATTAAAAAATAAATTTTTAACTTGTAGAGAAAAATAGCTCCTTAATTTAAGTAGCATACTAATGTGTCATTATCACCAACGTATTGTTTGAAATATTTGTTTAGTATGATAATTGCATGTTTAAAAACTATTATTATCATATTCATATACGGTGTACTTCTTAGTTTCAAGATTTCATGCATGTATTGGTAGTTGCATTAAATTTTTTTTTTGGACTATTGTTAGAAAAATCATTGAATTAATTAACCAGACCAAACATTGGTCAAACTTCATATGGTTTGACTTTTGACAAAGTTCAGACGGTTTCTTTTACGAAACGAAGGTAGCAAGTTCTAACATAATTCATCGCACCATTGTGACGAGTCGGGTCAGCCATGGCGAGCAGCCCTTATCAGAGGCCGAACCAAGGTCCACATGAACATCACAATAGGTGGGGAAGAAGAAGAACCTAGCCCCTGGGGATCGTATCACTTTCGGATGGCATCCCGAAATATACGAATCTCAAACATATTGACTTGTTCATATCAGAGTTGCTGATACTCTTGTTCTGAACAACAACAGTATTTCCCAACATAAAAAGGTCGTACTCCCTCCGTTCGGATTTACTCGTCGCGATGGACTTTTTGCAACAAAAAAAACATGTCGTTTCTGAGACACAACCCGCAGTCCATGTCTTGTCGGAGACAACGCGCTCTCGTGACTCGCCCCCCTCTCGCTCTGCTCCCGCTCCCCTCACCTCCGGCCACTCTCGTGATTTGTCGCCGCCGCGGTGCTTCTCCCTCCCCTCCACCTACGGTCGCCTCGCCTCGTTCTCTCCGCATTCCTCGCCGCTGCAGACCTCGCAAATCTTAACCATTGAGGGCCCATTTGGGCGGATACGTTAGAAAGGTCGATTTTTTCGATCCGGCGGAGGGATGCAGGATGGGGTGGCGGGAAGCATATCGAGGAGCGTCGGCCGTCCTCCTCCAACAAATCTCATGGCCGACCTCATCGGCCACAGATCGAAGCGTTGTTGTTGTTGGCATCGTGTGACCATGCCGACGGGAGGAGCTCGCCACGACGCAGGGATGGCGGCGGGGATGCACGGAGGACCACCTGCTTCTGCTGCCGGACACTGCTCCGACCATCTTCTCCTGTCGCCACCTCTCCGGGCTGTGTATCCTGAAGCTTCTGCTGACGGCTTCCACTCCGAGCTGGTACTGCCCGTGAGGTCTATCTTCTCCCCCGTTCATGTCTTCTGATAAAATTTGTTTCTTTTCTCCTAATCCGTAGATAAATCATATTTCCGTGTGCTTCTATACAAACAGAAAATATGTTCAGCTGCAGTAGGATGAACACATGAATGGGTTTAAAGTTTGTTTTTGTGTCTGTATTTCAATTTTTGTTATGCAAACTGTACTCGTTCAGACTTAGGCACTTGTGTGAACTGTATTCAGTTACAGTTTTTATAGAAATTGTTTATCTGAGCAGCAGTTGAACATCGGTTATAGTTTTTGCATACATAAACTGAGCAGTAGTTGAACATCGGTTTTAGTAGTTGAACATCGGTTTTAGATGTTGTCTAGCTTCAGAAATTCGACTAAGATGATATCCTAAATTACAAAGTAAGTGAATACAGTAACCAAATACAAGTATCTACTGTCACCACCTTGTCAAATTATTTGCTTGTTTTTATTGCAAGCAAGCTTGTTGGAGTTGTTGGCTTGTTGCAGTAGCAAAATTATTGTGTGTAAATGGAGTATTTACACACATCATCAATTGATCATACATTTGCAAGGTCACAAGCTGGAATGCATTATCAATAATTTTTCATACATTTACATGTCACAAAATGGAATGCAGTTTAGTGACCAACCAATGAGCACAAAACTGAATTATATTCCTCTAAAATGACAATACGAGTATCTAGTATCTGTGCTTCTAGCATCATGTGCTTCTATCATCATGTGCTTCTGTCCTGCTGCTATGAGGGAGCTGGTGCTTGGAGCTTGTTGTTGTTGCTCTATGAGAGTGTCGGTGCCCGGAATGTTGTTGTTGTTGCTGATGCTGCTGCCTGAAATAAGCTGGTGCTTGGGGCTTGTTGGTCCTGCTGCTGCCTGGAGGTTGTTGTTGTTGCTGCTGTCTAGAGGTTGTTGTTGTTTCTGCTGCTTGAAGGTGGATGATTCTCTTTTCCTGCTGCTTGAAGGCGGATGATTCTCTTTTCCTGCTGCCTGGAGCTTCTTGTTTCTGCTGCTGCTTGAAGGGAGCTGGTGCTTTGAGCTTGTTGGTATTGCTGCTGCCTGGATGATGTTGTTGCTACTGCTGCCTGGAGGTTGTTGTTGTTTCTGCTGCTTCAAGGTTGCTCGTTTCTGCTGCATCAAGGCTGCTGCTGCTCTTTTCCTGCTACTCCTTTTCTGCTGCTAAATCTCTTTCTGCTGCTAAGGTTGCTTCCGCCTCTTCTATAAAGGCTAGGGTTTGTTCAACTAGCTCACGGTCGATAGGTAGAGCGATAGGAAGCCGTCCTTCCGCCAGCCGGCGCTCCTTGTTCATGTGAGGGATCTGGTAGTCTATCGCTCCTTTATTTCTCATAACCTCTCGGATGCATGACTGCAGTGTCACGAAGCTTCTAGCTAGCTTATCAACTGGGTAGTTTTGATATTCTTCCTCCACACCTTCTATCAGTTCCCTGATACTTTGACGTGCTCTGCTATCGGTGTGGGACTGTAGAGACCTGAATATACAGAGATCAAGAATATTCATGTCGGGACTGTTTGGAGGCTGTTGAAGCAACTTAATATCCAAATCAGACTGTTCTACGACTTGTTGGAAAACCGGGTCATCGGGAAGAATATGTGGTGTGGCATTATCTTGTTGGATATAGATTGTCCGTCCTTCATCTTCGTCCGGCCAACGCTCTTGGATCGCAGGAATAAGTTTCTCACACATATAGTACCTCATTACATCTCGTGTGACTTTCAATGATTTGAGCTCGAGCGTCCCTTTATCTCTATTTTCACTCGTTCTTTGAGCAGGAGACTCTGTGACAAAAGCCCAAATGCCGAGCTTTCCATCAAACGTGACCGCACCACCTTCGTTGTATCTTGGTTTAGCCACGGCAGCGAGGAACATCACCTTGGCGATGCTACCCTTATGATGCAAGGTGCGCAAGGGGTCGGGTTCTTCGAGAAGCAAATAGTAGTTGTTCACCTCCCCAGTCATGTTGAACCACTTTTCATCCATATAGGCTATGTTGTCTAATTCCCGTGTCGCAGGCCAATCCTCTTCGCACATAGACAAGCACCATCTCAATCTCTTTATGATGTTGGATAGGTTTAAGTGGGGCCTCACCTTATTACTGTGACGCCTCAACTGACCCCACTCGAACCTTGAGTGTAAGGTCGTGCAGCTTACACCCAATGCTTTTGACAGACCTCGCAATGTTCCCCTTCTATTCAATGGGATTATCACCACCCTCGACAGATCCAAATCTTTCCGCTTGCGGCCAACTCTACCATTTTTTTGATTTGAGACATCAACATTTTCCCCTTGTTCAATCTGTTTAACAGCTCTTTCCCATATTCTCTAAACAGTTCTTACGGTTGTATCGAGTAGGTTAGCAATGACCTCCTTGTCTTTTTTCATAACTTGTCCATTTTTGGTCTTGATCACCGTGAGTGCAAAATAAATATCATATCTCTCCTCATTTGTGAGTTCTCTGCCTTCCTCATGAATTGGCTTCTCTACAGCACTTGCTTCATCATGAATTGCTTCCTCTACACCACTTGCTTCTTCATGAATTTCTTCCTCTACAGCACTTGCTTCTTCATGAATTGGCTTGTCTACACCACTTGCTTCTTCATGAATTGGTTCCTCTTCTGGACTTAAGTTGAGATCGAGAGCAGCAGCTTCTTGAGGAGTCTCATTTAAATCGAGAGGAGCAGCAACTTCTTGAGAAGTCTCATTTAAATCGAGAGGAGCAGCAACTTCTTGAGGAGTCTCACTTAAATCGAGAGGAGCAGCAACTTCTTGAGGAGTCTCATTTAAATCGAGAGGAGCAGCTTCAGCTTGTCGAGGGAACTCCGCCTTGTATGTGTTATGTAGATCAGTACACATTCCTGTAAAATAGCGAGATTGAGGGCATGATATTGTTTCTTTCGATAATAAGAAAATACCAGCTGAGTCGTGTATAGCTTACCGTGTACCAAAGGTTGAGAAAAAATGTCCGTTTGGTGCACCCTGTTATATTTCCACATATGCAGTGTTTTGTAGCGTACTTTCTTTCTCTTGGAAACCAATTTACATAGGCTTTCTCCATCAATTTGTTTTTTCAGGTACACATTGGAGACTGGAGAGCACTAGCTCATTATCAATTTCCAGCATTGTCTTTCTCATTGGAGGTTCAGACTTGGAGGCAGCAGCAACCTGTACCTTCTTCAGAGACCAACTTGTAGGCAAAAGTTCTTGGAGTAGCACTTGTTAAGGTTACTGTTCATGAGCCAATAAGAAAGAACATTCTGGTCAATATATATGCCTTTGTTTTTCAAAAAACTGTAGGAATAAATAGCTCCAGGAATATATGCCTTTGGGTCTAAAATTTATATACATTTTCCTTGCAGATGTCAGCTTTGAGGAAATGTAAGAGAAGTAGACCAGTTACAAAGACAAAGAAGGCTGACCTTGTTTTCATGCAAACATGACTGAATAATCTTTGGTAAGTTAAATTGGATGGAAAAATAAATGATGCAGCAGATATTTTCAATGTTTTCACTGTACCCTGGAATACATTCTGCGCATATTTGTTCATCGGCGACTTTTTTTCTTGTTGTCCTAATGGTTACAAAGAAGTGCAACTAAGATGGCTCGAGTTTATAATAGCATATTCGGAGAATCACTTTGTAGTCCAGGTCTAATGCATATTGTCCCTGAAATATGGTGCTATCCAATAGCTTCACCAATAATCAAAGCTATCCAATAATCTAAATACATTCGATGTGTAGGTAGAGATAAAACAGAACCATGTGATTGATTTAGGGACATTTCATCTAGGCAAACAATAGCAGATGCGCATCTCTGCCTTGAGAACTTAAGTGTGCTCTTGTTAGAAACTGAAAACTGCTTTGACATTGCTCTGTTTATAAGTACTCCTGGCATTCTTGTGTAAATAAGCCAAGGTGAGAAGTTTCTGTAACTTGTTGTTGGTTTCTGACATCCCATCCCAGTGTGAATGGTTGTTGGTTTAAACATGGAACAAGCATGCAACATCAAGTTCAGAGAACAAGTGAACTGGATATATATATATATATATATATATATATATATATATATCACTTTTGTTAATATCAAGTTCAACAAGCATGGCAACTCTGAATTTTGTTAATATTTTTGCATTAATCAAGTTTGTTAACTCTGCATTCCCTGAACAAGTGCACTGGCAATATCACTCATGCATTCCAAATTCAGGAAACAAGTGCTGTTAATCTAAAAAGAGAGGCTACAGTTCTGTTTAGTGTTTGTACTGTACTGATGCATATTGGCAACAAATATACTTGTGTCTTATCGTTGTTGAAGATCACTATTAGTATTATAACCTAGGCTATGTTGCTCTGCTTGCACATAACTAAATCAGCTACTGTTGTGTAATTATGGCATCTTGCTTGTTGTTTTCCTGCTCTGTACAGTAAATGTCCCAGATTAAGCAATCAAAATTCACTAGAAATTCAGTTCAGTAATGTTGTAACTTAAATGTTCCAAGATTTTTTTTCAAATGCTCTATACCTTTTTCTTCTTCAGAGAGGAGCACCACCGGAGGGGAGAAGGAGTAGGAGCTCCACCGGTACAGCAGCAGGACAAGGCGCAACACGATCAAGTCCACGGAGCTGTCAGCACTGCCAGCAAGAAGCTGAAACGAGCTGCTGACGGCGAGGAGGCCGGGGAGCAGAGCACCGACGCGGGACCAATCGATCCCAAGCGAGCTGAGCACTGAGCTAGGTGGATCGATCGATCCCTGGCGATCGAGCTGAGCAGTTAGATGGGTGGATCGATCGTTCCCGAGCGAGCAAGCTGAGCAGAGGGCTGTTCAATCGATCGATCGCGAGCTAGCTTGATCAGGATCGACAACGGCAGGTCCTCATCGAGCTGGGAGCGTGTCGGGTCCTCTTCGAGCTGGGAGCAGCAGCGGTAGGATCCTGGCTCTCTTCGTCGACCTGGGAGCTGCCGGCGACCTGGAGCGCGAGATCGACCTGAGCGCCGGCGGAAAGGGATGTGTTGGGGAAGAAGCAGGAGATCTACCTGGAGCACCGGCGGTAAGGGCGGCATTCGAGCGCCGGCAATCTAACTAGAGCGCCGGCGGGAAGGGCGGCGATCGAGCGCCTGCGCGCCGGCGCCAAGGAGCACGATGGATCCATCGATCGGTGGAGGGAGTGGTGCGTTCGAAAATTGAATCGTTGGAGGTGTGTTTGCAAAAAAACATTTGTACTATGGGTGCGACGAGTAAATCCAAACGGAGAGAGTACATGCTATTCGACAAATTACTTATACTCATAGAATATTAATCTCAAATGCCTGAATGAATTCATCCAGGCAATAATGGGCGATCAAACAGATCCATGTCTGATCGAGGAGCGGAAAATCTGTAGTCCTGCGTGAATTTGGTAGAAACCCATTCAAGTCGAAGTGCAGAAAGAACTATTCATCGACCACCGAGCAGGACGACCATGTCAGGGACTTCACGGAGCCGAAGTCGAAGGAGTCGACGTCTGATAGGAGGAGCATGGCGTCCTCCTGCATCTCCTCCTCGCCGTCGAGGTACTGCCAGACCTGCCTCATGCTAGGCCGTGCCTCCGGCTGCCACTGGATGCAAGCAAGACCCAGCCACAGCACCAGCCTCGCCTCCAGCTTGTCATACACCCCGTCGAGCCTCTCGTCCACGGCGCGCACCAGGCCGCCCTTGGCGCCGTGGTCTCGGACCCATCGGGCCAGGTTAACGCCTGTGACCGGGTCAATGGGATGGCGCCCGCTCGCCGCCTCTAGAAGCGGGCGAATAGCTCCTATGCGACGTTTTTTCATGCCAATCGATGCACAGCAACGACGTTGGTTGAAATAGCTCGCGTGCGACACCACCTCGCTGCTGAAATAGCTCGCGTGCGACAGTCGGGCTTAACCGCAAGGGACAGGTTAGGGGTTGGAATTATGTGAGCCTGGTGGGACCCCCACTTATCCACATCAGCAAAGGACCCACAGGAGCACCTTCGAGCGTGGGACCCACCTCTTTGTCCATGTCAGCAAATGTTAACAGGCCATATATGGGCCATTTTCATTCATATTTAGGGGGTGGGCCACAAACGGCCATTTTACATAGTACTTCTAATAATAACAAAATATAAAAACTAATGCGGCGGCGGTGGTGCGGCGGCGGCGGCGTGTCGTCAATCTACGGATCGACGCCGAGGTC
The DNA here is from genome assembly GCA_947311845.1 of Poa pratensis. Taxonomy (NCBI): domain Eukaryota; kingdom Viridiplantae; phylum Streptophyta; class Magnoliopsida; order Poales; family Poaceae; genus Poa; species Poa pratensis. Next base: position 56,076,673 of record CAMZMU010000035.1, read on the forward strand.
CTCCTGCTCTACGATGCGGAGGACGGCCACGGCGACCTCCCGCGCGTCCACCGCCACACGAAAGCGCTGCTCGGCGCCCTCCTCGCCGGCCTTGAACGCCTCCTCCGCAGCGGCCAGCTCGGCGTCGGCGTCGTCCACCCTCTTCCATGCTGGCAACACGACGTCTTGGAGGACGCGGAAGCTGCAGGTGCCGGTGCGGCCGCCGCGCGTGACGCGGCACCCGCCCGGCGGAATAGGCGGCAAATCGTCCGGAAGGACGAACTCATCGTCGTCCTCCTCCGCCGGCAAATCGTCCGTCTCAGGCTCCGGCTTCGGCTCCGGCGCCGGCCGCTTCTTTCGCTCCTTCCGCTCCTCGTCGGAGCGGTTACCGCCACCGGAATGGCCCGCGTTTGAACTCCCCCTCCTAAACATTGTGGCGCGGTGCTGGATCTGCAGCTGGAGGTGGATTGGTCGCCGGCGGCGAGCAAGTGGGAGCGGGAGGCGACACCTTTGGGTGGGCAAGAAGGGGAACGGGAGGCGGTCGGCGTGGCGTTGGGCCGTGGTATTGGGCCGTGGCGAGACGTTTGGACCTTGGTATTGGGCCGTGGCGAGGCGTGTCATCAGCTGGTACAAAACAGATCCATCTCGCCCCCGTGCTAGAGCCATCCCCCGCGAGCGAGCTTTCCGACCGTTGCCCGCATCCTCTCGTCCCCCTTCTTCTCCGGCGACAGCGCGCATCAACGCCGGCGGTAGAGGTATGTCTTCGAGCTCTGCTTCCGCCTCCCAGCGTAACTGGCCGCGCTACGGTCCAGTTCCGCTATTTAGTTGCCCTGAGTGCCCACGGACGGCGCCTCTGAAGCGGCGGGTCACCACCAGCGACAAGAACGGCAACGCCGGGCGCGAGTATGTCAAATGCGAGAGCAAACCAGAGCCGGGGAAGGTGAGATCTGGGTTTCCCCTCACCCAATTTTCCCAATTTCGTTTTATTTTCCTCAATTTTGGGTTTCATCCGATCTGGGTTAACTGCATCCTATTTTTCAGGATCTGCTTCCATGCGATCATTTCGAGTGGCTTGATCTGTATATCAAGAGGATTGAAAAGGCGGGCACAACCCTGGCCCCCAATTTGCCGTCGGCGGTGGAGCAACTGGGATCTGCTACGGTGCAGAATGCAGATCTCGCGGAAGTGAAGGCCGAGCTGAATAAAATGAGCAAACAGCTAAAGAAACTCGTCGATCTGAAGAAGCAGGACAATCAGATGGCTGCAATTTTCTATTTGTGTGCAATTGCTCTTGGAGTTGTCTATGTGCTGCTCATTTTTCTTTTACCTGTTATTCATCCATCGTTAGCTATTTGAGGGTTTAGTTGGTCAGTTAGCTCGGTATGTGACGGCAGAGGACGCGATCTGTGCGCCATGCCAAGTTCATGTAACTGAATCGAAGAAGTAATTTGGAAAGTTCGTCTGTTCTTCACGCAATTTTTGTTCTTCAGTTAGCGGGTGCCCTCAGTTAACAGAGTGTAGACCAAAGTTCAGTTTCGAGAAAAAAAAACAGAGTGTTGGGCCGTGAGAAAGTAATCAGGCTCAAATAGAAAAGCAGCCCACCCGCGTAGGGGAGCCCATAGAAACAAACAAATGGGCCCGTTTATTACGTTGCTTCGGCAAAATGTTCTTATTAGAATGCAAATAATATTACTTGTCTTTATTAGTTGTTCTTATTATGTACTTCTTCGAATGCAAAGAATATTTTTTGTCTTTATTATGTACGTCTTAGAATGCAAAGAAAGTACAATATTACTTGAACGAAACATAGATATATTAGCACGAACAATACATAAAAACATATAGTAGCACCCTTACATATAGTAGCACCCTTACAACTAATGAAAACACACTCTTACAACTCATTACTAATAAGTAGAAACTGGATGGAGACACGACACGACAGGACAAGGGAAAGTAAATGACACGAAGTAAATAAAACTTAAACGGGGCTGCAGCATCTTCTTGCTCGGGCGCCCCTTCTTGCTCACTCCTCGTCGTTGATGTTGTAGGGGAGCCTGTGCACATGGCGGGGGGTGGGGAAGGCCGCGTCGTAGTTGGTGTAGAAGTTGTAGATGGTGAATGCGATGAACTCGCAGCCGCACCACCAGACGGTCCCGAGGAGGAAGCGGGCGTCCAAAGGGTTGGCGAAGGTGGCCGTGAGCATCACGACGTTGCCGAGATTGTCACGGGTTTCGTCGAGGCTAAACATGGGCCGCATGCCCGCTGGGCGGTTGAGGTGGCGATAGCCGGAGGCGAGGAACTCGCGGGCGAGCTCAAACGGGGTCCTCCACCTCGAGATCACCCACACGCGGAGTCTGTTCTCCACGAACACGCCGGGGGGGTAGAGTTCCTCCGGGTAGGTGCGCGGCGGCCAGTACGTGACTCCGGTGAACTCCATCTGGCTTCTGTGGCTTTGTGCTTCGAGAGAGGAGAGGAAGACGAGAGGAGATGGATCTGGCTGTGGCTTGTGTGGAGAGGGGAGAGGAAGAGAGATGTATAAATAGAGAGAAGAGGGTTGGCATGTGTATCGGCGTGCGATTACTCTCCCGTGTAATTGCTGCGGTGCGACGGGTCAAAGTCTGAAAAGAGCTCGGTTTTTGAGTCTGAATCAAAGTCTGACGCGTTTAATTGCTGCGGTGCGACGGCTCGGTGGCAGCGAGGCGTGCGTCTGAAACGGCGGCCGAAATTGCTGCGGTGCGACGTGGAAGGAGACATGCATGCAATCTGAATCGCTGACTAGGTCACGGGCGGAGAGGCTAGACGGGCGCGTAGCACAACGCACACGGTGGGAACCACGAGCCAGTGACTCAAATCCATTCCCCAACTGCCCACCCCCGAACCCTGTGCGTGTTGGAAAAAAGAAAACATTAGAAAACAGGCCAGCCAATCAGAGTACAGAACGCGAGTCTCGCGGATCGCCATGGCTCAGCCGATCGCAACCGTCCGTGCTAGATTCCTTCTAGAAGGCGTCGATCCAACGGCCAACGGCCAAAACGCGGGAGTCTGCGGGTTTGCTTGATCGGACGGCCAACGTAGGGCTTATCCAACGGCCAAAAATACGAGCTAGGGTTAGCGGGGTTTCGCCTCGGTCAACGGGGTTTCGTGAGGGTTGACCAAACTAGGGTTGAGCATAACTAATTCAAAAAAAATCAAAAAAATAAGAAACCTGCGCACATGGTTTTGTAATGTTGTATAGTAACTAGAAAAAAATATAAATATGGTTTATATGCATTTTCACGAAAAATCCTAAAATCAAGTGAGAGACCTCGAACACTTTCAAATGAGCATAATTAATTAAAAAAAATCAAAAAATGAAGAAACCTGCGCACATAGTCTTCTTATGTCATATAGTAACGAGAAAAAAATATAAAGATGGTGTACATACATTTGCACGAAAATGCCTTCACTCAAATGTGAAATGTTGTACAGAGTAGTATGGATTTCAAAGGAGAGAGTAGGTGGATTGAAAATGTTTTTGAAAATGAAAATTGTGAAAACCCCACCAAAGCTTCATTTTTGAGTGACTAAGATAGATCTGAGCTTATTTTTTCATTTTCATGTTTTGAACTTTATTTATTTATGATTTGCAATTAAACCATTATTATGCAAAAGAAAATAATTAATATGAAGATTAATTCAATAAAATAGTGAGACTTCGGAATGACACTTTATAGGTAGAATAGATGTCTAGGAAATTTATTTGGCTCATTTAGACAAGGTGGAAAAAAAACTTGCTTAGAAATGGGGCCGTTTACCCTACCTTTGGGGCTCATTTGAAACACATTTTTCAGGAGTTAGCAAAAGGCCTCGGATTGATGACCATTTAGATCAAACAAAGTGCATAATAGTTTGAAATCATTGCAACATCCAAGCTTAGCATAACACAAGTGGCATAAAAGTTTGAATTTTGGTTCAAATTTGAATTGAAATGACCAAGTGGCAAATTATTACAACAACACCATTCATAGTTATTACAACAAATACAACAAATCAAGTTTATTATTACAACAAATACAACAAATCAAGTTTAGTATAACAAATCAAGTTTAGTACAACATCATTCTATTTATTTTGCCTCTTCTTACCACGGGCACCACTCGGTTTCTTCTCCTTCTCAACTTGTACAGCAAGCAACTTGTTGATACTCTTTCTTTTCTTACCAAAACCACTAGGCCTACCCACAGCACGGCCAAGAGGTTCATTTTGGACAACATCAGCAACATCTGGTTCAGTTTGCACCACAGCAAGGTCCAGGACAGGTTCAGCTTGCACAGCCAGGTCCAGGACAGGTTCAGCTTGCACAGCCAGGTCCAGGACAGGTTCAGGTTGCACAGCAAGGTCCAGGACAGGTTCAGTTTGCTCCCGTGCATCCAGAACAGGTTCAGTTTGCTCCTGTGCATCCAGAACAGGTTCAGTTTGTGAACTGAAACTTCTCTTCTTTCTACTGCCACTGAGTCTTGCTTTTTTCTGTGGCCAGCATTGTTCAACAACAAGAGGTGGGCCTTTTTCTGCACGCTTCCTTCTGAAAAATAAATTATATCGCTTGGTTAGACTGAAAAAAGCAGCAAAATCAAAAACAACACACAAACAACAAAATTAACATACTTTGGCCTTTCCGGAGTGTAACGGCATTGTGTGGAACCAACTCTATGCCCAAGTTCCTCACACAACTTGCATCTGTTTTTGTTACCTTTTTTAGGCCTTTTTGGCTTTTCATCTTGATCTTTTTTCTTTTTCTTACTACTCCCACCTTTCTCAAACCAAGCTTTGAATCTGCTCTGTTTGGGCCTCCCAGCCTTCCTTTTAGTGAGGGGTGGACACATAGAAAATTCAAATTCCACCTCAGGCCACTGCGATTGGTCTGTCAGTGCTGGAATTGGAGTTGCATATGCAGCCTTGAATCTTTGTACCGAGTAATAATCATGCAAATATGGGTGCATATTTAACTTGGGTTTAGATGCCAAAAAAATTATGGCATGCTCACATGGTTTCCCAGTGTGTTGCCACTCTAGGCAGGTGCATTCATGCAAATCAGTGTCAACAACATGCCTCTTGCCAGTCTTTGTATCTCTAACTTCAGCACCCCACAATGAAGATTTCTCAACAGATAGATGTGAAAGCTTTCTGCTCCTGTTGACCACTTGTTGTACCACTGCCGGAAGCTTATCCCCTTCCAAAATCGATCCAATTTTTCTTCTCAATTCCCACATGCGCATGATCATGATCCTGATTTGGTCCACCATGTCATGCACAGGCAAGTCTTTCAACTCCTTCACCCTGTTGTTGAAACTTTCTGCCAAGTTGTTGTTGATATGATCGCACTTGATTGCAGTATTAAAACCTGACCTATACCATAACAGAGAATGATAGGTGTTCAACCATGAAGCAAAATCATTCTCACTACATGCTGCCATTATCTTACCAAGGTGATAGGAATGTGTCTGTGATGTGTAGGCTCTTGCTGCCGGCCACATGCGCCCAAATTCTTCTCCTCTGAATTTTTTTATCAGATTCATCCACATATGGCCAAAGCACTCCCTCTGCTCAGCATGAGGGAAAGCAAACTTCACTGCATTTTCTAGCCCTTTACATGCATCTGTGTGGATGGCCAAAGGTGATACTGACCCTAGGGCTCTTTTCAACTGCATCATGAACCATGTCCATGATGCCTCTGTCTCTGACTGAAACATTCCAATGGCAACAGGAAACATCCAGTTGTGTCCATCAAGAGCATTGCATGCTGCCAACTGACCATTCCATTTTCCAGTCAAAAAAGATGAGTCGATGCTCAAATATGGACGACACCCTGCTTTAAATCCATCTACGCAAGGCTTTAAACACATAAATTTTTTGCTGAAATAAACCTTGCCATCCTCTTTTACCTCAGTATCTATCTCCACCACACTGCCAGGTGACCTCTTCTCCACCTCTGCTTTAAAACTATACAACATCCTAAATGTATTTGCCCAATCACCATATAATTCTTTCATTGCCCTTTGTTTTGCCTTCCACACTGTTGTATATTTCAGCACAATGGGATACATCTTTTCCAGGTCAACTTGAAGTCTCTTTGCTGTAGTGTTTGGTGTCTTGGCTAAAATAGGAGTAATCTTTTGTGTAATCCAAAGCTGTGATGTCATCCTTGAAACTTGCTGTGAACTGCTCATACATGTATGCTCATGTGGAATTTGATTTACCCTGATTGTATGGCCATCAGGTTGTCGTCTAGCAGATATGTACCACTTGCAAGGTTTGGCACCTCCATCAAAACCTTGGCACCTAGCATAAAATTTCTTTCGATCAGTCCACAGAGTCTTGGACTCAAACTCATGTCTCACTGCATAGGTCTTGAAACACATCCTAAACTCTTCCATGTTTGGCCACATCTTCCCCACCGCAATGACAGGGTTCTCTCTGTCATACACATGCACCAGCTCATCAGCATGTGCATCATCTACATCATCTGCAGCATCTAACATCAACTCTCCATCCACTTCTTCATTGCCTGAATTTGTGTTACCATCAGTACGCAAAGTACAGTCATCCTTCTCCTTATCTCTGTCATCAACTGGAATTCCAAACATTTCGGCCATCTTAGTGTCAGCTATTGGTTCAATGACCAAATCTGTGCGTTCAGCTAATTCTACTTCATTCCAATCAACAACAACCTTCCTAGCATCATGGCATCCCTGTTCTGGGGTACCCCCCTGTTCTGCATCTCCAGCAGCCCTCGTGTCCTCACATACCACTGTCAGTTCAGGGAGCATTGGCAACAACAGCTGCTTCTCTGCAGCCCACTCAGCATCTGCCATCTGTGAAGCCATCTTTGATGGCACATAACCAACCCTGGAATCTTGGTTCAAATCAATGAGCTCTGCCCAAAAGGTTGCTTTTTTCCTTGTCCAACCTTCTTGTCGATCAATTTCATCAACCATATCTTCTCCATCCTCAATTCGGACATAAGCGTTCATGCAATCATCATACCGTAGCAGTGATACCTCTTGTTCTGGACCCCAAATAACGCTCTCCCCAATTCTCTCCACCAAATTCTTCACTGCCTTCTCCTCCATGCTCTCAAGTTCTTGGGGATCAATATCTGTACATTTGACCTCCCAAATAATCCTCGTGTCTCTCTCAATGTTTCGAACGCTACCATCACCTAGCTTGGCCTTACAAGGAAAGAATTCAACTGTAAATTCGAAACTAGGTGCAGAATCTCCCCTGTCAATGGCGGGCGGGAAGCGGCAGTCAGCTAGGGGTGCAGGGGACGAAAACCAAATCGAGTTCAAATAAGCTAGAAGAGGGTGCGCATTACCGATTTGAACTCTCTCCGGGCTCCATCTCATTCAATCCACGCGCACCTCTCCACGCTTCTCTGATTTCAAATCGGCCGGGAAACAGGGGGGAAACAGATATAGGCCACAGACGCATCCAAAATTGAGGGGAACGAGACTAGGGCTGCGAAATTACTCACCAGAGAAAGCTGCGCCGCCGCCGAGAAGGCGCTCCACAGCTGGCGAGAAGAAATCGTTGCCGCCGCCGGACAAGGGGGCGCCGCCGTCGAGCAAGGGGATCGAGCGGGAAGGGGGTTGGTCCGTGTGGTGTCGTGGCAACTGAGTGGATCCCACCAGTCGGACCACATAACCAGCCAAGTCCTAACCTAATGTCAGCCTCCGTTAAGAGCCAGACAGCCGTTTTATCAGTTAGTCCTGTCTGAGCTATTCCCACGCTAAAAGACATCGCACCAGGGCTATTTCAGCCAACGTCGTCGCATGCTGGAGAATTGCCCGAAACGACGTCGCATAGGAGCTATTCGCCCCTCTAGAAGCAGGCCGCCGAAGGCGAACACGTCGCTGGCCGTGGTGGCCTTGCCTGTCACGGTGAGCTCCGGCGCCATGTAGCCCAGCGTCCCGACGACGCGTGTCGTGCCAGGGTTCGCGCCGTGCTCGTAGAGGCGCGCAAGGCCGAAGTCGCCGAGTCGCGTGCTCATGTCCGCGCCCAGCAGCACGTTACTGGCCTTCACGTCACGGTGCACCACCACCTGCTCCCACCCCTCATGAAGGTACACCAGCCCCGACGCGACGCCCTTGAGGATCCTCACGCGCTGGTCCCACGTGAGCAAAGGCGGCGACGGAGATACACCGCCGCTGCCGAATAGGTGCGCGTCGAGGCTGCCGTTGGGCATGAAGTCATAGACCAGAAGCATGTCTTGCCCGTGCTTGCACCACCCGCGCAGCTCGACTAAGTTCCAGTGACGCATGCGCCCCAGGCACGCGATCTCGGCGACGAACTCGCGCATCCCCTGCGACCCGTTGCTGGAGATCCGCTTGATAGCCACCGTGTCGCCGGAGCGCCGGAGCACGCCTCTGTACACCTGGCCGAAGCCACCGGCGCCTAGGAGCTCACTGTTCTTGAACCCCTTTGTCGCCTACAGGTCCTTGTACGGGAACCTGTGTGGGTGTTCCAACTCCCACTCCTCAAGCGTCTCGGCAAGCGCCGCCCTTCGTCGCAGCCAGAGCGCCACACCGATAGCCACGACGACCGCTACTAGCTTGGCAGCGCAAGACAGAGCAACGATCATTATGATGGTGGAAGTGGAAGGTGGAGGAGCCGGCGTTTTGGGGACTTTCGGCAGCCGGGAGAGATCGATGGCTTGTGCAACTCCGTCTGTACGGAAGCTCCAAGCGAGAATGTAATGGGAACTCGCCAGCTTCCCAGTCGCCGCCGAGAAGCCTACGTACATTTCTTGCTCAAAGATCGCCGTGAGGTCAATGGCGTGCGATATGAGTGGCCGGTGAGGCCGTGTTGACGCGGGAGCGATGGTCACGTTGAGGACCCTGGCGCCGCCGTCATAGTCAACCCTGTTGGAGGGCAAACCAACCCTCCTCAGCGACACACGCCGAGCAGCCTCCCGGCGCCACAAACGTCGGACAGAGACGGACAAAGGAGACACCAATAGTTTTCCGGCGCACAGACGCCTATATCTTGGCTTTATTTCTCACAACTACTCAAACATATACATGGAGCTACACACGCACACACGCAGTACAACCCAGGGAGCTCTCCTGCAGCCGGGCACACACCACGGTCCTGACGGAGACTACATCTCACCTGTTGCTTGTTCTCACCCAAGCTCTCTCCTTACATAGACAATTCAAGGTCGGTGCTACAGTGACCGACCTGCTACAGTGACCGACCTAGCTTCTAGTGCCTTCTACTAGATTACAACTCATGTGTATTCTAGAGACTACTACTAGGTACAACTCATGTGTACTATAGAGACTTCTACTAGCTACTACCTTACTACATGGTAGATATTTCTAAAGCGCACAGGATTATTCCAACAATCTCCCCCTAATACTGATGCGTTCACTTGTGAAAGCTAGCAGCCACGGACTCGACCTGGCACATGCGGCGGTCGCCACCGCCACGGACACAACCTGACGCTCACATACGCCGGTCGCCACCGCCCTCTCGCTGGTCGCCGCTTCCATGGCCATCGCATGGCGCCGCTACGGCCTCCGTGGCCGCGCAGCACCTCCACGCCGCCGCCATGCCGCGCCACCGCGGCTCCCGCGCCACAACACAGGACCTCCGCGGCCTTCTCGCCGCGCCGCCGTGGCCGCTGCGCCACCACGCAGCGCCTCCGCAGCCTCCGTCCGCCGCGCACCACGGCCCTGAACCTTGCGGCTCTGATACCAATTGTTGGAGGGCAAACCAACCCTCCTCAGCGACACACGCCGAGCAGCCTCCCGGCGCCACAAACGCCGGACAGAGACGGACAAAGGAGACACCAATAGTTTTCCGGCGCACAGACGCCTATATCATGGCTTTATTTCTCACAACTACTCAAACATATACATGGAAGTACACACGCACACACGCAGTACAACCCAGAGAGCTCTCCTGCCGGCCGGGCACACACCACGGTCCTGACGGAGACTACATCTCACATGTTGCTTGTTCTCACCCAAGCTCTCTCCTTATATAGACAATTCAAGGTCGGTGCTACAGTGACCGACCTGCTACAGTGACCACCCTAGCTTCTAGTGCCTTCTACTAGATTACAACTCATGTGTATTCTAGAGACTACCACTAGGTACAACTCATGTGTACTCTAGAGACTTCTACTAGCTACTACCTTACTACATGCTAGATATTTCTAGAACGCACAGGATTATTCCAACAAACCTAGGTCTGGATCGGCTGCGCACTCTCGAGCGACACCGAGACGTTCTGGCCGCCGTCGTCGGTGAAGTACCCGGCCGGCTCCGAGACGTTGGACACGAGGCTGTTCAAGTCGACGCCCACGTGGTTGCCGTTGGTCTCGTTCAGGAGCCCGTTGGCCTGAACCGTGTCGAACTCCACGGCAAAGACGTGGTTGGAGGAGTTGCCCATATTTCCCTTGCCGAGGAGGCCAAGGTACTGCTCGGCGGTTGCCCCGGGGAGCACCTTGGAAGCAGCGACCACGAAGGCTAACCCATGGCCGCCGCCTCTGCCCACGGTGACGATGTCGAAGACAAAGGCCGTGCTGAAGGAGACGACAGCCTTTTCACGAGCATTGGCACCGGCGGCGTGAAGGAGGCGTGGCCCATGAGGTTGGTGCTGTCGTTGGTAAGCTGAAGCGCGCCGCCACGCAAGACCGACGCCGAGCCGTCCAAGCTCAGGTCGGCGGCGTGCTGGAAGCCGTTGTAGATGAAGTTGACGGCGGCCGAAGAAGGGATGGGGCAATGAGCAAGGAGGGAGAGCGCGATGGCGGTGTGTCGAAGGAGAGCCATGTACAATGCCGGAGACATGGTGTACGTATGTAGCTCAACATAAGTTTGAAGCATCCATCGGATATACGAAGATATATGGACGGATGAAAAGTTGCAGTACAGTCTACAGTTAATATTAGCCATTAGGATGGACAAGACTGTTCGACCGTCTTCCCCGCTTGACCCGGCATTGACCCGGGGACAATGATTTGATATGGATCTGTGTCCATTGCTTGACCCGGCATTGACTCGGGGTCAATGACTTATTGATTTGCGTCTGTGTCCTTCTGAATTTGCCCTTCTCGCAGCACCAGCAAGCTTATAAATCTCAACAATTAAGAATAAAGACCAGCAAAGCTTCACTGTCAAATCCAACGGCCAGATCCCTGAAGGCCACGTACAGTCTGACTTACCAGGTGGAAAATATTTAACCGGTCGAGAATTCGGTTAAAAACTGAAACAGTCTCTGAAAAAATAACCAGTTGGAATAATCTTTCCAAGCACTAAACTTCTAGTTGGGCAGCTTATCAGGTGAAAATGAGATTTCAATAAAGATCTGACTTATTTTTGTTCTGAACGTTGGATTGTCTTACGGATGGCTCGTTCTTCCCATCAACACTGCGCATCACTTCCTCATTTGATGGACAAGAATTCGGCTAGCAACATACCACGGTATAGGCCGGGTTATAGGAAACGAATATGATGTGTTTGCTCGACCTGCCGTCATGCGTACTGTACCAACCGTGGAACTGATTTCGTGCCCTTCCATCGCAGTCTGACATTAGGTCATGCTTTGCATAGTGGAGAATGGAACTCACTAACTAATCCTCGAGCTTCATCGTGAGCCAAACGATAGTCGCTAGTGGTAGCACAAGGTATGTCCCAGAACAAGTTCCTAGTAGCCCATAGTCGACCATGTGACTTTGAAGGCGACGACATGGCCGTGGCCCTTGGGAACAAAACGACCCTCTCGACGACAAAAATACTTCTCGTCTTCTCTAGGTACATCAACCAGTTCGATTTTTCTTGGAACTTCCATACTTCTGTGCCTCAAAAACCATCTCCTTCTCATATTCCTTGTTGTAAATGGTGGCTTCCAAATTGATCTTCAGCTGCCCACCCAATTAAACTGCCACCACAGATGAGAACTTGAAGCGCTTCCGCACACAGCCATCATAGAGTAAAATTGGGTCTGGGTATCCGCTTGTGAATGCAGTGACCTTTACGCGATTACCCACAAAGTACTTGGAATAAGAGCGATCTCTACCACGGATTCTATGCCACTCCTGGTGAATGCATACTCGATGTCAACAGGGCCATACGGACCATCAATACGAGACTTCAGCTTTCTGTCGCGCGTGGTGTTCTCTTCGCTGAACTGAATGCATCCGTCTATCAGGACACCATGTTCATCTCTGATACTGTCATCTCCGTTGATCTTGACCTTTAAAGCGTATTCGATCATGCTATCGAAGAAAACGGACATCCCTCGAGACGGACACATCAGTGGAAGCATTGGAGAATCCTGAAGTTCAGTCAACCACCAAATTAAGGCACAATTTAGTAAAGCAGTTATACAAATACAGCCGAAACATTGAGCCGAGGTACATCAAACACCATGTTCCATTATCCCTGGAAAATTCCAATAAACTCAAGACAAAAACACTGAGGCAATACTAATTTATATTTTCAAAACAAGGTTGAGCTACAAGGCCCTGAACTATTTTAGTTCGTCTAATCAAAGCATTGTACTCCTATTATACTTGTTACTTAATGCAATCGTAAATTAACACGCAGTCAACAAATTCCACATTGGATTGAAAACTGCGCAAAATGCTCGATTGTTATTGGAGCTAATGGGTGCTACCATAAAATGTTCTCAATTTGTTTTAAGCTTATTGTCCGAGAGTGCAACAACCACTCTTTCATTTATTTTCTCAAATTAGCAAAAGGCACGATTGGACAGTATCATAATTTTGGAGACTCGTAACAAAAAATGATACTGCACAGGGTCGATAGACAGACTGTGGTTTATTTCACAGGGCAGCTCGTTGTAAAGGGCAGATGGACTAACCGGCTTCACTTCACAGGGGTTCTCCCTTGTAAGGTTGAAGATGTAATTCCGCAGAGGCTCCACATCGTCTCTCACTGCCATAAAACCATAAACGAGCATCGGCTGATTGTTGGGGAAATTGCCGGTGAACTTGAGCGAGAAGAACTGCAGCATAGTTGTTGCACCAGATCTGCCAACATCTCCAGGTTTCGCAAAGCGCTTGGGCCCCAATGTGGCTATTAATCAAGTGACAAGGGCATCGAATTAGGACTGTGTTAGGATACAGTTCTTTCGAAAAGGGACGACAACATAGAATATTTACTTGGAGACGTTTCCTCCATGCAGAACTCCCAGAGATAGTCTGCAACAATTGGTAATCTGGGACAACGGGGCACGATAATGACAGGGAAAAACCGCTGACCCTGAGGGAGGGTAGCGTTCAGTTCTCGGATTTTTCGCCTGTGGCCCTCGATATACCTCTCCATCTCTGACGTTGCAGCCACGCAGGTTGCTGGACACAGATAGAGGGAGGGGCAAGATTAGATAACAGATATGCAAACCCTGGAACGGTGGGATTTTAATACTAGCCATAGTTTTGTTGTTCATTAAATCCTAGTTTATGAATGAAGAAAGCATGAAGGTGACGCCATTTCATGAACTTTGGGGTCTCTCCAAAGATTTAAAAGCAAATAAGCGGCTGATATGGGGTGGCCCGATCTTCTCGATGAACTCTCACGACAACTTGATAGATAACTAGTGCTTCACTGACAACTCTCCTGGATGAACCCTGATGCCAATGCAACAGCCCTCAATCCCTTTGGATATTCTCAACTACACACTCTTGCACACGCAATCAATGATCACGAGTGGTCCTGTATCCCCTTATTCCCAGTGGAACAGCAGATAACACGTATAATTTGCAAGCAGTAACAATCACCAAATTGGTGAGGATAATTTCAGATGAACATTGTTCAAGTCTGGAAATCTAGGGTTTAATTTTAACGAAGTCTAAATCTCATCTATGGCGGCTAGGCCTCTATAAATAGGTGGGGGGGAACGTACTGTAGCACGCGCATACTGTAGCTACAGTACCGACGTGGTGCAACCCTAACCTATTCCTACTCGGTTTGGTGCAACCATAATATTACAAACCGAACCGAACATGGGTTCAGCCCAATGGACTCGCAGGTCCCTCTCCTTAGGTGTGTAAAGCTCCATCTTGGATGCATCAATATTGTGTTGCGCCATCTCTATGTCTCTCTCCTGTGCTCCAGCCTCCCTCTCCTCCCTCGAGCACTTGCAATGTATATTCTGAAGTTTATCATCCATGTATTCCCTCTTGGTTTCCAACATGTCTTGAGATCTTCCTCCATCCATGTTTGTGTTATCAATAACCCTGCTAATACATAATGCATAGGCTTAGGTAGTATAACATTCTCATAATCACAAACATCACAATCTAATAAGAGTGAATTCACCTGCTGATTTAATAGTGGAGAATGTGTAGTAAAGCTAGGGATGTCCTCATCAGCGGCTCTTACCATAATATTCATCAAATTGGCCCGGAGCCTTCACCCGCTCTGAATCACAGGCAGAGAGATAGATGAATGTCGCCTCCGATTTATGCGTAATTCTTATTAGAAAATGTTTATCAAACCGGAAAAGAAACGAGCTGCAACTAACCGTGGTCCTTCACCCCGAGCTCGCGTCCAGGCAGCCGAAGCAGCATGGGTCGATGATGGAGTGCGCGCCGGCTGGGTTGGCCTCGATCCCTGGCAGGGAGCGGTCCAGCTCCGAGAGGGCGAGGTCGCGAGGGCGAGACGGCGACACGCCGCAGTCGCTGCCCATGATTGGCGGCAGTTGTACTCGCGAATTGGGGATTTGGGGGAAAGGGTTTGCAGGGTGGCGGACGAAGAAGAAGGGCTATCCTGTAATTTGCGTGTATAATCCGCAAGAAAATATAGAGAAATAACTCTGAAAATAAATAAATAAAAACATATCTTCTATTTTTCTGTATTTAAAACGAGTTGGTACAAGTATGTTTGAAAAAAATGGATAATCATTATTTCCAACTGTCATAAGTCTTTGCTTTGTGTAGTTTAAGTTTTTTGAAGTTTCAAATTACAAGAAATCTAGAAACAGAAAGTTCAGTGCTTGATATCAGGAAGAAAACCACCGACCGATCTCAGCGAGCAAAACTGATAGAAGGAAGGGTTAGATTGTAAATTTTAATACCGAGAGTGGGTTTTGGAATCCGGGCTCCATAGCCCGCTATTTTAAAAATGATAATTAAAATGATAATTAAAATATTCATGGCGGAGCGGCCAGCGGCCAACGGCCAACATTCATGGCAGACCGGCCACCTCCTACCACTATATGTACCGGCGCCGGAACCCTAGTTCTGTTAATCCACATCCACATCCGCCGGCGCTTTACAATCCACATCCGTCGCCGGAACCCTAGTTCAACCACATCCGCCGCCCATTCCGCTTCTCCTCCACCATGCCTCGCCGTCTCCCCACCATGTTCGCCAAGACGACGGTTTTGGTTTTGGTTTTAAGAAAAAAGTTTGATAAGCTCGGTTACAAAATGACTTTTTGAAACCTTGGTGCTCTTCCATGTCATAGTCACACACCATACTATTTGATGTTAACATATGATGATCTATCTTTAAATTTTCGAAATACACGAGTCCAAACAACGAGGGACGACATCCATACAACAATTTAGTTGTTCATACAAAGTCCTAGAAAGTGTGTAAAATACACACAAATGACACAATGCCTTTTCTCTCTATCTATTCCCTTTCTCCAACCTCACTTGAATTTCTTGTCCCTCATCTCCGATTGTAATTTGTACATGACCTCGAGACCATACCCAAAAAATTTAGGGCCTGTTTGATTCAAAGGATTGGAAAACTAGAGGGATAGGAAAAATAGAGGATTGGTATGGCCTGCACATTGAAATCCTACAGGAAAGAAAACCATAGGAATTAGCACAAGTGGTCGTTTGATGTCAACGTAGGAAACCACATGAACTCTGGATCATTATGGTAGCAAAAAACAACAAGAGATCATCAGATCAAGGGAGAATAAATCGAAATCTGGAGACAGCATGTAGTACGACACCTTGCTGCCACAGATGAAGTGTAAGCTGAGACGCAAGGGACCAGCTGGGGGAGGTGAAGGAGCGGAGCAGGAGAGGGCGTGGAGGAGCTGAGAAGGACCGGCGCGGCCGCGCAGCCGGGGAGCAGCCCGGCCGATTCCGTCGATGTGACTGAATGGCAATGGGTAACACTGGTATGGGAGACGTGTTTTACTTTTCTTCTGGTGGCTAGAAGGTACACGAACAAGTGTTTTGGTGGCGCGCAGATGAGCGAGCGGCGCGCGCGCGTTGTCTTCCCGCCGTAGGAAATTTTCCAAGAGGTCAGAGCTAATGGAAATTTTCCTGTGAAACAGACTAGCGGAAACAGCGTAGGAAAGAATCATACGGATTCTATTCCTGCAAATCAAACAACGTTTGTAGGAAAAAAATCCTACGGGTAATATTCCTGTGAGAATCCTTCAAATCAAACGACCCCTTAGAGAAAAACTTGCAAACTGCCTGGCAATGCCGGGGCCCACCACGCAGTGACACGTCCAAGGCTCCAATCTGAGCTCTCCCTGAATTTCCGAACGCCTAACACCAAACTAGATTGTTTCCCCACCAAAGCCCTAGAATCCCAATCCAATCCCCCCGCCGTCTCCAACATGGGGCTCTTCTGGTGGTGGAAGGGTTCCCGCCGCGGCGCGACGGAGCCGCCGCCGACGAAGGGCGCGGAGACCCAGGTGGCCGCCACGGGCCCTCACGGTGCGCTGGAGGTGCTGCGGAAGCGGCAGCCGGACGCGACGGTCTTCGAGTTCGGGTCGGCGGCGGAGTCCGGCGCCGCCGTGACGCTCGCGGGCTACTGCCCCGTCTCCGACGAGCTCGAGCCGTGCCGCTGGGAGCTGGTGCCCGCGACCGGGGAGGGCGCGCCGCAGTTCCGCATCGTGTTCTGAGCACGGCCCCTATGTTGCCGCCCGAGCCGTCGTGGTAACTTGGGCTGTACCAGGTTTCATCCTAGGATAAAGGTGTGGTCGTTGGCTGTATACTGCTACTTGTGAATTGCTTGCAATAAAACTCGAGATGTCGATGAGTCCTTATGGATGGTAACATGCACTGGTTGGAATGCTGGGCAGCTTGCTGTAGTTTCTTATGAACAAATTAGCACTTCCAAAATAGCTTATCCTGATGGATTGCTGAGAGCTGAAATTTCTGGGTAGCTTTTATTGTGGAAATATTCGCAAGATGCAAACTCAATTTTTCATAGGGAAGTAGTACCCTGAAATTGCGATAGAAGTCTTTTTTGTTTTATTATTAGATATATGAGTTTCTGTTTGGCGAAATAGGTGTTTTGTGTATTTAGGAAATATCAAAAGATATCAACATGTATACCTAGACTTATTGCCCCATGATCAACGGTAAAGACAAGCACCTTACCTATGTCGAAGAAGTAATTTTTTCATTGACCTGCACATGTCTGTATGTCATTTACTCCCTTTTTGGTGTCTGTTCCTTACCTTTGTGGTCAGACTTCTATTAGTACATCCTGAAAGACCCCAAATTATTTGGTTCATTTTAATTTGAAGAATTATCTCCCTAGTGCTAAATTATTGTTATACGCAAACTCAATTATGGCTTATTCAGAGTCCATTTCTCCTTCTTTCTGATTTCATGATGTAAGAAATTTGAGTCCATTTAAGTTGGTCAAGGTGAATCATGAAACAAATAGTGATCACCACGCACCGGAGTTTAAGGTGGTGTCGCGGCTTAAGCGGCGGCCGACGATCGGCGAGGTGGAGAACATGATGTACAACCTCATGGCCGCCAACTCGCCGGTGACCAAGTCGGCCAGGTTCATCAGGGAGCTCGTGTCCAACGTGACAGGGAGGATGGGGAAACAACAGTGAGCCTGCTTAATTCAGTTCTGAACTGGTTCTGTTACTCTGGTTGCCTGGAAGTCTGAAATGTTTGTAGGCACTGGCATGGGGGAAACGTTTGATTTGGTAATTCAGGCTTCATTTGCACAACAATGTCTTCAGAACAGGGCAGAGCAGGCATTGCTAACTGTGGTAATATGCAAGAGTTTCAGTTGGATCGCGGTATAATGTCATGTTCTGGCGAATGACAGAAATCATCTGTGAAACAACAGTGAGCCTGTTTCAAGGAAGAGTTGCTCCGATTTAACACCCAAGAGTAATTCGAGATCTTCAACATTTGTATACGATGCCGTTCTCAACTTGTCATCTCAGTATTCACGACCGGTTTCAAGGAAAAGTTGCTGTTAGCAGGAAACATGCTATGGAACCACAACCATTCACAACTTATGTCCTGTTACCTATGTTGCAAAATATAGCATGTTTTGGCAGGCCATTTCAGCCTACTAAAACGTTTTGCCTTTTGGAGTATTTAAATTCCTGCTACGCACTTACACTATGTGTTAACCTGTGATTTGGATTTGTGGAAACCTGTACTACGAGTTTTGGAGTGTTTTATGCTACATTTTACTGGCGCTTTGAGGGAGTAGTACATCAAATACATCGACAATTTTTTTTAGTTTTATGGGGAGATCCAGTTAACTGCTATTATGAACCTTTTGTGGCTCTTTCCAGTTCAAAAGAAGAAAAAACTGGACCAAAGCATTGGAGTAAATGGCACTGGTGGTCTCACGACTTGTTGTGTATGTGCAGTTTAGTCACTCAACTTGCAAAACGAACTGTGCAGTCACTGAACTTGTATCACGTGTGCACCCGTGGTCACTTTCCGATCTCGACGGCGGTTTTCGGCTAATATCGGTCACGCGCGCTGCACGTGAGGTCCTTTTGTACTCTTTTGCCCAGCTTTCATATTCTGAGGACGTTTTCGCAAAATACCAAAACAGAGCTATTTACCTCGTACAGAAAACAGGAGTTCCTCTGTTTTGGTCGACCTTCCTCCTAGCAATGGAGGAGCTGACCGCGGTGCCTGCCGTCGGTGTGGCTGCGGAGAGCTTTGTGTCCATGGCGCCACCGGTGGATACGAAGCGGGCGCCTGCAACCCCTCTGTGGAGTGGCGATTGGAAGGAGCTCGTCGTGGACGCCGGGATGGGGTTTGCAACCGCGGCACCTGCCGGCGGGGACGCTGGGCCGAGCACGGCGTGCACGCGTTCAGCGGTGGAATCGACGACCATGCCTGAACGCCCTCGACTCCGGCTCGATTCGGAGCAGATATCAGTTCATAGTAAGTCTGATTTCTCCCCCAAACCTAGGGTTTTTTGCTCACGTTTTTTCTGATTTGGGGGCAGGAAGTTTCTGATTTGTAGTGCAAATTTGTGGGTTTGTATGTTGCCGGTCCGGAGTCACATAATTTCAGTATTGAAGTTCACCATGGTGGTTTTCTAGTGGGATCAGGACTGAATGTTAGTTATCTGGATGAGAAAGGAATAGTTTGGTTCGACAACTTGGACAGAAGTAACTTCAACATGTACACCATAGACGACATGATCGATCAGTTGGGGTATCCTCCATTGAAGTTTGTTTACTGGTGTCCACGTGGAAAAGCATTAGATGAACTGATAGAGATTATTTTTGACAAGCATTGTAAGATGATGGCAAAGGCATCCGTGGAGAGCAAAGTTCTAGTTTTGTTTGTTCATCATGTTAATGAGAAGGAATATCACATGAAAGATGATGTACGTAATGACCCTGAGCTCCCTGCTGTTATTCTCAGCCCAAGTTCTAACAAGTACAGCACTATGCGAGAATCAGATGGTGAAAGTTCAGACTCAGATGATTCAAAAGATTCAGAGGAAGATGATTTTGAGGATGATTCAGATGTGGATCCGGGTTGGTATGACAGTGACTTCGATATGAAGGAAGATGATGCTATCTTTCAAGAAAATGTCGACGATTCCGAGTGTGATGAAATGGTTGCCAAGGGCAAGCAGATTGCAACACAACATGCACATATACCTGGCTCAGATGATGTCAATGAAGCTGATCTTGATTTACCAGTGGAAGATGACGGCGAAAGGAGACATAGGAGTGATAGTGATGATGAGGAGTACAAGGAGAAGAAAAAAAAGAGAGAAGTGCCTTACAAGTTCAAACCTTTCAATGCTGCAGCTGACATGGAACATCCTCAATTTAAAGTAGGGATGGTGTTTGACTCGGTGGAGCAGGTGAGGGAAGCAGTGTCCAATTATGCAATTAAGGAAAGGGTTAAGATATGGAAGAAAAGGAACAATAAAAAGAGGTTGGAGGCTTATTGTGAAGAAGGCAAGTGTACATGGAAGCTTGTAGCTGTCAAAGATAACAGAACCGTGGCTTTTCTTGTGAAGTGGTATGTTGGAGATCACACTTGTGAGAGAGGGTTTGAAGTGAAAGAACTTTCAGCACCATTTTTAGCCCAGAAGTATGTTGAGATGTTCAGAGACAATGATAAAATGACACTGAAAACCTTTGCTGAAGGGTCTCGATGGAACTTTCATCAAGATGAAGTACGGTGGTCAGTTGCTTACTGCTATAGGCATTGATGGCAAGTTGGCAACGATGCCATTTATCCAATTGCAGTTGCCGTGGTGGAGACTGAGTGCTACAGTTCATGGACATGGTTCCTTGCTACATTAAAGCAAGATCTCAACATAGTCAACACCTCTCCGTTCACTATCATGAGTGATAAGCAGAAGGGCCTTATTAAAGGTGTGCAAAAGCAGTTTCTAGATGCAGAACATAGATTTTGTGTTCGACACTTATATCAAAACATACACCAGGTTCACAAGGGTGAAACCGTTAGGCACATGCATTTGTCGACGAGATGGCTCCAAATACATGGTGTAAAGCATTCTTTAGTGATTTCTCTAAATGTAACATTCTCCTAAACAATACATGCGAGGTCTTCAATAGGTATTATATTGTACATTCTTTACTGTACTGTATTCTATTGTACTGTATCTCAATGACTGTACTCAATTGCATTGCAGATACATTCTAGATGCAAGGGCGCTTCCTGTCCTGTCCATGCTTGAGAAAATTAGATCACAAGTACAACATAGACATTACACAAAGAGGAAGGAAGCACTTGAGAAATGGGAAGGTAATATAACCCCAAAAATTAGAGATAAGTTGAGAAAAAACACAGAATTTGCTAGAAATATTTTTGTGTTTCCAACAACCAATAATGTATTTGGAGTGGAGTCTCAAGGAAGGGATTATGTTGTAGAGATTAATAACAGAGCATGCACTTGCCATAGATGGCAGCTTACTGGTATCCCCTGTGGCCATGCAATCGCTTGCTTCAGGAAGGAAAGAATAAAGCCGGAGCGTATGGTCTCAAGCTGCTACTCTCTCTCAACTTACATGCAAGCTTATGGAGGGCAAGTCTGTCCTTTGTGAGATAAGGATGAGTGGGCACCTGTAGATGCAGCACCCATTTTGCCACCTCTGTATGAGAAATGTTCAGGCAGGAGAAAGAAAAATAGAAGAAAACAAGCAGAGGAGACTCCAGATGGTACTAGACTGAGCAAGCATGGAGCTATCATGCACTGTGGATATTGCAAGGAAGCTGGACATAATAGAGGTGGCTGTTCTAAGCTGAAAGCTGCAATCATCAGAAAAAATGAAGTGGCACAGGAGGAAGAGCATGCACAAAAAGAAATTGTTCATGCAAATGGTTCAGATGCACATCAACCATCAGGAGAGGAGCAAGCTGCACCAGATTTAGGGACACAACAACCCTCGGTTAACGCTAAAGGAAAATGTCCTGCTACTCAAGGGGAGCAAGCTGCATCAGATGAGGTAGGAAAAAGTACAAGCTCTAGAGGAAGAAAAAGAAAACAGAGTAGCAAGATGAGAGAACATGTGGAGCATCTTATGGAGATAGCTAGAAGGAAGAAATCCAAACAAGTGGTTGATGAAAATGGTGATATTGATTTCCCTGTAATTCGAACCGTAAGTATATATATATTTTTATTTCCTTTGTCTTTTATTTAAATCAGTCTGAACTGATATTGGTTTGTCCTACTTGTAGCACATAAGTCAACAAACAGTGATGCCACAACTAGATCCTAAACATCAGCAAGACTCCATGATTCATATTCTTGCACATGAGGTAAATATCTGACCATTCTATATTTTTACTTGAGTTTTTCTAGCTTTTTTGGTTTATCTGACCATTATAAATTATTGCTAAACAGGGGCTAACATATGGAGAATATGAAGTAACAGACCAAATGCCAGAAGAAAGCTTTTTTTGTCGCGAACAATAGAGCCAATATACCTGAAGCAAGAGGGCCACTTGTCAACACCTAGGGTAGAGCACTGGGAAATGCAGGTAGAAGAGCAACAAGAACAAGAGGAACTACGAGAGGATATATCTACTAGAGGAGCGACAAGAGGAGCTGCAAGAGGAGATGCAGTAGGACCAAGTACAACTGGAACAAGGCTACAAAGAGGAGCTGAGTGGTGGCTGTTTGGAGACAAAGACTGAAAGACCAACAACATGCACATGAAGAAGTCCAGTCGACACAAGGAGCTCCAGAAGTTGATGAATGATCAGATTGTACTGATTTAGTAGGCTAACTATTTGTAATTAATAGTTAGTAGCTGGCAATTTAAAACTACCTATTCTGCCTCCTTTTGTGATGGTGAACTGCCTGGCAGTTTAAAACTACCTATTCTGCCTCCTTTTGTTAAGCACAGGTTTAGATGCTGCTATGTCCAAATTTGTCCAAATTTCTTCTAAGTATTGCTTTAGATTCTTCTTCAAACCTGTCGAAATTTCTGCTAAAATGCAGATTATATGCTGTCAAATTTCAGATTATGTGTGCTGCCAAATGGTCAAAATAGCTCTGTTGTGGTATTTTTGCAAAAACGTCCTCCGAATATGAAAGCTGGACAAAAGAGTACAAAACGACCTCATGCAGCGTGACCGGAAAGGATCATGGATGCACACGCGATGCAAGTTCAGTGACTGCATTGTTCGTTTTGCAAGTTGAGTGACTAAACTGCACATGCGCAACAAGTTGTGAGACCACCAGTGCCATTTACTCAAAGCATTGTGGTAGGAGGTTTTTTTTTTTGAAAGGATACGACACTTATATTCAGAAAACTCAGCGCCAAATTACAAACAGGCCCAAGAAAGAAAAGAAAATACAAAGAGACCCTGTAAAAAAGCACGAAGCCCCTGAGCACCCTGTGAAGATCACGATCGGATCCACCTCCGCGCTCCCGAGAAACTTAGACGTCGCCGGCGTCGCCGTACCACCGCCCGCCGGAGAGAAGCCACCTCCACATGAAGCAGACAGCCGCAGAAGTCGTTCGCCGCCCCGCAACGAAACCTGGACTCGATGAACGAGTTCGGCCAGAGCAGCAGCTCCCCAGCACCACCGAGCAACCCGCCGACGCAGCGCCGTCCAAGCCCACCACCAACATCACCCAACCTTCAGCAGACGCCGCACCCCTCGCCACCAAGGCCCTGCCGGAGCGGAAACGCCGAAGGACAGCACCACCACGAGCACCCACAAAAGCGGAGCACCGTCGACCACCTCCTCCTCCCCTCACCACCACAGCAGGCCAGAAGAGCAAAGAAGAAGACGCGCATCCGAAGGAACACTTCCACGACCTCCCCGGCACGACGGCCGGAACGGGGAAAGGAGGGGGAAGACCACGCCCAGCAAGCCGACGCCGTCGCCACCGTCTTCGACAACCTCGACAGGGCACACACACCTAATCTACACCTAACTAGCCGGAGTCGCAGGACCGGGGTTCCCCCACTCTCCCGCCGTCGCGGCGGCAGGCGGAGAGGGAGGGGACCACCGGCCTGGCCGGCGGCGCGGTGGAGAAACTGGAGTCGCCTCCTTATCGCCCGCTCTGAACTGTAGCGCGAGGGGATAAGGCTGTTGTTGGGTGGTAGGAGGTTTCTGTTATCCAGTTAGATGTTTATTTGGCATAGCAATTCTTACGATTATTTTTCAGAGGATCATCTCAGTTTCACGGATCATCTCTCAATTCTTCAGTTCTCAGACACTGCTTTCATCAAGCAACGAGTAGTAAAGCGTGCCAGTGAGGGATGCCACGTCGGTCGACCGTACGTGTCAAGCGTGAATCGGACGGCTGAGATCCCGCCCGCGACGCCGCTCAAAGCGATCCCAGCCGCTGCACCGACGGAGGCCACGTCATAGGCCCACCTCCCGCCCGGCGCGACAAGCTATCCCCACCGGCGCATGATCCGCCCGTCTCGCCCCGCCGCCCTCCTCCTCCTCTCCGGCTCGCCGATCCACCGCCTCCTCCTCCCGGACCAGTGCCGCCGGCCGCCAGTCTCCATCCGCCCTGCGCAAACCCTGCCCACCCGGCGCTTCGCGTCCTGCCGCCTCGCGCCACTCGCCCTGCTGATGGATCCCGCCGCTGCCGACGCCGGGACTAACGGGTTCGCGGACGACTCGGAGTTTGCGGACGCGGAGGCCGGGAGTGATCCCGGGATGACGGCGGTCGGCGACGAGCCGCGGGAGCTGCCCGAGGAGCTCGCCAGGGGCGTGGTGTGCCTCGAGTGCGTGACGTCGACCGAGGCCATGGAGGCCGGAGAGGACTCTACCTGCCGCGTCTACATCGTCGGCACCGCCCATGTTTCCCAGGTATCCCCGTTTTCGAGCGCGGATTGCAGGTTTTCTGTTAATTTGGGCTGTGTGGGAACACAGGAGTCAGAGGAGTTCGTTAGGCGTTTCCTTTTGTTGTAGTTCTCTCATTGTACATTTTGCATTCGGTCTAGAAATTGCAATGTGTAGGCATTTGTTTCAGTTTGGGGATGATTTTACTTTTGGAGTACCGTCGATTTAGATTTCGAGGCGTCTAAGCAGATGAAATTGAACCGTAAAACTCAGGGGACTTGTATCTGCATGCCATCCTCTGAGTTATATATGTTTTTGAGCTTGCTTGTGTGTGTTACAGCAAGCAATGGGCGTTAGTAAGTCATAAGTACTTTAGTACCCTGTCGTTTTGATTTGAAAGCACATTATGTGCTAAAAGGACCACATCAGTCATCAACTCGTCATGCTTATTATTCATTGATAATTAACTTGTCGAATTCATTGTAGGAATCTTGTGATCAAGTGAAAGCCGTCATCAACTACCTGAAACCCCAGGTTTCTTCCTTTCTTTACTGATGATCAATAATTTCACCAATTGGTGTATCATTTGGCAGGTTGTCTGCCTGCTTTAGAGTATTTCCTCTTTTGTAACTGATCCGGGAGATGTTCCACTAATTTCTTTGTATCCATTTTTAAAATGCAGGCTGTTTTCCTGGAACTCTGTTCCAGCAGGGTTTCCATTCTGACACCACAGAACCTTCAGGTATGAGCATTCGACACCTGTTGGACACTACGTGAGGAAATAAATATTTTTCCTGTAATAATTGGTACTTGAAGCTATTGTACTTGTGGAATGAAAAGGTTGAAACTGATTCACCAGACAAACTATAAGAATGCTTGGTTTGTTGTGCATGATCTTTATCTATTAATCCGTCACATGACTATCAAAGACAACTTAACATAGTTTCGGTTCACAATATAACATCATTGGAAAATTCTCCTGTGGGTGTCTCTAATAATTAGTCGGATTAGAAAGGGTGAGAGAATTTTGCTCAAGATGAAATTATTCGGAATTTTTGAGTAAAACATATAACTAAGCCTTGCTCGTAATTCAGCCCCAGTAAAGGGAAATGACAAAATGAGCTTTTAACTGTTGGTGGGACACTGCATATTTGCATGGATACAAGATACTCCTCATGCCAAGTACTGTTAGACAAATCATATTTATGGTGTATCTTGGCTGGACTATAAATCATTGCAAGGTTGGATAGCTGTGCTTGTTGATGCACACCTAGTTATTCTGTTAGTGTACTGTTAGAACACACCCTTCTTCTAATTTCGTGCATTTAACATACAATATTGCACTTATTTGTATCCTCTAATCAGATGGCTTTGGTTGTTTAAGATGTTACTTCCAAGCTGACATGTTCTATCAAGGAGTGTCATCATTCTTCCTGTTCATCACTCAATCTATTATTTTCATAGGTGCCTACCATGAACGAGATGATTGACATGTGGAAGAAGAAGAAGATGAACACTTTTGGAATTCTGTATAGCTGGTTTCTTGCGAAGGTATGTGCGGATTCTGTTGCATAGTCACTAATGTTCTAAGTGTTTTTCATGGTTGCTGATATTGATGTTGCTTTTGGCACCTAAGGTTGCTAGCCAGCTTGATGTGTTACCTGGAGCTGAGTTTCGGGTCGCATTTGAGGAAGCAATGACTTATGGAGGGAAAGTTATCCTTGGAGATCGCCCTGTCCAGGTATATACAACATAGTGGTAGAGTTCTTTTTTTCATTCAGAATGGTACTTGAGTAAACAAATTACATGGAAGAATCAACATTGATAACTAGTTAACTGACTATGCAGATTTAAGTTTCACATATGTATAACTGTATTCAACTTCTGTTGCTGTTTTTCTGTGAATCTAATTCAACCAATGTGGACAATTTGTTTAAAATTTTCAAATGAACCAGTTTTATTTCTGATTATAATGTGCCATTAATATTTTTTAGATTTCATTAGCACGAGAATTCAGACCAACGTAATTGTACTGACTACTGATACAACTTTTGATCTCTGAAAAATATATATCAAGTCAAAATAATCATCACATTTATGTTCTTGGATTGAATAAAAGATGCTTGCAAATGCTTGCTTGTCTTCAACTTTTATTCAGTCTTTTAATGTGGTGTGATGTAAATTGAGAAGGTTGGTTTTGGATATTGGACACAAAAGGTTAGGGCACCTCCAGCAGATTCCCTAAAAGAACCTGGCCTGCCAATTTTAAGGCCACGTGCCAAAAAAAGGTTGTAGCACATGCCCTATCCCGGCCTCTAAAAAAACGTTTAGAGGGACCTCCAAACTATTGTTTTGAGCTGCCAGTCTACCAATGGAACCACAAATGTTAGAGGTGCCTGTATCCGACCATTTTCTCTCTAGCGACCAAAATTTCCCCGTCTCTGTTCCTGCCCGAGAGGTTCCTGCTGCCGCCACTCGCAGTTGCCTTTCACATCCCTCCCTCCCCAGCTACCAGGCTGCCGCCAACCAGTGGCGAAGCTAGAGCATATGACAACAGGGCGCATACGGATAAGGGTGGCACAACGGAGAAATATTATCTTGTCAGGGGTGCACATGTGGTGATAAACTGCTCTTTGGCAAAGTAAAAATACTTTTACCGCCTGTGCAACCCGCTGGCTACATCCTACATGCACTTCCGCATCTGCCGCCAACCAGGAGCAGAGGGCCCTGCGAACCCGTTCCTGGCGTCGACCGGCCCTCCCACGCTTCCCCGCCGCCACCTGAGCCCCATGGGAGCTGTCGCCAAACAGGTGATTCTGCTGCAGCAGCACCGTTTCCTTATCCGAGGCCCGGGTCGGCCCTTGTCTCAGCCAAAACTCGCCGCCACATTTCAAGTTTCTTTTTGGATATCAAATGGAGTTTGTATGATCTAAGAAATGAGAAACACATTAAAAAAATTAGATGCCCAAGTTTAGGGCGTCTGACTTTGCACACAGTCGGTTGAACAAAAAAAAAAAAAGACTTTGCACAGAGTCTATAGAACTGTGCAAAGAGTATAGAGGAGCCTGTAAACCAATTTTAGAGGCCCATATTTTAGGCATCTGCTAGAGTTGCTCTTATATTCATCTAGTTATCACCCCATTTAGCTAAAGTAGGATTTACTTTTATGGATAAAGGATGAAGTCACTGCAGTTTGTCTTATCTAATTGTTGTTGCTCTTTACTTGCTGCTAATTGCTAGCATCATATTGCAAAGTAAAAAGTGAAGTAAGGGTGCCCTATGGGCCCTTTTTTCATGGAAGTTTCTACATTCATAGAACCCTAATTCAGCATGTCATATTGCCTTGTCCTTTTGAACTTCCGGTCTCGTTCAGAATTTTTGCAGATTAAATAACAGATTGGTCAATAGTTAACTCATGTCATTTCTTTTGAAGATCACTTTGAGAAGAACTTGGGGGAAGATGTCATTGTGGCACAGAGCCAAATTTCTGTATTACATTGTTTTTCAGTCTTTATTTTTACCAAGCCCGGAGGATCTTAATAAAATGGTACGCTATCTTCTGTGATATACCCTATTTCTTACAATGAACAGTTCGATTATCTTCCTTGTTACTCTAAATGCTCTCTGGTGTCCTGTTACAAGAGTTAACATTCTAATGTACTAGGAGTATTGATATATCAACGCCAATGCTTGTTTCTCCAGTTAAAGGATATGGATGATGTTGACATGCTAACACTCGTTATTCAAGAGATGAGTAAGGCATTTCCTAGTCTGATGGAGACCCTTCTACACGAACGTGATATGTGAGTTGCTTGAAAATTACTTTAATTTTTGTAAAGCAGTTTTCAAATCTTACAATTATGTCTGAGCCTTAATTGTTTATTTTTTTAATAGGTACATGTCTTCCAAGTTATTGAAGGTAGCAAGGGACCATTCTTCAGTGGTGGCAGTCGTGGGTAAAGGGCATGTTGCTGGAATAAAGAAAAATTGGCAACAACCAATTGAGGTTAGACTAGAACGTTTCATGTGCATTATACATTTTATGAATTAGAAATTCGTTATCAGTTTTAGATTACTCATCTTGTTATTCTGTGCTTAATCTTCAGTGAAGACAGATTTATTTTCCATAATGTTCACTTCAATTTTCAAATATCCTTACAGGTCCAAAGTTTGCTGGAATTACCAGTGACTAGGCAAGGTCCTTCGAAGATGAAAATTTTGGCATCCGTAGGAGCATTAAGTGCAGCAATAGCATCTGGGATATATATATGGGGTAAAAAATAACAATGTATGCATTAGTGTATAAGTGTTCTTTTCGACATGTGTAGTGTCAGAAATATTGAGTTCTTACTTACAGGTTTTTCATTTCGCAATAGGTGTAATTTCTTGAAATTGAAGTTAAACAAAAAGAAAGAACAATTTTACTGCATTGCTTTGCTAGATGAATATATGCAGGGATACATATATAAGTTAAAAAGTTGGAATAGGAAGACGATTTGACTAGATTTTATTATCTGGAGCAAACTCTGTGCACCAGACATTTTAACTTGTTTTCCTGGAATTTATCTTTTGCATTGTAGACTTGCAGTGCATCTCCGCTCGTTGGATAGTATTTAGCTTTGGCTGTTTTTGCACAGAAGGTTTCTGTAAGAAACTGATTACGTGATAGGATGATTTTTTTTTTTTTTGCTCGCACAGTCAACTTGCAGGAAGGCTGACGCACTCTTTGTTGTTGTCAATATTTTCTTTTTGCTCTGGCCAGATTTGGTGACCCAATTGTGGTTGGCCAAACAGGTAGTTCGTCAAACTAACTGTCCACAAAGGATTAGACAAATACTGTAACTAGCTATAAACACGAGCTCTTAGTCCGTCACGAACGATGGTCATGCATAGTACTGACGTTACGTGTTTGACTGACAAAGACGGAAGTACGGGATGATCCATAGACATTATCTTGTTGCCATGGGCGAACTTAAATCTGGCAGTTTTTTTGGGAGCAAAAGGATCAACGAACACGTATAAACAGATATCCATATACAGTTCAGTTAAATCAGTGCATACGCGCAGGTGTAACCCTGAACCTAGGAGCTAGTCAACAAAAATGCCGCAGGTGTCCCTGACCTCCCCGGTATGGTCGTCGAGCACGTCGGTGCGCCCCATCTTGACCATGGCCTCGGCGAAGTCCTTGTAGTGCTCGTCAGGCGACGACGCGTTAGCCATCTTCTCGACGTAGCCCCTGGTGACGGCGTTCTCGAGGAGGCTGCCGTCGGACTGGAAGAGCCCTCCCGTCTCTAGCACGTGCCGGTAGTAGCTGAGGTCGAAGGTGAAGCCGCTGCCGGGGTCGATGGGCACCTTGGTCCTGCCTCGTGCGCCGGCGCGCGGGCAGAGCTTCTTGAGCTTCTCGAGCTTAGCCTTGATCCTCTCAATGGCGTCGTATCCCCGCATGCTCCGGTTCGGGGTGGCGTCGTGCTCCGCCGTGCCTTTCCTCGACCTGAGCATGACAGAGCCGTCGCAGCCCTGGACGAAGCAGTCGTGGTAGTGCATCCGGAGCAGGGAGGGCGCAAGCGTGGCGTCCTCCTGCAGGATGGCGCGCATCTCCGCGAAGACGACGCCCTCCGCGATCGGGCACGTCGCATTGTAGAACCCGAACACCAGCGCCGCCTCCGACGACGGAGACGCCAGGAGGACGCTCGCCGCCGCCGCCGCGGCTCCCTGCCCCTGGACATGAAGGAAACGCAAGACAGAAGACGATCGATGGGCAGCGATCAGACTTTAGAGACGAGGCAGTTAAGCTATGGTGGAAATGAAATCGTGAGTACTGAGTAGGTGCGCGATGTTGGTGAGATCACGGGGCAATGGTTGGTTGCGCTGTGGTTTTCAGACTGTGTCCCGGCGTGTGACGGGATTGGGATTGAGTATGACTGACACCATCTCCAGGTTGCTTTGCTTTGGGTTGGAAACTTGGAGGGATTGGCTGGTTGGTTGGTGCGGCTGCGCGCGTCGGCTGGACACGAATGCTCGTCGGCGCGTACGACCGATCCGTTGAGCGGACGGACGGACGTGTCGCGCGTACGTGCTCGTGTCGTCGTCGTCTGACGCCGGATGCTCTTTATGGAGTAGGTACTCCGTAGCTCATAGTCGTGAGCTGAAAAATGCTAAAGCGCTTCCTGGGCCAGACATGCGCTTGGTCGGTTGCCAAAAGGGCCTCCAGTACCCGACCTCCAGAAACTTTTGCATAAAGCCCATAGTTAATTCCCACCACGAGCCTCGTCCAGCCTGTTTTATTTTGTACAATGCTTCACATGCTAAATCTTCGTGCTGATAAGATGCTCGAATAAAATTAACAATGAAGTGTCTTCTTGGGAGCATCTTGTAGCAGTGTAATCCATGCTTTCGATGCTGAGGCGGTAGAAGCACAGGCGTTACATGAAGGTCTACTGCTCGCTCAAAGATTGGAGTGTCATTCACTTGTAGTGCAATCTGATTGTTTGGCGGTGGTGGAAGCGATGAACTCTAATGAAGCCCTTTCATCAGTTGGAGCGCCAATCCTCGAAGAATGTCGCAATCTGGTAAACGAGTTTGGGAAGCTCATTTTTAAACACGGCAATAGAGAGTCTAATAATGTTGCACATGAGCTAGCTAGTTTTGGGAGGACTAATCCGCCGGCTATGTGGCTGGATATACCTCCAGATTTTGTTTTACCCTTAATTGTGGACGATGTAACCGCTGTATTGAATTAATAAAGCTAGCCATGATGGTTTTTCAAAAAAAAAAACAATGAAGTGTTGTTGAAAAGTAAAAATAAATAATGTAGCACCATAAGTTTTCCCCCAAAAAACAGAGGTACAAAACTAGTCTGGCTACAAAACTTGCCGGCTTAACCTGGCGCTATTTGCTACCAGGATCGTATTTAGTACAGTTAAATACCACGACACGAGAAGCCTAAAACACAATACAATACTCCCTTAGTTTATTCTTATAAGATGTACCGGTTAAAAAAAAATCAAACTTGACTATGTTTGACACAGTTCTTGGAAGAAAAAAGTATCAATATCTCATATCCTAAATAAATATAAAATATAATTCATGATAAATCTAATGATACTAATTTGGTATCATAAATGTGTTTTTTTACTCCCTCGGATCGGTTAAATCCGTCGTAGGATTTCAACAGGTCAGGTACAACTCATATATATGACCAGCGACAATTAAATCGGATCAGAGAGAGTACTAAAAACCAGGTCCAAGAAAGTCGTTTACTTTCAAAGAACTAATGCGCCTAACAAGATGGAATAGAGCGAGCATACTCCGAGCACCATGCCAACGCACCCGTAGTACGACACAAGATCAATATTTTACAGGAAAAAACCTTGAACAATGTCACTTTCCACACCACATATTATTAATTACACAAATGATTTCACTGAAGTGTGTGTCGGGTGAAGGCCACCTCACTTGCAATGCCTCACATGCTAAAACTAGGTACCCATATATGATACAAAAAATTGCTTGCATGCAACTACAAATTGGCTGCTAACATCATTCTAATGTATGGTTGGATCATGTAAGTCCATTACCAACCATTTTTTTATAAAACGTATGATGTAAGCATTAATTAGGGATATTTTGTTTAAATAAATCACGCAAGCACCAAACCAATCTCTCATGCAAATAAAAGCGTCAGATCAACATGAGAATTAATTGAATGGAAAAGTAGATTGTCCCATATCACTTTATTTTTTCCCATTTTGAAGTTGATCTAATTTTGCTGCAAGAAACTAGAAACAGAAAATTCACTATCAATGGTGTTTTTATACTCATTTATCTGAACATAAATTTTGAGCACTTTTTTGTTTCCCCGGTAAAATTGATGGTGAAATCGTAATACAGAAGAGATGTTTGTTTATATCAAGGAAATAACAATATCTTTCGTTGTTACGTTCTTGTGCTAGAACTTAGAAAATAAAAATTCACCAAAACCGAGTTTAGTTCCCCCGTAACTTTTTTTGCTGGCAGTACACATGTAAACATGTACTCGCTCCGTTCACAAAAGGATGTCTCTAATTTGTCCAAATTTACATGTATCTAATATTAAATCATGTCTAGATACACACAAATTTGGACAAAGTTTAGACAACTTTTATGCACGGAGTGAGTAGTATTGTAAGTTTTCGTACCGTTGCACAATTTAAAAATTATTCGTACCGTTGCACAATTTAAAAATTATTCGTACCGTTGGAGAAAGGCTGTGGTTTGGTGAGGCGGATCGACAAACAAGCGTTTCATTATTGTGCACGGCATGTGGGAAGCTACTTACTTAAATGTTTCCCTTTCGTGCTCTGGAGTGTTTTAGTGCCAGGGAGTGCGTGGGGGCTGCTGACACCGAGGAACACATCAGATCAGATGCTTTTCTCCAGAAAACACAGGTCATGCCTGCATCAATAATGAGTCCCTTCTTGACCAGTTAACGTCGCTTCATCAATTATATACTCCTGGATCAGGGATGCCCCCAGATACACAATGCATGTGATGTGCTTATGTGCGTCACTGAATCATTGGATGGCAGATTGGCAATTGCATAATTGCATCTGTGTACTAATCAGGCAATGGCAGAAGTACTCCAGCAAATTATATCTTAAGGGGAAAGTAACAAAGTTTACACTGTATATTATGATCCTGAGATCTTGGTGGAAGCTTTACATGGCTGTAACGAAACAGTGAATCAATGAAGAAAAGAACTGGGGATCAGAGAGAAGAAGGAAGCAACGGTCTTACAGTAAAAATCTACACCGGAAAAATATTTCCAGGAATCAAAAACATGCAACGGCCAACCCGTACTTGTTCGGCAAACTAACTAGCTAGTGGTTAACGACGGAGCACTTCTTCCTGATCTCGCCCTGGCTTCCGGTGAGCACGTCGGCGTTGCCCATCTTGACCATTGAGGCGGCGAAGTCGGCGAAGAACTCCTCCTTGAAGGCGCCGGTGGCGTGGCGCAAGACGTAGGCGCGGGTGAAGTCGTTGGTGAGGAGGGCGCCGTCCGAGTGGAAGAGGCCCCTCCGCTTGCTGACGAGCTTGAAGTAGTCGAGGTCGAAGGTCTTAAAGCTCCCGGGGTCCATCTCCACGAGCGTGGTGTTGTCGTCGAGGCTAGCGCACTTGCTCTTCAGCTTCGCCATGTAGAAAGGTTCCAGCGTGGGGTCGATGTCGCTGGCGTTGTCCTGGCCGGTGAAGTTGTAGAGCCGGTCGGAGAAGGAGAAGCAGTGCGACGTCCCGATCGTGTGCGCGGCTGAAGCAGCAGAGTCAGAGATAGAACATTCATGTCCATCAGTCCATGAGAATGAGACCATGGATTTTGGCATTGCTGCCATTCCCATTACAAATTTGTACCTGAGAGCACAACGAGGTCTTTGATGTCAAGGTTCACGGCGGCAAATAGCTGGGTGAGCTCTGTGATGTTGGCTGTCGGAGGGGGCAGCGCGTCGGTGTCGTTGGAGATGGACACGCTGCCATCTCGCCGGCCGAGAGGAACTTCCCAGAATGGCCCCTTGCTCTGCAAAACAAGGAGCACGATTGAGAATGTTGATTCCACATGTACTGAATTGCGGAGTACTTTAAATCACTCACCAGCCAGACTGCGTCCCTGGCAATGAGGGCGAGCACGTCGGCGCAGGAGACGGTGTCGGGGCAGGCCTTCTCCACGGCGGCCTTCACCCTCTCGACGAAGTCGAAGCCACGAAGCGTCTGGTTGGGCAGTGCGTCCTTCTCTGCCGTCTTGTTGGCAGAGTCCAGCAGAACAGAGCCGTCGCAACCCTGCATATGCATCCATTCATTCTCACTGGTCAGGCAAATGCACAACAACAGTCGATCGGAGTATCCAACCACTGAATATATCCTGCAATGCAACTTACCCTGACGAAGCAGTCGTGGAAGTGCATCCTGAGGAGCGGCGCGGCGAGGGTGGGCGCGAGGGAGAGCGCCCTCACCATCTCCTTCCGAACGACGTCCTCCACGCTGGGGCACGTCTCGCTGTAGAACTTCTCATGCAGCTGCGCCCGCGCGCACGGCGCCGCCGTCGCCACGAGCAGCAGCGCCACCAGCACAGCCCTCGACGCCATCTGCCAAAGCTATGGAAGGACGACGACGATGATAGCTAATCAGGGGAAGCTTGAACTGCTGCTGCTGAATTGGCGCTGAGGAAATTTATAGAGCAGTGACTGACCCCACGCCTGCATGTGGTAGGCTGTCTTCTGAAGCAGTAGGTAAGTTTGCATGGTTCTGTGAGTTGTTCCTTCCGTTGTTTGCGTCTTTGCAGAATCTTTGCCGTGGCAGGTACACTGGCGGCCACCGTATGTATAATGGTGGCGGCGCAGGCCGGCAAGCGGCAAGCCAGACAGGCGGAAGCGTATCAGCTCATAGTTAACTTGGCGATCGTCCCCGGTCCCCCCGCAAAATAAGAAAAAGAAAAGGAGAAGAACAAACTCAATCGTTTTAATCATCAAAGGCTTCATGCAAAAATCGATCGATACAACCTACTGGTAGTTTGCTAAGATGGAGATCGATATGTATATTGTACAAGGATTCTATTGTCCCACATATGTGGAAGCGTTATTCACTTTGGCTCATATGGCCCAAACCCATGTGGGGACTAACCTAAAAGAGAAAGGGCTAGAGACAGAAGATCAAGCAACCAAATGACACAAGTCGCTAGCTATCGGGAGGTTCCAAAAACAGGACCCCTTTGCCCAACTTATATTTCATTTTATGCATGCTTAGTATAACGTTTTTAGACATGCACAAATTGTAGTATAAGTGAGACAAACGTGTCCTGTTTTTGCATCCCTAATCGGGAGGGGAACTCCTAACTGTGTTATCATGGTATGGGTTGCAGTTCTGCGTGAAAGAGAAAGAATTTGGATGCGAGGTAAGAAAGTTGCTCAAGATGGGAGTGATCCAGGATACACACTACTACTACCAACTTTTATAAAAATGCACCGGTCATTACTATTGGCCTACATAAAACATCGCACGCCAGAATTAATACATAGAAGCCATAATAAATAACATTTGGGCTAAAAAAACAATTAGAGGCCGAGTTTGTAGGGGGCCATTTATGTTCGCCCTTGGGCCCCTAAAATGTTAGAGCCGGCCCTGGAGTGACCTGAGCAAATGGTTGCTTCCCTGCGTGGGAGCTAGCTGGAGGATAGAGCGTGGGAGCTAGCTGGAGGATAGAGCGTGTGTACTGCATGTTGGGATCTCGCCGAAAGGTGAGAGAACATTGGAGGATTGATACGTCCCAAACGTATATACCTCCTGAACCACTTTCATTATTACTTACCATCTAATTTGCATCATTTGAATAAAACTAACATCAAACGTTGTTTTCAACTGACTATCTTGGTGGCTGCTTTTTGTGCACAAATTAATATCTAAAAAGTTCCAGAAAATACCCAATAATTGTTGAGGAGAAAAAACTACAAAATCCAAAGGAAAGATAGTGGGGGCCACGAGGCAGGCGCGTGCACACGTGGCGCATTTGGGCCACGCCACCCCCACGTGGCACGTTGCACTGAGAATAAGGGAGGTTGGTAACGCGTGGACAAAGGCACGAGACGGGTGAACCCAAGGGGCTTGCTGAGGCTGCCGGGGGTTGAGAACCCACACAGTTCCACGTAGGGTTGAACTCTTGGGTAATTGTTTCTTAAATAAAGTGGTAGTAAGATCAAACTGTCGGCACTGACATCAAGCTAGAGGGGGTTACCAACCATTTAAGTTAATCTTAGAGGGTAATGCTAACATGGTTCGTACGTGTTTTCATAAGGCTATAATCTAACACTATATAGTTTTATAATCTATCACACCCTCAACAACGAAGGGGTGTGGAGCAATCTCGGCCGTCAATGAGTTTATGGGCGTTACTGAAGTGGGGCTCCACACTCTATAATGTATGGTGATCATGAGTTTAAACATTACATGGCTGGAACGGAACAATGAATCAATGAAGAAAATAACTACCAAATGCGAGAAAGTAATGATCTTACAGTAGCAATAATCTACACAGGAAAAAAGATAGTCACGAATGAATCAAAAGCATGCCAACGGCCAACCCGTACATCGTTGGCTAAGTGGCTAGTGGTTAACGACTGAGCACTTCTTTCTGATCTCGCCCTGGCTTCCAGTGAGCACGTCGGCGTTTCCCATCTTCACCATGGAAGCGGCGAAGTCGGCGAAGAACTCCTCCTTGAAGGCACCGGTGGCGTGGCGCAGGATGTAGGCGCGGGTGAAGGCGTTGGTGAGGAGTGCGCCGTCGGAGTGGAAGAGGCCCCTCCGCTTGCTGACGAGCTTGAAGTAGTCGAGGTCGAAGGTCTTGAAGCTCCCGGGGTCCATCTCCACGAGTGTGGTGTTGTCGTCAAGGCTGGCGCACTTAGTTTTCAGCTTCGCCATGTAGAAAGGTTCCAGCGTGGGGTCGATGTCGCTGGCGTTGTCCTGGCCTGTAAAGTTGTAGAGCCGGTCGGAGAAGGAGAAGCAGTGCGACGTCCCGATCGTGTGTGCAGCTGAAGCAGAAACATAACATGCATAGCCATTGATTAGACAACCATTGCTGAACTGAAGCTTGGGGCACCAAAGGGATTGTACAACTCATATGACGCACAACTCATATCTGGACCATTTATTCCCATGGTTGAAGGGTCAGGATGTAGCGTTGAACGGCCATATGGATTGTACATCATCATTTTCGTTTTGGGCACTGCTGCCATTACAGTTTATAATGTAACGCTTATTAATGTTGCCGTGCATTACCTGAGAGGACGACGAGGTCCTTGATGTCGAGGTTCTTGGCGGCGAAGAGCTGGGTGAGCTCGGTAATGTTGGCGGTCGGAGGGGGCAGCGCGTCGGTGTCGTTGGAGATGGACACGCTGCCATCTCGCCGGCCCAAAGGAACTTCCCAGAATGGTCCTTTGCTCTGAAAAAGAAAACCAACGAGCACCATTGAGAATTTTCACTTCGGTACCGTACTTTGCATGCAGTTTTGCTTACTACTACGAGTGAGTAGTTTGAAATGTACTACACTATCTGTACTGACCAGCCAGACTGCGTCCCTGGCAATGAGCGTGAGCACGTCGGCGCAGGAGACGGTGTCGGGGCATGCCTTCTCCACGGCGGCCTTCACCCTCTCCACGAAGTCGAAGCCACGAAGCGTCTGGTTGGGCAGTGCGTCCTTCTCTGCCGTCTTGTTGGCAGAATCCAGCAGAACAGAACCGTCACAACCCTGTATATATTCATTCACGTTACACGCTGGACACGAACCTCGAAAAGAACGAACCTGCTCATCACAGCGATCAAATGAACACTTACCCTGACGAAGCAGTCGTGGAAGTGCATCCGGAGCAGCGGTGCGGCGAGGCTGGGCGCGAGTGACAGCGCCCTCACCATCTCCTTCCGGACGACGGCCTCCACGCTCGGGCACGACTCGCTGTAGAACTTCTCATGCAGCTGCGCCCGCGCGCACGACGCCACCATTGCCGCCAGCAGCACCGCCACCATTACAGCCCTCGACGCCATCTCCAAAAGCTACGGCTTGCTTCTTCCGTGGTATGCAAGGAGACGACGGTGGCTGGCTAATCGGGAGGAGCTTGAACTGTTGCTGCTGCTGAATTGGCGCCCACGAAATTTATAGACCTGGAACTGACCCCACGCCTGCATGTGGAGATTTCATGAAGCAGTAGGTTAGTTTGCATGATTTCATGAGTTGTCCCTTCCGCTGTTTGCACTTTGCCGAATCTTTGCCGTGGGCAGGTACACCGGCGGCCACCGTATGTATAATGGAGGCGGCCCAGGCCGGCCGGCCAGCCAGACGGAAGCACGTATCAGCTCTCATTTTTTTTCTCGAAAAGACGTATCAGCTCTCATCAACTCATAGCTTACTTTTTTTTGGATGAACTCGTAATTAACTTAGTGATTAGGAACGTCAGATAAACTCGTTGCCACATGCCAATAGTTTTAATCAGCAATGGCAAAGAGCAAAGGGAAAAGAGCAAAGGTCACCTACCGGTAGTTTGCTGAGATGGAAATCTCACGATGCATATATTCTACCAGTACCATGGTGCTATCGTCGCACATATGTTTATACTCAGATGTCTTGAGTGTCTACGTATACTGTCTTTAACGGTGGACGTCATCATAGTGTCCCAGAAGGAGCTCCTATTGCCACCTAACACGGAGCCTACTCGCTCCAGCCTGCACCGTTTCTTTCATGGGCCCAATAACATGAACTGTGTTTTTACATCTTTTAACTTTTTTCTATTGTATTTACTCTTTTCCCTTTTCTATTTTTATCTTTTCCTTCAAAAAAAGAATGTGCTCAATTTTTTGAAAAAGAAGAGTAGAAAAAATTTGTTACAAAAATAAAATATTCACATATGTAAACATTTATCTTATTTGAACAATTTTAGAAAATGAACACTTATGTTATTGAACAATTTTTTAAATATGGACATTCATGTTATTTGAACGACTTATCAAATATGTTTTTTTGTCATTTGAATGATTTTTCCAAATAAGATTTTTTTATTTAAACCATTTTCACTATGAACACTTATGTCATAGGAGTGATTTTCAAATAAGAGGACTTATATGATTTGAACAAAATGCTGACATTTATCTTCTTTGAAAAAAAGAAAATAGACCAAAAAATTAAAAAATAGAGAAACACAAAATAAAAAGGAAGGAAAACGTTCTCTGACTTTATTTCCCTTACATTTTCATAACTTTGTGTCACTGAAAGTGGGACCACCTGTCACTGACCCAAAGTCAGCAAAATCTAAGTTAGAGAATCCCTACCGCTTAGAGGGGTGCGTGAGAGGGAGTGCCTCGATACATGCAGACCATAAAAGACTAAAACATCTTATATAAAAAAAACAGAGGGAATAAGTTACAATATATGACTCCTTTCCAATCTTGGCAGAAAAAGTAATTCTTACACTATACCATCGTTCAACTTAATATACTTTTATAACTATGCCCCCTAAATTTTGCAATTGGTTCGTTTATTTTTGGTAGGTCTACTTTTAACATAGTTTTGGCCATGCACGGATCATGCTTACTGTCGGTGTTTCATAACCGGTAGTGAATTTCTATGTAGACAAAGGATTGTGACCATGATCGGATGCGCTAAGAGCGTCAAGCACACAACTCTACCGCCTGGCAGAGTAGTGTTACAAATTTAGGTACTACTCCCATTGTATCAAAATATAAACTTTTCTAGTTTTTTCTACACCACGTATCTAGACATGTTTTAGTACAAGATTCACATAAATTTTGCACTAAAGTGGTGGCCTTTGACGCGTGTCTTTGTTCATGAGATAAGGGTTAGATTCTTAACCAGCGGGTCGTCCAGCTATTAATTTATCCTTGAAAGGTGACCAACCTGCGTTTTGAGTTCTCGACAAGTTCATGTACTAAACTTGCGTATTTCTCTTAGTACAATATTTCTAGATTCATCACCAATTATAATTTCAATTACTTTTCTATGAAGAATATGCAAACTTTCAAGGATGACCAATAAAATATATAAAAGTAGGACAAACCGTGTGAGTATATTGCAAGGAGAAATCAAACATTATTACAAGATTTGGCTTCTTGGAGAAAACTTAATTTACATGAATATAACAAAACAATCAATTAATATAGCGAAAACTGAGGGAGAAGGAAGTAATCTACATGGAAAAAAGATGGTCACAAAGGAGAAGCCTTGTCAATCTGTAGCAGTCACACTGTGTACGTTTCTACCTCGATCAATCAATGGTTAGTTAACCACGGAGCACTTCTTCCTGATCTCGCCCTGGCTGCCGGTGAGCACGTCGGCGTTTCCCATCTTAATCATGGAGGCGGCGAAGTCGGCGAAGAACTCCTCCTTGTACCCACCGCCGGCGTGGCGCCGGACGTAGGCGCGGGTGAAGGCGTTGGTGAGCAGCGCGCCGTCGGAGTGGAAGAGCCCCCTCCGCTTGACGACGTTCTTGAAATAGTCGAGGTCGAATGTCCTGAAGCTCCCGGGGTCCATCTCCACGAGGGTCGTGTTGTCGTTGAGGCTGGCGCACTTGTTCTTGAGCTTCGCCATGTAGAAAGGTTCCAGTGTGGGGTCGATGTCGCTGGGGTTGACCCTGCCGGTGAAGTTGTAGAGACGATCGGAGAAGGAGAAGCAGTGCGACGTCCCGATCGTGTGCCCGGCAGAGAGAACGACGAGGTCCTTCGTGTCGAGGTTCTTGGCGGCAAAGAGCTGGGTCAGCACGGTGAAGTTGGCGGTCGGAGGCGGCAGCTGGTTGGTCTCGTTGGAGATGGACACGCTGCCGTCACGCCGTCCTAGAGGAACTTCCCAGAACGGCCCCTTACTCTGAAAAAATCACAAGCAAACATTGAGAATTAATCTCAATCACATCAACACAAGCTCGAAAAGTAGATTAGAACAACAGATAGATTATTAGCTAGTGGCTGTTATGCTGATAACGGCCAGATCGAGTTTTCCTTTCGCACTGTACTATGTACTCACCAACCAGACTGCGTCCCTGGCCATGAGGGCGAGCACGTCGGCGCAGGAAACGGTGTCAGGGCAGGCCTTCTCCACGGCGGCCTTCACCCTCTCGATGAAGTCGAAGCCACGGAGTGTCTGGTTAGGCAGCGCGTCCTTCTCCGCCGTCTTGTTCGCGGAGTCCAGCAGAACCGAGCCGTCGCATCCCTGCATCCATTCACGGTGATCAGACCATGGCCGAAACTTAAATTTTCAGTGACATGCGTGCACTGCGCACTTACCCTGACGAAGCAGTCGTGGAAGTGCATCCTGAGCAGTGGCCCTGCGAGGCTGGGCGCGACGGAGAGCGCCTTCACCATCTCCTTCCGGACAATGTCCTCCACGCTGGGGCATGACCCGCTGTAGAACTTCTCCTGCAGCTGCGCCTGCGCGCACGACGCCGCCACCGCCGCCAGCAACAGCGCTACCATCACAGCCCTCGACGCCATGTCCTCGAAGTCAAATGGCTGGCTTCTTGCTTGGCTAGGCGTGTTAAGGATGACGATGGCTAGGCTACCATTAATCGACCAGAAGAAGCTTGGACTGGTGGTGCTGTTGGTGAATGGAACCGGGAGCCAAGAATTTATAGCGTCGTTCCGTGCGTGTGGTAGGCTGTCCTGCTTCGGAAACAACAGCTAGCTACCCTAGCAAGTGCTTGCATGCATGGCTCCATGAGTGGCTCGTTGCTTGCACTTTTCTGGAGCAGGTGCACGGGCCACCGTATAATGCAGGAAGACAGCACTGGAGCGCATGCGGCCTAGTTTTTTTTTTCCTTTGATATCTCACATCAGCTTAGTTATTAGTCACGGAGCTAAATTTGTTATCCAGTTCCAATCAAACGCAAAGGCTAGCTGAGTCCGGCCCTCGGGCATGCAAGAGTCAATGCCACCTACTGGTAGTTCGAAGATGGCATGATCTGTAGACTTGTGCACTCAAGGTATCAGCACACACATATCTTTCCAGGTTCACAGGGTATCATTATGTTCATGAGTTTTGCATGTTCACGTGTTAAAACAAGAACCACAGACAAAACAACATTATTATTTTTCTTTCAACTGTTGGGTGCCTCAACACCTTGCGTGAAAATATAAAAATCCATTTTAGAAGGAAATGGTGATTTTGCATGTCCATGTGCTATATATAGCATGAACTAAGTAGAAAACTCACAAACTTTTAATACTAAAGGAACATGCATCCAGCTCTTAAGAAAAAGAAATATTCCAGCACACAAACAGATCTTAAGAAAAGTAATTATGTTTTAAAAAACTGGTGCTTTTGCACGGTAGATACACACGAATTAGAATTGATACTCGCTATATAGGCTGATCATATTTTAGAAATTTTAATCCAATGGTTATGGTTGAACAAGATCCCGAGCACCGACACTAGTAGATTCCCAAATCCCCACCTCTAAAGACAATGCTAAATTAGGGAAAAAACAAACAGATTCCCTAAGTGCCCTATCTATATCTAAGTTTCTGAGATGACCCGCTAAAAACACACACCTACCTTTATATTTCAGGAAGAGATAGGGGATATATAGGGAACTCTTTCCACGGAATTTTCGCCGGGTTGAAAGATCGACTCTCCAACTCGACTTCCTGCACGCGCCACCTGTCGTCCCCCGATGCTCTACCAATCTCTTTGTGCCTCCCTTTTCAGGGAATCTGCCGGAATTGCCCTATACCACATCGAGTACTCAATGCTTCCTTCTTGTACTTATCACATTATTTTCTAATTGGTTAAAAATGTATTTATCTAATGAGTGCATGTTTACCCATATATATCTAATGGTTAGGGAATGCCAAGCTTGTTATATCGATCCTTTACGCTGCGACAAAGATTCGATGGGGAGTGCGCGTGGAAGCGACATCGTTTCTCCATCGCTTGTTTACTGCATCGAGTGAATTGACTGCTTTTCACTACAGCGTGTGTCCAAGTGCGCGTGGATTTGGAAAAGGATACCAAAATCGGAAGTGGAAGCGCCTTGAGTATGTATTTACTAGATCAGAGTTAAGATAATAGTATTAATTTGATGTGGAGTCCCACCCTATGGTATATTTCTTACATGCAGTTTTGTTTAGGACAAAATCGTCATGCCCTTACTCGAGTTGCACATGTTTATGTAATTTTCTGTAATTTCCTAACTTTAAATGAAACCCTACAACGGTCAAGATATTTGTGTGCTTGAAATATCTTTGATTTATCATGCAAGTCTTGATTGTCAAGAGGACTATTTTGTATATTTAAACCATGTGAAACCATGGTATCTTGCACACTGCACCGTTACTCTCTGAATTAGTTATTGTCTCGTTGGTGCTGCTACCTGTGTTTTTTTGCCAGTGTTTGAGCCACGAAATCGTAATCCGATTTTGGTATCCTTTTCCATGTTACCTGATTTTGAGAGTGACAAATTAATTTGAGTGGCCCAGCATTCTAAAGCGGGAAATCATTTCATAACCCGGCGCGGCCGGAGTGGAAGGCACAATATGCCCGGTCCAAACTGCAACAAACCCAAACTGAATTAGTTCGTGTCCTGTTGCTGTCGCCCCCTTCCTCTGTTCGCGTGGAGAAGTCCCCAGAGTTATCCACCACAGTATGTCGGGCCAGCAAGCCATGTGGTATTTTTTAAGCAAATTTTGAACCAAAGCAAGAAAATGAAACTCCATCGGAAGAACACAACTAAATAAACACTGTGTTCCGTTTGCTTTAAGCTGGTTCGGTTCGCCTGTCTGTTAAGTCGTAGCCGGGTTCGTCCTGCAAATAAAGCTGGAGTCCAATACATCACAAAAATGGTATAGTAGAGTCCAAGTACAGCCTCTCGATCGGCGTCCGTGTTCACGTACCAGTTGCACCAAGTAAGCTGAAG
The DNA here is from genome assembly GCA_947311845.1 of Poa pratensis. NCBI lineage: Eukaryota > Viridiplantae > Streptophyta > Magnoliopsida > Poales > Poaceae > Poa > Poa pratensis. The sequence continues at coordinate 56,120,590 of CAMZMU010000035.1, forward strand.
TCCTTCAGTGCACGCAAACGCTACGCAATAAGGACTGATCTACAGTGTACAGGAACATATACGGATGCCAGCTAAGTATGCACGAGTCAGTACAACACAACAACGACTACATTATTTCCTTCTTCTCGATCGGGCAGAAGTAATCTAACCGTAACAAAAGTGAGCTCGATCGATCTATATGGCAATCATTGGAAGAACGTTCCAGCTGAGTTTCATCACCCGAAAGCTTAAATTTGAAAAGTTGAGCAGTTCAGTTCATGAAGCGGCCGGCAGCCGATCAAATCGACGCATGTGCGGCAGGATTATCTGAAGACAGTAAGCTCCACCCAATTATCCGGGACCGGCGTCGCCACGCGCGGATCAATCAGCAGCCAAGCCAGCGCCCAACCCTAACAATCCCTGCAAGAATGGCCCATAAACGTGGCCATATCTGCTTGCACTGGGGTAGGAGGGCACCAGCACACAAAGGCAGCCATCTTCTCCGATCCACCACATGGGGCAGCTGGAGCTTCTTTCTCTTACGGGAATGACCTAACTGGCCCGCCAACGTTGGCTTCTAGCTCGCCCCGGAAGGATTTTTGCGATCTAATCAAAGTGGTTTTCAGCGATTACATCAATATATTTTTGAACTACATAATATGCAAACAATACTCTGTTTGTAGGGGCAACCGCCTTGCACGTAAACATATCAATGAATCAAGTTCTATGCATGTAAAAATAGTAGGCCCCATTTAAAAAAAAAATCTTCCTAGATTACTATGAAGCCTGTGCTGGTTATAGCTTCAGGGAACAGCAACAAAGCTCTGATGATCATCAAGAAACTAGACACACTTCTCAGTCCACTCCTGTCAGTAAAATCATATTTGGCTCCTTCTCTGATCAAGATGATTCACTACTTGGTTCTATATCACCCCAATCACCCAACTCGGCGGCAAAAGAAGATCAAACTAAGTGGGCTGATTCTGTCCACCCAGATGGGCTTGATGGGCTTTCAGAAGTGGTTAATGATATAGTTTTTCGTTTCTGGGACTGTAGCCGGTGTATGAGCATGGGACACAAAATTGGAAGCTGCACGAGCAGAATCCGATGCAGAGCCTGTTATCGTCTTGGTCACAAGGAGAAGGACTGCACGAGGGAGAAAACGCCTGCTATAGGAAAAGTTTGGGTTCCTAAAAAGGGATCCAAAACCATGTCCAATACAGAAACCTGTACCGACACCAACCCAGCATCCTTGGCCTCTTCGCCTTCTAAAGCAACCTTGGCCGCTTCGTCTTCAATAGCAGAGAGCAACTCCACGCAGCAGAGCACACAACCCACCTCGCCCAAATCCACGCCGCCGATAGAATCACCGCCACACCAGTCGCCATTGCCCAATCGGGCCGAAGAGGGGCAATCGATGGCTACTTTCGAGCTCGACCCGACGAGGTGGGTTCCAGGTGGCCTCCAAATCATCGACGGCGGCGACACACGGCTCCCATGCACCTTCTACACGGTGTCCACCCCGCCGCCGCGCCGTAATGAAAGGTACTGCGTTGCCATTATGATGCCTCCACCTCCGGTTGAACAAGAGCACTTCTGGCGAGAACAGATTAGGGATTTTGTCCAGGGGCCACTACAGAGAGTAGTTGATGATATCCAACCTTGCTTGTTCGGAGTAGGTCTTTTGGAGATGCGTAGTCCAACTTCTAGATTTGCTCTAGTGTCACATGGTCCTTTGAAATCGCCAATGATGTGTTCGTCCACTTTATAAACCATGATGATAGGCATGAGATTCACAAATCTGACCAAGGACTGCGTACTGGATGGCTCATGTTCTTAGGAATCCCCTTGGATTATCGCAACGATTATGATATATGCAATGCCATCTCCACTTTTGGTAGATATCATTACTGGCACCACATTGACGGTGCTAAGGACAGAACAATGGTGTGGGCATCTTTTAAATCTCATGCTTTAGTACCCCGAGATGTGGTTTTCCAGCACTTCAGTTCTTTGGGTGCAACTATGGAGTCCTGGACTGCTCCATGTTATATATTAAGTGCAGGGTTCGCTCATGTGTTTCCACCGAATGAGGATCCAATGCCGTTTGATGGAAACCCCCACCCTATGCCTGGACACCTGCAACCAAATGTAACGTGTTTGTGCTTCCGCAATACCCTGAGTTGGGCTGGAACATGCCAGAGCAGCAGCCAAATCCTCAGCCAGAGAACAATGGTCACCATGAAGCTGAGATGAACCAGGAACAACCAGACCCAATGCAAGAATCAGGATCCAGCGGTATTGCACAATCTGAGGGATCGGTACAAGGACATGAGCAGGTTGCTCCCAATGTAAACTTGATTGCTAATCAAGCTATCTTACCTGACTTGGTACTACCACTTGAGCACCAGCAAGCTTTGACATCCAAGACTGTATATGGCCCAGTCGAACCACCTAGTTTTGTTTGGGAAAAAACTGCTAGATTCATCATACCTGCTATCCTAGCTGCCAACATCCCTCGCAGCATCACACTTCCAGCTCCCCTGTTTTTGGCATTGGGAAAACGGAAGTGGAATATAGCTTTCGACCTGCCAACAAAATTTAGGCTGAATTTCAGCAGCCAGCAACAGCACATACCAATGGTGACTCCAGCCAGGAAGAGGCCAGTGGCAAGAACTCTTACCTTTGATCTCAATGACAATGAGGCTGACAGTTCTGTGCAGCACATATTCTCTGTGTCACCAGTCACAACTAGACAGAAGAGGACCAAAAAGGCAGTTGTCACAGGTGAGGCCACATGTGTCAGAAGAAGTACAAGGAAGAAGGTCGCCAAGGCAGTCACTATAGATGACGACATAAGTGTCAGAAGAAGCACACGACAGAGTACAAAAGCCAAGGGCTTCAGAAATTCTGCAATACCTCAAGCGCCAGCAAAAAAGAAGCCAAGAAGCAGCAAAAAAAATGATCTGGAGGATGCTAGCAATGAGGGTGACAATGATCAGCAGAGTGACAAGCAGAAGGGCAGTACTGATGCTCCAGTTACACCTCACACGCCTGTTCACACTCTACAGCGAGTTGGAAGGACTCTTCAGATTCCAGAAGAAGAACTAACAGAGGACAAGCTTGAGGCTTGCCCTCAGGAAGGTTTGCATAAACAGAATTCCAATGAATAGTACAATCACTTATGATCTCAAGCTACTGTTGGTGCTATTAAGGGTTCTATCTGCATGCCCTTTACTCTGTTTATGTCAATTTACACTTATGCTATGTCAGTCTGACTTGATCGTATCCAGTGCTTACACTGGTCCTTTTGGATTATCACCTATGTGTCAGCTGCTTCTGTCTGTATCCAGTACTTACACTGGTCCTTCTGGTCACTGGAATGTTTACTGCTATGAATATCAATGGATATCCCAACCTATTTATACCTGTTGTGTCTGTTGTGTTGCTGTTCTATGTTACAAAGGAATGACATATGCTAAAAGTATGTTCACTGATATTGCCCCTGGCTGGTTGTGCTAGTCAGTTGTACAACAATTTTATCAGTAAGTTTTAATGGATAGTACAATCTATTGGATGCTTGCCTGGAAAGTAATGGACTGGAATGTCAGAGGCCTAAATGACAAGGATAAAAGGCTGCTAGTATATAATAAAATTGAGGAAAGTCAATGTGCAATAGTATGTTTGCAAGAAACAAAATGTGAGAACTTTGACCACTCCTTTATCCGCACCTTCTGTCCAAAAAGATTTGATCGCTTTGCTTTCTCCCCATCGGTTGGCGCCTCCGGAGGAATCATTGTTTTGTGGAATAGCTCTATTTTTGATGGATTACTCCTTGAGATGACCAGATCAGCTATCAGAATATGTTTCACATCAAAACATAACCAGAAAAGTGGACACTTGTCACTATGTATGGCCCCTGCAGAGGGCAAGAGCGTGATGATTTTGTTCAGTGGCTGCATGACCTAGATATTCCTTTCAATGAGAACTGGTTAATTCTTGGTGACTTCAACTTCATACGATCAGTTGAAAACAGAAACAGAGAAGGTGCAGACATGAATGATATTATCATCTTCAATGAAATTATCAGTTATTTGGGGCTGCTAGAATTACCTTTAAAAGGGAGAGCTTTCACCTGGTCAAATATGCAGGATCAACCCCTCCTCGAGCAGCTTGACTGGTTTTTCACTAGTTGTCAATGGACTCTGAAATATCCCAATACAATGGTTCATCCCCTTGCTAAATCCACTTCTGGTCACGTCCCATGTGTGGTCAGTATCTCCACAACTATCCCAAAGGCACAAATATTCAGGTTTGAAAATCATTGGGTGATGCAGCCTGGATTCACAGAATTAGTTGAGAAAGTATGGAATTGGCCAGTCCGGGCTGCATATATTGCTAGAGTAATCACTGCCAAATTTAAGAATGTTAGGCATGAATTGAAAAGGTGGGGAAGATCCCTGTCCCAAATTAAGTTGTTAATTGGGAAATGCAACAAGGTCATTCTGACACTGGACCAGCTTGAGGATGAAAGGCTGTTGAGCAGACCTGAATTCAACTTCAGAAACATAGTAAAAACCCATTTAAAAAAATTGTTGCTTATCCAATCCGAATACTGGAAAAAGAGATGCACGATTAGATGGGTCCAACTAGGTGGTGAAAACACAAAGTTCTTCCATGCCAAAGCCACAGAAAGGTACAGACATAATACAATAGCTGAGATAAAAGGTGACGATGGTACTGTACTGATTGATCATCAACACAAGGCTGCGGCATTCTGGCAGAGTTTTAAAAATAGAATGGGAGTCACTATACCCACTGTGAGACAGTTTGAGCTGGCTGATATCCTCACCCGCGTGGAAAACCTGGACAACCTAGTGGAACCCTTGACAGCTGAGGAAATAGAAGGCATAATCAAGCATATGAAAACAGACAAGGCACCTGGCCCAGATGGGTTCAATGGCATGTTTATGAAAAAATGTTGGCACATCGTCAAAGGGGATTTCACAAAACTGTGTAATGAGTTCTGCACTGGAAACCTTAAGCTGGAGAGCATCAACGGTTCTTTCATCACCTGGTGCCCAAAACACAAAACCCAGAGACTATTGGTGATTTTAGGCCTATCTCGCTAACAAACACTTGTCTGAAATTCGTCACTAAGTTAATTGCAAACAGGCTGCAGCTAGTCATCACCAAGACAATTCATGACAATTAGTATGGTTTTATAAAAGGCAGAACAATTCAGGACTGCTTGGCTTGGGCCTTTGAGTTTATTTTTCAATGCAAACAATCAAAGAGAAAAGTGATAATACTCAAGATTGACTTTGAAAAGGCCTTCGATACACTTGATCATGAAGCCATCATCCAGGTCCTGAGGGCCAAGGGATTCCCTGAATTGTTTCTTGTCTGGATGAAGGAGATTTTGTCCTCTGGTTCTTCTTCAGTACTGTTAAATGGGATACCTGGTAAGCCCTTTATGTGCAAACGAGGAGTTCGACAGGGCGACCCTTTGTCACCACTGCTCTTTGTTGAGGGGGCTGACCTTCTTCATAGTTTGGTCAACAAAGCCTATAGAGATGGGCTTCTATCAGCCCCAATACCTATGAGACGAGACTATCCTATAATCTAGTATGCCGATGACACTATTGTGGTGCTGCCTGTGAATAAAGAAGACCTGAAAGTGCTCAAAGATATTCTGAACTTGTATGCTTCCTTCACTGGGTTACACATTAACTATCACAAATCTTCGATGATGCCAATTAATGTACCACACAGTGAAATGGAGGAACTTGCTGCTCTGTTTGAATGCAAATTGGGAACAATGCCTTTCACATATCTTGGACTGCCAATGGGCACGACCAGGCCAACCATAAGAGACATGTCACCTTTGACTGATAGGGTTGAGAGAAGAATGACAGCCTCTGTTTCTTTTCTATCATATGGGGATCGTTTGGTTCTAGTGAATTCGGTCCTCTCCTCCCTGCCTACATTCTATATGCTGTCCTTAGATTTACCTGTTGGATTGCTTGAGATCATTGATAGAGGAAGGAGACATGGCCTATGGAGGAGGAAAGATAAGGAAAAAAGTTAATTCCCTGGCTGCTTGGGAAATGGTTTGCAGGCCTAAGAACAAAGGTGGCTTGGGCATAATTGATTTAAAAGTACAGAACAAAGCAGTGTTATTGAAACACCTTCACAAGTTTTACAATGATGATAGCACTCCTTGGGTACAGCTGGTAAAGGATGCCTATTACTTCAATGTTGTGCCCCATGCTGTGATCACGTCGGGCTCTTTTTGGTGGAGAAGTATCTTTGCTCTTGCAGATGCATACAGAGCAATTACCAGATGTGTTGTGGGAAATGGTGTTTCTGTCTTATTCTGGTCCGACAACTGGATGCAAGGAAAATTAGAGGAGAGATTTCTGAGACTTTATTCCTTTGCTGTTGATAAATTGCAGTCTGTTGCTGAATTCATGAGCACTCAAAACCGACTGCATTGTTTCCATCTTCCACTGTCTATCGAAGCCCATGATGAATATGCCCAGTTGCAGGTTATGCTACAGTCCACCAATCTGGATGGAAATACAAATGATGCATGGGTTTGCACCCTGGGGGATGGGGTTTTCAAACCAAGCAAACTATACAAATTACATTTCCAACACATCCCAACGGATGCCCCTTCGTGCTGGATATGGAAGAGCAAGTGCCAATCAAAGCATAAATTTTTTGCTTGGCTAATTTTACATGATCGCATCAATACTCAGGAAATGTTGCTCAGAAGACACTGGTTTGTGTCTAACAGTTCAGACTGCATTATGTGTGCATCTCATCAGATGGAAGACTGGAGGCATCTCTTCTTCAACTGCATGTTCAGCACACGGGTATGAAATTATCTGCAGATTACTTGGCATCCTGCCAACACTCCTTCACAAGCGTTAGTTACTGCCAAAAGAAGCTTTTCCGGCCCATGTTTTACTGAAGTGGTGATCCTGGCTTGCTGGGCGATATGGAAGCAGCGCAATGGGTGGATTTTCAAAAACATTAGGCCAACTTTTAGAGGTTGGAAATCCTGTTTTTTTCATGAGGTTACTTTGCTCAAATATAGAGCAAAGAATGCTGATATGTCAAGATTGTCATCATGGCTTGACAACCTTCACTGATTTATTTGTTGTATTTAGTTTGTAAATATTTAGTTTGTAAACAGCTGCTTTATTTATTCAATAAAGGGAGAAAATGAGGCTGTGGGGGGCTCCCCTGCAGTAGAAAAGTTTCAAAAAAAGATTACTATTGGTGTTCGTATTTCAATACTAAGTACAAATGATGATTTAATACCAAACCTTTGTGACTAACAAAACACAACGGATTCAAAAAATAGGTGAAAGATCATGTCAATGGTTCAATTTACAATCTAGAAGTTCTTATAAACATGCTTAGCTAATCATACACTAAAATTATATTAAGATATTTTGTATACCATAATATTTATAAATATCTATCATAAATTTCTGCAAACTATATAATTCATATACGTTGCTTTCAAAATTATTGTATGAAGGAAATCATGTTACAAAATATGGTTCAATTTAGCACAGTGCAAGTTTTTTTCCAATGCAAAACATTATAAAACTGTATATTAAACAACATTACAAGTTATATTTAATAACTTTGCTCTGTATTTAACTATGAAAATAGTAACAGAGAACTATAATCGTTTAGAGTATGATCCTAGACTAAGTTTTAAGTAAGTATATAAGTTCAGTATAACCTAACCTCTAAGCCATCCTTAATATTAGAAGTCCTAAAGCGTAAAAAAAAATTCTCTGTCGCTATTAGGCAGGCCCAAAATGTTAGCCCGCCGACATCCACCAGATCAAAGATAGTCACTTTGTAATAACATGCTTTATTTTCACGAGTTTTTTCAATGCCCCATCTTCTGTAAGAAGACATATTGTACAGTGGATACATGATTATTACTAGTGCAAACACATGCTCCATGCTTATGGAGTACATCCCTCATGATAGTGTTGATAGTCAAAAGAACTTTCTAGTTCATCCTAAATCACCCAAAAAAGTCTTTTTAGCAAAGCTCTAAATCTCATTTTCTTGTCTTTTGCAACAATACCTATCTTTCCATCAAACCATTCCCCTGATATATATATATCGTGTATATATGAAACTGGCATAGACAACAGCGTTCAGGCAAGCATGCCACATCTCAACAACAAATACATACTCTATCTCAAAAAACAATCAACAGATACACTCAAGTATGCATACTTTTCCAGCTTGACACTCTAAGTACAACCTCATATGTATCTTCCAATAGAACAAACAAATTTGTTGTTATATATCTGAGAGATAATGTAAAGCTTCACCTTACCTAAAACTGACAAATGTGAGGTCCCAAACACAAACCATTAGTTCACACCCTTTTTCACTCTTCCAAGGATTTCAGTCTTGCACTTCAACTAAAACTTGTTCAACCAAACTAGCTTGATCACCGTGCACACAGCCATATATACATGTTTCCCAACCATTACCTCTCGTTCCTAGTACGAGTATAACTTTTCGTCGTCTCCTCTACAGACCATATCTAATCGCCAGTTCGCCACCACCAAGTATTCAGTTACATCAGAAACAAGAGCAAGCAAGCTAGTGAAATATCAAATATATGGGTAAGTTCGTCCTCTTCACAGTGCTCTTCGCGGCCCTGTTGGCCGTCTCTGTGGCCCAAGGCGTGTCCAAGCAGAGCTTCACGGACACACGGTGCCGGCGCGAGGTTCAGGCAAAACCGCTCCAGGCTTGCCGGCAGATCCTCCACCAGAAGCTGACCGGCGGCCCCCACGAGGGTGCCCTCAGCATTCAGACGCTGTGGGACGCCAGGGAGCGGTGCTGCCGTCAGCTCCAGAGTGTCAGCCACGAGTGCCGCTGCTCCGCCATCCGAGGCATGGTGAGGGACTACGAACAAACCATGGGGCCTCTTGGACAAGGACACTGCGGTGGCGAGACACCTGAACACCACCGGCAGGGCGGAGGGTACTACGGCAAAGAAGGGCGTGGTCAGCAGCAAGGACAGCAGACCGGACAAGGGTACTACGGCCGTGAGACAGCTGAAGGCCAGCAGCAGCAACATGGGGAAGAGTTCTACGGCGAGACGTCATACCGTGAGGAGGCACAGCCGAAGCAACAGCAGATGGGTCGCGTGAAACTGACGAAGGTGCGGCAGTACGTGGCGGGGCTGCCGACCGTGTGCCAGATCGAGCCAATGGAGTGTAGTGTCTTCTCTGCAGAGCAGTACTAGGCTAGCGGAGTGATCTATGCGACGTGTTAGCCGATAATAAGTGTGATGGATGAATGGTTATATTCGTTCATGCGCAAATAACGATAATAAATGCTTCCTCCGTTTAAAAATACAAGACACGCTATTTTTATGCTGATCTTGGGTGATCAACTTTGACCACCGGAACCTAACCCTCCCGCGGCGCACCCCACCGCGCCGCCAGGCGCCGGGGGCTCCCCACCGCGCCGCCAGCCCTCCCCTCCCCCCCCCCCCCCCCCCCCGCGCCGTCGGATCCGATCGCCGCCGCTGCCGCCGCGGCGGGCCCAGCCGCCGTAGGTGGTTTGGGGGTGGACGCGGGTGACTGGTGCCTCGATCTGCAGGGGCGAAGATGGTCGCCTCGATCTCACAGCGGGCAGGGCGGCGCCTCTGACCGGGGTGGAGGTGGAGGTCCGCATCGGCGGCGCTTGACGGGCGGCGGTGGTTGGGCTGGGGTGATGTGGCTTCGCTCCTGCCGCTTGCCAATCTCCTGTCTGCGGTATCATGGCCGGCTCCGGTGGTTGATCGAACCCTGCGCTGCCGCTCCTTACGCACCGCTGGTCTTGACCCTCGGTAGCTCGGAGAGGTAGATTCCGCAGGTTACCGGCGGGTGGCGAGGGGGCTTCTTGCTTGGCTTGAATAAAGGTGGTGGTCCTAAGGTTCCAAATCGCGAGAAGACGAAGATCTGCTTGACGCCGGTACCTTGATCTGGCAAGAGTCTCGAGATTCAGAAGGCTTCGTCGGTGATCTTTCATGGGCTAATGCCTAGAGATTGCTGGAGCGGAGGGATTCGGTCACGCCGGAGGGAGCGGTGTGAAGCTCTGCTTCTGTGCCATCATGGGTAAATCCATGGTGTAGTCAGATACGGGGAATGTCATGAAAGTTGAGATTAAAGGACTAGCAAATGGCGATTGAAGGCTCTGCGGCGATGAGGAACTTGCCTGGAGTTGCAGGAGGCGGAGCAGCGGCATGTTAGTGGGTGCAACATCACAGATGAAGTTCAAAGCCCTACCTTTCAGGGTGAAAATCCAAGGCCTGGCCTTAATTGGTTGTGCCTGGCAATGCTCTTGCTGAAGACATTGTTTTGAGAGCGGAGACTGTTATCTTCAGGGCGGAAACCCAAGGTCTGGCATTAATTGGTTGTGCCTGGCACTGTTCTTCTTGAAGGCGTTGCTTTTGAAGATTTGGACATCAGGTGGTGTCTTGGTGGTGGTAGTTGTGCGGCTGCTGCAAGGACTGTAACTCTGTAGCGGGACTTTTCTTTTTTATTTCTTCTTCTTATTGTCTTTCGGCTGTGTGCATCGGTAATGGGTTCGGCTATTGCGTTGTTGCAGATGCTGGGTGTAATTTGTATCTCCGGGATATTAATATACACTCTTTATCTAAAAACTTTGACCACCAATATATAATAAATATATAGACTGAGAGTGTACAAACGATAATATTGGATTCGTCTTGCGATACCCTTTCATTTGATATATCTTTGTAGTAATTTTAAGGACATATTATGAGTACAAAATTATAGTCAAAGTTGTATATCTTTGGCCAGCGAAATTAAAGGGCGTCTTATATTTTGAGATGGAGGGAGTACATGATTTCTTTGTTGCTGAATTATTTACAAATTCTTGTGTCAACAATGCATATATATCAGGTATTGATGGGAGAGGGGCATCCTTAGGCATAATGATGGACACCCTAATCTCACATAACTAGAACGACCCCGCACGTTGCGGCGGGTATCTCTTAAAATTCTAAGAAATGCATAAATTTGAAGCATACTAGATAAATATGTCTGCAAAAAAAAAATCACTTGATTGACAAACGAATTTGGGTGTTCCCCTAACACATGATTTAATTTGGTAACTACATTGCGAGATTGTGTGGTCTTACCATTCGAATAACAAAATAAAGGATGACATGACAATTTAATGGCTAAATGAAAAGATGATGTGGATACTTTTGCATGTAAAGATGGAGAATAAGTAATGAATTTTAGTGGGATGACGTGGACAATTGGTTGGCTAAAAGAGAAACTGATGTGGATAGCTTGCATGTTGAGATAGAATCTAATTGTAAGTTAGTCGTGTTTTCATTTATAAGAAGTCTATATTAGGAGAGTGCATCATTAAGTTTAAAATGGACATTGATAGCCGTCATCTGAACGCGTTCGATCATCCGCCTCCTCCACCTCCTGATCATCATAATAAAATTTGAAATCTCGTCCACAGAAAGGATGCACATGTTTTTAACTTACTACCAAACACTTGAAACACACAAAACACATTTAATTCAGAAAACAGGTAAAACATCATGCCAATTAGTCAATTTATAGTCTAGAAGTTTCTATAAACTACTTAACAATCCTACATTAAAACATTATTAAGCTATTTTTAGACCATATTATTTAGAAATACCTACCATAAACATATATAAACTATGTAGTTCATATACACGGTAGTAAAAAATTATTGTATGGAGGAAATTATGTCAGAAAATACAGTTAAATTTAGCAAAGTGAAAAAAATCTGATTTTATGTAATTGAATATCAAATAAATAAAAATATTTATTTCCTTTGTTGTGTGGTTAACTATGGCAAATAAGTAATAGAAAAATATACTCGCTAAGAGTGTATTGTGCTAAAACTAAGTTGTAAATAAGTATACAATTTTAGTATAAATTTTATTTGTTTCAAGATGCTCTGTTTTCAAATAGGGTTGCAATGAGCTCTCCGAGTGTTACACATGAAAAAAAACGATAAACCGTATTTTCTCTAGCATAGATAAAATAATAAGAAAGAGTTAGGTTTATAGGCTTTACTTGGTAACATATGTCCGCTAACGAATCAGCGTTATGTTTCCTTTTCTACTCATATTTTTCATTTTCTCTAAAAAGTTTCAAAAAAATTATATATACAGCTTGTAGATGTTTTTTTTGTTCCTTTGTAAATACACGGTAATTCCATCTGGTCCAAATTTTATCCACGAGTCGTGATTTGTTCCATGCGAGATAAATTTTGTTTAACTTAGTCTGAAACCATTATTCCACTTGTAGTTTTGATTTTTTCCATGGTCTCTTAAATTTGTTTCTACTTATCTAAATTTGTTGTCCGCTTGTAGTACTCATGATTCGTTATACATGGGTACTAGCATTTAGTTCCACTTAGCCTAGTCCTATTGTATTCGTGGAATGTTCTAAATATGCTAAAATTTGTTTGAGACATTCTAAATTGTATTCAGTGCACATTTGATTCGTTTACCATGCCCTAATAAGGATAATAAAGATATGAATCCTTTGTTGCTGAATTATTCACATTTAGGTATTAATGGGAGAGTGATATCCTAACGATTTAAGCTAATCTCAGATAATTAGGACAGTACATCATACATAAAATTATGGAGACTGATAGGCGTCATCTGGACGGGTTCAATCTTCCACCTACTCCACCGCCTGATCTTCATAAAACTTGAGGTATTGTCCGTCAAACCCATGCATCATACACCTCACTCACATAGATTTTTTTTTACTATTGCAGCATCAGTGCAGCATTTTTTCCAAAGATGGGCCAAAACCTGTAGTAAATAATGCAACATTTTGAAAATACTAGTGCAAAAAAATAATATGAGTATGCATCAAATTCGCATTAGTAGTAGGTAATTCGCGTCCATCGCAACAAATTACCAGAAAAAGTTAACGCATTCCGTGTTCACATGGGAGGACTATCTTTGCCGTTCTCATGAAATATTTGTAGCATCGGATAACATTTGCAATAGGCTCTGGATTCAATTTTTATAGCATGTCGTTCATGTGTTTGAAGCAAAATACACACGAGCTTGCAACATGTCGAAAGAACCCATGTAGCATAAAAAGGCAAAAAGATAACATTGTATCACCGCCGTGGTGGCTCTAGTTCCGTCTACTTGCCCTTGCCGGCCGTGGATCTGGCTAGTTGAAGTCTTGTATCTGGTGATCATGAACTAGTCCATGCATCTTCTTCATGTTTGACATCTCAATCTCGGACTCCACCAAAAGCTAAATTGGACCTGCTCACCTTCTTGACATATGCACTCATGGAGTCGTTCCGGACATTAAAGAATATTTTTTATAAAATTCATGTATGTCGACATGACTTACCAAAGATAACAACTAACTGAAATTTCGACATAGAAAGAAGAAGTTTTTGTACTTTTATAAATCGGACAAATGTTAGGAATTTTTTGGATTTTCGTATTTTTTATTTGTACCATAGCATGTATAGATATTGTGCGTCATACTTGATAGATGATGTGAGTCATATATTGATTTGTGTAGACTAAACGTGGAAACTATATGACATTAAACCTCAACTAAGCTTTTTTAAAGATGATTTGCATAATCAATAATAAATACAAAAAAAATACACATCACCCGCTAAACTCCCAGAACTATAACCACTTTTTGTAGACAAAAAGAGTAGATCAATACAAATGTGCACACTTCTCCATATACAACACTAGAAAAATCTCACCATTTTCATGTGAGAGCTAGCATGAGAAGTTAGGTGTACTTAATAAGGTGTCATTACATACATTGGCAACCGAACATTTCTGTTTTGTAAGCTCCAGATCCCTCTTACATCCTCTACCTCTTGGAAGAATTGAGAAGTAAGGTGTGCCATGTGTACGTAAGGTGTCATTTTGCACAACTAAACCGATTGCGTTGCAATGGCGGGGCTTCCCAAAAATATTTTTTGAAACTCCAAATCCTCCTTGCATACCATCCTTTAACAGTTGCCAAGCATTGACTCCTGCACATATTCAGCTAACCCTGCCGTACACACAACCATGGTAAAGAACCTTCACCTAGTTTCTATAAAAGCCCAGCTGATCTCCAAAATCTCATATCATCACCAAGAGCACCGAGCTCTACAGTCAAAAGTTTCAATTCATTAGCAGGCCACAGAAATGACTAAACTGGCCTTCTTCGGTGCGGTCCTCCTGGCCCTCGTGGCTCTCTCCGCCGCTAAATGGGATAGCATCCTGCAGCTGCAGTGCCAGCGTGAGCTCCAGGAGAGCTCGCTCGACGCGTGCAAGCAGGTCGTCGATCACCAACTCGCCGTCCAACAGCCGGCCTTCTTCCTCCCGCGATCGATACATTTGGGAACAGGGGTGATGCGGGCGCAATGCTGTCAGCAGCTACTGGACATCAGCCGCGAGTGTCGCGCCGCCGCCATCCGCCAGATTGTGAGGCACTACGAGCATCAAGCAGTGGTGCCGCTGACAGAAGAACCTCACTACCCCGGCGAGGACGTGGAGCAGCAAGAAGGGTGGGAGCAGCAGCAAGGAGACCAAGGACTAGGGCGCCAAGCTTTCCCATACCAGCATCAGCCATGGTGGAGGCAGAAGCAGCAAGGACAAGGGCCGTATCAACCCAGCGAAACTTTTCCCCAGCAGCAAGAGCAAGGGTGGTACCCTCGCAGCCAACCCTATCATCCGCAGCAGCAGAAGGAACAAGGTCAGCACTGCGGCCGGCAAGGCCAGGAGACGGGGTTCGGCAGGTTATCATCGGCACCGCATTTTGGCTCTGAGCAGCAGGCGCGTCTGAGGGCGGTGGCCAAGGCGCGGCAGGTTGCCGCACAGTTGCCGGCGATGTGCTTTCTGGTGGAAGGTAGCGCCTTCTCTGCTGGCGAGTACTAGGCTACAACTCTTGTTACATGCATGCATGTATGCACCCTAGCTAGTGAGATACCCGATAATAAACATGACGTGCGATCCTAGTGTTGCATGTACCTACAATAATTACCCGATAATAATGCACAAAAAATATTTAGATGGAGGAAAGAACATGTCGGAAATGTTTTCTTGGCCTTTCATCATCCAAGCCTCTAAGGACAAAAGAAATCGCCGCATTCTCATCCACTGAGAAACTCGCGGAGGAAACATGAGGGTGCAGCTAGAAAAGCTATTGAAACGGTCACGTGTTTACCTCTCGCTCATGATGCTCTTTCTTCCCACCAATTTAAATCCTTTTTTGGCAATTGTATCAATCCAGTGATTTGATTGGGTGTGTGTTGGTCGTGCACGTGCGGAAACATGTTTGGGGTCGTGCTGGCTCGGTCTGATCGTTTCAACGGCAATAGTTTGTCATGTGACAAACTACTTTAGAGGTCCCAAAAACTGTTGATCAACGATGGAGCCGCGTCGAGGTCGTGTGAAAAGGTGATATGTCTCACTTCTCTTTGTGGCTGCTACGGTGTTAAAGGAGAGGGATATGCGTTGGTTTGTCACATAGATTTATCTTATCTTTTTATATATATAAGATCGGTATGCACGTGTGCCTAGTAACCTGTTTTTTATTAAAAATGAGAGACTATTACCATGGAAAAAAACATTTGATGAAGTGCATGATTATAAGCGTCGGTATAACAGATGGGCACATCTGCACCATTCTGGCTACACTGCCGACGTGCACTTCCCTTCCACCACAAAAAAAAGCGCAACATATGCACACAATCCGGGCTCGAGTAACACGCCAATAGATTGAGCCATCGCTCAGTCGCAGGGGCGGAGCTACGTGCAAGTACCGGGGTCAATTGACCCCGGTGACTTTTAATTTTTTTTTTATGGAGTTAGTGCTTGTACTAAGCTAGTGACACCATCAAGCGAACATACTCAATGCATAAACGTAAAACATGACCCCGGCGACTCATTTTTCTAGGTCCGCCCTGCTCTGTCGCTTAGAGCTCCGGCGAGAGACCCTACCGGGTGCCGGCTAACATAGTCTACAGACTTTGCAGATCGCCTTGATGGAACAATTCTGGAGCGAGATCGGCCGAAAGGAGCTTGGCGCCAGGAGACCATCTTTCTTGGGCAGGAGGACGATGTGAGCGCGGTTGATCCTCTCCAGATCCGCAGAGCGGGAGTGGAAGGATTCAAACAGCCTGGCCAAAGCGGGCTGCACCGTGGTCCACGCGGCCTTGTAGAAGCTCGGCCCAAGCCCATCGGGGCCCGAGGCACTGGTGCGGTCCATGGCGTTGAAGGCAGCCTCAATCTCGCGGGCCGAGAAAGGCCCAGCAAGGGCCTCACCGTCCACGCGCGCGCACCCGTGGTAGAGAGCGTCGATGTCGAAGGCCCACCTAGCGTTGTCCTCCTGGCCCAGCAGATCGTTGTAGTACCTGTGGAGGGCAGCAGCTTTGGCTTCGTGCGAGACCACGACGGCGCCATCGATGTCCAGGGCGCGAATGGTGTTGCGGCGGAGGCGTTGAGAGGCACGCGCATGGAAGAAGCACGTGTTCTCGTCACCCTCGATCACAGCCCTGAACTTGCCGCGCTGATTCCATCGCGCGGCCCTTGCGTTGATCATCAGCGACAGGTTGGACCTGCAGGAGGCCCGAAGTCGAAGCTCATCTGTAGACAAAACACGGGTTTCTTCGAAAAAAAATCGAACAAGTCAATCACGAATTTGCAGTTATTTTCCTCTTTTGGATTGAAACGGTGCTGCCATGCCCATACCTTGGCGGCGTTGCGGAAGGATTTCAGCCGAGCAACCAGATCACCAGCCGCGTCGCCCAGAACAGGAGGAGAGGACCAGGATGGGAGAGTGGAGGGGAGGAAAAGCGGGTGAACGAGCCAGGCGTTTTCGAAACGGAAACAGGAGGATCGAGGGATGGTGGTGGAGGCAGTAACCAACAGGGGGACGTGATCGGAGGTGGGGCGGTGGAGGGAGGAGAGGGAAGAGTTTGGGAGGGCAGTGTTCCAGGCTTGGTTGAAGAGGACTCTGTCTAGGCGAGCGAGGACGGGGCTGTCGCGTTTGTTAGACCAGGTGTAAAGCCGATCAAGAAGGGGGAGTTCGAAAAGCGCAAGGTTACGGATCGAATCGTTGAACGCGGACACGAGGGAAGGGTCAAAATTGGCGTTGTTTTTTGTCAAAAGGATCACGGATGAGGTTGAAATCCCCAACTATGATCCACAGGCAGCGGAAGATGGGTCCCAAAGTTTCGAATTCGGCTAGGAACTCGGGCGTGAGGGAGTGGTCGGCTGGGGCATAGACGTTGGTAACGGCGAACTCGAGGTTAGAGAGGGTGGAGGAGAAGACCGTGGTCAGCGAGAAACGATCATGGCGAGTGGAGGTCAGGGAGAGGAAATTGGGGTTCCAGGCGGTAAGAATACCCCCAGAACTACCAATGGTGTCGTTAGTTTTGAAAACGGAAAGTGCGGTGGGCAGGAAGGTAGCAGCAACAAAGCGGTCGACGGAACGCAGTTTTGTCTCCTGGATGCAAACAATGTTGGGGGCGGCGGCGGCGATCGTGTCGCGTACAACGGGGCGTTTGGCTAGGCAGCCGAGGCCCTGGGTGTTCCACGACTCGATCGAAAGGTCACGACAGGCACTAATCATAAAAACAAACGGCACCAGGGAGAAACAGGGGGGAACAGGGAGCAGATTACAACACACACACCTAACAGTAGGACAGACAGAGAGAACACGGACACGAACAAACAGGGAGGGCGCAACGACGGCGCAGATAGGGGCTAACTAGCCGCAGCCCGGGTGGCAACTAACAGGGGGAGAGCTAATCATCAGCGGAGGCAGACACCGATGCAACCGTGGCGCAGATCGACGAGGCGAGTGCGGCGACGGCGCGCTTGCGCAGGGGGCGAGTGCAGGCTGAGAGAGCAGCGTGTTTCTTGACTTGCTTCTGCAGGGCGACAGTGCAGCCATCAAGCGCATCGCGCAGGGCACGAATCTTGACGGCACGCTTCTCGACTGGCTCGTAGAACTGCGGCTCCTTCTCGGCGAGGCGCGAGCTGTGGCGGCACTCAACCAGCGGCGGGGCCGCCAGCAGGGAGATGGGCGGCATGTCAGCATCCGAGGCCAGCAGCTCGGTGATGACCACACTGTGGCGCCGCGTGGCGAAGAGGGGTGGCCCGGAGCTGAGCGAGCCCGACTCCGACGCGGAGCCAACACCAGAGCACCAGGAGATCGTGAGCGAGGACACGGTCGAGTCTGGCGACGCGGGGTGCACCGGCGAGGACGTGACACTGTCCAGCAGGGCTAGCAGAGCCTCGTGGGCAAGGACGGAACCTTCATACCGGCCATCGTGGTCGTCGTCGACGATGGGGGCCGAAGAGTCAGGCGGCGGGGCAAGGGCACTGTGTCCGAGGCGGCGGCGGAAGAGAGGAGGAGGGGGCGCGTCGAAAAACGGCACGTACTCTCCATCCTCGTTGTAGGAATCAGCCACCGGCCAGGACCTCAGCCTCTTGATGATAACCAGGCGCGATCCCCAGGGGGCGCGAGACAGTGACGTCGGCCGGCACCACCGCACCGATCTTGAGGAGGACGACGGCCTTGACCAGCGCACAGTCAGCGCCAGTGAGGCTGTTGGGGTCCACCTCCAGCGTCTGGCCAAAGCTGCTGAAAGCGGCGTAAACGCCCAGTGGGTTGAGGTGCTCGACAGGCATGCGCTTGGCCGTGACCACCACGATCGTGCGCGGGCCGCAAGGGATGCGGTCAGCCTCTTCCTCACGGACAAGGGTGATCGTGGCGCCTTCGTAGACAAAAGGCTGGTGCATCATGGCGATCTCGCGGTCGTTGAAGCTCAAGAACTTGGCGTACATATCGCCTACAGCAACAAATCCACAAGCTTGTCGACGTGGACCTGACGGGCTTCATCGCCGGGCGCAGCATCTCCGAGAACTTCGTGTACGCCACGGAGCTCGTGCAGACTTGCTTCCGTCGCAGCACGCCGTGCCTTGTCTTCAAGCTCGACTTCGCCAAAGCGTTCGACTCCGTCAGCTGGGCGAGCCTCCGCGCCATCATGATTGCCTGCGGCTTCCCCACCATCTGGTGCGAATGGATGGACCAGGTCTTCTCGTCCTCGCGCTCGGCGATCTTGCTCAATGGCATCCCGGGGAAGTGGATCCGGTGTCTCCGCGGACTCCGGCAGGGTGACCCACTATCACCCTACCTCTTCCTCCTTGTCGCTGACGTTCTCCAGCGGCTCATCCGCTCCCACCCCGCGCTGCAGCACCCGCTGATCGACGGCGCGCCGTGCCCTGTGCTCCAGTACGCCGACGACACCCTCATCATTGTGAGGGCCGACGCGGGTGCGGCGCAGCATCTGCGTCTTCTCCTCCAGCAATTCGAGGAAGCCACCGGCCTCTCCATCAACTACGGCAAGAGCACGGTGGTGCCGATGCACATGGATGATGCCGTGATCGCTGAGGTCCAGAGTGTGCTTCGCTGCCGCATCGAAGGGTTTCCACAGACCTACCTCGGCCTCCCCCTCTCCGCTGAGAAGTTGAAACTCGCCGCCTTCGCCCCGCTCATTGCCAAGGTTGACAAATACCTCCCCGGGTGGGGCGCGCTCCTCCTGTCGTCCGGCGGGCGCCTGGTGCTCCTGAACGCGGTGCTCGACGCTCTGCCCGCGTACGCCATGGGCGCGCTTGTGCTCCCCCTGGAGTGGTTGCCGCCATCGACAGACTGCGTCGTGCCTTCCTTTGGGCTGGAATCGACCACGTCTCGGGTGCCCAGTGCCTCGTGGCCTGGGAACACGTGTGTCGTGCCAGGAAGGAAGGAGGGCTCGGCGTCCGCTCGCTCACCCCCAGAACACCTGCCTGCAAGTCAAACTACTTCACCGTCTCCACACTGACGCCGCTGAATCCTGGCCACGTTGGGTCTGGACCAGCCTGGGCGACGAACCCATTGACGCCGTGCCGCGCTCTTCGGCGCTCCGCGGTACCCATTGGGCGGCGCTCGTCGGCATGCTGCCGCTCTACCGCTCCGTCTCCTAGGTGCAGGTCGGTGACGGGAGACGCACCGCCTTCTGGTTTGACAATTGGCTCCCCTCCGGCTCCCTCGCTACGTCCATGCCGGAGCTCCTCTCCCACTGCACCGAGCCCTGCGTCATGGTGCGCCGCATCTTTGAACGCGGGCTTGACGACATCCTCGTCCCACGCCTCTCCACCACTGCCTCGCGCCAACGCTCGCTTCTCCTTGCCGAGCTGGCTGACACTGTGCTCGGGGCTGCCCCGGACCAGAGGTCGCTCCCGCTCTGTGGCAAGGCCGGTGGCAAGCTCAACACCTCCGCGCTCTACAAGCTATGCACGCACGGCGGTGTGCTCTCCCGCCATGCCGAGTTCGTCTGGCAAAACTCCGCTCCCTCCAAGGTGCGCTTCTTCGCCTGGCTTGTGGTCCAACGACGCATCCAGTGCCGGGCCAACTTGGTGAAGAAGAACATCCTCGATGCCAAGGATGGCGCCTGCCCCATCTGCGGCGACCCAACGGAGAGCACTGAACATATTATGTTCACTTGCCCCTTCGCTCGCCGCTTCTGGGCTGCTCTTGGTGCTCCTACCTCACCTGCCGCCGCCATCGACGACATCGCTTGCTGCCCCCTCCCAGCCTCGTCTCCAGCTCGTTCGGCTGCCACTCTGCGGCTTCTTTGCCTCTTGCACCTATGGAAGCACAGAAATGGCGTCGTCTTCCAGAAACTCGCTCCCTCGATTGCTCTGGTTCGGAAAAATTGCCGCGACGACGCGATTCTATGGCGGGCTCACCTACCTATGGAGCAGCGCGTCGACGTCGACATCTGGCTCACATACCTGCCCTCGGAACGACCGTGATCACCACCCCCCTTTTGTTGTGCTTGGTGTTTTGTGTTTGTGTTGAGATCATCCCCTCGCGTTGGATGCTCTCCCCTCCCCTATTGTAAAATGCTTCGGGGATTTCACCCCTATCTTTGGTAAAAATGGAAAATTCAGGTGGGTGCTTTTGCACTCCCCGGTGACGCATCAAAAAACATAGTCTACAGATCGGAGCTCCACCACGTTAGGCATTTTTCGTAGTCACTCGACTAGAATCTGTTTTCATCTTCTTTTAACATTTTCTTATCAGATATGTGCATCCTAACTATGAAGCAGGGCGTGGACTCTTTATTTGCATCACCTTAATATGAGACTTTGAGTGTAACAAAAACGCCTTTTATCGGAAATATGATCACAATTAAATGATTTTTTTTATCACAGAACGAGGATGTTGCCTACATATACAATTGGGACAACGTTTTTGTAGAGAAATTGGTGCGGCTTTGGTATGCCACGTCACTACATGGCCATTGGTATTTGCGTCAATAGAATGGATAGATACTAGGCATCAAGTTGGATTATTGATGTGAGTCATAGCATGGATTCGTGTTACCTCTAAGTTGAAATTACGTGACAGCAACAACCTCGACCGAGCTTTTGGAAAGATGATTTGCATAAGTCATGACTCAAAGAAACATCAACATACAAAATCCCAGAACTACAACCGTTTTTTCTACAGTAGATAAAAAGACGATATAAGTACAGATGCGCACACTTCTCCAAATATGACACCAGAACAATCTCACCCATTCTCATGTGAGAGCTAACCTGATAAGGTTTTTTAGGTGCTCGTAGGGTGTCATTTTGCACGATTAAACCAATTTCATAGCATTGGCAGACAATCCATAATTCTGTTTTGCAAACTCCAAATCATCTCTAACTTTTAACTCTTGGAAGCATTGCATGCAAAAAAAACTCTTGGAAGCATTGCATTCCTGCGCTTGTCCAACTTATTTTCTTCGTCCCCTCTAAGTTTCTCTTTAATGTAAGCTAACTCACCGTGCACACCACCAAGGTCCTGAACCTTCACCTGGCTCCTATAAAAACCCAGCCAATCTCCACAATCTCGTCATCACCAAGAGCACCGAGCTCTACTTTTAAGAGTTTAATTCACTAGCGGTCCACATAAATGGCTAAATTGGCCTTGTTTTTGCGGTCCTCGTGGCCATCGTGGCTCTCTCCACCGCTGAAGGGGATAACAACCTCAACCTGCAGACGCAGTGCCAGCGTGAGCTCCAGGAGAGCTCGCTCGACGCGTGCTGGCAGATTGTCGACCACCAACTCGCTGTCCAGCTGCCCATCTTCCACCCGCGATCGTCGCCCTTCTTCCCCTTTCAATCATCGCAATTGGGAACAGGAGTGCGGGTGCAATGCTGTCAGCAGCTCCGGGACATCAGCGGCGTGTGCCGCGTCGCCGCCATCCGCCAGATCGTGAGGCAGTACGAGGATCAAACCGGTCCGTACTACCCTGGCGAGGACGAGAAGCAGCAAGGAGGGTCGTACTACCCCGGTGAAACTTATCCACAACAAGAGCAAGGGTGGGAGCAAGGACAAGGGTGGTACCGCCCCAGCATAACTCATCAGCAGCAGCACGGACAAGGGTGGTATCTCCCCAGCCAAACTCATCAGCAGCAGCAAGGACAAGGGGGGTACCGACCTAGCACAACCCATCAGCAGCAGCAAGAGCAAGGGTGGTACCGCCCCATCCAAACTCATCAGCAGCAGCAAGAGGAAGGGTGGTACAGTCCCAGCCAAACTCATCGTCCGCAGGAACATCAACAAGGGTCATGCCGCCCCAGCCACACTCACCAGCAGCAGCAATAGCAAGGGTGGCACCTTCCTAGCCAAACTTATCATCCGCAGGAACACCAGCAAGGGTCATATCGCCCCAGCCAAACTCATCAGCAGCAGCAAGAGCAAGGGTGGTACCTTCCCAGCCAAACTTATCATCCACAGCAACACCAGAAAGGGTCGTACGGCCCCAGCCAAACTTCTCCGCAGCAGCAACAACAATTGGGAGGGTTCTGCAGCCAGTCCACAGCCCAGCAGCAGCAACAACTAAAGGGAAGGCAAGAGCCCTACAGCTTGAACATCTTAAGCCATGCTCAGCAGCCATATGAGCTCGGGCAGACCACACAGCAGCAGGAGACGGGGTCGGGCAGGTGTTCATCTCCACCTCGTGCTGGCACCGACCAACAGACCGCCCGCCTGAGGCAATTGCAGGTGGTGGCTAGGGCGTGGCAGGTCGCGGCGCAGCTGCCAGCAATGTGCAGGCTGGAGGGCAGTGTCTTCTCTGGCGGCCATTACTAGGCTAGAACTGTCCTTACTCAGCATGTTGCTTGGGCATGCATGCATGCACCCATAGCTAGATAATAAACGTGCCGTGTGGTTACAGTGTTGCATGCAAATACAATAAGAACCCAAGAATATTGAACACTGAAATGCTTCTCCAAATAAGGGAACATATGGTGCTATATATGCTCTCAGCTCATTGTCAGCCAATGAGTGCGAACAAACCCTTATTTTGCATGCGAAGAAACAACGTGTGGCAAGACCAGTGGTACTAAAAATAACAACAATTAGGAGAGAATAGCATGCCAAAAATGGTTTCTTGGCTTGAGACCTTTCATCATTCAAGCCTCCAAGGGAAAGAGAAATTGCCCCATTCCCGTCCACAGAGAAAGGAGTGGGAGGAAACCTGATGTTGCGGAGAAGGTAAATGAGAGAACAAGTGCGCGCTAAACTCTGCCTCCAACCGCTCCTTCCCTCTGGTGAAAATTCTTCTCAGCCGATCATAATGATCGACACGAGAGTGCTCGCCCACTCTCGCGTCGATCCAACGATCCGATGGGGTGCTGTTGCTCGTGGGTGCGTGGTTTTTGCGCCAAGAGCACAGTGAGCCTACCGAGTTGCACGTGTTGCTGTTCGTGGATCCGCAGGCTTCCGAGCTGCACATGTTGCTGTTCGTGGATCCGGAGAGTATGTGGCAGGACGAAGAGGGAGGCTGGGAAAGAAACATCGACATCAGAGACAAAGAAAACAAAGAGGAAATGGGGGCGTGGTTTCTGTGGCAAGACAGCACAAGAAGCGGAGGAGCCATTGACATCAGAGACAAAGAAGAAGAGGAAGAATGGGGCGACGAGCTCTGAGACGGACAAGAAAAGGTGGTTCAAGAACAGGATTTGGAGAAAGAAGAAGGCCAAGAACGATCAGTTGGCAAGCCTTGTGAAAGAGATTTCACTCGCAAGTAATGCTTTCCATCATCTTATTATCCATATTTTAGAGAAATAAATTTACCAATGCATATCAATATTAATGTCTATTTGCACAGCCCAAATATATATGTTGATGAGAGCATTCGAATATTCAATAGGAAATCTGGGGCTCCGAATTATTTGTTCAAACATAGAGCAAAACCAAATTAGTAATAGTCAGGAGAGTTCCATTGCCCTCTTGTTCGATCCACTTTCCCCACAAATTTATTATTTCTTAATTAATTCATGTTGGTACAATCGTTTCAAAACCAAAAAAAAAAAAATCATATTTGTACAATGAAAACAGATCGAGTTAGCATTTCTAACTGACCAAAGGTGTTAAAAGCAGATAGTCCCAAGGCCAGGGCTGCAGCAGGGGAGATACTACGGATCGGCAACCACAACATTCCTAGCAGGGTGTTTACATTCAGTCAATTGTCAGAGGCGACAAATTCTTTCAGCCTGGAGAATCTCCTGGGAGAAGGTGGCTTCGGAAGAGTGTACAGAGGATACATTTCAGAGACTATGGAAGTAATAAGCTACTGCCAGCTTACATTTCTATGTTTTATTAAGTTGGCGCCTCAAGATGCTATGCTACATACAACAGTAACATGTTTCTTATGTAAATTATGTACATACCTAGGTCATAGCGGTTAAGCAGCTGGACAAGGATGGGTTGCAGGGAAACCGCGAGTTCCTCGTCGAGGTGCTGATGCTTAGCCTCCTTCATCACCCAAACCTTGTCACCTTGCTTGGGTACTGCACCGAATGTGACCAGAAGATTCTAGTGTACGAGTATATGCCACTCGGTTCGGTGCAAGATCATCTTCTAGGTAATACAGAACGATAAGTCTTCCATCATTTTCCACAGAATCAGAATTGGATGGTCATAAATTACGACTGCACATTTGTAAGTATACCCATTTGATACTTGAATTCTGCAGATCTCACTCCGAAATCTCAGCCACTGTCCTGGCATACACGTATGAAGATTGCGGTTGGTGCTGCCAGAGGCCTCGAGTACTTGCATGAGGTAGCCAATCCACCAGTCATATACCGTGATCTCAAGGCATCAAATATTCTGTTGGATGGGAGCTTCAATGCAAAGTTGGCAGATTTCGGCCTCGCAAAGCTTGGCCCAGTCGGCGACAAAAGTCATGTATCCACAAGGGTGATGGGAACATATGGATACTGCGCTCCCGAGTACGCCATGAGTGGCAAGCTGACAAAGATGTCGGACATATATTGCTTTGGTGTAGTTCTCCTAGAGCTCATCACTGGGAGGCGAGCAATCGATACCACGAAGCCGACTCGAGAGCAGATTCTTGTCCACTGGGTGAGATTTACATCTAGTTAACCAGGAAATAATATAGATATACTATTTTTACTTAGGAGTCATACTCACCTGTAACCGAGTATATAGTTCATACTTCAGATATAAAGGATAGGCATGATTTAGATGCTGCTTTTCTGACTGTTATATATCTGCAGGCAGCTCCACTCTTCAAGGACAAGAAGAAGTTCATCAAGATGGCTGATCCACTGCTTGACAACAAGTTCCCCCTGAAAGGTCTAAACCAGGCACTTGCAATCTCATCAATGTGTCTACAAGAAGAAGCAAGCAGTCGCCCGCTAATAACTGATGTGGTGACGGCACTTACATTTCTTGCTGATCCAAACTATGATCCTCCAGATGACATTGAACCTCAACCTATATCAGCTCCCTTTTTCGACAGAGAACTTAGCCTAAGAGAACCTGAATGCGCTGAAAAAAGTTCCAGCAAAAATGAGTAGAAGATAGGTGAATGACTTCTGACTTTTGAGACAAGCAGATGGTGAATCAAGCTAGCGAGATTTGTACAGGTACCAGATGGAGAGCAGATCATGTATGATATCTCTTCTGTAATGTACAGCACATATAGGAAGGATGTAACAACATATGACGTTCTTGAATGAGATTGGCCTAAGTTCTTGATTAGGAATTAACATACTTTCAACAGCAAGATATCCTGGTGCACTAACTGAGCCAGTAGTTGATGCTAGATTGCGATTATGGACATTTGATGGTTTCACCTGCATGGAGAAGGATAGAACTAGTGTCAAATGATTGTCCTTTTGACATGGTAAGAATGAGATAAAGTTGCATACCGACCACTAGTCACACTGATTCCCTAAGCAATGCCTAATTGTGCTGCAGAATCTGCACATTTGAATGAAACAGCATTTGTAGCAACCATATATGTATTCTTAAAGTAGATCTGTGATGATAGCTGATCCTAAATACTCCATCTAAGAATGAAGCATATAAGAAAATGGATGGATGTAATGCACCCATCTCGACCGTTGCAGAGGCAGTAACATCAAGAGGCGACGGATAAACATTAGGATCATTAGTTTGCTAGGATTTTCTCAAAGAAATGTTTTCATATGGCTACAAAAGTGTATACTTAGAGAAGGAAACATAATCGTGTAACCTGGCGGGCTTCCAGCAATCCAAAACAATCAACTAGTAGGACAAGAATCGATCAGTTCGATTCAAGCAACTACTGGTCCGGAGCTAATTCATGCATCAACTATTAATTAGGCTGACCCAACATCTATGGACTTTCTTCTAGTACCATCCGTAGCAGCATTGGCAGAACAGTACGGCGCGAGGAATCTGAGCGCACCTTTGTTCGGCCCGCGAAGCAACAATGACGGAGAGACGGAAATGGTAAATAATCCCATCCACCGCGGCGCCGGCGACCAAGGACGCCTGGACGAAGCCCACCCGCCACGAAGCGGCGCGCCGGGAGGAAAAGTGCAGCCAGTACCTCGCGGTGCCTCGCTAGGGCGGCAGCGGGAGCGGCTGGGAAGCTGATCTGGTCTCCTTCTGGCGCGGCGGCGGCCGGCGGCCCCGGTCGCCGACGACGAATGCACGAACGATGAGATGCCGGAGCGGCGAGCACGCTGTGCGGTGGTTGGGCCCTTTTAAGGGTTGCTATGGTTGGGCCTAATACACGAAGGCCGGTATGTCTCTCTTTGTTGTGGCCGCCAGACTGACCCAGCCCATGAGCGACAGATTTGTTTTGTTTTTCCTGCTCTTGGCTCCTGGTGCTGAATTCCTCGCTATTTTCTCTAGCTTGCACTATCAGTCTATCAGCAGAAAAACGAGATGTTTCTTTCTTCATGGAAAAAATGAACATATTTTACGGAGAGAAAAAAGACAACAAGAGGGACGGAAAACTACGTGGCAGCTGCACAAAGAAGGACAGTCACACCGTAGCTGTCACAAGAGCGTGACTCTCTCGGGACAGGCCCTTCTAGGGCCGAGAAACAACTTATGCGTCGCATCTCGGAGTTACAAACCAGGGAGGAGGTGGAAGCGCATCAGCGCTCAAGAGTACAATGGCTGAGGGAAGGGGGCAGAAACACAGCCTTTTTCCACTCCAAGGCGAAACAACGATCCCGTACGAACAAGATCAAGGGGCTGAGAAGAGAAGATGGTACGGTGGATACTACACAAGTTGGAATGGAAAGCACCCCTATGTGTCAAGTATGGACACATTATCATAAACTATGACATAGGGATGGCCATAACTTGGTCATTTGACACGAAAGTTATACATGTCTATAGATGATAGACCTTTTTGTGAAGCATTTTTTTGAAATATTTGTCAAAACTCAAGTTTATCATTTTTCCTAGCAACTAGTACACATAAAAGGACTCCATGTCAAAGGAATTCATCTTTTGAGTATTTTCTCAATTTCTTTTACTTTGTGAAATAATAGTCAAAATGACCGTCGTGTCTATTCATTGAAAGGGGTCACATTTTTCAAAACTATAGATGTTTCTGTGATAAAGTCACTACTTTTGTACCTAGAAAGTATTTTTGTAAAAAAATTAGACCAAACTATCACACACTTGTTGTTCAATTTCAATTACTTTTAAAAAATCGGCATAATGTCATTTAAATAGGAATAATTAGGTAAAAATCGAGAAAATTCCTAATACTTGGGTATTATCCATAAAATATGTAGTACCCTTTTTGACAATAAGATGGGTGCCTTTTGCAACATATTTTTGGTAATTACTCCATAACAAAAGTCATTTTTGGAACTTAAAAAATGGAAAATGATATTTATAAAAATAATTTGGAATTTGTTTTTGGCAACAGTGTTTGCCATACCAAGGCACCCCTATGTTTCAAATATGGACACATTATCACAAACTATGGCATGGGGATGGCCATAACTTGCTTATTTGACACGAAAGTTATACATGTCTATAGATGATAGACCTATTTGTGAAGCATTTTTTTGAAATATTTGTCAAAACTCAAGTTTATCATTTTCCTAGCAACTAGTACACATAAGAGGACTCCATGTCAAAGGAATTCATCTTTTGAGTATTTTCTCAATTTCTTCTATTTTTGTGAAAAAACGGTCAAAATGACCGTCGTGTCTATTCATTGAAAGGGGTCACATTTTTCTAAACTATCGATATTTCTGTGATAAAGTAACTACTTTTGTACCTAGAAAGTATTTTTGTAAAAAAATTAGACCAAACTATCACACACTTGTATTTCAATTTCAATTAATTTAAGAAAATCGGCATAAAGATATTTAAATAGGAATAATTAGGTAAAAATCGATGATAGACCAAGTTATACATGTCATTTAACTTGGTCATTTGACACGAAAGTTATACATGTCTATAGATGATTGACCTTTTTGTGAAACATTTTTTTGAAATATTTGTCAAAACTCAAGTTTATAATTTTTCCTAGCAACTAGTACACATAAAAGGACTCCATGTCAAAGGATACCTTTTTTTGAGGGTTTTTCACTTTATTTGATTTTTGTGAAAAAAGAATCAATTTTCTAAAACCATCGATGTTTATACAATGCAAAGGTTGATATGGATGTAATATTTGAATTCCTCTCATTTTTTTAATTGACATAGACATTTTAATTTTCAAATTTCGATTAACGGAAATAAAGATATGAATTATTTCATATTAAATGTAAAAAGGAAATAAAAGTAAAAATAATTTTACTTTTTCATTTATTAAAAATATACTATTTTACAATCATTGTTACTTATTCAAATGAATTTTGTAAATTTAAACAATGAAAAAGTGTAACATCCTGAATCAGGAGTTAATATGATTGATATGATATAAGTATCAGTAAGTTCTCATTTCTAATTTGGAAGCTAACAATGAAGGAACTCAAAGGTTAAACGTGCTTGGGCTGGATCAATTTGAGGATGGGTGACCGAATGGGAAATTTGACCAGCATAAGTACTTTGACCTATAATTAAATGTGTAATTAGAGATTTAGTATGTAGCTGAGTTAGAAATTTCGAAATAGAAAAAAAAGTTTAAAAAAATTCAAAAAAAAGTTCAAAATTTTCAAAAAAATAATTTTTTTTGCATTCATAGACCGACGGCGTTGCCGTCGGCGTATGAGGGCGTACGCCGACGGCCTTGCATACGCCGACGGCAGAGGGGCTACGCCGACGGGCTGCTACGCTGACGGCGATATGCCGACGGCATACGGAAGCCGTCGGCGTTTCGAGCCAGTCCCGTAGTGACGTACTATAAATGAGGCTGCACACCTGTGTGCGAAGCAAGCGCTTATGGGTTAATTTTATCCCAACATTCTTGCAAGGATGCCTGCACCATTCTTGTAATTTGTCTGAGTAATATATAAAAAGTATGAGAGTTTCAAAAAAAAAGAGTTGGAGCACCAAGCAAACACAGAGGTCGCCCTCCCGTCGCATCCCTTAATTTGTGGTAGCCATTCCCACAGCTGGGATTTGTGTGTTTTCCGTTCTTTTCTGTCCGTTGAACAAACTGTTTTTCACCGCTCTCCACGTAAACCGTAGACGATGACTACGACGATGGCGGCGGTGATTTGCAAACAAACAATATCCAATACCTCTGGGTTTCTTCAGTTCAAACAAAGGTTTTGACCACAAGGTAAAATATCTCGTAGATGTATAGTCCTGTGATGGAAGGGCGGGCCTGGTGCAGCGGTAGAGTCTTACCGCCTGTAGCCAGGAGGTCCCGGGTTCGAGTCGCGGTTTCCTCGCATTGAACAAGGCGAGAGTAAGGCTTGCCACTGACACCCTTCCCCAGACCCGCACAGCGTGGGAGCTCTCGCACTGGGTACGCCCTTTATGGATAGTCCGGTGATGAAATAGTGGCATAGGATTCTCCCTGTTGCTCGTGTCCCTGCAAGGCTGCAAAGCCCATTAATTGAATAATCCGTACATGTTAATGCAGCTAATTATGCTCCTCACATGTTGATGCATCGCACACACCGGCCAGGCCACCAACAATGCGTGCACGAATTAATCCATCCTTGGGAACCAGTGATGGTCAATGCCGTGCTTAATCGGAGGCCGGCTCACTCATGTGATGGCATATGCACTGCACCCGCTGATGAAGCTGGAGCACATGGCCACTAGCTCCATGTGATCTAGATTTATTAGGATGATTGCTTAAAGCTAACTTTTCTTAGGGGAAAACATAAGGCTAGTCCCAGTGGGGAGTAACTAAAACTAGTAACATACACATGTTAGTAGGCTATGTTACCACCTCTACAATGGGTAGTAACACGAGGGTGGTGTCATGTAACTCCTCATTAATTATGTTGTAGACTCATATTGTATTGGAGTGAGTGATGTTACGGTAACATAGCTAGTTACTCCATTTGTCTCTCTCTTCTTTAATTATCCGCCACATCAGATTTTTGGCCTACGTGGCATTGATGTTACTCCTATGTTACTGTCCATTGTGACTAATCTAATGGATTAAGCTAATTATTGGATGCCGCCATCAGTGCTATATCCAGCTAATCTATCGAAGAGGGATTCTGGAGAAGGTTAAAGTGCTAGGAGTAGTTCAGATGCGTTGCAACTTGCAATTAAGTGGTGAACTTTTTTTTTTCGAGAATGCCGGGGGGGGATTGCTCCCCACCGGTTGTTATATTTCATCGAAAGAGCCTGGCGGGCTATATTCTTACAACAGAATAGCAATTACAGGGGGATACATGGGAAGAGAAAACAATGAAAATACATGAAAAAAAATACAACTAGAAGAGGGAACAGCAAGAGACCCAAGAGGTGAGGGGTGTAGTCGAGGGATCACAATGCCAAGACTCCGCAATCATTGCCTCACGCACCGCACCGGTATGCAACTCGAACCCCAGGCACAACTCAGGAGCACCACCATCATCATCGGAGCGTCAAGCCTAGCACTTGGCACTAGCCTAGATGGGGAGCTCCGCCACGAAGAGCGAGACGAAAGTAGGTGGCGGAGATATACATTGTGTCGTCAATGAGCAAAGGTGAGCCGAGACGCCACCAAGAACACGGAGCTCCCACACCGCAACAGCAACCTTTGGGGGGCTCTAGGGCAAGCACATCAACGGGGCCGAGACCACGCAAAAGCCAGCCGAGGAGAGAAACAAACCACCGTCGGCCCTAGGCTGGCCGCACCAACACCACCCAAGCACCCGACAACCACAGGCAACAACAAAAACCATCCCTTTTTGTCTCTCCAAGTGATTATCCCTTGGTTTTCCTTTTTATCTCTTTTCTTTTTGAAGAGCAGGAAACCGGTTATTAGCATCATTGGATGGATATCCTCTGCACATCCTTGTATATATCAACTAAAATATTTTCATTTTTTTTTTCAGCCAAGCTGGCCAGGTACGAAGAATCTTCCAAGGGTGCGTAGCAAGATGCCAAGCTCGATTCAAAATTCAAAACCTGAATAATATACAAACAGAACAGCACAGGTTCTATTGCCACGCAAGGGAAACAACTCCATGTGCAGCCGTGCGGCACTTTGCCCCCGCACAGTGTCATCTTCTTCCCGTTGCTCCATGCATGCAAGAGTGCAACGGGTTGCCACATCTCTGCCTCCTAGACACGACGCACCTAAACATTCGAAAAATAACGGCGACGCGAGACGATGGACATGGAGTGCATAGAACTCGGTGTGGCAGGCAGAGGGAGAGAGAAACCGACCTCTTCGATCCCATAATATAACCGATAAATAATACTCTAAGTACAAAATTGTACCGTTTTCATTCAAATTCGAAGTAGACTTAGTATGGGGAAATGCATAGAACTCGAAGTAGTTTTTATCCTAGAGAGATGTTCTCGGGGGTAGTTTACACACATCCCGTCAATCACCGCGAGACGCATGTGGTGATTTCGTCAATCTTAAGACCCGACTTGTCGGTTCAGTCTTTTAAATGTGCTCATAGGGATAGTATGTGCGTTTATATGGATGAGTGTGTGCGCATATATGTGAGCGTTTGCGTTGTACTATGTTTTGCAACAACAACAAAATGTCGTTGAATCGTGCCTGTAGTGACAATGTGTTGCAACAAAAGCGCAAACTGATTATGCGATGCGTGTTGCCGGAAAGCAGGGTGCGGTGCAGTTGGGAGGCAGATGGATGGATATACAGGAATGACGAACGTGCCTTTCATGTGTTTCTTTCCTAACCCACTTGTGATGGTCCGTGGTTCATGCGCCTGCGTGTCTCGACATTTTGGCACGGCCATGTGAGAACAAAGTAAAAAAAAAAAGTGATCTAAGTACCCGTAGTTCGACACTCCTGGTGGCATTTGGCTTTTTACAACGTATCGATTTTAATTTACTCATTTATCATGTTGTGTTAATTGTTCTGTATATGAAACTCGATATTGCAACAAGACTTTATTAGGATTATGATAAAAGGAGCTGTGACACTTAATTGACAATATGCTTAATCGATCAGGTATAAAAAGTGTAGTACATATGATGAACATCAAGTCATTAGTGTTATTATCTCCGCATGGCTTCTAGTTAAGTATTACATATTTCCTACTCGTAATGCTAGCTATGTTTTATTGTGTTTCAGTCTTCTATTGTCATAGCATGCATGTTAAGTTGCCTCCAAACCGTTGGTGATACTGTAACAGCCCAACGTTGAGAACCTGAAAACCTGAGTAAAATTTTCACTTTTGCTTTCCTTCATTGCATCATGGCATCCATACTCATTTGCTAAACACCACACATATTGGTTGGGCAACATTGAAAAACCCAAATGCCAAGCTTGCTCTCGCAAACTTCAAAACAATGGAGCCACTCAAACTTGCAAAACAAAATTATTTTGACAACTTATATTGGTCAAGGAAGTTCCAAGAGTTCAAGAATAATATTTTGCAGTTGCTATAAAATTCCAAAGTACTAATATTTTGGTTTTAGCAAAAATGCCATATCCAACCCTTCTAAACAAAAGTGGTTCAAAACATTTTACTTTGAGACGCCAAAATTTGTGGAGCTTCTAAATGTAAGGGGAGCCTCCCCAAATTTTGTCATATTTTTCTAAAATGTTTTGGTGCCTAAATTAAAGCAGGGAAATGCTGCTGGTTTTAAAAGGAAAAGAGAAAAGGACCTATCCGTGAAGGTAAAATGTGTTGCAAGGTTTTTTTTGCAAAACCTCCTCCTTCTTCCTCCTGTAGCGACCGAGCTCCTCGCTCCCGCCGAACCAGCTCGACACCGCGCCCTCCTCTGCTCGCCGTTGACCACGCGGGGTGGATAAGGCCACCGCCGAGGTCGCTCTCTCTCTCTCCCCCCGTTATTTTTCCCCGTTTCCTCGCGCTCTCTTGCTCTCACCATGGCCATGCCCGAGCCGCAGCTCCGCCGCCGTCTCGCCGTCGATTGAGGACACCCCGAGCAAATCGAAGACCACCACGAGCTCCGCCGCCTCGTCTTCGCCGTCTCCGCCGAAGGAATCGAGCCGGGACAGCCCGAATCGACGTCGCCGTCCGTTCTCTTCTCCGACCACGGCCGCCGCCGCGCGACTCCGGCCATCTCCGTCCACCTCCGACCTCACCGACCTCTCCTACGAGCTCAGGGTGAGCTTGCGGTCCAAATGGACATCTCCATCCCCTCCCTCTCGTTTGTCGATCCGCCGTAGCAGTAGCAACTCCCCGTCGAACTGGAAAATCCGGTGCCAGTCCCGGAATTTTCCGGAATCTATTCCGGATTAAGGAAAAATGCTACTGGACTCACCCCGTTTTCGCTCGGTATACACCCGGAATTCACCTGGAAATAATTCCGGATTCTATTTTCCGGTGCCAAACCCGGAATCATCCGGACCTGAAACCGGATTGCTCCCGTACCAGACCCGGAATTATCCGGAACTGAAACCGGATACTCCATCTGGAACCTGTTTCAACCCTAATGCAAACCAATCTTCCGCTTACTCTTAGTACTTGTTACAAGAATGTTTAATCACCCAAGTAGTGCATCTTAACATGATCATGCCATTCATATGCAAGTTAAATATAGGGTTTCATCTATTCTAATTAACAAGTAAAGATGATTTATGACCTAACTCCACGGGGTATTCGAGATGTGCCCCTCTAAGCATCCGAACTCCGTTTAAGTTGAATAGATTGACTCATCCTCATCCCGGGGATTTAAAATGTCATGTCATCATGTGTTTGCACATTGCATTTGTTAACGCTTGTGTGGTGATTGATTGCTCTTCCGTTGTTATGCTTCCATAGATCAAGCAGCCGGGGTTACACTGCAGTACCCCGACGATCCGTACTACCAGCACGTTGAGCCAGGCAAGCGTAACCCCCTCTGAGCATATCCTATCCTATGTTTCCGCAAATATTTTCTCCACTATAATATTGCATGCGGTTCCAAATGTCAATTTTATTGGATTAGAGTATCCTATAGTTGCATTAAGTTTCCGATGCCATTACCTGTTTCCCTCCTATTATCCATAGGATTGTATTGCTGGCCTGAGATACTTAACTATGCTATGTTGATGCTTAGCCATGCTTAGTAAATGCTTAGCTGTACGATGGATGGTTCATGTTGGAAACAGGTGAAGGGATGTTGGATGAGGGTGGAGAATTGTGGTGACAAGTAATAAGATGCTTAAAGGTGGGGATGAGAGGCCACTGTGGTTGTGGTGCTTTGTCTCATTCCCGTCGCCTAGGTGCGAGTTCTTTACCTCCCGAACCAAGACTGAGCGTGCAACCATGCGTGAGGCCTATGCAATCACAGGAACCCTCATAGACTAAATAACTCGGGCGGGACTAGCCAGGGTCCTCTAGTTCGGGCTTCCATTTGCGCGTGCGTGATGATGGTGGTATGAACTGGGATGAGGATTGTGGTGTTAGGAAAATAAGTGGCTGTGGGGCAGGTTGTTGGAGGCACTGAGCGTCCTACCGCCACTGATGATCCTGGAAAGTCTTTAACGAGGGAGAAGTCGACACCGCTCCACCCAGCCGGCTTTCCAAGGAAGAGAGCTAATGCGCAGGCAATGGGCCGGACGGTACGCGTGGCAAACATTGTACACCCCTGCAGGGTAAATCTTTTCGAAAAGCCGTGTCTGCGGTTATGGATGACATGGGAAAGGACGATAAGACCATAGAATAACTCGAACAGAATGATTAAAACCTGAGTACTAAAGGTACCACTCAAGAATGCAAGGTTGACTTCCTCGAGGGTGATTCGGGGAGGTGCCTTCGTAGAACAGGTACATGATGATGGTGGTTGATGATGAGAAAGGTATCAAGAGAAAGAGTTACTTCTTACCCCTTTTGAAAATATTCTGATTAGTCGATGCCATGAGTTATGTTTTATAAATAAAATCAGCTTTATGCAAAACAGCCATAAAACTTTGAAAGCCTCATCGAGCTAAAGCTCTATATATAATCTTGCGAGTTCGTCGAACTCAACGTCGTTTGTTTTGTTTCAGAGGAGGACTTCACCGACCTCGAAGGTGGGTTCTTTGTGGACGTCGACGAGTAGTCTGGGGTTCCCAGGTGGCAGCTTGGGACATCCCGGAACAGCTGGCGCTGGATGTTTATCTGTAGGCCTCTTAGGCCATAATTTGGTCTTGTTGTTTAGAACAACCTAATTCGCTTCCGCATGTTGTAATGTTGGGTCTGTGACCTCTGGTTGTAATTTGCTATCTTTCTCTATTATAAGAGTTGAACTATAATGCTTTGTGTCGTAGAGTCTGTGATGTGCCAGTTGTTCCACAAGTCTTGATCTCTCTATTATGCATTGATAGTTGTGCCTGTGTTAAGGCATCAATCGGGGTGTTGCGTTGCCGATGATCAATTCCGAGCAACGCCTGCCAAAGGTTTTGGCCGGGATTGGTAAACCCGTAACCTCCGGTTGTATCGCTTAACCGGTGACACACAGCATCACTGTATAGCAGTCGGGTCGGGGCGCCACAAGTTGGTATCAGAGCAGTACTGCCTGTAGGAAACCCTTCTACTGGTCGACGTTGAGTCTAGTGTTTGTGAAAATATTTTAACCTAAAAATGAGTTGTGAAAACCATCTTAGGATTCTTTTTACTCCTTATCTGGTTACACTCTAATCTCGGAGCATCTTACCTCGATTTGAGTTAAAAGTTTTACTTCTTATCTGTTACCTCAAAACTTTAGGATAACGGGGTTGGGTTCTACCTTTAGTGTTATGTGTCCGGTTGCTCCCGCTGCGTTGCAATACCAAATCAACTCAGATGTTTGAACATGTTACCAACGAAGGAAAAGTGATCATCCTCAGTATTGTTGGGTTTAACCCAAGGACTTGAACAGAAGGTCCCGGATTGTGCCAACTAGAGTGTGTCGAATCACGTGGTTTCTTAACTATTTGAATCCCACGCTAGTAGTACATGATGCTGATCTTTGACCCAAGTTCTATCTTGTTGATCCTTGTTAGTTGTTACACAATGCATTATCGTCCTAGTCTGTGTACTTGAGTAGACGGTAATGCTATTGTTTCAACCATTCGAGGAAGATACTAACTGTGTCATTATAAATTCTCCAGAATGGCTCGAGGAGGCCGTGGTAACCACAATGATGAGGAACCACCACCGCCACCACCTCGATGGCGCAAGTCTTGATGGCCATTGAGGAAACCGTGGGCGCAATGAGCGACTACTTGAGCAGTTGGTGCAGCAGAATGCACGAGGAACGAGTGCAATACTCTCACTGAGTTCCTGCGCTCGCAGCCACCCACCTTTGCTGATGCTAAGGAGCCACTGGAAGCTGATGATTGGCTTCGTGCTTGGAGCGCAAGTTCTCCGCGCTGCATGTCCCAGTGGCTGAGCAAGTCAACTTCGCCACCTACCTCTTGGTTGGTGCAGCTGGCTGTTGGTGGGAAAGCCATGTGGCTTTGTTCCCGGCCAACCATGTCTTCACTTGGGCAGATTTCCGCACTGCCTTCCGTGCGGCTTACATCCCTCAGCCGATCATGGATTTGAAGAGGAGGGAGTTCCTGGATTTGCAACAGGGACGTATGGACCTCCGCACTTATGGTTGTGAATTCAACCATCTCTCTCGTTACGCCCCAAGGGACGTGACCACTGATGCTGACAAGCAAGAGCTGTTCCGCAAGGGTCTTACGCCGCAGCTGCTATGAGTTACTGCCCTTCAAGTTCCAGACCTACCAGGAGCTGTTCAACCAGGCTCTTACTCTTGAGCAGGGAAGGAAGGAACTCGAGGCTTCCAAGAGGCCAGCACACGGGGACCACCAGAGTTCCTCGGGTTCTGAGAGCAAGAAGCGCAGGGTGTTTGTTCCCTACAGCGCTGTGCCGCGTGCTCCATTCATGCCGAGGGCCGCGGGATACAGGCCACCACCTCCGCGCCCCACTACTTCAACATTTGGGTAGCGGAAGTGGATATCGTCCTCAGCTACCTGCTCCACCTGGACTCACTGCTACACATGTGGCCAGGCTGGCCACTACTCCAGGGAGTGCCCCCAGAAGGCACCTATCACGGGAATCCTGCACGAGCCCCTGCCACTCCAGCTGGCAAGGCTGGACCTATTGTGCGTGGTCGCCTGAACCACGTCTCTGCTGAAGAAGCTGAAGAGGACCCCGGCGTCCTCATGGGTGAGTTACGAATCAACGGCAATCAGTACAGTTTTGTTTGATTCTGGAGCATCGCATTCATTCATATCCATAGCTTTTGCAAAAGACCACAAAATACCGTTCGAGAAGATGAGCATCCCTTGGTGATCTCCACCCTGGCTCCAAATGGCAAACCGATGGGGTTACTCCTGAGGTCCAGATTAATATAGGTTACTCGTCCTTTCCTTTGCGCTGGTAGCTCTGAGGTCAAGGTATTGATGTCATACTGGGCATGAACTGGCTAGCTAAATACCGGGCTAATCTCGACTGTGCTGCCAAGACCATCACCGTGACCACTTTTCCGGCGACATTGTGAGTATTGGTCTGCACTATCAAGACCTCCGTCCTCATCATACCCAAATCACCCGAGATCCTCCTCTGTTTATGGAAGGCGAATCCCCTCCTGAAATCCAGGACATACACGTGGTGTGTGACTTCCCGGATGTGTTCCGGAAGAATTGCCTGGCATGCCACCTGATCGAAGTGTGGAGTTTGTCATAGATCTGCTCCCCGGTACCGCTCCGATTTCCAAGAAGCCCTACCGTATGCCGGTGGAAGAGTTGGCTCTGTTGAAAGAGCAAATTGATCAGCTGTTAGCGAAGGATTTCATCCAGCCTAGCAGTTCACCTTGGGGTTGTCCGGTACTCTTTGTCAAGAAGAGGGATTCTACCGTGCCTCGTCTAGTCTCTGACTATAGACCGTTGAATGCGGTGACAATCAAGAACAAGTATCCTATTCCCCATCAATGATCTGTTGGATCAGTTAGCTGGTGCAAAGTATTCTCCAAGATGGATCTGAGGTCAGGATACCATCAGATCAAGATCAGAAAGGAGGATATCCAAAGACGGCATTTGTTACTCGCTATGGCTCATATGAGTATACCGTCATGTCCTTTGGTCTCACAATGCTCCAGCTACTTTCATGAGGCTCATGAACTCCATCTTCATGGATTATCTCACAAGTTTGTCGTCATTTACATCGATGACATCCTCGTTTATTCCAAAACCGATGAAGAGCATGCCGAACATCTTCGGTTGGTTCTGACACGACTTCGAGAACACCGCCTCTATGCCAAGTTCTCCAAGTGTGAGTTCTGGTTGGATAATCTTGTCTTCCTTGGTCATGTGATATCCGCTAATGGTGTGGCTGTCATTCCCGACAAGATTCAGTCCATTTGGATTGGAAAACTCCAATGTCAGTCAAGGACATCCGTAGCTTTCTCGGATTGGCGGTTACTACCGCCGATTCATCGAAGGTTTCTCCAAGATAGCCAAGGCCCTGACTGACCTTCTCAAGAAGGATAAAGTTCGTATGGACGGCCGAAGCTGAAGAGAGCTTCAAAACACTGAAAGCCAAACTCACGTCCGCTCCTGTGCTTGTCCTGCCGGACACAAGCAAGGATTTCGTCGTCTTCTGTGACGCCTCTCTGCAAGGCTTGGGCTGTGTGCTAATGCAAGATGGCCATGTGGTGGCATATGCTTCTCGCCAATTGAAGCCGCATGAGCACAACTACCCAACTCATGATCTAGAACTTGCCGCGGTGGTCTATGCTTTGAAGCAATGGAGACCATACCTGTTTGGTAACCGTTGCGAGATTTCTCGGATCACAAGAGTCTGAAGTACCTCTTCACCCAGCCGATTTAAATCTCAGGCAAAGGCGTTGGTTGGAGTTAATCAAGGACTATGATGTGAGTCTGAACTATCAACCCGGCAAAGCAAACGTCGTGGCTGACGCGCTAAGTCGGAAGTCCTATTGCAACAATCTGATGATTGAAAAGGCCCAACCTGCTCTTCATGAAGAGTTCCCGTTTGAACTGGAAATTGTTCCCTCCTACCTTGCAAATCTGGAGATCAAATCTACTCTTGTAGACCAGATTAAGGAAGCTCAAACCGTGACAAGGGTATTAAAAATCAAGGAGAACATTGCTAGCGGAAGGCCAAATGTTTTTCTGTCAATGAATCCGGAGTTGTTTATTTTGGTGACCGCTTGGTAGTGCCAAAGAAACGAAAATTGAGGGAGCTGATCCTCCAAGAAGCTCATGAATCTCCTCTCTCTATTCATCCCGGTAGTACCAAAATGTACCAAGACCTTCGACCACAATTCTGGTGGACTCGGATGAAACGAGAAATTGCCAAGTATGTTGCTGAATGCGACACCTGTCGACGGGTAAAGGCTGAACATCAAAGGCCTGCCGGCACTCTTCGCCCTATTGCAGTCCCGAGTGGAAATGGGATGAAATCGGTATGGACTTCATCACCGGGTTTCCCATCTCAAAAGGGCAACAATGCAATCTGGGTAATCATTGATCGTCTTCCAAGGTTGCTCACTTCCTACCAGTCCGTGATGATATACGGGCAAGTCAACTTGCTGACTTATATGGCTCGTATTGTTCCATTGCATGGGGTCCCTCTGAGGATCATATCGGACCGTGGAAGTATCTTTGTATCCAAATTCTGGCAGAGTTTCCAAACTGCTATGGGGTCCCGTCTCAACTTCAGTACCGCCTACCATCCTCAAACTGATGGTCAGACCGAAAGAGTGAACCAAGTTTGGAAGACATGCTTCGGGCATGTGTAATCTCTTTTGGCAAGGGTTGGGAAAAGTATCTCCCTTTCGCGGAGTTCTCCTACAACAATAGCTATCAAGCTAGTCTGGGCATGGCTCCATTCGAGGTTCTGTATGGAAGAAAATGCCGCACTCCTCTAAATTGGTCCGAGACCGG
Organism: Poa pratensis; assembly: GCA_947311845.1. NCBI lineage: Eukaryota > Viridiplantae > Streptophyta > Magnoliopsida > Poales > Poaceae > Poa > Poa pratensis. The sequence continues at coordinate 56,161,419 of CAMZMU010000035.1, forward strand.
AGAGAGAGCACTCTTTGGTCCGGATGTGATCAATGAAGCTGAGGAGAAGGTAGAATCATAGAGAGAATCTGAAGATTGCTCAGTCTAGGCAGAAGAGCTACTATGATAAGCACCATCAGGAAATTCACTATGAAATTGGTGATAAAGCTTATCTCCGCGTCTCTCCCCTTCGTGGCGTTCGCCGCTTCGGATCAAAGGGAAATTGGCCCCTCGCTACGTTGGCCCTTTCACCGTTCTGGCCAAGCGAGGAGATCTTTCTTATAAGTTGGAGTTACCGGTCATCTTCCCAAATGTACATGATGTGTTTCATGTCTCCCAACTTCGCCGTTGCTTAAAGATCCTATCCATGGGTCAATCATGAAGAGCTAGATCTCCAGGAAGATCTCACTTATCGCGAGCATCCTATCCGTATCCTGGATGAAGCCGAAAGAAAGACCCGTAACAAGACTACCAAGTTCCTCAAAGTTCAATGGTCTCACCATTCCGAGGAAGAGGCAACTTGGGAAAGAGAGTCTAGTCTACGTGAGGAGTATCCTGACTTCTTTACGCAACCTTAGAATCTCGGGACGAGATTCCTGTAAGGGGGGTAGAGTTGTAACAGCCCAACGTCGAGAACCTGAAAACCTGAGTAAAATTTTCACTTTTGCTTTCCTTCATTGCATCATGACATCCATACTCATTTGCTAAACACCACACATATTGGTTGGACAACATTGAAAAACCCAAATGCCAAGCTTGCTCTCGCAAACTTCAAAACAATGGAGGCACTCAAACTTGCAAAACAAAATTACTTTGACAACTTATATTGGTCAAGGAAGTTCCAAGAGTTCAAGAATAATATTTTGCAGTTGCTATAAAAATTCCAAAGTACTAATATTTTGGTTTTAGCAAAAATGCCATATCCAACCCTTCTAAACAAAAGTGGTTCAAAACAGTTTACTTCGAGACACCAAAATTTGTGGAGCTTCTAAATGTAAGGGGGGCCTCCCCAAATTTTGTCATATTTTTCTAAAATGTTTTGGTGCCTAAATAAAAGCAGGGAAATGCTGCTGGTTTTAAAAGGAAAAGAGAAAGGCCCTATCCGTGATGGTAAAATGTTTGCAAGGTTTTTTTTTGCAAAACCTCCTCCTTCTTCCTCCTGTAGCGACCGAGCTCCTCGCTCCCGCCGAACGAGCTCGACACCGCGCCCTCCTCTGCTCGCCGTTGACCACGCGGGGTGGATAAGGCCACCGCCGAGGTCGCTCTCTCTCTCTCTCTCTCTCCCCGTTGTTTTTCCCCGTTTCCTCGCTCTCTCTTGCTCTCACCATGGCCGTGCCCGAGCCACAGCTCCGCCGCCGCCTCGCCGTCGATTGAGGACACCCCGAGCAAATCGAAGACCACCACGAGCTCTGCCGCATCGTCTTCGCCGTCTCCGCCGAAGGAATCGAGCCGGGACAGCGCGAATCGATGTCGCCGTCCATTCTCTTCTCCGACCACGGCCGCCGCCGCGCGAGTCCGGCCATCTCCGTCCACCTCCGACCTCACCGACCTCTCCTACGAGCTCAGGGTGAGCTTGCGGTCCAAATGGACATCTCCATCCCCTCCCTCTCGTTTGTCGATCCGCCGTAGCAGTAGCAACTCCCCGTCGAACTGGAAAATCCGATGCCAGTCCCAGAATTTTTCGGAATCTATTCCGGATTAAGGAAAAATGCTACTGGACTCACCCCGTTTTCGCCCGGTATACACCCGGAATTCACCTGGAAATAATTCCGGATTCTATTTTCCGGTGCCAAACCCGGAATCATCCGGACCTGAAACCGGATTGTTCCCGGTACCAGACCCGGAATTATCCGGAACTGAAACCGGATACTCCATCTGGAACCTGTTTCAACCCTAATGCAAACCAATCTTCCGCTTACTCTTAATACTTGTTACAAGAATGTTTAATCACCCAAGTAGTGCATCTTAACATGATCATGTCATTCATATGCAAGTTAAATATAGGGTTTCATCTATTCTAATTAACAAGTAAAGATGATTTATGACCTAACTCCACGGGGTATTCGAGATGTGCCCCTCTAAGCATCCGAACTCCGTTTAAGTTGAATAGATTGACTCATCCTCATCCCGGGGATTTAAAATGTCATGTCATCATGTGTTTGCGCATTGCATTTGTTAACGCTTGTATGGTGATTGATTGCTCTTCCGTTGTTATGCTTCGATAGATCAAGCAGCCGGGGTTACACCGCAGTACCCCGATGATCCGTACTACCAGCACGTTGAGCCAGGCAAGCGTAACCCCCCTCTGAGCATATCTTATCCTATGTTTCCGCAAATATTTTCTCCACTATAATATTGCATGCGGTTCCAAATGTCAATTTTATTGGATTAGAGTATCCTATAGTTGCATTAAGTTTCCGATGTCATTACCTGTTTCCCTCCTATTATCCATAGGATTGTATTGCTGGCCTGAGATACTTAACTATGCTATGTTGATGCTTAGCCATGCTTAGTAAATGCTTAGCTGTACGATGGATGGTTCATGTTGGAGACAGGTGAAGGGATGTTGGATGAGGGTGGACAATTGTGGTGACAAGTAATAAGATGCTTAAAGGTGGGGATGAGAGGCCACTGTGGTTGTGGTGCTTTGTCTCGTTCCCGTCGCCTAGGTGCGAGTTCTTTACCTCCTGAACCAAGACTGAGCGTGCAACCATGCGTGAGGCCTATGCAATCGCAGTAACCCTCATAGACTAAATAAATCGGGCGGGACTAGCCAGGGTCCTCTAGTTCGGGCTTCCATTTGCGCGTGCGTGATGATGGTGGTATGAACTGGGATGAGGATTGTGGTGTTAGGAAAATAAGTGGCATTGGGGCAGGGTGTTGGAGGCACTGAGCGTGTCCTGCCGCCACTGATGATCCTGGAAAGTCTTTAACGAGGGAGAAGTCGACACCGCTCCCACCCAGCCGGCTTTCCAAGGAAGAGAGCTAATGCGTAGGTAATGGGCCGGATGGTACGCGTGGCAACCATTGTACACCCCTGCAGGGTAAATCTTTTTGAAAAGCCGTGTTCGCAGTTATGGACGACTTGGGAAAGGACGATAAGACCATAGAATAACTCGAACGGAATGATTAAAACCTGGGTACTAAAGGTACCACTCAAGAATGCAAGGTTGACTTTCTCGAGGGTGATTCGGGGAGGTGCCTTCGTAGAACAGGTACAATGATGATGGTGGTTGATGATGAGAACGGGTATCAAGAGAAAGAGTTACTTCTTACCCCTTTTGAAAACTATTCTGATTAGTCGATACCATGAGTTATGTTTATATAAATAAAATCAGCTTTATGCAAAACAGTCATAAAACTTTGAAAGCCTCATCGAGCTAAAGCTCTATATATAATCTTGCGAGTTCGTCGAACTCAACGTCGTTTGTTTTGTTTCAGAGGAGGACTTCACCGACCTCGAAGGTGGGTTCTTTGTGGACGTCGACGAGTAGTCTGGGGTTCGCAGGTGGCAGCTTGGGACATCCCGGAACAGCTGGCGCTGGATGTTTATCTGTAGGCCTCTTAGGCCATAATTTGGTTCTTGTTGTTTAGAACAACCTAATTCGCTTCCGCATGTTGTAATGTTGGGTCTGTGACCTCTGGTTGTAATTTGCTATCTTTCTCTATTATAAGAGTTAAACTATAATGCTTTGAGTCGTAGAGTCTGTGATGTGCCAGTTGTTCCAGAAGCCTTGATCTCTCTATTATGCATTGATAGTTGTGCCTGTGTTAAGGCATCAATCGGGGTGTTGCGTTGCCGATGATCAATTCCGAGCAACGCCTGCCAAAGGTTTTGGCCGGGGATTGGTAAACCCGTAACCTCCGGTTGTATCGCTTAACCGGTGACACACATCATCACTGTATAGTAGTCGGGTCAGGTCGCCACAGATACCTATCGACGTGATTTAATCAAGGACAAAGCCACAAAAACGTCATTTGTGCCTTGTATTTAAATCTGACATTCCATATTTTGAAGACGGCTTGGTAAAACCTATTGGTGCCATTGACAAATATGAATGATACTATGATAGCTTTGCTTGTGCCTTGACGACCTGCCAAAGAAATAAAGGGCTCCTAGATAGAGCCTCGGACAATCGAGGGACGCAAACTAGTGTCAACACCCCCCCCCCCTCGATTGTTGTTTCTATTTGGTGGATTCCCATTCTCTTTGTTGGTAAGGCGAAGCGACTGGGGTAGATGTGACACGAGGAAGAGTCGTGGCTAAAGGGGCATTAATCAGCAAAGGATAATAAGAGTCTCCTATCCACCGCCACCGAACGCACCATAAATGGGTGTATGACATTCATATCTATCTAGATGGATTCCGTCCTTATGTTTTTGTTCTTTAATTGAAGGATTTTGTATGCATACTCCCTCGTATTGGTGTTCTTATCTGATGATCGCATAGATGTTGCCAAATTTCTATCTAGCGATAGCGGTGCGATGGCGTTTGTTTTAGGAGACCGACTAATGGCGTCACATACCACTTAGCTCCTTCTATATGTTTGTTTACAAGACACCCATGCTCATAAACGTCACTAAAGACACACCCTATTGTGGAAGGATGAGAATGTATCAGGATTAGAGACGACAAGACAACGAAAGATCTTGTTCAAATGGACATTGATCGGTATAAGGCTAATAAGAATTTCTTGTCCTCCACCTCCAGAAGTGTCATAAATGGTGTATGATATGACACTCCTATCTATCTAGTTGCAGTGCAATTTTTAATAAAGATATATGTTATCTGGTGTATAATCACTTATATTGACATTTCTATCTATCTGATGATGACGTCTCTATGACCAGACTTCTATATTTTCTACATCGATTATGGTGTTTGATTCTAGACGACTGGACGATGATGTCACGTGCTATATACGATATATCTCATTTTACCTGCCATTATACAAAACACACATGCTCATAGACACCGTGGCATACAAACATGCATGACTCTTGAGCACGTTACACCTCATCAACTGTACTGATGAATATTAAGGCCTTTGTTTACCTGGGGTGAATTTCATCCCAAGGGGATTAAGAACGGGAGAATCTTGTGAAATGTTTATTTCACACAATATCTTTTGTTCACCCCAAAACACTGGTATGGTGTACTCCCTTCGTTCGAAAAAGGATGTCACAAAAATGAACTATAGATAGACCATTTTTTGTGACATCCTTTTCTGAACGGAGGGAGTAGTATTTGTAATCTACACAAAATTTAGGCGAGCGTGAAGAATATATTAGGATTATCCCATCCAAAATATGAGTTCTTTGCAACGTCACAAATGTAACAGGCATATGTAAGTGGCTAAGTATTATGACCTAAGTATCTAACCAACAAATCAACAATAGCAAGATACAAGATTCTAGTGTTTCCCAACAGGTTTCTACAAATGGCATCCGCTCAACCCAAACAACAACCATCGAGGTCAGACCACCAACCAGACCAGAGCAAACACCAGTGGCATCGCCACGTAAATAACCCGCACCCGGCGCCCACTTCCCCCGCCACCGCCTATAAACCCAGCAGGACACCTCACCTCCCTCGCCCTCTGCATCCATCCATCCATCCATCCCTCTGAGTGGACTCCGTCTGTGCGGGCGGAGCGAAGTGGGAGCCAGCCGAGCCAAGTCTCCTCTTCCTCTCTCGTTCGCGGTTCTTCCACCCAAATCCAGCGTCGTCGTCGTCGCCGGCGGAATCCGGGGCCGGATCGACCAGGTACGGCGCCCTCCTCCCCGTCCCTCTGGGCTACAGGCTCCGCGGCGCGGTCTCGCCGGCGTTCTGGCCGGCCGTGGATTTTGACGCGGTCGTCAGGGTAGAGGCGGTGGTTCCGCCAGATTCGCCGTTTTTTCTCTCACCATTTCGTAACGACCCAGGCTCATCCATTTCTCGCGTCGCCGCAGCTGCCTCGCCCCCGGCCGCGGCACCTTCGCCTTCGGAGGGTTCGGTCGCGGCCGCCGTATCATTTCGCCCTTGCGCGTGCGCTTTTCTGGCGCCACCGGCCGTCGCTCGGTCCCGCCATCCTCTCTTGGGGTCGCAAGCCGGAGCCCCTTTCCGTGCTCCGCTGGATGCCTCCTTGACCCGAGGTAGGAGAGGTGAAGCTGGCAGATCTGGGGTTGGGGATTAGTGCTCTGCAAAATTGGGTCGAGTCGTTGAGAGCCCCGATAGATCTAGCTAAAGTTGTGATTCGAGGCCTCTTTCGGTGATGAATTCCTGCACCAATTTTTTTAAATTTTGCGTGGTTGGAAGGTTGATTTGTCATAGTACAAAGCTTGGCTGCAGTAAAAAAGTGATGTGGACATGAATCGGGTCAGCGTTTGTTCCATTTCTTCTAGTAGAAAGCATGGTATAATCTAGTTAAAAGCGATGGTAGCGACACCAGTGAGGTAGCATCTAGCTAGAAGCGGGGGCTGTGCTCACTAGAGCTGCACAATAGGATATGGCCATATGTGGTCTGGGTTCCGAGAGCTTGTTGTTACTGTGGAAACTCAAACTGTACTTAGCCTAAGGGTTTGCTCAGACTTTGGTTGAGTTTGAGTATTTTCCATGTCCGATTGGAAATAAGTTTTGTAGCTCCATAGCTCGACATTTTCTTAAATAGTGATCTAGTTAGTCTGATCATTGGGTGACCACTAAGATTTAGGTTCTTAATTAAAACATGTTTCGTGTATCATCCACTATTTGACAAAATTATTTGCTGCATGAGAGATATGTTCCTGCACTCTCAATATTTCCTCTGGTGCATTTAGTTTTGGCAAACAAGATATCCAATCAGTATGCCCATGACCTGATATATGTTAATTCTTTCTTGAAATAGGCTGAGAGCTTGAACTGAGCTATGGACAACTTGTGGCATCTTGGAGATGAGTTCCGTGGGCAATCAAAGGTGGTGGAGGATCGCCAATGGTCTCTCATGACTTCAAAGTTGGCTGAGATCACAAAGTCAAAGGCCGAGAGGATGAATGACTTTGACTATGCGAGGATGAACGCTGTCCCTGAAATGAAGCAGTGGGATAAGCTACAGATGCCCTACCACCAAGATGACAACAAGATGGATCACCTCAACCTTGGCCTCATGAACTTGGATTTTAAGATGAATGATCTCAAGATGAATGAGGCTGCCATGAAGTACCCTTTCCGCAACATGCCCTATAACATGAATCAGATGTACCCAAAGGGAACCAATGGTAATGTCAATTCATTCAAGATGAATGTCGGGGTCAACAAATATTCGAATAATATAAATGGGAAAGAGGCAAATGGCAAACACAATGGTAGTAACAACAACAATGGAGGCAACAGCAACAACAACTCTGTTGACAAGCGTTTCAAAACATTGCCAACAAGTGAGATGTTACCGAGGAATGAGGTTCTTGGTGGATACATCTTTGTCTGCAACAATGATACCATGCAAGAGGATCTCAAGAGGCAGCTTTTTGGTATGTGCTACTGCTACTAAATATCCTTGTAGATAATTGCAGTTATCATTTAAAACAAAGATTTTGTAGGTTACTTTTTTATATGTCCTCTCAAAATTTGTTACTGTTATGCAGGTTTGCCAGCAAGATATCGTGATTCAGTGCGAGCAATTACTCCTGGTCTACCTCTTTTCCTCTATAATTACACAACCCATCAGCTCCATGGGGTGTTTGAGGTGTGTAATTATTTGAATTTCTGATAAACACAAACCCCCTTATTTGAACCTAACTGCGGCCCTCTTCATGAAGTAAATCGTATATCACTTGATGTACATTTAGCTTAGAGATCCATATGCATCATGTGCTGTTCCTTTTTGATGGATTATTTTAGTTACCCCTCCTCTTAGTTTTTCCAGTTCGGCCTACGTGTGTACATTCTTGGAACAAAATTAATCAAGAAACTTAGCAGATCATTATTTTGTCTTATTTGCCTGCCATCCTGCTTGGAATTGTTTATTTCCGATGTATCGTGAAGTGGTCTTTTGAACAGCCTTTTTATATAATAACCTAATAATCTATGATATTTGCGATCAAGATACATGGATGAAATATACAGAGGCTAACTAATTCTTCTTTCTTTACACGTGCTAGCTAATTGTTCTGATGTAACCTTGTTTTTGCCTTGCCTTGGATTTTCCTGTTAAGTTCAAATGTTTTTATTTGTTGATGTTTTATTGTTTGTACATTAGTCCAATGGTTTAGATTGCAAAAGGCTGTAGTAAAGATTGGTTGATGTGATAACAAAAACCTTTTGTCAAGCAGTTAGTATTAGCCAACACTCTCCTGATGTAAATTCCCCTATTAGCTAAAATTTCTTTTGTGGCACTCCCCTTATCGCCTGACTAATTATAACGTGTACATCTTGAAGTTCCATTTTGGATTCACATGTGTCTCGATTGAAATCTAGCATGCTATAGCGCTTGTCTTTAATTGTACTAACCAGATTTTTGTTGTCAGGCTGCTAGTTTTGGAGGATCCAACATTGATCCCACCGCTTGGGAAGATAAGAAGTGTAAAGGTGAATCCAGATTCCCAGCACAGGTAAATACTAAATTTGACATATGTTTGTGGAATTTTAGGCTTTGGATATTCATGCGCTGACATCATCATCGTGTTAGGTGAGGATCCGCATTAGAAAGCTTTGCAAGGCTTTGGAAGAGGATGCTTTCAGGCCAGTGTTGCACCACTATGATGGTCCGAAATTTCGCCTTGAGCTCTCCATAGCAGAGGTATGTGCTGTTTGCATGTTTTTTGTGCTGTTATGTGGTATATAGTATTTAGTCATGCAATGACAGCTCCTATCTACAAAGGAACTGTAGTAGCACTGTGCAGTTCAATGCTGGTGACAATGATTGTCAAATTTGTTTAGGTTTAATTGTACTTGTACATTTTGAGCTGGTTCCATTATAGTTCTCTCTCTATTACGAGCACAACCCTAGCTTTCTTGGTTTTAGGTTTAATTGTACTTGTACAGTTTGAGCTGGTTCCGTTATAGTTCTCTCTCTATTACGAGCACAACCCTAGCTTTCTTGGTGTCTAATCTGCAAGTTTATGCTTTTACATTTGACATATCTATTAGCCGTCTCAGGGTGTTATAGGAATACATTGGGAATCTTGTGTCAAGTTTTTTTAAGGATGAGCATACCAGCTTGTCACTGGAACTAAACGTTCTTATCTCAACTTTGCAGACTCTGTCACTGCTAGACCTATGCAAGTCAGAAGACATCTGAGCTTGCTGCAGAGTTGGTGGTTGCCTTGTGGTTTTAGTAAATATCATCCCTGTAATGTTTGTGGAAGGTGGTTCGCGATGTCCTCTCGTTCCTTAAGCAAGCTGTTGTTGGTTGCATTTTCCCCAGAAAGGACCCGGTGCTTGGAAGGCCTCTAAGATGTGCGCCTGTCTGTGTCGTGCCGTCCGTAATCTTGGTGAAGTGTATGTTTTCCTTTTTATGTAATCCCTGTAGTTGCAGTATGCCCAGCAGGGAACCCCCGAAGATGGGGGATACTGTAATGCATCACTGTCCCAAAGTAAGGACAGCTGATGCTGGAGTGTATCTGTCGTGTACCTTTGGAAGTTGAAACCTTGTGTTTGACTTGATGCTGATTTTGTACTGCCTGTGGTGAAAAAGTTAAAACCTTGCGTTTGACTCGATATTGTGCCAGTGTTTTGGTGTGTTCAAGCCATGCTGTTCCTTTGTTCGCCATGGCTGCCAGTTTGGCCACGTGATGCTGTGGTTTGATTATACAGTTTGTTCTTGCTGCTGTCATATAGCATAGGGTAATCTAGTTTGGATGATGTAGGCCCTGAAACGGCCAGCTCAATATCCTGCGCTAGCCTGAAAATTGGTAGGTGAGATGGTTATATCAAAACATGGACCAAGCTTGTGTTGTAGGTGCACCAGACCTTGCACTGTTGTGAAGAACAATGCATAGTGACATTGCATCAGTTGGTTCAGTTCTAGTCCTCAGTGACGTAGCTCAGGACGAGTAGTATACCCCTGTTTTCCTGGAGGTTAGTCTGTCAGGCCTTAGCATGTTGAGTTAGCTGAGATCTCCTGCATTGAACGCTGAGCTCATCAGATATTTTTCTGGAAATTAGCTTTGTCCTTTTTTACAAGTATCTCAAGCATTTTTTATTTTGTGATAAATAACCGGATGAGAAGTACTTGTTGCCTCCTTGATAGATACTTTTAATTTGCAAAAACTTTTCTATATTGAGATGGTTAGTACTAGTTAGTAGGCTAGTTGATCATTGTAGTACGGGATGTGCATGTATTACCTAACAACCCCTCGGGGGAAATGATCCCATAAACAAAGGAATTATACAGTGCGAAATAGCAAAAAACAGACTAATTCTATTATATAAAATAGATAATAGATATGGGCTTTCTGCTCAAATTGTTCCGACAAGGAGAGATATTCCATATTTTATTTGAATCAGATTGGATTTCGTGACAACGATCTTGATCAGATGCAATTTTTCCTAAGATATAAGTTTACCGGTTTGGGGCAATAAATCACTGCCTGAAACATTAGACGTTGATAAGCTTAACTAAGCAAACAAAATGCAGGTTCTTTACAATTTGGTGGTTTGGTTCCCCGGGAATAAACAACAGCTGTTTGAGCTGCCATGAGATTAGAAGACGAATCTGTTCATATGATAAGCTTAACTAAGCAAACAAAATGCAGGTTCTTTACAATTTGGTGGTTTGGTTCCCCGGGAATAAACAACAGCTGTTTGAGCTGCCATGAGATTAGAAGACGAATCTGTTCATATGAGCCATGAGATTGGAAGACGCACAGCCATGCATGGAAATGACCAACGAATTGATATCTGAACTAAGAAAGTTCTGAAATCTCCAAAGAGGTCGGCTCTGCCTGGCAAGCAGGCCCCGCCGTGACGACCTGCTAGCCCTCCACGTCTGTGCGGCCCGGCAACAGGCACTCAGGCGAAATGGGCACTCAATCTGGGCTACGTCCTGAACTACGTCACTGAGCACTAGAAGGAGAACTCGTCTGTTGCAGATGTGTTGGATTGGTGTTCATGCCCTCTCGGCGCTGGTGCGAAGAAAAAGGGATGCAGCGTGGCGGCAATTGTACCGTGGTTGAAGATGATTACCTGCTTGCATCTGGTTGCAGATTTTTCTGCTGCAAGGGTCTCCTCGCAAGGTTCAGTGATGATGACACAGGGCTCCGGAGATCTTCATGTGTTGGTTGTCTTAGGGTGTTTTAGGTGTTCATAGTTCTTTGTGATTGTGTTACGATGTGCTTGTAAGGGTCAACTAGTTTTGTATTATTTCGTGATCTGAATGCAAGTTTACTTTCTAAAAAAAAGAGAACTACGTCACAACCGTTAGTGACAACTGCTCTAGGAGGAGAAGGGATTTTTTTAAAATAACATTATTTTATATATTTATTCTAAAAGTATCACGCTTATTAAAAAAATCAAAAAATAACGCGTTGTAGTCACGGGACCGGCCGAGACTTGTGATTTCATCATGGGCCGAAAGCCAAGTTTCGTCACGGCCTATGACGAAAGCACAAGTTTCGGCATGGCTGGTGCGGAAAGGCGCCAAACCAAGGTAGGTTCATCTTTCCTCTGTCTAATTTTCCGATTAAAACAAAAATTGCTCGAAACACAAAAGTATAATTATTCGTGATAAAATATATATGAAACATATGTGTTTCGACGAGTAGGTTCCATTTCCATGATCGGTTTCAAGTTAGGTCGACTCTAATTACTCAATTTTGGATCACAATTCACATAAACATTTGATGAATTTTGTCAAATTCATCGCATTCAGTTGACCGTTTGAATTTGTCTTTCATGAGTAGATGAATTTCACCCTTCCACACAACTTTATGTTTTAACCTTTTTTATTTTGACAGATATATAAATATTTTCTCTCTAATACTGTGTTTTCTATCATGGTACATTGAATATTTATGTGTGTCAAAATAAAAAAATTACAACATAAAATCTGCGGGGAACGGGTAGATCCGTCTACTCAAGAAAGGAAAATTCAAACGGTAGACCGAGTGTCACGAATTTGACAAAATTCATCATATGCTTTTGCGAATTGCGATCCAAAATTGAGGAGTTAGAGTTGACTAAATTTGAAACCGATCACGGGAGTGGAACCTACTCGTCGATACTCGATACACATATGATTTATATATATTTATCACGAATAATTGTACTTTTGAGCAATTTTTGTTTAAAAAAATTACACAAAGGAAAGAAGAACATACCTTGGTTTCCGTCCTTCCGGCACCAGCCATGTGGAAACCTATGCTTTCGTCATGGGCCGTGACGAAACATGGCTTTCAGCATGGCCCATGATGAAACCACAGGTTTCGGCGTGACGAGGGCACGCTAGTTTCCGAAATTTTGAAAAAGCGTGCTATTTTTCGAATAAATATTTAAAATGATATTATTTTAGAAAAATCGAGGAGAAGCAGGCTTCTCCTGGGCCGGTTCAGTCACTGTTGGCTGAGCTGGTGCTGTTGTTTTTAGTTTTTTTTTCAGTTGTTGTAATATATAGGCGGTAACAATCAGAAGTTGTAATTGTTTCGAACTCGCATTTGTGTTTCATTATGCTGTTGAACTCTAGAGATGTGCATTTTATTATTATTTTCTCCTGTGATGTAAAAGTCCGAAAATTGGAGGGCATCATGTCGAAATTCGTTGCTAAAAAACATTCAGTTAGCTGGTTTCCTCGAAGAATTTCGCCTGTAAATAACATAACAAGAGCCATTTTTGGGCTGTTCAAGAGCCAAGCTAAATGTATTTGTAAATTTGTTTTCCCTGGGCAACAAAGAGACTCAGAGAGGGTCGGGATTTTGTCATGTTTCTGGGAAGACTAGCTAGTGACTTGTCCAGTTTTTACAGAACAGTCAGTACAAACCCCCCGTGGTGTAGCTATTTTGGCTCATCCATTAATCATCATTAGGTTCCTTTTCTCCCTCATGCTCTAATTTGGTAACAAGACCATCATGCTAGATAACAAGGCAGTGAATCTGAACTGAAAAGTTTGGGCTTCTGTTACCCGTAGCACTAAAAATTTAGATACTACTGAGTTGATTTAGTTCATTGGTGTACATAAGCCTTGAATCCTCGATATGTTTGATGCGATGTAAAGCAGTTCTTCGAAGATCCTACTAATATGCAAAAAATCAAATATTCTAGCAGTAGTTAGTACCACGTAGTAGGCTTGGTTCATCACTACAGTACGGGATGTGCATGTATTACCTAACAATAATCTTGGTCAGATGCAGTTTTCATCGAGATATAATCGTACCGATTTTGAATCTGAAGATTGAAGGGCTGAAGCTACAGTTTGTAGTAAGAGAATCCAGTAGCATATAGTACTAATAAAGATCTTGATCTTTGTTTTGTTGCAAACTCACGCCACATCCTTGTATTCAAATTTCAAACTTGAAATGCAGCATCAAGAGTGATTACCTGTCAGTACTGATACACTAATGAATTGGAGCAATAATCACTGCCTGAAACATCAGACATTTATAGAGTTAAGTAATCCAGAAAAAAATGCAGACTGTTCACCAATTTGGTGGTTTGGTTCCCCTGGGAATAGACAACAGCTATGTGAGTTGCCATAAGATTGACGGAGCAATCTTTTCACGTGACCAATAAACTAGAGGCGTTTGAACTGACCAGCCAACTGGTGTCTGGAGTAATTGAAGTTCTGAAAAGTCCAAAGAGAAATTGAAGTAATGTCAGACGAGAGAATCCCAAATTATGTGCTCAAACCAGATACTCAAGCGATGTCAGATTGCAACAATGCAAGCGACCTCCGAGCATAGCCATCCGTGTGTGAGTGCAGATTTGGTGCTCCCGAGCTCTAGTGATCCTGCCCGTTTCAAAAAATAAAAAGACATATTTAAAAGTTTCAAAAAATTATGAAAAAAATCGTGTATGTTCCTACTGATATTTACTACAAACGTGCAAAATCTCAATGTAGAATACTTTACGATTTGAGCTACACAAAAAAGAGAAATATGCAGATCTGAGTATAGTGAACGATATAAAGTTTCAAAATTTCAACTTTTGTCTTTTTTGTGTAGCTCAAATCATAAATTATTTTGCATTGATATTTTTCACGAGTATAGTACATATCAGTAGGAACATGCATGATTTTTTTCATAATTTTTTAAAACTTTTAGATATGTTTTTTAATTTTTTGAAACGGGCGGGATTACTGTAGCTCAGGAGCATATACAGATTTCCGTGTGTTGCAGCCACTACTGCCAAATGAAGATTATAGTATCAGAGTTAAGGGAGAAAATTACAAAAAACTATCACAATTGGGGCTCTGACAACGAGTCAGTACCAATTGTGGTGATTTTTTCACAGCAGTACCAATTGTGACACTAATGACAACAAATCACACCGATTCCTATCTAAATGCAAATTGACCGCAATTCTGACCGACTAGACCCATTTGTCAGGGGTGACGTGGCTGTACACGTGGAGCATGAGCTGAGGTGGCCATGGGGCCCACCTGTCAGCCCCCAATCCTTTGCCCCTATTTTCTTTCCGCCGAGCCCCGCCGCCGCGTGCCCCCGTCACCGTTCCCCGCGCACCGCCCTCCTCCTCGCGCACGCCGCCACCGGGCCTCCTCCTCCTCACGCGCCGCCCTGCCCTGGCCGGGCTCAAGCTCGCCCGCGCGGTGGCCGTCCGACGCTTGCCTGCGTCCGCGTTTGCCTGCGCTCGCGCCCGTGCCTGGCCGGGGCTCGCCGGCGTCCGAGCTTGCCTGCGCCCGTGGCTGGTAGGCACTTGCCGGCGCCCGTGGCCGGCCGGCGCGTCCACGCTCGTCCGTGCTCGTGCCTGTGCTCGCCACGCCGCTCGCCGGCCGGCTGTGCGTGCGTCTACCCGTGCCTGTGCTCGCCACGCCGCTCGCCGGCGGGCCGCGCGTGCGTCTGCCCTTTCCTGTGCTCGCCGCACCCAGCTCCAATCTCGCGTCGCCTCACCCAGCTCCAGCCTCGGTGACACGCGACGCCCGACCACACGTCCGCGTTGCTCAACCTCAATACACGTCGTGTGCTCGCCGGCATGCCGGCCGGCCGTGCATTCATATATAAGCCCGTGCTGCGCCGGCGAGCCGTCCATGCGTGGTCGGCCGTGCGTCCACCCGTGCACGAGAGGCATCTATCGCGTAATCGATTGATCCATCGATGGTTGGCAAAGCTAGTTGCATGCGGGTCGCCGGCCGTGCGTCCGCCCGTGCACGAGAGCATGCATCGCGTGATCAATCGATTGATGGATCGATCGATGGTATGGCAAAGCTGCTGCATACAAGCTGCATCGCCGTATTATTTTTGAAAAAGGTTGAAAACGCGTATTATTTATCAAATTTAATTAAAAAATGTATTATTTTTAAAAGTAGCCGTCCACGTCAGCTCCTCCACTTTGTGTGTTGCCAACTCAGCCCGACGGATGGGCCACAGTTGTCAGTGCTGCTGTCAAACTGCGTTTAGATAGGAATCGGTGCGATTTGTTGTCATTAGCCCCACAATTGGTACTGACTTGAAAAAATCATCACAATTGGTACTGACTCGTTGTCAGAGCCCCAATTGTGGTAGATTTATGTAATTTACTCGAGTTAAGGTGCCATGTTCAGATAGTACCAACCATTTTGCCCATGCCAAACCAAGAAGATGCATAGCATCAATCAAAGGAACTGAGAATGCAACGTCAGAGTTCGTGCTTCCATCTAATTTCTCTGAATGATGAATACTCTGAACATATGTTCATTGTTTGAAGAAACAAGTACCGAATCTGAAGATTTGAGGACAGTATCAGCTAAATCAGGAAGCTACGGCAATGGCATTAACGACAGCCAGTGACAGTCTGACAGCACGGCCCAGCCACTGATGGAGCATGGAGTAAATCACGAACCCTGTTTAAACCTTACAAAATTTCCAGATAAAGTACTCCACGGAGTACTTGAATCCCGCATTAATTTCATGATCTGATCCGCCTATTTTTAATCCTCGAGTTAAAACCTTTCCTGAAGTAGTCACGCGAACCAAGGTCAAAACCACACATGCGCATGCAGACATGCAGTGACCTCCACGGTTTCAGAGTAATCCCACTAGTAATCCGTTGACTAACCTATAGTTCTATACTCGTGCGCGTTATCGGGCCATCGGATCGAGCCAAAACATCCACGACGTTTCCCGGGTCCAGGCGGGCTCGGATCGGGCGCTGATGGATCGATGCCCGAGCTTTAGCCTTCTCGAGAGAACATGTTCCGATCCAGTGGCGCTCCATCGCTCGCCGATCAAGAGGCATTAATCGCCGTCGCACGATCCCAGAACAGCATCTCACGGTGATCAAGGCGCTTGAGCCCAGATCACCATGTTTGAACTCTCGAGACTCGCGAAAACCCCTCGCCGTCCGGGTCCCCATGCGTGTCGGCATTAATCGTCGCTCGATCCCGATGTCTCGAGCATCAAGAGCGTCAGAGCAAGCGCATCTCTCACACTGATCAAGAGGAAAAGACGTTCAGAATATGCACTGGTTGAGCCCAGATCACCATGTTTGAACCTGGCGCTTCGCTGCCACCAAGAACGGGCTCGGATCTCAAACTTGCTCAAAAACTTCGAAATTTGAACTCTACCACAAGTGGTACTCGAACCTGCTGTTGTGGTAGTCTATTTGAGTGATGAAGATCATCATCCAGGTTGGTCGCGTGCACGTGGTTGCGTGATGGTCGCGCTGGGTCGTCCCTGACCGCGCCACAAGCGGGCAGCAAATGGCGGCAACCGGCAACAGGTGGGAACATTTCTTATTGTGGCAAGTGGCAACTGTTCTATTCTCTGTACTTGATGACGAGGCGAGAAAGAGGGCGGGAAGGTATGATTGTGTGGGTTTCTTTGCACTTTTCATGTCCCAACTTGCGGCGGCTCCGCTCAAGTGCTCAACCAATGTGCAACCTAGTTCTCAAAAGGGAGCACCCTTGCAGAAGGGGACACATACCAGCTTTTCTTAATCATCTCGTGTTATTTCTATAACTAGCAAGGTGGCCCTCGCAAATGCGAGGGCATCTACTGTAATTGGCTGCAAGTTTTCAAGATGTTTATTTTTTGCTTCACTGGTATCATATTATTTATTATAATGTGACAATAGATAAAATTATTCTACAACTACCTTAAATGTTTTGGTAAGCAAAATATCATGGATGCATGTAACACATTAGGCAGTATTTTGTGAGAAAATTATTACCATGCCATATTTTGAAACACCGATGTAAGCGATAAAGTGAACTATAGTTTTACTTGATGTTAGATTAGTACTCGAGGTTAGATATCTTCGATAAAAAAAACGTTGCATTAAGATAGGCCACATTTATAGATAGGCCACATTAAATAGTGAGAATTATCTTGTTAAGATGTTTCTACCACCCATTTACTTACTTGATGTCACAATGTACAAAGTTTTACAAATGTGAACATGGTGAAAACTTCGCATTATTTTTATATAAATATACTCCGAAAGATATTGTTTTAGGCATATTCGTTAACATGTTTATATCAATAGTTAAAGTTGGACACATGTATTTTCCGTGTTATGCAAAATGACTATGCGGCTTGGATAGCATAGTTCAACACTCTTAAAATCAGTCATCAGTTTCACTGTGCAACTGGATTTCATGTGTTCTTATCTTGAATATGTTACTGATATAAATACAGATACAATAGGCCAAATATGTCTAAATATAAACAAAGCAATATCAGCGAGGGCATTTCATGAGAACTAAGTGTATGCTTTTCAAGTCCTCGGATTAAAAGTATTGACACACTGTGTTGATAATAAATATGAAATCTATCAAGTGGGAATCTGTGCTGACTTATATTTGTTCGGTGGCAAAACATTCTCATCATATCCTCGTGGAATATGTGTTGACTCAACCATGTTTGTATCATTAAGTCGGCAATTTTCTTAGTCTGGGAGATGCTTCCTTTGATAGGGCGACTAATATTGTGACTTCATTAATACAACCTTCATACCAAAAATAGGTGTCTTAGATTTGTCCAAATATGAATGTACATAGACATAAAACACATCTAGATACAACCATATATGGGCAAATGTAATATACTTATTGTGGGACGGAGGGAGTATTAAAATTTTACGACTTCAAATTTCGAATGGCGGTGGAATACATATGTGTTGCAATGTAGTGCGATTAATTCCTTGGCTTTGTTAATCTTAAAATTTCACGGAGTCCAAACTTTTGCTTAAGTGTTGCAATGTTTTATGTTTGTGTGTTAATGTATCTGATGGCAGTCAAATAAATTTCTCATTTATGTGTACAATCACGAAAAGAACGTACTCCCTCCGTTCGCAATTAGTTCGGACTTTGTAAGGTTTGCCAATATATATAAAATATAAAAGCATTATCATTACAATCATCATCAAATGTATTTCGTATTATCCTTGTTTGGCATTGTGAATGTTTTATATTTTATTGCTACATCCATGGTCAAAATTTAAAATATTGATTTTCAGTTTAAACCTTTTGTAAATTGTCCATATTCTAGCAGTTATTACCCTTTTTTAGTTAGTCTAGTACATGTGGTTCGATTTTTAAACGGACGCAGTTATTTAAGTACAGACCTGCGTATATACGTGTTGTTTTCATTTTTTATTCAGCTAGCACATTCCATCCCAAGCTAGCCTAGGCTGGTTTCGCTGATCGCATCAATCAGGTTTTGCAGTTTTTTCTCTGAGTTTGGAGTTAGCTGCCCGTACATAGTGGTCAGTGATACGTCTCCAACGTATCCATAATTTCTGCTGTTCCATGCTTATATTATACCATTTGCTACATGTTTTATATACACTTCATATCACTTTTATGCATTTTCTGGGACTAACCTATTAACGAGATGCTACAATGCCAGTTTCCTGTTTTCTGCTGTTTTTGGTTTCAGAAAGTTACTTCTGGAAATATTCTCAGAATTGCACGAAACAAAAGGCCAAGTCCCTATTTTTTCAACACGTACACGGAGTCCGAAGGAGAGACGAAGGGGAGCCACGAGGTGGCCAAACCACAGGCCGGCGCGGTAGTGGGCCCCACCGCGCCGCCTAGTGGTTTGGGCCCCTCGGGGGTCCGCCGACATCGCCCCTTCGCCTATTTATTCCCCGAGACGTGAAAACCCTAAAGCACCGAGCCTTTCATCCAGAACATATTCGCTGCCGCCGCCGTCCTCAACCCTAACTCGGGGGGTTCTGAAGCTCTTCCCGGCACCCTGCCGGAGAGGGGAATCATCACCGGAGGGCTCTACATCGCCATGCCCGCCTCCGGAGTGATGCGTGAGTAGTTCATCCTTGGACCATGGGTCCATAGCAGTAGCTAGATGGTTGTCTTCTCCACTTGTGCCATCATGTTTAGATCTTGTGAGCTGCCTATCATGATCAAGATCATCTTATTGTAATGCTACATGTTGTGTTTGCTAGGATCTGACTTATATTGATACCTATGTGGAGCTGAATATTATATTATCATGTCTATGTCATTTGTGATCTTACATGCTCTCCGTTACTTGTTGAAGCCTTGGCCAAGTGAATACTTGTGACTCCAAGAGAGGGTATTTATGCATGATAGTTGGGTTCAACCTCTATTTAACCTGGGATAGTGACAGCAAGTTCTAAGGTTGTAGATGTGTTGTTGCCACTAGGGGTAAAACAGCAATGCTTTATTCAAGGATGAATGTATTATTTACATTACGCACATTACTTAATGCAATTGTCTGTTGCTTGCAACTTAATACTGGAAGGGGTACGGATGTTAACCGGAAAGTGGACTATTTAGGCATAGATGCATGCTGGATAGCGGTCTATGTACTTTGTCGTAATGCCCAAATGAATCTCATAGTAGACACCACAACTCACACATGCATGTTATATACACTTATCAATCGTCAATTGCCCAGCTGTAATTTGTTTACCCAGCATGTTAGTTATCTTATTGGAGAGACACCACTAGTGAACTGTGGACCCCGATCCATTCTTTTACATCTGCAATACAATCTACTGCAATCATTGTTCTCTACTGTTTTATGCAAACAAACATCATCTTCCATACGATACGTTTAACCCTTTGTTTTCAGCAAGCCGGTGAGATTGACAACCTCACTGTTAAGTTGGGGCAAAGTAATTTGATTGTGTTGTGCAGGTTCCACGTTGGCACCGGAATCCCTGGTGTTGCGCCGCACTACACTCCTTCACCAACACCTTCGAAGCAACCTCGTTTTCCTACTGGTTCAATAAAACCTTGGTTTCATACTGAGGGAAAACTTGCTGCTGCACTCATCATACCTTCCTCTTGGGGTTCCCAACTGACGTGTGACGTACAAGCATTGTTTCTGGTGCTGTTGCCGGGGAGATATTCCCTCGTCAACTTAGCGCTAGCAGTCAGCCTTTGAGATTTTTTCCTCAGTGCTATAATTCGGTACGGTAGTCTCGGCTGGTTTTTAAACGGATTACGTCTTTGGAGTCTACGACCGAGAGACGTGATATTCTCCACATAGATCGTGTCAAAAAACGCAACGTCACTATTTACTTTTCATAAAATCTCAGCCGTATATATTAGATCTAACTACTTAAATTAATTTAAATCATGTGGCTTAACGTGGTGCCTCGGAAAACTAACTCATTTCACTTTTAGTATATAATAGACTAGATCTTTCCAATGTGACTATTACATTGTGTGCATGTTCAGTTTTTAGAGTAATCTGAAATAATATCTGAAATAAAGACCATAACATCCTCATGCACCACACATATTTCACATGATCTTTCGATTTACCGCACTATAGAAATGATTGCACAATAGAAGAAGGAAAAATACAAACCCACTTCACTTCATTGATGTGAAAAAAACAAAATAAACATTTTCGGTTCACTATTCCAAGCATAACCAAGCAATTTCTCTAACTCTATAAACAATACATCCACTGTAAACCACAATCGCAGTCAGATTTGTCAGAACACTCGCCAAACTCCCGTTTCAAAAGGCCATCCGACCACCACCACGACGACACATAGCCATGGCATCCAAGGGCGTGTTATGCCGACGAGAAAGTGTGTCTTATTGGTAGGGCCATTCCAAGAGGACCCGACATAAATTTAACTGATTATATTATTATACAAAACTTCTATACTTCAGACTCATTTGCTGCATGATATAAAACATAATTTCTTACTGCTTAGTTGACATAATTAAGCACATAATAAGAAATGCTATTTAAATATCAATGCCATTTTTATACAGTTCTAATGTATATAGATAAAAAATACATTTTTATTGCGCTATATTTAAAAATTGATTTTGTATTAATATTTTGTTCATATATTTTATTTTACAATGCACGAACTATATAGTTTTTGTTCATATTTATGGTAGACATTTTTTAGTTCATAGGGTCTAGAGTAATATTTTAACACTTTTTTTTGCATATGAGTCGTTAAGCATATATATATTGCAGAAAATTCCAGAACACAAATTGAATTTAGCGAGATTTGTATTGTGTCCTGCATGGTCAAATTTTCTTGTGAGTTGTTATGGATTAATATAAGTATAAAATAAGTGTATGCTATCTACTTGGCATGTTAACATAGTAATCGCCGACTGATAAATTAATACAATAGATTAATACTATTTTCTACAATATGATATTCTATATGCTCACATGCGATGTAGTTGGCATCATTCGGCGTAAGAAAGCATTCCTAGCTGATTTTATAAGATACGGGACGATCTCCCACAGGTTAGAGGGAGTGGAATTAAGAAGAAAAAGATTCATGCCTTGACACGGTACAATTAACCCAGCTTGATCAGTATTTTTACTGTATGGTACAGTCATCTCTGTTTGCACGTCTCATGAGTACTCAATTTTTGTTTATGTGGTGATGTATTTGAATTTCTTAGAGTAATGTTGTCTGCACTGAAACATGTCCAGATACATGTGTGCAGAAAAAATGTTAGAAAGTCTTATATTTTAATACGGATTGAGTATCATTTTTCATTCCAGCTAAGCGTGCAACAAGTAACATCCGAGAGTTCCTCAACAATTTTATTATCAGACAGTAGCTAGGTGGTAGGATTACCAACTGGTTGGTACACATGGTGACATCATTTTCAGAGAAACAAAACAAGGTTACATCCACGGCAAGATTTGCAGAATCGTGGCTCGAGACAAGACTGTGAATGCTCATCGCACTGGATACATCATATACAGAAGACTTCAGAGTTTAGACAAACATTTATGCAAAGTTTCAAACTTGAGGACTGCCTACCCCTACTAATTAAAGGGCCGGGGCACGCGACGCGCGAACTCCGTGACCAGCGGACAGCGGTGTAGGTGTAGGTGCGTCGCACGTCGGGCCGTTGATGATTTGGAGGTGGTTGATACGGGAGGATCATCAGGGATTCAGGGTACGGATGGCACCCGCCGGGTTCGGGTGCGTGTTTGGCACCCCCATACCCGCACCCGCACCTTTTCCCCATCCCCATACCCGCCCCCATACCCGCCACCCGACGTGTACCCGTCAAGTTCTACCAAATCCTTCATAGATGAGAGGGAGAGGAGCGACGTGGCGGCGCGACCGGCGGCACAGATGGAGAGGAGCGGCGCGGCCGGCGTCCGGCGGCACGGATGGAGAGGGACGGCGGCCGGCGGCACAGATGGAGAGAATCACTGCGCGGATGGAGAGGGCGGAAGCGGCGGCGCGGAAAGAGAGGGCCGGCGTCCGGCGACGTGGAGGGAGAGGGTGCGCAACGGTGGCGGCGCAGAAATCTGTGCGGCCGCGGCGGCCAATGAGATCGAGTATGAGACATCGAGCTCTGCTTGAGAGAGAGAATATTGCGTGCGTGTTGTGTGTGTGGAGCCGTGGATGGATGCGTGCGTGGTGGGCTTCGTGGTGGGCTGGGGGTCCGTGGGCTGGTGGCGTGAGTGCGTGCGTAGTGGGTGATGTGTGGGTGTTATGTGTGTGACATGTGGGGTACACAAGTTTGTCGGGTCTGCGGGTTGGCGGGTGCGGGTTTGACACCCCCATACCCGCACCCGCTAGACCCGGCGGGTTTAGATTTCACCCACTAAGCAGCCCCGTGTGTTTTTTTCACATCAAACCCTCCCCATTTAATGCGGGTACCCGTCTGGTTAGCGGGTATCGGGTACCCATTGCCATCCGTAATTCAGGGTCTCGTTTGCTCAGGGTGGAGACCATGTGACGTCTTGGAAGTTCGGCGCTATACTATGCTCTTCGACGGTACGTACTACTGTAGGTGAAAGGCAGCTACGCATGTGAAAAGCTAGCTGGGTTGTTTCTTGTAAGCCGTGGCTGACTCGTCACGTTTTTTTTTTAAGAATTCCCAGTCTTTTACAGTACAGCTGTAGTATCTGAACTCACGTACAACTCACACCACACACACACTCAACACCACACGCACGCCACCTGTGCGCAAGCTAGACCTAACCAGACTATACTAAGCTTATGAGCCTCCGTGAGCCTAGACCTACTGGAAAACCCCTGTGGTGGTGGGCACACCACAATACCACTGACTAAACCACGGTGGAATCGGCCCAGAATTTAGAACTGGGGCAGACTGATTATGGCTCAGCCTTCTGCGTAAACGCAGCCTAAAGCCGCTTCACAAATTTGCTACAGCGCGAACACTGTTCAAGAGAACAGTGCATCGCTGAACACTGTTCACATGCAGTGGCGGCGCTAGGAATTTACCACCGGGTATTCATAGGTATTCATTTTGTCAAAATCATCACTATATTTGATCAAATTGTCACTATTTTGCTATAATCAACACTGTTTTGCAAAAATCATGGGTATTCCCTTGCATACCCAGGAATACACCTGGAGCCACCCCTGTTCACATGAACAGTGCCGCGCAGGTGAGACATCCAGAAATTCGCTCCCGCGGGAGTCGAACCCGAGCGGGCTGGTGAGCCACCGCTCACATAACCACCACGCCACTGCGTGGTCCTCCTAACTCGTCCACGTTAAAACTGCTAAAACCGGTCTTGGACTAATCGAGTCACGATGTTACGATGCAACGGAAATTTGAGAGGCTTGTACCTACAAGATTTGTACTCGTTCATGCGAGCTACTGCGTCCGACGGATGACTACGCAGCAAGGTGCTCTGCTCAGGACAACCCAGGTTCAGGGAATGAGTAACCTGTATAGTATGGCTGTATTGTGTATTGTACCTAGCACGTGTGCACCATCGTGCCCATTCGTGTGTTAACTCCTCCCATCATGTCCACAAAGAAAAACAAAACTGGCATAAACTAATTTTAATTCGCAAAAAAAACATAAACTAATTTTCGCGCGTCAGTCAAAGTTATGGAATTACATTATGCAAATAAAAAATAAATGTGCGCAACAAAATACAAAATACGGTTAGGACATGGGAGCTCTGCCAACGATGGCACGCTCACGTACAGCTATGACAAAATCCGCGTCCGTGCTATCCTCTACACACTTTAAGTCATTTCTCTCGAAAAAATAGACAAATGATAGTCACCATAGACAGAATAGAACCTGAAGGGCTGAAAGTACTCCCTCTGTTCCTAAATGTTAGGTGTTTTAGATTTACACATATTGTTTAGCTACGTACAAAAATGAGTAAATATACACATAAATGTGTCTAGATACATTTGTGTGCATATGAATGTGGACAAAGTGTAAAACATCTTATATTTGGGAACGGAGGGAATATCTAGTATAAGGAGATGATACAAAACAAAAAGTTAATGGTATCTTAGCTCAAGGCGGTCTTAAGATTTTAAAGAGGTTGCTTGAATGAGATAGGTATATCCCAGTCGTCGCTCATGATGGTCTGATCGAAATGTAGGCAACCTTTCGCATGGTGTTTTGTCATGTCTAGTATAAGGAGATAATACAAAACCAAAAGTTGAAACGTTGGACATGTCCGCCTCCTTCATCGGTGCAACGCCTATACAAATATACATGACGAATAGAGATGTCAGCGGAATCAGTACCGAAAATCGAAACTTACACCTCGCTGGCCACCCTTTTACGGAAAAAAGAAATAAGAAAGAACATGGTGTGGATACATGAGAAGTGGCGCGATTGAACTCTTAATTACTCGCAATCAAAATCCTAGTTAATTAGTCAAAGAGACGAGAAGTCAACGAAGTCAACATCGACGCCATCCAAAAATGCTCAAACCATTACAACATCCAAATCTACCCAAAACATTTCACTATCACATCACAAACTAAACAAAGAATCCAAAGTAAAAAAAACCAAAGAAGAAAAAAAAACAAATACTCCCATTCCATCCATCTCCTTTCCATCTCCTTTCGCCCTTTCCCTTTCCCCATCCCACGTTCTCCAGCCTCCCCACAGGCCTATACTACTAGAGTACCACCACCACTGCAGAGCACTGGATCTCGCACGCATATCTCCACTCCACCGCCCGCCCTCCCGCGCTATCTTCCGGCGAATGCCACCGCCCTCGCCGCCGCCTCCCACCGCCCAGTGAGCGACCCGCGGCCAATGGCGCGCTCCCGCCGCCCCCAGCCGCAGCCGAGGTCCCCGCCCAGCCCGAAGGAGCCGGACGTCGCCGCGGGGTCCGCGTCCCGCCCACGGCCCCGCCGCCGGCTGCGCGTCCAGAGCCCCTCCCTCGCCTCCGCGCGCCGCGCGGCCGCCGCCCCGCCGTCCACCCCGCCGCTCCGGTGGCCCGGGGACGCCGCCGCCCCGCCTAGCGGCGCGTCCGCGTCTGTGAGGAAGATCGCCGCGGCGCTATGGCGGGTGCATCCGCCGCAGGCGCCGCCGCGGGAGTCCGGGGAAGCGCGGCGTCGGTGCGAGGTAGGACTTGTCTCGAGATCCTCGTGGATCTCATCTCCCGGTGGTTGTGTGTGTCTAAGCTGCTGTGGCGCTCTAGGGTTTCATGTGGCGGTGCTTTGGGGGAATCAGCGGTGACGTAGTAGTTTGGAATTGGGTGGTTTGCTGCTCTATGGTTCCTAGTTTTGTCGGTCGTAGGGATGGCCAACTTGAGCCTCTCCTAAAAGTTTATGACCCGATTGTTCTGAAAGCTATGCTATCTGTGCATCCAGTGGGTGAAGGGATCGGGTGTGTTGGCTGCAGATTTTGTCACAATGCTGTTATCGCAGCACATTGTGTCACCACTCACCAGTTCGAGGGGTGAAGTCGTGAAGGCACCATTTGAGGGTGGGGATTTTGAGCTCGAGGTGGAATTTTAGCATCTCGCAAAATGGGACATCGAACCTACAGCTTATATTGAGTTGGACTTTGATCGCTTAGTAATGATTAGCAACTTGGCTGATCAAATTTTTGTTTAGGAAGAGATAGCAGAGTACTTATGTGCGGATCAATTTGGAAGTGCTATTTTGTTGCTTTTCTGCTTAGATTTTAGCAACTCCATTTTCTGTATTGAACCATTTGGCGATCATTATGGTTCCAGATTGCTTAGTTTTCCGTGTATCTTCATCAGTTGGGGCCAGGGATGTCGTATCTCTATTTTTCCATTATTATCTTCACAGTACTCTAATTAGGTTGCTCGTGGTCCCTAGATATTGATGCTGTTAGTGTTACTATCATACTCCCTCCGTGTCAAAAAGTAAGACGTTTTAGCTACTTACCACACACATGTATCTAGACATGTTTTAGTGCAAGATTCATGTGTGTGGTAAGTAGCTAGAGAGTCTTACTTTTTGACACGGAGGGAGTATTATGTAATGGTGACCAGATTGTTTTTCTCAGTTTTTACTCCATTTGACATGTAAACTTTGTAACACACTCTATTAATATGTAGTTTTCAATTATCTGTGGCGAGCTAACATAACGAATTTGCAGCCTAACCCGAAGCCTCTGCATACGCCGGATCAGTGCATTTACTATAAATCTGTCCTGGAAGGCAGGTCAGGAAAGCCTCTTGTCAATGGCAGCATTCATGAGGTATGTTCCTTGTTCATGAATTGATACTTAGAGTACAGTTAACCACCTTCATTTCTTATGTTGTTTTATTCATCAAATATTTTTTATCCTAAATTAGGTGGGAGCTTACTCTCCATCACCTCGAATCGAAATGGAGGTGGCAACCAAGTGGGACCGTCGGTGCCTAAACACATCCAGGGACGCTGACTATGATTCCTTTGACCAATATCCAGTGACCACTGATGCAGAAGTCTCTGCACTAAAAGCAGAGCTTATGCAGGCCCGCAGCCGGATTCATGAGCTTGAATCTGAGAGTCGGTCTGCAAAAAAGAAGCTTCATCACATGTTAAGGAGCCTTTCTGAGGAAAAGGCTACCTGGAGGAGCAGGGAGCATGATAAGGTTCGAGATATCTTTGATAATGTTAAAGAGGGTCTGAACCGGGAGAGGAAGAACCGGCAAAGGGCAGAAATTATGAATTCCAAATTGGTCAGTGAGCTATCTGAGTTGAAGTTGGTAGCAAAGCGATACTTACAAGATTATGAAAAGGAGAGAAAGGCCAGGGAGCTTATGGAGGAGGTGTGTGACGAATTAGCGAAGGAGATTGCGGAAGACAAAGCTGAGGTTGAGGCTCTGAAGAGTGAATCTATGAAGATGAGAGATGAGGTGGAGGAAGAAAAGAAGATGTTGCAGATGGCTGAGGTTTGGCGTGAAGAGAGGGTTCAGATGAAGCTTGTTGATGCAAGGCTGACGCTAGACAGCAAGTATTCACAGCTGAGCGACCTTCAGTCTGAGATTGTGGCTTTCCTCAGCTCCCACCGAGGCAATAGCATAGATAAAGAAACAGTAAGAGATGCAGAAAGGCTCAAGGAAGCAATTTGCTCTATGAAGTTTCATGATATCAAGGAGTTTTCTTACAAACCACCACCTGCTTCAGAGGACATTTTTGCTGTATTTGAGGAGCTCAGGCAGAGGGAAGATACTAGCGAGAAGGAGATTGGGCAGTGTAACGGAGATACCCCCACCAGTCATGCAACAAAGATCCATACAGTAAGTCCTGAAACTGACAACTTCCTGGAAAAACCATCAAAGAAGTATACCCACCAACCCTGTGCCAGAAATGAAGAGGAAGATGATAGCGGGTGGGAGACTGTTAGCCATGTTGATGAGCACGGCTCTAGCAACTCACCAGGCGGAAGTGAACCATCAGTAAACGGCTTCGCTGGACAAAATGGCGCATCAGTGAGCGGAACAGACTGCGATGACTGCATTAGTGAGATCAGTGAAGTCTGCTCGACAACAGCAGAGAAGTACCGGAAGAAAGGGTCTTCTTTCGCCAGACTCTGGAGATCATCGAACAACAACGGCCGTAAGAAGATAGGATCAGAGTTACTCTCGAGCGGAAGAATGTCAAACTCTGCCCTTTCGCCTACTCTGAAGAGCAGTGAAGTGTGCACGGTTTCACCAAGCGTAGGAGAGTGGAGTCCGGAGTCGGTAAACCCACACGTGGTTCGCGCAATGAAGGGGCGCATAGAGTGGCCTCAAGTCGTGCAGAAGCACAACCTGAAGTCCAACCTTCTGGACTCGAGAGCCGACGGCCGCAAGCTCCAGCTGCGACAAGCATTGAGGCAGAAGATATAGCATGGCCCCAGTCAGACGTATCCTCTATGGCTGAACATAGAACGACCTTGCCTCGCTGAACTGGAAGAAGGATCATTGCATCATTGGCCCTGAAATTTGTGCTATCACTGGCTGTACCTAATTCATGTTCGGATAGCCCTTATACCTCGAGTAGAAAATTCACGACGTCCATGTAATCAGATGTAATAGTTGTAGTAATCTTCAGTCAATGCATTGCTTGATCAAGTTTATAGCTTCTTCCTTAATGCATCCTTCGTTCCGTTTCTGCTGTTGAAATCTGACATTCTGTATATTCTAGTAGTATAACTCCATAGCTGGTCCTGGGGACCATGTATCTTTCATCCTTCTAATATGCCTCCTCCAATGCCCATTATTTTCTTTTTCATCAATAGTTAATCATGGCAAAAGTTGACATACTCCTTTTGCCTCTCATCTAGACGAGATGTGTCTATAAAGAAGAGATACTTCTCATGTTCCATGAGTCTAGCTTGTTCCTCCATTTCAATTTTCTTCTCCTCCAATGCTATCTTCCTCTCCTCCGCCGCCACCCTTCTAGCCTCGGTCTCCTCGTGCTTGAGCCGTGCCAACTTCCTATCCTCAGCCGCCTCCTTTCTTGCCTTCACCATTTCCACCATATGCTTTGTTAGCTCATCTTCTCCTCCTTTCTTCTTGGTCTCTTTTGCCGCTTTACCTCCCGTTGGCCTTTTTGGATTAGCGTAGGAAACCGAGTTTGGGGTCGGGCTTCTCTTTGGGTTGGCGTCGTCGTTAGATCCATCTTCATCACCAAGCAACACCCGATCTACGGTTGGAAAGTTTATCCCATCCAAGCGATCACGACTCTTCATTTCTCTTCATCCTTCAACACTTCATAGCAATGAGTCAAAACAAATGGTCTCCCTTTCTTTACACCTCCCTTCTTGTTCTTCTTATCCTCCCCACGAAACAAGTTGTGTGCAATATTGAGCTAGAAGGAGAAGAGAACAAGTTAGAAAAACATAAAATATAAGATAGCACAGAGGTTCACACAAGGAAATGCCGCTTACCCTATCAATCTCATTTGTTCCACTTGGGTTTAGGGCATCCACCGCCGTCATTGCCGCCGTCCACCTTTGACATTCCGAGTTTATCAAGGACCACCGAGACCGAAGAGATCTATTGCTACGCTCAATTCCACTCTTGTGTGTGTTGTAGTACATCGTCATCCTATCCAATATGTGCTTAGTGATTGGGCCGTCGCAACGGCGGCATCCAAGACACATTCAACCATGTGTTGCATAGCAAAACATCATCTTGGACGGTGTAGTTAGCCATCCTTCCTCTTGGCACCTCCAACAAACCCTCAGCTTCGTCATCCATGTCTTCATACTCGTGATCGTTCTCATGTACTTCATTGGTTTGAGACCAATGAGAACTTTGAGACCCAACACCCATTTGTGTCAAAAAATCATCATTGTTGGGACTACAAAGGAATGAGAACTATTCAACTAAACATCTTTGCACATTTGTTCACAATGAACAACAAAAAGAAAAGAAAATCATATTGGGCATTCCGTCGAACAAGTCGGTGGCATCGGCGCCCGCACATGCTCCCGGCGCAAAGAACTCCGTGTGTCCATCGGCGGCCGGCGCAATGAACGGTGGCGGCGGAGGAGGAGGAGGCAGAGGAGCAGGCGCAGCTTGCGGCACGGCCGTCGACTGCTTCGCGCGCTTGGGCGCACCAACCACTTTCCTCCCCTTGGCCGCCGCCGCCGGAGGTCGCTTATTGGAGACGACTTTGCGCGGCTTCGCAGCCGGCGGAGCGCCGACAGGGTTCGCCCGTGGCGGCATGAAGAGCCCGCGCGCGATTCGACGGCCGGAGTTGGTGCGGCGCCGCCGGCGGAGGGGGTCAATCCAACGCTAGGGTTTGCGGCGGCGCCGACGGTCGAGGCGTCGCGGCTGTAGGGACGGGTCGGTGGAATGTCCGAGCGGCCGTCCATCGCCGGAATTTGGCCGGCGGCGGCGCGGGAGAGGGGCGGGCGGGGCGAGGGCGCGAGCGCGGGAGGGTTCAGATTGGCGGTTGGTAGCTCGCGCCAGATTTGGTGTCGTCCCGCGTGCTATAGTCGCCGCCCCAAATTTGGGGCCAAATTACCGCTTAGCAGCGCGCTGGACGTTTTTTCAGCGCGCGCGGGTTTTTACCGCTGCCGCTGGAGCACTGGATTTCGCTCCGCGCGCGCTAAAAAATCGTTATTTCCAGCGCGCGGTCCAAATAGGGCGGCTGTTGGAGATGCTCTCAGGACTAGCGTTTCCTTATCACTTCGAAAACAATAAAATTTCACAATAATCTGTATATCTTTTTTTTTTTTTGGTATTTGTTGTTCAGCGCAGTTGTAACTTTAGGAAAAACAATCTCTTAGATCTTTGAGTTAATTATTTAGTATCCGTGAATCAACTGTGCTGCATCAGGCTTTCGCTGGCTTCCATTGTTGGGCTGCATCATGGGAAACATCGGCCCATCTATATTGGGCGTTCTTCAGTTACAGCCCAAACAAACAAACCGAGCAGAGCCGCCTTACTGGAAACAGAGCGATGCGCTGTGCCGGTGCAGCGCTCTCGTTTCGTTTATTAGTCCCACCTCGCGCAGCGAGACCGCGAGTGAGGCGAGGACGCGCTATATAACCAGACCCTGGGCGCCAGGGAGAGGCATACCTTTCTCGGCCTTTTGGCTAAGATCAAGTGTAGTATCTGTTCTTATCAGTTTAATATCTGATATGTGGTCCAAGTGGCCACAACGATATTAAATTAATTTTTTATGGGAAAGGGCCCACCACAGTAGCTTGCAACAGGGGCCCTTACGTGTTGCTTAGGCGTTGCACTACTGCCTAGGCCCGGCGCACCCCAACCAAATCGAATGCAAAAGAATTCACTAACACACCGCCTCTGTCCGTTCTTGGCTATGGAGGTTGCTGGTTCAGAAACTGACGAGGAAAAAGATTTTCGTGCTACCTAGTGACAGTTCAGATTCAGTACTTCTAAAGGCTACCTGAAGCTGCTCTCTACAAATACAAAGCATCAGAATAATTGATCGGAAAGCTTTTATCGAAAATAGAGGGAGCATATGAATTGGACTGTCAAATGGATCTGTTGCTTTCTGAAACTCTACGGTCCCTCAAGGTTGCGGTTGTATCACGCGAACGCGAATGATATGATTCGTCTGTGGGAGGTTGTTCTCCAGCCACACACTCCAATTCGTATTCAGGTCTGCGATGCGAGCGATTGCTCTGGCCTGTCGTTGTTACTTTCGTGGTCTGTTAGGTACAAACCTCTGCCTGCGAAGGACTCTAATCATTAACAGAACCAGGTGTATAGCACGATTACTATCACTAACATGCTAGGGATGGCAACGGGTCTGCTCCCCACCGGAAGTGCCATCTCATCCCATCTCCATTTAACAATGGGGGAGCATTTTTTCCATCCCCACCCTCACCAGGTTCGGGGCGGGGATCGGTTCCCGTTAAGAAGTTAAATTCAAAAGGTATTGTCATAATCTTATGATTTTACACTCTCAAAACACAAATGCACGCAACTTGTGTATCACATATGTGGTAAAATGATAAAAAAAATTAGGACTCCCTCTGTCCAAAAATAAGTGTCTCAAATTTGCAGAAAAGTGAATGTATCGATATATGAAATATGTCTAGATACATCTATTTTTGGACAAACTTGAGACACTTACTATGAGACGGAGGGAGTATTATATGTTGAATCTATACTACTATTAAAAGAGCAAACTTGTGTTGTGCTATGTTGATACATTATATCAGAGCCGTCCAATATGATCAACTTTCCAGATCGCAACAAACCCTTTTAGTTCGTAATAATTACCAAGATTGTCATCACTAAAAAACAAGCCGATCAATTCGACGGGCCCGGACGGGAAGTCCAACGGACGCAGGCGGGAGGTGGAAGTCGCACGGCCGGCGCAGGCAGGGGCGGCCGGCCGACGTGGTGCTGGGCTAAGCTTCGTCGGGTTGCGCGGTTCTCCGATCAACGAACTAGCTAGCTAAATCCTATGCGAATCGATCGGATCGATCGTACGTGCTAGCTAGCAACGATTTCTGAGCGCACCTGAGTGCACTATGCGAATCGATCGGATCGATCGTACGTGCTAGCTAGCAATTAGCTCAAGGATAAGGGAACTTGGACCTTATCCTCTCACGGCTGTCACCGGTGGACACTCGCCGAGCTGCTCCGGGTGCACATCCTGCCGAAGTCGGGGCGTGTCCCCCACCGATGTTCGATCTTCGTCGCCAAGGCCTTGTTGTGCGCAGCGAGCGGCAAATGCGGTGACTTCAACGGAACTTGTTTCCAATCGACTGGAGCAGGTGTCTCAGCGGCTGTTCCTCTTCTTTTCGGCGTCTCCGGCGTGACGGCGGCGACATGGACGGCTGCGGAACGAGAGCTGCAGAATCGCCCAGGGTTGTGTCTGTTTTTTCTTTTTTCTCAGGGTGTTTTCTGTAAAAGGGGTCTGGAGGTTTCCAGATTAATACCGATGTATTTCATGTATTATTAATCCAGATGCAGTTTTCTCAAAAAAAAAAAATTATTGTACTCGCTCAATGGGTTAGTTTTGCTGATTTGAAAGGTAGACGGAAAGATTCATGCCTGTCTCGCATAAAATAAATTATGAGACGTGCGATTGCACATACATGTGTACTAGTACTATTAAACAGACCACACTCAATAAAATACTACAACTTA
Source organism: Poa pratensis (assembly GCA_947311845.1). Classification (NCBI taxonomy): domain Eukaryota; kingdom Viridiplantae; phylum Streptophyta; class Magnoliopsida; order Poales; family Poaceae; genus Poa; species Poa pratensis. Next base: position 56,194,767 of record CAMZMU010000035.1, read on the forward strand.
AATATAAAAATATAGTAATTTATATGTATACGTTTATACAACGGGGAATGGCGGGGAACGGGGATGGGAGACCTTTTAATCCCCATCCCTGTTTAACATGGCGGGGAACGGGGATGGGAGACCTTTTAATCCCCATCCCTGTTTAACATGGCGGGGATGAAAGTTCGCCATACCCATCCCCTAATAGATGAATTCCCCACGGGTATACAGGGCCCCATTGCCACCCCTATAACAGGCTCCATGACGCTCTTACATGATTAGGCAACAGGGTAGAAAAATACTGAAGTCACAAGAAGTAACCATTTACGGTTGAATCAGGATCATCAGATCTCTCATAAACCCGCAAAAAAAAGATACACAGGTATGACAGAGCGCTTGAACCAGTATCATCAGATACACAACATGTATAACAGAGCGACAAATAACCGCAGAGACAATAGAAACAACAGGTGACCAAACACAGATCCATAAGCAAACGATTGGATAGTTTATTTAGTCGGCAACATCTCAAACAAACCATACTGATACGCTGGTACAGCAGCATAATGGGGTGACAATACAACTTGCATCAAGCAAGTAACGGTTTTCACGGCAACAATGGCCTCACGTCTTCAATATAGAGAAGAAATAGCTAGAAGTATCACACGGTTCAAGCTCTCGAGGCTTCCAGTACTATCTGGGTAGCACACGATATGCGATATTTTGCGTACAAGCATTTATAGGCAAGCTTAGAAGCCGTGGATCTTGATGAGGTCCTTCTTCGCAATCCCAGCCTAGCAGAAAGGATCAAAAGTCTATCAGATGCTGAAATGTTAACAAACGACGAATGGTGTCCATGTTGAGAGAGGGTAAAAGTACCTGAACTAGGAAAGTAGCAACATTCTTACGCTGATCACCCTGAAGCTGAATGACCTGCAGATAGTGAACTGGCAAGTCAGTATACCAACATCATCAGAGAATTGAAAACAAGTTGAAGCATGGCAGACAGTATCATACCTGGCCTAGCTCGGAATCCTGGACTACTGTGCCATTGCAGCAGAATTCCTTCTTGAGATCCTTGAGGATCTTGTTGTAACTGTACTCTTTCTTCAAGCCCTGAACAGTAGTCAGACTCTTCCTGCCGTTGCGCTGCTGGATGCGCACATGCACATAATCTTTTGCTCCTGGGCCTGCACCAGCATCCTCAGCATTTGCCTCAGAAAAAGGATCTACAAAGGAAGACACCATATTATCAGAAAACATGTAGAGCTCATGTACATACAAAGGGCAAGATGTACATATTAAACATCAAACCCTTTCTTAGGGTGAGAAGGTGACTAAAAAATTTCACACTTGCTCAACAATCGAGATTTAAGAAACTCAGAGTAACATGCTATACATCAGAGTATAAAATGTTCAATTTAGCATTTACTTCAGGAGCAACAGACATGGATAATGAAAACATACCGAAGGCAGATGGAAGTGTAACGTCGAGATCAGACATGAAACTTGGTTGTTGAGGTTTGACTGGCACCAAACAGATCAAAGTTTATTGCTCCGCTTTTAGTGGAAGCTGCACAAAATCACCATATTCATTCAATAGTGAGTAATGAGTAATAAATGTTTAAAAACAAATAACAACTGAAGAGGATTTTCAGGCCTAAATTGACTACTAGACTACAAAACGTTGCCTACACAAATTTATCGATAATAACAGACCAATAGATCCACATGCCCTAAGAATTCTTAAACCGTATCCACACATACACAAGGAAACTCCACGATCTGAAGTACTTGACCCAGGAAACAGATTACTCTCTGAATATATCACACAAATCAACACATCTAACCATTTCCCTACCACCAGGAGCCGAAGAATCCACCTATTCTCCCTTCCGCAACACCAGAATCGAACGAACAACATCTAATTAAGCCACACAGGATTCTACCAGCCCAGATCGGCAGAGTAATCCTTCGGCCGTAAGATTTTCCCCAGCTTTTACCCCAACTACTAATTAATCCCCTAAATTCCGACCACCGAACAACCAAAACGAGGCAGATCGCCTCCTCTACCCCTCCTCAGACACCATGCACATCAAATCCAGGAGAAAACCGCGTAATCCCAACGCCCCCAAAATTCCCCACGCCGTGGCTAGAACTACGAGATCCGCCAGAATCACTAACCGCGGAGGTGCCGAAGGGATCGGAAATTCGCGACGAGGTGGGATTGAAGTCCTAGAATTCAGGGATTTAATCGGGGAGGGGAAAGCGGGCCGTTACCTTTTGCTGGTCGAGGGGACGCGGTGCGAGGAGAGAAGAAGGTTCGAGGTGAGAGGCGGATGGATATGAGACGACTCTGGCCGGGAGGGAGGTGTGGCGCAATTATAGCACGAAGGAGGAAACGTATAATTATAATAATTATTTTTTAGGACACGTATAATTAGGCGAACCGCCATGGCAAGAGAGCGGCTGTACACGGCTCTAGGGTTCCGGATTCCTGCCGACCCATCGAGAAAAACTTATCCTACTGTATATAAAACTTCGTGCGATTCACCCCTCAAATCGCGTTCCACGTCGCCCCACAAACCGACGGCCGTCCGATCACGCTTCAAGATTCGTGTTTACTGTAGCAGTGCAATTTCTTCCAATCGCGAGACGCCACGTTGCCCCGCACGGTTATTGGCGCAGTCACTTTTACAGAAAAGAACCCACAACTTTCAGAACCAAACCCGCAGTCCATTCTACTATATATAAAACTTCTTGCGATTCACCCCTCAAATCGCGTTCCACATCGCCCCACAAACCGACGGCCGTCCGATCACGCTTCAAGATTCGTGTTTACTGTAGCAGTGCAATTTCTTCCAATCGCGAGACGCCACGTTGCCCCACACGGTTATTGGCGCAGTCACTTTTACAGAAAAGAACCCACAACTTTCAGAACCAAACCCGCAGTCCATTTTTTACGCAGCGAAGGACCTATTCGCAAATACACGAAAACACACGGACTTTTCCGTAAAAACATCCTCAGACTGGCCCTTCCCCTTTCTTCCTCGCGCGCGACGCGAAGATCGCCGACGACGCCGCTGCGCGCCGCCGCCTCTCCGCTTCTCCCCGTCCAAATCGCGGCCCACAACGGGATCCGCCGTCTCCGCTTCTCCCTCCTCGCTCACTCTCGCTTGCCAGGACGCTGTTATTTTGCCGGAATCGACGCCGCCGTCCTCGCGAGCCGTCGCCGCGACCGCGCCCCTCCGGCGAAGCTCCGACGACCTATACGTGGCGGCGCCGCCACCTTCAGACAGATCGCGATGACGCACACCCGCCGCAGGCACTCGCGTGTCCCGAAATGCCGTGGAGCGACGCCGGCGTCGACGCCTCCGCCGCGGCAGCTCGGCCGCGGTGACGTCACGCCCACGCCACAGTGGGCCTGGGCCGAGCAAGACGGGCTCCTAGCTGGGCTGGGCCGCTTCGCGCGCGTCCGGACGGCCTTTTTTTCCTTCTATTTTACATTTCAATTTTCCAATATTTGTATAACTTTTCAAATAAAATTCAAATTCAATTGAAACCAATTTCATAGAAAATTTAAAAATCAAAACAACAATTTGAGAAACTTAGTGATCTTTTCCAGATTATTTCGATTTCCACGCAAAAAAAACTTCCCAAAGTTATTTCAAATCATAAATTTTACACAAAATTTAAATTCCCAATCTTTCTTCAAACTGTAATAAAAACCACACAAAAAAATGTGACTACTTTTGGCATAATGCAAACATATCTAAAAAGCTTAAATTTGGTGAATATGTGGAAAAGGAAAACATATTCAATACCTCTATTAATTTCAATTTCCCAATATTTGTATAGCTTTTCAGACAAAATTGAAAAACAATTGAGACCAATTTCATAAAAAAATGTAAAAATCAAAACAGCAATTTGAAAAACTTAGTGCTCTTTTTCAGATTATTTCAATTTCCACACAAAAAACCCCCCAAAGTGATTTCAAACCAAAAAATTTACACACAAAATTTGGATTGTACATCTTTCTTTAAAATGTAATCAAAACCACACAAAAAATATGACTAATTTTGGCATAATACAAACATATCTAAAAACTTAAATTTAGTGAATATGTCAAAAAGAAAAACATATTCAATACCTCTAAAAATAGATTGAATTTAATGAATCTCAAATAATGTGTTCACTCTGATTACGAAGTTAAATAAAACTTTTAAGGTAACATAAAAACTTACTAAATCATTTTGAAATAAATTAATATTTACAACTAATTTAACTTAACTTCCTCCAATTATGCAAACATATTTAATAAATGCTAGAACAATTTAGCATTTCGAGATAACCACAATATATTTCTTCTAATTATGGTACTACAAAAGAAAATTATAGCATAATGAAACCGTATTTGAGCATTTCAAATTAGCTGCCATGATTGGAAGTAATACAACCTAAATCTCTCTAAATACATGCTTACAGTTGAAACACTGCTTGATTAGACGAATATTTAGATAAAATGTAAAATCATTTATTCTAATTATGGATTCATTTCAAATTGACTCCAATAAATACTCACACAATATATACCCTCCAGTTATTCATGTAAATAAAATATTTTGGGAAAAAACACAAACATATCATTCCAATTCGAACAGACTAATATTTTCAGATGATATAACTAAATTCCCACCAATTATGCAACTCAATTTAACAAATACTCAAATTGAACTTACTTCTCCCTAATTATATAGTTACATTTTAATAATGCTTCACTACATGCATATTCCAAGAAATCACAAATTCATTTTTACTTTAAAGGTGGATTGCATATAATATATTTCTTCAGACAAATTATTCAACATACATATTTACAACCAAAAAACAACATTATATTTTAGCATACCCATAATATATTTCCCTTACATTATGGTGCTAACTAAGATACTTAACTCAAAATGTAACCACATTTGAACTTACAAAATCCCACCATTTTTTTAAGCACAAAACTTTTCTTAACTCAAATAATACTCATACTTCAATAATTTTTCCAATTTTTTCCAAAAAAATATATCAAATATTTAGTAGATTTCCCCAATTCAAATAATATTCGCATTCCAATAATTTTCTTACACAAAAAAAATGAGATTTATGAAATTTGTCAAACTGTGGTAAGTTTAAAAAAAGGTACCTATTTCTGCCAAATAAACAAAAAAAGTGAATGATTCAATTTAGCCTATATTTAGATAAGTTTACGAAAGGGGAAATTTTTTCAAATTATAACGGACACGATTAATATGTACACAAAATCCAAATTGCTTTCCTCTATTTTTACGCATTTAATTTTATTAAATATCGACTAAATAGATGAACCTCCAAAAATTCCAATCCAGAAAAAAAGAAAAGATACAACAAAATGCCCCAACAAAACAAATACTAATTATTTACGTCAAAAAACAGATATGTTAAAACACTTCAGATTGGTAAATATTTGGAAAAAAAACTTCCTCCTTAGAACAATTTCTACACCATGAAATTATTTCTATATATACCCTCAGATAAAAAAATTGTTTTTAATTCGATACGATCAAATTTCATATTTCGATATTCCGAAATCTTAAATACATACAAAATCTAATCATTTTACAAACATAAAATGATTTGGATCTGCAAAACACCCCAACTTGAACAATATTCAAAATGTAAACAATTTTTAAACGCAAACTTCATTCGATTTCACTAATTTTAAACCTGAACAATTTTTAACAGAACATATTACCAAATTTAAATTACACAGCAAACCAAAAAACGGAATTTTTTTTGTACATACCCATCGACAAAATATAAAAAATATATCAAAATGCTGGGGGAAAAAAATTCAACTGTTTTTCGCACAAACCAAATAAGTTTTAAAAATTCAAATTGAACTACATTCCGACAATTTTATGGGAAAACCACCCTTGTTTGACCATTCCAACTCAAATTTAAAATCCACATATTACATAATTTCAAATACCTCTGAAATGTAATCATTTTTGCAAACTTTCAAAGAATACAAATTTAAATACATTTCGACGCGACAAATTTTAAAAAAACTCGAAAAATCTCCTAATCATAAACTTCTCTTAATTCAAATAGTATTCATATGCATACTTTGTAAAAAATATATTCGAAAATTATCTGACGAACGCGCGGCATTGCCGCGCTAACTATCCCTAGTACTATACTTAAAGTTGGGATTATAGTATAGAGCCTTCAAAAACCGCAATTTGCCACTAATACATTTGCATGTACATTAGTTTAATTTCTTATATCTGGCCTGAACACTGATTCTTATGCGTATCCTTGTGTAGTAGACATCTGCGTAAAGTTTATTGGTCAAAACAGGTTTTGGAGCCTTTGCTTGGCCCAATTAACTTTTTCATGGGCATATGGTCAAAACCTCTATAGTTGAAAATTTCCTTCGATAAGCTTTCAATGCACTTGATCAACATCTTGTTTGTCTTCATGAACCAAACTATTGGGTCGAATGCCAAATTCCCTTTTCTATGTGCATTGTGAGGATGTGAAGCAAACCTGCCTACTAACTCTTTTTCTAGATGTTTACTAACTGTTGTTAGTATAACCATAATAGGGGAGGGCGATTTGGTGCCCGATCATACCTGCTCCCGAAATCTGGAGCGTGGAAGTACCTTGGAGATTGTGTTCCTGCATGTGCTTGGTGCTGGTAAAACCAGGGTGGGTGCGGTGAATCCCCTCAGCTAGCCTGTACTGCTGGGCCCTTTATGACGCGATGTTTCAGATTTGACAACTTTTTTTTTTTGCGAAACACAGTACAACGCAAGCGCTCATATACACGCGCACACACTCACCCCTATGAACGCACGCACGCACACCCTACCCCTATGAGCACCTCCGAGAGACTGAGCCGGCGGGTCGAGTCTTGAGATTGACGAAGTCACCACGGGCGCCTCGCTGTCGACGGGAACGTCGCCTCCCACTGAAGAATATTCCGCCTTAAATGAGAAACACCAGCGTCAAACCTGGGGTTTGAACTCTGGTGGGTTGGGGGTACAACCACCCACCTAACCATCTTGCCACAGGCAAGTTCTCCAGATTTGACAACTTGATGAGACGGATTGAAACGTGGAAGTTTCCTGTTCCGTTGGAACAGGGCGACATGGTTTTGATCTGTGGGCACATGAAAAGCTGAAAAAGTCTCGCCAGGTGAGTTCACGACGAGATCGAGCCGAGATGGGATCTAATAACGTCAAAACCGGCAACTGTTACGAGGAATCAGTGCAAATCTAAACTAGTCGCATGCTCCTATCTGTGTTCGAGCTGCTCTATTTAGACAAAAAACTTATGAGAGGCCGCCTCGTCCTTTCAGCTAGGCGGATAAATATTTGCTTGCCCGGCTAACAACAGTAATGGAAGGGATCCACAAGTACACGCAAATACTGGAAAGGGCAGCCAGCTTTGTTACACAAGTACAACAGGCAAAAGAATGACAACAATTCGGACTTTTTCCTCCGAAAAACCAGGCGCCTGGCGACTAGGGTTTTAGGGTGGATCTCTGGTGGCGGCGGCTGATCTGATCGGCGGTTCGTCTTGGTTGGCCGGGGGAGATGTCAACTGCTCCGGTGAGTAGCTTTGGGTGTGCGAGAGGGGATCTCTCCTCACGATCGGCACGAGCCAAGTTGGAGGAAGCTCTCGGGAAACTGGATATTACCGATGCGGAGGCAACTCCTTTGGTGATAGATGATCGTGAGGAGGGTAGACCCGTGAAGTGGATGATTGCTGGTAAAGTCCTTTACCGCAATACGCTCCATCTGCAAACCATCTCCAGCGCCTTGCGCCCCGCATGGGGAAACCCTAAAGGTCTGTACTTTCGACCTGCTGGAGAGAATATGTTTGTTACTGAGTTTGCTAATCAGAAGGATTATGAACGGGTGTGGGAAGGGTCGCCGTGGCATGTGAACAAGCATGCTGTGATCCTCTCCGAGTTTGATGATTGCATGCGTCCGTCTGAACTTACGTTCAAAAAGCTTAAGGTATGGGCTAGAGTTGTGAATCTGCCTTTCAATCTCCGCAATGATAAGTGGGGGAAGCTGATAGCACAGCAGATCGATCCGAAGGCGGAGCCTATTCTGTTCGATCATGTTGGTGGGTTCTTGCGAGCACGAGTGACTCTGAATATTGAGGATCCATTGTGGAGGTGGGTCTTGATCAATTCAGCAAAAAGACAGAGCACTGACTTATATGATGTGCAGTATGAGAATCTTCCGCATTTCTGTTTCTCCTGTGGTCGATTCGGGCACAATGATCTGTTTTGTGCCACCCCAGGCTCTCGTGATGCGAAGGGCAATTGGCCCTTTGGTGCGAGCTTGCGGCCGGCAGATGAGAGGAAGAAGGCTGTCTCTAGTGACAGCTCGGGGAAGGGTCCCAATGTTAAGCAGTGGAAAGAATCGAGAGGTTCTTCCAATGTTGCTGATCAGAATGCAGAGTGACATCCCGGTGAAAGCAAAGTCACAGAAAAGGAAGGATGGGCCTGTGAAACAGACTTACAGGAAGGTAGTAGCACCACTATTGATTGCCAATGGTGATGGTATGGATCTTGTGAGCAGCGATCTGCTTGCTACTTCTCATGAACTTGATGGGAATGTACTGAAGGGGGATGGTGGTGAAGAGAGAGAGAGTCAAAGAAGAAGAAACCTACCCCCACCAATTGAAGTAACTCGGCAGCGGCTGTTGATCAGCCCTGCCTAGGACAATGAGTTGCGCCGTCTGAACTGTCGTTGGCTTGGGAACCCCGAGACAGTTCGAGAGCTTCGCAACATTGCGAGGCAAGAAGGCCCCGATCTTCTCTTCGTCATGGAAACAAAAATTACAAAGAAGAGAGTTGAGTCCCTGCAAAGTAGTTTAGGCTTTGCGGGTTGTTTTGTTGTTGACAGCGACGGACTAAGTGGTGGCATTGGTCTGTTCTGGTCAAGGAATGTTACTGTGGAGCTGAAGAATTTCAGCTCGTGTCACATTGATGTAATGGTGAAAAACGTGGATCGGCCGTCAGCTGAATGGCGGTTCACTGGGTTTTATGGAGCGCCAAAGGCTGAAGACCGTCATCACAGCTGGCGTTTCCTCCGTACTCTCAACGCATTGCCACATTCGGCTTGGCTTTGCATGGAGATTTCAACGAGACGCTGCATGGTTCTGAACATTTTAGTCGAGCTGCTAGACCAGAGTGGTAGATGTGAGCGTTTCGCGAAGTGGTTGACGAGTGCTCCTTCCAGGACTTGGGCTGGTCTGGGGTACCATTCACCTGGGATAATAGACAGACTGGTGATGCCAATGTAAAGGCAAGGCTGGATAGGGCCTTTGCCAATGCGGCATTTCTACAAATGTTTGAACTTACTCGTGTTCTTCATCTTAGCGTGATCGAATCTGATCACTGCTGTGTTTTCGCTGATATGCCTGATACTTCCTTTACTCAAAGAGGACAGTTACCGAGGCAATTCAGATATGAAAATGTGTGGCAGACACATCCAGGCTATGAGAAAATGGTGACTGTGTCATGGCAGAAACATGGTGGTACCAACGGGATGCGAGGGATTGCTGATCGGCTGTCATCCATTGATCAAGACCTTGTTCCGTGGGGAGCAAAAGAATTTGGGTGTCTTGCGAAAAAAGTTCGTCAGTTAAAAAAGAAACTTGAGCTGCTCCGGCGTCGGTCAATGAATGGTGGACCAACTGATGAGGATATAAGCATTACAAAGCAGCTAAGAGAGGCACTCCAACAAGAAGAGACATGGATGCGGCAGCGCTCGCGTGTTCAATGGCTTCGTGAAGGTGACCAAAATACGGCATATTTCCATGCCTAGGCGGCATATCGGAAGAGGACAAATCGTATTTCTGGTCTGCGTAAAACAGATGGCTCAATTTGTGTGAGCCCAGAGGATGATAAGAATGAGATATCGAATTTCTATCAGTCCTTGTACACGTCTCAGGGTTTTAATAATATGGATGAGCTTTTGCACTACGTCCCGCGACGTGTAACCGACGATATGAATATTACGCTGTCTAAACCGTTTGATGCCAGTGAAGTAAAAACAGCTCTCTTTCAAATGGCTCCATCCAAAGCCCCGGGGGTTGATGGTTTTACAGCGGGTTTTTTCCAGCGCCATTAGGAATTAATTAAAGAAGATGTTATTCCGGCGATCTTGGATTTCTTGAACGGTGGGGAGCTGCCAATTGGTCTCAATGATACCTCAATAACTCTTATTCCGAAGGTACGGAATCCTGTGCAGATTTCTCAATACCGTCCTATCTCACTTTGTCCAGTTCTATATAAAATTGCCGCAAAGGTTATTACGAATCGGATGAGAGTGCATATGAATGAAATTATCAGTGAAGAGCAGAGTGCGTTTGTACCTGGGCGTCTGATTACTGATAATGTTCTATTTGCCTATGAAAGTATTCATGCAATGAAGAGGAAGAAAAAAGGTAAAAATCATTTATGTGCGATGAAGCTCGACATGATGAAGGCTTATGACCGTGTAGAGTGGCATTTTCTCGAGGCAATTCTGTTGAAACTTGGCTTTCATGCTGATTTTGTTAGACTTGTCCTCAAATGTATTTCATGTGTCAGATTTTCTGTCAGAGTGAATGACGAGTTGCTCCCCTTTTTTTCTCCAACCTGAGGTCTTCGGCAGGGAGATCCAATGTCCCCGTATTTGTTCCTAATGTGCTCTGAAGGTTTCTCTTGTTTGCTGAAATTCTTTGGTGGTGCGTATGTGGACAAAGGAATCAGGGTGAATTTCAGAGCACCGTGGGTCAGCCATCTGCTTTTTGCTGATGACAGTTTAATATTTCTCAAGGCTGATGCTCAGAGTGCTTCCCGGTTAAATGAGATTATCCGAATCTATGGTGCTGCTTCAGGACAGTGTCAATAAAGATAAAAGTGCTGTGTACTTCAGCCCTAACACACCAGCATCTCAGCGGCTTGTGGTGAAGCAAACCTTGGGCATCTCGGTTGAAGCTTTCACTGAACGTTATCTCGGACTACCAACTGATGTGGGCAAAATTAACAGTGGTACATTCGAGCACTTGGGTGAGCGTGCTCGTGGCAAGATTCAGGGTTGGTCAGAGAAAAACCTTGCTTGTGCTGGTAAGGAAAAGCTACTTAAATATGTGATCCAGGCTATTTCAGCTCATAGCATGTCATGTTTTCTTCTTTCGAAGAAGGTATGCAAAAGTTTTACGTCTCCTATGGCGAAGTATTGGTGGAGTAGCTCTCTGGATAAACGATCGTTGCATTGGATTTCCTAGGAAGCCTTGGCTACTCCAAAAGTGAAGGGCGGAATGGGATTCCGTGACTTTCGAGCCTTTAATCTGGCCTTGTTAGGGAAGCAAGGGTGGAGACTGATTATGACCCCGGAAACACTTTGTTCTCGGGTGTTGAAAGCATGTTATTTCCCGGACACCAAGTTCATGCAGGCTGGTGTCCCACGGTCATCCTCGGCAACGTGGAGAGCAATTGCTGCTGGTCGAGAGGCTCTTAACTCTGGACTGATCAAACGTGTTGGAGATGGATCCTCCATTTCAATTTGGGAGGACAAATGGATACCGGCGACTCAAGCTATGTCACCTTTATTTCGATCGCCGGTATCAGATTTAGTCAAGGTCAGTGAACTCATCAACAGCTATAATTGGACGTGGAAGACTGACCTTGTGCGTTCTACATTCATCACACCAGATGCGGAGGCCATTTTGAATATTCCTCTTCGCAACGGGGGTGGTGATGATTTCCTGGCTTGGGCTCATGAGAAGTCCGGTGTCTACTCTGTGAAAACTGCGTACCGATCTCTAATGAATCAGAAAGAGCAGCGTGCTCAAGATGAAGGGACGGCTACAGGTACTTCAACGTCAGATGCACAGATGTGGACAACTCTCTGGAAACTTAACGTGATGCCGAAGATACGTGTGTTCTGGTGGCGAGTGCTAAGAGGCATTTTGCCTGATGAAACCACTCTGAAGTACAGACATATCAAAGATTCAAGTAAATGCAATCTTTGTATGGCGGAGGAAGAGGATCTTATGCATGCTCTTCTACACTGCTCGCATGCGAAGCAGTTTTGGGATGAGGCTCATTCACGTCTAAAAATCAGTAAGCCACGCCTCCACCCTCAGACCTGGGCGCGTGATATTTTATGCGACTCCAGATTCACCGAAAAGGATCGGTCGAAGATGATTTCGGTTATGTGGTCCATTTGGCATTCCCGGAATAGATGGACTCATGATGATGAAGGTTATAATCCGACTATTGCTATGAAACACATTCGAGAAGCGCTGGCGTTATTGGATGTTCCTCATAAGCAGTGTAAGATTTTGCCCGGTTTTGGCTGGCGACCACCGGATCCAGGGTGGGTCAAGATTAATGCTGATGGTGCAATCAACTCCTTGGCCGAGGTAGGAGGAGCAGGAGGAGTTGCCCGCTCAGACTCTCTATTCCTGGGTGCTTGGAGTAAGTGTTATCAGGGGATTTCGGACCCGCTCATTATGGAGGCATTATCTTTACGAGACTGCGTTCGCTTTGCCCAGCTTCATGGTTTCCGAAGGTAATGATCGAGATGGACTGCCTGGAGGTGGTCAACCTTTGGCGCTCAAGAGAGGCCTCACGCTCGGTGATTGCACCGTTGCTTCATGAGATTGGAGAGCTATCCGTTCATTTTTCTAGTTTTCATATTCAGCATGTAATAAGATCTGCCAATTTCCCAGCTCACCTATGTGCTAAGTACGCTTGCACCATTAGGGGGACTGAAAGTTGGTTAGATAAGACTCCTAGCTTCCTGTTCAGCAGCCTTCTGGCTGATTGCTCCAGGACTGCATTTGTTGAATAAAGCTCTCAAGTTATACGCAAAAAAAAAGGCAGCTTCGTCGCATCACACTAGTACACAGGAAAAAACATTCTTACACAGGAAAACCATTTGGCCACATACAAACGGTACAGTAATCAGTACAAGCATCACATTATTACACAGGAAAATGCCCCTCGGTACAATCTTGAAATCACATGAATAATTCAACTGAAATGTCCAACATATTTGACTTCTTTCTGATCTTCATCCGGTCTATTGCACTCTGTTAGTAATCGAAACTCCTGTAAAGTATTTTTGACAGTCGTCATTTCAAGATGGACAATGAAAGGAGGGACATAAGCAACAACAACACAAGTTTGACCACAGGATGCTGGATTGGAAGGACAGTATAGTACATTTTTTTCAGAAAGACACACTACTGTTCAGTAATGCATCTATGTTCAACGATACGGAGAATTATCATGTAGGGACATAAGCAACAGCAACACAAGTTTGATCACAGGATGCTGGATTGGAAGGACACTAGAGTAGAGTTATTAGCATAGAACTACCACATTAGTCGTCAATGTTCGGAAAATCACCACTTTACGTTTGAATCGCACAAAACCACCGGTATAGACGAGATTTTTTGCAATTCGCACTAAAACTCAATTGATCACAAATTGACGCTGAATCTGACAGTGGACCCACGGGTCTGAGTCTACGTGGCAGCACATGTTGACTTTTGCTGAGGTGACACCATGGCCCACATGTCAGACAATAAAAAAAATTAAATAACTCCAAAAAATTAAAAAATCTGGGACGCTTGATTCCATCCACAACGGCGCCGTCTTCCCCAACTCCGGCGGCGGCGCCGCGCATGCCAGCCACTCGACTCGTCCGCGTTTGCGTGCCTCCGGCCGCTCGCGAGAGCTCCTCCGGCCGCCGTCTAGTGCGAGGTCATGTGCGCCGCCCCACAGATCGATCCGCCACCCTTTCGCTCATCTCCGGATCCCGATCCGACGAACGATTTCGCTGACTCCGACCGATTAATCGATTCCAGGTGGTCGGCGACGATGTTGGAGGATCTGCTGATCTTCACGCGGGGCGGGCTGATCCTGTGGTCGTCCTGCCGCACGCTCCCGCGCTCCTTCTGCTCCCGCGCTCGCCGTTGGGGCACAGCAGCAACCACGGCCTTTGGACATGGAGAGCGGCGTTTGGACATCCGCAGTTCATGGCTAGCTAGTAGCTGCCTTCCTCCTGCTTGCCGAAGCCGCCGCAGTACATCTCGGCGCCGCCGTCGGAGCGGTGCACGCTGTAGCAGCCGGAGCTGCTATGCGTCGTGGATGTCATAGACTGCTCCGCCACCTGCCACGCCTGGTGCTGCTGCTGGTACAGCATGAGCGGGTCGCCGCCGCCGGCCATCAGCCACGCGCCGGCCGCCAGCGTCCTGGCCTGCGCCACCTGCGCCTGGAGCGCGACCACCTGCTCCAATTCAACATGCGATTCAACGGGTTGGGGCACAACAATTTTATTTTTATTTTTTTGAGATACTTTTTATTTTTTATTATCTGACATGTGGGCCCATTGTGCCACCTCAGCAAAAGTCAACATGTGTTGCCACGTAGACTCTGACAGGTGGGTCCCACTGTCAGATTCAGCGTCAATTTGTGATCAATTGAGTTTTAGTGCTAATTGCAAAAAATCTCGTCTATACCGGCGGTTTTGTGCGATTCAAACGTAAAGTGGTGGTTTTCCAAATATTGACGACTAATGTGGTAGTTCTATGCTAATAACTCAGTAGAGTACATTTTTTTTCAGAAAGACACTACTGTTCAGTAATGCATCTATGTTCAGCGATACGGAGAATTATCATGCAAAATAAAGTGCAAAACAGAGATAGGCATGCGTATCAAGAGCAGCACTTACAAGATTTCAGAAAGATATGCAGATGTTCTGCACATCTTGAGAAAGGTGACAGCAAACAATTTTTCTTGGGCCTGGATAATAATGGTGATGTTTCTGTGTAATAGACAACTATCATACATGCAAACAACTGAGTATGCCATCACAAATAATCAGAGCAATAGTACCATGCAACTTTGATACTGAATTGGCATCGTTTTGTTAACAGAAGCAATTTATATGAGCTGCGAAACCTGCAAGTTTTACAGAAAATCGCAAGCTGGAAACTAGCATGAATGTCCAAGGAATGTCTTCTTAGCTTCCGGATGATGGCAGTGACACAGGGACCCTCGCTACCGTCCAGCTGCTCGCAATGAGTATCACTGGTAACTTGCCGCTCCCCACGGGCGTCATCGGACTGCTGCGACAACCATATTGTCCACGTTACGACACACACTAGCTCAGGTATTTTATTTTAGCCACATTGTTCGAAACCATAAAAACTTGATATCAGTTAACAAGAAGCTTCAAACACTTCACAATTCGAAACAAAACGAGCTGCAATACTAAATACCGAATCTGATGTTCTCGCCACAGTTTTGTCGGTACCACTTACTCCCTCCGTTCCAAATTAATTGACTTGGTTTTGTCTAAATATGGATGTATCTATACTTGTTTGATGTCTAGATACATCTATACGTAACAAAATGTGTGTCAATTAAATCCGAACGGAGGGAGTACTAGTATTTTTCCAAATTACAACAGGACAGAAACACAAGCATCTATTCCAGTAACGGGTCAAGAGAGCCCCCAATTCTCAAGCAACAGGCAAAAGCTTAAAATCTAAAGTTTACCCAAGCCCAAAAAACACCGAAATAATCACAAAAATCTCTGGATACGGATACAGGGCCACTGAATTACCCTGTAATGGGACAAGAGAGCCCCCAATCCTCAAGCATCAAGCAAAACCTTAAATTCTAAAGTTTACCCAAGCCCAGAATACCCTAAATAATCACAAAATCTCTGGATACGGACACAAGCCCAATTCCCAAACCATCGAACCCCAGTTGAATGGATTCTCAGCCTGTACAAGTGAATTAATTCTATAATCTACCTGTCGCCATGGAGAGGGTGCTAAATCATCAGCTGTTTTGTACTGCAATAAACAAAAATCTTGGAGGGAAAATCATCGTAGATGTCCTTGTTGAGAGAGAGAAGGCTCAGCATGTGTAGATGTCCTTGTTCCCAGAACAGTCGATGCGGCATACCAACTTTGGAGGGAAGAAATGGCAGGGAGAGATGTATTACCTTCATCCCCTTCTTCTTGGATGAAGGCGGTGACCTTCAAACCTGGCTACCCACCGGATCTTGCTCCAAATCGCCAGATGCCTGATCGCCTTGCTCCATCGTGGTCGAACGCCTCATGTCGCCGCGGACGGGCGAGTGGAATTATGGAGTGCGGCCGGAGAAGGGGAACAGATGGGGGAGCGGGGGAACAGAGTGGCGATGGCGGAGTAGTTCCTCCATGGCGCCCGCCGGCCTCGCCGTCCTTTCTCCTCCGTTTGTTCCGCCGTCAACTACCGTCATACTGGTCATTTATTGGCTGCACATGGTAGGCCACGGGGCTGATTTTACCACGGTTAAAGTATTCTGAAGGAAACAACTGATACAGATCTCGATGTGAATGTAGGGAGGATACAGGGAGGATGTGTGCTAGGGCGCCGAAATGGATTTCCGCATAATATAAGACTACACTTCAACGGAAAATTTGTTATATGTCATGGAAAATGCTCCCGTTCTAGTCCTATCATGCACTACATATATACTCAGAAAAAGTACTACTTGGTTAAAAAAGAAAATACTCAAAATGGTGAATCGAGTTGTACTGATTAACTGTTGATCATATTATTGCATGATTTATGCGTGGTTCATGGTAGCCTTCATTTATGAGAGTCAAAATAAAAAAACCTAAGAGAGTTGTGTGAAATTGCAAGGTGAAGTTACTACTCAGAGGAAATTTCAAACTGTCAACCTTGTAGGATCAATTTGACAGAAAATGGTAAAAAGGTTCAACAAAATTAAAGGTTAGAGATTAACAAAAGTTGAAACTTATTTTAACTGAAACCATGTTGCATTGATTAGAAGAGATAAGGTGGAGTAGATTAAAGAATAGTGAGTGGAACTAACATCATGTACCACGTTATATTGTTGGAGCACGAAACGAGGTTGTATCTGCTGAAACGGCTAAATCAAGCTTTCTAGTGGGCTCTACACGAAGGTGTTTTAATGAGCGCGCA
This sequence comes from Poa pratensis, assembly GCA_947311845.1. Lineage (NCBI taxonomy): Eukaryota > Viridiplantae > Streptophyta > Magnoliopsida > Poales > Poaceae > Poa > Poa pratensis. Next base: position 56,211,805 of record CAMZMU010000035.1, read on the forward strand.
TGCGAGAACACATAGGTGATCCGTACATACAATCAGGCAGAGCTTCAAACAAATTGCCGGGCGGGCAAACTAAATGGGTCGACCGTTCTTTTTTAATTGACCAATAATTTAGGGGGGAATTGAGGGGAAAACGTGATGCTATCGAATCGTGAACTAAAATTTGAGAACAAAATAAGAATTATATATTTGAAGATACATGATCATCTTTTTTTCTAAAAATGATACAATAGATGATCTTTGAATTGACTACATAGCTATAGCTATCTACAGACAATCCTTTTGTCATCTAGAAAAACCAATGAAGCAAAGAAATCAGTGTTTTTTAGCGAGTCCAAGCAACAGTGCTGGTTGTCTCTTCTTTGCTAGGCTTTATTGTCGAGAAAAAGCTCTCGGTGATTGTTGCCTGGCCTGCGACGTTGTTGGCCTGTTTACTCGTTGTATGCCCACATAGTACTTCTACGTTTTCTTTCCTATATCGAGTATTAGTAGTTCTACCCTAGATTAATCATCGTTGAACAAGCATCACCATAAGTTTACCAGATTCAAAGATAAGTCATCGAATTTATTACTAAAATTTAGAGGGCATATAGGTAAAATTTAGGGCCAAATATGTAAGTTTTACAAGCGTATCCCTCGCTCTGTCCCTGAGGACCAAGGTATGGATTTGAGCAAGCAACACCATAAGTTTACCCCAAAGAGCGGCACTTTTCTTAATGACGTCAAGAACCTTTGCGGGCATGGAGGGCACCTTATGGAAACTTGCATTTCTTTCATTCCAAAGCAAATTGAAGTTAGAAATCTAATATTTTTGTGATTATTGACGACGTACTTAAACATGAGACCAAGTTATTTGCACCATGAAGCAGAGACCTGTTTTGCATAAGCTATGCTTATTTGTGCTCATAACATGTCATCCGACACTACCTTACTTAGAAGCGGAGACCTGTTCCGTGCTGCCTTGATGCTGCGAGTTGAAAGCTGGCGAGGAGTACATGAGCTGATGTGATAAGGCGATTGCCGTTCTTAGACGAGTGATTAAGGTAACACAGGAAATTCTAAGTTTAAAAATGGGTAAGTTTTGCATCTGTCGAGCACAATTGTTCTTTTGTCTACAATTGGTGCTCTATCGGTTTCTCGGTTCCAGAAGCATCATTGTTCTATACTTTTAGCTGTACTGATCATGGCACCATAGTTTCTTCTTTTAAAAGCTGAATTTTTTGTTAGATTGTTGGACAAAATTCTGAATATGGGATTAATTCAGATTTACTGTATGAACCGATTCTGAGTTTGATGTCACTTGTGGGATTCTCCATGGTTTAATCGTGAAAATAGAAGCATTCCGTGTTAGAGAAATAGCATACTGACCTCATTGTGAATTAGTAGGCGATGTGTTTCGAAAAAGGCTCTGTCCCAAAGTAATAATAAGAGAAGACATCAGAAGGTTCTTTTCGTGCATTCTTATATAGTTTATTTTCTAATGCATTTTAGACGGAAGACCAAATTATTCCATGTTGCACAAGTCCATGGTTTAATTAGCATTTCAGTTTTGCATAAGCTATCCTTATTTGTGCTCATACCATGTCACAGAGATTGTAGAGTGAGACAACAAGCAAATGAATTAAAAATGTGTTCTCTCTGTTGATGAATGGGGTTGTGCTCCACGGCAGTCCCGTCCACGCCCCATGTCAGCTACCAAAACCGCTTCCCAGCTCGGCAACGCTTAGGGCATCTCTAGCCATGCCCCCCAGGACCCCCCAGGAGGACTTTTTAGCGCCGGCGGAAGCAAAAAGTGTAATAATTCACCCAGTCATGCTCCCCAGGAGCTCAAATAGCGCCGGCAGTAGCCGAATTACCGCCGGCGTCCCCAGGCCAAACCCAAGAAGCTGGGTTCGGCCTGGGGGGGCGATTGCATGCGCCAGGCCCACAGGTCAGCCTCTCTGCTCCCTCTCTCTCCTCTTTTTGCCCAGGCCCACCACGGAGGCCATCCCTTCTTTTTTCTCTCTCCCCACTTTTCCCCACCCACCACGGAGGCCATCTCCACGGCCGGCACGCCTCCACTGCCCGAGCTCGAGCTCGCCGCAGCTGCTCGCCGCCCCTCCGCCCTCCTCGCGCCGCCCTACTCCTCCGCGAGATGGAGCTCGCCGGGGCCGCCGAGATCCAGCTCGCCGGAGTTCGCGAGGTGATCTCCATGCGCGCCGCCCGCCTCGAGCTCGCCGGAGAGATGGAGGCCGGCCTCCATACCACCGCCCGGCTCGCCGGAGAGATGGAGGAGCGGGGGGCGTGCTCAGCAGTCGTGGCCGGCGCCCCCCGACGACGACGCGGCGCTCGCCGCTGCAAGATGGACGCCGCCGTTGCCGAGCAGCAGCAGTGCTAGGACTTCCTTCTCCGTTCGAAGAGCCAGCGCCTCGGCCACGCCGCCTTCCCCTATTCCCCCACCGGCGCGGCGGCCTAGGAGGCGCGAGCAACGGGGACGGGGCGGCGCTGCTCCCGGAGACCGGTGGGGAGGACGGGCGCACGGCGGCGCGCATGGAGCAAATATTTTTATTTTTATTTTGTTGACTCGACTGGGAAATTGCTCGGGTTGGGGTCATGTTCGACTGGGAAATCGCTCACCCCAAGATCTCGTTTTGCGCCGGCGCTCCCCCGTCCCGTTCAAAAAGTCTCCATTTTGAGTCCTAGGGGTCTCCAACGGCTGGAGATGCCCTTAGCCTCACTGAGCAGAGCATCCAATATGCCATAATCAATGGAAATCAAGGCAAGATGGAGTTCCTCCCTTCCACTCTCTCATCCCCATTGATGCACCGTCAATGCACACATATGTTCAGTAATGAGCTGACGACAACGTCGAGCAAACCAGGACCACACCTCTTTCTGTTTGTGGCAGGACATCAAAGTCAGTGTTAACAATTCCTGATGACAATGCTTCTCAATCTGTTGTAATTGACACTTGATACCATGACATTTGGCACGACAACCATGGCTCCAATTCAATATTGACGCCTTCGCCAGTTCACTCGATGTATGCTTAGATTTGTTTCCCTCTCTTACTTTCATTAGCTTCTAGCTTAGCTCATTTTTTCTTTTGTCAAAGCATTTTTCCGTCAGCAGTCTGATCCGCCACCGCTTCCACAAATGGACGCCACTCTCCCGAAAATCGCCGAGGGAAGCAGGTCCATTCTCCCCAAACTCGCCGCCGACAACATATTCTCCTCGCGGGTGGCCAAATCGGCGCCTAGGCGGGACTGGGAGGCCGGTCCCCGAGCAACAGATCCCCCGCCGACGTCAGCAGCGAGGGATGCCGGGAAGAGCAGGAGCCAGAAGGGCCCGACGCTGGCAGGTCATCGGCGGCGTCAATGACCGTCCAGGTGCGGGCAGCCGCATGCAATGATGTTGATCGTCGAGGTCGTGGAAGCGTCGGCTCGAAGGTCGGCGTGACCGTGTGGATAGGTTTGATTGGATCCTTCGGGGCGAGGTCGGGGCGGCTCCAATCCAGGTCGCAGATGGCGTGGAGGCGGCGGCGGAAGCAGCATGGCGGACGGTGCTTCTAGCGGCGACAGTGACTGTAGAGTGCGTGCAGCCGCAAGCGGAGACGGTCACCGTCCAGTTCGTGGAGGCGTCAGGGCGACGATAACCATGGGGCCGAGGTCGGGGCCGCTCAAGTCTCAGGTCGCAGATGGCGCGGGGCCGGCGGCGAAAGCAGCATGGCGGACGGCGAGACGGTGACCGTACAGTTCGCGGAGGCGCCCCGACTGAAAATCATGTTCTGCTCCAAAGGTTGATTCTTCTATGTTGTCGCTGCTATGAACATTGTGCTTCCGTGCAGCTGCTGTTCATGCCAAATGCCACTGCTGTGTGAAGAATGTGCTGGTGATTGTGATTCCCTGCTAGGAAATAGGCAAGCAAGTATTTGTATTAATAAGTTGTTGAGTGCCAAATGCTTACAAAAGTTTGTTGCTCTTATATTTTCACAACATCTGAACTTTTATCACTGCTACTCGTATTTCCTTCCCCTGTATTTTTACAGGATGGCAACAACGACCCAACCGGAAGCATGCAGCTTTGTTTCGGACTTGCTGACTGTGCCACAACCATCATAGCTCTGATGAACAAACCGCCAAGCAGCAACGAGCCCGTGTACCTCGTAGCCGAAGTAATTGTCTTCACTCGCAGCATACTGGAGGTGTTGGGCGCACTATGGGTCATATGCGACGCCCGCAATTGTCGCGGCTGGTGACAGGAGGTTGCTGAATTAGAGCTAGAGCTACAGAAAATGAAGGAAAATAAGAAGATAATGGTGAAGAATCATATGTAATAGCTGAGAAATAGAGATATGAAGGAAATGGTGATATTTCTTGTACTAGCAGCTTGTGTTGTGATGTATACATGTACTAGAAGCTTGTACTGTGACCTGGAAGGTGTGTAGTGTTGCATAATATGAATTTGATGTTGGAATAATAAGCATGTTAAGTTTTTTGAAAATATTTGCTTGAAATTTACTGATTTTAAATATATTGGTTGCAGTTGTATTGTTTCATTTTCACTGATTTAGGATGCCAGGATTACTTACCAGTATAAGATGAATTTAATATGTTTGCTTGCATAGCAGTACAAGATGCTAATCAGCAAATAAACAAATGGCAGGCACCAAAGATGATCTGGTCTTGGTACTGGACATGCACCAAACAAACTAGGCCATAAAGCAATTTGTGCTAGCAAACCTGATCTGAAATAAGAAAATGCCAAGTTTCCTAGCTATAGTTTGAGCAGTACAAGAATTAACCGAAAATATAGTCTCACATTGGTTAAGGCAGTATTTGACACATGCTTTACATTTATCATTCAAATTACTCCGAAGTTGCCCGCCAATTGCTAGCTGGCTAGCAAACCTGCTCATGTTTTGAATATATATTTTCATTTACTGACATGTACTGTTAATTTTCATCACATTCAGTGAAATTGTAAGCACACAACATTCTTATTATTCCAGCATCAAGTTCATACGTCCAAGCCATACATCAGTACACAAAACCCCTCACAATAAAGGCAACACAGCCATACATCACTAGCAAGCTGCTACTACAAACAAAATCATCTTTTCCCCATGATTTTCCTGTATGTTCCCTTCCTCCAATTTCTGAACCTCTAGCTCCACCGGTCACCAGACTGTTATTGTCATCTTCTTGCTCCATGTACCTTGGTGAGCAGGTGACAGTACATAGCAACTTCCAAGCAATCAGACCACATATTAGTATAACACAAGAAGAACGAGTCCACCTCGCACCTCTCGTCTGAATCGCGGACCAAATATGAAGGCGCACGAGGAATATTGGCTCTGCCATCCCATCCCTGAACCTCGAACATGAACCCCAATGGAATGACGATCCCCAGGCCCAAGCTAACCCATCGATAGGAAAGGGAGGAAGCATCGGAGAGGAATGGAGTGCGGACATGAGGATTGGTCAACTTGGAATCGAACGGTAGCGCCATGGTGGTGTGCCCCTCGCTGCGGTGGTGCCGGCAACTGCCGGAGTGGGAGAGACACAGCGGTCCGTGCCAATTGCCCAGCCGATCGGCGATGGGGCGGATGCCTCACCGGATATGAGGAGGCTGGCGTCGCGGGTGTGATGCATGTAAAATGCATACATGAACTTTGCACTATATTACTTGTATTCCAATCATATTTGCATCATATAAGGGTTATATCACTGTTATATAATGATTTTTGGGAATATTTTATTTATTTATTTCCTATTTTTACGGAATTAACCCCGCGCAGGCAGGAAACCCTATTTCTTTCCTTTAATGATTCAGGGAACAAACGACGTCCAAATCACCTGCAAATTTACGAGCGTCAATATTTGAAAGGAACAAGACTTGGGGCAAAGGAAGCGAACAGACGGAGCCCAGAGGGCCAAAAGAGGTGGGCCACGCGGCCCCTGTACCTGGCCACGTGGGACCCCTCAACTTGGGCCTCGACGCTCCGTTGCCGTTGATCTTTTCTCCACCGACTCGGGTTTGACCTAAAACCACCTATAAAAATAGCCCCCTGACGTTCTCTGGAAGGAGCGCCGGCGAAACACAGAAACACCGAAACAGAGATCTGGAGCTGCAGATTGGAGGGGGGAAACTCTGACGGGGCGCTGCCGGCGTGGTCTCCATCTTCTCCATCGACTTCTCCACCGTCTCCATGATGAAGAGGGAGCAGCCCACCTCTGAACTATGGATTTGTGGAAGTAACTTATGTATCTCTCCTCTCTTTGAGCTTCACTAATTAGCACCGTATGAGCTGCTGAACATGATTACGGTCATCTTTGTAATACCTATGTGGTGGATCTTTTTATGAGTTAATATATGTTTGAGATTGCAAATGTTTGTTTCAGTTATGAATATAGATGCATATTATGTACCCTGTTCTTATTTACTTGTTATGATCAAGCATGTTTATGAGAGCGTGTGTGGGGTGATGTGTGCATTAGTTGGAGTAACGGGGGGGGGGGGGGGGGGGGTGACTAGTGCAGTGAACGCGAGAGAAAGTTCTGCGATCCACTTGGGTATCTTTACCTTACTTTGTTGCCTCCCTAGGGATAAACAAAAATACCATGCTACAGGGGTTGTGGGTGACCATGCCACTTCTCCGTGACTAGATCTAGCATGTTCTTATTTTAACTTCATGTCATGATACTTAAAGCTATACTCTGAGTTATCTTAATTACTGAGGTGTTATGATTTAGTTCGCATCTTGGTGGAGTATAAGTGAGACTAATAATCAAAAGGTCTCTATGTTAGGACGTGATGCCCATATAATTAGTAACTTGTCATTAAACTTTGTGTTGCAATCTCATATGTCAACTCTAGTGTTTCATTGTCTACCACTTTATTAAAGAGAGAGTGCATTTGTGAAACCATGAACCCCAGTCCATTTTTAATCATAAGAAACACCTTTCCAACAACTTTTACCGCTTTTACATTTTCTGCCATTATTAAATCCGAAAATACAAAAACACTTTTACATCTTGCATACATCATAAAAAAACCAAAAATATCATTTATCATTGTTATCATCATCCTTGCACATTTATTTACCACCATTGCATATTTATTTCTTATTTGCATTGCATAATTATCTTGATATCATTCTTACACCATGTGCTTGACAACCACATGTGAGGTTGATGACCAAAACATTTAACTTTATTTTGTAGGTAACCAAAAGAAGGATAGGAAGATAAATCTTTCACTACTGATTCCCCGAGAGTTTGATATTAAACCCTCGAGTCACCCTCGTGGGGAAAACACGTCTTCCACTTACTACACACTCTGCACTTGGAGTGTCAACCTAACCCATATACTTTTTCACGCAGGTAGCTACTGAAGGCTATCAGGGTGACGCCGGCGGGTGAGGAGTGAGACGGCGCCGCACTCACCGGAACGAGGAGGATGTTCGGGTTTTTTCCCAGGGTAAATAAATGGACCATAATAACCCTGATTATCAATCTTATTTTTTCTAGTTAACAAGTATTGAAACAGACGGCTATTATAATTTAGGACGAGAGGTAACTTTCAGCATTGAAATCAACAGCTAGAATAATTTTGGACGGGAGCTACCTAAAACTACCGATGGTAGTTTCACAAGCACCGTAAAAGAGCTCTATCTTAAATTAGTTAAAATTTGTGTTTGTCATGATGGTTTATGCCTAGCCATTGACATAGACAAAGTTTCAGAATTACATTCATCTTGTTTCAATGATGCAATTTTTTTTATTGTATTCTTCTATCAATTGTCTGAATATCTACGGCAAAGACGACAATGCTCATCAGAAACTTCAAATCAGTTTTCTGATTGGGCCATAATTGGCTCTAAGTATTTCTCATATTTATATGCAGGAGTATAGTGACATGGCTCTGTTTCCAGGTGCATGTGGTAAATGTAAGATGTCGCTTGATTTGATTTTAGAATTTCCCTGATTAAGTATGAGCCGTCTCAAATTTTTCATTGGGTTAGGCCACCTGCTAATGGAAGATACAAAACAACCTTGGTCATATGGTATCATTAGTTATTCAGGTACTTTGGTACACTTCTACATGGAAATATTCTCAAGCCACATTACCTTTGTGTAACTCATAAGTTTTCCTCTTTAGGTAGAGTGGTCTGAAACATATGGTGGTTTTTGGTTCCGTTCAGATATAGTAGAACACATTATTTGAGCATTTTGTAAGAAACATTATTTTATTATGTATTGTGAAGTTATCATCACATACCTATCTATTCCATGTATATATGTTTTTTTTTCTTTTAGGACCCTACAATTAATGGTGAGCACCATTGCTCTCACTTTATTTTATAACAACTTATTTATTCACTTGAATTGGTGCATATTTATATCCATTATCCAGCTTATTTCCCTCCATGTGTGCATACATCATAGTCTATCATTATGTACCTTGGAAATCTACCCTGATTGGTTTGACTTGCTTGGTAACCTGGAGTAGTGTATAAAACAACAAATTGTTACTGCAATATCTACTGAGTTAGCATTTGATACTAGATATGTTTCATGGATTACAGGTTGGTGGAATAGTGCCTACTACCAATTATCTGTTTAAACACCCTACATGATCAGATTTGTAGTAATTAAATAAAATGGTATTGCACATAGCTTCGCAAGAGACTCGCATGATAGCTTCTCAAGACTCACAGGATAGCTTCTCAAGAGACTGCTGCTGCTGAGATTAGCATGCAGGTATGTTATATAATATATGGCTATATACCTTTTTTTTCCTGCTGTTTTGCCTATGATATGGATATTGTTTCAACACTTTGCTTAGGTTTGCCTATGATAAGAGAAACTCGTGACCAATAGTTTATTTGTATTCCATCGCCATAATAAATTTATAAATGACGAGCCTCGCCATAATGGCTTGATGTGTTTAGCTCCTCTATGTGAATCAGGAGATGATTCACGGGGGGAGCAGACCCTGCGTATTTATTTTATTGGCATGCAAACTAGATTTGGGTCCAAGAATCTGTTGCTTTGCAAATTTATCCTCACAAGACGATAAAATTGGTCAGGTTCAAAATAGGCTCCATAAGGTAGAATTTGAATTCATGGTTGCGCCATCTTGGATTTTGTTTTCTAACCCCAAGACCGTTAGTAGACTGCAAAGTTACTCACTGTCAAATTAGTTCAAGTGCTAAAAAGGAAAGTGTATACTTTCTTTTTTGGTTACTTCATTCTTGGAGATATTTTTATCGAACGGTCTCTAGGTTGACAGTCCAAACAAGTATGAACTCTACTGGAGGGATCTACTGGTGGGAGTGACTAAATTTTTCGGTCATCTCTTAAATTTAGTTATTACCCTGTTTAAGTTCTTGGAGAGAGTTGGATAGATGGTTAATGCGTCTTTAGTTCATCATACATTTCTATAAAAATAAGGGAAACCTGCAAATTACTAGGCAAAAATTGTGATTATTTGCTTCTTAGTATCATTTACTTGAGAGCAGGCCAGTGTATTGTAACTTGATTTCTTTTCAGACTTCACATACACCTTATTTTGTACTCTATATCTGACAGGGAGAATATGAATACATAATAGGTGATGGATGCCTTCTCAGCTGAAATAAGAAACTGCATTTGAAGGCGAGTGACCAGGACTATTGGCTTCATGCGTTCTTGTAATATCTTGGAGACTTTTAATCTACGGGGCGGGGTGTGCAAGTGCACTGCCATTCTTATTTGAATCGGCAACTTCTTTGTTCACTTTCAGTTAATTATGTTGTATAATATTACTGAAAAGGTAAATGCATGTTTACTGCCGTTAACCTTCATGCAACAGTCTGCCTCCGGATATCAACCTCCGAAAATAGCATGTATTATCATTGTGCTCATTGCAGAATTGGACTGCATAATGTACTGTCTGTACAATCAGCAATTGCTCTCCTCTTGATACGTATGTCTTCTCGTGTAGTGCCAACATCATCTGATTGGTGTCCTTTTGTGGCAGCCATTAACAAGAAAATTAGGAACTTGTCAGTTCAAAGTGTAACCCTTCGTTTGTACTGAACTAGCGGGGTGGCCCGCGCATTTGCGCGGCTAGACTATCTATTGATATTATATCTTGTATCACATTTTAAAAAAATTAATGAAATAATTACAGGTTTTAGTATGATATTTTATTTTTTCCTTCCATTTAATTTCGCGTGGTTTAAAAGTTTACTTCGTTTCTAATTCACAATGTGGTTGGGTCCAACTAAATATTGTGGCAATTCTTGCATCAATTCCTTCACCTCATTCCTCTAATTTTCTTCAGTTTCCTCATACTTACATTTGAAAATTAAGATTTGAATTTTTAGTCAGATACTTAACTTATTAAGATTAGATGGTATTTTGCTGTAGTCTTTTTTAATAGTTTTTAAATAACCTCTTTACGATTATTTAGCCATATTTCCCCCTAAATATTCCATAAATATTTGTATTTTTTATCTATCCATTAATTTCTCACGACATTCGTTAAGACAGGCTGTAAATTAGTGTGTACCCCCTGTACTCTATCTCGTCTATAGAGGATGGAGAAGAAATGTCCTTTCTCTTATCTACGTCAGTCAATCGACCATACCCAATCCATTGACCATATTTTTCAAAAAAATCTCATTTCTCCAATGTATTCCCGGACCCGGTCATGGTCTTGGGGTGTGATTCTTGACCATGCCTTGGATGCGCGATTCAGGCACATATATGGCGTCCTGCCTTTGATGCTGCATCTCGCCGTTGCTGAGTTGAACCTGCTGGCGAGGCTGCATCTCGCTGTCGCTGATACTGCGGCTGCCGTCAAGGTTAGTGCGGGCTGCACTGTGCGCGACCCGGCTTGTACCTGGACGTGGTCGACCACGACGAAGGTGGCAGCTGCGGCCTGCATTCAGCAGTCAAGGTGCGTTCCTCACTGTTGCAGTTCCCCCTACACGGCCGCTTCCCCTTTTCTTATTTTCCCCCAATTTAAAATTGCAGATCATCTGATAGCTCATGTTGTTTTAGCTTGGACCAAAGAAGCCCTAGGTATCCATCGTCCTATCTCCATCACAAATTTTATATTTTATCCCATATTTGAAATAACATGTGGTTCAATCTCCAGAATAGATTTGAAAAAAAAAACAGATTGAATCTGCATGCTAGCAATAGCCATTTTTGAGATATGCAAAATTTGGATTTTGCATTATTTTTCGGAGAGATTTTAGTTTTTGATTGTTTGTTATGTAGGTCTATAGCTTTCGATAGATGAGAGGAGAGGAGAAGATTTGTGTTACTCATGCTAGCTTTTGATTTTGGGTTCATGATGTGTGTGCCTATGGAAAAATAATGACGTCCATGTGAATGATGTTAATTAAGCAAGCAGGAATATGCTTGGTTGAACTGAAAATCCGTAGTAAAAAGTTAGATCTTCAAAGGCTATGCTATAAGACATAAATATGTCAAAAACATTTATAGGTCTTGAAAAGTTGTATGGTATCATATCTTATAAGAGTTCTGATGCATTACCTCATATGTTGGTTGTCATGCTGTTTCATGTAAGTTATTCTAGTCTTTTTCTTCTATAAAACATCTGCTCTTCCAATGGAGTACTTTTATCTATCTCCATAATTGTTTAATAAAGTTTCGCCGAATGACTAAAAAATAGTAGTACTATTTCAATTAGTAAATCAGAATTTCAATGACATTTTATTTTATAATGAACTAATAATTGTATTTCTTACACGTCGTGAAGTTCCCAAGCCTTGGGTATACCAGATTTGTATATATTCTTGTGGCGCTAATTGACTTTAGGGATTAACCTATTTCATCAACAATATATTTGCGAGATTTTGTGGTGCGGAAATAACAGGAAGTAGTGTTATATTATTCAACTTACCATACAACTTTGGACCCATTGTCGAGGTAACAATCACAGTTCTTTTGCTAATCACATCCTCACTTAAATGATGTGCTATTTCTGCCCCATAATGTTATGTTTACCACCCCTGCAATTCGTGGCAAAGTATTAAATCCAAATATATAACATGGTTAATGCCAGAAAACGATAATCATTGGTGGACAAAAAGTTGCAGCATGTATATGCACTTACTCTTGTATTAGAATTACAATCTCGCGTATGTCTGTAGTTGTGTTTCTCTTTGGCGTCTTTGATTCTATCGGCTTAATATGAGTAATTAGTCCAATAACATCTGTAAATTGAGAAGAAAAGATTTTCGTTAGAATCCAATATTGAAATGACCATGTAACTGAAAAGTCAAAGATTAAACAGTTGGAAGCCATAAGTACACCTATTAACATACCCTAGCAATGTTGGTCTTTTTTCTTTCCGTTCTTGCAGGGTATACCTGGTAGCAAACTCAAAGTAGTAATCTGAAAATTTATCCGATGTTCCCAATCTTAATTTCATTGCTGACCATATAATATTATGTACATTCTACAACTTTAAAGTTACTAAAACTATATACACAACTCTCAATGATCTTTGATCTATATGTGTCTAAGGATTTGAAATCTTAGTAGTAGTTTAGACAGCAGAAAAAATCCATTGTTAAATATCTAAAGAAAATACCTTTTCTTCCATCAAGATCATGTCCATACTTATAATTTCATCAGTAGATGGGTTGATTGAAAATACATTTTCGTCCATCAATTGAAAAAAAATTGACTTTGAAAAAAATTAAAGAAATGCAATGTATACACTCGGAATCGCCCAAATTACCTTCTGAGTTCTGACACATCCTCTACTGTGCTTCATTGAGCTTAACTCACCAGGCCATCATGACACCTGTGTAATTTGAACGGGTAGAAACTCAATAGTCAAGAAAAAAATTCTTTTAATTCTATTATTGTGCTCTCCTTCTGGTCCTTGCATAGATGTTGAGATCTTACCAGGTTACCTCGAACCCATCCTTTCATCATGCTCGCAACATTTCTCATGCAAATACACATCTTTTCATCTTATCAGCCTACCTCGAACCCATCCTTTCATCTTACCAGCAAACATGTGTGGTGGTAGCAGTGGTCGTCATCTAATCTTATTTGGTGATCCCAAACTCATCGTCATACAGGTCTTGAAGTTCTAGTCCAATGCAGCTGGCACGGCAAAAGCGCGATTGATTCAAATGTCATGTTGTTGCGGCGCAGGACCTGAACTCCTGTGGCGAGGCCCCATCTAGCTTCGTCGTGGAGACTTTGGTGCCGTATGTGACGATGCAAGGGCGTCGGCCATGCCTTTCTTCAGGCAATCAACCACCGGCCACGCGCTCAGGTCCTGAACTCCTGAGGCGAGGCGCCATCTGGCTTTGTCGTGGAGACTTTGGTGCCGTATGTGACGGTGCAAGGCCGCCGGCCTTGCCTTTCTTCAGGCAATCAACAACCAAAACGATTCTCCTGCTCTCCATGCTACGATATTAAAAGAAAAATAGCGTTGATACTGATCACTGTTAGGAATTGTTCTACTGTTTCTAGTAAATTGTACTGTATCTAAACTAACCGTGTTATCCCTGGTCTAGCGCCACCACTTCACGTTGTGCATGGCACCTGATCTTTGCTGCTTCAACCGATGTACCTGAGGCAATACAATTACTTGTTCTGCCTATTCTCTTTTTTTGAAAGAGCGCAGGAGAGCTGCGTTATTTCATTGATAGAAGAAAGCAGTTACAAGGAACCCGAGCCAAAATAAAAAAGAGGCTAAACCAAGCAGAAGCCTGCTGGGAGTAGCGAACAGAACGGACTACTCGCGGTATCGTAGGTGCCCGCAGCCAGCTAGCGCCCAGCTAGCCGCTTCGTCGAATAGCAGATGTGCTGCCACCGCCGGCGTCGTTGCGTGATCACGGAAGATCCGCGCGTTGCGCTCGCGCCAGATGGCCCATATGGTGAGCAGGGCCAAGGACTTGCCCGTTTTCACCTGCGGAGCTGGCGTGGATGACAGTGCCGCAAGCCAGGCATGCAGTGCCGGCAGGGGCGAGGGCGGCCACGAGGCCGGGTGCAGCGTGGCAATGGCGAACTTGTCCGCAACACGATCCCAGATGGTGTCAGACACAAAGTTATTACTTGATCGTACCCAATGCTTCCGCACCACTCATGGCGCCCGATTCCTCGTCGAGCTCCAAGTCTCCAACCCCTGCGCCAATGGCCATGACGTCTCTGCTCCTTTCACCGTGGCCTCTGTGCTCCAACACATCCGGCTCCATGTCCTGATCATTTTGCAGCTCTTGTTGGGCCAACTTCAGCACCTGGTTTTAACGATGCCGTGTGGATCGAGATCGACGCCTGCATCGTCTCTTGGTTTGTTTTACACGACGATCTTCGCCAAGGTGCTAGACATCTCGCTCCGGCTGGACAACAGCGTCACCGTGTTTGGTGTTTGATGTCTGGACAACCACGCGATCTCCTCTCCAACCGGATTCAGCGATGCGTTCCAGGAATTTCATGGGCTGTTCAAGGGCAACATGACTGTCAACACATAAGCTGAGGGGCGATCCAATCTAGAACGATAAGGGATCAGATTGAGATTTTTTTTTGCTTTAAATACGTCACACCTTTCCTTCTTTTTGATCTGGAGAAGATCTCGTGTTTGGTTACACCGTTATGGCCTAGACGTGAGGCAGCAGGACACTGTATACGCGCATATCTCTAAATCAACGCGGCTGCCAACCGGACATTACGAAGTTAATCTTGGCCATTGCTCTTTAGTTGATGTTGCCTAACTAATCTAGACCATTGATTGTTTGTTGTTTTAATAATATAATAGATTTGGGACATGCGGCCAGTCGTTTATTTCCGAAATAGTGGTCATCCATGTCGACAGGCAGAAATATTGGTCATTCATATCAACAGGCGGTAGCGAAGGTGGTCTATCAAATTTTGATTCCATATTTTCTTCGTGCTCATCCATGCTATAAAAAGCAACATCGTAGAGTTAGTCCATACTAATTTGATTTCAGATATTGAAATTATTAGATACCGTGGGAAAAAAGGGCGCGGCAACGCGCGCCATTTCCTTCTAGTACTATTCATTTTGACAGGGTATGACATGCCCGTTGAATTCCTTGGCACACCAACCACCTACCCTTCGTAAATGGCCTGGCCAGCAGTCCCGTATTTGCAAGAGTATCATCCATCACTACAAGAAATGGGATATTTGTTGACGAAAACCCTGGTGACGAAAATGCATACCGTCATGGATGTGTCCTTATAGGTGACGAATTCATCTTTCGTCATGCATTTACGGTAATGCTTGACGGTATGATTTTTCGTCAACAAAAAATCGTCACCCATTACCCAACCGGGAAGGGCTTCCATCGTGTCTGTTAATAGGTGACGAAATCAAAGATCGTGGTGTATGTAAACCGTGATTTGAATATAAAACGGACCCACATAGAAGGTAAATAATACTAAGTTACTTTATTAAATGTTATTAGTTTTATATATCATGCGTGACCCACTTGTCAGGAACATATTTAATTAAGTAAAAATTGTGGTTTGGAAGAATCGAACCCAGGGCTTTGGCGTGACCGACGCGGAGTGTTACCGCTGAGGTAGATATGGAATTTTGATCTGGATCCGTAACTAGTCTATTTGATATATACATTAGGGCAACATATTTATTTCAATGGTGTGATCTAGATGTTACGACATAATAATTTCCTTATTAATATTTATTTCGGCCGCGGGTGCCTCGTTTAAGTCGCGCCGCTAGCAGACACGGCCTATCTAGGTGATCTTGCTAACAGTCGAATCGAGTAGGGTTCTCGTCGAGGTGAGAAGATATCCGTGAAGGCTCCATTGTGGGGGCGGCGAGCCGCATCATCGGTGAGTTCTCCTGATTGTTCGTTAGGTCTAGATTTTTTAATCAGTTGTCAAGATCTGTTCTGAAGAACTTTGGCATGTTCTTAACTGAATTGTAGGCAATGGATCGAAGTTGGATAACTGATGGCACCAAGAAGTTGACAACAAAGTACATGGCAGGTGTTAGGGATTTCATCAAGTTTGCGCGAGAACACTTGGACAATACAGATGAACCAATCTTGTGCCCTTGCCGGGACTGCCTAAATCTGATACGTCAGGATATAAAAACAGTCGAGGATCACTGCAATTGTTCAGGTATGTCCATGACGTATACAAGATGGACTAGACATGGGGAAGGTTTTAGTGATGACGAAGGGCGGGATAGAAACGATGATGGTGCGTATGATAGTGACAATGATGAAGAGGAAGACAATGTGATTGTTATGTTGATGATTCGTCGATCGATGAACTGCAGAAGTCTGGAAATAAAGGTCCTAACCTGCCAAATTTGTATGCTAATCTAATTGAGGCAGCCAAAAAAGAACTTCATGAGGGATGCACCACTTTCACTAGGTTGTCGTTCATTATTAAGCTCCTTCATGTCAAATCATACAGCCGGATAACAAACAGAGGATTTGATCTGTTACTTCTGGTTTTACGTACAGCTTTGCCACATGTGGACTTTCCCAAATCCTATGCTGATGCTAAGAGTGTTCTTTCTGATGTTGGGCTTGGTTATGAGACAATTCATGTATGCAAGTTTGATTGTTCTTTATTTTGGGGAGATCACAAGGACGATACGCACTGCCATGTTTGTGGATTATCAAGATATAGAGACCCTACTGGAAAAAAGAAAATCCCTCACAAGGTGTTAAGGTACTTTCCTATAATTAAAAGGTTGCAGAGACTATTTGTTAAAAAGGAAATGTCGACACATACTAGATGGCACAAAGAGAAGAGGGTTGTTGAGGCCAATGTACTGAGGCACCCTGCTGATGGTGAGGCATGGAAGCACTTTGATGACAGGTTTGATTGGTTTGCTAAAGATCCTCGTAACATAAGACTAGGTTTTGCCACAGACGGCTTCAGTCCCTTTGGAAGTATGACTAATCCTTACAGTATGTGGCCTGTTTTTGTCATTCCTTACAACTTCCCACCATGGATGTGCATGGATCAATCCAATTACATGATGGCATTGCTAATCCCCGGAAAGTATTCCCCAGGGAAAGATTTTCATGTATTTATGCAGCCACTGATTAAAGATATGATGGAGCTATGGAGTGGTGTGCAGACATTTGATGCATGCACAGAGGATAATTTCACATTGCATGCTGCGTTTCTTTGGTCTATTCATGATTATCCTGGATATGCCACTATGTCAGGCCGAAGCACAAGAGGATTTCATGCGTGTGTGCATTGCGATGAGAATCCTTGCTATGAATCTTTGAAAAACAAAATTGGATATATTGGGCATCGGCGATTTCTTCATGAAGATCACCCATACAGGAGAAGCAGACTTTTCAATGGTAAAACTGAGATTAGAGATCCACCAAGGAGGTACACACCCAAAGAAGTAGCTGAGAAGGTAGAAAGGGTTAAGGATTTTGAACATGGGAAAAATCCAATAAGTAGAAAGCGGAAGCGTGCAACTGTACCCGGTGAACCAACATGGCACCTGAAAGTCAGCTTACATCATCTACCGTACTGGCCAGAACTTAAGTTAGCTCACAACTTAGATGTGATGCATATTGAGAAGAACATATGTGACAATATTGTTGGTACACTACTTGAACTTGAGGGCAGGAATAAGGACACTGTTAGTGCTAGAATTGATTTGAAGAAATTAAAATCAGGGAGAAGTATTGGTTGAAGAAAATTGTGAAGGATGGTAATGATGCACCAGTAACTTATGCGAAGCCCCCTGCACCGTGGACGCTTTCGAAGGAACAGAAGAGACATTTGTGTAGGTATTTGGCAAACACTAGGTTCCCAGATGGTTATTGCGCAAACTGGGGAAGATGTGTGGATATTGATGGTTGTAAGGTTACCGGTATGAAGACGCATGATTGCCACATACTTCTGCAGCGAGTGTTGCCGGCTGGGCTCAAGGGAATTGCATCTAAGGTAATGTATGAGGCTATTGCAGAGCTAGGAAGATTTTTTAGGGAGCTGTGTGCCAAAACCCTGAAAGTTGATGTGCTGAATCGATTGAAGGTTGAAATTGTTGTGATCCTATGCAAACTTGAGAAGCTCTTCCCCCAGCTTTTTTTGATGTAATGGTGCACTTAGCTATTCATCTTCCTGACGAGGCTCTTTTGAGGGGGCCTGTTCATTATGGTTGGATGTATCCAGTTGAGAGAAGATTAGGTTATCTAAAGTCTACGGTCCGTAACAAAGCAAGGCCCGAAGGTTCTATCGCAGAGGGCTACATTGTTGATGAGTGTTTGATTTTTTGCTCTAGATTTTTCAAGGATGACACAGAAACAAGATTTAACAAAGATGATAGGAACCAAGACATACGGAGAAAACCTGATCGTGATGAGATGGAAGTATTTTCAGTTGGAGCTAAAGGTCTTGGGAAATCCATTTTGAAACATTTTGACAAGGAATTTGACAAAATGGTTTGGTATGTGCTGAACAACTGTGACGATGTACAATGTTATATCAAGTAAGTAGTTAGCTTCACTTTACTAACTACTTCTCAATGTTGCAGACATAATTGTCTTGTATTTCATATGTGTTTTTTGTTTGTTTCAGTGAATTCCGACAAGAATTGAGAGGTAGGGGTGTGCGTGACATCGAGGAGACGGTTCAGAGAGAGTTTGCAGGTTGGTTTGCAAACCATGTGAGACAGTTGGACAATGCATCAACGATTTGAAGTCTCTGGCTGCTGGGCCAGACCGGCGTGTAGTAGTATACGCTGGTTGCAACGTAAAGGGTGCGAGGTTTCGCACGCTTACTCGGGATAAAGACCTGAAGACTCAAAATTCGGGCGTAGCGACTAAGGGATCTTTTGGTGATGGAGATGAGAGCGAGTTCTATGGTGTTCTGCAAGAAGTTCTTGAACTGCAGTACGGGACTAACAAGCACGGCGACAGGTCTGTGTACTTGTTTCGTTGCGACTGGTTCGACCTTGCGGGCAGGGGTTGCAAGATAAAAGATGATGGTTATTTTAAAAGCGTTAACACTTCTGTCCTATGGTTCAAGAATTCACCATTCATATTGGCCAGTCAAGCTGAAACATGCTTCTATTTGGAGGATACAAAGTTTGGTCATCCGTGGAAAGTGGTGCAGAAGTTCAGCCATAGACACGTGTACGATGTTCCAGAATTAGAAGTTGCTAACGATGATGCATTTGTACGGAATGAAGACGCATACCAGGAGGATGAAGGTTCAGTGGACCATACATTTCATGATGTTGTGGACCTAGACGAGGAAGCAGAGGTGGAAGAAGAGGAGGATGATCATCGTGTTGATGAAGTTGTACATATTGATGATGCTCGTACAATTCGTGAACTAGAGAATGAGGAAGACAGTCCCAATGTTGA
The DNA here is from genome assembly GCA_947311845.1 of Poa pratensis. Classification (NCBI taxonomy): domain Eukaryota; kingdom Viridiplantae; phylum Streptophyta; class Magnoliopsida; order Poales; family Poaceae; genus Poa; species Poa pratensis. The sequence continues at coordinate 56,231,168 of CAMZMU010000035.1, forward strand.
CATGGATATGAGCGAAGATGAACAAGTTTTCATATTGGAAGAGAACATAAATGATGACGAGGGAAAAACTTCAGATATAGATAGTGATGTAGATTGATAGAAACGTGTAATGCATACAACTATATGTTTTGTTCCAAACATTTGAAATGTTCTTATTTAGATGTTTACGATCTCAAACTTGGCATTGAATTATCCAGAAGGGTTTAAGAGCAAATTAATATAAGCTAAAATATGGACAGATATAAGAAAAGCCAACATGTAGGTAACATAACTTCGACAATGGTTTTAATTAATCGACACTTGACAGGATTACAACCAGCAGCACGATATGACTAAATATTGTTTTAACACAAGCAAAATCGACAATCGCATAAAGAGTCTTAACACTGAATTTAAACCTAAAGGGGCTGCATAGTTGGACACACGGGCACCATGAATCACTGACTAGCTACTCCAGATCAATTTCAGGCAGATGGGTAGCAAACAAGTAAACCCCTGCATTTCCCAGGTAAAGCAAGAACAGCATCTTGTCACCCATCTGAAGGTGCTTTTCCTTGTCCATGAACTCCTTCCAGCCACTGACGCAGAGACGACCATCGTCAGAAGAAATTGCGTAGGACGCACGCACCAAAGTACTGGGATGGCACACAATATTGATTGCACCATATTGTTCCATATCTTTAGGAACCAAACGGCTAGGGATTTTCTGTTCCAACAGTAGAGACATAGTTTAGTTAACGCATGTACGCAATGTAGCTCGCAAAGTTAATGAAATGATATGATCTACTGCTTACCACGTGTTTGTTGTAATTTTCACTGTTTGTCCAATTCAGAGTATGCAGCATTGGGACAACTAGTGCTCCTTGATCATAATCTCCAGCATTGTGGTACTCAACAAGGTAGTCCAAGTTGTCCACCTGAAGAATGACGGTATGCATCATCCTCCAATTTATCATTGTTCCATCAGTAGCACTGAGTGAGTCAACAATGTCACGCTTCGTACGGGACAACTGGTAGTAAGCTGCATAATTAAAATAACTGACATAAGATGGAATAATTAATAATCAATCATTCTGTCTAAAGGTGGAAAATTACCTGGATGGATTAGTGGTTCAGTTCCAGTTATTACAAGAGTATCCTGACCAGATGAGTTAATTTTGAAAATTAACTCCATGCCAACCTTAAAATTGTACACTCTACCAAATTCGTTCCAAAATCTTCCGTTGATATAGGTTCTGCCAGCTCTGTTGGTAACATTAACAACAAATGCATGGCCATCTTTGGTTCTAAGTGCAGCTTCAAAAGTTGTCCTGTGGGAGGTCTGGACACCATACTTCTGAAGGAAATACGGTCTAAAGTAGCAAGGGATGACCTAAATTCAGTAGAGTTAATACAAAAGTAAGTTAACTATTCTGAAAATTCAATAAGACAGAAATATTGATCATATAACAGTAATTGTTTGTACTTTTTCCTACAAATAGTAGATGATTTAGTTGTTCTGCACTAGAAACATGTGAATGTTACACATCGTATCATATTAGGACCTTCAAGAATCAGAAATTGCATGTAGCTACACTAAAACTCATATGAACGTAAAAATTATTACAACTATCCTAAAACTCAACCATATATATGGTGAACAACAATTATTACACACATCTGAATAATAGTACTAAACTAGCAATAACTACTAGGATCACGTGTTAAACTTTGATGTGGCGGTGAATTAATAAAACATCTGAATGAATTCTAAACTTATAATTGCATGTACCGTCTTCTCCTCAAAACCCTCTTGTAGTGTTTGCACGAAAAAACCTAACGTGATTCCCCCTCCGCCGCACATCCCCTTCTTGTCAAAGCAAACTGGACACTGAAAAAATATGAAGAAAGATTACAAATCGGAAACAACGATCGCGAAACGTAGATGTTATTTACGTACTCCATTGGTAGGCGCCATCCTTGGTCTCGACGCGGAGCGAGAGTCTTACAAATTTCGCCGGCGAGAGATGTGGCGAGACGTGGCGGCGAGAGACGTGGCGAGCTGTGGCGGCGAGAGACGTGGCGAGATCTGGCGGCGGCTAAAGGAGGTCGTGCTATGATGGCCAGTTATTTCGTGGAGTAAATTGCGGTAGGTCAAGCGGAGAGGCAGAGGGGCGGTGCTGGGTTTTGACGTGACAACACGATGAACGCGCAGGCCCCACTGGTCAGTTGGACTGCACGTCACACGTCAAGACCCGCGACGGCCCAGTGGTTAACACGGAGTAATGGGGATGAATATTGTTTATCCCCAACCCCCTCCCCTATCGTCTCAATATTCCGCACCGCCCCCTGGTTTCCCCACTTCTCGTCGTCTCCGCTCCCTCCTCTCTTCGTCTCCCCCCCGCGTCGCCATGGACATGGATGAGCAGGAGGACCACTACTTCTCCAGGACGCGCCCAGTCCGCATCCACGACGGCCAGGACCTCGAGGTGGTCTACACCAACGACCCCTGGAAAGTGCGCCGCGTCCTCGACATGTACACGGAGTGGCTCAAGGAGGAAGACCACAAGTTCGTGGGCCTCGACTTCGAGTACACCAACCATGACGCCGAGGACGAGAAGAAGATCGCCGTGGTTCAACTCTCGATGCGTCGACATGTGCTGGTGTTCCACTACGCAGCGTAAGGATTAATCCCCTTTTTGAATCTTTCGATTACGGTTTTTTTTGTTGCCGCCGTTGTGTCTCTCTTCGACTCTCGTTAGTAATAGGTTGTTGCATACGTACTGTGCTAGATCCAAAATCACTAGATTCCCGATCTAAATATGCTAGACATTGTTCCTGATTTATTAATTTGTTTCATCTTCGTCTCCTGTGTAGGTTCTTGCATATTTGTAACTCAAATAAATGCATTGCAACGAGATTTATTTGGTTCGTAGATTGGTAGTAGTAAGTATGCTTGATCGACACCCAGTTCTGGATCTGATCTTTCCAAATATGTAGTTTATCATTGCAGGACATAGCAAAGCTACTTAGTTTACTTGATTCCTCATTTACTTGACTAGTTCATAAGCTCGATCTGTGACTCCTTTTTAGTTTACTTGATCCCTAATTTGTACATTACTTTGTTTACTGCAGTGCTGACTGGTGGGAATCTCCGGCTATCGCCGATTTCTTTCGAGAAGGAATTACGTTTGCGAGTGTTGACATCCGTGGTGACAAGGGAGTTCTGTGGAGGACATGGCACATGAGATTCCTCCTGAGTACTACGTCGATCTCCAGGTCGAGTACTTCAAGTACACTGGTCATGAGAAGGCTGGCATGAGTACCATGGCAAAAAGACTCATTGATTCATGGTACGGTGATATGAAGAAGAAGTTCCACCACACTCGGCACAGATGTGGGGGGACATCCCACTTCCAACGATGAACATCGAGTATGCAGCCATTGATGCTTGGGTCTCGTACGAGCTCTACCGCAAGATCGTGATCGACAGAGCCCTTGATCGTCGGGCCAACAAGCTTCGTTGGCATACTTAGGACCCCTTCACCTGCTGATGGTGGAATGATCATCTCTTCTGCTGCATGACCCCCTGATATGTTGGTTTGGTCTCCCTCCTGCGTGAGGTGCTTCTGGCTCCCTGGACTGTGTCCAAATAAGCCATGTAGTCAGTTCTTTTGAAACTCTAGCTGCTCTTCGCTACTTGTTTAAATGTATGCATGGTCTGCAACCCAGCACTGGTTTCTACTATATATAAGTAAATATTTTGCCATGATATGTCAACAATTGTCCTGTGAGGTTTCAATTTTATGTTGTGTACCTCCTAGTACTTCAAAGTGCTAGTAAACTAAATGTTCAGAACAGGAGAGTTCTTCAAATCAAAACATTCCAGACGTAAAACTCAGCAAAAATTGTGATTCAAATTTTCTTTATGACTTTTACTCATTTTCTGAAATTTTTCATCGACAAAATCTCACAGTGGTGAACAATAACATAAATTGGAATTTTCCACATGAATGTGACTACATTTACTCAGTCCCACTAGTTCATGATGATTTTACATTGAATTTAGCATTTTTTACGAGTTTTACTCGTTTTCTGTCATTTTTCATCGAAAAAAATAAACAAACACCTACAATTGTCAGAAAAATCTGAAACTCCTCAAGCACACATACCTACCCTTCATGACCACTCACAAAAATTGGCAGCTCAATCTGAATCTTTGAAGTGCAGCTTGCTTGAAAAAGAGCCGTTCACCGACATGATCGATGTGGGTCCACACATGGGTGGATCCAACCAACATGAGGTTTCACAAGTGTTTTCAGACAAAATCTCACAGTGGTGAACAATAACATATATATGTGGGATGTGTTCTCACAAAAACCTCATATGCAAAGGTTTTACAACTTCCGGGTTCGACGATTCGACCGTTATGCCGAAAATGCCCTTACTTGTGTAAATTCACATCAAACTACACCAAACCTCATGAAATTTTTAAATTTGAATTTTCCACATGAATGTGACTACATTTACTCAGTCCCACTAGTTCATGATGATTTTACATTGAATTTAGCATTTTTTACGAGTTTTACTCGTTTTCTGTCATTTTTCATCGAAAAAAATAAACAAACACCTACCCTTCATGGCCAAAAGGGGAAATATACGGTTGCGTCAGAGGGAGAGCAAAAGAGGAACTATAGGTTGCGTCAGAGGGAGAGCATAAGAGCAAAAGCGTCCCCAAGAACCGCCTCCTCCTCTCCACTTCCATAGCCAAACCCTAGACGGTTCCACACCCCTACCCACCGCCATGAAGAGATCAAGGGAATCCTTTGACGCCGAGGCAGATCAGAAGGCGGCGCCCGTCGTCGGCGAGCCGTCTGTTGCTGTCGGCCCAGTCGCGCCGGATCTGGCAGTGGGACTGCTGCTTCCGGCGAGGCCCCCGGTGGACGCGGGGGTGGCGATGTCGCTCCCGAGCAAGATCGGAAGAAGACCGTGAGCGGGGACGGAGGGGATGGCCCATCCGACGCCGCCTTGCCATCGGAGCTCGAGGCGGCGTACAACGAGATTGAGGAGAGCTACGAGGAAGCCGCTGAATACGCCATGTGGGGCACGTCTCGCGCGCCGACCGCCACGCCTACCGCCGCGCCTACCGCCCGCCGACCGCCGCGCCGACGGAGGTACATCTAGGGTTTTTAGTGGTAGTACATGCTCGAATCTACTATTCTTTCTAATTAACTGCCCTCGAGGTTTGGTGATTTGGGTGTGAACTGAACCATCCGTGCAACTGAAGGCGAAGAAGATAAACAAGTCTTCATACATGCCTTCAATTGCACATCAATCTACTATTCTTTCTATGTTCAACTACCGTCAAGTTTTAGTACCCAAATTATTTAGTAATATGAGGGCTTTGGTGATTTCGGTACGAACTTAACCATCCCTTCAACTGAAGGAGCAGCAGATAAACAAGTCTTCATAGATGTGCCTTCAATTGCACATCAATTCATAGACGGCTTCAATTGCATATCAATTCGGTGTGTAGTTTTTTTAATAAAATTCAAGGAATCTAGCTTGGTTAATTAGATCCGCAAGCTTTAATTGATAATATTGTTATGGTGACCTAGATTAGCTTGCTGCTTCATCATTTTCAGTCCACACTCCAATATCATCCTAGATTCCCCAATTAATAGTGTTACAACATTTATAGGTTGCAATAATCTTTACCTTATTTCTTCTGCAATAAATTATTTCCAAGTTAAAAACGAATGAGGAACTTCAGTTCTCATTTAACATATTGCCTTATTGCATGTTAGGAGCCGAGAGTTGAAGAAGAGGCATTTGATGAGGGACAGGTTTCCCCAGAGGGTTATGCTTCTCTGGATGGATGCGCGATGATGAAGACGATGAAGAAGTACCTCCACCATCACCGTTAGTTGATGAAAAATCAGCAACTAGGGTCAATGTCTCCCGTTTGGTGATTCGTCAGCTTAAGGTGGGAATTGATTACACTCACCAAGTTCTTCAAGCCGTGGTAACCCCGAACCTGCAACCAGCGTGTTTCGTGGTTTCGCGTGTCCTTTTTAGCAAGTTGGGTAATACCAACTGGCGCATCGTTCAGTCTCATGACGCTGGAGACAGCGCACATATCTACATCAAGATGCGTAAAAAGGACGTGCAGAGGTGTCACGGAAAGAGGTATGAGTGGATGGGAGAACAAGTCACCTTCTGCAAGGTGATTTTACTCAGGCCGCTTATTCCCGACCCCATGGAAGCTGGCCCGGTTGTTAAGATCTTTTAAGCTGTGGTTGTTAAGACAATGTTGCACTTGTTTAAAATTTATGTTGCTTCCCGTACTACTGAATGTTGCACTTTTGTTAAACTTTATGTCCATTTTATGTTCTGGATTGTAAGAACTTAATAGTATTGTTGAAGAGTTGCCGTTGTGTTTTCAACCAAATTATTTTCTCTTATGCTGATCCTTGAGTCAACTCTACAAATAAGGCGTACTGCGCAAGCAACAGGGTAAATTCGTACTACATATGATTATGCCAATATCAACTGAAATCTGAATGTGAGTATCTGTTGGTTCTCATGTGGGCAGTTGTACAAAAGTAGGGGTTTTATCAAAGAAATGTGGGTAGCATTCAAAAATTCGACTAAAGTAGTTCAAACCTCATGTCATAGTAGTTCAAAGCAGTGTTGACGTAGCATAATTGGCATCAGTACTGAGATTGCAGCATAGGTGATGTGATCCCAGTTCAAACCTCATGGGCTTGAGCACACGGTACAACTCGACCGCGAGAAACCCATCAGTTGCAGCATAGGTGATGTGATCCAAGTATAGTTTCTTGTTGACTACAAATGAAATTTAGATTTTTTTCATGCGTCTCATTCATTTTCTGGTATTTTTTAATTAAAATAAACATGTACAGTTCCATTTTCAGAATAATCATTTTTCTTTCACGGCAAAATCTTGTTCCCTCCAAATTGTACTACGATGGCTGCCAAAACGCCCAAATTTTTTCGTTCCCTCCACTCCTCCCGCGCACCCCACCTATCAAATATTTCGCCCTCCCTTATATACGTCGTGCCTCTCCCCCATGATTTACGAGCATCTTAACTCCCCACCCCATACCTCATCCTCTCGTGCTCACCCAGATCCGGTGTCTTCGCCGGACGTTCTTCCATCTCGCATCTATCTCCCCGGTGGTCGCCATGGCCGGCAGTCGTCGAGGCGTCAGGGGGAAGGAACATCGCGCACAGACGCCGAAGAAGGCGCCCAGCTCGAAGAAACCCCAAGGTAAATCTGTCGGTGATCGGCTTGTTGTTGTGTTTTTCGGATGCTACGATCGAGAGATCGGTTTTACATGTCTAACAGGTCCGTTTTGACCTATATCTAGATCTTGCATATTTGATAGATCAGGGCATGATAGCATTAAGTTGTACGTGTTCATGATTGGATTGATTGGTTCCGAAGGTTGTACGATCCAATCGCCGACATCATACTATAGGGTTTATCGATTTTCTTCCAGAGACAATCATGCCGTGCTGCTATACAATCTTTGCCATCCCGCATCGTAGACTCTTATGTTTTCAATCATTTGCTGCTGTACAATCTTTTGCATAGACAATTATTTGCTGTTTTCTATGGAATTGGCCCCCTCTTATGTTTTGTTCACGCTCCGCTCTTCCGATTATTTCAGCGGAGACAGAAAACCCCGTCAAGCCGGCATATGAGCTTGTCAAGGAGAGAGAAATGCAAGAAAATATTGTACGCATGGGAAAATTTTGGCTGAAAGATATGGACCTGGACACAAAATTCAGCAAGATTTCTCTGGTTTTGCACGTTCATTAGTGTATGGTGGGCGACAAATAGGAACAAGTAACAATCTAAAGGACACAGACTGCCAAGACAAGGAGGTCGAAGAGGACCCTTCGTACCAACCGAATCCAGAAGAGATAGCTACTGCTGATGATGATCTTCATTCAGATGAGGATCAGCGCACTGTCGGCAAAACTTCATCTCAGGTCTGTGGAACTATTTCTGAACTCTGATAGCAAATACATGCTAAATGTTTCCTACTAATGTAGCCTCTACTTTGCTTGCAGATAGTTGCTGGTTCTGCAACAGTTGCACAGAAGAAGCGTTCCAGACCAGAAGTTCCACCATCCAACATTGCAACAAGATCAATGGCAACAACTGAACCTGAAGCTGGGTCATCTGATGAGCCCACGGCCACTGCTGGTCAGAACACTGAAGGAGCACCCTCACCTAACCAGATCATGACATCTGGAGGCAGCAACTCATCTCCTGAGGACAATCAAATTGTAAACTTTCAACGGCAAGGTATGAAAGTTTGTAAAAATTACACACTGTACCGCATATTTTCATATAAAGATAATCATTTCATCTCTCTTATTTCAGACATTGACAGCATCTGGCCATACTAAGAGAAAGAGAGGTGGACGCAGACCTACTATGGGCCATGGACTACATGAGTTACAAGAAGAAATGGTGGCAATAAGATGCAAATTGACTTCACTGCCGGTGTCAGGAGACCCAAGGATTATATCCAGTCAGCAAAGCTGAGCAGTGAGGTTGGGATTCACATCCGTGCCAAAATGCCGCTTGCAACACACTGGACACAGTACAAAAAAGATGCAACTCTCACACATGTCATTCCTCATGCTATAAATACAGTAGCGGTGAGTCCAGTACAATCTATGTTTAACCTAATTATTATGTTACATGATCAACTCTCTAAGAATCTACTGATTAATGCATCACTATTTTGCAGGGAAAGTTTACTATGGACAGAAATGATGAGGTGGCCCAAGATGTGTGCACTGATATGCTGCAAGTTAGTATTCGGCAGTTCCGATATAGGCTTAAGAAGGAGTATTGGCCAAAATAAAAATCTCACAGTGGAGCAAGCATATCTGAAGAAGCCAGATCATGTAGAAGAGAAAAGCTGGCAAGAACTGGTGAACAGATGGTTTGATGAGAAGTACCAGGTACATAAATCTTATTCCTTTCAATAACAGTTACTGAATTCTTACATTTCTCTGATCTGGATAAATAAAATGCATGTACTGAACATAGGGAGTGTGTGTAAAAAATGGAAAGAACAGAGAAGCTGTGAAACAGTTCCATACCACTGGATCTCGAAGCTATGTTGCTCACTGGGAACATGTAGTAAGTGTTCTGAATTTCCCCATACAGTTCATACTTCTGTCATACACAGTACACAATGGTAATGTGCATTCTACATTTTTTCAAGCAGAAGGCTAAGCAGCAGGAAGAAGAAACCTCTCCAATTGAATTTTTTAGAATGACACACACTAACAAGGATAACATTATGAGTGCTGAAGCAAAAAGTGCATATGTAAGAAATATTTCATATTAGCACAATATTATATATTCCAGTTTTGTATGTTGTCCATGCAATGATTGTAATCTTTATGCAGGATAAAATGGTGGCAAAAAAAGCGGCGCCACGCAATGAAGATGAACCTGAATTGACTGATTTGCAAATTGTTCAGCTAGTTCTGAGCGAGAAAAGCCCATCCACCACCTGCAACAGCACATTCCTACCAAGATTGGGCGTCGCAACAAGCTCCAGGAAGTCCTCTGTTTCAGCTACACGCATCCGAGAGCTACAACAAAGACTGGCAGATCAAGAGCAGAACTCCATACAGGCAGCTGAAAGGTACCACAGTGAGATGCAGGCAAGACTGCAAGAACAAGATCAAAAATTTGAAGAGATCAGGAAGAAGCAGGAGGAAGAACTTGAAGCTGTGAAGAAAGCCCAAGAAGAAAAGACTCTGGCTTATGAAAAGAGGCAGAGAGAAATGGATGCCGTGCTTAATTTGCTCTTGAGGACATCCCAGCCACCATCCATGACAGAATCCCAGGGCAACTAATCTATTGCACCGCCATCCTACAACATTCTTAATCATAGGTCTTTTAATTTCTTTGTGTTCTTTACCCAATTGTAATTTTTCTTATGAATCTTTCGGTCTGTGAGAGACATATATACTTCTTGTGCCACCATTTATGTATGATATTTATTGTCTATTTTTTTATATTTCGCCAGTTTTTTGTTTCCAAAATTTCGCAAATAATTCAAATGCTCTCAAATTTTGTCAAATTCAAAAGGTGACGGAAAATGTCACAACGTCACTATTAAATGAAACCACGTGGCACCAACTTCTGGTCCCACTTGTCAGAATTTGTGGGTCCCACCAGTCAGCATTATTGGGACCCATATGTCGGCAACAACCTGGTCCCACTTGTCAGAATTTTGTGGATCCCACCGGTCAGAATATTGTGGGTCCAGCTTGTCATAATATTTTGTGGGTCCCACCAGTCAGCACCATGCCGGTCCCACATGACAGATATCCACGTCAGCGCCGTCGGACCCATGTTGTCAGAAGCCAAATGGGACCCACATGTAAGGCCACGTATGCTTTTTTTGGACCAATCAGAAACTTCCCAAGATTTAGATATTGACGAAAGTTGCAATTTTTCGTGACAAATCTGTCTGTCAACAATCAACCTTCGATGTTGACGAATTTTCAGGTCGTCACCATCAAACGTTTGACGTTGACGAAAAAATGCATACCGTCACCCCCGATATTTTATGACGGAGCTTTGTTGACGAACCCCATGACGATCAAATTTCGTCACCGCGATGTAATCCTTGACGAAAATTGGCCTACACATGACGAAAGTGATTTGTCAACAAAAATATTTTCCTTTGTAGTGCATGTATAGAGCGTTTATCCCTTTTCGCACACTTTAAATGAATTTCGGCACACATCCTAACGACCTACCCGATGGCAGTGATTTCGAGGGCCATGGTGCTCGGGAGCCAAACCTCCGCTTCCCGACAAAGGCTCGATACTAGCATGTCGACATGTCATTAATTATATTTATATCTAAAAACATTAATATATAGATATTTTCCAATATATATGACAAATTCTCTCTATTAAAGTATATATATATATAATACATTAATACTACATATCTTTCTAGATATGCAATGCATTCTTTTTGAAAAGTAATCTGTCACTTTGGATGTATAAGAGTATTCCTTGTGTGAACTTTAACATCTAAAAGCTTTCCTTTAGAATCTACTGCAATCTTGTTCATTCAAAATAAAACGCCCAATCCTTGTTGTCGAATTGTACATAGAAGCTATGTACCTTCCGCAACTTTTACCCGTATTGTTCATGGTACTTCCATACTATGTTAGTGCATCATGGTTGGATAATCCATATTCTCAGAATATAATTCCATTCAGGAAACAATCAACATCAAATAGTAGCTTGCTACTCGGAAAGACTGGCATGGAGAATACGGTTGATCATGTAAGTTTAAATCTAATAATTTGATCGCATATTTGAGTAATCATATGTTTCTTATGTTCTGTTGTTTACTCATGGATTTGTTTTAGTTGTTCACAGTATGCCTGCTATGACTCGAACACATTCCCTGAATCTGTGCTTACCGGCGGGATGGGAACATTTGATGTATATAGCTTTACAAATTTGAAGAACAACCAAATAAGCGGATCAGTAATATCTGTAACAAATGAGCATGATGACGACTATAGTACCATCAATGCCGCAGTTGCTGGGTGGGAAGTAAGTTAGTTTCTCTCCATTATTTCCTTATATGTAATGTGGAAATTTTATGCATCCCAAGATACTATGATTTTTATCAAAGACTTCTTTATCTTCACAATTGTTTTAAATATATTCCAGGTTAATCAAGCTAGACATGGAGATAGCAAAGCACATTTCTTCACACAATGGACGGTTAAGTACTTTACCTTATGCATGGATGAGTAAAAATAATAATTTTCTCATGTTTTTTGTGATATTTTTTTGTATACAAATAGGCTGATGGGTCTAAATCTACTGGATGCATGAACTTGGAATGTGATGGTTTCGTGCCAGTAAATTATGCTCCTATTACTCCAGGAGACACTGTAGAGTCAACTAGTGGACAAACAAAGGTCACAATCAAGATATTTAAGGTAAGTCTTTGAAGTAAGTAATTGCGCACCAAAGATTATTTGCTTGATATTAACCTTTCCATGATGACTTATTTATAAGGTCTACCTTTTCTCCATAGAGCACTTCTGTTGAGTTTGTGATAAATTTATGAATTTATTTTGGACGAATAGTAATGTCTTCTTATTATTTACATATAGACACACATTTTCTAGTATCTAAGTTATCTTTAACTATGTTACTTCAGAGTAAAGATGACATTGACTGCTAGCTGCACTTTGGGTATGGTAATCAAAACCTTAGTCGTGTGGGATATTGGCCAAAAAGTATTTTTACTAATCAGGCGGACCATGCTAACCTCATAACATGGGGTGGTTTCACTCGATCATATGACAACGATCCAAGTCCTGCAATGGGTAACGGACAATGGCCTGGAGAAAGAGCAGCATTTGTTCGGGACGTCAAATATGTAAACACTGATGGCCAAGGTGACTCTGAACCTGCTCCGGGTCACATGGGCCTTCGTGCATACATATCTGACGTTAAATGCTATAATTTAAGCCCATTCATAAATGATATGTTCTCTTTTGGAGGCCCTGGAGGTTGTATTGAGTAATTTACATGGTTTATGAGATATGAATAACAAAATAAAAACTAGTTCTTTACTTCTCATTGTCTATTTTACTAGTTTTTCTCTTTCTTTCTCTTGTGTAGTAGGCGACTACTAGAAATTGTTCAGTAACATCTTGTCAAAACTTACCTAAATTAATGAGATTTTGTTTTGGACAAAGCACACTAATTACCGGGGCTAAATCAAGGAGCTAGTTCGGTTTGAAAAGAAAAAAAACAGAAACCAAACAACCAGAACAAAAAAGAATCGATCAGAACTTATGTGCTTGACTGATGCAGCGAAACAACCAAATGAAGGTGAATGAGATTCTGAGGTAAGCAAAAATCAAAATCTGACTTGAGGCAAAATCAAAATTTAGCTAGGTGATGCTTAGAAAAGTGCACAGATGGAATTGCCACAAAAGGTTCTCCACCAGCAATATGATTTCTTTGCCATTGATCACCCCTTGTAACCGCACACTCTTGTTTTGGGTCGTGCCTGCCAAAGTACACTCAGACAAGTGCATGAGCATTGAGCAATTCATCTCCACTGATGGGAGTTTCTTTCTCAGTTTCACTATCAAAGGAATGGATTTGAAGAATTTCCACCAATTCTTCAACCAACTGCAGCGGAACAGATTTGGAGCACTTACGTCCCTGCTGGAATTTGTCCCCGCACTGGAATGTACGCGCTTTATATATTTTTCTTGCATAATGACGAAGCCCTGGTTACCATTGTCGTACTTTCCTCTTATGTGTTTTTGGTAAAGCTCACAAGAAACCTTTAGACCTCTAATTTCCTACAGCGCACCTTTTTGGGAGCTGACAGTTAATGTTCTGCTGCACAATGCTTGCGCCACTCTTCATTCTATATCTTCTAAAATACATTGCTAAGTTGGTACTAAATGTTTTTGCGATGATGTTCGTACACAAAGTAAGTCAGCGTCACACCACATTTAGTATTCATGATCTCAGCCTGGAAACGAGGAACTGCAGGATTGTAGCGGTGACTGCAGCAGGTAGGCGAGCACGCCATTGACATCAACTAACTCAAGCGGAAATTGAAGAACACTACAACAGAGGGCAGCACATTAATGCGGTTTTCATTTTTTGGTGTGTTTAGGTCCAAATGTCGCTCTCTCTGCAGATTGTCTATTTATTAGTATTTCAAATGTCAATTAACTATCACACTGAATATTCAGAAGGCAGCTTGCTTGGTATTTAGCCTATTTAGCCTACATATATCTTATGGGTTGGTCTAGGGTGGTGTTCCTTAATGTCTATCTAAGCGCATGTCCCGTATGGCCGTATCATTGAGTTGCTGCAAAACAATGTTTGCTCATTTTATATGTTGTTGTGCTCAACTAAATGAAAAAGTTGCTCCCTAGTGTCATCTAGTTGATTCCCACGTTTAGCTTAAGATAATTATTCTAATCTTCGAAAAATTTGCTCCATAATACCAGTTGGTTGCTTCCAAGGTTTAGCTTAACATAATAGCTCCCATCTTTGGAGAAGTTGCTCCTTAATATCATTTAGTTGCTTCCCAGGTTTAGCTTAATGTAATTGCTCTCATCTTCGGAAAAGTTTCTCCCTAATATAATTTAGTTTCTTCCCAGGCTTAGCTTAAGATAACTGCTCATATGTTCAGAAAAGTTGCTCGGTAATGACTTAGTTGCTTCCCAGGTTTAGCTTAACATAATTGCTCTCAACTTTGGAAAAGTTACCCCGTAATATAATTTAGTTGCTTCGATGGATTAACAAAATTGCTTTCTATACACCATACCAGAGACGAACATATATAAGTAGAAAAAAACTTTTTTGGTTAACTTGTCCACCATTTTTGGAGAAGGTTACTTCTTACTTAAAATCTTCTCTTTTTTCTCTAAGTTGAGGCATAGGTTATTTTGTTGCTTCCCAAACACACTAAGCTGCTTCCTCATATATTACCTATGTTTAAAGTTGCTCGATCGCACCTGACAAAGAGAGATCCATGTAGACTGCCATGCTGGATTTACATGCATTTATTATCTCGTAACAGTATCTGGGACAATAATAATTCCTTGAACCATATCTAAAGTTACTCGATCATATTCAGTTAGAGAGTTTTTGGAGTAGAAGTTGCCAGAAAATAACTTTTGCCAAACAAAGGCAACTATTCTACACTTACAAACAATTGTTAATTTGTTTAAAGCAACTTCATTGCGAAATCAAGAAGGTACTAGTTGCTTGTTGTCATAACACTATGAAGTTGCTTACACTCATCATAATTTGCCTACCAATCTACCATTGGCAACAAGTTGTTTACAACACTATAAATAGTATGAAGTTCCGGACAAACACGACGGAATTGACTACCACTTACACTAAGTTTTTCCTACTACTACTAAGTTGACTATGACTAGTACTAAGTTGGCTAGAATTGTTATAGAGTCGCACACCGTATGTCGTCAAGTGGCCTACCGCTTCGTGTAAGTTGCCTACAATACTCATAAGCTGCATATCATTGCATACACTCTAAGTATATAATGCTAATGTTGCATAACTTGAATGCTAAGTTATCTATTTTAATAATACTAGTAATTTTGCATAACATTAGTGTCGAGTTTCCTATTAGGTGTTGTTTAAGTTGTCTAAACTTCGACGCTAAAAATTGAAACATTGTGTATGCTAGGTGTATCATGTTGTTGTCCCATTGTTTGTGTCTACCTATATTTTTCAATCCATGTTGCATGAAATATTTGATTCTTGGTGGTACTATTGGGTTGGGGATGTTCTGTTTGTGTAAAAGTAGGTCCAGCTGAACTCGTTTTAAGTTGCCTCAACAATCTTTTTAGCTTTGTGTAACTTCAAATGATAGGTTGCATCAGAATTTCAAATGACGAAGCAACTTTTAGTTTACTGAGCATATACCAATGTGTGTTTTTTCCTCTTTGAGCAGGAAGTCGACAGACGACAGCCTTATTTGCATTGAGTTATTTGTGTGCCAGATAAGAAGAGCAGGACAGAAAATGGCATGATCATATCGTTCTCGCCTGGTTGGGTAGTTGAGACATGGGGAGCGGTCAGAACTCACAAATCGCGTACAGCTGAAGTATGTTTAACTAGCATGTCAGTTGGCATAAGCTATCCTTATTTGTTCTTTCAAGACAAAAAAATTTAGATAAAAATTCTTAAAAAAATAATATTTCAAGACAAATACAGAGACATAACCGTCTCGGCAATTAATTAGCACTCTCGATTGTCTGAGAGCTTTCAAACTACCGGCCGAAAAATCCGTTGCTTTACATGGCTGCATGTACATGCGTCTGCAAGATCGATTCTTCCAGTCACCTTGAACGGAATTACTTTCCTGATATATGCTATCTTTCTTGTTTCTGGCAGGCAATGAGGCGAATGAGCAGGTGAGCTTTTGACGAGGAGGAAATGAGCTGGTGAGGCCGATGCGGTATTAAGACGGCTCCATCAGAATCGGGAAACATGTTCCGTGCAAGAGCAATGCATTGATGTTGGATAATCTATGAAAGGTTACAGCCAGACTTCTTTGATGAAGCCAATTATCATCCCAAGAAACTAGTTTTTCCCATCTCCAATCTTAAATTTACAGCTAAGAATATATTGCCATGCTTGTGTTCATTTAATAACTTGCATATCCATTTTACTTTTTTCGAAGCTAGGAAATGCCAAATGTCAGGACAAGGCTTTCACCCGGGGACGATCCGTAAAACACGCACCGCCTTACGAGGACCGGTCGGACCACCGTCGCCAACACGGACACATATTTTGCCAGCCACACGCTTCAGACGAGCTGAGGTTGCGAATGGAACTAGGCACCAAGGCCCGGATCCACCTCTCGCGGAGCCTTCTGCTAGCTCGGCGCGATACAAAGACCACCATCTGGGGCCTTCGCCTCGACATCTTGGCGCCACGTCGACCCAAAGTCTGGCGGGCACCCTCCATCGCTCAGCAGATGAACACGACGAACATATCATTATGTTCATTTTCAAAGCCATCCTGCACCTCACACTGCGCCTAAACTCCCCATCGCCACGATGAATGCCGCCGTCCAGATCATCACCGCTGCCCATGAGATTGTCGTCGAAGCGACAAGACCAAACCCAGTCGGCCGCCATCGCGCCTAGGATTGGATACCACCACCGCAGCCCCTCCACCTCACCCATCGACCGCAGTCAGTCGCACTCGCGTATAGCCACGTCACCGCTCGCGCATCATGTACATGTAGCCACCACGCATAGTCACAGCCCGTCCGGCTCATGTGAGTCGGGCCCTGAAGACGAGACGCCGGCCATCCCTCACATAGTGGACCCGTCCCAACCACCTTGGACAGCGGGAGCCACCGCACAGCGGTAGCCACGGAGGAGAGGAGGCGTGGGGGGGTGTGGGGGGGGGGGGGGGGGGGGTGCGCCGACTGTTCCCCCGACTAACCCACTATCAAGCGCCGTGTTTTTTCTTCTCATATCCATTTTAATAGCAAAGCGATGTTCACCTTGACATACAAACTAGTTCTCAATTAACAAGGTTGTACTTTCACTTGTGCGCATTCCCACCCCGCACAAATGGGGATACGATTAAATCAACTTCTCCTTACCCCAGTGGGAACTCTATAGAATAAAGCATACATGTGGTATGTGCTGAGAGATGAATTACTCCCTAGCCTGATTTCCCCTTTCCAACAACCTAGTATTTGTTTCCAATCTTGTTCGTGTCCCATCCTAGTCACAGTTTTTAATCGTTTTTTCATCAATGGGAATTTTCTTTGATAATCCCCCTACTGTACATGTTGAAATTTCTTCAAAACCTTTACACCTAGTTTTTGCATGTTCCATATGATAATCTACAGTTTATCTCAACTGCTTATTTTAGAACGGCACATCCATTTTTCAGTATGATTAGTAGACAAACAAATCCTTCTCTTGCAACCCCGTCAATGATGATTGAGAGAGCACATACCAAAAAAAAAAGAAGTAAGTTCTTCTTGCCTTAATCCTTGGCGAGTTAAAAACAAGGGCCATTTTCATTGTTTTGTTTAGTTTGGACACCGTCATGGCACAAATCCTTGTGAATTTTTTTAAGAAAAGGGAATTTTATTAATCCCAGTCTCTACATCGAGTGATGTACACAACCGTTTATTACAAAGTTTGAACGTATGATATAAGTTTACATCCGCCCCCCGCACTTCGCCTTCCGCCTTCTCCTCAGACTCGGCCGTCGATGCTAGGTGAGCGCAGGGGCGGGGATGCCGGCGGCGGCGCGATCGTCACCGGCGAGATCACCTGGGATCCCACCGGTTTTTCCGGGATCGCCTCCCCGCTCGCCTCCAACGGCTCCATGCATATATTTCCTCCACCACTCAATCCTACAGTGTGACTATCAAGTTTACGTGAAACCACTAGCAATACTAATGTGATCGTCGAAGGGAAATCGAGAAAGTACCTAGCTTAATCGCAACACGACTAAAGTAGTCTGAAAATGTCTTTTCTTAAATAAAGATTGTACAATATGTTCTGAGTAGTAATTTTGTGTGTATACTGTATAATCCAATCCACTATTCAAACATCCACCGGCGTGGAAGAAAAAGGCTACCTTTGCCCCACGGAGCCACAAAATCCCATGTTCGCCGGCCGGCTCGCCGCCATGGCCCCTTCCTTCCGCCGCTTATATATACCCCCACCAACCCCTTCCCCATGGCTCATTTCCCCCACCACTCTCAACCACCACCTCCTCCTTCCTTTCATTGAAGCGGTGATCGACCGGGCAAGCCCATGGAGCAGAGGAGCCTGCTGGCGTCGGCCGTGGGCGTCGGAGTCGGCGTGGGGCTGGGCCTCGCGTCGGCGAGGTGGGCGAAGCCGGCGCACGCGGCCGAGGGAAGTGGCGGCGCGGAGGTGGAGGCGGAGCTGCGGCGGCTGGTGGTGGACGGCCGCGACAGCGACGTCACCTTCGACGAGTTCCACCACCTCCATTGCTACCTCAGGTCCGTTGCTTCACTGCTCGCTCGCTCGCTTGCTTGATGATTTGGTTGCTCGGATTCTTCCAGATTTTACGGCTCGATCAGAGTCGACGCCAGTACCCAAGTTCAGTACGAAGGAAAATCTGATAGGTTAATTCACATGTTAGCATGTTATAGTAATTTTGACGGAAAATCTTCTGTAACTATATTCCTGTCCAACTCAGTTCATTTCAGCTGAAGTTCAGTTCAGTCACGATAATGATGTTTGATCCTTCCTTCCATTGAAGCGGTGATCGACCGGGCAAGCCCATGGAGCAGAGGAGCCTGCTGGCGTCGGCTGTGGGCGTCGGAGTCGGCGTGGGGCTGGGCCTCGCGTCGGCGAGGTGGGCGAAGCCGGTGCACGCGACCGAGGGAAGTGGCGGCGCGGAGGTGGAGGCGGAGCTGCGGCGGCTGGTGGTGGACGGCCGCGACAGCGACGTCACCTTCGACGAGTTCCACCACCTCCATTGCTACCTTAGGTCCGTTGCTTCACTGGTCGCTCGCTCGCTTGCTTGATGATTTGGTTGCTCGGATTCTTCCAGATTTTACGGCTCGATCAGAGTCGACGGTAGTATCCAAGTTCAATTCCAAAGAAAATTTGATTGGTTAATTCACATGTTAGCATGTTAATTTTGACGGAAAATCTTCTGTAACTATATTCCTGTCCAACTCAGTTAATTTCAGCTAAAGTTCAGTTCAGTCACGATAATGATGTTTGATGAAATGTTGCAGTGAGCAGACGAAGGAGGTGCTCATCAGCGCGGCGTTCGTCGACCTGAAGCAGGCGGACCTGTCCAAGCACATCCGGAACCTCTCCGCTGCCAGCCGCGCCATACTGCTCTCCGGACCCATTGGTACGCCTCGGTGATCTCTACCTCTGCTCCATCGTGTGGACTGCACATAACCAACAGTGGGACATCGCATTTTTGCAGAGCCTCCTGCAGTCGCTCGCGAGAGCTCTGTCGCACTACTACAAGGCCCGGCTCTTGCTCCTCGACGTCACCGATTTCTCGCTCCGGGTCAGCTGCAAACCCTCGCTGCTGCTGTCGTCTGCTCTCATCGTCTCCCTGAACTTTGGTCAGGTATAAGGCCATCTCCAGCCGTTCGGCCCCCCCAGGTTTCGATCCGGCGCCTTTTTGTCTTAGCGCCGGCCGTCTCCAAAACCTTGGGGGGGGGCGAACTCACCAGCCATTCGGCGGCCCAGGAAACGCCACAGTTCATATCATTTGAAACGCCTTCTTCCCGCCCCAAAATATAGCCCAAGTTCGGCGATCACGGCAGCCACAGTTGGGGCAATATTACAAAAAACGCCACAGTTGAGTCTCGATCATTCGGGCGATCCACGGCCACATGCGGCGTTCTGCTGATGCACAGATCAGATAGAGCCCGGCGACGGCACAGTAGTGGTGGTCGGAGCCGGTGCAGAGTTCGGGGCAGCAGTGTCGGCGGCGTCCAGGTCGATCTGCGCCGTGGACGGAGGCTGGGCAGGCGGTGTCTCGGCTGGACTGGCCGAGCTCGTCTCGGTCGTCTCCGTCGAGGTGCCGTAGGTAGTGTCCGACGGAGCCGTGCTGATGTCGCTGAGGATGAGCCGGCGCTGCGCCATGTACCATGTCCTCAGCTCGGGGTCCATCGCGTCCGGATCGGCCCCCGTGAGGAAGGCGAGGTCGTGGTTCCTCTTCTTCGCCATGGTGCCGGTCCTGAGGAGCTCGATCTTGACCTTGGAGTTGGCCATGAGCGCCGACCACCTCTTCGCGGTGATGTCCTCCCTCTTGCCGGCGTTTGCCTTTGCGTCGGCGAGACAGGTCTGGATGGACGCCTGGAGCTTTGCCGCTGCCGGCTCGGCGTCCCTCGCCGCCTTGGCTTTCTTGTGACCCATCGGTGGACGGCCATCAGACGCATCAGACGCACCAGCGCCCGGGAAGTACTCCTTGCCCTTGCCGAGCCCACGGCGTGTCTCCGCCCACTTCTCGCACCCCTCGATGACGACGAAGACGTGGATGTACTTGAAGTCGGTCTTCTCGTCCTCCTTGTACGCCTCGAGCATCCGGACGATCTACATGGCGGCAGGACCGGTACAAATGAGCTACACGGCGGCGCAAAGAAAGGAATCATGGCGGAAATTCTCACCTCCATCTCGCGGTTGGCGCCGCTCTTCGGCCTGTGCGCCACCTCCTCTTGTATGCCGTGCCACTTGTTGCAGGCGGCCTGGATGTTCTGCCAATGGTTGGCCATGGCCTTCTGGCCGCGATTGATGACGCAAGAGGCGTAGTCCGGGTCGATCATCCGGCGCTCGTCGTACTCCATCTTGACGCGCTTCCAATAGTTGTCCAGGGCCTGGTTCGCGCCGATGATCGAGTCGCAGCTGACCACCTTCCATGACTCGGCGAGCAGGATATCCTCCCTGCACGACCACTTGATGCGCGGCTCGACGGGCGGCTTCGGCGCCGTCTTGGCCGGCCCCTTCCTGGGACGGCGGCCTCCTCCGCCATCATTTGCCGGGTCCTCTTCCTGCGTAGGCGCCGTCGCGTCTCCTTCTTCCGCCTCCGCCTCCGCATCCTCAGTGCCGTCGCCAGACGCACCTTGACCGTAATCCCCGCCGCCCTACGAGAAGAACTCCACACCGCCCTGCGAGAGGAAGCCCGGGCACGGCGCCGCCGCCACCGAGCCGGCGGTGATGATCTCCTCCAGGGACTGCGCGGTATCTTGGCCCAACAGGGACTGCGTGGCGAAGGGGAGGGAACGGCGCAGCGATGGCGAAGTTGCGTAGCCCGGGGAGCCGACATACATCATCGGCGCATGGTGGGGGAAGGTGGTGTTGGGGTTGAAGCCACCATGCTCGTCGGCGTACCCGGGGGAGTACTGGGGGGGGGGGGGCGTGATCCAGCGCGGCGACGGCGACGGCGAGGCGACGGAGTTCTGGCTCCAGCCGGCGAACTGCGCAGGAGGACGAGGAGAGAAGCCCGCGACCCTGCGCTTGGCCGGCGCCGGAGTTGG
Organism: Poa pratensis; assembly: GCA_947311845.1. NCBI lineage: Eukaryota > Viridiplantae > Streptophyta > Magnoliopsida > Poales > Poaceae > Poa > Poa pratensis. The sequence continues at coordinate 56,252,772 of CAMZMU010000035.1, forward strand.
CGCCTACTCCAGCTCCTCCACCTCTTCTTCCTCGTCGACGGCCTCGGCCTCCGCCGCCAGGTGCGCGGACAGATCCCTCTGCCGCTGCGCCTTCTCCCTCGTCCGGCGCTGAAGGTTCTCTTGTTTCAGGCGCGCCTCCTCGGCGATCCAGGCGGCGTTGCTCATGCCCGGTGGCTTCTCCTTCGGCACCCTCGGCTTCCGCGGCTTCTTGCCGATCATGGAGGCGCCGACCATGGAGGAGGAGGAGGCGGAGGAGGCGGCGACGGCGCGGGGGCCTGTGAATCGGGCGGGAGCCATGGCGGCCAGATCTGTGCAAATGGCGGGAACGGGGCGGGGGAGAGGTATATGTGGGGGGAAAATTAGAGGGAACGGCGAAATTATGGAGGGAAATCGCCTTCCCTCGCTGACAAGCCTGGCCCGCGGACGCCTTTTGCCCCCCAGGCCGAACCCAGCAGGCTGGGGTTGGGCTGGGTTCGCCGGCACGAAACGGCGCGAAACGGCGCTAAAACCGGCGCCAAATCGACTTCTGGGGGGCCGGCTGGTGGATTTTCATTGCCGCCGGCGCTAAAAAGGCCTCATGGGGGGCTCTGGAGGGGACGGCTGGAGATGGCCTAAAACCCAACTTGCATCTCACAAGGCCATCTATATCAGCACAACTCTGCACCCATCGCCCATGAACTCGCCAGGCCGCAAAAGATTTTTCTACATGTCAATTGTAATATTAGCTGTTTAAATTAGAAGATGATGTCTATCTTGCAAAAAAGTTCCAAATTTTGGTTCGAATTTTGATATTGAATAAAGCCAAACAAAAAACCTGCAAATACTAAACAACGTGTCCAGTAGTTATTTATAAAATTTTGAATTTATTTGCAATATAAAATAAGGAGGTAATGGCTATTTTCGTCAAAAACAATATTTCCTTTACTCGGTGTTAATTTCGAGCCGTCCTCCATTTTCTTCCTTACTCGCCATTGGACACCCCTCAATAATTAAACCTGCAGGCCATGGCGGCTACTGACACGGACTTTGTGCACCATGATACCGGCTTCAACATGAAGGACCTAGAGACCGTCGCCTTTTACGCGCTTGGGGGGGGGCTCTTCTGATGATGGGACTTGTATTCTTATACCGTGTCTACCGTTTCCTAACTCTCGAAGTTTCTCTTAGAAGAATAAGTATCCCATTTGCCACTTACCCGCCGAAGGGGACATCGTACCCAAAGGGAGATGTCCACACTGTATGTGCTATTTGCATATCTGAGTTCAAGAAGTTCGACCGCGTCGCCGTTCTTCCACCTTGCGGTCACATCTTCCACCGCCACTGCCTCAGGGAGGAGGCAGTGCTAGCGAGCCCGCGCTGCCCACTGTGCAGGGCAGCGCTGGCTTGAGGAGTGGAGCTTCTTCGACTTCTTCCGATTGCTACATATTTAAAACTACATTGTCTAATTACATTTTGATGTAATATTCGTCTTAATTACTGGCACATTATCTATCTTTACTATTTCTTTACTTTACTATTAACTACTATTAATTTGGGACTGATGAGTGCATGTGTCACAAATACAATCTTTTTTTAAACTTTTAGTTGTAAGACTAAAAGTGTATATAGCTCAAAACTTTACTATTAACTAGCAAATGTTCCCGTGCGTTGCAACGGAAGAGGAAAAAACTGCATATATATCTTATTCCCCAAGCACGCACGACCAAACACCAAGAGAGCGAGACCGCGTGTTAACGAACCAGACGTGGGCCTTGTTGTGCTTCTGGTCGCACAACGTCTGCTCCGACGGTCCAGCATCGCCGAGTGGTCGTCGAACACAGTGTGCTTCCTGGTTGCGCCGAGGATCTCAATTGATACACTGGCTGCAGCAGTTTGCGAGTAGCGGTCGTCAAACAACCATCAATGAAGACCGACAACGAAGTTCGTCGAGTACTTGTTGAGGCCGATGGGGTACGCTAGAGGTGGTAGCCTTAGAAGTCGAGGTGGAGGGAGTTACTCGATGAGGCTGAAGAGCCGCGTGCGGTACCTTGGCGGCGGCGCTGATTGAGAGTTCGAGTCACTAGTTGCGAGTTGCGACCAAGACAGGTTTGAGTAGTTGCGACCTCCACCGCCGGTCGATTACGTGCTCGAGATCGATCGGGATTACTTCGTAGCTTGGACCAGTGTTGACAAAAAAAGCAACTCAATTAGCACAAAGCAGCACGTCGCACACTTTATCCTAGAATGAACACCTCTAGATAACTCCTTACCAGCTTCAGCCAAACCAAAACCAACGAGCAAAACAAAGAAAGTAGAAGACCTAGACGGATCTAGGAATTTGTCGAACTCTGAGCGCGCTGCAAGCATATTTTTTAATAAACATGTTAAGTATCACATGGAGCAACTACAGCTTTCACAACAGTTCTTAATTTTATCGAGGCGCGTGTGATGTATACGTCTTGAGAATGTAATAAGTCGGCTCATGAGATTGCAGCTTTGGGTGTAGGGTTAACTCATGAAAAAACTGTCATGTGGAAATCGAACTTCCCTAGTTCCGTAACCCGTCTGGTTGACTTGCGATTTGAAATACGCGTGTCCCATGTAAAAAAAACAGTTCTAACACTTTTGTAGGGCAACAACAATTCTAAAGTGGGATTGCGAAAAACAAACTCTACAACTACGTGGGTGCTAGCTACAGTCTTATCTTGGGCTGTCCAGTATGACTTTGCGATTCGCACGAACACTTTTGTATGTTGCAGGAAACACGCTAATCTTATATCCATTTGTAATCAGCCGGTCCTTCCTTTTTACGGAACATGGCCTTCTTTCTTCTATATCTCGTTCTATCATGGCTTCGGATAAGGCAGTGTTACTTAGAGGTATTTGTTTGGGCTTTTGTCAGCTTTCCAGTGAAAAAAAGTAGGCAAAACGAACCAAACGGGAGTGGTTTGGCTGTGGGCTTCGCCAAAACCAGTGAGGGAGATAGTCTTATGGGAGAAAGCATGCCTGTGGGCTTCCCGCGGCTTCTCGCAAAAGGAAGCGAACCATTTTTATGTTTGGAAAAGTCGTTTGAGAAATTTACGAGCAACATGCCACCCTGAGCTAGATTTCCAGCCTGAAGTGTTTTTTCTCCATATCGCATTCCCCATTAACGTTCTCTCGATCCAGCCCAAGCTAGGATTCCTCCGCCTACCGTCCGACGTCTCCAACTGCCTGACCCTCCTTCCTGCCGTCCTCTCACGAACCCCAACATCCTCCCCGCCGTGCTCGCCCGTCGCCCAACCTTCTCACCATCCACGTGGCCCGACCTCTCTGATACAAATAGAAATCTACTCTATCTAAAAGGAGAGCCCCACTACCTTATTTTCCTGCCCTCACAATGCACCACGTCTCCACAAATTCTTCGTCCGTTCATTTGACCACGCGTGGCCAGATTTCATGGGTTCCACCTCCACACTTCATCCCCTTGCGTAATTGGCTTCACCTCCCAATAAACACTAGCATGAACGCAATTACGCAGCCGCTAGCCCGCTACTTGATCATTCAGTGCCTTCCTGTTCCCCTTCCACTTCTCCTCCTTTAATGTCCAACCAGTTGGGCCTCCCTGCTGATCCATCTTCTTGGTTCGGCTATATATCTGTGCCTAGCCGGCGGCCTTCCGCATGCAGCTACTCGGTCGATTCTAGGAGAGACGAGAAGGATGGGGCATGCGGCGGCTGTGAGGGAGAGAAAAGGCAGTGTTGTTTTTTGGTGTTCCAAATTCCAGCGGTAGTACCGCTGGGTTAAGCGGTACTACCGCTCGAGAGCTGCCGCCACCGCTACCGCCTCCGCTACCGCCAGAATGGCCGTCTGACGCGTTTGTCCGGTACCGCTGAGGTGGGAAGAGACGAACCAGCCCACCCCAGCGGTAGTACCGCTGGGTTAAGCGGTACTACCGCCGAGGTGGGATTGATTCCGGGTTGGACTGCAGCCGACCTAGGGTTTTATGCTTCTATATATTCCTCTTGTAAGCCGCCGTTTTGGGGTAAGCCATATATTGTAAACCCACGGCGTTTGTAACCTCACCCGATATAGTGAAGTATTGCTGGCTGGCGCCCGTGGTTTTTTCTCCTCCATTGTTGGAGGGGTTTTCCACGTTAAAATCTCGTGTCCCCATTGGTTTGATCGTTCCGCTCTTCGTCGTTTCTTTGCTATCGTTTTGCAACAAGTGGTATCAGAGCCCTGTTTCAGATCTGTTGGTGATATTTCTCTCATAGTTATGGTTGGTGATATGAATTCTGCTAAGTTATATGTTCTTAGAGGTAGCACGTTATCTAGTACTGTTGCTGCTGTTTCTCATGATGACGCTAGTGAAACTAACCTTTGGCATAAGCATCTTGGACATATGAGTGAACTTGGTATGGCAAAATTGATCAAGAGAGACTTGCTGCAAGGATGCAGTTTGGGTAAGATGCAGTTCTGTAAACACTGCATTTTCGGTAAGCACACAAGAGTTAAGTTTAATGCTTCTGTCCACACCACCAAAGGTACACTTGATTATGTACATGCTGATGTTTGGGGGCCATCTCGTAAGCCCTCTTATGGTGGTGTTCGTTTTATGCTTACCATTATTGATGATTACTCTAGAAGAGTTTGGCCTTATTTCATGAAAAATAAGGATGATACGTTTGCTGCTTTTAAAGAGTGGAAAGCTATGATTGAAAGGCAAACAGAAAGGAAGGTGAAATTATTTCGTACTGACAATGGTGGCGAATTTTGTTCGAATGCTTTTAATGATTATTGTAGGAAAGAAGGTATTGTCAGGCATCTCACCATCCCATACACGGCTCAACAGAATGGTGTAGCGGAGCGGATGAACATGACCATCATCTCCAAGGCTCGCTGCATGATCTCCAACGCTCGCATGAGTAAGCGTTTTTGGGCTGAGGCGGCTGCCACCGCCTGCTACTTGATAAACAGGTCACCATCTATTCCTCTCGACAAGAAAACTCCCATCGAGATATGGTCATGTACTCCTGCTGATTATTCACAACTTAAAGTTTTCGGCTGCACTGCTTATGCTCATATTGATAATGGAAAGTTACAGCCGAGAGCTATTAAGTATGTGTTCATTGGTTATGGTTCGGGTGTACAAGGATACAACTTGTGGAATCCCGAAACTAAAAAGGCTTTTATGAGCAGGAGTGTTGTTTTCAATGAATCTGTTATGTACTTTGATAAGTTGTCCTCAGATGTTTTGCCAGATTTTTCTGAGGAGCAGGTTCGTGTCGAGGTGGAGCACTCTATTGAAAATGAAAATGTCACTGTTGACAATGATGGTGCTGCTACTTCAGATGATTCTGATCCTGATTCTGCTGGTTTTGATGATTCTGATTCTTCTGATTCTGATAATAATAATGTTCAGAACTCACCCCCTGTTTTGCAGCCACAACAGTCTATTGCTGCTCGTAGGAACAGGAGGAATTGTGGTCCTCGACCACGTTTAATTGAAGAGTGTAAAATTGTTGATTATGCTCTGAGTTGTGCAGAACAGGTGGAGCACGGACATGAGCCGTCCACCTATACTGAAGCTATTGGTTCCGGTGACCGCGAGAAGTGGCTTGCTGCTATGCAAGAAGAAATGCAGTCACTCGATAAAAATGGCACATGGGAAGTTGTGCGCTTGCCTAAGAAAAAGAAGTCAGTCCGCTGTAAGTGGATCTTCAAGAGAAAGGAGGGTTTATCTCCTAGCGAGCCTCCGAGGTTTAAGGCAAGGTTAGTTGCAAAAGGCTTCAGTCAAATTCCAGGTGTTGATTATAATGATGTTTTCTCTCCAGTTGTTAAGCATAGTTCAATTCGTACATTCTTTGGTATTGTTGCTATGCGTGATCTTGAGATTGAGCAATTAGATGTAAAGACTGCGTTTCTGCATGTAGAGTTGGAGGAGGAGATATACATGTACCAGCCAGAAGGGTTCATAGTGCCTGGTAAGGAGGATCTTGTGTGTATGTTGAAAAGATCCTTATGCGGATTGAAACAATCTCCTCGTCAGTGGTATAAAAGGTTTGATTCTTTTATGTTGTCACATGGCTTTAAGAGGTCTAAATTTGATAGCTGTGTGTACATTAAGTTTGTTAATGGATCACCTATATACCTGTTATTATATGTTGATGATATGTTGATTGCTGCCAAGAGTAAGAAAGATATCGCTGCTCTCAAGTCACAGTTGAGTAGCGAGTTTGAGATGAATGATCTTGGTGCTGCTAAGAAAATTCTAGGTATGGAGATTACCCGTGACAGAAATTCTGGTTTGTTGTTTCTTAGTCAGCAAAATTATATTAAGAAAGTTCTTCATCGTTTTAACATGCATGATGCAAAATCTGTTAGTACTCCTATTGCTCCTCACTTTAAATTGTCAGCTGAACAATGTCCTAGTACATATGAGGATTTTGAGTACATGTCTAGAGTTCCATATTCTAGTGTTGTTGGTTCTTTAATGTATGCCATGGTTTGCTCATGTCCAGATTTATCATATGCTATGAGTTTGGTTAGTAGATATATGGCTAATCCTGGTAAAGCACATTGGAAGACTGTTCAGTGGATTTTCAGGTAACTTCGTGGCACATCCAATGCTTGCCTCAAGTTCAGCAAGACTGATGAGTGACTCGCAGGCTATGTGGATTCAGATTTTGCTGCCGATTTGGATAAGAGGAGATCCCTCACAGGTTATGTGTTCACGCTTGGTGGTTGTGCCGTGAGTTGGAGGGCAACGTTACAATCTGTTGTTGCCCAGTCTACCACTGAAGCAGAGTACATGGCTATTGCTGAAGCATGTAAAGAATCGGTTTGGCTGAAATGTTTGTTTGCTGAGCTTTGTGGAGATGATACTTGCATTAACCTGTTTTGTGATAGTCAGAGTGCCATTTACCTTACTAAGGATCAGATGTTCCATGAGAGAACAAAGCACATTGACATCAAATATCATTATGTGCGTGATGTTGTTGCAAAAGGTAAGCTGAAGGTATGCAAGATAAATACTCATGATAATCCTGCTGATATGATGATAAATCCAGTTCCTGTTACTAAGTTTGAGCTTTGCTCGGGTTTAGTTGGTATCACTGTCTAGACCAAGAGGCTATTTGGCGCCGAATGTGTTTTCTTTGTTGTTTCAGGGTGAAGTTCTCGTTCATGCTACAAGATGAAATTTGCCTCAAAGTGGAGTGTTGTTTTTTGGTGTTCCAAATTCCAGTGGTAGTACCGCTGGGTTAAGCGGTACTACTGCTCGAGAGCTGCCGCCACCGCTACCGCCTCCGCTACCGCCAGAATGGCCGTCTGACGCGTTTGTCGGTACCGACTGGTACCGCTGGCGGTACCGCTGAGGTGGGAAGAGACGAACCAGCCCACCCCAGCGGTAGTACCACTGGGTGAAGCGGTACTACCACCGAGGTGGGATTGATTCCGGGTTGGACTGCAGCCGACCTAGGGTTTTATGCTTCTATATATTCCTCTTGTAAGCCGCCGTTTTGGGGTAAGCCATACATTGTAAACCCACGGCGTTTGTAACCTCACCCGATATAGTGAAGTATTGCTGGCTGGCGCCCGTGGTTTTTTCTCCTCCATTGTTGGAGGGGTTTTCCACGTTAAAATCTCGTGTCCCCATTGGTTTGATCGTTCCGCTCTTCGTCGTTTCTTTGCTATCGTTTACAACAGGCAGTACAGCGTGCCAGCGGATATGTCGATGGGAGGAGGCGGGCGAGTGTTGTGGCCATATCTAGGTCGAAATAGGATGGGCACATCATCCTGAGTGGTCAAATTCTTCTGGTCTGTAAGCACGTCTTTGTTCCAAATGTAATACACCTTCGGTTGACCTTGATCCCCCGCGTCCATGTCCAACAAGCATTCGTATAAGAAAACCACGAAGTTTGTAACTGCTTCTCCTTTGCTGTTTTTTTTATATATTTCTGTTTAGTTAATCAAGGGAATTTGACCAAGTGCATCACTTCTTCGACTGCATCCTCGGTCTGCTACAAGATCACTACCAGAAACTCAACAACGGCATCCTGGGCAGGATATCCAAGGGGAACAAGAAGACATAGTAGATTGGATAAGCACTCTGTATCATAGAGTAGATTCACCTGTTATTATTCTGCTTAATTGTGTTCTGCAGTCCTGTAGTGTCGGGTCCCGTTTATGAGCCGTGTGCTTCCTGAACTGAACGCCGCTTTATGGCCAAATAAATTCAAACCCAAAGCATTTCTTTTGTCCTCCCATTTATTAGTGGGATGTTGTGAACAAATCAGTAAGTTGTATGCAGAGATGAACTTAAGCTGAAATTCGTTGTGCTTTTCCGGTTTTTGCTTGGAGCACGTCATGATATTTGGTTGTCTCAGCTATAAGTTTGTTGTTGCAGATCTGAGGAACTGATGCTGCTGTTCACGGACATTAGGTTCACTTCCAGTTGGTGAGAACTGAGAAGCCGACAGTTAACCTCAAGATTCACTTCAAATGAGTAAATGGCACTGGCGGTCACACAACTCGTCCGCTATGTACACTTAAGTCACACAACTGGAAAACGGGATTTTTTGGTCACACAACTGGACTTTTGGTGCACGCAGGTCACAAACCCCACATGTCAGTCCGTTTTCCGTTGGTAATTTTGCAAAAAACCCTGTATTTTTAGACATTTTACAGAAAACTCCTGTAATTGGACCCAAATTTGGGTTTTTTTGCGAAATATCCAAAATACAGTGGGTTTTCTGCAAAACTACCAACGGAAAACGGACTGACATGTGGGGTTTGTGACATGCGTGCACCAAAAATCCAGTTGTGTGACCAAAAAATCTCGTTTTCCAGTTGTGTGACTTAAGTGCACATAGCGGACGAGTTGTGTAACCGCCAATGCCATTTACTCCACTTCAAATTCCATTTAGTTATCACAGGCTATATTCCCATTATTTACACGATTTCTTCCTTTTCCTTGACAAAGGCAACAAGCTGTTCTCAGTGATAAAAGGGTAAAGAAAAGTTTCGAGTGCTCTGTTTGGACAAGTTCCATACTAAGGAAATGGCCGGGCTTTGCTGATTGGAAGGATACATACGAAAGGGATGAGCTGACATCCACGAACGCTCAAGTGGAGGGTCAGCATTGTTTAACACGATATCTCCACCACGAGCTCATCCATACTGACATTAGTTTCCTAGCTCCTACACATACAAAAAATGCAAATTAAATTGATATTGTTTCTTTCAACCACTTTTTTTGTTTAAGTACTTTTACTGGATTAAATCTTCTCAAATTTAACTAAAAGCTATTCATACAAATTCCCACAGCAACACGGGGGTATCTTCTAGTAAGAGAGAATGAAAGAGCCGTTAGAGGCGACGTGGGGGAGATTGTGAGATCCACTGAGAACACGCCGGAAAAGATCAATCCTTCGCCGTCGTCCGGCCAGGATTAGCGTCGCCTGTCGTGGTCATTGGATCCTCGCCCTTTGGAGTGCGCTTCTGGTGCCTCTCGGCGGTGGAGTTGGAGAAGCAAGAAGAGTTCGAGATACAAGCGGATAAGGGCGACAGGTACTTCGTGTCTTTGTTTGAAGATGTATGCATGACGCTGTTTGCTGATCCAACGTGCTTGGTTTCGTCGTCGACGTCGAGGATGAAGAGAAGAATAGAGAAAAATACGGACAGGAAAGGTATGGCGGCGGCGCAGTTAACGTTCCCGGAGTCTCGTGTTGTATGGACGGTGGCACCATTGCAGAGGCTTAGAGCTTCGAATCTTCCGGTATTGGTGGCGTTGTTCTTCGCTAGGGAGGATGCGGCAGACGACCTGATCAAGGTGTGCCGACGATGTCGATCTTCGTCACCGTAGGTATGCTCTTCGGTGTTTCGATCCGGGAATCGTGGATGATCACGATTTCAAAAGTCATAGGGTCGTGGTATGGTGGGAATCGGCCCGGTGATGACCCACAAGTATAGGGGGTGTATCGTAGTACTTTCGATAAATAAGAGTATCGAACCCAACGAGGAACAGAAGGTGTTGACAAGTAGTTTCGATCAAGGATTCATTATAAATACTAGCAGACAAGTTTTTAGTGTTTTTTGATATAGCAGATAAATAAAATACGAGTAAATAAAAGACAGTAATAATAATTGCAGCGAGTAGCCCAATCCTTTTTAGCACAAAGGACAAGCCGGTTTGTTTACTTATGATGGAAAAATGTTCTTGAGGACACATGGCAATTTTGTCAAGTGCTTTCGCTTTGTTTAGTTGATTAATCTTTATTGTTTTGATAAGTGCGGGTGAACCTATGCTAATGCACCGCCCTAACTTGGACTAATACATACTTGTGATTAAATCCCTTGTTAACATTCGTATAACAAGAAAGTTGTCGGCGTCCCGGGAACGGGGTCCCCCAGGGAGCCGGCGCATAGGGCCCCGCTTCCCCAAGGGGCCAACGAGGCACCGCCCGTTCACAACAGAGAGGGGAGAACCGGCAGCAGGATCCCCCGGGGTCCGGGAGGGGGCAGCACTCCCTCTCGGCAGATCAGGGATCCCACCACGTGGAGGCAGATTCCTGCACCACGCCAGAGAAGATAGCTTCGTGAAGAAGGAAACGTCACTGGCGCCACAGATAAGACCCGGTGCTTCCGCGACGGAAGCATAGCCCTTAGCGCGATGGGACCTGATCACCCGTCCCATCGCGGACAGGGCTGAGCGTATCCGCCTAGCCAGATCTGGAGCAGCCCTAGACGGGCCGTCACATCAAGGCCGACTGAAGGCACGGCATGAAGGCCAACACCGCGAGCGCATCGACACGACGACAGCTGAAGACCGCCACCTGGACTGCGCCACGACGTGTGCCTCCGACCGGCGACCAACGTGCCAACTCGACCCCTGTGGTAACCCCTTGAGTATAAAACGAGGACCAAGGTCGAACAAGGGGGACAAGACTTCCTACTAGACACATAGCTTGGTGGCTAGCTGATATCACCTCGGAGACCTTTCCGGGGTGAAGCTCGGATAGGCCTTGAGCGTAGAAGGGAGGATTGCAAGACACACCCTGTATGACATCATCCACCATCAATCAAGCCAGACAAGCAGGACGTAGGGCATTACGCGGCCGCGGCCTGAACCTGGGTAAAATCTCGTGTGTTCGTGCTCGTTCTCCGGGGACTGACGTCGGAGCGCTGCGCGCCCTCCTACCGAACAACAAGGAGGTGTTTGCACCTCCGGTGTCTGAGTTCCGTAACTCGACATCTGGGGCGCCAGGTAGGGGCGGCGCCCGTGCTTCGCCACCAAAACCCCGGCCTTCCCCCAACGGCGGTGGGGCCGCGGGGGTTTCAGGGGTCAATAGTGACCAGAACGACTCCCACGGCGATGGAGCACCAGTGCGGGTCGAAGGAGCTGCACCTCACCGCGCAGGAGCCCGGAGAGATGCTCCGACACTACACGCGACGTTTCCGCCATGCCTCGAGTTTCTGTCTAGACCTACCGGAGGCTGCCGCCATCCAGGCTTACCGCCGGGAGGTGCGCAACATCCGTATGATGGAGAAGCTCGGCTGCCGAGACGTCGGGTGCCTAGAGGAGTTGTACGCCCTGGCCGAGAAGTGCGCCAGGATGAAAGAGGGGCGAAGGGCCCCAGAGCTCGCTACGAAGACCGCAGCTCCACCGCGGGAGAACCCGCGGAAGCGTGGACACCCCCTAATCCCCGCTGCCAAGGGCCCATGCCGGATGGCGGCGCCGGGGGCGTGGTGCCCCGTCCATAAGGTTCATACCCACGACGCGCGGGACTGCTGGTCGGTGCGTAGTTTCGCTACCTACCATGGGAGGCGGCGTGCTAGTTGCTTCATCTGCGAGGAACTGGGGCACCACGCCCGAGACTGCCCGGACCGCCCCAGCAAGACGGCGGGCCCAGGCAATGAGGACTGCCGACATCACGGAAGAAGGACGGAGCCCCACCCGGTGCTCCGCAAACGACCCTCAAGCCACGAGAAGAGATCAAGAGCATCGTCACAAGGAGAAGACTGGAGACGAGTAGCCCCGGAGCCGCGCACCGACTCGGGGGCCGGCGGGGCTCGTCCCTGCGGAAACCGCCCACTATGGAGGGCTCAAAGCTTTCAACCTCGGTTGAGTAACGCTCACTTACGCCAACCAATCGCCGTTCATCGAAAAGCGGCGGTCACTCCTCCTCCAACCATTCCAAGGCATCGAAGAGGCCCCTCCCTCACCTTGGGGATGGGGTGCCGCTACACTCACCGGAGCCCTCGGGGAGAGAACCCCGAGGAACTAATCATCGTCATGGCTCGGATATCGCTCTCTGACCACATATGGAGGCGCCACGCCCCCTAAGACTCAAGCTCCTCGCACGAGCCAAACCCGGGCGGAGCTCCCCGGCCAACGCTCCCGCCACGACAGGCAACCAAGGCGTAGCACGTGCTATTCACATCCTAGACACGGACGGACGGGGTATGAAGGCGGCCAATGGGAGTCCCTCGGCCGCCCCAGACACCTTTCCCGAGATGACCGAACGAGACCTTGGGGAGCGGGGGGAGCTGGATGGGAGGTGCCCGCCGCCCCCTTCCTTGCCTCCCGCGAAGAAGGCAACGGAGCCACCGCCCAAAAAGAAGAAGACACTCGGGACGGAGCGGTAGCGGAGCTGGAAGCACCTCCGGCCCGTGCCCCTCCCTCCTAACCACTGCGCCGGTGGAAAGCGGGGGCATTCGGACCACGGGATCACGTGTGCCCCCCAAGTACACCGTTGTCGACCAGGTCCAGGTTCGCCGGGTCAAATTAGCTCGCGTCAACTCCCTTCCCCGGGAGGGGTGGGGGGAGGGGGGAAGAAGGGGTGTCCCGGACACGAGGTCCCGCACACCCTGGAGAACCCCTCACCCGGAGTCCTCGCCTTGCGCGGGGTGGGAGCCTTGGTTGGAAACCATGACTCCAAGGAACCTGTATCCGGAAAGACAGCCCTAGGGATGAGTGTGTCGGCAAGGTCAGGGTTCGCCGTGCCCAACGAGACTCGTGTTCGGAAACGAACCCCTAGCGGATAGAGCTGGAAAAGTTCGGCAAGGTCGGAGTTCACCGTGCCACCACAACTTGAACTCAGGAGTAAAAGCCCTAGCGGCACGCAAGTCGGCACGATCGGAATACCCCGTATCTTGAAGACTTGCAACCGGAAACGGAGCCCTAGTGGTGAGCCTACCGGTGTGGGCATATCCTGCCCCCCGAGACGGCATGCCTCTGAGGAACAAGGGCCCCCGGCGGCGCAACGTAGCTAGGTCTGGGTTCGCCGAGCCATCACGCCGTGCGGGCACCCGACGGGAGAAATCCCCCCGGAATTAGTAAACAACACCAGGAAAGAAAAGAGAAGTTCATTGTCTACGCCATACGAGGTTCGCCAAAGGAAGTACAGTCCCGGGGCCCACAGGCGGGCCCAGGGAGGTAGAACACTGGTCTCTCCACCCGAGGGACCAGGGGCTAGGGGGGCAAGGAAAACCGGGGGCCCCAATGCCGGCGATGGAGTCCCCTTGGTGGACGCCAGGGCGGACCGCAGAGCCGCCGCTTCCGCTCGCATGAGCGCGAGGGCCAACCGGGAAGCTGTCGCCTCAACCTGCATACAGAGAGCTACAACTAGAAGACCGGGACAGGGACGGGAGACAAGGAAGATACCTCCAAGGCCTCTTCCAACCGGCGTATCAGGAGGATTGGGCCCGGGAGACCGGCCACATGCCCCTTGAGTACACCAATCACCGCAGAGCTGGTCGGGAGGTACTACACAAAGAACATGAAGGGAAGAACACAGGTAAGTTCACCCCACACATGCAACCATCCTGACTGAGCCAGGAAGCGGGCAAACAAGCCATGACCAAGCCAAGACACCGGCGCCGAAGGAAGAGAGTGGCTCACCCGCAAGGAGGGGTTAGGTGCACCGAGCGCCGGGAGGCCTGGCCTGTATGGCAGAAAATCGGGAGCGCCGAGATGGATCGGACCCACCCCTCCATCTCATGCACCCGCAACTCCCGCGACGTGATCCGGGAGTGATCCCCCTCCGGAGACCACTCCCCGACTGTATGGAGCCGGAGCTGCAGCGGCTGGACTCTCCGGGCCATCCACGTCACCAAGAGGTCCAGCCCTGTAAGCCCACGCCCTACAGCCGCCTTTAGGCGATGGGTAAGCGCCCGCACCTCCTCGGGGTTGCCAAGGGAGCTAAGGGTCCACCCCTTCCGGGAAGCTGGCAACCCCCGGGAGAAGGGAGGGAGACTGGGCCCGCCTGACGAGGAAGGAAACTCGAGATAGTAGAAGAACGAGCGCTGCCACTCGCCGCACGTTCCTCAAAGAGCAAGGTCCGGGAAGGCGGAGCGACGTGGGACTACCCTCACCGCGCCACACTCCGAGTCGGGATCACCTTCCCCGGTGACCCTGCTGATCACCATCATTTATATGCATAATTCACAGACCTAAAACCTCAAAAACCTCACTAATTCTTCATCCAGAACTACAATTATCCCAATTTGATATTGCTTTTCACTCATTTTGCAGTTCAGTGCGCAAAGGCACTTAATCTTCAGAAGACCACAAGAGAAGAGAAGAAGCAATTCAAATAAGTTTGAATCATAGAAAGGGAAAGAAGATCAACTTGGAGATCAAGGAAACCACAAAGGCATAAAGGCAAAAAGGTGAAAAAGAGAGAAACATGCCATGTGCACTGTGAGCTGTGGCCAAGGAGGAAGCTTCCCTCTCCATCAACTCGTACCACACCTCCACACAAATGGAAAAAGGTGTATAAAGCCACCACCACCACCACAGAGCATCTCCTCCGCATTCTCTCGCTCTCGGCTCGCCACTCCACTCCACCTTTCCCTCAGCCTCCACTACACCTTTCCACCACCAACCGAGACCAAGAACTCCAAGAACCAGAGCAAGAGCAAGAAGGACATGATGAACAAGGAGATCAGAGAAGAAGTACAAGGCCTTGGTGACCAGAAGCTCATGATCAACTCTTCTTCCACCCTCTGCTTCCTCTGCTTCGACTAGGGTTTCTGTGAGCTAAAGCTAAAGACTTCTCTCCACTTTCTTGTGTAATCCTGTGTGAAACTAGTAGATCATCCATCTGCAAGTAGAGCTTGTGATATTTGGCTACTGCAGTGAATTGAGTGACACAGTTCTCTTTTTATCTGAAGATTTACTTGATCTGTTTGTTGTTTGCTTTGATCTGTGTGTGTAAGGCTAGTCCCTGCACACTGAGTGTTGTAATTCTGTCCCTAGCCTCCCTTTGCTTGTTAACTCACTTGTGATCTGGCTTGACAACCCAGAAAGCAGTGATCTTTGTGTTATGCATTTTTCTCCTCTAAAACTGCTAAAAACCCTTGCTTGCATGACTAGTCTCTGCAAGCTGTTCGAGTAATTCTTGTTCCCTGTCTAAACCTTGCTTGGATCCTTGCCAGCAACTGGATTGACAACCCAGAAGCAGCAAGTTAAATTCTGAACTTTAGTTCTTAAACCCTTTTCTGTAAAAACCTTTACTTTTCTGTTGGAAACATAAAAACCTGAAGATTTGGTTTAGCTTCTGCCAACCCTTAGAACCATCATAACCTTGTTGATCCCTGTGGAGACGATAACACAAACCCCCCTATAAGACAACGATCAAATTGGCGCCGTTGCCGGGGATTGACTTATGATTGTTTCTTTGAAAGAGCAGTAGACTAGACTGTGTGAGTTCAGTGAAATTGTTAGCAAATTTGCATGATCTAGATGCTGTGATGCTTTTAGTGCAGTAATCTGAGAACTAGAATTGTTATTAGGGGTTTTAATTCACTAACCCTTGATAAAGTTCTTGTCTGTGATTGTGTGTAGAGGAAAAATGATCTCCTTTATGCAGTGTTTGGATCTATTGATGCAGTCGTCTGAAGACTCTCCTCTAGCTCCATTTGATCCAGAACCTGAAAGAACTTTTCTTGCAAGAAGAAGAGCAGCTTCAGTGTCTTCAGTTGAGGAAACAGAGGAAAGACAGGTATAATCAACATGGGTGACAAGAAACTGAGAGATTTGTGGATCCCCAAGGATCAGATATCAAATGCAGATGTTATTATGCCTGCCATTCAGGCAAATAACTGGGAGATCAAGCCTGCCTTGATCAACATGGTGCAGCATAATCCATTCAAAGGCAGTGCTTTGGAAAGTCCACATGAGCATATCAGGAATTTTCTGGAGTATTGTAATACCCTCAAGCACAATGGTGTGCCCCCTGAAGCAATAAGGATGCAGTTGTTCCCTTTTCTCTGTCAGGCACAGCAAAGATATGGTATCATGCTTTACCAGTTCATTGCAGAGACACCTGGGAACATTTGGTGCAGGCCTTCTTTGAGAGATATTTTCCACCCACCAAAGCAGCTGAGTGCAGAGACAAAATCACCAGATTTGTGCAGTACAATGGTGAGAGTTTGTATGATACATGGCAGAGATACCAGGACTCATCAGAATGTGTCCTAATCATGGCCAGGAACAGTGGCTAATTCTGCAAACATTCTATAAGGGACTGACAGAACAGACCAGAGCTTTTGTTGATTCAGCAGCTGGTGGAGGAATTATGAACAAGACACTAGATGAAGCTACTGAATTAATTGAGAGTATGGCTTCTCATAATTTCTCTTGGACCAATGAAAGGACAGTTCATCCAAATGGTCAAGGTGCTCTGGAAGCAAAGCTTGATAGCTGACAACTCAGATATCTCAGCTCATGCAAGAGAAGAACAGCAAGGCAATAGTGCCTGTGAACCAAGTTTCTGCCACTTGTCTCATTTGTGGTAATGAAGGGCATTCACCTCAAGAGTGTACTCTGTTTGTACCCACAGACAACCAACTGGCAGAAGTGAATTATACTCAGAATCAAGGCCCTTTTTCTCAGAGCTACAACCCAGCTTGGAGAAACCATCCCAACTATCATACAAGAATGCAGCTCAGCAGAGTTATCCTCAAGCAAATCAACAGAATTACCATCAAGCAGCTCAGCCACAGTATGCTCAAACATCACAGCAAAATTTCAGACCTCAAGGCAATATGCAGTACCAACAGCAACACCAACAGCAACAGCAGAATCAAGCTAATCAGCAAAATGCTTCTACAAGCAACAGCAAGTCTGAAATAAATGAAATGATGAGGCTGCAGAAAGAAATGTTCAGTGGTATGCAGGAAACAATGAAGATGCAGTCTGAACTTTTCTATAAAACAATGCAGCAACTAACAGCTGGAATCTCTAATACTCAAGGCAATCAGCCTGAGAACAAGTTGCCAGCACAAGCAGAAAAGAATCCAAAACAGTGTGGTGCCATATCCACTACTGTAGTTGTAGATGCTGTAACAACTAGGAGTGGAATAAACACTGAACCAGTGCTCAAAACACCCCAGCTGTCACTTATGTAGCACCACAGAGAAGAGTTCATCTCAGCAAAAGCTAGGCAAGAAACTGTCCCAGAAGAGAAGGTGGCAGAGCCAGAAATTGCAGACAGCCTGCTACTGAAACTGAAAAAACAGCTAACACTGTAACAAAACCTGCATCAGAAAAGCCTGTTTACAGAAAATACCATTTCCTGAAAGATTGGAGAAATCTAAGGATGAAAAGCAGTATGCTAAGTTCCTGGAAACATGAAGGAAGTTCAGATCACAATACCCATTCTGGATGCAGTGTTACACATTCCCTTGTATGCAAAAATTTTCAAAGACCTGATAACAAAGAAGAGAAGCTTGGATGACCCAGAAATTGTTGCTCTGACAGAGATTGCAGTGCTGTCATACTGAATTATATGCCAAAGAAGCTGGGTGATCCAGGGAGTTTTAGCATCCCATGTGTTGTGGGAAAGAGAACATTCACAACATTGTGTGATTTGGGTTCATCAGTTAGTGTTTTACCTTTGGCTGTCAGTCAAATATTGCAGTTAGGAATTCTGAAGCCTACATCAATGACTCTGCAGTTAGCTGACAGAACACTGAGGAAACCAGCTGGAATTCTTGAAGATGTGCCAGTACAAGTTGGAAATTTTGCTTATCCAGTCGATTTTGTGGTACTGGAGATGGAAGACAATTCTGAATCCATGATACTAGGCAGACCATTCTTGGCAACAGCTGGAGCAATAATAGATGTAAAAGGTGGAACTCTGAAACTGCAGTTTGGTTCTGAACAAGCTGAGTTCAGCATGAAGCATGCCTCTCATCTACCAAACATACTGGAGCAATGCCAGTCCATTGATGTAATAGACCAAAGTGTGTTGGACACAATACAAGAAATGCACAGAAGAACCTGAAGCACAAGTGTTTGTGACAGCAGATAGTCCTAATCACCAGGAGTTGTGTGGAATATCTCTGTGTGAAAAAGATGCAGATGCTGAAGAAATTGCAGTTTGCAAACCAGTTCACAATTCTATAGTTGAGCTGAAAGAATTACCATCTCATCTGAAATACATATTCCTTGAGAAAGAAAAGATACACCCAGTGATAATCAGTTCTGCTCTGGACAATGACAAGAAGAAAGCTTGTTGTCAGTATTGAGACTGTACAAAATGTTATTGGGTACTCTATTGATGATATCAGAGGAATTGATGAGAAAGTTTGCTCTCACAGAATACACTTAGAAGATGGCAGTAAACCAACTAGAGAAGGGCAGAGAAGACTGAATCCAGCAATGCAAGAAGTAGTGAAAAAGAAGTACTGAAACTGCTAAAGGCAGGAATGATTTACCCCATTTCTGACAGTGAGTGGGTGAGTCCTATACACATTGTGCCTAAGAAAGGAGGTTATACAGTGGTAGAAAATGAGGAAGGGAGATTAATGACCACAAGACCAGTTACTGGATGGAGAATGGTCAATGACTTCAGAAAACTGAATAAGGCAACTAGGAAAGATCATTTTCCTTTGCCATTTATGGATCAGATGCTAGAAAGGCTTGCTGGTCAGAAATTTATTGCTATCTAGATGGATATTCTGGGTTTCTGCAAATACCCATTCATCCATCTGACCAGGACAAGACAACATTCACTTGTCCATATGGAACATTTGCTTATAAGAGATTACCATTTGGTTTGTGCAATGCACCTGGCACATTTCAGAGGTGTATGATGTCTATATTTTCTGATCAAATTGAGAAGATCATGGAAGTTTCATGGATGATTTACAGTATATGGAAAAGATTTCATCTCTTGCCTGAAAAATCTGACAGCAGTATTACACAGATGCTCTGAACAAAATTTGATCTTAAATTGGGAGAAGTGTCACTTCTTGGTAACTGAAGGCATAGTGCTTGGTCACTTGGTGTCTGCCAGAGGAATAGAAGTGGACAAGCAAAAGTAGATGTAATTGCTAAACTACCTCCTCCTGAAAATGTAAAGGAATACAGAGTTTCTTGGGACATGCTGGTTTCTACAGAAGGTTCATCAAGATTTTCTCACATTGCAAAACCACTTACACACTTGCTGAATCATAATGTAGAGTTTGTGTTCGATGAAGCATGTATGCAAGCTTTCAACAAGCTAAAAGAAGCTCTGGTTACAGCTCCAATTGTGCAACCACCTGACTGGACAGTGCCATTTGAACTGATGTGTGATGCAAGTGATTTTGCAGTAGGAGCAGTACTTGGTCAGAGAAAAGAGAAAGCAGTTCATGTGAT
The DNA here is from genome assembly GCA_947311845.1 of Poa pratensis. Lineage (NCBI taxonomy): Eukaryota > Viridiplantae > Streptophyta > Magnoliopsida > Poales > Poaceae > Poa > Poa pratensis. The sequence goes on from CAMZMU010000035.1 coordinate 56,272,384, forward strand.
TTACTATGCCAGCAGAACACTAGATGATGCTCAGATCAACTACACAACCACTGAGAAGGAATTGCTAGCAGTAGTGTTTGCATTTGATAAATTCAGACCCTATCTTGTTGGGCACAAGTGTGTTGTTTACACAGATCATGCAGCAATAAAATACTTGGTGAGCAAAAAGGATGCTAAGCCTAGGCTGATCAGATGGATTCTCTTGCTGCAAGAGTTTAATATTGAAATCAAGGATAAAAAGGGATCTGAAAATTCAGTAGCAGATCACCTGTCAAGAATCAATTGCCCAGGTGGCAGAGAGATACAAGATAGAATGCCTGGTGAGCAGCTAATGGCAGTAAATGCTAGTTCTCCTTGGTATGCAGATATTGTGAATTATCTGGTCTGTGAAATTATGCCAGCAGATATGTCTTACCAGCAGAAAAAGAAGTTCATGCATGATGCAAAAAGCTATTATGGGATGAGCCATTCCTGTATAAGCATTGTGCAGATGGAATTGTGAGAAGATGTGTGCCAGCTGAAGAAATCAGTGATGTTATGTACCAATGCCATGCAGGCATGTATGGAGGCCATGCTGGAGTTATGAAGACCCAAGCAAAAATTCTGCAAGCAGGATTCTATTGGCCTAACTTGTTCAAAGATGTGCATGATTATATCAAGCAATGTGATCCCTGCCAGAGAACTGGAAAAATATCAAGAAGAAATGAAATGCCACAGAAGGGAATTCTGAAGTGGAACTATTTGATGTATGGGGAGTGATTTTGTTGGTCCTTTACCATCATCAAATGGATACAAGCATATACTAGTTGCAGTGGATTATGTGTCCAAATGGGTTGAAGCAATACCCACTGTCAGTGCTGATTCAAAAGCTGTCTGCAAATTCTTCAAACTGTCATTTTCCCAAGATTTGGAGTACCAAGAGTAGTGATCAGTGATGGTGGAGCTCATTCAACAATGAACAGTTAGAGAAGCTTCTGAACAAGTATGGTGTGAGAAACCACAGAGTAACTACACCTTACCATCCTCAAGCCAATGGACAAGTTGAGCTGTCAAACAGAGAAGTGAAACAAATTCTGGAGAAAGTTGTTTCTAAGTCCAGGGGGATTGGTCAACAAAATTGCCAGATAGCCTGTGGGCATACAGGACAGGATATAAGACACCTATTGGTATGTCACCATTCAGGCTTGTCTATGGAAAAGCATGTCATTTACCTGTTGAGCTAGAACACAGAGCACAGTGGGCAATGAGGAAGCTGAACATGGATTTAGGCAAAGCTGGAACTGCAAGAAAGCTTCAGATGTGTGAGTTAGAGGAACTGAGAAATGATGCTTATGAAAGCTCAAGATCTATAAGGACAAGACCAAGAAATGGCATGACAAGCACATTCTCAGAAAGGAATTCAGTGTTGGACAGACAGTGTTGGTTTATGACTCCAAACTGCATTTGTTCTCTGGAAAATTCAAGTCAAGATGGTTTGGCCCTTGTGTCATCAAGAGAGACCTAGGACATGGTGCTTTTGAAGTACAGAGTGCAACAGATGGTACTTTCAAGGTGAATGGACAGAGACTGAAGCATTACAGAGCAGGAGAGCAGTTGAACACTGAAGAAAGTGAAGAAACAGATGATGATGAAGCTGAGGATGATCCCAATGCATCCTCTGCAGCTGAGAACCAGTGAAGGAGCTACAGTCAGGCTCATGACTATAAACAAGCGCTCATCAGGAGGCAGCCTGGTACCCTTGTACATTATTTGCATGTTATTTCCATTTACTTGTTATGTTTTGTTTGTTTTGTTTGTGTTTTTCTTTTTCTTTTTGTTTTTCAGATTTTGAATAAAAGGAAGTGGAGAAGTTTTGGCTATGATATCAAGAAGCAAGAGGCAGCAGTAATCACCAGGTGGAAACATTCCAATCTTTTATACTTATTCACAGCATGAATAATTTGTTATGCCATGTTTCAGATTTATGATCAATTTGGCAATTTTATGGCTGTTACAGAAATTTTATGGTTTTGCTCTGTTCTGATCAAATAGCATTACATTCTGTTGTGAATCATGTATTGTATCTGCTTATTATTCTTGCAAAGGCTATGTTCAGACCCATTTCTCAAAACAGAATTGATTTATTTCTCTGTTCAAATACTTGTGGAATACTTGATAATGCCATTTGCTATGAAACTGAACTATATGATCCATTTTAGAGCCATTTACTAACTCCATCTCTGCACATTTGCATTTTTTGGCATTAGCAATCAATATCTCTGGATAGTGATTTGTGAAGCACTAACACTAACACTAACTGAAAATGTGTAACACAAACAATTTTTGCATTAGCAACCACAATCTCGGGATTGGGGTATGTGACGCACTAACTAAGAAAAAGTTAACTGAATCTTAAAGCAATTTTTTGCATTAGCAGCTATGATCCTGGGATGGTAGCTTGTGACGCACTAACTAATAAAAAAGTGTCTTACTAACACTAACTACTAACTCATGCATTCCTGCAGCATTAGCCTATTATGTTCCCTGGAACTGTAGTAGGTGAAGCACTGACTAAGCATGCATCCTGCATTTGGCTATTTTCTGGATCATTTACTTTCCATTTCTGTGCAAATTGTCTTATCATACTAATCCCAAGCATTTGAACTTAGAAATGGTTAAATTCTACTATTTGAAACTTGTTTCCAAACTAGCACTTGCTCTAATAGTAAACAGAATTACATTGAATCCAATTAGAATGAACTGCTAAGTTTCTAGAACCTTGCACTATTCATATTCTGTTTGTTCTCATTTGTATCCAATTTTCTTTACTTGAGGACAAGCAAAGGTTTAAGTCTGGGGGTTTGATCACCATCATTTATATGCATAATTCACAGACCTAAAACCTCAAAAACCTCACTGATTCTACATCCAGAACTGCAATTATCCATTTGATATTGCTTTTCACTCATTTTGCAGTTCAGTGCGCAAAGGCACATAATCTTCAGAAGACCACAAGAGAAGAGAAGAAGCAATTCAAATAAGTTTGAATCACAGAAAGGGAAAGAAGATCAACTTGGAGATCAAGGAAACCACAAAAGGAATAAAGACAAAAAGGTGAAAAAGAGAGAAACATGCCATGTGCACTGTGAGCTGTGGCCAAGGAGGAAGCTTCCCTCTCCATCAACTCATACCACACCTCCACCACAAATGGAAAAAGGTGTATAAACCACCACCACCACCACAGAGCATCTCCTCCGCCATTCTCTCGCTCTCGGCTCACCACTCCACTCCACCTTTCCCTCAGCCTCCACTACACCTTTCCACCACCAACCCGAGACCAAGAACTCCAAGAACTCCAAGAACCAGAGCAAGAGCAAGAAGGACATGATGAACAAGGAGATCAAGAGAAGAAGTACAAGACCTTGGTGACCAGAAGCTCATGATCAGCAACTCTTCTTCCACCCCTCTGCTTCCTCTGCTTCGACTAGGGTTTCTGTGAGCTAAAGCTAAAGACTTTTCTCCACTTTCTTGTGTAATCCTATGTGAAACTAGTAGATCATCCATCTGCAAGTAGAGCTTGTGATATTTGGCTACTGCAGCGAATTGAGTGACACAGTTCTCTATTTTATCTAAAGATTTACTTGATATGTTTGTTGTTTACTTTGATCTGTGTGTGTAAGGGTAGTCCCTGCACACTGAGTGTTGTAATTCTGTCCCTAGCCTCCCTTTGCTTGTTAACTCACTTGTGATCTGGCTTGACGACCCAGAAAGCAGTGATCTTTGTGTTATGCATTTTTCTCCTGCTTAAAACTGCTAAAAAACCCTTGCTTGCATGACTAGTCTCTGCAAGCTGTTCGAGTAATTCTTGTTCCCTGTCTAAACCTTGCTTGGATCCTTGCCAGCAACTGGATTGACACCCTAGAAGTAGCAAGTTAAATTTTGAACTTTTTCAGTAAAAACCTTCACTTTTCTGTTGGAAACATAAAAACCTGAAGATTTGGTTTAGCTTCTGCGAACCCTTAGAACCATCATAACCTTGTTGATCCCTGTGGAGACGATAACATAAAACCCCTCTATAGACAGCCGATCACCTACCCCGGAGAAAGAAGAGAGAACACCAGAAGCCAAGATGGGCGTGGGCCCCGAGGAAAGCCTCGCAACAAGTGATGAAGCTAGAGATAAGGGTGATGCAGTCCGGAGACAGATGGTGAAGGTGAATCCCGTACAAGCGGAGGAGGGAATAAAGGAATGGGTGCACTAGAGGGGAAAGCCCGCGTTCCAAGTGAGAAGCAAATAGCACACATTCACCGGGAGACGGGCGAGGGATCAGCTACTCTTCCTCCGTCACCCGCCACGACGACCGGTCAGAGCTAGGAAGAAAGCCAACGGCGGCGAGGAAATTCGACTCCCCGCGAGTCAAGTCCGAGCCCCACCAAGGGAGACTGCCCTCTCCCGAAGCCGCAAGAAGGACGCAGTTGCTATGCAAGGGGGCGGGAGGCGGCCCGGTGGACGAAGAAGACGAAAGGACCGATCTGCGGACCTCCCAGGAGCGGGAGCCGGCAATCTTCAGGGCCGGAAAGTGGGGGCTCCCCGAAGGAGACGGTCTCTTGGAAGAAGCCATGGAAGAGAAGAAGGAGAAGCGCAGCAGGACTTTCCGAAGGCGGGCTTTCCCCCCCCTCTTAAATAAAGAAAGAGGTGCACAGACGATCCCGCTTCCCTCGGGAAGTGGAACCGTCCCAGAACATGCATCATTGCTCCCCGGTTCCCACCGTCGGCAGAAACGATGCGACAGGGCGGGGGGCTATGCGCGGACAAGACATCAATGGGTTCGGCCACGCGTCAGCAGCACGGGCATCGAGGAAGCAGCCCCCTACGCTGTAGAAGGACGTCCCCGAGCAGAGACCCGATTCTGTCCAGGGGCGCCCGGGGGCTACTATCGGCGTCCCGGGAACCAGGTCCCCCAGGGAGCCGGCGCATAGGGCCCCGCTTCCCCGAGGGGCCGACGAGGCACCGCCCGTTCACAACAGAGAGGGGAGAACCCGGGAGCATGATCGCCCCGGGGTCCGGGAGGGGGCGGCACTCCCTCCTGGGAGATCAGGGATCCCGCCACATGGAGGCAGATTCCTGCACAACGCCAGAGAAGATAGCTTCGCGCAGAAGGAAACGTCACTAGCGCCACGGACAAGACCCGGTGCTTCTGCGGCGGAAGCATAGCCCTGAGCGCGATGGGACCTGATCGCCCGTCCCATCGTGGACAGGGCTGAGCATATCCGCCTAGCCAGATCCGGAGCAGCCCTAGACGGGCCGTCACATCAAGGCCGGCGGAAGGCACGGCATGAAGGCCAACACCGCGAGCGCATCGACAGCTGAAGATCGCCACCTGGACCGCGCCACGACACGTGCCTCCGACCGGCGACCAACGTGCCAACTCGACCCCCTGTGGTAACCCCTTGAGTATAAAAGGAGGACCGAGGTCGAAGAAGGGGGACAAGACTTCCTACTAGACACATAGCTTGGGGGCTAGCTGATATCACCTCAGAGACCTTCCCGGGGTGAAGCTCGGATAGGCCTTGACCGTAGAAGGGAGGATTGTAAGACACACCCTGTACGGTATCAACCACCATCAATCAAGCCAGACAAGCGGGACGTAGGGCACTACGCGGCGACACGGCCTGAACCTGGGTAAAATCTCGTGTGTTCGTGCTCGTTCTCCGGGGACTGACGTCGGAGCACCTCGCGCCCTCCTACCGAACAACAAAGAGGTGTTCGCACCTCCGGTGTCCGAGTTCTGTAACTCGACAAAAGTATTTAAGATAAATCTAACCACAACCTTAAACTCTGAGATCCTACAATCCCTCATGCATCGGTGTACTAATGGGGGTTTAGGTTTCTGTCACTCCGGCAACCCCACAATTAGCAACCAAATACACAATGCATTCGCCTAGGCCCATAAAGGTGAAGTGTCATGTAGTTGACGTTCACATGACACCACTAGAAGAATGACACCACAAATTAAATATCAAACCATTAAATATTACTCAACATAACTTAACTGCTAACATCAAGACTTCTCCCACGTCCTCAAGAACTAAGCGAACTACTCACAAGACATCATATGGATCATGATCAGAGGTTAATTATAGTGGTTAAAGCCTTTTTAAAGTCTCAAAAGCTTCTCCATTTCAATACCTCTTTCTGAAATTTTGTGTCCTAGCACAATCCCTTCATTTACCATAAAGTGGCATTTCTCCGAATTAAGGACAAGATTAGTTTATTCGCATCTCTGCAAAACTTTATCAAGGTTCTGCAAGCAGTTATCAAAAGAAGTTCCATAGACGGAAAAATCGTCCATGAATACTTCCACAATTTTTTCACAAAAACCATGAAAAATAGCGGACATGCATCTTTGAAAAGTAGCAGGAGCATTAGATAAAACAAAAGGCATATGTCTATTAGCATAAGTTCCATAAGGACAAGTAAAAGTAGTTTTCTCTTGATCTTTAGCTCTAACAGCAATTTGTGAAAATCCAGCATAACCATCAAGAAAGCAAAAAAGAGTTTTCTTAGACAATCGTTCTAACATTTGATCAATAAAAGGTAAAGGATAGTGATCTTTCCTAGTAACTTTATTAACTTTTCGAAAATCAATGCACATCCTATATCCAACAACTACTCTTTGAGGGATGAGCTCATCATTATCATATGGCACAACAGTAATTCCTCCTTTCTTAGGAACACAATGCACATGACTCACCCATTTACTATCAGCAATAGGATAAATAATACCAGCTTCAAGGAGTTTTAATACCTCATTTCTTACCACATCCTTCATTTTAGGAATTAGACGACGTTGATGCTCAACTACTGGTTTTGCATCATCTTCCATGTTGATGGCGTGTTGGCAAATGGTGGGAGAAATCCCCATTAAATCATCAAGAGTGTATCCAATAGCTCCTCGATGTTTCTTCAATACTTCTAATATCATGGCTTCTTCATCAGCTGAAAGTTTAGAACTAATAATAACAGGATATGTTTTCTTGTCATCAATATGAGCATATTTAAGATCAGCAGGTAAAGGTTTCAAATCGAAAATAGGTTCCTCTTTGGGAGGAGGAGTGGTACCCAAATCTTCCACCGGTAAATCATGTTTAAGTATAATTGGTTGGCGAAGAAAAATATTGTCAATCTCATTTCTTGCTCCCATAAATTCTTCGCTTTCATGTTCCTCCATGAATTGCTGCAAGGGGTTGTTAGGAGCAAGAGCAATAGTAGCAAGTTGTGCAACTCGAGAATCTTCAATAGCAAATTTGGAAAAATTAAATTCATAGGACTCTCCATCAAATTTAGTAAAAATCTTCTCTTTCTTACAATCTATAACAGCTCCACAAGTATTTAAGAACGGTCTACCAAAAACAATAGGACATGTTTTACATGCTTCAGCACCAAGTTCTAGAAAATCAGCAGGATATTTAGTTTTACTGCATAAAACTTCAACATCTCTCACAATACCAATGGGAGCAATAGTTTCTTTATTAGCAAGCTGAATGCCAACATCAATATCCTCAAGTTCACAAGGACTAATTTCATGCATGATTTCTTTATAAAGTCCAAAAGGAATGGCACTAGAACTTGCACCGATATCACATAAACCATAATAACAATGATCTCCTAGCCTAACTGAGAGCACAGGAACACTTGAGTTCCTAGATCTACCAAGATGAGAAACAGTATTAGAAGCATCCTCACAAAAGATAATATGTTCTATGTCTATATTTTTAGTAACTAGATCCTTAACCATTGCTACTGCAGGTTTAACAGTTAATTGTTCATCAGGTTTTTCAGCTTTCTTTTCACTATTGTTAACTACACTTGCTATTCTAGAATGTTCCTTCACTTTAACAGGAAATGGTATTTTCTCAATATAGGGTTCTGGCACAATTTGGTCAACAGTATGAACTTCAATATTTTTAGCAATGGCTACACTAGCATTATCTTTATAAGGTTCATGATACTTATTCAAGTCCTTTTTAGGAACATCAAGATGAGAGGCAAAAACTTTGAAATAATTTGTTTAAGAATCAAAACCATACATATTATAAAGACTACGAAAATTATCAGTATCCATAAACTTTTTAATGCGTTCATAATCATATTTTATACCTGATTCTCTACCTTTGTCGTTCTCCCATCCTTCAGTATTATCCTGGATCTGGTCAAGAAGATCCCATTTAACTTCTTCTTTATTGCGCGTGAATGATCCAGAACAAGCAGTATCCAATAGAGTTTTATCTTGAAGAGAACGCCTTCCATAGAAGTTATCAATAATAACATTACCAGAAAGCTCATGATTGGGGCATCTGAGAATTAATGACTTCAATCTCCCCCACATTTGGGCAATACACTCCCCATCATGAGGCAAAAAATTATATATATGATTCCGATCTTGGTGAATCTCACTTGGAGGACAAAATTTAGAATAAAAGAGAGGTACAATTTCCTCCCAACCAAGAGAACGCCCATTCTTCAGCGACTTATACAACTTTGCAGCTCTACCAATCAGCGATATAGAGAACAATTTCTTCTTAACTTCTTCCATTGAAATACCTGAACACTTGAACAACTCGCATAATTCATGTAGAAACAATAAATGATCACCAGGATGGACAATTCCATCTCCTTCATCGCGGTTATTCGTAACACGTTCAACAATTTTCATAGGTATTTTAAATGGAATCACTTGAGCAGGTGGCGCCTCATCTACTACCCTAGCAGTGGCAGCAGCTTTTCCAAATAGGAATTCAGGCGGAGATCTCTCCATGATAAAATTAAGCAGCAGGCAGAAATAAAAATAGCACGTACAGTAAAAGTTTCCCTTACCAATTCTACTTACCAATAGCGATTCACTCCCTGGCAACGGCGCCAGAAAATATTCTTGATGACCCACAAGTATAGGGTGTGTATCGTAGTTCTTTCGATAAATAAGAGTGTCGAACCCAACGAGGAGCATAAGATGTTGACAAGTAGTTTCGATCAAGCATTCACTGTAAATACTAGCAGACAAGTTTTTAGGGGTTTTTGATATAGCAGATAAATAAAATACGAGTAAATAAAAGACAGCAATAATAATTGCAGTGAGTGGCTGATACGTGCAAGGCACACATTCGTTGGGAGACCCCAAGAGGAAGGTATGATGAGTGTAGCAGCAAGTTTTCCCTCAGTATGAAACCGAGGTTATCGAACCAATAGGAGATGAAGACACTTCTGAAGGTGTCAACGGCGCCAGAAAATATGCTGCGTTGCAGGGGAGGTCCTAGCGGTTGACTTGGAACCAGCACACAACACAACCAAAATACTTTCCCCAACTTATCAGCGAGGTTGTCAATCTCACCGGCTTGCTGAAAACAAATGATTAGACGTATAGTGTGGAAAATGATGTTTTTTTTTGCAGAGAATGAAGGAGAACAATGATTGCAGAAGGTTGTATTATCAGATGTAAAAGAATGGACCGGGGTCCACAGTTCACTAGTGGTGTCTCTCCATAACAAATAACTAACATGTTGGGTAAACAAATTACAGCTGGGCAATTGACAAAATAGAGAAGTGCATAACAATGCATGTACAAGTCATGGTGTCTACTATGAGATTTATTTGGGCATTACAACATGATTCATAGACCGTAATCCAACTGCATCTATAACTAATAGTCCACCTTCAGATTAGCATCCGCACCTCTTTCAGTATTAAGTTGCAAGCAACAGACTAATGCATTAAGTAAAGTGCATAATGTAAGCAACACAATTATCCTTAGACCAAGCATCGCTGTTTTACCCAAGTGGCAACATCACATCCACAACCTTAGAGGTTGTTGTCACTCCCCCAGATAAAATGGAGACTGAACCCACTATCTAGCATAAATACTCCCTCTTGGAGTTACAAGCATCTACTTGGACAGAGCATCTACTAATAACGGAGAGCATGCAAGATCATAAATAACATAGAAATGATAATTCAATAATCAACTTGACATAGTATCAATATTCATCGGATCCCAGCAAACACAACATGTAGCATTACAATAAGATGATCTTGATCATGATAGGCAGCTCACAAGATCAAAACATGATGGCACAAGAGGAGAAGACAACCATCTAGCTACTGCTATGGACCCATAGTCCAAGAATGAACTACTCACACATCATTTCGGAGGCAGGCATGGCGATGTAGAGCCCTCCGGTGATGATTCCCCTCTCTGGCAAGGTGCCGGGAAGAGCTTCAGAACCCTCCCGAGTTAGGGTTGACGACGTCTCTGGCACTTTTCGTGGAATATGGCTCGGGTATATAGGGTTTTCCCGAATAGATGAATTTATAGTCGAAAGGGCGGCGTCGGTGGGCACCCGAGGCTCCCTCACCACGTGGCGGCGCGCCAGGGGGTGGGGCCACGCCGTGTCATGGTGTGGCCGCCTCGGAGCCCCACTTCGTCTCTCCTTCGGACTCCGTGTACGTGACAGAAAATAAGACCATGGGCTTTTGTTTCGTCCAATTCCGAGAATATTTCCAGAACAACCTTTCTGGAATACAAAAACAACAAAAAACAAGAACTGGCACTGTGGCATCTTGTTAATAGGTTAGTCCCAAAAAATGCATAAAAATGATATAAAGTGTAAATAAAATATGTAGCAATTGGCATAATATAAGCATGGAACATCATAAATTATGGATACATTGGAGACGTATTAGTGGCCCAATCATTTTTAGCACAAAGGACAAGCCAGTTTGTTTACTTATGATGGCAAAATGTTCTTGAGGACACATGGGAATTTTTGTCAAGTGCTTTTGCTTTGTTTAGTCGATTAATCTTTATTGTTTTGATAAGTGTTTGTGTGGGTGAACCTATGCTAATGCACCTCCCTAACTTGGACTAATACATACTTGTGATTAAACCCCTTGTTAACATCCGTATAACAAAAAAGTATTTAAGATAAATCTAACCACAACCTTAAACTCTGAGATCCTACAATCCCTCATGCATCGGTGTACTAACGGGGGTTTAGGTTTCTGTCACTCCGGCAACCCCACAATTAGCAACCAAATACACAATGCATTCCCGTAGGCCCATAAAGGTGAAGTGCCATGTAGTCGACGTTCACATGACACCACTAGAAGAATGACACCATGATGCATGTAAAATGCATACATGAACTTTGCATTGTTTTACTTATATTTCAATCATATTTGCATCATATAAGGGTTATATCACTGTTATATAATGATTTTTAGAATATTTCATTGTTTTCCTATTTTAATGGAATTAACCCTGCACAGGCAGAAAACCCTATTTTCTATATTTTGATGTTTCAGGGACCCAAACGACGTCCAAATGACCTAATATTTTACGAGCATCAGTTTTTGGAAGGAACAAGGCTTGGGAGCGAAGGAAGCGAACCAACGGAGGCCCGTGGGCCAAACGGATTCCCTGGCCACGTGGGACCCACCACTTTGGCCCTCGAGGCTCCGTAGCCGTTGATCTTTTTCTCCACCGACACCGTCTTGACCTAAAAACGACTTTAAAAATAGGCCCCGACGCCCTTCAGAAAGGAGCGCCGCCGAAACACAGAAACACCAAAACAGAGACTTGGGTTGCAGATTGGAGGGGGAAAACTCCGGCGGGGCGCTGCCGGCGTGGTCTCCATCTCCTCCAACGACTTCTCCATCGTCTCCATGATGAAGAGGGAGTAGTCCACCCCTGGACTATGGCTTTGTGGAAGTAACTTATGTATCTCTCCTCTCTTGAGCTTCACTAATTAGTACCGTATGAGCTGCTGAACATGATTACGGTCATCTATGTAATACCTTTGTGGTGGATCTTTTTATGAGTTAATATATGTTTGAGATTGCAATACTTTTGTTTCAGTTATGAAAGTAGATGCATATTATGTACCCCGTTCTTGTTTACTTGTTTATGAGATCGTGTGTGGGGTGATGTGTGCATTAGTTGGAGTAACGGGGGGTGGCTAGTGCGGTAAGCTGACCACTGAAATATCACGATCCAATTGGGTGTTTACCTTACTTTGTTACCTCACTAGGGATAAAGAAAGTACCATGCTACCGGGGGTGTGGGTGTGACCATTGCCACTTCTCCATGACTAGATCTAGCACTTTCTTATTTTAACTTCATGTCAAAAGACTTAATGCTATTATCTTAATTACTGAGGTGTTATGATTTAGTTCGCATCTTGGTGGAGTATAAGAGAGACTAATAAACAAAAGGTCTCTATGTTAGGACGTGATGCCATATAATTAGTAACTTTTCATAAAACTTATTTGTTGCAATCTTATATGTCAACTCTAGTGTTCCATTGTCTACCACTTTATTAAAGAGAGAGTGCATTTGTCAAACCATGAACCCCGGTCCTTATTATCATAAGAAAAATATTTCCAACAACTTTTATCCACTTTACATTTTTTGCCATTTTAAAATCCGAAAATACAAAAATACTTTACTTCTTGCATTCACAATATAAAACCCAAAAGTATCATTTATCATTGTTTCCACCATCCTTGCATATTTATTTACCACCATTGCATATTTATTTATTGTTTGCATTGCATATTATTTTCATATTATTCTCACACCTTGTGCTTGACAACCACTAGGTGAGGTTGAGGACCAAAACAATTTACTTTGTTTTGTAGGTAACCAAGAGAAGGATAGGAAGATAAATCTTTCACTACTGATTCCCCGAGGGTTCGATATTAAACCCTCGAGTCACCCCTCGTGGGGAAAACTGTCTTCCATATACTACACACTCTGCACTTGGAGTCTCAACCTAACCCATTTACTTTTCACGCAGGTAACTACGTGAAGGGCCATCACACCACAACTTAAATATCAAACCATTAAATATTACTCAACATAACTTCACTACTAACATCAAGACTTCTCCCACGTCCTCAAGAACTAAACGAACTACTCACAAGACATCATATGGATCATGATCAGAGGTGATATAATGACGAATAACAATCTAGAAATATACTTCAATTCACCGGTAAAACTCAATAGCATCAACCACAAATAGTAATCAATACCGGGAAAGTTTCCCCTATGAACTGCACAAAGTATAACCCTAGATGTTACAGCGAAACAAAGTGGAGCGGTGGAGATGATGGTGTCAGCGGTGGAGATGGTGATGATGATGATCCCGATGAAGTCCGGCGTGGTGGTGATGACGATGGCGATGATTTCCTCCTCCAGGAGGGAATTTCCGCGCCAGATTTCTCCCTGCCAGAGGGCTTTTCTCTCTCAGGTGTTTTCCGCCTCGTGGAGGCGGCGGAATATTTCCTCGATGGCCCCTCTGTCTTAGGGTTTCTTGGGGTTGAAGTACGCGAAGGGGGAGCGCCTGGGCCACCACGCCAGGGCATGGCGCGGCGCAGGGGGCACCCGCGCCGTGGGGTGGCGTGGGCCCTAGTGGCCCACCTCAGCCTCCCCTTTTGGTTGCCTCCGGCATTTTGAAAAATAGGAACTTCTAGATGTTTTTATAATTTGTTGATCTTTAGAAATAGTGTAACTTGGCGATGCTTTTCCAGCTGAAATCTGACTCCGGCAGTTAATTCTCCAATAATCATTGAAAGGACAAGGATGTCGCCTAGAGGGGGGGGGGCTGAATAGGCGTTTAAAAACTTTTCTGGTTTAGGCTTGCTAATTGCGGAATAAAACTAGATGTTTAAATTAACAAGCCAACAACCTAAATAAACTATGTCACCTATGTGCACCAACAACTTATGCTAAGCAAGTCAAGCAACAAAGTGATAGCAAGATATATAAGTTCACGCACGAAGGCTATCACAATGTAAATTGCATAACTAAAGAGCTCGGGTATAGAAATAACCGAGGCACGCGGAGACGACGATGTATTCCCGAGTTCCTCCTTTTTAGGGGAGTACGTCTCGTTGGAGGGGTGTGAGTATCAAACTCAAGATGCCACAAATGGCCTCACCCTATTCTCCGATGAACCTTGCCCAAAATCTCGATTCACCTTCCACTATTGATTTCCTTTTGGGCGGAAATCGAGTCCCTTACAACAAACTTGAGGCACAACCCACAAAAGGATCGGGAGCTCCCAAGCGGCCACAAAAGGCCTTGCACCGCCACAAAAGGCGCCACTCACCACAAAAGGCGTCTAGGGTCCAATGACCCAAGAGTAACAAACTCACGAACTTTCACTTCCACGAATCTTCGTGGAGAGAGCAAACCGATGCACAAAAGCAATGGCAAGAGCACACGGAGTGCTCAAGTCCTTCACTCTCAAATTCCAACAAAGCAACAAATGCTTATGGGGGAATAAGAGAGGAAGAACATTGGAGGAGAAACACCAAGAACTCCAAGATCAAGATCTACTAGGTTCCCCTCACTAAGAGGAGGAATGGATTGGTGGAAATGTAGATCTAGATCTCCTCTCTCAAATCCCTCAAAGATATGCAAGAATCATGGGAGGAATTGGGAGAGGGGCAAGCTTTCCAATGTCAACAATGGAGGAGAGAGAAGAGGAAAAACGTGCTTGGAAGAGCTAAGTGGCTGAAGGTAGGTGGAGGGGTATAAATACCCCTCCCAGAAAAAGAGCCGATACAGCCACTTAGACCGGAGACTCCGGACCACGGAGGCCGGAGACTCCGGCCAGTGCGGACACTCCGGACCAAAAGTGCGTAGACTCCGGACCGGGGAGAGCAGGGAAAAACCGTTTGCAGAAAACTAACACCGGAGACTCCGGACCACAAAAGGCCGGAGACTCCGGGGAGACTCCGGACCAACTCCGGATTCAAAACAGCGGCTGCCGCCGCGAAGCTCTTCAACGCAGAAAAACCAGATGGGCCGGAAACTCCGGACCTTGAGGGCGGAAACTCCGGCCCTGCCGGAAACTCCGGGGAAACTCCAGACCTACTCCGGCCTCGATACCGCAAGCGCCGTGCGCGAGGCACTTAGCCTCAAAACCAGGGGCCGGAGACTCCGGACCTAAAACCACGGAGACTCCGGACAGAAAAACCAGCAGAGCAGGAAATCCTGAAATACAATAACTTTCTCGTCCGAACTCCAAATCAGGTGAATCCAATTGCGTTGGAAATATTAAGGGTCACAAATATAGAGGGGATACCACACATGGGAAGGTGTGGACCCTATCTTGAAGTGGACCAATAATATTTCCAAAGCCGAGAATGCAAACAAGTTTTCATCCGGACTCCGTTTTCAATGATCTTGGGCTTGTTCCGAAGATAATCACAAGCACTACAAGATCATGCATATACACATCATAGTCCATCATGTGAGGAGGAGACCACAAGGAGAGAGTTTGACCTCTCTAGAAACGACGAACTGGTAAAACCTCCAACATCAAAAACACCACAAGATATTCACTTGAAACCCGTTTTTGATGAACTAGAGCTTGGTATGGAGATGAACACAAGCTCTAAATTCTCACATGGATAAAAGCCAAATAAGAACCAAGAAAGATGATATGCCAAGAATGCAAAGGTTTGAGCTCTCCACAAAGATGCGATCAAGTTACTCACTTGAGAGCCCCTCTTGATAGTACGCCGTCTATCCTATAACCCGGTCTCCCACTAACAACATGAGACCGGTAAAATAGAAAACCTATCAAGATCATACCTTTGCCTTGCGCATTCCACTTGAGCTAGATGATGACGATCTTGATCTCTTCAAGTGGACCACCTTTCTTGATTGCGCTTGCTAGCACATGCTTGATGAAGACATCTCCAAATGCTCCCCCATACTCCATTATGGGAGAGCCTCGCTAAGCTCCATCTTCAAGAATCCACTTGCGCTTCATATACTTCTTGTCTTGATATGATGATGGCTTGGAGATAAACATGAATCTTCACTCAATCTTCTTTTCCAAGCCACTCTTGCAATAAGCTCATCTCTACACATGACCATTCTTCATATATAAATCCTTAGATAGAACCTTGGTCATCATATACTCTTCTAGAGTCCAACACATGAACTCCAAACTTCTTCATGGACTCGATCTATAAAGATATCTCAATGCAAACATTAGTCGATAGAGATTGTCATTAATTACCAAAACCACACATGGGGCAACACATGCTCTTTCAATCTCCCCCATTTTGGTAATTGATGACAATCCCTTTTACGAGGGTTTATATAATGAATTAAGCAACCATGCACAATAAAGAGCAAGGATGCAAGAGAAAGAAAGGCAAATGCTTAAGAACGAAACTAAAGCATAAAACCAAATTCCCTTAAACCCTCTAAATCTCTCCCCCATTGGCATCGATTGCCGAAATGGGAGGAAAAATTTAGAAGACCAATATAGGAATAGCTCCCCATAATGTGTGCATTTCTCATAATATGAGTTAAATCAAATGCACGTATCCAATGACGAATAGAGGCAGGGAGATCAAACTATATCAAGGATCCAAAGATTGCGAAAGAAAATCAAATTTGAAGGATACTTCGACAAAAGAAGTAACGAAACAAAGGATCCGAAAAGGTGTTCTCAAAATCGAGAGGGAACTCCCCAAGGTACATGCACAAAACGGATTTGCATTTCAATATAGTGTGCACAACATGGAATCCTCACTCCCTCCTAGATAGATTCGAACACAAGCATATGCAAGAGAATATAAAGAGAAAAAGGAGCAGAACAACTTGCAACAAATAAAATGTTTTGCAACGTGAGCAAGGAGCGGCAAATAAAATGATGGGTGTGAGATATAAAGACATTTTAGGAGACCAATACAAGGATGAGCAAAAGCATCAACATAGTCTTTTAAAAAGTGTTGCACATAGTGCATATCGTGTCTTTCCCGTACCCACACACCAAAGAAGATATAGCAAATAGCTCCACAAGCTTATTAAGATGTAAAATGGAATACCAAATGAAAAATGAAGCTTGTGCCTTTTAGAGACCACCAAGGAATCAAACGAGAACAAGGGGTGGTCACTAAAGAATTGGAATACCAATTAAAGAAGTAACTATTCTCATGTGTATAAGTTTCTAAGTAGACACCAATCACTAAGATATAAGTCCACAAATAAACATGTACACACAAAAATAGGTACAAAGCTAAAGAACATGATATCCAAGTGGAAGTCATAAATACACCAATAAGATCTTTGTTTAAAAGCATAGCACAAAGCTTAGTTTTATCTTAAAGGGATATAGATGAACTTCCAACACATACTCATCATAGCATCAAAACTATCCACAAGGGATAAAGTGATAAAAATGGGATGTTCCGAGAAAGATAACAAGTATCGCAAAAGGCAAATGATTTTGAAAAGCATCAATATTACATGTGAGCCATAGAGTAGAAAGTGCTAGATTAACATATATGGGATTGATGAATCATGAAAATGATTATATATATATTCCTCTTGATATGTAATCATCCCGGCTTGCCCACATTTGCAACAAAGTTGTTTTGCAAGAACCAAAAGAATTGCAAAAAGAGATTCATGCCATGAAACAACCTACACAAGATTGAAAGCTAGAAATGTATGCATGAGCTAGATACTTGTTACCGAGATAGCATTGTTGATGTAGAAGATACGAGTTCACAATCATCCGAGCTTGGCTCCAATAAGCACATGGTGACAACACCTTCCTTGTAGATGAGACAAGCTAACAATGTATCTCAAGTGTACCTAAAACAAATTCAAGTACAACATGGTACCCAAACTAATTGGGTCCAAAGTAGTTAGAGCAACTACAATACATAGGACAAACTCCACATAAATATGTGCATATTGATATGAAATTGAATTTCATGCACATCTTACCCATTTAGGATTTGATGGAGTTTATCCTATATATTGGATCAATGAAAGTAAGCATGCCATAAGATATACATATAGTAAATATGCATGCACAAAACTTTCAAGAACCAAACGAGATACAATTCGGACAAAACACCAATTAACCAACAAAGTACACACAAGTGTGACAAGGAAATAAGTTGCCCAAATTATATCAAATATCCAAATCAACACATGATTGAAGATACCACTTTGAAAAAGATACCAATGAAATCAAGATACCAAATTGATGAAAATATCATCAAGGAATAACCCAAACCCTCTACACTTTTCATGATGGCACAAGGTACCAAGACGACAAATGTTTGTCTTCCAAAGAGACACGTCATCGGGATCAACTACCAAATGAATACAACTAATGTTCAAAAAGCTTATAGGATTGCTCCCCCAAGATGTGTGCATTAATTATGAACTAGCTGGGTGGCCCGCGCAATTGCGCGGCTAGATGAAAAACTTTTCACGTGTGATAATGCAGCACATTGTTTGTAGCCTTGAAAGTTTTATTATGATGGAGTGGACTCTACTCTTAAATTTGTATCTTTCTTAAAATTGCAGCAATATAACTGCCTATGACTCCTAGCTTTTGGACTGATTTTGCCATCAATAGTAACATCAACAATGAAGAGCTATGCTCCGTCTTGATCAATCATTCGAACTATAATACCCCTAACTGATTCATGTAATTTATATTGTTACTTTAAAAGCTTGAACATGAAGCAATATATAAGAGATGCCTTTCGTACTTAAAGTAGACGACTATATTAATAATTGTATAGAACCTGACATCAATTAGAATTACCAAAAAATTATGGTCATGTGTTCAACAATGGTGCTTTCATAAAGGATCCGACACCTGTCAAAATGAAAAAAAATACATTAAAAAAACTATTTTTTTAACTGGCGTGACAAAGTAGGAGTAAGTTCTTGTTTGGAGCCTCTATAGCGAGCAGAAGTAACATCACTTATATGTTCTCCTACCAGAATAGTTGGTATTGCCATTCAGCAATATATCGACAAATAAGGAATTTTTTTCAAGGGATTTCTATTTTCATGCCCCTGGTTTCGTAGTTGTAATCATTTTTCCCAGTTCGCTAAGCATATAAGCACAATATAATTGTTCGGACATTTAATAGTCTCCTTAATGGAGCGATTATGAAGTGACAAAAACATGCAATACGCCATTAAGAACATCTCAATTCACAAAACTCAGCACAAATTTTACACCTGGGAAAGCAGCAATGCAGAAAACGATATAGATAAATATTAACAATAATCCTTTATTTTGTAAGCATAGTTCCATAAGGAGATAATTAAAAGATATTATGACAGTTCTGACCAAATGGGAACCGTAATATACGTATTTACAAAGAAGAAAACAAATTATTTCCAAATCTTCTAATGAACTGGGGGTCATAATATGACAATTTACTATGCACCAATTTGGCATTGATATTGATATATTGTATTGTACCACTTTCATCGGTGTTGAAAAGCTATGAAAATACCCATGTTTTAGAGACCAGCTAATCACTCTGTTTAACATAGGCTTCACTTTGTTATGTCCTTCAAGAATTCACCTCCACCTACCTGATTGTTTCACCTACAAAAAGAGTTAATGTAACATCATGTCCTATAAGCTTCGGTGCATGCTCATATTAATGTAATTTCATATGTTGCTTTCCCATTGAAGGAAATTTATTTATCACTATATATCCATTAGATATCAAAACACTATCTCTTAATGTAATAGCATATTCTTTCATCATATCGATGTTATTTTTCACTGACATACAGTTCTTTTTCATGAATGAAACATATTGTTATGTGAATGGCAATTGGCAAGATTTATCTCTTCTAACATTTAGAATTGTAGCCAGAACATCCTTTTCCATTGTTCCGATAACACATTGTCTTTGATGAAAATGTACGATTTTATATATCCATAACATATGAGCCTATGCTGCTTCTGATTTGCATAACTATGCAAGTGAGCATAAATTCATCAATGCCTTCCTCGTGTGTATGATCTATTTGTGTCGACCCTGTCTTTATATTCCCGAGCCCCATGTATGTCACTACTTCTAAGTAACATATGCATCTTAAATGCAATAAATGCAAATGATATTAGTATTACTTTTTTCTCCACGTTTGAGGTTTAAGGTAAGTGTATTATACAAAACAACTTTAATTTAGACCGGTGTTTAGTCCATCAAGAGGACATATTATAGGGAGTGAGCCTAGATCTGTTTGCTGGGAAACATGATGTCCAATGACATATTTTGGTTTTTGTAGGTCCTTTGTTCGCCACCATATTAGCATTGATACGTCTAAATTAAAGAACTAATAGGTCAACCACTACGAAATAAAAATATACTATAAATAACCATTTGTCTTATGAACCTTTTACCAAATCATAAACGATTAACCGTTCTTCATAGTTTTAGGTCAACATATTTGAGCCCTTGATGCAGTGAACTCTTATTGTAATAGATCGTTAATTGAGATCTATGAAAGACCGACCTACTATTTTGAGGAAATAGAAAGGAAAGCAATAAGTATAAGCTACCTGACATCCACCAAAACGAATATAGCGAGTATCATGTCGTGTATGCCACAAAATTATTAACCAATGGGAAATGAGCCCTGCAAAAATGAAACATAGATAAGAAAACATAAACAAAAAAATGAAACATAGATAAGAAAACATAAACAAAAAAGACTGTCTTCACTTTCTTAGGCCGTAAGCATGTTTGGAGCTTAGATGGCAAGCTGAAATGGCAGCAATAACTACATGCTCTCGATTGGTAATAGTTGCATTTCTGCCATATTTAAAGGATTTTCCTGTACAATATAGAAAATTGGCCGATAGGAATAAATGATACTCCCTCCGTCCCAATAACAAAATTGAGACACTTATTGTGGGATGGTGTGAGTAGGTATTTGCGTCAACTTCTAAGTTCAGCTATATTAGGATGCATCATCATCCCGCAAGCAAACTACCAGATTATGGTTTTTTCCTATTTCCTTTAAATCCGATAGATTCTAGCAGATCCAGTGTAACATCCTTGTTTAAGAAATCAGTTGATCATTCTATTTACCTGCCTCCAGTCTATTATCTCGTAGAGTCTGAAGCTTCAGTTACCAGATTTTTTGCCCAGGCTCAGAGTGCAATTGATGATGAACAATTGCTAACTTCCACACACTTTGAAGAAGGGAAATCTTTTATTTATCGTTGTGCTCTCTCTGACTCTGATCCCCGCACCATGATGTCAGCACTTACCTAGAATCGATCCTTGCATCATGCATGCGAACAGTTGCACTACTAATTCCTGAGTTCACGAAAGAAGTACTTCAGCTCATCTGCATACACATCTGGCTCTAGCTGTTTTCATCCTGCACGATCAAAATTTATATATGCGTTACAAATAGCATTGTGCATATCAGATAAAATTACATGCCTCAACACGGACATGCACGTATACTGATTTCCTGGCCGGCCAGTTAAAGTGGACTGACGCTGATCGCCAGATCGTGTCCTTGCCGACGTCGCGGCGTGAGTGACTAATGCTTCGTCTCGCGGCGGCCGGCCGGCGCGGCATGTTCTTTTTTTCCGTCAGTTATCCTTCTCGTGTATCAAATCCGATCAACAGCCGGATTTGAGAACCGATCGGGAGCAAGATAGTACAAATTCACAGCGATTATTCCCAGCTCTGGCGCGCGAGCGATGGTGCACACGCGCCGGCGTATCAGCACATACCAGGCGCGCCGGCGGTCATGCACACGCGGAGGGCGACCGTCGCGTTGGTGCTGTCGCGGGGCGCCGCACATGCACATGCACTGTGGACAGGCAAGCTTATGAGCCGAATCTGATGGAAGCTCCAAATTCCAAACCCTAGGTTGCACTTTCGTGGAAGAGGAGAAAACCTGCCGCTAGAGGAGCGGAGACAGACATACAATGATCGGGAGTCAAGATCTAACGGCCGGCACTGCATATATTTATTGTTGTTGGAGTCCGTATTGCACACGCGGAATAATGAGATTTCTTAACGTTGCCCGTGCAAGTTTCTTACGTGCCAAGTCCATTAATCTGAACCGTTGGTATTTTATGACTTTAGATCGATTAATCTAAACCATTGGTTGAATACAAAATGCACACACACATGAGATCATCACTCTCTCTCTCTCTATATATATATATATTATTCAAACACTAGTCATGTTCAAGAAAGGCAAGAAATTGCAATACCAATTTAAAGAACGGTGTTTTACTCAAAGTAGGATAGTTTCCCAAGGAATAGTGCATTATTAAGAAGTATGACTTTTGAATGTCAATGCACAAGAATTGGATCATTGCTTTTCCCAACTCAAGAAAGCACAAAACAAATTTTGTGTAGAGCAACAAGGATCCAAAAGATACAAGGAAGACAATTCAAAGCAAGAGCCAAAGTGAATATGATCAATATATTTACCACAAATATGATTATCACTTGTCAAGACAAGTAATGTATGGAGATATTTCTCGGTGGTGGATTGCAAAGATATTTTCAAGATCATATTCACAAAACATAAGCATATGGCAAAGGATAGGAAATAAAAGCTATGCTTAGATAGATAGATAGATAGATAGATATTCTTGATAGCTTCAAATATTCACGCGATCATGTAAAGCAACTCCAAGGAGTAGCTTGAAGCAATTGGATTCCCAAAAAGATATATGAGAACATAATTAGGGAAAGCCATATCAAGAACATCCATCACAAACAAGATCCAACGGTGAGAGGCAAATAGTATTTAAGCAAAAAGGAACTTGTTTGAGAAACATGCCACAAAGGAATAAGATAATGAAGAATATCAGTTCTAGGTGGCAATACCTCACATGTTCACATTATCTAGGCTTGTAATATGCACAAAGCTTATTACTCCCCCATAATGTGACAATTCATTTATTTTAAAACAAGAGGCAAACAAAGCCAACTTGAGAAATTAATGGACATTATAGAATTTGAATTTCTCATGAGCAAGACATACCACATAGAGAGTAGATAACATTGAATATCGACACTAAGTGGTATTCCTCATGTATACACAATTTTAGGATTGTGAAGTGTACGAAGCATATCACTCTCCAAAAATGGATAGTCCATTAATCCCTCAAATGGAGCCAACAAGATAGGATATCAAATAAAAGCAATAAGGCTCAACACAACTACATGGTGTGCAAACCAACTTACACAATCTTGATTACTCAAGATAAGTAAGTAGAGAGCACAACACATACCAACACTAGTGAGGTACAAAACCTAACACATGCAAGGGTGCAAGCAACTTTCAATGTATATATGATTTAAATAAAAGTTACCGCAAGGAGGAACATTGGATATGAGATAGAACAATATAATCCAAATGACTTGGCTTGAGAGAATACTTTTTGATGAAGATCCCTTAATTCTTCATAATGTAGCCAAGTCTCCAATGCCCTCCAACAACACCTATTGATCAAGTTTTAGCTTGTTGGTCCCCAACCAAGTTGGGTCCTAAGAGGTTAGTCACAATAGGTTTGGCAACCCAAATGGTTCTTTTCTTGACACCACTTTGAGTACCAACATATTTGGCAAACACATTGCCAACTTTATCCTTCCGAAGAGAATAATCATCATCAATAATAATGGGGTTGGATAAGTTACCATTTGTGCATGAAGAAGCAACGTGACCCTTCTCACGGCATAGGTAGCAACACCTACTTCCTCCTTTCTTCTTAGTTGGAGTCTTGACTTGAGGAGGGGTAGCTTGATTCTTCTTGGGAAGAGGCCGTTCTTCACCTTGAGGAACTTGAGATTGCACTTGAGGCTTCTTCCCTTGTTGCTTCTCACTAAGAGGCTTCTTCTTCAAAGGGCAAGATCTAACATGGTGCCCTTCAACTTTGCACTTGAAGCAAATAATCTTGGCCGAATCTTTAACTTGTTCTTGGCCCTTTTTCTTCTTGTTATACTTGGACTTGTTCTTGTTATTGGAGTTGAATCCAAGTCCACTCTTGTCATTGGGGCGTCTTTGAACACTCAACATATTGTCAAGTGTAGAATCCCCACCATGACGCTTTTCTAAGTCTTTCTTCAAAGAAGTGACTTGGGCCTTGAGCTCTTTGATTTCCTCTACATGGTTAGTATCAACAAAAACACTAGAGGAAGTAGATGCTTCATTGTTAGAGCAACAAGGCATGGAAAGTAATTCATCACAAGATGTAGCAACATTGTTAGTGGATGAATCACTAGGACTAGCACAAGACAATAAAGCATTTCTAGTAGAAGTTGTGCCTTTGTCCACATGAGGCTCACAAGATTTTACCTTTGTAGTGATAGCCTCATGAGCTAACTTTAGCCTAGCATGGGATGCTAGAAGATCCTCATTAGAGCTAGAGAGCTTTTCATGACTTTCTTCCAATTTCCCATACTTGCTAGTTAGCAACTCAAGTTGAGCCCTTAGCTCAACATTCTCCTTCAAAATAGATGCTTCACAAGAAGTGGAGTTAGTAGCACAAGCATCATTAGCATTAGAAATGGAAGAAGACAACTTGGCAAGCTCATCATTCAACCTAGCATTTTCCTCAATAATATTAGCATGATCACATGAAGAAGTAGAGGAACTAGGTGCATCAATTTTAGTAGATTGTATTTGAAGTTGTTCAAAAGACTTGGTGAGAGTAGAGTGTTCACTCTCCAAGGCCTTGTGAGCCTTGGAGAGCGTCTCTAGCTCATCGTTTAGTCTATTATGACCAACACCAAATACGACCTTTTGTTTCTCTAAAACTTTGTAGTTAGCAATAGCATGGTCACGTTCTTTAATGATTTGAGAAAGAGTTTCATTTTGAGATTCATCAATATTCTCAAGCTTCTCCACAAGAGAAACTCGAAGCTCATGTTCTTCCTCAATAGCGATGGTAAGGGAAGCAATCTCATTAGCATATTCTCTTTCAAGTCTCTCCTTTTCTTCAATGATATCCTTGCACTTAATAGCAAAACACAAAATTTCACATAAGTAAGAGCAAGCTTGACTACCTTTAGGGAGAGCACCGAATACCAAATCACTCTTCTCCATTAAGGAGTCAATATCATTAGCTTTTAATCCATAATAATCCTCATCCTCGTCATCACAAGATGTAGAG
Source organism: Poa pratensis (assembly GCA_947311845.1). Taxonomy (NCBI): domain Eukaryota; kingdom Viridiplantae; phylum Streptophyta; class Magnoliopsida; order Poales; family Poaceae; genus Poa; species Poa pratensis. The sequence goes on from CAMZMU010000035.1 coordinate 56,297,376, forward strand.
GGTTCCAAAGGTGGAGATTCATTTGAACCCTTAGCCATAAGGCAAAAGTGAGTGATGGACGACGAAGATGAAGAATTGCTTGAAGCACCATTGAGATCCATGTCTTGTTCCAACAAATGTTGGTTTTCCTCTACATTGTTAGCCATACACGAAATAGAGGATATGGAAGTATTGTTTTCATGACAACAAGACATATGAAGCATATCATCATGAGATTTAGTTAAACAACTATTACATGATATGCAAGGACTATCAATACTAGCATGTAAGACATTTGAGGTGCTAGAAGTGTTTAAGTCCAAAGATAGAACATTGCAATGAGATAGAGATGACGTATAGTCAATAGAGGATTCACCATCAACAATGCAATCTCTATCACCACTCACCATGTCATTACCTTGTGACAAATCACATGTTGGTGAAGTGGAAGAATAAGTGAGCTCATCTCGTCCGGAGGTGGAGGGACAACAATCATCCTCAATAATGTTGGACACTTCATATTTATCTTGAAGCTTGGTCCAAAGCTCATGAGCATTCCGGAAAGGCATGATTGAAGCAAGAACTACATCGCTCAAAACACATATAAGGCCATTAGATACTTGAGTATCGAGATGAGAGTTTTCCTCCTCCTCTAAAGATAATTCTTGCGAATCCTTTGGAGGAGAGAAACCCACATCTACAAGACTCTTGATATAATTTGGACCAATGGCCCTAAATAGATTAAGCATGCGAATTTTCCAAACAACATAATTAGTGCCATCGAATTTAAGAGTGGGATTGTGCACTAATTCTCTAAACGACATCTTTACTCTCTAGGCGGTAAAGCCCTATAAAGAGAGCCCAGGCTCTGATACCAATTGAAAGGACAAGGATGTCGCCTAGAGGGGGGGTGAATAGGCGTTTAAAAACTTTTCTGGTTTAGGCTTGCTAATTGCGGAATAAAACTAGATGTTTAAATTAACAAGCCAACAACCTAAATAAACTATGTCACCTATGTGCACCAACAACTTATGCTAAGCAAGTCAAGCAACAAAGTGATAGCAAGATATATAACTTCACGCACGAAGGCTATCACAATGTAAATTGCATAAGTAAAGAGCTCGGGTATAGAAATAACCGAGGCACGCGGAGACGACGATGTATTCCCGAGTTCCTCCTTTTTAGGGGAGTACGTCTCGTTGGAGGGGTGTGAGTATCAAACTCAAGATGCCACAAATGGCCTCACCCTATTCTCCGATGAACCTTGCCCAAAAGCTCGATTCACCTTCCACTATTGATTTCCTTTTGGGCGGAAATCGAGTCCCTTACAACAAACTTGAGGCACAACCCACAAAAGGATCGGGAGCTCCCAAGCGGCTACAAAAGGCCTTGCACCGCCACAAAAGGCGCCACTCGCCACAAAAGGCGTCTAGGGTCCAATGACCCAAGAGTAACAAACTCACGAACTTTCACTTCCATGAATCTTCGTGGAGAGAGCAAATCGATGCACAAAAGCAATGGCAAGAGCACACGGAGTGCTCAAGTCCTTCACTCTCAAATTCCAACAAAGCAACAAATGCTTATGGGGGAATAAGAGAGGAAGAACATTGGAGGAGAAACACCAAGAACTCAAATATCAAGATCTACTAGGTTCCCCTCACTAAGAGGAGGAATGGATTGGTGGAAATGTAGATCTAGATCTTCTCTCTCAAATCCCTCAAAGATATGCAAGAATCATGTGAGGAATTGGGAGAGGGGCAAGCTTTCCAATGTCAACAATGGAGGAGAGAGAAGGGAAAAAATGTGCTTGGAAGAGCTAAGTGGCTGAAGGTAGGTGGAGGGGTATAAATACCCCTCCCAGAAAAAGAGCCGTTACAGCCACTTAGACCGGAGACTCCGGACCACGGAGGCGGAGACTCCGGCCAGTGCGGAGACTCCGGACCAAAAGTGCGGAGACTCCGGACCGGGGAGAGCAGGGAAAAACCGTTTGCAGAAAACTAACACCGGAGACTCCGGACCACAAAAGGCCGGAGACTCCGGTCTGGGCGGAGACTCCGGGGAGACTCCGGACCAACTCCGGATTCAAAACAGCGGCTGCCGCCACGAAGCTCTTCAACGCAGAAAAACCAGATGGGCCGGAAACTCCAGACCTTGAGGGCGGAAACTCCGGCCCTGCCGGAAACTCCGGGGAAACTCCGGACCTACTCCGGCCTCGATACCGCAAGCGCCGTGCGCGAGGCACTTAGCCTCAAAACCAGGGGCCGGAGACTCCGGACCTAAAACCACGGAGACTCCGGACAGAAAAACCAGCAGAGCAGCAAATCCTGAAATGCAATAACTTTCTCGTCCGAACTCCAAATCAGGTGAATCCAATTGCGTTGGAAATATTAAGGGTCACAAATATAGAGGGGATACCACACATGGGAAGGTGTGGACCCTATCTTGAAGTGGACCGATAATATTTCCAAAGCCGAGAATGCAAACAAGTTTTCATCCGGACTCCGTTTTCAATGATCTTGGGCTTGTTCCGAAGATAATCACAAGCACTACAAGATCATGCATATACACATCATAGTCCATCATGTGAGGAGGAGACCACAAGGAGAGAGTTTGACCTCTCCAGAAACGACGAACCGGTAAAACCTCCAACATCAAAAACACCACAAGATATTCACTTGAAACCCGTTTTTTATGAACTAGAGCTTGGTATGGAGATGAACACAAGCTCTAAATTCTCACATGGATAAAAGCCAAATAAGAACCAAGAAAGATGATATGCCAAGAATGCAAAGGTTTGAGCTCTCCACAAAGATGCGATCAAGTTACTCACTTGAGAGCCCCTCTTGATAGTACGCCGTCTATCCTATAACCCGGTCTCCCACTAACAACATGAGACCGGTAAAATAGAAAACCTATCAAGATCATACCTTTGCCTTGCGCATTCCACTTGAGCTAGATGATGACGATCTTGATCTCTTCAATTGGACCACCTTTCTTGATTGCGCTTGCTAGCACATGCTTGATGAAGACATCTCCAAATGCTCCCCCATACTCCATTATGGGAGAGCCTCGCTAAGCTCCGTCTTCAAGAATCCACTTGCGCTTCATATACTTCTTGTCTTGATATGATGATGGCTTGGAGATAAACATGAATCTTCACTCAATCTTCTTTTCCAAGCCACTCTTGCAATAAGCTCATCTCTACACATGACCATTCTTCATATATAAATCCTTGGATAGAACCTTGGTCATCATATACTCTTCTAGAGTCCAACACATGAACTCCAAACTTCTTCATGGACTCGATCTATAAAGATATCTCAATGCAAACATTAGTCGATAGAGATTGTCATTAATTACCAAAACCACACATGGGGCAACACATGCTCTTTCAATCATCAAACATGCAAAATAAGATAAAATAACATAAGTAACACATCCAAATGTCAAATATAACAGTGAATAGAAGTAAATTATGATATAAAATAGTGATGCAAAATGGACGTATCACCCGGCCAAGCCCACCCCTGCATGAAAGCCCAACGTCTCGCGTGGGTTCACAAAAAAGAAAAAGAAACAAATTTGTCCCTGATCCTAAACCTAGTGCGGTTGGAGTTGGTCTCCATCGTATCCTAGGGTTTTTCTGGAGTCGAGTTTCGTTTGTGTCGAGCGATCTCGAGCGATCGAATGCCATGTCATTTCGTGGTGCGGAATAGGAGGGTGAGAGTAAGGCCAAGGTGGAGGCGCACCGCATGGTCGTGGTGCTTTCAATGGCGATGGTCGTTCCAACAACTCCGAGGCGCATGGGAGGTCCGAGCAGCACTGCCGGAGTCTGAGATACACCGAAGTTGTTCGATGGTGCGCAAGCCAAGGGCTATCGTGGTGGCTTCCATCTAGGTTCAGGATTTTATGCGACGGGAGGCCGTCGAGGCGGCTACAACGCTGGTGGTGGTCGAGGACGGCGTATTCATGGCGTCTGTGGAGGTTTTGACTACCGTGGTCGCAGAGATGCAGGTTACGGCTATGGCTGTGCCAATGGTGGCGTGGAGCGGCGGCGGGCTATGGCTATGTGATGCATGTAAAATGCATACATGAAGTTTGCACTATATTACTTATATTCCAATCATATTTGCATCATATAAGGGTTATATCGCTAGTATATAATGATTTTTGGGAATATTATATTTATTTCCTATTTTAGGGAATTAACCCTGCGCAGGCAGAAAACCCTATTTCTTTCCTTTAATGTTTCAGGGACCCAAACGACGTCCAAATCACCTGCAAATTTACGAGCGTCAATATTTGGAAGGAAGAAGACTTGGGGGCGAAGGAAGCGAACAAGCGGAGCCCCGAGGGCCAAAAGAGGTGGGCCCACACGGCCCTGTACCTGGCAGAAAACAGAGATCTGGAGCTGCAGATTAGAGGGCGAAAACTCCGGCGGGGCACTGTCGGCGTGGTCTCCATCTTCTCCAACGACTTCTCCGCTGTCTCCATGATGAAGAGGGAGTAGTCCACCTCTGGACTATGGGTTTGTGGAAGTAACTTATGTATCTCTCCTCTCTTTGAGCTTCACTAATTAGCACTGTATGAGCTGCTGAACATGATTACGGTCATCTATGTAATACCTATGTGGTGGATCTTTTTATGAGTTAATATATGTTTGAGATTGCAAATGTTTGTCTCAGTTATGAATATAGATGAATATTATGTACCCCGTTCTTATTCACTTGTTATGAACAAGCATGTTTATGAGAGTGTGTGTGGGGTGATGTGTGCATTAGCTGGAGTAACGGGGGGTGGCTAGTGCAGTGAACGTGAGAGAAAGTTCTGCGATCCACTTGGGTATCTTTATCTTACTTTGTTGCCTCACTAGGGATAAACAAAATACCATGCTACAGGGGTTGTGGGTGACCCTGCCACTTCTCCGTGACTAGATCTAGCATGTTCTTATTTTAACTTCATGTCATGATAGTTAAGGCTATACTCTGAGACATCTTAATTACTGAGGTGTTATGATTTAGTTCGCATCTTGGTGGAGTATAAGTGAGACTAATGAACAAAAGGTCTCTATGTTAGGACATGATGCCCATATAATTAGTAACTTGTCATTAAACTTTGTGTTGCAATCTCATATATCAACTCTAGTGTTCCATTGTCTACCACTTTATTAAAAAGAGAGTGCATTAGTGAAACCATGAACCCCGGTCCATTTTTAATCATAAGAAACACTTTTCCAACAACTTTTACCACTTTTACATTTTCTGCCATTATGAAATCCGAAAATACAAAAACACTTTTACATCTTGCATACATCATATAAAACCCAAAAATATCATTTACCATTGTTATCATCATCCTTGCATATTTATTTAGCATCATTGCATATTTATTTCTTGTTTGCATCACATATTATCTTGATATCATTCTTACAGCTTGTGCTTGACAACCACAAGTGAGGTTGAGGACCAAAACATTTAACTTTTTTTGTAGTTTACCAAAAGAATGATAGGAAGATAAATCTTTCAGTAATGATTCCCCGAGAGTTCGGTATTAAACCCTCGAGTCACCCTCGTGGGGAAAACACGTCTTCCACTTACTACACACTATGCACTTGGAGTCTCAACCTAACCCCGTTTACTTTTTCACGCAGGTGGCTACTGAAGGCTATCACATCTACGGGTATCAAGACTGTTTTCTGGCGCCGTTGCCGGGGAGTCATAGCTGAAAAAATTTATCCAAGGGTGCACTTGCTTCCCTTGCACCAGCTCTGTTTACTGGCGCCGGATTCATCACAACAAAGTCAACTTCATCACCAACTTGTGCCAACACCTAAGCTTGGGGAGATTGCACCTACGTGAGCATCATCTTATCCATCTTTACCTTCAAAGCAATTTATTTTGTTTTGTCATTGTCTTGCATTTGTTAGTGTCATTTTATTTTCAGTTTTGCATAAAAAATACATAAAAACTTGCATAATGAAAAAGAGAACATTTTGGTCATTTAGTGTTAAGAAGTTTCCTCAAGATATGAATTTCCCTGTTGAGAAATGTGTGGTAGATCCTAATATCATGAAAGTGATTTATGAACACCGCTTTGATGGGAAACCAGAAGAAGATCCTATACTTCATCTTAAGAAGTTTAATGAAAGGTGCAAAATGTCAAACTTGAGCCATGCTAATGTTAAAATTAAGCTTTTTCCTAACTCCCTAGGTGGAAAAGCCTCAGATTGGATATTAAGATGGCCACCTAGAAATTTTAGCACTTGGTTTAATTTAAAAGCTGCATTCATTGAGAGATTTTGTTCCATTGAAAAAGTTCGTAATCTTAAACAAGTACTTATCACCTTTAAACAAGAAGAGGATGAACCTCTAGTAAAACATGGGAAAGGTTTAGAGGTATAGCTTTTGGAATGGAACACGGTCTTAGAAATTGGATGCTTATGCATGTATTTTATAGAGGATTGTCTGAAACCTCTAAGTTTTTTTTGGATAATGAATGTGAGGATTCTTTTATGAATACTGCTGCTACTGACACCCACTATCTACTTGATGGCTTGCTTTTGGAAGTGAGAATTAAAGAAAGTTTAGAAAAAGCCCAAGTACCTGAAGATGTGTTTGATGACCGTTATGAAATATTCAACCTTTACAATAGAGAAAAGAATGTTGAGGAAGTTAAGATGCTTAGTGAAGTCAAGAATCCATTGCTTGACTTAGAAAATTGTAGCTTGCATGAATTAATATCTATCTTACAAAAGTTTGGAAGTGATCCTTCCATCAACACTAACCAAGAGGCTATGATACCACCTAAGCTTGGGGATATATGGATTCCCAAGGTACTAGTAACTATTAAAAAAGAGACACACCATGCTATACTTGATCTAGGATCTAGTGTCTCTGTTTTATCTAAAGAACTATATGAAGTACTTGAATTGAAAAATATTGAAAAATGCTCTATTGAACTTGCACTTGCTGATGATTCCATTAAACATGCTTTAGGAAAAGTAAGTGATGTTATGGTAGAGCTACATATGACTTTTGTGCCTGTTGATTTTCTAAACATGGACATGGGGAATAAAACCTCTAGTCCTATTATTCTTGGAAGACATTTTCTTCGTACTACAGGTCCTATCATTAATTCAAAAGAAGGGACTATGAAGTTTCAGTTTCCACACAAGAAGTGCATGGAACACTTCCCAAGGAAGAGGGGCACATCAAAGTTCAAGCTCCCTCATAAGTTTCGTCTTCAATAAACAACAAGTAAGAAGCCTAGCTATATGGCTATAAAGAAAGCGCTTTTATTTGTGATTTTCTTTGTGTCCTCTTGCTATGTTTCTGGAATTTTCAATAAAGTGCTAAGTTTTACCCTTTTTGGTTTGAAAAAGTTGCTTATAGCGTTCGGAATTTTATTCCTGCACGAATCTATGCACGGTATGATTTTTAATTCTTATTCTGTAACTCCGAATGAGCTCATATTTGAATTGTAGTTGCAACTTTTCATCCTATATATGCATGAATTTGTTCGGAATTTTTCGACAAAGTTTGGTAGGGTAGAAAAAATACGTTTTGCTGCTGCTGTTTTTCTGGACAGATTCTGTCCCATCTTGTTTGATGCATGCTTTGAGCTTTTAAGTTGAATCTTTTTGATCCAATTGAGTTTATGAGTAGGCATACAACATTATACACGTTCTGGACATTCATATGATGTTTTGTTTAAGGATTATATGCAGCAAGAAACCTATTTGTTTATCACTACTAATGCACCCCATAGAAAAGAAATGGGAGAAACGGTGTTTTGAAGTTTTTTCACAAGAATTGGTGGAGATGCACTGATGACCCACAAGTATAGGGGGTGTATCGTAGTACTTTCGATAAATAAGAGTGTCGAACCCAACGAGTAGCAGAAGGTGTTGACAAGCAGTTTTGATTAGAAATTCACTGTAAATACTAGCAGACAAGTTTTTAGGGGTTTTTGATATAGCAGATAAATAAAATACAAGTAAATAAATGCAGTAATAATAATTGAAGCAAGTGGCCCAATCCTTTCTACAGCAAAGGACAAGCCGGTAGGTTTACTTATGATGACCAAATGTTCTTGAAGACACACGGGAATTTTGTCAAGTGCTTTCGCTTCATATAGTTGATTAATCTTCATTGTTTTGATAAGTGTTGTGTGGGTGAACCTATGCTAATGCACCGCCCTTCCTAGGACTAATACATACTTGTGATTATACCCCTTGCAAGCATCCGCAAATACAAGAATGTAATTAAGATAAATCTAACCACAGCCTTAAACTCTGAGATCCTGCTATCCCTCATGCATCGATATACCAACGGGGGTTTAGGTTTCTGTCACTCCGGCAACCCCACAATTGGCAACCGAATACACAATGCATTCCCCTAGGCCCATAAAGGTGAAGTGTCATGTAGTCGACGTTCACATGACACCACTAGAAGAATAACACCACAACTTAAGCATTAAACAATTAAATATTACTCAACATAATTCACTACTAACATCAAGACTTCTCCCATGTCCTCAAGAACTAAACGAACTACTCACAAGACATCATATGGAACATGATCAGATGTGATATAATGATGAATAAAAATCTGGACATAAACCTTAATTCAACGGTTTCACTCAATATGATCAACCACAAGGAGTAATTAACACCGGGAAAGCTTCCCCTATGAACTAGACACGATTCAACCCTAGATGTTACAGCGGAATGGAGTGGAGCGGTGGAGATGATGGTGTCGGTGGTGGAGATGATGATGATGACGATCCCAATAAAGTCCAGCTCGATGACGGTGACGATGGCGATGATTTTCCCCCTCCGGGAAGGAATTTCCTCGACAGATTTCTCCCTGCCGGAGAGCTTTTCTCTAATTTGTGATGGCAAACTTTAGTTCTTGGTCTGAGAACAATTAACAGATTGTTCTTATCTTTCGAGAAGAGTCTTTATATTAGAGCTTATATTGCAGAACTTACATGCTCAATCATAACAATCTCCTTACAGTCATTTATAACATTCAAAGTTATATTTATTCAGATAAAAGCTTTGTGCTAAACAAGGAAACATAAAAGACATGATTGGAAATATCAAATGTTATAGGAAATATAGAAATAACTTTTTGTCGCCTTCTGTTTTTCACATAAGTAAACAACGTTACAACTCCTTATTTCTTACATACACACATTTCAGTTGTTGCGTGCGCTTATATATAAGGTTTTTTTCTACGCTACCAACATATACAAGATGTTATACAAAACATAAAATTATTAGTTTTGTTGGTTTTCATTTTTCATATAAGTAGGCAATGTTGCAAATTCTTGTATATAAGCACACATACGATATATATACTTTGCTTTTAATTGCTACATTCATACATGCTTATATAAAAGGATTTGCAATGCTTGTTTATTTATGCGAAATAACAAAAGAATATAAAATTTAATTTGATGTACTGCACTATAACATTATCCAGAATTTGCAATGTTACCTACTTATGTGAAGAATATAATTGGTTGAATCACAACAACTCAAATGCTTGCTTGAGAGAGAAGGGAATAGGTTTACTGACTCAACATGAAAGTAAAAGATAGGCCCTTTGCAGAGGGAAGCAGGGATGAAATCATGTGCTAGAGCTTTTTAAGTTTTGAAATCATAAAGGGAGTATAAAATAAGTTTTAAGCTATGTATGTCATTGTCAACGAATGGCAGTGATTACTCTATTCCCCTTGTCACCCAGACTTTCAAGAGCGGCTCCCATGAAGGACATTATTTCTACCCAAAGGTAGATCATCCCTCTTCTCTTTTGTTTACACATGCATATTTATAAATTGGTATGACACTCCTCCCAACCTTTGCTTACACAAGCCAGGGATAACCGAATCCTCGGGTGCCTTCCAACAATCACAAACCATGGAGGAGTGCCTATTTAAATAGTTTAACATTTTGGATTTGCTTCTGATAAATCATGGCAAAACATTTGAAGAGAATTAAGCAGTTATAGTTGTAATTACTTGGGACTGGGCACCCCAATTGCCATCTCTTTTTGCAAAATGGTTGGATAAGCCGATGTATATGCCACTAGTCCATTGGTGAAAGTCTGTCTGACAAGTTAAATAGAGAACAATCCACATACTTCCTCATGAGCTAGTAAACAGTGACACAAATGAGAGATAATAGTTTTTGAATAATTAAAGGTAGCACATGAAGTATTTACTTGGAGTGGCAAGAAATACCACATAATAGGTAGTTATGGTGGACACAAATGGCAATCGTTTGGCTCAAGGTTTGGATGTATGAGAAGCATTCCCTCTCAATACAGGTTTTTGGCTAGCAAGGTTATGTAGCAAGCATAAGAGTTGAGGGATACAAACAAGTATACATGTAGTAAGAACAATCATGCAATCTTCCTTGGAAGCACAAATAATTTTAACATGAGAATACTAAGCTTATGAGCCAACAAGAAAGAAAGATCATGGAATAATATATCTACATGCACTTCCCTCTCCCTACTTAAGCCTCAAAGTATTGTAACTACTGACCAATGCTAAGTTTGCCAAACCAAAAAGTTCTACTTAATGCTCCCAAAGTGATACCAATACTAATAACAAGATCATCAACATGAGAGAATTTGCAAACTAAAATAAAGTATGCATAAAGTAATGATAAAACTTCTCATTAATATTCCATAACAGCAACTCACACCAAGGGATACATAGATAACCAACTAAAAGAGAGATACTTCCACACTGCAAACCATCCTATAAGATAACTTCCCTACTCACGATATGACTCTATTGAAAGGTAAAAGGTAAAGATAATGGTGTGATACCACGGCACTCCCCCAAGCTTGGAACAAGCCAAGGGGATGCCAATACCAATGATGAATTACTCCTTCGGCGGTGGTGGTGAATCCTTAATAAGCTTATCAACCAGCTCCTTCAGTTCATCAATCTTGTGGGTGAGGATACGAATCAACTCCGTGTTGTGCTCAATACGGTTCATGAATTTATCAGACTGTGAATCCCAGCTCTTGGAGTTGTTCCCCCACTTCTCATCGGACTTAGAGCTCTTTTCCTACATTGTTAGAACGATCTATATTCCAGCTATTGGGCAATTCTGCCTCAGGGATCCTTTCAATTTGATGCTTATGGATAGAGTGTGGAAGGGGTTATCGATGCCTGGAGAAGATGTCCTTGGAGCCAAGAAGCGACGTGGAACCTTCCCTCTAGTGCTCATCCACGCACCTCTCTTGAGGTTGAAGGGTTCGCCACCACCCAATGCTTGCAATGGTGGCGCGAGGGTATTGACGCGGATCTTCTTCCACTTCTTCTCACTTCGCTCGACTCCTCCTCCAGCATAGGGTCTTGGGGATCATCTTCCAAAGGCTCCTTCCCCTTTTGTTGTTGTTGGAGACCATGGTGCTTCTAAAACTTGAGGTGAAATCTGGCAGAAACAGCTCGAAACAAAAACACGATGAAAGGCGATATACGACCTCGGGGGATCCGGGGATTATATAGCAAAAAGTTTTACGCAAAAGGAAGGTACAGAGGAAACCTGGTCGGAGACGGGCTCCGAGGCGCCCTCACCACGTGGCGGCGTGGCCAGGGGTGGGCCCCGCCACGGCATGGTGAGGTGCCCTCGGGCACCGTTTCCTACCCGGTTTGGTCCTTATTTTTCATATTTAAAATAAATACAAAATAACTCTTGGAAAGTTAAACGCGAACTTTTTCTTACCGAAACTGTTACCTATTCGAAAACAGACTCTGCAGTCCCCTGAATTTGCTTTTCAATGAAAACTTCCGGAGTCACCACTTGAATAGTATCAACATCTTCATCATAAGAATCTCCAGAAATATAATGTTTGAGTCTTTGCCATTCACCACTTGTGTAGAGTTATCTTTGTGAAGCAATCTTTATTGCACCTGAACGATACACCTCCACAATAACAAAAGGTCCTTCCCATTTTGAGAGTAATTTTCCTGCAAAAAATCTGAGACGAGACCTATACAATAGAACTTTCTCACCAACATTAAACTCTCTTTTAAGAATTCTCCTATCATGCCATTTCTTAACTTTCTCTTTAAAAAGTCTAGCATTTTCATAAGCCTCACTTCTCCATTCATCTAAAGAACTCAAATGAAGCAACCTCTTTTCACCAGCAAGTTTAAAGTCTCTATTAAGTTCTCTCACTGCCCAATAAGCTTTGTGTTCTAATTCTAAAGGCAAGTGACAAGCTTTACCATAAACCATTTTATAAGGAGACATACCCATAGGGTTTTTATAAGCAGTTCTATAAGCCCATAAAGCATCATTTAACTTACTAGCCCAATTTTTCTAGATTTATTAACAGTCTTTTGCAAGATAGATTTAATCTCTCTATTTGATAATTCTACTTGCCCACTAGTTTGGGGATGATAAGCTGAAGCAATTCTATGATTAACACCATATTTAGCAAGGGTCTTTCTAAAACCACCATGAATAAAATGAGAACCTCCATCAGTCATAAGATATCTAGGCACACCAAACCTAGGAAAAATAACATCTTGAAGCATTTTTAAAGAGGTCTCACCATCAGCACTTTTGTAGGTATAGCTTCTACCCATTTAGTAACATAATCAACAGCAACAAGTATATGAGTATTACCTTCTGAAGGAGGAAAAGGACCCATGAAGTCGAATCCCCAACAGTCAAATGGTTCAATAACAAGAGAATAATTCATAGGCATTTCATTACGTCTAGAGATATTACCAACTCTTTGACATTCATCACAAGATAAAATAAACTTTCTTGCATCTTTAAAGAGGGTAGGCCAATAAAAACCTGATTGTAGAACCTTTTGTGCAGTTCTATCTCCAGCATGATGTCCTCCATAAGCACTACCATGGCACTTTCTCAATATCTCTCGTTGTTCATGTTCTGGAACACATCTTCGCATAATGCCATCTACTCCTTCTTTATATAAGTGTGGGTCATCCCAAAAATAATGCCTCAAGTCATAAAAGAATTTCCTTCTTTGCTGAGCTGAAAAGGTTGGAGGCAAGTACTTGGAAACAATAAAGTTAGCATAATCAGCATACCAAGGACTATCTCGCGAACTTACCCTTATTGCAGCCAACTGTTCATTTGGAAAACTATCATTAACAGGAATAGGATCATAAGCAATGTTTTCCAATCTAGACAAATTATCAGCAACAGGATTTTCAGCACCTTTCCTATCTACAATATGTAAATCAAACTCTTGCAAAAGAAGCACCCATCTAATAAGCCTAGGCTTAGCATCTTTCTTTTCCATAAGGTACCTAATAGCAGCATGATCAGTATGAATAGTGACTTTTGAATCAACAATATAAGGTCTAAATTTGTCACAAGCAAATACTACAGCTAGGAACTCTTTTTCAGTAGTTGCATAATTCTTTTGAGCAGAATCAAGAGTTTTACTAGCATAATGAATAACATTCAACTTCTTATCTATCGCTGTCCAAGAACAGCACCAACAGCAAAATCACTAGCATCACACATAATTTCAAAAGGTAACGTCCAATCAGGTGGTTGAACAACAGGAGCAGTAATTAAAGCCTTCTTTAGAGTTTCAAAAGCTTCCTTACAATCATCATCAAAAACAAAAGGTACATCTTTTTGGAGAAGATTAGTAAGAGGCTTTGAAATTTTAGAGAAATCTTTAATAAACCTCCTATAGAAACCAGCATGACCAAGAATACTACGAATACCTTTGACATCTCTGGGACAAGGCATTTTCTCAATTGCCTCAACTTTAGCTCGATCAACTTCAATGCCTCTTTCAGAAATTTTATGTCCAAGAACAATTCCTTCATTGACCATAAAGTGGCATTTCTCCCAATTAAGAACAAGATTAGTTTCTTCACATCTCTGCAAAACTTTATCAAGATTGTGCAAACAATTATCAAAAGAAGTTCCATAGACGGAGAAATCGTCCATGAAGACTTCCACAATTTCCTCACAAAAACCATGAAAAATAGCAGACATGCATCTTTGAAAAGTAGCAGGAGCATTACACAAACCAAAAGGCATACGTCTATAAGCATAAGTTCCATAAGGACAAGTAAAAGTGGTTTTCTCTTGATCTTGCTTTCTCACAGCAATTTGAGAAAACCCAGAATAACCATCAAGGAAACAAAAATGAGTCTTCTTAGACAACCTCTCTAACATTTGATCAATAAAAGGTAAAGGATAATGATCTTTCTTAGTTACTTTGTTAACCTTGCACATTCTATAACCAACTACTACTCTTTGAGGAATAAGTTCATCATTTTCATTAGGCACAACAGTAATTCCTCCTTTCTTAGGAACACAATGCACAGGACTTACCCATCTACTATCAGCAATAGGATAAATAATACCAGCTTCAAGAAGTTTCAATACCTCATTTCTTACCACTTCCTTCATCTTGGGTATTAAACGACGTTGATGTTCAACAACTGGCTTTGCATCAGGTTCCATATTAATAGCATGTTGACAAATAGCAGGGAAATCCCTTTAAATCATCAAGAGTATAGCCCATAGCTCCACGGTGTTTCTTCAACACTTCCAATAACCTTTCCTCTTCTCTACCTGAAAGTTTAGAACTAATAATAACAGGATATTTTTCTTATCATCAATATAAGCATATTTAAGATTATCAGGTAAAGGTTTTAAATCAAAAACAGGATCCTCCTTGGTGGTAGTGTGGTACCCAAATCTTCCACCGGTAAATTATGTTTAAGTATAGGTTGACGAAGGAATATTTCGTCAAGCTCATTCCTTTCTTCCATAAAGACCTCACTTTCATGGTCCTCCATATGTTGCTGCAAAGCATTGTTAGGAGCAAGAGCAATAGAGGCAAGCTGAGCAACTTTAAAATCTTCATTAGGCAATTCGGTTTCATAAGGAGCTTTAGCAAATTTAGAGAAATTGAACTCATAAGATTCACCAGCAAATTTAGTAAAGATTTTCTCTTTCTTACAATCTATAACAGCACCACAAGTATTCAGAAAAGGTCTACCAAAAATGATAGGACAAGTCTTACTAGCAGCTGAACCAAGTACTAGAAAATCAGCAGGATATTTAGTCTTACCACATAAAACTTCCACATCTCTAACAATACCAATTGGAGAGATAGTTTCTCTATTAGCAAGCTGAATAACCACATCAATTTCTTCAAGTTCACAAGAACCAATTTCATGCATAATTTCCCTGTAAAGCTCATAAGGAATAGCACTTGAACTTGCACCAATATCACATAAACCATAATAGCAATGATCACCTATCCTAACAGAAAGCACAGGAACACTAGTTTTCCTAGAGCTTTTAGGATGTGAAACAATATTAGAAGCATCTTCACAAAAGATAATATGACCATCTTCTATATTTTCAGTGACAAGGTCCTTAACCATTGCTACAGCAGGTTCAACAGTTATTTGTTCATCAGGTTCTATAGCTTTTTTGTACTTTTGTTAACAACACTAGCTATAATAGATGTTCCTTTATTTTAGCAGGAAAAGGAACTTTTTCAATATAAGGTTCAGGAATAATGTGATCAACAGTATTAACTTCAATACTTCTAGTCATAGGAGAAACAGTTTATCTTTATAAGGTTCATGATAATTCTTAAAACCCTCCTTAGGCATACCGAAATAGAGGCAAAGCTTTATAAAATTTGCAACAACTTGAGAGTCAAGGCCATAAGCAGTACTAACATTTCGAAAATCATCAGTATTCATGAAAGTTTTAATGCATTCGAAATCATATTTATACCTGACTCTCTACCTTTGTCGTTCTCCCATCCTTCAGTGTTCTCCTGAATCCGATCAAGAAGGTCCCATTTAAACTCTTCTTTATTACGAGTGAATGATCCAGAACAAGCAGTATCCAATAGAGTTTTATCCTGAAAGGAAGCCTTGCATAGAAGTTATCAATAACAACATTACCAGGAAGCTCATGAATGGGGCATTTGAGCATTAATGACTTCAATCTCCCCACGCTTGGGCAATACTTTCTCCATCATGAGGCCAAAAATTATATATGAGGTTCCGGTCTTTGTGAATCTCACTTGGAGGATAGAATTTAGAATAAAAGAGAGGTACAATTTCCTCCCAACCAAGAGAACGCCCATTCTTCAGCAGTTTATACCAATGTGCAGCTCTACCAGACAGATATAGAGAATAGTTTCTTCTTAACTTCACCATTGAAATACCTGCACACTTGAATAACTCGCATAATTCATGTAAAAATAATAAATGATCACCAGGATGGACAGTTCCATCCCCTTCATAGCGGTTATTCGTAACACGTTCAACAATTTTCATAGGTATTTTGAATGGGATTACCTGCTCAGGTGGCGCCTCCTCTACTACCTTAGCAGTGGTAGTGGTTTTCCCAAATAGGAATTCAAGAGAAGATCTCTCCATAATAAATATAGCAGCAGGCAAAAATAAAAACAGCACGTACAGTAGAGTTTTCCTTACCAATTCCACTTACCAATAGCGCTTCACTCCCCGGCAACGGCGCCAGAAAATAGTCTTGATGACCCACAAGTATAGGGGGTGTATCGTAGTACTTTCGATAAATAAGAGTGTCGAACCCAACGAGGAGCAGAAGGTGTTGACAAGCAGTTTTGATAGGAATTCACTGTAAATACTAGCAGACAAGTTTTTAGGGTTTTTGATATAGCAGATAAATAAAGTACAAGTAAATAAAATGCAGTAATAATAATTGCAGCGAGTGGCCCAATCCTTTCTACAGCAAAGGACAAGCCGGTAGGTTTACTTATGATGACCAAACGTTCTTGAGGACACACGGGAATTTCGTCAAGTGCTTTCGCTTCATATAGTTGATTAATCTTCATTGTTTTGATAAGTGTTGTGTGGGTGAACCTATGCTAATGCACCGCCCTTCCTAGGACTAATACATACTTGTGATTATACCCCTTGCAAGCATCCGCAAATACAAGAAAGTAATTAAGATAAATCTAACCACAGCCTTAAACTCTGAGATCCTGCTATCCCTCATGCATCGATATACCAACGGGGGTTTAGGTTTCTGTCACTCCGGCAACCCCACAATTGGCAACCGAATACACAATGCATTCCCCTAGGCCCATAAAGGTGAAGTGTCATGTAGTCGACGTTCACATGACACCACTAGAAGAATAACACCACAACTTAAATCAAACCATTAAATATTACTCAACATAATTCACTACTAACATCAAGACTTCTCCCATGTCCTCAAGAACTAAACGAACTACTCACAAGACATCATATGGAACATGATCAGAGGTGATATAATGATGAAAACAATCTGGACATAAACCTTAATTCAACGGTTTCACTCAATAGCATCAACCACAAGGAGTAATTAACACCGGGAAAGCTTCCCCTATGAACTAGACAAGATTCAACCCTAGATGTTACAGCGGAACGGAGTGGAGCGGTGGAGATGATGGTGTCGTGGCGGAGATGATGATGATCCCAATGAAGTCCAGCTCGATGACGGTGACGATGGCGATGATTTCCCCCTCCGGGAAGGAATTTCCCCGGCAGATTTCTCCCTGCGGAGAGCTTTTCTCTCTCTGGTGTTTTCTGCCCGTGGAGGCGGCGGAATATTTCCTCGACGTCCCCCCTAGGCTTAGGGTTTCTGGGGATGATGTACGAGAAGGGCCCTGGCAGAGGTGGGCCAGGGCCTCCTCACCACGTGGCGGCGCGCCAGCAAGGTGGGTCGCGCCACGACATGGTGAGGGCCATGGTGGCCCACCTTGGCCTCCCCTTTTGGCTGCCTCCACCATCTGACAAAATAGGAACTTCTGGATATTTTCCTCAAATTATTGATCTTCAGAAATATGGTGTCTTGACGGTCCTTTTTCCAGCAGAAATCTGACTCCGGTGTTTAATTCTCCAAAATCATCAAACATCCAAAATAGGTAAAATAACATAAGTATCATCTCTAAATATGAAATATATCAATGAATAATAGTAAATTATGATATAAAATAGTGATGCAAAATGGACGTATCATGCACAAAGAGCTATCCAAGGATGGTGAAGACAATAAGCTTGGGGGTGTGAAGACAACCCCACTGGACCTACACACTCTCGGTTTGCACACATCTAACTTCTGTTTTTCGATCGAAACACTATATCGCATAAACTTGGAGCGGCTTTTTGTTTGTTTGTTTGGTTTGATTTTTATTTTCTGAGACCACCACACTATCATTTATAACAAAATAGTGGGGTGTTATGGGGGGTAGTGGTGCACCCTCATCCAACCATTTGATACACTATAGGGAGCACAAGATTGGATCCAATGCAAACGGCAAATATTAACGGCGTCATACCGAGAGCACAAAACGATTGCATGTTGATTCCTCTTTCTCTCTTTACCCATCACCTTTTAGGGAATTCCACAACATGACTAGTCCTTTATGGAATTCTAGTGAGAATTGTCTAAAGTGGAATTGTTTCTTCGTTGCTTCCCACAAAGAAAAGCATTTTTTAATGGAAGAGTGCATATTTCATGCAAGGGTTCGGGCTGCATACTTTTTCAAAACTCGGAAGGCGTTTCCAAATCTACCTGCCCAAACTCACCACCCATACAAAATTTACATATATTCTGGTTGAGTGCGAGGGGTAGCAGCAGCCAGTGTGCTGGCCATTTCAACTTAGTTTCCACTCTAAGCATCTTTTTTGGCCAAAGTTTAAGACTTGGCGTAACCTTTTTGGCTCAACATAAATTTTCCTCGCGAAAAAACTTGGCGTAACATTTTTGGCCAAAGTTTAAGAAAAAGAAGATAGACCACCATGAAGGTACGCGCATAGGAATTTGTTGTGTATGATGCGGAAGGACAACCGCATACATTTCTAACTTGGGAATTGTCTAAAAAGGTGTGGCCAGCTAGCAAGATTCCGACTAGAATGTTTCCACCTCTGAATTATGTCTAGTACGTGTTTTTGTGGACGGCAGCACATGCAAAAGAGGCAGAGAGAAATAGACGGAAAACTTTCCCATTGCATGCATAGACGGCTCTTCCAAACATGGATTCATCAAGAGAGTACATGTGCGCTTTATCCAACGGCGGCCACCACATGCACCACTACCCTGTGGGCACCAAATCCGCATTGATCATTTATATACGAAAGAGATACTGGAAATATGGGTTGAAATATGTTGGATGTATTATAAAATTGGGAAAAGGGATGTTTGAGTTGATTTTTAATGATACATATAGTTGCACGATTCATGAGCTTGTTAATGAGTAATAATTTGCAAATGCTTTATCAAGAGCTATCTCTTATTCATGTTTTGATGCTGAATGTTATTTTACTTTCTTTAACATGGATTAGTTAGTTCTATGGACACTCATGCATGCATTTAGATGGTCAACTTTCTCCCTCTTGCTAGCCCAAAAATTCCAACAAGTGAAAACTTGTTTCCAACACCTTCAACCAAAGTTATTCCAGTGAGTCCACCATATCTACCTATTAGCTTTATGCTATTCCGGGTATGTTTATCATGATATTTGTGTTATCTATACCTCTGAATGAAAATGTTTATGTTATTGATTGTGATGGGAAAAGTTGGTTATATAGCTCTCACGAACTTGATGCACACTTTACTTTTATTGATTAAATAAAACGTGACCCATTGTGATTGAGATTATGATGTTAGTGGCTTGATAAATGTCCGAGGTTGGGAGTTAGCTCATATGTGTTGTCACATGGCAAGCTTTCAACATGCTCTTCGTTTCATTTAGTTGATATCATATACTTTTGTCTATGGATCGAAGCTTATCATGGCAAAATAAATGTGTAAGTAAAGCAAGTTTAGATGAGTTTGTATAAATGGTTAGAGAGACGCCCGGGCCGCTAATCTAAGCAAGGCATTATTCATGGTGGAAATTTACTTACATAATATGGTGAACCATCTGTGATACACCTTATAATAAAAAGCTATTCCAATGGTAAATAAAAAGGGACAATCGTTTATGTGCCCTACCTACCTCAGTTTTATCTGTTTGTGCCATGCCCGCGTAGTTTCTCTCGTCCGTGCACTGGTTGAGCGCCAATGGCCCGCGCATGGCCAAGATGGCCGTTTCTGTCTGGTCAACCTCGTTTGACCGTAACTTGGCCTGACTTGTGGGGTCGGTATGGCGCGGCTCGGTTGGAATTTCCTGGGGTCGGCTAGTGGGGTCGGCCTGGTGCGGCTCGGTTGGGATTTCCTGGGGTCAGCTAGTGGGGTCGGCGCGTGGCGTAGCGTGTGGGGTTAGCTAGGGTTCCCCGCCCACCCCTGCCGCGGCTAATAAAAGGGGGCCGCCCTCGCCGGAGAAACGCCCATTTTCTCTCCCTCTCTCTCCCCCTCGCTCCCTCGAAAATGTGGTGGAGCACGCCCTCACCGCAGAGCCCCTACTCGCTGATGCCGGACTCGGAGCTCTACTCTCCTCAGGAAATGCACGAGATGCAGGAGATGGAGCGAGAGGAGCGGGAGGAGTGGCTAGCGGAGCAGAACCTTCTCCTCAAGCAGAAAGCGCTCTCCCCTCTGCGCGAGAAGAAAGAGCAACCATACGGAGTGGCGCGTGGAGATCTACCGCCGCAATCCCCTATCTACGAGTATGGGGCATCGGAGTCCTCGGACAAGCCCTACTCCGACGAGGAGCGCGGGCCTGCTGTCGTGGACCAACCGCCCGCACCTGTCGTCATTGCGCCCATTGCCGAGCCCAATGTTGTCATCGAGGACATCTCTGGCGAGGGGAACTCCGACGACCTGGACGACTCCGACGATGAGGATGACTCCGACGCCTCCGACGACGAGGACAAATCCGATGCCTCTGATGTCACCGTCAGTCCCCCGTTGCCTCCGACGTCTCTGTCCCCGTCAGTCCGACGTCTATCTTGTTTGACAAATGCATTTACACCGTGATTGGACATGACGGCTAGGCTAGGCTAGTGGTGGTGTCTAGGCTAGCGGTGGTGAGGAAGCAGTTCTGCAACGCGTTCAATGGCCATGCCTATCCTTGCACGCTACATATACGGCAGGGTGGACTACGGCATGCCACGCACGTATTCAATGTGCACGCAGTGCCACAAACTGGAAGGCTCTCAGATGTGTCTCATCGTACGACTCGTAAAAAGAAATATTTGTAAAATTGATTTGCTTCGGATTCTTCCTTTCACACTAGAACGGATAAACATGAAGGGTAACCCAAACATGAACGGATACGTGCCGCTCGTTCTGCCATATGGTCAATGTAGACATAAATTTACGCAGACTGGCGCGAGCGATCGAGCTGTAACGCAAGTACGCGATTGGAACGCGACCGACATAGCTAGAGCTAGTATATGAAAACTTGACCAAAAATATTGCTTAAATGATTCTGATGATCTTAGTTAAACAAACAATAGACAGTAGTTCATAAGTAGCCAATAGTTCATACATATTTTTAGGATAAATCTAGACTCAAATCTAAACTAAAGCTGCCACCAGACCATCTGCGGCTACTCACTATCGGAGGCGGCGAAGGCCAGGTTGAGCCGCTGGCGGTGGCACACCTCCTCCCACTCCTGCGCGCGAGCGGTTTGCTCGGTGTCCTGTCGCAGACCCTGCTCCAGACGCACCTCGTTCATCACCTCCTCAAACTTGGCATCCGCACGGCGACGCTTCTCCGCGCGTCGCTCCGAACGCACGGACTTGGCGAAAACACGCGCATCCAGCTCGACTTGGTCGACGATCTTGAGGAGGTCCTCACTGTCGTCGGTGGAGGGCGATTCGAGACTTGAGTAGGACTTGTCGTCGCTGGACTCGGTAAACGGTGCCGGCAGCGGCGGCGAGGTCGCTGCGGTGGGGTCTCCAAATAAAAGCGCTGCGGCCCGCGAGGACCCAGCCTCCCCATCGTGACGTCGCTGCGGTGGGCGTCGACCGCGCACCGCGCAGGCGGCGCTCCCCCTCCTCTTAGCTACATTCCTCCTCCTCGCTGCAATGACATTCGATTGACGGCGGTGGCGCTCCTCCGGCTCGTAGTCGCTCTCGGATGGGGATGACATGGCGGTGAGAACGGAGATGGGTGGCGAGATGGATGGCGAGAAGGCGGATGGAAGGGTATATATGGACGCGCAGTAGGCGGGAAATGCTAGCTGCGGAGAACACTGCCTATAGACTAGCTCTCTGGAGCCTTTTCTCCTGCAGAAACAGCCACGGGCGGGCTCGGCCTGGCGGACATGAGAAGGGCGGCGGCCGTACGTGTACATAGAGCAAGGCGGGCGAGCTGGGAGGCTCGCTCGCTGGCGGCGGCGGCTGGCCGGGGGAGAGCAAGGCGGGCGAGCTGGGAGGCGCGCGCGAGAGGTCAACGTGTGCCGGCGGAATTGAGAACGAGGGGAGGAAGGTCGCGCTCGTACGCGGCGCATGCGGCGCCGCAAAATAACGTGGCTCTTGTACGCGGCATACCGCCTATGATCTACGGACGTGTGCGGCGCCTCCGCGGCCTCCGCGGAGCGTCCAGCTTACACCCTGACGCTGACTTCCACTACCACTGGTGGGCTGACTTGTACTGCGAGCACGCTGACTTCCACTACCACTGGTGGGCTGACTTGTACTGCCACTGGGAGGAAGCTGACTTGCACTACCACTGGGTTGACTTGCACTGCCACTGGGCTGACTACGAGGTAACGGCGGAAGCTGAGGATTAGCAGCTGCCCCCTTTTCCTTTGTCTTTGGCAATTCATGTTGAAGAGGTTTCCGAACCACCTCAAGCCTAATTTTACCGAATCACGCGGTTGCGTCTGAGCAAATAAGAATCCAGCCGCAGTGTCATCGGACAGTGGGATGAAACACTGATCCAAAACTGACCAGTATTTGATCAAAGCAGTATCAACTGTTCGCCAGCTGTATTTGTCACAGCAAGCCTTAAACAAATCCCTTAACGTATAAGTCATTTCTACCACCAACTGAAACCAATAAGGAGGGCAGAACTCCAGATCCGATTGAAAGCGACTGACCATTTCGACTGCAGATTCATCCTATTGAACAAAATGCTTGGCGATAAGGTCAAATTGAAGCCATATTCAACTACATTCATCACGAAATCGAGACAATCGATAGATTGATCAAGACAATCGAGAGATTGTGTACTTACTTCCTCATCCAAGTGTTATCTGAATCCGATTTCACCCAGTCCTCGCCTTCATAAGCATAAGGCGGAACGGGCGGAACGGCGGGGCCTGGAACTGCCGCCATGGATGCGTCGTCCAAGCGGAGGTGCAGTGTACCACCGGCGGACGGGGACGGGCGGGGCGGGGCAGCACTAGGGCGGTGGCACGGGGCGGGGCGGCGTCAGATCGGGATTCAAACCTACCAACGGTCCAATTCAAAATGAGCTGCCCCCTTGCCGACCCCAGGAAATTCCAACCGAGCCGCGCCAGGCCGACCTCACAAGTCAGGCCAAATGACGGTCAAACAAGGTTAACCAGACGGAAACGACCGTCTTGGCCGTGCGCGGGCCATTTGCGGCCCAGCCAGGGCACGAACAAGAGAAACTACGCGGGCATGGCACAAACAGATAAACTAGAGAGAACTAGGGGCACAGAAGCAATAATCCCAAATAAAAAGGGTGTTGAGGTTGTTCATTTTATTTATTTGTCTTATCATTTTGATATGGGCTTGTTCCATATCCTGGAACAAGAGGTACCCCAGTTGATGCTCTTGATGATACTATTATTACTTACAATGATATTTAACATGAACTTTCTTTGTGTCCCAAGTTGAGTAAACCATGGAGTAGGTACTTGTATTTAAGGGGCATGAGACATCCAACCTTTACTTTGTCAAGCACACTACTCACATTTGTTTTCACTTTAAACTTTAATCATTCAAGATGCTATGATAGGGATAATGAGATCTTGACACCAAGGATTACCACATTGCAATTATTCACTTAAGTAGAAGAGTTTGGAAGTTAGATGAAACTTATGCATGATTTACCTCTACTCACATATACATCTTTCCAAAGTGTCCACCTTTTATATTCAGATTTTCATCTACACTCTATGACCAATGTAGGATGTTCTTACTTATCATTATGCATACATGTGGTCCATATTACTTTCTTTCATGTTACACTTTGTGAATTATCATTGAACATCCTTGCATTGAATACTTGATATCACTTCATAAACTATCTTGCATATTGCTACTTCTTTGAAGAATGAATCATTTGACTCTATGTAGATATCCATTGTTAGTATTAAATTGCAAAGTCCATGTTAGTTTTATCACCTTCATACTCGAGGACGGGTATTGGTTAAGCTTGGGGATGTTGATGCATGTAAAATGCATACATGAACTTTGCACTATATTACTTATATTCCAATCATATTTGCATCATATAAGGGTTATATTTGCATGTATAATGATTTTTGGGAATATTATATTTATTTCCTATTTTTATGGAATTAATCCAGCGCAGGCAGAAAACCCTATTTCTTTATTTTAATGTTTCAGGGACCCAAACGACGTCCAAATCACCTGCAAATTTACGAGCGTTAATATTTGGAAGGAAGAAGACTTGGGGGTGAAGGAAGCAAACAAGCGGAGACCCGAGGGCCAAAAGAGGTGGGCCCACGCGGCCCCTGTACCTGGCCGCGTGGGACCCCTCAACTTGGGCCTCGACGCTCCGTTGTCATCGATCTTTTCTCCACCGACTAGGTTTTGACCTAAAACCGACTATAAAAATAGTCCCAGACGCTTTCGGAAAGGAGCGCCTCCGAAACACAGAAACACCGAAACAGGACCTGGAGCTGCAGAATGGAGGGGGAAAACTCCGGCGGGGCGCTGCCGGCGTGGTCTCCATCTTCTCCAACGACTTCTCCACCGTCTCCATGATGAAGAGGGAGTAGTACACCTCTGGACTATGGGTTTGTGGAAGTAACTTATGTATCTCTCCTCTCTTTGAGCTTCACTAATTAGCACCGTATGAGCTGCTGAACATGATTACGGTCATCTATGTAATACCTATGTGGTGGAACTTTTTATGAGTTAATATATGTTTGAGATTGCAAATGTTTGTTTCAGTTATGAATATAGATGCATATTATGTACCCCGTTCTTCTTCACTTGTTATGGTCAAGCATGTTTATGAGAGCGTGTGTGGGGTGATATGTGCATTAGCTGGAGTAACGGGGGGTGGCTAGTGTAGTGAACGTGAGAGAAAGTTCTGTGATCCACTTGGGTATCTTAACCTTACTTTGTTGCCTCACTAGGGATAAACAAAAATACCATGCTATAGGGGTTGTGGGTGACCATGCCACTTCTCTGTGACTAGATCTAGCATGTTCTTATTTTAACTTCATGTCATGATACTTAAGGCTATACTCTGAGTCATCTTAATTACTGAGGTGTTATGATTTAGTTCGCATCTTGGTGGAGTATAAGTAAGACTAATAAACAAAAGGTCTCTATGTTAGGACGTGATGCCCATATAATTAGTAACTTGTCGTATAACTCCTTCCGGAGGTGTTTTCTGCAAAAAACGTGCATCAAAAAGCGTGCACGCGGGTCACCGGCTGGAACCGGGGCGATGTCAATTCTAGTGTTCCATTGTCCACCACTTTATTAAAGAGAGAGTGCATTTGTGAAACCATAAACCCAGTCCATTTTTAATCATAAGAAACACATTTCCAACAACTTTTACCACTTTTACATTTTCTGCCATTATTAAATCCAAAAATACAAAAACACTTTTACATCTTTCATACATCATATAAAACCCAAAAATATCATTTATCATTGTTATTATCATCCTTGCATATTTATTTACCATCATTGCATATTTATTTCTAGTTTGCATCACATATTATCTTGATATCATTCTTACACCATGTGCTTGACAACCACAGGTGAGGTTGAGGACCAAAACATTTAACTTTGTTTTGTAGGAAGGATAGGAAGATAAATCTTTCACTACTGATTCCCCGAGAGTTCAATATTAAACCCTCAAGTCACCCTCGTGGGGAAAACACGTCTTCCACTTAGTACACACTCTGCACTTGGAGTCTCAACCTAACCCCGTTTACTTTTTCACGCAAGTAGCTATTGAAGGCTATCACATCTACGGGTATCACTATGGCCGTGGACGCACTGATCAAAACTGTGGCATTCGTTATCGCTACATGACGGCGCCTATGGATCGTGGGGAGGCCATGGTCAGCTGGCGGTGATGGCCCTTGTGGCGGCAGTGGTAGTCCAGGCTGCTCTGTAGCGGACATGCACTTAAAAATTGGCAAGATCCCTGTGTATAGTGCAAACCCCTGGATCAATTCATTTGCACACACATTTTAAGATGAATATCATAACAAAGTATCATTTATTACACGCGGATCAAGTACTTAGGAAAAATATTTGTTACACTTAAATAGCATGAAGTTAGCTTTGGAAGAGTAAGGCAGCGGAAAACATTATTCTTCATGGAGTTCCCATCATCTTCATGTGCCACAGGCGAACATGTTGGTTGTAGACTCGAAACACTTAAACGAAACCTCACTCATTATCGAAACAACCTGCAATAGGAAAAATATTGCAATGAGGTGGGTCAGAACCATTTAAAAGGAGCTGGAAAGTGACACTCTGTGGACTCGTAGTGGAATAACTCTAATAACCTATATGCATACTTGGCTGGTGGGGTCATTCAAAGGCTATTTTGCATAAGGCCTACTTTTTTCTACCTCTTTGGAAAACTCTTTTCATCTAATCGAGACAAGTATGGCATGAAAACCATTGTCTCATCTACCCTTGTTCACCCTGCAAAGTTTTACTTGAGAAGTTTGAATAATGGGGATCCTCCTTTGACATCCTTGATTAGCTGCTCAGAATTGTCCGTAACCGGGGACACGTCCAAGTACTTAGTTGTGACACTCTTGAAAGGTTGTGCACGCTCACCATTAGACTCAATCAGCCCAAACTATTCTCTACACTCCAACAATGATAAGGAAAAGGAGAAGACTGAGACGAGTTTTTTCAGAAGCATTTTTCCACCGCATACTGGTCTGACACATTCCACCTACAATCCTCTACCACCACCTGTCAAGTTGGGATGAGCCCATGCAACTTACTTGATCAAGACAGAGACTATATAACTAATGACTGCACTGGAAGTAATCTTCACTTGGAGTAATTTCAAATCCCTTTTGATCCTTTGAGTGGTAATCCACTAGATAGTGCACTTACTCAGGTTCGGTCATCTAAATAAGCATGGGTCTAACCCAGGTGTACTCACCTACATAAGCCTGATCAGCCACTCAACTTCAACCTCCATCGACATGCTACATCCACCCAGGTATTTCATTAACTTAGTAGAATTTTCATCCTGACTTGCATAGCAGTAGTAAAAACACCTAACATGCAGCGAGCAATGCTAATATCTACTAACTTATTACATAGGTTCCTATACACACAGGAATAAGGGTAATACTAGAAAACCTAGCGCGGCAATGCCGCGCACTGTGTTTTGGTACATTTCAAATTTGGAAAATGTCTATGTTCAAAAGTTTTTTCAGACCGAAATTTTTTGGAATGCAAAAAATGTGCGCTTAAAGAATGTTTTGAATTTAAAAATTGTCTGTATTGGGATGTATTCAAATTTGTATTCTGTTAGTGTTTAAAAAATGTTCGAAGCTGGAAGGCATCTAAAATTGTAAGGTATGTAAATCTGAACTTGGATTTGAAATGCTCAAATAGGTTTTAAAATTTGTACAAAGCGGGAGTTAGTCAAATTTAAATTCTTTTAGTGGTTACGGAATGATCATGTTTGAAAGTCATTTTAAATGTTTGAAGTACACAAAATTTGGTGAGGTTGACAGGTTGACATGTTGGTGACGGAGTGTAGTGTGGCACAACACCAGGGATTCCGGTGCCAACGTGGAACCTACACAACACAATCAAACTACTTTGCCCCAACTTAACAGTGAGGTTGTCAATCTCACCGGCTTGCTGAAAACAAAGGATTAGGCGTATAGTGTGTAAAATGATGTTTGCTTGCAGAGAATGAAAAATAATAATGATTGTAGTAGGTTGTATTTCAGATGTAAAAAATGGACCGGGGTCCACAGTTCACTAGTGGTGTCTCTCCATAATAAAATACTAACATGCTGGGTAAACGAATTACAGCTGGGCAGTTGACAAAATAGAGAGGTGCATAACAATGCATATACAAGTCATGACGATCACTATGAGATTTACTTGGGCATTACGACAAAGTACACAGACCGCTATCCAGTATACATCTGTGCCTAAATAGTCCACGTTCAGGTTAGCATCTGCACCCCTTCCAGTATTAAGTTGCAAGCAACAGACAATTGCATTAAGTATGGTGCATAATATAAACAATACAAATATCCTTAGACAAAGCATTGCTGTTTTACCCCTAGTAGCAACAACACATCCACAAACTTAGAACGTTCTGTCACTGTCCCAGATTAAATAGAGGCATGAACCCACTATCTAGCATAAATACTCCCTCTTGGAGTTGCAATCATAAACTTGGCCAGAGCCTACACTAATAACGGAGAGCATGCAAGATCATAAACAATATATATATGATAGATCAATAATCAACTTGACATAGTATTCAATATTCATCGGATCCCAGCAAACACAACATGTAGCATTACAATAAGATGATCTTGATCATGATCGGCAGCTCACAAGATCTAAACATGATGGCACAAACGGAGAAGACAACCATCTAACTACTGCTATGGACCCATAGTCCAAAGATGAACTACTCACACATCACTTCGGAGGCAGGCATGGCGATGTAGAGCCCTCCGGTGATGATTCCCCTCTCCGGCAGGGTGCCGGGAAGAGCTTCAGAACCCTCCCGAGTTAGGGTTGATGGCGGCGGCGGCAGCGGATGTTATCTGGAAATATGGCTCGGGTGTTTAGGGTTTTCGCCTCGGGGGGAATAAATAGGCGAAGGGGCGATGTCGGTGGAAACCCGAGGCTCTCTCCCCACCTGGCGTAGCGCCAGGGGCCCACCCGCACCGTGGGGTGGGGACGGCGCCTCGGTGCCCCCCTTCGTCTCTCCTTCGGACTTCGTGAACGTGTCCGGAAAATAGGAACGTGGCATTTTGTTTCGTCCAATTCCGAGAATATTTGCAGAACAGTTTTTCTGAAACCAAAAACAGCAGCAAACAGGAACTGGCACTGTGGCATCTTGTTAATAGGTTAGTCCCAGAAGATGCATAAAAATGCCATGAAGTGTGAATAAAACACGTAGCAATCGGTATAATACAAGCATGGAACATAAGAAATTATAGATATGTTGGAGACGTATCAGATATGTTCTTTTTTCATTTAGAAAATGATTAGGTTTGAAAGGATCTTTAAATTTTAAAAGACGTAAATCTGAAATTTGGATTTTTGGGACGCATTCAAATTTGAATTACTTAGTGTTTACATATTGTTCGGAACTGGAAGGCATTCGAAATTGTAAGGTATGTAAATATGAATTTTGAGCTGAAATGCTCAAATAGATTTTTAAAACTATACAATTTGGAAATTATTCAAATTTAAGTTCTTTTGGTGTTTGTTTACAGAACGATCAGGTTTGGAAGGCATTTCATTTTTTTGTAGCATGTAAAATTGGAATTTGAGTTTGAATGTTCAAGTATAGCTGTATTTTCCAGGAAGTCATCCAAATATTGGCAATTTGAATTACTAAAGTATGTTTGTTGTTTAGTGTGAATGTTCAAGTAGTTATATTTTCCGTAAAATAATCCAATTATTCACAATTTGAATTATTCAAACATGTTTGCTTTTTTGGCAAAAATAGTAAGTTTTTTCTGCATTTTGATACATTTTTTATATTTTTGCACTGATTATTTATCAACATTTCTACTTTAAAAAAAAATGTCAGGTGGGCCCACCGGGACGTCAGGCTGACGTCACCAGTGGGCGTGGCCGTGCTTTGCCGCGGTGGTGGCGAGCTCGCCGGAGCCGCGCCACCGCGAGCCACGACGCGCGGGTGGGCGCTCTGGACGCGCGCGAGCGCGGGGCGCCCGGAAGCGGCGGCGCCGCCGATTGTTGGTCGCCGGCGACGACCGGAAGCGGCGGCGAACAACGCGGACGGCGATCCCGGCGCGGCTTCGGCTTCCCAGCAGCCGAACTGCGGCGAGAAGGAAGAGGGAAAGACGGCGGAGCCGGCCGTGGCCTTCGATTTGAGCCGCGTGGAGCAGCGCGGTGGCGCGAGGCGTCGGCGGTGGCGGCAGCCTCTGGCGGCGCGGGAGAGGGAGGGAGTTGTGCGCACGTGTTTGCACGAAGGTCCCTGACATTTCGCTTATTTGCACATTGGTCCTTGGCGGGGGGTTTATGCAAAAAAGGCGCCAAAAATCGTGCGTACGGGGTAACCGGCTGCGACCGGGTGCACCGGGTGGTGACCGGGACACGCGTCGGCCCCCGATTGGAAGAAATTCAGGGGATACTGTAGCATGTACAATACGATCGACGTGGATGTTTCTGAGCCGTCGGATCGCGTCGATCGGACGGACGTGAAATTGGGGTGACGTGGACACGCGGAGGGGGAGGGGGAGAACTTTTCCAGCTTTTATATATAGATCTATTCTGAACATGTCTTGCATAGCACTAGTAAAAACACTTAACATGCATACTACTAAAAAATAGCTACTCATGCATGGACAAAATACTTGGGAAAATTATGCAGTGAGCATCACTTGCCTTGGCACGAGTTGCAGAAACAACAATCGCAACCGTTCTCCAGACTCTCCGAATAATCTAAACAATTCACACAAGGCAAAAATAAAATAAGCAAACAATATAGCAAAGAAAAATAAATGATATGCATGGAATGCATTTTAAAATCTCTAAATATATTCCCAACTATATTTACTGTTTTCAAAATATGCATGAAGTCTAAATGCAATTAATAAAGACCATGCTACGTAGGGAACATGCCCCACCTAACCCCTCCCGTACGGCGCTGTCGCTCCGTACGCGAAAGGAAGCACGCGCTAGCACGTCACACCAGCTGTTTCCTCCAATCCCCAACCGGGCTTCTAGGTGAGATATGGCCCAAAAACAGCTCAGCAGTCAACAGGCCCATAATCAATAATCTGACACCATGTAACCTTCTTGATGAGCCACGTTCAGCATCTTCCTTTAAGAAAAAATCTAATACAGGTACGCAAACTCCCACTTCCATGCACCTACTTATCAGGTGATCAAAACCAAAAAGGTAGACACCTACGAACGAGATGAATCTTTCTCCCACATATGATCCAAAGCAGAAAAAGGTATTGCTGAATCCACAGAGATCATGTAAACACACCATTGCATAGTTCTTTATCACTTATCACATAAAGATGTAATCGGGTAATATACTTAAAAAAAGAACACGAAAGAAGACGGAAAAATCTATAGAAATCATGTAGACACACTTATGACAAATTTATATCACTAAACCCATAGAGATAATAAACTAATTTAGATACACAAACTAGGGAATTAGATATCCATAAGAGCAAAGTTGCAAAAATCATAAACATGAGTCAAAAGAAACATATATGTTGCAAAAATACAAAGAATATCAACCTGGCAACCAGAGACTATGAACCTGGCAACTAAAGACCGGAAACCTGGCAACTAAATACCGGAAACCTGGCAACCATAGACTATGAACCTGGCAACTAAACAACAGAAACCTGGCAACTAGACACTAGAAACTTGGCAACTGAACTTCGTAATCAGGAACCTTAGCAAACAACACAAGGAACATAGTGTATTTCTAGAGTCAAAATTGTAAACCTTTCACCTAAAACTTCTCGCTTTGCACAACCTGCGCCATCCCTTACACTACACATATCTTTTGCACTTCCTATCCATCACCACAGAATTTTCTTGTCAGTCCTGTCATCATAAACTCCAAATACTCTGCAAGAAATTAATAAGCAATGTTACATAACTTTGTACTTATATCTTTTTGAATTTTGTATCATGAAGGGATTGCGTGGTTGTACATATGCAGTGTGATGATGAAAATGAAGCAATGCGCAAACCACTAACAATGATATTTCAAAATGACTGCTTCAATTCAGTAATAGAAAAAAAATCACCAATTGCCATATTGTTTATTATAGTTTCCAAGTTATTTACAGTAAGTTGTCAAGTTGTTTATTACTAGTTGCCATGTTTTCCACACCACGGAAACATATCATACAATGTTCTTGCAGAAAATGTTGCTGAAGGACACTAGTGTCAAAGATGTAAAATGCAAATGGATGGAAGTATCAGCTGCCACATTCTGAAGATATGTATTCTTCTGTAGTTGCCAAATTAATATTATGTAGTTGCTAGATTAATACCATGTAATTGCTAGGTTACTACCATGTACTTGCCAGGTTATTAACATGTCGCTGCCAGATGTATCTCACCTGATTGCCAGGATACTAACATTGTAGTTGCCTGGTTATTAACATGTAGTTGCCAAGATAGTTTATCACATATAATTGCCTGCTAAAATAAATAAAACGTACTGTTTTGCCAAGGATACGGTTCATTTTGGGTTACTAAAAAAGATGCCACAAGCTTAAATCCTAAAAAAGTGGACACGTAATGCGATGTAGGTTGAGCAGGCCGAACTAACCATTAATTAACCCAACCACAAGAAAGCGGGATGCAAGAAGAATCAAGCGGGCAGATGAAGTGTGTCGTCACAAAATATTTTGACGTATTTAGCATGAGCTTCTTGTAGACAGCCTGCTGGTCTACAGTCACTCCGAATAAGTTTCATCAGAAGGCGTTAAAGCAAAACCACATTTGAGTTAACATATCTCCACTAATATTAAAAGACACAGACTGTCAGATCCGGAGGATCTCAGCCGCTCATCGCACCAAAACCAACGACCAGGATCTCTCCAATGACATGTGATGTGCACACGATTTTTCAAAAAGAAAAAAGTCAAAAAAGAAAAGAAAAAGAAAACCGTTCTTCCCACGATTCCCATCCCGAAACAGAGCAGCGACGGAGCGGCCCGTCTTCCTCGCCGCCGTCCATCGTCGCGACTCTACGAGATCGCCGCCCGCCGTTCCCCGCACCTCCGCCCGCCGTGCCCCGCACATCTGCCCGCCGTTCCCCACCGCACCGCCGCCCGCCGTTCCCCACCGCACCGCCGCCCGTCGCTCCTTTCGGTGAGAATTGGTGGAGGATTCGGCTGGCGGAGTGGGGGACGAGAAAAGGGGAGCCCCACCGCCGGCCACCGTTTCTGCCCATCAACCCTACCGATGCCGCCGCAGCCTCCGCTCCAACCAAAAGAAGAGCCGCTCCCGCACTGGGGGCACACCCACCGACGACAGGCCTCCGCATCTCCATCTTCGGCTGCCAACCCACTAGCGCGCCTCTGCAGCTCCCGCACCGCCGCCCAAGTTGCCGCCGCCGCACCGTCAAATTCTCTCCCAGGTTTGAACTGTACTCTTGTATCCACTTGAATATAAGACATCAGATGCACCAAAGGACACATCTGTTTTGATTCTGCATGCAATTTGACAATCCAAAGTTTCTGAGAAGTCGATAGTTATAAATAGATGAATCCCTAACGAGGATCATGCAATATTTCTCACCAATATTGACGAGGTAAAAAAGTAAGCTGCACAATGATCTGTTCAGCGCCATGAGTGCATGATCATATCAATTGTATTCTTCATGATCACATCTGTATTACAAAGCTCCAAGAGAGAAATAAGGTGATGTAGCTCTAGAAATAAGGTGTCGTTGGATGTGTTGAGTAAGTTATCTAGGAGTTGATTGATTCTCATATAATGCTTTGTTTGTCATGGCATTTTCCGCTTCTCATGATTCACTTGAAGCATACTATAACTGATTTCTCTGGAAAAGTTGTCTGAAAGGATGAATCTGAACTAAATTCTCGCTGACATAGTATCAATTAATGACATTCCTCAGATTCATAATTTGATTCTGACATAGTATCATTTCATTTTTGCGTGAATTTCATTATACTGCAGATTGTGCAAAACTGTATAAAGACTGAATGTGTCCAGTATATCTCTTCTAAAATGTTTAGAGAACGATTTTGGTTCGGAAATCCTATATAATGAAAGCCTCTAGATGTTAACATAATTTGACAGGACGAGTGGTTCCACACTAAAAGGGAGGGGGAGTTCACTGATGCGAAGCAGAGTCAGACATATTGGGAGCTGCTCCGCTGCAGCCAAGTAGTGCATCGTGGAAGTCGACATGTAACCTCTCAGATCTCAATACCACATGAACTACACGGTGGTCAGATCATCTTACACGTCTGATAAATGTCAGTAAAGTTAGGTTATGCGGCTTCGTTATGGGATTCATGTATTTATAACTATCGACTTCTCAGAAACTTTGGATTGTCAAATTGCATGCAGAATCAAAACAGATGTGTCCTTTGGTGCATCTGATGATCTAGGCTGAAGTGATTCTCATTTTATTCATAGATTGTGATGTGTATCTTGAATTAATTGATGATAACAAAATTGATATATAAATTTCTATACGCTCTTACTTTTTTGTTCCTTCACTCTTACTGATTTTATTATACATGAAGTTTTATTGTGAAGTATATTTATCTTATCTTAATGTTTTAATATGACATTAATATGCTTGGTTTGATTACGACGTGTCGTTGCACATGCTTAATTTGGGATTGATGGATGCGTGCATTGCACGTGCTCAATTTCCTACTTTTTTCGGTACACATGCACTGTCGCATAGATGAAATGTGTAAGTCTAAGAGTGAATAGCACACTCTTTTTGTGATTCTAGGCTAACATTAGCTATGTGTTTTGAATCGATTTAAAAGTAGAATTTGATCTTTGTGGAAGACCCAAATGTCGAAATCATGCAGGAAAAAATCGATTATTGATGATTAAATGGACAGAGGAGAGTTCTGTCTGACAATGAAAATATTCTCTTTACTACGACTGTTTGGTCGGAAGTGTTTGATTTACTACAAGAGTGAATTTCCTCTTCTTTGTTTTTAAGCTATAAAGGGTAACCAATATACCGGTCTAGCTTTTGATATTAGAAATTGTTGTAAACAAGTATATCTCATTTCACATTGATAGCTAAAGTTACATGATTTTTGCCAACTCAAATGACATTTTTTGTTGCTGAAACATGTGCCTTCTATGTCCATCGGCATGCTGGCAACTTTCTGCTCGGATGAGTAATCATTTTATCGTGTCTCATATTGGTTTGTCTGGTTTTCACTTTTTAGCTGTATAAAATTCCTCCTATTTTACACGATTGCCTACATTCTGTATCGAGAAGTGAAAAATATTAAATGCACAATACTTGCAGTTAATGGTACTTGTTACCTGCAGTGTAACCGGCGGCGGCGCTCAGAGGACCAGAAGAGAGCGATGTTTAGTTCCTCTGATCTCTATTCGGTTTTACATCGTGCGTTTGAATTTTAGGGAAGTTGCTCAATCCCTCACCGAGCCATCCTGAAAGCATTCGAGTAATTGTATCTTGTCCTTGACATTGGAATAATTTGGGAGTAATGAATTAGTGTCCGAGATTTGTTTCGTTTTACTAGATTGGAAGGGATCCTGTAGTATCTTATTTTTGTGCTTCATCACTCAGCGATAGCCTTTTTGATTGTTAGAGGTACGGTGTGATGCAGAAATAATTAAAAATAAATTGTTTCTTGTACTAGAGAGGAAGGGATAATGTCGTTTCTTTTGACACTGTAATGTTTTTTCTACACATCATCATTATTAGCTTGAAATATGAA
This sequence comes from Poa pratensis, assembly GCA_947311845.1. Classification (NCBI taxonomy): domain Eukaryota; kingdom Viridiplantae; phylum Streptophyta; class Magnoliopsida; order Poales; family Poaceae; genus Poa; species Poa pratensis. The sequence continues at coordinate 56,333,166 of CAMZMU010000035.1, forward strand.
TAGAAAACAAATTTATTTAATATGTATATGGGTGTCCTTTGTTCTGTTAATTTAGCTTGGTTGCCCGGATGGTGAAGACTGAAGAAGAGTGATTTTCCTTTATGTAAATCTGCTGCATGATTAGACCAAATAGCATTTCAGTTAGTCTCAAAAGACTGCATTTCAGAAATCCAAGTATGTCCATCAGTAGAACTGTATGTACCTAAGAAATCTCCATCTTATTTATAAACAGCAGAGTCGTGACTCATCGATGTATTTTCATCTTTTGCAGTTTCAAAGGTGTTGGCTATTTCGATCAAAATATGTGCATGCGTTCAGCCGTGTCCTGGACTGGGAGGATGACGTGGATTGTTGTCAAGTCGCCGAGGTTCAACACTGATATTACCTATCTTTACTTCTACCAACAGGTACTTTGTACTGTAATGGGCTCACTATACCTGAGGACACTTCTGTGTTAGGAATTCAGCCATGCGTTCTCCACTGCCTTCAAAATTACTGTGACTGTAGGGTTTTATGAAGTGACGTAGGTGTCACAGTGTCGAAGGCAAATCCATCCAGCCAGTTTATGTTTTTTCGAGAATAAATAAAGCATCCTCAAGCTGCTAGCGTCATGATATCTCTTCCAGTGTTCTGAAGCTAAATTGATTCAGTCGTGTTGCTTGATGGCGACAGTTTACGTTAATGTGAATGAAGTTCTGTATTCCAATCCACTAGCATAATTTTGTGTTGAGGTGAATAGGAAGGCTGCTATCTTGGACTCCAAACATAAGCTGACTTGAAAACTCACATGACACGTAAAGCATGCAGTGATAGGTTGATGCTCTTAACCAATTTTTTAATTGTTTCAGGTTTAAAGAATAACATATTCACAACATTTATCAGATTGCTTTACCATGTAATATGTAGGTTGTGATGAATGATTTGTCATCGTGCCGCAACAGAGGCATAAGCGCTAGCGACGAGGTGGATCAGTGGAATAGAGGAGTTCAGTGCGTTCTATAAGATGGCTATGTAGTTCGTGAAATGAATATTCATCCTGAAACAGATTTTTCATTCTTTCCTGGTAAGGAATCCTAGGAACTTATTTATCTTCTCCCAGGCGCGGTTTAACAATTAAGCATCTTATGCTATCTAACTCTATCTGCAATTTTCATCTACTTCAAGTGTTAATTTCTTGCCTGCTACATATGCTTGTTTAGCAGTCTATCATTTTATCCATTTGTTCGGAAATTTACTCATTTTTTTGATATATATGTTTACATGACCTATTCACATTTTATTTTGTGAATACATGGTTTGATAACTATCGACGGGATTGATATTTTTCCAGAAATTCAAGGAGCAAAGAATTGTGTAGGCAAGAAGATGATTTCTCTATTTGAGTTGAATAGATGCTTTCAGCACGGAGTGTATTAACCATCTTTAGAGTGTACACGTATTAACCATCTTGAATGGATGCTTTCAGCTATTGGGACCAAGTCATGTACACGAACAAACAAAAAAATCTCCGCTATTTGTAGACTATCCAAGTAATATATATTATTCCGATGATCCATACATGTATGTGCTATTATGCTTTGATTAGACACCTATGTATTGTCCCAACTAAACTAAGTATACATATGTGATATATTGATCTGATGGCAAGATCAAACTTAATAAATGATGAAACTTTATACTTGTGCTGCCCATTTTTCGTATGTCCACACTCACGAGTTTTGTTAGCGCATATATCTGTTTATGTCGAAATTAGTATAAGAGTCCATTTATTTGTGCAGCCGGCTGTGCTCCTCAATTATTCAAACAACAATAAAGAAATCATACATATTAAGTTACGACTGATATTTCTTAATTAAATTATGTTATATTTATGTGAATTATCTTGTTATTTAACACGTGCATTGCACGGGCACGATTACTAGTGTAAGGCAAAAAACTGAAGTAAAAAAGGAACACAATCATGGGCATCAAACATGCACAATATAAGAGCTCCCCAAACCCACTGAAAACAATTAATAACTATCAAGGAGACTATTAATGCATAATTTGGTTACTGAAAAACGGTGAACAAAAATGAAGTCACCAGATGAATTAGATGTAATTTCTGGCACACGATCTATCATGCAAAGTAACCAGGTGATCCGAGTAAAGTAACCTGATTGTATTTTGCCAAATACCAAGCTATTTTGGCAAGAGAACTGACCAGGTTGAGAACTGCTTGACGTCCAACCATATACAATACGAATCATTACCAACGTTAAGAAGAACCGTGTATAAAGCGGGGCGAAAGCCTGTTTCGAGAAGAAGAACCGTGTGTGTTTCATTCGTTTGTCCATCTCACAACCGTCATACACTTATCGTACACGGAAATATGGTACGCAGTAAAGTAACCAGGTTACCCTCACAAGGTCTCAAGCAACACTCAATATCCCTATAATTTTTTCACTTCCGATTGTGGATGGACAAGGTAAAAAAATTTGTGAACGGCAGACGGTAGCAAGGACTGATGAGCTATACCTTGTCGAATCTGGCAGTAGAGAGTTGTATTGCTCGATCGTTGGTGCTAGCACAGTAATTAAGCGACGAGGCTGGGCGCTGGTCGAGGGAAAGCTTGGGCAGCTGGTCGAGCTCAACGACACGAATTGGTTGATCGACATTTTCCCAACCTCCCGGTCGCCCACGATCTCGACTTGCTCTGATCACCAGCACCGCCACCATGTCTGCTCCTCCAAGCAGGAACGACCGCCGTCTTCAGTCGGCATGCCTGCTCCACCGTGAGCACGGGGCCGTCGTCATCATGCCAGCTCTCCGCCAAGCCGCCCGGCCGCCGTCGTCGTGCTTGCTTCGTCACGGGCTCCCATATTCCGTCGCCGTTCCAGCTCCCCCAAGCACCGCCCTCTGTCGTCGTACCTTCTCCACACACGTCCATGAAATCGGCGTCGCCGTAGCGGTTGCGCCGCCACTTCTGCTCCGCCATGTCCGCCACCGCCGCGCCCTCAACCGTAACACTTGTCGGCGCCGCCTCCTGCTTCTCCAGCATCTGCTCCCACGCTCGCCGTCGTTGCGCCCTCGATCTCTCCCTCTTTCTCAAAAGTTCAGCTATGAGGAGAACCATGCAAATGGGGAAAAAAGAAGAACTGCCTTATCCACTCAGCTCCACGCCCCTCCACAAGGCCCATCAATTCCGGGTCCACACGCCAGCGTCTGTAATCAACAACAGAAAGCTCGCCAGACACACGATGCATATCCCTACTATATTAAAGCGCAGCAGGTGGTGATGGTGATTGCGGTACGTCGTCTCGCACTCCTGCCCCTGCAAAAAAGAAAAAAATCTTCCGCAGCAATCCGTTACCCATACACGATCTCCTCTACTCGTCCGATGCCCCCCACGACTCCCCCCACCCACCCACAGACTCTCAATTTCAGTTTCTCCATTGCATCTTCCTTCCCTTTCCGTCTTCTCTCCCATCCAACCTCAACAGCCACGCACAATCCACTGATTTTTTTTTATCCCATTAAGCCTCGGCGGTTGTATCTGCAGACAAGGCCGCCGCACGCCCAAATCCGCCGGTGTCGGTGTCGGCCGGTGCTCAACATCACAAGAATCGCCATGCAGCGGCGCTGCGGCGTACGACGCTGGTGGCGAGGTTCGCGGCTGAGGGGCTCTGCCTGGTGGCTGGAGGAGTAGAGCAACGTCGCCGAAGCCCGAAGGCGTCGACGGGTAGGACTTGGTGGCACCAACCGACGAACGGTGAGACCGTGCAGCACAAGACCTCTTCCTCGGCGGCCGCAGCGAGTCGCTGTAGTGCTGGACCTTGACTCCTTGAGCTTGTAGAGCGCCCACATGTCCATTGTGGCGATAGCTTGGATGCTGTGGCGGCGATCAGGCACAACGATCGCCCGCGGGCCACGTCAAGAGCCAGCAGTCGGGCAGTGCCATCTCCAAGGTACGTGCCGCTCTTTATCCCTGACTCCATTCATCCCTGTACTCTTCTTTCTCCTTGTGTTGGTTCATTAATTCATGTTTTTTTCTCATTGGTCAAACATGATAACGGAGTGTTTGCCTCCGATGGGATCAATTTCACACACACAATTGTATCCAACAGGCTGAACAAATCAATCATTTGATATTTGAGGGAGTGCAGGCATTTGGGTGAGCATTGGTGCTGGCACTTAAAATCTATGCTTTGCGTATAATTGTATAACTAATTTGTTATCACTGTTTCTGAATTGTTTGATGGTATCCATGTGATTAATCGATCATTAGTGGAAAATATCCAGGTAATATCGCATCTGTGCCATGGTTCCGCAACAACACAAAGTGAAAAGTGTTTCTTTGATTTCTTTAGGGGACTGTTTCTTTGTTAAGTATTCATACATTAATGGTCATTTATACACCTTCCCTCTTTTCTGATATCTTGGATTGGCTAATGGGATAATGGATTTTCCCCCCTAAGATATGACATTTCTAATACACTGTTTATTTCTACCACTACATAAATGTGGGTCGGTTGCATATACCAAATAAAGTTCAAAAATAATGCTATCTTTAAGTGTTTTTCATATGTGTAGCAATCATTTTTATACACGCGAAGTTCAGATGCATCATATTCACATATCAGGCAAGAAAAAATATAAGCGTCGTGGCAACGCACGGGCACCCAGCTAGTAGCACTTAAATCTTGATGCCGCGCCGGACGGAAGCATTCCGTGGGGCACGTCCCCTAGTTACATATACCGATTAATAAAACAATTTTTAATATAACAACTAAATAAAACAATTCCCAAAAGGGAATAGTCCAGTTCGGTACATTCTAATGTAAGCATTTTCTACTCTTGTTGGGACTGAAATCCCGAAGAATTGGATTTGCAGCTAATTAGCACGTATGTAAATCTCAGGTAAGTTGCAAGCTGCTGTTTTGAAAAAACTTCAGAATATATATACGCGTATGTATTTACTTCTATACTATTCTTCTAGTTGGTCTTTTTTCGAGAAATTAATAGGTCTTGTCGATGTGGATTAGTGTAACTGGGCTAACCCTTGAAGCAAACACAAAAATATCCTTATTTGCTAACCACGTAAGTTTGACCGATTTGGGTCAATTGAAAAAATGAGTATCTTGTTGTTCATGCTGAAGTTAACATTGTTGGGATTCGCCCACAGGATCGATCACATCAAACTAGATGAGCACACACGCACGAAAAAGTCGTGGCCAAGGGTACTCGAACCTTTCTCTAATCTTTCTCTTTTTATTGCTTCAAAACGCAACCCATGGCCCTGCTTATATACACGTACCAAGGCTGGACCAAAATCCTACTCCAGCTAGTACTCGTATCTTTGCATGTAAACTAACCAAACCGACTCTTCACTTTCCTATACTAATTCTACTAGGACACCAACACGTCTAATACCATGCATACATGATACATGCATGGCTAATTAACTAGCTAGGACTCACGTACCAGCTAAACTAGTACTACTCGGGGTCTCGGGCTACAACTTAGTACACACTTAGACACGCTAGGAAACTAACATGCAGCCTTGCCAAATAAACCATGCTAATTCCTAACTGGACTCGAACAGATTAAGGCAAGATTATTCTAACAAATATTGGTTCTGCAATATATACCTTCAAAAGTATGCATACAAGATTTGGTATTTTCATGTGAATTGATATAATATGAGCAAACAACCTAATGGTTTGGTTGTATTCTAAAATGTACTATGCAATTTTATTTATCTGAATTCTTATTGTTCAAGTTGCACTTAGTATTGGTTCCACAAGACCTTCAAAAGTATGCACACAAGATTTGGTGTTTCCATCTGGATTATTATAACATGAGTAGGCAACTTGATGTTTCGTTGTGTTCTAAAATGTAATATGCTAATTATGGGAACACAAATTGCATCTTCTTGTGCACTTTTTTGTTTGTTACTGAGTTGCTTACGACTGATCCTTTTTTCTTAAAAAATGAATTTGTTAAGTTATTTGATATGCAAAATGATTATTGTTTGTTGTAAAAAAACGTTCCATGATTGACATGTCTTGAGTGGAAGTAACATGCTACAATAACAATGTAGGAGTATTTAGTTAGTTCTTCGTACATTCTTCGGAACCTTGGTATATACGGAGAACATTTGTGGCATACTTTTCTTTGCCTTGCATATTCCCTTGAGCAAAGAATTAGGTATGTTGTCCAAAGAACTATATACTTTACTACTAGACTCATTGACAATACTAACTTATAATTTTGTCTTCATTTCTCACTTACAATCCATGAATTCTTGTGTTAAAAAACTTCATATGGACCATGCTGTTTTAATGCAACATGGCCCCATGTCAATGAAAGTTACTTCCACAACCATGAACTAAAGGAATTTAAATTTGCTCTAGAATTGTTGCAAAACTTGGAACTTTTCTTCAAAGCCTACTGGTTAAAGAAATCTGCTTGTGGTCTGGATCTGTTATGACCACAATTGTGATTTGTGCCTTTTGTGCTAGATGAGCCAAAACATGTAAGATAGGCATTGTGCTTTTTCTCACCCGTTGCATCACACATGCATGTTTCCTAGTTTATATCTTGGAACATTAATTACTACCTATCTTTCAAGATATATACTCCTTCCGTTTAGGTGTATTAGGCCTCTTATGAAAAACTATTTGTTCAAAACAAACCAGGAATAAGGCATGAATCAAATTATTAGGATAATGAATTGGTGGACCATGACCAGTGCGCGTACACAACAACCAATGCATGCACGCAATCCCGTGCGTCTTCTGGATTTTTTTTTTTGGAACAAATCCACTTTTCGAGGAATTGGAACCGGTAGAAAGCAACCTTGGTGACGGTGTAATTCATTAGGGGCCCAATATACCTAAACGGAGGGAGTAGAGTACTAGTAAATCTTATATTTACTAATTGGAGGCACCAACGGAGGCTCCACGTTAATCCTCAACAACTAAACATATTAGCCATCCGATCTCTCTAATTAGCTATCCACCGTCGTCCGATGAAGCAAATAAGGAGTCCTTGCGTTCTGTCCCACCTGCACGTCTGCATAATCGTATCCACCACAGACTCCTCCATCGATTCTGCATTTCTGCCCCCACCAATGCACAACTGCGCCGCTCGCGTTTTCGCATCCGCCGCCGGCGTTTGATGTTGCTCGCCAACCAACAAAAACGACAATCCTGCTCATCTCTGATGGAGATGTTGATTGATCGATCATGCACATCTCGACTAGCTGCGTCCTCTTATTCAGTGTCATTACGGCAGCTGTTTGCTAACGACAATCAACGATCTCGCAGGTGCAACAGATGGAATTTGGTTGATCGATCGATTCTGCTTTCATGTTTGTCCGACGTGGGCTTGCACCATCGTGATCTGTATACAGCATAGAAGGGCGCGCAGTACCTGCACGTGCATGGTGAGCGAAAAAAAAATCCTATGCAGATTTAAATAGCTGATCGTAGGATTGCACTGCAATATTGCTGATTTTACAGGAATCGAGAGAAGCAAGTAGTCCGCCGGTGCGATCAGCTGCAAGTCTCCGGTGGCCGCGTCACCTCCTGCATCAAACAAAAAGGAAAACGGTGAGGAACTTAGAATTTATGAAGTTAGCGTCAATGAGCAAAATTTATTCCATCCTGTGCATATTTGAAAAGCAGGAGAAATCTTTGCAGTGCAATACAGCAGATTCATTGAAATTGTTGTGTAAACAACGATTCCAAGATGTAGTTAACTGGAATATACCGTGATTATGCCTTTTGATTTTTTTTATACTCCTAAATTTCATAGTTTACCACCACAGGATATAAGAACAATAAAAAGATTGTTTCTTCAAATTTACCGTGTAGACCATATATTAGTATGCCTTCTTGATTGATTCTATTAGTGTCGATCATTTGTCACTGAAAGATTATTTTTTCACCAATTAATTAAAGAGCCAAAACTATTGATGAAATGACAGCGCGTGATATGCTTTGTATTGCAAACTGATAAAAGAAATATGTGGAAGAGATTGCATCGTTGTCAAAAGGGCCTTTTGGAGGCTGCTACATGTAGCTCGATTTCCAAAATGAAATTGAATCTGGATTTTTATGTTTCAAAAAACTGAATAAAAAATCGTACATATAGATAATGTCTACCACTGTGTAAATTTTCAGGGAAAATCGATTATTCTGGGCTACACAAACATGAAAAGTCTGTCAATTTTGTTTTAACAAATTGCAACGACTATTCAGCTATCCAGACCTGCACATTTGGCTTTTTGGCCAGGCCAAAATATAACGAAATTTTCATCAAAAGTTTGCGCAGTTGTAGGAATCGACATTATCTACACCTAGGATTGTTTTCCGAATTTTTTTTAAAACACAAAAATGCAGATTAAATTACGTTTTCTAGAAAACCGAAGGACATGCAGCTCGACCTCCATTTTCACTTTCCAAATCAGTGACATCCTACGTTGGTGAATTGATGGCAGTAAAAAGTTAATCTATAGATTCTTAATTATAGACCATCGTGTTCTTGGTCCATGCCATGTTTGCACATGTCAAGAATTAGTGTTTACTAAATGGATAGGAGATATTTTCGTAGTGTTTTTTAATCCTTTCCTGCGGCCAAATACCTGATGACGCTGGGATGTCATGGCATTGTCCTTCGGTTAGTTAATTGTCAATGTAAGTGGATGTTTGTATCTTGGACTAAACTGCACTTTCTGCTTTCGTCTTTCCCAATTAACATTTGATATATATCATAATGAAATTGCTTGGTGTTCCTTCATATTTATATATTTACGAAAATAATGAAAATTATGTAAGAATGGCATATTTCCTTTCTCGGCCAACTGTTTCTCGCCTAGGTAAATTTTATAGGTTTCTTCAGTTATTAGGACGACAATTCAGCTTCTCTTTATGAATTTAATATTTTATAAGTACTCACATTTATAAGTATTTAACGATATCCTTCCTTGGTACTAAGGCTTAATAGCCTAATACATAATAGTACTCCCTCGGAATTTCCTTTTCTTTTGATACCATCACGGTTGCCATTCCTTCCCTCCCTATATAACATAACCAATGTCATCTCAGTCCGTTGCATTGGCTAATTTGGCCACTGATTGTTGTGTGTGAAGAAGTGTAACAGTTGGGCATTATAGATAGGAGGGACACAAAACTGGAGTAAAATCTTCTTACTGTTAAGCCATATCCAGGTAATTTGTAACAGTAAAACTGTCTGAAAACTGTCATAGGTCATGCCAGTTTCAATATGTTAATGCATACCTCGGACCCCATGATCTAACATATTTTGAAGTACTATTGATTTTTGCGAGAAAAATATGTGCATTTTGAATCACTGCTTGCAGTTTGTCTAGATGACTGTTTGCATAATAGTACAACAAGAATAATTAGCTCTAACTAAAAGTTTTTGATGCTTGGTCTAAAAACATCTACGGCACACTAAAAAATTCACAATGCTTTGCCACGATGATTATGTGAGGTGTTGCGAATGCATGCTACGTAGAATCTATTAGGGCATAGCCACAGCTACAACTCCCAAGAACATCCAACGAATAGCCGGCGTACTGATGTCGGCCACACAACCAGGTGGAACAGCTCCGGGGACTGGCTTAAAATTTTCAGTGTTAGTACCATGTATGTAGCCTTTCTTATCTCTCTTTTTTCTTTTGTGTTTTTCTTGCCAGGCTGTAGTACTGGCTGGAAATTTGTAAATGTAACTAATTAATCAATAATCAAAGAAGATCTAAGGTCGACAGTCCTCTATGTTTTCCATTAATTTAGTGGGATCTAACTCTTTGTGAAACAATCATGGTGATCAGATTGATTGTTTAAAAAGTTAGAGCGTATACATGTGCATGTAATATTTAAAAGTTTTTTGAAAATAGCTAAGGCACAGATGAATTTACTCAAAGTATGGTACCCGCATTTGGTTAAATGAATCAGGATTCCGACGAAAAGTTCAATTACATTAATTTGTTAAAATTGATTAGTAAGAAAATAGCCCGTGCAGATGCACGGGTTGACGACTAGTTCTCTCAATTAAAGTGCATTAATTTATTGCATATCTAAAAAGATTGTAGAAATTAATGAACAAATCATTGCATATCTAAAAAGATTGTAGAAATTAATGAACAAATCATCCTATAATACATTAATCGTCGCATATCTTTATAGATATGCAATAAAGTATTTCTAGAGAACTAATGTTTGTCTTTTATATATACGATTGTTCCTTCTGTGAACTGTGAACCACCCTATTCGTCGAAGAAAAAAAGGCACAACTATCGCTGCTGAATTATACATATAAGCTATGCACCTGTCATACCTTTTACTTGTATTGTTCATCATATTTTCATACCAAGTTAGTGCAGTATCATGGTTGAAGAATCCATATCCTCGAAATATAGTTGCATTTGGGAAACAATCACCTTCTTATAGTAGCTCGCTACTCGCAAAGACCGGCTTTGAGGGTATGATTAACCATGTAAGTTCAAAATCTGATAAGTTGATTGCGGGAATGTAGTAATCATATGCTTCTCATGGTGTGTTACTTATTTCTCGATTTGTTTTATCTTTTTGCAGTATGCATGCTATGACTCGAACACATTTCCTGAATCTGTGCTTACCGGTGGCATGGCAACATTTGATGTATATGGCTTTACAAATTTAAAGAACAAACAAATAATTGCATCAGCAATATGGGTAATAAATGAGCAAGCCGATGACTATAGGAGCAGCAACGTTGCAGCTGCTGGATGGGAAGTAAGTTAGTTTCTCTTCGTTGTTGCCTTATTTGTAAAAATAAAAAATTTCATGTACTCCAATGATGCTATGAACTTATATCTATGAATATTTAGATTCTCAACAGTTACAAATACATTGCAGGTTAACCCATCCAGATACGGAGATTGCAAAACACATTTTGCTACGCAATGGACGGTAATTAGTTTATCTCATGCATGTATTAGTAAAAGATCATGTCATCATGCGAGTGCGATATTTAATTATATATAACAGGCTGATGGGTATAGATCGACTGGATGCACGAACTTGGAATGCAATGGATTTGTGCCAGTAAATTATGCTCCTATTACTCCAGGAGACACTATAGAGGAAATTGGTGGACAAACTAAGATCACGGTTAAAATATTTAAGGCAAGTACTTACAGTATGTAATTATTACAGACCAAGGATTATTTTCTTGATATAGGCCTTTTCCGGATTGACTTATTTGGAAGGTCTATTTTTTTATCTATATAGCACTTCTGTATTTTTATGATGTATAAATTCATAATATTTTGGGATGAACGGTATGGTCTTCTGATTATCCAGACAAGCATTTTTCTAGCATCTAACTTGTGTTTAACAATATTTCTCCAGAGTAAAGATGACGGTGACTGGTGGCTGTACTTTGGCTTTGATAATCAAAACCTTAGTCGTGTGGGATATTGGCCAAAAAGTATTTTTAATAATCTGGCGGACCATGCCAACTACATAACTTGGGGTGGTTTCACTCGATCTTATCCCGGGGATGCTAGTCCGAGAATGGGAAATGGGCAATGGCCCGGAGGAGCATCAGCATTTGTTCGGGACATCAAATACGTGAACACTGATGGCCAAGGCGACTCTGAACCAGCACCAGGTCACATGGGCCTTCGTCCTTACGTATCTCACGATAAATGCTATGGATTAAGCCCATTTATAAATGATATGTTCTCTTATGGAGGGCCTGGAGGTTGTACTGAGTAACTTTATAGTATTGTTTATGAGAGATGAATGATTGAATAAAGTGGTAGTTACATGGTTTGTATGGTTTGTTTGAACGAATTAGGCAGGCGCAGTACAAAGTAGTGGCGTCTAAGGGTGTGTCCATTAGTTGAGTCGACACCTACAGTCTTCAGCACCTAGCCGTGTAAGCTGTAGACGGTTGTATAGACAGCATGTACAACATGCGCGTACTTCTAATTGTCTACAGAAGGAACAGCGTACTGCAAATCGTAAAATGTGTGAACGATTCAATTATAACCTTGCTGAATGTTTGCCACAGCAGACATATTCTCATGACTGTCATCATACTGATCTAAAGATTGATCTAGCTTAAATCCCTCCAACTGCTGGAAGTGCCATCACGAGCTTGTTTTAACCAGCCGGTCGTAGCAGGTGTTGAACTGCTGATCAGTCTGTGCAGGCGTTGCTCCATGATCATGTCTGCGGAGACATCGAGGCCCGGGACTGAGATCCGGTGCCTCACTAGAGGCAAGGCAGGCTGTGCCTTGATCCCTAGTATCCACCATCCATTACCATCCAACGGACAGCAAGGCCGAATCTACAGATAGAAAACGAGAGTGGATGGAAACAGATTCGCCGCCGTTCACGAGCGAAATTGCGTCGGTTCCGGCGCCACCTCTGCATCCTGGTACGTTGAGCCGTGCCGCCAGCACTACCAAGGTGAGCCCCGGCGGCGTGCACTTGAGAAAACAGGCTCAACAGCCCCCTTCGCCTACCTCTGGCTGCTCCCTCCGGTCTCATCTCGATCCGCCTCATTCCGTGGCCGCCGGCGACGGCCCCTCCGACGCCCACCTCTGGCTGCTCCCTCCGGCCTCATCTGACTGCTCGCTCCGCCTCATCCCGCGGCCGCCGGCGATGGCCCCTCCGACGCCCCTTCTTTTATGTCTGACCTCTCAACAAAGAGGGCATCCTTGCCGCAATTAGAGTATCAGACACGATCCCAGTAGCAGCTTGTAGTCAAGTTTGTTCGTACAAGCTTTTTGGCATGTCATTTCTGAAATGTTAGGGGTTCGGGTTGGAGCTGATTTTGAATTAGTGGCCCGCTGGTGGTTGAGCAATTGAAAGAATTTTGACATTAATGTTGTCTGCACTTCTGTGCTTTGGTCTATTTGGAAACTTCGTAATGAAATATGTTTTCAGGAAAAACTTGGCAAGGAGTTCGAGATATCTGGAGAAGGGTGGCCACGTATCTAGATCAATGGAAATTACTCTCCAAAGATGCGGACGGCCCCTCCGACGCCCACCTCTGGCTGCTCCCTCCGGCCCCATATGACTGCTCGCTCCGCCTTATCCCGCGGCCGCCGGGGACGTCCCCTCCGACGCCCCTTCTCCATGTCTGACCTCTCAACAATGAGGGCTTCCTTACCGCAATTAGAGTACCAGACACGATCCCAGCAGCAGCTTGTAGTCAAGTTTGTTCATACAAACGATCCCAGTAGCTACTAAACAATTGCATAACAGATTAACAGGGAGTCCACATTCAGATTGATAGTAGCAGAAAAGTGAACATGGACATTCAGTTAACATTACATACTATAATTAGTGGCGGAGGACGGGAAAAAAATGAGGTCGGGAGAACTCTAAAGGGAGGGGAAAAATGATGCAAAAAAACTAAAATTGTCTAGACACATCAAACATTCATGTATTAACCATAATCAGTTGGTACAATGGTAACGAAAAAATATTTAAATCAAAACAGAATCAACAATCGTACCGGTAATGGAGTTTCAATGTCTTCTAGAAGTTCCAGGCAATGGCAAAGCTCTACCTTGTTTCTGAAAAGCCTCCTTAATTTCACCAAGATCAATACTTTTGAATATCTCTCGCTCGATGAAGATCACCATCAAATCATTAAGCCAACCATCGGACATCTTGTTGCGCAACTCGGTTTTGATTATCTTCATAGCTGAGAAGGCACTTTCAACTATTGCGGTCGCCACGGGTAAAAGTAATTGATGACCCACAAGTATAGAGGGTGTATCGTAGTACTTTAGATAAATAAGAGTGTCGAACCCAACGAGGAGCAGAAGGTGTTGACAAGCAGGTTTGGTTAAGAATTCACTGTAAATACTAGTAGACAAGTTTTTAGAGATTTTTGATATAGCAGATAAATAAAGTACAAATAAATAAAAGACAATAATAATAATTGCAACGAGTGGCCCAATCCTTTCTAGAGCAAAGGACAACCTGGTAGGTTTACTTATGATGACCAAACGTTCTTGAGGACACACGTGAATTACGTCAAGTGCTTTCGCTTCATATAGCCGATTAATCTTTATTGTTTTGATAAGAGTTGTGTGGGTGAACCTATGCTAATGCACCGCCCTTCCTAGGTCTAATACATACTTGTGATTAAACCCCTTGCAGGCATCCGCAAATACAAAAAATAATTAAGATAAATCTAACCATAGCCTTAAACTCTGAGATCCTGCTATCCCTCATGCATCGATATACCAACGGGGGTTCAGGTTTCTGTCACTCCAGCAACCCACAATTAATATTCGAATACACAATGCATTCCCCTAGGCCCATAAAGGTGAAGTATCATGTAGTCGACGTTCACATGACACCACTAGAAGAATAGCACCACAACTTAAATATCAAACCATTAAATATTACTCAACATAATTCACTACTAACATCAAGACTGCTCCCATGTCCTCAAGAACTAAACGAACTACTCACAAGACATAATATGGAACATGATCAGAGGTATATAATGATGAATAACAATCTGACATAAACCTTAATTCAACGGTTTCACTCAATAGCATCAACCACAAGGAGTAATTAACACCGGCAAAGCTTCCCCTATGAACTAGACAAGATTTAACCCTAGATGTTACAGCGGAACAGAGTGGAGCAGTGGAGATGATGGTGTCGGCGGTGGAGATGATGATGATCCCAATGAAGTCCAGCTCGATGACGGTGACGATGGCGATGATTTCCCCCCTCCGGGAAGGAATTTCCTCGGCAGATTTCTCCCTGCCGGAGAGCTTTTCTCTCTCTGGTGTTTTCCGCCTCGTGGAGGCGGCGGAATACTTCCTCGACGACTCTCCGGGTGTTAGGGTTTCCTGGGGATGATGTACGTGAAGGGGCACCGGCAGAGGTGGGCCTGGGCCTCCTCACCACGTGGCGACGCGCCAGCCAGGGGGGGCACGCCATGGCATGGTGAGGGCCCATGGTGGCCCACCTTGGCCTCCCCTTTTGGCTGCCTCCGCCCACTACCAAAATTCCGTCGATCCGGGACGTTTGCATAACGTGGTGATCGTGCTCCAAAACGTCGCGATCTGAGATCCTCGACGATTCCCACGACGTTATGAAAATGTCAGGGACCGAGTGTCATAGACGATTCTACGATGGTTCGGTGCACCTCCGAACGTCGTAAGGGATTCTCGACGTTTCATCAACCGACGCGACCAACTGGGCCGGCCCATTACTAGGCCCAGCAAGACACAACGTCTTTTTAACGTCGCGGTCTGCGACATGTGGCAGACTGCCGTTACCGCCGTTTGCTGACGTCATGGTATACTCGACGAAAACGAAACGTCGCGTTATACAATGACGTCATGTCCATGAGGTAAAAATCCGACACGTGTTCTACCCACAAAGGTGCCACGTGGAGGAATTTCGTGACCGTTTTTTTTCGTCGCGGTATCGATGTTGACGTAGGTGATGACGTCAGGGATGAACATGATGTTTGCATATCCATCGCGGGGTCATTGAATTTGATTTTCCACGTGGCCCAATCATATGGGTCCACGTGTTTTCTAACCACGACAAAGAAATTTCGTCGCGCGAAATTCAGGACGTCACCGTATCCCGACGTTTCCGTTCGATTGATGTTTGAATGGCCATTTGGCGATCGAGACGAATTTTAAATAGTTTTCACATCAAAGCAAACACACATGCAACAAATACATACATTCTGAACAAGGGCTCACAGCCTTGCTCACCAAAAGCCACAAAGGCCATGTTCTACAGTTCACGAGGCAACAAGTGGTTGCCCAGCAGTGGCAACATAGAGTGTTCTGCCTTTCAAAGGCCACCAGCAACGTACAGTTTGAGACTCAGGAAGGGCATCAAAAAGCCTCACGAAGACTTACCAAAATGGCACGAGTTTGCAGAGGTTTTCACTTAGGTGAGAGTTCAGCTATCATCTGCTTGATAATGTCATTGCACGATGCTTGAATCTTCCTGGTTTCTTCTTGTTCCTTGATTATAGACTTCAGATGTTGTACACACATGATTGCTTCTGAGTCAGCATGTTCCTTGGCCTTATTGCGCTCATCAAGCAGAGACTCCAGTTCTAGCCTCCTTTTTTTCTCAGCATCAAACAGAAGCTGAAGCTGAATCATTGGCGCGTTCGTATGGCTTGGAATCACACCTATGTTTTTCAGGAAACTAGAATTTCGATTGCCCCGACCCAGCACAGCAGCAACAACTTCAACAGCAGAAAGAGGCGCCTTGACACTGCCATCGGCTGCAGCAGATGGTTGCATCTCCCTTTCCATTTCAGCCTATAAAGCATGTGAAAGCAGAAGATGAAATAGCAGCTGAAGTAGAGTACAGGGTACATTGATATGACAAGGGATCTGCTTGTACAGAACTTAGATTGGAAACCATGCTGTAATGACAAGGGATCTGCCTGTACAAACATAGATGCAGATAGTAGATCACAATGATATGTGAAGAAGCAGATGACAATGAAGCAAGCATGCTTGTACATGAACTATCAGAATTAAGCATGCTTGTACATGGAACTATCAGAATTAAGCATGCATGTACATGAACTATCAGATAGGAGATCACAATGATATATGAAGAAGCATATATGCATGTATATGAACTATCAGAATTCACAAAGGTATACCTCAGAAGCTACCTAGAAGAATCTATTCAGATAAATTGTTGATTCCATAGATGTACAGAATTTTGAGGGACTTACAATTGCTGTTTTCACAGGCGAAGTGAATCCATGTTTCCTGAAGCTGAATTGAGTATCTTTGAACAATTGAAAGGCATTGGCTTTGGCTTCCATATTGTTGCAGATAACCTCGTAGCTACGAGAACCTGTGGCACCAGGGAACCGGACAGCCATTCTGCTCTGCCTGGCTTTCTGACAAGTCACCTACACAAACAAAGGGTATGAACAGATTAGCGACAGTCCAGATGATAAAATTGAAACAGTGGCAAGGTTGAGTGAACAAAGACAGACCTGATTCTGGGTTGTGGTCCATTTATCGACTAACTTGAACCAAACTGCTTGAGTAAAAGGATTCACTACATAAGGAGGTGTTCGTGCAAGCCTAGCCTTGTCATTACAATTGTCAAAATATGTTCTCTTCAGGAAATGGCGTCTTCGTCTTACACAGCTCTTTAGATTCATTAGAAGAGATCCACGGATCCAGGGGTCTTCAAGGTTCAAAACAAATCTTCCCTGAAACAAAAGAAAGAGCATTATTTAGTTTTATGAACAGCAATGGAATGAACTCGAAAGTTGGGTTCCAAAACTTACACAGACATGTTCGAAGTACCCCTGAAATATGTCACGTCTGCCCTTGTACTCTTTCCAGTGGGATAAGATAGGGACAGTTTCCTTCACAGCTAAAGAACACGCAGTAGCAAACATGGAAGCAATCCTTGGCTGCACTGGCCTTGTCTTTCCGGGAGGAATAACAATTCTGATCCTCCTGTCCTTCCTGTCCAGGTGGCCATGGCAAACTGCCTGCTCGCCTTGGGCAGCTTCCTGCTGGCGTTGGGGAGCTACCTGCTCGCCTTGGGCAGCTTCCTGCTGGCGTTCAGGAGTTGCCTCCTCGGCTTGGACAGCTTCCTGCTGGCGATGGGGAGTTGCCTCCTCGGCTTGGACCACTGGTCGCTTGAGTTCAGCATCTACCTTCTTTGCTTGGGCTGATAGCTTCTGTTGGGCTGCAGCCCCGTTACTCGTGGCGATGCGGATGCAGGGACTGCCTGCTCGCCTTGGGCAGCTTCCTGCTGGCGTTGGGGAGCTACCTGCTCGCCTTGGGCAGCTTCCTGCTGGCGTTCAGGAGTTGCCTCCTCGGCTTGGACAGCTTCCTGCTGGCGATGGGGAGTTGCCTCCTCGGCTTGGACCACTGGTCGCTTGAGTTCAGCATCTACCTTCTTTGCTTGGGCTGATAGCTTCCGTTGGGCTGCAGCCCTCGTTACTCGTGGCGATGCGGATGCAGGGACTGTCTGCTCGCCTTGGGCAGCTTCCTGCTGGCGTTGGGGAGCTACCTGCTCGCCTTGGGCAGCTTCCCGCTGGCGTTCAGGAGTTGCCTCCTCGGCTTGGACAGCTTCCTGCTGGTGATGGGGAGTTGCCTCCTCGGCTTGGACCACTGGTCGCTTGAGTTTAGCATCTACCTTCTTTGCTTGGGCTAATAGCTTCCGTTGGGCTGCAACCCTCGTTACTCATGGCGATGCGGATGCAGGGACTGCTGGCGGAGTCGATTTGATATTCTTCTTTAAGACCGGAGTCTCAGGTGTTGTGATGTCAACTATTTCTGCACTGACGCGCTTGCGATTGGAACCTGCAGCAGGTTTTGTTTGTGGATCTACCATGAATAATGATCTCAGAGTTAGGTACAAACATAACACTTGGTAAAAACCTATTACAGCTACAAAATAAGCTACTCACTTCCGGGTTACTTCTATATAGTGTATTTCATGTTATTAAATATAGGACTGGTATTGATTGTTATGTAGTTCTGATGAATTAAACAAGAGATACGAGTAATCTAATTTGTGGACCTAATAATGAAAACTGCTCCTAAGACTAATACAAGCTGGAAAATAAGCAAAAATTGACCATATGAACTCATTGTGGTTCTAACATGAATAAAGATCTAGCTCAAAATTAGCTACTAACATAACACTTGATAAGAACCTATTACAGCTACAAATTAGGCTACTCACTTTAGGGATTCTTCCATGGGGTGTATTTGTTGTTCTAAAATATAGGACTGGTTTTGATTGTTCTGTAGTACTGATGATGCAACAGGCATATATGAGTAATCTAATATCAAAGTTTGGAATAGCGGGCTATTCCATTTAGCGGCGGCTCCGACAGAAGCTATGAGAGACTATACAAGCATCAAACAGACGGAAATAATTGTATCAAAATTGCATTCGGGATTTAGGGCATTTTTCTTACTGCTTTCCAGGGCGGGAACCTTTACTCGTGGCCTCAAAGTGGGAGACATTGACAACGAAGTTGTCGCGAGGTTAGTGAGGAGCTGGACGACGATATGGCAGATCTTGACAGCGAGGTGGCAGATCCTGGAAGCGAGGTGGCAGATCTTGACGGCGACCTGGACGGCGAGGAGAAGATCTTGGCGGCTACCTGGATGGCGAGGTCGCAGATCTTGGTGGCGCAGATCTTGACGGCGAGCTGGACGACGAGGTGGCAGATCTTGGCGGCGACCTGGACGGCAGGTGGCAGGTCTTGGCGGCGCAAATCTTGGCGGCGAGTTGGACGACGAGGTGGCAGATCTTGGCGGCGAGCTGGAAGGCGAGGTGGAAGGCCTGGTAAGGCGAGGTACACGGCGAGGTGGACGACCGGGACGGCGAGGTGGAAGACCGGGACGGCGCGTGCTAGGGTTTGGGGGGAGGAGTGGAGATTTTGGACGAGGATAGGAAGAAAGGGATATGTCGATACGGGAGATGGGGAAATTTGGCGAAGGGGGTATAGGCAGCGACAAGTTCGAAATTTTGTGCGCACGCTGAAGGCGGCAAATTTTGGTGGATAATTTGGGTGGGTGGCGCGAAATTTGGTGGTTGTGCGGGAAACATTGCTGACCGTCGGATGCATGATGGAGCCATGTGTTAGGGTAGGATTATAGGTGGGATTCCAACGCACCGTAGCGCCATTTTTGTCAAAAACCCTAAGAAGTTGACCCCGAGGTCAACCGTGATCGGTCCCCTTATGCTTTTCTCCTTGGTTGTGTTAGGGTAGGTCAGATGAACATTTAAAACCAATGACTTAATTTGAGCCCATGTTTATCAAAGTGGGAGTTTACTTGTGTAAATTTACAATTGCTCAACCTTCGTACGAGATAACTGTGGTTTCTGAAGCTGGTCATGCATACCTAGGATTCTGATGTTGGTTTTCCAATTACCAACACACTCTTTTATGCATATATTCGGAATATACTTAGGATTTGGTGGGATTCTAGCATTTAGTCGAAACACCTGAATGCACACATGATTTTCTCCTTCGTTGTGTTAGGGTAGGTCAGATGAACATTTAAAACCAACTTAATTTGAGCCCAGGTTTATCAAGTGGGAGTTTACTTGTGTAAATTTACAATTGCTCAACCTTCGTACAAGATAACTGTGGTTTCTGAAGCTGGCTATGCATACCTAGGATTCTGATGTTGGTTTTCCAATTACCAACACACTCTTTTATGCATATATTAGGAATACACTTAGGATTTGGTGGGATTCTGGCGTTTAGTCGAAACACCCGAATGCACACATGATTTTCTCCTTGGTTGTGTTAGGGTAGGTCAGATGAACATTTAAAACCAATGACTTAATTTGAGCCTAGGTTTATCAAAGTGGGAGTTTACTTGTGTAAATTTACAATTGCTCAACCTTCGTACGAGATAACTGTGGTTTCTGAAGCTGGCCATGCATACCTAGAATTCTGATGTTGGTTTTCCAATTACCAACACACTCTTTTATGCATATATTAGGAATACACTTAGGATTTGGTGGGATTCTGGCGTTTAGTCGAAACACCCGAATGCACACATGCTTTTCTCCTTGGTTGTGTTAGGTAATTAGGTCAGATGAACATTTAAAACCAATGACTTAATTTGAGCCCAGGTTTATCAAAGTGGGAGTTTACTTGTGTAAATTTACAATAGCTCAACCTTCGTACGAGATAACTGTGGTTTCTGAAGCTGGCCATGCATACCTAGCTAGGATTCTGATGTTGGTTTTCCAATTACCAACACACTCTTTTATGCATATATTAGGAATACACTTAGGATTTGGTGGGATTCTGGCGTTTAGTCGAAACACCGAATGCACACATGATTTTCTCCTTGGTTGTGTTAGGGTAGGTCAGATGAACATTTAAAACCAACGACTTAATTTGAGCCCAGGTTTATCAAAGTGGGATTTTACTTGTGTAAATTTACAATTGCTCAACCTTCGTACGAGATAATGTGGTTTCTGAAGCTGGCCATGCATACCTAGGATTCTGATGTTGGTTTTCCAATTACCAACACACTCTTTTATGCATATATTAGGAATACACTTAGGATTTGGTGGGATTCTGGCGTTTAGTCGAAACACCCGAATGCACACATGCTTTTCTCCTTGGTTGTGTTAGGGTAATTAGGTCAGATGAACATTTAAAACCAACGACTTAATTTGATCCCACGTTTATCAAAGTGGGAGTTTACTTGTGTAAATTTACAATTGCTCAACCTTCGTACGAGATAACTGTGCTTTCTGAAGCTAGCCATGCATACCTAGGATTCTGATGTTGGTTTTCCAATTACCAACACACTCTTTTATGCATATATTAGGAATACACTTAGGATTTGGTGGGATTCTGGCGTTTAGTCGAAACACCCGAATGCACACATGATTTTCTCCTTGGTTGTGTTAGGGTAGGTCAGATGAACATTTAAAACCAACGACTTAATTTGAGCCCAGGTTTATCAAAGTGGGAGTTTAGTTGTGTAAATTTACAATTGCTCAACCTTCGTACGAGATAACTGTGGTTTCTGAATCTGGCCATGCATACCTAGGATCCTGATGTTGGTTTTCCAATTACCAACACACTCTTTTATGCATATATTAGGAATACACTTAGGATTTGGTGGGATTCTGGCGTTTAGTCGAAACACCCGAATGCACACATGCTTTTCTCCTTGGTTGTGTTAGGGTAATTAGGTCAGATGAACATTTAAAACCAACGACTTAATTTGAGCCCACGTTTATCAAAGTGAGAGTTTACTTCTGTAAATTTACAATTGCTCAAACCTTCGTACGAGATAACTGTGGTTTCTGAAGCTAGCCATGCATACCTAGGATTCTGATGTTGGTTTTCCAATTACCAACACACTCTTTTATGCATATATTAGAAATACACTTAGGATTTGGTGGGATTCTGGCGTTTAGTCGAAACACCGAATGCACACATGATTTTCTCCTTGGTTGTGTAAGGGTTGGTCAGATGAATATTTAAAACCAACGACTGAATTTGAGCCCAGGTTTATCAAAGTGGGAGTTTAGTTGTGTAAATTTACAATTGCTCAACCTTCGTACGCGATAACTGTGGTTTCTGAAGCTGACCATGCATACCTAGGATTCTGATGTTGGTTTTTCAATTACCAACACACTCTTTTATGCATATATTAGGAATACACTTAGGCTTTGGTGTGATTCTGGCGTTTAGTCGAAATACCCGAATGCACACATGATTTTCTCCTTGGTTGTGTTAGGGTAGGTCAGATGAACATTTAAAACCAACGACTTAATTTGAGCCCAGGTTTATCAAAGTGGGAGTTTAGTTGTGTAAATTTACAATTGCTCAACCTTCGTAGGCGATAACTGTGGTTTCTGAAGCTGGCCATGCATACCTAGGATTCTGATGTTGGTTTTCCAATTACCAACACACTCTTTTATGCATATATTAGGAATACACTTAGTATTTGGTGTGATTCTGGCGTTTAGTCAAACACCCGAATGCACACATGATTTTCTCCTTGATTGTGTTAGGGTAGGTCAGATGAACATTTAAAACCAACGACTTAATTTGAGCCCAGGTTTATCAAGTGGGAGTTTACTTGTGTAAATTTACAATTGCTCAACCTTCGTACGAGATAACTGTGGTTTCTGAAGCTGGCTATGCATACCTAGAATTCTGATGTTTGTTTTTCAATTACCAACACACTCTTTTATGCATATATTAGGAATACACTTAGAATTTGGTGGGATTCTGGCGTTTAGTCGAAACACCCGAATGCACACATGATTTTCTCCTTGGTTGTGTTAGGGTAGGTCAGATGAACATTTAAAACCAACGACTTAATTTGAGACCAGGTTTATCAAGTGGGAGTTTACTTGTGTAAATTTACAATTGCTCAACCTTCGTACGCGATAACTGTGGTTTCTGAAGCTGGCCATGCATACATAGGATTCTGATGTTGGTTTTCCAATTACCAACACACTCTTTTATGCATATATTAGGAATACACTTAGTATTTGGTGTGATTCTGGCGTTTAGTCGAAACACCCGAATGCACACATGATTTTCTCCTTGATTGTGTTAGGGTAGGTCAGATGAACATTTAAAACCAACTTAATTTGAGCCCAGGTTTATCAAGTGGGAGTTTACTTGTGTAAATTTACAATTGCTCAACCTTCGTACGAGATAACTGTGGTTTCTGAAGCTGGCTATGCATACCTACAATTCTGATGTTTGTTTTTCAATTACCAACACACTCTTTTATGCATATATTAGGAATACACTTAGAATTTGGTGGGATTCTGGCGTTTAGTCGAAACACCCGAATGCACACATGATTTTCTCCTTGGTTGTGTTAGGGTAGGTCAGATGAACATTTAAAACCAACGACTTAATTTGAGCCTAGGTTTATCAAAGTGGGAGTTTACTTGTGTAAATTTACAATTGCTCAACCTTCGTACGAGATAACTGTGGTTTCTGAAGCTGGCCATGCATACCTAGAATTCTGATGTTGGTTTTCCAATTACCAACACACTCTTTTATGCATATATTAGGAATACACTTAGTATTTGGTGGGATTTTGCCGTTTAGTCGAAACACCCGAATGCACACATGCTTTTCTCCTTGGTTGTGTTAGGGTAACTAGCGGAGTGGCCTGCGCAATTGCGCGGCTAGATTTTATATTGAACTTTTGAAATTAGGCATTGCTAAGAATACATGTACTTCAATACTTTTGAGATAAAATTTATACGATCTTCCATGAGAGTTGGTCTTAGATGTGTGTGTCTCATTATTATTTTTCTACATTGCGATCACATATTTTAAGCATACATTTAAGGATTATTGTAATTTTGCAACCCTGGATACTGACATGAACTATAGTTAGACATGCATGGCAAGTATATCTACTGACGTAGGTCAAGAAAAGAGTCGTTGGTTGCAGGCAAGAAGTCGCGGGTGGGGAATTTTGCAACTCTCTTTTATAAAATACTTAAGATCAATATATCACGCTCAAAATGAAGAACGGCTGCAATTATGTAGGTTATTTTGCAACTCCTTTCATACATATAATCTTGGTAACCGGAAGCAAGAGCAGTACTGCCCAATGGCATCATGGAGGACTGAGATTTTCATAACAACAACAAATTAAACTATTGGAAACTTACGTGGCAATGGACACGGAAACATGGTTCCCAACATTTGCACACCTGTTAAAAAGAAATTTGGAAGTTAGTTCAGACATGCCAATAATAAATCTTTAAGATCCTACATGCAGTTGCAGACAATACACGTTTTAATGTAAACAAAGAGGGCTGACCAACACGAAATCGCCACGGCGAAATTCAAAACTTAACATATGGAGGTTCTTTTGAAATAAGTTGCAACTTAGATGTAAAAAGGCAAGAGTTCGTAGAGTTAGTACTGCCTTATTACTGCGGAGCGTCTCATCGTCCCTGTGATACATCGATCAAAACATAAAGATGGTTACCATGGCCATGCTGTGTCTTCAGTATGCCGATCGTCCGTGCCTTACCTGCGCAGCATGATCACCCGGTCGTCGTTGCTCCTAGCTGCAGGCTGCCCTAGAGTTTGTTCAGAGTTGACGATCCATTTTGTTTGCATGCCACAGTCAATTGTATAATCCGAAGCTTGGTGTTTGTCTCACGCACGTGATTCTGCTTGCTGCAAATCGACTGCCGGCTTGACGGCGGGCTAAGCAATCGATGCGGCGGCGGCGCACGGTATGTAGCATATGCCGGCATGGTTACGAATCATGCATGCTTGATTTGACTGCACAGGCCTGGCCGGGAAGCTTGAAGCCAGCGTATATTACACATGAAAAATCAGTCGGTCACCTTATATGCTTGTCTTTTAACTTTGAGACCGATCTATCTTCTTAGGATAAGATTCTTATCCTCGTTTTCAATAGATTCGAATTGTAACTGTAATTTAGATTCTAACTGTGATTGCCTTAACCAAGTGGAATCTGCAAAGAAATCTTGGAAGAGAGATGTATACCTGATCATCTAACTGAATCACATACATACGCTTGTTGGTAATTTATGGATCATGTATAACAGGCTTTTAACGTGCTCACCTGTCTTCTGCTGCATGTATTAACGCCCTATGACACCTTGCCGCGTCAGCACTTTGTTGCTTAATGTCGTCGAGGAGCAATTTTGCTAGTCTCATCCTTAATAGGAGTACAACTTACTGGGAACTTTTGCTCTATTTTTCGTACGATGCATCCAGGCTAATTCTTAATTATCTGTGCAGAACGCATCAAGCACTCAAGGCAATACTTGTACCTATCAGCTATCGCACCAAATCTGCATGTGTGTGACTCCTGGCCCCCGGCGGGCTTCTTAGTCCTGACCAGGATGTGTCTAGCTTGCATGGATAATGCGTCAGCTCTTACACCATCAATCTGCAATTCTGCATGTCCGCCGGCGGACTTCTTTCCCGTCAGCTCTCGCACGATCCATCTACATGTGTCTGACTCCCGGCTGCCTTTTTTTCCTTCTAAAAAACTCCCAGCTGCCCTTCTATCCATGTTCTCGCACAATAATGCGCATCCGATGGAATTGGCTCTAAAGTCGAGTCTACGCTCGCAGATAAAGAAACTAATCAGAAGTTCCGAACCCGAGCTCTAGATCCGTCGTGGTACTTCTGCTCCTGGAGCCATCATCGACCCTAAACGCTACTTGGCCTTTCAGTGCCGTCGTTTATCGCCAGATCGATATCGCCATGGCCTGCCCACTTATCGCAAGATTGATATCGCCATGGCCGTCTCACATAGACTTTGCCGTAAATTCAGAGAAGTTGCTATCGTCCTCGCCCTGAACTCTCGGCGATATACAAATAGCAGGCGTCCTCGATGCGTGGTATCTCCGATGACGCTCCAGGAACGGAAGCCGACAAACGTATGCCGGACGGCCAGATTAAATCGGCATGGTTGTGCCGTTTCCATCTTATCTTTTCGACAATGCGTATATATATCCAGCTCGTGCACATCGCTTCTTCTCCTTGTCCTACTTCAATACGATCGGAGTCTCTCCTTCCATATTAGCGCCAGTCCTCCGTTAAAATCTAAGCCGTTCCTTAGTTATTGCTAAATCTAGACTGTTGATTGGTTGTTGTTTTAATAATATAATAGATTAGGTCATATGAACATTTAAAACCAACGACTTAATTTGAGCCCAGGTTTATCAAAGTGGGAGTTTACTTGTGTAAATTTACAATAGTTCAAACCTTCGTACGAGATAATTGTAGTTTCTGAAGTTTTCCAATTACCAACACACTCTTTTATGCATATATTACGAATACACTTAGGATTTGGTGGGATTCTGGCGTTTAGTCGAAACACCCGAATGCACACGTGATTTTCTCCTTGGTTGTGTTATGGTAGGTCAGATGAACATTTAAAACCAACGACTTATTTTGATCCCAGGTTTATCAAAGTGGTAGTTTACTTGTGTAAATTTACAATTGCTCAACCTTCGTACGAGATAACTGTGGTTTCTGAATCTGGCCATGCATACCTAGGATCCTGATGTTGGTTTTCCAATTACCAACACACTCTTTTATGCATATATTAGGAATACACTTAGGATTTGGTGGGATTCTGGCGTTTAGTCGAAACACCCGAATGCACACATGCTTTTCTCCTTGGTTGTGTTAGGGTAATTAGGTCAGATGAACATTTAAAACCAATGACTTAATTTGAGCCCAGGTTTATCAAAGTGGGAGTTTACTTGTGTAAATTTACAATTGCTCAACCCTCGTACGAGATAACTGTGGTTTCTGAAGCTGCCAATGCACACCTGGGATTCTGATGTTGGTTTTCCAATTACCAACACACTATTTTATGCATATATTAGGAATACACATAGGATTTGGTGGGATTCTGTCGTTTAGTCGAAACACCCGAATGCACACATGATTTTCTCCTTGGTTGTGTTAGGGTAGGTCAGATGAACATTTAAAACCAATGACTTAATTTGAGCCCAGGTTTATCAAGTGGGAGTTTACTTGTGTAAATTTACAATTGCTCAACCTTCGTACGAGATAACTGTGATTTCTGAAGCTGGCAATGCATACCTAGGATTCTGATGTTGGTTTTCCAATTACCAACACACTCTTTTATGCATATATTAGGAATACACTTAGGATTTGGTGGGATTCTGGCGTTTAGTCGAAACACCCGAATGAACACATGATTTTATCCTTGGTTGTGTTAGGGTAGGTCAGATGAACACTTAAAACCAACTTAATTTGAGCACAGGTTTATCAAGTGGGAGTTTACTTGTGTAAATTTACAATTGCTCAACCTTCGTACGAGATAACTGTGGTTTCTGAAGCTGGCCATGTATACCTAGGATTCTGATGTTGGTTTTCCAATTACCAACACACTCTTTTATGCATATATTAGGAATACACTTAGGATTTGGTGGGATTCTGGCGTTTAGTCGAAACACCCCTAATGCACACATGATTTTCTCCTTGGTTGTGTTAGGGTAGGTCAGATGAACATTTAAAACCAACGACTTAATTTGAGCCCAGGTTTATCAAAGTGGGAGTTTACTAGTGTAAATTTACAATTGTTCAACCGTCGTACCAGATAACGGTGGTTTCTGAAACTTGCCATGCATACCTAGGATTTTGATGTTGGTTTTCCAATTACCAACACACTCTTTTATGCATATATTAGGAATACTCTTAGGATTTGGTGAGATTCTGGCGTTTAGTCGAAACACCCGAATGCACACATGCTTTTCTCCTTGGTTGTATTAGGGTAGGTCAGATGAACATTTAAAACCAACTTAATTTGAGCCTAGGTTTATCACAGCAGAAATCTTAAAAAAAATTAGGGCATTTGACACAACATAAATATATATATATATGTATATATATATATATATATATATATATATATATATATGTGGTAGTTAAGATTCAAGCTTCAATCTTTTGAAAATGGGCAAAAGCTATCTTCAATTTGACACAACATCGATTGAGCGTGTGCCCTCCCCGAGCGCGCCTCATCGTCGCCGCCGCATCCAACACTAATTTCAACAACAAAAAAAGCCACCGGGTCATCAGTCGCGGCGGCGCCACTACTCGCTATCGGAGAAGGCGAAGGCCCGGTTGAGGCGCTGGCGGCGCCGCACCTCCTCCCACTCCCGCGCGCGAGCGGTGTGCTCGGCGTCCTGCCGGAGACCCTGCTCCTGATGCACCTCGTTCATCACCTCCTCATACTCGGCATCCACATGACGACGCTTCTTCGCGTGGCGCTGCGAGCGCACGGACTTTGCCAGAACGCGCGCTCCAGCTCGTCGGGGTCGACGATCTTGATGAGCTCGTCACCGTCGTCGGTGGAGAACGAATCGATGCTTGAGTAAGACTCATCATCGCTAGACTCGACAGAGGATGCCGGCAGCGGTGGCGGTGGGGCAGGCGCGCGAGGACCCAGCATCTCCACCGTGGCGTCGCGGCGGTGGGGCAGGGGAATTGGGCCTGGGGGTGCGCAAGCCGTTCCAGTTCGTTAAGCGGCGGTGGCCATGCCTGTGGCCCACATCCGAGTGGCGGAGGCGGAGCTTCTACCCGTCGTCGCTTGCGGAAGGAGAACCTCCACCGCTCCCGGATGCGGATGACATGGAGCTAGGAGGGGATCAGGCGAGAACGAAGAGTACGGAGGAGTCAATAACTTTGGGTCTAAATTTGGTCGATGATTCGGCGGGAAATGCTGCTCTTCTGGCGCGCCTTCGTACGAGATAACTGTGCTTTCTGAAGCTAGCCATGCATACCTAGGATTCTGATGTTGGTTTTCCAATTACCAACACACTCTTTTATGCATATATTAGGAATACACTTAGGATTTGGTGGGATTCTGGCGTTTAGTCGAAACACCTGAATGCACACATGATTTTCTCCTTGGTTGTGTTAGGGTAGGTCAGATGAACATTTAAAACCAACGACTTAATTTGAGCCCAGGTTTATCAAAGTGGGATTTTACTTGTGTAAATTTACAATTGCTCAACCTTCGTACGAGATAACTGTGGTTTCTGAAGCTGGCCATGCATACCTAGGATCCTGATGTTGGTTTTCCAATTACCAACACACTCTTTTATGCATATATTAGGAATACACTTAGAGTTTGGTGGGATTCTGGAGTTTAATCGAAACACCCGAATGCACACATGCTTTTCTCCTTGGTTGTGTTAGGGTAATTAGGTCAGATGAACATTTAAAACCAACGACTTAATTTGAGCCCACGTTTATCAAAGTGGGAGTTTACTTGTGTAAATTTACAATTGCTCAAACCTTCGTACGAGATAACTGTGGTTTCTGAAGCTAGCCATGCATACCTAGGATTCTGATGTTGCTTTTCCAATTACCAACACACTCTTTTATGCATATATTAGGAATACACTTAGGATTTGGTGGGATTCTGGCGTTTAGTCGAAACACCGAATACACACATGATTTTCTCCTTGGTTGTGTTAGGGTAGGTCAGTTGAACATTTAAAACCAACGACTTAATTTGAGCCCAGGTTTATCAAAGTGGGAGTTTACTTGTGTAAATTTACAATTGCTCAACCTTCGTACGAGATAACTGTGGTTTCTGAAGCTGGCCATGCATACCTAGAATTCTGATGTTGGTTTTCCAATTACCAACACACTCTTTTATGCATATATTAGGAATACACTTAGGATTTGGTGGGATTCTGGCGTTTAGTTGAAACACCTGAATGCACTCATGATTTTCTCCTTGGTTGTGTTATGGTAGGTCAGATGAACATTTCAAACCAACTTAATTTGAGCCCTGGTTTATCAAGTGGGAGTTTACTTGTGTAAATTTACAATTGCTCAACCTTCGTATGAGATAACTATGGTTTCTGAAGCTGGCCATGCCTACCTAGGATTCTGATGTTGGTTTTCCAATTACCAACACACTCTTTTATGCATATATTAGGAATACACTTAGGATTTGGTGGGATTCTGGCGTTTAGTCGGAACACCCGAATGCACACATGATTTTCTCCTTGGTTGTGTTAGGGTAGGTCAGATGAACATTTAAAACCAACGACTTAATTTCAGCACAGGTTTATCAAAGTGGGAGTTTAGTTGTGTAAATTTACAATTGCTCAACCTTCGTACGCGATAACTGTGGTTTCTGAACTGGCCATGCATACCTAGGATTCTGATGTTGGTTTTCCAATTACCAACACACTCTTTTATGCATATATTAGGAATACACTTAGGATTTGGTGGGATTCTAGCGTTTAGTCGAAACACCCGAATGCACACATGATTTTCTCCTTGGTTGTGTTAGGGTAGGTCAGATGAACATTTAAAACCAACGACTTAATTTGAGCCCAGGTTTATCAAATTGGGAGTTTACTTGTGTAAATTTACAATTGCTCAACCTTCGTACGAGATAACTGTGGTTTCTGAAGCTAGCCATGCATACCTAGGATCCTGATGTTGGTTTTCCAATTACCAACACACTCTTTTATGCATATATTAGGAATACACTTAGGATTTGGAGGGATTCTGGCGTTTAGTCGAAACACCCGAATGCACACATGCTTTTCTCCTTGGTTGTGTTAGGGTAATTAGGTCAGATGAACATTTAAAACCAACGACTTAATTTGAGCCCAAGTTTATCAAAGTGGGAGTTTAGTTGTGTAAATTTACAATTGCTCAAACCTTCGTACGAGATAACTGTGGTTTCTGAAGCTAGCCATGCATACCTAGGATTCTGATGTTGGTATTCCAATTACCAACACACTCTTTTATGTATATATTAGGAATACACTTAGGATTTGGTGGGATTCTGGCGTTTAGTCGAAACACCGAATGCACACATGATTTTCTCCTTGGTTGTGTTAGGGTAGGTCAGATGAACATTTAAAACCAACGACTTAATTTGAGCCCAGGTTTATCAAAGTGGGAGTTTATTTGTGTAAATTTACAATTGCTCAAACTTCGTACGAGATAACTATGGTTTCTGAAACTGGCCATGCATACCTAGGATTCTAATGTTGGTTTTCCAATTACCAACACACTCTTTTATGCTTTTCTCCTTGGTTGTGTTAGGGTAGGTCAGATGAACATTTAAAACCAACTTAATTTGAGCCTAGGTTTATCACAGCAGAAATCTTAAAAAAAAATAGGGCATTTGACACAACATAAATATATATATATATATATATATATATATGGTAGTTAAGATTCAAGCTTCAATCTTTTGAAAATGGGCAAAAGCTAGCTTCAATTTGACACAACATCGATTGAGCGTGTGCCCTCCCCGAGCGTGCCTCATCGTCGCCGCCGCATCCAACACTAATTTCAACAACAACAAAAAAGGCCACCGGGTCATCTGCCGCGGCGGCGCCACTACTCGCTATCGGAGAAGGCGAAGGCCTGGTTGAGGCGTTGGCGGCGCCGCACCTCCTCCCACTCCCGCGCGCGAGCGGTGTGCTCGGCGTCCTGCCGGATACCCTGCTCCAGACGCACCTCATTCATCACCTCCTCATATTCGGCATCCACATGACGACGCTTCTTCGCACGGCGCTGCGAGCGCACGGACTTTGCCAGAACGCGCGCTCCAGCTCATCGGGGTCGACGATCTCGATGAGCTCGTCACCGTCGTCAGTGGAGACCGATTCGATGCTTGAGTAAGACTCATCGTCGCTAGACTCGACAGAGGATGCCGGCAGCGGTGGCGGTGGGGCAGGCGCGCGAGGACCCAGCATCTCCACCGTGGCGTCGCGGCGGTGGGGCAGGGGAATTGGGCCTGGGGGTGCGCAAGCCATTCCAGTTCGTTAAGCGGCGGCGGCCATGCCTGCGGCCCACATCCGAGTGGCAGAGGCGGAGCTTCTCCCCGTCGTCGCTCGCGGAAGGAGAACCTCCACCGCTCCCGGATGCGGATGACATGGAGCTAGGAGGGGATAAGGCGAGAATGAAGAGTACGGAGGAGTCAATAACTTTGGGTCTAAATTTGGTCGATGATTAGGCGGGAAATGCTGCTCTTCTGGTGCGCAACGCGAATCTGAAACATCGAATCTCTTCCTCTTGACAAGTTTTATGTACGGGTACTTTCACGAAAAAATGTAATAATATGAAGATTAATTTAATATAAACCTTCACCAAAACCCTAACACTGTATGGATGGAATATGTGTTGCATGAGTTTTTTCTACTCCATTTGGACATTATCACACCAAAACTTGCTTGTAAAAGAGATCGAAATGACACTACATATAGATGGAAGTGTGGGAGTTAAGTTGTGTATTAACTATTAAGCAACGTTGGGGATATCGCTTATCGCTAACTTATCGGCCTACCAAAGATAACAGGTAAATCGGCCGATTTATCGGCATATCAGCTGGCTTATCGGCCAATTTATCTTACCGGTCAGACAGTGATAAGAGATAAATCGGCCGAGTAATCGGCATATCGCACTAGTAAAGAACGACACATCCGATACCCCTCTATGGAAACGGCACGAGTTAGGCGACAGAGAATCGTGACTTTAGCGTTGCGGACGAGGCCTGGTAGAGGCTGGTCCATCAACATTGGTTACGGAGGATTTTATATCTCCGTTACCAAATATATCGGCAACGGTCATAAATTCATCTCCGTTTCCAATATGTGTCTCTATGGCAACAGTTGTTTATGTATATCCGTTTGCGATGTGCTTGGTAAATTGCAGTTCCAAACTAGAAGCGCGCCTGTTCAATGCGGCTTAATTCACGAGGGATTGGAACCGCCTGCTCGACGCTAACAAAATGTGACTGGAACCGCGCGAAGCCAGGCAGGTCCCGCATTCTCCCCTTCGTTCTCTCCCACGTTCTCTACCACACTAGCACAACCGCCATGGTGGAACCCTGGTGGCAGAACGAGGAAGTCCCGAGCGACGACGCGAGCGCTGAAGACCGCGGTGAAGTTCCATGGTGTGATCAAGACGGGCCGCCGGACTCGGACCCTGACGACTCGGACCCGCCATCTTCACGCTCTGGAGAAGACGACTCCGATGACTCGGACCCGTCGTCTTCACGCGAAGGAGAATACAACTCCGAAGAGGACGAGTAGACGGCAGAAGAGGAGCCGGAGGACCTGCCGGAGTCGTATTCTAACCAGGAAGAATACGATACCGACGACGAGGAGGAGGAGGAGGAGGCGCCGGAGGAGGAGGCATCGGGGGAGGCGCCGGAGGAGGAGGCACCGGAGAAGGACGTGCCGGAGGAGGACGCGCCGGAGAAGGAGGATCACGCTCCGGAGAAGGAGGCGCGAGAGGAGGATTCGCCAGAGAAGGACGCACGGTCAGAGACGGAGGAGCACGAGCCGGAGGAGGAGGAGGAGCACGCGCCTGAGGAGAAGGCAACCGGCAAGAAGCGACGCCACGCCGCGGATGACAATGGCGCGGAGGTAGGGCGTAAGAAGAACAAGTAGAGTAGAGTAGATAGATAGTTCAATTCTACCGTATCGATCCTTCGTAAGTAGGTCCAGTGTGTCAGTGAAGAGATAAAAGGCAACGGTTGTTTATTGCCTCCGTTTGCGATGTTAGTGCTATATATGTGCCACTGCGGCAACCCTAATGCTCTCGCTCTCACTCTCACTCCACAGTCACAGTGTGGCGGCGGCTTCCAGCAGCACACCAGATCTAACCCTTATCTTGCAGATCTGAGCGGCGCGTCCGGCCGGCATCGCCGCCGTTCATCTTCCCCCAGCGACGTGTCGGCGAGCTGCCGCGCATCTTCCCCCAGCGGCGCGTCGTGAGCCGCCGCGCATCTTCCCCGAGTATGTCGCCGATGCGGATCTACTGGTCTATTGCCGTGCATCTTCCCCGGGTATGTCGCCGACTTGATCTTACATTTTGTTTAAAGTAGCACAGAAAACTTGTCTAGTATTTGAAGTCTAGTATTGTGTTATGTCTAGTATTGTAGTACTGTCGATGATGAATACGCCCCTCGACACTAGATCTTATATTTTATTTAAAGTAGCATCTACCGATCTAGTATTGTAGTACTGTCTAGTATTGTAGTATTGTGTTCTGTCTAGTATTGTAGTACTGCCGATGATGAATACACCTCTCAACACTAGATCTTACATTTTATTTAAAGTAGCATAGAAAACTTGTCTAGTATTTGAAGTCTAGTATTGTGTTGTGTCTGTTTTTAGTACTGCCGATGATGAATACATCCCTCAATACTAAATCTTGCACTATTTTAAGTCTACTAGGGTAAATTAATTTCAACGCTTTGTAGTACTACCGATGATGAATAGATCCCTCACTAATAGTAGTACCGATGATGAATAGATTAATTTCAACCCTTTGTCAATGTGCTAATCCTCATTATGGTTTTGTGTAGCTAGTGTATGAAGTAATAGTATATTTCGGCGACAATGCATAAAAATGGTGAGGCAATTGAAGGTAACATCACCTTCAAGCTCTGCCTCCAAATCGTTTCGATCGGACAGCAAGCACAGGGACATAGGCGCTTAAGGTGTAAACTGTTTTCATTTTAAATTGTATTTTATGTCATGTAGCATCATATTTTGCTCTTTTCTAACTAGACATCCATGTATTTTATATGCAGAAACACCATGCAGATCCAAACAAGATTTAAAAGAGCTAAATACAAAGTGGGATCATATCCGTGAACCGTCGATGTTGTGACGTTTCGCTGCACTGTTCAAAACACTTTTTTAATTAAGAGTGTCTTGGACAGTGTGGCCGAAATGTCACAGCGGTGACGCTATTATATTTCGGTGACACCGTCCAAGATGGAGTTGGAGAAGAGTGGAGTGTCATAAAAGTTAAGTTTAGGGAGGCATGAGAATGATAGGATTAGTGAGGCATGTGTAACTCATCTTTTGATGCTATGTAATGATGACAATTCTTATATACGTTATGAATGGATTTGCTAGCAACTTTGTACTTCTGCTATGAGATTTTGAATGTCAATTGGCAAGCGCATTGCTGCTGTAGGCTTCTGAACAAATCTCAATGCAAACGAGTAAAATAGAATCTCCGTTACTGATGCACCGATACATCAGAAACGGAGATTGGTCGGCAACCGTAGCCAACTTAGGCCTCATCGGTGACGGTTTTTTGCCTCCGTTACCGATGAAGGCCTTCACATCAGTGACAGGGTCGGGGACACGAACCCTTTCTCCGTTGCCGAAGGGGTTTTTGGCCCGTTTCTGATGTGTCGTTCTGTACTAGTGCCGGAAGATATCTTGAACAGTGGTATTAAGTGCAGAACCTTCGTACGGGATAAGTGTCGTATGTGAAGCGAGCCACACCTAGGACTTTTATATTGGGTTTTTCAATGTACCAACACACTTATGAACGTTTAAAAACCACTTTGAGCCTATGTTATCACATGACTCCATCCGGTACACCCAAAGTGGGGGCTTTGCCCTACGAGGGACAAAAACTTCACGCGGGGTAAGTTTTGTTCGTGAAGTGGGTTAGACCCTATATGAATTGGATCTTGGATAACACCACCTACCAACACCCACTCTTATACACACACACACATGTGGTCAACATATCGTCATCTCCCCCTTTGTCCGACCTCGGGAGGAGGTATATAGACAATGTACTTTTATCCTTCGTTGTGTTAGGGTAGGTCATATGAACATTTAATTTGAGCCAATGTTATCACATGTGTGACTCCATCCGGTGCACCTGAAATGGGCGTTTAGTTGTGTAAGGAGATCTCTTGTGTAAGTGCAGAACCTTCGCACATGAGAAGTGTCGTATGTTAAGATTTTGATGTTGTCATTTCCAATGTACCAACACACTCGTGTGCATATATCCGACACACCGTAGCGCCATTTTCATCGAAACCCTAGGAAATTGACCAAGTAGTCAACCGTGACCGGTCTCGATAGGGTTGGACCAGTGGCGGAGCTACGACATTTGGAACCAGGGGTGCCTAGAGGGTGTCATAGTACCTAAAAAGTATTTTCGGCGGTGCATATATATGTGGTGGAAAATAATATTTACAAATAAAAAATCTTCACGGGGTGTGTTGTAGTGCACCCCCAAGGCAAGCTTTGGATCCGCCCGTTGGGTAGGTAGGTCAGATGCCCCGAAGGCAAGCCTTGGATCCGCCCGTTGGGTAGCTAGGTCAGATGAACATTAATCCAAACATCGTTTGACCGCCCGCCTTCCTCCCGAGCGTCCCCTCCCCACCAACCTCGCCGCCGGCCTCCATGAGCGCGCGCGCATCCACGCCGCCGCATTCACCCCAGCGTCCTCCCGAGCTCGTGCCCCACTCCCCGCCACCAGCCTCCGTTAGCGCGCACCGGCGCACCGCAGCCCTCCCCGAGCGTGCGCCCCCTCCCCGTCGTCGGCCTTCCCAACGCGCCACGTCGTGGGCCTCCCGGAGGTATGACGAGCTCTCCCCACCCAACGCCACCCCGTGCTCGTTGCCCTCGCAATTTTGACGAAATGTTTATGAGAGTAATATTATTTAATTTAGGTGTCTAATAATTATGTTTATCGTGATGCTCCTTTATTATGCTATTAATTTAGTTTGTAATGTTTGATATATATAGTGCCGGTACGTTCACGATGGTTTCGACTTCCGTCGGCTACCCTAACGTCGAGTATTCGGACGTGGTATATTCTCTTTACAAATTAGTAATTTCATTTTGAGTGTCCACAAAATCACGCCGATAAAATTTGACATAGATTTGTTTATTTAGGATTCCATATGTGAACCGGATGTGCACCGATTTGCAATTGGTTGTTGCGAGGTTAAATATTGTTGAAGAGGAAAACAATGAGTTGAAAGAAAAACTGAACAATCTAGCAGAAAAGAAAATGTTATTGGAGTTGTCTGCTGCTGACCATTGATGTTCTGAAGACCAAGTTGGAACATAAAATGTTATTGGAGCTGTCTGCTGCCGATACCATTGATGCTCTGAAGATCAAGTTGGAGGAATACCGGCTGAAGCTTCGAAAGATGAGAAGATATGTCATCCATAAGGAGGCTTGGTTTCATTATGCAGTTGGATCCATTGTCACCTTAGCTGCGATTTTTTTCGGAGTCGTTATTTTATTTGGGCTCAGTAGATGATTGTATCTTAGGATAAGGAGGCTTGGTTTCATTATCGCTTCAAGTTGAGACATTGTTGCGCTTGCAATTGGTCTGTTTGTTCTAATTGGGCATTGTAAGTAGATTTGGGTAGATGTATATGTTCTATCAAATATGTAACCATTAATTGGTCTACACTCAATATTATACACGTATATGTTCAACCTAAAAGCTTCTGACCATGCATCTTTATCCTCATCAGATGGACAGAAGTGTCACTACTACCATGAAGCTCTTTCAATAACTAATGCTAGCTCCACCCTTCACGCCCAGCCAGTGCCACCGCCTCACTCACCTATCCCGCTCCAAACATCTGTCCCACACCTAGAAAACCCCACCGCCGAGGAAGCTCCTTCTTTTTCCTCTCTCTCTCCGCCGGCTGCAATGGAGGACGAGGCGAGCCTAGATCCCTTCATCATCATCCGCTCCAACGCCCACAAAACGCCACTGATGCATGCCCAAAAAAACCGACTGCAGCGCGGCCAAAAAACCCCATTGCCGAGCTGGTTCCCTGTCTCACCGCCGGCTGAGATGGAAGACGAGACGGCGAACAAGCGGATTCGGGTCGAGGCAGGCCTCGACTTCTTCAACCTCCGCTTCCTCCCCACCAAATCTGGCGTGCGACCACCGTCCTCTCCAAACGGTGGCGCTTCCTCTGGCGGTCCGTCCCCTCAACCTCACCGTCGATGATGGGATCTGCCACATGGATCACGAACGACTCACCGCAGTCTCCAACATCCTCGCCGCGCACCCTGGACCAGTCAAATGCCTTGCCATCCGAGGTTTCCGTTCCAACTACATGGCCGCTGGCAAGGTCGACCAATGGTTCCAATCCCCTGCCCTACATGGCCTCGAGGAGCTCATGGTCGAAGTTGGGCTACAGTTGTTCACTCTGCTGCAATCTATGATCCGCCTATTGCCCACCCTGATACGCGCTAGGTTTGCTCATGCATTATTCCCCTGTTTGATGCCGCCCCGGGCTTCTTCTCCCTCATCTCAAGCGGCTCATCCTCTATGACGTCGGCACCTATAAGGAGGCCATCGAGCGGCTGCTCGACGGCTGTACTGTGCTCGAGGCACTACAGCTCGATGAGGTGCACGGGTTCGACGGTAACATCCATATCGTCTCGACGACTCTGCGAACGACTGGGTTCGTCTGCTGGTCAAGCTCCAGATCAATTTTCCAGCTTAGCAGTCTGGTGATTGAGAACGCCCCTTTACTTAAGAGGTTGAGTGTATTTAGTCCAATATGTCGAACATCAATCTGGGTCATTAATGCTCCGAAATTGACATTGCTGGTCTACTCTGGTGGTGGTTTCTGCTCCAAACTTGTTATTGGATCCATAACCCTTAGGGTAAATAGTCCTCTTGATGTATGTTCGGTGTTCTTGATATTCTCCCTACTTGCCACTGCCGTATTTTACTTATTTTCTTGATCCATGTTCAGTGTTGTGTACAAAGTGATTCACGAAAGCTCGACCTTGCCTCTGCACACAGTGAAGATCTTGGCACTAAGATCTACTGGCCCCAATATGGAAGAAGTTGTAGGCTTCCTTAGATGCTTTCATGCACGGAGAAGCTACACATCGAGGTGAGCTATCTTTTCAGTTAGTAACAGTAGTAACATAGTCTTAAAATTCCTGTGATTGATAAATAATTAGTAGTACAGTTTCCACGTACTCACCTGCATCTTCTTTCGATCCATGTAGGCACTATATATACTTATGTTTTCTTCTTTCGCAGACAACAAAAGGCCCGAAAGTTAAAAATGCGCTGCAGTATGACATGAACAATCCCATCGAATGCCTTGATCGCCATCTCACAGAAATTACTCTGAAAGACTATGGAGGAACCGGACCTGAGGTTAAGTTCGCCAAGTTCTTTGTTCTGAACGCAAGGGCGCTCAAGCTAATGAGACTCGACGTCGATGAAGACAAAGGTGATGGATGGTTAACAAGAATTCGGAAACAGCTAAAGCTGAGGCACAAAGCTTCTACAGAAGCTGAAATTCATTTTGAAGATATAGTTATAGACTTAATGAGTAATGTTAATCTCATACATGACTTCTCAGATCCCTTTGCAGAATCATTGAACTGGAGGGGATGGTATGTGTAATATCAGTTCGAACCTTGTCATATTTTAAAAACCTTTTAGTCTTTGTGGTACATGTTTATGCCCTAGAGTAAACGTGGCTCTGCCATTTGTTTGTTAATGTATTATATGTTTTTATGAATGTGCATTATCATTTTCTGAATGCCCATCCGTCGGTCGGTAATTACCACTCGTGTTGTAAATGTGGGAGGCAAAGGGGCGGCTTGGCATTGCACGGCCGGAGGCGAGAAGGCATGCAGCGGTTCCTTCCCTCCCACTATTTATTCTCAACTTCCACGCCCCATTAATTGCGGTTTCTCCAGCGCATTTCTTCCCTCTCCTCTTCTCAGTTCTGTTCATCGTCCCCTTCCTCTCGATCAGCGCCATGGACACCTTCACGCACAAGCGCACGTTCCGTATCCACGAGAAACCTCGACATGTTCGAGAGTTTGCTTGAAGGGGTAGAGGACAGGTTCATGGGACTAGACCTTGAGTACACGAAGGAAGATCCGAACCATGAAGTCACACAAGAGGTCAATCGGGAGAACCTTGAGTACATGAAGGTTTAATCTTGCTATACTCCTCTCTATATATATTTGTACTTTTGCATGCCATGTACGACATCAATCGGGAGAACCTGGCCGCGCTTCTATTCGTGTGAATTTAACTGATGGGCATGCCCTGTGTGCATGCTCTTTGTGTTTCAACTGATGTCCATACGATGTGTGCATGCTCGTGTTGAACTGATGTTTTACGTAAATCTGCGACGTTCTACGTGACAAAAATCTCCACAGAATGTGGTAGTGAGACGAAAATCTGCGACGTTCTTCGTGATAAAGACAGTATCGTCGAAGGAAACTGGGCGCAAGCTGGCCTAATGGGCCGGGGACGAAAATCCACGACGTAAAATATGCGAACCGTCGCAAGCAACCGGCCCATTACTGGGAAAACCAAAACGTCGAGAGCATTTTCAACTTTTTAGCCCACCGTGACGAAAACACTCGACGTTATCAGAACGTCGCAGAAAAAACGTGGTAGATCACCGGATTTTTGGTAGTGGCCATCTGAAAAAATAGGAAATTCGGGATATTTTCTGTTAATTATTGATCTTCAGAAATATGGTGTCTTGACGGTCCTTTTTCCAGCAGAATCCTGACTCCGGCGATTCATTCTCCAATAATCATCAAACATGCAAAATAGGTAAAAATAACATAAGTATCATCTCTAAATATGAAATATATCAATGAATAACAGTAAATTATGATATAAAATAGTGAAAATTTACGTATCAACTCCTAACAAGCTTAGACCTCGCTTATCCCCAAGCGAAAGCTGAACTCGGTAAACAAGACCACGGGTTTATGGAGTGAAGTGTCGATAAACAAAATACGGACAAGAAGCATCACATTTGTTAATACACAAGTCATCTTAGATAGCAACTTCCCTTCATATAACTTAACTTGAAACGAGTAAAGGGAATCACAATAAGGTTCATAGAGAAAATCATAATTGGTGATGGCAAACTTTTGTTCTTGGTCAGAGAACAATTACAGATTGTACTTATCTTTCGAGCAGAGTCTTTATATCAGAGCTTATATTGCAAAACTTACATGCTCAATCATAACAGTCTCCTTACAGTAATTGATAACTTTCAAAGTTATATTCATTCAGATAAAAGCTTTGTGCTAAACAAGGAAACATAAAAGACATTGTCGGGGGAATACCTAATTGAGTATGAGCCGACGTACGAACTTATCAAGACATAAGCTGGTGGAGACTTATCAAGACATAAGCTGTTGGCGCGGCTTAACTGGCGCGGCTTATCTGCCGTGGCTTAACTGGCGCGGCTTATCTGGCGCGGCTTAACTGGCGCGGCTTATCTGGCGCGGCTTAACTGGCGCAGGCTTAACTGGCGCAGACTTAACTGGCGCAGGCTTATCTGGCACATGCTTATCTGGCAGGAGAACACATAACTTGGAAGACACGAAATTACATTACTTAGTCTCCAAGTTGGACTTCGGCTCATACTTTCCTTGGGAGAGAAGTTTCCTTGTAACCTTGCGAGCCATCGTCTTTATAAGGTGGACTCCAAGGGCCTAGAACCCCAAGAAAAAAAGCTCTCATACATCCAGAGAGAGGCAATTCGTTACCTCGATCGCCAACCCCTTGTAACACCATATTCATATCAATATCAATCTAGGATAGGTGGACGTAGGTCTTTACCTCACATTGAGGGGCCGAACCTGGGTAAAAAACATTGTCTTCTCGTGCCCTGCGATCTTTAGCTCGGAGACGCTTGACTCACGTAATCCCACACCTACGAAGTCATCCATGACATCTGACGTGACAAACCCACGACAGTTGGCGCCACCATGGGGCCTGCGGTCAAGAGCGTCATGTTCCGCGCTGGATCTGTGCCAGGGACGGAGGATCTCGTCGTCGATTCAAGCTCGGCGACTTTAACATCGCGCCGGTCTAAACGATTCGGCGGTATCAACATCTACATCAAGATCTACCTCAATCTCGAATAGAAAGCATGGAGAAATTCGACCGCGCGATTCGGGGCTCAACTTCAACAACGCCCCTCACGCGCGGGTTACAGGACAGTAGCAACGCCCATATGGCGGACATCATCAGCGGCGACTCGAAACTCATCTCG
Organism: Poa pratensis; assembly: GCA_947311845.1. Taxonomy (NCBI): domain Eukaryota; kingdom Viridiplantae; phylum Streptophyta; class Magnoliopsida; order Poales; family Poaceae; genus Poa; species Poa pratensis. The sequence continues at coordinate 56,375,072 of CAMZMU010000035.1, forward strand.
ATGATCCCTTCGGTGGAAAGATGCGAAATCGAGTTTCCTAGCAGCTGTCCAAAGAGCAACGGATTCCAACGGTTAGATCTCCGTGGCCGACTCAAACACTGAAGCCCTGTCGAAAGCTGACGGAACTCTGCGGGACTTTGGAAAAATAATTATCGAGGTCGACTCGGACATCAATTCGAAGATCCCTCCAGTGAAAACCTGCGGAATACAATCTTCAAGCCCTCCGACAAGTTTGAGACAATTCCAACGGTTAGATCTCCGTCGGCGACTCGTGCACTACAGCAAGTTTTGTGTCTGTGCAAATTCGCGAAATCAGGAAAGGCAGAATTTTCCACGAAGCAGCACAAGTCCAAACCTGGAACCAGACAAGGAAAGAGAAGGAATTACGTACCAACTACTCAACTGCTCCTGGTTGTACTCGCACCCGGATTAGGGAAAGTGACCAAAAAAGGAAAAGAAAAAGTGATAAGAGCTGATAGCTCGCTATTTTGCTGCGTGGGCGAGTCATAAGGGCAAAGAAAGAAAAATCAGAGCAAAGAAGCTACCACGAGACTGCGTTTTCCTAAAAGGCCAAAGGCCCTGCACCATTATTGAATCATGCAAGAAAAAAGAACGCGGATCGAGGAAGTAATCAAGGAAAAAAGGGATAGTCTTTGATGATTGCGCGACTCGTCAGCGAGCAGCTCAAAATTCTGAACGCGACTTCAAAGATCAGTTCGACCTCTTTGAGTCGCACATGGATGGACAAGAGAAAAAGAATACCCAGAAACAGTCAAGGCGCTAACTCTTCCTCACCTGAGAGACGTGGCTTCCGAGATCAGCTGGACAATCTGCTCCTCCAACCAATTACTACCAAGATGGATAGGCCATACGTGAAGATCACAGCACTACCAATGAGCCGCGGACAAGATCTTGCTGAAAATTAATGACTTCCGGCTCACGTATGAAGGGTTGGGAAAGAGACTTGTCTGCTACCCCGCCTTGAATCTGTCACGGGTAAAATACATGCGAGCGCTGCCAACAACATATATATCAGGTGACATCATTCCAATGTTATACTCTTATAACTAATTACTGTGCACCTTCAGCTATTATTACTACATTGATACGCGATAATTTGCCGAACAACATTATTGACTGTTCATGAGGCATCTGCATGCTTGGATCGTGCGTTCATGACATCGCCATAACCTTTTATCTGTTTACATGCATGCGCTCGGTGCACACACCTTTGGTTCCTTATCAGTTTCATTATATATTTAAAGTTATCAATTATTTTATCATACTTATTAATCTTCCATCTTTGTGAGGTATAATATGAAACTGCGGGAGGACAACCAAGCCTACATGACAGGTTTATTAATGAGTTCAAACACACGGCGGCTCATATCATCATCGACGCCACGATAATAAGAACAAGATAAGTCACTTTCGCGCCCAAATTTTGCAGCCTTTTACTTTTATCAATAAGATTAAGTTTACCTTCGAGTTTATCTCGAGGACTGCATATCTATTTTATCAAGCTCATTATTAATGTCTTTGCAATCCATATTAAGTCATGTCGCAGACTTTAAATTCATATCAGCTTTTGTAGATTTAATTACATCTACTTCCCAATACATTCGTCAAATTAGAGTTCTTTATAACTCGCATTGCAAAGTCTAGCTATTTACAGCTTGCATTGAATATCAAGATCACCACTACGTGTTCAAGCATTGATATTTGGCGATTCATTTGTCATCCTATGACTTATCATTATATCAATTTATGACTAATCATTATATAATCTCATGATTTATCATCATATCATTTTATTAATCATCATTAACTTATTGTCATATCAATTTATGAGTCGCATAGCGATTTACCCCCATATCATTTTATGAGTCGCAAACAGCTCGTCATTACATCAGTTTATGAGTCATTAATGAATCATTATCTTATCAAATATTTGAGTTGAAACAGGTAACTCGTTGTACCACATCTACAGCTAATCAGAGCTGGTTATCATCAAAGCTAATTAGAGCTCGTCACGGCTATTGTTGCCGATAAAAGCAATAATCCTGGTTATTCTCGCCTTAAGTCAGAAGTATCTTTGCACTATGCGGCCAAAGTACTGGGGTGCGGTGTCAATCGAGTGTGATCGCCTATCATGGCCGCCAGCGACCCTGAACACGCATTTTTACCTGGGAAATACTGAGCCACGCGAAGACCTACTTAACGGTAATAGAGATAATTCAGAAGGACTAAAGTACTCGCGTGTTGCGTCAATCGAGTCTGATGCCTATCATGCCTGCCTATCATGGCCGTTCTCGACCCTGAACACACCTTAGATTTGGGAAATCTTGAGTCAAGTACCATATGCTATCATGCATCGTACAATATGCTATCATGCATCTTATCAGTTGCTATCATGCAACTAAGTTGCTATTATGCAACCATTTGCTATCATGCAGATTACAACATGCTATCATGCGACATACCATTTGCTATCATGCAGATTATACTATGCTATCATGCAGGGTACCATATGCTATTATGCAGAGTACTAACTTTTTATCATAATTATTACCATCCGCCAAGACTAACATATTATTATCAAGTTATTATCATTGCTTCCTCGGGGGCTTTGCCCTTTGAATTTCAGGAACCTATAACTCGGCCATATGAGTTTGAACTGGCATGACCAGATTCTTTATGTTTGGGATGATCATTCCTGATATTGGCTGTTGAAGCCACAATTATTTATTTAATAACAGCCACATCAAGTGGAATTTATATCATTATTATTTTTCGGCAGCAATATTTGCTAAATCTGTTACAGGATCAAATTGCAATGATGTCATCAAGCAGGATAATGAAATCATGCCTGCTTAATGCCTGGGGGCTAGGACAAATAAATTTTTGTCTAAGTTGAGATATTTTTGAGTCCCGGGCAGCATGATCAAGCATGCAACCCGGCCCTCGGGGGCTACACATCCACCATGCATATCTGGCGGTCTTTATTATACTCATATACCATGTTTATATGCAGATTTCATTTTCTGCAGCACATGAGAATATATATATCCATTTACGAGTCAAATCAGTGACTCGGAAATCTTTAAATACAAGCTGTGGCTATATACCCTTGAGCCGCCATGCGCTCGGATGGTTTGTCATGATAACTTGACAAATTATTATACTCGAATGATTGACCAGCTTATTTATGCTTATGGTCTTTTCTGCTTCGATGTCTATGACTCAGCACCTTATACACATTTGGCTAATATATCTTGATGCTCATAAGTTATTCTTATGATTTCAGCTCAGTCTTACATCCAACAGGAAAAGGTGGTTTTCACCAAAGGCTTCACCGACACCTTATACAAATTTTCGTGGAGAACTTATCGTGATTCTGCAGTTTCAATGCGACTAAACAGAAGTGTTCAAATAGCAAGTGAGGAAGACTTGTCCATGGCCTCGAATGCCTGTGATAGTACATCAACAAACATCTTCTACATCAGCAGCTCAATAAGTCGCTACGCTCGCGCCTCATCATCAGTAAGTCACCAAGCTCTACATACTCAAGTCGGCAAAATCATCAACATCAAGTCAAGATCTTCCGCCTGACTCTACGAATCACCCGGAAGCTTGGGGGCTAATGTCGGGGGAATACCTAATTGTGTATGAGCCGACGTACGAACTTATCAAGACATAAGCTGGTGGAGACTTATCAAGACATAAGCTGTTGGCGCGGCTTAACTGGCGCGGCTTATCTGGCGTAGCTTAACTGGCGTGGTTATCTGGCGCGGCTTAACTGACGCGGCTTATCTGGCGTGTCTTAACTGGTGCGGCTTATCTGGCGCGGCTTAACTGGCGCAGGCTTAACTGGCGCAGACTTAACTGGCGCAGGCTTATCTGGCGCATGTTTATCTGGCAGGAGAAGACATAACTTGGAAGACACGAAATTACATTACTTAGTCTCCAAGTTGGACTCCGGCTCATACTTTCCTTGGGAGAGAAGTTTCCTTGTAACCTTGCGAGCCATCGTCTTTATAAGGCGGACTCCAAGGGCCGATAACCCCAGGCAAAAAAGCTCTCATACATCCAGAGAGAGGCGACTCGTTACCTCGATTGCCAACCCCTTGTAACACCATATTCATATCAATATCAATCTAGGATAGGCAGGACATAGGTCTTTACCTCACATTGAGGGGCCGAACCTGGGTAAAAAACATTGTCTTCTCGTGCCCTGCGATCTTTAGCTCGGAGACGCTTGACTCGCGTAATCCCACACCTACCAAGTCATCTATGACATCTGACGTGACAAACCCACGACAGACATGATTGCAAAATATCAACATATAGATGATTGAATCACAACAACTCAAATGCTTGCTTGAGATAGAGGGGGGTAGGTTTACTGACTCAACATGAAAGTAAAAGATAGGCCCTTCGCAGAGAGAAGCAGGGATTAAATCATGTGCTAGAGTTTTTAAGTTTTGAAATCATATAGAGAGTATAAAAATAAGTTTTAAGCTATGCATGTCGTTGTCAACGAATGGTAGTGGGTGAAAACAATATTTCCCATGCCATCCAGACTTTCAAGAGCGGCTCCCATGAAGGACGTTATTTCTACCCAAGGGTAGATCATCCCTCTTCTCTTTTGTTTACACATGCACATTTATATATTGGCATGACACTCCCCCCAACCTTTGCTTACACAAGCCATGGCTAACCGAATCCTCGGGTGTCGTCCAACAATCACATACCATGGAGGAGTGCCTATTTAAATTGTTTAACATTTTGGAAGTTTGCTTCTGATAAATCATGGCAAAACATGTGAAGAGAATTAAGCAGTTATAGTTGTAATTAATTAGGACTGGGCACCCCATTTGCCAGCTCTTTTTGCAAAGTTATTGGATAAGCAGATGTATATGCCACTAGTCCATTGGTGAAAGTCTGTCTGACAAGTTAAATAGAGAATAACCCACATACTTCCTCATGAGCTAATAAACAGTGACACAAATGAGAGGTAGTAGTTTTTGAATAATTAAAGGTAGCACATGAAGTATTTACTTGGAGTGGCAGGAAATACCACATAATAGGTAGTTATGGTGGACACAAATGGCAATGGTTTTGGCTCAAGGTTTGGATGTATGAGAAGCATTCCCTCTCAATACAGGTTTTTGGCTAGCAAGGTTGTGTAGCAAGCATAAGAGTTGAGGGATACAAACAAATATACATGTAGTAAAAACAATCATGCAATCTTCCTTGGAAGCACAGATAATTTTAACTTGAGAATATTAAGCTTATGAGCCAACAAGAAAGAAAGATCATGGAATAATATATCTACATGCACTTCCCTATCTCTACTTAAGCCTCAAATTATTGTTGCTACTGACCAATGCTAAGTTTGTCAAAACCAAAAAGATTTACTTGATGCTCCCAAAGTGATACCAATACTAATAACAAGATCATCCATATGACAAAATTTGCAAGCTAAATAAAGTATGCAGAAAGTAAATGATAAACTTCTCATTAATATTCCATAACGGCAACTCACACCAAGGGATACATAGATAACCAACTAAAAGAGAGATACTTCCACGCTGCAAACCATCTTATAAGATAACTTCCCTACTCATGATATGACTCTATTGAAAGGTAAAAGGTAAAAGATAATGGTGTGATACCGCGGCACTCCCCCTAGGATTGGAACAAGCCAAGGGGATGCCAATACCAATGATGAATTACTCCCTCGGCGGTGATGGTGGAACGACCTTGAGCGGGGTCAGAAAACGCTCCAGCATATTCGGCAAAGCCTGTTGCTCTCATCTTGAAGTATTTCCACCTCCATCCTCTGGACTCGACACTGATCACAAAACTCATCAGTAACTCGAAGGGCTTCACTTACCGCCGGGAAAGAGCTAAAATCTGGAACAGGTGGTGTTGCTCCCTGCAAGTTATGAGAAAAAGCACATTGAGTGTTAACCGATCCCACAAAGGAGGGCTTGCTAGCCTTCGATCCTGCAGTTGGCTGTCCTCTCTTGGCTGATGACATCTTCTTCACTTCCTCCTTGACGCTCTCATCCATGTCTTTGCGCCTAGCCGTGACTCTTTCCTCTTCCGCCCATCCAACGAAAGTTCCTTGATCAAGGTCTCGGAGGAGCTCACGTTTACGACGCAACACGTAGTCTTCTGAAGATGAACCCTGGGGCGACATCTGGACAGAAACAGATCAAAACGAAAACACGACGAGAAAGCGATATACGGACCTCGGGGGATCCGTGGGATTATATAGCAAAAAAATTCGTAACAAAAGGAAGGTACAGGAGGAAACCTGGTCGGAGACGGGCTCCGAGGCGCCCTCACCACATGGCGGCGTGGCCAAGGGTGGGCCCGCGCCACGGCGTGGTGTGGTGCCCTCGGGCACCGTTTCCTACCCTTTTTCATCTCTTAATTTTCCATATTTAATAAAAATGAGAAAATTATCTTTTGGAAAGTTAAACGCGAACTTTTCTTACGAAACTAATACCTATTTGAAAACAGACTCTGCAGCTCCCTGAATTTGCTTTTCAATAAAAACTTCTAGAGTCACCACTTGAATAATATCAACATCTTCATTATACGAATCTTTACAAATATAATGTTTGAGTCTTTGCCCATTCACCACTTGTGTAGAGTTATATTTGAGTGAAGCAATCTTTATTGCACCTGAACGATACACCTCTACCATAACAAAAGGTCCTTCCCATTTTGAGAGTAATTTTCCTGCAAAAAATCTGAGACGAGACCTATACAATAGAACTTTCTCACCAACATTGAACTCTCTCTTAAGAATTCTTCTATCATGCCATTTCTTAACTTTCTCTTTAAAAAGTCTAGCATTTTCATAAGCCTCACTTCTCCATTCATCTAAAGAACTCAAGTCAAGTAATCTTTTTTTACCAGCAAGTTTAAAGTCTCTATTAAGTTCTCTCACTGCCCAATAAGCATTGTGTTCTAATTCTAAAGGCAAGTGACAAGCCTTTCCATAAACCATTTTATAAGGAGACATACCCATAGGGTTTTCATAAGTAGTTCTATAAGCCCATAAAGCATCATTTAACTTACTAGCCCAATTTTTTCTAGATTTATTAACAGTCTTTTGCAAGATAGATTTGATTTCTCTATTTGATAATTCTACTTGCCCATTTGTTTAGGGACGATAAGCTAAATCAATTCTATGATTAACACCATACTTAGCAAGGGTCTTTCTAAAACCACCATGAATAAAATGAGAACCTCCATCAGTCATAAGATATCTAGGCACACCAAACCTAGGGAAAATAACATCTTGAAGCATTTTTAATGAGGTCTCACCATCGACACTTTTTGTAGGTATAGCTTCTACCCATTTAGTAACATAATCAACATCAACAAGTATATGGGTATTACCTTCTGAAGGAGGAAAAGGACCCATAAAGTCGAATCCCCAACAGTCAAATGGTTCAATAACAAAAGAATAATTCACAGACATTTCATTGCATCTAGAGATATTACCAACTCTTTGACATTCATCACAAGATAAAATAAACTTTCTTGCATCTTTAAAAAGAGTAGGCCAATAAAAACCTGATTGTAGAACCTTTTGTGCGGTTCTATCTCCAGCATGATGTCCTCCATAAGCACTACTGACGAGGTGTACCCTCATCAAATCCCATGGTTAAGGACCTAGGGTTGAGATTATGGGGAGAGAACGTGGTAGTACTGGTAGTTTCGTCGGCTAACAAGCAGAGGCAAAGATTTACCCAGGTTCAGGCCCCTCGGGTGGAGGTAAAGACCCTACTTCCTGCCTGTCTGTTATTGATCGTGAGAGATTATGAGGTTACAAGGTGGCTCCGGCGAGATGTCGATCTCACGAGAGCTTTGGTGGTTCAAGTATGGCTTGGTCCTGGATCGGCACCCCTCCCAGCCTTTAAATAGGCTAGGTCTCGGGAGTTTGTAACCGATCCAGTTTACACATAAGGAAAGTATAAACCGGCTATGTCTATGTCTAAACTTGGAGGGTACTCCATCTTGTTGGGCATCTCGTCTTGGGCTTCGAGTTGTCTCTTCGCTATTGGACCTATAGTCATCACGTGCACCAGGTACCCTCATGGTAGGGTACCCGAGATGTATATCCTTGTCAACTTGGAGGGTACTCCATCTTGTTGGGCATCTCGTCTTGGGCTTCGAGTTGTCTCTTCGCTATTGGACCTGTAGTCATCACGTGCACCAGGTACCCTCACGGTAGGGTACCCGAGATGTATATCCTTGTCAACTACCATGACATTTTCTCAATATCTCTCTTTGTTCATGTTCTTGAACACACCTTCGCATAATACCATTCACTCCTTCGTTATATAAGTGTGGGTCATCCCAAAAATAATGCCTCAAGTCATAAAAGAATTTCCTTCTTTGTTGAGCTGAAAAGGTTGGAGGCAAGTACTTGGAGACAATAAAGTTAGCATAATCAGCATACCAAGGACTATCTCGCGAACTTACCCTTATTACAGCCAACTGTTCATTTGGAAAACTATCATTAACAGGAATAGGATCATAAGCAATGTTTTCTAATCTAGACAAATTATCAGCAACAGGATTTTTAGCACCTTTCCTATCTACAATATGCAAGTCAAATTCTTGTAAAAGCAACGCCCATCTAATAAGCCTAGGCTGAGCATCTTTCTTTTCCATAAGGTATCTAATAGCAGCATGATCAGTATGAATAGTGACTTTCGAATCAACAATATAAGGTCTAAATTTGTCACAAGCAAATACTATAGCTAGGAATTCTTTTTCAGTAGTTGCATAATTCTTTTGAGCAAATCAAGAGTCTTACTAGCATAATGAATAACATTCAACTTCTTATCTATTCGCTGTCCAAGAACACACCAACAGCAAAATCACTAGCATCACACATAATTTCAAAAGGTAAAGTCCAATCAGGTGGTTGAACAACAGGAGCAGTAATTAAAGCTTTCTTTAGAGTTTCAAAAGCTTCCTTACAATCATCATAAAAAACAAAAGGTACATCTTTTTGGAGAAGATTAGTAAGAGGCTTTGAAATTTTAGAGAAATCTTTAATAAACCTTCTATAGAAACCAACATGACCAAGAATACTACGAATACCTTTGACATCCTTGGGGCAAGGCATTTTTTGATTGCCTCAACTTTAGCTCGTCAACTTCAATGCCTCTTCAGAAATTTTATGTCCAAGAACAATTCCTTCATTGACCATAAAGTGGCATTTCTCCCAATTAAGAACAAGATTAGTCTCCTCACATCTCTGCAAAACTTTATCAAGATTGTGCAAGCAATTATCAAAAGAAGTTCCATAGACGGAGAAATCGTCCATGAATACTTCCACAATTTCCTCACAAAAACCATGAAAAATAGCAGACATGCATCTTTGAAAAGTAGCAGGAGCATTACACAAACCAAAAGGCATACGTCTATAAGCATAAGTTCCATAAGGACAAGTAAAAGTGGTTTTCTCTTGATCTTGCTTTCTAACAGCAATTTGAGAAAACCCAGAATAACCATCAAGGAAGCAAAAATGAGTTTTCTTAGACATCTCTCTAACATTTGATCAATAAAAGGTAAAGGATAATGATCTTTCTTAGTAACTTTGTTAACCTTTCTAAAATCAATGCACATTCTATAACCAACTACTACTCTTTGAGGAATAAGTTCATCATTTCATTTGGCACAACAGTAATTCCTCCTTTCTTAGGAACACAGTGCACAAGACTTACCCATCTACTATCAGCAATAGGATAAATAATACCAGCTTCAAGGAGTTTCAATACCTCATTTCTTACCACTTCCTTCATCTTGGGTATTAAACGACGTTGATATTCAACAACTGGCTTTGCATCAGGTTCCATATTAATAGCATGTTGACAAATAGCAGGGGAGATCCCTTTTAAATCATCAAGAGTGTAGCCAATAGCTCCACGATGTTTCTTCAACACTTCCAACAACCTTTCCTCTTCCCTACCTGAAAGTTTAGAACTAATAATAACAGGATATGTTTTCTTATCATCAATATGAGCATATTTAAGATTATCAGGTAAAGGTTTTAAATCGAAAACAGGATCCTCCTTGGGTGGCGGTGTTGTACCCAAATCTTCCACCGTAAATTATGTTTAAGTATTGGTTGACGAAGGAATATTTCGTCAATCCCATTCCTTTCTTCCATAAAGACCTCACTTTCGTGGTCCTCCATGTTGCTGCAAAGCACTGTTAGGAGCAAGAGCAATAGAGGCAAGCTGAGCAACTTTAAAATCTTCATTAGGCAATTCGGTTTCATAAGGAGCTTTGGCAAATTTAGAGAAATTGAACTCATAAGATTCACCAGCAAATTTAGTAAAGATTTTCTCTTTCTTACAGTCTATAACAGCACCACAAGTATTCAGAAAAGGTCTACCAAAAATGATAGGACAAGTCTTACTAGCAGCTGAACCAAGTACTAGAAAATCAGCAGGATATTTAGTCTTACCACATAAAACTTCCACATCTCTAACAATACCAATTGGAGAGATAGTTTCTCTATTAGCAAGCTGAATAACCACATCAATTTCTTCAAGTTCACAAGAACCAATTTCATGCATGATTTCCCTGTAAACTTGCACCAATATCACATAAACCATAATAGCAATGATCACCTATCCTAAAGAAAGCACAGGAACACTAGTTTTCCTAGAGCTACTGGATGCGAAACAATGTTAGAAGCATCTTCACAAAAGATAATGTGCCCATTTTCTACATTTTCAGTGACAAGGTCCTTTATTATTGCTACAGCAGGTTCAAGAGTTATTTGTTCATCAGGTTCTATAGCTTTCTTTGTACTTTTGTTAACAACACTAGCTATAATAGAATGTTCCTTTATTTTGGTAGGAAAAGGAAATTTTTCAATATAAGGCTCAGGAATAATGTGATCAACAGTATTAACTTCAACACTTCTAGTCATAGGAGAGACAGTTTTATCTTTATAAGGTTCATGATAATTCTTAAAACTCTCCTTAGGCATGCCGAAATAGGAGGCAAAATAGTAATTTGCAACAACTTGAGAGTCAAGGCCATAAACAGTACTAATATTACGAAAATCATCAGTGTTCATAAATTTTTAACACATTCGAAATCATACTTTATACTTGACTCTCTACCTTTGTCGTTCTCCCATCCTTCAGTGTTCTCCTAGATCCGATCAAGAAGGTCCCATTTAAACTCTTCTTTATTACGCGTGAATGATCCAGAACAAGCAGTATCCAATAAAGTTTTATCCTGAAAGGAAAGCCTTGCATAGAAGTTATAAACAACGACATTACCAGGAAGCTCATGAATGGGCATTTGAGCATTAGTGACTTCAATCTCCCCCATGCTTGGGCAATACTCTCTATCATGAGGCCAAAAATTATATATAGGTTCCGATCTTGGTGAATCTCACTTGGAGGATAGAATTTAGAATAAAAGAGAGGTACAATTTCCTCCCAACCAAGAGAACGCCCATTCTTCAGCAATTTATACCATTTTGCAGCTCTACCAGACAGCGATATAGAGAATAGTTTCTTCTTAACTTCTTCCATTGAAATACCTGCACACTTGAACAACTCGCATAATTCATGCAAAAATAACAAAAGTTCACCAGGATGGACAGTTCCATCCCCTTCATAGATATTTTGAATGGGATTACCTGCACAGATGGCGCCTCATCTACTACCTTAGCGGTGGTAGTAGTTTTCCCAAATAGGAATTCAAGCAGAGATCTCTCCATGATGAAATAAAGCAGCAGACAGAAATAAAAACAACACATACAGTAAAAGTTTCTCTTACCAATTCCACTTACCAATAGCGCTTCACTCCCCGGCAACGGCGCCAGAAAATAGTCTTGATGACCCACAAGTATAGGGGGTGTATCGTAGTACTTTCGATAAATAATAGTGTCGAACCCAACGAGGAGCAGAAGGTGTTGACAGGCAGCTTTGGTTAAGAATTCAATGTAAATACTAGCAGACAAGTTTTTAGTGATTTTTGATATAGCAGATAAATAAAGAAGAAGTAAATAAAAGACAGTAATAATAATTGCAGCGAGTGGCCCAATCCTTTCTGGAGCAAAGGACAAGCCGGTAGGTTTACTTATGATGACCAAACGTTCTTGAGGACACACGGGAATTACGTCAAGTGCTTTCGCTTCATATAGCCGATTAATCTTTATTGTTTTGATAAATGTTGTGTGGGTGAACCTATGCTAATGCACCGCCCTTCCTAGGACTAATACATACTTGTGATTAAACCCCTTGCAAGCATCCGTAAATACAAGAAAGTAATTAAGATAAATCTAACCACACCTTAAACTCTGAGATCCTGCTATCCCTCATGCATCGATATACCAACGGGGGTTCAGGTTTCTTTCACTCCAGCAACCCCACAATTAATATTCGAATACACAATGCATTCCCCTAGGCCCATAAAGGTGAAGTATCATGTAGTCGATGTTCACATGACACCACTAGAAGAATAGCACCACAACTTAAATATCAAACCATTAAATATTACTCAACATAATTCACTACTAACATCAAGACTTCTCCCATGTCCTCAAGAACTAAACGAACTACTCACAAGACATCATATGGAACATGATCATATGTGATATAATGATGAATAACAATCTGGACATAAACCTTAATTCGACGGTTTCACTCAATAGCATCAACCACAAGGAGTAATTAACACCGGGAAAGCTTCCCCTATGAACTAGACAAGATTCAACCCTAGATGTTACAGCGGAACAGAGTGGATCGGTGGAGATGATGGTGTCGGTGGTGGAGATGATGATGATGATCCCAATGAAGTCCAGCTCGATGACGGTGATGATGGCGATGATTTCCCCCCTCCGGAAGGAATTTCCCCGGAAGATTTCTCCCTGCCGGAGAGCTTTTCTCTCTTTGGTGTTTTCCGCCTCGTGGAGGCGGCGGAATATTTCCTCGTCAACTCTCCAGGTGTTAGGGTTTCCTAGGGATGATGTACGCGAAGGGGCACCGGCAGAGGTGGGCCTGGGCCTCCTCACCACGTGGCGGCGCGCCAGCCAGGGGGCCGCGCCACGGCATGGTGAGGGCCCATGGTGGCCCACCTTGGCCTCCCCTTTTGGCTGCCTCCGCCATCTGACAAAATAGGAGCTTCGGGATATTTTCTGTTAATTATTGATCTTCAGAAATATGGTGTCTTGACAGTCCTTTTTCCAGCAGAATCCTGACTCCGGTGATTAATTCTCCAATAATCATCAAACATGCAAAATAGGTAAAATAACATAAGTATCATCTCTAAATATGAAATATATCAATGAATAACAGTAAATTATGATATAAAATAGTGGTGCAAAATGGACGTATCAGTAATGCCAACTCAATGAGACGGTAAACTGTAGGAAACATGATGTGTCTTTCAAGTTCAACCATCTTTTTAGCTAGACTTGCAATATCAAGACAACCTCTGAAATCATCAATTCTCCTCATATGAATAATAAAAAGATCAAGGGAGTCGCGTATATGCTCACGCTGATAATCAGAAAAATCCTCATGATAAATCTCTGTAAGCCTAGCAAGTTTATTCACATTGAACCTAGTAAATGAGTTTGTTGGATCATGACAAGAGAAGTTCTGAATAACCTTTGTAGATGCCTCATTAAAGCGATGATCAAACTCGGTGATAATAGAGTCTATGGCAGCATAAAATGTGTCAACACTCACTATATAGAAAAAAGTTAAGCACACAAGTACACAATTAATTAACATTAACACAATAACACGTACCTCGCAACTAAGGCCATTAGTTCTTTCACCGATATATCACGAGATTCATCAATAAGAACAGAGAAACGACAGCCATCCATCTCTTCTTTGATGTATTTGGTGACCGCATATTTTCTGAATAGTTGGGGAGGTCATTTTGGCATTTTTTGGACATAGCTCATCAAATGCAAGCTGCACTTCCTTATTCCTTGCTTTGTACCAATCAAGCATCTCTAAGAAATTGCCTTTATTTAAAGATAAAATGAATTCATCGTGTCCACGGAATGGTTCATGTTGTAATGCTAGATGACTTACAATTCCCAAAAAAGTATCCACACGAGTTTCATACTTTACAAGTGCATCATTTGAATAAGTTGTAACTTTGCTTTTCACACTTGTCTTTTTATTCTTAAAATCAACACATGCCGCCCTTGAGATATTATGGATGCTACATGGCCCACCCACATGCTTATGGAATGCCTCTACCGCATTCTTCCAATGGTCATACCCAGTTTTGTTGAAAACATCATAACAAAATTTATCATCCAACCGGTCATGTTTAAAAAGATAACAATAGAAGCAATAAGCCTTATCTTTTTCCACACTATATTCCAACCAATCAAATTTCTTATACCATTATGGACGAAATACTCTATTATCTCTATTTGAGGGAAAATTATGATTAGTTGGTTGAGTTTGACCATTCTTTAGATAAGCAAATCTAACATCTTCTATAACATTGGTGGCGAAACGATCCATTTGAATGCGAAGTCCTGGATCAAGTTTAATGTAATCCATGAAATCAGTTATACATCCAGCTCCTAGACCCTCAGTATTCTCTTCCACTACGGCTTCAACAGAATGTTCGACTTGTTCCGTGTCGGTAGCCATAGAACCTCCAGCCCCTCCTTCCACTTCTTGCTCATCTTCATGTGCCACAATAGTTGCACTTTCCTGAGTGCTTGGTCTAGAGCTACTGCCAGTAGCAAGTGGCACTTTCCCTCCGACGCCGCCCTTTAGCCTATAAATTTCCTCCGCGGTGAAAACTCTATGAGGATGGACGATTTCTCCAGAAAGGTTCCGTAGCTCCGCCGCCAACAAAAACCCTAATTCGGGGGGACAGAAGTCTCTGTTTCGGCACCCTGCCGGGACGGGGAATTATCCCCGGAGCTATTGATGTCTACGCACGCTTCTATTCCTGTCGACAGTATTGGGCCTCCAAGTGCAGAGATTTGTAGAACAGTAGCAAGTTTCACTTAAGTGAAACACCCAAAGTTTATCGAACTCAGGGAGGTAGAGGTCAAAAATATCCCTCTCGATCAACCCTGCAATTAAGATACAAGAAGTCTCTTGTGTCCCCAACACACCTAATACACTTGTCAGATGTATAGGTGCAGTAGCTCGGCGAAGAGATATTAAAATACAAGTGATATGGATGATTATAAGTGGTAATTGCAATCTGAAATAAAATAACAGCAAGCAAACATGAGACAAAATGAGAGCAAACGGTGTTTCAATGCTTGGAAATAAGGCCTATGGATCATACTTTCACTAGTGGACACTCTCAACAATCTATACCTAATAATAAAAGCGATAAGGCTTCCGCCTTTTGGTTTGGTAGGTCATCTGATTTGCCCTAAAAGTTGTAAATAATTACCCACCATACCACCCATAAGTCATAACGATTCGTTTTTATTTCCGTCACCCTTTACTTGGTCGCGTAGCAGCCGCGTCGTCCATTTTTTTCTTTCTATCGAGTCGCACGCTCTCTCTCTCGAGCGATAATTCCGAGTAAGAGTCCAAGTCGAACTCATGTGACCATGTCTGCTTCATGTCGAAGATTTCCTTGTGCTTAGCTCACCCCTGCGTGGAACGGCCCTGCTTCTTGGGTGTCGCATGCATGATCCATGGATGCCAACCGATCAAAACTTATTGTAAAAACAGGTAATAATGCATGCATGCATGGTGGGCCCCCCGGCACATGCACTGCTGCACATACATTCATACACACATTCAATCTCAGATGACTCCTTGCAAGTCCATTTGATGTGTGCGTATCGGCCGGCTAGATGTGTGTTTATCCGATTTTAGCACAAGGTTTTGTACATGTGTTAGGATTCTCAAAACATTTTTTAAAACACGTCTACTTTGCAAGGTGATAGCAAGGGAGAGCTTATCTGCAATGGGTTTGATCCACGTTTAAAAGGTAATATATGTTTTACAAGAAAATTAATTATGGCATGATCCACGTGTAGATCTCAAAGTTATGTATTTCACAATATAATTATGTAAAATGAGAGGGGAGACAGACGTAGTGGCCAGAGGAAGCAAAATGATTTGATGGTCTGAAAAGGTAGTCTATGTTTTGCAAAAGTATTCAAGGTTCATGTTGCACGTGTCAACGTCTTCAAGTGGGTCTAACATGATAACCAAAAAGATCTGGACTCATAGGATTTTCTTTCGGATTTTTTTCGCAAACACCTCGACATTGGTTGTGTCGGAGGGAGTGGATCAACGAATGAGAGTGTCATCCCGACCCCTCCCCTAGCGATCTAGACATTCACCTTCTTCCTACACCCTCACCCCGAGGGAAGCAAAGACCTCGATATATGAAGTGGGGGTGAGTTATCTATGGCGCATGCGCAAATGTACCAGGTGGTTGAAGGGGGTGGGAAGCCGGGGCCTTGGCGACGCGCTTGAGCACTGGATGCGTCAAAATTGGCTTGTTTATGTGACATGATGCGGATGTACCAACGAGAACTTGGTTTGTATGTCCCCACAATGAACTTTGTTCTCAGCCGTAGCAACGCACGGGCATGTTTGCTAGTAATAATATAATTGAATACATAGATTACATAGCCAGAATGGCCAACGCTGGACACAGCCAGATGCGGGCGTCGTCCTGGGCCTCTTTCCTTAGTTGGGTTTGACTTCCTCATGTCACATGGGCCGGTCGTCGTGACAAGGCACTGCTGGAGGTGCGCGTGCTGCTGCTGAGTGGTGTTAGAGGGCTTTCCGACGTTGTTTTCTCAGGTGGCCTGAGCTGAAGCTTGCTCCCATCGCTCTCCCACAACGGCGCCGGTGGCAGAGCTCGGACGAGCACCCGCGCCTAATTTTCCCCTTGCCAGCTGGCCACCTCGATACCTGGCTGAGTGCGAAAAGTAATGTTCCTGGACTGTTGGGCCTCGCTGTCCGTCGGATGGCGATGGACGCTAGATACTGGGGGTCGAGGCACAGCGTGCCTTCCCTCTAGCGAGGCACCGGATCTCAGTCCTAGGCGAACCGCCTTGCCGAGAGAGCAGTTGTGCACGACTCTAGGGTTCCGGATTCCTTCCGACCCATCGAGAAGGGAAAATTTACTTAATTTTTTTATTATTCAGTATATAATAGAGCCTTAAAAAACAAAAATCGGCACTGGACTTTTTGGTGAGTTCATGAAACTGAAGATGGATGCCATTAATACATTTTACAGTTAGTTTCGTTATATCAGCCTAAACACTGATTTTTACATTTTACCTTTTGCTAGCCTCACTTTGGAATCGTTCTGTCCTGTGCATATCCCTCTGTAATTGACATCTATGTAAAGTTCATTGGTCAAAACAGGTTTCAGAGCTTTTGCTTGGCGCAATTAACTTTATCATCGCCATATTGTCAAAACCTTTATAGTTAGAAATTCCTTTCAGCGCACTTAATCAACAACTTGCTTGTCTTCATGAACCACCATCGTGAAGATGTGAATCAAACTTGCTTGCTACTCTTTTTTTAGAGTGTTTACTAGCTGTTGCTACCATAACCATAATATAAGACTACAGTTCGGCGAAAAATCTAATTGTTATATGTCATGAAAATGCTCCTGTTATAGTCTTATCATGCATGCACTACATATATATATAAAGTACTTTGTTCCACAGAGGTGATCCATACATACAATCGGTGGCGGAGCTTCAAACAAATTACAGGGCACGCCAACTAAAAGGGTCGACCGATTTTTTTAATTGACCGAGAATTTAGGGGGGAGAGTGAAAAAACATAATGCTATCGAATCGTGAACTAAGAAATTGACAAAAAAAATACGAATTATACATTTGAAGATACATGATCATTTTTCTTCTAAAAATGATATGATCGATGATCTTTGAATTGACTTACATGGTAAATTTTTTCGTTTTCTTTTTTTCTTAGTTTTTTCTGTTGTTTTCGTTTTTCTGTTGTGTTTCTTTTCTTTTCTTTTTGTTTCGTTGTTCTTTTTATTATTTATTTTTGGCAAAAAGTTTAAATTCAAAATTCTTCAGATTCAAAATTTGTTCACATATTTTAAAATTAATTTCAATTATTTCAGATTAAAAATTGTTTGAATTTGAAGTTTTGTTCAAATTCAAATTTTTGTCGGATTCAAATTTTTGTCCAGATTCGAATTTTGTTCGGATTCAAAATTTTGTCCAGATTCGAAAATCGTTTGGATTCAAATTTGTTCAGATTCAAAAAATTGTTTATATTTAAAATTTGTTCAGATAAAAAAAATCGGATTTATAATTCTATCTAGATTCGAAAATTGTTCACATTTAAAATTTTGTTCGGATTCGACTTTTGTTCGGATTCAAAGTTTTGTCTAGTCGAATTTGTTTAGATTCTTCCAAAATTGTTCTGATTCTTAAAAAATCATATACGATTTTTTTCCGATTCAATTTTTTCCACATCGAAAATCATTCAGATTTGAAAATAGTTAAGATTCAAAAAATTTTAGATTAAAAAATAGTTCAGATTCGAAATTGTCCATATTTGAAATCAATCGTATCTGAAAATCGTTCAAATTTTGGAAAAAATGTTTCGAAATTATTCGAGAGTTGAAATTTGAACGATATTTTGAAACATGTTCAAGTTTTCGAAAAAGTTTCGCAATTTTTTGTAAAATTCTATTTTTTAAAATAGTTTCCGATTCTGAAATTGTTCATACTCTAAATTTTGTCCAAATTGTTCATATTTGAATTTAATCCGCGACGCTAGCTTTACAAAGAAATAGTAAAAAAACAACGCGGAAGAATGTTACGAAACGAACCGCGGATGTAACAGTTGCCACGAAGAAACAGTCTTTGGCGCATCGAACATATGGGCCGGCCCATAACGCATTTCTAGTAGGCGACGACGACCTACAGAAGCGCCAAGTTGGGGTGGGGGCTCCTATACAGCGTAGTACGCGGAAGGAGCAGAGCTCCGCATACCCCGGGTATCGCTATGAAAAGGGAGACCTTCGCAAAGGCCAAGTGATCGCCCACGTTCGACCACGTGTCGCCGGCCCCGATCCAGCGAGCTACCACGGAAGGAAAATTCGACACGGCACAACACCTTTCTCCCGCGCGTGCGTGTACATCTGGCCGCGGTGTACGAGGCCCCGAGGAGCGATTGTACGCAGCCCTCCCGATCATGTTGCGTGTGCGTTTTGGAAGGAATCAGTTGCTGCTCACCCCAACGTACAAAGCATCTGTTGAACGAGTACACAAAAAATTGGTACACATGAAAAAGGGATCTATTTTGGACAAACTACACACAGAACAATGTTAACTCTACAAACACATGTTGTACAACTAACAAGTTGTACAACTACAAAGACTCAAGTTGTATAACTACAGAAAAACAGGTTGTGTACAACTACACAGACTCATGTTGTATAACTAACAGGTTGTACAAACCACACATAACAGGGAGTACAAACGGTAAAGAACATGAAGTAGAAAAGTACACATAACAATAAGTATAAAGTACACAAAAGTGGAAGTACATAATAGTCATAACAAGTTGTACAAATTATTTACAATCGGAAGTAAAAAAAAGTTTGTCGAAACATATCAACATGGGATCTAGTTTTAAAGATCTCGACGCGGTAAGCTCAAAAGTGAAAACGGTTCGTAATTTGGACAAACGATTCTCTAGATATTTTGTTTGAAGTTTCGTTTTGGAAAATAAAAGGCAAAAACTGCTCTTCCACCTCCGTTGTCCCTTTCCCTCTCCTGCTCCCACTTTTAATCTGATTGTGACACATGGAAGACATATGCATGCAACTGTTGCTACCGCACTAAGGAGAAGACGACACTTGTCACCACGAGATGGTCTGTTGTGTTCCCTTTGCAAAGGGAAGCTTTTTTCTAACGATTTCAGCATACCCCTCCTCCCTAGCGCGATGCTTTTGGGCTCGGCCCATTTCCCACAAACTGCTTCGATCCAGGTATTTTCTCATGTTTCGCTGCTTCGGACGGAACAGTCGTTCAGATCGAAATTCAAATCTGAATATTGTCGAAATGAACAACATTTTAAATCTACGGTAAATCTAATAAGCAGACGTGCCCCACGGAACGCTCCCGTCCGGCGCTGCATCAAGATGTGCGTGCTATGCATCGTGTGTCTGGGAGCTTTGCTTGTTGATTACTGACGCTGACGTGTGGACCCAAAATTACCGCGCCTTGTGTTAGCGGCGTGGAGCTGAGCGGATATGGCAGATTTTCCCCCATTTGTGTGGTTCTCCTCAGAGCTGAAGTTCCGAGAGAGAGGAGAGGTTGAGGGCGACGTGGTGAGTGCAGGCGGGAGTTGCAGGACGTAAGGCGCGCGCGTGGCGGAGCGGACTCGGAGGCGGCGGCACGGATGGCGGAGTCAGCGTAGCGGCGACGTGCATGCCGGAGCAGGCTCGGCGACTGCGCATGGCAGAGGCGCAACGACGGCGAGCGTGGGGAGCAGATGCTGGAGAAGTAGGAGGCGGCGCCGACGCGTATGGCGGTTTAGGGCGCGGCGATGGCGGCGCAGCCGCTGCGGCGACGCTAATTTCATGGTTGTGGGTGGAGAAGGTGCGCCGACAGTGGGCAGTGCTTGGTGGAGCTGGAACAGCGACGGCGGACGGGAGCCCATGACGAAGCAAGCACGACGACAGCGGCCGTGCGCCTTTGCCGAGCAGGCACGGCAACAGCGGCCGTGCGCCATGACGATTGACGGCGGCCTCCGTGGAGCAGGCACGCCGACGAGCGACGGCGGTTGTTCCTGCTTGGAGGAGCAGGCATGGTGGCGGTCGTTCCTGCTTGGAGGAGCAGGCATGGCGACGGTGCTGGTGATCGTTACATGGGCGATTGGGCGGTTGGGGAAACGCCGATCTGCCGATTCGTGTCGCTGAGCTCGACTGGCTGCCCAAGCTTTCCCTCGGCGCATCACATGCGTCTAGCCTCGTCGCTCGATTACTGAGCTAGCCTCCTGCCAGATTCGACAAGGTATAGCTCATCAGTCCTTGCGCATCCACACATTTTTTTTGTCTTGCCCATCGTTACTTTACAGCGTACTATGTTTTCGTGTATGATAATTGTATGCCGGTTGAACTATACCGTGTGATGGACGAACTACTGAAACACACACGGTTTATTTTAGTTGGTAATGATTCAGTTTGTATATCGTCGGACGTCAAGCACTTCTCAACCTGGTCAGTTCTCTTGCCAAAATATCTTGGTATTTGGCAAAGAGATAAACGCACCATTGGTCACTGAACTTAAATTAGATGAGCACTTTGGTCACACAATTCTCAAAGTGTGATAAATTGGTCACTCAACTCTCAAAGATGAGTATATCAGTCACAATTTTGCCAACAGAGCACCAAATGATGACGTGGCATGCTGACTGTGTTGTTTTTTTGCACAAAGGACCTTGGTGATTTTTCTTCTCTGTCCTCGTTTTTTCTTCTTCTCCCGATTTGCCCAGCCGGCCCGATGGAGAAGAGGGGCAGCCGGCGATGGAGGGAGTTGGATGGAGCGGAGCGGCCGGCCAGGGCGCGCAGGGGGCGCAGCCGGAAGGCGGAGGCGCTCGTCCAGCCGGCGAGCGGAGGAGGCCGGGCGGAGCTGCCGGGCGGGCTGCACACGGACGAGGCTGAGGCGCAGGGCCCGCCGGCCCGCCGGGAAGGCGGAAGGTGGGAGACCGGGCAGGCGCGCAGGCGGATGCAGACGTCCTCGGCGGCGCGAGGGCCTGGACGGAGCAGCCGGCCACGGACTGCACACGGAGCAGGTCGAGGTTGCGGTGCTTGAGGAGGCGGAGCCGGAAGCGGCCGCGGGGCGCAGCCCGGCGCGGAGACGGAGCAGCGAGGGAGCCGATGCGGGGCGGAGTAGACGAGGCGGGGGCGGAGCCGGCATGGCCAACTCGGGGCGGAGCTTGGACGGCCGGGCGTGGATGCGCCAGGAGGTCGACGGCGCGGGGGCGCGCGGGCTGCAGAGGGAGACGGACGCAGGCGCATCCAGCGAGGGCGAAGACGGGTCCAGTGGCGAGCCCCGCGGAGTCGAGGTCGAGGAAGGACTGCGCTTGGGCGCGGGTGCGCTGGACGCAGGGGAACCCGGGCGTGGGCGCCGATGCGGGGAGAGGAGGTCTCGGCCCAACCGAGACGAGACCGCCAAGATCCATTGGTCGCCTGGCCACTGTGCGGAGCCTCTCCAATTCGGCCGACGCAGAGGCGCTCGGCCATGACGCGGAGGTTCACGGAGAACTTCATCGCCGGTGCCTCCATCGTCTTCTCCAACTCCGGCGTCGGGCAGTTGGTCGCCACGGCCACGAGCTCTGTACTCTGGCGACCATAAGCTGTTCGAGGAAATGTCTTACCATGGTGCTGTGTGCTTGCAGTGATAAAAAATCACCAAGGTCCTTTGTGCAAAAAAACAACACAGTCAGCATGCCACATCATCGTTTGGTGCTCTGTTGGCAAAATTGTGACTGATATACTCATCTTTGAGAGTTGAGTGACCAATTTATCACACTTTGAGAGTTGTGTGACCAAAGTGCTCACCTAATTTAAGTTCAGTGACCAATGGTGCGTTTATCTCTTTGGCAAAATACAATCAGGTTACTTTACTCGGATCAGTTGGTTACTGTACATGATAGATTGTGTGCTGGAAATTGCACCTAATTCGTCTTGTGACTTTATTTTTATTCACAGTTTTTCAGTAACCAAATTATGCATTTATAGTCTCCTTGATAGTTCTTAATAGTTTTCAGGGGGCCGGGGAGCTCTTATATTTTGCATGTTTGATGTCCATGATTCTGTTCCTTTTTTACTTTGGTTTCTTGCAGTACATATGTTAACTCAACTGTGGTTTTGTTTTAACTCCTTTCGATGAAACTTCTTCAGAGTGACTGCAGACCAGGAGGTTGTCTACAAGAAGCTCATGCTAAATACGTCAAAATATTTTGTGACGACACACTTCATCTGCCTTCTTGATTCATTTGGCGTCCCACTTTCTTGGGTGGTTGGGTTAATTAATGGTTAGTTCAGCCTGCTCAATCTCCGTCGCATTACGTGTCCACCTTTTTAGGATGTAAGCTTGTGGCATCTTTTTTAGTAACCCCAAGTCAACCATATCCTTGGAAAACAGTACATTTTCATTTATTTTAGCAGGCAATTATATGTGAAAAAGTATCTTGGCAACTACATGTTAGTAACATGGCAACTACAATGTTATTATCCTGGCAATTAGATGAGATACATCCGGCAGCTACCTGTTAATATCCTGGCAAGTACGTGGTAGTAACCTGGCAATTACATGGCATTAATCTGGCAACTACATGGTATTAATCTGGCAACTACATCGTATTCCTTTGGCAACTACAGAAGAATACATATCTTCAGAATGTGGCAGCTGATACTTCCATCCCTTTGCATTTTACATCTTTGACACTAGTGTCCTTCAACAACATATTTTGCAAGAACTTGTATGATGTGGCGTGAAAAACATGGCAACCAGTAATAAACAACCTGGCTACTTGTTGTAAAGAACTTGGCAACTATAATAAACAATGTGGCAATTGATGATTTTTTTTCTGATAGTGAATTGAAGTAATCATTCTGAAATATCATTGTTAGTGGTTTGCTTTAGCATTGCTTAATTTTTATCAGCACACTGCATAGGTACAACCATGTAATTCCAACCTGATACAAAATTCAAAAGATGTAAGTACAAAATTATCTAACATTGCTTATTAATTTTTGCAGAGTATTTGAAGTTTGATGACACGACTGACAAGAAAATGTTGTGTTGATGGATAGGAAGAACAAAAGATATGTGTAGTGTAAGGGATGGAGCAGGTTGTGCAAATCAAGAAGTTTTAGGTGAAAGGTTTACAATTTTGGCTCCACAAATACACTATGTTCATTGTGTTGTTTGCTAAGCGTCCATATTTTTGTTGTTAGGTTTACGGAGTTTAGTTGCCAAGTTTCTAGTGTCTAGTTGCCAGGTTCCTGCTGTTTAGTTGTCAAGTTCATAGTGTGTGGTTGCCAGGTATCTGGAGTTTAGTTGTCAGGTTCATACTCTGTGGTTGCCAGGTTCATGTTCTTTGTATTTTCGCTTTTCAACAGATATGTTTCTTTGTCCCCTGTATATGATTTCTCCAACTTTGTTGTTATTGATACCTATTTGTCTAATAATGTATCTAAAGTAATTGAGTATCTCTATGGTTCAGTGATATAAATTTGTCATAATTGGATCTACATGATTTTTAGAGATTTCTCCGTCTTTATTCATGTTCTTCTGTTAAGTCTATTACCACAGTATCTTTTTTGACTATTGTAAAAAAAAACTATGCCATGGTGTTTTTACATGGTCTCTCTAGATTCTGCAGTACATTTTTCTGGTTTGATCATATGTGGGAAGAAGACTCATCTCGTCCATAGGTGTCTTTGATTTTGATTTTGCCTTAGGGTCACCTGATAAGTATGTGGCGTGGAGGTGGCAGTTTGCGTACCTGTAGTAGATTTTTTGTAAGGAAGATGCTCACCGTGGCGAGCTGATATTCATCTGAAGGTTACATGGCTTCAGATTATGATTTGTGGGCTTTTTGGTTGTTGGGCTGTCTTTTTGGGCCATATCTCACCTAGGAGTCCGGTTAGGGATTGGAGGAAGCAAGCGCGATGTGCTAGCGCGAGCCCCTTCCCGTACGAAACGGACGCCGTATGGGAGGGGTTAGGTGGGGCACGTTTGCTACATAGCACGGTCCTTAAATCTAAACACTTTTCAAATGAATTTTGTAAAATCCAATTTTTTGGAAAATAAATTTGAAAATATGAACATTTTATTCAAGAAATGGTACCGCTATTGAAAAAACCGGAACCATTTTTTTAAAAAACGGAACCATTATTAAGTGCAACCATTTATATAAAAAATGGAACCATTTATAAAAAAAGTAGGAACCATTTATAAATTTGGAACCACTTTAAATTCAGATTTTAAAAATAGAAACATTTCTAAAATTTGAAACCAAATTTAAAATAGGAACCATTTTCAAAAAATGAACCATTTTTAAAAATTTTGAACCATTTTTTAATTTGGAACCATTATTAAAAATGGAAACATGTTTAAATTTCAAATTTGGAACCATTTTCAAGATGAACCATTTTCATAAATAAACAATTTTTAAATTTGGAACCATTTTGAAAATGATAACATGTTTAAAAATGAACAATTTTCAAATTTGGAACCATTTTCGTAAAATAAATATTTTTTAAATTTGGAACCATTATCGAACATGAACCATTTTCATATTTGAAACCATTTTTATATTTGGATCCATTTTCAAGAAACAATTTTAAAAAACGAAAAACAACTAAGAAAAGAAAAAAAAAAACAAAAACAAAACAGAAAAGGAAAGGAAAAAAGAAACGAAAACAAAACAAAACCAAAAACTGAAAAAGAAACGAAAAATAAAGAAACTGTGCAGAATGGGCCAGGTCCATGAGTGTCAAGGGGTACGCGGAGGTTTGTAACCTCCGCGGTACACGTCCTATAGGCTTTGCCGGTTGCGGTTGTGTCTTCTTTGCTATTTTCTTATCGAGCTTTATTGTTGAGAAGCTCTCAAAATTGCTGCATGGCCTGCAACGCTGTCGTCGGCCCGTTCTACTAGTTGACTGGGTCATCAATTCATATGTATAGGTTTCTCTTTTTGGAAGCCCCGCTAAATTTTAGAAACGGTTTCCCAGGAATCTGGAGGAGGGGCAGCTTCTTGGAGAAGCCGCCAAAAGAATTGGGCCTAAATCGTGTGTTTTCTTGAAATCGTGACCAATTACTAGCTAGTAATTAGAAAATTTATTTTGGGCTGGGGGGTGGGGGGCAACGCCCCCTTGACCACAGCCAAGACCACAGCTGGGCTTCTGAACGACTCCTACCGCTGGGGCACCCCGAGCACCACGTCGCCAAGGCAGCTGTCCTGGTCCGAGGCCTTCCATGTCACGCTTGTCGGTATCTCCGGCAACCGCTCCAGCTACGGCGAGCTCACCAACATCAGGTATGTATATATGTGAAGTAGCACAGCTCATCGAACACCAGTCAGGGCCGACTGGTTTGATTCGGAGTAGGTTACATCGTTGTGGACTGGTTGCTTATTTGGACAGATTTCCTTATTTGGTTTAGCTTTCAGAATAAGATAATAAGAACAGAATATTGCTATTTGTGTGCTATGAGGAAAATCCAATCTTTTGGCTAAGCGTATGCTCGATATTTGTGAGCTCCTTGCTTCCCTTGGTTGCTACTATATATAATGAATTCCTGCTTTCTAGATTATAAATTAGAGAAGAAATTGGTACAAATAATTTTTGTATAATGGTGGAATGCGAAGTACACCTCTCCTTCTTTCTAAGCATCAAACATATACATTCTAATATTTATATGAATTATATATTTTAAACTAAATATATTATGACGTTTATTCTCTTTGATGGTCCTCAACTTTTCGCCCCCCATGTCCGAATCCTGCCTCCGCCCGTGACACCAGTGCCATGCATGAGCTAGCTAGAATGTTTAGTGTTTGACTATTTGTGTGTGGAATCCCAGTGACCAAGTCAGCGGGCTGCAGCTCATGAATGGCACCCCCAACGCTCTCACCGTCAACACTGGAGAGTGGAGATCTCTTCCAGGTACCGACATAGAAGTGGCTCTATAATCGATCACCTTGAGCAAGAATCACCATAAGTTTACCAGATTCGAAGATATGTCATCGGATTTATTACTAAAAGTTTCATGACAAATCTAGTATCATATCAGTAGAAAAAGTTTGACCCTAAGCAGATACTTATTATTTCATACTAACTGTAAGTAAAACTATATATCTATCTATCTATCAATTATAAGGAGAGAATAGTTAGTATACTTATTATAAAACATGTTTCCATTACTTTTATGTAAAAAAATCTATAGCAACAACACATTTTTTTTAAGTTTTAGTCATTCTTTCGTTAAATTATTTCTGAGTACCAGTTTTTTTACAGAAAAATAATATTTACCGAAGGAAATAAGAATGGCTAAAACTTCAAATTCACCTGCAGACTTTTGCCTCACTACTTATTTTATTTTTCAATCATTATAACTTTTGTTTTGTCAATGGGGTTTTGGTCAACCACGGTGTCAGGCAGGAGCTTCTGGACGCACTGCGGCGAGAGCAGATGCGCCTCTTCCGCCTGCTCTGCCAGAACGAAGTATGCGGCCTGCAGCTCATGAAGGGCATCCCAAACGCTCCCAATCGGGTGCCCGAGATAGCGAGGCCGCAAGGATGAGCAGTAACAAGAAGTTACAGGTTCGTTTGGATGGCTGCCAAAAACTGTCCAACCTATTTTTGGCGAGGCCGCGTTTGGATGGAAGCCAAAGTTTTGGTCCCGCGCCAATAATTTGGCCGCGCGTTCAATTTTCCACCAACTGCTGGGCGAGCCCACGATGGTGAAAACCTCGGCCAAAATATTTATTGGGTTGCGGGTAAAACTTTAAAAATTATCCGTAAACTTGCCGCCAAGATCTATTCTATGAAGATATGCTGCACCCCATAATGCGATGATCAAGATACTTACAAACACCGCTGCGGAAGATCTTGTGTTTGTCGAAGATGTCGGTGAAGCCTGATGAAGAATCTCACGTCCACGCCGGGAGGTGAGATTGTTGCCGTACGTCGACATAGATGTAGACGTTGGTGAAGTTGTTCCGTCGTCGAGGGACTGCTGGCGCGAATCCCGCTCTAACGGTATCCACACATACACCATGTCAACCCACCTCGTGCATTCACCGCCTAGCTACTAGCACGTGGTGAAGAGAGACAGCCTTGCGGTGTAGTTTAGGTGGTAGATCTAATCAACTAGATTAGATCTATATGAGAAGATTAGAGACATTTAATTCTCAACACATGAGATCTACAAGAGAGAGAGCTTTGCAATATTGTGTAACGTGTGTATCCAACCCTAGGGGGTTGAGGTTGCTTATAAAGAAGGCCAAGGGGTGGAGGTACTTGGGGAAAGGGGCAAACCCTTCCCCTTTGGTGCGCCGGCCCTAGAGGAGGAGGAGTCCTCCTCTAGGCCAACTCGGTTTGGGAGTTGGAGGAGGACTCCTCCTTTCCCAAACAACCTCCACCTAAAAGGTGAGGGGGAGGGGAGACCTTCCCCCACCCCAACTCGGATTGGGTGGAGGAGTAGGACTCCTCCCCCCAAACCGCCTCACCCAAGAAGGAAGGGGGAGGAGACCCCCCACCCCAACTCCAAGTCGGATTGGAGGGGGACTCCCCCCTCCCACCGCCTCATGCCGCCGCCGTCCCCCATGGGCCACGTGGCCTATTAGGATTTCGGCCGTGGGGCCTTTTAATATTATTCCCTTTAAATAATTAATTAATTAATTGTTTTGTCTAATTAATTCCTAAATGAATATTTCCTTTTACAGAAAATTCCCGGAATTAATTACTTATCATATAACTCATATTTATATAAACCGGGATACCTAGTATCCACCGACAAAACTATCGGAACAATATTTCCTTTTATAAACACTCGGAATAAATCCGCTGATGATAGAAACCATTCCTATCATCCCGGGACATTAGATGTCCACATTCTCTCTAACTTATAATTCACCGGAACAAGTCCCAGTGACATCGGAGCTACTCCGACACAATCTCATTACCACTAAAACTATATCTTTATTCTCTCAATCAAAGATTGATCTACAGCTTAAGTGTGTGACCTGAAAGGTTCAGCAAACACAAAGTATTGTTCGGGAGCTTACTGATGGCCCTTGACGAGATATGGCTCCAAAAAACAGTTGATGTCTGGTGCGTAGTACCTGCGTCAAAAGTGAATGGGTTAGGTTGAGACTACAAGTGCAGAGTGTGTAGTAAGTGGAAGACGTGTTTCCCCCACGAGGGTGACTCGAGGGTTTAATATCGAACTCTCGGGGAATCAGTAGTGAAAGATTTATCTTCCTATCCTTCTTTTTGGTTACCTACAAAACAAGGTTAATTGTTTTGGTCCTCAACCTCACCTGTGGTTGTCAAGCACAAGGTGTATGAATGATATCAAGATAATTATGCAATGCAAACAAGAAATAAATATGCAATGGTGGTGAATGAATGTGCAAGGATGATGATAACAATGATAATGATATTTTTGGGTTTTTTATGATGAATGCAAGATGTAAAAGCGTTTTTGTATTTTCGGATTTAATAATGGCAGAAAATGGAAAAGTGGTAAAAGTTGTTGGAAAGGTGTTTCTTATGATTAAAAATGGACCGGGGTTCATGGTTCACAAATGCACTCTCTCTTTGATAAAGTGGCAGACAATGGAACACAAGAGTTGATATATGAGATTGCAACACAAAATTTGATAACAAGTTACTAATTATATGGGCATCACGTCCTAACATAGACATCTTTTGGTTATTAATCTCACTTATACTCCACCAAGATGCGAACTAAATCATAACACCTTATTAATTAAGATAACTCTGATTATAGCTTTAAGTATCATGACATGAAGTTAAAATAAGAAAATGCTAGATCTAGTCACGGAGAAGTGGCAAGTCACCCACAACCCTTTGTAGCATGGTATTTTTGTTTATTCCTAGTGAGGCAACAAAGTACGGTAAAACACCAAGTGGATCGCGATATTTCAGTTGTCAACTTACCGCACTCACCACCCCCGTTACTCCAACTAATGCACACATCACCCCACACACGCTCTCATAAACATGTTTGATCATAACAAGTAGACAAGAACGGGGTACATAATATGCATATATATTCATAACTGAAACAAACATTGCAATCTCAAACATATATTAACTCATAAAAAGATCCACCACATAGGAATTACAAATATGACCGTAATCATGTTCGGCAGCTCATACGGTGCTAATTAGTGAAGCTCAAAGAGAGGAGAGATACATAAGTTACTTCCATAAACCCATAGTCCAGAGGTGGACTACTCCCTCTTCATCATGGAGACGGTGGAGAGTTCGATGGAGACCACGCCGGCAGCGCCCCGCCGGAGTTTCCCCCCCTCCAATCTGCAGCTCCAGATCTCTATTTTCGTGTTTCTGTGGTATGGCGTCGCTCCTTCCGGAACGACGGGGGACCTTTTTTATAGTCGTTTTTAGGTCAAGAGGATGTCGGTGGAGAAAAGATCGACGGCAACAGAGCCACGAGGGCCAAAAGAGTGGGCCCCACACGGCCAAGTACAGTGGCCGCGTGGGCCACCCTCTTTTGGGCCTCCGGCCTCCGTTTGCTTGCTTCCTTCGCTCCCAAGTCTTCTTCCTTCCAAAATATTGACGCTCGTAATTTTCCAGGTCATTTGGACGTCATTTGGGTCCCTGAAACTTAAAAGGAATGAAATAGGGTTTTCTGCCTGCGCAGGGTTAATTCCATAAAATAGGAAATAAATATTTTATTCCCTAAAATCATTATATAACAGTGGTACAACCCTTATATGTTGCGAATGTGATTGGAATATAAGTGATATAGTGCAAAGTTCATGTATGCAGTTTACATGCATCACTTACCGAACAATAACCAGCAGTGGGTTAGGCATTCGTACTGGCACCCTTGTGTCTGTGAATGATCGACAGAACCTGTGCGTTACTCATTACGCTTAATCCCCTTACGTACATGATACCAATGATATCTCGAGATTGAGACAATGTGCTCTAGTGTGATCCCCTTCGATCATAACACATATAGTTCTCGTACCAATATCATTCTCTTTTCTCATTCCGTATATATGTTGTCCCGTGATTAATCACGCTGTGTCTGGCCAGACGATTTGGATGACAACATAAATAAGATGGCCTAGAGGATTTATCTCTCCATCGCCTAGAGGAGTAAGTGCTCTTCTTGAACGATCTCTGTTCCAATACATTATTCTAGTTCAAGCCCAAAAGCCACCTATCATGGTCCCATGTTACTACAAGACGTTTGGTGACAATCAAAGGTCGAATGTCGAATAAGCGGTCACAAGATATTCTCATAGCATAGGAATACAGCTAACGATAACTAAATAGATGATCATTGATATCTTCATTGATGACGATTTGTCTCACAGCAAGATTATACGGTGGGTCGGTTCAGTGCTATTATCATTCCGATAATCCACTCCTATAGTTGTATGACTTATACAAAGTCCATGATCAGGAAAAAATGATCATCAAACAACAAGATAGCCTTGCCTTAGAGACAAGAACATGAACTCTTTTACCGTTCATATCTCTACACGTGTATTGGAGGTTTTCCTCTTGCATACGTTGTATTTGCTATACAAGTACCCAATACAGTTATAACGTAAAGATATAAACATTAATAATAAACATGGAGATAAATAATAAACTTAATTATTATTGTCTCTAGGGCGTATCTCCAATAGTCTCCCACTTGCACTAGAAACAATAATGATTCTAGTTAGCATGATGACATGACACCAAATGGAACTAAGGTGCCACTCACGCTTTTGCATGCGCTTCTGAAACTATGTCCTTAACTTTGATCTAACCAAAGTTCATAAACTTGTTTATCTCCTCACATGCCAAACTTGACTATGTAAGTCGGATATATTAGGAATTGGATATAGCTTTCCGGTTCCGTAGTAGCATTAATAATACCGGTTGATATTATCATACCATCTTTTGAAACCTCACCTGAGTAATGACTCATCCAATAACTTGCTTATCATGACGTCTCACATCAATGATGCAACTATCCTGATAGACAAACTATCTTTGTTATAGAATCCACTCATAATATACAAGTGATTTGATAAAATCAAAACACCTAGTATTTATCAATTGAAAAACATTTATCAGAATAAATTTGATTTCATAATTCCACCACAAATATATACGAGTAACTTCTCTATGCACACTATTTGAAGCTTTACAAAATCCACCTTGTCGTTTTCTTTTGTAATCTCACCATCAGGTTCTTTTACCAAACCTTTATGATCAATTACAATCTTAATTAACTGCTCTTATGAGAATATCCTTTTAAGAATTTCTCATTAACGCCGTGGCAAACTTTAAAATTTAGCACTTTGGAAACTTTCCGGCTTTATGTACTATATATAGCAATGAGATAAGCAAAATCACATTAAATATGATTTGATCTTATTCCTCTCTATTCGCTCATCCAGACTACGAAGGTCAAGGTATCTTGCAAATATCACGCTATGAATTCTTGATCAAATTTCTTTGACTCAAGACACAATTCAAATTACCTTTCAGAATTGCACTTTAGCACATTCATACTCATGTTTATTAAATTCTATCTTAGAGACAAAACTTTAATAAGACATTTTCTGACCTTTTATTTAAACTCTTTAAATCACGAGATTTATATATTTATCAATTCGGCCTAGCCTCATTCAATAAATATAATATCAGCTCCCACTGTCTTTTAAGTCCCTTCGATTTATATAATGAAAAGAATGAAATTCTTACTCATTAATACGACTGACTTCAAACATTCATACTATAATTATCTATATTATATTCATAATCCAAATTAATTATCCTTAGCAATAATATTGCTACTTTAGTTCAATAACAACATCAAGCAATTGATATGAAAAGTATTGCAACTTCTCACTATCAGTTATTCGTCCTTGATAAAACAATTTTAATCAAGACTAGCTCTATGAATATTAGATATTCATATCTGTCCTTTCTTTATGAAATATTCATGCACATGATTTACATCACTCCAAACTACTCTCAAGATTGAATCTTGGAGTCTCATGAATTTTTCTTGAACTCCTTTTATGACAATGCCGTCATTAATGAATGTTCATTATTCTGTTTGTAATTGTTTTGCTTATATCATGTTCCTGGACATTTAAATGATTTCAATCACCTAGTGATTTAATCATCAAATTCCTCACATGATTTCTTTTAATACTTAATTCGAACCATGTATAACTTACATGTATTCCTGGACAAAGTAATGATATGGAAACATTTGCATGTTTCCCTTCTCATTCTAACACTTGCCCAAAGACTCTCAGTCTTAATTTAGTATTATGATTTCCACTCTCTCTTCATGAGAAGACACTTTTCTCCAATTCTAAAGTCAACAAGCATTTAGAATTATGTGTGGAAAACACTTGCCAAAATAACAATTTTGGACTTTTGCAAAACCATTTTCAATTCGAATTCAACTTAAATACACAATTGAAATTGGAACTTACTATCAAAATAACTCTAAGTTAAATTGATATAGGTCCTAATACAAACAAAATATTCTATTTACTTTAGTGGGTAATTTGGAATTCTAATTTCACAACACATTAAGCAAGACATTGTAACATTTCCTTTTAATCTTTATCTTGCAAAAGATTTTATTACCATGATGATTTCGAGTTACCAAAATCCATCACAAGTAATTTGACTAAGAAAAACTTTTTTGTCAACAATGTTACAATATTTTATTAAGTCCTTTTTTTAACTTTAATCAAATTCCTTTGATTCCTTTATTTTGATTCTCCACTCTCCCACTGAATTATATGAAACATTGAAACTTCAATAATTTCATTAACTCTATTTCATTAATATGCAACTTCATATTAATTCTCAATAGAATTGAATTAATGGGTAGATTCCACTCCTTTATGTAAATCTCGAAATTTACTAGTGCCTAGCACTTTGCCAAATTCGAGTCTACTAAATGCCTAGCATTTTGTGGATTTCGATTTTCATCAAATGCCTAGCACTTTATGAATTTCGAATTTCTCCAAGTGTATGACACTTTGTGATTTTAGTTTTATCCATTTAATTTAGAGATAACTTTAAGAGTCTCAAAGAGAACCAACGAAAAGTATAACTCCAAATTAAAGATTAAACTAACTTTAATTATTACTCAAAACTTTAAGCAATAACTTGAATCAAAACAATAAAGACTTAACAAACAAATAATTAATGACATAACACAATAAAGAAGATAAAACTTTGAATTTCCAAACTTGGAATTCCCACACATACTTTATAATTCGAACAATGACTTGTTCCAGAATCTAAAATATTCATTACATAATGATCAAACTGAAAATAACTCTTATTTAAAGTTCTAGTGTAAATCTTCTTCATTGACTTGGATTGAAGACATAGTGGTCACTTTTGCATAAAATGCGATCTTCCACTGTGCTTCTTCTAGGATGCAAAGCTACATACAATCGTAGCTTCTACGTCTTCCCAGAATTTCCTCTTCTTTCCAGCATTAGCTCCTTCCAAAGTACCTGCCACTGGTGCAAGTTTGAGCATTCATTAGTATCCAATACCAATGATCATAATTGCTGAAATTATGTCAATATGTATAACTCTTATACCTGTCTTGGTCCAGTTAAGATCCCCATTCTGAATATCAGCTTCTGCTTCCTTGAGTAAGGCAAACAACATCTGAACCGGCCACTCATCCGCCATGCGATTGTACATCGAAGGCATGATATGCAGGTGGTAGTGCCGCTAGTATAATGTCACAGAGAAACTCATGACAACTGGAGATCCAATTTGTCTAAGTTTTTCCTCTAATTTGGTAACTCTGATTTCAAACAACTGAATGGGTTCACCCAACTCAAGATGAATGTTTATCAGTTCCCTTCTTAGATTGTAACGCTCAGTGCGTATGTATGAACTTGCTTTCAATACTTCCATCAACCGGAAGGGACGCATGTCTTCGAAAAGACCGCCCAGCTGTGGTTCAATACAAGCATGCATGAGCTCCTTGACAATACACTCATCACAGAACATGTGAGGTCCACCATGATTTTCATCATGTGAATCCATGGGAGTCAGAACATCAACTTTTCCTGCGCTCTTGAGAGCACCAACCATGTGGTGAAACCATTCTCCAAAGTTGTTTCCATTTGCAGCTAATGGTGCACGACTCAACATCTGATTGAAATGGAACTTTTCAAAGTGGTCCATTATCTACAACAAAACAAGTTTATTTAGACTTCTAGTTTATTACTAATTTTTGCACTACTTTAATTCAATCAAACATGAATCTAATATATGCTCCCACTAAGTCCAATAATCCTCTTGATTGGCACTAAGTGATTCAGGACCCGATTGCCCTACGAAGCAAGCATGGATACATGTCATGTCCGTCGGCCAACCGGTAAGCACTATGCTAATTGTAGTAGCTACAACTCATGTTCGTCTTTCGACGGATGTGTTCAGAACTCATATCTATGTATGCCTAGACTTCAAGACAACCAACCGACACTGGCTGCTGGAATGGTTCACGCCCGCCTCCCGAACCCTTGGTACACATTACTCCTGGATACAGGCGTACGGCAACAAGCATCCGGTTTGACGGTGCCACGGTTGGTAAGAACACGATCTCCTTGATTTTTATTTGAGGATTCACCCTAATAAACGACTACTGCACAATCAAGGTGCAAACAACAAAGGGTAAACATCACATGCAATTAATAATAATTCATGTGCTTTGGTATAGCCTTTGTTATTCCTCGGAAGTTCTTGGCGCTCGTCCTTGAGGATCACCATCTTCATCGTTCCCGGTTACGATAAAATCCCCAAGGAAAATTACCGTATTTGAAAACTCGCCAAGTACACACCAGCATCACCGTCGGCGTCTCCTCCAGAACTCACGATGAACTCTTCTTCGCTTGATTGTCGATGACGAACTCGATCAATTGTTTTGGCTCCCACCATCATGTTAAGACACAGTAACAAAATAGCTATACCAAAATGCATGCACACAATCCTGCAAAACCAAGTTAGACGTATCTAACGTTTGTTTGCATGTTTTACGTGGCTTTGCAGGCTCTACGGAGTTACCGTCACTACCTACGTACTGAAGCATGTTTAGGCTAGTTGCTAGATTAACATTGCGGGGTGATTGAGATCCCAACATTATGAAAACGTTGCGAACCCCAATCTAAACGATCACATGTGCGCGTGACCCCCGTGAGGCGTCCAACCCTCAGGCCCAATCCATATGCACAACAACGTCCACAACTAGAAGTATAGACCCGAAGCTACTGAAGCACTTCGTTGGCGCCAACAAGCATACTAGGAGCAGCCAGAAGGTCCGCAGATTGCCAGAAGTTCGTAAAGATCTTGCTAATGCTGCCATGGAATATGTTGTACAACTTTTTGGGAAACAACTAAAATAAAATTAATGCAAGAACCATGCAATGCTCGCACCAACATGTGCTCTAGATCAAATCATACCAACGCATAGATCGGCTTTGATACCACTATTGGGTTGCGGGTAAAACTTTAAAATTATCCGTAACCTTGCCGCCAAGATCTATTCTATGAAGATATGTTGCACCCCATAATGCGATGATCAAGATACTTACAAACACCGCTGCGGAAGATCTTGTGTTTGTCGAAGTAGATGTCGGTGAAGCCTGATGAAGAATCTCACGTCCACGCCGGGAGGTGAAATTGTTACCGTACGTCGACGTAGATGTAGACGTTGATGAAGTTGTTCCGTCGTCGAGGGAGTGCTGGCGTGAATCCCGCTCTAACGGTATCCACACATACACCGTGTCAACCCACCCCGTGCGCTCACCGCCTAGCTACTAGCACGTGGTGAAGAGAGACAGCCTTGCGGCGTAGTTTAGGTGGTAGATCTAATCAACTAGATTAGATCTATATGAAAAGATTAGAGACGTCTAATTCTCAACACATGAGATCTACAAGAGAGAGATAGAGCTTTGCAATATTGTGTAACTTGTGTATCCAGCCCTAGGGGGTTGGGGTTGCTTATAAAGGACGCCAAGGGGTGGAGGTACTTGGGGAAGGGGCAAACCCTTCCCCTTTGGTGCGCCGGCCCTAGAGGAGGAGGAGTCCTCCTCTAGGCCAACTCGGTTTGGGAGTTGGAGGAGGACTCCTCCTTTCCCAAACAACCTCCACCTAAAAGGTAAGGGGGGAACCCAAACTCGGATTGGGTGGAGGAGAGGACTTCTCCCCCAAACCGCCTCACCCAAGAAGGAAGGGGGGAGGAGCCCCCCCCCCCCAACTCCAACTCGGATTGGAGGGGGACTCCCCTCCCACCGCCTCATGCCGCCGCCGTCCCCCCCATGGGCCACGTGGCCTATTAGGATTTCGGCCGTGGGGCCTTTTAATATTATTCCCTTTAATTAATTAAATAAATAAATAATTGTTTTGTCTAATTAATTCCTAAATGAATATTTCCTTTTACAGAAAATTCCCGGAATTAATTACTTATCGTATAACTCATATTTATATGAACCGGGATACCTAGTATCCGCCGACAAAACTATCGGAACAATATTTCCTTTTATAAACACTCAAAATAAATTCGCTGATGATTGAAACCATTCCTATCATCCCGGGACATTAGATGTCCGCATTCTCTCTAACTTATAATTCACCGGAACAAGTCCCAGTGACATCGGAGCTACTCCGACACAATCTCATTACCACTAAAACTACATCTTTATTCTTTCAATCAAAGATTGATCTACAGCTTAAGTGTGTGACCTGAAAGGTTCAGCAAACCCAAAGTATTGGTCGGGAGCTTACCGAACAATAACCAGCAGTGGGTTAGGCATTCGTACTAGCACCCTTGTGTCTGTGAATGATCGACATAACATGTGCGTTACTCATTACGCTTAATCCCCTTACGTACATGATACCGATGATATCTCGAGATTGAGACAATGTGCTCTAGTGTGATCAAACCCTTCGATCATAACACATATAATTCGCGTACCAATATCATTCTCTTTTCTCATTTCGTATATATGTTGTCCCGTGATTAATCACGCTGTGTCTGGCCAGACGATTTGGGTGACAACATAAATACCGAGATGGCTTAGAGGATGTATCTCTCCATCGCCTGGAGGAGTAAGTGCTCTTCTTGAATGATCTCTGTTCCAATACATTATTCTAGTTCAACCCCAAAAGCCACCTATCATGGTCCCATGTTACTGCAAGACGTTTGGTGACAATCAAAACTCGAGTGTCGAATAAGCGGTCATAAGATATTCTCATAGCATAGGAATACAGCTAACGATAACTAAATAGATGATCATTGCTATCTTCATCGTTGAGGATTTGTCTCACAGCAAGATCATACGGTGGGTCGGTTCAGTGCTATTATCATTCCGATAATCCACTCCTATAATTTTATGACTTATACAAAGTCCATGATCAGGAAAACATGATCATCAAACAACAAGATAGGCTAGCCTTAGAGACAAGACCAGGAACTCTTTTACTATCTCTACACGTGTATTGGAGGTTTTCCTCTTGCATACGTTGTATTTGCTATACAAGTACCCAATACAGTTATAGCATAAAGATATAAACATTAATAATAAACATGGAGATAAATAATAAACTTAATTATTGTTGTCTCTAGGGCATATCTCCAACAATATTGGCACGCCCCCATTTGGCAGGACTCACGAGGGCGACTTGTGACTCGTGACCCTCCTCTCCCTGTTACAACATCAGCAATCCATCACTCTAGTGCTGGAACCTCGGGGTAGGGAAGGACGAATCAAGAAGGGATTAATGAAATCTAAATGGTTTGATACAATCCTAACTCAATCCTTTTTATTCTTTTTAAGATGATACTTGATGATGCCTGGATGCGGTTTTTGACAGTTAATGGAATGGGAAGTGCGGTTAATGGAGACGGTTTTGATCTAAATGGATGCGGTTTTTTTTATCTGAACGGTTCTTTTTAAGGGCACGTACATTGCACAGTTGCTTGTGCAGACGCTAAAGAATTAAAAAATAATGATTTAATTACCGTCGTCCATATAAGACTCTGTGCTCCCAACGCAATCAACCAACTGGAGACTCTAATTTTTCTTTTGGGACGACTGTATATAGCTGCTGCGTACGACCGGGAGAAGAAAAACACGAAGCGTCGGCGACTAATTTTGCGGCGACGCTAAGCGCAATCCTGACCGGGAATGTGGGGTGACAGCCATGAATTTATTCCTTAGCGTCTGGCTTAGCGCCCCCGTTGTATGTGGCCTAAGATGATACTTGATTATTCTCTACTGGTGGTAATCATACTCCCTCTGTTTCAATGATAAGGCTTATATTTTTCTGAAAAAGTCAAGCTAAGTAAACTTTGACCACACTTTTTGAAAAAAATATCAACAACTATAACATTATATGGATATCATGTGAAAATATATTTGATGATGCAACTAACCATGTTTATTTTGTATTGTACATGTTGATAATTTCTTCAAAAAACTTGGTCAAACTTCACATAGTTTTGCTTCTCAAAAATAATATAAGGCTTATTTATTGGAATGGAGGTAGTATAATTTATTCCTTAGCGTCTGGCTTAGCGCCCCCGTTGTATGTGCGCATGCACGAGTACCTTTGCCCTACATAATTAAGATGTGATCATGCGGATCAATCAGCATGTCCCAACAGAATCAGCCCACAATCACACCGTCATAAGCTAGAACAACTCATCAAAACAGTAATAATAAGAGATCTCCATCAACTCCTATAAACAAAACACACTAGGCATCTTTCTATCTTTCTTTCCACACACGGTCGACAGGTACGGAAACAACATGATTATTACATAAACATAAACCTTTCACGGCTTCTCACACAGTAAAGTCGACTGCTACCACCTCCCTAAACTTCTTCGCGGCCGAAATTTCAGGTGGATCTAGCTAGAAGAACTACTAGTAGCAAAACGCATCGGAAAAGATGTAACGGAAGGAAAGCAGCACTTGAGTGGGTCTTCGGCACGGGGAAATGACGCTGCCGGACGACGGCACATCACGTCGTCGTCGTCGTCGAGAGGAGGTTGGACACGATCGTGTTGTGACAGCATCATGGCCAACTCTCTTTACAAGCAGCACGCACAACAAGGAGAGTCTATGACCATGGCGTCGCGGATCCCTATGCGACGCAGCTGAGCCCTAGGCACCCAGTCAGCAGGCTTTTCGCCAGCCTCTTCTGCAAGCCACGGAATAAAAATACTGTCAGTAAGATAAGACCACTGTCATCAAACAGTTTAACACACGGCCATCAGATATCGGGGCCCATTGACAGTGATTAAGCATAGAGGTAGGTTTACCCTTGGCTTGTGGCAGAGCATGTCGGGCGGAATCACGTAGAGGTCCTCGTCCACGGCTTTGACCGCCCTGCGGTTTATGGACGGCATGTGGGCCCCGGCGTCAGACACCCTGCTCTGCTTCTTCGCCCCGTGCTCGCGTAGCCCCACCACCACCTTCTGCCTCCGCTCGTCGTTCATCTCCAGTGCATCGCTGCTCCACCTTACCGCCTAGGAATAACGAGCACAGAAATTCTTACTGCGAGTATGTGCCTATTGAAACTTTCTAAAAGTTGGACGACTCACTACATTCTTTGCGAGTATGCCCATAGAAACTTTTCAAAAGTTGAAAGTCTCACTACTACATTCTCATTCTGCGAGTCATGACGGCATTTCGTACTACATGCGTTTTCTAGCTTGAAAATCTGCTGCACTTTCATGTATGTGGA
Source organism: Poa pratensis (assembly GCA_947311845.1). Taxonomy (NCBI): domain Eukaryota; kingdom Viridiplantae; phylum Streptophyta; class Magnoliopsida; order Poales; family Poaceae; genus Poa; species Poa pratensis. Next base: position 56,415,649 of record CAMZMU010000035.1, read on the forward strand.
AGGAGCAGGTTTCGCTTTTGTTATTTTCCTCGAAACAGGAGCTTACGTTTCTCCTAATAAGTTGGTCCATGACATTGGCTACACTCCATGACATTAGCTACACTCACCTAGCTTTCTAATGAAACAGCTCACTCAAACCAAGAGCGAAGCTCTATAGAGACGAGACTAGTACTTTAGTGCTCTACAAAATTAAGTATAACCAGGGAGTACTGTCTACGCCTACAAAAATGCATAATCAGGGATAGCTCCAGAGACAAACGTTTGATCTACCTAGCTTACCAAAACAGTTTAATATGCTCAGCCCGAAATACCCATAGATCTTACCAAATGGAACCATTACTCACCTTCTTGGCTGGCTTCGGTGAGGCTGACAGAGCAAAGACGACGATGCCGGGCTGCATGGCGGACTCGAAGTACTGGGTGACCGGCCAGTCGGCGTAACCGTACCCGCCGTGGTCGTAGTAGTTCCACTCCCCGAACGCCGGGATCCGCCGCGGCCTCGCCTTTACATTCTGCAGAGACACGCACCAGCAAGGAGGTGAGAAGAAGAAGCTAGCAAGCCACAGGTAGATGCACAGCAGAGTTGATAAGAGATTGTGGTGAGCTCGGCGATGCTCGCGACGCACCTTCATGGCAGCAGCGCAGTGACCGGGTTAGCTCTGCTCGCTACCTTCAGGCTGAGGAGTGAGCAGACGAACGAAGGGTACTAGCTGGTGTGCGCGAGAGAGACATGGGTGCATGGTCCACGTATTTGTAGAGCGAGACCAGCGGGAATGGTGCGGGAATGTTGGGGTGGTGGTGTCCGATTTTTTTTTTTTTGAGAATTCCTGGTCTTTTACAGTATAGCTGTAGTATCTGAACTCACGCACAACTCACTCTACACACACAACACCACACGCACGCCACCTGTGCGCAAGCTAGACCTAACCAGACTATACTAAGCTTCTGATTCTCCGTGAGCCTAGACCTACTGGGAAACCCTTACGGTGGTGAGCACACCACAATACCTCTGACTGAACCATGGCGAAATTGGCCCAGAAGCTGAAAACTGGGCAGACTGATTAAGGACTCAGTCCCCGAAGCTCCTCCACAAATTTGTTACAACGCGAACACTGTTCACGTGAACAGTGCCGCGCTGGTGAGACATCCAAAAATTCGCTCCCGCAGGAGTCGAACCCTGGACCGGCTGGAGAGCCACCGCTCTCACAACCACCACGCCACAGCGTGGTCCTACTCCTCGGTGGTGTCCGATCTTGCTCGGAGTAGGTGGTTGCAGAAACAGAGAGCAGGTGCACTGACTGCGGTGGGCAAATGACCGGTGGGGCCCACCTCTGAGAAGAGTAAGAGTAAAGTGGCACGCACTTGTATACAGGTCAAACAGAGGAAGATGTTGTGGGCGCGTACGTGTGGTGCTGACCACGACGTGTACCGGGCTTGCGTATGCCAATGCCGGGCGTGAGAGCTTGTGCTGTTTTGTCCACGTCGGTTTCTGACGTGGCTGATGGGCAGTTGCGCAGACGGATCAGACGTGCACAGTAAACATGACTATTAGTCGCGCTGGCACATTAAATTTGTACTAAAAATGTGTACTGTAAGTATATATTCACATATGTGGAAATAGATGTTGATACACATTTGACGTCTTATGTACACCTGTGTCCTAGTTCCAAATTTACGGTCACTCTTGTAACTCCGAAGCAGCCTTATCTACGGCTCAGGTGGGAATATTTCCTCGAACAAGTTGTTCAGATCACCACTACGCCGATCAAAGGCCAACAATTTTGCCATTGCGTCCTGAAATTTCGAAGAGAAACACATCATATTCACTTAACTGTGCCATTCTGCATGTAACAGCCTACCATAGAACAAACTTTTTCCTCAAACGCGCATGCAAGTCAAAACCTGGTATTGCTTGTCCTTTGTCACCAATTTATCGCAGATCATGCGCCTTATAGGTCTCTTGGTATGGATGTCCTCCAGAACAGCAGCAGCTCTCTGAATAACTTCATCGGGGACACCTGCCAACAGCCAAACATGAGAATCATCTTTATATGGACAGTAATGATGTCCAGTTTCTTTCTTCGCGCACTATCTCCTGGAACCGTGCATTCATGACATAAATTTAAAAAAACCCTTCCTCCAGAACCGCGCACTATCTCCTGGAACCGCACCCACCAAGGAGACCACATTCCAGCACTGGACACGCTGCTCGACGTCACGATCTGCTCCGAATTCCTCAATGCTGGCACCGACACCACCTCCACCGGGCTGCAGTGGATCATGGCCGAGCTGGTCAAGAACCCTTCCGTTCAGGACAAGCTGTATGGCGAGATCAAAGCCATGCGCGGAGAAGAAGGTGAGGTCACGGAGGACAAAATTGAGGCCACAAATATGCCATATCTTAAGGCGGTGATACTGGAGGGCCTCCGGAAGCACCCTCCGGGGCACTTTGTGCTGCTGCACAAGACAGCGCAAGACATGGAAGCCGGCGGTTACCTGATCCCCAAGGGCACGACGGTGAACTTCATGGCGGCAGAGATGGGCAGGGACGAGGGGAAGTGGAATAATGCGATGGAGTTCGTGCCAGAGCGGTTTCTGGAGGACGGCAACAAGCTGGCGACGGTGGACATGTATGGCACCAAGGGGATCAAGATGATGCCGTTCGGCGTCGGCCAGAGGATCTGCGCTGGGCTCAGCATCGCCAGGCTGCACCTGGAGTACTTCGTGGCCAACATGGTGAAGGAGTTTGAGTGGAAGGAGGTAGCAGGAAAGGAGGTGGACTTCGCCGATAAGCGCGAGTTCACCACGGTCATGGCCAACCCTCTGCGCCCGTGCATCGTGCCCAGAAACTGAAAACCAGTTCATCGTTTCTTTTTCGGTTGAATTAGCGGTACATGTTTGAGTGTGTGGTTAGGTACTTAAGTGATCATACAATATGGGGTCGTCTAGCTAGTATTTCCTTCATATGTCAATACGAGTACATTTATAGCATGCCCATGTTTGATCAAGCCAATTGCAAGATAAAAGAAAATCAGAAAAACTAATGTGCCAACAATATTCATACCATTCAAGAGGAAGATACCGTTATAGAATTAAGAGTGTTCAGTGTGCACTCGGTGTTCTATACTACCATCAAGCAATACTGGAGATTTTTGGATATATACTTTAAAAATATATAGCTGTTGTCTATCGTTCATGAATTAATTCAATTCTACAAATGCATAGTTTAGCGACCTGATAAGGGTAACCATTCCGCTACCATCATCCATTCAACTCTAATGGTCCAGTAACCAATTGCCTTAAAATGCTCAAGTTAACTGAAGGAGAAGTGAAAAGAAAAAAAAGCTAGCAATGCAGAAAAAATTGAACTAGCAAATTATGAAGCGATGGTCTAACTCAAGTGTGGCTGCAAAGAAGATCATTACATTCAAATTCAATGGTAAAAGCTGGCTACCTAACCTTTGGAGGATAATCATAATTTGCAAAATGACTGATAGTCCCTCCAAGTAGACCAATACCATCTGCATGGAATCGCAAAAGAAAATTAACCATATAATCTTGATCATGTTGAGGATGGAAGGAGGATTTGAGGTTTTCTGTGCTCTCACCTTCTGTTAGAGTGCCCTTCCCAAATTCATCCAATAAGCATAGTGATCTCGATGTTGCATGCCTGCAAAGTTCCTTTAGTTGAGATCACGAGATAACAAACTTAAAGGTGGATGCAACTATGATACCTCAGCATTGTTCCAACTTGATGTAAGTCAATCATAAACGTTGACTGTTCAGTTGTCATTGACTTGCTTCCCATTGCACAGAATATCCTACAAAACGTTATTGAAAATATCATTGTACATAACATAACTGTGTTTCATGAACCATATACATATTTTACTTTTGACTTTGTCCTGAAACACTAAGACACAAAAAATTCCCTTAATTCCCAACATAGAAACATGCTATACAAACACAAACCTGTCTGTCAATCCAACAACAGCAGAATCAGCAGGAACAAAGCTTCCAATATGAGCAAGAAAAACCACCAATGCAACCTGAAAGCAAATATCTAACACAGCGTAAACTTTATTGTTTCGCTAATTTGAGTTTATGAAAGTAGGAAGAGAAGTTCTTCAATGCTCTCTCTAGAAGAAAAAACACAAAATTGTAAGTATATCAAATATCTGAATTGCAGCCACTCTTTAATCCAAAACTAACAGATACAGCTTCTACATTTGCAATTTAGTTCTGGGTACATAAAGCACTTCTCAGGTAACATTACCTGCTTGATGTATACGCTTTTTCCTGAGTAGTTAGGCCCAGTTATTATGTTAATTCTTCCTGGGATAAAAAATAGCCATAAATCCGAGTGTTTACGATAAAAGTACTATACATGTTCAAGATTATCTTGGAAATTAATCACCTGCACTGCGCATTTTAGTATCATTTGGAACAAATGTGTCAACGGTCATTTCCTGCAAAGCATGTCTAAATTGATGCTGGAGTAAATTTAGAAAGTTCTAGATGAAATATCTCGAACCATAAGATTGTTAGTAGTACCCGGCTAACATGTAACATAGAAGAAAACGAATAAACGCTAACCTTCCATTCTGTATCTCAAGTATGGAATCATCAGTTAAGATGGGCCTCACATAATTATTTTGGCGAGCAACGATTGCCAATGATAAAATACTGATGTAACAGTAACAAGAAGGGCTCATCAGGTCGCCATATTGTCAGTAAGTTACATATGTGCAACAAATGTATGCATACCAATCAAGTTCTGCTGCAAAGTTCACTGCTTTTGTCAGTTGAGGTAGAAACTGAAGAACACGGCATACCAAATCCCTTATGATTGCTCTTTCCATGTCTGTCAGTGTATTCAGGCCCAAGTCAAATATGCAAATTATCACAAGAAGTCGCAAACGTAATTTTGAAAATATTAAAAGGGTTGTCCATAGATGTAAATTTCATGTTTAAAAATAAAACACATGTAAACTTTAACTATAGAAAATACTGGAACAAAAGATAGAACACAATGAATTTGGTAGATGAACATAAAGTTACATTATCCGCATGTATGTAATATCTGGAGAGTATGGACAGATAATTTTGCTAAGATGAAGTGCTCACTGCTTGCTTATTCAGGAACTGTAACTTTAAAGGTAGAGTACCATTGAAAACCAAGTTCAAAACAAAAAGCTTGTATATCTTTATTATCAGGGAAAATATGAATATTGCACCAACAGTAAATGCAATTTGATGAGAAATCACAGCATTGGGGAAGAATCAAATAACTAAATTTGGACTACCAAGAATTTTATGATATATATCTCCCAGAAGGTTGTCCAGCTCTCTTGTCTTTTGGGTATGATAGTAGAACCTTCTCTCCTCCCCATCCTCTGAAAACTGATGAACATAAAGTTATTACACATTATCGATTAAACAAAATAAAATAACAAACGGCTCACCGCAAATTCAAAATCTTGAAGTCCTACTAACAAGGCATCACTTATCTTCTCATCAAAAAAACACATCAAGTATCCTGTTAGCATCATAAATGGCAAACTCATGAGTGCTATCATTAAAAAAATTGGTCTCTAGTACGACAAATTGAATATTATATTACGAGCACACAATAGCAATGTATATCATATAGAGGGCGAGATAGTACCAAAATTTTAACAGCATATTAAGAACAAAGTTGTATCTGGGGACGAACAAAAAAGGTACCTATTTGGTGTACGTAGACAATTAACGGAGCTTTTCTGCATTCAAGCGAAAAAGGGAAGGAGGCATTTTCATTTTCTGAAACCTAGAAGCAGTTAAACTGTTACAAGTTATCGAATAAAGGCAAAAACTGTTGTTGCTTCAAAGTAATTCAGTTTGGAAGATCCCTCACCTGCTCCAAAAAGTCTGGTAATCCTTCATACACCATCCTCAGTTCATCCAGCTGTATTCCACAAGCAGGTTGATTTTATTAGAGGAACCAATTGATATCTTTGTGAAAATAGAAATAGAAAATACAAGATATCACACTTAAAAAGAAAAATAAAGATATTTAGAAGAACTACAGAAGTTGCAAGGCATTTTCCATGTTACGATGAACTATTATCACATTGAGGATTGGCTGTTCATTGTTCAAACTTCAAATGGTACCCACACATATGAAAATCTGTTCCTATCACCCCCATTTCTACCAGACCCCTCTGAGATACTGAAGTATTTAGCAAAAGGAAACATAACTAGATTTATGTTTGAGAAAATGAGAAATAAATTCAATTATATAATGTTAAATGGCAATCACCAAGTGCAACAACTGAGCAGGATGAATACCCCAAATACTGGTTATGGGGAACACAAAGCAATACGCCTGCTCCAAGATCACACAAAGAAACGGGAGTTTGGTAACTGTGTGATGGGTTACAGCTAAAATTCTCTTAATTATTAAGTATGGAATCACTTAAAAATTACAATGTGTAGTAACAGAGCACAAAGCCAGGATGGAGAAAGCACCACAAGGCCTGACCTCGTCACAGAAATTTTCTTTCACCACTGTCTCATAGCCTTTCTCCTTACTCCGTTGCACGTCAATGACACCAATCACCTATCAATAACAGATAGAGATCATTGATCTGTGCACGCCTCAAGACTCCTCCAGAAAAACAAAATATGCCTTCAGTGGATCAAATATTAATAGACTATTTGGAAAAGATTGTAACAATATAGTAATCATTCAGTGCGCAGAAGAAGAAATTTAGTGCAAATGTGAACAGCAACTAGTGCAGAGAAAGAAAAGTATAGGAAGCAATGATTGCATATGTGTTCCTCCAAGTCGAACATGTTTGCTCAGATCTGAAGCAACAATCTCACAAATAACTTTCCATTCCAAAGTATCCATGAATCATTTCATGCAAATTTATGCTACACAATGGTATAAGCCCAACTGCTGACCACACCCATGCACATATTTCACTAATACCAATTGCCTAGTTAGCGATACCAGTAGGCAGGCCTGTATGGTTTACCATTACTAATACTGTATCAGAAGTTTGAGATGATCATATTGTCGTATCTAATGACCTCAAAAGGGTCACCAGATATCATTATAAGTCAAAGAAAAGGCTAAAACACATGCACAAATTTCAGTGTGCATTTGAAGTGAGGGACAACTGTATGGGTACTAACCAGATTTGATACATAATCAAGCTCTTCTGTAATAGAAGAATTCGCCTGAAAACATAAGCATCCATGAACAAAGAAAATTCTTGCTGCGACATCATGAAACCAGCACAAAATTTCCATTAGTTAGTGGTGGAACTGATAGCCAAACCTATGGAGAATAGTACCTTTTCAACCAAGTCAATGCTCATATGTTGTAACTTGTTTGCCAGATGCTCTGATATTCCTACTTCAAAAATCTTGTTTATATGAAGCAAAGAGCAAAGGCACTGCAAAAAAGAGAGCCGGAAAAAATTACCAAGAGAAATGAAAGGAGATAAAAGGCATTATAAGTACATCCTCAACAATTTTAAGATTGAATACATCAATTTAATGGGAAAAACATAGAAATGTTCAATTGGCGTTTCTGAACCATGCATTGAGATCAAACGATGTGAAGTGCTCAGGCTAGAATATGCAGTTTGTGCCTGGAATAATGAAGTGCGCTTATCACAAGGTGGCCTTCAGCCCTTTCAGTGAACCCTCCATTCATTTAAACATAAGAGTATGGTTTACAGGGTGCAAATCTGAGATACTCTGTATCTTATTTCGTTTACGGTTAGTATTTTATAAGACAAACTTTACTTGAGGATCCGCTATCGAAGTCTTGTGGAGCTTAACGAACTACATATTATAGAACAAAGAGCAAAGATATTGAACGCACTGAAGTTTGTGCACCATTTATGATCAGTAAACTTTAGTGTCCAACATTGGATCCCACATCGTGCTTCTTGGGTTTTATACATATATAGTATTAAACATTAGTGGTCAAAGGTAAATCTTGAAGACCGTGTCGGTGTCCAAAATGACACTATTTGTGATTCGGAGGAAGTACGATACTAATACGGTAGAAATAAATGAGCTATTTTTTGAAAGGCAGACAGGAGATATATTGTTCCACTGTAACATGTATTTGAACTTGGAAACAGTTTTCGAGCAAACGCAAAAGACTTTTGCTTTTCATTATATTGGAAGATAGAGTTTGTTACAGCCTCCAAAGAGGTTCATTATATTTGAACTTGGAAATATGAATTTTGGCATACCTTCAGAAATGTGTGCCAATCACTGCTTGTACAGATGGAACTTGGAGAGTTGAATTTCTTCATGGAAAAAATAAATGTTAGTTGTCCATGCCTGAAACTCGAAGACTTAATTGCATGCTCGAAGAAACTAAGAGTAACCATGATACTGTTAACCAGCATATGATTCAACTGTTTTGCACTACTTTTGAGCTGCCTTTTCTACTTCAGGCCAAAATAGTATGTATGCCTTAAGCTCTCAGTTTTATTCATTAAGGCACAAGAAATAACTATTGATCCAATATATAGATAGAATATGAAATATTTTTTAACGAATTTAGAATGTGTGTAGCAAGATGGAAGAGTGGGCAAACAATACCCACAACTAAAGATGAAGGTTAAAACTTGACCGAACTCAACAAAATTCTTCAGGCAGGCCTAACCTCAACATTATGAAAGAAGTATTGTGTTTCTTTTCACTCAGTTTAGACACAACTGTGTTGTCACGACACTGTAAAAGGGATTTTGACTGCAGTAGAAATAGAATATATAAAAATGTACATTAACAGACCCAACCAAATAGCACCTTGAGCATGTGGGGAATATCTCTCACAGACTTCAAAGTCCCACGCAGTGCAGACATTACCTCTTCACAGCAAAGAAAGAACGAAATCTAGAGTTGTTAGGAAAGACTGGGCCAAAAACAAATGGCATCTTGGGCATTGAGAGTCAGAAGAGATGAAAGAACATGTGTTGTCCAAAAAAGGATACTGTGTTGAGCCGATTATTTATGACCTCGATATCAATTATGGGACGCAAGAACCATGCCCTACAATGAAGCATAATCATAGTTATTACTTAAGAAAAAATGTGTATTCTTATTTCAATGATAACTAGCAAAGGCAGTAAACTGACCTCAAGAGACGTCTTCCCATAGGTGTCACACACTACATTTAAGACAAATCAGTGAACCTTTAAAAAATAATAGGTGAAGGAAAGCAAAGGCATTGTTTACCTTGTTGAGAATACCAAAGACTGAAAACCTGCAGTTTATTATTACTATTAGAAGCTGGAAGCAGGGTAAGAGTACAAGACGTAGATCCAAGATTCTCAGTTCTTACCCTTCCTTGGCTTTTCCTATTCCCATGTAACTGGGGTGCTTGTCTACTTGAAAAATTTGTAGCGCCTCATGAGCTGCTGCATCAAGTTTCAGGAATCTATCTCTGTGAGCATGTCAAGGTATACAGTGCCAAACGAACCATATAACGAATTGTCAATACAAATGACATTGCGTTACCCTACAACTCAGCTACACAAATTGCTAAGTTGCTTCCAGTATTTTTCAGCTTAAAAAGTGTATATGTACTTGAAAATTTTCTAGCACCTCATGAGCAGCTGCATCAAGTTTCAGGAATCTGTCTATGTGAGCATGTCAAGGTATACAGTACCAAACTAACCATATAACTAATTGTCAATACATACAGTTACATAAATTGCTAAGTTGGTTCCACCGTTTTTCAGCTTAAAAAAAGTTGCTTCCAGCGTGGCAGTGAAGCTACACAAGTTAATTAAGTTGGTTCCAAAGTAGTAACCAAAAATATGTTGGGCCTGAAATAGGGTATTTGTGTAAGATACACTGTAAAATTCACTGGAACAGCATGTTACGTTCATCTACTAAAATCACAGATCGAAGGATAAAATGATATTTGTGCCACAGAATCAACCGCGATGGACGCTCCGCCTTCCATTTGTTCAACGGTATCAAGAAGCCTCTCGTTATCTAATATAGCAAGAAGACCTCCAGCCGCACGAACTTGAACATCACTTCCAAGATCCATCATTGAATTAAGCTGCAATAGAACATAAAAAAAATGATTTCACTGTGTAATGAAAAAATGGTTAACAAGATTTTATAGCATGATGAATGGTCATAAATAACCTAACTAGTTCATTAACTATTCGTGTCAGAAAAATATAGGATATCCTAACTTTAGGAGATACTGAAGGGAGTCAGTTTTAAAGGGAATACAAAAGAACTGGATACAAATCCAGATCATAATCTTAATTAACATGTCCTGATCGTGAAGTTCCATAAAGTGACTAGAAATATTATATAAGTAAATCCCATAATTTACCAGAATACAAAGTTAACTTTTATCTCTAGAAATAAGCTGTGGTGTCCAAAGGTATCTGCCTCGCCTTGAGGGCAAGAAAATCCCAAAATGCCCCCAGAAGAAGGAAAAACCCAAGATATTATCACAAATAGAGATAAAAGAGATACACCAATGTTTTTGGTGGAGTCAGATTTAGGATGTACGCAGTAGATTATTGACACATAGACAATGGAGATGTTAGATGTATAGCAAATATAACTGCATTTTCAATTACATGCATAAGAGGTAAAGTGGATGTGATCTAATATGAATTCCCAAAAGACATAAAGTAATATTGGGTAGAAAAAATTGGTTCTAAAACCACTAAACAAGATATTAAAAATAGAGCAGAATTGTTTTGTGATGCCCACTTCAGATCCTTAAGCATATAACTTTCACCAATATTGTTAAAAGAAAAGTAACCAGGGAGGAAGACTACTCTTAAGTAGAGAAAAAGAAGCAATAGTACATGTGGCCTTGTACATTTGTATCAAATGGACAAGATCAAGAAGAACCTAGGAGGAAAAGAGGGACTAGTCTCTAATCAGATGTCCTCAAAGTTAAGATATGAGAACACCACACTGAATAAGAATTTATCAAGGCTTCAGCTGGTCTTTAAAACCTATGGAGAAGTGAAACATATAGGTAGAAAACAGAAGTGCTAAGGTTCTCATTTGGATCACTTACAAAGCAAATCCGCTCTTTTACACTTAGCCCATCATCCATTGCAGCAACTTTCAAGTATATTAATCTGCAATTTAGACATGCAATACACAGACAATTCATCATCAATTCATCAGGTTGAAGAGTTAGGAATGCATGTGATGGGGAAAGAGTTAAACTAAAATGTATTGATTGTGGTAACTTTCCAGTTACTGATAATTGCTTTCCTTCCTCACAAATCAGGATCAATACATGTATACATCAAACATTGTTATTTTTTTAACCGAAAAAATATCAGCATTCATATCGTAAGTTAACTACCAAACACCTCCATGGATGAGCTTTGCAGCCTTCCTCTAAAAAACACCAGAATCATTCATTTGCAGTTTGATTTTTCACCGACAAACAATTATGTTGAGAAGCCCTCATATAGTTGTATACTATTGCCAAAACCATAATCAAGTTTGGACTGAAACCTGGTAACGCACATATTCAAGAAGGAACAAAGAGCAACTGAAATGACATATTCAAAATTAAGCAGATTAGTATCACCCAGGTCTGACTAATCCTGAATAATATTCATGTACAGCATGGTTCTCAAAGCATTCAAGGAAGTACCTGGTCTAGTGATCCGGTAAAAAGTACACAGAGCTGCTAACCTGTGCCATGCTTGCTCATAGCTGAATGTTGAGCTTTTCATGAGCTTCACATCTGGGGCCTCATCATTACTATCTGCGTGATTCCATGCAAAACAATCAGAAGAGAGCTTAAAATATCAATCGAAGAAGTGGCTGCAGTCCAAACCATTTCGTTGTAAAGCTGACAAAAAATCTTCTTCCGTCTTTGTACTTGCATATATTGTGCTTGGTTTTGCTTGACATTTCACTGATTCATTATCAAGCAACACAGGAAGTCAGATGTGCAGTTCTATTTTGTTTACTGTTCTACATATTGACACTGGAAAAAAGTCACAAGTAATTTGCTAACCCAAAAAATCATATAAATAAATACATAGCATATAACCTGAAATTCAGTTTCAAAAGATAGAAACAATACCACAGTATTGATGTAAACAACATACCAAGGTCAATTAGAGGAAACCCCCCACTGCTGTCTTCCCAGATTTCCAATACAAAAAGCTGGCGCGTACTTGAATCATAGTATGCGACTCCAACCCTGATAACACATGAAAGTGACAGGGATTATAACCAGTTAACTCATACTGTATCTCTCCTGATCCAACAAGTACATTGATGTGCTAGTAATTGATAAAAGAAAATTTTAGCATTTAAAATCTTGGTGCAGTAGTAAACAAGATAAAAGTTTACTTGCCACACAAACTATGCTATATAATCAGCAGGGGGTATCCTATTTTATTGAACACTAGCATTCATGTCCTTCAGAAAGTATATTGTGCATGATACAAGTAAAGAAGCTTGTCTCGTAAATTAATAAAAAACAACTCAACAAACTGAATATGCATCTAAAGTTTACCTACGCCCTTGCATTACACAAGCCATATGGACCTGCAATGCAATCAGACGAACATCAGTAAGTACAATGCATAGCACGAATGTGTGAATTAAGATATTATGAGAAGTTACTGAAGCATCCTGTGCAAACAGAATCATATCGCCAGATCATGAATCTAAACAAAAGGTAGATCCGTAACAAGTTTCGAATTATGTCATTCTCTTCAGAAATTGGTGTTTTAACATAGCAATATTACTTATACAAAGCTCTTGATGCCTTATTCTTTAAAATGTGAAAGGAAGCTGAAAGAACGCACTACTAAGAGCTTCAGAGGTGGACACACCACACTCCTCTGAGTTTCTTTACATTTAAGAAATATGGTTTGGTCAGTAGTACTGTTTAACTCACCAGTAAATCAAGATTCCCATTCAGAATTGTTCATGGATATGAATAAACATATAACCTTGCTTGACAATCTGATAGAAAGCATTTAAAAACTTCTGCAAATACGTACATACAAATGGTGTAATCGAACAATTATTTGTTGCCTTTTTTCTCTCTGTGCTTAGCTTTTCTATTACACGAATGCAGAACCCCAACTGCTTGATAGCTGATCCATTCAAGCCAGGCAATGTAGGACATTTCTCAGATCAGGCTCAGACTGGTAAGTGTGGTAACATAAGAAGTAACAACAAAGTTTGCAATCCAGAATAATATTTAAGGTCCCTTTAGCTTTTGGGCAAAATTTATCCTATCAAATGCAAACACATCGTCTAACTCCATCAAATGCAGAACAAGAATTCCCGGTAAGGAAGCAGCATAAACACTTCATCCTATCACAGGGAAACTATCTCCCGACCTTTACGTTCTCTGCTTCCACGATTGGGATAAATCAGCAGGCAAACTTGCATCATAAGAGCCTTCTAGTGTCCACACAGCATGCACTCAATTTTAAAACCGGTTCTGAACTGAAATAGTTGCACAGCAAACTTTCACCATGACTCGTCCGGTGAGGTTTCCATCATTCCTTAATTTACTGCTCTACTGAGAGGCTCATCAAATTGACATAGTACTGTGTAAGGAAATGAGGCATGCAATACTGGAACAACAAGGCATGAGAACCATCTCAGATTATCAATGTGCTCCACACCTCGGTTCCTGAAAACTATTCATAAGCTAACAGGCATGCTTTATTAAAATAACAATCGGAACTACATGGCCTTTGGATGCATGGATACAGGTGTCTTCATACCAAAATTGGATCAACCAAATCGGTCGAACCAAATCAGAGCACTGGCATATGGCATCAGATGAAAAGCAGTTATGCGACCAACGCTACAAGCATACAAGTTTGGGAGTTCCGCAAGCAAAAAACAACCATTAAATCCGGCTAAATTCCAGATTAGGACACTACATTGCACGAAACCGGGGTTTCCACAGCATGATTCAGTCGGGGGCAGCGATAACCGCGGGGTTTCCAGCGAGAAGGAATCACAGAATACAACGCGATTGCGGCGAGGAACTCGGGTGATCGATTCGACACGCACCTGGGAGTCGATCCCCGTCTCGGCCACCTCCTCCTCCTCCCCCTGCTGCTCCTCCTCGTCGTCCATTTCGCTCGCCCGCCCGCCTCCCCCGCTCCTCTACTCGTCGGCTGCCCCTATCCCTAGGTCCGGGAATGCGGTCCAGACAAGAGGGAGGAGTAGGGAGCGGCGGCCGCTGGAGGCGAACACGGCGGCGGGAGCGAGACGGGGAGGAGGCCGTGAGCGATGAACCCGGAGTGGGCGTGGCTGCGTGGGCTCTGGAGTTTGGAGGCTGGACTGGACACAGCCCGGCGCTGGCTGGTTTCTACAGCAAGCCTTTTTTTCGTTTCTTTTTTTGTTGAAACGAAACGAATTTTCTTTTGAACTAATGAAGCATCGAGAGCCGAGCTAGGTCTTTTGCTAATGACGAATTTTCTTTTGAAGCTAATTTTTGTTGCGCAAGTTAAACACTAGGTTATTACTTGCACTTAATTGAAAAATTCGTAGTAGTACCACTTTTCAGAAAGTTTGAACGATGTTGGGTCTGGTGCACGTCCCGTTAGTTTAAGTCCGATGAAGTAGCGTCAATCAATTATATAGTATCCGAGGACAGGACCGTCTATCGTTTCTGAAATTTTTAAGTTGGATTGTGATCTTTCTCGATACCGGCGCTGCGTTAATTGATTAAGTTTATTTGAGCAGATTCTCCTCTAAACTACTCTCTCTAGGACACTAATCTTACTATATATAAAAGCTGGAACAATTCACAGCGTTGGCCGTCCGATCCGCGCGATCAACCGCCAGAAAACGGCCACGCCAAGCTCCCAGACGCGAGCTACAGTGCACCCTATTTTCTACCAATAGGAGGACGACACGTCACCCGGTGGCGACCCGGTCGTCTCAGTGACCAGCCGGTCGCCCGCCGGTCGCTGCTCCATTTTTCCAAAAAAGCCCACGCAACTCTGGAAATTAACCGGCTACCCTTGCTTTCTTGCGTAGAGGGACCGATCCGCAATTTCCCCAAATTACAGGGACCCCGCTAGAAAAGCATGCACGCAGGCCCCTCCCTCCCCTCTCTCTCGCGCGTGGCCCGCGGTTCGCCGCCGCCGCCGGCGCGCTCCGCCGCCGCTACGCGCCTCCCCGCACGGATCCAAGCACGCGGGGAGGTCCGCCGTCTTCCCCTCCACGTCCTCGCTGAGGAAGGCGTGCTGGGACGCCGTCGTTTGGCCGGATTAACCGCCGCCGTGCTCTGAGTCCGCCGCCGCGCCCGCGGGTCGTCGGCGATGCTCCGGCGGCCAATACGCGGCGGCGCCGTCCCCTGCGGGTACCCCGCGCCCGCGCGCGTCCACTGCGACTCTCCGTGCGTCCCACAACGCGCTGGGCGACGCGCTGGGTCGCCGGCGCCGCGGCAGATCCGACCACTCTGACGTCATCACGACGTCATAGTGGTCCACGTGTCAGTTTTTTTTCGATTTTTTTTTTAAATAGAACCATGACAGGTGGACACCCAGCTTATTTAAACAATTTTAGAAAAAAATAAATTTCACAAAATCGAAAACTTCTAATACACCCAACAGAGAATGGTAAAAAATATATCAAAATGTCCACGGAAATAAATGCTACCTAATTACGACGTACGATCAAAATTCATATTTGAAGATTTCAAATTTCCAAATTCCCTCCAAACCCGACCATTTTTGCCAACGTTAGGAGAAATCAAACGTGAATATTTCCACACTTTGAACTGTCTTTGCATTTCAATAATTTTGAAACCTACGCGGTTTTAAAATCTAGACATTTTCAAATTTAAATTTTACCCCACGGAGCTTGACAGGTGGACCAAGCTTATTTAAACAATTTCAAAAAAAAATACTAATTTCTGCAAAATCAAAAACTTCTAATACACCCAACAGAGAATTGAAAAAATATATCAAAATGTCCACGGAAATAAATGCTACCTAATTACGATGTACTATCAAAATTCAAATTTGAAGATTTAAATTTTCCAAATTTCCTCCAAATCCGACCATTTTTTCTAACATTGGGAGAATTCAAATCCGAATAACTTCACATTTTGACTGTTTTCGCATTTCAATAATTTTGAAATGTACGCGATTTTTAAATCTGGACAGTTTCAAATTTAAATTTTACCCCACGGACAGGGAAAATATGACAAACACATCGGGACGAACACAAAAAAAGGCGTTGCCTATTTACGGCATATGATCAAAATCCAAATTTGAATACACCAAAAATTTAATACCTACAAAATGTGAGCATTTAATAGACGCATACATAATTCAAATATTAGTAACTTCCCAGTTTTACCAATTTCCAAAAATTTGAAGAACTTACAAATATCTAAAAAAAATATGACAAATATGTCAAAGTGATTACATGAAAATAAATATGCACGATCAAATTTCAAATTTCAAATTTTCATGTGCCTTCCAAATTTGTGTATTTCGTAGACCTCAAAAGGAATTCAAATGCGTTAAAACTATTCAAAAACTGTATGACTTCTGAATTTGAACGATTTTTGAAATCCGGCCAATCTTAAAACAGAAGCCCCATTTGCATTTCGTTAATTTCTGAAACTGCGCAACTTTAAAATGCGGACACTTTCAAGATTAAATTTAATGGGCGGACAAAATATGACAAATATGTCAACATGGACAAAAAAAACACCTACCTACAACATATGATCAAATTCCATGTTTGAATAATTCAAAATTTCAGCCCACGGGCGCGGCGGAGACCGCGCTTATTCCCCTAGTCGGAGTGTAATGGAGGAACGATACTTTGGTTTATTACAAGCTAATTAAAGTTGCTATACGATGATAGAATTGTTGTTCCACGCCAGTTAATGAAGAGAAATGGTGCACTTTTTGGAATCTTCTGAACGAGTAAACTGAAATATTTCACTAATTGTCACCACGGTCTTGCAATTAATGTACCATTTCTAAATTCTGTATAAGACACAGCACCTGGTATTTTTGATAGGAATAGAATGACAGGATACATATGAGTGTAGGTTGATTGGTTGGAAATTGTTACCGATTCCTACCTCGGGATTCTCTTTAGTCAGTGAGATTTGTTCAGTAGTCATCGTGAGTTGTTCTCGTAACATCAACGGTACCCAACAAACAACACATGTTAGAATTCAGAACACTCCATGTAAGCATGTTATACTTGAAGATAGACACACTAATACAAACTTGATGCACTCGATAGATACATGAATTGACAAACATCGATTGGCAAGGCACCCACATGACAGCTGGAGGACGAGTATGCAAGGCGTGATGCTTGCTCAAATTGAATGATTACAACCGAAGTGTATATCGGACAGAAATAACGTGTTTCATGTTGCAGTTTCAAATACACCGGGCTTGATGTGAAGAGAGTGTAGTGTATAGGACGGCTAAGGTCAGACTGATCTGAAGGAATGAAGCCAGGGTTGAACAGCTCAGGCGACAGAGCAGACAAGACTGGACATGGATGTCAGACTTTTATCCCCGCCTGTACAACTTGTAGTTCAAGTGGTCGACTGGTAATTCCTGGTGCCTTCTATGCCCATTTTGTGGTGTGCAAAGACACAACAAATAATGCATGAACTAGAATTGAGCACTTCTAACAAACATGAGTTAAACGAGGAATAAGCTATACAACATTTTCTCAGGGTAGCCTTGCTACTTATAACATACTTGGATGGTCGACTACGCTATGAAGTTATGGTCCTTTGGGTTCTCAGTAGCTAATATTTCTCTTTTATGAACTTGGTCCTACGGTAGGTCAATAGGTAACAATTCTTGGTTATTAACTAGGATCTCAATAGGTTAGATGCATTATTCATTTTCTAGAGTTTTTTTAGCATTTTTTATTTTTGAAAAGAAATAATTATTTTCATCTTCCAACTATGCAGTAATATGATTCACATAGTCAACACACAACTTATTATTACAAAGCTCATAGAAATAAATCAAACATATGCATTAACAATGTCCCACCCGCATTGCAATAAAATGAGCTAAGTAGAACTGTACTCCCTAGGTTTGTTCTTTTTTTTTTGATTTTTTTTTGTTCTTTTTTGTTGTGGAGTCAGATTCATTATATGATTTTCGAGTGTTGCACTTTATTATTTAGAAAATCATGGTACTAAAAACGTCTTGCTTTATTCCAGGTTAGTCATGTTTTCTTTTATAACAAGAAATAGGTATATGCACACTTGCACATTACTCAACACCACTTAGACAAACATATTTTAACAAAATATTATAATCCCCTCATTGCTCCGTGAGATAGTTTATTCGTCATAATAAATGTAAATTATAATGATGATCATTTGTGAAGAACCAACTTTTATCCAACCAGTAGAAATTTTTATTCTTCAGCAAATTGGCAGCACATGCGCACAATGTTTAGGAAGGTTGTCAAGCTTCCATTATTGATTCACATAATTTAAAAAGCGTGAAAATGAAGAAAAAAATGCATGATTGTAAATTCATACACACCCGAACCACCCAGGATTATTTTTGTTGCATTTTGTTGATTGCACCACATGGAAACATAGAATTATTTCCATGATATCCAAATGGATGGAGCATTTCCTATTTATTAAAGGACTCTTTTCAAGGGGTTTTCTACAGCTCAGTGCTAAGATATATAATCCTTCAAAATACTTAAGAGTTTCCTTCGACTCAAATAGGATCAAAAGGTGCATCGTTTCGAAAAGTCACCAAGCACGTTCGTATTTTCGATTCTTTATTTGGCTTGCCACGTCATGGAAATCGTTGTGATCGACTCGTCTTTTCTGTGTCAAAAAGTTCTGAGTTCGACTCAGAGTCTGGTCACACTGAATCAGCGACAGAGGTCTACACGGATTCCAAAACCTGACGGGTAATCCGACTCGGTGAGCCGCTCGCCGTGTGCACCGAGTCACCGACGGACCTGCACTACAAATACCAGGGCCGCACCGAGCCGACGGCCATCAAAGCAAACCGTTCGATATCTCCAGTCCACGTTCGTGAGTCGGCGACACAGACACAGTAGTTAACTACATACACGCACGAGCTCTCGGCGACATGGCGCTTTCGATGCGGCGCCTCTGCATGCTCCTGCTGGTCCTCCTCGCCGTCGCGGCGACCTTCAGCCACGGCTACGGCGCCGTCCTCCAAGACGACATCCACTTGCCGGGGCGCCGCGCGGGCCCTCCCATGGCCGGCCCCTACCTCGCGAGCGGTTCCACTCACGTCCCGCACGATTACTTCGGTATTAAGACGAGCTATGGCCCCAACCTCGGCGACTTCTCTGCCAGTGGCCGCGGCAGCGGCCGCGTTTGGAGCGTGGGATCGGTCGTCGGCCCGGTTCTTGCCGCTGCCTGGTTCGCGTAGAGAGGGGTTTGATCAAGGTTGAATTATACTCCCTCCGTTCGGAAATAGATGTCTTAGCTATCTCAAAATTTAGACGTATGTACACACTAAAACATGTCTAGATACATCCAATTTTTTAGATACCTAAGACATCTATTTCTAAACGGAGGGAGTAATAAGTAGTACTACTACTCTCGATCGTGAGCAGAGTATGTGAATTAATTGGCTAGTCATGTAGGTATAGACGTATAGTAGTTGGAGATATTCTTTCGTTGTTGATGAGTTGATCGATATGTATAAGCATGACACATCGTGATTGCTAGCGACGTGTGTGTACCAGGCTGCTATCAGCGCATGCACATTTGTACGGTCCCGGATTTGAATGTAAGCAAGCACTTGTATTATCGCATTTGATTATTAACGTGGTGGCATTATTTGATCTTCAAGCGAAGTCCAAATTATGCTCCTCCGTTGGGCGTTTCAAAGCGTCAGTGCCTCTCTAGGAGATCCTCTATTATCTCAAACCGTACCCCAAAACTGGTTATACGGTTTGCAAACTCATCACACGGAACAGATAATGCAAATTGCTACTGGAAAATTCAAAAAACCACATCACTGTACAAATTTATGGCGGCAGTAGAGATTACAAACATAGTTTAACAAAACATAGTTCATATAAACTACGAACAAACTTATTTTTTACATAGTGCGAACCAACCCTAACCCTAATTCACCGGCGGCTTGACTACACATCGAAGTTAATGTAGTGCTTGAATGCGGACTTGCGCAGCGTACACACGAGCTTGTTCTCCAGCCACCGGCGATGTGTGGCACTACGGGAAACACTCAAGACGCCGACGGCCAAATGTCGGGGCCGTCGGCGTAGACCCCGGTCAGGCTAGCCTAGATCTTTTTTTCTTCTTTTTTTTTTAGCTACGCCGCCGGCATTGCCGTCGGCCAATAATTTTTTTTCTTTTTCTTTTGAGCTACGCCGACAGCATTGCCTTCGGCCTAGATTTTTTGTTTTTCGTTTGAGCTACGCCGACGGTATTGCCGTCGGCCTAGCCCTGTTTTTTTTACTTACTCACTGTTTTGAGCATAAATTTTGCATTAGAACTCGGATTTCAATGTTCTTTAGCTCGTTTCGAAGAGGAGAAGTAGATCTACATCAGCATACACATTTTTTTAAACTATATTATTCAAAAAAAATCATGAGCAAGGACAAAAAATTCCTTGTTCAATTTCTCTCTATTGAGTTTCTGGACTTATAACTGGAAACTCTGACTTCGGTCGAATGGGAGAAAATCTTGTGAAGAGTTGGGGTATAACTTTGTTTTGGGACTTCCTAGGGTCCACTCTAACACAACCAAGAAAAGAGTTGCACTTTTCTACCCCATTTTGACACCGGTACCGGCTGTATTTGTATAAGCCTGGTTTTTTTCTCTAGCGGGGTTAGGTTTTCACCGAAGATGGGTTCCGGAGCATCAGGATCACACCAATAGTTAGGGGTGTCATACCATGTGTGTACAAGTGTGCTATGGGTTTTTATGGCCAAGATTACCGTCCGGGGTGTGACCTGCTTCACCGGCATCCACTTCTCTATAGGGAGTTTCATAACTTATAGCATGAAAGTCCTGAATTGGACAAAGCCTGGGGGAAACTTGTGAAGACTTAGGTTATACCCTTGTGTTGTGACTTCCTAGGGCCTAACCTAACACAACCAAGCAACTAGGTACACTTTGCTATCCCATTTTGACGTCGGTACCACTTGTATGCGTATAAGTCTGATTTTTCTCCAACGGGGCTTGGATTTACATGCACTTATAGCGTGATAGTCCCCGATTGGAAAAGCCGGAGAGTAACTTGTCAGGAGTTGGGTTATGGATGAAATGGATGTCATATTTGGATTTCTCTCATTTTTCTATTCGATTTAGACATATTATTTGTCAAATTTTGATTTACGGATTTATAGATATAAATTATTCAATATTAAATGAAAGACAAATAAGTTAATTATTATTTGAATTCAAGAATATTTTAATTCAATATTATTATTAATGATCCATTTTTTATTTAAATAATTATTTGGATTCATAAAATAAATGTGTGCGATATCATAGTCCATGGGTGAATAGGATTGATAGGATACTATTGTCAATAAACCATCTGTTGTTTCTAGGTATCTCATATGGAAGGAACTAAGAAGTTAAGCGTGTTGGGTCTGGAGTAGTCTTAGGATGGGCGACTTCTAGGGAAGTGTTAGTAAAAGCGAGTAATTAAGGTTGGAATTAAGAATGCTTAGAGATAAATATGTCCTAGTGTAATTAAGTGGTTAAACAATTAAAAAAATTGAGAAAAAATTTGAATTTTTTTAAAAAGAATTTAAACAAAATTATGCCAATTCATAGGCCGACGGCAAGTAGGCTACGCCGATGGGGATACTGTAGCGCCCCGACCCGACTGCTATACAGTGATGCTGTGTGTCACCGGTTAAGCGATACAACCGGAGGTTACGGGTTTACCAATCCCCGGCCAAAACCTTTGACAGGCGTTGCTGGGTACACCTCACTCCAGACAACGCAACACCCCGATTGATGCCTTAACACAGGCACAACTATCAAAGCATAATAGTAAGATCAAGACTTGTGGAACAACTGGCACATCACAGACTCTACGACACAAATCATATAGTTCAACTCTTATACAGAGAAAGTTAGCAAATGACAAACAGAGGTCACAGACCCAACATTACAACAAGCGGAAGCAAATTAGGTTGTTCTAAACAACAAGATCCAACATATGGCCTAAGAGGCCTACAGATAAACATCACAGCGCCGGCTGTTCCAGGATGTCCCAAGCTGCCACCTGGGAACCCCAGACTACTCGTCGATGTCCACAAAGAACCCACCTTCGAGGTCGGTGAAGTCCTCTCCTGAAAACAAGCAAACGACGTTGAGTTTGACGAACTCGCAAGATTAAGAGCTAATATATGCTCCATGATTGGCTTTCAAAGGTTTTATGGCTGTTTTGCATAAATCTGATTTTATTTATAAAACACAACTCCATGGCATCGCCTAATCAGAATATTTTTGAAGAGGGGTAAGAAGTAACTCTTTTCTCTTGAGATCACTTTCTCAACAACAACCACCATCATCATCATTGTACCTGTTCATCAAAGGCACCTCCCCGAATCACCCTCGAGGAAGTCAACCTTGCATTCGTGAAGTAGTACCTCTAGTACTCAGTTTTTAATCATTCCGTTAAAGTTATTCTATGATCCTACCTTCACTTCCCAAGTCGTCCATAACCGCGGACACGGCTTTTCGAAAAGATTTACCCTGCAGGGGTGTACAAAGTGGAAGTCCC
Source organism: Poa pratensis (assembly GCA_947311845.1). Classification (NCBI taxonomy): domain Eukaryota; kingdom Viridiplantae; phylum Streptophyta; class Magnoliopsida; order Poales; family Poaceae; genus Poa; species Poa pratensis. The sequence goes on from CAMZMU010000035.1 coordinate 56,438,433, forward strand.
CGGAGTCCCGAAGGGCCCCAGCTCCTTCGCCACGCGTACCGCCAGACTCATTGCCAGACATTAGCTCTCTTCCGGGGAAAGCCGGCTGAGTGTGAAACGGCTACAACCTTTACCTTGTTAAGGACTAACCCAGGATCATCAGTGAGGATAGGGCTGCCAGGATCACAACACCCCGCCCTATGGCCACTTATTTTTCCTAACACCATCATCCTCATCGCAGTTCACACCACCATCACGCACGCGCAAATGGAAGCCAAACTAGAGGACCCTGGCTAGTCCCGCTCAAGTTAGTTGGTCGACGGGGGTTCCATATAGCCCACGCATGGTAGTACGCTCGTCTTGGTTCAAGAGGTAAAGAACTCGCACTTAGGCGGCGGGAACGAGACAACCCACCACATCCCATGTGGCCTCTCATCCCCACCTTCAAGCAATTTATTAACCACCACCATCACTTTCCATCACATCCGGTTATTCCATACCTGTTCCAACAATTGAAACATCCACCGGACCTGCAAGCCTTTAAACTAAGCATGGCTAAGCATATACATAGCAAATATACTTATCCTTGGCCAACACTTCAATCCTATGGATATTAGGAAGGATACAGGTAAATGGCAATAGATTTCTAATGCAACTAGTAGGACACTCTAGTCCAAGCAAAAGACATTTGGAACCGAATGCAATATTATAGTGGGGAAAATAATTGCGAAATAAAGGAGGAGACATGCTCAGAGGGGGGGATTACGCTTGCCTTGCTCAACGTGCGGGTAGTACGGATCGTCACAAGACGGGGGTGGCACTTCACCTCCTTGATCTACCGATGCACGAACAATACCGGAAAAACAATCAACACCTGGCAATTGTGCAAAGCATACAAGGATGATGATATGACATTTTAAATGCACCCTAGAAGCATTGAACATGATCAACAAGTTAAATGGGGTCCCCGTTATATTTATTACATTATTTGGAATAAACCCCATATTTTAACTTAGTGATTAAATTACTACTAGAGCACATTATTGTAATTGTGATCAATGATGCATGATGATGAAGATTTTGGATCACTCATGTTTTTCTGATCATTTTGATATAAGGAACACAATTTTCTGTATTCCGGGTAAGAGTTATTAATTTTATAAGTTCCTCTTTTAAAGTTATGATTTTAATATTACTAGGAGCACCATATTTTAAATGTGACCAAATATGCATGATATTTATTTTAAAGCTTTAAACACAAATTTCTGGGCATTTTGGTGTATTACACGCATTTTTGGATACACCGATAAAAGTTATCCATTTTTATCAATTTCCTTTTTTTTGTATGACCTTTTGATGATTAACTAACAACAACACGTAATATACATCGATTAGGGATACAAGGGTGAAAAGGAAATTGAATTTTCAAAATCATTAGGGAATTCCGGATGCCAGCCCGGAATATTCTGGGTTTTATACCGGATTAAAATCAGTCCGGAATTATTTCCGGTTTGAATCCGGGTATAGACCGAATAAAAGACGTCGGTTCCAGTAGCAGTTTTGTTAAACCGGTCTCGATTCGGAATAATCCGGGAACTGCACCGGAAACGTCAACGCGCTGGAAACGAGCTACGGCACGGCGATGCTCGACTGCGGGGATCACGCGCTGGCGCGGGAGGGGAGAGGGGAGTGGCACGGGGTGGTGCAGGAGCTCACCAGGAGTTCGTCTCCGTGTCCGGCGGTGGCAGAGGTGGGCGACGGCGGCGTGAATCGGGCGGCGGAACTGCGGCCTGGGTCGGCGAGGAAGAGGACGGCGCCGGCGATTCTCGGCCTCCCAGCTTGATTCCTTCGACGAGGTCGTAGAGGAGGACGAGGGGAAGCTCACGGTGCGCTCCGATTTGCTCCGGGCGCCCTGGAATGGCGGCGATGCGGCGTCAACGGCGAGCTCGAGCTCGGCCATGGGGAGAGCACAGGGGAGAGAGGAAACGGAAGGAAAAAACTGGGGAGAGAGGAGTGGGCAGGTGAGGCCTCGTGCTGCTTGTGCTCCTGGCAGTGAGAGAGCAGCGAGGAGGGCCCCGACGCGGGCGTGCGCGAGGCAGCGCCACGGCATGGCGACAGTGCGCGGGAGGAGAGAGACGATGGCGATCTTGCGGATAGCCCCCTGGCCAAATATTGCTCATCACGAACTGGTCCCTGGCTGCATTTTCCTATTTACCGACAAGTCCTTTTCTGCACTGGATTAAAATACCCAGCACGGTTTTTGAATTATTTGAGGCACTTAAACATTTTAGAAAAATATGAAATAATTTGGGGAGGCTCCTCTTACCAAGTAGAAGCTCCATAAAAATTGGCGTTGCAAAATAAAATAGTTTTGAACACCAATTTTTTTCATAGGGTTCGAAAAAGTCCTTTTTAACAATTTCCAAAATATAACCTTTTGGGGTATTTGAGCATTTCCAAAAATAGTGAAATTATTCATGGAGGCTCTCACACTACTATTGAAGCTCCCCATAAATTTAGTTTGAATTTTTGGAAAGGTTTAGTTTGGTTTAAAAATAGGATTTGAATTGAACCAATTTTGAATTCCCAAAGTTATATATTTGCTCGGCAGGAAAATCCTTTGACAATTATTTACAAAATATATCCTTGAGCTTCCTGGACAATTTGGGAACTCAAGAACAATTGGTTTTGCCAATGTGAGTAAAGTATTTGGTTTGAAACCTTTGGGACGGGTTTTGCTTCCTTTGTTTCAATTCTCAAGTGTTGCTTTATTTACTTAAGCAATTTAACATGTATGCCATGATGCAATGCAATCAAAAAGTGGAAATTTTATTCGGGTTTTTAGGTTCTGAACTTTGGGCTGTTACAGATACGCCGATGGCCACCGTCGGCCTACCCCTACGCCGACGGTTTTAGCGTATACACCGACGGCCGGTGGCGTATTGTGGGTTTCCTGTAGTGTGGCCGCGAGTTCAGTGTCGGTGGCGCGGGTCCGCTTTAAGTGGGGTAAGATGTGCTCTTGGAGCACATCAAACGTGGTTAGCCTACCGCTCCGGGAGAGCTGGGCACGGTCCCACGTCTTCCTTGACCTCAACACTTGCCGTGCCTCATCGTCGTTGGACACCACCACGTCCAGCAACACACGGAGGTCCCCGCCTCCGCGTCGTGCGAGCGGGCGGGCGTCACGGAATCGGCAATACTCGTGCAAGCCGTCCCAACCCCTCCCTCGAAGGTGGCCGGGCGCACTTTCTCGCATCGTCCAAGATGTGGTGGCGGTGCTCGTCCTCGTCGTCGCCGCCACAGTCTCCGCCACACATCAAATTGTACTAGAGTTTTTGGACGTGTGTCGCCATACGACCTGACAGAGCAAGGTTGTTTGAACTTAAGATTTTTTTGTGTGGGAAATGCGCACCTACTTGCACTCGAATCTCACCGTCCTACTAAAGAGTGCCTAAACGAATCCATGGTGGCCTGGAGCCCCGGACTGGACGTTTTAATCATGGACAAGACTAGGGAGCGGCGCCGCTCGTTAGTCCTCCACAGCGGCGGTTCCTAATTAACATGCATGTAGTGACGTCATTCTAGATTCCTTTTCGTGTCTAACTTAAAAAGTTTTATCTCTCAAATAAAAAATCTGATTTAAAATTCGCTTTCACTGTTGGCTTAGTCGCGACGAGATCTACAAAACTAGAGCCCATATTGATTAATATCATTCACTTACCATATTGTAATAACTTGGTTACCATATTCCTGTACACCATTCTAGACCAATGTAAGGCTGCATGATACTATATTTTTGGAATGATATCATCTTGTAGGTCTTAAAAATAGTTGAACTCTTACTTTCTAGTTGTACGTATTATTGCCATGCGTATAAAATGGCTACAAAATATCTCATAACCATGTACAATTATCATGATAAGTGTTCGATATTAATCTGGTTACCATAGTGTTTTAAAACTGAAACTGATGTGACAAAAACTCGAATGTAGATGTCACAACTGTAAACACTGTGTAAAAATTAATCTGATAACCACGTATAATTATTGTGGTAACTGTATGTTGCTAATCTGGTAACTAGTGCGGAAAAAAAAGTTGCTCAAAATCTAGCAACATGAGATCTAGTTTTGAAGCCCTCGTCAAGACGAACCTAGAGGTGTAAACGGATCACTAATCGGAATAAAGGTTTAGAGGATAAAACATTTCGAATTTTCAAAAATGTGCAATTAATGTGATGATGTCACTAGATTCCTGCATGCATGCATGTGCTCTTCCTATTAGGAAAAACACACACGGAGGAACCGCCGATCGGAAGAGATACGCGAGCGGCGCCTTTGGTTAGCTTTTCCCTTTAATCTTTTCCGGACGTGCTGGAAGTAGGACTGTTCACACAGCCACGTAATCTTTACCTCTTCAAGATAGACGTGTGTGTACGCGTTGATGATCGAGTTGATCGATTCATATAAACGACACACACATATATATTACTCACTATATGAAAGCCGGCCAAAATGGCCGTCTCTCCGCGCTCCGAGTGCACTGTAGCAGCTACAGTGTGCTACAGCGTTCTACAGTGCATCGGATCCGCGCCGCCCGTCGTGGATCGGACGGACAACCCAACACGCCCAAGACGGTTTTGCAAAAACATCCCCCACAAAAACAGGAACTAACCCGCGGCCCGCAATTTTACGAAGAAATGGACATGTTCGCAAATTTTAGGAAAGTAAGGGGGCTTCCAGCAAAACCGTCCACATACCTTCCCCTCCCTCTCTCCTCACGCGCGGCGCCGGAATCGGTGGCGACGCCGCGCCGGCCCTCCCTGTCCAGATCGACGGACACGGCGGGCTTCGTCGTCGTCGCCTCTGCCTCCTCGCCGCAGCTCGCGTCCCGAGACGCTTCGCCGTCGCGGGAATCCCCGCGGACGCGCTCGCGGCCCGCCGCCGCTTCCGCGCCTCGCCGGCGCCACTCCGACGACCTACAGGGGGCGGCGCCGCCACCTACGGCCAGCCCGGCCCGGCTCCTGGAAAGCGGCGTCGCGCCGCCGGCGACGTTTGCGCCGCCGCGGCAGCTCCGCCCCCGGTGACACCGTCGGGGGTGGCCTGCTGGGATGGTGGGCCACTAGGTGGGCTGGGCCGGCTGGCTCAGCCCTTTTTTTTTTCTTCTTTTTATGTTTTCCTTTTTCCTCTTTTCCTTTCATTCTATTTTCTTTTTTAAAACACCATAAAGGTCCAATAATTTCTTGACCTGTACAATTCCCAAAATGTTCACAATTTTGAATTTCAATTTTACCACCAAATTCAAGACATACAAATTTAAAGAATTTGAAATTCCGAATGGCTTTCAAATCAACCTATTTTTCCAACTTTTCGAAATCAAACAATTCGTAAATAAAAACATTTCTGAATTTCGATACATCCAAATGTGAACACAGTTCAAATATGGCGGTTTCCAAATTAAGTTTTTCGGCAGCATGGTATTTACAAATTCATAAATGTAGACATTTTTCGTATTTCGATACACTCAAATCTTAGCAGAATTCGAACATGGATATTTTCAAATTAATTTTTCCGCACCACAATGTCCACAAATGTGACAATAATATGATCATGATCACGCCAGTAAACGCAAATGTGACAATAATATGAGCATGATCACACCAGCAAAAGCTGGCTATTCACGACGCACGACCAGAATTTAAATTTGAATGTTCCAAGATTTTGAACGTCTTTGAAATTTGAGCGTTCAATGAACGCTAACCAAATTGAAATATGAATGCCGCCCCATTTTAACAATTTTGAAATTTAAACAAATTTTAGGTACAACCTTCTTCCCGAACTTCAGTACAATTCAATTTAAACAAATTTTAATGTGACCATTTCTAGATTTGAATTTTTTACGCCACGGTACTTCCACGAAAACTTAAACAAAAAGAAACATCGAAAAAATCAATGTACCTGAATATATCCACCGCAAAAATACAGGTAATATATCAAAACAAAAAGAAAAAAATACACGCGAACTGCTTATGCTACAAAAAACATTGAATATGCCATTTTTGTCAAATTGTACGAATAATTAAAATGCACTTTTCGTAATTTCAATTAAATGTTAACGTCGTCGAAAAATTGATGTCCCTGAATATATCCACTGCAAAAATACAGGTAATATATCAAAGCAAACAGAAAAATACATGCAACCTACTTATGGTACAAAAAAACATTGAACATACAAATTTTGTCAAAAAGTGCGAACAATTCAAATGCATTTTTACTAATTTTAAAATCCAGGTAATATATCAAAACAATCAGAAAAAATACATGCGAACTACTTATGCTATAAAAAACATTGAACATGCAAATTTTGTCAAATTGTACGAATAATTCAAATGCACTTTTCCCAATTTCAATTGAATGTTAACGTCGTCGAAAAATCGATGTCCTGAATATATCCACTGCAAAAATACAGGTAATATATCAAAACAAACAGAAAAATACATGCAAGCTACTTATGGTATAAAAAAATTGAATATACAAATTTCGTCAAAATGTGCTAATAATTCAAATGCACTTTTCCTAATTTCAATTAAACGTTCCCACCGAAATACGAACATGTTCCACTTTTTCAAATTACTAAATATTGGAAAATTGTAGAAAATATATCACCAATATCTGGAAAAAATGCTACATATTCATAAAAATAAATAAAAAATGTTTGAACGTTCCAATTTGGCCAACATTTTGCTTAACAAAAAAAATATTTTACAAAAAAATCACCAAGGGCGTGCCGTGACGCCACGCCAAATATAACTAGTTGTGTCCTTATTAGTGTCTAAAATAAACTGTCAGTTCGATGCAGTCTATGGTGATACTGTGTCACGGGACCTAATCAATTTGTTGTGGAAAAATTGCAGCTTCATTTTGAATTGTCTCGCTCACATGTATGAAACTTAATACTCTCTATATATAGTACTTTGCGATAATTATGGTATAAAGGCCAAATATCTATTTCTAAACTAGAAATTCTGATTGACAGCTTGTGAGGTATATGAGAACTACTTCTGATACGTGTCAAGCATGTTCTTAACTGTAGGTTTTAGCTGAATTACTTAGTTGCACCCGCAGACTCTTCGAACATTTGTTTCAGTCACATGACAATTAGATGTCAATGTCATATGATTATCCGAGACAACAAAAACAAACATCGTTTTACCAAAAGCCGCTACACACTAACAAGAAATGATAAAATCCATCGAAAGACTCTTGTATGTATGTATATATATATATATGGTGGGACTATTCAGAAACCACCCTTAAGAGTGCTCTAAATAGTTATTTAGAGCACCTTTTCCCATCCTAAAAGACCTTTCTAATCCCGACCCGACCGACACCAAAAACGCGAACCTCCCGAACCGCACCTCTCCCGCAGTCCCGCAGTCAACTAACTGCCCACCTCTCCCGTGAAAAAAAACACTGCCCACCTCCACCATGGTCCAAAATCGACCCACCCCCACCATCCCCGACCCCGACCCGCCGGCCACCACCATCCGCGCGCCGCCCACCTCCGACGCGCTCCACCTCCCGGATCCCCTGGACGATGCACCGCTCCGGCAAAGTGGTCGCGTCGTCGCCGTCATGGCCACGGGTTCGCGCCGTTGCGGCCCTCCCGCTCCAGCGCGCCGCTTCTGGGCTCTCTCTCCACCGCGCCGTCGGCGCCTCCATCGCCGGCCGAGGGCGCCGTCCACCACCTCGCGCCGCCGTGGTCTCCCTTTACCGGAGCCGTGCAGCCCCGCCTCCATCCCACGACGAGGCCGCCGTCCCCGCGCGTCTCCCCGACGAATCGGAGCACCGACGTGGTCGCCGGCCCGCCTTCCGGCGAGGTCGCCGCCCCCCTGCGCCCCTCCGATCGATTCCGGCGACCGGCTCGCCTCCCCAGTGCAGCGCTGCCCGTCTGGACCTCCTCCGCGGCATCCCCATGGCCCGGTGGCAGCCCTCCCCTCCTCCCGCCGATCTGAATCGTGGCCTCCTGTTTCGTCTCCACTGGCGCTAGCTTGCTCCTTCCCGGCCGCCGACCGCATTCCGTCGGAGGAGTTCACCGTGCGACAGTCTGGAGTCCACCTCGCGCCACCATACGTCCTACAGCAACCGCGGCCCCGACCCTTCCTGCTCCAGCACGCGCGGCCGCTAGCTGAAACTCTGAAAGTCTGAATTGCAGTTTTGCACGATGCAGTACTTGTTTTTTTTATTGTAGTGGTTCACTTGTTGATTTCCAACGGTTCATCTTTTTTATTGTAGCGGTTCACTTGTTGATTTCCCTTTCATCCCCATAGATTTCTGGAGCAACGCCAGCGCCAAACTGCGGACGATGTCATGGATCGAGGTGCTGCGTGCTGAAGTGAAAGAGGACCGGAGAGAGGATGGCATGGTCGATTTTTGGGGAGTTCGCTAGTACGGCACTGGAGGTTCCCGACGTCTGAGATTTTTCTCTGCTAGCACATGGTGATGCTGCTAGCTTATGTCTGATTGTCGCGCTACTGCTCCTCTCTCTGTAGTTCAGAAGAGAGATGGTTTGTCAATTAGTTCACTTGCGAAATTAAAAGGTAGTTCACTTATGCATCGGGAGAAGTTTAGAGACAAAAAATCGTCTGCCAAGAAGTTCATCTTAATAAATAATAGGAAGTTCATTTACAAACCGCGAGAAGTTATGAAAAACAAGATGATTTGCAAAGAAGTTCATATTCGAGAAATAAAATTCATGGGCGACAAAAAAAAGTTCATGTTTATTGTATCACGAGGTTCATTTGGTAATTTTTAGAAGTTCACCGTACATAAAAAATCCACATAACAATTTCACTTTTGAAATTAATAAAAAGTTCACTTCATATTAAACGGGAGTTTACCACGAAGTTCACCGGACGACGTTCGCTTCGTATTAAACGGAAGTCCAGTCGCGAAGTTCGTTTTTATTAAAACAAAAGTTCAGCCACGAAGTTCACCAGACGACGTTCGCTTCGTATTAAACGGAAGTTTATGCCGTGAAGTTCACTTAGAGTTAAAACGGAAGTTTAGAAAACTAGTAAGTTCATTAAACCCAGAAGTTAATTAACACGAATTAGCGATCGGAAGTTCAGTAACAGACTTAACGGAAGTTTAGTAACAGACTAAACGGAAGTAAATGGACATATAAAAAGGAAGTTCATTACTCTCTGTCTTCTCGTTTTTCCGTTTTCGTATTTTCAAAATTAATCTAAAACCGTAACGAATTTCAAAAATATTTCTACATGAAAAAGTTGCGTCTAGTTAATATCTTTCCAACGCCATATCATTTGTTACTTTTCGTTGAAAGTAATTGCCCACAAACTGTCCGCTGGACATAATAGTTAAAAAACAGAATTGACGATTTTTCAAACTGCTCTTAAACCGTAAAGAATTTCGAAATTTGCTAGTTATAGAAAATGTGCGCATTTTCCGTAGCTTTCCAATGGTATATCATTTGTATCAATCCGATAAACGGTGTGGAAATGACGTTCAAAATACTGTAGGAAAACAGATAAATGCGCGAAAACAGTGTTTAGTATATTTAAAATTGTTTTAAAACCATAAATAATTTCAAAATTCTGTAAAAGTGAAAAAGGTGCACAATTTCCGGAGCTTTCAAACGGTATATCATTTACATCAATCCGATAAACGGTTCACAAATGGCGCCTAAAATACAGTACGAAAATGTATAAATCCGCGAAAACAGTTTTTACTATATTTAAAATTGTTTTAAAACCGTAGCGAATTTAGAAAAATGTCTAGAGATAACGAAGATGCGCATTTTCCATAGCTTTCTGACGGCGTATCATTTGCCTCAATCCGACAAACGGAGTGAAAATGGCACCCAAATAACAGTACGAAAACATAGAAAAACGTGAAAATACAGTATAGTATTTTTCAAATTAATCAAAAACCGTAACGAATTTGAAAAATATTTATATACGGAAAATATGCGCCTAACCATTATATTTCCAACGCAATATCATTTGTGTCATTCCGATGAGTGGTTTGCGAATGATGGCCAAAAAACCGTCCGCTCGTTATACTCGTTCGGAAAACAGAAATTTGTATTTTCAAAATCTGCTCATAAACGCTGACGAATTTCGAAAAAGTCACAGAGATAGCAAAGATGCGCAATATGAAAAGCTTTCCAACGATATAAAAATTGCATCAATCCGATTAGTGGTTAGAAAGTTGTGACCGAAATACTAGCCGCCTAAAGAGAAACCTGGGAGTTCCGTCAGGAAGTTCAGTGTCTATGTAAACAGCAGTTCAGAAAAGGTGCTCTGAATAGTTATTCAAAAACTGGTTCTTGAATAGCTGTTATATATATATAACAGTATCAGCTATTCTACAACCACTTGTAGAATAGCTATTCTACAATCCTTTCCGAACTTCGCCCGTCACATGAGTTAACTTCGGCTGTCACATAAATGAACTTCGGGTTTTTTTTTTCATAAATAAACTTCACGTCGGATCAGTAGTGGAACGTAACTTCGGATCAGTTAATAAGTGAACTTCATGTAAATTTTCTCAAATGAATTTCTCTGCTGACCATATTTTTTCTGAAATTCGCTCATCTCATGTGAACTTCGTAGTGAACTTCGGCTCATTTTAAGTGAACTTCACAAAGAAATTACAATATGAATTTCTTGGGAGACCATATTTTTTCCTGAACTTCGCTCGTCTCGTCCCATGTGAACTTCGTACGTCATGTAAATGAATTTCGGCTTATTTTTAAATGAACTTCACAAAAAAAAATGCAAAATGAATTTCAAGTTCGGCTTATTTTTAAGCGAACTTCACAAAAAATTTACAAAAAAAATTTCTCGGCTGACCATATTTTTTTCTAAACTTCACTCGTAACATAAGTGAACTTCAGAGAAATTTCGCAAATGAAGTTTTCATTTCTTCTAGACTACCTAAAACTAACAAGTACCGTCTAGGATAAATATTTTTTAATAGATTTTTTAATTTTTTTGTGTAGTGATCGTCTTGCACTAAGGAAATGAACTTCCTCCTCACAAGAAAATGAAATTCATTCAGCCATCCCCGCGAACTTCAGGGCCAAAATAAATGAACCTCGAGAGAGGCAAAACTAAACCTTCAACACCGACGGAGATGTACACTAGCGGAAGTGTAAGATGAACATTAGTTTTATTAAACAAACTATTGTAGCTCAATAAGTTGACTTCTCTTTTTTTTCCTCGAAGTGAGCTGCCACAAAAGTGGACGTATGTATACAAACCTAATTTCCTAAAGTTCAGAGAATAAAATTTTAAAACTGTGAACTGCAGTTTTTGTGAAATATAATACCAGTGCAATTTTTACATATAAAAAATGTGAACTCCGAGCACATATGGATTGAACTTCACAACTAAAAAAAGAAAACCTCACGAGTCTTGTAATCTTCTCTGGACAAAGAAGTGAACCATTGGAAGCACAGAGCATAAGCGACAGAGTAGTGGCCGATTGAACTGCAGAGAAGCAGAGGTAAACACTGCTCATCTTCCTGTTTAGACACAAAAGCAAACATCTGTAGGGCACAAATTCTGCTCATCTTCACATACACAGAACATGAATTCACCCATGTTCCTCCACGAGCTGCTCGAGCTGCAATTGCTACTAGTGAATTAAATAACTGCAAGAAAGACCTGCTCAAATAGCTGCCTCGCTGATGCTCCGCTTGTTTGCTGTATAATTGCACAACAAGGATCAGTGCCGTAGCAAGCCCTGCTGGCCAGCACCCAGCGAGAACATCAGGAGCAGCCACGAGTCGCTGCTCGGGGAGTTCGGAAGCCTGCAGGCCGGAGTCCAGATAAGGACAAGTTGGAGTCCGTGGCGGCCTCGCTGGGAGCTCTGTGGTCCGCGGCCTCGCGCGCTGGTCGCACTGGTCGAGCGCTAACCACGGTGGCGCGCTGGTGGAGGGCAAATCGCGGCTGCGCAGGAGCTCCGAGGACGGTAGTCTGGACCATGGCGACGGCAGGGGGCTAGGCGGCGGCAGGAGCAGTGAAAGGGGCGGAGATGGAGGATTCGGCCGGCGGCGCTTGTGGAGACCGGCGGCGCTTATGGCGACACCCCGGCCGGTGGCCGGGAAGCAGAAGGTGCGCCGGACCCCGGCCGGCGGCGGGGAAGCAGGAGGTGCCCGGGATCCCGGCCGGCGGCGGGAAGGCCGGAGGTGAGCGGGATCCCGGCCGGCGGCCTGTGCGGATCGTGGCCGCTGGCTGGAGGCGAGGCAACGCGCGCGAGGGAGAAGGTGGGGGCAGCGAGCGAGGATGGAGGGCGTAGGTGGTTTTTTCGGGAGTGAATGAGCGGTTCGGTTCGGACGGTTTTTTCTGAGGGGTTGTAGAATAGTTAATCTACAATCTCTTAGGAGGGGTTGTAGAATAGTCCCACGCTATATATATATATATATATAGGTATAGGGTAAATTAACAGGGGCTCCATGGAGTATGGGCTCCCACATCGTCAACCGTAGGATTGATTGATCGTGATCGTTAGGCTATCGAACAAACCGGGTATGTGAGCTGAAGAAAACCCATTAGTACAACCTTAAAACCCATTTATTTGCATGGTGCAGCTGTTTGAAAATTTTGAACCATGGGATTGTTTCCAAATAAAATCAATCGTTAATTAAATGGAGGTTTCCTTTTTTATGGGCGAGCGTGATTCCTGCTGAATAAGTATTAGCGATTTCTTCCAAAAATGAGGTATCCATCCCCCTTTTATTGATGTGCGCATTAAATCATTCCACAATCACAGCTTCACTTGCCTAGCTACGAATACACCCTCATGTCAGGTCATGAGCTAGCTGGACGTGAGCTGGGCTGATTTTGTCATCGTTGATTCACTTGATCTGTGGCCTCAGGTATGAACTTTTCTTCCACACTTACTTTCTTGGTGCTTCTTTTTTATGTACGTCGTGGCCGCCGGCGGCGTGGCCATGGCTGTCTTTTTCCCATGTTACCACTGATTTCCCCATTCACATAGTTGCTTACGTATTCACTTCCAGATCCACGTTCCTTCAATCCCTTTGTTTTTGAAATGCAGGTATCTGGATGCCCAGGCTACAGAAGTGTGCTAGTGCAAGAAGGATACGTCAATCTCTTGCCGTCGTTGATTCAATCTAGCGCCGCCGACGGGCGGCTACTCCTCTTTCCCTCCATCAGCATGGGTACAAGGTCGGCCACGTTCCTATCCACCAGGCTACCGGTAGTATTCCATCAACTCGCGTCGGCGAGACTGAGACGTATCAGGGTCGATCGCCTCCGATCCGGCTACTCCGGTTACCCAGGTATGTTGCACCCACGTTGTATGATGCTAGCTTCCTTTTCTTTTGGCAAAGATGGATATAAAATTCAACTCGTCCACGTTTGTATCCAGCAGGCCGCCGCCAGTCATCCGTGGAGTCCCGTCGGCGACAAGGATATGGGCCAGCAATCACCGGCTACAGGCATGTCAATTCGGCAATTCCCTAAGTTCATCTCTAGCTTTTTTCGTTTGTTACAGGTCGAATTAGAGCAGCTCCATGACGGAGACTAGATGCATGCTTCATTGTGGCCAGCAGCGCGGGACGACGATATGGCCCGGCGGCGATCACCAAGATGCATGCGATCGCTTACATCCAAATGTCCGCCGGCCGTGGATGACGGTGACGGAGACTACGAGGCCGTGGGCGGCTCGATGACGGCAAGACACGGCCACCAGTGGCTCGACGGCGACGACGGCGACAAAGACGAGACGTGGCCGGCAGCGGCTCGCCGACGATGACACTGCAGGCAAGATACGGCCAGCGGACGGAGATGCATGCAGCCGTACGTACAACGACGAGCAACATAGTCGAGCTTGCTTCACGTCAGTTTGCTTTAATTCAGATCAAAACAGAGGGTGACGAACATGTTAATCGATGTACACTTAGTCATCCAATATGTATATACGTACTTCTGGAGATCATATAACTAATACCTCTTTCTATGTACTTCAAAACAATGAAGTATATACTCTATTTTTTGTAGTACTTCACAAAAACTGAGTATGCATCGATACCTACAAATACTTAAGATACAACAAGCTAATCACAGTTTAGAGATCCGAATTTTTACCAATTCAGGGTATGTACGAACTATGTGATATCAACATACTCAGTATTGGTGCTTACATACCCGGAGTGCGCCTACATACAACTCTTAGTACCGGATGTTTATTTGATCCGAATTTCAGTTTTAAGTGGGTATCATACGACTCGAGTATGCAATATCCATAAATACATATAAGCTTCTCGGCGGTGCTAGCCGAAAGCGCCCCCTTGACCGTGACGAGCTCGTATAATGCCACACCACGCCTGTGACTCGCCCATAATTTTACAACGTGTGGCGTTCCCTAGTAATTAAAAAAATTATAATGTACTCGGATAGATGTCCATGCTATGTGCATGGTATCCAAACAACATTTTCAATCGTTATATTACTTGCCTGTTCCTAACTATCTTACCATGCGTAACCGGTCAAAATTCCTTACTCATTGATAGGTGGCAGCATATACTCAAAGATAGACGCACACAATATCATGTACTTGAGTACTATTAAGCGGAGTTAAAAAATTATTTAAAAAGCAACCCAATTTCATACTTTAATTAGAGTGACAAACTTAGAGACCAAATCAATTGATTTACTTTTTTCATATACCCAGTCCATAATTAAATTTAGACATGCATGCATAAGAAGTAGGCACACGATCAAATACTCAAGGTGATAATATTCAATCACCATTAATTAGGACAATGTATGCCAACTTTACATGCCGCGTCCATGATTTTTGGGGTATCCATTGCACAATATCGTGTGCTTACTACTAAAAAAATCACACACTAATTCGGCTCAGATTATGGTATAAATTTTGGACCGGATAAATGTAATCATCGCGTCGAAGAATCTTGGGTATCCAGTGCACACGATCATATACCCAAACTAGGAATCAATCAAAATAAATTAGGTCAAATTATAATCATCCGGCCATTATTGCTACACAGCTCGTCCACGATTTCTGGGTATGCATTTGAAGATATGTTAACTGAAATAGCCTTTTTAAACAAAAATAATAATATGTGGTCCACCAATTGGTCAACCGTTTCCACCAGCATCACGATTAATCAAGATTTAATAGCTGTCGTTTATTAAATGGTCAGCATTTAATACTCCGAATTCCTCAACATAACATAACATATACCTTCAATCACGTTGGGTATAGAAGAAAATCTGGGTATCCTCAAATTTTGCCGATCAAACAAGGCAACATAAATTTGGCAATTCGAAATTTCATTCTCTCTCCTCACGTAATTAATGCATACTATTTCCTTTTTATTGCCCATGCTAACGGATCGACCCGGCGAACTAAAAACCATTAGAGAGGCTCTATCAAGATACCTAATCCGACGGTCATGAGACATGGTGCCCAAGCGCTTTGGTGCCCCAATTGAGCTTCCAGTATATATATATATAGGGCAGGACTAAACTGGAATCTATCCTAGGAACTATTCATGTTTTACGAACGGTAACAGATCCCGACCCGCAGTCTGGCCCACACCCCCGTCCTCCTACCTGCCCGACGCCGGCGAGCCACCTATTTATCCTCACGCGAGCCTCCTGCTTGATCCCAACCACCTCCTACCTGCCCGGCGCCGGCGAGCGAGCGGCGGCCGCGGCCGACGCGAGGGAGTCGGCGACGGAAACGGCGATTACCTCCCGAGAAGACCACCTCCTCACCCACCAGCGGCCGCGGCGCCCTTCCCTCCCCTACCGGCGGCCGCGGCGCCCCTACACCACCACCTAGCGCGAGCGCCGCTGCCGGCCTCCTTGCTCGCCGGAACCCTGCCGCGGGACACCCTGCTCCAGCACTTAGCGGCCCTGCTCGTCCATGGCGCGGCGGCCCTGCTTCCGCCCGGGCTCTGCGGCCTTGCTTCCCCGCGACACGGTGGCCCTGCTCGTCCCCGGTGCGATGCCCCTACTCCTTGTCGAACGCGGCAGCCCTTCTCCCCGAGCACACTCTGAACCTCCATGTCCCGTCGTTCTGAACCTCCTAGCGGATGCCAACGACCTCCTGGCCTGCCCGCTCCAGCTCGTGTGTGTGGTCGATGCCGCGTACAAGCTCGTGTGTGAGCAGCTTGCTTCGGGGCGCGCTTGGTCGAAGCTGAGTAGAAACTCGTGCGTTAGCTGCACGCGAGTGCAGGCTCTGAACTCCACTGGGCGTCATCTGAAATCCACCCGAGCGTGCCTCTGCCCAGCGCCACGAGTTCTCCACTCCACCTCCAAGCTCGGTCACTCTTGTTATCTTCCCTAGTTGCTGCTGCTCATATTTTGATTTGTTGTTCTGATGCAATCGACGGACAAAGAAACAGGGGAAAAGGCCAAAGTAGTAGATAAGGAGAAGAAAGAAGCGTGTGGCTAAGAAAGGACCACCGCATTAGGAAAAGTAGATAAGAAAAATAAAGAAGCTTGTGGCCGAGAAAGGACCACCGCATTCTCACTTGATGAATTTTTTTGGAAGTTCTACTAAATTTCAGCAGCGAAAAAAAGTTCACTTCGTTTAGAAAAAAAATCATGTGCAGTTCAGAAAAAAAGTTCACTTCGTTCATAAAAAAAATTCACCTCGTTCAGGAAAAAAGTTCAGTTCATGTTCTGTCTGAAGGTTCACATGTCATGCGCGACAAGGTTCACTTGGTACAGAAAAAAAGTTCATGTGCAATTGCGAAAAAAAGTTCACCTCGTTCCGAAAAAATATTCAGGAAAAAAGTTCACTTCATGTTCCGTCTGAAGGTTCACATGTCATGCGCGAGAAGCTTCACTTGGTACAGAAAAAAAGTTCATGTGCAATTACGAAAAAAAGTTCACCTCGTTCCGAAAAAATATTCAGGAAAAAAGTTGACTTCATGTTCCGTCTGAAGGTTCACATGTCATGCGCGAGAAGGTTCACTTGGTACAGAAAAAAAGTTCATGTGCAATTGCGAAAAAAAGTTCACCTCGTTCCAAAAAAATATTCAGGAAAAAAGTTCAATTCATGTTCCGTCTGAAGGTTCACATGTCATGCGTGAGAAGGTTCACTTGGTACAGAAAAAAAGTTCATGTGCAATTGCGAAAAAAGTTCACCTCGTTCCGAAAAAATATTGAAGAAAAAAGTTCACTTCATGTTCCGTCTGAAGGTTCACATGTCATGCGCGAGAAGGTTCACTTAGCATATCCGAGAAGGTTCAGAAAGTTCCTGTTTAGCTTAAACAGGAATAAGTTCCTTTTTAGTTGACAAGGTGTACGTACCAGGCTAGCTACCAGCGCGTGCCTCCGATAAAATGCACATTTTGTACGCCGGATTTGAATGTGTAAGCACTACTGCACTAGTGCTGTACTTATCATTTGACACCGAGGTTTTGACGTGGCGGCGTTACCTTCTCTTCAAGCGTAGTACTATGAATGAAGAAGGGTGCACCGTTTCGTGTTGCAAAGCATCATTTCTCTTCTTTCTCAAAGCGCCTAAATTCATCTTTCCCACATATTTGAGCAGGGGGAGGAGAAGGCGCACGATAAATCTGATAAGCATAATCGTCAACCTAATTACGCAAAAAGCGTACGTATCGTGGTAAGTCTTTTCGTCTTCAAACGAACGGTTAGAAGTTTTCGTGCGGCTACACGACGATGCACTAAATCTGAAATTGATGTTAGTTGGATATTATTTGTGAAATTCTAGAAAGGACATTAACAAAAATCTTGTTTACCACCAGATTGCAGAGTTTTAAGATGTGGGTCGACGGAGCAAGATTTTTTGAACTTGGGGAAAAAAGGGGCAAATGAGAACGGTAGCTTGCACGAGTCTCACCGTCCCTACTAAAGAGAGCTACCATTCTCAGAAAAAGGGTACCAT
Source organism: Poa pratensis (assembly GCA_947311845.1). Classification (NCBI taxonomy): domain Eukaryota; kingdom Viridiplantae; phylum Streptophyta; class Magnoliopsida; order Poales; family Poaceae; genus Poa; species Poa pratensis. Next base: position 56,456,354 of record CAMZMU010000035.1, read on the forward strand.
ACTATGCTCAAGGATCTTCCTGTTCCTTTTCTCTATGTACGGTGTCGTGAAACGAATCCGAGGTGACCTGGAAGTTTCAATCTTTTCCTGATGATGCTCAACGTTCACATTATACGTGTCAAAATGTTACGATACTGATGACTCGGTAACGACGAGCGCGGCCATAGCCACGTCCTTTTTTCCTCTTCTGGCCATGGCTACTCAAAACACACCTAGAAGCGCTTGTATGCCAAAACATATATTGGCACAGAAAGAGCCAGCCATGTATGCATGATGGGCTCCGCATCCCACGGAGTGCCGTTAGTGGTGACGCGAGGGCGATTCTGGGCTTTGGACGCCGACTTCGCCGGAGAGGAGCGGCTGCCGGCCACGATCGACGGAGAGGACGCGGCGGAAGACGTGGATGGGATCGGGAGGGATGCTGCTGAGGTCTCCGACGAGGAGAACTTGCGGTACATCTGCCGGTCGCCGTCACCGGAATCGCTACGGTCGTTAGAAGATCGTACATCCAGAGAGGAGAAGAGGATCGTCAGAAGGCAAGCCTAAAGGTACGCAGCTCTTGCTTTACAGGTGTCACCGCCGGCTAGTCCGATGCGATCGGTCAGAATCTTGGAACAGCAGGTTCCACCTCACCATCGCGGGAGGCTGTGCAATCAGAAGTTGCCAGTTTTGCCGCCGTCGGTGTCATCGCATGATGATGGCTCGGGTGTGTGGGAGGTGGCTCGACGCCGTGGTCGGCGTTTCGGCGTTGCGTCGCCGGAGCGGAGGAAGACGAGCGTAATTTCTGGATCGTATAATTCAAAATTTAAAAATTCAGTCAAAGGCTATGCGGGCTGAATTGATCTGAATGGGCTGGGTAATAAGACGGTAAACCGATCTGGCATTGCGGGTCAGCATACGGGTGCGCACGATAGGCCTCGTGGTCGTATCGATCTCACACAAAATCACGGCGGCCGTACGCTGTTAGGGTTTACCAGAAATTTTCGTTCTAACCCGTTGCCTCGGGGTGAGGCCGCCGCAACGATGGCGAACAATGGGGGAGGACGAGGTGTTGGCGGCGATGGCCGTGGTCATGCCCCAGGCCGAGGCAATGGAGGAGGTCATATTCCTAGGCGAGGTTTTGGAGGTGGTGGCCCTCCGTTCCGCGGAGGTGCAGCTGGCCGGGGAAACTATGCGCAGGGGCAGAACAATTATGCGGCTGGTGGATCAAGCGGCACGGCAGGTCAGCCAGATCATCGGCAGCAGGGTTTTGACACGGCAAATGCTGCTAGCTTTGGCAACTTCAATGCGGGTTCAGGCTTCGGCAATGGTGGGCAGCCACGGCAGTACAACCGGACGTTTCAGTCACAGCGAGTAGATAGATTTGACGGAGGTAGAGGATCATACCCGAGAGGACCTCGTGCTGGCTATGCGAGTCAGAACAACAGCGGTGATTCCATGATAGGCTTCAATGAGGAGATGCTGGCCAAGATGGTCAAACAGGTGGCCGAGGCGTTACGTCAGCCCGGTGTTCTGGCTCCGGCGGCGAGCGAGACGGCACCAGCTACTGGGCCACGGTATGTGTCGGTATCCGCCGCGGCGTCAAAAGAGGTTGCAACACAGGGTGCCTCTGCCTCTAATCAGCCTATGGGGGTACAGCAACATGATGGGGGTGTTCGTCCTAGGAGTGTGGCTGCTGGTCAGGGTGGACATGAAGGAGCAGCGGCAAAGAAAGCAAAAACGAAAGGCATGTCTAGGTGCTATCGTTGTGATGAACCGGGACACCATGGGAAGGACTGTTCGGTGGAAGTTTGTGATGTATGTGAGAGCAAGGAGCATGAATCAGAGGTGTGTCCGCTGCTGACGGCACCAAAGCCGCAGGTGATTATGCATGGTTTCATCAATGAAGGTTTGACGTTTTTTGAACAGCCAACAACTGACACATATAAACCAAAGATAGACAATGTGAGGCTAGCTATGGTGACTGTTTCTGGGGGGGATTTATCGGTTCCTCAAGTCGTTTTTCAGCTACAAAGGCTGGTTCCAATGGAACAATTCCTCTGGGATGTCACTCAAGTTGGACATAATGTTTTCAAAGTTCCCTTCCCATCAAGGAGCGAGCTTGATAGGTTGGCCATTTTCGGGGCTTGCAGAGTCCCAAATAGCAAATGTGAGATCACGGTTGTCCCTTGGGTGAGTCAATTGGAACCGTGTATGGTGCTGCAAAAAAAATGGATTAGGGTCATGGGTATTCCCACGAAATTGACAGGAGATTTTTTATCAATGTGGAGCTTGGGTTCGCTGTTTGGAAAAACTTATAAGGTGGACATGAAGTTTACACGTAAACATGGGGTCTTGCGGATCTTTGTGGGCTGCGTCGATTATACTCTCATTCCATCATCCTGGTTAGTGTTTATCAAGGATGGGTTCTATCGGCTGAGTTTTAAGGTGGAACATCCGGTGGATGTTGCGGATACGGAAGATGATCCACCTCGTTCACCTCCACCTGATGATGATAATTATGGGGATGACAAGTCTGAGGAGGGTTCACAGAACGCAGAAAAGAAGGAGACTGAGATGGAAAATAATGAGACTAGTGACATGGCTACTGATGAGGTTACAGAAAACCGTGATGGCAACAAAACTAGTGGAGGAACGGTGCCTGATGTTATGCAGGAAATGACCCCGAGAGTGAGATTCTCTCCGAGAGTTCAAAAACAAATCAATGAGGCTAAACGGGAGTGGCTAGACATGGTGGCACTAGCTCATCAACCGAAACAGACCGAGGAGGGGCAGGGAGATGACGCCTCCTCAGAGCTGATGTCTTCAAGACCTAACTGCGGTGGAGGCAACTTGGGCGTTTTTGCTACTGAGATGGGTCATGCCACGCCGAGTTTTGTTGCCGGTTTGGGTGATACTGCTGCTAGGACTGTTGAAACTGTCACTTTGACAACACCAACTGCGGGAGGTTGTCGCGGTAGTGTCTCATCAGAGTTTTATGACGGAGGGGCAGCAGTGTTGGAGCACCGTTTTGAGGCTGCTGCTGAAGACCTAGAGGACAATGTCAACGATGATGTAGGGGAGCCAGTCACGCATACGGCAGTGTCGACTCCCTCTTCACCTTGGACTCCTACTTCACCTCGAACACCAACATACAATGCTGGGCCCGTTTTGATGCAAACTTCGGCCATCTCATCTACTAAACGAACACATCCAGGCGGGATGTGCAACGGTGATCTGATGGAGAAGGAGGGGAGGCCTACGCGGGAGGAGATGAAGACCTTCGGTGGTTTATCCGACACTGAAGCTCGGTCGAGTGCGCGGCTACGAGCTCAACCAAATGCTGATGTACCGTTGATTGAGAGGGCGGTGGAGTTGGCGTACAAAAAAAATCTCGGCATCCCAAAAGGTACACCAAACTCAAAACTTTCAATTCTGTCTTTCTCGGATGTTGAGATAAAAATAGGGCTGATCGGCTAGGTATTTCGTTAGGAAAGTCTAGAGGGCAAATTGATTCTTCTATTGCAGTCATTAGGAGTATAGAGCAAGAAAGAAGTGTTACTTTTCTCAAAAAAACTTACCTACTGTTGATAATGACACTAGCCTCGTAATGCGACGAGCGTCAAATCTATGTGATGATTTAGATGATGAACTAGACATAAATGAAGGTAATGCGGACCTTCATATGTCAAAGCAAAATGTTAAGCGAGGCCGCAAGTACTATGCGTGTACTCAACGGCCTATTAGACGTAGTGCAAGAATTAAAAAATTAAAAAGTAAGTAAACATGAAAGGGATGATATGGAATACAGATGGGTTCGGGGATACTGCTAAACACTTGACAGTTAATGAATCGGTTAGGGAACAAAAACTGACTTTGTTGCCCTTATTGAAACAGGTAGATCGTCGTTTGCAACTCCCTTCCTCAAGTTTTTAGCCGGAGGGATGGATTTCACATGGTATTGTATGCCTCCTCATGGACGATCGGGAGGGATGCTAGTGGGCTTTAATAGCACTTCTTTTTCTGTCCAAAATGTGGTCACGGAGTTTTTTGCGTAAAATTTCATGTGAGATCCAAAAGAGATGGTTTTTTATGGTCTTTAGTGGTAGTATACGGGCTGCACAAGATGATAAGAAACCGGATTTTTTGGCCGAGCTTGTGCGTATATGTGAGGGGGAGACCCTACCAATGTTGGTAGGGGGAGATTTCAACATTATTAGAAGAGAAGGGGAAAAAAATAATTCAAACTTCAATGCGCGATGGCCTGTGATTTTTAATGCCATCATCGAGAGCCTAGAACTAAAGGAGTTAGAGCTCTCAGGTAGACAGTATACATGGGCGAGTCGAAGGGAGACGCCAACATATGAGAAGTTGGACCGTTTCCTAGCTAGTGTGGAATGGGAACAGAAATATCCATTGGTGTCGGTACATGCGATGACCCGTACGGGGTCAGATCATACGCCTTTAATTATCAATTCTGGGGAGCAAGCTCATATAGGAAATAAAAACCACTTCTATTTTGAACAATCCTGGATGCGCCAGGAAGGGTTTAAGGAGATGATCCAACGAGAGTGGGCGTCGGTCCATGCAGGGGATACTCCTATACAGCGCTGGCAAAATAAAATCCGTCACATTAGACAAGTCCTTCGTGGATGGGCAAAGAATTGAATGCGGAATATAGAAAGTTGAAAGAAAAGCTTCTACATACAATTGACCTACTTGATATCAAAGCGGAAACAATTCTTTTAAATGCGGCCGAGCGGGCAACAAAAAAAGAAGCAGAAATTGAACTTGGTAAACTTTTACGTGACGAGGAATCTAAATGGGCTCAAAGAGCAAAGGTGAAATATGTACAGGAGGGTGGAAATAATACGCGGTATTTCCATATTATGGCCAATGGTAGGCATCGGAAAAAGAGAATTTTTCAATTAGAACAAGATGAGGGGACTATAGTTGGGGAAGCAAATTTGAAAGTGTTCATTTCGGAATACTACAAAAAATTATTTGGAGCCCCGGATCCAAACTATTTTTTGATGGATTAGGAGTTTACGAATGACATGCCTCAAATCTCATCGGAGGAGAATATTATCTTGACATCAGATTTCACTGAGAAAGAGGTGTATGATGCTATCTCGCAAATGGAACACAATAAGTCTCCGGGACCGGACGGGTTTCCTGCGGAGTTTTATCAAAAATTCTGGCATATATTAAAAGATGATTTAATGGCGATGTTTGCCCAATTGCGAACGGGCGAACTACCATTGTACAAGCTTAACTTTGGGATTATTACGTTGTTGCCCAAAAAGGAAGATGCCAGTAGAATTGAGCAATATAGGCCAATATGCCTCCTTAATGTAAGTTTTAAAATATTTACAAAAGTGGGCACTAATAGGGTTACTTCAATTGCGAGTAGAGTTGTGCGTCCAACTCAAACGGCCTTTATCCCAGGGAGGAATATTTTGGAAGGAGTAGTGGTGTTACATGAAACAATCCATGAGATGCATAGGAAGAAACTCGATGGGGTACTTTTTAAAATTGACTTCGAAAAAGCTTACGACAAGGTTAAGTGGTCCTTTTTACAACAAGTGCTTCGTATGAAAGGTTTTGCACCAATGTGGTGTGAATGGATTGCTAGATTTGTTCAAGGGGGAGTGTTGGTATAAGGGTTAATGATGATATTGGACATTACTTCCAAACCCTAAAAGGTTTACGACAAGGAGATCCGTTGTCACCTTTGTTGTTTAACCTTGTAGCTGATATGCTAGCTATTTTAATTGAGAGAGCTAAAGAAGATGGGCAGGTCGGGGGTTAATACCACATCTGGTCGATGGTGGTGTTTCAATTCTCCAGTATGCCGATGACACAATATTATTTCTAGAACACGATGTTGCGAAAGCCGTGAACATGAAATTAATATTGGCATTCTTTGAACATCTCTCGGGTTTAAAGATCAATTTTCATAAAAGTGAGCTATATTGTTTTGGAAAAGCGGTGGAGGAGCAAGATCAGTACCGTAGTATATTTGGGTGCGAATTAGGTTCTTTACCTTTCAAATATCTAGGTATTCCTATCCACTATAGGAAGTTACTAACAAGGAATGGAAACCGGTGGAAGATCGCTTCGAAGGGAAGTTAGGATCTTGGATAGCCAAGATGTTATCATACGGGGATCGTCTTGTGCTTATCAACTCGGTTTTGACTAGTTTGCCGATGTTCTTATTGTCTTTCTTCGAAATACCTAAGGGGGTACGTAAAAGACTAGATTTCTATCGGTCAAGATTTTTTTGGCAAAGTAACCAGCAGAAGAGAAAATATAGGCTCACTAGATGGAACATTGTGTGTAGACCAAAGGACCAAGGGGGGCTCGGTATTGAAGTGCTTGAGATAAAAAATAGATGCCTCTTGAGTAAATGGCTATCTAAATTACTTACCGAGGAAGGAGTGTGGCAGGAGCTTTTAACAAATAAATATTTGGGAGACAAAAGTATCCCAGTACAAATGAAACCCACTGATTCACCATTTTGGAAGGGGTTGATGAGAGTTAAAGAAGACTTCTTAAAGTTTGGGTCTTTTGGCATCGGTGATGGCCAACGGACTCGGTTTTGGCAGGATGTTTGGATGGGTAATACTACACTTGCGAGTGAGTACCCATCTTTATATGCTATTGCGTCGGATAAGCATCTTACAGTTGCGTCTGTGTTCGGAAGCAGCCCGATTAATCTTCATTTTAGAAGAAATCTAGTTGGAAATAATAGAGAACTTTGGTTTCATTTAGTTGAAAGATTAATGCGAATTCAATTGACAGATGAGCCAGACAGGTTTAACTGGAGCTTAACACCATCGGGAGTTTTTTCGGTTAAATCATACTACGCTGAATTAATGAATGGGCACACAACATATTTGTGAAAATACTTGTGGAAATTGAAAGTCCCGTTAAAAAACGTATTTTTCTGTGGTTTCTGCATAGGAAAGAACTTTTGACTAAGGACAACCTAATTAAAAGAAAATGGATTGGGTGTAAAAAATGCGTTTTTTGTAATACAGAGAGTCTGTTGAACACCTTTTTATATCTTGTCCTTTTGTACGTGATATTTGGCGTATAATTCATTTTACCTTCAACATTAAACCTCCTTCTAGTATTCCGAATCTGTTTGGAAGTTGGCTTAATGGGGTAGATAAGAGGTCCAAGGAGCTCATTCGGATAGGCACTGCGGCTGTTTTATGGGCTATTTGGAACTGTAGAAATGGCATTATATTTAACAAGGCAACATCTACTCATTATTTGCAGGTTATCAACAAGGCGACTTACTGGATCCACATGTGGTCATTTCTTCTCCCTGCGGAGCGGCGTGGTCTCATGGATACAGAATGTACTCGAATGATGATGGTCGTACGGGCTATCTTCTGCCGGGGTGGGTGGCGACATCATAAGAGACTAGATGGATAGAGCTTTTTTTAAGTGGTTCATTTTTGTATCCATTTTGAGTGATCCATGATTTGTAAACTGTGAGATACTTAACATTTTAATAATTGCGGTGGCTGTGTGCATCATTTTGATGCAGAGGTCGGGGATCCGCACCCTATTATCTAAAAAAACCTAGAAGCGCTTGCACAAACAAGGCAAGGCCGGCAATGGCGAGAAACCCACCCCGCTCCGCCAAAGGTAGCAGTGGAGTTTCTCGGCTCCTTCCTCCACCTCTCCATTCAGATCATGATATAAGCGCGCACCGGCGCACGGCGCATCCATCACCATTCCACCACCACCACACCAGTAACCGGGAGGCGAAGAAGAGCAAGAGAGAGCTAGGCATTGCCCAAGCTAGGCCGGAGGCGACCATGAGGGGCAAGGCGAAGATGCTCTGCGCGCTACTGCTGGTGCTGCTCTGCCTCACTGCGCACTTCCACGGAGTGGCCTGCGGGGATGACGCGAAGGATGACGGCTCGAAAAAGTCGCGCCGCCGCCGCCACCACCACTACGACGACGACGACAATGACAACAACGTCTACGACCAGCCGCGTAACCACACGAACAGCGCCGCTGAAGAACCACGTGCCCGTGGCCGCAGCTGGAGGGTCTCCGGTGCCGCCGCCACCATTGCTGCCGCGGCGCTCGTTTGGTAGGCGCCGGTCCACGATCGTACGCCTGCAGGAGCCTGGATCGAGTCGATCGGTGATTGTTACTGCCCGTTTAGTAGATTTAGTTGCTGTTGCCATCCTGTTGATCAGTGGGTGATGCATGTCGAGTATCATCAACTCAATGTGACAATGTTTGTGTGTCGTCACTCGTCAGTGATCGCGCAGTAGCGCCGTGCCCAGTCTTTAGCAATGAACTATCTTGAACTGATGTTTTTCTTTGAACTAGTTCTTCCATCTGGACCACATTAACGGGAAACGCAATCAGTCTAGTTCACGTGATGGCCAAGATGTGATGTTGCCTGTGGTCACGGCGGCCGGATGGGACGAGTTGCTGACGAGTCACGCCGTCCTCATCGTTCTCGATCACGCCCACTCCGAATCAGCATCGGAGTTCAACAGCGCGTCCTACGCTCCTACCGTACCGAATCGGCATGGGAGTTCATCACCCCTCCGTTTATAAATAGCCAGACCCACACCACGTATCTTACCCCAACTCCGCGGCCATCGGATCCAGTCCGCATCCACAAACCACAGCTCGCCATAAGCCATGGCATCCTCCGGGTGGCGGTCTCGCAGCGCGCTGCTGTTGCTGCTCCTCGTCGGCCTGTTGGTCGCCGTCTCCAGCGCCCTCGCCGGCTGGGCCATACGGGACAGCTCGACACATGCCACCGGCTTCAACGGACCAGACCGGCCTCTCAGCCTCACCCTGCGCACCGTTCCAGTCTTCTCTGTACACTAGTGCAGCTTCCAGCTCTATGCTATGTATGGTAGTCGTTTGACTCGGGAATCCCTGAGCCCAGCTTTTAGTCCATGCCTCGCAGTTTCAGCCGAGTCAATCTTTCATGCGGTTCGATTGCTGCATCCCTAAATCCTCCTTCTTCCCGGCACAAACGGTTCCTAGACACATGGCTTCTTTTGCTTGTGCTCCGCAAGTCTCCACCAGTATACACCAGGATTTCTCTTCTGCGGAGCAACTTTCCCGTTTGCGGCAACGTGAGCTTCAGTTACCACGAGCTCAGGGACTGCGTGCGTCGACAGGTGGATCCCGATTTCAAACCTTTGGATGAACAGGGGTTCCCTAATTGGGAGTGGAGAAGGTCAATTGACGCACCACCCCTGCTTATGATGGTAATCACAGACGTCATGTTTGATTAGAGGAGACCAAGGCTCACATGGTATATACGGTACCAAATGCTAAGCGTGCTTGTACTTTTTCGCTTGCTGGTCTTAGCCTTTGTAAGAGGAAATATGGATGCTGTAACTTTGGTAGAGTTTGGAAAAGAAAATGCAAAAGATAAGAAGAATTTTCGGTGTAGTATACGTTTGCAATATGTAGCCCTACATTTTATACCCTGCAAGACTCTTTTATAGGTAAGCATCTAACGATTGGGTTTTTTTGGAAGTACCACTTACTTTTGGCCCACTATTGGAGTACAATTTTCACAAGTAAGAACTGCAATTGCAATCAATAAAAAAATTGGAAGTGCAATAAAGGTGTAATTGCACCAAAGAACATCGCAGATAAAAACAATTAAAAAAGTGAATGTGGAATTACATATAGACAAAATTTGAACGAAATACAATTGCACCAAAACAACACTGCAATGCTACGACGGTAGGGTGCTTGTACATTTTCTTCTTGGTTACATGAGGAAATATGCGCTAAATTTTTTTAATAATACATTTTTTAATGAAATTCGAAAAATATTACGAAAAATGGCGAAATTCCAAAAATAATACACCTTCGGCCAGGGCTGGGCCGATAAGTGCCTGTCGGCTCTGGCTTAGCCGATTGCTTTGCATGGCGGGCCAGGCCTGCGGCCGACAGGGCTTTCTGCGTCACGTGGCCACTAATCGGCCAGGTCTCCGCCGACGAGCCTCTAATCGGCCCAAACCTGGCCGACAGGGCGCAGAATAAGGATCGGGCGAGCTTCTTCTTCCTCCCGTGCTCTCTCTTCCTTTCTTCCTCCTTTCTTCTTCCAGCAGCTCCCTACGCGCCGATATGTCCATCCAGCCAGCAAATCTTCCTGCATGTAGTGTTAGAGAGTTAAGACAGCTTAGATACACATATGGGTTAGGTTTTGTGCAATTTCGTGCTGTTTGGTTAGAGCAATGGTGTAGTTTAGGTGGAGGTTAGTGTAGGGTGGTGGTGGTGCAGCGTGGTGGTGGTGGTGCAGCGTGGTGGTGACGGTGGTTGTCCATTGAATCGGCACGCTTCAAGGGTATGCATTTTTTGTGGCTAATTATGATTTACTGTTAATTATGTACGCATTAGTGCTAAGGTGGTAGTGTGATATTGATATTGCTAGGTATTTCTTGCGCTACTAATATTAAGTACATAGATGTTGCCGGTTATAACAGTAAATTGGTGTCACATTAGTGTGCAACATTCAATTAGTGTGGATCAATGTTTTTAAATTAGAGTATGTTCTTATCTGTCATAAGTGTGGATCAGTGTTTTAAATTAGAGTATGTTCTTATCTGCCATAAGTGTGGATCAGTGTTTTAAATTTAGAGTTTGATTTCATCTGTAATTAGTCTGTAATTTAGTCTTTTAATTTAGCTACGCGAAGATATGGAACAAGCATACTTGATTAGTCCGGATGTGGATCAAAACCATCGCGCAAGGATATTACAGGAGCGTAGCCTCGAGCCTCTAATAACTCGAGGACCGAGGGAATATTGGCAGATACACCCTGCTTGGGAGGAGAGGTACATGCCTAATTGATTTTTGCGTGTCATATATTATCTGCATTAATTTTCTTGTTCGCTACATATATATGATTACGAATTTATATTTGTTTGCTGAACATGCAGGTTGAAGTGGGCTGGACTTTTACCTTTCGCGCGTCTAGTAGAGGCCACTGATGAGTCTTCATGCATGGTGATAGACAACTGTCTTCTCACATGCTTAGTGGACAGATGGAGACCCGAGACCCACACGTTTCACTTTCGATGGGGTGAGATGGCTCCTACTCTCGAGGATGTATCTTTCTTGTTTGGGCTGCCGTTGGCGGGTCAGCCCATAGGGCCGTTGCAGGCCCAGAAAATTGGGAGCACGAGATGTCACTTCGTTTTCAGGGTATAAACCCCAATGCTGGAGTGTTTATGTCAGAGAATCACGGACCTAAACTTGGATGGTTACTGGATTTTCAGGTACGCACTGTTTAATTTACATGCATCAATTTATATACAGAATGCAATGTTTCCCATGCGTCGTTTCATTTCACTGATCGAATTTATTTTGAAATGTACAGATACATAAGTTTCCTGCTGGCATTCCGCTAAATGCTACACAAATCACTAGGAGCCTTGAAACTTATATCTTGTGGCTTATGGGGAAGGTGATGTTCACGGAGAACCATGTCACCACTATTAGCAAGAGGTACATCCCTATTGCTTTCGAGATCGCAAATGCTACTGCGACAGAACACATTACACAGAGGAGTTGGGGATTAGCTGTATTAGCGGCTACTTACCGAGCTATGTGCAACGGGTGCCATCCCAGTGGATGCGTTTTTTTATGCTGATCACATAGACATGCCTACTTTTGGTTTTATTTGGACACGTCGTCAGGTATGTCTAATCTACATATTTATCACAATTGTTATATTTTTGCCGACTTGCACTAAATTTTGTGTCGTGCAGAGACGCTTTGCTCATTCGCAGATGAGGAACTGCTACCAGCCATTCAACGAGCAGTTCGACATTCTGAGTTCGGGAGCGGTAATCTGGCGACCGTACACGCAAGCAAAAAAGGAGGCTATATACCCGGGTGGTATGTCTGACCAGTGCACGAGAGATCGCGCGTACTGGATGACAAAATCAAAAATTGTCTTTGATATCTGCGTGGAGGAGATGGCCCAGCAGCGGGTTATGAGGCAATTTGGTCTACGACAACAGGCACTTCCTCTGTCGACAGAGGAACATGTCTCACCTAACATCCACGGGTATGTTTAATTACGCATTGTTTATTTACGCATTATTCAATTACGCATCCACAGAGGAATTGTCTAACACTTACTACTACTGTAGGCTCACAAGAAAGGGAACTAATAGGAGCGCACTATCGTGGATGCGGAGGGTTGGCAGCTACGTTGCAGAGTGGGAAACTGCGACGACACGAGTCTGGCAGGAGGACCTCGTGTTTGATCCTGACCTATTCAATTTGTACCTGCAAATTAGCTCATACACTCTCTGCCACTTCCACCGCCACCCATCAATTTCATCTAAAATTTCATCGGGGTCATATGCGGGATTTTGTATTTTTTGGCTATAGTTTCTCCCAGCTCACGAAGGTTGCCCGTCTCACTAACTAGCTCCCTATAACAGCTCTTCGGCCTACCTTCCCTAATACTTCCATCAGTCCATCTTACGGCTTCATATAGAACACACCATGACCTATTTTCCAAACTAGGACCCAAACTACCAGACATCCTTCCTATGCGACTAAGAAAATCACCACGCACCGCACGCCTCCATCACAACGTCTGCTGGGGTATATATAAGCTCACCCGGGAGAATAAGAGCGGGAGAAAAATGGCGGGAGGAAATGGGCGGGAGAACATGACGGGAGAAGATGGCGGGAGAAAAAGGGCGGGAGGAGAATGGCGGGACAAAATGGGCGGGAGAAAAATGGCGGGAGGAGAATGGCGGGAACGACGGGAAAAAACATACATGCAGAAGTCGGCCCAGCTTAAGCCGACTGGACCTGGTTGGCTGGGCCTAGGCCGACAGAAGCTTGTCGGCCCAATACTAGCCGACAGGTCGCTCTGACATGTGCAGGGATCGGCCGACAGGCATTTCGGCCCAGCCCTGGCCGACAGGCACTTATCGGCCCAGCCCTGGCCGAAGGTGTATTATTTTTTGGAATTTCGCCATTTTTCGTAATATTTTTCGAATTTAATTAAAAAATGTATTATTAAAAAAAATTTAGCGAAATATGCGTGGTGTAACTTCTGAAGAGTTTGAAACATGCAAAAGGTGTAGTTTGTAAAATGATAATATCATTTGGAAGAGCCCCATATTTTCAGCCCTGCAAAGCTCTTTTATAGGTAGCATCTAGGGCACAATTCATTGAAGTTTTTCAAAGTCATTTATTTTGTGTCCACTATTTAAAGTACAATTTGCATGAATAAAAGATGTAACTGCAACAAAGTTAAGAACGAAGCGACATAAGTGTAATTGTACATACAAAATATTGCAATTGCAACAAGAAAAAATACATAAAAATAATAAATAAGTGAAAGTGGAATTATATATATAAGTACACTTGCACCAAAACAAAAACTGCACTCCGAAAAACAAAGAAAAAAGACAGAATGTTTGACGATTTTTTACAATAAAGTGACTAAAATAGCACTAAGAAGAAAGTGCTTCATCCAGGAGAGCCTCTGTCGAGGTTGCGTCATAAGAATATCGTGGACAAGTGTATTACTGACGTTTGAACCATTCTCTTGTCTACAAACCAAGTAGAAAAGATTTTCTGGATGTCGCGTAGCCACTACTTCTCCATTGCTAGGTCATTGCCCCTCCCACTTTGCTCGCTCCTCCGTTGTGGGAGTACGGAGGTCCCGATCTACCAGATTTAGCTCTAGTTTCCCGGTTCCGAGGCTTTCAGTAGGGCTACAAAGAGGCGCTTCATTTTTGGCGGCGACTGCACCACTCTTGCATACGGCTACAAAGAGGCGCTTCATTTGTGGCCACGAATGCACCACTCTAGCGAGTTATTTTCCTGGAGCCTCTCCATCTCGATGGTCTCCATTGCGGCGATGTCGATGGCACCACTCCAGCATGTGAGGTTAGGGTTTGATGACTTGTTCGCGTGACGACAACTTCCCTTCGCATTTTGGTCCTCATGCCTCCTCTATGTCGCATTGTTCAGGCCTTCCGTGATTGTGTGATGCATGTGAGATTTTTAAAAAGGTTGGGGAACTTGGATCTTTGGATCTTTCTACGGCAAGGGTTTTAATGATTTCTTCTCTAGGTTGCTGGTCTGGTAGGACCGTGGTCTTGATGAAGACAACTAGTTGGCTCCTGAGATGGAGAGGCAGAATCAGCGGCAGGCCATCGGGAGAAAGACGACAATTGGCCCCAGATGAACCTCAATAGATCTAACATTATTTTTTACAAGTAGTAAATATGTGAATTGTCTATGAAGTCGACATCATTGTTCATATCCTCTTGGTGACTATAGATATGTGTAAAATCTAATGTATATATACACACGTGAGTTATGGCCGCGATTGTGTGTACGGAAACATGTTTCTAATGAAAGAAAAATATGCACGTTCCCCACTTTTTCTAAGAAAAACTCTATTGGATGGAAACGTGTTTAAAATTCAATAATTGTTTTCTAAAATTGTGGTTTTTTCGAGTATATTTAGTTTCCATTTTTCTGACTAGATTCAGATCAGATGTTTCGTTTGGATCCTATGGCATTTAGGCAGTATATCTCTGAAACAAGTTCTGTAATTTTTTTTTGATAACTCAGTACAACACAGACGCTGGTTGGATCACGAAATATTCTAAAAGCTGCATTAAAAACCTGCTATCTGCTTTCAATCAAAAGTATGGCTCTTTGAGCCCTTTCTCTATAACAAAACAGCATATGAAACCTGGGGCGCACTAGGGTTGGCAATATTTTTTTTTTACTACAAACGTATGAGTATTTAAGAGCGGTCCTCGGTTCAGGTGTTCCTGTTCGGAATAGACTGCCGTCTGTTCCAATCCGCCAAGACTGCCAAACATGCATTTTCCTGAACAACACCTTTTATTCATGCCCCTAATCCGGGGTTGCATAAACAGCCAGAGCATCAATAAAGATAAAACACTTTGATCATTTGTTCCATATCATCTCGTTTACACAATTTCCAGCGGCGAAGCATCTCCGCGTTCGCTAATGCTCTGGTGAAGATATAGAATGTTTTTGCGCGTTAAAATATTACTCCTATCACTATTTTTTGAGAGAAAATACCTATATTGCACCGGTGACCGCAAAAGATGAGCCTGGCGCGCGGCCGGAGAGCACGTACCTTTTACCTCTTCCGGCCAAAGGCAGCAGCGTAGGCGTCCATCCATGCGTGACCCGGCGTAGCACGAAAACGGCAATGGCACCAACGGCGAGAAATTTACCTCAACCAATCCTGCTCCTTCCTCGGCTCCTTCCTCTCCGGCCCTCTCCGTGTCCAGTTCACCATATATACGCGCATCCACCACCGCAAAGGGGGCGAGCTAACCCTAAGCATTGTGCCATTGTCCACTCGATTTAGCAGCTAGGGAACTAAGGTGATCGACCATGAAAGGCAAGGCATGCGCGTTGCTGCTGGTGCTGCTCTGCCTGGCCGCGCATTTCCATGGCGCGTGCTGTCGCGGCGGCGGCGGAGGCCACGGAGGCGGTGGTGGAGGCCATGGCGGGGGCGGCGGCGGGAGGGGTGGAGGAGGTTTCGGGAAAGGTGGCGGCGGGGGGAGCCGAGGAGGCTCGCGCGGGAGAGGCGGCTCCTCGACCATTCCGTTCATCCCCGGCTCAGCGGGGTCGCACCACCACGACGACGGCCACAGGCACAGCTCCGTGGCTGGACCGAGTGGCGGCAGCCTCAACTGGAGGGTCTCCGCTGCCGCCTCCACCCTCGCTGCCGCGGCGCTGATCTGGTGGCGCTAATCGACAACCGCGCCTCAGCAACGTAATCTGCAGGTGCAACATCAAGTGGATTGACGAGGAAAAATCGAGACCAGAGTGGATTCAGTAATCTCGTAGAGTACTAGTCGGTAGTAGCTAGATGTAGAATGCTGGACGCAAATCTAGGTTGACGATCGAGTGGATCGGTGATGTAGCAGGTGCTAGTTAATTTCTAGTAGTAGTTGTTCATATGTGGATGCATGTGTAACAGTGTAACTAAGTATGACGAATTCAAGGCATTGCCAATCGAATTTGTGAGTGTGATCAGCAATTAATAGCTTATAAATTTGCTTGAATTAATTTTCTTGCGCCCCGGATGCCTAGACTGATGGACCCCGAGATGAACAGGGATTCGCAAATTTCCAGTGAAAGAGGATAATTAAGGAGCGGCCACTGCCTCTGCTGCTCTCGGAAGTCGGAGTACGGGACAGTGCTCAGGTGACTAGGTGGGACGGTACCGATCTCCAGTGCTGCCATGCTTGTGCAGTCTTTTGTGTGGCTACTGGCTAGTGTGTAAAACGAACGCGTTGTATGAGGAAGAACAGATGTCGTGTCGAGTGTGAATAGAATGCGAAAGAAATGCAGGATTTTCTGCGTGATTTGGAAAATCGGAATTTAAAAGTCAGAAGAGCGCTGCGCTCCCCCGCAAGAGGTTTTTTTTACGTGAAAGAGTTGTATTCCTTTGCTCTATCCAGCGAATATATATGAGACCACATAATCAACCCTAATTCAATGATACCTCAGTCTGTCAGTTCTCTTTGATTAGATTGCTTTTCAACTAAAGCTAGCTACAATTGGAAAATATTATAATCAATGCAAAGTTTATAACCAAGAACATAGGAATCAAAATATCTTTACCAGAATATCGACGCGAAAACCTCGCTAGACCAAGGCGACGACCTTGTCTGGAAAGACTTGAAAGAAGGGATAGTTAAAAGAAGATCGTGTGTGGAGCCTATGCGAATGTACATATCCACAAGAAATAACCAACGAGGCATGAAAAGTGTCGCTGATAAAAATCACAAGCCCCCCTCGACACGTCAGACAAAGCACACCGAGACATAATTAGAGTAATTATTTTTTATTCACGACAACACTACCATCATTATCAGCACAACCCAAATTCTGTAAGTACCTCGATATGGTAGTTCTTTGATTAACTAGGTTGGTTTCAACTAAAGCTAGCTACTACTCCATTGATGACAATAACATCGAATACACTCATAATAATATCATAGGTGATCATACACATAGAAAGGAATTTAAACAAAGGACACATTACAACCAACAACATAGAAATCAAAACTTGATGTTGAGCTTATCTTCGTCGTGTCACCATTTTTCTCGCCATTGAGGAATAATTTGGAGACTGAAGTACCTACAAGACATGCAAAGAACCCAAACTCTCTTAATCCTCGCATACAAAACAAATTGGTAACCAGGCCAAAATATCGACGTGGACACCATGCTAGACTAGGACGACGACCATGTTTGGAAAGGATTAAAATAAGATATTGTTGAAAATATAGAGTTGTTGTCGAAGATGCCCATAGAGCCATCTAGATGACATCAACAAGAACCTCAGCCCATGAACCATAAAGACCGACAGGGATAAAAATCACAAGTCCACTGCGAAGCATGCAGCGCGGAGGAGACTGGCCACCACCTCTTCTTCACGTGGAATACTGCATCGGACGTGTGGCGCATGCTCCATGTGGTTGCTGCTCCACCAGGCAGTTCGCTCTAGGCCACGGCTGCCCTTACCCCAACTCCCGACCACATTTGCCATGCCGGGCTCGCGACAATTATGTGGAACATCTGGAATTCTATGAATGAGTTGGTTTTCAACGCTAGAATTGTCTCCCCCTCGGACATCATCCGCCTCACCATGATGATCTATTGATATGGTCCGACTGGTTCCCGACTATTGATCGTGTCCCTCTTGAGCACATGTGTGTGTTCCTTTTCAACAACATTATGTCATTTATGTGAACATTTGTTGTAAGGGCACCCAAGCCCTCCTTTCGAGTTATATAACAACCGGTGGGGAGTAATCCCCCACCCCCTCCCCTCCCGTCATCCTCGAAACAAATCGGCCCTTGACAACATCCCGAGCAATCGCCACAAGACATAACTGGAGTGGAGGACTTTTATTCGGGACGTCCCGACATCAAGGTTTTGGTAACCAGCTCAAATAAAAATCCGGAGGGGCCGATATTTCCGGTAACCATGGTTACCGGCAAATACCGGCCGGTTACCGGCTCGAATTCACGATTTAAACATAAATACGTCAAAAAAAATCAAATTCAAAATTTTGGAGCACGAAATTGCTCCAAATTTGACCATTCCGGAATTTTTCTTCCGATATAGACAAATTCCGGGGGGTCCGATAAATCCGGTTACCGCGGTATTCCGGCCGGTAACCGAAATCCTGCCCGACATAGGATGGACAATTGCTAATTAAGCAACTACCAACATCACCTTTGTGATTGTATAATATATCCAGTTCATGAATAGAAATATATAAACACTTTGATCATTTGATCGATATCATCTCCTTGCAATTACCAGTGGCCGCACTAGTTGAAGCTCTCTGGTCAATGTTCAGATGGAAGAGACGAGATCAGGTGTGTGGAGGAGTAACTATCTGCATCCTGACGCGTTAAATATTTACAGCTGATGCGAAATCTGAGCCTCACGCGCGGCAGTAGCACGGACCCTTTTACCTCTTCCAGGCAATGGCTGCAGCGTACGCGTCCACCCATGCGCCTAGCACAAAAATGGCAATGGCGCACCAACGGCGAGAAATTCACCCACGCTACCCCCGCTCTTGCTCGGTTGCTTCCTCCTCTCCGGCCCTCTCCGGCCAGTTCATCATATATACCCGCATCCACCACCGCAACCGGAGCTAACCCTAAGCGCGCATTTGTCCACTCGAGTTAGCTAGCTAGGGAAGGAACTAAGTTGTAAGGACAGGCGATCGACCATGGGAGGCAAAGCGTGCGCGTTGCTGCTGGTGCTGCTCTGCCTGGCCGCGCACTTCCAGGGCGCCTGCTGCCGCGGCGGTTTCGGGAGGGGTGGAGGAGGTTTGGGGAGGGGCGGCGGCGACTGGGGTCGAGGAGGCTCGCGCGGGAGTGGCGGCTCCTCGTCGTCCTCGACGGGCTCAGCAGGGTCGCAGCGCTTCGTCTACATCCCCATCTACCACCACCACCACTACAACTACTCAAGCAGCGCTGCGGCTGGACCGTGTGGCCGCGGCCTCAACTGGAGAGTCTCTGCTGCTGCCGCCACCCTTGCTGCCGCGGCGCTCATCTGGTGGCGCTGATGGACAACCGTATGTACGCCTGCAGCAGCGTACTCTCAAGAAAAAGTACGCGATCGAGTGGATTTGCGGGAATAATCGAGCCCAGAGTGGATTAGTAATCTATAGTAGCTGATGGTAGAACGCTGGATGGCAAATCTAGGTTGACGATCGAGTGGATCAGTAATTTGGCAGTGCTAGTTAATTTCCCGTAGTAGTTTTAAGTTGTTGATCTGTGGGTCCATGTGTAAGTACTATCACGAACTAAGGCATTGTGAATTGAGAACTAATTTGGTTGGGGCGTGCCTGGAGCTCAGTTCTCAGTTGGCTGACGTATGCTGACGTCATCAGCGTGATGTTCTCATCCACAGTGCCAGCGCGTCAGCCTGTTTCTTGCTCACCCGCGGGCGCGGCCTGCCCAGGCAAAGCGGCATGCACATGCATGCATGTATGCGTGTAGACGATTCAAGTTCTGCTTGAGTGATCACTGATCAGCCATGCCGCACATAAAGCTAGCAAGCATAGCTTATATACATACGTAATTCGTTAATTTTCACCGTACAACAAAAAACGAAAATTCAAAAGGTACACTGTGAAAAATGGAGTAACAAAAATAATTGAAAAAACAAAGTAAAAATTGGTTGCAACTCACCTGCAACTCGAAAATCGTAGTTGCAACCCACTTGTAACTAAAAAGATCTCAGTTGCAACAGACTTTTAAATCGAAAAAAACGTTTGTAACTGGAAAGAATCTTGCAACCCAATTATAACTAGCACCCAACATAAATGGAACACACAAACAACATTGTTTTTAGTTGCAACACACTTACAACTGAAAAAA
This sequence comes from Poa pratensis, assembly GCA_947311845.1. Lineage (NCBI taxonomy): Eukaryota > Viridiplantae > Streptophyta > Magnoliopsida > Poales > Poaceae > Poa > Poa pratensis. The sequence continues at coordinate 56,476,288 of CAMZMU010000035.1, forward strand.
ATCTCATTGGGAACCCAGTTGGGAATAGGAAACAAATCAGTTGCAGTCCACTTGCAACTTGATTTTTCTTACAGTTGCAGTCCACTTGTAACTCGCGTCCAACATGAATCGGAACAAGAAGATTTTTTTTTGTCAGTTGCAACCCACTTGGAATTGGAAAAAAAATCAGTTTTGACCCACTTGTAACTGGAAATAACTCGGTTTTACACACATGCAAAACGGGAAAAACTTAGTTACAACCCATTTGCAACTGGAAAAACTCACCTTCAACCCACTTGCAACTGGAAAAATCTCACCCTCAACCCACTTACAGACCAAAAAAACTAAGTTACAACACACTTATAACTGGAAAAATCTTAGTTTTTTTTTAGATAAAGGGCTTTATTACTTAGAGTTAAGTATTACACCCGGCCTCTGCATCACAGAAATGCACACAGCCGCAATCCAAGTAGCAACATAAACAGCAAAAGAGCACTAGGCGTATTACAATCATGAGAGAATAAAGTAAAACGCCAGCCCAACAGATGACTACGATCGCCTATGCAGCACCAATCCGGCGATCAAGCGACCATCCATGACGGGTAAAAATATCCCTCGCCACCTCTTCCAAACGTGCACATGCCTCCGTAAAGAGGCCTCGATGTCCCTCCCGTTGTAAGGTGGACCACGAACGGAGAATACTTGTGCACCTGTAGAGAACCTGTAAACGAGAAACATCTTTATCGTTAAAAACCTTGTCATTTCTACTTAGCCACAGCGACCATATTACGGCTATCGCTCCCACCCTAATAACGGTTTTGTACTTTCTATCAATCCCATGTAGCCAGTTGCCAAAAACATTGGCCACAGACTTTGGTTGATACAAGTTAGACGCTATCTGGATGGATGACCATATAGAACGTGCGAAACTACACTCGAAGAATAAGTGTTTTATTGTCTCAGCTTGTGGACAAAACATACACTTCGTACTTCCATGCCAATTCCGTTTAACAAGGTTATCCTTGGTTAAAATGACACCCCTACGAAGATACCACGTAAAAACTTTGATTTTAAGTGGAATCTTCATTTGCCATATTTTTTTATTATCATCGACTGGAATATCAGAATGCACAAGCGCCCTATACATAGAATCTACTGAGAATTTTCCATTCCCGCATAAACTCCACCGAAATTCATCGGGGCCTTGTGTAAGTTGGACTGAGGCCAACCGTGCCAACAAGGCATTCCAAGATGTTAGTCTCGGACCGAATAAATCACGTCTGAACGACACATTGGGTGGTGAACACTGCATAACAGTGGCTATAGTATCCCCTTTATGTCGAACAATATTGTATAGGGCAGGATATTGCTCCCGGAGGGTGGTGTTTCCTAACCACTTGTCCTCCCAGAATCTAATCTCCGTGCCATCCTTAATGTTAAATACACCAAAGCGAAAGAAATGTTTCTTGGTCGCCATTAGGCCGGCCCAAAAGTGGGAATCACCAGGTTTCCAGAACACCTGTGATACCGCCTTTGAGCCGATGTATTTTCTTTTGAGGAGTGTTTGCCAAATTCCATCTTCGGTTAGGAGCTTAAAAAGCCACTTCCCTAGAAGAGCTGAGTTCTTGATACTGAGATCATGAATACCCAACCCTCCTTGATCTTTTGGTCTACAAACAACATCCCATTTAGCCAGTCGATACTTCTTTTTCTCACCATCCCCTTGCCAAAAGAATCTTGATCGGAAGTAGTCCAATTTACTCAAGACACCTTTTGGTAACTGGAAGAAGGATATCATATACAGTACCATGTTTGTGAGTACCGAATTAATGAGCACCAACCTCCCACCAAGGGATAGTAATTTACCTTTCCAACTAGCCAGCCGTGCTTGCAGACGCTCCTCGACATGTCTCCATTCCGCATTAGTCAGTTTCCGATAATGGATTGGTATGCCCAAGTACATTATAGGAAATTGACCCTGCTCACAACCGAATATATCAGCGTACTGAGCAGCTGCGTCCTGTGCATCACCGAAGCAAAACAACTCACTCTTATGGAAGTTGATTTTTAATCCTGATAATTGCTCGAATGCTGACAAAATCAATTTCAGATTCGTCGCCTTATCAAGATCGTGTTCCATAAAAATGATTGTATCGTCCGCATATTGAAGTATAGATAATCCCCCATCGACAAGATGTGGAACTACTCCTTCAATTTGGCCATCCGCTTTTGCCCTCTCGATCATGATGGTCAACATATCCGCCACTATATTAAAAGTATAGGCGAGAGAGGATCACCTTGTCTTAGGCCTTTTTTTGTTTGGAAGTAGTGGCCTACATCATCGTTGACTTTTATCGCCACACTTCCCCCCACAACAAAGTTTCGGATCCATTCACACCACTCCTCCGAGAACCCTTTCATTCTCAGAGTCTGAAGTAAGAATGGCCATTTAACTTTGTCATAGCTTTTTCAAAGTCTATCTTGAAAATTACCCCATTAAGTTTCTTCGTATGCATTTCATGTACGGTTTCGTGAAGAACCACGACCCCGTCTAGTATATTCCTCCCTTGCATAAAGGCAGTTTGGGTAGGTTTAACCACATGATCAGCAACAGAATTCAACCTAATGGTGCTGCCTTTGTAAAGATCTTGAAGCTAACATTCAGGAGACATATAGGCCGATACTGTTGTATCCTCTCAGCCGCCTGAATCTTAGGCAACAAAACGATTTCCCCAAAGTTAAGGCGAAAAAGCTCGAGATTTCCAGCATGCAAGCAGCCGAATAACTCTAACAAGTCGGGCTTAATGGTGTCCCAAAAATGCTGGTAGAACTCAGCTGGGAAACCATCAGGCCCGGGCGCCTTATTATGCTCCATTTGGAAAACCGCCTTGCTTATCTCTTCTTCAGTGAAGGGTGCGACAAGCAAGCTGTTTTCCTCCGGAGTTACTTGGGTAATATCATCTGTTCTTGTCTCATCGAGAGTGAAGTTTCCTTCCTCCGGAGCACCGAACAGACCTTTGTAGTAGTCCGTAATATACTCTTTGAGCTTGTCCTGCCCCTCGATCAGACCCTCATCCTGGTGAAGAGAATGAATGAGTTTCCTCCTATGTCTGCCATTGGCAACATTGTGGAAGTACCTCGTATTCGAGTCCCCTTGCAGAATGAATTGGGCCTTAGACCTTTGGTACCATTTAAGCTCTTCTTCCCTCAGCATGTGACCCACTTGCTCATTCGAGTGCCGTTTTAGGTCACTCTCATTTGCAGATAAGGGGCGTAATTCTGCGAGTTTATCGAGCTCATCAATAATGGAACACAGGCGCTCTTTTTCCTTTTTAAGCATACCAGTTGTGTGCTTGGCCCATCCACGAAGGAATTTACGCGTATTGCGTATCTTAAAATTCCACCGTTCGATAGCACTGTTGCCCACTGCCGGTTGAGCCCATATCCTTTTAACTAACTCATCGAAACCCTCCCGCAACAGCCAACCTAATTCGAATTTGAATTGGGACTTTACGGGCGGTCTAAATGTTCCAGTAGAAAGGAGTATTGGGGCATGATCCGAGAACGCCTCAATACGTTCCAAAGCCCGTACCGTCACCAATGGATATTTATCTTCCCAACGGGAATCCATAAGCACCCGGTCCAGCTTCTCGTATGTCGGCTCTGGAAGACTATTTGCCCAAGTAAATTGTCTCCCCATCATATGGACCTCCCGTAAAGACAAGCTATCAATTACGGCATTGAATAAGAGAGGCCAATGACCATCAGCATATTGAAAGAAAAATCTTAGTTGCAGTCCAGTTGCAACTCACGACAAACACGAACCACAATACAAAGATTTTGTTTCACAACCTAGTTTCAACAGAAAAAAAAACTCGGTTTCAACCCAATTCCAAACCGGAAAAAACTCGTTTGTACGGATTACGCAAATCTACACGCAGGGACACGTTAATCTTGGCAATTAGAAAAGTCTCGGCTACAATCCAAGTGACAACTGGGAAAATGTAGTTGCGAACCAAGCTTAACTTTTAGGCAGCACAAAGCACGACACAAGTTTAACTGTTCGGAAATTTTTCTCGGTTGCCAACTGGGAAAATCCCATCCGTAACCCATGGGCAGCTCCCGTGTCAACACGAGTCAGCGCACAAAATTCAATGATTCGGGACTTTTTCTTCGTTAATCGGAATACAACAAAAAAGTGAAGTTTTAACTCATGGGAACATTTTCTTAGTTGCAAGTGTTATACAACCATGAACCTACAACAGCATGGGAAATTTTTCTTGGTTATAACCCGTGTATATAACTTAAAAGTAATAAATACACCCGTAGTGCTTGTGCCGCTGGGCGCACACCCCTACACAAGCACACACAACTTCATGCTAGCAAAAAGAGCTCGTTCATACAAATACATGAAACCTAAGACAAAAACAACACAAGACAAACCAGGTTTTTGTTAGAGTAGGGAACACAAACAGAAGCTACAAGCGTTTAACTCTGTTTTTTTCTTCTAGAAAAACAATACGTGCTGCCGGCTCAATACATGTGGGATGACAAAAATAAGCCCAGTATGACAAAAGAAAAAGCAAAGTTTGTCACGTTCCAAAGGCCGAGCCAGCCCAACGAAAAGCCCACCCGCTGCAGGACGGGTAGGATGGCCTCGCTAATTCTGTCGCAAAACAACACGAACATGCCAGGAAGTACGGAACCAGCGCGCTTGCGAGAATCTCAACGCTGTGCATCGACGGCTCTAAACCTGACTGAGAACTCACGAGTTTTCAGGCGACTTAGAACTAGCAATTCCGATCTGGTTGAATTAATTCTTTTTGGGGAGGTCGTGACGGCCAAGGTGCGCTGCTGTGGCATCCGTGTGGGAATTGGCAGCGCAAACCCGTTTCGATCTCGCCTAATCTGAATCGGCATGGGTGTTCAACACCGCCATCGTGCAAGCGTGTGCCAAGTGGGAAGCCCGTCTCGATCTCACCCCCACTCCGAATCGGCAAGGGAGTTGAACAGCACACGAGCGTGCGTACCAAACCCAAGATCGACTAGATCGTTTGGAGATAGATCCCCCGTTGATAAATAGCTAGACTAGTTGAATGCCCGTGCGTTGCTACGGACGCTTAACTTATTATGATTGTACACATGTTGCACATGTAATGTAAATATTTGCATGTATAGAAATGATATACTACCTAAGAAGATTAAGATTTGTTTCTTTAAGAAGTGTATTCCAATAAAAGCCACAATTGGATGTATGTGTGCATATAAAGCTACAAAATAACATGAAGGAATATATAGAAGCAACATTGATCAAAAGATGCATTATGCATGTGCTTCCTCCACCATGGTGATCTTTCACTCATGCCGATTGCCTCAACTGTTTCATAGGCCGCAAAGGAAATAATTAAATCTAGAAATCTCAAATATCTATGCCTAACCAATCAAATGCAGAGAGATTATATCAATTCGGATCATGTGCCTAAGAAAAAATAGCTTGAGAAAATTGCATGGATGATTGTAATTAAAAAATTGAAATATTGAGCTTTGTCGACTTCCATTAACAAAATTACCATAACAAAGTTCTTGCAAACTTAAGAACGATAAGAAAATGAACTAATGCTAAAATTGTTATACCGTAGGGAAGTGGGAAAAAAATGAAAATGCACTTTATTTGTCATGATATAGAAAGCATCAGCAACCCTTGTGAAACATTGCTTTTAATCCTCAGTTGGTGACCATTAGCTAGTGCCAATCCATGTCTTCAAGTGAATCCCTCCCAGATCATCTTCCTGAGCATCAGGACCGCCTCTCAATTTATCTTCACATTTTCTCTTTATGAATCATAAAATCATATTAGCATTGCTTTACATTGCAAGGCTGTACCAAGAGAGTATCCTGTTGTGAGTTCAGCTTAGATAACCTCAAGCATCACTTGGATGCAAAAAGAAAAACTAAATAAGGCACACATCTAATATAACTGGCCATCGGTCAAAACCAGCCATAAAAAATCCATACTTCATTGCAACGGCAGCTAGTTACTTCTCTTTTTTTTTTTGCGAAGGATCGGACGAAATTACACTTCCAAAGTTACAAAACGACCCAGAAAAAGGAAGAAAATACAATGAACCCCTTCTTCTAGATCCTGACGCAGTCGACGCACAGGAGCCGCCGGTGACGCGCCGCTGCCGCTGCTCCGCTTCACGCCTAGGATAGGAGCCAGCTCCGTGGCAGACGGTAAGCCGCCAAACGCCAGGCCCGAGGACCCTACTCGCCGGAGCGCCATCTTCGTCGGAGGGAAGTGCAACACCGTCTTCAACTTGATCTTCAGACTTCGGATCCGCCGCCAGCGCAGATCCGGCCGGAGCCCGACGAGGCGAACAGATCCACAGATCTGCGGCCTCGAGGAAGTCAGCCGCGACGCGACGAAGCTCCGAGGAGCACCACCGCGAGAGGGAACGCAGGCCGACCCCAAAACCTCCACCGACGCCTCCTTCACCTCCATGGCGCCGCCGGCCGAGGAGCAACCTAGCCCTACACTATGTACAAGCCCAGATCTACGGGTTCCCCAGCCTCCCGCCGCCGAGGCGGCCGACGGAGGCGGAGGAACCCGCAGAACTCCGGCGAGCGAGGTGGGCAGGCGAGCTGGTTTTCAGAAATCGCCTTCCTGCTACAGTGGCGAGGGAGGTGCGCGTCCAAGTCGCGTATAGCTAGTTACTTCTCTAACACCCCAGGACCGAGAAAACTAACCACATATGTGCGTGACCTCTTCCAACAATATCTTGATTCATACTTCCTATGTACAGGTGAGGAGACATTGCAGAAAATAAAAGACCACTCAGCATCCGTATGCATAAATATAACCTTAATGAACAACTAACTTTATTTGCTAGGAAATGAATAACATGTGAACATTGGGGACGAAAGAAACAACATTCAGTTTCGATGCACACCATACGGTGGTGGATCTGCCTTCGATTGCCCAACTCTGTGACCAAGAAGCACAAGGAATCTCTGCAGAAGTCAAAATCAGTGGTCTAATTGATGCCCTCCCTGGTGAATCGAGAGAAACAAACGAGATCAGCCACAACAATACCTTGCGTTGAAGCCCACCGTCGTGCCCTGTCCGCTATGAAACAATCCACAACAGGGCTGAGGCCGCCAGCCGCTCACCGCGATGCTGATGCTGCTCGTAGCCAGACGCCTCCCACACTACGCCCCCATTGCCGCCGATTCAGCGGGCCGAGTACGGCGCCGCCGATTTCACCCATCGACCACGACGCAGCCGAGGACACCAAGAGCCGCCGAATCCACCAATCGACCACGACGCCGATTCGAAACCAGGAGCACGACGCGGGCCAGCCATGAGCGCGTCGGACCAGCAGCGCGGGATCGCGGGCGCCATCGTCACCAAGAGGATTAGGAGGCAAGGAAAGGAGGAGGCGGCACGGGAGGAGCCTTCTTGCGCACTGGCGGCTCACGCAAGATTGATCGGTAGAAAAAAACGCATGAACCGTTTTTTGACTTATGGGTGGCAAGGTGGGTAATATTCTCTAAGATATAAGGGTAAAACTAAAAATCTAAAAACGTACCAACACCTTCTCAAGCCATATTATATAGTATATAGAGACTCGCCCCACAAATCTTACTCCAACTCCGCGGCAATCAGATCAAGTTCACAGCCACAACTGCACATGGAATTCGCCGGGTGGCGGTCTTGCCGTGTGCTGCTGCTTCTGCTGCTCTTCGTCGCCCTGGCGGTCGCCGCCGTCTCCAGCGCGGGCTTGGCCCGGCACATCCGGGGCGGCTCGACGGCCACCGCCTCTGACCGGCGGCTCAGCCTTACCTTGCGTAGGGTCCCCGTGCCCCACAAGTCTGTACCAGTATTCACTAGGATTTCTCTTCTGCGGAGCAGCTATCCGGTTTGCGGTAACGTGAGCTTCAGTTACCACGAGCTCAGGGACTGTGTGCGTCGACAGGTGGATCCCGATTTCAAGCCTTTTGATGAACATGGGTTCCCTAATTTCGAGTGGAGAAGGTCAATTGATGCACCGCCTCTGCTTATGATGGTAATCACAGACGTCATGCTTGATTAGAGTGGAAGAGAGCTCACATGACACGGTAGCAATGCTACAAGCGGTAACGTGCTTGTACTTATTTTACTAGTCTTAGCCTTTGTACGAGGAAATATGAGTGATGTAACTTTGGTAGAGTTTTCAAAAAGAAAATGCCGAAGACAGGAACTATTTTCTCGTTGGCTTGTAAAATGTAAATATCATTTGGAAAGGCCCTTCATTGGCAGGGCTCGCATCATAAGTAACAATGCAAGTATGCTACGGTGGTCGGTGGTAAAAGGCCAGAATTATTTTCTTGTAAAATGTGAATACCAATTGGATAGCCTTGCAGAGCTCTTTTATATGTCTAGATTACATCCACATTTTGTGGATAGCAAGTCAATTAAATTGGAGCGGAGAGATTAGGTAGTATCTACGGCAAAACTGTTCGAAATTTCTGAAGGTTTGAAAGCTTCAATTACTGTGTGCCGAGCTTTCAAAGCACAATTTGCGCAATTGCAACAAATTAAAAAAACATAAAGCAATTTAAAGTAAAGTTGCACCAAGAGAACCGCAATTGCAAACAAAAACACAAATATGAACAATAAAAGTACAATTACAACGAAGCAACACTAGCGACGATTAAAAAGGCAGAAAATGTTTGACCAAAAATTTCAAAAAAAATATATATGCCTCGGTAGAGCTCACATGATACCGTAGCAATGCTATAGCGTAGCGGTAACATGCGTGTACATTTTTTCCCTGATCTTATCATTTGTATGATAAAATACAGATGTTGAAACTTCAGAATAGTTGGGAAATGAAAACGCAAAAGAGAATTTTCTGCCCAGTTTGTAAAGTGTGAATATCAAATGGAAGAGCCTACATTTTCATCCTTGCAGGGTTCTTATTATACGTAGCATCTAGGGCACAAGTGATTGAATTTTTTGAAAGTTTCATTTACTTTGTGCGCCCACTATAACAATAAAACTTGTACGCATAAAAGATGCATTTGCACCGAAATTATAAAATGAAGCGATATGAAGTGTAATTGCACCAAGAGAACATTGCAATTGCAAAAAAAAAAAAACTGGGGGCATTTAAAAAATTGAAACTTGAATTAGAGATAAAAATACAATTGCACCAAAACAAAAACTGTACCTACAAAAAGACGTAAAAAGCAGTAAATGCTTGACCAAAATCTTACAAAAAAGTAAGTGAAAATATCACTAAACAAAAGAGTGGCTCGTCTAGGAGAGAATTTGTCGAGGGTTACATGATACCAACGCGGGAGCAAGCGAATAATTTTGCTAGAATCTCTCATCTTAACCGAGAGAGAGGAGAGAAGGGATAATTGCTAATTAAGCAACTATCATCTGTTCTAATCTGCCAAAACTACGCGTACGCGTCCTGCCAGTAAACAAGAGCTCTGATTCATGCCCTTTGTGATTATATAAACACGCAGTTCATGAATAAAGATAAACACTTTGATCATTTCTCGATATCACCTCTGGTTCATGCCCAATGGGCGAAACATCTCCGCGTTCGTAATGCTCTGGTAAATGTGTGAGGGAAGAGCATGTCTTTGTAGGTGTGGAGGAGTAACCATCAGCCATTTCAGCCTGACGCGCGGCAGGAGCAGTGGAGCACGCACCCCTTCGCTTACCTCTTCCAGCCAAAGCAGGCAGTGCCCACGACTCCACCTCCTCCACGCGCGCTAGCACGAAAACGGCAATGGCACCAACGGCGAGGAATTGCACCGCGTCACCCCCGCTCTTGCTCGGTTGCTTCCTCCTCTCCGGCCCTCGCCGTCCAGTTCAGCATATAAACCCGGGCATCCACCAGCGCAACGGGAGCCAGCTAACCCTACGCATTTTGTCCATCCGATTTAGCTACGGAAGAAACTTAGCACTAAGGCCGGCGAGCGACCATGAGGGACAAGGCCTGTGCGCTGCTGCTGGTTCTTCTCTGCCTGTCCGCGCACATCCAGTGCGCGTGCAGCCTCGGCGGCTTCGGGAGCGGCGGCGGGAGGGGTGGAGGTAGTTTCGGGGGCGGCGGCGGGAGGAGTGGAGGTGGTTTCAGGGGCGCACTACGGGAGAGCAGAGCTTTGCCGTGTGCCTAGCTCTTTGCCGTGTGCTGGATATCGGGCACACGGCAAAGACAGAAAAAACACACGGCAAAGAAATACACACGGCAAAAACAGAAAAAACACACGGCAAAAAGAGACACACGGCAAAGATTAAACAAAGCACACGGCAAAGAACAAGCACACGGCAAAGAAAAGAGAGCAAACGGAAGAAGGACCAGCGCAGTCACGGTAGCTCTTATATTTCTTTTTTCAACTTTATTTTATATACTTGTAACAATGGTATGACCATTTCCGTGACATAGTGTGTGATAAATTGTCCATATTTTACACATGAGTGTGTCTTGATATGGCAAACAATGTTGCAGAACAAAGTTTTTCCAAATTATGTTTATAAATATCATTTTTTATTTTTTAAGTGTCAAAAAATGACATTTTTTGTGAAGCAAGTATATAAAATATGACAGAAAAAAGGCACCCATCCAATTCCCACACAAAGTAGACCATATTTGATGGATAATTCTGAAATATTAGGAATCTTCTCGATTTCTACCTAATTTCGCCTATTTAAATTACTTTATGCTGATTTTCCGAAAATAATTCAAATTTGAACTACAAGTGTGTGATAGTTTGCTCTAATATTTTTACAAAAATAATTTTAAGGTACACAATTAGCTGTTATATCATAGAAATGTCGATAGTTTTGAGAAATTCAACGCCTGTAAATGAATAGACACGGCGGCCATTTTGACCGTTTTTACGAAAAAATAAAAGAAAGTGAAAAAATACCCCAAAAAAGAAATCCTTTGGTATGGGGTCCCTTTATGTGTAGTAGTTGATTGCAAAAATAATAAACTTAAGTTTTGACAAAGTTTCCAATAAACTTATTCACCAAAAGATCAATCATCTACAAACATGTTTAAGTTTCGAGTCGAATGACCTAGATATGATCATTTGCGTGGCATAGTTTGTGATAATGTGTTCATATTTGACACATAAATGTGTCTTGTTATGATAAACAATGTTGTAGAAATGAGTTTTTTCAAATTATGTTTATAAATATCTTATTTTTATTTTTTAAGTGTTAAAAATGACATTTTTTGTGAAACGAGTACAAAAAATATGATGCAAAATGGCACCCATCCAATTCCCACACAAAGTAGACCATATTTCATGGATAATCCAGAAATATTAGGAATTTTCTCGGTTTCTACCTAATTTCGCCTATTTAAATTACTTTATCGTTTGCTCTCATATTTTCATAAAAATAATTTGAGGTACACAATTAGCTGTTATATCATAGAAATGTCGATAGTTTTTAGAAATTCAACGCCTGTAAATGAATAGACACGGCGGCCATTTTGACCTGCTCAAGACCAAGTTCGGCAACTTCCCCGAGGGCCCTTACTTCCGCGACACCGTGCGCGACCTCCTCGGCGACGACATCTTCGGCGCCGGCGACGAGGTGTGATGCACGCAGCGCAAGGCGGCCAGTCTCGAGTTCCACTCCGCCGAGTTCCGCGCACTCACGGCCAGCTCGCTGGTGGAGCTCGTGCACTGCAGGCTTCTTCCCGTGCTGGCCGAGACGGAGGCGGCAGGCGCCGCCGTCGACCTCCAGGACGTGCTCCTCCGCCTCTGCCTCCTCGCCGATGGGGTTCTCGTTGGCCCGCGTCGGACCGCCTCGTCGCCGACGGTCTCCTTGGCGCAGAGGATGCAGAGGACGACGACAAGGGCGAGCAGGCAGGGGCGGCGCACGGAGAAGACTGCGTCGGACTCTGCACCGCGCCTCGTCGCGCTGACGCCGCCAGGAGCACGCCGCTGCCGGTGGAGCGAGGGCTGCCTAGTGCGCCCGTGCCTGCAGTGCATAGACGCCGCCGACGCGCAGGGCGACGCCACCGTCTTCGTTGCCGATTTCTTCGGCCGCACAGGCCTCCTCTTCTTCCTCTCCGCCGTCTCCGTCTCCAACGACTCCAGCTCCGGCGACTCGGCCCCAAGGCCTGAGGCTGGAGGCATATGGGCCAGGTCGACGACGCGGCGACTCTGCCGCGCGTGGCCGCCTCCGTCCGCGGCGTCGCGGAACACATGGAGCGTGCATCTCCCCACGCGTGGCCGCCTCCGTCTGCGGCGCCCTCGACTGCGCTGTCCCTGTCCCCAGCCCGTCCCTGGCGAGGGCCGTGGCGGGGATTTTTTTGGTAGCAGGCATTTTCTTTGCCGTGTTCTTGCGCACGGCACACGGCAAAGAGCAAGGGTGTAGGGCCCGCGTGTCAGGAGCCGGCCGTCACCGTCTTTACCGACGTCAAGTGAAGATAGGACCCACATATCATCGTTGCCGTGTGCTCGATATTTGACACACGGCAAAGAGCTCTTTCCCGTGCAATTCTCTCCCGTGTACTCGTTGCCGTGTGTGCCACACGGCAAAGTCTTCGCCATGTGTTTTTCTGCCTTCACCGTGTGGTTTCAGCACACGGTAATGAGCCGCTCTCCCGTAGTGGCGGCGGCGGCATCGGTAAGGGTGGTGGTGGTTTCGGGAGAGGTGGCGGCGGGAGCGGTGGAGGTGGACTCGGCCGGAAAGGTGGCGGCGGCGGGAGCCGAGGAGGGTCTGGCGGGAGAGGCGGCTCGTCGACCATCCGTTCATCGCCGGAACAGCGGGGTCGCAGCACTACTACTACTACCACCACCATCACCACCACCACCACAACCACAGCGCGGCGGCTGGACTGTGTGGCCGCGGCCTCAACTGGAGGGTCTCCGCTGCCGCCGCCACCTTCGCTGCCGCGGCACTGATCTGGGGGCGCTGAACTGATCGACAACCGTACGCCTGTAGCAGTGTGATCCTGGGTACGCGATGGAGTGGATTTGCGAGAGAGAAACTGAGATCAGAGTGGATTGGTAATCTATAGCTAGTAGCAGTGGTATGGTAGAATGCTGGATGGCAAATCTAGATTACGAGTGGATCGGTGATTTAACACAAGCATTGTGCTAGTTTAATTCTAGTAGTAGTTGTTGTTTTTTGTCTTGTTGATGTGTGGAACTGCGAATGGATGTGTAAGAATGATGAACTCAACTCAAGGTATTGTGAATTCAATTAGCATATAAATCTGCTTGTTTTAATTCTTCTTGTGGAACTGGTAATCACCACAGAGCACATCTTGCCGTCACGTGAGGCTAATTGCCTTTCTCGATCTCGCCTAATCCGAATCGGCAGGGGTGTTCAAAACCGTCAGCCTGCGCACGAGTTCGGAGATCAACCCGTGCTGATAAAAAGCCACACTCACCCAACAAATCTTCTTCAGTTTCCCGGCCATCAGATCCAGTCCACATCCACAAACCACAGCTCGCGCGCCATGGCTTTCTCCGGGTGGCGATCTCGCGGCACGCTGCCGCTGCTGCTGCTCGTCGCCCTGGCGGTGGCCGTCTCCAGCGCCCGCGCGGCCCGGCCCGTCCGAGACAGCTCGACGCCCGCCGCTTCCGGTGGACCAGACCGGCGGCGCGGCGTCGCCGTGTTACCCGAGGATGGATGGCTATCCGCCAGGATCAATCATCTGCGGAGCAAGTACCCTGTCTGCAGCAACGGGAGCTTCGATTACCACGAGCTCATGGAGTGCGTGCGTCCCCTGATGCCCAGCCTGATGGATCCCGGTTTCGAGCCTTACGATGAACAGGGGTTCCCTAATTTTCAGTGGAAAAGGATAATTAGGGAACGGACTCTGCCGCTGCTGATCTCGGACGTCATAGCGGAGGACGGGACAGTGCTCACGTGAGACTGTACCGATCTACGGACCACAGTGCTGCCGTGCTTGTACAATTTTGTGTGTGGCTGGTGCCGGAAACGAACGCTTTGTACCAGGAAGAACTTTGTAGATTGATTTTGAATATAATGTGAAAGGCATGCAACAAATTAGATTTGCTTCATGATTTGGTAAAATGTGGTGACTAGTAGTCAGCTCAGAAGAACCCTTGCATTATTTAGCCCTGCAAGGTTTTTTTACGGGAAAGGGATATGGTTTTTTGTACTGTCCAACCAAATATCCAACAGCGAGACCTATAATTGCATGCAAGTATATCCTCGTACCAGTCAATGACCTTTGACACCTGTGAATTACTCCCGGCCCAAGGCACATAGCAAGAACTTCAAGTTTAGGTAGCTTCGTGAAGATAAGTTTGACCAGCACAGCTTAGTACGAATCTCAACAAGGTCTGGGAGACCATCACGAATTTGGCCCATCTTCTTGGTCACAGGCTCACAGCTAAACATATGCCACATATTGTTGTTGTAGTTTCATCTCGATTACATGCTTGCAACATTTACTAAAACCATTGACAAAACCACCCCAAATTCTATGAATATGTCAACATGGCAGTTCTTTGATTAAGTAGGTTAATTTTGAACTAAATCTAGCCACTACTCCATAGATGAAATTAACATTGGATACAACCTTAATGATGTCGTAGTTGAAAATACAAATATACAAATGAATCTAAACAAAGGACAATTTACAACTAAGAATAAATAGGAATCAAAATTGTTGCAGAAGCCGATGTTGAGCACATCTTCGTTATGTCACCATATTTCTCGCAGATGATGAATAAATTGAAGACTGAAGTACCTACGAGACATGCAAAGAACCAAACCTCTCTTAATTGCCGCATACAACAAAAATTGATAACCACACCTAGATTATCGGCGTGGACACCATGCTAGGACCAGGGCGACGACCTTGTTTGCAAAGGCTTAATAGAAGGTATTGTTGAGGAAGATAGTGTTGTACGCCCACGGAGCCATGCAAACTTATATCAACAAGAACCATGAAGATGGGATAAAAATCACAAGCTACTCGACAACGTCCCGAGCGAACTTAGCGTCGATTATTGACCCAGGAAATGCACATGTACTAAAGTTTAGTGTGCGGCCTTATTGCCCGTGGGCGTACGAAATAAGAGGAGAAGGACATGATAATTTGACTCGTAGGTGTAGATATACCTATTAAAATAAATATTTTTTAAATGTAAAAAATCGAAATAAAAATGTCGGATGTTCATCCGGATATTTATACACATTTTTTGTGGTATGAATAGAAAGACAAATAAATGTTTCCTGAAAATTCATTTTGAAGCACCGATTTGTGTTTCTTACACAGGCCAAGAAAATGTCATTTTCCATGAATATTTTTATGCGAACATAGAATACCCGAGTATATATCCGATTTTGTTTTAATCTTTTAATATTTTAATTTTAAAATGCCATTTTTAAGTAGTGGTGGATCTACACCTGTGACCCAAAGATGATTTCCCAAATAAGAGCATATTGCGCAAAAGGATCAGATACGCGCGCGGGTACAGAATATATACTCCGTATGTTACTTCAGATCATGCATCTGAAGTACGCCTACCAAATAAGCTAGCCTGTACACATGGTAACTCGTGTGCAAAAGGAAAATAAAAATACTTCCAGATACGCGCGGGTATCAAATTACATGGCAATTTATGAAAAGTATGCATCAAATACTCGTCTACTACACCCTGGGCACATGGCAACGTCGCGGCCATGTCGGTGTGCAGTAGCCGAACACGTACCTGAATCCTCCAGCCATGCCAAGCTGTCCGGTCGAGCCGCCCGGAACACCTGCCAAAAGCGGCAGCGCGAACAAAGCAAAGTCCCCGACCGATTCCTTGCCGGCGTTCCCCTGCCGGCCCCTCCCGCCCATAAAGCCCGCGTGATCGCCGCACCGGGATGAGAAAAACCAGAGAGGAAGGGGAAGCACATCTGACCACCGTCGACTTGTATCCGAAGCAAAGGGAGAGGCGGCCATGAGGGGCGAGGCGAAGCTTCTCTGCGCGCTGGGTCTGGTGCTGCTATGCGTGGCGGCGAAAATCCAGGGCGCGCACTACCGCGGCGGGGGTGGTGGAGGCCACGGCGGGGGAGGCGGCGGAGGCCACGGAGGTGGTTTCGGTGGCGGCCATGGAGGCGGCGGTTACTCGGGCGGCAGGAGCGGCGGCGGTGGAGCACGTCCGTTCCTCTACGGGGCGGAGGGGGGCGCGATCGTCGGTGCGGGTGCCGGCGCCGTCGCCGGCAGTGCTGTGTCGGGGTCGCACAGCGCCGCGGGTGAGCCGCACGGCCACGTCGCCTCGAGGTCCTCCGGCACCCGCAACCTTCGGGGAGGTTCACGGTCAGATCCCTATACCGCAAGCTTTGCGAGGGGACACCTCGTAGACATTTCTGCGATATCTGGAGGATTGCGGTTACCCAGAAGATTCGAGTGTTCCTTTGGCAACTCTTGAGGAAGAGATTACCATCTAATGACAACATTCGTCATCGGCACGGCCCGTCCTCGGGTCTCTTCGCCTTATGTGGGGAGTTTGAGGACACCAACCACATTTTCTTCACATGCCCTCTCGCCAAGTTCATGTGGAGTGCGGTACGGGAGCTTCTCCAATGTAATTGGAACCCCGCCTGCTTCTCGGATTTGTACCGCGAGTTGTGTGGCCTTGTTAGCCAAACAAAGAGAGTCATATGGACCTGTTGCGCAGCCTTAGTGTGGTTTCTTTGGACGATTAGGAACAAGTTTACTATTGAGGGGATCTTTCCCACCCAACCCGCTGACGGACTATACAAACTTTTTATGTACTTACAGGTGTGGAAGCCAGTGGCGAGGAGACAGGATCGCGAGGTGATGGAGCTGACGATTGGCAGGACTCGTCAGCTTTACGCACAGGTTTTGGAGGCCCCTGGCTCATGATCCCCGGCCTCTATCCCTGCTTGTATCCCCCCACCTCTTCCAGGTGGAGTTGCAGCGTCTTTGGTGCAGTCTTGGGGGTTGTGTCTACTCGCCTGCTTGTAGTAGCTTTATGTGTTTGTCTCTCATGTGCTACTCTGTGCTACCCGTGCTAGGCGCCGTAGCTGTATGTTTCTTCATTTCGAGCCTGCGCGCTATGTTGCCGTCTCATCGGCGTGTACGAACTCTATGTTGGTGTGGTGGCTTTATTAATTTAAAGTCGGCCTCATCTTGAGTCTGGAGTCTCAGGTCCTCCGGCAACGCCGCCTTACTCGCGGCTGCGCCGCGAGTTTGGTGGCTCTGAGCGTTGGTGCGGGCAGCGTACTTCCGGAAGCGTAAATCTCGGCACACACGAGTGAACTTGACTGAATTTCATAGAGGTTTAACAGTGCTAGATGAGATCGATGGATGTAATCGGGCTTGACGTGTGAATTAGTTGGTGTGTAGTAACGAGTTCGCGGTATTTTGAACAGAGTTTTGCGAGGAAGTTTTAGTACTACTCCGTAGTTAAGTTCGTTTTCTGTTTGGTTGTAATACGCATTCGTTTGAGACATTGGCTGGGACTGTACTAGAAGAAATTTCTTTTACTGCTTATCTATTTCAGTCTGACGATCTTCTCGGCCGCGGAGAGCGGTAAGTGTTTGGTGCCAGCTATCACGCTGTCAAGAGATGAAGATTGCCTTTGTGTGCTGCCTCTCTGGGCGCCCCGCCTACTCGCATGCTTGACTTCAACTGGGATGCCATCGATCCAAACTTCCAGGACCTGGACGATCTGGGGTTACCTTTCTCCGAAGAAGAAATCAGAGGGGCCATTTTCGGCTTACCGGCGGACAAGGCGCCGGGACCAGATGGATTCACCTCCAACTTCTTCCGATCCTGCTGGTCTATTGTCAAGGATGACCTCATGAAAGTGATCAATGTCTTTTTCTGAGTTTTCAATCATCAACTTTCAGGTCATCAACAGCGCCAACATTGCCCTTCTCCCAAAAAAGGAGGGGGCTGACTGCCTGAAGGACTATAGGCCGATCAGCCTCATTCACATAATCCCCAAGATTATCGTCAAAGCTATGGCCACAAGACTTCACCCTAAGATGAACGACATCGTCTCTGCATGTCAGAGCGCCTTCATCAAACACAGAAGTATCCATGATAACTTCATGTACGTCAGAAATGTGGCCGTCGTCTTCACCAAAAGCACACCCCAGCCCCGCTGATTAAGCTTGATATTGCAAAAGCATTCGGCGCAGTGAGTTGGGATTACCTGCTGGACCTCATGCAACGCTTGGGCTTCCCTCCTCGATGGCGAGCCTGGATTACGCTAATCTTCTCCAACACCACTTCTAGGGTGCTTCTGAATGGCATCCCGGGAAACGAGATAATTCACGGCCGCGGACTAAGGCAGGGCGATCCGCTGTCGCCTTTACTCTTCGACATCGCTATCAACACGCTCCCTAGGATTCTTGAGCTCGCCACCGAATCTGGACTTCTTCAACCTATGCCTGGCAACTTCTTCAAATCACGCATTTCCTTATATGTGGATGATGCGGTCATTTTCCTGAAGCCAAAAGCTCAAGACATCAGCAACTTGACTGCTCTCCTGGACAACTTTGGCATGGTCACTGGCCTCATGACGAACATCGATAAAAGTTCGGTGGCCCCCATCCGTTGCGAACATATCGACCTCACTGCCACGCTTCTCAACTTCCCGGCGGCGGTGCATCAATTCCCCATCAAGTACCTGGGTCTCTCTCTCTCTCGCTAGGGCGACTCAGACAGGTGGACCTACAGCCTTAAAGGCTTTCAACAAATTGAGAAGGGCCAAGCTACGGAACGCAAGTGACACTGTGTCTGGAGGAAAATGCTATGAAATTCACTAGGGCTCTGAGGCTGCGGTGGCTTTGGTTCGAGTGGGCTGCTCCTGAAAAGCCTTGGGTGGGACTTGAAACACCTAACGACGACACTGATAGGGAATTGTTTAATGCTGCTACTTCAGTGACCATCGAGGATGGGACGACTTCGAGCTTTGGTCATCTTCCTGGCTCATTGGGACCTCGCCGAGCGCTTGCACAGGAAGAAGAAGCGATGCGTTAAGGACGCCCTTGCCAATCTCAATTGGGTCGCTGACATCGCCGTTCATGAGTTCACCCAAGAACACGTCATTCAGTTTGTCAATCTATGGGATATTCTCCAGGGTATTACGTTGGACCCGGCCACCTCGGGCACCATCACTTGAACTCTCACGTCGAATGGGAAGTACTCAACTGGGTCAGCGTACAAAGCTCAGTTCATCGGATCCAACACTTGCTCCTTCGACAACCTCGTCTGGAAGACTTGGACTCCACCTAAGTGCAATTTTTTTTTGCTTGGCTTGCAGTGCAGAACAGGCTTTGGACGTCGGACCGTCTCGCTAAGAGAGGCTGGCCCCACACCCCCCTCTGCCAGTTGTGCAGATCCCAGAACGAAACTGCAAGACACATCCTTTTTGAGTGCAGATATTCAAGACGTATCTGGCAGGCGGTGGCCTCCTGGCTTTCCTGCCCTTCCCTGGTGCAGGACATTGGAACAGGACGTCCGACCGTCCTTGACTATTGGCAAGCGGATGCAAAGTCTCCTACGGCACATCCAAAGGGTCTCAAGTTGACTGTTACGCTGATCGCCTGGGAAATATGGAAGGAAAGAAACGCTACAGTTTTCAACAACACTTTCTCGATGCCTTCGACTCATACAGAAGATCATAGATGAGGGTAAGGACTGGATCCTCGCAGGAGATAAGGCTCTCACTGAGATTGTTGCGTGAAGAGAAGGATGACGATATTTCTCTCAGAGAGAATTGACGGTGTTGGTTGATTGTATCAGTACCTTACTTTCAAGTTTTTTTAAATTTGGCCTAGGGCCGTGTTGTGTTTGCTTCTCCTATATCAATATAAAAGGCAAAGGTTTCGCCCCGCTTCAAAAAAAAGTGTATGTCAGGAAAACAAGATGCCATCGTGTGCTCCATCCCCACGCGTGTGTACCCATTTTTATCGCCTTCACCAGCCGGGGGATCTCCCCTAGAAAACTTAGTTTTTCCAGCGGTTGCGCAGGGACCTTGGAGACAAACCCACTAATCCCTCCTTCCTAGATATAATTGTTGCCTACTGCCTACTTGTTTACCGTGCTCTAACCCGTGTTTCACTTCGTGATGGGCGTCGCTTCTCCTTCTAGATGGACAAGTGGCCCACAGGCCCCCCGCTCTACCTCCGATACCCCGCGATGTTCTCCCACGTCACTCGTCCCCATGCGACCATTGCCACCATCGTCGACGCCGAGATGGAGCTCCAGCCGAGGCTCTCCTCCGCCGCCTCCGCCGAGCTCGAGGAGATCCAGGACGTCATCGACAACACTGCTCTCCTCGTGGGCCCCGACATCCGGTTCATGGACTCCATCGTCGACCACCAGGGCATCCCACCCGTCTTCTCCTCCAAGACCACCTGCAGGATGCTGGCTCCCCCCCCCCCCCCACCACGCCCCCGACACTGACGCGGGCATCAGCTGGAGTCTCCGCATCCCCACCAAAGTGAAGATCTTCTCCTACCTCGTCGCCATTGACCGACACAGCACTCGATCTAACCTGTTCGCCAAGCACTACGCCCCCTCCGCGGCTTGCAAGGCGTGCGGGGCTGAGGAAATAGGGCGTCACCTCTTCTTCGACTGTGCTCCCGCCGCGCATGTGTGGCATACCCTTCAGGTCCACGCTACCCCTCCGGATGGCTCCTTCTGGGCCATGACGCCGCCTTCCCCGACCCCGAGTCATGTGTGGCACGCCGGCCTCGCCACGATCCTTTGGCATATCTGGAAAGCCAGGAACAACTTGGTCTTCAATACCAAGACGGTCCACCCCAGGACATCATCCGTCGTGCTGCCGATGACCTCCTTACCTTGTCAGGGCGGTTCCCTACTGCTGATTGTACTGAAATTGAACGCCTGGGTGCGTTCCTTCTAAACATTGTGACTATGTAGCCTTGTAGCTTCGCGTTTGTTCTCTCTCCACTCCCCGTTGTTTTCTGCCTCAATCAATTTTAAGGGCACCCAAGCCCTCTTTCGAGCTATATAATAACCGGTGGGAAGTAATTCCCCCGTCTTCCTCGAAAAAAAATTGATAATAAAATGCATGCATCGCAGAATATCACTGAAAATTCACTTGTGTGTTGTGTCTTCACTATTGCAACGCCTGAGAACGCTAACCGTTTAACTTGGTTTTCTATTTTGTGAATGATGCCTAAGACAATATATCTGCGTGATGTTTGACCACATCGCAACGAAATCATTTGTCTCTCCTTTATTTATAAATATGCTTGGAAGTGGGTACAAAAATTTGGGGCTCACAAAATTCAAATGATAGAATATAATTCATGTTCAAACTAGCAGGGACCGTATCCAGGGCGGGTGCCATGAGTGCTATAGCGCCCCTAAAATGGTTCTATCTACTAGTATTTGTACTAATTATGACTGAATAGTATGGTCAATAAGGATTTATTTTAATAATCTTGGCACAAATACTGATTTTATCCAAGATCAGCCACTACATTAGTGTTGAGTGCTGACTAATAGAGAACCAACATGTGGTTGTGGTTGAATGGTTAGAATTGTGGTTGTACCCCATCCAAGCAGAGTTCAACCCAGGTTTAACACTATTGTTTTCATTAAAGGCGGATATTTTTTTGTGCAGGTTCAAGTTCCCATCGATAGCAAGATGATTGTGGTGACCTCGTCAATTTTAAGACCCCATCGCCGGGTAATCACGCTGTCAAGAAATACGATTGAATTTTTGTGTTGTGTATGTCAGGAAATCAAGATGACAAGATATCATCAATTGTTATATCCCTATTTCTGTAACCAATTTCCACAAGCATGGGATGCCCACTGATCCTTGTATCTGCTATATCGCCTCCCAGGAGGATTGTAACTGAACTTTCTACCTATTCAATGAAATAAAATGCAATGCTTTTGCGTTTTCTGTATAATTTTTTTATAATGGACAATAAAATGCATGCATCGCAGAGAATCACGGGACCTTTACTTGCTTCTTCACTAGGGTAGAGCTACAAGAATAATCACTGGATTATGTAAGGAAAAAGTCGTTTTAACTTGGTTTTTTTTATCTCGTGAGTGATGTCTAAGACAATATGTTTGCATGATGTTTAAGCACATCACAAAACAATCACATTTCGCTCCTTTATCATTATGCCAAGAAGTTGGTACATGAAATCGGTGCTCACAAAAGTCAAATGATTAAAATTAATTCATAGTCATATCCAAGAAAATGCAAGCAAAAATATCATCACACATATGTTACCTCGATTGATCATTACCTTTATATTTCTCAGCATTACCTTTATATCATCACACATACACATAGTGTGAATTTGAAAGAAACACTCGTATGGTTATTTAACACCATTTTATTAGGTTTAAATTTTGATCCCTCTACTAAGTTCACACGACAATAAGTTTATAGGAAAATCAACATGTCCATATTTGTTAAACAAAAAGTAAAAGGAAAAATAGTATAAAGAGTATGAAACTGAAATTCACATCAGTTAACATACATGTTGCCTTTCTCTATGGTACCTAAGAGGTGAGCATATTGTTCATCGAAAACGGATAGATAATAACAAAAGACAACTAAAACAAACATTTTAGTACGCATGCGACTATCCTTTGTATACATATTTTTTTTCATATGTGAATCTTATTAATGGTAAGTTAGGTTTTGTGTTCGAAAGATAAGTAGAATTATTTACCTTCAGTCTTGTCGACTTGAAGTCAAGTTTTATTTTGGAAAGCAAGTGTTCTTTCTTTGTTTGACTTAGACGTGAGAAAAAAGTGTAAAGTTTGGCGAAGTTTTGAGCTACAAACTTTCGTCTAAGGATCTTGCCCAAATTCAACATCATTTTGTAGGTCAATTTTTTTTGTTGCCGGGCATACGTCGCTAGAGTGGTAACATTTAAATATCCATTAAAGTCGAGCTAAATACGCGAAATTGACGTGTAATTTTTCAGAACGTTGGTAGATTAACCTTTTTTTTTTGTGGAACATAGACCATTAGAATTTCATCTGATAACTAGGACCACTTATGTCTTTTTTTTCCTACTCGTGTCACTATATATAGCGAGCTTTGCCTGTCGCCGACATGTTCATTTCATTTCTCATGCTTGTTGGATCGAATAAAAAGGAATGCGCTCAGGAGAGTGGTGTCGTCGCGCTAGGGTAGAATTGTGCCTATCCTTGATGAAGTTGGTGGGTGTGTTCTTGGTTTTGAATCGTTCTCCGTCAAGAATGTTAGACGTTCGGTGAATAATTCAGGTCATTTGTGTGGGAAGTTTGTGTGCAACCTAGAGATGACTAATAGCTGGCTCGATGAGACCCCAGCTTCTTGTAAACAGTCTCGAAGCTGATTGTACCAGAACCATTACTGAAGAAAGCTCCCGAAATTCTACCCAAACAAAATGTACGAAAGGGAAGGAAAATACAAATCCTTTCAGATATGCACGGATATTAAACATTTAAACATGGAATTTCAAGACTCTAGAAGCATGCCTGCCAAAAATAGCAGCGCGAACAAAGTAAGTTCCCGAGTCCCGACTCCTTTCCGGCCCTCATAAATGCTCGCGCGATCGCCGCAGGAACAGAAACCACAGACGAAGCGAGAGAGATCGATAGCAAATCCGACCATCATCGACTTGTAGCCGAAGCTAAGGCTCCTTGAGGCGGCCATGAGGGGCGAGGCGAGGCTGCTCTGCGCGCTGGGTCTGGTGCTGCTCTGCGTGGCGGCCAACTTCCAGGGCACGCACTGCTTCGCCGAGGCTGGAGGTGGTGGAGGCCACGGCGGGGGAGGCGGTTTCGGCGGCGAGCACGCAGGCGGAGGTTACACGGGCGAGGAGAGCCGAGGTTACTCGGGCGAGGAGGGCGGAGGTTACTCGGGCGAGGAAGCACGTCAGGCCGTCTACGGGTCGGGGGCGCAAGCGATCGCCGGCACGGGTTCCGGCTACCTCGTCGGCGGTGTCATATCGGAGGGCGAGCCGCTCGGCCGCGTCGCCGCCTCGAGGATCTCCGGCACCGCTGCCATATTCGCCGCCGCGGCGCTCGTTTGGTGGCTCTGAGCACGAGTGAGATTAACTGAATTTCGTAGCAGTTTAGATCGCTGCATGCTTATGTGCAAATATATGACGAGTTGCGAGGTATTTTACCAGGATTTCGCGACAAACTTTTAGTACTGGAGTTTAGTTCATATATGATGTTTTCTGTTTAGTTGTTCCACGCAGTCGAAGAAGCTGAGTTTGAGTCATTGTCTGGTAGTCTATTTCTATCTTTTCGATCGATTTTCTTCTCTGCCGCTGAGAGCGGTACATGTTTGGTGCCACTCATCACTCATAACGCTGTCTAAGAACGATGCATTCCGTTTCGTGCGCCAGGAAATTAAGATTGCATTCAGCCTTCGTGTGCTGTATAATTCTGGAAATCAAGATGCCTTCATGTGCTGTATCCTACGTGTTTAACCTATTTTTGTGCAGAGTGGGGCGATCATTGTTACTGATGGACAAGATTCTGGAAATCAAGATTGCCTTCGTGTGCTGTAAAATGCATGCATTGCAGAAAATCACTGAAAATTTACTTCCGCCTTCAAGTATTGCCACTAGCTTGTGGCTGCTTTGCTACGAAATAATCACTAGATATGCATGAAAATGTGTTACTTGGTTTTCTATTTTGTGAATGATGTATAAGACAATATGTTTGCGTGATATTTTTTTACCTTATTTATCACAATGCCAAGAGGTCGGTACAAAAAGCATGCTTCAATGACTCTTTAGATACTTATATGATCAATACAATGAGTATCAAGTCTACAACACGTATGCTAGCTACTCCCTCCGATCCGTTTTAAATGACGTGGGAAAACAACTTTTTTAGAGCGTGAAAGTTAACTTACAAAAACATGCACATTTCTAGTATTCATGAAAACAATTATTTTCGTGTAGGGGTGACCATTTTTTATACCGTGAACGTTTTCTAAATGCATGAAAATTTTAAAAAAAATATTTCAATTGAGACATGTTCATAAATTTATATTTATATGGTTGCGTTTTACTAAATAAATTAGGAGTTTGAAGAAAATGTTCACGATATTCATAATGATTTTCACGGGTGTCAATAAAGTAGGTTTGTTGTTTGACAGATCGTTGAAGGATTCAGAAAATGATTACAAGTTTTGAAATGATCACTAGCTTCTCATTCGTTCATATTTCTTTTTCTCTATTTTTTTCATTCGCTAGACTGACGTATGAAATAATTAGAAACTCTGTATATGTATGCGTGAGTTAACAATACCTTTATTGGGCCATTCGATGCAGCCCATGAAAAGTTGAAAACCCTCTTTTTGGCGGAGCTCCTATTTGTTGCTCAAAGCGTGCAATAGAATATGAGCTGGCCCAACAATGACGGTCAATCTTTTATTTTATTACTAGGTAGTTGCCCGTGCGTTGCAATGGGGTATAATAAATATTCTAATGATTGCACCCACAGATATAAAAAAATATATAATTTTGATATTGCAGCATCCCTAGCTAAATAATGTGTTGCCATGGAAAAACTAAAAAGGACGGACATATCGATCAACAATGATCCATATTTAGCATATGAACTCTTTTTTTTGGACAATCCAATGATAACAATAATAGTCATTGTATCACCACAAATTAAACATAAATAAAAAAATAGACATTTTGCATTTAAAACTCGTGTTAAAATCCCTAAAAACAAGGAAAAAGGAAAAAGAAGAGGAGCAATCCATCTCTTCCATCCAGCGCCTGAGAACTACCTACCTCACCCAACCCATTCCCCCCTTGTTTCACTGACAATTGGCATCCATTAGTTTCTATATCTTGCTCAAGCACGGGTTTGTTTTTCGTTGAATGGTTCATCTTGCTCAAGCAAGTCTGTGCATGCATCTTACACGAAGGGTGGGACGTCCCTTCCAACGACTTAATGGACCCGGCTGCCACATAGGAGACCCTATGAACACCCAAATGACTTCAGTTTCACACCCCACATCCACCTTGCAGGACAAGAATTAGCCTCAAAACCTGAAATTTGTGACACGTTATAACCAGTTTAATTGGTGAAAAACTTAATTACTGCATTGGCATGATCTAAAACCTATATGACTATAAAAAAAATGATGAGAGGAGTTTACAACCTTGGAGTGGCCTTCTCTGGCAGCTCACTTATGCAAACTGCAAGATATATACCTGCGAACATATTTACAGAACTTATGGGTGAGAAAATAATAATTATAGGAGTGTTTATTGTAGCATTTCTCAAATAAGGATATTACATATATAATCTGTTTAAAAGGTTTGGGCTACTACTTCAGTCCATGTTCACTTCGATCGACAGAATATAGTTTTCAGTTGTCCTCCATCGACACCCATTTTTTACTTGGTGATAACCCGTGCCCAATCCCTATTTGTTCCAATATGCTGTGTGCAAATTTTCAATTAAAACAACCAAACTTTGTTAGTAAAAAATACCGAATCTTGATTCTGAATTCCCAATTCATGTATCTTTTCTTTACTGTATTTAATTTACTATAGTATCCACCTTGCCATTAATTAAAACAACACGATCTCAGTTTCATTTAGGTTGTCTCAACTATTATTTAGGAAAGGCGTAAGTTTTTCATGCTTCAATATAAAATATGAACCAGAATGCATAATTTGACGATAAAATAACACCACTTTGAGGACCATGACCATGGAGAAGTACCTAGTTCAGTACTTACATGGTACATTCGACACAAAATTAAAAAGTTATAGTTTTCCCTCAAATCTTACAAGTCGGATGAGAGACTCCAAAGGTGCACAAGCCCAATATCCTTCCAACAAGAATCTTTGCAGAGACACTAAAAGTAGCATTTGATGAAATTAGCATGCTAATTTATTAGACAAAGTGAAGACAAACTTACAATATATAGCAGCGGTACAATTTCTAGAAGTGACTCGGGAAGGCCACGAAACGGTGCTCATCGTTTACCACCTGTTAAACCGACTTTCATAAAATAGTGATGTCTCTCGAAGCCACTTTCACCAACCAAAATCAATCTGGCACGTGCTGGACGGGAGGGGGTGGCCAGCGAGAAGTGGCGAGCCAGGGATCAGAAACAAGTAGAAATATTCAGGACCGGAACCTAGCAGTAGCACCGCGAAAAAAACATAGCAGTAAGATTGATGACTTTAGTTCAAGTTTTAACACATCATAACATTAGGGCTCTATCAAACAAACTGTTGGATTGTTTAACACAAATGATGTGCGTTATGATTTTAGCAGAAATGCCTCTGAGAACTACCGAACAAGATCAATTTTAGCATAGGCTACAGAATGAGCAACAATAAGTTGTAAAGACCTTCAGTGTTGGGGAGGTCCTGGAGGCAGTGGAGAGGCATGCAATGAGGCATCGAGGAAGTCCTGGAGTGACGAAGAGGAGCTATATGCGATGGCAGCGGTGCCCTCACTGCTGTCTTGCCTGAGTTGCCGGCAGTGGCGGACCTAGGATTTTGTCACGGGGTATGCCGCACCAAAAATTTATTTGCCCTTTTGATAAAATCTATTTACCAATTCAATACATAATTGTAAATTTGCATTGTAATACGGCATAAAAGCAGTAAATAATATGTAACTAAAAGACTAAATACGAAAAGGAGCATAAATTTTGTAGCCTGGCTTCGTTGTCGTGGGATCCCGACGTTGCCGAAAGACTCTCTTGTCGAGGATGGTGGTTTGCGGCTGTCGACGAGAGTCACCTATAATTACAAGCAAGCAATTTAACATCCTATCCGGTTTTCAGACTACGTGAACACAAACAGAGAGACAAAACAATTCGTCTCACATGGATCAAAAGATGCAACGTTCACTGACGGAATACCTAGCAGATTAGCTGGGCGTCAGCCATCCCGTCAGGCGTCAAGGCGCAAGTCAAGCAGCGGTAGGGGCCTAGGGGGCAGCCGTCAGCGGCGTCAGGTCGTGGCGGCATGGCCAAGGTCGCTAGGTCCTGGAGAGAGTTCAGATCGATCGATCTATTGCATCACGAGAGACGAGAAATCGAGGCGCCGCGTACAAGCGCTGCAAACTACTCGCTTCCATCGACTACCACCCCTGTTTTTCATTTCCGCCTGCTGTATTATTTTCACCTAATAATGCCTAATACACGTACAGAGCTGGGCTAGGCTGCAGGGTATGCCACGGCATACCGGGCATACCCTGTAGGTCCGCCACTGGTTGCCGGAAAGTGGTGATGTTGGGTACCAGACCAGGGAGGCGGCACCAGGTGTTAATATAAACCATCCGCCCCGAGATTTTCGGAAGACAATGGACAGTTCATCAACATTCATAAACATCTACCTTCATGGAACGATGCCATGAATCTCATGGCACAACACATTTTATATATTCTATAAAAAAAATCTGAACTATTTGCTCTTATTTCTCTATAAAGCGTTGCATATAATGTTCACAATTATGAAGATTGCACTGATAAATTGTTGCATGTAATGTTCACAAATTCTGAAGATTGCACAGATAAACTGTTGCATGTAATGTTCACAATTCCGAAGATACAACAAATTCTTTGGAAGACTCCAAATACTATACTGTCAGGTCTGATCAACACACATTCTATTGGAACACATACATATCAGAATAACATTCACACCAGATCACGAGTGGCAGTACCAGATCGTGGTAGGATGCTCGCAGAGGAATAAGCCAAAGGACAAAAAAGACGGATCAACATCTCCTTTTACCTGCCTTGGTCAAGTCGTGGTACTCAGGGCGGTCGGAGTTCCGGGGTCGAGGCGGTAGCAGCGAACAGGTCCAGGGCGGAGAGGAGGTGGTCGGGCAGCGGCGTCTCGGCGCGATAAAATACTTGGTCGAGATCAAGGCCTCAAGGGGCAACATCTCCTAGGTGCGCCGGTCGAGCTCCAGACACAACAACAGCTTGTATGCCAAAACAAGGCGGGAGGCGGCAGGAAACTGAGGGCGGACGACATGATGGTTGCTGCGACGGAGAATGATGAGGCGGCGGCGGAAGTATGCGACCGAACCCTAGGTGGCGGAGGCGCTCATCAGTCGTGCGGCATGAAAGGACCAAGGCGGCGCGGCCGCGCGGTTGGTACGGGGAGAGGGCTGGGGTCGACGGACGAAGCGGAACGCGTGGGAGACCGAAGACGTCGGATCGAGTTTTTTTTGGCACAACATCGAGGTCAGTGGGACGTTGCGGTGGCATTTGACGAGTAAATTAGTGAAAGTGTGACACCACGCGTGACACCACCAACCCTTCGTGTTAAAATCCCTAAAAACAGGGGAAAAGGAAAAAGAAGAGGAGCAATCCATCTCTTCCATCCAGCGCCTGAGAACTACCTACCTCACCCAACCCATTCCCCCCTTGTTTCACTGACAATTGGCATCCATTAGTTTCTATATCTTGCTCAAGCACGGGTTTGTTTTTTGTTGAATGGTTCATCTTGCTCAAGCAGGTCTGTGCATGCATCTTACACGAAGGGTGAGACGTCCCTTCCAACGACTTAATGGACCCGGCTGCCACATAGGAGACCCTATGAACACCCAATTGACTTCAGTTTCACACCCCACATCCACCTTGCAGGACAAGAATTAGCCTCAAAACCTGAAATTTGTGACACGTTATAACCAGTTTAATTGGTGAAAAACTTAATTACTGCATTGGCATGATCTAAAACCTATATGACTATAAAAAAAATGATGAGAGGAGTTTACAACATTGGAGTGGCCTTCTCTGGCAGCTCACTTATGCAAACTGCAAGATATATACCTGCAAACATATTTACAGAACTTATGGGTGAGAAAATAATAATTATAGGAGTGTTTATTGTAGCATTTCTCAAATAAGGATATTACATATATAATCTGTTTAAAAGGTTTGGGCTACTACTTCAGTCCATGTTCACTTCGATCGACAGAATATAGTTTTCAGTTGTCCTCCATCGACACCCATTTTTCACTTGGTGATAACCCGTGCCCAATCCCTATTTGTTCCAATATGCTGTGTGCAAATTTTCAATTAAAACAACCAAACTTTGTTAGTAAAAAATACCGAATCTTGCACGCCGGTTCCCTCTCGCCGGTGCCACCTCTCACTCTCGCCGGAGCCCCCTCTCGTCGGTTCCCCCTCTCCCTCTCGCCGGTGCCCCCTCTCCCTCTCGTCGGTGCCTCCATCGTCTCCCCCTTCTTCGCATCGCCGACGTGCTCTCCATCGTTTCCGTACGCATATTATACGCTCTACTATATACACAGTACACGTTGATGCATATATAATTAATATTCGATCTCTTGCGAGAATACAAGTATTTAATTACATGGAGATAGATCACATATGTAGTTCATCGTCCGAAGCATAATGTTCTCCCTTTTCATCGATGACCTCCCTAAGCAGAAATCCCGCCAATTCCTCTTGAATTGCTTGTACGCGCCGTTCTGGGTCGAGCTTCTCCCGCATTTTGCTGAAAGCAGTTGTTCTCCGCTCAGTGGTCAACTCGCGAATGAACTCGCAAACGTAGAATCCACATAAATTACTCCCCGGTGGCTGCTGCGGACTTTTCACCGTTTTATAAGTTAGCTCATCTTTGAATGGACCTTCTACCTTCTGTTTGAAAATTGTCCAACACCTGCTTTGGCAAAGAAAATGAACAAAGGAGTTATTAATTACTTGACATCAGGGAACGAACGAAAGAGGGCGATATAATGCGATAATGATTGAAATTACTTGTTGAGCATTTCTTTCATGTCGGACCACAACGCTTGGTCCCAACTTAATGAGTCGTGGACTTCAACTATGGACTTGTCAGGTTGAATGCTTAGCAGAATCCAGTGGAACCTGCGGACGTTTACATAAAGCAGACATGCATAGCTCATCAATTACACTTAACATCGAGAAAGCCAAATAAAAATATGTACAAGACAGAAACACTCACCTGAAGTTGTAAGGAAATAGTATTTCCGTACAGAAATGTTGCATGGTTAAAAAGGTGGTCAGGTCATGCTCCACGTCTTTGGGGTGATTGACTAACGTATGTGAATTCACGATATATGGGTCAACGAACCCAACCTCAAAAACTCTAGATCTTTTGCATTCCAGCATCTTCATTCTGCATAATAGCGTACAAAAGGATATATATATATATATATATATACAGGATAATATAATACAGGCAATGAACGAGCTGAGCTAGAGACTTAATTACGAAAATAAATCACTTACAGACAATAGCAAGAGAGGATAGATTTGTCGAGGGCGCGCTTTTGGAATAACTGGAACAGTTCAGTCAGTTGAACCTGTATAATGTAACGTTTGAAGAAATGCTCCACTCTAACGTCCAGCGGAAACCACTCTTTCGCGTCCTTCTTTGATGTGTGCACCAGGTACCAGGTATGCAGATTTCGCATATGTGTTGATAGACCCGTCAGCTCCTCATTACTGACCATAGGCTCCCCTTGGACATATTTCCGTGCCATCTCTAACATTGGCGCATATTCATAGCCTAAAAGTTGACCAAGGCTCATACCCAAGGCGGTAGCCTGTTCCTTGGCCTGCGATACAGTGACACCAAGTTCTTTAGCAGCAGCTATGGCTCTGGGGTCCAATAATTCCAGGTCCTTATCCATAGCGGCTCTGAAGTCCTTGTCGACATCGGAACACACTATGAGCGGGGGGACCGATTGATTTTTCTGCTGTCCGAGCTGGGCAATTTGTTTCCCGCTTTTTGCACTTCTTCCCTTGTTCTGCTCAGACTGGGCACGTGCTAGCTTAGTAAGTTCACGACCATAGTCAGATGGCAGATTCATCGATATCTGGGATGGCTGCTCAAGGAAGGACATAGCCCACTTTTTGGTTTTTGCATCATATACCTTCTTTTGCTCGGGCTTTTTTGGTGCAAAAAAAGCCTTATTGTAGGCAGCCACTACCTCGGCGTTTTCCGCTTCAGTCCTGTCATAAGGTCTCTTGGGAGGAACCGTCGGGATGTCGACTATCTTTTGAGTGCGACCTCTCTTCTGAGTGGGGAGCGGGGGAGCGGCGTTGGTCCGTTTCTTCTGCTGAGACGGCTGCGCTGGAGACTGGTCACGCGGCGGCGGAGACGGCTGCGCTGGAGACTTGTGAGGCGGTGAAGAGGACGGCTGCGCTGGAGAATGCTGAGGCGGTGAAGAGGACTGTTGCGCTGGAGACTGGTGAGGAGTCGATGGCCTTGGCTGCCAGTTCGGAAGCACGATGAATTCCTTTGGCCATAGAATTGGCGCTTTCTTGGCTTCTCCAAGTTCAAGCACCTCCCCATCTTCACCTGCAGGGTGGTGCAGCTTCAGCTCCTCAAAATCTTTCATCACTGCATCCACCCCGACAACAGCGTAGCCATTTGGAACCGGAGCAAAATGGTAAGTTGGATTAGGTCCAATTGGTAGGGCATAGCCGACCGCCACCTTCACGGATATGTTATAAACTTTCACATGCAGCTCACAAGGTGTGCTCTCCGTGATATCATCCACTGGGTAGCGACGAAGAGGAGCCACTGCATCATCATTACCATCCTGGAGCTCCGTGGAAGCCACGCTGCTTTTCCGATTCGATGGGCCACCGGTACCATCGCATGCAGCTTCTACCATGTGCCGTTGAGATTGGCCGCTAGTACCTTGCTGGCTAAGCACGGCAATTTGTTCCTTCTGCAGCTTTAATTCTTCTTCTATATTACGCAGCCGGTCTGCAGCAGCGCGTGCTTCCATTGCCTCCCTTTCCTTTCTCCTCTGATGGCTTCTATCAGGAAATTTCTTCCTGTGCTCGGGAATCGCAATTGTCTTGGGCTTGGAGCCAGGTACGCCTCGTAACCGTCCGTCGTGTTCCTTATTCCCAAGGGCGCGTGTGAGCTCGTCATCCTCTCTATCGGGAATGAACCGTCCCTCTGCAACATCCTTTACTGCATTTCTAATTTCTTGGATGGGTAGTAGGGGATTATCTTTGTGTCTTCTGTTATATATGCACTTCCCTTCTGCGTCCAACGTGCCCCCATGCCCGTAAAACCAATTTCTTGCCCGTTCGATCCACTTGAGTGGCTCTGGAGTGATCCCATTAGCCAGCAGGTCCGCCTCAAGTTTCTCCCACTTAGGCATGCTAAAAGCGTAGCCACCAGGCCCCATAGTATGGTGGTACATCTTTAGAGCAGCATTTGCCGCATTTTTTGCAGACTTTTCCAGAGCTTCCTCTGATTTCTTGTACGCCACAAATTCTTCCCAGTAGTCCTTTATCTTCTCATACCCTTTATCGAAGTCTGGAGTCTTATTTTTCTTGACAAACAGGTTGTTCAATCTTTTCTTCCAGTTCTTGAATAGCTCGGCCATCTTCTTAAGTGCCCAGTCCTTGACTTTTTGCTCCATGATTTTCCGGGCAATCTTTTCTGCCTCATCTGGATCCTCCTCATCTGAATCCACCTCTGGCGCCGGCAGGGTGAAATTAACCATGAGCTTTCTCCAAAGTCTTTCTTTGCCCTTAACGCTGACATATAGCTGTCCTTTCTCCTTTGGCCGATGCCATTCTCGAACGGTGATCGGGATGAAGTCCCTAACAAGAACTCCGCATTGCTTTACCATTTTATTTTTAACACCAGGGGGAGCAGTCGGTGTGCCGTCTTCAGCGACTCTTTCGATCCTGTACCTTTCTTGGTCGCCCAACTTTTTGGCTGGGCCTCGTTTTGTCCTTACAGAAGATTTGCTCGATCCGGAGGGCTAAAAGAAGAAAGAGCGTTAATATATGTATATAGACAGCAGAGGCTTAATTAATACAATCTTCGGCTTCATTAATATATGTATATGCACCTCGCCGGAGTTTGCAACATTTAATGTTCCACCGGAGCCTTCGGCTTCTCCCTCGTCGGCTTCTCCCTCGCTGACTTCTCCCTCACCCCGGCCGTCGGGTTCTACCTCACCGGAGCCGTCTCTTCGGTTGAGAGACTCATCTCCCTCACCGGAGTTGTTCAAAAACTCCGTGGTGACATCGACAATATCTTCCGGCCCGCGGATTATATCCTGGAGGATATTTTCCTGATCTTCGTCTCGTTCCATAGTTTCTGCAAATTAAGAACAATGCACAAAACTTTAGTTGGGTAACTTGTTCCATATGTCAAGATACATCTACAATATCATCTCATTTGCAAGAACAAATTAGAAACTTCATATGCTGCCTTATAATCTCATTTGCAAGAGCACCTCGGGCGGGGAGCGGCAGAGCACCTCGGGCGGGGATTCTTGGGCGCGACGGCGAACTCGGAGACCCTAAACCCTAAAACATCAAGAAATTAAAGCCATTAAGCTCAAGAACATAAGACTCAAGCTAAAATATACATCAATATAGCTAAAATCATTTGCAAAGCTAAAATTAAAATTAACATCAATATGTAGCAAAACTAAAATTAACATCAATATATAGCAAAACTAAACACTAACAAAACTAATTCTAGCAAATGGCTAACAGAAAATGGCTAACAAAAAATAGCTAAAACCTAGCAACTAACCTAGCAACTAACACTAACAAATGGCTAACAAAAAACCATCTACAACTAACCTAGCAATTTCTATAACCTAACAATTTCTATAACCTAATAATTTCTATATCTAACAAATTTCTAAACATATTAATCATTTTAATCTACAATGCTACAATTTTAATCTAATTACTTCTAACCTTGAGTAGCAAAATTATGTTTAGAAATTTCTATAACAATTATAATCTATATCTAACAAATTTCTATAACAATTATAATCTACAATCTAGCTACAATGCAAAATTATGAAAAAAAAGCACTCTCACCTGGTGGAGCGGCGGCCAGCGGTGGTGGTGGACCGCGCCGGTGGTGGTGGCGGGGCCGCGCCGGTGGTGGTGGGCCGCGTCGGAGCTTCGGGCCGGCGAGCAAGAGGGAGGTACGGCGGCGGCTCCGCGGCCGGTCAAACACGTGGCGGAGGAGGTGGAGGGCAGGGCCGCGCCGGAGCAGGGTGGCGGCAGAGTTGGAGGGCGGGGCCGCGCCGGTGGTGGTGGAATCGCCGGAGCAGGGCTTCGCCAGAGCACTTCTTTCGTCGGGGGAACTGCGGCAGAGGTGGAAGAAGAGGGAAAGGCACGGCGTTATAAACAATAGGGTCATTAGTCCCGGTTGCTGGCAAGAACCGGGACCAATGCCTCTTTGGTCCCGGTTCTTGCCAGGAACCGGGACCAATGACCCCTGCAGTTAATGCAGATCCCGCGCGCGCGTCCACGGACTCTTTGGTCCCGGTTCTTGGTAGAAACCGTGACCAAAGAGTCCTTTTTCAAAAATATTTCGAACTTTTCAGTTCTGAAATTTTGTTCCCGCCTTTTTTTGTGTTTGAATATGAATTTCAAATGGTTTTGAATCTGAAAAGACTTTCAACATAAAAAGTGTTTAAATTTGAATAAATAATCCAAAATCATTTTCTATTTTTTCAAATTACTTATCTAAATATCATTTTTTGTTTTTCGTTTGTTAAAAATGACATTTTTTGTGAAGCAAGTACAACAAATATGGTGCAAAATGGCACCCATCCAATTATCACACAAAGTAGACCATATTGTATGGATAATCCACAAATATTGGTAATTTTCTCGGTTTCTAGCTAATTTCGCCTACTTAAACGACTTTATGCCTATTTTTCAAAAGTAATTCAAATTTGAACTACAAGTGTGTGATAGTTTCCTCTGAATTTTTTTAAAAATGATTTTAAGGTGCACAAGTAGTGGTTATATCACAGAACCGTCGATAGTTTTGGATAATTCGATCCCTTACAATGAATAGTAACGGCGGCCATTTTGACTGTTTTTAAAAAAAAGTCAAAGAAAGTGAAAAAATACACAAAAAATAAAATCCTTTGGCATGGAGTACTTTCATGTGTACTAGTTGGTAGGATAAATGATAAACTTGAGTTTTGACATAGTTTACAAAAAACTTCTTCACAAAAAGGTCAATCATCTATAAACATATATAAGTTTCGGGTCAAATGGTCTCGTTATGGTCATCCCCGTGTCATAGTTTGTCAAAATGTGCCCATATTTGACACATAGCTGTATCTTGGTACGACAAACAATGTTGCAGAACTGAGTTTTTTCAAATTACTTATCTAAATATCGTTTTTTGTTTTTCGTTTGTCAAAAATGACATTGGATCACTCTGTGAGCCATCAACCGGGACTAAAGGGAATCCCACCAATAAGGAAGAAGCACACGGATCGTGTGTTTCTTTCGAGCGCTTGTGAGCCGTTGGATCAGGGGTGTGTTTCTTTTGAGCGCTTGTGAGCTGTTGGATTTTTAGAACTAGTCCCGGTTGGTAACAGCAACTGGGACTAAAGAATCACACGGATCGTGTGTTTCTTTTGAGCGCTTGTGAGCCGTTGGATCAGGTGTGTTTCTTTTGAGGGCTTGTGAGCTGTTGGATCAGCACTCCCACCACCACCACCACTCCCACCTCATCCACAGGTACACTTTCTAATCGCCTATAAATAGCGGCGTCCCTGCAGCGAACGGCACACAACGAGCGTCTACCTTCGCCACTGAATCCAATGGCTGGATTTAGCCTACCTGCTAGCATGTTCCCTGGCATTATTGTGTTTGTCCTTGTTCACCGGCCAGCCATTGGAGCCACCTCCTGTAGGACGGTGTAACACCCCGGCCTACCCCCGGGCCAGGCCTGTCACCCCTGGCAGCTTGTGAGCCGTTGGATCAGGGGTGTGTTTCTTTTGAGCGCTTGTGAGCTGTTGGATTTTTAGAACTAGTCCCGGTTGGTAACAGCAACTGGGACTAAAGAATCACACGGATCGTGTGTTTCTTTTGAGCGCTTGTGAGCCGTTGGATCAGGTGTGTGTTTCTTTTGAGGGCTTGTGAGCTGTTGGATCAGCACTCCCACCACCACCACCACTCCCACCTCATCCACAGGTACACTTTCTAATCGCCTATAAATAGCGGCGTCCCTGCAGCGAACGGCACACAACGAGCGTCTACCTTCGCCACTGAATCCAATGGCTGGATTTAGCCTACCTGCTAGCATGTTCCCTGGCATTATTGTGTTTGTCCTTGTTCACCGGCCAGCCATTGGAGCCACCTCCTGTAGGACGGTGTAACACCCCGGCCTACCCCCGGGCCAGGCCTGTCACCCCTGGCAGCTCTCTAGGATCTCCAGACTGGCCCCACAGATCAACACTAGTCTTTTCTGCGCACTTTGTCCTCACTCGTGCGCACCCAGGAACCAGTTCCCGGTCGTCACCCATCCTTGGAGTGCTCCGGGCCAAGCACGCTTAACCTCGGAGTTCCTTCCAGATGAGCTTCCGGAAAAGAAGTTGCAACTTGTTGATATGAGTATTCTATCAATCCTGTTAAGCCCTGAGCCAGGATCTCACATCCTTCCCCCCTTAGAAGACCGACGCCCTCGTCGGTCAGCCCCCAGTCCAGGAACTTCCCCTCTTGGTACACGTCTGTGCGCCCAGTGCCGGCACATGCTCCACATGTCCGCGCCCCTGACCCGCACACGCCCGTGTTGCCGCGAGGGTCGGCTCTGATACCAAATGTAACACCCCGGCCTACCCCCGGGCCAGGCCTGTCACCCCTGGCAGCTCTCTAGGATCTCCAGACTGGCCCCACAGATCAACACTAGTCTTTTCTGCGCACTTTGTCCTCACTCGTGCGCACCCGGGAACCAGTTCCCGATCGGTCACCCATCCTTGGAGTGCTCCGGGCCAAGCACGCTTAACCTCGGAGTTCCTTCCAGATGAGCTTCCGGAAAAGAAGTTGCAACTTGTTGATATGAGTATTCTATCAATCCTGTTAAGCCCTGAGCCAGGATCTCACAGACGGTGAACAATGACAACACAACGACGCTGTTGGAAACACAAGCCCTCAGGTAGGTTGAATCCAGCCACTGGATTAGGGTGACGCAATGATGAATTGCCGAGGAGGTGGGAGTGGTGGTGGTGGTGGTGGAAGTGGTAGCCATGCCCCTCGGTCCGATCCAAGCAGCGGCAAGGCGCTCTGATGATCTGCGACATTCCCAACACTTTTTGGGACGGTCGTAGATCATCAGAGACGTCTTGCCGCTGTGGATCGAAGGTCGATTTGCTGCTCACGACCACGCGATGATTTGCAGTATACAAAGCATTCGGATTCCCGTCATACAGCCCTACGGTGCTAATACATTACTACACATCACATAAAGGTTTAATACATTACATTGATTTACATAAAAGCCATGAACCCTTCTTCGCGTATGTCCCTGGCCTATGATCGCTTCAGCCGTAACCATGGAGCATCTTCATTATTTAACGGGATGCTTGGGTCAGTTCTCACTGTGAAGGGCGGAATTTCATCAAACTTATCATAATCTGCTGACATGTCTGTCTTGTCCTCGACTCCCACGATGTTTCTTTTCCCTGAAAGAACTACGTGACGCTTTGGCTCATCGTCTGATGTATTCGTTTGCTTGTTTTTTCTTTTTTTCGGTCTGGAGGACATGTCCTTCACATAGAAAACCTGAGCCACATCATTGGCTAGGACGAATGGTTCGTTCTTGTAACAACCAAGATTCTTGAGATCCACTGTTGTCATCCCGTACAGCTGGTCTACCTTTATCCCTTCTCCATTCATGTTGACCCAACTGCACCGAAACAAAGGGACCTTAAAAGTAGGTCCATAGTCAAGTTCCCATATCTCCTCTATGCGACCATAGTATGTGTCCTTTTGCCCATCGTCGTTTGTTGCATCAAAGCGGACACCACTGTTCTGGTTGGTGCTCTTTTTATCTTGGGCGATCGTGTAAAATGTATTCCCATTTATCTCGTACCCTTGGAAATTCAATACAGTCGAAGATGGTGACGCGGCCAACAAGTAGAGCTGATCTCCGACAGTGGTGTCATTCATGAGCTGTAATCGCAACCAACTGCCGAAGGTCTCCATGTGTTTTTCTTTAATCCAGGAGTCATCCTTCCCCGGGTTCTTGGAGCGTACATAATTCTTGTGTTCCTCGATATACGGAGCCACGAAGGTGGAACTTTGTAGAACTGTGTAGTGTGCTTGAGTTAAAGAATGCCCGTCCCTACATATCAGTGCTTTCTTTCCTAGCGTGCCTTTTCCACTCAGTCTCCCCTCATGCCGCGATTCAGGAACACCAATCGGCTTAAGGTCAGGAATAAAGTCAACACAGAACTCAATGACCTCTTCTGTTCCATAGCCCTTGAGATGCTTCCTTCTGGCCTAGCACGGTTATGAACATATTTCTTCAAGACTCCCATGAACCTCTCGAAGGGGAACATATTGTGTAGAAATACAGGACCGAGAATGGCAATCTCGTCGACTAGGTGAACCAGGAGATGCGTCATAATATTGAAGAATGATGGGGGGAACACCAACTCGAAGCTGACAAGACATTGGACCACAGCCTTCTGTAAACTTGGTAGAGTTACTGGATCGATGACCTTCTGAGATATTGCATTGAGGAATGCACATAGCTTCACAATGGGTACTCGAACATTTTCCGGTAGAAGCCCCCTCAATGCAACCGGAAGCAACTGCGTCATAATCACGTGGCAATCATGAGACTTCAGGTTCTGGAATTTTTTCTCTGCCATATTTATTATTCCCTTTATATTTGACGAGAAGCCAGCCGGGACCTTGATACTGCTCAGGCATTCAAAAAAGATTTCCTTCTCTGCTTTGGTAAGAGCGTAGCTGCTTAAGTATTGACGCCCTTTATCCGTCTGCTTGTTGTATGGGTCTTTCATACGTTGCTGGTCTGCCCGTGCTTCCGGTGTATCTTTTGTCTTCCCATACACGCCCAGGAAGCCTAGCAGGTTCACGCAAAGATTCTTCGTCACGTGCATCACGTCGATTGAAGACCGGACCTCTAGGACTTTCCAATAGGGTAGCTCCCAGAATATAGAGCACTTCTTCCATATGGGTACGTGGTTGTCAGCGTCATTCGGAACAGATAGACTGCCAGGACCCTTTCCAAAGATTACTTCTAAATCATATATAACATCACCATCAGGGAGGTTAGGCTTCTTCCGGCGATCTGCCTCACCGTTGAAATGCTTGCCGGGCTTTCTTACGGCATGACTGTTCGGAAGAAATCGACGATGCCCCAGGTACACATTCTTGTTTCCCAAATGTATACTTTCAGTCTTATCTAAACAGTGCGTGCATGCATTGTATCCCTTGTTTGACTGTCCTGAAATGTTACTAAGAGCAGGCCAATCATTGATGGTTACGAACAGCAACGCTCGTAGGTCAAATTCCTGTTGTTTGTGCTCATCCCACACACGTACACCTGGTTCGGACCACAACTGCAAAAGTTCATCAACTAATGGCCTTAGGTACACATCAATGTCGTTGCCGGGTTGCTTCGGGCCTTGGATGAGCACTGGCATCATAATGAACTTCCGCTTCATGCACAACCAAGGAGGAAGGTTGTAGATACATAGAGTCACGGGCCAAGTGCTATGACTGGAGCTCTGCTCCCCAAAAGGATTAAAGCCATCTGTACTTAGACCAAATCTTAAGTTCCTTGCGTCATCTGAAAATGTCGGGAACTCTCTGTCGATTTTTCTCCACTGGGACCCATCGGCGGGGTGTCTCAACTTCCCGTCTTTCTTACGCTCTTCTTTGTGCCATCGCAACAACCTGGCATGCTCTTTGTTTCTGAACAGACGTTTCAACCGTGGTATTATAGGAGCATACCACATCACCTTAGCAGGAACCCTCTTCCGGGGGGGCTCGTCATCGCCCTCAACATCACCAGGGTCATCTTGTCTTATCTTGTACCGCAGTGCATTGCATACCGGGCATTTATCCATATTCTCGTACTCACCGCGGTACAGGATGCAGTCATTAATGCATGCATGTATCTTCTGCACATCTAATCCTAGAGGGCAGATAGCCTTCTTTGCTTCGTATGTAGTCTCGGGCAATTCGTTATCCTTTGGAAGCTTCGGCTTCATTATTTTCAGTAACTTCTCAAATCCCTTGTCAGAACAACCAGTCTCTGCCTTCCATTTCAGCAGTTCCAGTGTGGTACCGAGCTTTGTGCTGCCATCTTCGCAGTTTGGGTACAGCAACTTTTTGTGATCCTCAAGCATGGCCTCCAACTTTAGCTTCTCCTTTTCTGTATCGCATTCTCGCTTTGCATCAGAAATGACCCCACCAAGACCATCAGCGGGCTCATCTGATGCCCGATGTTCACCTCTTTCTTCTTCAACGTCTTCCATAACAGTATCACCGCATTCCTCAGGGAACATAGGATAGTTGTCATCATCCTCCTCTTCTTCATTGTCTTCCATCCTAACCCCTCTTTCTCCGTGCTTGGTCCAACAATTATAGCTGGGCATGAAACCTTTCCGAATCACGTGGTCTTGAATGGTTCTCGGGTCAGAGTACTCCCTGACGTTCCGACACTTCTCACATGGACAAGGCATAAAATTATTCACTTTGTTTGCCTCAGCCACATCGAGAAATTTATGCAGGCCTGCAATAAACTCGGAACTGCGTCGTTCGCCGTACATCCATCGCATCCGTGCATCCATCTGCATCATATATATAATTAAGTTTATCAAATACCATTACAATAACATCTTGAATAGTGAAATGACCACCGTACATCGACACGTGCAATATTTCTGTATCAATTACAGACGAAAAGGATAAAGTTGCTAACCTCGGCCGAGGATATCATTTGTGTGAACTTAAGTGTGGGTCGGGCATTTCATCGAACACATCTTGTGCGTGGCAAAGGAAAAAAAAATAGCACCCACTTCCCACCAATCCAAGAGAAAAAAATTAGAGGAGAGAAGGGGGTGGGGGTTATTTATAGGCAGGGAGGGGTATTGGTCCCGGTTATTGGCAGTGTCTGGCTCTGGAGCTTTGGTCCCGGTTCGTGCCAAGAACCGGGACCAATACCCCCAACCGAACCGGGACCAATGGTCCACGGGGCCGTGGCAACTCGAACCGGGACCAGTGCCAGGCACTGGTCCCGGTTTTTACCTGAACCGGGGCTAATGGCTGGGGCAGTCCTGGACTAAAGATGGTTTTTCTACTAGTGTATGCGATGGCAGCAGTGCCCTCACTGCTGTCTTGCCTAAGTTGCCGGAAAGTGGTGATGTTGGGTACCACACCAGGGAGGCGGCACCAGGTGTTAATATAAACCATCCGCCCCGAGATTTTCGGAAGACAATGGACAGTTCATCAACATTCATAAACATCTACCTTCATGGAACCATGACATGAATCTCATGGCACAACACATTTTATATATTCTATAAAAAATTCTGAACTATTTGCTCTTATTTCTCTATAAAGCGTTGCATATAATGTTCACAATTATGAAGATTGCACTGATAAATTGTTGCATGTAATGTTCACAAATTCTTAAGATTGCACAGATAAACTGTTGCATGTAATGTTCACAATTCCGAAGATACCACAAATTCTTTGGAAGACTCGAAATACTATACTGTCAGGTCTGATCAACACACATTATATTGGAACACATACATATCAGAATAACATTCACACCAGATCACGAGTGGCAGTACCAGATCGTGGTAGGATGCTCGCAGAGGAATAAGCCAAAGGACAAAAAAGACGGATCAACATCTCCTTTTACCTGCCTCGGCCAAGTCGTGGTACTCAGGGCGGTCGGAGTTCCGGGGTCGAGGCGGTAGCAGCGAACAGGTCCAGGGCGGAGAGGAGGTGGTCGGGGCAGCGGCGTCTCGGCGCGATAAAATACTTGGTCGAGATCAAGGCCTCAAGGGGCAACATCTCCTAGGTGCGCCAGTCGAGCTCCAGACACAACAGCAGCTTGTATGCCAAAACAAGGCGGGAGGCGGCAGGAAACTGAGGGCGGACGACATGATGGGTGCTGTGACGGAGAATGATGAGGCGGCGGCGGAAGTATGCGACCGAACCCTAGGTGGCGGAGGCGCTCATCAGTCGTGCGGCATGAAAGGACCAAGGCGGCGCGGCCGCGCGGTTGGTACGAGGAGAGGGCTGGGGTCGACGGACGAAGCGGATCGCGTGGGAGACCGAAGACGTCGGATCGAGTTTTTTTTTTTTTGCACAACATCGAGGTCAGTGGGACGTTGCGGTGGCATTTGACGAGTAAATTAGTGGAAGTGTGACACCACGTAGAGGTGTGACACCACCAACCCATTTTTAATAGTAAAGATATCTTCGTTTTTGTTTCGAGTTCTTTTTGTTTTAGTTTTTATTCTTCGATTCATTTTCCTTTCTCTATTTTATTTATTTACCTTTGGCTCCTGCAGCTATCAGCAGTATCACCCGCAGCCGCAGGGTAATTTCTTATCCAACACGCGTCCACGAACCCTGCCTGTTGTAGCCAGGCCGAGCTGTACGCGTCGCCCCGTCTGGGTGCCAAAAGCGGCAGCACGAACGAGCAAAGCAAGTTCCCCTCCGACTCCCTCCCGGCTTTCCCCTCCCTCTCCGGCCGCTCATAAAACCCGGGCAATCGCCGCGTCGCAGAAGCGAAACCACGGACGAGCCAGCCAACGAGGGTAGAGATCGTCTGAACAAACCACCCAACTCCGAAGCGTACGCGACCATGAGCGGCGAGGCGAGGCTGCTGTGCGCGCTGGGCCTGGCGCTGCTCTGCGTGGCGGCCAACTTCCAGGGCGCGTACGGCCTCGGCGGGGGCGGTGGTGGCCACGGCGGTGGCGGCGGAGGAGGGCACGGAGGCGGCGGTGGAGGTCACGGAAGCGGCGGTGGAGGCCACAGCGGAGGCGGCGGGGGCCACTTCGGTGGCGAGGGGAGCCGCGGGAGGAGCGGCGGCGGAGGATCCCGTCCGTTCATCTACGGGCGGGGGCTGGCGCGGGTGCTGGCGCCCTCGCTGGCAGGGGGTCGGGGTCGCACGCGCACAGCGGCGCGGGCGAGCCGCACGGACGCGCCGCCTGGAGGGTCTCCGGCGCCGCCGCCACCCTCGCGGCCGCGGCGCTCGTTCGGTGGCTCTGAGCGTGCGTGCGGCGTACTTCCGGAGGCGGCACACGACTGGATTTCACTGAATTTGGTAGCTGTAGTTTAGCAATGGTACTCCGTAGTGGTAGATGAGATGGCTGGATGTAATCCAGGTTCACGAGTGAATTAGGAGTAGTGATATTTGGATGCTTATGTGTAATTAATGACGAGTTCGATCTACTTTGAACAGAATTTTGGGTTTAGTAGTTCTAGACTTCTGCAGGTTCATGTTCATCTGATGCTCTCTGGTTGGTTGTGTCACGCGATCGGAGAAGATGAGTTTGGGTCGTTGTCTGCTACCAGGAAAACTGTACTCGTGCTTGTCAATTTCTGTCATTATCGATTGATTTTGGTTTCGATCACG
Source organism: Poa pratensis (assembly GCA_947311845.1). Classification (NCBI taxonomy): domain Eukaryota; kingdom Viridiplantae; phylum Streptophyta; class Magnoliopsida; order Poales; family Poaceae; genus Poa; species Poa pratensis. The sequence goes on from CAMZMU010000035.1 coordinate 56,520,659, forward strand.
GAGATGGTGTTTGGTGCCATCACGCTGTCGAGAATCAAGAATGCCGTGTGCTGCATATCTCAGGAATCAAAGGATTTGCCTTCCTGTCATTGTGCTGTGTATGTCAGGAAATCGAGGTGCCTCCATCTCCATGTGCTGCATCCCTGTGGCAGCAATTTTTTTTTTGAGATTTACTTGCACCCATAGTTCGAGAAAATTTCATGAGGTATGCGTGAGTGATCAGAGGAGTGACACTAATCGTGTCTAGATAGTTTAATTAAAATGTACTCGAGAAGCTGTAAAATGAAAGAATTTTCCAATGCAAAAGTTTTGCATATCATCCCAATGAACCAAAAGCTAAATTGATTTTGGGATCATTCCAAGACAAAGAACGTACGTAAAATGTATTGTGAAATTAGTGAAATCACTCTTATTTTACAGTATTTTGTTATTTTCTTAAATGGCTAAACATGGTACCTTGTGAAGCAAGCAAAAAATACAATGGAGAAGACACGTCTCATTTTTATGCAGACGCTAAACATTTTTCCTACAAATAAAACATTTTATTTCGTACTTGCATCAAGAACCGAATTCACATTGTCGCGCCGCTAACACTAGTATCGGTTGTGCCGCTAACGTGGTACCTCCTAGCGGGCCGGCCCATTTAGGCGGCTTCTCTTTTATTTCTATTTTCGTTTTCCCCTTTTCTATTATTTTTCGTTTTCTTTTCTGTTTCTATTTTTCGTTTTTTGTTTTCGTTTCTTTTTATTATTACTTTCAGGTTTTTATTTTTTTAATATGGTTCCGATTTAAAATGGTTTCAAACTTGAAAATGCTTCAAAATTTTGCAAATGGTTTCAAATTGGATTTTTCTGAATATTGTTCCAATTGTAGAATATGGTTCCAAATTCGCAAAATGGTTCCAAAACTAAAAATGGTTTCAATTTTTGAAAAGGGTTCCAAAATTGAAAATGGTTCCAACTTTGCAAAATGGGTTAATTTTGAAAATGGTTACAAAGCTGAAAATGGTTTTAATTTTTTGAAAATGGTTTCAAATTTCAAAATGTTTTTTAAATGGTTCCAAATTCGCAAAATGGATTCATTTTAAAAAGGTTCCAAAACTGAAAATGTTTCAATTTTTTGAAATGGTTCCATTTTAAAATTGGAAACATTTTCATTTTCGACTTTCTTTTTCCTATTTTAAAATATTCGAAGGAAAAATTATGCGTGCTTTAAAAATATTTGTTTTTTTTTTGGAAACAACCAGCAGAACGTATTCTTGGGTCGGCCAATATAACGAAGCTAGTAGGCGGCGCAATGCGGTACTGCCCCAATACAATTTGCTTGCTCATCCATGGGGACAAGTTAATGGGCCATATTTCCTGATAATTGTGTATTCTGAATTGTTTACTCGTGTAAGATTATTTGGAAATTCCCTTTTCCTCCTCATTGTTTTTTTTTTGGGAATTCCCTTTTGGAAGTCAAGATATTGGAATGCCTTTCTCGAAAGAAAAAAAAGTATGACACTTGTCCATTTATTTGAATTAAAATTATGATGAGTAATGAATAATTCATGATTAATTGGTGACACACCAAATAGATGTGTAAAAGTAATATACTTTGAGTTTACTGAATCTAGATAGTCTCTTCTTTGACAGAGTTCATGCCTAAACTTATCGCGCTCATATCCCAGCACGAATTGCTTTCGGTTTCGGATACGCAGGGCACAGGTTGAAGATCCCATTAGTATTGTAGTTCCTGCTCGTATATATCTTAAGGCATGCCAATCGTTGTACGCGTCGATCGAGGATCGACACGTCCAGCGCCAATTAACGGGAAGCACCTACATACCTAGCAGAAAGCCACACACGCTTTAGCCCTAAATCTACGAAAAAAGAGAGGTCACGGTTTCCCGGCCGCCTCTTTCTCCACGCTCCCCTCCGTTCATATAAGGCGCGCAGCCACCGCACGAGGATGCGAAGAGGCCCGGAGGAGGGAGTGCCCATCTGCGAAACGCCGACGTCCGCGCGTGTAGCCAGAAACAGGATACAGCCATGAGAGGCAAGGGGAGGCTGGTCTGTGGGCTTCTGCTGGTGCTGCTCTGCATGGCGGCCCGCCTGCAGGGTGCGTGGTGCCGTGGCGGCCACGGCGGAGGCGACGGCCACGGAGGAGGTGGAGGCGGCGGTGGCGGCCACGGCGAAGGTGGAGGCGGCGAAGGTGGAGGCGGCGGGAGGGGTGGAGATGAGGGTGGTGGCGGTGGCTGGAGGGGCGGCGGCGCAGGGTAATGCCAGGGTCGCACGGACGAAGCGCTGCGGCTGAACCTCGTGGCCGCGGCGCCTGGAGGGTTTCCGGTGCTACAGCCACCTTCGTGCCCCCCGCGCTCGTGTGGTGGCTCTGAGGTCTGAGCTTATCATAGATCTTGCTACACGACTCTTTTACTAGCAACATAGCAGATATCTCGGGAGAAGAGTGCTGAATCATAGCAACATATAGCAGTAGTGGATCGCTGGATGTAATCCATGCCAATTGATGTTTGATTTGTAGTAGTAGGTCGCTCATCGCTGGTTGTGCATGCGTACTTAATTGTTACGTACTTAATTTGTGAGTATATGCAGTCCTTGTAGTATACATTCCTACATACACTGTATAGCTTCAGAACGAAATCCCGTACGTGCATTTGTTTTGAAGTTATAAATCAAATAATCCCTACTACTTTCGAAATATGTTTTATGTTTGGCTGTGGTACGGAACAAAAAAGATGAGCTGTAGGCACTTCTGTTTGCCACTGTACAAGAGTACTCAAAATCTTTCACTTACATGCAGTGCAGTCCAGTTAGCTTGAACACTCCACAGTCCGGAAGAGCATGCATAACCATGTATGAGGATTCTAGAAAGTGGCCTAGTTTGGTACCAAAGTACTTTTGAAGTGTTTCAATAATACTACGGTGTCTCAAAATAACACAGTTTCAAATGTTTGATGTGTTTGGATGTGACTAAATATTGTATTATTAATAGTTTAGTATCTCTCAAAACGTCCTATTTCTGAAGTATTGGAAAAAAAACCTGGACATGTTTTTCTAAAACTGAAGTATTACTGTGCCATGCACTTAAACACCGTGGTATTAGAATAATTCTGTTCTAAAAAAAAACTTTGGTGCCAAAGATGTTTAACAGTAAAGCCAACAACGAGAACGTGGCAATTGCAATGTATTTCTGCATGGCTGGCTTGTAGGCAATTGCAATGTATTTCTGCCAACCATAAACCTACCGAACATTATATGGGGAATGTATCTAGTGGAGAATAACGCAGAAGAACTTAGACTCGAAATTCATTTTCAAAATGTAATCATCACATGCCAACTGGTGTACAAGTTCATTTTATTGCCCAGAGTTCGTCTCAAAACCAGTTTCTAGTTTATCGAAGTACTCAGAGGAGATTATTTTTGATAAATAAAGAACTTTATTGCCTTCACCATGGTTTTTGACTTATGGTGTCTAGACTAATTCGAATTTCGATATCATTCAAATTGCCAATTACAATAACCCTTGTCTATGAATCAACTCTTTTGAACTGTGATCTTTAGCTAAAACCGAACTTAATACCATAAAAGACAATAACGTTGAACACTCAATCCAATCCAAATAGGGCTTCCTCCTTCTGCTGCATCAGAAGCCAAACATTAGGTCACGAAGAATTAGAAGTAGTTCAACTAAAATGCTTCCATCCTCGCAAAAGTAAACGAAAATTACTCTGTATGTGTTCATATGAAAGTTCAGATTATTAGTCGATGGAGGAGCTACAAAAGATACTCACTTTGTTTTTTATTTACTTTGAGTTTCGGGTATAGTCAAACTCAAACTTTGACCAAGGTTGACTAAGAAGATAGGAAAAAATATCAACATCTATAATACCAAACATGTATAATATGAAATATAATTTATGATAATTCCAATCCTATAAATTTTACATTGTATATGTTGACATTTTTACATTAATATTTGATTAAACTTAATAAAATTTACCTTTAGCTAAACTCAAAATAAAAACCAAAAGTACAAAGAAGAGAAGATTAAGCCTGACGAGCGCTTGTGTGTTGCGCGCCGATCTTCCAACTGAGATAGATCATACTCCCTCCGTATCAAAATATAAAACTGTCTAGTTACTTTTTCTACACACATGTATCTTGACATGTTTTAGTGCCAGGTTAATGTGAATGTTGACTAAAATATATTTAAAACATGTGTGCAGAAAACAGTTTTTTTGTCAAATAGTTAGAAAGTCTTATAATACAGTAACGCGAACAATTCGACTCCTCCGCACCGACATAACTGCAACAGCCTACCACGAACTGAACAAGCAGCTGGCCCAACGTGCTGGAAACCCGAAGCGGTTGCAGCGCGCTGACCCGATCCTTCACAAATCGCGCAGCAACCAGAGAGAGATTATCATCTGAGCAGCGACTGTGGCGGGGACGACGACCATGAGAGGAAGGGCGAAGCTGCTAGGGGCGCTGCTGCTGATGCTGCTCTTCGTGGCTGCGCACTTCCAGGTCGCCCGCAGCGCCGGTGGTGGCGGAGGCGGAGGCGGTGGGAGGGGAGGAGGAGGCGGCGGCGGTGGGAGGGGCGGCGGAGGGTCGGGGAGCGGCGGGAAAGGTGAAGGCGGCGCGGTCCGCGGCGGGACAAGTGGCGGCTCTGGCCGTCCGGCTACGGGTGTGAGTACCACCGTCGTGGGCGGCAACACTGCGGGCGCCGCGGCGGCGTCGCAAGGAAACTACGGGACGGGATCACGACGAAAGAACGCCGCTGGTGAGCCGCATTGCCGCGGCGCCTGGATGGCGTCCGGTACCGCTGCTGGCGTTGCGGCTGTCGCGCTCGTGTGGCGGTGATCGTGTACCTGGGTCTGGGTGGGCGCCAAGACGGAGTAGTTGTAGTCATCACATAGTTACTCGATTTCAAACCATTTTTCCACGCGTTTGCATTCTTTTTATCGATATTTTTTTATATGAACTGTGACGCATCGCCGAAATTTCTTCTTTAAGCCAAAAAAAATCCGGCTTATCGACCGAATTGATGACATCCGTTGAACTTTTGTCCAGTTAGACGATTTTTAATGGAAGTCGTCTTAGGATTTGAGTCTACGCATCAGTACCACGAAAAGGCCTGTGTCGTGTTCTTCCTGAACTCCGTGTTCTTTTTTTTTTCCGCCAACAGCTGCTCTCTGTTACTCTGTTGTTGAGCGCATGTACGCGAGCGCGTATTTCAGCCTGTTTCAACCACCCAAAAACTGTAGCTGTACGCGTCGATGAACACGTCTAGCAGAGTCGGGAAGAGAAGATGACCCATAGAAAATTTGGAGAGCGAAGACCACCCAAAGTACCAAATTGACTCGACTAAAATTGGCCACAATTTCTCGCCTCCTTCCCCTCCCTCTCCGTCCACCATTCCATATAAACCACCGCACTGGGAACTTGGGAAGGCACGAGAGGATCAGCCACAGAAGAACAGATGGTCCATCATCAACGACGTCGCGAAGCCTGCAGGGAAGAGACGGCAATGAGAGGAAACACGAGGCTGCTGCCCTGCGCGCTGTTCTTGGTTCTGCTATGCGTGGCCACGCACTTCCAGGGCGCCTGCTGCCGCGGCGGAGGGGGCGGCGGGGGGAGGGGCGGAGGCGGAAGGGGTGGAGTAGGGAGGAGCACCGGCGGGGGTACGGCTGGGTCGCACGGGCGCAGTGCCGCGGACGAACCACGTGCTCGCGGCGTCTGGAGGGTCTCCGGCGCCGCCGCCGCCCTCGCGGTCGCGCTGCTCGTTTGGTGAACTTTGGTGGTAGTTCATGTGTGGGTGCATCTCGTCTGTAGATATCGGTGCTTTGTATATGAGCTTGCAAATGTAAGCTACAGTATGTGATTGTTCGACGACTCTCGTCAGTTCTAGGTAGCTGTTTTTTCACTGTACATAAATTTAAGCAGTTGATAGTGGATCAAGCTGGCCATATGGGCCGTCGTGTGCCGTTCAGGGACACGGATTTGAAAGGGCTAGGCTGGCCTTCAGCCCGCCACAGGCTAAGGCCCATCATCAAAGTGAGGTCTTAAGGCTAGCCCGGAACAGCCGTTTTATATATTTCTATATTTTAGATGTTTCTGTAAAACCCTAAAAAATGTTTATGTAATGTTTTTTTAGCAAGATACTATAAGGAAAAACACTACGGTATGGAATTTATATTTCTATGATTGTTTCTTACATTTTATATGTTTATGTATTTTTCGTGTTTTTATAGTAAGTCCAAAAACCCCGTGGGGCGGTTCTTTTAACTCGCGTGCCCCAGGCTTATCACTATTATCAGGCCTTCGAGCCACCATGCACGATCCGTCCAAAAAAGGGTCGGTAGTGTTGTGTCAGGTCAGACCAGTTTATTCACTGCATGGGCCGTGTTGTGTCGGTCAAACGTCCAGACCCAATAGTGGACAAGTGTAGTGTAACCGTCTACGACCTATAGCTGCCCTGCCCCATTGCGACCTTGTAACTAGATGTCGCTGAGGGCATTTAGGTGTGCGCCCGCCAAGACGAAAGTTTCAAATTTCTATATTTTTATATGTTTTTGTAGCAACACGTATGGAAAAAACCCTACGTTGTAGATTTTATATTTCTGTATTATTTTTATACTTTTTTGTATGTCTCTGTATTTTTCAAAGTTTTAAGAATTTTCTTTATGTATAATAAAACAGAAGGCCAAAAAACACGCGGATGGGCCTTTTTAACTTGCGTGTCCCATACTTATGACTATGTTTTAGGCCTTCGAGCGGCATGGCATGACCTGTTTATAAAAGGGTCGGCACGGGTTATACCGAGTCAGACCATTTTATTCAGGGAAAAGAGTCGTGTCGTGTGACGTCTCGGTCCAACGCTAGCCCCATTCAGGAAAAAAAAATGTAGTGTAACAATGTGGGACCCTAAGACCCTAGCGCTGTCATCTCACTTGTAAAACGAAATAAAATGATGGGTGCAAAACAAACTCTAAGATTTCATTCACTCTCAACAAACAAGTTTTGAGTGAAACCTACAAAGAGTCTATAAAAAGTACTCTATTGAGTAAATTTCCTTCACGAATCCATCCACAAAGCCACACCATGTTATAATGGACAGTGTAGATCGAATTTTCCACAGTGTAGATCGAATTTTCCATGATTTTTTCTTTCTTTCTAGGAGTATATAACTGTATATATATATGTAGTAGAGACGGAGATGGGAGATATATTTGGCCGCCACCGCCTCCCATAAATCCTCCTTTGTCCGTCTCCAATACTCGAACTGATACGACTCGAACTGATACGCCCGGCGATCGTCAAGATCCATCCAAGAAAATCCACTCCAACTAAAAATCCAGTCCAGACGAAACTACCTCGGATGGATCCGATTCATGCTCCAAGTGCGGAAATTCCGCTAGGTTCGATGGTTTCGCCCCGGGTCGACGGCGCCGCCGAACTACCGAAGTGCTGCCCTCGCTAGCAAGCCCTTGGTCGCCGAATCCACCAACGCCAGCACCGCTGCACCGCCATCTACCACTTCAAAGACCCGGACGATTCTCGCGAGATGTCCATTCAGGTCACCTTGCTCGTCGCCCGCCCACCTGTCGTCTCCTACCGTCCTACGTCCACGTCTGGTGGTCCGCCGGTACCTGTTTAACCGACGAACCCTGCATTCAGTCCACTCACGGCGGGCTCATCCTCCTCAGCCTGCCCATACGCACGAAGACATGTCCTTTCCCCGAATACTATTACTACATCTACCACCCCGGCTGCGGCCACGGCGGCGCTGACGCTCCGTCGCTCAAACCGGTCTCGCCAGTCGTGGACGGGCGATTGGTCGGCGAACACTGTGCGGTAGGCCTCCTGTCACATGGCGACGGCGAAGGCTTCTATGTCGCGGTATTATCCCCGCAGGGAAAGGAGAGTTCGAGCTATGTCTGTTCTGCTCCAAGATGGAGACTTGGACCACCAAGAAGCCACGCTTGTTACTGGAGGACGAAGACGCCTTAGACGCCGATTTTATGCCAAATAAGGTCATCGCCGTTGGCGGCGGTGTCGTGGCGTTCGTCGACTTGTCGGATGGCATCCTCATCGGCGATGTCCACGAAGGTAGCCCTGAGTTCCGCTACATCCCGCCCCCCCCCCCCCCCCCCCCCCCCCCCCAGAATTCCCCCCCACCGTGGACCAGCGACCGCTTGCAACCTCGCGACGTTACCGTCGGCATGTCCGGCGACACCATCCGCATCAAGTTCGTTGAGCTGCTTTGTCCTGTCAACGTGGCGGCTTGGGTTGCTATCACGTGGACTACTACCATTACAGCTACAAGCCCTTGGCACCAGCTCGAGGAGTGGGAGGACACGCACCCATACTCGAGGCTAGACAAATGTCGGTGGGTGATGGTGTGCTTCCTGAGGGTTTGGAGCTTCACGGCACACCAATTTTGGTTTTCTCTTCGTTGACATGCCGATGTTGAGCCTACACGAAGACAACATCGTCTGCTTCTTGGTCAAGCACCGTTTCTTATTTGAGGGGCAAGCTTGGGTGATTGTTGTCGACATGGTGACGATGAAGCTACTAGGAGTCCATCCTCTTCCAATGGGGAGATTCCCAACACTATTCTACAGCACAATCTCCAGCCATCTCGATATAAGTGTCATAGCTTAGTTATTTTCTACTCCCTTTGTTTTTTAATATAAAACTGTTTATCTAACTCAGCTGCACCCAAATAAGTGTACATACATAATAAAATCTACAAACATGTTGACACATTTGAATATGGACAAAAGCTAAAATATTTTTTATTTATAAGCGGAGGGAGTATTAGCTCTAAATTACTCGAGCATGGTCGTTGTAAGGGTTATTCGTAGTTTAATACGGCTTCAATCTGCTCGTTATTAGTTCACCCTTTTTACATCAGGTTCCGAGCCTCGTTTAACTACTTGTCCTAGTTACAGATGGGAGCTTCGGTGGAAATACATAATCATATGCATCGGTTCTGATTTAATAAAGATGTGTATGGAACAGTTAACAGCCAGATGTTTTGCTTTTTTATGAGATTTTTTTTTAGAAAAGGGGCAGCCCCAGCATCTGCATCGAAATGATGCATACGGCCTTTATTAATGCTTTTTTATGAGATGTTCTTTTATTTTCCATTTTCTTTCTTTCAAGACCAAGTACAAATCATGCATGTGTTTTCAGTTTATTACCGAACACCATGGTAACTTGCAAGGCATATTGAAGCACAAAAAAATAGTAAATAACTTGCTAAATTAACCTTCTAGAAATCTCTACTATGTAATATCGTTAAAGGTGGTGATGATGGTAGGTCATAGTTGGGCCTCTTTTTCTAAAACGTGTTTTGCAACTAGCAGATCTATCCGACTCGAGTCTCAAGAGTCAGGATCGGCGATCGTAAATTTGGCTCAGATCAACTTCGGCCCATCCACTATCAGACCGGCCACGAGACCGTGTCCTACTCAAATCACTTGACGAGAAAACAACTAGAGGCTTTTAAATATGGAGCGATGGATTGCCTTGCATCAAATCAAATCGAGCAAGCTAACGATCGGAATCGAGCGTTCGAGCTGGGATTTACGAGAGATCAAGCAAAACCATGGCGGCAACCACAACGGACAGAAGCAAAAGCTGACGAGGTCGCCACTAGCACCCACCCCTCTCATTTCCGTCTACATCTTCCGCCACCGCCGGGAGTCCACGCCGGCATCCCAAAGCCTATACAATTCTTAGCGGGTTGGAATAGTATACGCCTACAGGCTACTTCAAACAATCAATCAAGTCCATGTGCGTCTATAGCTGCTAGGAGATCGATATAGCTAGCTTCATGAGCCCCCACGGCATGACAATTGATTACTGGAAGTGATAGTCGCGGCGCTTCCCCACGTCGCTGGCATGTCGGCGGCCGGAGTGGCGCCTGACCTGGTGAAAAACTCGGTGTCTATGGTTACTGACGCCGTCCGACAGAGAATTTTATGTGTTCCGTCCAATTATGTGCTACTTTTTCGCTACTTCTAAGTTGGGTCAATGCCCCTTGCCGCGGCGGTCGGCGACAAGGACGAAAAGTTCATCAGGTGGAACACCAAGCCAACAGACTACACCTCTAGATGAGGAGCGGTGTTTAGATTTCCACTCCGTGGTTGTGCACTGTTCTCCTATGATTTCTATACTGATTCCAGCCAGCGTGCCATGTTTCTACCAGAGTGCACACAATTAAAAGAAAACGGTACCCGGATTGGTACAGTGCCTGGGTTAAACCAATTCAGATGATTCAAGCACGACATGGCTTGATGCTTATAACTGACCTACTATATTTTTAATCAGGCAATGAGAATATTGAACAATCGGCAGTGTATTTGAAGATAAAAATAAAAAGCATATTTTAGGTCTCCAGGTAATACTCATTTTGGATAAATCTTGATGTATGAATTTCAATTGTCGACTTGCTAGATTTGATTACTTCCAAAATATATGCTTGTGAAGACAGCACAATCTGTTTTGATACAGCTAGCGCTACATAACCCAATCAACATCTCGACTGAATTTCCCATCAAGCCGCCTTGTTTATTCACGTCGGCTTAGTATAGTACATTTATAAAGCGGGGCGAAAGCCTGTTTCGAGGAGGCTTAGTATAGTACACACGTCCCAAATTCATAGCACAATAGTTCCCTACAAGAAGGAAACATACACGACATTTGCATGCTTGAAGAAACCTAAGGAAAATACTGATAATTACATCTTAATTCTTTGGTTTTTAACGCTCTAGAGGAAAAGTATATATTTATAATTCATATTTGATTTTCCTGTTGCAACGCACGGGCATTTTGCTAGTTATATTAATATGTTTATCTTATAATACACTAGAAACCGCTATTGGACATTGGTTAGATCATAGACTTTAGAGATCTTTCCCATACATACATCTAGACTATACCTATTATACAATGGTAAATGATAATTAAATAAGTAACTTAAGTTATGAAACACAAATCAAATTTATCCTAACATGAGAGTAATTGATACATTAGAACCATATACCAAATAACATTACAAGTAATTTAGATTTTCGAGATCTTTGCCATACATGCATGCATGCGTACATATGTATAGACCATACTATTAATTATGCAATCGTCAAATGATAATCCAAGAAGGAAACCTATGTTATTAACAAAATTTAAAGTTATCCCAACATGAGAGTATTAAAATTCAAAAAAAAAACATGAGAGTATTTTAATCCGTATACCAAATAACACTACGAGTAATTTAGTAACATTTGTAGATATTCTGTAAAGTGAAACATATAACTAACATAAAATTATGCTAGTTAAAAGTGTACAATCATAAAATTAATTCCTATGGAAGTATAAATTTTAGTATAAATTGTATTGTTCTTACATCTCTCTTTGTCTCAACATTGATTAAACTGGCCATCATCGGTGGTATTATTGGGTAATATTCGTCCTGCAAATGGGTGGAAGTAACCGGCGATGAGGAATAAGATCTTTGCGTGGCTCCATGTCCTACCTTTAGCATAGAGGAAATAGTTGTTGATGACAACTCTCTATTCCCACGCTCGGGTGGGGCTCCCATGTTTCGTACGACCACGGCGACCGAAGGCAGCCAAGGACGGAAAGCTCAGTCCTCTCTCTCGGCAAGAAAATAAACGAAGGGACCTGAGCGGGGTAGCAAGGAGGGAGGAACAAGTTAGGAAAAGCATGAAGGTGGTTATAGTGGGGAGTAAAAATGTCCTTGTGAATAGTTATTTGTATTTTTTCTCCATGTGTATTTTTTAATTTGGCTCTGAAATCGTAGGGTTGTAAACACTTATCTTGCAAATACTCTTAAATTGATTTCAAAAGTTTTAGAAACTTGTAAATATCAATTTAAGAAATGGTATCACTTGATATACTCCCCAAATCGTGCCATGGAATTAGGTCGGAGAAAATGTCGGCAAATTTCTTTTAAGACTTACTGAGTGGTTATTAGGTGATACTAGACAAAATAAGGTAGCATCATACCCCATCAATCGCAGCTGCATGGGACCAGTGTCCTGAATTTTTTCCGAGTGTAACCTCCTTGCCAAGTACCACATAACTTGTTCGCCAAGTGGGACGTAATTCGTTTGCCAGTGTACTATATGAGACACACAACAATAACTCTTCCGATAAAAGACACTGGTCAAACCGCCGGATTGTAGTTCATTCCTACCTTTGCTTGTACAAATTTACAGCGAACAATCCTTTCGACACATGACCACGACTGATCATGTATTTAAAACAATGAAAAGTTCACTTTTAGATCTCTAAAAATTCTGGAAAAGCATAAGGGTACATAAACATGTCCAGTATGTACAAGGAAATTTGCATCGAAATATATTTTCATACGTGATCTGCACAAAAAGATATATGTCGAAAGAAACAATGTGTATCTTTTTTGCCTTTTTAGATCCACAATTTTATTATTTTTGTGTAGTCTACAATACAAAGCATTATCTTACCCAATTTTGCAGGTGCGTATATATTCATATCAATTTGTCTTAGATTTTGAATCCCAAGATCGAGTTATCTCGGTATTTAAAAAAAATGAAAGTATTATACCACTTTTCATGCGGCATATCCAAGACCAAGACTGCCTGAACCATATGGTTGCCATTTCACGGGTCGTTGGACAAAAAATAAAGATAAGAAAAATATCCTAGCACAAGATAAGCCTGAGGAGTTGCCTGGCTCTGCTGTTATACGTGAATCGTTTGAATCTAAACGCACCGACATATCGGTACCAGCCTACGTCTTCTTTTTTTTTTTTTTTTGAGAAACAGCCTACGTCTTGATCCCAAAAAGTTCAGTATGCCATCAACAGGCTAGAGCCCGATCTGCAATCTGCCATAAACCCCAAGTTTGCGGCACAGTGCCAGTTCAATTCCCGGCAAACAGAGTTGCCGACCCCCGCGTTCTCCGCCCTACATAACAAGAAGGGAGACGACCATGGGAGTCCGGGCGAAGCTGCTAGGCGCACTGCTGCTGGTGCTGCCCTGCGTGTCCTCGTGCTTCCAGGGCGCCAGCTGCGCCGGTGGTTCCTTCGGCGGCGGAGGCGGTGGGAGGGGAGGAGGCGGAGGCTTCTCCGGTGGAGGGGGCGGCGGTGGTGCGAGAGGAGGAGGCTCTGGAGGGGGCGGCGGGAGGAGCACCGGCGGGTCAGGAAGCGGTTCCGGGAGCGGCGGAAGGAGCTCTGGCGGGTCCAGATCAAGCGGAGGGTACGGCCGACCGGCGGCAGGCATGGCCGCCGGTGCTGCGGCCGTTGGCGCCACCACTGCGGCTGCATACGACTACTACGACTACGACTACGACTACGAGGGATCGCAAGGAACAAGTGCCGCCGGTGACCCGCGTGTCCGCGGCGTCTGGACCGCGTCCGCTGCTCTTGCGGCGGCCGCGCTCGTGTGGGGCTGATTTCTGCCCTGCGCGCGCCACAATCAATATCTATGCATAGTAGACAAAGTAGAATAGCTTATTGGATCTCTAGATTTGTGTCAATAGTTATCAGTTCTTGCTTAGGTCAGCTCAACTGCTCAAGCACCAAGATTAGCTACTTTATTTTCAGTTACTTCTTCTCGTTTCTGCAAACTTTTTCAAGCCAGGAAGGAAAGATGAGTTGATGGTTTCTTGCACTTCACCATGATTCTCTTTTTGATTTTCTTTATGAATCTCCGGGCTGCGCAAAGCACCAGGGATTCAGGCAGAACAATCGACATGGGACCAATAGTGCCTCTCCCGCGCACCGGAGTTTCTCTTGATATTCGTCTGTCGAACGTTGAGTGTACGCATATCGCCTTCAAGAACTGCTTGCTACGTACACTCAAGATCTGTAAACATCAGGGGAATACGTGTACGTGTAAAGCTACGCAATCGGAAGAACAGGTTACAGGTCTCTCCAAATATTGGAACACTCGATAGATAAGAAACTGTGTTACAGCTTCGCTCGTGTGTACAATTGGTGTGTCCTGCACCCATGTATTCCACGTCTTCTACAAAACTTCAGTGCTTGATTTTGCGGATCGACTTTGCTAGTTTGCTTCTGCTAATTATAATAAAAAAAAGGAGTGTCTATTTGTCAGTCGACTGTTTTTAATTTCGCTGTCAGTCGCATTTTTAAACCAATCATTCGTTGACACGTGCACACTGTGACCCACTCCAAGAAATCCCCGCGCAACGCGAGCGAGGCCGTGACACTACTGGCTGTTTTCCCCTTAACAGGCCCTGTGCGCAAACCCGACCCGATCCCAAGTGCTGAGCAGCCTCTCTACACGCGTCACCAAAAGGCCTCGTGCCGGTGAGGCCCAGCCGAGGCCAACCTGCTTCTCTGAAAAAACTGTCTCGCTTTCAAAAAAAAGTACTACCAGCTTCTTCTCTAATGTTTCAGGGACAGCTGAGCTTGATTCAACAAGCTGGATGTACATACAAGGAAAAGAATTTCCACTGGGCACGCAGTAATCCTACGCCCACATGTAATTTTCAGAAGAAAAAAATGATCTACATATGCAGAAAATAGCCCTGTGAAGGTTCTTGCAATGTTTTAGATGAAACAAAAAAAGACAATAAACAGATGTCGACACTTCACAGATATCACGAGACATGTCAAAACTGAAACTGATAAAGTTGTCTTTGTTCACAACATAAACTCTTAAAGAAAAAATTATGACTAAATCATATCTTCTCTGATAAGAACAGTAGCACAATTTCGAGTTCACATACATATATAAACCATCGAAACCACTGGATAAAGAAGATGGCGAACAGCAAGCGGAGCAGCGTTGAAGCAAGATCCACACCGAGTACGTCACAATGTGGGAGGGTTTTACCAAAATACAACCAACTGATAAAACATGTAGGAGGTTCTACATTACGACAAGCTGACATCGAATAACTCCCAAGCAAAAGGTCTAGAGAACATCGAAAGGGATGACCAGATGGTCGTCGTTGTCTTTGTGGGAGAGGATCAGCACATCAGACCCATGGCCTATCTGGTGCTTTAGTTGCAAATTGCAGCCATCCAGCCGTGAAAAGCAGATCATTCCATCTTTGCAAGTGTAGTTTGATGCTTGATAGGCGTTCCAATCATATCCATAAATGAGAAATGCATTTCCCGCCTCAGATATGTTGAGAATAGATGCAATCTCTTTTGGATCTGTTGCAGGCAATAAAAACAACATGAATAACACGACAGAAAAATAAGAAAGATTCCTCCTGACAACTAGACAAAGAATTGCACTCGGCTTACCAGTCCATTGTGTGCAACATCTAAAACTGTTATGGTGTGGACAAAAAACATGTCCTAGACCAAGACCTCATGTGAGGTCACAATTTCATCCTAGCAGTCTGACCATGAGTGAGTGTAAGTCCTCTTGAAAACACAACATAAATGGCGGTATCCTCAAAAACATGAGCTTCTATACATTTAGAATATACCAAAAAAGAAAATGAGTCATACACTAAAGGTTCAGGCAGAGAAACCACTGAGAGAGAGAGAGAGCGAGAGAGACGGTCGATTTCAGGAGAGAGAGAGAGGTCCAGAGAAAGAGCCAATGAAAAGAGATATAACCCTATGAATGATAAAAGAGATACAACCCTAGAAACATAGAGAGAGCCAAGAAACAGATAAAACCCTAGAATCTAGATAAACATAGAGAGAGAGAGAGAGATTGAGAGATACTATAGAGAAAGAGAGAAGAGATTGAGAGAGAGAAGCTAGAAATAATATCTAGAGAGAGAGAGTGAATCTAAATAATAGGGATAGAGAAATAAAATAAATATAGAGAGAGATTGAGAGACACTGAATCTAAAATATATAGAGAGAGACTGAATTCAGAGAGAGATAGAGAGGCCAGAAATAGAGATAGAGAGAGAGCACTAATAGATATTGAGAGAGAGGAAGAACAACAGAGAGAGAGAGAGAGAGCCAAGAAACAGAGAACCATACAATCTAGAGAGACAGAGAGAGAGAGGAAGAGAGAGAGAGAGAGAGAGAGAGAGAGAGAGAGAGTCAGAGATAAAAAGAGAAAAAAGACAACCTAATGGTACTGATAAAAAACCCGAAATAATATACAACCTAAGAAAAAGACAACCTAAATAATATACATAGACATAAAATGACAGAGAGACAAAAAAGAGAGAATGAGAAACAGGCAAGGAAAAAAGAGAGAGAGACATAGCCAGGAAAAGAGAGAGAGAAAGCAAAGAGAGAAGAGAGACATAAACTAGAGAGAGGTTGATTCAAAGAGAGAGCCAAGAAACAGAGATATAACCCTATGACTAATGAAAGAGATACATCCCTAGAAACATAGAGAGAGCCAAGAGACAGATAAAATCCTAGAATCTAGAGACAGATAGAGAGAGAGAGCCAAGGAACAGAGAAAACACTAGAAACTAGAGAGAGAAAGGGAGAGCGAGCCGGAAATTGAGAGAGAGAGAGAGAAAGACTGAAAAATAATCAAGCTAATCTTTATAAAAAAGTATATGGATATTCCAAAAAAATAAAGTTTTCTGATTTATAAAATTTGTAGGATGCTCTTCATACATACAAGAATGCGAGCAAAAACCTAGACACATTAAAATGCAATTACATGTTCTTCCAGATAATTTACTAACTCAAATGATACTATCTGTAGTTACCAATAAAAATTATAGATCAACTAACAACATAGAATCATTTTGCGCAAAAAATGCAGGAGAGTGGTTTTTCATACACATGATTCATGCAACGGAAAAATATGACACAACATATTCATCACCAAGTGCTTTATGTTCGATACAGATATTTAGTTTCCACTGGATGCGTGGAAAAATAGACTAAGAATGATTACTAAGTAGTAAATTTAAAATGTTGATTGAGGTGCAGCTGAGAATGAATTTTCTTCAGGTTACTTAGAAAAAAGGTTGGCCAAGTCCAACAAAATACCGATATCTACATACAGGTGTTACTTCTGGTTATATACGCTACGCAATCCTGTTAATTTTTTCCAACCAATAAAATTAATTGAGAAAAAAATGATTTAATTACTATTATGGAGGAGAATGCCAACTTACTACTGACCGGAAGTAGCAATGGACCACGCGTGACTTGGGACGATGATCCAATGAGCGAAAAGCTTGTTTGAGAATATGGAGCTGGATGAAGTGTGCTTCTGGCCTTGCTTCAAACCAGAAAAGGAGGAACATACATAGCAAATTAATATAAAAGAGTGTAATATCTTTGCGACAGATGAATGATACCAACAAGGCCCATATCAAGTTTATCACCTCTGTAATCAGTGGGTATGCATTGGCATCTACGCACAAACAAAAATGCAGAGTATTCAACGCATATACAATGAAAAAAAGCCCAAAGACAAAAAGATGAACAAACAACAACTACACAAGCTAGCTATGGAGTGGTGTCTGTCTTCTGCATTGATCGGAGCTGTGTTAATTCATTAAGCAAATCAGGAGCAGACGTTGTGTGGTGTTGATCGACATAGGTCGCCCCAAAACAGTTCGATTGGTGCCGACATTTCTTAGTTGTAATATTCTGATTTCAAAATCTACTGCTCCTATGGGTGCAATATTTTAAGCTCTCAAAAACCTATCTGACATTTTTGTTTTGGGAGCTAGCTAGCCAACCGCATGCATGAAAATAGAAATTAGTCCAGGGATTATTGATGTAATCATGACAGTAGCTCCTCCTTAGTTTACATTTTCCTAGCCAACTGATACAACACTGATAGAAAACATACCACATATAAATCCTCGAAAAAACAAGCCGTGAGCATCTGCCCTGTGAGAGCAACAAAATAAACTCTAGCCAACACACATCAAACAGCAAATAAACTGAGCCTAGCACTAGCAAAAATTTGGGGATTTAGACACTACATAGCAGATCCTCACTGCAACCTCGGCTGCGGACAAAGCTACTCGCTCGCCTCCACGAGGGAGAGCTGAGCAAGGACAGAAACAAAAACCGCCACTGAATGCCGCTGCATTCTCGGTGATACATCCGCCTCCCGCCGCATACATCCGCCTCCCGAAGACTTAAGAAAATCGAACCCCCAACACCACGAATGCAGAAACTGACGAGGGAGATCTGCCGAGGTCAGAACAACAACGCTCCCGCCCGACGACGACCGCTCCAATCTTTCCCAACCACCTACCAGGCTACCATCCCGCAAATGCATCCGCCTCCCGCGACCAAATGCATGGAACACAAACAAAAACGACGAAACAAAACTGAGGACGAAGCTGAGCTTGCCCGAGGGAGTACCCGTCCTGCCACCGGAGATGCCTCCACCCTCCGCGGATCTCCGCCATGGCGATTGGCGAGGCAGCGGACGCCGGCGAAGAGGATTTTCGCTCCTCTGTTCCGCCGCGCAGGTCAACGTCCCACAGGCCACCGCACAAAAAAGTACTCCGTAAAAGAAATAAAAGGATACGGGCCGGAAACCACAAGCCCACACGTATCCAGACCCGTTAGCACCCGACCTGCTAGCTGAAAGAGACACACACGCGACAGCGTGGAGGAGCGGGCGCGAATCTTGGTGCGCATCACACGGCCCAAAAAACGACTGACACCGGAATAATAAACAGTCGACTGCAACAGAGCAAAAACCTAAAAAAATCCTCCAATTATTACATAATCTAGGACGCACATGTTGTGTAAGTCAAGATCTGCATGTAATTCTGAACACGTACGGATCATGGATAATTATAGTCAAACAGCATTAGGTTTGCCTTGACAAAACAAATCTAGTAAGCTGCAAGCTTGAGTAGAAGACGATGTCCCTGGTCCGTTGAATGTATAACTGACGCCGCCTCTCTCGTTCTCCACTTCCACATAACGCGCAACAAACCAGCCCGAGAGATACGTATCCATCCGATCACCAACGGACGAGGGAGCCAGGCGGCACGAGGATCAGGATCACAATGAGAGGCGGGACGTTGACGACGAAGCGGCTCTTGGCGATGCTGCTGACGCTGCTCTGCGTGGCGGCGCAGTTCCAATGCATTGTCTGCCCCGGTGCCGGCGGGAGGGGTGGAGGCGGCGCCGGCGAAGGCGAAGGTGAGGGCGCAGGTACTGGCGGGTCGGGAAGTGAGGAGGGCGAAGGTGCGTCGTCGTCGTACGGCTGGTCGAGTAGCACGGTCAGTAGTACCGGCGCCACGGCAGGGCCACGCATGGTGGTTCCGAACGCCGCCGTGGGATTGCGAGGACGCGGCGTCTGGAAGGTATCTGGCGCCGTCGCCGCTGTCGCGTCCGCGGCGCTCGCGTGGCCCTGAATCCCTGATGGTACGTACGTACAGTGCCTAGCTGGTGGAAATGGTTTATTGGATCGGTTGATTTGTATGTTGTGTTTCAGTCATTCAGATGTTTCAGAATTCAGAAAACATATATAATTGCAAACATATGCATGTGGGATGTTACCAGTAATGCATAATATGAGGTTTCATCTTCTAGACTTCTACTATCCCTTCTGTTCATTGTCTGCCTGACACGGTTTGACCCCTGCTCCACCGCTCTCGCGACCTCCCCCACCCTAACCCTAGCCGCCGCCGGCCGCCCCCCGCCGCCTCTCCCTCTCCCTCCCCCTCTCCTCCCCCTCCCTCGCGCGGCCGCGCCGCCCCCGCGGCGGCCGGCCGCGGCCTCGGCCTCTCCCCGCCCGCGACCCTCCGTCGCCTCCCCTGTCGCCGCCGTCGGCAGAGGCCGCCGGGCGTGGCCCGGCCGGCGCCGGCGGCGGCGGCCTGTCCTTCCCCGCGCTTGGAGGTGGAGGCGGGGCTCCAATTCCTAGCGGCGGTGCTCCTCGGTGGCCTTCGGTCCGGTCTCGGCCGGGAGGCGGCGGAACGGCGACGACGCTCGTGGGACTGCAGGGCAGAGCAGTGCCGCCGGCGACGGCGAGCTGCAGGGAGGCCCGGCTCGCTCGCGAGCACGGCCATGCCCAGCCATGGTGGCCCGCACGGGACCTCGGCCCAGTTCGGGCCCTGTTGATCCAGATCGGGCCCTGGCCCAGGCGGGGCCCTATGGGCCTATCTGGATCGGGTTGGGTAAGCCTCCTCCGCAGCGCGTTCGGCAGTGGCTGGTAAGGTAGGCGGTGCAGGCAGTAGAGATGGCGGCCGGCCTGTTGCAGCGTGGCGACGGGCTTCACGGGTCCGTTCTGGACCCGGCCGGACCCTATTAGGATTGGTTTGCCCCCAAGGGGGCTTTACGGGCCAGGCGGGCTCGGCCGGATCTAACGGGGACTGGTATGCTCTGTAGTCGCGTCCGGTCGACTACCGTCTTCGACGGTGGAGGTAGTTCCCTCCCGCGCGGCCGCGATCTCTACTTTTCCCGGTATTAGCTTTCTCTGCCTTCGTACTGCTGGTGTCGTGACGGTTGATTCGGGGAGACGACGATGATGACTTGGTAGCTGTGGTGGCGCATGTTGGCGGGTGGTGAGTTTGGTGGCGGCGAGGCCTCGTCCTCGCGGGCTCCTGTGCATCGGATCATTCGGGATTGCGGACATGGTTATTCGGGAGAAATCCTTGTTGGCTTGGCCGACACCGACGCGGTGCCATCTTTGGGTGGCATCTTCCTTCCTGAAGGGCGTCGTGGCTATCTGTGTCCGTCTCCCTGAGTGTGCCGGGGGAAACCCTAGGACCAGTTTGCTGGTCCGGGCGGCAATATCTCCCTTCTTGAAGGGGCTGCTTGGTACTCGATGATTCGACGCAAGGAGCGTGGTGGTACTTCTTCGGAGAGGGCGCAACAGTTGCGGGTCATCGTAGTTTAGTCGATCCACCTTTGTCACCATTTCTTTATGTTTTTTCTTTTTTTGGGCGTTTGTGTGTGTTTGCTGCTGCCCCAGCTTGTGTGGTGTCGAGTTTGTATCAGCGGTTGTTTGTGGGTCGGTGCTTTATTTATAAAGCTGGGCGAAAGCCTGTTTCGTGGTGATTGTCTGCCTGACACTAACAAAAATAATTCTGCTACTGTGCTACGAGAGGACGGACTCAGGGCTGGTCCTTAGATTTTTGGGGGCGCGAGGCCAAATTAGAACCTGATGCCCTATGAAAACTTTGTTTTGCATGATCCTAATCTTCCGAATTAATCATGCTAGTTTGTTCGTCCACGACAAGTACCATCAGCTCATCTGGCTCTGTCGGAGTGCTCAAACTCCTCTATAGAGCACATACCGAGCTGAGGGGGGCTTGAATTTTCTAGACCCCGTGAGGTGTATTGTCCTAGTGTTACATTAGTGCTGTATTTCAAGAGGAATCGACGAAGGTGTTTGTCTCCGAGATAGGAGCAGCAGTACATCCCGATGCTTCCTAGTCCTAGGTTGTGAGTAGGTTTCAACAAGATTGCAAATGCAATTTTAACTAAGTGCAAAATATGTATGTATTACCTATGTACTATGTTGAGATGAACCTTTTTTAGAACAAAGACCGAAAAGGCCCAGCGATAAATTAATAGCGCCAGACGGCGAGTAAGATACACAGTGCTGAACCCAGCATACAACACAACCCCGCACACATATAAGGAATAGAAACTACTAGGCGATTACAGATGAACTCCAAAGAACACCACAAGGTGAGCGCCGACGAGCACCGCCACTGAACACAAAAGCTGCAGACACGTAATCACCGAAGATCACCGCCACCGTCCACACAGGTAGACAGGCTCACCAAACCCCTCAACGGGCCGCCGAGGAGACTAGGACGAAAAACCATCGCCACTGACCACAAAGTTGCAGCCAGGCTCAACAAGGGAGCCACAGAGAGACGCCAGTGAGATAAGGAGAGCCCCGACGAACACCGCCACTGACCACAGCAGCTGCAGATAGGCACCAGGTAGCTCCAAACAAGAAACGCCGATGTGCAAAGGAAGTTGTAGACTTTGCCAGAGAGAGCTCGGCGCGAGGATGCCACCGCAGCCAACACCTACCACCCTCCGGGAAGCAACCATCCGTGTACTCCAAAGCGGCGTCTTCAAGAAGATTACGACGCAAAAGCATCACCGTCGCCTGATCTGAGGATCTGAGGTTTTCACCCGGAGCACAAAGGAGGACCAAGAGAGCCACAACGACGCCTTCAGGAAAGGAACGGCGTCCGAGGACGTCGACGCCGCGGTCCGGGGAGATCCCGGGCATAAGTTTCCCTTTGGCATACAATCTAGGCCTCCCACACACGGGAAGTCGCATGTCAATCACCACGCCGCCCACACGGCCACGGTCACCGACCAGCACCAGAACCGCCAGCATGCCCGTCAACCGACGCGGTTCCCACCGTCCAGGGTCGCCACCCCGGCGTCCAAACTCCTCGCACCACCCAGCCAAGCAAGAAAAACGAGCACCACCGCGGCGGCCAGGACCCGAACCTGACCCCGGTAGACGGCCTCACCGGCAATCTCAGCCAAGCCACCACGCAGGACCCACGGGTCCGACCCGAGAGATTGGCTCAACATCAGCCCCATGGCTGCTGCCGACGCCAGATCTGGAGGGTGCGAGGTGAGCAGCAAAGAGATCGGTGAGGGAGGAGCAGCGAACCTGCAGCCACCGCGGCTGCACGGAGCAACCGCAACTGAGGAGGGCGGATGGGCTTGCTAGGGCCCGGGGCCCCTGCCCCGGCCCATGGCCGTAAAGCCAGAGCTCGTGCCCGCTGCCGAGCCCCCGTCCTCGTCTTCAAACGTCCCGGCGAAATCAGCGCGAGCCGCCGCCGTTCAGATCCGCCGCCACTTCGTCGGGGGACCGCACACGCGTGGAGTCCGCGCTCCACCAGCTAGCTGCGCGAGGAGGGGGCCTCGCCGCCGCCGTCTACCGCACGGGCCCAGCCCGGCGGCGACTGCCGGCGGCGGCGAGGGAAGAAGCAGGGGAGGGGTGGTGGTTGGGTAGGGTTCGCTATTCCGCCCGAGCCGCCCCAGGAGGAGCGACGCCTTGAGATGAACCTATCAATGAGTAAGCGCTATCCTTGCACGACTGAGTTCTTCTCATGCCTAATAGGAATGCAATCACATGAATGTTTGATTTTCTTGTTGGCAGAATGAATGTTTGATATTGTACGGTGCAACAACCACGATAGAAAAATTCAGTACTGCAATTAAGAGCACATTGGAATGCATTGTGAGCATCCCCTTCCCTATTGAAGTACCTTCATTATAAATTGTATAGATATTAGTCTTATCTTTCACGTTCCCAGTGTAGTGTTATTAGATGACCAAATTTTGGGAAGCCATTGCAACCACCTTCTCAAGTCTCATCGACAATGAAGGGCACATAAACGGACGTAAGCAACCATAACTTTGCAATTTACAAATGTCGACTAAAAAACATTGTATCGTCAATTGGTAAGAGCCCCACCTTTTCTCACTACCGGAAAATGAAAATGAACGAGTAGTAATTGTAGTCTCATAGGGATGTACAATCGCTCCATCAAAACAACTATATAGTCAGTCTTAACCTTGTAGTGTGTTGGTGGTGTGTTTATATGTGATTCGTTTTGTTCATTTGAGAGAACATGATGGTGTTGTGCTCTTATGTAAAGAGTTTGTCAGAGAAGTCGATAGGCTCTTCGAAGAAAATAATGTGTGGTCAGTTTTGTAGAGGTGTTCTGTCCCGATCGGTCCTGGTTTAGCATGCCATGGTATCTAGTTTTACCCTATGTGTTTATGACTATCTGTAGAAACCGATATTTCCCTCATGTTTGGCTTTAACAGTGACAATCGAATCAAGTGCTGGCTAGCGTTCCAATCCGATTCCAACAATACACTTCTTGGACTGAGTAAGGGATATGCTTCGCGCTACAAATTAGAACTCATTAAAGACCATTTCACACCATTTAGCTCAACAAAAGGAACGGGGAACCTCCAACAGAAAAGATTGGATTTAAAAAATACTTTTAACACGAATATGTTCACGCGCAATAGTCAACAAGTGTTAACGGTGTCCAGCTAAAACAACCTACTCTTCCTGAATATTTGGATCCTAAAACGAAGAAGTTTTTGTTGCTATCATATACTCCCTCCGTTCCAAATTATTTGACTTCCATTTGTCCACATGTGGATGTATCTATACGTGTAACATGTCTAGATACATCCATATGTGGACAAATGGAAGTCAATTAATTTGGAACGGAGGGAGTAATAGTCATCGGGCAATTTGGGGATTGCTAAACCACTTGCTCTCTTTGTTTGGCTTTCTCACTAGATATAGGACAATCTCTATGGATCCCAACAAGTGACCAATATTCGATTGAACTGCTAAGGATATCCGGTAAGTCAAAGTTTCCAGCATTGATTCCTTCTCACATGCTAGTTATTGGACAAAGACGGCCTCTAGCAACAAAACTTGCAGTTCTCCCATTGATAACGGTAATGTGCGGGAAAAAACCCCATAAGTAGTCACCAATAAAATTTAAGGTGAAGTTGGAGCTTCCAAGTTTTTTGGGAGTCCGTCGTAATTTATGTATGAACACTTGAGATAGGTTTCTGAATTGCATGTATTAAAGGACCAAGAGCAAGTCCAAATTATTCCTGCAATAGAACCGCAATTGAACAAATGTATTTATTTTTCAAGTGATTCATGTGGTTTCAATATCATTTCCATAGTCGAATTTCAAACTCTTTTGAAATAAGCACGAAATATGTCCAATATTGATCTTGTTTTGAAGATCTCCTCACCAATATCTAAAATATAAAAAATATCAAAATCATACATTTGGTTCAAAAGAAATAACCGATATAATATTGAGAATAAGATTAAAAATATTAACTTGGTGGATAGAATAACATGTACTCCATCCGTTTCCAAATTAATTGACACACATTTTGTCTATACATGGATGTATCTATACACAAAACAAGTGTAGATACATCCATATTTGGACAAATCCAAGTCAATTAAATTGGAACGAAGGGAGTACTAATTAATCTCTTGGGCTAACTTATTGTGAGACTGCATTTCATATATTGCTCACGTGGAATAAGTGAATGTGAGACGTCACCACGTGGTTGTCGTACGCGCTGAAGCCTATTATACGGCGTGCGTATGGGTGAGGATACAATATAGCGCGAGGAGAGTTCATCAAGGACGTTGGTTAGTTAAATGATGAGATATGGGCTGGGTGCGTCGCCCGGTTCTTCTGTAAATTTTGTACTTAGGTGGGACTTTTGCCGCGAGGCAGTTTAAAACTCCACAGATACTTTTTCATGCTATGTGCACTACAGAAACATTGTTTGGATGGTTTTGCAACATATATTCGCTGTTTGCAACATTTTTTTCAAGCAAACATATGTTGCATGTACAGGAAAAAAAGAGTAATGCTACAGCTAGGGACAGTTTTCTACGGAAATCAGCCTACGGACATACGTGGAGGAAAGGCACAGGTGTCAGGGTCAGCAACCCAGAAATCACAGTGGACGTGGAAGATTCAACCAATCACGCTAGGTCAATTCAGTCCGTAAGGCTAGGTCTGTAAGAATCATCCGTAAGTCTAGGATTTCCGGGGGAAAAATGCAGTGTTGGCGTTCATGTAATGTTATGTAATGTTGAAGAATGCGGGAATTTGAGAGCTACTCCCTCTGGTTTTCTTCTAGTTTAATAGGGGTGCATGATTTTGAGAATAATTTTGATCAATATAGTTAATGGGAAAAGCTACGGAGAGGCGCCGCACAACTCTCTCTCTCACAGCGGCGCAAAGCGAACCGTCCAATTCGATTATCCTCTCTCACGCAAATCACCTAAGAGCATCTCCAACAGCAGCGCTAAAAATGCCGCGCGCCCAAGAAACCGCCGATATGGCGCGCGCGCACCCGTTTCGGCGTCTCCAGCAGCCGCGCTAAAACTCCGCGCGCGGTAAAAAGGGGCCAGCACGCTGGCCCGAGCGGTACTCCTTGCGCTGAATTTGGGGCGGCCGCTCCAACGCGCGCGGTCGAAAAGATATTCCCGCGAATTGAACCAACCGCCGCCGGATCTGAATCCTCCACCCGCGCGCGCCTCCGTCCCCATCTTCGCCGACGACCATGGCGCGCGAATAGACCAGCCACCGGCGCTTCCGCCGCTCGTCCCCTGCGCGTCGCCGGCTGTACCGCTGGGCAGCTCGCCGCCGCGTCGATCTTGCCCCGCAGCGCCACCGACGCCAATCCGGTTCCGCCGCCTTCCGCCTCTACTCCGCACCGCGCAGTTCCTCCGGCGAGCTCCTTGGTCCAGCGCCTTCCTTGGAGGTCGTCGAACCTCCGCGCTCCTTGGTCCAGCGCCTTCCTTGGCGGTCGTCGAACCTCCGCGCGTGCAAGGTGTTTGACAAAATACTTGCAAGGTATGTTTGTTGTTCTCTAAATTTTTAGTTTGTAGATAGTTGAAATAACTAGTTTGTAGATAAATAACTAGTACAAATTCATGTTTGTAGATGAGTTCGTCTAGTGACGATTCATGTTTGTCCTCCGATGAAGAATTTGATGAAGAACTTGATATGCAAGAGGAGGAAAAAATGGCTATGATCCTTGCTATCCGTGCTAGGAAACGACCAAAGCACGGTGGTTTAGTCATGGGTCGCCTAAAATTGTGGAGGGAAAGGATGGGTGCTCATGAAAGATTGATGAGGCACTATTTTATCGAGCATCCCATCTACCCCGAGTCTTATTTCCGGCGTCGGTTTCGGATGAGCATTGACTTGTTTAAGAAAAGTGCAGAGGAACTGAGTAAACATGATCGGTTTTTCCAACAAAGGAGGAACGCCGCCGGTGAACTTGGGCATAGCACCTTTCAAAAGGTGACCGCCGCCTTGCGTATGTTGGCATACGGTATTCCGGCGGACCTAGTGGATGATCACTTGGCGATGGGCGAGAGTCAAGCCATCATGTGTGTCAAGCGCTTTGCAGTTGGCATTGTGCAAGTGTTTGGTACGGAATACTTGAGAGCCCCCAACGCAGCGGACACGGCTAGGCTTTTGGAGTTCAATGCTGCTCGAGGATTTCCAGGTATGCTTGGATCAATTGATTGCATGCATTGGAGTTGGAAGAATTGTCCTGCAGCATGGCATGGACAATTCCAGGGCCATAAGAAGGATTCCACCATAATTCTTGAAGCGGTGGCCGATCATGAGACTTGGATTTGGCTTGCTTTTTTCGGAATGCCCGGATCTCTCAATGATATTAATGTTCTTCATCGGTCACCACTCATGAATAAGATTGCAAAAGGAAAAACTTGTCCGGTGGAGTTTGTAGCAAATGGCCATACATACAACTATGGCTACTATCTTGCGGACGGCATCTACCCAAGGAGGCAAACATTTGTGAAACCGGTTCAGAGACCGGTAGGTAAGAAAATGCTTGACTTTCACAATGCTCAAGCGGCGGCTAGGAAAGATGTGGAGAGAGCATTTGGGATTTTGCAAGCCCAATTTGCAATTGTTAGAGGACCGGCTAGATTTTGGGATCAAGATATGCTTTGGTACATCATGAACGCATGTGTGATCATGCATAACATGATCATTGAGAATGAGCGCGGGCAAGATTTAGACTACACTCATTATGAGTTAATGGGTGTTCCCGTGCAACCGCGGAGGAGGGTTGAGAGGGTGGCACGCTTTGTTGCATCCTACCATGCCATTCGATGTAATGACACACATGATGATCTTCAAAAGGATCTTATCGAGGAGTGGTGGACATGGAATGGGCAACATTGAGTTGAATTTGTGTTTTTGTTTCATTTATTGTGTTGTGTAATGAACTATTTGTTCTATGCTTCCGGAACAACTATTTTTGTAATAAATAATTAAACTATTTATTGTTGATTTATTTCGTGTCGATTTGATTCGGTTTGTTTGCATGTTTGGTGTGAATGTTGTTTGCGCTGGGCGCGCGCGGTGGAATTTTTAGCGCCTCTGCTGGAGCTAGAAATTGTGCAGCCACGCCGCGCTAACTATAGCGCGTCTGCTAAAGCAAAACAGACGCTGTGCGCGCTAAATCGTAAATCTGGCGCTGCAAAAAAAATATAGCGCGCCGACGCATAGCGCTGCTGTTGGAGATGCTCTAACCTTATCCCCTCACCGTCCGCAGAAGCCAGACATTCAATCCCCTCTCTCTCGTCGAGTTCCAATCTTCCAGATCGGAGGTTCCGTGAGGACGCGTAGTCCGCCATCAGGTGTGGACGCTGCGCGGAGCAGCCTCGTGCCGGGAGGTCAAGGCAACCGCGGGAGAGCAGCATCACGCTGTGAGGTGTGAGCCTCCTCGAAGGCAGCTAGGCAAGGACATCCTACCTCGTCGGGGAGGGGACAAGAGCTACAAGGGCGACTACCGGGCGCCGCGGTCCGACGCGCTGCACCAGTACACGGTGCGACGTGTTCGCCGCCATTGAGTTGCGGCTCGGCGACCTTGCAGCGCGATAGGCACGGCGCTGTGGGGCGGTCCGACGCAAGGCTTGAGGACACGGTGCTTCGACACGACGTGTTTGCCGCCGTTGAGGCGCGGCACGGCGACCCTGCAGCCGACGCGGTCAGTGATGGTGATCGTGGGGCGGCGGTTCGTGAATACGGTGATGGTGGCCTCGCCGTGGGTGCGTTCGTGGCCGCAGTCTCCTCGACGTCATCGTCGCTCGCGCGGGTGCAGGCTGAAAGGACTGGAGGATGAGCTCCATAGGCGCGGTGAGTTCTCGTGGCTCGTGGTCCTGCTCTGTTCCGCCGACCGTCTTTCCCTCCGCGTCGCATGTAGCGAAGGTCCTGGAGCGCTCCTCGCCGAAAGCACCTCCTCTGCCTGCAGTTTTCCAACCTTGGCGCCTCGCTCTACCAATCGCCAGGAAGCAGCCGCACTACGCCATGTCTCCTACACACTTCTCTCGACGACAACCCTTGCAGCTGACCTGTTGGCCTGGTTGCCATGCCTATTCTTCTGTGCGAGCACGCAACTAACAGTTGCATTGTCAAATCCACGCCTAGCTAGTTTGCATTGTCAAACCCCTATCCATCCAGCTGCTAGGCAGCTTGCTTAGCTCGTGTACATGCATATATATGTGTGACACCGTCCTGTGTACCACGGTGCTTACCTGGTCAGGTGCAATCGAAAAATGTGATAACCTTGTCCGAACAATGTGGTAGCTCAACCGGAGAACCCGGCGGGTGGCGGCGAGTACATTCGAAAAATCCAATAACTATGTGTAAACAATACGGTAGTTGACCAGAGAACATGGCAGGTGCATTCGAAAAGTCTGATTTCAAGTGTGTTAGAACAATGTGGTAGCTAGATGGAGAACCTAGTCGTTATTTTTGAAAAACTTGATAATTGTGCCCGAACAATGTGGTAGCTGAATTGTAGAACATGGCGGGTGCATGCAAAAAATCCAATTATAACGTCTAAACAATGTGCTAGCTGAACATAAGAACTTGACGGGTGCATCTGCACCAGATAACTTGGTAGGTGCACTTGAAAAATCCGATATCTATATCTGAACAATGCGGTAGCTGAACTGAGTTAGCGGGTGCATTCGAAAAGTCTAACAAGTGTGTTCAAACAATATGGTAGCTGAACCGAACAACCCGGTGATTATGTTTAAAAAACCTGATAACTATGTCCGAACAATGTGATAGCTGAACTGGAGAACCCGATGGTTATTGTAAAAATAGCATACGTAGTTGAACCAAAGAACATGGCGGGTGCATTTTTGAAAAATCTGATATGTCCGAGAATAATGGGTAGCTGAACCCAAGAACCTAGCGTGTGTCTTTGAAAAATCTAATAATTGTGTAATAGTTGAATGAGAGAATCTGATGGTTATTTACAGAAATTTGATAACTATCTCCGAACAGTGTGATAGCTGAACAGGAGAATCTGATGGTTATTTTTGAAGAAAAAAATGATAACATTGTTCGAACAATGTGGTAGCTAAAACTGAAGAACCCAATGATTACTTCTGAAAAATTACCTATATTCGATGTGAGCTACACAGGAGAATCGAAAACTTGTTTTTGGAAAAAATAGTAACCATATCCGGACAAATATGACAACGCAAAAATTGCTTTTTGAAAAATCCAGTAACTATCTCTAAACTAAGTGCTACGAGTAACTATTTCTAGCAACGTTGGAGTGGTCTGCATGCATGCATGCTGTAGTCTGGGAGTTTTGTCGCCGTGATTTTATATTTCTAAAATCTGCATGCATGCATGCTGTAGTCTGGGAGTACTACCGAATACGGTGACGTGCTGGAGAAGTAGAGAGTCGTAGCTAGCACAAACGCGCAGAAAGAAACACGCGGAAAGGCCGGCTACGGGCCGCCGCTCGGAAAGACATGAGCGGCGCCGCTCTATAGTCCAGTCCATAGTTAATTTATACATGGTTCACGGAATCTGGTTCACGGAATCACGTTATACACATTTGATACTAAAACGGACACGGATTGGAGGGAGTAATTTTGGTATAAATCACGAGCTGATTTTCCGCAATAAAAATAGCTGACTAATTATTAGCTTCGTTTCCATTTTTATTTGCATGCATATCTTTCCATAAAGTGGAACTGCCTACATAGCGATAACTCAACCATCAACCGATGAACATATGGAGTTGCGATCAGGCCGTACCATCGCCTCC
Source organism: Poa pratensis (assembly GCA_947311845.1). NCBI lineage: Eukaryota > Viridiplantae > Streptophyta > Magnoliopsida > Poales > Poaceae > Poa > Poa pratensis. The sequence goes on from CAMZMU010000035.1 coordinate 56,551,241, forward strand.
GGCGAAGCGCGCCGCCGCGTCGAGCTAAGCCGTACCCCGCCCGTGGTACCGGACTACATCAGCGCCCTCCTTGACGACCTGCTCTTCCTCGTTCTCGCTGCCTCCGTTGTGTCGCCACCGTCGCGCGCACCGGCGTCCTCGCTCGCCACTGGCGCAGCCTCTGGACCCGCCTCCGCGCGCTCAGTTTCGCCCACGTCTCATTTCGCTCCGTCACGGCGGCACTCGGCGCTCTCCGTGCCGCCGGCGAGGAGGTGTCTCCGCTCGAGATCCACGTTGCCCGCGCCACCCGCAGGGTCACCGTGCTGCTGCGGGCCGCCGCGTGGCTCCGGCCGGAGGAGCTCGTCCTCGCTGTTCCCTCGAGCGCCCGCAACTTGTACTCCCTCCGTTCCAAATTAATTGACTTCTATTTGTTCACACATGGATGTATCTAGACATGTTACGCGTATAGATACATCCACATGTGCACAAATAGAAGTCAATTAATTTGGAACGGAGGGAGTACCAATCTGTTGACCTGCCCTGCTTTGACCGGGCTACCTCGATCTCCCTCTCCATCGGGAACGGGAAGTACCCGGCAGAACTCCGGGTGCCGCCCACCGGCGGCGAGTGCCTGTTCCCCTTACTCACGACTCTCGTCCTCTCAGGCTACTACACAGTCGACGGCCTCGCCACCCTACTCCCCCACTGCCGCGCCTCCGCGTGCTCCTGTACGCCGTCCTCCGCGACTGGCCCTCTTGCGAGGGCTACTCCCTCACCGTCCACTCGGCGACGCTACGCGAGCTCGTGGTGGAGGAGACCGCAGAGTTATGCCGCGTCGATGTTGCAACCCCCATGCTCAACCAGCTCACCTGCGTCGTCCATGGCGACCTCACCGCTGTGTCCATCGCGGCGCCGGTGGCGCCGTGGCGGAGAAGGTGTCGTGGCGCTGCTACCCAAGTGGCGGCCGTACAGGGTTTTTTCTTGCACAGCCGGTGGCGCCGTGGCGGAGAAGGTGTCGTGGCGCTGCTACCCAAGGTGTCGTGGTACTGTCTGGATGGACGTGGTCGATCGCTTGGAGGAAAAAGTAGAGAAACATCTGCAGCTGCAGGTTGCCACCGACCTTTCCGCCATGGATCTGGAGCTGCATCTCGATTATGAAGGCCACGTCTACGGAGCATTGGCGTTGTACCTCATCGGGATTCGTCGGGTTCGCGTCGCTGTACGCAGGCTCAAACTGACTCTACTCATCATACCCGAGTACTTCAGGGTACGTAATTTCGATATTTCAAAGTTGAGTAATTATTAGAGTATTGAGAAATGTCCTTTCCACTAGATTCACATGCCTTTGTTTTTCTTTAGGAGATAGGGGGATGCCATGGATTTTGTAATTGCGGCTCCACCGATTGGAGAAGCCAGACCGTCTCCTTGACGGAGCTTGAAGAAGTGGAAATTGACGGTTTCCAAGGTGTAGGCCATGAGTTTGAATTCCTAGAGGTCATAACTAGATGCGCGCCGATGCTCAGAAGGGTTCTCGTGAAAACGCTTGAGGATGAGCCGAAGGTCGCGAGAATCCGGGACGTCTTCAAAGCGCATCCTTCGGTGTAATGTTGTGTTTCATCTGCAAATAAGAGCTGCACTTTGCATTGAATTAAGGATGATTTGTCATCATGTTCACGCTGATGCCGGATTGGTGCTGTCGACCGAGCTGAAATTTTGTCTCCAATAGTAGTGCTCAAATATGTACCCGGTGTAATTGGTATCCGTTATATCCTAGGTTATTGCATATTCTGGATGTAATTGATATCTTTATGATATTAATATATACTTTTTCAAAAAAATAATGTACTGCATAGTACTGCTCAAATATAAGCATCATTGCAAACAACAGCAATAAGTCACCCCTTGGAACGTGGAATATTTCTTGGGCCGTAATATTCCTTCCCTGTGGGCCCCGTGATTTCCAAAATTATTTCCAATCTTTCCGACGTAGTATTACAAACACCGCAAGAACCAAGTGTAACATTAGTCCGCAGGCAATCATGTACTTCAGACCCCACAAGAACCATGTGTGACATGGATTCGAAGGCCATGACCAGTGCAGACGACAAAACACAAAGTAGTACCATGCACAAATTGTTACTTTACTACAACTAAAGTTTGAATACATAATCCACACAATACTAATTACATAAACCGATCAATCACCAAAACGGCAATACTTCTCAATGCGTTTTTGTCTTTCTTAAAATTGTACAGGGAGAGGAGGTATTGAATTGTAGAAAAGAGTCATTCAAAAAAAATTGGTCAGTGATTTTTTTTCTTGCACAGCGCACCACAAATGTCATTTCACCATGAAATTTGGAAGGTGTGTATTAAACTTGTATATGTTCGTCACCATTTTTCCAGAATTTGTGAAATGTTTTATTTATTTTTTGGTTTTTTATTTTAGCAGGAGAACATGAATTCGGGAGACATTATGAATTTCGTTTTTTCACTGTGCAAGTTAGTTGCACTTCTTGTCGTCCTCTATATCGATCAAGACTTCAAACATCTAAAACCGACGAAGTTTGGCAAAACGGTGTTTGTCATTATCCTGTTGTAACGAACCTGTTGACGCTGAAAAAAAAAGCTAACGCCGCAGGTAGAGACGCTGCCGTGCCGTCCCCTCCCTCCCCGGCTCCCCGCAGCCGCGCAGCTCACCGCAGGAGATCGCCGCCGCAGCGCGAAGCTTCTCGGCCATGGCGCGCATCGTCGGTCCCGTCAGCTCACACCCTATCCCCTCTCCCCCTACCCTTATCAGCGTCTCCCGAGCTTTCTCGCTAAGCTTCACCCTCTTCTCCGCTCCCCGCAGGACCCCAAGGCCGTCAAGATGCACCGCCACGCCTTCCACCTCCACCAAGATGTACGGCGCCCGCCCTCCCCCTCCCCTGATTCGCCAGTTTTGAGCTTAATCGTGACTTGGTTTGGTTCCAGGTCGGGGTCCACCACGCTCTCGGCGTCGGCCATCCTCCTGCCGCCTGACGCCCTGGCGGAGCCGCCGCCGCTTCTAAACCGTATCTGCGCGTCTCACGGCCACGCCGGGGGGCTCGCGCTTACGGCCGCGTCGCTGGTCGAGCCGTTCCTGGTCGCGGAGCAGCGTGATAGCGGTAGCGAGGTTGGTTGAGGCTTCTAGTACTCGCACCTCTGTAAATGGGGTATTTTCTGGTCTTGAGGCTTTGTTTGTTTGATGTGCTGCCTTCAGGAACTGCAGCCGAGGTTAATACCTGAGGCGCGCCTCGATGTGCTAGTTGAGGTGAGGAACTTAGCAGGGACCTTCTGTTTTCTGAATTTTGGTGTTACACAAGTTTTATACTGTTGTGCTAATACTCGATATTTTCATGCCCTGCTCAGTGCCTCCTTGAAAAGAAATAAGTGAATTCATACTGATGCAGAGTGTGTCAACCTGTCAATCACCACATAGGAGTATAAACAACATCTTGTATGTTTGTGGACGGTTGCTTTATTTATAAAGCGGGGCGAAAGCCTGTTTCGAGGAGCATAGACAACTAATGTAGATACATAGATTGATGTGTGTTTGTAAGGTTATTTAGACTTCAGATCAATGGCCACAGTATTATAAGAGGGTGTAACGGTAGGATTAGATTGCAAAAATTTCGTTGCTTGATTATGTGATTTGAAGAACTACATAGGGGATATCCATTCTCAGAGATTTTTAAGATTTATTTTAGGGAAAGATTTTTAAGAAGATTAACATGAAAGCCTGAACTTGTCCTGGCACATGCAGCATGAGGAAACAGGGAACATCAGACCTGGAGATTCTGGAGCTCCACAATGGCTTCCAGCTCAGTTACTTGCCATGGTGGGTGCTTCTTTTCTGTGAAAATATATGCTCGTTACTAGTACTCCAGATTCTAGTGCTACTTAGTTAGGACTTTTGGCGTGAGGCAGCTTAAAACTCCGTAGATATTCTTTTCGTGCTATATGAATGGACAGTGCTTGTACCATATTTAGTAAAAATGTGATTAGAAAAAATGGGCACAGTGACTGTTCTGATTTTTATTTATTCAGAAGGTAATCTTGGAGCTCAGAAACAGTAATCGTAGACTTAGACTTCATAATTAAAATCAGAACTGCAATTTGTTATTTGAATTTTTGCGGGGTTCCGAATATTAATACATGATATTATGAATGGTAAATATTGGTAATCATCAGCTCAGTGATTTTGTTTCCATTTTGTAGGTTGATGTCCCAACATCTGCTGATTCTGTATTGTCCATGTTAACATATGATGGTTCACTGATTGGAAGTTCATCATGGGATGTTGGCTGGTCATTGGCCGATGTTAATCAGAAGCAGGTTGTCTATTGATCATGCTAAAAAAATCATGTCGTGATTTTATAGTGATGAAATACTTACAAGTATCAGCCATTATCAGGTTGAAAATGATTTCCGGTCTTCCCTTGAGTCTAACAGGAAGAATGTGTATGCTGAGTCAGTTGACCCGTCAATATTAGCCAAGTCCGCCACAAGAATTGCTATATTAGGAGTTTCAGCCTTAACATCAAATGTAAGGATCATCTCACACATTCTGATCTTTAGCACCTTCAGGATTACAAGGTGTATTCTTACTGAATTGATGATCTTGGCCAATGGGTGACTAGAATGCAAGACATATCAATGTTTCACCGGTGCCACAGCGTGGGGACTCTCTGATGGTAATAGGGTCTCCCTTTGGCATCCTGTCACCATTCCATTTCTTCAACAGGTAAATATTGTTTCTACTACTTTATTTCCATTTGTAATCATCTGCACAAACTGTGTTTGTAAGTTCAACCAGTCAGTTTCAATTAAATAAAAGTTTGCCTTATCAATCACTGTAATGCTAAACTTCAAACAGTTGAAAACCTGATGCTATTACATACCTGGTTACTGGTTATGGAGATAGTACTAAAATCGGAAGTGTTGTTCTTTAGGTTTTCTCTGTATATCCACTAAAGTTGAAGGGGAGGGATGGTCTTGTTTTGTTCAGGGCATGTCTGTGAACCTGTTAATGCTTATTGGTTGTCAACTGCACAGATATGCATGCAATCATTCACTGTAAATGTTATTCAGAAAAGGAGAGGTATTTTCAAATTAATCCGTAACATCATTGTTGTTCTTTAAGCAGTATATCAGTTGGCACTGTTGCAAATTGCCTACCTCCATGCACTGTCAGGAGTTCACTGTTGATGGCCGATATCCACTGTCTTCCTGGTATAATATCACTGTCTTTCTTAGGACATACACTATGACAACTATGACATCAGTTGTTAACAGATTGTCAAATATTCTAAGGTATGGAAGGTGCTCCAGTGTTTGACAAAAATTCTTGTCTTGTGGGGATGCTGATGAAGCCATTAAGACAGAGAGGCAGTAGCATACAAGTTCAGGTGAGTTTACTGGTGTCAGTAATACTCCCTCTGTCCGAAAATAACTGTCTCAAATTTGCCAAAAAGTGGATGTATCTAGACATGAAACCCACTTTTTGGCAAATTTGAGACAGTTATTTTCTGACGGAGGGAGTAGATTTTTGCACATAGAGCATTATGTTAACTTAGCTATCTGCATGACAGCTTGTGATTACATGGTATGGAATATGCACTGCATGGGACAGCAAGAAACTCGAGCAAATTGAGCACACAGCAAATGAACTACTTGATGTCAATAATGCAGACAGTACAACAATTTTATCATGTGACATGGATAACCAAAGGAGGCTTGTTTCTAATTCAGAAAATGACCTTAATCTTTATAATATTCCTTCACTCAGAGATGCTCTATCCTCTGTTGTTCTTGTCACGGTCGGTGTTACATCTTGGGCTTCAGGTATTCTCCTCAACAAGAATGGCTTAGTTCTGACAAATGCTCATCTTTTGGAACCTTGGAGATTTGGGAGAACTACACCTCCAGGTTTACAAAATAAAACCACCTCACTTGCTGGAGAACATATCCCTGAAGAAGAAAATAAACTGTTGCAGTCACAACAATGCACATTGTCCAATGAAGATGCCATTAAGCATGAGACTTCATTGTTTAATTTGGGTTTCAAAAGAGAGAAGAGAATATCTGTTCGTCTGGATCATAGGGAGCGACAGACATGGTACAGTGCTAGTGTGGTTTTTGTCTCCAAGGGGCTGCTTGATGTTGCCTTGCTTCAAATGGAAAAGGTTGCGACTGAATTGTGTGCAGTTAGACCAGAATTTGTTTGTCCAACAGCAGGCTCGTCTGTATATGTTATTGGGCATGGCCTTCTTGGACCTTGATCAGGTAATAAGCCAGATTCATAGTTTTCAAAATGTGCTTAAAGCATTTTGATGCGCAATTTATGGCATGTATATCTCAGCTGTTTTTATTATTACACTATTGATATTTGAGTATTTGTCTGTAGGTCTATGCTCCTCCCTTTCCTCTGGGGTGGTCTCAAAGGTTGTCAAAATCCCGTCAGCTCAACATTCTAAGCTGCCTAGCACTTCAAAGACTGTCAATATGGACAAGCCGGTAATGCTGCAGACAACAGCGGCAGTTCATCCAGGAGCTAGCGCCATCATCACTCCCATTTCTCAGTAGCTCCACTGGGAAGAGCAAAGAGGGAAAAGTTTTGGAGTTCTCGAAGTTTCTCGCAGATAAGCAAGAAGGCTTGAGATCTAGAAGTGATATAGAGGCTTTCCTTCAACAGAAGATTCCCAGTAGAATTTAGATGGGATTGTTTCTGCAAAGCACAAATGGATAGTACAAGTACCCTAACATATAGGAGTGCGGGACAGGGAAATACCAAAAAAACGGATTCAGAATTTCAGATAATCTCAGCGTCAAATTGGCATGTTGTTAAAAGTTCTACTCCCTCCAGTCCGAAAAAATTGTCGTGACAAGTGAACAGCCGTAGGGAGTGGACATGTATAAGTCCTGACAGGTAATACAGACCGGAGGGAGTGGAAGATTCGGCGAAGGCGTTCGAAGCATACTCTGTATTGATAAATGCACAGAATTAGAGTGAAAACATTTAGGTAGATTTGAGAAAGTTGACATGTCTTCAGAAATTGTATGGAGATACAGAAAGGGATACAGCATGTATACTAACTGAAAGAATTTTTTCTGCCATCTGCACGTGAGTTGAACTAACAATGTTTTTTAAGCATTTGCAGTTGGTCTGAAACCCTCAACTGAATTTTCTGATTCATCCTGCCAAAGCCGTTGTATCCATAAGGAAAATCAATCTGGGTTTCTTCTCAGAACCATTCTAGGATTTTGATATCCCAATATTACTGTACTTTTGCCACATTTGGGCCTTCGTGAATCCATCATGCTATCTTAGTGATGAAAATGGTGGGCATAAAACAAATGTTATGTTCATTCAGCGAATTTCTTTGGGTTGTTAATGCAGCATATAAAGGCATACAATCTGAATCAAGGTCCAACATTCATGCGCTAGTTCTCATGCATTGTGAACAACACGTCCTAGAAGGGGCATAATCACATTCTGGAACTGATATAAAACAGTTATGCGTCACGCCTGTCACGCCTCAGAAGGGACATTGTCAAACATGCCTTTAAAACAATGTAGAGTGTAGTTCAACAACATTCAAGTAATCCTACCAAAATGAGTCGCGAGTAGTTCCCAAAACATTCTCCTTTTCTAGGGCAAAAATCCTCTCCATGGTCAAGAAAGTAGGATCAATCTGCCTTTACAGTAGGAGACGAACTCGAAATTCTACGCTTTTCTTGTTCCCTGTAGACAGGCCCATCCATCCATTTCAGATACTGATACATTGTCCAAGTACCTGGAGTAAGCTTTTTCAACCTTTGGAACCTGTATTAGATGAGACAAATCTGAGATACCGAAAGAAGGATCATACTTAAAGGGGGGAAATGAATGGCTGTTCAATTGGGGAAATAATCAAGTTCATTTACCTGCTCACACAATATCCCTGAAACAGCAACTGTTCCACCAATTTTTGCATAACCAACTATGTCCTCAACCAGCTCCAGCAAGGGATTCTGTAGTATATTTGCTGCTACAATGTCGAATGTCCCCTTTGAGGACTTCAGCTCAAGGTTATTGCTAGGTTTTTTCTCTTCTGATTTGTCAATGCTGCTTGAGAAGCATGAAGACTCGGCACCTGTTGGTACCAAGTAAACGCGCATCTTGTTGGAATCCATATCATTCAGCAACATGTTCTCCTGAGCAGACGCTACAGCTTGAGGGTCTATGTCTAACCCGATGGACAGAGCAGCACCCATCTGGATTTCATAAGCCAACAATGAGCGTATGAAATAACATATTAGTGCTGTTTCCTCCGGAAAATTGCTGGTGTAAAGAATAAGACCAGACCACCAAGACATGGTACCTTCAGAGCTGCAATACTCAATACTCCAGTGCCTGTTCCATAGTCCAAGATATGCTCACCCCCTTTAATAACTTCCTTCAGAAATAGAAGGCACAACTTAGTCGTGGGGTGCTCCCCAGTTCCAAATGCCAGACCTGGATTGATGATTATATTTGTGGCCTGTGGATCCTGTGGATGGAAAAGGATGAACATGATACATGATGGAGTAACTCTCAGTTCAAGTAGTCAGGTAGATGATCAGATAAACATAAATTACACTTGTCTATAAAGAAACTAAAAGGAATCAGCATGATGTATGCGGACATACAGGGGGGTTCTCCATTTAGGAATAATCCAAAGGCCATCGATAACTTTCGTGGACTCGTACGAATCCTGCACAAATAACAGTAATGTTCTCAAGTATCTGCCAAGCAAATCACTGTGCCAATGCATGAAGTATTGCAGCAAAGTGGATACTTGCACAGCACAGGTGCGTGCTTCAGAATTTTGAGGGCAAAAGTTGGAACAATGTACTTCAGACATCATGTATATGTAAACTGTACAGCATCTGGATCCTATGTCTGACCTGCACAAGTGTCACCCAATCGCACTGCTTCCCTACAGAGGTTTCATACACTGGGCTGTAGTCCAAACCAGCTGAGCTTGCAGCACTCGAAACCCTCGAGCCCACGTTCTCCCCGTACGCAAATATGGTCGTTATGGAGATCTGCCAAAACAGATGGTTGAGCTCGTTACTACTAGATGATCTGACGAATTTCGTGCCTCATCTACAGCCAGTAATTAAGCCATGAACAATACGAGCAGAATTTCTCCAGCTGGGGTTCCAGGATTGCGAAAATGCAGAGAGAATAAACTCACTCACCTGGTCAAGATTTGCAGCGTCGGCAATGTCGTCCACGGTGACGGAGCAAGCGCCAAAGCACAGGAGAGACTCGGAGAGCAGTTCCTGGATTGCGACGCCGCATGAAGCTTTTGTTAGACAAAACTATGGTAGAAAGTGGTACTAGATAGAAACTGAAGAATAAGTGAAAGCGGTGCACTGACAGCGTCCTCCTTGCGGCAGCGGATGCGGACGGAGAGGTACGGCGCGGACAGGTCGTACCCGCCGCCGCCGGCGGCGGCCGAGCTGGAGGGCGCCTCGTCGTCCAAGCTAACCGCACGAGCGCAGAAGCCCCTGCCTCGCCAGGACGGCGCCCTTGCGGCGGCAGTGGAGGTCTCGCCGACGTGGCACGCCGAGGGGCGAGCGGAGAGCATCAGGAGAAGGGGCGAGAGGTTACCGCTGGCGCCGCCGTGGCCGGAGCAGAGCGATAGGGTTTGGGGCGAGGCGAGCAGGAGGCGGCCGAGGCGGCGGAGCGGGGCCCGGCGACCGACGCGCGCCAGCGGCAGCATCTCGGCGGTTCGGTGCGGCGCGCGGGCTCGGAATATGACCCCCGATTTGTTGTGCTGCAACGTGTGGCTTCGGTGGGTACAGTACACTTCAGCGCCCATTTTCGTTTTGTGCCCGTGGTCCCATTCTTTTGTCTCAGTTGCTTCGGCAGTTTTACAGGCGGACATTTGGATCCTTTTGCGATTCTTGTTTATTTACTCACCATTGTCTTAAATCAAATATTTTGAAATTCAACCAAATTTATTGCAAAAACTACTAACAATTGTTATATCAATTTTTCTTTGAAACTAATTATTATATTAAGTATGAAAGTATTATTCATGATAGATCTAATGATATTGATTTGGTATTGGGAATGTTTCATATTTTCTTCTATAAACTTGGTAAAATTTACATGGGAGATGTGTCAATGGTTATGTCGCTTCTCTTCTTGGTTGTCCCACATGTGCCTTTTCGTGGGTCAAGTTGCTGGTTTCGGCTAGCAACAGACCCCCGTCCAAGTGGGGATCAGGGTGAAGCCCTTGTCGATATGCCTTATTCCCTCGGATCCCGCATGGTGGGTGGATACTATGACTTGTCACTATGACAACTCAAACAAGGTTCGCTCTTTACGATTACGTCAATGCCTCGCCGGTTGGTCCAGTTTCCTTGGTGTTCGCTTTGGGCTTGACATTTCCGAGTATTTGCTCTCAAGGACTTGGTTGTAATATCTATATTATGTTGGGTATTTTATTTATTTGGGATCACTATCGGGATGTTTGTGTAAACTTTTCCCTTAATATATTCACTGTTAAAGATATCTTCTGATATTCCGATAAACCGACCGATTTATCGTTTCTCAGTGTCTGACCGATAAGATAAATCAGTCGAGATAAATCGACCAATATGACAATAAACCGGCCGATTTACCTCTTATCTTGGGTCGACCGATAATTTTCCGATAAGCGTTATCCCAACATTGAAAATATTTGCGAATGTTGTAAAAACTCATCAACACACTTTTACCTAGTAACCCAATCTAGCACGCTCCATTAATACATAACTCAATATAAGAAGACCACGAACACACTCGTTATATTAAATAAATATAATGTGATAACTGTGCACGGGATTTGAAACATTGTGGGTAGAGTCATGCCACAAAAGAATCTCCGAAAATGAAAATCAACCACCCGCCAAGTTTCTCGCCACTGCTTAGAACTTAATGCACAATCAATTCAAGTAGTACTAGTAGATACATTACCAATCAAGCTACGGTGGCATCAAATTGGTAACCACCATTTCGAACCCCGACACCTTCCGAAAAGAAAACCCGAGTCCTTCGTAGCTGAGCTTGGGCAAGTACGCAATATCCTAACTCTCGCCGCAATTCTATTGGCCCCGTGGGGGATCTACTAGAAACCAGATGTTGTTTTTTATTACTGGGAGCATCCACCTCCCATGATCCAAACGACCATTTTAGATTACCCAATCGATCAGTGCAGCTTCGCTACAGAAGCCAGCCGCCACGTGCTGTTCCTTTGCACAGTGCATTACTTCTTCTTTTTTCCCTCCACCAAAGATTCCATAAACCAGATTGTTTTGTTTTCTTCCCTAGCTAGCCAGTAGGCCCAGCGAAGCATCTTGGTGATTGGACTTGAGCTAGGGGAAGGGCAATTTTTTTACAAATATGGCCATCTGCCCAGTGTAATTGGCAAAAATAGCCCCCTTTGAGTATGATTGCTAAAAATGGCCTGACGGGAAGCTATATAAACGACACGTGGCACCCCCCCCCCCCCCCCCCATGTGGGGTGGCGGGAAGTAAGGGTACTTCCCGCCACCCCCACGTGGAGAGAAGTACTTCCCGTCACCCCACATGGAGGGAAGTGCCACGTGTCGCTTAGATAGCTTCCCGCCAGGCCATTTTTGACAATCACACTTAGAGGGGACTATTTTTGACAATTACACTGGGCAGAGGGCCATATTTGTGAAAAAAATGGGGGAGGGCAGTACGTGGACCGTGCGGCGGCTGGTGCCAGCCAGCCCGTGGACCGTGCGGCGGCGCTGATTTACTAATTACTACCGTACCCTGCCCCGGCCAGCGGCGGCGCGTCCTCCAGCTATATACCGAGGAGAGCGTGCGTCAGCGACGGGGACTTCACTGGAGTACTACTACTGGGCTAGTGGGCTTTTCTTTCGCTTCACGGGCTACATAGCAGTGCTAGTAGGATGTGTTTGCATCGGGGTGGGGTCAACGACGACCAAGACAACTTTATGAGGATGTGTTTGCATCGGCCACCGTTGCAGATACTCTTAGGAGTACTGCAGAGCCTGCGTGTCAAGACCGTGAGTGTCTATAGGCTGGGACTGTGATGGTCAAACTGTCAAAAGATGGAGAACTGGACGTTGCCGTCATGGTTTTTCAACGGCGACCAGTTCACTGTTCAGACCAGTTTCAGCTTAGACGGAGACCAAGAAGAAATTACCGCTGCATGCACAGCAACACTCAATACATTACTAACTATATTAAAGCAGTACAGAATCGCGGCCTCTCCGCGCTCCGGTCACTGTAGCTAGCTACAGTGACCTACAGTGACGAACAGTTCGTCAATCCGCGCCGTTCCCCGCCGATCCGACGGCCCACCCCCCCGTTCGCGCCGGCACTTTGCAAAAAAAAACCTCGCGCGCCAGAAATTGCCCCACAGACCAACCCTTAACGTGGCGAAGGACCTACACGCGATTTCTCAAAAATCCGCGGACTTACATGCAAAACCGTCAGAACACCTCCCCTTTCCTCTTTCTCCTTCCCCGCGCGGCCGGAGCTGCCTCCGCCGCCGCCGCGTCGTTCCGCCGCTGCAGGCCCTCCCGTCCAGATCGAAGCCCACTCGAGGAACCGCTTCGCCTCCCTCTCCATCCTCGCCGAAGATAGAGAGCCAGGAAGCTCGGACGCGCCGCTGGCGAGGTCAACTTCGCCGTGTCCGTTCGCCGCCGTCGCGCATCGATTCGCGCCAACCCGGCCTCGCCTTGCCAATCGTCGCCACCCTTCGACTGCCCGCGACGCGCCGCGTCGAACGTGCTACGCCGTGTCGCCCCTCTCGCCCCCGAACGCCGTCGCCGTCTCCCTCGCCGCCGCGGCAGTGCCAGGGCTGGCCGCTGCTGACGTCATCACGACGTCGGTGTGGCCCCCCACCTGTCAGCCGGTTTTCCTTTCTGCAGAAAAAACAAAAAAGAAAAAAAAAACACAAGTGGGCCCTCCTGCTTCCCACAAACCACAAAAATGGAAAAAAAACTTCACAAATTAAATATCTTTAAAACTACCCACCGGGGGAAAAAAAACAAATACTGTCAAAAAAATAAAACTATGGACGACATGCAATCGAATTTCAAATTTAAATACTACCAAATTTCAAGCGACATTCAAAACTACTCATTCTATGAAGTGAAATATATTTTAGACTTAATGACTTCACAATATGCACAATTTTTGAAAACTTACCCCTTTTCAATCGTACCTTTCTTCGAATTCCAACGATAAATTAGTCAATTTTTCCAGGTAGCCATAATATAATTCCTACGGCCATGCTGCTAAATAAGAAAATTATGCCAATTTGAAACATATTTGATCATTACGTACGTCTAATTTTTCCCTGTAAACTATTAAATTTATGACACGCCGGTTCCATTTGTCGGATCTTCAATAATAATAATTACATTCAACAGGATGACATTTATTAAATTCGTAACTTCCAAACTATAATTTAAAATAAGACAAATGACATATCAACAATTACAGAAAAATAAGACTTCCCAAAAAAATTCAGCATTCATTTTTTTTCTCGATTTTCACTTCTACAAAAAAACTAACATTCCTTTTCTCGTGCTCAATTTCCCGACACAAATTTTAAATCTAGCATTATATATTCAACCCCCACAGCAAACATATATACATATATGTAGATTTCCATGTAGGTTGCTTAATCTTATTTGTAATAAACATCTCAAAAGCAATTATAAAGTTTACACACCAGAGAAGAAGAAAAAAAAATGTAGCGAAATGACCAAAAAAAAATACGACTATTTACATCTCCTCATGAAATTTTTAAATTACTAACTATATTATTCTCCAAAAAAAATCACAATGTCTCAAGGATTTCAGACATGATCATTTAACAGAGGCAACGAAAAATCGAAAATGACAAAAAAAAATTGTAATATTTCAAAATTTTGAAAACATTTCAAATATAAGCAACTAAACCTTCGCATTTCAATAATTTCCAAATTCGAACAACTTCTGAATGTGAGCATTTCCAGAATTGGATTTTGCCACGCAGCCAGGGAAAATATGTCAACCATCAACAAGACCAAACAAAAAAAATGTTAGGTACTTACATCATATGCTCAAAATCCGAATTGTAATATTTCACAATTTTGAAAGCATTTCAAATATGATCATTTCACAAATACAAATAGGATTCAAAAATGACATAAAACACTGGCTATTTATAGCGCACAATCAAAATCCATATTTGAATATTTTAAAATTTCTAATACCTTCCAAAACTGAATAATTATTAACTTCCTCTCGATTCCAATGATTTCCAAACTTAAACAAATGTCGGATATGCGCGTTTCCAAATTTGGATTTTGCCACACAAACGGAAAAAAAAAATCAAACATGAATACAGAAAAAGGTTAAACATAAATACCATACGATCGAAATTAAAATTTAAATATTTCAAATATGGCCAACTAATAAATGGAAAGAGAATCCAAACAACATACCAAAGTTTACAAAAATCTAAGAATTACCAAACAATTTTGGCATGTATTTCCTTCGATTTTCGCTTCGACAAAAAAACATTTCTTTGTCGCGCTCATATTTTCGACACAAAATTTAAAACTACCGTTTCTTTCCCGCGCTCAGATTTCTGACATAAATTTTAAATGTATTTTCTCAGTGATATTTTCCCCAAGCCAACGTCAAACAAAATTGTGACTACAATTTGTGCGCTATAAGTTTCAAATATTTCTCGACCACATAAACACTTCCGACACAATTTTTAAACATAGCTTCCGCAGTAATTTTACAGGTCACTCATCTATCGAAAACAAATTTTCAATTGTAATTTGAAAATTTTGCATCAAAGGCGCGGCGTGACGACGCGCCAAATTCGCCTAGTACTCCATATAGGAGCCAAATTCACCTAGTACTCCATATAGGAGGAATAAACAACCAGGTAATTTTCTTTGTTTGTTCTGTTTCAGTTTTACACTGCTACTCAATTCGACTCGTCCACTTTCCACTTCACAAGATAACACATCACTTACTACTAGTATAATTTAAATAATAAGACACGGATAATAGACACGACTACTTTGACGCCACTTTTTCTCCTATATCGAATGACTTATGTACAGGTTTTTACGGCATGCTTAGACGGTGATTGATCAGGTTGATGGATGGGGATGAGAGCTATTTGTGCCAACGAACTGCGCCTAGGCCTGTGCTTTAAGGGAGTACAGCAGTTCCTGGAAGAAAACGAAACGATACAGCAGTTCATTAGAAATGAGAAACGGCCAAAAAGAAGCAGCTAGGCAGCATTTGGAGATAGAATTACCAGGTCCCCAACACCGGAGGCGAGCGAAGGGTAAAGAGCCGAAAGTGATTCCTCCTCCTTCAATCTTTCGAGGCCCTCGAGCCGATCCGGCTTTGCCCCGTCTATACCGGTCTCTTCCTTCACAAAGGATCCGTTCCTGGAGTTCTTCCTGAAGTATATCTCCACTTCTTTGGCTTGCCGTGACAACTGAAGAGCAACAAACTGAAAGAGGCGCAGAAGCAGAGGTAAGCAGGGTGTTTTGTCTTTTAATCCAAGTCAACAAGAAAATGCATTGCAAACGGCAACCGTGTGGAAGCAAGTGATTTAGGGATGACCTGGCACAGATGGCGAACAGAGAATGTTGGCTGGCAACTGAGGTAGGACTTTTCCAATTTCGGCATGCTTTGTCCATCAAGTGGAACCGGAACAAGATACAAGTTCAGCTGCACAACACAACAAAAATGTTCAGCAAAGCTAATGGATATAAGCCATGGCCTTCGTGCACAAGGTTCGCTTAGCCCAGGTTAGCCATGTATGTGCATGTGCTGATGTTTAAATTTCCTATGCAGCACTCGAAAACACACGGAATAACACATACGAACAAAAGAATGCATCCAGCCTTTTAGTATGATTAGCAATATGAATCTTCTTGAAACATAAAGCACGAAATAGTAATTGTATATATCTTTTTTAGAGGAGAAACTGTAAATTTAAACTACTGTGATAGTCTGTTTTTACCTTACTATCAAACTCCTCAGCATTACGAAGATGATCCACCAACTTGGCAACACGCCCACCCTTGACCATCCTTCCACTGGATCCACCGGCGCTGCCATGTCGAGTCTGACTGCGGGTGCCATTTTTGCCCCAGGCAAGCATCTCTCCACGCAGTGGAGAAGTAGCCAAGATATCTCTGGCACCTCCATGGCATCATTATCCTCATAGCTACTATCAACACTGTCAATAATCTTAGCAGGGGATGATCGTGGCACAGGCCATCTCCGAGCTCTTTTCAGCTTTACATCTGGTGAACGATCATCAACGGAAGACGATTCTTTGCTGCCGTCATTGCCATTTTCTTCCCTCTCATCATCATCAATGTCAGACGTGGCAATATCAGGAGAACTATTCCGTCCTCTCCTCTTTGTCCGCATATTCCCACGGGTCTTTCTTGATGAAGTTATTGCTTTTGCAGCGGAGCGTTTCTTCACAAGTGCTTCTGTTTGTCTTCGAAATGTTTCAGCAATGGATTCTTGAATCTTTCGTGACAAATGAAGCAAATATCAATAACAAGAAAATACCAAATAGGCAGGGAAAATAATTTCCCACAAGAAATAGACAGCCAATAAACCAACCTTTTTGTTGCGAGTCTTCTCCTCCTCACCAAAAGCAAGTTCCTGGCGTATCAAGTAAATTAGAATCACCAAGACAGGTACTACAACAAAAGCTAGAGACAACTAAGCATGACGAGTGGATAACTTATGCATCACCTCTTGCTCGTACTTGTCAATGTCTGGATATAAAGCTAAAATCAAAGCGTCAAAATTAGGATCATCCCTCAAGGAACGTCTGCTCTTGCAATGAGTGCGGCATGCCGGGCATTCATTATTTCTGCAAAACACCGGCATCACTAATATTATCATTGAAATAAAGTATATATTTGAAAAAACCCCCAATCAGGTTGGATTTACACTTTTTTGAAAGATGACACTGAGACAAGACATCGCAGACAGATAATACAAGGGAGCATACCCAAGCCGCATGGATTTATCAATGCAATCCCTACAAAACCGGTGCAAACACTCCATGACCGTTCTTGTTTTTCGGATAATGCCTGCAACAGAGGACCATAAGACAAGCCAATTCTCAGATATCACTGTTTGGACAGAGATGCTACTTAGTTTCACGTACTAAAAGCTTACTCGTCCTGTAAAAGTTAATTGCAAGAGTGATCTGTGGACAGTCCAAATATGCATATTTGGGTAACAGAAACATTTGAACCTTCAATGTGCTAGTTTTAACTTTAAATAGTAAATAATTATGAAAATCCTGACATCTACATGACAAGAGCATCCAGTTGTAGTTACAAGTAATGCTTTCAAGACAGAAATCATGTAAAGTAAACAAATTATTATCTCTCAATCTGAAAGCAAGTTGACAAGGCATATTCTCACCTAAGCATATAGGGCACTGCACTTCCTTCCGTATGTCCATTAATTTCACTAGTATGAACCTGCACGAGAAAATGTTATATTTTTAGCTACCAGTTTCGATCCTTGAATAACATGAAAACAAGTCTTCCATTACCAGTTGGCATATCAATTACTGACAGTGTTTTGTGATACTTTTTTTTTAAGAAATATATAGCTGGAACATAAAGTGCAGGTCTTTGCAATGGGGCAACAAAAACAGTGGAAAAAATGAAGCTAGTAGCACCACAGGAATACTTTGAACACTGGAAACAAATATTTGACAGGCGAAAGAAGAGTCCATAAGATTCAGTAAACCAGCTGAGAGATGTAAGAAGTACCAACAAAATACAAGAGATACATATTGAAGGTCAGCAAAAACTACGCCTACATACTTATCTGGGTCAAATCTGACAAGCTATGTGTGACACAATCTGACAATAGAGTTTCTCTAATGAACAAAATGCTTTCCCAACAGGAAACTGCACTGCTCCTACAGTAAACGTGGGGCTGATTTGCAACTAGCAGCTAGTATTAACTGCAGGACACAAATACACAAAAGAAAAGCTATTTAAAGAAAAAGAACTCTAATCTATCATGTGTCCGCCTATGAATTCAGTAGCAAGGAAATATTCATCAAAATAGCTGTAGATTTCAGTAAGGAGAAAATATTCATAAAGACAGCTGATGGAAGGTAAATCATATGCTATTACGTGAGCAAGAAATGCCTGTGCACAAAACTGAATTAAGACACCTAAACAGGGTAGTAAGACCTATCGCAGTCATGGAGGTCAGGATAGCAACAGTAAAACCAGATAAATATTCAGAGCACGACAAGACAATTCATGATCAAGAAATTTGCGAACTCTTCCAATGCACTGCAGGAAACACGAAGGCGACACCTGTTACGAAACTGATAACCCACCGGAAGATCTTACATGGGCTGGATGAGCCTGGATGCTGTTTGCCATAAGAACATGGCGTCTCCATGGAACCACTGGACTACACAGGTGGCAGCTTGCTAGGGAGCTCACACGGGCGTCCAAGCACGGTGAGACAATTGCGATCCAGGAGGTCGGGCTAGCATCAACGAGCAGGGGGGAAGAGTTGGCAGTGGACGCACACGATTCAGGAGCACGAAAAACAGGGCACGGTGGAACTCTTCCAACAGAGCGCTGAACCACGACGAACAGGACTGCGGCCGGTTCAGATGTGTCCGGCGGCTCCGGCGTAACAGCTTGGGCACGCGGCGATCCACCCTTGATGGCGCCCCCAGCATTTGCCGTCGGGAGCACGGCGCCTCGGCGGAGCCGTGTGACGAAAGCATGCATGCTACAGAAAGATCCCATGACTCGGCGGTGACGGGGGCGGTCGCGCCGGCGCGGGACGAAGGACGAGTAGGGCGTCGGGCCCGCCTGACGACGAGAAGGGCTCGTGGTGGCCCGCCGCCGCCACGACAGACCCAAACCAGCAGACGAGTCACGACAGCACGCACGATCGAGGAGATCCCATGCCTCGCGGGCCGCTGGAGCGGTGGAGCCGACGAGGTAGGACGGAGCGGCCACCTGTGGGACGGCCGGGCTCTTCCCGACGGTGAAGTCCGGTACCACCCCGCCGACCCGGCGGCGAAGCTAGCGTGCGGGGGACGCGGCGCGACGACGACGACGACGACAGGGAATCGGGCAGAGGAGGCGGAGGAGATGGGGAGGGGTGGGAAGGAGAGGGACGAGAGGGAGGAGAGGAGTTTCACGGTTCACTTACTCGTCCATGTCGGCGCCGTCGCTCTGCGACGACAGGCTGTCTTCGTCGACGTCCCCCCGCCGCCGCCGCCTTCCTCGTCCCGCTCCTGCTCCTGCTCCCGCTGCTCCCCCGCATCGGAATCTGCCAAGGCCACGAAACACGCGAGCCGAGTGAGCGAGGAGAAACAGGGGACGGACGCGAAGATGCGCGCGCGTGGTACGCACGCATCGCGTAAGGAGGAGGAGGAGAGGGAGTCGAGTCGGCGCCGCGCGTCGAAGCTGCTCACCACCGTCGTCGTTCTCGCGCCTCTCCTCCTCCTCCTTGGGCAGCTGCTCGGGCAGCACGCCTCCGTTGGCGGTGGGTTCCGCGCCGGGGCCGGCGGCCGGGGCGGGAGCTTCTTGGTCCTGGACGACGTGGCTGCCGTCCGGGCCAGCGGCGGACGGGTGCGGGCGCTTCTGCGCGGGCATTCCGGCTCCGCGCGGCGGTCGTCCCGGCCGGGCCCGAGGGGGAGAGGGAGGAGGGATGGGCGGCGAGGAAGGGGAGGTGGGTGGAAGCGGCTGGGCTGGAGTCGAGGGAGGGAGGCGGAGAGCGAGACTGCGAGAGAGAGGAAAAGAAAGGCTCGAGGGGTGGTGGTGTGTCGCGTGTAACTTTGGGTTGCTGCTATACTGCCGCCGGTGCGCGTGGCTGGTCTGGCCTGGCCCGGTGGAGGGCTTGGTGCGATCAACCCACAGCGAGAAAATTCTATGCTCGTCTCCGGGCCGGCTCGTCGTCGGTGAAACTTCTGGGTCAACGCCGACGGGAACGACGGCCGCCACGCACGCACGCGCTAAGCTGAAGGAATTCCGAGGACGTCGCAGATTGGATGAGGCAATGGGACATACTGTAGGATTACCCAATGCAGGAAGGTTATGATTGGTCGCGGTACTCTGTCACTGTGTACTTGCGTTT
This sequence comes from Poa pratensis, assembly GCA_947311845.1. NCBI lineage: Eukaryota > Viridiplantae > Streptophyta > Magnoliopsida > Poales > Poaceae > Poa > Poa pratensis. The sequence continues at coordinate 56,571,444 of CAMZMU010000035.1, forward strand.
GGAGGAGCGCGCTTGGCGCGTTGGCATGCCCAGCAGTGGCTGGCTGCCCGCTCGTGGGTTCGACTCCCCGGGAGCGAATTTACTGAGTGGCTCACTCGCGCGGCACTGTTCACGTGAACAGTGTCCAGAGCAAAATACTGTTCACGTAAACAGTGTTTCGGAGTCAATTTTTACCGCGGTTCTTTACTGGTATTGTGGTGTGCCCATCACCGCAGGGTTTTCCGGAAGATCTAGACTCGCGGAGGCTCAAGTCTTAGTATAGTCTGGTTAGGTCTAGCTTGCGCACGGGTGGCGTGTGTGTGGTGTTGTGTGTGTGGAGCAAGGTTTCGGATACCGGTTCAAAAAAAAATCCGGAGGGGGGCGGTATTTCCGGTAACCGGGGTTACCGGAAAATACCGGCCGGTAACCGGCCCAATATTTCGGCAAGAATTCAGGATTTAAACTTAAAACATCGAATTTTTTCAAAATTTAAATTTTTCGAGCACAAATTTGTTTCAAATTTGACTAATCCGAGATATGCAAATTCCGGGGGGGGGGGGGGGGGGGGGCCGAGAAATCCGGTTACCGCGGAATTCCACGGAATTCCGGCCGGTAACCGAAACCTTGGTGTGGAGTGTGTAGTGTGTGAGTTTAGATACTACAAGATGTACTAAAGACCAGGAAATCTCTCAAAAAATACTTGCGTTTGTGTTGACTATACATCGATGTAGTGGTGGACTCGAGGGACTCCTGTTATTCACTCCGTCTCATCATGCCTGTAGTACTACTGTGAAAGATACATTCACTCCGTGAACTTGTTGCAAATGATTCGTAGTACTATGTAGGAAGATACTTTCCTCTGTTTTTCTTCACGTATCCATGAACAAAAATGGTGTCTCTCTTTTTAAAAGTAAAGAATTGTATGAGAAACTGAAATCGGTGTCCACGGTTTTGGGGGGGGGGGGGGGGGGGGTAGGATTGTGCATCTACTCCCGCAACTTGGCGAGCATCGTGACGTGGTTTCCCCCGCGAGCATCGCGTGTGTCGTGGAAGTATGTGTTGTCTGAGTGTTATCACCATAGTGGGGACCACTTGCACAATACGTCGCGTAAATTCGCTTAGCTTTTATAGTTACTACTAAAGCTTATAAGGATCGTAATTGAAGCGATTTGTGTGAAAATATTATGTTGTTAGTTGCATAACAAGATCTGAGCAATTGGATCTTAATGGAGCTCTGCATATAAGGCCATCTGTCTTCTGCTCCAACGACCTATGACCTCTTAGCGAAGGAATGGAACCGAGTTAGTCGAGTATTGAAGGGGAAATATTGGTTGGCGACTCGTAAAATAAAATTTACTTGGTTTAGATGGCTTTTTTCTTAAGTGTGCAATAGCATTAATAAATTCAGTCTGCCAACGCAGAGATGGATCTCGAGGAAGAGGGAGGTGCAACTTGTAGAATTAGAAGCGGCCCATGCAACTTGGATTGAACTAGATGTAGTTACGTTGATTTTACTTTTTTTCAAAATATTAGATCAAATGATAGAGCATGACACCCTCCTTTGGATCAAAGAAAATGGTAGATGAACCAAAGATATATAATTTTGTACACCCAAGCACTCAAGCACATGTGCCCGCTTAATGTTGTGAAATTTGAAAGGTGAGGACGTGAAGTACAAAATGAAATGCAGAATAAACCCGTGTGTACAAAAATGGACCCCGTGTGTTTGTGTAGTTTCGTGAAACACGTACGTCAATGAGTCTATAGTGAAATACATGCACGAGAGCTTAAAAAGGGCTATTTATGTGTTATGACTTTGTTTTCACATGCCTGCAAATCTTGTGTGAAATTTACACCTCTATGGGGCGGATTATCCACCCTAAGGGCGTCTCCAATGTTGATTTAAGGGTCGGCCATAGGGGAAAAGTGACCTTAAGACCCGCCCTTAAACATTGCGAGACCCGACCTTAGGATGAAATTTCTTGTGGTCGACCATATCGGTATGACCCGGCTATAGCGAAAAAACAATTGCTTCTTTCTCTCCTTCCGTCGCAGCACACGGACCTGGCGAAAACAGTTTGTCATTCCCGCGAGGTCGGGGACAACTACCACCTAGACGACGGAAATAGTGGGTGGCGACGCCGGCACTGAGGTGGTGGACACCATGGCAGGGAAGCATGGCGCGGAGGAAGCCGCGCAACGCACACGGACGAAGCAGAATTCGAGAACTCGAGGGCGGCGACGCCCGGCGCGGAGGCTGTGGAGGCCGCGGTGGCCTCCTAGCCGTGTCGTCTAGGACGTTCTGCCAGAGCATCCCTCGAAGTAGTTGGGAACCCGCGGTAGTCGAGTATGAGGTGAGAGTCGCCTTCTCTTGCCGCCCTGGCCACTCGCCATTGACGTTGCCTCCACTTTTGCTGGAGACCATGGAGTAAGAGGAAGGGGTGGCTGAAGCCAGCTGGCCAGCCCTGACCACATCGGCGGTGGGGGGAGTGCGGCGACGAGTGGATCTGAGAGTTGGAGGCGCGTGAGTTGTGGATTTCATCGGATTTGAGGTCAAAGCAGAGTAAGGTTAGGGCATGTAAGTGGCCGAATTTTCAGGGTTGTAGACCGTCTGTTAACTTACCGACGGACTTCTTCTCTCTCCTATTTCTCTTATACAGTACCTCCACCTAATCAAATATCCTAGTTGGCAACTCTTATCGACGGCTGACTGGATACTACTGTATATGCCCTGTGCAGGGTTTTCAGGGAAAGGAGCACAATCGATGGGGAATTTGTCTAGTGCTGTGCATGCGAGCGTGAAGAAGAGCGGTTGGAAAAGGCTGACATGTGGGCTCCATCTTATGGCCCGGTATGGTCCTTAAGCATTGTGAGACTTTTAGTTCGCTATAGCAAGTACTAGAAGGGTTTGGCGCGCTTTGCTGCGCCCGCGGGTATTATGTGTAAGTAAAGATTGGTGTCTCTTATATAACCAAATACAAGTTCATACCCTTTTGAGATAAATATTGTACTTATTAGTATAACAACTGCAATATAAATTTAATAAGAGAATTACCAACTTTGGATTTGTTAGTCTCTTAACGATCGATTCGAGCCCGACAACCCGTGTGTAGAGCGGAGGATCCGTGCAACGCTGGGTAGTCTGGGTGCAGCCGGAGGTAGAGTTGTTGTGTTTCACTCATGCGTGTGCTTGCAATGAAGGAGGAGGCAAAGTGAGAAAGGGGACATGAGGAGGGCAGCTCGGGTGGCTCGTTAGTCGGATCTACAAAAGGGAGTCATTGGTGACCGTGCACAACAGGAGAGCGAGGACAACACTCGAGACCGAATCCCTCCCAATCCATGATGCCCTTGAGCACTATTGGTGATTTTGCGGTCGAATCAACACAGTTGTGATGAAGCTGCCGAATTCGAGGCTGAATGTATGAGAAATAGACGACTGTTGTTACTGAGGAGAGTCGTGAGGGCAACATGAAAATTACAATCAACAGTTGTGTCGTGCGCACATTGGCCTTCTGATTTATGGCAGTAGCCCAAGTGTTTAATTTTACATCACATGATGTTTTTTGGTTTGATAAATGGAAATAATTGCATCAAGCAGAGTTGCTGGAGCAAAAACAAATTTGTGCCAAATGACCTAATACGGACAAGAGTCGTTGGTGGGCGTGTGCAACAGACTGTGAAGACCAACAATACCAAGCCCAAATCTCTTCCTATTTGCGGTGCGTCAGTTCCCTTGTACAATGGTGGTAGATTCGCAACCTAATGGGTACGAGCTGTGACGAACTGTCGGATTCTAGGCCAAATCGATGTGAGAAGTGATGATAGTGGTCACCGTAAGAGTAGCATGAGGGGCGACATGAAACTTTGATTGGCATTACGTGCGCGTGTTGGCCTTTCTGTTATACAGCATCAGCCTAAATATTTTATATCGCAGCACTTGATGTTTTTTATTTGACACAAACTGGAAATTTACATCAAGGGCAGCTGTCGGAGTAAGATTTTAGCAAATCAAATGACCTAAAAAGAGTTATGTCGTAAAATAGTGAAGCTACTGAAAATGCTCAAAGAGAGGGGCAACAATATGTAGCAGGCAGAAAAATATGTTTATATTTAACCTGAATGGACAAATAATATATTATTTTACCTTGGCCTAAACCAATAGAAAGTTGAGAAGCTTCTTACCTTGGTCTAAACCAATACAAAGTTGACACGTGTAGCAACAAGAGAGCTCTATTCCTAGGGAGCTTAGTTCTTTAAAGGATGATGGGGCCCAGCTTATGACCCATCTGAGAAATAAACATTGGAGACGCCCAATAAGTGAGGGCCAGATATTCCGGTTTTCCAAATATCCGGCTTCCATATCAAATATCCGACCAATTATTTGTCCCAATACAGAGAGACACACCTTGTCGAAAACTCAACCTTAACCAAATTCTTGGAGGGTCGGATTATCCGCCCCACATGGGGTCGGATTATCCAGTTTTCCTGGCTAAAACTTCTTCAGAAAACACTGATCTCTCTTTTCACTTTCTATTTTGGGGACCGATGTTGTTATGATTTAATTACCTAAATTATGCATCACTTAACACCAGATTAAATTATCACTAGTGTTGTTGCCTAACACACAAAACCAATAAGGGATTAAGAAATGTTTCTTCAATCTCCCCCTTTTTTGTGTTAGATAACATTACAAGGATTTGCAATATAGCACATAAAAAAATTCAACATGTTTTCAAAGAATAGAGAAACTTTTCCTAAATATGTGCATATAAGTAATTTAAATTGGAATAAAAATCACAACATATAGGTCCAAAGCCTCTAGAAAGATTATAAACATGATATATCAAGATATCAAAATTTGCATAGTTGAGACACAACAATAAGCAAGTTGAGACTTTAAGAAAGAGATCATACCTTATGCATAAGAGTATAGAAATATACCAATGCATAATAAAATTATAGCCTCAACCATAGATAATTCCAAAATCCATATGTCTAACACAACCATAATTAAACATAGTTCACAAGCACAAATAGCAAATGTAGCAAGCAAATAAGTTCAACACTAAGATAAATGGACACAAGCTCTCAAGATAGACAAATAAAAGAGAAAACAACCTTGTGCCCAACCCTTGCAAATCTCACGAAGAACCTAGTAGAACTACTTCTCCCCATTTGGCATCGAGAGGCCAAAAAGGGGAAAGAGCGATGCTACGACCCAAGAAGTCACTCAGAGTCCTCGGCCTACTCAGATGAATCATCATCCTCGTCTTCATCATCCTCATCATCATCATCACTGACAGGAGCACGTGTGGAAGAGGCTGTGGCTTGAGAACTATAGAGTTGTTTTTCGATCTCAACCCAGGGAACCTGTGAAGTGTTCCACTTGTTGTAGTCAAGTGGAGGAGTAAACTTGGGAAGAGAACCCTTGGCACCGGTGACATGGTGGAGCATAAGCTGCTGAGAATTGGCAAGTTCACTGCGCTCAAGGTACGCCTTGTATTGTTCCTTGTGAATAGCAATGTTCATGCAAAGTAGAGTCCTTTCAAACCAATTCAGCTTCTTTATCTCACTAGCAATGGAGGATGCATCGGTGTTCAGCATGCGGGTGCTTCCACTAGAACGAATCATGAAAGAATCAATGTTAGCAGCTGGAGCAGGGGCACTATCTTTTTCTTCACATAGAGCCTTCAAGAAATATATAGCCGGAACATAAAGAACATAAAGTTCAGGTCTTTGCAATGGGGCAACAGAAAACAGTAGGGTGTTTTTAAGCTAGTAACAACACAGGAGTACTTGAACACTGGAAAGTAATACGTATTTGACAGGCGAAAGTAATATTCAGTTAACCAGCTGAGAGATGTAAGCAATACCAACAAAATACAAGAGATACATAATTGAAGGTCAGCAGAAACACTACGCCTACATAACTATCTGGATCGAATCTGATAAGCTGTGTGACACTATCTGACAATAGAGTTTCTCTAATGAACAAAATGCTTTCCCAACGGGAAACTGCACTGCTCCTACAGTAAACTGCCGCCGGCACGGCCGGGCTCTTCCCGACGGTGAGGTCCGGTACCACCCCGCCGACCCGGCCGAAGCTAGCGTGCGGTGCGGGGGACGCGGCACGGCGACGACGACGGCAGGGAATCGGGCAGAGGAGGAGGAGGAGGAGATGGGGAAGAAGGGAGGGAGAGGGACGAGAGGCGGTTCACTTACTCGTCCGTGTCGGCGCCGTCGCTCTGGGACGACAGGCTGTCTTCGTCGTCCCCGCCGCCACCGCCGCTGCCTTCCTCGTCCTGCTCCTGCTCCCCTGCATCGGAATCTACAAGGCCACGAAACACGCAATCCAAGTGAGCAGCGACCCCCGAGGAGAAGAGAAACAGAGAACGCGAAGATGCGCGCGCGTGGTACGCGTCGCGTAAGGAGCTGCTCACCACCGTCGTCGTTTTCGCGCCGCTCCTCCTCCTTGGCCAGCTGCTCGGGCAGCACGCCTCCGTTGGCCGTCCCTCCTCCGTTGGCGATGGGTTCCGCGCCGGGGCCGACGGCCGGGGTGGGAGCTTCGTCCTGGACGTGGCCAGCGGCGGACGGGTGCGGGCGCTTCTGCCCGGGCATTCCGGCTCCGCGCGGCGGTCGTCCCGGCCCCGGCCGAGGGGGAGAGGAAGGATGGATGGGCGGCGAGGAGTGAGGAGGAAGGGGAGGTGGGTGGAAGCGGCTTTTTTTTTTAGATCCTCTCTGGGATTACAAGTTGTAGCACCTGTTCAGACACACAGGACGCACACCATTGGCACACCACACACACGCACACCTCACCTATGTGTCTAAACTAGACCTACACCATATAACCCAGCACTACGTCCTGAGAGACTTAGCCGAAGACCAGTGCTTCGGTGACCGACGGGCACGTCGATCTCGCATGTGGCACATAGACGTGAGGCAAAGCGGACTACTTTTATTGCACTGTTCCTTGCTACAGTGTTCTACCACCAGTGTAGCTGCGGGTACAGTGTTCTGGGAACAGTACCGGCCGGGGTGAGACACCCGGAAAATCGCTCCCTAGTGGAGTCGATCCCGAGCGGGTGAGCTGCACACCGGCAGGGCTCACCACTGCGCTGAAGCGTAGTCCTCGGTGGAAGCGGCTGGGCTCGAGGGAGGCGGAGAGCGAGAGAGGGGGAAAAGAAAGGCGAGGGGTGGTGTGACGCGTGTAACTTTGGGTTGGTGCTTCGCCTCATTGTCTGCCGCCGGTGCGCGTGGCTGGCTCGGTGTGATCAAATCAAACCGCGCTCCCTCTCCAACAGCAAAGAAATTCTATACTACTCCAGTCGAATTGGATCGTCGTCGTCGTCTCCGTCTCCGGGCCGGTTCCTCGCCGGTGAAACTTCTGGGTCAACGCCGACGGGAACGACGGCCGCCACGCACGCGGTAAACGCACGTTGCACACTGGAGTAGGATTACCCGATGCAGGAAGCTTATGATTGGCAGTGGTACTCTGTTGTTGTGTAGTACTTGTGTTTGTGTTGACCATGCATCGGTCGATGTAGCGGTGGACCTATTATTCGATCCGATTCATCAACTGTGTTTGTGATGTGTTGCAAAATATGCTTACACTCCGTGAAATTGTGGTAAATGAATGATTTTAGTAAGTAGGAAGATACGATTAATTGGGTATTTTTCTCACTCCATCGGTAAAAAATAATGTTTCACCTTTTAAGTAAAGAATTGTGCGACAAACTGAAATCCGTGTCCACAGATTTTTGGTAGGGTTGTACTTCTTCTCCCGCAATCAAGCGAGCATCGTGACGTGTTCTCCCCCGCGAGTATTGCGTGTGTCGTGGAAGTATGTGTTGTCGAGTATTATGGCCATAGTTGGACCACTTGCAAAAAAACGGTCGTGTAAATTCGCTTAGTTTCATTGCTTGTTAAAACATAAGACATACATCAATTTGGGGGCAGTACTACGTGTCAAAATTCATGTGATTAGTTGCATGATAGGATCTAAGCAATTCGAGCTTCACTAAGCTTTGCATATGAGGCCATATCTTTAACAATCTATTTCACCTCTTACCAAAGAAACGTCCCGGTACGGAGTTGGTCAAGTATTGAAGGGAAAAAATTGCGCTTTGCAACCCGTAGAAGAAAATTACATAATTTATGTGACTTTGTTTTTCTACGATGATAAAAACCGTATTCCTTTACTGGAGAGCCGGATGTCGAGGAGTGAAGAAGGAAGTGCAACTTGTGAAAATAGAAGTTGCCTAGGTAATTCAGATTAAACTTGAAGTAGTTATACTGATTTACTTTTGTTAAATTTTAGATCAAGCTGTAGAATACCTTTAGATCGAAGAAAATGGTAGACTAACCCAGGATATGGGATCTTGTACACCCAAGTACATGTGACCACGTCATTTTCCTAAATTTAAAAGGTGGGGTTGTCAATTTCTATACAAATGAAATGGAAAACAAACCAATGTGTATATGCAACGAGAGCTAACCGAAGCTAGCTTAGCAGCACTCACCACTTGCAACATAACATCACATGTTATCCAAGTAATTTATATAAATTCCAAATTCTCATACTGAAATTGTATCTAAAGAATAAGTGTTGCATGTCCTCATAATGTCTCCCAGCGCATAACTTGAGTGATCATCATCTGTTACATGCCAATTTTGTTCAAACTTCAAACGGTCGTCGAGCAATAACCAAGAAAACATTTTGATACGCATGATACACTTTCTTTTCCATTACCAACAAAACACAGGGCAAACTAGAATGGGCTGGTGAACTAGAGCATAATACTTTTGTGTAATGAAATCTCCAATTTTTTTAAACCCATTTTCAATCATGACTTGGAAAGATCATGGGCTGGTGAAAGAATATACCTACTCGCGGACTCAGCTTCGGTGACTTGTTGTGTACAAATCACCTAGAGACTTAGGCCCATCTCGACCCTTTATTTTAGGCCCATTAGATAGATTTTGCCCAAATTTGTGACTCATAATAAAAAGTGTTCGGAATTTTTGAAAAATCAAGTAAATCACGAATGGCTCATTTTATATTCTGGAAAAGTTGCATCCTATTTAGATAAATATTTTGTAAATAAATAGCATTTTACCATTTTAAACTATAAAATTTACTTATTCACAAAAAAATAGTCCAAATGAAATGAAACTTTCCAAGAGTATAAAACGAGGCATTTGCGATTTACTGGATTTTTCAATTTTCTCCGAACACTTTTTATTTTAACTTACAAATTTGAGCAACTTTTATCCATTTGATTTAAAACGGAGGGCCGAGATGAGCTCTCTCGGTGACTTGTACACAAATGTCACCGAGACTCGCTGCCGTGGCGACCCAAATGCGAGCGTAGAACATACTCCCCAAATCAATAAACCACTCGCGATATTTCTGGAACCCCTCCTCTCTCTACAGTGCACAGAGGCGACTTCAGAGGCGACTCGGGCTCTCCGGCGGCCGCCGGCGTATCTGTGGGATTCCTCTCCCTCCGCCGACCGCTGCGGCGGCGGGAGGGTGGGGAATCCCCAGATCTGCGCTCCGGCGTGTAGATAGAGGTGTTTTGAGCGGCGCGGCGGAGGCGGGGTGGCCGGCGTCGTCGTTTTGCAGCTCTGTGGCTTCCCCTCCATGGCGTCGTCCTCGACGGCGCTCCCAAGCCGCAGGTGCGTCCCCGTCCTGCCGCTGCTTCTTCCGGCATCGGTGGCAGGCTGGTGACGAGTGGGCAGGAGGCCGGAGGAGGAGATGCGAGGCGGCTGCTGCGTGGTGCTGTGGCATGAAGGTGGTGGATCTGGCCACCTCCGGTGAGGTGGTGCGGCGCAGGCCCGGATCCAGGGCGGAAGGTGCTTGGGGCGTGCCCCCGGCCGACGGACGACCTCCGCTTTTAGATCTAGCTCCTCGGAGCTGGTGGTTGATGCGGCTCTTCAACGCCTTCGGGCTAGGAGCTCTTCTGCTCCATGGGTGCGAGCTCCGGGCGGCTGCTTTCTCCCTCGTCTCCGGCGATGGAGGGCGTTCGAGCTGGAGTTCTTCGTGGTTGAAGACGGCGTGCTGCAGCGGTTCTTCGCTTTGTATTCTCATTGTTTTTTTCTTTGCTTGTATCCGGCTTTGTACTGGTTTCCCTTACGTATGAATACAAGTATGAAAAATCAAAAAAAAATACTCCCCAAATCCCCTCCCACCTCGCCGCCGCCGCCGCAGCCGCTTGCGGCCTCCGTCAAACCCTTGTCGTCGCCGCGGCTACAGCGCGTAGCCTTCGGATGGCGAGCGCCGCCGGCCCCGTCGGTGGGTAGCGGGATAAGGACGAGATTGCGGAGGTGGAGATGGAGATCCTGGAGCCGCCGGAGAAGGCGGCGGAGCGGCCGGCGGAGATGAAGATGGTCAGGAACTCAGAGAACGGCAACGGCTCTCACGGTATATCGCCATGATCTTCCTCTACATGCACGCTTTAATTACCTTCTTTATATGCTTCCCGTGCTTCTGGTTATGCGTGTGATTGCTCCGAAACGTTAGATGTGAGCACGGCAAGGCGCAGGTCAGAGATCCGATGGAGAAAAGGCGCACTTTTTATGTGGCTGATTGTTGATGCTTGCTTGGTTGTGTGGAAGGATTGCTGGGTAGGGGTTGGAGCTTTGGTAGAAGGCTGGTAATCCGACATGCCGGTATGTAGGGTTTGGCCTGGAATGCTGAGCTGCGTAACCGCTTCACTGCTTTCTTGTTTAGGTTGGCCTATAGAGCGTGATTATGCTGCGACACTGTGTATGCTGTAAATGGGAAATGATGAAGTTTTGCTGCTGAGTGTGGTTTTACTTGATGTCTTGTATCGGTCTGTGCTTATGATGGCGTAGGTACTATTTGTTGCCATATAGCGAGGAGCTAAAAGCGTGTTTGTCGTGAACGCGTGGCGTAGCAGCTGATGCAGTATAGCAGCAACTAGATGGTAGCTTGATGCAGTAGTACTACAGTAGAGCCAATCATTATGTAGTTAAGCGATATGTCGTGGTGTTTGAGGAAGTTTGTTGTCGTTTCTGTATATCGTCTAGATTACGCCATAGCGTGGATCTAGGCCAGTTGGTTGCGACATTGTGTGACGTAAGTGTAAGCAATTAGTTTTAAAATCTTCCTTTCAAAAATTAACGGTTTAGATTCCTTTTTTATCGCTCTATTAACCAACGTCTTAACCTGGCAATTGTTGAGGCAAACCTCAGTTTGATGATTTTTTTCGTAGGAACGTAGAATATTTGGTTACCCAGCAATTTGGCAAATGTGATGAAGTTTCCTCTCGTCGCAATATGTGCCCTTGCGCTATTTTTTTAATTTACTGCTTTGTGGCTGTTAGGGAAAGGGTCAATTGTTGTGCAACTTGTTGCTCAAGATGAATAAGCGCTTTCCCAGGATCGCATACTTATATGAAATAGATTTATGTGGCAAGTTACGGGTCATATGTTCATCTTAAGAAGTACTTCATCTGTTCCATAATATAAGGTATTTTAGCAAGCTATTTTAGCTTAAGGCTCGCAACCTCATGATTCACAAATATAAGGAAGAAATGGACAATTCTAATGGCCTTCGAATTACAGCAGGAAAGAGTTGTCGGGGTGTCATCAGAACTGTGAAGTGTAAACCGTAAAGCGTATTGTTGTGAATCTTGTAATAGAAGAGGACATGGACCCCGTCCTTTCTACTACCTCTAATTTCCTGGAAGCTTTCGGAATTCTCTTCCTTTCTATTCTAGTATTCTTGCAATCAGTACTTATCCTTTCACCTGGACTCCTGCGTGCCATCACTCTTGGCTAACTTGAACAACATGAAATCCAGCAGTAGCTTGTCCAAGTGCCTACTGCTGCTTTCCTTGTCCAATACATCCATAATCTTGTTATCAGCTATGAATGACTGGTTTGTTTGCCCTAATACTGTCCTTCGAGTTCAATCCTATTTACTCATCATTGATTCCGCCATGGTCGAGTCAATACCCTACAATGTTTGTTATCTGAGACTATTATATCCAACATCATGTGACTAAACCATTGTCTGCTTCCACTTATTGTTTGCTAAAAACTCATATTTTCTGAAAAAGCTTTTCAGCTTTTGGGGTTCCTTAAAACTGGAAAGAAATATTGAAATCTCGAAGCCCAGTTAGTTGGTTCTGGATCAAACCATAGGGATATTAAATCAAATTTTGTTTCTTATCTGGAAATCTTGCGTTTAACGATCCTCAGTCAGTGATTTTATGTATTGTTATGGTATATAAGCATTGAGTCTGCTGGAATAAAAAAATCCTCTAGGTGAGATGGTCAGCAGTATTGGGATTCAGCTATTTGGAGTGGTCAACATTGTATTTGACACTAAGTATTTTATCAGACTGGTAGAAAAAAATGGATAGTACGAATAAGGTAAAATATAGGTACAAATCTTCTCTGAAGATCACTATGATGAATATGTTGTATATGTTGTAACTTGGCTATCATAGTAAACGTACATTACCTAGGTTTTAGTCGAGTGACTACTGCTGAGAAGAAATCAACATTGCAGCCACATAAGAATGTCAAATTTCCAACTAGTACAAAGTCCATTTAACAGAAAAGTCCTTCACGATTCAAAAACTGAATAACCTACAGATCGTCGATCGATCGCCTAGCTCGCTCGCCAGATCGATGGATCGATCGCCCGCCTAGCTCGTTCGCTCGATCTTGCTTCGCTTGCCAGCCCAATTCGCTGGAGTATCTCCGTCCCCAGATCGATTGATCGCTCGCCTGGTGCCAGCTAGCCAGATCGCTCGCCCGCCGGATCTCCATCCTAGTTCACTGGACCATCTCTGTCCATCTCTGGCCAGATCTCGATCCCTGCATAGTCCCAGCTCCCTGCAGCATCTCCATTCCAAGTCGACGGCAGCCTCATCTCCACTCGAGGTCGCTGACAGCCTCAGATCCTTTACAGGTCACTGGCAGCCCTAGATCCTCTCCAGGTCGCAGCAACAGCAATAGAACCTCTCTGGATCGCATGCAGCTCGCCGACTCCAAGAAATGGATGCATCAAGGTGGTATGTATCTCATCTCGAACATGACGGTGTTAGTGGAGTGGCCAAAGATGGATGTGGCGAACTGCAGCCATAGCAGGATTGACAGGCCAGCAGAGAGCATACCACCAGGAGCTGTGACACAGAGGAACAGAATGTCAGTTGAAGGTTAACACTGAATAGCAATGAACTAAAATAAAGGTTATGTAAACATCAAGGGTCCAGTACTACAAGGAATAAACAATCAAACATCAGTTTATTGCCACAACAGGAGTAGCACTATCATATTTATAGCAAGGGAAATTTCGGTGTCATTAATATAATAGTCCAGAATTTTCTTTTAGTTTGTAGCAAACTATATTTCATTTTCTAGCAGTATTTTCAGTTTGTAATTTCTAACACATTTTCATTGTTCCGCAGTTTGTAGCAAGCGAAGAAAGAAAGACATGCGAGATGATCAGAGGTTTGGAGCTTATTTTGCACTAGAAGCACTCCGTAAAGCAAGGGAAGTACTCCCAGCTGACCATGCAGCTGACAAAGCACTGGTAGCTGAGCTATTGCACACAAGTGTAAGAACCGTCGAGAGAATTTGGAAAGAGGCATGTGAGCAGGTCCTAAGAGGGGAAGAAGTTGATGTGTCCAGCAAAAAGAAAGGGAGATGTGGCCGCAAGAGGAAATCCTAGTGGAAGTTATGGATGATGAAGGCGGCAATGCATATAAGATTCACCACATAAATGTTGAGGGAAGGAACTCTGCGTAGGGCTCTAAGAGTTGATGGTGAACTATCGAAAAACCACGTGTAGCAGGAATTCTGAGTAACAAAGCTACATGTGAAATATTTTCATATCAAACATGTCATCTTACCGTGACTATAGAAGATCTCACAACATCGACAACCAGCAGTTTCTTTACTGATCCGAGTTTGCTTACCTTGACAATTAACTGACACTGGTTTGGGCAACCAAAAACTGAGGTTTAGACACTGGTTTGCATCATGCATTTAGAAAAATAGTGTTATCCTATATTCTACTTGTCAAATCACCTATGTTTTAGCTCTCCGTGTGAGGTCTGACCTGATTATATAATGAAGTGTGTGAAGTTACTTTGATTAGAATGCCACATTTATTTTCCAGAGGCTCGCTTACCTCTCTATACCCATTCCTGATGTATGCAACATCAAAAGAAAATTCATGTGAAAGGTTACAGTTAAATGCATGCAGGTGTAGCACAATTCCACACAAGTGATTTATTTCTTCATTCTGTTTCAAGGTCACTATTTGTTAATGTGAGAGATTCATCCGACTTGGTTTATTTGTTTCAGTCCCTCATACATACAAGAAGCTAGAGAAATGGAGACATGAAGAGCTTCTGGTTCCCATTCAAAATGTAAACAAGGTGTGATGTCTACAGCAAGATCTTTAGATTTGAGAAGAAACTACTCAACCTTCATACTTCCAGGATATCTTCACGATGGAGATCTATTAATTGTCCACGATGGAGTATGATATTTTCACGTTTAACTAAGATGCACTGATTAGTTTAGATATTCTGCAATTTTTCTACGACTTTGTTCTTGATTCTACATTAGTGAGAGTGTGAGACTGTTATTTGAACCACGGCCTAAGTCACATTCTGTATTAGAGACTGAACACCGGATCTGGCCTCTTATCAAATTCATCTATCATCTCTAGCAGATCAATGCTCTGGGCGATATCATGCGCGAGGTGGCTGTTAAAAAAGGAGCGATGAAGGCAGTTAGTTTCTTGAAGGCAGTCAGGTTGTACGTTCTCACACGGTGCATCATTTAAAGCAAGAGAATTTTCACAGGACATTAAAGCAAGAGAATTTTCACAGGACATTAAAAAGCACTGTGTTGGAGCAGTATTGTTCCTCGCGCGATTAGATTAGCATGGACTATGGTTATCTGTTCTACGAGTGCACACGACATTGCTTCGTGAAGATGTTGCATATATGATCTTGACCTCATTCAGTTTTTTTAGTTGTTGGTCCAGACAGTTGATGGTTCCTCCACTGCCACCTAATAGCCCATGGCATTGTCAGCGTCGCAAACGTAGAGGGTGAAGAGGAACACCACACAACGGGGTCCGGGGTCCTCCGTGCTTCCTGCTTCTGCCCAGCCTTGTAGCCACCGGATCCGGCCGTGCCGACGTCTTTTGGTTCGACCTTTCGTGGAGGAGAGCATGACGAAGGAAATTGGAGGGGAGCAAGGCAACGGTGGAGCGCAAGGCATGAGGTGAGGGTAGCGTGTGCAAGGAGGCGAAGGGAGCAGAGACATGGAGCGGGCGAGCGACGGCGAGCTGAGAGAGAGAGAGCGTGGAGGGAGAGTGCAGGTCGGTTGGAGCATAGAGAGTGCATCGTGCGGCATGACAGATGTGGAGTGCGGGTTGAGACAGAAAAACCAGAGTTTTTATTATTACAAAATAACCTATCAGGACACTTTTTCCGGATCAGAGGAAGTATGAAAATAGCAGAACCGGATCACAACTTTGCAATTGCGCTTTTTTCTTTTCCCAGGTTTATATGTGCACGTCGTTGTACTTTGTGTTCAAAAGGACTTAGCCAATTTGTGTGTTTCATGTCCTTTTATGTCAGAGGCCATCAATACAATTGATTTGAGTCTCAAAATATACCACCGGGTTCTACGGATTTGGGGTAACGCAGGCCTGAACCCTGAAGGCGGGCCTCATTTATAGACGGCTAGAGACTAGAGCAGAGAGGAGAACAGAGCAGAGAGGAGAGGGCAAAGAAACTGAAAGCGACCGGCGAGGTTTTGTCCCCAATCCCCTCCTCCCACCCTCGCCGCCGCCGCCGCCGCCGCTTGCGCCCTCGCCAATCCCCTGCCGTCGTCGTCGCCGCTACAGCGGCAGGGGCAGCAGCGTCGCCTCCGGATGGCGAGCGCCGCCGGCCCCGTCGGTGGGTTGCGGGAGAAGGACGAGATTGCGGAGGTGGAGATGGAGATCCTGGAGCCGCCGGAGCGGTCCGCGGGGATGAAGAGGGCCAGGAACTCCGCGAACGGCAACGTCTCTCACGGTATATCGCCATGATCGCCCTCTACATGCATGCTTTAATTACGGCTTTATATGATGCCTGTGGTTCTGGTTGTGGTGTGTGATTGCTTTGAACGTTAGATCTACGCACGGCGAGGCGCAGGTAAGAGATCCGATGGGGAAAGGCGCACTTTTTATGTGGTTGATTGTTGATGCTTGCTTGGTTATGTGGAAGGATTGCTGGCTGGGTAGGGGTTGGGCTCTGGTAGAAGGCTGGAATCCGACATGCCGTTATGTAGGGTTTGGCCTGGAAGTATGTTGCGTAACCGCTTCACTGCTTGCTTTTTTAGGTTGCCCATAGTGCGTGATATGCTGCCCATACTGGCTATGCTGTTTGGATAAATGGTAATGGTGAAGTTTTGATGCTGAGTATGGTTTGACTTGGACTTGTATCGGTCTGTGCTTATGATGGCGTAGGTACTATTTGTTTCCATACTACGAGGAGCTAAAAGCATGTTTGTCGTGGACTCGTGGCGTAGCAGCTGATGCAGTATACCGGCAACTAGATGGTAGCTTGATGCAGTAGTACTATAGAAGCCAAGCATTATGTAGTTTAGCGATATGTTGTGGTGTTTGAGGCAGTTTGTTGTCGTTTCTGTATATCGTCTAGATTACGCCATAGCGGATCTAGGCCAGTTGGTTGTGACGTAAGTGTAAGCAATGGTTTTAAAAATCTTCCTTTCATGGAAGATTAACGGTTTAGATTCCTTTTTATCGCTTTATTGACTGGCTTAACTTGGCAATTGTTGAGGTAACCCTCAGTTGATGATATTTCGTAGGAACATAGAATATTTGGTTACCCAGCAATTGGCAAATATGATGAAGTTTCCTCTCGTCGCAATATGTGCCCTTGTGCTAATTTTTTGATTACTGCTTTGGTGATGTTAGGGAAAGGGTCAATTGTTGGCACCTTGTTGCTCAAGATGAGTAAGTGCTTGCCCAGGATTGCATAGTGATACGGAACAGATTGTATGGCAAGTTACGAGTCATATGTTCATCTTGGGAAGTATTTTGATGTACATTTGATTAGCTTAAGGCTCACAACCTCGTGATTCAAATATGAGGACGAAATGGACAATTCTAATGGCCTTCGCATTACAGCAGGAAAGACTTGTCTTGGAGTCATGAGAACTGTAAGCGTATTGTTGTGAATCTTGTAGTAGAGAGGAAGAAAGACCTAGCACTATTGGACCCCGTCCTTTCTACTACCTCTAATTTCCTGGAAGCTTTCGGAATTCTCTTCCTTCTATTCTTGCAATCAGTACTTATCCTTTCACCTGGACTCCTGCGTGCCATCACTCTTGGCTAACTTGAACAACACAATATCCAGCAGCAGCTTTTCCAAGCTGCTACTGCTTCTGTCCTTGTCCAATACATCCATGCATGAACCAAATTTGCTGTATCATGCTATCAGCTATGACTGGCTAGTTTGTTTGCCCTTATACGTCCTTCGAGTTCAATCCTATTTTTACTCATCATTGGTTCCGCCATGGATCTTTTGTTATCTGAGACTATTATATCCAATATCATGTGACTAAACGATGTCTGCTTCCATTTATTGTTTGCTAAAAACTCATATTTTCTGAAAATTAAAGCTTTTCAGCTTCTGGGGTTCCTTAAAACTGGAAATAAACATTGAAATCTCGAAGTCCAGAGTCAACATTAGTTGGTTCTGGATCAAATCATAGGGATATTAAATCAAATTTTGTTTCTTACCTGGAAAATCTTGCGTTCAACGATCCTCAGTCAGTGATTTGATGTGTTGTTATGGTATATAAGCATTGCAGTCTGCTCGAATAAAAAAATCCTCTAGGTGAGATGGTCAACAGTATTGGGATTCAGCTATTTGGAGTGGTCATCAGTTTATTTGAGACTAGTGTTTTAACAGACTTGTAGAATAGAATGGATAGTATGAATAAGGTAAAATATAGGTACAAATCTTCTCTGAAGATCACTATGATGAATATGTTGTATATGTTGTAACTTGGATCTCATAGTAAATGTACATTACCTAGGTTTTATTGGAGTGACTACTGCTGAGAAGAAATCAACACTGCAGCCTCATAAGAATGTCAAATTTCCGAAGAAAGCTGTCAGTGGCAATCTTCTAGGTCCGGACATTGATGCTACGTCTA
Source organism: Poa pratensis (assembly GCA_947311845.1). Lineage (NCBI taxonomy): Eukaryota > Viridiplantae > Streptophyta > Magnoliopsida > Poales > Poaceae > Poa > Poa pratensis. Next base: position 56,589,651 of record CAMZMU010000035.1, read on the forward strand.
AAACAGGAGGTCTGCATGATACACATGGATCACAGACACTGCCAGATTCTAATGCTTCGAGGTACATCCATTATTCTTGCTACTCTTGTGTGCACTAGGAATTTTAAACCTTCGAACAATAGGAATTTTAAACCTTCCATCTTTTCTGTGGTGTTTGATAAAGACGTAGTGCTATTTTATCTTACACGTCTTAAACGGTCATTTTGTTTACTAATTCGCTAAACACGTTTCACGACCTAGATTTAGTAGCTCATCTCCTGTTGGAGATCCGAGGAGCAAAACCAGAACCCCTACAAAGAGAATATGTACCTTCTATGCTCAAGGCCATTGCAAGAAAGGAAAGAATTGTACTTCCCGTCATGAAAGAGAGGATCCTGGTAACCTGTGGAGTGAAGAAAAGGCTGGTTCACTTGCACCAGTTGGTATTGGAAAGCATAGAGGTATGAGCTTTTTATAGGATTATCTTTAAAAAATATCTTATAGCCACAAACTTTTGATTGCTCTGCAAATCTAAGGACTTCTGATTGCCCCCATCCGTGCTCAGGGTCTGAAGAAGGATCTGAAGCACAAGGTTTATCCAACTTGAAAGATCGGCACTTCGAGAATTCGGCTGCTTCGTCGAAACATGGGCTATATAGGACCCTCATTCATTCTTATGGTGAAGAGCATAAGGGGGTGGCACATAACTCGCGACCCTTAAGGTTTCAGAAGAGAGGTCTTGCAGAACTGATGATTTGTGGACTACAAAGCCTACCCCTCCTGTAAATGAGCTGCTGCAGATTCCAGTAGTTCAAGAGAAGAATGAAAACCTTATGTCATGGGACGCCATGCTGGTTTGCCTTCTGATAGCTACTTCGATTGTAGGGGAACCTTACCCAGATTTCATATAGATGGAAGAAAGCTGCTGGCAGATGTGGCCAAAGCATGCAGCCTAAGTGATTCTCATGTATCAGGAACTTACCTTGAAGGGCACCCATTACATCCTGATCCTCGGTATCGTCCATTTGACCATCTCCAATATGGTGAGAAGCTATCTGCTTATGGTGGACCAACAGAGAATCTTCATCACAAACATCAGACAGAACCTAGTTCAAGCCTTGCCTCATACAGTTCAAATAGTATGACAGGGTTCAGAAATCCAGGCCACAATAGCTCTGACCATATATTGGGTAGCCAACCTTTCCGAGCAACTGCTCACCTAGGAATACCGTCCCTCCATCAGTTAACACCTGGTATCGAGAAGTTTGGTCTCCATAAAGATGTTAGATTTGACAAGGGCTGTGGTACATCTGGGTCTGCTTTACTTGGAATCAGTTCACATCAACCTGGGCACCTTTCCCCAATCAAGGACGAGCCTTGGATAACTTCAGTGCCTTTTGTACCTGTTGTTGATTTTCCTGTCAGTTCATCACCTCCATATAGTCAATATGACCCGCTTGTTGACAGTATGGACCTTCCCAAAGTTAAAGGCAGTAATATTCTCAAGTCCTCGAACATATCTTGCAGCACTTCAAGTCAGCACACTACTGGGTATGTTGTTACAGATGGAGATACCAACAAATCACTGAATTACGATGACAAGTTGGCAAGGAATATGTCAGCCAAAGGGTCAAATGAGTTGCAGGTTTGGCTGCACCTGATAGGGAACGCTGTAGTCTGGATGGTGATACTATGGTGAAAGATTTTGAAAGAAAAAATGATGCAGCAATTAACGAGAAAACAAGAGTTTTCCGTTTTCATTTGGCAGAACATGTGAAGGAGTTGCTGAAACCATTTTGGAAAGAAGGCAATCTGAGTAAAGATGCTCATAAACTGATAGTGAAAAAATCCGTTGATAAAGTTCTTGCTTCAGTTGAGCTGCATCAAGTACCAGTTACTAAAGAATTGATAACTGATTATATAACCATGGCCGGAACAAAGATTGAAAAACTTGTGAAGGTAACTTGAATATGCAGTTCAATGACACACATAGCCGTTAACCTACCTATGATTGATTCCTGTCTATTTATATCATCACAGGCATATGTTGATAAGCATCGTACGAGATGAGATCCAAACTTTTAAATGTTGAGCTACACCACCATAGACATGGGGTTTCAGCCAGATGCCTTTCCGATGTGATTAATCTACAATGCAATGCTGTTTGGCCTGATCAGTTTTTGTTGGCATACTAGATATTTCCTAGTAAGGTATTCTGTTGCATGACCCTGGCTGGTTTGTAGACTTAGTCTAGACTTCCTAGTAGTACTTAATATGGTGGAATTTTAATTTGATATGTCTGCCTGTACCTGAGTGGACACCTAATGCAACATATCTCGAATCTTAACTGCATGTGTGGTTAATATATGGAGTGATAATTATATATCATTGTTTAGTCTGTTTGGTGAAGTATTCATCTTGCTTAAAGTGCAATGGCATTTCCGTTCATTGTGTTGGTGAAGTATTCATCTTAAGTGCATTTCTACATAACCCATTGCGCTTTGAATTTTGATTCAGGGAGATAGAAGGATCAATTTTTTTTTAAGAAAAACACCCAAAGGGCATCTTAGACGTGATAATTATCAAGGAAAATAATAGCCAGTAATGGAAGACAACTAGACGCAGAAAGAACAGTAAAAAATAAAAATACTTTGAAAAACATACTAAGCCTTCTTTCTCCGATTGTACGGCGCACGTCGGCGATTAAAAATTGTAGTGACCAATAGTAAAGGGAAGGCACGCCTACAAACACCCTGATCATACCAGGCTTTAGAGCATCTCTAGCAGATTCTGGAAAAATGCAAACCGCAAAACTGATATCTGGACCCCCCGGATTTGTTTTTTGATGTACCACGCGTGCTTGGGCGTAACGGGTACACGCAACTCGTCCTATAGATTTAAATAAAATAGTTGATCACAAACTAGTTTTTTACATAGAACTTACATAAATAGAACTAAACTACACACCAATGATCTTGCTCTTCACCGGCGTGCTCACTCGTCGACATCGAGGTACTCATTGAATACTGACTTGCGCAGTGCCCACGCGAGCCCATGCTCCGTCTTGGTGGCTTCAAGTCGGGCCTGAGCACCCGGTTCACCGTTCGCCACCATTGTCATACGACATCAAATTCATTTTCCACGATGTGGGTCTGCTTAATTGTGGCAAGATGAGCTTGTCGAGCACATCGAAGCCATCCATTGCGGTTCGCGCGCCGCCCAGGGAGATCACCAAGTCGTTCGACACCGCGCGAGAGCTATCCGCTTCCGTGGCGTGCAATTGGGGGGCCCGACATAGCTTCGTTGGGTGTGTTGGAACCAGTCAAGCGCAACTTGGCCCACTTAAGCCCTTGAAGGTGGGTGTGCTTGCTCACGCTGGTCGAGCGGTGGAGGCAGCTGTCCTCCTTGTCGTTGCAACGGCCGTTGCCTCTCCTTTTGGGACCATTATGTCCGTGGATGGATGATCTCCCCATGTATCTTCGGGTGAGGTGTATCGTGGAGGCGGACATAAGGAGGAATCGCTCGATGGAGGTTGTCGATTTCGCGGCGAAGGGATTGGGGGGTGGGTGCTCACCCTAAGTGCTTCTTGTACCCTTGATGTAGTGGTAGAGGGGATTCATATCCGGAACCCCGACTATTTTTTTCCAGGCATGGGCGTTACACAAAATCTTTTAGAGTTGCTTTTAAAGATCGCACTAGCCACCCGTTGCTTGAGACAAGATCTAAAGATCGCTGCAAAAACATTGGTTGGAGCTTCGCCCACGCAATATAGGCTTGCAATCCATCGCCATCGGTCTATAGAATTGACGAAACCAGACCGTGCCACAACAAAACATAGAGGATGTCGAATTCACTTATTCACCACACCACCACCAACCAGTTAACTGCCCTCCTTGATAGACACCATTGTTCGGGAATTCGTTAACTGGTAACGGCTCGGTCGGCCACTGAATAGGGATTAATCGGCGAATCGGCCGATTAACTGAATTAACTGGTCGACCATTATTCGGCTAGTTAACTAGCAAATGTCTACATAAAACAAATATATGAGAAGGAAATAGATAGTATATTGACATCTGCCTACTCAGCCCATAGTTCTCTTGGCCCAAAAGCCCACTAAACCATCGACTTCCATCTGCCATGACCTAGACTTCCAAGTTCCAAACAAATATATGATTTTTTTAGGCCGTTGTGCACCCATTGGACTGCAGTTAATCGGGAGATTCCCGATTAATCGACTTGTCAGACCGATTAACGGGCCTGGCCAGTTAATCCACCGAATATGTTGAATTCGTTTCGGTGACCCACTGAATGGCGATTACTCGGCCAGTTAATCGGTGATTCGGCCGATTTTTAGAACAATGATAGACACACCAACTGCCAAGATTTGAAGAGAGCCAATATATCTAGCGCCACACTAGCACCCTTGGTTACCGTAGATCGGATGTCGTCGAGCTAGAGAGAGGCCTTATTCTAACACGCCATTGCCGCCACCACCTCGCTGATGTTGCTAGGGAAATGAGACCTAAGGAAAAGATGAACCAGATGGGTCCTCATTCCTATTGTTGCCGACGAAGCCGGTGGGCGAGAGAGAGGAGGGGGGGGATTTGGCGACGTCGCGGAGGAAACCTTTGGCGTCGGCTAGGGTTTGGGAAAAGGTGGGTCATCTCTATTTGGATAAGAAAGATCAGAGCATCTCCACCGGGGGCCTCCAAATCGGTGTCCGGCCAATTTTGGGGGTGTACCCACAGCGGCGCACTTCAAAGGCCAATTCAAAAAAAAATCAACACATCGGTGGTGTTCTTTGCATTTCAATACGAAGCGAAAATAGAAAATGTAATAATTGTTACAAGACAAGTTCAAATTCGAATGCAAAGTTATATGAATTCAAGTTTAAAACATGGCATCACTGACCAGTTGCCTCGTGTCACGCTCGCTCTCAATGATCATGTTGTGCATGATCACATAAGCACTCATGATCTTACATATTTCAGCTAGCGACCATGAAAGAGAAGGGTAGCGAAAGACGGCAAACTTGGCCTGAAGCACTCCAAATGCCCGCTCCACATCTTTGCGAACAGACTCTTGCTTCTTTGCAAAATGGCAGTCTGCCTCGCCGATAGGGTTGTAGATAATCTTCACAAATGTTGACCAAGTGGGATAGCTGTCGTCAGCAAGGTTGTACCCCTTGGTGTACTCATGCCCATTATCACATAGTTGCATGGTGGAGTTAGGCTATCACAAAGGTTCTTAAACACCGGGAAGCGTTGGACCACATTGATGTCATTGGCGGCACCGGCGGTGCTAAAATACGCATGCCAGATCCAAAGATCATAGTCTGCCACGGCCTCAAGTATAACACTGCACTTTTTGTGATGCAATGACTTGTACATCCCTTGCCAAGCGAACGGACCATTGCCTATTGGACGAAACAAAGTAATGAAACAAGGCCACGAATGATCAATCAATAAAATCAGCCTATCAACCAATGGTCAAACATGTTGCAGGCAGGGCGAGACGAAAGAAGAGGCTTACCCGGGCTGAATTAGCTGCGCCAGCGCTGGACAAGGTCGTAGACAGGCAGGGAGCGGCGATAGGCAGGCCTGCGTGAGCGCTGCAGCTTGGTCCTCGAGGTGCGAATCAAGCAGGCGGCGACGAGAGTGGCGGCGATTATGCGAATCGTCGGCAAGAGGAAAAATAAGGAGGGTGTGGGAAGCAAATGAATCAGGTCACGTTGACATTGTGTGTATGACGGACGGCCTCCCTGTCGGAGGGCATGTCCGCCCCATGTCTGGTGCCCCCGAAAGGGACCTCCAAGCTCGGGGGTGTCAGACATGACTTCGCTCGGGCAACCCTTTAGGGGGTGCCGCTGGTGGAGTTTTTTTGTGCTTGGACCCCCAATGGGCCTTTGGGGGGTTCATTTAGAGGGCCCGAACCCTGATGGAGATGCTCAAATAGTTTGTTGTGAAACAAAAGTGCACAAGAGATGTGAAAGACAGAAGACGTAGACGTGAGGGGTTAGAATTTTCAATGCAATGAGTTAACTTTCACATGGGTAGTAGATAAAGCAAACACTGCTCAACATATTATGGACCATTATTTATAATAGTTCTGAAAACCTCGGGTGGGGGATATTTAAACATACTCTTGGTTAAACTCACTGAGGTCAATGCCGTGTTCCACGACTTCACGTCTTGGTTCAAGGGTCTCTGGCAATCTAGGTTGTTGTTACGACAGTACTGCGTAACACTAAGAGTGAAGAGGAAAGGTAGAGAGAGAGGAAGAGGCTATTAAGCCAAACCCAAAAGAGAAATCTAGAGAGACAAGTTGTTATGTGTGGGGCATGCATGTTTATTGGTTATGTTTGGTGATGAAAACGATTGATCATTGTATGTCGAGCTATGAAACCATGCCTTAGGGCGCAGTAACCATGAAATGAAAGAAGACTAGAAGAATGAAAGGGAAGTAAGGAGGAAGAAAGAAGTTTGAGAGATAGGTAGCCATGAGGACATTGGCTACACTACTTGTCTTTATTGTAACAAGATGTTGGAAAAAGCAATGGAGTGAGGCGACATAATGAGGGGTTCACATTCATCAATGCATGGAGAAAGATGCAACGATCATATCTTCACACTCATTAAGTACTAATCAAGCACCAGTTGACCTGATGACGAGGGAAAAAAAACCAAATCGTTTAGCCGAAATGGCAACAGGTGAATCTTCTCTATGCGTCTCTCTTGGATTTGCACGAGAATTTGTTACTATCTAAAGCGCATACTATGTGTGTTATCAGGTATGGTGGATATATTGGCAAAGGAGGTTTAGGCCCAACATGGAGGAGAAACCCAATTAGAGGCAAGGGAGGATGGATTAGGCACCAACCGAGTTCATTGACCGCCATGGGTTTTAAGGTGTTCTCTTCGTGTCGCACGAACGCTAAGGTGCCTTCGGATGGTAAGCTACCGCACTCGCCATATCCACCGAGCATATGGTGCCATAGAAAGTGTATGACATCACAATGGTCTCTGCTCCAACCCTATCGTCGTTTTGGTCGCTCTTGGGGCTTATAAACAAAGATTGGACATCTCCGTGCTTCTGCCTGTGCCTCCCTACCCCGATCTACTTGGGAGCTAAACTTAGGTGTAGCAGTCGAAGCCATTTGGTTTGACTACATCCATGGAAAACACGAAAACGATGACTTTCGCGATGTCCCAATAACTGTTCACGGTGGCTGACAAGACTTGCAAATCGTCTCATGACTCGAAACGTGTGCCATAGCGAGAAACCGAAAGAGTAAGCTTTGGGGACATCCTAGCAATCGTTTACCGTGAATACGTGATCCACTGAACTTGGAAGTGATCTCGGGACCTCAAAACACTATGTGTGCACCAAAAAGGCTAGAAAACATGAACTCGATTAATTCTTATGTTGTCCTATAACCGCTTAACGTAATCCAGCAATCATGTAAACTACTTGGATTCCAATTATTGAAAGGTGTTCCTGTTTGTTACTATTTGTCCTTCTAGACTAAGCTTTCCCTCTTCACACCTCAAATACTCGGTTTTGGTCCTATCGAGTCTAAACCCTTGGATTCCAAAGCATGTCTCCAAAGATATAATTCATATTGATGCCCTCCCTAGTTCCATCTACTACCACCCACCACACAATTAGCATTGAGCCCGCACCAAGTAATATCTATCCTTTATGACCTCATCTATCACTAAGTAAAACTGTACGACCTCAAGGATGTCTTAATGTTGTCCTATTGTATAGGTAAGGTATCGGTCTCACTTTCACCTGGTAGAACCAAAGAGTGGCAAAACTACCTGACACCCAAGCTCCCTCCCCTTGTCGTCGTCCAAGGATGTCGGCGGGTGAAGCCTACCGGTGGACAGTGGTATCGGGGTCCTCATTGGTGTGCGTGGTGGCACGGTGGGTGGTTGCCTGCGCACGGGAGGTCAAGATACGATGGCATGGATGCGCGGTGGCGCTGTCGAATGGCTGAGCGGCATAGATGCGGTTGTCTAGAATTGGGCTACCTGGGCCCACCTTGGCCCGCGGCATTTGTCACACACCCACCCTTCCTCCCCACCCTTGATTGCTGTCGGTGGAAGCCATTGTGTAGGCGAGGATGCGTGCGGCGGCCCTAGGCGGTGGATGTGTTGTCGTGCCCTGGCACTTCCGGGCGGCTGCGCGGTGCGAGAGGATGGCCATAGCGACGCAATCATTCTTGCTCAATGCACTCCCTGGTGACTACTCGGCTTCAAACTTTGTGTTGTTGGTCTTCTGCAGGTGTTCGGTGGTCTATGTTCATGAGTCGAGCAAAATTCATGTGTGGCGACCGTCGGTGCTGACAAGGGCGACCTCCGAAGGCGCCATTACCTCGAGATTGGATCTTCTCCTCGAGCACCTGGCAGTTGGCGTAGACCTCCGAGGTGCAATGAACGTCGGCGTTGACGATAGCTACACTATTTTTAGCTAGTTCCTAGCTTCCACCTGTCGGCTCTCTAGGCACATGGGTACGAGGTACGAGGACCGGATTGTCCCAAAGATGCGATAATCTTTCGAGGTGTTTGGCAACGACTATGGCATGACCTTGTTGCTCTGAGGCTCGACGCCTCCCCATTCTTGTCTGGAGGCCAGGCAGTGTGAAGCCTTATGTCATTGCGGTCCGAAGTTGGGATCACCTTCTCTAGAGGTTGTATATCCCGGCGTACAATGAAAATTGCCTTTGCAGGAGATCTTCCTAGCAAAAACTCGAATTAGTTTTTTGTGACATTCAACACTCTTCTTGAGAATGCTATGCCACTCCCAAAACATGATGGCTTGGCATAATTCATTAGTTATACGGTATATATGGATTGCACTAGCCCTTTCCATCTGTTCAGACAGATCTGTTCAGACAGCCCTCTAGTTGCGTTGGCTCGTGCATGGTATCAGAGCCCAGGGTCTCCTGCTTTTCGCAATTTATTGAAAATTGGTGGTGCCCCCTCTATGTCCACGTATAGGTCTCTTGAGCCATACCTCTGAGGCTGTAAGTGTTCTATTCACTGTGTTGACTTCTCGTGTCACACGTGAGAGAGGGTGTTACGGTATATGTGAATTGCACTAGCCTTTTCCATCACTTGGATTTCTGATTGCGTTGGCTAGTGCATGAAGCTTGACATGGTATCAGTGGCCCCGGCTCCAGTTCAAATCCTAGTTCAGATCGTGGCTTTTGTAATTTGTTGAAAATTGCTGGTCGCCCTCTGTGTCCACGTAAAGATCTCTTGAGCCACACCTCTGGGATTGTTCTATTCACGTGTTGGCTTCTGTGTGACGTGCGAGCGGGTGTTACGGTATATTTGGATTGCACTGGCCTTTTCCATCGAACATTTGGTTTTTGTTGCCTAGTGCAAGAAACTCGAGAGAAAGCGTGGGCAATCCACATATACTATAATACCCTCTCTCACGTGTGGCTCGGTCAGGCTGTATGACTCGAGAAGGCCTATACGTGGAAAGGAAGGGGGTAAGAGCAATTTTCTTATTAAATTGCTAGACTTGAATCCAACGCTTCATGCTCTGATAACATGTCAAGTTTCTTGCACCAACCACTAGAACCGAAAGTGATGAAAACAAAGTGGGCAATCCACATACTGTAACAAACCTGTCAAAGTAACTTGTCCGGTTGTTTTGGTATTCTCATCTTTCACTAGAAGTTAGCTTAGCTTCATCCTTGATGCATTTAACTTGGCTGAGATACCTTGTCTTCCTCTCGTGGACTTACCATCTTGTAGACGTCCTTTTGGCCTCCTATTGGCTGATATAGCTAACGACGGGCCCGCAGCCTTGCTTCACTCACAACTCGCTTTTCTTCTTTTTGGTTGCTTTGAACTTCTCCATGTAACTTGTGCTCCTATCATGATGCAAACTCTTGTAGGAGTTCTTCTTGATAGCCTTTTGGACGTCTTCATTCCACCGCCAAATGTCCTTAGGCTCGTGTTTCTTACCTTTCGGCACCCCAAACACCTCCCTAGCTACCTTCCAAAAGCAAGTTACCATCTTCACCCACATGCTATCCACATCTCCCTCTTTTGGTCCTGTCGTGATCATCCTCTTTAAATGTCTGTTGCGCTTCGCCTTTGAACTCCCATCACATTGTTCTTGTGATTTTGGTATCCCGCAGAACATGTGCGTGGAAGCATATGCTGAGCCATAACACACTCCCATGTATCACATTACAATCCAAACAAACTGCCTATGCATTCTTGTATGCCCGTAAAATACATAAAGGGGGTTCACAGGAGCCCATAGGACAACTAAACCATATAGATACTTAAATTTGACTTAACCACTCGCTAAAAGCCAGGATTATCTGAAGCTAAGTCCTCACTTTTAACCACTCTGAATTGTGCATAACCAAATAAATATCTAGCATATCTTTCATAACGTTAATTATATTTCTTCTGCTTATTTGAGTTCTTGTAGTGGGAGATATGACCTATGCACCAAGACACTGCCGCAAAAGACCACAAATAGGGTTATAATTTGTATTTCACCTGGAAGCTTTTGTATAAGATAAGTGAGCTTTGTTTTGTTAGTGAATTCCCATGGACTAATCCTGGTTGAGATAGGTCCCGATTTGCTTGATCCACAAAAGAACATGCCGTAGATTTATCATAAACTCAGTACTTGAAACTAAAGGGAAAAGCCTTTTTGCTCTTCCCAAATGCTAGTGTACAGTTGTACACGTGTGTTCCTGTGCCTAGCTCTGTTCTTTTCAGAAAAAAAAAATGCATTTTGCTGTCAAACTGTTTGTTCACGGTTGATGTTTCTGTAAGTCTGTTACTTGAATCTTGATGAATGGCTTTCTTTTCTGCAGCCAACCTGAAGTGAGGACTCAGGGAAGCATTAAATTTTACTTCTTTAAGGTTGCCAGATATTAAGGTCCTCCTTGAGCTGCTGATTTCCTCATTTTATCATCATTGATGAAATCGATGAAAGCTGTCATAACATGAATGCAGGTGCGTACAATTACCATAGCTCCTGCCTTTGGGGTAATGAGGATATTTCCTTAGCTTGCAGTTACCGATACCTGATTTTTTTAAGATTTCGCTCCAGCAGAAAATCTTGTGTTTTCACTTATACTTGATCCAGAAGTAGCAAACTATTCCTTCCCTTTGCTATGTCCTTATGTTATTTTACATTGTGCCTGATACGTTCCACTATTGTTTTCAGTACGTCACACTACAGAAACAAACACGGCTGATCTGCCACTAAATTCCTTGTCCATTCTGCTGAAAAGGTATACCACACTGTTCCTGTATTGCTATAACCCCAAGGCGCAACGTATTTATAGAGTCTGTTTTGTCTTGTTGTTGTTGTTCAAAATGGCAAGATAATGGTGAAGCTCCAAATATGATCTTATTCTCCTGCTCACTTCTGATATCAACCTACGCAAATACTTCAAGTTTGAACCCTAGGCCCCACTTCGAAAAAACCTTTTTTATTAAAAATAAAAATGGGTGATATGGGCTTATAATTTGAAAAATAGAAGTGACGCACTCTTTAGTAGCCATAGGAGCATAATTTTGTTGCTAACAGAGCTACTAAACATATTTTGCTATCTGAAGGCAGGTAGTATTTCAGCTATCAATATGTGATGCATATATAAAAATGCTACTTGTAATGAGGGTGACAATGTTTAGGCTCCTGCTTGTTGATGCATCCAACTAAACATTTTTCGAGAACACGGTGTTTTCACTAAGCAAACGAGGGAAACAGATTGTTACAGAAAGGCCCAGGCGCCAAACATGAAGCTCAACACTGCTGCTACAGAGTATTGTACCTTTTCCGTACTGCAAGCTTTGTAGTCTCCCTGGAATTTGCTGAAATGTGTTGCTTCCTGATGGTCATAGAACAGGGAATGAATTGCTCAATATGCTCACTTGGTACTATTGAATGCTCTTGCAGGGTCTTAAATGGCTATAGAGTACAGATGAGCATTGCACTGCTTTTCTATCGATTCCTTACAGACAGCACAAAGTAGCCTAGAGGGAAAGTGCAAATGAATATTTGGGACTTAATGATTCTTCTGAATTTCTACACTATGTTTATCCAACCTAATGTTCGTCTCGCTCTAGTGTGTTTTTTCCCTAGTTTAGTTACAACGTGCAAAACTTGATATGTCATGCCATATCTGTCTGCTTCTATCTGTCTTTGGAAGCCTCTTAAGTTTGCACTGATGTTTGGTTCAGGATCAAGGAACACACTTGCTCCCTGCTCCCTCCCATGGCATATGTGGCCAGACTGTTCATTAGCTCTAAAGCTATCCAGATTCAGGACATGCACTTTTCTTCTGTGAATTATCTTTTCAATTATGTTCTTGAAGTTGGACAGTGCTCCTAGTACGAGATACTCTCCGATGAAGAAACTTTCAGATTGAAAGATATCAGGAATATACTAGAAATTCAAGATGCATGCTTGAATTCCTGGCTTGCTTGCTTTATTTGTAGTGCATATCACACGGTCCAGGGAGGCACTGAACGCAGAAGCCGTATGATTTTTGCCTCTTGACTTGTCTGTTGGCAGGTAGCGGTTTATCTTGGACTTGTGTGGGTGTTACACATGCAATCTATGAGGAGGGAAATGCCAGTACCGCGCCAGTATCTTGTATTTGTGTTCTTTCTTTCAGTTTGAGACCGTGCACACTATGTTAAAACTGCAATGTAAAGTTTAAGCTCAAGCATAGTGTTGCATTTTTTAGTTTCTTGCTGCAGCAACGCGGTTATGTGCTGAAACTGGTCCCTGTGACCATATATTCTCTTGTCAAGTTTTAGATATTGCTCCGGCTGCGATCTTAGTTTGGTTTTGTAGTCCAAAATGACATTTGTCGCCAGAACAAAAGAACTTCAAATTGTCTTGTATTTTCGCTCTTGGAATATTATTAAGCAGATTGCACATCGCTTTAAGTTCGGAATATTAGAAAAAGGTAGGCTATTTGGTAGACACAATTATTTTTCAAGCAGGTAGCGTTTGACCAAGTTAAATATATGTCGTTGAAACCCCAGGGCGACGTACCCTGGTTGATTTTTGATACAGATATGACCCATTGCTCAATCTATTCGTCAAAAGTAACCCCCACCGATTTTTTTTTGTGTCAAAACTGACCTCACGGGATGCACAAAGAACGACACATGTCCTTTAGCCAACTCAATTGGCGTTAATTGACTTTCCGCTAAGTGTTGCTTTTTCAGCCGGCGGAAAAGTGATCTTATTTTTTTGAAACCGAAGACAAAAGTCTTACTAATCCATTTATTAAGCAGAAGGTGCCCGTTTATTATCAAACGACCGGCCGAAAACTATACAACAACACAACAGAAACAACATGGGCCAAGCCCACCTGAAACCACAACTCACAAACATGACGCCGACTAGCCGACCTCGTCGCCCACACGACACAAAGTCGACTTTTGCAACACCCAACGATCATGGCGCGAGCCGGAGGCGTGCAGAGCGTGGCGAATGCAGCGGAGGAGCGAGGCGTCAAGACCGTGTCCTGGGCACGTAGGGCCGGCCGTGTTGATCGCGTTGGAGCGCGACGTGGGCACGACGACGATCGCCAAGGAAGAAGACCATGACCAGATCGAGCCGCTCGAGCGGCCGCGTTGCCTGCGTCAGTGCGCGGCATGGGCGTGAGCTGAGGGCATGCCGATCATGGCGGAGTGCAGCGTCAAGCGTCGAGGAGGTCGTAGGAGCGGCCATGGCGCGACGTCGATGACGAGCCTGACCTGTGCAAGGTCATGGCTTGGGGCGTGAATGTTAGCAGCAAGCCATGCCCGTGTGCGGTGGCGTCCGGCGTCTGTGCGCCAGGAGGATGTACGTGTCGTGCCAATGGCGGGTGCGTGTCTAGCTCTAGAACTAGGTCGAGTTCGAGTCCGTCGCGTGCGTGCGTGAGTGCCAGCCGGTGGCGCGTGAGTCTGTGCTCACGTTCGTGTCCACCGTGAGGTCTAGGTTAGCTTTGTGGTGGACCTTCGATCGTACGGCGACGGAGGACCCAGCAGGCGCAGCGGAAGATGACGCCCAAGTCTTGCGGATGAGCAACGGCTCACGATCTAGGGAAAATCGGATCGCCAGGACGTGCGTGCGCGTGGTGATCGTGGTGTGCGTGGGTGCTGTGTCTCCCAGGGCTATAAAGCCGGCTGTAATCGTTGTGTTATGTACTGAGTTGCCGATCATAGGGGAAACCGTCCGGGGAGAGCACGTGAGGAGAGAGGAGACATAACTCGTGGGGAGAGAGGAGAGCGGAGAGCGCGTGAGGAGAGAGGAGAGCGAGAGAGGCCTTTCCGGCGGCCGTTCCGGCCACCGCCGGCACCCCATGGCCTCGTGTAGTAGGGTGCAGCTCTCGGATTCAGATCTGTCCTCGCCGTCAGTGGGGGCGCGTTCGGAGCCTGTGGCGGAGGCCGCGGTCGCCGCCGGCGGTGACGGGCGAGGTCCATGGCTGCCGGGCGGCAGACGGAGCAGGAGGCATGAGCTGCTGCGGCAGAGACGGCGGGGAGCCGATCTCCCTACCTGGAACCAGGAGCGGAGACAGGGGGGCTAGCAGGGGTCAGCCCCCCCCCCCCCCCCCCCCCCCCCCCCCAACTGGTCGCCCCCCTAACAATACGGTCAACGTAGTGGTATATGTCATTTCCTAATCAACGTTGATAATCAGCGTATTTGTACTTAAGGGCCATCTCAGCTAGAAATTCACTGCATATGTACGCACAGAAGCCCACAAAAAAGCCCAATTTAGGCAAGCGTTCAATTATTTTCCCCAGACTTTGCGTTCAGTTAGCCCAGGATGCGAGTCGCCAGCACCTATCTAATCGTCTCCCACCCAAAATAAATCTAATCGCTCCTTACCCTAAAATAATGCCATGGAGGCTGCCGCCGCTAGCATAACAAGACACGGAGTCTAGCATTGGTTCTCCTCGACAATTTGTTGGCTTGGATGCTCATGCCGACAGGCCACTGTTGCGGCGCCGCCATCCATCGTCGACCTCCCCGGTCAGGCGGTCAATCACTTAAATCTGGAGGTACGCTGGTATGAGTATTCAACATATATTGGTTTACGTTTGTGCACAAGTATCAAACCTAGTAGACGTGCTAGCCTTGTCAATCAGCACTAATTTGCCGGGTTCAAGCCTCGTAAAATGCCAGTGGAAAATCCAACAGTTTATCTATAGCATGCATACATACAATTTGATAGCTAACTTTGAAAGCATGAGGCGTAGTTAGACTTGTCGAGGCTCTAAATTTGTGATTTCTTCGCTATTGAATCGGCAAGGTTAATTTTAAAGATATTTGGAAGAAAAAGAAAGCTCCAATAATTCGCTCGTACACTAATTTTTTTTGGCTCCGCGATCCCTTGCCCCCCCTATACCTAAATCCTGGCTCCGCCCCTGCCTGGAACCCGCCTCCGCACCGTCACATCCCACCGGAGTTGGTGGGGTTGTGCTACAATTGTCTCGGAGAGGAGCACATCGCGAGGGGATGCACGAACAAGGTACAATGTTTCAATTGCAGGGAGGAAGGCCATCGGGCGAGGAGATGCACGAACAAGCGGCCGCGGCCACCAAGTCCTCCGAGCGGCGAGTCGGGCTGCCGTGGGCCGCCGGGGAGCGTGAGGGCTCGCAGGAGAGCTCTGCGCGGGGACCGGTGTTCAGCGCCCCATTCGAGTCCCGCCAGGCGCCGGCGGCGCAGAGTGCGGCTGTGGCAAGGTCGGCGACAGAGGAGGAAGAAGAAGGGGCGGCGTGCTTCCTGGAGTACTCGGAGGAGATGGGCATCATGGAGGCGGAGCTGCGGCGCGCGGTGCTGGTCACCATCACAGGGACGCGGCCGGCGGTGGATCTGGCGGACGCGGCTCTGGCGCTGCACGCGGAGTTCGGCGTCGGCCCCCATGACATGTCCATCTGGGCGTTCGCGCCGGAGGATTTCCTTGTGTTGTGCGAGGACGTCAGGCTGAGGGACCGCATGGTGCGGCGAGGCAGAGCAGGTTCGTCCTGGTTCTCCCTGTCGATCAAGCCGTGGATCAGGCAGGCGCAGGCCACCGCGGCGGCGCTGCCCTATCTGGTGCCGCTGGATCTGCTGGGGGTGCCGGCGCACGCGTGGTCCAAGCGCACGGCGGAGACGGTGCTCAAAGGTACGGGCTTTGTCGTGGATGTCGCGGCTCCTACCGCGCGATGGCACGACATGTCCTACTTCCGCGTGTGGGTTCGCACAGACTCACCGGCGAGGATCCCGTCCAGGCGGTGGCTGTTCATCGAGGAGCCGCCTGTGGCGCATCGACCGGCAGGCAGGCACCGGGGACCTGGCATGCAGCGGTGAGCCAAGACCCTCCGGTATCCCATCCGCATTCGGCGTGTTCGTGAGCCAGTCGTCGTGGAGGTCTCAGACTCGCCTCCACCTCCCCCCTCGCCACCTTCGCCGCCCCCATCACCGTCATCGTCTTCTTCTTCGGGGGCGGCTGGCCATGACAATGGGGCAGGGCGAGGCCTTCAAGGTGGGGGCAGGATCGCGCCCAGGCGTGCGGCGGGTCACGGAGACGCGCAGAGCTCGGCTCCGACGGACTCAGTGGAGGCCAGTGCTGGAGCGAGCTCGGTTGGTGCTGCTGGCTCAGTAGGCGGCGGCGCCGCCGCGCTGACGGCGGCGGACGGCGGTGGCGAGTACTTCGCGGTTCAAATTTCAAAATCGCCGAGTCGTGACGTGGAAAGTGGGGGTCAAGCTTCTGCGCAAAGCGTGTCTGAAGCGCAGAACTCTGCGGGAAGAGGCCAAATTATCTTTGGCAGTTTTGGCAGTTGCAGCAGTGTGGTGGGCCTTGGGGTGCAGGAGGCACCAGTTGGACCGGACCGGACGGTCTCTTCGTGCGCTTCGGCGTGTGGGGAGCCGTTGGTTGGCCGCAAGAAGGAGACAATACAGGCTTCCCGCTGTCTGTGGTGGGGCCGCGGAGGAATTCCGTTGGGGGAGAAGAAGAAGAAGACATAGCTGTGGGTGGCCTACGAGGAGGATCTGAGCCTTTGGGGAGACAAGATCAAATTGGGGACCACCCTGCTTCTGTGGGTACAGGTACTCCACAGGACATGCCTGGGGAGAGCCAGCGACAAGTGGCGGTGGATCCATGTGATGAAGTGGCAGGAAACAATGGGGATGATATGCAGCAGCTGCGGACGGGTCCCACGATGGCAAAGGGTGAGCCATCAACGCCGACGGCCTCGGCTCGCTCTCGTTCAGCCCCAGTCTCTCCAGCCACTGGCTTTACGACGCCGGCGGCGCATGTAGCTGGGAGGAGAACATCAGGGCAGTGCTTTGGCAGCTCAGGCAGCACATTGTCGCGCCGGTGCTGCCATTGCCTAATGTGCAGCATGGGCGACGCCGGAAGCTGTTCATCCCGGAGGAAGACCGTCGGAGGAGCGCACGTATCGCCAAGAACGCGCAAGGCAAACCTGCCTCTTATATGAAGAAAGCGCAGAAAGTTCTCATGGACCACTTTGGGATCTGTGACGTGGAGGGAGAACAGCCAGTAGATTGCCTTGAGAGATATGCGGAGTACTTCCGGGAACCGCTTCCACCGGTACGGATTGCGGCTCTTGCGAAGCTGTTCTTCCTAGATCCTAGGATGGCGGCGATGGAGATGGACTTTTAAGTCCACTCGAGCTGTGGATGCTGATGTAATTGTGTTAATGGATAGTACGAACCATAACATTGTTGTGTGGAACCCTCGTGGGTTGAATGGCGCCGCCAGAGGGACGGTGGTGCGCACGGTCGTGGAGGATGCCGGTGCGGCGATCGTGTGTATGGTGGAGACTAAGCTGGAATTGGTTAATCGCTATACGGTTATGGGCCTGTTGGGCCCCCGCTATGATGAGTTCGCGGTGCTTCCGGCCCACGGAACGTCAGGGGGCATAGTGGTTGCTTGGCAAACTTCCCAGGTAGAGGTGCTACGTACTCAGGTGGATACGTATTCGGTTACGATCACGATGCGAGTAGAGGGCGGCGAGCCTTGGTCCTTGACTACGGTCTATGGGCCCACGCAGGAGCAGCTCAAGATTCCCTTCCTCGAGGAGTTGAGGACAGTTCGGGCGGCTTTCCCTGGGTGCTGGGCGGTTACAGGTGACTTCAATTTGATCCTGGACGCCGCGGATAAGAACAATAACAGGATCAACAGATGCATGATGGCTCGGTTTCGTCGATTGCTGAACGACCTATAACTCAAAGAGCAAGAGCTGGTAGGGCGGAGATATACGTGGAGCAACCAGCGGCGCACACCAACGATGGAAAAGCTTGATCGGTGGTTCTGCACTGTCGATTGGGACGGAATGCATCCCAATTGCCTCCTACAGGCACTTTCGTCTTCTCTGTCAGATCACAGTGCGATCATGCTGTCCACGAACGTGGCGTATCAGAGGAGAGCACGGTTTCACTTCCAGGAGTTTTGGCCGAAGCTAGCTGGGTTTCAGGAGGCAGTGGCAGTTGGGTGGTTCGATGTGGAACAGCACCAAAATCCTTTTGTGGATCTGAGCAACAGATTGAGGGCCACGGCTAGGGTCTTGACTAGATGGAGCCAGAGGCGCGTGGGCAACATTAAGGAGCAGATCCTCATGGCGAATGAGGTGATTTTGCAGTTGGACAAGGCCGCAGAGCGCCGGCAGCTCAATGATGACGAATTCTGGCTGCGCGGGCAACTGAAGAAGAAGATTCTTGGGCTTGCGTCGCTAGAAAGGACGATTGCACACCAACGCTCCAGAATCGCGTGGCTGCAGGAGGGAGACGCCAACACCGCATTTTTCCACTTGCACGCTAGCCGCCGCCGCCGTAGAAATCAGATATTCAGGCTGCGGCACGAAGACACTTCTAGCGCGGTGCCAGCGGAGATGTGTGAGCTCGCCACAACGCATTTCGAGGCGCTCCTGGGCACTCCGGTGTTGCACGATCATGCGATTGACCTCGCTGCGCTGCAATTGCCATCTGTGGATGTCTCGGGGCTGGAAGTTCCGTTCTCAGAAGTGGAGATATGGGAGGTAGTGAAATCGCTTCCAGCGGACAAGGCGCCGGGGCCCGATGGGTTTACAGCTCGTTTCTACCAGATGTGTTGGCCCTGATTAAGGATGTTGTGATGAGGGCTGTCAACTGGTTCGACTCCGCGGATAGCCGTGGCTTTGCCAAGGTAAATGATGCGCTGATCACTCTTCTGCCAAAGAAGGAAGGAGCGGTGGATGTTGGGGACTTCAGACCAATAAGCCTGGTGCATAGTTTCGGCAAGATAGTATCCAAGGCAATGGCGGCACGGCTAGCGATCCCCTTGCCTCAGCTGGTGGACTGCAACCAAAGCGCTTTTGTGAAGGGGAGAGCGATTCAAGACAATTTCTTCATGGTGAAGCAATCAATCAAGAACCTGCACAGGCGCCGTTCCTCTGCCCTTATGCTCAAGCTGGATGTGGTGAAGGCCTTCGATTCTGTATCGTGGCCGTTTCTTCTGGAGATTCTGCGGCAGAGGGGCTTTGGGCCTAGGTGGATTGCCCGCGTGGCCACGATGCTCTCCTCACAGTCCACCAAGGTGTTGATTAATGGCCAGGCAGGAGAAAAGTTTTGGCATGCGCGTGGGCTGCGGCAGGGGGACCCGAGTTCGCCCATGTTCTTCATCCTCGTGGTCGATGTCCTGAACGCGGTGTTCCGACTGGCGGAAGAGAGGGGTCTGTTTGCGTCAATGGCAGACTGTGGAGTGCGGCACCGGCTGTCATTATATGCCGACGATGTCGTGCTGTTCATCAAACCAACAGTGGATGAGGCGAGCGCGGCGATCCAGTTGCTCAATTTGTTTGGAGGCGCTTCAGGCCTGCGATGCAATCTGAATAAATCCTCGGTCTCGCCGATTAGATGCGACGCACTAGATCTGCAGCCGGTGCTCGACGTCCTCCAGTGCCCTGTTAAGCACTTCCCGATTCAATACCTCGGCCTGCCGCTGTCTATCGGCCGGCTATCCAAGACGTAGTTGCAAAGCGCGGTGGACAAGGTTGCAGGACGGGTACCAACGTGGAAAGCTTCTCTGCTGCAGAAGAGTGGAAGGTTAGTTCTGATCGATTATACCCTCACGGCGACAGTGATATATCACCTGCTCTCTCTAGACCTGCCGCCCTGGTTTTTCACCTGTATCAAGAAGCTGTTGAGGGGTTTTTTCTGGTCTGCTTCGTCTGAGGCCAAGAAGGGGCAATGCGTGGTGGCGTGGCAAACAGTTTGCACGCCGAAGGTGATTGGCGGCCTCGGCATAAAGAATCTGCGGCTAATGAATCATGCTCTCAGGGCGCGGTGGCACTGGCTGCAGTGGGTTGATCCCAGCAAGCCATGGCATGACTTGGAGTTTCAGCTGGCACCGGAGGCAGAAGAATTGTGCGCGGCATGTACCAGGTGTGAGTTGGGGAACGGTCAGCGCCTGTCCTTCTGGGATGGAAGATGGATAGAGGGACGGAGCATCAGCCAGTTAGCGCCGCACCTAATGGAGTTCGTGCGGCCGGCCGCCCGCAAGCTTAAAGTGGCACAAGCTCTGCCTGATCATCGCTGGGTTGCGGACATAACAGGCGCTCCCTCGATCCCTGCCATCGCTGAATTCATGGAGGTTTGGGAACTGCTCAGGAATCGAACTCTTACAGAGGCGGAGGACTCCTTCGTGTGGAAGCTGACGGCGAAGGGCATATACTCGCCGAAGTCAGCTTATGAG
Source organism: Poa pratensis (assembly GCA_947311845.1). Classification (NCBI taxonomy): domain Eukaryota; kingdom Viridiplantae; phylum Streptophyta; class Magnoliopsida; order Poales; family Poaceae; genus Poa; species Poa pratensis. The sequence continues at coordinate 56,610,361 of CAMZMU010000035.1, forward strand.
GTGTTCTTCCTCGGCAGAGAGGAGGCGCCGTGTGCGCGCTTGCTGTGGAAGGCAGGTGCTCCCCTTTTGCATAAACTGCATATGTGGTTTGTTGCAAAAAGGCGGCTCTGGACTGCCGATAGACTCGCGAGGCGGGGAATGGACCATCCAGAGGCGTGCCCCTTGTGCTGCCAGGATGATGAGATGATTGAGCACCTGACATTGCAATGTTCGTTTGCGCGAGAGGTCTGGTACGCAATGCTTCTTCCATATCGGTTGCACAGATTCACGCCGACGGCCACTTCGACTTTGCTGCAATGGTGGCCTAGAGTGGCAGAGGCGGTGCCACGACGGCGAGCAAGAGAGGTGAATGGCCTTATCATCCTCACCGCCAGATGTCTGTGGCTGGAGAGGAACAGCAGGGTCTTCGACAAAGTTGCAACGATGTCGTGGGAGATCAGTAGACAGATTAGAGAGGAGTTTGAGCTGTGGAAGAAAGCCAAACTTAGTGGATTAGTGTTGAGAGAGATTGAGTAGTCCTTTTCGGTGGTGTTCAGGTCAAGGGAGACGCACATGTGTTCTACCTTGTCCTCTCTTGTAATTCAAAATTCTCTATCTTAATAAAAAGACAAGCAGCACTCGTGCGTGTTCTTGAAAAAAAAGTTGCCGATCATGTAGACATTGAAAAGACAAGAAAAGATTGGGGCGTTCGTGCGCCGGCCGGAAAAACCTTGTCTCGTGTTCTTCTCCTTCGTTCTTCCTTGTTCGAGGGGAGTGAGTTGCGAGAGGAGAGGCAGCCAGGCCGTTCTGGCAACAACAGTGATGTTGGTGTTCCACGTTCATGGTGCAGCATTAGCCATTCTTATTTTCGTGTTCATGCGAATAGTTATTTCTTGTTTTTGAGATTTGTACATCAGTACATGCCCAATGCTTGTTCATGTAAATAGTTCTTAGCTGGATGAATGCCCAGATGACAGTAACTACATTTTGGGAGATATTGTGCAAAATAGTGTGCATATCATGCAGTTCTGCTGCGGCCCGCTCAACTTCCAGCAGCAGCAGGACGGCCGCAGATGATGCCCAATTTATGTTGGTGCTCTCCACCATGTGTTGGTGCAAATTCCGTGGTTTGTGTTTATGCTTGCCTTACTGTTGGGGATCATGACTGTGTTTCGGATAAACTATTTTTGTTATAACTTGGAAGAATGCCCGTCACTCTGCTCTTCCATTCGATGTATTGTAATTTTTATAACTTTTTAGATAAACGTTGTTGTTATAATTTCAAGTCGTCTGAGTTCGTGACTTTGTAATTCAGATAAAACTGAGGAAAACCAAGATGTTTTTTTCTTTTCTGAAAAAAGTAACTTTGTAATTCAGACGAATTTAGATCGAGAGGAAAAGAATGGCTGACGGTATCTGCCTCTCGCTCTTTTCGTAAGTTTTATGTTTGGTATCTGAGCTAGGGACACAGTTGACATGTACTCCCCATTGAGTACTGTAGAATTTATTTATTTCGAGGATAACAGGGGGAATAAATCCCCACCGCTTGTTTCATTCATCGAAAAGTAGCCTGGCGGGACATGTTCTTACAACAGAATAGCAGTTTTACAGGGATACAGAGGAAGAGAAACAATGAAATACATGGAAAAAAAACAACTAGAAGAGAGGGGACAGCAAGAGACACAAGAGGTGTGGAGTATTGTCGAGGGATCACAATACCAAGACTCAGCAATCAGCCTCACGCACCGCACCGGCATGCGACTCGAACCCCAGGCACAACTGAGGAGCACCACCATCATCATCGGGAGTGTCAAACCTAGCACCTAGCACTCTCTAGATAGGGAGCTCCGCCACGGAGGTCGAGATGAAAAGCAGTTGGGGGAGACATACATTGCGTCGTCATTAAACAAAAGTGAGCCGAGACGCCACCAAGAGCACGAAGCTACCACAACGCAGCAGTGACAAAGTCTTGGGCAAGCACTTCCATGTGACCGAGACCACGAGAAGGCTCGCCGAAGTGAGAAAACATACCACCGTCGGCCCCAAGCTGGCCGCGCCAACATCACCGGAACGCACCACACAACACACGCAGCGACAAAAGCCATACTCTTGGGTCTCCAAGATGACGCCTCCAGGGAGGTTGTGTTTGTGTTGTCGAGGGCACAACACCGTCAGCCGATCCGGCAAGCCGAGTCAAGATTTTCACCCGGAGACCACCCAAGCACTGTAGGTGTTGGACCTCCACAGCGGCACCTCCTGCGAGGAGACGGTGTTGTAAGACACCGCTGCCGCCGGCACGACAAAGTCGATGCAGGATTCTCACTCGGAGTTTAAGCACATCCCTACAAAAGAGGCAGTCGAAACCATCACCAACCGCCGCAGCCAACCATACCTCACAGAGACCACGCATGGCAACCACCAGAACGAACGCCGAATCCTCCGGGACCGCCGGATGCAGAGCCAGCCACCAAACCACGCCAAGCACCATGCTGGCAGAGGTAGGGGAGCGCTGCCAGAGACCCAAAACCACCATAGTTTCGGGTGCAGCCCTACAGCAGGCGCCGCCGCGCCCCATGCGCACCACCATGCCGCCGCCAAGGAGAGGAACCGGCCTCCCAGTATGCCGATGAAGATGGAGCGCCCGGCCCATCGAGGCCCAGATCGAGTCCGAACGGGCCGCAGCCAGCGGAGCTCCAAGACGCAGAACCACCACCACTCGCTGAGCCCTCGCCGCTGCACGTCGCGCCGCCACCGTTTGAGCTCGCAGGAGACCGCCCGGAAGAGGACACGGCGTCGCTGCCGAGCCACGGGCCCCGCTGAACCGCTTCGCCAGGGGTCCAGGGAGCCACGAGGGAACACCCGGCCGCTGCCGTCGGCCGCGCGAGCTTCGCCCGGCAGCTTCCTCGGCGGCGGAAGTGGGGGCGGCGGCTGAAAACTAGGGTTTGGGGGTCGCCCCCGTGTCGCGACGCGGGGGGTCTACTGTAGAATTTATTTAAACATACCGTGAAACAAGTGACAAGCTGACGGAAAGATTTGCGTTGCTGCTGTTGGGCCGGCCCGTCGGATGACTGACGTGAACCGAAGAAAATAATCCCGCAACTCACCAGGGTTCGATACCCGGGTGCGCATGTCTAGCATATATTTTCACTTGTTTTCCCTAAAGAAAAACCTAGAAGGACGAGGTTCCCTCACGAAAAAAAAAAAACGTAGAAAGGTGAGGCTGCGGAACGGAGGCACTCGACGGGAGGCGAGGCTGCGCTCCAGGGCGGCGCGCCGGTGAGTTATCCGGCCAGCCTCCTCCCATCTCCTCTCTCCCCCGACTGCCATTGCGCCACGACCCGTCCACCCAAGTTCTCTCCGGTGTGAGCCCCATGCTGAGCAGCTCCGATGGAGGCTGGCCCTCCTCCGCCCGCGCTCCATGGCAGGGGGTGCCCCTCGGCCTCTCCTCTTCCAACTCCTTTCCATGGAGGAGGAGCCCAAGTCCTAAACCCATTTGAACCCTAAATCCCCAACTAAATCGATATATTGTACTTTTTGTTTGACCTCTGCGGTGCAGTTTGCAGTAGATTCAGGGCAGTACGACATAAGCAGCAGCTGCGTGTCTCTGTTTTCTTCCTATAAAATACCAAAACTGAACCGAACCTTACAAATAAACTGCATTTAATTCCCAGGTTGTGCACTCTGTTGTTCTGGTCGATTGCAGTGTTGCTGATTATAGACTATTTGTTTCATGTTTTTTGGAAACAGTTTTGCTATCGTGAACAATTTCTGCAATATGTCCGTTGCTTTTTTATTGCTTTCCAATACGTAGTCATTCAAACATATGTGCGCGTTTCATTTTTAGACATCACGACAAAGTAGAGGCTTCATACTCGTATAAATGAGCGATTCCACACTTTGATCATCCAAACATGTTTGGAATTTCTGCCTCACTGGAATTCCATGAGCCTATTCAATGCAGTTTGACATGGCGAGAGTTCGCCCCTGTGTCTCTGTATCGAGTCATTTTATTTTTACCTCTCAGAAAAACAGTACCAGCAAGGATTTCATTTCCTTTTATTTTGTTATTTTCTCAGATAATATATTTTCAGTTTTTTTTTGGGTTTCTTTTTCATAGTGCGCTTCCCTTACTGTTGTTTTCTGAAACTGCAATGTTATGACTTTGGCAGGTCAATACAGTTTCTTGGAGACCATAACAGTGGTTCGAGATGATTGATGATGAAGCTGACTTTGGCGACATAGTTGATGCCTCGGCAGAAGCGCCAACCGCTCCAAAGTTTCTTCCAAAGAAACGGGCCAAGCCCCGAAAGCCATCTGTGCCAGCAAGGCCTGTTGTTCCCAATTCTTCTGTGGAAACAACTGACGAGAAGGCTGGAACTTCAAGTCAAGTTAATTTGTATCAAGGACTTGCTACCAATCAAGAAATAGCACCTTTGGCCGTCCTTGGTAGCGAAACGATTGCTGACGCAGAAGCTCACGTGGGTACTCTTCAGGCACCTTCTGATAATGTGCCGACAGTTTCTGCTGTAGATGCGATTCCCCAAAATGAAGATCACGATGACAACCGGTCTGAAGTAGCTGCACACCAAGAAAACTTGGTTGTTTCAGATACCCAAGCATCATCCACCCATTCAACTGGCAAGACAGTTGATGATTTAGCGGACTTTGGAGGACTATGTGACACACATATTGAAGAGGAAAGAGTTGCCAAGTTCAAGCCAAAAAAACAGGTGAAACTCAGTAAGGCAGCATCCAAGTCACGGAAGACGGACCAAAAGGCGATAGCTTCCGCTGTAGACGTGATCTCACGAAATAAAGAGGATAGTACTAGTAATCTCACAGGATGCAGTGATGAGCAGGTACAAGCTCCTAGGCATCAAGAACGTGTACAGACCTCAGATTCTCAACCACCTTTGGGAACCGATGATAGTACAGTTGACAAGTTCTCTGACTGCGACCACATCCTTGAAGAACTTGTTCAAGAGGAACCTGTTGGGGTAAGTGTTGATCCTGCAGCACCTAACCTGATGTGTCCATCACATGTTAGTCTGTATTAATAGGTTTACAGATCCATTAGGATTCTTACTAACTTCTCAATTATGATATGCTGATGCTCTGCTTTTGATTGTTTTTAGGATATCAATGATACCGTTGATTTAGACTCTCAAGATGAGCTCATAAATCCTCATACTGATGGCACCCAACACATCTTTGGAGAATCCTCAGGTGTGCATTTGATTCACTTTTGGAACTTATTTTCCCATGTGACATCTTCTAGTTCAAAGATTACCGATAACCTTTTTGTTCGATGCATGTGACAGTTTTTTCTCTCGAGAAAACGCAAAAGATTTGCGTTTCTTTTTATTGAAAAGGCAGAAAGAGTTGGTTTAAAACCTCCTTAGAGGCAACAGGCAAATTAAACGTATTACAACTAGTGTACATCCCAGGTGGATGGCAGTACTACTCTAAGGCCTCTTGCTCCTGGCCGAGCCCACAGCGTCGCCTCTGCTTTGATTGCATGTGACAGTTTTTCTTTAGTTTTTGGGAAAACCCTTATATTTCGAATTGGCGTTGTGAAAAGAGGGATTGAACTCTAATATGATTTTTCTTGAAATATGCTACTTTTTTCTGTTGGTTGAATGGAGCATTTTGATATAGAATCTGCATTTGCTTAAATTTTGTCGTTTTAGGGGAATTTTCCTTTCCATCATGCCCTGTTTTGATCTTTTTTCCCTTATATTTCTCGTAATTTTAATTAGCATTTGTCCTGTAGGTACGATTTTCTGATGGATGCCCTAGTTTGAACTATTACTAGAGTGCATTTATAAATCAAATATTGCCAAGACATATTGGTAAAACATAAATTGCCAGTAGCTTCAGGACTTGTATTGTTTCATATGTTCCCAGACCCTTAGTCTTCTAGGAAATAAAATATTACATGCTACTTTGTTATCAGTTTACAATTTTTTTCTCTTGAATTGTGAATGATATTAATTGTGCTACCTTGCATTCCCATTCTGACCAGACAGCATCTTCTGAGTTGCTGACTGCATTGAGTACTTTATACAACTTTGACTAGCTTTCCGGGTTCTTATTTTCTCATATTTACACATATTTCTGATACAGCTGAAGCCACTACTGAATTTCTACCTGACGTTGAAAGGAAAAAGGGCAAACGCAAATCAGTAACATTTGTTCTACCAGATGATTCTGAGGTGGTCGGTCCAGCAGATACCAATTCTGAGGACCATAATGACATAGGGGCTGATGAGAATTTGAACACCTTGCCTCAGCAAACAGTTCAAAAGGCAAGTCTGCTAAATTTTGCTCTTGTGATTGGATTTTGTTTTCAAGAACTCTGCTCTTACTTTGTTGATTGTTTCAGCACTGTCTTACTGAAGAAGAACTTTCAGATGATCGGGAATATACTGACAAGGAGAGTCAGTACCATGAGGGAGCGTCATCAGATCGTGGTGTTAAAGAACAACCAAAACTGAATGTTGGAAAAGTAGATTTATCTATGAAACTGAGAAACAGGGAAAAATTACAGAAAGTTGGGGTATCTGAGCATATTACTGATGATAATTATGATGAAGACTATGCTGAACCTTCACCAGCCGAACAAGATAATGATAGTGGTGATGAGTACACTGCTGGTGAAAAGCAGAAGCCACAGAGAAAGTCAAGGGAGAAAGATCCAAATAAAGAACCTTTGAGGGGTTCGAAGCGCACCTTGAAGAATCCCACTGCAGAAAAGCCAACACAGCAGAACCAGCAGAAAAATAAAAGTGAAGTACCTTCTCGCGGTCGTAAGAGAGCCTTGAAAGATACACTGACAGAACAGCCTGAGAAGAAGAAGCTTACTCACAGAGTTCGTCAAAAAAGAGCAAAAGGTATCTGGCTAAAATATCAACAGCACCTAGATACAAAGCATCAGTTTCACATGATATGAGCTCTTAACTCTTGCAATCTGACCTTTGTAGTTTCAGAAGTCCAAACCTTGCTGGAAAAACCTGATCATGAGATAGATCGCATGAAGCTAAGTGTGACGCATCTCAGGTTGTTACAAGAGGCCAGAGAGCGTATTCAGGTGAGTTGTGTTGAGGGAGGTTTGTTGGTGTTATTTATGACATTATTATGCTGTTGCCTCATTATTTTTTTTCTCGCTCTTCCTAGAGTAAAACAAATCCGTCAGGACCATCATCCTCTAATCAAAGGTGTGCTCTTTTTTCCACTTCAAAAATTATGCATGGATATTTTCTTTCTCGTGCTTAAGTGTCATTTCTTATTTTATATCCAGATAGTGTATTAAGATAACCAGTTGTTGGCAACAATGTGCGATTGATTTGCAAACTTTCTTTGTATCATTGTAGATACTTCACAGTTTCAGAGAGGCTATTTTAGCCAGCTCTTCAATCACATTTTCTACTGACTTTCCCTCATTCCTGTTCTTTGTTTGTGTTTTTTAACAGCAGCTCCCTATATGGAGACACCGATGATTTTGATCCTTTTGGAGATAACTATGTCAATGATGGAACAGAGAATCAGGCGTTAGAAAATGCAACCAAACTGAATTACCATTCCTACATGAACAGACAAACACGGACCAGATGGACAAAATCTGACACTGACTTGTTTTACCAGGTATTTCGAAATCAACTACTCAGGCAACTATTTTCATGTTGAATATACTTTTCTTGTGCTGACGTTTTGGCTTGCCCATCTATGCGAAACTTCAAATTTTTTTTATCTGTTCTGGTCCAGGGACTTCAACAATTTGGTAGTGATTTTGCAATGATACAGCAACTGTTCCCTGATAAGTCCCGTGATCAGATGCGGCAGCAGTTTAAATCTGAGGAGAAAAAGCATCCAATGCAAGTCAATGATGCTATACTTCATCGATCGAGAGGTTGGCAATTGCTTTATAAGTGGTCCAGCCCATATTCTGATTTCTGATTTGTGATTGTGCTTAACTTAATGCTTCTGTTTTGCAACTGCTTACAGATAATGTGTATTTAAAACAAGTAATCAAACAGCTCAACATTGAAGATTTGCAGAGAGACATCGGCATTACACATAAACAAGAGGTTCCCTCAAATGAAGGAGATACTGGAAATGAGGTTTTTTCTGAAACTAACATGCACAGTGCTTAATACATAACTATTTCATTAACCTTTTTCTGTATTTTTATGTTTTAAGAACACGTCACATGATGTCATAACCGAGGAGGACGATAATGGTCCCACTTGGTCAGATGATGAGCTGGGCACGCACCAATCCGAGGTCAAAGAAGGAGAGCATGTTTCCGCAAATGCTGCTGATGATGACCTGGATGATGTTTTCGATTGGTACTAGCATGATAATCATGCTGACATAGGGTATCATGATTCTTCAATTCCTGTGAGTAAAGGACTCGTTCTTTGTGAAATAATGTTGCTCACGGGATTAATGATTTACTGATACAGTGTTTGCTCTTGCAATGTCCAGAACCAGAACGTTAGGTTAGTGTTGAGCAAAACTATACTCAGTCTTCATAGTCACATGAGCATAATTCTGTGACTAACTGGGTTGCTACATACTTGGTAATCTGAGGTACTAAATTCTTACCCTTTTGGCCACCTTTGAAATATGTGAGCCATATATGGATTCTTACCTATCCGCAACATATCTCATGCAGTATGGGAGTGCTCCTGCTAATGAGGTGAAAAGGTGTAGGCTGAAGAACTTTGAAGCTATACTCTGAATAGTTTGTGGCTTTTCTATGTTGCAAACTTTGTAGACTTGTAGTCCCCCTCAGAAGCTTGTTGCTCCCTGCTGGCTCCTGCTTAGTTGTAGAGCTGATGGCAGTTATTACGTTGCTTCTGATTTTTCTGAATAAAAGAAGCTGTGGCGTGTTCAGAACAGTTATATGCCTATCAATGAATTGATCGGCACACCCGCTTCGTCATGTTGAATGTTCTTGCAGGGAGCATTTCGTCGTTTTTCTTATATGTACTGTACAGCTAGCATAAAGTATCAAGTGAGTTGAAAATATGAATGGATTTTGGATTTTGCCCAGTTAGACTTGATGATTTACTTCTGATAAATTGGCATGTTATGTTCTTGCAACATAATATTTTCATGAACAATTCGTATTTGGTGTCTACCTCTGCTTGTGTTGGATCACTCTGGTATGTGGTTTTTTACTACTCACATCGGGCAAATCTGTTCTGTCCCCTGAAGATTTTTAAAATTGGGACTGAAATTTATGTTCAGGTTCAAGTATGACACATGCTACTGCTCCTTCCTGCCTCCAGCACTTTTGTGTTCAAACTGTTTGTTCATTAGCTGTGATGTTTTCAGGATTCGGGGCATGCTCTTTTATATTGCTGCGTATCTTTCTCATGAATAGCCATATATTGAGGAATCAAGGATACGTGCACAATGTTTGTCTTGCTTTTATCTGTACGTATATTATTCAAGGTCCAGGGTGGGCGACGATATGGCAGCAATTCATCAAATCCGTATGATTTTTTTGCCTCTTGGCTGGTCCGGTGGTAGCTCACCTCTAATAGTCTACTGTCAACTTGAATGAATGCTTCACGTGCAATCAAATACTCCTTCAGTTGCTCATCTCTGTTTGCGGTATCGGTATGCTGTGATAACACTGACCATCTCTGTTTGCGGCATCGGTCGATTGTGGTGCAACTGGAGATGGCCAGAGGCACAGGTAACGAGTAGCACAATCCCATTCTGTGTTGGTCTTCGGCTAAGTCTCTCAGGACGTAGTTCTGGGTTATAGGGTGTAGGTCTAGTTTAGACACATAGGTGGGGTGTGCGTGTGTGTGGTGTGCGTGTGGTGTGCGTCCTGTGTGTCCGGACAGGTGCTACAACTTGTAATCCCAGAGAGGCTCTCAAAAAAAAAAATCCCATTATGTGCTGATGCAACTCCGGAACCACACACGTTGTCTAGCCCCTTAAGTGATAAACTCACTCCGTTTAACAAAATAAGATGTTTCTTAGGTGTTACACAGTTTGTTTAGATTCGAATTAAAAAGAGTGGACATGTAGACTAAATTGTGTATATATACATGTGTACTCCCTCCGTTCCAATTTAATTGACTTCCTATCTACCACATATCCACCACATGTGGATGTATCTATACATATAACCATGTCTAGATACATCCACGTGTGGTGGATATGTGGTGGTTAGGAAGTCAATTAAATTGGAACGGAGGGAGTACATTTTAATGTGCAAAAAAGGTTAAAGCATCTTATATTGTGTAACGGATGGAGTAGATAACATTGACTGGCTGAAAACTGGAAGAAGTCGATAGTATGATATTTCAGTTGAGGCTGCAGGATGCGGCTTCCTTTTTCATCTATATATACGAGACTCGAAGCCGCTTCATCGCTCCTCTGAATTCTACGCTGGTTTGCTCCGCCTGCGGATACGCTACAGTCCTTGATTTGATTTCCTATTCGCCTTGCAGGTTTTGACAGGCTTGGTCTTGCTAGTATATGTTAATATAAGAGCAATCCAGAGCAAAAAGAATTACCATGCATGCTCTTTCTGAGATGTAGCATGTTGCCTGCTGACAGAGCCATCTCTGATCTAGTGAAGAACAGACCGGAGCCACTTTTTTGCTCCCGGGCTTGTCACGCAACGGCAGCAAAACATACAATCCCGCCATACTGATCAGAGTCCAGTCTACCTATAAAGTGCGGCTAGCATTCAGGTAGAGGGAAATGGCTAGATGCTTCACTGACAGCAACAACTCCATGGGTAGGGTATCAGATCAGGGACGCTCTCACGCAACGCCTTTCGTAGCAGCTGACGCGCGTACGTGGGTTCACACTTCCGAACAACCTCCAGCGAAGAAGGAATGATTCCGCCTGAAATACGAGACGTCATGGAGGAGATCCGCCGGATCCGATACAGGACAGGAGGAAGCACGACTAGGCCTTGATCGCGTCCGTCGCCGTGGAGGGGACACATCCAAATAAATCCACCTCAGAACAGCCCATCACGCACGCCCCTGTCGCCGTCCGTCGATCCCCAACGGCAGTAGTTTGCCATAGCTCAGCTCGGCCGTGTACGTAGTAGCAATAAACAGGGATTAAAGCTTTAGGGTCATGCGATCCATGAGCAGGTCGGTCGTTGAGATTGAGATCGGGCCGGCGCTCTGCAGTCCAGACCATAGTTGCCAGAAATCCGGATCGTCCGGGTCGAGGAACGGGGTCGCGGGTCGAGGATCGCCATCCTCGGGAACAAGGTTCGACAAGGGGTATACATTTTCGGTACGCCAATTTTAGACGTGGATCGGGATCCACATCATTTTGGGTCGATGACCCTGTCGCTGTCGCGATAAGATGGGTGGTGGTTCTTTTAATTACAAAAAAAAAATTCTACTGAATTGTTTTCCTCAAATTACGTGACATGCTGGCAAAGATCCAGCCTTTTTGGGGAGTAATTACGATCTTCTGATCTTTTTCCCCTAATATTGCGTTAAGGAAATAACTCAGCAAATAAAAATGAGAAAAGAATATGGGGTCCACAAGTCACCCACGACCATGTCAATTGACTCAATGCATCTCATTGCCGCCTTCTTCCTTTCTTCCCAATGGAGAACAAATCCATCCCATCCTTTCATATGTCAAACCATGGATCCATCCCAGACCTGCGTTGCCTCCCTAGTGACTGCCAGGCCTAGCGACCATGCGGCAACGGCGACGACTACAGTGCAGGTCGACAGATAAAAGGAGCCGGTGTGCAGAAGGCAGTGCGGCGGCGTGAGAGTGAGGCCTTCCGGCCGGCCGGCCGCCAGCGTACCCAGGCGAGACGGAGCTGCGCATACGGCGGTGCGGTAGCTTGACTGACGGCGCGTGTCCTGGTATGTACTCCGTATTATTCTCCTTGCAATCTTGGGCACTCACCAGGCCACCAGCTATCGATCTGGAACACGACCCGGCCTCGACCCTCGTGGACCCTCTTTCGACCCCGACCCCGTTTCTGGGTCGATCGACCCGGGTCGTAGAACTAGGGGTGGGCATAAAAACCGAAGACCGAAAACCGAAACCGAAAAGACCGAGACCGAAAAGACCGTTAGAAATTTGGGTAGCAAATTAGAAAAGACCGAAATTAAATCAGAAATTCGGTCATCACTTATAAATAACCCGAATAGACCGAAAGACCGATTTTATTTTATTTTGAGAGAATTATGTATGGAAACAACCAAATTTGTGTGCCAGCCTAGTTTATGTACATCTAGTCTATAGGTCCAACTACTGAACCAAGCGTACCATCTAGTCTCTATACGCAACAAGTGAGTATACAAGCCCAGTGTAATGTAAATTCTCCCGTGCGCGAGAGACCCAGTCGATCTCTTCCCGCTTTCCTAGTACCGGGCGTCGATTCCGCTTCTTGCGCACTAGATTTTGGTCTATTTGGTCATGACGAAGACCGAACCGAATAGACCGAAGACCGAATAACAGAAAACCGGAAAGACCGAATTTATTACGGGTATCATTTTCTAGATGACCGAAATTGTTAAAGACCGAAAAGACCGAACCGAACTAACCGAAAGACCGAACGCCCACCCTTACGTAGAACGCAGCATGGACCCCGTTTCCGGCTGCTATGGTCCAGACAGCTAGCGTGGCGTGGAGAAACTTGCTGGAGTTGAGACGTGAAGACGCTCTGTAGGCCGGGCACGTCTCCGTCTGGCCGCCGGTGGACGTGTACGTACGCGCAGCCCGGCAGCGGAAATGTTGATGGGACAGCGACCACGGCGGGCGGCAACGTACCTAGTCCGATCGCTTTACGATGTGCAGTGCGGGCGCTGGGCGTCCCTTTCCAGGTCCCGGCGGCGGTGAAATTTGACAAAATTGACCACGTCGGCAAACTTCAGCAAAAAATAAACCTTTTTTTAAACAAATTTCGATTCTAACCCTTTTTTGTAGCGCCCACGCGAGAGGAGCTACACATAACATGGTAACTCCACGTCTAGTGGAGCTACCCTTCTGCCATCGTGGATCCAACGTGGCGCGATTCGGTAGGGTAGCGCCGGGTAGGGTGGCGCTACCATGGCCAGTGCAGCGCCGGGTCGGGTGGAGCTACCCTTCCGCCTGTAACTTACCCATTCGGGTCGAGCCCGTACGCCTCTACCTCTCTGTTTTGCCCGACCAAGAGCAGACCTGGCGACGGCGTCCCTCTCTCCCCTCTCAAATCTCCCACAAAAATCGCTCGGATCTAAAGGCAAACTCGGTGGATTTCGTTCCCAAACCATTCCCCTAGGTATTGGAGGTGCAGCTCCACTCGTAGTGGCACCCTCTTTTCCTTAGGTGTTTCAGACGTCGCCAACGCTGCAGCCCCCTCTGTATCCCTCGGGTCTCAAAATTAAAATATGGTAGCTCCAGCCGCAAAGGAGCTACCCTTCTCACTGCAGCTCCATGCGTAGTGGCGCTACCCTCTTTTCCTTAGGTGTTTCAGACGTCGCCAACGCTGCAGCCCTCTCTGTATCCCTTGCCAGAAATGGGTATAGCTCCTGGTTTACCAAATCTTGGGCATAGCTGAACTTTCACCACAACAGTAATGCACAAATAGTTCATAACTCACAGATTGTCCATAACGAAAGAAACAACCATCCACAAATCCATTACAACAAGTTCACACAAATTTAAGAAAGTTCACAAGTAGCTCGCAAGAATATGGCAAAGTTCACTACAAGAAAGAGAGAGGGGTCAGGCTCGGGCTAGGAGGAACATAATAACTGGTTGGGGTCGCTGCAGTGGCGGAGCTAAGGCCCGGCTAGCCTGGGCAGCTGCCCGGGCTCTCACGGTGCACTCCCTTTGAATTCTAGTACCAAACGTTGGTTCAATTAGTTATTTGTTTGGGCAAAAGCTGCTAGTTTGGCTGCACTCATTGTCTTGCCCAGGCTCCAATCCTGAGCTAGCTCCGCCACTGGGTCGCTGGGTGGCCTCTCACCCGCGACCCAGCCAGCTAAACTGCTCGCATACGGTAGCTCCACGGACCTTGGAGCTGCACTCAGAACTGTAGGGCTGACCGATTTGTAGGGCTGACTGATTTGGCGCTACCTGACCGGACCCGGGCCCTATCGAGACACGTTGGATCTATAACATCCCAAAAATATTATCAATATTATATTCCAAAAATGAGAGCCAACAAAAACTTTTGTTGTTTATTGTGTGTTGATTGCTTCTTGTTACTTAAGTTGTTTGTTCTTGTTGTGTGTTGCTTGCTCTAATGAACACTTGAAGAAAAAGTAGAAAACAAAATAAAGTTATAAAGAAGGAAAAATAAAAGTGACAAGTTGTCACATGAAATTCTTCAAGTGACAAACTCAATTATTATTTTTAAACCAAAGTCAGTGGAGTTGTATTGTAAACACTCCCATTTTGATTCTTACTACTTTCCCTCTTCAATGCTATTTTTTTAAAACTAATTTTTAAATTGTAAAGTAAAATCAATTTGAAATAAACCAAATTACCAAATTCAAAACCCTATGAAAGAAAATGATGCAAAACATTTTATTTTGCAAAGCCAATTTTTGTGGAGCTTCTACATGTTATGGGGAGGCCCCACAAATTTTTTTCTAAAATGTTTAAGTGCCCCAATTAAATCCCAGAAAAGCTTCTGGATATTAAAAAGAAACTGGAAAATAAAAGAAAAGAAGAAGCAGGGGGCTTTCTGCAAAAGTGTCGTCGACTTCAACCCCGACGACCATCGCCGTGTCGCCATGGCGTTGCTCGCCGTTTCCGCGCTCCCCAGGCCCCCTGGCCGCGCACTCCCTCGCTCCCGTGCCTCTGCAGCCGCGGCGCCGCAGAGGAGAGCACTTATGCCCTCCCTCGCCTCGATTCCACTCCAGCGTCGCCGTGGCGAGCTCGCCGTCGCCGACCCAAATTGGCCCAACTCGCTGCTCCCCGACACACACGGCTCGGCCAGCGCCTTCTAGAACGTGCCCGGACCCCGCTCGACCTCACAGCGCCACGCCTCGTGCACCACTGCCTCGGATTCGGGAGGAGTTCCCGCCGGAGAGCCGCGGACGTGCTTGCACCCCGTCCACCGTACGCCGCCTCCTACGCTATAAAACCACCCCTCACCCCTCTGGAAGAAGCACACCACCCCACTCCCTCGCTCCCCCTCTCCAATTTCACCGTGAGCCGCCAGGAGGGCGTGCCTCGCCGAAGCTCTTCCGCCGTTGAGGTCCGTCGTGGCCGCAGCGCCTCGCTGCACCATTCTACCCTCTGACCCCTCTACGCTGTTGCCTGAACTCACCGCACTCACCCCATCCCTTTTCCCCTTTGATTAGTGCCCAGACGCGGCCGTTGAACCTCGCCGGAGTTGCTGTCCGTGGCCGAGGAAGACGGAGACCTCGCCGCCGACGAACCACTCCACCCCAGCAAGTGCAACTCAGCCAGGAGCTTCCACCTCGCCACCTCCATCGATTCGCATCACCACCCGACCTCCCGAGCCCTCTAGGTGAGGTTTTGCCCAACCTCGCCGTCGCCGGAGCCACGGCGCCGCCCAGAAATGGTCGTCGCCGATGGTTTCGTTGCGGGCCGTTGGATCTCCATCCAACGGTAGCATACCGTTTCGGTTAAAGAAAGAGAGAGAGAGACTGACGAGCGGGCCCCGCTCGTCAGGGTTTTATTAATTTCCCCGCGCGAACTGTGCCGCTGACCAGTGGGTCCCCATGTCAGCAATTTCAACATTATCCACAACAGTGGATTTTCCTAAATTGAATTCTCTGAAATTTTCAGTACTGATATGAACTTGTAAATTCAATATCTCAAGATTTAGGAATCCAAATAAATCAAACTCAATTGTTCTGGAAAGCTTATTAAAATGTTTAACCAACCCAATTGGATTCATTCCATTTAATTAAATAAATAAAAAGTATTATTAAAAATACTACAGAAGGTTTAAATTCTAAACTTGTTTGTTTCTGATACTCTGTTAGTCCAAATAATTCCAAACCAATTTTGCTAGCTTAGTACTGCCATGTTTAGCTTCCCTAATTTTGGTAGAATTATTGTGCAGTATTAATTGTTTAGTATAAGTTGAATTTAACACCCTTCTGCACTCAAACATTTAAATATGTTAATTGGTTAACCCAAATGAATTAGGACCAATTTTGTTAGGTCACATTTAGTCATGTTTAGTCACCCCTAAAAGGATTTAATTTTTGGAACAGAAATATTGGTAGCCAAAACTTGATTATTAAGTTACTGGATTCAAACCAATGTGTAGGGAGTTTGGTAACTCCAATTGAACCAAATCAAATTGTGTTGTCTTCTACACATCAGTAGCTTTCCATAGAATTTTAGTTTGTATTTTTGTGACCAACAGAACTCAAGTTATTGAATTAAACATGTTCCACAAGTTTCTGCCATAATTTGAACATAAAAATGTTTAATTCAATTATTTTGAAACCAAATTGTATGGTTTGATGTGTGCAGTAGCTATGTGTGATGTTCATGGTTGTTGTGTTGAGATGATTGCTTGTATAGCTTAGTGATTGTTTGCATTGTTTGTTTATTAATTAGACGAGAACGTTGTCGGATATATCGAGGAAGGAGAGTTTGCTGAATTGAAGAACAAGAGCAAGATCACTTTGCCAAGCAAGGCAAGCTATTCTCTGAGCTTGCACTACAAACATATGCATCTACTTTCATAACATGTTTTACTCTCAAAGCAAGATTTACAAAACCCATTTCAAAAGTATATGGATATTATTTTGCCACCCTATGTAGTAGTTATATAAAACTTTAGGATGGGAAACAATGTTGTTTATTCAAAACTCCTTTGAAATTTCTTGTGAGTTTATGGAATGCCGAGATGTCGGTGTTGGAAGGAGAAGTGGAAAAATGGTGATGTTTATGAAAAATGCACAGTGTCCTAGTACTATGGACCAATCCTACCCTGTGCGACCACATTTACCATATATGGGAAAAGGCTTAGTCATGTAGTTTGCTCTTATTAGTATGGGATACCTCATCGACGGAGATGACTCCGTTATGCATGAGGGGATGGTCCGAGGACCTACCCCCTGACCCGGGTCCTCACACAAGTTGGTGGGGAGGATAGAAGGTTCCACCATAAACCGCCGGACAAAACTATGAGTCCTCACACTTAGGGTTTCTGACGGGAAACTGGACTGGGTGTCGATGGAAAGTGTCATATGGGAAGGATCCTATACTAGCATGAGCAAATAAGAGGCTATGGCCGGCGGCTTACTTCGCATACACCTGGTATGGCGAGACGTGGCAGACACGATGAGTTGCCGGATGGATGTGGGTTAAAAGCGTGCTACCTCTGCAGAGTGTTAAAAACTATTCGAATAGCCGAGTCCTCGGATATGGACAATTGGGAGACTGTCCTAAGACCTTGTGCAAGTTTTTAAAAGACTTTGAGTTTTAAAAAGAAAAATGAAGTGGAGAATGTTTCCTACACCTATACCAACGGATCGGTATGAGGTGGTTGGATGAAAGTGGACCATGACGGGCTATGGTCGGAAAAAGGAGGAGTTTTGGAAAACAGATGAAAATGGTGACTTCTTTAAAGATAGTTATAAAACTCTTCTTACCTTTTTCAATAAAGATATAGAGATGTTTTAAATAAGAAAAGTTGTCAACTAAAATAAAACTGGTGCATACTCATGTTGGGGTAGTTTGCGAGTACATTCAAATGTACTCATATTGGTTTCGTCCCTGGCTATTGTCCTAGCCAGACTACGAGGAGGAGCACTACGCCGAGCAGGAGTATGGCGACTTCTACGCCAACTAAGGATCTCCACAAGTCAGCTGCCTGTCGGGTTGTCATCGTTAGAATATGATGTCTACTACGCCGTAGCTTCCGCTGATATTTTGGTTTGGCCCATGAAGGCACCTATGTAAGAACTTGGTCTAAATGACCATTTATGTAAGACTTTTATTCGGTACTGTAATGGATGTAAACTTTGGTATCCAATTCGGATTATGTGCAACGACAGACTGATCACGGGATCGTTGTGTTAAGCATAATCGGGTATTTCGGACAGCTAGTCCGGGGTCCCCACAGACTTGGTATCAGAGCCATCCTGACTTTAGGAAACCTTAGTTAGCATGGTCGTTTGTCAAATGTTACAAAAGATGAATTTCTAAAAAGAAAGGAATGAAGTATTTTCGAAAATTGCTTATCTCCAATCCTCTTACTTATGCAAAATTTTACTCTCATTAAATGTTACATTTTCCTTGTATCCCTAAAATTTTGTACACCTCTCATTAAGCTTAAAATTTGACTCACTTGTTGCCCTACTATATTAAAATTTTGATACTTGTCACCTAACTAACTTAAAATTTTGCTTAAAAACTGTAGATGGCACTCCATTGGACCGAGTTCGTTCAGCTGGAGAAGGACAGCAAGCTGACGTTTGAGAGGGACTTGTTCGAGTTGACCAAGCTGTTAGGTCGCCCCGCTCCAGAGTTTGAGGGAGCTCAGATTGATGTTCACGGTGTCGGAAGGCTGAGCTGGCTCATCAGGTCGTCAGTTCGCAGGAACATCAAGTCTCCCAGTTCCAGGACGCTCATCTTCACCACCAAGGAGGCCACCTGGGTTGATGGTCTCTGTACTGCTACACAGAGGATGCTAGCCCGACTTTGTGAGGAGCACAAGGCGGAGTTAGTAGACTCCCGTTTCCGGTTCTACGGGAGGCGCAACTGCGATGGACACCCTACTCCTTCACCTTACCACCCGATGTTTGGGAGCTACATCATGGACATGGAGATCTTACTTCAGTGCACTCAGGATGATCTGTTGCGCACTAGGATTCAGCTCCACTTGACCGCGAGTCGCTCGTTGAGCTTCGCGAGAACGAGATGAAGCTGATGGTGGAGAAGGTTGCTCTTCTCAGGAAGAGGGCCCAGCTGAGGAAGACTATCGTGAAGCTCCGCACGAAGGTGGCAGAGCAGGACGGACTGATTGAGGATCTAGAGCACCATACTGACGAGATGGAGGAGGAGGGCGAGGATCTCCGCAAGGAGAACGCTTTCCTCAGTGACGATGATGACTTCGTGGAGGAGATGGACTGTGAGGAGGAGGATGATGAGGAGGAGTTAGTTGACGAGGAGGAGGAGCCACTCGAGCCAGTTCTCGAGGAGGAGGAGGATCCCGAGGAGCCACCTACCAGTCAGATGCTGACGTGTTAGAGCTGGAGGTTCCACCTCAGTAGGCGAGTGACTTGATCACTACCGCAGGATTAGGTTGACCCCCTATAGCTAGTCGAGTCGTAGTAGTGGTTCTTTTGGAAACCAGATGTTATGTATCTAGATGTAAGGTGATGTTGTAAGCTTGTTGTTGATGTGAACTCTTGATGTGATGTTTGTAAATATAAGTATGTTTGTCTTGTTTAAATCTGTGTGAATATTTTCATATAATCTTAAATTAATCAACCACTTGAGAGATCGTCTTTTCCCTTAGTCGAACTTTTCTTGCCTTGCCTCTTATACCCGGTGTGCTTCAGGATGCCGCCCCGTCGCGCAATGCGGAGGATCAGGATCAGCACCACCACCACCGGACCCAACCCCCCCCAACTTCTCGCGCTTATCATGGAGGAACGTGAAAATGCCCGGCAAGAGCGCCAGCTCATCTCGTTGCCTGCAACAACTCGCAGCCGCTATAACAACAACAACAACAACAACAACAACAACAACAACAATGGTGGTAATGGCAATGGCAATGAGAACCAGCGATCACCTTAGGCGATTTTCAGAAGACCAACCCACCCACCTACTCCAAGGGACTTCACCCACTAGAAGCCGATGATTGGCTTCGCACCATCGACAATAATCTTGAAGTTGCTGCTGTGGGAGAAAATGAGAAAGTGCTGTATGCAACCCACTATCTCGCTGGACCTGCAAGAGCTTGGTGGGAAACTACCAAGACTCTCCAGCCAGCTGGTCATGTCATCAACTGGGCTGAGTTCCAGGAGAAGTTCCGCAAGAAGCATATTCCCACGGACTTATTGAGAGGAAGAAGGATGAGTTCCGCAAGCTGAGGCAGGGAAGTAGAGATGTGGTCGGTTATCTGGATGAGTTTACCGACTTATCTCGGTATGCTCCTGATGACACCGACAAAGAAGAGAAGAAGATGGAGCGTTTCATGAGTGGACTTCATGATGAACTTCAGTGTGCTTTGGTTATCCATGACTTCCGTGATCTGGAGTCACTTGTGGACAAAGCCATCCAGCTGGAGACCAAGCGCAAGTCTATGTATGAAGGTCGCAAGAGGAGGATGAATGCTCAGGAAGGTTCGAGCAGCCAGAAACCTCGTATCTTTCAGCAGAACACCAGGCCTGCCTATCGTCCACCCCAAGCTCCACGCCCCAATTACCCTAACCGCCCAAACAACTTCAACCGCCCCAATGACAATAACCGTCCCGGAGGAAACTTCAACAACTTCACCCGCAATCCCAATGTGATCTGCTTTGAATGCGGCAACAAGGGTCACTACTCCAAAGAATGTCCCAATCCCAAGAGGAATGTCCAGCGCCCCAATGCGCCGGCACAGAACAATGGTCAAGGCCGCAATGGAAATGGAAATGGCAAGAATGCCGCACCCGCGGAAATGCTGCTGTTGCCAAGGGTCGTCTGCACCACATCAATGCTGAAGAAGCTCAGGATGCTCCGGATGTTGTGCTGGGTACGTTCCTTGTCAACTCAGTACCTGCAACTGTTCTGTTTGATTCTGGTGCTACCCATTCATTTGTTACCCAAGAATTTGTTGCTAAGGGAGGTTTAGTTAAGAGCCTCTTACCCAAACCCATGGTCATCCAAATCCCAGAATCCACCGTAGAGACCAAGATGTTTTGCTCCGATGTACCCCTTGAGATCAAAGGAGAAAAGTTTCCAGTTAACTTAATTGTTCTGGGAACCCAAGGCATCGATGTTATACTCGGTATGAATTGGTTAGCCAAGTACCATGGTCGAATTGACTGTGCCAGAAGAGCTGTATCCATCACCACCGACAAAGAAGTAGAAGTGGAGTATGTGTCTGAAACTAGTCAATCTCACCCAGGCTGCCATGAGAGCATAGCTCGACCTGCCCTAGATGAGATCCGTGTTGTTCACTGTTCAAGGATGTTTTCCCAGAAGAATTGCCTGGTATGCCGCCAGACCGGGAAATTGAGTTCATAATTGAGCTTATCCCAGGAACCCCCCTATATCCCAAAGACCTTATCGGATGAATCCGGAAGAGCTGGTTGAGTTGAAGAAGCAATTGGCAGATATGCTCAGCAAAGGACTTGTTCGCCCAAGCGCTTCACCTTGGGGATCACCCATTATTTTGTGGACAAGAGAGACGGTACCACACGCCTGTGTGTGGATTATCGCAAGCTGAATGACGTGACCATTAAAAATAAGTACCTCTTCCCAAGATCGAGGATCTGTTCGATCAAATGAACGGAGCCCGAGTCTTTTCAAAGATCGATCTTCGGACAGGATACCATCAGTTGAAGATCCGAGAGACAGACATTCCCAAGACCGCCTTCACCACTCGTTACGGTTTGTTTGAATACACCGTGATGTCTTTTGGTCTGACCAATGCCCCAGCCTATTTCATGAATCTCATGAACAAGATTTTCATGGAGTACCTCGACAAGTTCGTGGTAGTTTTCCTTGATGACATCCTTATTTATTCCAAGACCGAAGAAGAGCATGCTGAACACCTGCGTCTAGTTTTGGAGACTCCGAGAGCACCAGCTGTATGCCAAGCTTAGCAAGTGTGAGTTTTGGCTCAGTGAAGTGGCATTTCTCGGACATGTTGTGTCTGCCGGAGGAATTTCTGTTGACCCGAGAAGATCAAGCCATTCGACTGGTTATCCCCAACCAATGTTTTGAAATCCGAAGCTTTCTCGGACTTGCCGGTTATTACCGCAAGTTCGTTGAAGGATTTTCCAGTATAGCCAAACCCTGACCCAACTGTTGAAGAAGGACAAGAAATTTGAATGGACTCAGAAGTGTGAGGATAGTTTCCAAGAACTGAAGAAGAGACTAACCTCAGCCCCAATCCTGATCATGCCAGACGTCACCCAGAGTTTCGACGTGTATTGCGATGCATCACGCCTCGGACTTGGTTGCGTTCTGATGCAAGAAGGCAAAGTTGTGTCGTACCTGTCCCGGCAGTTGCGACCGCATGAAGAGAATTACCCAACCCATGACTTGGAGTTAGCTGCTGTTGTTCTTGCTCAAAAGTGGCGTCCCTATCTTGCGGGACATCGCTGCGAGGTCTATACAGATCACAAAAGCTTGAAGTATATTTTCACCCAGAAAGATCTGAACCTGCGACAGAGGAGATGGATGGAATTAATCAAGGATTATGATATTGGAATCCATTATCACCCTGGAAAGGCTAATGTAGTTGCCGATGCCCTTAGTCGCAAACCTTGCACCCTGAATGCCCTGATCCAAGCCGAACAGCCAGCCTTGTTCAAAGAGTTCCAAGATTTTGGACTAGAGCTTGTTAGCCATGGTTATCTCGCCAATTTAGAGTTAACCCCAACCCTGATGGATCAAATCAAAGAAGCCCAGAAAGGTCATGAAAGCATAGAGGGAATTAGGAAGAAGATTTCCCTCGGCAAAGCACCCGGTTTTACCGAAGATGCTGAAGGAGTGCTGAAATTCAATGACCGTATCTGTGTGCCCAATGTCACGGAACTTAAGGAGTTAATCCTGAAGGAGGCCCATGAGACCCCTTATTCAATCCACCCCGGCGGAACCAAAATGTACCAAGACCTTCGAGAAAGATTTTGGTGGCATGGAATGAAGCGAGAGATTGGTTCATTCGTAGCCAAGTGTGATCTGCAGCGAGTTAAGGCTGAACATCAGCGACCCGCTGGATTGCTTCAACCTTTGAAAATTCCCGAGTGGAAGTGGGATGAGATTGGAATGGATTTTATTACCGGACTTCCAAGATCCAACCGAGGCCATGATTCAATCTGGGTCATCGTTGATCGACTGACCAAGGTTGCCCACTTTGTTCCTGTCAAGACCACTCATACCGGAGCTCAGTTAGCAGACCTGTATATTTCCAGAATAGTGAGCCTGCATGGTGTGCCTAAGAAGATTGTATCTGATAGAGGCACGCAATTCACCTCAAGATTCTGGAAATCCCTTCATGAAGCCCTCGGAACCAAGTTAGCATTTAGCACAGCTTATCATCCCCAGACCGATGGCCAAACTGAGCGAGTGAACCAGATATTGGAGGACATGCTTCGCGCATGTGTTCTATCCTATGGTTCCAAGTGGGAAGATTGTCTTCCGTTTGCAGAGTTCTCGTACAACAACAGTTATCAGTCTAGTCTGCAAATGGCCCCTTTTGAAGCCCTTTACGGCAAGAAGTGTCGTACACCCCTGAATTGGTCCGATACCGGAGAAGCAAATTGTTCGGACCAGATACCCTCCGTGAAGCTGAAGAGCAAGTTCAGCTTATTCGTGAACGCCTCAAAACTGCCCAATCCCGTCAGAAGAGTTACGCTGACACCAAGCGCCGTGACCTCCTTCACGTCGGAGATTATGTTTATCTCCGAGTGACACCCCTCAAGGAATGCAGCGTTTCCATGTCAAAGGAAATTAGCGCCAAGGTATATTGGACCCTTCAAGGTCATTGCTCGTCGAGGAGAAGTATCCTATCAGCTGGAGTTACCCCAGGAGTTAGGAGATTATCATGATGTCTTCCACATTTCCTTGCTCCGGAAGTGTCTTGAAGTTCCTGACCAGCCTGATGTTTTCAAAAACATCGACCACCTCTCCATCGACCTGAACCAAGACCTGACTATCGTGAGAGACCCTCAAATTCTCGAAGAAGATGTTCGTGTTACCCGAAGACGTGCGATCAAGTTTTACAAAGTCCAGTGGACTAACCACTCTGAAGAAGAAGCAACTTGGGAACGCGAAGATTATCTTCGAAGCGAATTCCCAGACCTCCTTAAAACCCAAGCCTAGCAAATCTCGGGACGAGATTTATTTTAAGGGGGGAAGGATTGTAACATCCCAAAATATTATCAATTTATATTCCAAAAATGAGAGCCAACAAAAACTTTTGTTGTTTATTGTGTGTTGATTGCTTCTTGTTACTTAAGTTGTTTGTTCTTGTTGTGTGTTGCTTGCTCTAGTGAACACTTGAAGAAAAAGTAGAAAACAAAATAAAGTTATAAAGAAGAAAAATAAAAGTGACAAGTTGTCACATGAAATTCTTCAAGTGACAAACTCAATTTTTTAAACCAAAGTCAGTGGAGTTGTAATGTAAACACTCCCATTTTGATTCTTACTACTTTCCCTCTTCAATGCTATTTTTAAAACTAATTTTAAAATTGTAAAGTAAAATCAATTGAAATAAACCAAATTACCAAATTCAAAACCCTATGAAAGAAAATGATGCAAAACATTTTATTTTGCAAAGCCAATTTTTGTGGAGCTTCTACATGTTATGGGGAGGCCCCACAATTATTTGCAAATTTTTCTAAAATGTTTAAGTGCCCCAATTAAATCCCAGAAAAGCTTCTGGATATTAAAAAGAAACTGGAAAATAAAAGAAAAGAAGAAGCAGGGGGCTTTCTGCAAAAGTGTCGTCGACTTCAACCCCGACGACCATCGCCGTGTCGCCATGGCGTTGCTCGCCGTTTCCGCGCTCCCCAGGCCCCCTGGCCGCGCACTCCTCGCTCCCGTGCCTCTGCAGCCGCGGCGCCGCAGAGGAGAGCACTTATGCCCTCCCTCGCCTCGATTCCACTCCAGCGTCGCCGTGGCGAGCTCGCCGTCGTTGACCCAAATTGGCCCAGCTCGCTGCTCCCCGACACGTACGGCTCGGCCAGCGCCTTCTAGAACGTGCCCGGACCCCGCTCGACCTCACAGCGCCACGCCTCGTGCACCACTGCCTCGGATTCGGGAGGAGTTCCCGCCGGAGAGCCGCGGACGTGCTTGCACCCCGTCCACCGTACGCCGCCTCCTACGCTATAAAACCACCCCTCACCCCTCTGGAAGAAGCACACCACCCACTCCCTCGCTCCCCCTCTCCAATTTCACCGTGAGCCGCCAGGAGGGCGTGCCTCGCCGAAGCTCTGCCGCCGTTGAGGTCCGTCGTGGCCGCAGCGCCTCGCTGCACCATTCTACCCTCTGACCCCTCTACGCTATTGCCTGAGCTCACCGCACTCACCCCATCCCTTTTCCCCTTTGATTAGTGCCTAGACGCGGCCGTTGAACCTCACCGGAGTTGCTGTCCGTGGCCGAGGAAGACGGAGACCTCGCCGCCGACGAACCACTCCACCCTAGCAAGTGCAACTCAGCCAGGAGCTTCCACCTCGCCACCACCGTCGATTCGCATCACCACCTCGACCTCCCGAGCCCTCTAGGTGAGGTTTTGCCCAACCTCGCCGTCGCCGGAGCCACGGTGCCGCCCAGAAATGGTCGTCGCCGATGGTTTCGTTGCGGGCCGTTGGATCTCCATCCAACGGTAGCATACCGTTTCGGTTAAAGAAAGAGAGAGAGACTGACGAGCGGGCCCCACTCGTCAGGGTTTTATTAATTTCCCTGCGCGAACTATGCCGCTGACCAGTGGGTCCCCCATGTCAGCAATTTCAACATTATCCACAACAGTGGATTTTCCTAAATTGAATTCTCTGAAATTTTCAGTACTGATATGAACTTGTAAATTCAATATCTTGAGATTTAGGAATCCAAATAAATCAAACTCAATTGTTCTGGAAAGCTTTTTAAAATTTTTAACCAACCCAATTAGATTCATTCCATTTAATTAAATAAATAAAAATTATTATTAAAAATACTACATAAGGTTTAAATTCTAAACTTGTTTGTTTCTGATACTCTGTTAGTCCAAATAATTCCAAACCAATTTTGCTAGCTTAGTGCTGCCATGTTTTAGCTTCCCTAATTTTGGTAGAATTATTGGTGCAGTATTAATTGTTTAGTATGAAGTTGAAGTTTGAACACCCTTCTGCACTCAAACATTTAAATATGATAATTGGTTAACCAAATTGAAATAGGACCAATTTTGTTGGGTCACATTTAGTCATGTTTAGTCACCCCTAAAAGGATTATTGGTGCAGTATTAATTGTGTTGTCTTCTACACATCAGTAGCTTTCCATAGAATTTTAGTTTGTATTTTTGTGACCAACAGAACTCAAGTTATTGAATTAAACATGTTCCACAAGTTTCTGCCATAATTTTGAACATAAACAATTGGTGTTTAATTCAATTATTTTGAAAACAAATTGTATGGTTTGATGTGTGCAGTAGCTATGTGTGATGTTCATGGTTGTTGTGTTGAGATGATTGCTTGTATAGCTTAGTGATTGTTTGCATTGTTTGTTTATTAATTAGACGAGAACGTTGTCGGATATATCAAGGAATGAGAGTTTGCTGAAATTGAAGAACAAGAGCAAGATCACTTTGCCCAGCAAGGCAAGCTATTCTCTGAGCTTGCACTACAAACATATGCATCTACTTTCATAACATGTTTTACTCTCAAGGCAAGATTTACAAAACCTTTTCGAAAAGTTTATGGATATTATTTTGCCACCCTATGTAGTAGCTTATATAAGACTTTAGGATGGGAAACAATGTTGTTTATTCAAAACTCCTTTGAAATTTCTTGTGTGGTTATGGAATGCCGAGATGTCGGTGTTGGAAGGGAGAAGTGGAAAAATGGTGATGTTTATGAAAAATGCACAGTGTCCTAGTACTATGGCGACCAATCTTACCCTGTGCGACCACATTTACCATATATGGGAAAAGGCTTAGTCATGTAGTTTGCTCTTATTAGTATGGGATACCTCATCGACGGAGATGACTCCGTTATGCATGAGGGGATGGTCCGAGGACCTACCCCCTGACCCGGGTCCTCACACAAGATGGTGGGGAGGATAGAAGGTTCCACCATAAACCGCCGGACAAAACTATGAGTCCTCACACTTAGGGTTTCTGACGGGAAACTGGACTGGGTGTTGATGAAAAGTGTCATATGGGAAGGATCCTATACTAGCATGAGAAAATAAGAGGCTATGGCCGGCGGCTTACTTCACATACACCTGGTATGGCGAGACGTGGCAGACACGATGAGTTGCCGGATGGATGTGGGCTAAAAGCGTGCTACCTCTGCAGAGTGTTAAAAACTATTCGAATAGCCGAGTCCTCGGATATGGACAAATTGGGAGACTGTCCTAAGACCTTGTGCAAGTTTTTTAAAAAGAACTTTGAGTTTTAAAAAGAAAAATGAAGTGGAGAATGTTTCCTACACCTATACCAACGGATCGGTATGAGGTGGTTGGATGAAAGTGGACCATGACGGGCTATGGTCGGGAAAAAGGAGGAGTTTTGGAGAAACAGATGAAAATGGTGACTTCTTTAAAGATAGTTATAAAACTCTTCTTACCTTTTTCAATAAAGATATAGAGATGTTTCAAATAAGTAAAAGTTGTCAACTAAAATAAAACTGGTGCATACAGGATCCATGCTGGCAGGAGGGTAGCTCAACTCGACCTGGAGTTACCATGTTATGGGTAGCTCCTCTCGCGTGGGTGCTACCAAAAAAGGTTAGAATCGAAATTTGTTTTAAAAAAGGTTCATTTCTGGCTGAAGTTTGCCCACGTGGTCAGTTTTGTCAAATTTCACCTGGCGGCATGTCTGTCGACTGCTCACGCGAATTATTCCGTGCCGTGCACGACCAGATCCGCCAACTATGATATCCGGCCACTCACTCACTCAGTCGCCGGCCCTGGGACCCACGGCCCATCGACGCTAGTCGACGAGGTGTGATCTCAGGAAGGGCAGCTGGGCGTTATGGTAGCAGCAGACTTGCAGTCGTGTTTTTCTAAAGCGAAATGTGTCGGCCGTGTATCGAAGTTTGGAGGAAGAAAAAGGGGCGGCGAGAACGATTTTGTTCGAAAGAGAAATGGAAGGAGGCGGGGAGGTGTGGTCCTGCCGCAGAAGCATCGGCATCAGGCCGGCAGCTTATTCTCGATTAGCGACCGGTGAAGAAGGCTTCCCCTCTTAGAGCATCTGGAGCAGCCTTTGCATATTTGGTCAGGATTTGTAAAAACTGCAACAGTGCTCATTTGTATAAGTGGTCCTCTCATCAAGTTTTTTACAAAGCTTGCTAAAATGGCACCCTTCCATTGCATATTTGCAAAGCCAAAGGACACTTTGTATATCCGAAAAACCAACGCGGGAGATATCAACTGCCGTGCGAGGGAAAGTTCAGACCGAGGCGCCGCCGCCAGCCACCGCCCTGCCGCCGCCTTGGCCATTGTTCGCCCTCGCCAGCCCCTCAAACGCGTTACTCGATCCTCCCCGTCGCCCTGGCCCACCTTTTCCCGACCGCGCGGCGCACACTGCCGCTGAATCGAGCGGAGCCATGGCTGCGTCGCCGCCGGCCGATTCGGCCCGCCGGAAGCCGTCGCCGATGCGGGAAGCCGCGTAGCCGGTGCGGGCCAACGGCCGCCCTCGTTTCCTGCCCCTACCACGTCCCCTCGTGGACTCGGCCACCGCTGGCCAACGTCGTCTCGCCTGCGATGCCCCCCCAGACGCGCGTCGGGGGAGAACGGTGATGCCGCCCCTCCTCCTCGTCGGCCGCGCCCCGCCTCGTCTCCAGCGCCGCCCCGGCTCCGCCATGTCTCCGGCGCCGCCCTGCCTCCACACGTGCTCACTCCATCGCAGGTCAAACCTCCATGGGAGGAAGAAGATGCAAAAGGATTTGATGGCTGACAAAATGACCCCACACGTCATTGGGATACACACATGTTTTACAAATCCAGTTATACAAAGGCTGTAAAAGCAAAAATTGTGTTGGCTTTGTAAACCCTCTCTCTCCTCTTGCTATCACCTCCTTTTACAAATCCATTTTGCGAATACTGTTGGAGATGCTCTTATATCGTTATACGTAGGTATACACCTCTAGCAGTCCTTCGTTTTGTTACAACACACGAGTGCACATGCCAACTTGCTATGCTTTTTCAGAGCGGCGAGGGAGTTAGCCGTGAGCGGGTATTTATTATGCAAATTCCGTGTATAATTTCTCTTGAGCCAAGCTCCACCTCGACTGTTACTAGGTGGCTCTTCACTGCATCAAGCTCCGTCTCGACTATTACTATTCATGCTTTGTCAATGGGCTTGTCAAAGGAACTTTGGGAGCTTATTATTCGTTGGATCGCCACGCTAACCGAGTGTGACCTCTTCGTGATCGCCATCATATAGGCATAAGGTAATGGGCATGGCCAACAGCGGTGGCGACAACGCTATGCTCGACAATGTTGAACGTGGGGAGACGCCCACAAACCTTCTTCTTCCCGCCACGGACGGTGCAGTAATGCTGTCTAACACTTTATTCCAAATATCAGCAAGGCTAATCTTAAAAATAGCATGATAATATAATACCGATAAGAATAATGGAGGAGCTATGTGTACTTCGGGAGGCATAATGGAGTAGCTATGTGTGTACTTCAGGGGGGCAATTGCCCCCCTCCCCACCGGATTGAGTCTATTTAAGTTTTCGAAATACCATGTGCGTGCCCCATTTGCCCGCACCTCACAATAGAGGCAAACAAATTCTCCCTAGGCACCCAAACCTCCCAAATGACTTGCCACAAGTGCCACAACTGGAGCATAAGCACTTCATCAAAAGCAGAGGAAAATATTCGACCCACTTATTTTCTCAAAACATAATAAAATTCAAGTTTTTTTTGCGATAACTGAGCGGGAACACCTAAATTTATTTGAGTAAAATAGAAAAAGAAAATCATAATTCATGTGTGTCATTCATTCCCTGTCTGGCTATTTCAAAGTTCAGAGGAATGAATGCCAAAGAATCACCATGTTGCCAAAAAACAAACAAATAAGCAAAACCAATTATTCATGGATAAATTGGTTAATCTTATGTGCAGTTTGCACTTAAAATACACATCCCCATCGATGCAGACAAATGGTTGATGACTCCCAAGTGCAGGAGATCAATTGTAGTACCTTTTCAATTAGAAAAGGTTGTCGAACCCACGAGGAGCTGAAGGTATTGGTTAGCAAGATTTGATAAATAGAACAATAAAAGATGCAAGTGTTTTTGGTATTTTCGGTTGTATAATTCCAATGCAGCAAGCATCAATAGCAAGTGAAATCTCTCAAAGAGAGAAAGCCCAATCCTCTTATGTGGCAAGAGGACAAGCTCAAGTGATGTGTAACTTATAGGTGGAAAACGTTCCCGAGGGCGGCATGGATATCACTAGGCATAGAGATTTATTAAACAACACGTTGAATATCTTGTGAAGTTTTAATCTTCTTTGGACGGAGCCATAATTCGGTATAGCTAAGTAAATAGACTACAACCCCTTATGATGGATCATGTGGCCAAGTAAATGACTGCACAAGAATTATTAAGACATAATGTCCCACCATAGCATTACACTCTAAGGTCCCCGATACTAATACCCTCATAATATAACTTCATGATTCGGTCTCAGATTTACATGTCCTACCAAGTCTCCCTCAATTCATTATACTACGGTGTTCTCCTATGAGCCCATATAGGTGAAGTGTTGTGCAGTCGACGTTCGCACAACATCATCATAGAATCACATAAAAGATAAACACTAGACAAAATACCAACACATGTCATATATAAATCATTGCCAATTCATCCTATGCCCTCAGGAACATATGGGAACTACTCACAACGTGCAAACATGATAATATTCAGTGGCATAAGTGGTACAAGACAATCTCAAAATATAACTTCACCACCAAATAATGACAAGTACTCAATCACAAACATGAATAGTAGCACAAGACAAGTATCTAGGGTATAGCAACTCACAAACTACGAGGGGTACGGAGTGGATCACGGAGATGATGATGGAGATGGTGTTGGTCTTGATGATGGTGATGATGTAGAGGCCTCCTCCCACGCCAAGGAGGAGAGGTGATGACGATGACGATGATTTTCCCCTTCTCCGGAGCTCCGAAGCAGCAGGATCTGATCCCCCACGGAGGGAATTAGGAGTTTCGCCGCCGCCGCGGCCTCGGATGGTCTCAAGAAAATTAGGGTGCAACTTTTCGGGTGAGATGAAGGCGTCGCTTGTCGTGGGGTTGTCACAGCATATGTTACCATAGGGTAACTTTGAGTTGAGGGCCAGGCGATACTGGTGTCAGGGAGGTTGTTATGCTTAGAGGGGACAAAGGATTTACCCAGGTTCGGCCTCTCCATTGGAGATAAAAACCTACTTCCTGCTATGCTATTATTACTCTCGTTCTCGATAACCCGGCTACGACAACAGAGCCGGATCTCGATTAGGGTTACAATGATCTCTCTCTCGTGGGACTTGTGCGATCTCAAAAGCTTAACCTCACTAAGACCCAGGAGCCCCTTATATAAATGGCCGGGTCTCCTGGTCTCTTACATGGCAAGGTCAGGTTTTACCCGTACTCGTAGTTCTATTCTATCTCCACTTCTTCGTGATCTCCAAGTCTTGGACTCCGTGACACGCTCCGCCTCCGGGTCTTCTAGAGCCTTCCTTAATTAGGCTGGGTTACCAACAAGCGTGCCGACCCACCAGTAGAATCCAGCCCATGATGATGATAGCAAGCCAAGCCCGGCCTCCTGCCTGGCGGGTCATGCTTTCCTCTTCCTGGGTATACCGGGTTATATTTTCCCCAACATTAGCCCCCAGATTAGCTTGGATAACAGGACGGCACATTCTTGAGTTGTCTTGTAAACTTTATCTCCTTGCTCAAGCATTGCCATCCGGACTATTGAAGTTAATCCCCTGAAAACACAAGTAAGAGTACATATGAGAGAATATCCGGTGGAAACCAAGTTTCGGTGGAAACCGGTGAAAACCACGAAAAAATCATGTTTAAAAGTTCAAAAAAATTCTAACAAAAAATGCATTACATTGGGAAGGTAGCGTTCTACGGACATGCAAAATGGCAACTTGAAACTCAAAACATTTTAGGAGCTATGAAAATGACAAATTCGTCCATGAATAGTACCAGAAATTACTATTCACTGCTGAGGTACTATTCATTGCTGATTTTGTCATTTTCATAGCTCCTAAACAAATTTGAGTTTCAAGTTGCCATTTTGCATGTCCGTAGAACGCTACCTTCCCAATGTAATGCATTTTTTGTTAGAATTTTTTTGAACTTTTAAACATGATTTTTTCGTGGTTTTCACCGGTTTCCACCGAAACTTGGTTTCCACCTGATATTCTCTCGAGTACATATATAAACCATTAGTTTTTAATCGCTCCCCTTTTCTTGGGCCGGCTCATCTTGGCGGTTCATGCTATAAACCGGCCTTTTCATACCGGGTTCTTATGCCTCCGGGTTTCAATTCTCAACACTTAGTGAAAAACTCAGTTTCACCAGTACTCGAAACATCAGTCAATATTTAGTCAAAGATACTATCTTTCTCTCTCCATATATGTCTCCAGATTTTTCATCATGGAATATCCCCTTTTTGTCGCTATCTATTTGTCGTTGACCTCGGGTCAAATATCCTTATCTTATTCTCCATTTACCACAATGCCCCTAGGGCTTTTTCACCGTGGCTTATAAATAAAGGTCTAGGGTAAATGGGCATCACTTTCCCCATTTCCCTGGCCAGTTCATCTTCTTCCTCGCGCAGCCACCACAGCTCAGATCCAAATCGAGCCCAAATCTAGCACGCACGCATCGCCGCGACCATTCTCGACCTTCCAGCAGCGCTGCGCATCCGATTCCCTGCTCAATCGCATCCTCAAGCTGCTCACTGCATCCTCTCCACGCATCCATCTCACGGCTAGGGTTTCTCGAGTTCATTGATACGTGCAAAACGTATCTATAAATTTTGATTGTTTCATGTTAATATTATGCTTTTGGCACTTGTTTTTATATTAAGTTTATGATTTATTTGGACTAACCTATTAATAGTTGCAAAAGTGCACAATGTTCTTGTTTTACACTTTGATGTGTAGGAATTATCAAGAATATAAGAGGAAACCTTGTTGGAGTCGAATTGGGACTTTGCTGAAATCTGTCCCAGAACAGTTTTTGGAGTTTGTCAGTTTGACCCTTGAAGATGACGTCAAATGGAGATCCGACTGTTTCGAAAGTTTTCACAAATTTCCATACGAAGATTTTAACCCGAGAACAGCCTAATCGGAGTTCGGATGCGGCCTATAGTCCCAATGGTGAAACTCTAAAAGGGGGTGACGGAAATCCGAGAAGATATATAAAGGGAGGAAACCTAACTTGTGGGGGACACCCCTTACCGCGAATTTCCAGCCACCAAAGCCAATTTTTTGCCTCCCCCATGGATCCCATATCCATGGGGGAGGGCTCCCAAGAAGCCATGAAGGAGGGAGGCTAAGGGGCGGCGCTCCCCCATGATGCCGGCGGCGGGGAAGGAGTTCCCTGCGCCGCCGCCGCCCTGCGCTCCTCGCTGCCCTCTCTGCCGTCTTCACCGCCATCTCCATCACCATCTCCTCCTTGTATTTAGTGGTTCATCCTCCCATAAACCTCTTTACCGTCCTATGTAAACATGGTGTTTGATGCTATAATATTTATCCTATGATCTATGACATGTTTGCATAGTTTATTTGTCTTTTGATTGCTTTGTTGAATGTCTATGGTTCATTAGAGTTGTATGTTGATATGGTACTGTCCTTTGGTGTCCATTATATTTGTGTGCGCATGGATCAACACCCTAGGGTTAGTTGTATGTGGAAAGGAAGGGGGGTAGTCCTGCCGGAGTGACAGAAACCTGAGGGCTCAAACCGGTTAGTTGCATGTATGGGAGTAAGAGGACCATGAACTTAAGGCTATGGTTGGGGAAACCTTAATGCATTGTTAGTATTTACGGATGTTTGCTAACAATGCAATCATATAGTACTTGTAATCCCAAATAGTGGAGTGCATGTATATTTAGCCTCCCACATAGAAAACTGCATCGAAGACAATGAATCCGATATCTTGACTAATTAATCTTGGACAAAGCCACCACAATTACCACCACTTTTCCACACTCATAGTAATGTTAGTTTATGGTTACCTAGTATATTTTATTGCTGCATCACTAACATTTATTTTCTTGTATTTATTATCTTGCAAAGCTATCTCTCATACCCGTATTATTACTCTAGTATTATTTCCTAGATGAAGAAAATGTTTACTGTGCGTAGAGTTGTATCAGTGGTTGATAGAACTCGAGAGAGTACTTATCCTACCTTTAGCTCCTTGTTGGGTTTGGCACTCTTACTTATCGAAAAGGCTACACGCGATCCCCTATACTTGTGGGTTATCAAGACCTTTTCTGGCGCCATTGCCGGGGAGCCATAGCATAGGTGAATATTCTTGTCTGCACTTGTTTGCTTTATCTCTAAGTAATTTTTATTTTTAGTTTTAAGTTGTTCTCTATCTTTGTATGGGTAGAGAATGCAAATTACAAAAAAAAAGTTGTACTTGTTATCTAAAATGTTTTCAAAAAGAAAAGTGATTGGAAAGATGAGTATTGGTTAAGTGGGGGTCGACCTTGAACACTTGTGTTCATGCCTATAAAACCAAAACAAATCTTTCCATGGAAACTTTTCATAAAAAACATGTAAATATTGTGTATATACCTCTGTACATAAAAATAAAATTGGTTATAACAATCTCTAGTGAATAGAAAGTTGATAGTTTTGCTTTGCTGTCCAAAAACAGATTTTATGTGCTCCACCGTATAAAACATTTAAAACCACCAGAACGTGATATTGACCTGAAATTTCTTGAGTTTAAAGTAATGCTTATTATCTTTCTTTCATTAATTTTGACTTTTCTGATTTGAGCTACGTAGATAGGTCGAAAAAATCGATCTTTACTGACTGTTCCGTTTAGATAGATTTTTGAGCTTCTCTGTAAATAAAATTGTGATAAATCTCAGAATATTATTTTGACCTGAAATTTTTTGTGCATAAACCTGAGATTATTATCTGTCTTTTATTAATTTTGAGTTTTGTCATTTGAGCTACGTAACTATCTCTATAAGTGTCATCTTTATGGACTGGTCAGTCCTGCCAGATTTCTATTGTGTTTATTCAATATTGTACTTAGGGTCTCTTGATTTCCTTAGTTTTTTGACGGACAACAGAAATAATAAGAACTTCGGAATATACAATGGATAATGTTAGATAAATATTATGTAATATGTCAATGCTTGAACATGAGTGGATTTTATTTAATGAGTACTAACCCTACTAATGAGTTTTGTGAAGTTTTATGTGGATATAGCTTATAAGATCTAATCGATATGATGATATGAGATGAACAAGAAGACACAAGAGCTCAAGCTTGGGGATGTGTAGGTGCATCCCAAGAACATATTCAAGAAGATACAATCATCTAAGCTTGGGGATGCCCGAGGCACCCCCTATTCATCAACAAACATGAGGTTATCTCGTTCATACTCTATATTACCCGTCCACATGATATGAATTGTCTTAACTTGTATTATAATTGCTTTTATATGTCTTGGTTTTACCTTCTTTAGTTTTCTTAGGCTTCTTATTTGGTATCTGTTGCTTCTTTGCTTTCACTTATAATTTCAAAATAACAAAAATATTTTGTTTTGTTTTGCTTCTTTGTTGGGTTCTTTATGTGGTTGTTACTTTTGGTTTTCCTTTAGAGTTTTCATGCTGTAGCTAGCATGGTTAGGTATTGTTTAGCCTCTAGTATCTTAGTTTATCAAAAGTAAAGTACCAAGTTTTACCCATTTAGCTTAGTTGATACAATTGTAAAAAGTGATTTTCTGTTTTCAGAATCTACTGCTCATTGCGCAATTTTTCATGTTTTACTGGAAGATATAAAAATCATGAAAACATTACTAATTATGTATCACCTAATTATATGCAGGCACAAAAATTGGCTAAAATTTCAGACATGTTTAAGAGCACCTAAAAATTGCGTTTTCTAGCTGTCGTTTTTCTGGACATATTCTGATTTTTGTTGCAAGAGTGGCCTCTTTTCGTTTTCATTTGATTTTTAATGGTTCTTACCTTTCAATTATAAGTTTGCCATTTAAGCAACCTTTCTGTAACCTAAAAACAAAATTTGATTTGGTTTAATAGCAGCACTTGGGAAATATTATTTATTGCACTAATGTCTAACCACAGAAAAGAATGAGAAAGTTTTTGTGTTGAAGTTTTTTCACAGAGAATGAAGGAACACCAAATTGTGAAATGTTGAAGAATGGCCAAAGTCATAAGCTTGGGGATGTCCCCGCATCCCTCTTCATCAATAACCCCTCGGTTTGCAAACCTTTAAACTTTGTTTTTTGAGCAACATATGAACTTGACTAAACTTGAAGCGTCTGTATTTTATTATCTATTTATCTTAGCATCAAACACCAGTTACATTAATAAGTGGATCGTCACATATTTTATTTATCTTCTATTTTCAACGTTTACTTGGTTAATGGATTATTTGATGAAACTTAAAAATGATGTGTGAATGATTTTTTTAGTGGTTATGTTTTCTTATGGTTAGTCTCAACTAGCTAATAGTGTATATTATGATATTTTGATGTTAACATGCATTGTCATGTTCATAAGATGGTATGATATTGTGGTATCCTCCTTTGAATGATTCATTTGAATTGACTTGGCACATGCTCACGCATGCTTATGACTAAAAAACAAAAAGTCAATTAAGCCTTGATGATTTACTTTGCCTCAGAGTTCTTGTATGACTTTTATGCCTCCGTTAATTTTGTTCTGTCGCAAGCATGATTATGACGGTTATTGCTCGCTTGATTGTTGCTTCCCAGTCTATTGCTAGTCTTCACTTGTACTAAGCGGGAATGCTGCTCATGCATCCAAATCCCTGAAAACCAAGTTATTCCAAAGAGTCCACTATAAATTCTGATGCATGGCATTTCAAACCATTCCAAGTAAATTTTCATGTGCTACCTTTAAAACCTTCAAATTACTTCTCATTTTGTAACACTGTTTTTAGCTCATGAGGAAGTAGTAGTTGGGTTTGTTATCTTCCATACTAAATTAAGTACCCCGACTTGCATGCTTTATCTGCTCGTCACTAATTTTACAAAGAGCTGGTTAAACCACTATAATATCCTAAAAGTAAAGAAAGTAAAATAGACACTCCTCCATGGTATGTGATTGTTGGCAGGCACCCGAGGATTCGGTTAGCCATGGTTTGTGTAAGCAAAGGTTGGGAGGAGTGCCAAGCTATATATAAAAAGTGCATGCTATAAATGCCTAATATCAATATTTCGGAACAGCTCTCAACTTGTTTAGTATGGAAGATAACAAGAACTCTATTTACATTCGTTGACAGGAACAACCACCTCCCAAAATAATTTTACTTTTTTTAAAGCTCTAGCACATGTTAATCCATTCTTCCCTCTGCGAAGGGCCAATCTTTTACTTTTAGGTTGAGTCACCATCCTCTCTTTGAGCACCTTCTCGAGAGCATAACTGCCATTCTTAGTGTAATGTGCTTGTCCCAGAATGCGGTTAACTCTGGTATAACTTTGATGGTTTTATATTTGATATTCTTACTTCTAGTCTTCACTTGAACTTCAGAGGTGCCTTGGCATTTATGTTTTGCTCCACAATTAAGGGCAAGCGAGATACCACTCTACCATGCTTTATTATGATCATTACAATCTTGTTGATGTTTATAAATTTCATATTATGAACTCTTAGTTGGTTGATACTTTTCATTAGGTAACATGATTGCTAAGTTTTATTATCCATACATCATGCAATTGTTAAAGACCTGATCATAGCATTTACAATCAAAACTTATTTTGTTATCATTTACCTACTCGAGGACGAGCAGGAATTAAGCTTGGGGATGTTGATACGTGCAAAATGTATCTATAAATTTTGATTGTTTCATGTTAATATTATGCTTTTGGCACTTGTTTTTATATTAAGTTTATGATTTATTTGGACTAACCTATTAATAGTTGCAAAAGTGCACAATGTTCTTGTTTTACACTTTGATGTGTAGGAATTATCAAGAACTACCAAAATGCCCGTGCGTTGCAACGGGCGTGAAATATATTAAACATTTTATGTTTGATGAAAACTTTGATTTTGGTTGTATCATCATTTTCGGAATATGGTTGATTTCTCTTAGATTACATTCTCTTACATGTACCATTGTAATCCTCCCTGAAAAAAAAAGAAAAAGTCATCACTTACTTTCTAATCTTTGTATCGAAAAGTATAAAATTAGCATGCAAAAAATCACTCGTTAAATTACATTGAAAAAATACTTTTCGTTTGGGTATGACACATAGTTCAACATTCAGGATCATCTTGTCTGATGTGGTATGAAAGTGCATTTTTATTGCCCGCGTGTGACATCATCACACCCAAATGCATAGAACAACCGGTTTCACCAATACTCCAGACGAAAAGTACGTTCCATTGCAGACTAAGGCGTGGCCTAGTGGTGGGGAGGGGTTGATGCCTTCCCACCCACCCAAGTTCGAGTCCTCATACTCACAATTTCGGTGATGTTGCACCCTCCTCTATCAAAAAATCACGTGGTTCTCCCACGTTGAAATCATTTTTTTAAAGTATGTTCCATTGTGCTAGGCGCCTGGGCTTGCTTGATGACATGGATCAAAGAAAGCCTGATCTATTGAATATCTAACTACTCATTGAACAGCTTCAGCAGCGAAAGCAAATGCTACATCTGACGCATGGCAAACCCTCAAGCACTTGCAACTTCCTTTTCTGACAACCAAACAAAATCATGTTTCTCCTGCGAGAGGAACTCCTCCCTCCACCTCACAAACTCCCTCGCCATCCTTGCAGCAGGACGCGCCCGGAGCACTAAACAGAACAAGGGAACAGGGGACGTTCTCTCAGAGGCCACCGAGAATGCAAGAATTGCACTGGGAGCTTCAGATTAAAGAAGAGGGAAAAAAGGTGGGGGTTTGGGGAACGGCGGCGGCCGGGGATTCCTTGCAATCCCGGGGGAGGAGGATGTCCGGGGCTTCAGAGGGACTTGGGGGTAGTTCTCGCTGGCCAAATCGGCTTGAATCGGAAGGGGTTCAGGCTGATCAAGAAGCCTTCCATGGAACCAGGGGCGGCAGCGAGCGGGTTCCTGGGCTGGCTTGCCCCGGTGGAAAACCACAATTTTTCAAAGAATTACCCCAAGAAAGATGGCTCCGGCGGTGTTCTCGGAGAACCGGCAGTAGGGAGGCCGTCTGCGTGCGAGCAAGACCCCCTCTGCCGAGAAGGCGGGGGCGGCGCAGGAGGAGAGGCGGAGGTGGAGCGGAGTAAGCTCTATTTTTGGACACTCGGGAACGAAGAAATACTCCTTATCCACTATGGACCGCGGGTTGTGTCGTGGCTTTGTCACGTCAGGTGTCATAGATGACTTCGTAGGTGTGGGATTATGCGAGTCAAGCATCTCCAAGCTTGGGATCGCAGGAACAAAGATCAACACAGATTTACCCAGGTTCGGCCCCCTCAATGTGAGGTAAAAGACCTACTTCCTGCCTACCCTAGATTGGTATTGATATGATAATCGAGGTGTTACAATGGAGGCGATCCGATCTGGTACTCGCCGTATGAGCTAGGGTTTAGGGCTTGATATCTTGACCTGCTCTAAGTCCTGCGAGTCCTCTTTATATACACAGAGGCTCGCTAGGTTTACAAAAGGAAACTTCCCCCATAAGGAATACATCCATAGAGGCCTACTCGGAGACTACTTGGTCTTCACGTCCTCCGGGATATGTCTTCTAGATCTTTCCCCTTATGGCGGTTCAATATTGGGCTTGCTCCCAAGTGGGCCTTCGTCCGTGCGAGTAAGTTAAGTCGCACTGGGCCGCGGGTTAACCCAGAAAGTATTCCCCCGACATTAGCCCCCAAGTTTAGCTTGGATTTCGAGTGAAGGCTCCTTCGTTTTAACAAACCCCTGAGCCGCACACGTGAATTATGCCACTGGACTCCAATTTTCTTATTTCCAATCTGCGACTTAAAACTCTTCTTGGCGGCTCAAGAATGCGACTTATCCTGTCTTGACGGTTGATTTTCAGATCTAAACGTCTTCCGCGTCTGGGTTATTTATCTTGGCTCATCGTTTTCCCCAGCGTTCTGCATCGAGTCCTGCATTACGCACCTGCTACTCCTTTCCGCCGCCTCCAATCTCGCTTCTCGTACTCACAATCCTTTGGTGGATATCTCCATCGATCTGAGAAAAATGTCTCGCCGCAAGTGCAACTGGGAAGGCTCGTGGGTCGACGAAGATTTCCTGGAATCCCTATCTGTACGGGGCCTTCTTCCGCCAAAAGATCAATGCGAATGGCGGGCGGCTGGTGAGGAGGTAATCCCCAATCCTCAACCAGGAGAAGTAGTGATTTCTGCGGAGCATGTTGAGCGCGGGTTCAAGCCCCCGGGCTCTCTCTTCTTCCGCTCCTTGATGCAGCGGTTAGGTCTCCGCTTCCATGATATTGGCCCTAATTCGATGTTGCAAGTGAGCAACTTCCACCTCCTCTGCGAAGATTATCTGGGTATCCCGCCTTCAATAGATTTCTGGCTTGCTCTTTTCAATTGCAATAGTCAAAGGGAAACCACAGATGGTCCTTTTCTCCAATGCGGCGCTATTTCCTTCCAACGCCGTCGGGGTAGTATGTTCCCAAAACTAACTCTCGCCAAGAAAATCAAGGAGTGGCAAAGGACATTCTTCTATTGTAAGAACACTTCTCCTGAGGGTGAAACTCCTCTCCCTCTTTGGTCTCCTCTTCCCTTCGAGGCTACCGATGCTCTGTCTTCCAAACCTGATCCTTCTTCGTTACCCTTTATCGAATCCCTTTTAGACAAATTGAGAGCGCTGACACTCCATGGTCTCACTGGACTAGATCTCATATCTTGCTGGACTAAGTGGCGAGTTCAGCCTGTGAGTCGCCGCTCGCGGCTTATGGTGGATTTCACTTGTCATGCAAACGACGTCGATCGTACTTGCCCTGAAGATTGGGACAAAGGGGAGTGGATAAATTTCATTCGCTGAGTGACGGACGAGGATATTGACTCGTATAACAACGTCGGACTTGCTCCCTTCTGGGCTGAGCACAAGCCTTTTGTGGTAATGTCTACTTGTCACCTGTTTCCTCGAAAATTCCTTCTCCAATAATTAATTATTTCTGACCTGAGCTCCTTTTCAGATCGATCCCTATTTCTGGGTTCTCCCGTCAGAAGATGTCGGCTTTAATCAAGGATCCGCGGCTGAGTCATCAAAACAAGCCGCAGCCTTTAGCGAAGATACAGTTATGCATGAGGGTAGTGTTTCTGAAGAGGAACAACAAATGGCCGACGCTCTTTTGTCCTCGACTCTAAATACGCCTTTCCTGGAACTTCCTGAGGTGCCTCACAGGTCCTTGAAACGTATTTTATGCCAGAGCTCAGAAGACCCCGCGCAGCCTGAAAAACGTCGCAAAGCCTTGGCGTTACTAGCAGAAACAAGAGCTGCCAAATCTTTAAAACTCGCTGATCCCAACAAGGCTACTTTTTCTTCCGAGGCTGTTGCAAAGGATTGCTTCTCAATAAGCTCGGGTAATTGTTTTGTGACTCTTCTCCTTTTCTTTTTGTTTTTACGTATTTCTGGCAAGGAATTGCTGATCACTACTTCTTTTCATACTCTGTAGGTTCAGATTTGTAAGTTTTATCTTCTCCTTCCTCTGGTTGCCTGATGAAGAGTATCCGTGTCGCCTCTGGGTATGGTTCACCTTCTTTTCAATGTTGCGGCGCTACTAGGTCAGCTTATTAACCCGTCAATGTTTTGCAGGGCTATGTCTGAAGAGGCTACCAAGTCTAATTCCCATCCCACTTCTTCTCAGCAAGCTATGAACGAGGATGATGCTGCTGATGAAAACGTGGGAAATAGTAATGGTGCGACTCAACCAATGCCCTCCCTGGAGGAAGGTATTGCAGACGCGGCTCCTGCCATGACTCCAGTCGCAGCTCCATCCACAACTCCTGCTGCTGGTAGGGTATCTACTAAAAATAGAATTCCAGCTCTAGGAAATAGTTCTAAGTCAATCGCAGATGCCATAATTTCTGCTGGAGACAAGCATGCTGCTCTGCTGCGCGGCTTAGTTGAGCAATTTTCTTCAAGTCGCCAGGTACATATACCGTAGCCCCCAAGGATCAAAACCTTGTGTCATCGCACGGGGTGTTGATTCTTTTCCTGGCTTCAAATCTCGAGCCCCCAAATTCCTAGATAATTTACCTATGCGTTTTGCTCTATTTGTTTTCAGCGTGAACTGTCCTTGCTTGATGCTTCTGGCTCAATAAAGGGTAAAGGCATTTCCATAGACCATCCTGAAATGATGCAGTCTCGCCTGGAGCAACATAATGAGGTCATTAGGGACCAAGATCAGGAAATAAAATCTCTCAAAGGTCAACTCGACTCCTGCGAAGAGCAATTTAAAGAACTTGAAGCTGATATGCAACAACGACTCATGGAGAAAGACAAGGTCATTAGATCTTTGCGAGAAGGGCTGACTCTTAAATCTGAATTGATTGATCGCCTGAAGGGAGACCACGCAGGTGCATATTCTTGTGTGTACTTGTTTGCTTTATCTCTGAGTAATTTTTATTTTTAGTTTTAAGTTGTTCTCTATCTTTGTATGTGTAGAGAATGCGAATTACATAAAAAAATAGTTGTACTTGTTATCTAAAAAGTTTTCAAAAAGAAAAGTGATTGGAAAGATGAGTATTGGTTAAGTGGGGGTCGACCTTGAACACTTGTGTTCATACCTATAAAACCAAAACAAATCTTTCCATGGAAGCTTTTCATAAAAAACATGTAAATATTGTGTATATGCCCCTTTTTATGCTAAGCACGCGGTCCCAACGGTATAACTTACTTTATCTCCTTTCCGCTTTTATACCTCACTTCATAAAGATCTCCACTAACTTTTTTTCATTTGCTTCTTAGGACCCGGAATGGTGGAAAGCGGATTATGCACCCGTAACTCCACCGGGTGATGATGTTTCTGACTCCAACAATGAGGAGGAAGAAGAAGAAGGTGAGCTTGACTCTGTGGGCCGGCTCTTCCTCAACTTACTCGACAACGAAACTTCTTTCCAAGGTTATACCACTAACAACCCGGCAATTTGCATTCCAGATATTGCTGACCCGGCTAACCCTGATTTGTCGGGTCCAGACGCCATTGAACCACGAAGCAACAAGAGAACCAGAGCCACAGTACTGAAGGTGCCATATTCTCGAATTTCTAGTTATATGATGAACACATCTCAACCTCGAGCTCAACCACAGGAAAAAGAAGCTGCCAAGGAAGCTGAAGCCAACAAGCGCCGCAAGACCCGGTCCAGCGCTAGCCAAGAATCTTTGAACACAAGTATCCCCTCATGCTCCCTGTCTCGCTGGACCAAATCAATACAAAGGACTCCTAGTACTTCTCACCCCTTGGCTGGCAAAATCCGGGTCTCTGAGTCCCAATCTTTGTTAGTTCCTTCAGATGAAAGCGTACATTTACCAGAAGACTTCCGCATCAACGTTGGGTATGCTTTCTTCACTTTTAAGTTTCTCTAACCCTTTTTATTCTTTTCATCACTATTTGAATCTTTTTTCCTTCATATGTAGTGCAAGGGCCACACCTCTTGATGTGGCCGGGTCCTCCTCTCACAAGGTCATGCCTGAGCCTGCTCCTATGGAGGCTCCAGTTCATGACACAATTGAGGAGGAACCCACAGATAAAGACATGGAGAAAAGTTTCCTTCACCTCCAGCTTCACCGCCTCGTGCGGAACCGGGCAAGACACCTACCGGGTCTCCCTTGGTTGCTGACAAGTCAACTCAAGAATCTCCTGACAAATCACCCGTGTCTGCTTCAGGCACCAGTGATGAAGTGCAGTACTTAGGCACTCAACCCATTGTCACTGACGCTCCACCCAGTGCAGTGGCAAAAATAGTGGAGCCAGAGGTGAAAGCTGAGGCAGGAACTCATGGGAAGGAGCCTATCATATACTCTGAGCCACCAGTTTTGGAAAGCATGGAACTGCCTGCTCTATTCTCTGAGTACTTCTCCCGATCTCCCATCACAAGGGTCTTGAAGCTGACTTTGTCACCACCATTCAGAAGCGTCATGAGGTAATATTATTTCTCTCCTTCTCATCTATTTTCCTTCAATCTTTTACCCATTAGCCCCAAGCTCCAAGTTTGATTAACTTGCTTAATAAGCTTGGTGCTTTATAGAAAAGACTCTTACACAAATTAGCCCCCAAGTGCCAGGTTGTCTGTTTAGAACACCCTGGGACTCAGAAATGCTTTAGTAGCCGTACACCACTACTAACACAAACTCTGACTTGCTTTAAACAACTTCAAAATCGGTAGCCCCCAAGTGCCGGGTTGTATGCTTGCAGCAACCTGGGCTTGATTTTCTGACTCTCTTGATAAATCTTTTGATTGTCAACTCTATACTTATTGATTAAACTGAATCATGTCCCAGCAATATGTGACTCGGGCCATCCAGGAGATCAATCAGCTCAAGGAGCAATTGTCTTCTGAGACCTGGCTAAAAATGGAAGCTCAACAGAAGACCCGGGACCTCGAGACCTCCCTTGCTGAAGTGAAAGAAGAAAGATGTCCTTGAAAAAGGACATGGAAGAACATGAAGAGGATTGG
This sequence comes from Poa pratensis, assembly GCA_947311845.1. Taxonomy (NCBI): domain Eukaryota; kingdom Viridiplantae; phylum Streptophyta; class Magnoliopsida; order Poales; family Poaceae; genus Poa; species Poa pratensis. Next base: position 56,655,025 of record CAMZMU010000035.1, read on the forward strand.
AAGACCCGGGTGGAAACTGCTGAAAAGAAATTGGCTGAGGTGGAGAAATCCACAACTCTTTCAAGCAACTACTAAAGGAAATCGTTGCTGCTATCTGGGGTAAATTTCTTATTTTTTCCTATCCACCAATTCTGTTGTCTCAACCATTTACTGATTAAACTTTCTGTAACAATTTCTTTACAGGCCCTCGCAATGCTATTAACATAGAAACTCCAGACGTTAAACTCCAGGGCTTACTCACTCTGGTGAGGCAACTGTACTATGGAGCCGGGTGTGCCATCGCTGCAGCTCGTGGCCTCGAGTCTCCCCCAAGCCAATTGAAGCAATTTCTTGGACACTTGTCCACGATTCCTGAATGGGTGACCCGGTGGAAGCTATCCAGCTGCCGCAAAGGTGCAATGTGTGTCCTGGCTTTAGCCAAAGCACACTATCGAGATATAGACCCGGCCAAACTTGCTGGCGGCTTTCCACAGTTCAACCTGGACAACACCGAGTTTGGTGGCAAGGACCTTGCCCATGTGACCAAGGTGACCCGGTATGCTGCTATTGTTATTTTTGAAGATTTATCCTTGGATAAAATTCAGCATGGATATGACAAGAAGAACCTGCGTAGCGAGACTCTAGACCCGGTGCCCACTATCTTGATTCCACCACAAGCACTTCGCGGCTAGGCCCAAAATCTGCGGTTACATGTACTGGTACTCCTGCAATCTCTCCACCGAGCCGGCCTATCACTACCGACGATGATCCAAAGAACCAAGGCCTTGCCTTGATTTGCTGGACAACCCCGGCCCTGGAGACAGTAGGAGGAAGCCATGAGACCACCGAGCCAGAGCCTGCAGCAGAAGAGGAAGCCCCCAAGACTCAGGAGCCCCCAAGTGTTACCCCTGCAACCAGTGACCCGGTCGAAAGGACAGAGTCTTAAATTACTTGAAAAACAATCCATTTGGCATGAACATGCATGCTGTAATAACTTTAATACTTAAAGTTCTTATATTTTGATCGTGCGCATGTGCACGTATGCTACTCTGGTTTGTAACCCGGTTTTAAACTTTAAGTCTGAAATGTCATACTTTTGAATGGTTTGGATGACCCTTTCGATTTCTTTAACCATGAGTTGGCTTTCGCATGGATAATCCTGTCGCAACTTCGCTGATAAAAACAGGGTTGAACCAAGTCCCCTTGGGCTTCATGGTTGATTGAATTTACAGGTGAGCAATCAGGCCATATAATTGCGAGTCACATCAAACTCATCAACAAGATAATCGAGAAAAACTGATGGCATTGAGGCCGAGTCTTGAGATTGCAGCTTCAGACTATTTAAGTAAGAGCCCCCAAGACCCGGGTCAATGTAAGGCAAAGGCTTAACTATGCACTTTTGCCCCATTGACCCACATATCTGACTTTCTCTATGTTACAATTTCATAAGAACTGAACTATATCAAAAAGAAATAACTAAGCATGCATAAATAAATAAATAAATAAATAAATAAATAAATAAGGAACTTATAACTTAAAACATGTATAAAAGGTAACAACTTGTTTGTGCCGAGTCATAAGGTTAGATGTTCACTACCTGAACAGCTAACCCCAAGCCCCAATATGTAAAACTTGACTAATCGAAATAAGCCGGGTCTTGGGATGAACAATTGTGTCACTTTAATGGCTAACCCCAAGACCTGATATATGAGACTTGAGTAACAAAATAAGCCGGGTCTTGGGACGAGCCATTGTGTTACTTTGATGGCTAACCCCCAAGACCTGGTACATATAGACCATGAAGAAAGGAGTCAATTTAGTGGATCTGTTGGGTGTTGTGTTGAGGCCCCAAACTACTGATGGCAATTCTTCTACCCATGATCCAGCAGCTCTGATACATGGGACCCGAAGACGTGGCTTCAAACCTTTGAACACTTCCTGATTGATTCTCTCCACTTGTCCATTGGCTTGAGGGTGAGAAACTGAGGCCACATCTAGGCATATGCCATTTCTTCCACAATTTTTTTTGCATCTCCCCAAGTGACATATTGGTTCCATTATCTGTGATAATACTGTGTGGATACCCAAATCTGTGTATGATTCTCTTCAGGAACACAACTGTTGTAACTGCCTCGCAATTTGTCAATGGCATCACCTCAACCCACTTTGTAAACTTATCAACCGCCACTAAGATGTGGGTTTTATTGCAAGGAGACATCTGAAAAGGTCCCACCATATCCATCCCCCAAACTACAAATGGCCAAGTCAAAGGGATAGTGCGCAACTCCTGAGCCGGCACATGAATCTACTGTGCATATCTTTGACACCCATCACATCTGTTCACCAAGCGCTCTGCACCTTCATTCGCTGTGAGCCAGAAAAAGCCGTGTCTGAACGCTTTTCCTACCAGTGATCTTGTTGAAGCGTGATGCCCACAATCACCCTCGTGGATCTCTTTCAAAATTTGTCGGCCTTCCTTTGGCGAAACACATATCTGAAACACACCAGAAACACTCCTCTTGTATAGCTCATCATCAATGACCACATATGCCTTGGCCCGACGCACGATTTGCCGGGCTATGATCTCTTGCTTGGGCAATTCTCCTCGCATAAGGTATGCAATGTATGGCTCTATCCACTCAGGAATTTCATGCACTGCTGCTACTAATTGAGAATCCGGGTTACCCACATACGCGTAATCCTCCTCATCTTCAGGTTTAACTGATGGAACATGTAGCTCGTCCAAGAAAGTATTGGGTGGAACCGGCTCTCGACGTGAGCCGAGTCTTGACAAAGCATCTGCAGCATCATTTTTTCGCTGGTCTATGTGATCTACTTGATATCCAGAAAAGAACTCAGCAACTCTGTCTACCTCTCTTCTGTAGGCCGCCATATTTGCATCTTTTGTATCCCATGTTCCAGAAACCTGCTGAGCCACAAGATCTGAACCGCCAAAACATCTGATATACTTGATCCCCATCTCCCTTGCAATTCTCAAACCATGCAATAGAGCCTCATATTCAGCCACGTTATTAGAACAATCAAAATGAATTTGCAAAACATAACTCATCTTTTCACCTTTTGGGGAAGTTAAAACAATCCCGGCTCCTGAACCTTGTTCCTGTGTAGACCCGTAAAAATGCATGACCCATGACTGAATTTTTGGAACAAGAGGTGGTGCACTTATCTGTGTCCAATCAATGAGAAACTCCACCAATGCCTGAGACTTGATAGCTGTTCTGGGCTCATAGTTAATATGATAATCTCCCATCTCTATGGCCCACTTGGCCACTCTCCCTGTAGCTTCAGAATTTTGTATGATATCTGCCAGGGGGATCGAACTCACCACCATAATTGGATGCTCTTGAAAATATGGCTTCAATTTTCTGCTTGCCATGAACACACCAAACACCAATTTCTGCAGTGAGGGTACCTCTGCTTTGTTTCTGACAAGACCACACTGACATAATAGAGCAGCCTTTGTACCGGGTGTTCCTTGCCTTCCTCTATGTGTTCAACCACAACCACAACACTCACTGCTTGAGGCCCGACAGCAACATATAGTAACATGGGTTCCTTTGGACCCGGCGCCGCAAGTACTGGCGCTTGCGATAGTTGCACCTTCAGAGCTTCAAATGCATCATCTGCCTCTTGATTCCACACAAAGTTATCTGTTTTCTTTAGGAGCTTGTATAAAGGTATTGCTTTCTCCCCAAGCCGGGCTATAAACCGGCTCAAGGCTGCCACACAGCCTGTGAGTTTCTGAACATATGCCAACTCCTTTGGTTTCTCCAAACACTGAATAGCTCTGATTTTATCCGGGTTTTCCTCAATTCCACGCTCAAACACAATGAAACCCAGGAACTGTCCAGCTGGTACTCCAAACACACACTTGGTAGGATTAAGCATCATCTTATACTTTCGCAAATTCTTGAATGTCTCCCGGAGATCATTAATGAATGACCCGGCTTTTTTTGACTTGATCACCACATCATCGACATAAGCATGAACATTGCGTCCAATCTGATCTGCAAAACACTTCTGGATGCACCTTTGATAAATGGCACCTGCATTTTTCAACCCAAAGGTCATGGTCTTGTAACAAAAAGCACCAAAGGGTGTAATGAACGATGTCTTCTCCCAATCTTCTCTATTCAACTTAATTTGATGATATCCTAAGTATGCATCCAAAAAACATAAGAGCTCACTGCCTGCCACTGCATCGATAATTTGATCAATACGCGGCAAAGTAAACGGGTCCTTTGGAGATAACTTGTTCAAACTGGTGAAATCTATGCACATCCTCCACTCATTGTTCTTCTTCAACACTAGAACCGGGTTAGCCAACCAATCCGGATGAAAAACTTCCATGATAAAGTCGGCTGCTAAAAGCCGGGCTATCTCTTCCCCTATAGCCTTTCTTCTTTATGCATTCATTTTTCTTATACCCTGCTTCACTGGCCGGGCCGTAGGATCAACATGTAACTTGTGCTCAGCGAGTTCAGTCGGAATACCTAGCATGTCACTAGGTGTCCATGCAAAAACATCTTGATTCTCACGGATGAACTCGATGAGCGCGCTTTCCTATTTATCAGTCAGATTTGACCCTATGGAGAACTGCTTGGAAGAGTCCCCCTCCACGAAATCTACCATCTTTGTATCGTGGGCTGATTTGAACTTTGCCCTATCATCTTCAGTTGTTGGCCTTTTCAGAACCGTATTATGTGCCGGGTCAAGGCTTGCTCTGTAACCTTTCAGTTCTTCCTTGGCACACGCATGCTCTGCCATGGCCGCATCACCTTCGTCACACTGTGCAGCTATCTGTCTGTTTCCATGCACCGTAATGATTCCTTTAGGACCTGATACGTCCATTTTGCATCACTATTTTATATCATAATTTACTGTTATTCATTGATATATTTCATATTTAGAGATAATACTTATGTTATTTTGCCTATTTTGCATGTTTGATGATTATTGGAGAATTAATCACCGGAGTCTGGATTCTGCTGGAAAAAGGACCGTCAAGACGCCATATTTCTGAAGATCAACAATTAACAGAAAATGTCCAGAAGCTCCTATTTTGTCAGATGCCGGAGGCAGCCAAAAGGGGAGGCCAAGGTGGGCCACCATGGGCCCTCACCATGCGGTGGCGCGGCCCTCCTTGCTGCCGCGCCGCCACGTGGTGAGGAGGCCCTGGCCCACCTCAGACGGTGCCCTTCGCGTACTTCATCCCCCAGAATCCCTAAGACTCGGGGAGTCGTCGAGGAAATATTCCGCCGCCACCACGAGGTGGAAAACACCAGAGAGAGAAAAGCTCTCCGGCAGGGAGAAATCTGCCAGGGAAATTCCTTCCCGGGCGGGGGAAATCATCGCCATCGTCATCGTCATCGAGCTGAACTTCATTGGGATCATCATCATCATCATCTCCACCGCCGACATCATCGTCTCCACCGCTCCACTCCGTTCCGTTGTAACATCTAGGGTTAAATCTTGTCCAGTTCATAGGGGGAACTTTCCCGGTGTTAATTACTCCTTGTGGTTGATGCTATTGAGTGAAACCGTTGAATTAGGGTTTATGTCCAGATTGTTATTCATCATGATATCACCTCTGATCATAATCCATATGATGTCTTGTGAGTAGTTCGTTTAGTTCTTGAGGACATGGGAGAAGTCTTGATGTTAGTAGTGAACTATGTTGAGTAATATTTAATGGTTTGATATTTAAGTTGTGGTGCTATTCTTCTAGGGGTGTCATGTGAACGTCGACTACATGATACTTCACCTTTATGGGCCTAGGGGAATGCATTGTGCATTCGAATATTAATTGTGGGGTTGCCGGAGTGACAGAAACCTGAACCCACGTTGGTATATCGATGCATGAGGGATAGCAGGATCTCAGAGTTTAAGGTTGTGGTTAGATTTATGTTAATTACTTTCTTGTATTTGCGGATGCTTGCAAGGGGTATAATCACAAGTATGTATTAGTCCTAGGAAGGGCGGTGCATTAGCATAGGTTCACCCACACAACACCTATCAAAACAATGAAGATTAATCAACTATATGAAGCGAAAGCACTTGACGAAATTCCCGTGTGTCCTCAAGAACGTTTGGTCATCATAAGTAAACCTACCGGCTTGTTCTTTTGCTGTAGAAAGGATTGGGCCACTTGCTGCAATTATTATTACTGTCTTTTATTTACTTGTACTTTATTTATATGCTATATCAAAAACCCCTAAAAGTTTGTCTGCTAGTATTTACAGTGAATTCCTAATCAAAACTGGTTGTCAACACCTTCTGCTCCTCGTTGGGTTCGACACTCTTATTTATCGAAAGTACTACGATACACCCCTATACTTGTGGGTCAACAGGACCCGGTATTTTCATCTGCAGATACACATAACACGGCCGGACCATGAACCTGGCATAGGCCGGCCTTCCCAATAATGCATGATAAGGACTCTGAAAATCAACCACTTCAAAATCTAACATCTCTGACCTGAAATTTCCACGAGACTCGCCAAAGGCCACTTCCAGTGTGATTTTCCCCAACGGAGTTGCTGATTTTCCCGGAACTATACCATGAAAAACTGTGGATGTATTTTGCAGCTGAGACTTTTTGAGACGCATACGCAAGAACGTCTCCCAGTACAAGATGTTGATGCTGCTTCCTCCGTCCATTAAGACCTTTTTCAACTTGTACCCCTCTACTTGGGGAGCCACAACCAGCGTCAGCAGACCCGGGTGTTCAACATGATCCGGGTGATCTGCTCTACTCCATGTAACTGTTTGCTCTGACCATCTCAAATATCTAGGGGCTCCCATAGACACCGCATTGACAGCCTTTTGAATCACCTTTCTCTCCCTTCTGGAAGTGTTGGATGTGTAAACATGATATGAGCCAAGCTGCTTAGGCTGAGCATTAAACCCGCCCTGTCCTTGAGAACTTGAGCCCACTGCAGGGCCGGTTGGTACTGTGTTTTCTCAGTGAGCGGTGCCGCGGCCGGGTTTGTACCTATGCCGGGTCCTCCGCCCCTGTTTGCCGCTTGTAGTGCCCGTTGAATTTCGTTGTTCTTCCATCTATTGAGATCAGCACACTGAGCCAGCGAGTGATTTGTCGGCTTGCCGTTCCTACTGTGGTGAGGACACAACATTCTGAACGCCTCTTCCGTGCTCATAGGACGTGGCCCATTGAAAATGTAATAACCTCCATTATTTCCCCTGTTATTATCATGGTACCCTCCATCAGTCCTCGTCCTCTGAAACCGGTATTGGTGTTTGCCACAAATTCTAAACTTCCTTCATTGTGTCCTCTCTTGTGCGGATTGTTGTTCCTCCCATTGTTCGCTGTAGTTTTCCCTTCCTCAGGATCATCTTGTGTTTTGTCTGCTGCACCGTGCTTATTACAAGCCTCCAATAACTCGGCCATTGTGACGGGTTTGACCTTGTGACTCTCTTTCAGACGCCCCAATTTCTGGACCAAGGGAGTGTACTTACATGTCTTCTCCATTGTTGAAATTGCGTCCTTAGGCTCAATACCAGATGATGAGTGCAAAATTTCCGTGACCTGGCCCATCTAGTGCCGGGTCGACTCTCCTCTCCTATGGACACACCGATCAAGATCCTCCAGAGAAAACAAATGCTTGCATGTGCCCAAAAAGTGTTTGATAAAAACTGTCTTCAACTCCTCCCAAGATTTGATAGATTTCTCAGGTAAATTCTCAAACCACAACTTTGCCGCACCATCACTCAGCATCAAATACATGTACTTGGCAGTTGGCACACACGTTCTCTGTAGCATTGCGTATGCACATGGCCATCTCATAACTGCTTAACCAACTGGCCGGGTCCATGCTCGGCTCATAATTGGTCACTTTGCTTGGCTCTTTAAACTTATCTGGAAAACGCTCAGACCTGATTGCTTCTGATAAACATTTTGGCCCGGCTAACCCGGAACCTCCAGCTTGAAGATTATGACCCGGCGAACTCACAGATACTGTCGGCTGGACAACTTGCTGCCTTGGAACTACCACTGGAGCTGGGATAATCGAGCTCGCCCTGCTCATGATCTGTTGACAATCTGTTGCGCTACTAAAACTGCTGGAGCCGGCTGATATTGCTAATTATTTTGTTGCGGTTGTTGGAGATTCTGCTGTCTCACCGCGGCTGACCCGGCCAATGGTGGTGGGGTCTCACCATGGCGACTCTGAGTATGCTTGCTATTATACGGCGTTGAATGAAGTGCACTCTTGTTTTTGGAATACCGGACTTGTTGAACCATGGCAGTGCGTAACATATCGATGGCTCGTCGTATTTCCAACTCCACAGGTGAATTTCCCAGCGGGATACGATCAAGTGCCAAAGTTGCTGCATAAACATTATCTACCGGGTTAGAAAAGTGACCCTCTGGCGTATGAAACCTCGGTGTTCCTGCAGGATGACCCGGATTTCCCCCGGCTCCTCCGGTGGGCAAACCCGGCGACCTCCTAGTCAAACCACTAGCCCCTCTAGTGTTTATGTTTGCCTCTGCACTTGCTCTAGTACCTAGGACTATCTGAACCGCACCAATGGGTTGATCCACTAGGGTTCTAAACAGCACCGCTGGATTTATGGTGTTTTCTCTAGGAGCCAGCCGGCTCTGATGCCTCCTCTGGTGTACCACATTCATGTCATTTTGGCGAGCTTCTAACATCTCCTCATTCTGCCTCAAGCGATTCTCTCTTTCCTCAATCTCTCTTTCCTTTGCTGCAACTTGCTGCTCATAAGCGGCTGCGTTTCGCCGGGTCTGATCCAAAGCTCTACGCGCGGTATCCAACTCCATAGCCCGGGCCACTGCGTTCTCTGGCGTAGTAATCCTCGTAAGTGTTGTTGGATCCAAAACCAAGCCGTTGTTGAACAAAGCCAGCGCAGATGTCGGGTTATCTCTAACCTCTCTGGGGCCCGGTTATTAAGGAAACCAAAGGTATTTCTGTACTGTCCCCGACCTTCACTTTCATCCGTCACCGACGCCTGTTCGCCATCAGCGGCTGCCGGAATTTGCTCAAGTACTGGGTTTGGCTGTTGCTGACCATTGATATTTGGTGGTGGAACAACTGCAGCTGCCGCAGCTCCTAGTTTGAGCTCGAGGTTGATCGAAGGTGCAGTATAAACCGCCACCTTCCAAACCGGGCTTGGATAAGATTCCATCTCGTATTGATCTTCATCCTCCTCTTCCGGGTCATAACCATACCTTTCATCGAACAGGGCCAAGATCGATTTTGTGTCGTCCTCGCTGCCAGGCGCCTCACTCGGGATCCGTGCCGGGTTTACCGATTGTTCCACGTGTTTGACCGCCCGATCCTCATGATCTGATTCCACTAGGATGGCAGCTCCTGACACACAATCATACTCCTCATTACTAGCAGACCCGGTAGTACGTATCATACCAACAAAAACATTAATCTTGCCAATTGGAATAACATCACGTGATTCTAGCAGATCTGACTTCGGCCCCCAGCCAGAGTCATCGACGATTGGTTCTCCTTCCATGTTGATGATGATCCGGCCAACCACGAGGTTCTTCATACCTTCCAACGTTGCTCCCTTGATGATGACACTCTTGGCCACAGGCCCCACGGTGGGCGCCAAATGTCGTGGGGTTGTCACGGCATATGTTACCATAGGGTAACTTTAAGTTGAGGGCCAGGCGATACTGGTGTCAGGGAGGTTGTTTAGCTCAGAGGGGACAAAGGATTTACCCAGGTTCGGCCTCTCCATTGGAGGTAAAGATCTACTTCTTGCTATGCTATTATTACTCTCGTTCTTGATAACCCGGCTACGACAACAGAGCCGGATCTCGATTAGGGTTACAATGATCTCTCTCTCGTGGGACTTGTGCGATATCAAAACCTTAACCTCACTAAGACCCAGGAGCCCCTTATATAAATGGTCGGGTCTCCTGGTCTCTTACATGGTAAGGTCTGGTTCTACCCGTACTCGGAGTTCTATTCTATTTCCACTTCTTCGTGATCTCCAAGTCTTGGACTCCGTGACGCGCTCATGTCTACGCACGCTTCTATTCTTGTAGACAGTGTTGGGCCTCCAAGTGCAGAGGTTTGTAGAAGAACAGCAAGTTTCCCTTAAGTGAATAACCCAAGGTTTATCGAACTCAAGGAGATATAGGTCAAAGATGTCCCTCTCAAGCAACCCTGCAATTAAGATACAAGAAGTCTCTTGTGTTCCCAACACACCTAATACACTTGTCAGATGTATCGGTGCACTAGTTCGGCGAAGAGATAGTGAAATACAAATAATATGGATGATTATAAGTGGTAATTGCAATCTGAAATAAAAATGGCAGCAAGCAAACTTGAGCCAAAATGAGAGCAAACGGTGTTTCAATGCTTGGAATAAGGCCTAGGGATCATACTTTCATTAGTGGACACTCTCAACAATAATAATATAATTGAATACATAGATATTTCCTCTTCACTATGCTACTCTGAACTATTCTCATGTTGGATAACAATTCATTGTGTAGGGCTACAAAAGCACACCTTAAAGTTGCATTCCACATCTAGGGGACCCCAATGTCACTAAGAGCGCCCCAAAATAGTACTAGACAAACACCACAATTTCATAGAGACATCCAACACAAATAATAGCTCATGATCACATAAAGATCACACCATGGGAGAGAGAGATGAACCACATAGTGTCGTGGTGGTGTCACGGCAGATGCCATAGGATGGCTTAAGTTGGGGGCTCGCTAGGACGTTGGGGGATCCGGGGAGGGCGTGCGCGCTAAGAAGCACGCATGAAGAACAACGAAGAACACGCAAGAACAAGCAAGAACGAGAAAAACCAAGAACAACCAAAGCACACCAAGATGTACCCTGCTTCGGGGCCCTCTTGTGGAGGTAACACTCCTACAACAGCACTAGCCTACTCTCTTTATATCTCAATGTGACAAGTACAAAGCGCTCCTCGAGCTGTATGAAGCAACAATGGTGAGAGCTCTCGATGAAGAAGAAGCTACCAAGGGGGAAAATGAGCTCTAGGGTTCCTCCTCTGTCTCTCCTCGCACTGGAGGGTGTGCTAGTCTACTTATACACTAACCGGATTACCTTTTTGCCCCTGGCCGGAGATGATAATGGCATGGACAAGAGGAACAGGACAAGCTCTGGCTACTGTCACTCAGTCCAGCTCACCGTCAGTCCAACGGCAGGTCTATCTTTTCCTCTTTGAGCTTAAGCCAACGTAGCCCACCGGAGCCTAGGCCACCGCCCTTTCCCGAATTAGCCTAGTCAGCGCCTAGGGCCTAGTGACCCGAAAAACCCGTGGCTTGACCTGGCTGTCTTCTGAGCCTCGGCAGGAGGCCTGCAGGACCCGTGAACTTACTGACATTACTTCGCCTTTGTGCAGTATCCGACATTGAAGGTAAGCTGGATCCTTCCAGGCAACCCGGCTAGTTGAGCCGGATCTCTTCCTTTGACCCGGCCAGACTTTGCCTGATCCCCTTTGGCATCTCCCTGCACTTAAACAAGGTTAAGTACTAACCGGCTTTCCCAACCGATCCGGTCCAAGTGATCTGGCTTGCGTGACCCGGATTGACCTTCCTTTCCACTTTGTAACTCCCAACACCACCTCTTTGCCCTACCCGGGGGCAGCCCCCCGACACATAGCTACCGGTAGAGCCCTTAACCTCGATGGAAACTACTCAGACATTGTCATGGTGAGCACACTTGATGGAGAGGTTGATGAAGATGGTGCTGGTCTTGACGGTGGTGTTGATGGAGACTCCGGAGGGGGGATGGAGGAGCCCTCCGGAGGTGATTCCAGCGGCGTTCCCCCCTCCGATCTTCTCCGGCGGCAGCCTTCTATCTCCTGTTTCTTGGTTTTCTGTTTCTCCGCCGCCGCCTCGCGAAAATCCTCGGGGGGCTATTTTTATAGTCGGTTTTAGGTCAAGACGAAGCCACGGAGACGAAAACGGACGGCATCGGAGCCACGAGGGGGAAAAGAGGTGGGCCCACGCAGCTAGGTACAGTAGGGCGCGTGGGACCCCCTAATTCCTAGCCTGTTCGGCTTTTGGTCTTCAATTTAAGCTCATCGCGTTCATCTCGAAAATTCTGAACCGTGCTCTCTGACCTTGCCTTTTTTGGAGTCCCGAAGCTCCCGGAAAGTCGAAAACACTAAAAAAGACGTTTTCTGACTGTGCAGGGTTAATTCCATAAAAATAGGAAACATACCAACTATTCCCAAAATCATTATAAAACATTGATATAACCCTTATATGATGCAAATATGATTGGAATATAAGTAATATAGTGCAAAGTTCATGTATGCATTTTACATGCATCAACATCGCCAAGCTTAATCTATACTCGTCCTCGAGTATGAAGGTGATAAAACTAACATGGACTTTGCAGTTTAATACTCTCAATTGATATCAAAGATGATTACTATTGCTACATAGAGTCAAATGATTCATTCTTCAAAGGAGTAGCAATATGCAAAATAGTTTATGAAGTGATATCAAGTATTTAAGGAAGGATGTTCAATGATAGTTCACAAAGTGTAACATAGAAGATACTAATACGGACCACATGTATGCATAATGATAAGTAAGAACATCCTACATTGGTCATAGAGTGTAGATGAAAATCTGCATATAAAAGGTGGACACTTTGGAAAGATGTATATGTGAGTAGAGGTAAAGCATGCATAAGTTTCATCTAACTTCCAAACTCTTCTACTTAAGTTAATGATTGCAATATGGAATTCTTGGTGTCAAGCTCTCATTACCCCTATCATAGCATCTTGAATGATTAAAGTTTAATGTGAAAGCAAATATGAGTAGTGTGCTTGATAAAGTAAAGGTTAGGTGTCCCATGCCCCTAGAATACAAGTAGCTACACCATGAGTTACTCAACTTTGGAAACAAAGCAAGTTCAAGTTATATATCATTGTAAGTAATAATAGTATCATCAAGAGCGTCAACTGGGGTACCTCTTGTCCTAGGATATGGAACAAGCCCATATCAAAATGACAAGACAAACAAACAAGATGAACAACCTCAACACCCTTTTTATTTACCATTGGAATAGCTTTTTATTATAAGGTGCATCATAGACGGTTCACCATAGCATGTAAGTAATTTCCATCATGAATGATGCATGGCTTAGATTAGCAGCCCAGACGTCTCTCTAACCATTTATACAAACTCATTTAAACTACTTCATTTCCACCTCATTTCACCATGATAGGCATCCATAAACAAAAGTACATGATATCAACTAAATGAGATGAAGGAGCATGTTGAAAGCTTTGCATGTGACAACACATATGGGCTAACTCCCAACCTCACACATTTATCAAGCCACTAGCATCATATTATTAATCACAATGGGTCATGTTTTATTTATGCAATAAAAGTAAATTGTGCATCAAGTTCGTGAGAGCTATATAACCAACTTTTCCCATAACAATCAATAACATAAAAAATTTCATTCAGAGGTATAGATAACACAAATATCATGATATACATACTCGGAATAGCATAAAGCCATTAGGTAGATATGGTGGACTCACTGGAATAACTTTGGTTGAAGGTGTTGGAAACAAGTTTTTACTTGTTGGAGTTTTTAGGCTAGCAAGAGGGAGAAACTTGACCATCTAGATGCATGCATGAGTGTCCATAGAACTAACTAATCCATGTTAAACAAAGTGAAATAACTTTCAGCATCAAAACATGAATAAGTGATAGCTCTTGATAAAGCATTTGCAAATTATTACTCATAAACAATCTCATGAATCATGCAACTATATGTATCATTAAAAATCAACTCAAACATCCCTTTTTCTAATACAATAAAAGCATCCAACATATTTCAACCCATATTTCCAGTAGCTCTTTCTCATATAAATGATAGTGTGCTGGTCTCACAAAATAACAATCAAAACAAAAACAAACAAAAAGACGCTCCAAGTTTATGCGATAAAGTGTTTCGATCAAAAACAGAAGTTAGACGTGTGCAAACTGAGAGTGTGTAGGTCCAGTGGGGTTGTCTTCACATCCCCAAGCTTATGGTCTTCACCATCCTTGGATAGCTCTTGGTGCATCTCCTCCAATCCCTGTGAAAAAACTTCAAAACACCGTTTCTCCCATTTTCTTTTCTGTGGGGTGCATTAGTAGTGATAAACAAATAGGTTTCTTACTGCATATAATCCTTAAACAAAACATCATATGAATGTCCAGAAAGTATATAATGTTGTATGCCTACTTATAAACTCATTTGAATCAAAAAGATTCAAGATACAAGTTCAAAACATGCATAAAATAAAATGGGACAGAATCTGTCCAGAAAAACAGCAGCAGCAAAACGTATTTTTCTACCCTACCAAACTTTGCCGAAAAATTCCGCAAAAATTCATGCATACAGAGGATGAAAATTTGCAACTACAGTTCAAATATGAGCTCATTCGTAGTTACAGAATAGGAATTAAAATCATACCGTGCACAGATTCTCAAACAAAAAAGGGTAAAACTTGGCACTTTATTCAAAATTCCAGAAACTAAGCTAAAAACAAACTCTCTTGTTACAGCAGGAGGACACAAAGAAAATCAAACATAAAAATAACCGGGTTGCCTCCCGCAAAGCGCTTTCTTTATAGTCATATAGCTAGGCTTTGATAGTTTTAATGATGCTCACATCGGAAAGAGAGCATCAAGAGAAAAATATGAAACACATTTAAGTCTAACCCATTTTCTATGCATTGGGATCTTGTAAGAAAATAAATCAATGAAGCACAAAGTGACTAGCATAGGAAGGCAAAGCAAGTGCAACTTCAAAATTTTCAACAAAAAGAGAGGAGACTTAATATTATTGAGATATATGAAACCGTGTCTCCCTCTCTCATAAGGACCAGTAGGTTTTAAAGTACCCAACAAATAAAAGCAAATCAAGAGAAAGGCCAAAACCTTCATCATAAAGAGGATAAATTTAGTAACATGAAGATTTCTATAACCATACTTTCCTCTCTCAAAATAAGTTTCAGCGGCATCATGAATAAAATAAACAATATAGCTATCACATAAAGCATTATTATCATGATCCATAAGCATAACAGTACTATTACTCTCCACATAAGCATAAACAGTTTCATTAGTAATAGTGGGAGTAAAAATATCAAATCCATCAATGTAATCATCATAAATAGGAGGCATAGAATAATCGAAATGATTTTTATCCTCAATAGTAGATGGACTGAAAATATCATATTCATCATTGTAAACGTCATATATAGGAGGCATATCATAATCAACATAAACTATATCCTCAATAGTAGGTGTAGTGAAAATATCACAATCATTATAATCATCATATATTGGAGACAAAGTATCATCAAAGAAAATTTTCTCCTCGAAACTTGGGGGACTAAAAATATCACATTAATCAACAACAGCTTCCCAAGCATAAACTTTTCCAGAGCATTAGCAATAATGGTGTTCAAAGAATTTATAGTGATAACATTGCTACCATCATGCAAATAATTTTCCATATGTTTTTTAATTTTCTCTTCAAACACATCATGTCCTAACTCAAGATAAATTTCATATAGCTCTCTATTTTTTTTGTTATTTTCCATTAAGACTAACTAGTGAAATAAAAACAAGAAACAAAAAGATATAATTGCAGAATCTAAAGAAGATACCTTCGAGCACACACACGCCAGCAACAGTGCTAGATAGCTTAGTAGCCAGAAGATGTGAGTACCTTTTACCTTACCTCCCCGGCAACGGCGCCAAAAAATGTCTTGATGTCTACGCACGCTTCTATTCTTGTAGACAGTGTTGGGCCTCCAAGTGCAGAGGTTTGTAGAACAACAACAAGTTTCCCTTAAGTGAATAACCCAAGATTTATCGAACTGAGCGAGGTATAGGTCAAAGATATCCCTCTCAAGCAACCCTGCAATTAAGATACAAGAAGTCTCTTGTGTCCCCAACACACCTAATACACTTGTCAAATGTATCGGTGCACTAGTTCGGCGAAAAGATAGTGAAATACAAATAATATGGATGATTATAAGTGGTAATTGCAATCTGAAATAAAAATGGCAGCAAGCAAACTTGAGCCAAAATGAGAGCAAACGGTGTTTCAATGCTTGGAATAAGGCCTAGGAATCATACTTTCACTAGTGGACACTCTCAATAATAATAATAAATTGAATACATGATATTTCCTCTTCACTATGCTACTCTGAACTATTCTCATGTTGGATAACAATTCATTGTGTAGGGCTACAAAAGCACACCTTAAAGTTGAATTCTACATCTAGGGGACCCCAATGACACTAAGAGCGCCCCAAAATAGTACTAGACAAACACCACAATTTCATAGAGACATCCAACACAAATAGTAGCTCATGATCACATAAAGATCACACCATGGGAGAGAGAGATGAACCACATAGCTACCGATAGAGCCCTCAGCCTCGATGGAAACTACTCACACATGGTCATGGTGAGCACACTTGATGGAGAGGTTGATGAAGATGGTGCTGGTCTTGATGGTGGTGTTGATGGAGACTTCGGAGGGGGGATGGAGGAGCCCTCCGGAGGTGATTTCGGCGGCGTTCCTGATGCATGTAAAATGGATACATGAACTTTGCACTTTATTCACTCATATTCCAATCATATTTGCATCATATAAGGGTTATATCAATGTTTTATCATGATTTTGGAAATATCTTAATGATTTCCTATTTTTATGGAATTAACCCTGCACAGGCAGAAAACCCTAGTTTTGTATTTTAATGTTTCAGGGACCCAAACATCGTCCAAATCACCTGCAAATTTAGGGGCGTCATTTTTTGGAAGGAAGAAGACCTGTGGGCGAAGGAAGCGATCAAACGGAGGCCCGAGGGCCAAAAGAGGGGTGCCCACGCGGCCACAGTACCAGGCCGCGTGGGACCCACCCATCTGGCCCTCAAGGCTCCATTGCCGTTGATCTTTGCTCCACCGACTCCGTATTGACCTAAAAATGCCTATAAGAAAGGCCCCCGACGTTCTCTGGAAGGAGGCGGCGGAGAAACACAAAACCACGAAACAGAGAGACAGAAGGCTGCCGCCGGAGAAGATCGAAGGGGGAAATGCCGCCGGAGTCACCTCGGAGGGCTCCACCCCCCTCCGGCGTGTTCATCATCAACATCTATAGCAAGAACTTCTCCACCATCATCACCATGATGAAGGGGGAGTAGTCCACCCCCTGGAGTTGGGTTTGTGGTGGTAACTTATGTATCTCTCCTCTCTCTTGAGCTTCACTAATTAGTACCGTATGAGCTGCTAAACATGATTACGGTCATCTATGTAATACTTTGTGGTGAATATTGTGGTATGAGATGATTTGTTATGCATTTACCGTTGTGTTGGATCTTTTTGACTTGTCATACTTTGGTTGAATATTGTTCTTAAAGAAGTATGATGTATGTGGGTACGGGATGGCCGATGTGACACGGCATAGTATTGAGTGACACAGTACCGCCCAATATCCTTTATCTGGGGGTAAAAAGAAAGAGTATGATGTGGGAGTGAGAGCAACCACGCTAGCCTTACGAGGGTGACCTAGCAACACAAATGAGTACTTCTTTCAACTATGTGTTTTAGGACATATAGCCGTTATAAAAGCTACCATTAAAATGACAATTGTGTGTACTTTATCTATAACATGATAATCACAGTAGATGAGGGAGAGAGGATTAAGTGAACCCATGAACCCATGTCCATTGTTCCTATAAGAAACTCACACTTGAGCTTGTCCTCTTGCTGCATAGAGGATTGGGCTTTCTCTCTCTTTGAGAGCTTTTGCTTGCTACCATTTGTCTTGTCCTCTTGCATTGAAGAGGATTGGGACACTTTTACATTCTTGCTTGGTTACTTCCATCCATCAACCACCTTGTTCTCCAAACTTGTTTAGTGCATAATCAACTAAAACTTGTGACACTTTAGTTGTAGGGAATAGATAACTTTTCCTTCTTGCTCCTGCGGATCGATACCTTACTTCCACATTGAGAGGTGCTACGGTGATCCCTTGCTCTTGGGGGTTATCAAGTACTTTTCTGGCGCCGTTGCCGGGGAGCGTAGCGCTTAAGTTTCTATTCTTGTGTGCACTAGACTAAGCTTGGGGAGGTTCCTTTTATATCTTGCAATCATCTAAGCTTGGGGAGGTTCTTTAACTTGTTTAATGATACTATGTCTCCCATTTATGATGATGAATATGATATTTTCAGTCCACCTCACTTCAACCATCTTGATACCAAATAAGAAGCCTAGCTATATGGCTATAAAGAAAGCGCTTTGCGGGAGGCAACCCGGTTATTTTTTGTGTGATTTTCTTTTGTCCTCTTGCTATACAAGAGACTTTGTTTATAGTTTAGGTTCTGGAATTTTCAATAAAGTGCCAAGTTTTACCCTTTTTGGTTTGAAAAAGTTGCTTATAGCGTTCGGAGATTTTATTCCTGCACGAATCAGTGCACGGTATGATTTTTAATTCTTATTCTGTAACTCCGAATGAGCTCATATTTGAACTGTAGTTGCAACTTTTCATCCTCTGTATGCATGAATTTTTTCGGAATTTTTCGAGAAAGTTTGGTAGGGTAGAAAAATACGTTTTGCTGCTGCTGTTTTTCTGGACAGATTCTGTCCCATTTTGTTTGATGCATGCTTTGAGCTTTTAAGTTGAATCTTTTTGATCCAATTGAGTTTATGAGTAGGCATACAACATTATACACTTTCTGGACATCTCATATGAATTTTTGTTCAAGGATTATATGCAGCAAGAAACATATTTGTTTATCACTATTAATGCACCCCACAGAAAAGAAATGGGAGAAACGGTGTTTTGAAGTTTTTTCACAGGGATTGGAGGAGATGCACCAAGAGCTATCCAAGGATGGTGAAGACCATAAGCTTGGGGATGTGAAGACAACCCCACTGGACCTACACACTCTCGGTTTGCACACGTCCAACTTCTGTTTTTCGATCGAAACACTTTATCGCATAAACTTGGAGCGTCTTTTTGTTTGTTTTGGTTTGATTTTTTGAGAGACCACCACACTATCATTTATATATGGAGAGCTACTGGAAATATGGGTTGAAATATGTTGGATGCTTTTATAAGATTGGGAAAAGGGATGTTTGAGTTGATTTTTAATGATACATATAGTTGCATGATTCATGAGCTTGTTTATGAGTAATAGTTTGCAAATCCTTTTTGAAGAGCTATCACTTATTCATGTTTTGGTGCTGATTGTTATTTTACTTGGTTTAACATGGATTAGTTAGTTCTATGGACACTCATGCATGCATCTAGATGGTCAACTTTCTCCCTTTTGCTAGCCCAAACATTCCAACAAGTCAAAACTTGTTTCCAACACCTTCAACCAAAGTTATTCCAGTGAGTCCACCATATCTACCTACTAGCTATATGCTATTCCGAGTATGTTCATCATGATATTTGTGTTATCTATACCTCTGAATGAAAATGATTATGTTATTGATTGCCATGGGAAAAGTTGGTTATATAGCTCTCACGAACTTGATGCACATTTTTACTATCATTGCATAAATAAAACATGACCCATTGTGATTAAGATTATGATGCTAGTGGCTTGATAAATGTTCGAGGTTGGGAGTTAGCCCATATGTGCTGTCACATGCAAAGCTTTCAACATGCTCCATTTAGTTGATATCATGTGCTTTTGTCTATGGATGCCTATCATGGTGAAATAAGGGGAAATGATTTAGTTTGAATGAGTTTGTATAAATGGTTAGAGAGACGCCTGGGCCGCTAATCTAAGCCATGCATTATTCATGGTGGAAATTTACTTACATGCTATGGTGAATTATCTATGACACACCTTACAATAAAAAGCTATTCCAATGGTAAATAAAAAGGGTGTTGAGGTTTTCATCTTGTTTGTTTGTCTTGTCATTTTGATATGGGCTTGTTCCATATCCTGGGACAAGAGGTACCCCAGTTGACGCTCTTGATGATACTATTATTACTTACAATGATAGATAACTTGAACTTGCTTTTCCCAAGTTGAGTAACTCATGGTGTAGGTACTTGTATTCAAGGGGCATGAGACATCCAACCTTTACTTTGTCAAGCACACTACTCATATTTGCTCTCACATTAAACTTAATCATTCAAGATGCTATGATAGGGGAATGAGAGCTTGACACCAAGTATTACCACATTGCAATCATTAACTTAAGTAGAAGAGTTTGGAGTTAGATGAAACTTATGCATGCTTTACCTCTACTCACATTACATCTTTCCAAAGTGTCCACCAAACATATTCAGATTTTCATCATCACTCTATGACCATGTATGCAAAAGTAAGTGTCCATATTACTTGCTTCTATGTTACACTTTGTGAGCTATCAATGAACATCCTTGTCTTGAATACTTGATATCACTTCATAAACTATCTTGCATATTGCTACTCCTTTGAAGAATGAATCATTTGACTTTATGTAGCAATTGTAATCATCTTTGATATCCATTGTTAGTATTAAATTGCAAAGTCCATGTTAGTTTTATCACCTTCATACTCGAGGACGAGCATGGGTTAAGCTTGGGGATGTTGATGCATGTAAAATGCATACATGAACTTTGCACTTTATTCACTCATATTCCAATCATATTTGCATCATATAAGGGTTATATCAATGTTTTATCATGATTTTGGAAATATCTTAATGATTTCCTATTTTTATGGAATTAACCCTGCACAGGCAGAAAACCCTAGTTTTGTATTTTAATGTTTCAGGGACCCAAACGTCGTCCAAATCACCTGCAAATTTAGGGGCGTCATTTTTTGGAAGGAAGAAGACCTGTGGGCGAAGGAAGCGAACAAACGGAGGCCCGAGGGCCAAAAGAGGGGGCCCACGCGCCACAGTACCAGCCGCGTGGGACCCACCCATCTGGCCCTCGAGGCTCCGTTGCCGTTGATCTTTGCTCCACCGACTCCGTCTTGACCTAAAAACGCCTATAAAAAAGGTCCCCGACGTTCTCTGGAAGGAGGCGGCGGAGAAACACAAACCACGAAACAGAGAGTCAGAAGGCTGCCGCCGGAGAAGATCGGAGGGGGGAAACGCCGCCGGAGTCACCTCCGGAGGGCTCCACCCCCCTCCGGCGTGTTCATCATCAACATCTACAGCAAGAACTTCTCCACCATCATCACCATGATGAAGGGGGAGTAGTCCACCCCCTGGACTTGGGTTTGTGGTGGTAACTTTGTATCTCTCCTCTCTCTTGAGCTTCACTAATTAGTACCGTATGAGCTGCTAAACATGATTACGGTCATCTATGTAATACCTTTGTGGTGAATATTGTGGTATGAGATGATTTGTTATGCATTTACCGTTGTGTTGGATCTTTTATGACTTGTCATACTTTGTTGAATATTGTTCTTAAAGAAGTATGATGTATGTGGGTACGGGATGGCCGATGTGACACGGCATAGGTATTGAGTGACACAGTACCGCCCAACATCCTTTATCTGGGGGTAAAAAGAAAGAGTATGATGTGGGAGTGAGAGCAACCACGCTAGCCTTACGAGGGTGACCTAGCAACACAAATGAGTATTTCTTTCAACTATGTGTTTTAGGACATATAGCCGTTATAAAAGCTACCATTAAAACATGACAATTGTGTGTACTTTATCTATAACATGATAATCACAGTAGATGAGGGAGAGAGGATTAAGTGAACCCATGAACCATGTCCATTGTTCCTATAAGAAACTCACACTTGAGCTTGTCCTCTTGCTGCATAGAGGATTGGGCTTTCTCTCTCTTTGAGAGCTTTTGCTTGCTACCATTTGTCTTGTCCTCTTGCATTGAAGAGGATTGGGACACTTTTACATTCTTGCTTGGTTACTTCCATCCATCAACCACCTTGTTCTCCAAACTTGTTTAGTGCATAATCAACTAAAACTTGTGACACTTTAGTTGTAGGGAATAGATAACTTTTCCTTCTTGCTCCTGCGGATCGATACCTTACTTCCACATTGAGAGGTGCTACGGTGATCCCTTGCTCTTGGGGGTTATCAGTTCCCCCCTCCGATCTTCTCCGGCGGCAGCCTTCTGTCTCCTGTTTCTTGGTTTTCTGTTTCTCCGCCGCCGCCTCGCGAAACTCCTCGGGGGGCTATTTTTATAGTCGGTTTTAGGTCAAGACGAAGCCATGGAGACGAAAACGGACGGCATCGGAGCCACGAGGGGGAAAAGAGGTGGGCCCACGTGGCCAGGTATAGTAGGCAGCATGGGACCCCCTAATTCCAAGCCTGTTGGGCTTCTGGTCTTCAATTTAAGCCGATCGCGTTCGTCTCGAAAATTCTGAACCGTACTCTCTGACCTTGTCCTTTTTGGAGTCCCGAAGCTCCCGGAAAGTCCAAAACACTAAAAAAGACGTTTTCTGACTGTGCAGGGTTAATTCCATAAAAATAGGAAACATACCAAATATTCCCAAAATCATTATAAAACATTGATATAACCCTTATATGATGCAAATATGATTGGAATATAAGTAATATAGTGCAAAGTTCATGTATGCATTTTACATGCATCACGCGCTCCGCCTCCGGGTCTTCTAGAGCCTTCCTTAATTAGGCCGGGTTACCGACAAGTGTGCCGGCCCACCAGTAGAATCCAGTCCATGATGATTATAGCAAGCCAAGCCCGGCCTCCTGCCTGGCGGGTCATGCTTTCCTCTTCCTGGGTATACCGGGTTATATTTCCCCCAACATCGCTAAAAAGCTCCGAGCGAGGAGGTGCCCGAGGCCGATGTCGCGTGGGCCCACCTATTTTGGGCCTCGTGGCTCTCCTATCTTCGATCTTCTTCCCTCTGCCATTCTTCCGATGAAAAACCAGCTGTGCAATTTTCTTTTATTATTTGGGTCCCTGTAGCTCCTGAAACATTAAAAACAAGAAAAATAAGGTTTCCTGCCTCCCAGAAATTAAATACCAAAAATAGGGACTTTGTATGAAAGTCCCATAAATCATCTAAAACGTGTAAAAACAATGATAAAACAATGTCAATAACATTCTAATATGATAGTAAAAGTTGTATAAATGATGATATAAAATGCACGTATCAGTGGTCGACTTGTAAATCCATGGATGTGCACCTAGGTACATTTTTCCGGTAAATTGTATGCTTCTACAGGGGGTTGATGTGACTGGAAAATAAGCTGATCATCCATCCTCCAGGTTGGTGAGGACATCAAACGTTGTATCCGTTATGACTTGCAAGATTTGGTTTCCAGTGTAACTGACACTTATTTTGTATGTCCCGTGCTTGAACCATCTATGTTTTCCATCTGTTTCGAGTGATTCTTTTTGTTCTCATTGAGAGCCATTTGTTTTGTTTGGTTTCATCTTGGGACTATTTCTTGGTTCTCCCGAGCTGAATGACTACCCAACACCCATATTGTTTTACTTGTCTATGTTACCTGCGGTTCGTTTATGTGGAGTCTAGATAATATTGAGCTTCTTACAAAATGTTGAGCAACTTATAATGAGCAGACAGGATAATACATGAAAAACTTATCAGACCTAGGAATTTTACGGAGCCTCTTGACCAAATATGATCAACAATTTGAAAACTCCTGTGAATTGGTTCTTGTTACCTGCAATGGTCATTAGACTTCATCCACTCTTCTTTCTCCATAGCTATATTTTTTTTGTCTATCTGCTTGTATAGCAAAAGATTTTGCTAGGACTTGAATTTTTATGCCACTCAAGGCAAAGCCTGTGTTAGAGTCTCAAGTTGACACCGAAGTAGACAACTGACGAGTTTCAGGAATCACCAATAGCTTCATTGGTTACTCCCAGTTTACTCAGACACATTACAATATAGACCAATATGTCTTCTTAACATCAGTTTCAATTTTTTTACAAAAGTAGGTACTAATCGTATTACCGAAATTGCACAAAAGATTATTAGGCCGACCCAGTCGGCATTCATGCCTGGCTGAAACATCTTAGAAGGTGTTGTGGTCCTTCATGAGACCATTCATGAACTTCATCGGAAGAAAATGGATGGCGTAATTTTTAAAATTGACTTTGAGAAGGCATATGATAAAGTTAAATGACCTTTCCTCCAACAAGCTTTGCGTATGAAAGGTTTTGCACAAGAATGGTGTAATTGGATTACGCAATTTGTCCAGGGGGAGTGTTGGTGTTAGGGTGAATGATGACATCGGTCATTATTTTCAAACCAAAAAAGGTCTACGACAAGGGGATCTGATGTCCCCTATGCTTTTTAATATAGTGGCGGATATGCTTGCCATCTTAATTGCCAGGGCAAAGGAAGATGGTCAGATAGGCGGTCTGATACCTCACTTAGTGGAAGGTGGATTATCTATCTTGCAATATGCGGATGACACTATTCTTTTCATGGAACATGACCTTGAAAAGGCGGTAAATATGAAACTCATCCTCTGCATTTTTGAACAACTTTCGGGTTTGAAAATTAATTTTCATAAGAGAAATATTTTGTTTTGCGAAAGCTAAAGAAGCTGAAGATCAGTACAAGCACATCTTCGGGTGCGAGTCTGGATCCTTACCTTTCAAGTATTTAGGTGTCCCAATTCATTATAGAAAACTCAGAAATGATGAATGGCAACCCGTAGAGTGTCGTTTCGAAGGCAAACTTGGTTGTTGGAAAGGAAAATTGCTGTCATATGGGGATCGGTTGGTGCTTGTTAATTCGGTCTTAACGAGTCTCCCGATGTTCATGCTTTCTTTTTTCGAATTACCTAAAGGGGTAAGAAAAAGGTTAGACTTTTATCGATCGCGATTTTTCTGGCAGAGTGATGAGAACAAAAGGAAATATAGACTCACTAAGTGGAACATTATCTGTCGTCCAAAAGACCAGGGAGGTCTCGGGGTCGAGGTACTTGAACTAAAGAATAAGAGTTTGCTCGGCAAATGGTTGTTCAAACTTTTAAACGAAGAAGGGGTGTGGCAGGAATTATTATCTTCATAGTAAAACTTTAGCTCAGGTAGATGCGTAACCCACAGACTCTCCCTTCTGGAAAGGACTCATGCATGTCAAAGATGAGTTTTTTCAGAGAGGGTCTTTTATTGTTGGCAATGGGGAAACAACTCGTTTTTTGGGAGGACACATGGTTGGGTGATTCTCCACTAATGAACCAGTACCCTTTGTTATATAACATAGTCCAACATCAGCATGTTTCGGTTCATGCAGTGTTGCATAATGCACCGCCTCTAAACTTAGGTTTTAGAAGGGCTCTAGCTGGTAATAAATGGGATATGTGGTCTCACTTATGCCTCCGGCTAATGGATGTATCTTTGACAGATGTTCCGGATAGATTCAAATGGAAGTTGACTCAGAATGGGAAATTTACTGTGAAATCTATGTATGAGGATTTTATGAATGGACATACTAGATATCTACAGAAATATCTCTGGAAACTTAAATACCGCAAAAAATTAAATTTTTCATGTGGTTCCTTCATCGAAAAGTTCTACTGACAAAAGACAACTTGGCTAGAAAGAATTGGCACGGTAGCCCTCATTGTTCTTTTTGTGGGAACAACGAAACCGTTGATCACCTTTTCATCTCTTGCCCCTTTGCAAAACTTGTTTGGCGTGTTGTTTTCTGTACCTACAATATTCCACCTCCTACTAATGTTACCAATATGTTCAGGAATTGGTTGCGTGGGATTGACAACAAGACTAAAGATAGGATTC
This sequence comes from Poa pratensis, assembly GCA_947311845.1. Lineage (NCBI taxonomy): Eukaryota > Viridiplantae > Streptophyta > Magnoliopsida > Poales > Poaceae > Poa > Poa pratensis. The sequence goes on from CAMZMU010000035.1 coordinate 56,680,766, forward strand.
GTATAGGCGTCTCGGCTATCTGTTGGTCTATTTGGAATTGTAGGAATGATATTGTTTTTAACAAAAAATATAATTTTCATGTTCTACAGGTTATTCATATGGCGGTGCACTGGATCCAGTTATGGGCTTTCCTGCTACCTTCGGATCATCGGGACCTTATGGTGGCTGGATGCACGAGACTTTTATCGGTGGCACAGGAGTTTTTCTCCCGGCATACGTGGCAACATATTAGTCGACTTTCGTAGTTGTGCTCCACCTCTTATCTATTTTTATTTGAGGCATGTCTCAATCTTTCGTGGTTGCGGAGATGTAATTTCCGTTAAAGATTCACTTGAACTCTGTAATAATCAGTTGTGTGCATCACTCGATGCAGAGGCTGTGTTTTAATACAATTCCCTTTTCTAAAAAAAAACATTACCTTGTTACTCAGAGAGCAACACTTGATTTCAACTTGTACTGTCAAACACTAAACGTAGATGTTCTGAATTACTACTGAATATTTTAATTGCATAGAAATGACACATGCTGCCAATGATCGTTATTGAGCTTTGTCTATGGAAGGAATACGTTGCACAATTTCAAGCACCGTACAAGACATAAAGTCCCATCTATGATCGTACCGATACTATAACTATTAGCCATTGGATCGGAATCAATTATCAGAGTCCACCTTGTCCCCTATGTACAGCAGGTAGCTTTTGTGCATACGCGTTCAGGGCACAGCGAAATGGCCAGATGCTCTCAGCAACTACTCCACGGGCAGGGAATCGGACCACGGAGGCACGGACGCTCTCACGCAACGCCCTTCGTAGCAGCAGAAGCCCGAGGTTTTGTTCATACGTTCGAACAAATGCGAACGAAAGATTGATCCGCCGAAATCCGAGACGTCATGGAGGAGATCCGATACAGGACAGGAGGAACCATCCGTCACCGTCGAGGGGACACATTCAAATAAAACCCCGCGATCGTGTGTCCCACAGCCCATCACGCACGTACGCCCCTGTCGTGGTCCGTCCGCGTCGACCGATGGACCCATCCACAACAGCAGCAGTAGTTGGCCATCGTCCGTGTACGTAGTAGCAGCGCAATAAACAAGGATTAAAGCTTTCGGCGCCGCAACTGAATATTGCGTCCACACGACGGCACAAGCTGAAGATTCCACCTACTGCTGATCTATCATGGCTTCATGAGCACTACCAGTGTCAATCGCTGACATGTGTAATTCGGGGTCTTCCCTCTCGAGTCTCGACGCGTACTCATCGGGATTTGACAATATATTTAGAAACAGATGAGAGAAGCACACTGCACACGGTGTCGCTGACCGGACAAGGAATCTGGAGCGCACGCAGCGGCGACCGACCCAACATCACCTGCTGTCGACTGTCACAGCCTCACAGGCTCACGGCTTACGCGTGGCGAGAAACTTGCCGGAGTTCAGACGGAAAGACGACCCTGCCATGCACACGGAGACGTCCGAGCTCGGAAGGGAGGTGGAGAGGAAAGAAACCGTGGGCGCGGCGCCGGCACGTACATTCCACGTCTCTGTCCGGCCGCCGGCGGGAGTGCGTACGTAGGCGCACGCGGCACGGCCCGGCGGCGGAAATCTGGACAGGACAGCGACCACGGGTGGGCGGGCGTGAACGGCAACGTACACGACGTACGTACGCCGATCGCTTCCGGTGTCGCTTTCCGGCCGGGTCCCCGCCGGCGCCGGCGACGGACGGCTGCCGCGAATAATTCCGCGCCGTGCGCGACCAGATCCGTGCCGTCATCCGCCAACTATGACACTCACTCAGCCGCCGGCCCCGGCCACGCTAGTCGACGCGGTGGAATCTCAGGGCGGGCATTCTTGACTTGCAGTCGTATTTTTCTAAAGCGAAATGTGTCGGCCTGGCACTGAAGCTTGGAGGAAGAAAAACTGGGCGGCGAGAAGGATTTTGTTCGAAAGAGAAATAAAAGAAGGCGCGAGGTGTGGTCCTGCCGCGGGGAGCATCGCCGGCAAGCCAGCGGCTACCTTTCGATTAGCAGCCGGTGAGAAAAATAATATACTGCCCCGCTTATACATACGTACAGGTATACAATTTCTTCAATCCTTTCGTTTTGTTAGAACAAACGGGGCACATGCCAACTTGCTATACTTCTTTCGCAACGGCTAGGGAGTTAGCTGTGAGCGGGTATTAGCCTATCCACTCGGGGCGTCCAAATGATCGTGCAAAAGTCTTTCATATAGATAATTTGGGTGCCGTCCAAACATGGTCGTGGTCGTTCCCGACTCTCAGCACCTAAAATTGGCCCAAACAACATATTTTTTGGCAAATTTAAATAAGAGAAAACTTAAATAATAGCAGGAATTCAAAGTTTCGACCACGGTCCGTAACAACCGGCCACAAATTTAGTGTTTTGGCAGGAATTCAAAGTTTCTAAAAACAAAACGAATGCTCTTTGTGTTTTTATTTTTTGATAACTGAGCTCAATGCCAAGACACAAAGTCAGATTCACGGGAACTAGAACCTGAGGAAAGAGAAGATGAAAATAAAGATGGGAGACAGTGAGGGGTTGGATTGCTGCTCTAGTCGAGGCTTCTTCCTCGTGATCGCCATCATAAAGGCACAAAGTTGAGGGGGATGCATGGCCAACGGCAGTGGCGGCAACATTGTGGTCGATGGTAGTAAAGATGTGGCCGCGACCGCAAACGATGGTGCTATATGTACTTTTGGGGGGGGGGGGGGGGGGGGGGGGGGGGGGGGGTGGGCTTGGTGCCAAGAATCTCTTCATCATCATCAATGCATCAACTGACTTAGCCTGGTTGGTTGCATAGCGAAGGACCTGCGCAAGGAAAAGAAGAGGAGCGCTTGGGAAATTGTTTCTGGTTGGATCGCCGCGCTTATTGAGTGTGTCTTCTTTGCCAACGTCAATGCATAGAGGTGATGGGCTTGGCCAAAGATGGTGGCAACAACGTTGAAGTCGTCAATGTTGAAGAGGTGCTATGTGTACTTCACTAGGGGGCAACAGCCCTCCCCCCATCCCCTCGGCTTGAATTTGTTAAAGTTTTGCCAAAATACCACCTAGTTTGCCCTGGGTGCATGAACGCCTAACTGGAATCTCCCTGTTGTATTTGAGCAAGGGTGAATAAATAGGAAAACTTGATGGTTGGTGTTATGTCCACTTTCTCAAATGGATATTTGACAAAGATTTGCGAGAAACCTTTGGAGGAACCAAATGTTTGTGTGCTTTAGGACTGAGCCTATATAAACGGGCCATATGATAGATCAAGAATCCCATTGTGCATTGGGGACAACACTCATTTAGCACCATTGTCCTTATTCGAAATGAGAGATCGGCTATCTTCAGACTCTCCAGGCCCAAGCGTACAACCACCATATCTTGTGCAAGGTCCATCTGAGAATGAGAAGGCATGATACTTCTCATTTTCGATTAATTTGAAGGTCATGTCCTATTGATTTAGGGTTATCATTTATATTTTCATGAATAATGGACGTGTTGCTTTCTTTTTGGGGTGAATAAGTTTCCTTTTGCACTAAGGAAACAAAGTTGTAATAGTGTGAGTTTTTAATGGATTGGTAACTCACGCAGTCACGCCGAGTTCATAGAAGGGACAAGCGTTAACCCTGGCCTTTGCATAGTATTATTGGCATAATCCAGAAAGGAAAATAAGAACTAAATGTCCCTGAAGATAGAATACAGTGCAACAATTTAAGCGACAGATGAACAATACATAAAATGTTGTTACAAACAAGTAAATTATCTGGAGTAAGTCTCAATTATATTTACGCACACCCCGGGGTCCGCTTGTGCTGCACTCCTGCTACTACGTCTCTACTATTCTGTTCCGTTTGAAGAATGGTAGTGGCCAAGGAAACAAAGAGCACGCTACAACAATATAACGCGGGCCTCAAAATACGCTATTAAAATGCTATATCACGCTATAGCGTGCTATACCGCACTATAATACATGAATTGATGTAGCGTGACCATACTCAAAACGTTATAGCGTGCTATTAGCGGCAATATAGCGCGCTATTTTTTTTCCTTGTAGCTGGCGCCACCACGTTTCATGAGAACCGATGAACTGCCACCGATTTTCTTCTTCACGTGAAATACAATCTTCAAGAGCCGCCGCCACGTCGCTCTCGCGAGGGCGACACGGGTGGCGACCGAAACCCTAGCCGCCGCCAGCCCCCACACCCTCTTCCCTGCTCCTCGCCGCTGCCGGAGAGAGCTGCGGGCAAACCTGCGTGGCCCTCAAGGATGGCGGCGGCGGGGATCTCTCCGGTGCTGCTCGTTTTGCTGGCGGGTGGTACACCCGTCCCGAGATCTAGAAGCTGCAGTGGGCGTTCAGGGCGGGTGGCGGCGGCGCTGGTCCGGTGGCCCCGACAGGAGGCGGCGCCCGTGCGCTTCAGTGGCAGGGTCTGGGCCAGGCGTGACGAGGCAGGGAGCCACTGCCCAGGGTGGGCATGGTGAGGAGTCGGTGGTAGAGACGAGTGGCTCCGGCAGGGGCCCGGCCACTCGTTGCCGGCGTCGGGAGCTGCTCCGGCCGTGCACGGGAGGTTTTCCCGCCCCGCCCTTCTATCCTTGCCTGGCCCTCAGATCCAGCGTGATCCCTTCAGAGTTGACCGGCGCCAGGCTCGATCTGGAAAGGCTACCTCTGGTTGGGTCCTGTGGTGGCGCTGCAGTTGGTGGTTCTCTGTACAGCAATGTCATCCTCGCCATGTTTGGTTGCTATTTGGCTTCGCTTGGTCGGTGCGGGGGAGTTCGGACGGTTGGATCGACGGCAGCCGACCGGGAGTGCTTCAGATGGTGCAGGTGCTGCTTCGTCTTCGTCGGTGTGCTGGTGGTGAGAGACTTCGGAAGACGGGATCCGTGCACGCGCAGTCATGGGTGACTCGCTGCCGTCGGGACCGGAGCAGGGGCTCCCAGGTTCCCCCTATCCTCCATTTGCTCTCAGCGGAGGCGACCGCTGGTGTCGAGCATGTCCAACTCCATAATGCTCTCTCGGAATCCGTTGATCCTGTGAGAAAAAGGTCCCTACTTCTGTCTCCTGTGTGTTTCTCCAGTTGTGTGGTTGTATCACCGCGGTTTCGCCAGCTGAATTGATGGTTGATGTATGGTTAAAGTCGACGGCTTGGGTGAAAGCCTGCCCGGTCTGGCCGGTGCCGATGATGGTGACGCCCTCGGGTGCCATTCCCCTCCTTGGAGGCCTCTTCGATGAGCCTCGACTTTCTCCCCATCTTGGTTGAATGTCTCTAGGTGAAAACCTAGACCCTCTTTGGGTCGAGCAACGGTGTCACCTCGGTGTCGTTCCCTTCTTGAAGGCGTTGCCTCTTGAGACCTTGATCCGCATCGTTCTCTTGGCTCCTCGCTGCCTGGTCACCGTGTGGCTGGAGGCTGCACCTGTGAAGACATTTTGTTGGGGATTCCGGCGCAATCTGCCGGCGACTTCCTTTGTACTTTAATTGATCGAGACGAAGACCTCAAGCGCCTATCTGCCCTATCTTAGCTTGTTGTAGTCGTTCTCATGTTGTTTTTGGTTGTCGTTTTTCTCTTTGTGCTGTTATTGTAAGCTGGTAACCCCAGCATCGATTGGTGTTGTAATCGGAACCTTGTGGCTTTATTAATTTAAAGCTGGGCTCGATGAGCCTTTTTTCTAAAAAAAAAAATACAATCTTCATATTTCTCAGGAAAAATATCGGATCGAAGCGCTAGGCCTCGCGTCCCTTTCGAGCCGCCAACGAGATTCACGAGCAGAGTAGTATACTACTGCCGGCCTCCGGTCATGGCGCAACCAACTCGCCGGCCTCCTCCACGCGAACACGTCCATCCAAGAGAAAGAAAAAGAAAAACAGTCGATCCGATCGAACAAGGCGCCGTCGCCGCACGAGGAAAAGCAATACTCTACTCTAGAAGAAAAAAAAATCCCGCCCCACCGAGCGGGCCGCGACGAAACCGGCGCTGCGTGGTTGGACATGGACTGGACGGATGGATGGATCAGGCAAGCAAGCAAGGCAGCAGGCGCCGCGCCACGCGGGCGAGGGCGAAACTGCCGCCGCGCGAATCACTGCACAGCGGGCCCGCACCGCCCGCTGTCTGCCGCGACCACGCACGCCAGGTCCCTTCTCCCGATCCTCTGCGCGCCTACGTACACGCACCACGGACGGCACGAGGCTCCTTTATTGCCAAGGAAGAGGGCCACAGGGTTAGGCGGCGCAGCGGGGATCCCGGCCCGGCAGGGAGTGGCCGGCAGCGGAGGCACACGTGGCCCGTGGGGCGTCTCCCACACGCTCACGTTATTCCAAGGTCACGAGCGGGAAAAGGGGCGACCAACCACCACACCCGCGCACGGTCGCGATCGACCGCCGTACGGCGGCCCACCCACACCGACGGCGGAAAGATCCATCCGCCGGCCCGCCACGCAGTGGGCACCGCACTGCTGGCAGCCGCCGCGGCGCCCGCTCTCCTTTTTAATTATTCCTTTATTATTATTTAACCCAGACGCTCCTCCTCCTACCTCGTTCGTTCGTTATCCAGACCTCCTCCGTGGGAAGGAAGGAAACAAAACAGGCTGGCCCGGCCCGGCCGCCGCATTATTTTTCTCTCTGACGCCGGACACTTCGACAGCGCTGCCGCCCGCCGCGCGGCGGAGACCTGGCCAAAGCCAAGGCATGGGCGGATTAAAAATTTCTCCGTCGGCAGGCAAACAGGACGGCCGCCTGGTTTTGGCAAGAGGGAACTTTTTTTTTTTTGCAAGCAGGGATTTAATCGGGTTATTACACGTACGCGGCGTGTGATTGGAATTGACAGCAATTCATATGTGCGTGATTGCGTCCACTTGCCGCGAACAGATTAAAAGGTGGGAGACAACGACGATCTTTTTCACCGAAGGAACAGATCGGAATCGTTGTTAATGGCGACTGATCGGGAGCGCAATACCGGCGGGGAGTAGTCGTAGTAAATTCGACACGTCGAGGGGTAGATCCATGCAGGGCGAGGTGAGGTGAGGTGAGGTGACTGGACTCGAGCTTCCTTTCTTCAACCGACCAATTATGGCGATGTTGCATGGGTCGCAAGCAAGACCGCCAGATGAGACGACGGGTGCAAACGCACTAATTACTCCATCTCACTTCCGTTTCCCGACAAGAACACGAATTGAGTACTCAGCAGTAATATAAATGCAAAAAAAGCAATGAAATGTTTAAATCATATAAATTACTAAATGCGAGTGGTTTCTTGAGGCTGTCAAAGTAGTAATAACTCAATATAATTCGGTCCATAACAACGCCGGCAGGACTTGTCTTGGGCGACAGTACATCATCTTGGGTTTGGTTGTCTTCCATCTCAAGCTAGTACAGCACTGCTACTCCTCTCCGGCGAAAAAAGAAACCGTCCGTATTTACAGATCAACCGACCTCGCCTCCGTTGTGCTTATGCAAGAGGACCGACCGCCTAAACATACAGGGAAATTTCTTCTTCTAAACAAAATACAAAAGGCGACGAAAAAACAACTAGCATCATCAGGTCATATCAGCTAAAAACAGCACCGGCGGCGACCGATCAGAGCTCCGCGGGCGGCGGGCAGTTGAGATCGAGCTCAAAATCGACGGGGGACCTCTTGGCCGACACGGCCGTGGCGGGCGGCGACGGCGCCAGATCCACGACCGACGAGGAGTCGGAGTCGCTCTGGGACACGGTGGCCGCCACGGTCACCTGCGGCGGCACGGTGCTGTACATGCTGCACGCCCCGGCGGACGCCGCCGCCGCGGCTGCGGCCTGGCTGAAGAAGTAGAACGGGTGGGACACGGGGTAGGCGCTGAAAGGGAAGCGCGCGCCGGCGCGGTGGAAGAGGTCCAGCTCGAGGGAGGGAGTGATCGGCATGGCCTGCATGGGCGCCTGGTGCACGTCGCCGCCGAACGACTCGACGGTGCTGCTGTTGCTGCTGTCGCCGGTGGTGACGGCGAGCGCGGAGGAGGGAAGGGGAAGTTGGTCTTGGCCTTGGATCCGCGGTACTCGCGGGCCGCGGCGTCGTAGGCGCGGGCGGCCTCCTCGGCGGTGTCGTAGGTGCCGAGCCACACGCGGCTCTTCTTGGCCGGGTCGCGGATCTCCGCCGCGTACCGGCCCCAGGGGCGCTTCCTCACGCCCCGGAAGTGCGGCCCGCCGCCGACGCCGAGCGCTAGCCCCTGAAGCGCCGCCGCCGCAGCCTTGTCCGACGTCCTCGGCGCCATGTCTTGCCTCCTTTGTTTTCGGTTGGTGTTGGGCGGAGGACGGATGGTGTGGATGGATGCGTGTAGGATCTGGATGGAGAGGAGGGGCTTATTATAGGGAGGCGGCTGGTTAAAAAGAGGGAGCGAGTGGTGGAGCGGCGATCAACAGGGAATAAACTCGGCGCAGTCGGTTTGACTGTCCGCGCGCCGCCGCCCACGCCTCGTCTTTTGCGTGGCGGCATTACAATTGACCGCTTTTACATCCGGGACCCGAGGATAGGGAGAATTTGCGTTACCTACGGAGCGGTTACACTAATTTGGTTGCTTCTCGGACACGCGCGGAGCTAGCCTAGCATGGGGTTCAGGTGTGTGCGCACTGCAAATTCTCAAAATATTTTCCCCAACCTAAACTTATGGCAAATAGGTTTAGTCACTGAATTATGGTATTTATGATTTTAACACCTTGTTTGTGTGTACAAATGCATATTACTAGAGCGTTTCAATTGTTGTATTCTTGTTCGAAATTATTCTTCATTCTCATTATTCTTTTATTTCGATAAAACTTTGGTTACAACTATGAGATGACGACAACTCTAAGATTTATCACGATTTCGGAGTTCGGACGTATAACGATGACGATAGTCTCGTACGATAAAAGATTGAAGATCATGTGCTCGCTCTCACTCGGTTTTAGCTGACGTTATACAATTAATCATGGTGTATTTGAAGTAGTATGGTTATTTATGGTATCCACTTAATAATTGGCGGCTGGTTGGACATATATATGTTACAACGCGACCTAGCTCCATCTAGTGTGATTGATGTGGTGCTAACCTATTTCACACGCGTCAAGTGGTTCACCGAGTTCTTGCCTCGTTGTAGCTAATCTCTGTATAGTAACATAATATTTACTACACCAAAATGTATTGAACACCCAAACTGGAGAAACATAACAACAAACATACTATTATATAAAAACTACAATGGACCTTGTCAATATTCGCAAGAGAACCAAAAACAACTGAATATGTAATATCAGTGCATGAGCTCAGGAGATCTCTCTATTGACCCTAACTTTGAGCTCAATTTATATTTAATTCTGCACGTATCACTATACACATAAGGCTATCTACAACTCGAAGTTTATAATGGGTCACTAGGGAGTAAATCATTTCCATTTTGTAATAGTGGGCTGTTTAACCGGTTAATTTGGAGTTGGACGCAGTCGGTTGTTTAGAGTGTTCTGTGTTAATTTATTTAAGTGATTGTTGCCTAGTTATTTGTGTTGGTGCTAGTAGCTCTCTAGAAGGTGCTTAGGCTATTTAGTGGGACGAACATGAGCAGTAACATCAATGCCACAGAAGTAAAAAATCAGATGTGTAGATAAATAAAGTAGAGACATGGTTGCTGTAACATAGCACGTTACTGTAACAATACACATTCCAAACCAAGATAGTGTACAACCTGATAAATATGACACTACACACATTTTACTCCCCGGTATGAAGGCAGTGCATTACAATAGTAACATGTGTATATTACTATTCTAGGTTACTATCCATTGTGAGCCGCCTTATGGACGTGTCATTTATATTGTTGGACGCAGTCAGATGTTTCGAGTGTTCTGTGTTAATTTATTAAAGCGATCGTTGCCTAGTTATTTGCGTTGGAGCTACTAGTAGCTCTTTGGAAGCCGCCTATGGACGTGCTATTGATATTTTTGCAGTAGGTACATTTATAATGGCTCTTCCATTGAACATGCCCTAAATCAAAATTTAAGGAGTCCAATCCTTTGATCTTATTCTTATCTCAAACTTTCAACTACTATAGAGAAAAATTAATAGGAAATACAATATAGTAATACTTATAAGGAGCTAATAAGACTCGAGAATTCGTTTTGACTCCAAATCACGAGTGCTCCCTTATTTATTAAAATCAGAGGCAATATTTACAAGTTTAAAACACCGATCCAATTACAAAATTAAGACTATGAGTTCACCGGATACGCCATTGAGCATATTATCTGTATCTATCTAAAAATTGTGAGCTATAATTTTCCGAAACTTTTAACATGAAATGAGCATGTAATTAGAGGAGCCAAAAGATGCCCACTCGTATTATTGCACAAATTGTTTGGTACTCCATTTATTTATTTCGTAAAAAATGTTTGGTACTCCATTTGTTTCGTTTGCTTACCGCAGCAGCTGAGCTTGCCGTTACAGTTTTTTTTTTTTTTTTTTTTGGAAAAGCTTGCAGTTCCAACCGGAAATAGCGGGACGCCAAACGTTTTGCTTGGATCGCAAACAAACAAAAGCCATCTTCCGGGTAGCAGACCGCAAAACCGTGCAAAGTCGATCGGGCAATAAACAAAGGGCATGAAAGCCGCCGCTCGCTGCGGGGCCCCTCGCACGCAGTCGCGGTGCGTAGGGCGGCACGCTGCGGCAGCACGTCACGGGCAACGGCGGAAGGACGACAGGCCCGCGCATCACGATCCGTGCGTCCCCAGCAGACGCAGCCGGGCCATCTACTCCAAAGGAAAACCCGCCGCCCGCGTGAGCACGTGGCCTCCCGCTGCCGGCCGGCCACGCCCGGTCGACGACGCGGCACGGCACGCCACCGCATCGTCGGCGCCGGCAACCGCATCGTCGGCGCCGGCTGCGTGACGTCGCGCGGGCGTCGCGATTCGAGAGAAACGGTGCCGCCCGCTCGCCGCTGGGCCTGTCGCGACCACGTAAAGTGCGGCGATAATAAATAAATAAACGCAAATAAATCTGAGAAAGAGGGGGACAGGTGAGTGAGGCGACGACGTCACGCTAGGCGGCCGCGCCAGCCAAGTGTCTGCGGGCGCGTCGTGATGCCTGGATGGATGATCGGATCGGCCGGCGATCAGGCGCGCGCTGTGCGTGTAGCTACCAACCGTTTCCTATGGGGTGGGGTGTGGACCGACAGCGCGTCTAGACCGGCACGAGCCGGTTGCTGCTGCCGCGCCCGTGGGGTGGGACAGCGCCACCAGCAGCCTCGACGACGGCGACGTCCCCACGCCGCACGCTCTCGATCGGCGGCAGGACCACGGCGGGTGGTGGTGACGGGAGCGGACGGTGGCCGGTGCGCGTACGTACGCCGTATCGCGCGCGTACTCCAGGCGGGCAGGCACCGGCTGCCGTGCCGTGCGTAGAGCGCATTAATTCGGGCGAGCGGCGTGTGCGGGCGTGTACAGGACGGCAGCGGAAAGCTTTGTCGGGCGCCCACGCTCGCCGACGTCCGCCTCCTCGGGGACGCATGCCGTCCAGCACAGGCCGTGCTTTGCTCTGAATCAACCACCGTAGTAGTTAGCGCCTAAGGGCACGAGCAGCGGTAACCACCGTATTCCACTGCCCATGCGAAAAAGCTCCTCCATATGAGCCGAAGCATCGGTGTTGTTTAATTTTCCCCAACGGAAGCAGCAGGCTACCATACGTCATTTGACAGAAAAAAAGAGGAAGGCAGGCCACAGCTAGCACATGCATCTCTCGCGCGCGTGATAGGAGGACCACTCTTTTTCTCGGGAGCAACCGCCTCCTACGGAAGATGCACTGACAGACTGCGAAGCCACCGTTCTGACAATCCGAGCCTACGTGGCCTGCGGGGCAGCTGGCTGGGCGACGCGTTGGGCATGCCCTAAGTTAAGGTCAGGCAGCGCCTGAGTTTGGATGAACATCTCACGTTCCAGACAGAGGCAAAATACATCCTCGTATCAGTCGTTCGGTTCGTCCTAAGTCGCGGGGCTCGTGTGCGACGTCACATCGGCGAAGCTTTTCCTCGTCGTGGCATACATGGATGCCATACCATCTCCTGTCGGCCGTGGAATTGTATTCCTGGAAAGTCATTGGTTATACCACCTCATCATGTAAGCATCCATCAGACATGACATGTATGAGTTTAATTTTTGCATGGCGGCTTCCACATAGGTATAGGATAAGACATGGTACCAGCGAGCAATTCTATTGGATTGCATCCTCACAACCTCAAATTGGACCTGGGTCACTTGATGTTTTGATGATGATCGAGAGATTCTTGGTCGCTCTCATGTACTGCTGCCACGCTTCCGATGAAAGAATCTACGGACTAAGTGAGCTTGAGTGCCCTCTGTCCTACTAGTCACTAGGTTAGCCAAGAGCCACAATGATTAGAGCGTGATGCACATGCGTGGAAGAGAACATTTTTGAGAGTTGGGTTCTCTCAAAGACATTTTGATAATTCTAACCCTTGCAAATAACGTAAACCGGATTTTATTTTCCTCATGTTTTTGCTATACTAACACTTTTTGGTACCGCCGGCCCGGTGATAGCCTTGTATGTATTAACCTAAGCATAGGCAACACAGCCCGGTCAAAGCCCGGCGTCGGGTAGCCCGGGTTTCAGTTTTGCGCAATATACCTGACCTAAATGCCCGACAAAGCCCGCACTGAGAATTGAGATCAGACACCGGCTGCACTGCGCGTCGACTAGTGTGGGCGGCGGGCCCCAGGCCGGCGGCTGAGTGAGCCAGTGGCAGCAGATACTCATAGTTGGCGGATTACGGGGTCGCGCACGGCGCGGAGGCGGAATTATTCGCGTGATGAGCCGTCGCCAGACACGCGGCCGGAAAGGGACAGCCCCGCGCCCGAAGCGATCGGCGAACGTACGTCGTGTACTAGGACATATTTTCCGCCGCCGCGCCCTTGGTTTCTCCGCGTCGGGGTCGTCTCAACTCCGGCAAGTCTGCAGTCTCCCCGCGGTCACGCCACGCTAGCTGTCCGGCGAGTCGGCCCGATCTCAACGACCGATTTGTTTAGCTGCCCACTCGCTCGTGGATCGCATGACCCTGCCGCCGGATCGTCTACGCGCGCGTCCGTGAAAGAGACCAGCAGCTGAGGTTGGGTCGCCGGTGCGTGCGCTCCAGATTCCTTGTCCGGTCAGCGACACCGCGTGCTTCTCTGATCTGTTTCTAAATTATTAAATCCCGACTAGCCGCCCGTATGCGTCGAGAAGAATTACACATGTCAGCGATTAGCACCGGAGGTCTGCCAGTGCATCTTCTGTGACTTTCGCTTCCACAGCGTCTAAAGCTTTGTTTATTACCCCACCAATATACTACACCGACGACGACCTGAGCTACGGCCAACTGCTGCCGGGCCGGGGTCGATCGATCGGTGGACGGACGGCGACAGGGGCGAGCGCCGTACGTGCGTGGTGGGCTGTGGCCTGTGGGGACGCACCATCGGCGGTGGATTTATTTGGATGTGTCCCCTCCACGGTGACGGATGGTTCCTCCTGTCCTCTATCGGATCCGGCGGATCGCCCATGACGACGTCTCGGATCTCGGCGGATCACTCGATCTTCGTTGGAGGTTGTTCGGAAGTGTGAAACGTCGAGCGTCTACTGCTACGAAAGGCGTTGCGTGAGAGCGGATAGATGATCTGATGATACCCCCATGGAGACAGAGTAGTTGCTGTCAATAAGGCATCTAGCCGTTTCACAAAAGCTACCAGCTCTTTTGTGGGGGAACTCGAATATCAGTATGTGCATTTTTTATACACTAGCAAAATATGCCCGTGCGTTGCTACGGGGTGAAAACAAACAATACTTGCAAAAAACGTTTGCACAACCCAAATATTACCCGAAAGTTTATTGACCCGTGTAGAATATCATTATTTTTTAACCCACATGAACATAAGTGAACAACCATGAAAGAACCCGACGGGTAAACAATATATTTGTTGATACATTCTTGTCAAATAACTTGATACAAATTGATCTCATATTATCTTTTGGTATACATTGAAAATCTATATCTACGAACTTCCTATTCTGATTCGATATATGCAGGGTTCACCATGGCGATTGATTCTTTGCATGGTGTGTTACGTCTAAACTCGCGATTAGCCATAATTTGCTCTATTCTAGCTTTTTTTTACAGGCTGCATATTTGCATATTTCTGTTTTTCTTGGGCGCATTTTTTGTCTTCTGTTCTGACTCTAAATCTGCATATTTCTTTCTCCCTTGTGAGTTTTTTTTTTGCAGCCGGGTTGAATCCTTAATTGCTTTCTTTTTTTCTTTATCTTTTTTTCTTTCCTCCTTGGCATCTATGGTTGGAGATTGGATCCCAAATTGCCAGCCTGCATGATAGTTTTTCCATATTGTATGAATCTGTCATCAATTAAAAAGCAGAAATTAAATACAATCAATTAAAAAGCAGAAATTAAATACTGTATAAATCTGTCATCGATTGAAAAGAAGAAATTAATCAGATTTTACGTCAAACGTATATAAGCTTCAGTCCGCGAGGTACGCACGTGTTGCCAAGCTAGCCTAGACTGAGGTAGTCGATATTTGTTAGCCACGCGAAAGACATGATTTGATTGCACGGGCGTGTTGTGATGTCTTTTACACGGACATTGCACATGCATCCTGCATGTATTTATAGCAGCTTTTGTGTAGCTAACCTAATAAAATTAGGACTTCTAAGTTTTACAGTAATCGCACTGCACGTCCGTGCTTATTTCCAACAAACGACTACATGAGCTCGGCGCCGGCCTGCTGCATGTCGCCGAAGCAGGTGCGGACGCGCACGCAAGGAGCAGCACCAGCACAACAACCCACTAATCGCGCGCGCTTGGTAACCCCTCCAATTACTAAAAACCATGCGAAGCACCTGCAACCGCTCGCGTGGGCCACACAAATCGCCATCGATCTCAAACGGAGTTATCGACGCCGGCACTGGCGTCGATGTCGCCGTCGATAAAGTCGGGGTTGTCAGCCATGCGTCACCGTGTCTCTCCAGGTCTAAGTACCTTCAGCCGGCTGCTGCCTCGGACCTTGAGGTTGCGCTCGAACTTGGTCTCCGCAGTACTGTTTTGATTCAGTAGTCTCTCAGTCTCCGGTACCAGGAGCTCCACGGCTGCTCAACGATCGGCGGCTCAACTATCCCGGAGCCGGTGACTTTCCCTGCTTCCGCACGCAGATCACCCTCCTCGAGAGCAACAACAGGATGGTCTTCCAGAACACGATGTCGTCCCGATTGATCGGGTTCTCTTCCCTGAGCTACTCCACGAGGTACTTGGCGGGGGGGGACGGATTGGTTCAATGACAATCGATTTGATGTCGAGAGCAGCCGTCCTGCCCTGGTTTGTTCCCTAGCTATATGGGTGGGAGGAAGGATCTGTTTTGATCTCCTCGTGGTGGTATCAGGGAAACAACAGGACAGCCATGAGAGCATATAATCGAGTCGGGTTGAAATTCCCGTCCTGCACGTACTGTTAGTTTTTTTTTCTATCGGGAAACAAGGTCTACGACGTAGGAAACCAAACGAGACCTTGCAGCGCACGAAAAAAAACGAACCGGTATATGACTTATGAGTGGCAGTGGTGGGTAAATATGTGATTTGGTGGGAGGGTAAAATCGGAAAAAAATGACGTAGCACAAGAAACCTTAATGCTTTTATTATTAGGTATAGATATATTTACAATTTATTTCTACTGATTATTTGGTTGTTTTAATAAGGTTTTCCTCGTAAATTTGGTAATGCCCGCTTAAATCTAGTGGAGGCATTAACCCAACTTAGATAGTGGTGTAGTTTATATATTGGTTCCCCGTCAACTAAAATTGTTCAATCGCGTCATCTAAAATTGTTGGATTATGTCAATCATCTCGGCGTGACTTACCAAGTTATGAAACAGAAAACTCCCATTATTAAAAACTTTGTTTCCTTTATAATATATGATACATGCAATAGCTCAAGAAAACTTATTCACTACAAACATAAAACAATACATCCATTATTCATGAAAACATAAAGGGTAACCCTGAACCAAATAGGATATTGCCACTCAGATGGATCTGGTATGATTTCATGGCTTCTCTTCCTTGGCTTCACCTTGCACAGATGAAGGTGGTTGTGGCGATGGTGGCACGCTTGGGCCAGCAGACTCCGAAGACAGCTGACCTTTGATTCCTTCCTCGAGGCGTGAGAGCTCTTGGAATAACGCCTCAAGCTCCTCTAGGCCGAGATCCTCCACCTTGCGGAAAATCAATCCGGCCACCGTCCCCGCACTCTCTTTCTCGGCCTGCTTGACGCGTTCGAGGCTACGTTTGGCCCTTTGTTCCGCCAGTGCTGCTTCTCTCTCCAACTGGGCAAGCTCATATTGCAAAAGTGCAATCCTTGCCTTCTTCTCATCCCCCATGTCCCTCACAGCCGACCTAGTCCCTTTCTTCGGCATGCGTGATGTTGAGATCTAGTGATTTATGACTAGGAGTGTCTATCTCGAGAAATTAATCAAAGGCAATGAGTTGTGAAATGAAGCATGAGATGTACACTCGTTTTATAGATGGAAATTGTTGCTTTGTAATTACTCCTTAAATTAATGCTTTGAGATAAAGACACTTGAGATTAATCGTAATTAATCATGTATGCAACGTTCCGCAATTGTGGACCGTTCAATCGATGTTTTATTTCCGTGTAATATTTCTTCCAAAGATAAGTAGCAGATACAAACACTTGAATTAATTCCAGAATTGTGTATATGCAATGTAAAGCGATGCTGGACCGCTCAAGCGGTCTTGGCGCTATTGGGTATTTATTTTCGAAGATGGGATATCGGACATGGACAATGGAATTAATTGAATAACCATATGGACGGTGCTAAATGAGCGATGTCCCCAACGCACAAGGGGTACTTGCACTATCATATGGCCAGTTCAGGCCTAGTCCTAGAGCACCAAAAGCTTAGGGTTCCTCCAAGGTTTTTCCCATATCATTGCCAATTCTCCATTGAGAAAAAGTGGGCATAACACTAAGTAAAGGGTATTTCCTAATTTTCCACCCTTGCTCAAATGCAATAGGGTGTTTCCACCCTGTGCTTTCAGCCACCAGTCTTATCTCCAACCCAATGGTGATCGTCGCCATGGTTGAGAAGTTCAAGTTCGAAATTAAGCATCCTAAAGAGATCCTATGCTTGAAAACTTGCCATCCATTTGGAGACAACGTCCAAGTGAAGATGGTCCTAAAAGAGGATATCCCATAAGGATTTATGGGGGAGCAATTTGTGAGGATGAAAAAGTAGACAACAACACATGTCCCAATGGTGGGGTCAAGGCCGACCCCATTTGGGAGGACTAGAATCCCTTCCGGTGGCTGTAGATTAGGTTTAGGTTTCAATTTTTTAAATTTGTTCAAACTTGTAAATTTTTCTAAATGTCTGAATGTATGTTGTTAAATTATGTGTTTAAATCTTGTTTAAGCAAGCCTATGGGCGCCACGAGGGGAGAGGGTCGCCTCCAATAGCCCGCAACACGTCCTAACGCGCTGAATAGTGTCCGACTGGCCACGAGTAGAGATGCTCTAAGAGAGACCTGCACCTATACAAAGGTCATAGCTACAAATGAACAAGGCACCGATCATACAGTCAAAATGCATAACAATAAAGACACACATGTTCATAATCGCAATCCATCGCACAACCATGAACACTAGATCGTTCATTTAGTTGACTGTTATGTATAACTTGTCTAAATCTATCATTGTAACCTTGTGTTCGACTATGGTCTTCCACACTCCTCCATCCGTCTCTTCCCCTTATCACATCCTTGTTTGTATTGCAACAAGTAATGAGTAAAACATATCCCCAGAGTAGGCTCAAGAAAGAAGAACGCAACAGGTGGCTGATACGTATCAAACGTATCTATAATTTTTGATGTTCCATGCTGATATTATGCCTATTGCTACATGTTTTACATACACTTCATATCATTTTTATACATTTTCTGGGACTAACCTATTAACAAGATGCCAAAGTGCCAGTTCCTGATTTTTGCTGTTTTTGTATTCCAGAAAAGTTGTTCTGGAAATATTCTCGGAATTGGACGAAATCAATACGGAAGGTCCTATTTTCACCGACACGTTCACGAAGTCCAGAGGGGAGACAAAGAAGAGCCACGGGGCGGCCACACATGGGCTCGGCGCAGCCAGCATGGGGCCTGCGCCCTACCCGTGTGTGGGCCCCTCGGGTGCCCTTGATACGCCCATTTTGCATCACTATTTTATATCATAATTTACTGTTATTCATTGATATATTTCATATTTAGAGATGATACTTATGTTATTCTACTTATTTTGCATGTTTGATGATTATTGGAGAATTAAACACCGGAGTCAGATTTCTACTGGAAAAGGACCATCAAGACACCATATTTCCGAAGATCAATAATTCGAGGAAAACATCCAGAAGTTCCTATTTTGTCAAATGCCGGAGGCAGCCAAAAGGGGAGGCCAAGGTGGGCCACCATGGGCCCTCACCATGTGGTGGCGCGGCCCACCTTGCCCCCGCGCCACCATGTGGTGAGGAGGCCCTAGCCCACCTCGGCCAGCCCCCTTTCGTGTACATCATCCCAAGGAAACCCTAAGCCTAGGGGGACGTCGAGGAAATATTCCGCCGCCTCCACGAGGCGGAAAACACCAGAGAGAGAAAAGCTCTCCGGCAGGGAGAAATCTGCCGGGGAAATTCCTTCCCGGAGGGGGGAAATCGTCGCCATCGTCACCGTCATCGAGCTGGACTTCATTGGGATCATCATCATCATCTCCACCGCCAGCACCATCATCTCCGCCACTCCACTCCGTTCCGCTGTAACATCTAGGGTTGAATCTTGTCTAGTTCATAGGGGAAGCTTTCCCGGTGTTAATTACTCCTTGTGGTTGATGCTATTGAGTGAAACCATTGAATTAAGGTTTATGTCCAGATTGTTATTCATCATTATATCACCTCTGATCATGTTCCATATGATGTCTTGTGAGTAGTTCGTTTAGTTCTTGAGGACATGGGAGAAGTCTTGATGTTAGTAGTGAATTATGTTGAGTAATATTTAATGGTTTGATATTTAAGTTGTGGTGTTATTCTTCTAGTGGTGTCATGTGAACGTCGACTACATGACACTTCACCTTTATGGGCCTAGGGGAATGCATTGTGTATTCGGTTGCCAATTGTGGGGTTGTCGGAGTGACAGAAACCTAAACCCCCGTTGGTATATCGAGGCATGAGGGATAGCAGGATCTCAGAGTTTAAGGCTGTGGTTAGATTTATCTTAATTACTTTCTTGTATTTGCGGATGCTTGCAAGGGGTATAATCACAAGTATGTATTAGTCCTAGGAAGGGCGGTGCATTAGCATAGGTTCACCCACACAACACTTATCAAAACAATGAAGATTAATCAACTATATGAAGCGAAAGCACTTGACGAAATTCCCGTGTGTCCTCAAGAACGTTTGGTCATCATAAGTAAACCTACCGGCTTGTCCTTTGCTGTAGAAAGGATTGGGCCACTCGCTGCAACTATTATTACTGCATTTTATTTACTTGTACTTTATTTATCCGCTATATCAAAAACCCTAAAAACTTGTCTACTAGTGTTTACAGTGAATTCCATATCAAAACTGCTTGTCAACACCTTCTGCTCCTCGTTGGGTTTGACATTCTTATTTATTGAAAGTACTACGATACACCCATTATACTTGTGGGTCATCAAGACTATTTTCTGGCGCCGTTACCAGGTTGTGAAGCGCTATTTGTAAGTGGAATTGGTAAGGAAAACTCCTACTGTACGTGCTGTTTTTATTTTTGCCTGCTGCTATATTTTATTATGGAGAGATGTAAAACCCCCACCTTTTAACAAAAGTTGGGATTCCTTGGATCGACTTGCTAGCACACACAGTTTGAGATGCAATACCATAAAATTGTATCAAAGTACATGAGACGATGATCCAGAATTTAAAAGATTCGATACAAGGTGCATAGCCGAAGGCTAGCTCAAACCAAAGTAAACACACAACGGAAAGCAAATGATACAGTGAGCCCATCATCTTCATGTGCCACAGGCAAGCATGTTGGTTGTAGACTCGAAACCCTGTCGCAACCTCACTCATCGTCTGACGGACCTGCAAGGGTGAGTTACAGCCCAACTATATGGGCCAACACAATTGAATTGTGATGGCAAGATGATAGACATCAGTGAACACCTTTGACAACTACTCATGGCAAGCACCACTGATAGACAACAGTGAGCTCCCATCCCTTGTTCACCCTCAAGTTTTAATTTAGAAATTGGGATGAGGAGACCTTCAACAACTTCCATGTCTAGTTGCTCAAAATTGTCCATAACCGGGGACACGGCTAAGAATTCTTAGTTTTTAACTCTCGAGAGGGTGTGCACTTTCACCACAAGACCCAATCATTCCTTCCCCCATTGCAACCAATTATGAAATGGAAAAGGGAAGACTGAGACGAGATCTTTCGGAAGAACTTTCCCACCCCATAATGGCCTCACGCGCCTCACCTATAAACCCCTACCACCACCTGTCAAGCCAGGATGAGTCTGCGCAACTTATTCAATCAAGACAGAGCCCATATGACATGTGGCTGCACTAGAAGATACTGAACAAGGACAGTCTACAATATCTTTTAGCCTGGGTGACTTTCCACAATTGTGCACTTCCACCAAGGGCGATTACCATAGACATGGACCCCCTGAGTAGTCACCCACCATGGTTCTCCAACCAGCACCCAAGTAGTTCATTGATTAGTTATTAGTTTTCATCACTATCCAACTAGTCAAAACATTTTCATAGCGTGAATATACTAAGTTCCATACTACAAGCTCTGGGTGGGGATGGCTACACACTAATAGGAGCATAGCATATAAATAATAACTGTAACCAGCCTATCATGCATACTACTGAAAACACTAAATGCATAGTAGTAAAGTAATAGGACTTTTATGGTGTCACTTGCCTTGGCCAGCTGAAGAGTTGAAGTTACACTCTTCACAACACGTGAGACACTGCGCACAATCTAAAAGACACAACAAACAACAATTCAATACACATGCACATTACAAAAACAATGTTATGCATGTATGGATGCAAACCACATTGTTAAAAGGAGTAGAAGACTTTATTAGTTCTCTGGTTGCTAAATGTATGCATGATGGCATGAGTCAAATTTTAATGTAATACTAGTATTTGAAAATCATTTGTTGCATAAAGGGTTTTTCTCAAAACAAGGACACTTGTGTAAATAATTATCTATAAAATTATGTTTTAGTTCCTCTGGACAGAGGATACAAATATTAACATTTGGCTAAAGGTTTCATTTTAAAAACCTTTTTAGAGTTCATGTTTTACTTTAAATGGCCGAAATGCCTTTCTGTAATTTGTTCAAACAAAACAGATGCAAAAATTAACAATGATGATGCCAATTTAAACTACATGTTCAGAGCTTTCCAGGGGTATAAAGTTTCTTAAATTTGGATGTGTGGTTTGCAAGATATGAATTTTTGAAGTTTAATCTAGTTTCTGTCTTTTTAAAACAACATTTAGAAACTGGATCAATCTCGGCCGGCCGTTCCAACTTAAACAAACGCTCCGGATTAACCCGTACCGCTTCGCTATCTAAACAGAACGGAGCCGTGGATCTTAGATCCGACGGTCCAGAGCCATCGGACCAAAACTGGGCGGGGCTACTCGCCGGAACAGCTATGGCGACGGCGGCGCCATCGTCGGCGAGCACGGGCTTGATGTAAAAGAGGGTCAGAGGGTGCGGCGTGGTTACCTAGGGACGTAGGAGGTCGAGGCGAGTTTGATCGCATGGTCGGGGATGACGGGGGCGCTCCGGTGCGACAGCAATCCCTCACCGGAGTTGCGGCGGCGGACGGTGGCGTCGGGTCGAGGATGCTCCGCTCGATCTAGTGCATAGAAAGGGATGAAAACAGGTCAGGGAGATGCGTGGGGGAGAGGTGATGCTGAGGGGAGAGACGATAGTGTGCGAGGGGGGCGGTGCTCACCGGAATCGTCCGGCGACGGCGGCGGCAGTGGCGGCTTCACGGCTGATCTTGATTGGGGAAGACGACTGACGGGCGGGGCCCGCATGGCAGTGAGGGAAGAGAGGGCTGTGGGGCTGGGCTGGTTGTTGGGCTGCTACGCGCTGCGCGTGCGGCAGGTAAGTGCTGGGCCGGCTCGGCTGGCCCGGCTAAACCTTGTTTTTTTTGTTCTTTTCCTTTTCTGTTTTCTGTTTTTCCAAAACTTTGATTCAAATGTTTTAGAAAAATATTTGAAATATGTTTTGGAAAGCTTGTTTAGAGAAAATCAAATGGTAGTCCTTAGGACACATAAATAATTTTATAAGTTGGGAGTATTGTGTGGGTTCATATATACCCTTTTGTGAATATTTAAATAGATTCTATAGTCTGAGTTTATACTTTATACAATTTTAAATGACATACAAAGATGACATGATGAGAAGATGAATGCATGAATGCTTTTGAAGATTGAAAATTGGGATGTTACAAATCTAACCCCCTTAAGATGAATCTCGCCCTCGAGATTCGGATGGGCTAACAAATAGGTGTGGGTGGTCTTCACGAAGATCCTCTTCTCGTTCCCAGGTGGCTTCTTCTTCGGTGTGGTGAGTCCACTGAACCTTGCAAAGTATGATTTTCTTGGTGCGAGTAAGTCTTTCTGACATTTCTAAGATCTTGATTGGTTTTTCTTCATAAGTGAGATCACTCTCGAGTTGAACTTCCTCCAAAGGTATTGTATCCTTCAATGGAGTCTCTGCCATTTCTGGGTGGCACTTCTTCAACTGACTCGCGTGAAACACCTTGTGTACTGCTGAGAGTACGTCTGGAAGCTCTAGTTCATATGCTACCTCTCCCTTACAAGAGAGAATTTTGTATGGCCCAATAAATCGCGGTGCTAACTTTCCCTTGATTCCGAATCTCTTCAAGCCACGTAGTGGGGAAACTCTAAGATAAGCCCTATCTCCGATCTCATACGTAACTTCCCTACGCTTAGAATCTGCGTAGCTCTTCTGCCTAGACTGAGCTATCTTTAGTCTATCCTTAATTAATCTGACTTTCTCTTCGGCCTCTTGAATGATGTCTGGTCCAAACAAACTGCGCTCTCCGACACCGCTCCATAACAATGGGGTGGTGCATTTCCTCCCATACAAGGCCTCAAATGGTGCCATCTCAATGCTAGCTTGGTAACTATTGTTATATGAAAACTCAGCATATGGCAGATTATCATCCCAACTAGACCCATAATCTAACGCACATGCTCTCAGCATATCCTCCAGGATTTGGTTCACCCTTTCTGTTTGTCCATCAGTTTGTGAGTGGAATGCAGTGCTGAACTCTAGCCTAGTCCTAGGGACTCATGTAGTTGCTTCCAAAAATGTGATGTGAATTGTGTTCCTCTGTCGAAAACAATGCTCTTCGGCACACCGTGCAGACACACAACTTTGCTAGCTTAGCACTGGTGTAAGTGGTCTTTACGGGAATAAAGTGAGCCACCTTGGTCAAACGATCCACTACTACCCATATAGAATCATATCCGGACTTGGTTCTGGGTAAACCGTGATGAAGTCCATGCCTATCTTATCCCACTTCCATCCAGGCACAGGCAAGGGTTGTAGTAGTCCAGCTGGTTTCTGATGTTCCGCTTTAACTTTATTACACACGTCGCATAATGCGATGTGCTTAGCTATGTCTTTCTTCAGATTACTCCACCAAAATCTACCCTTTATATCCATGTACATCTTTGTATTGCTAGGATGGATAGTGTATGGTGAATGATGAGCCTCTTGCAGAATTAGATCCCTAAACTCTACGTCACAGGGTACACAAATACGATTTTCGAACCATAGGGTTCCTTGTTCATCTTTGCGGAATCCTTTTGCTTTATCTTTGCTCATGTTAACTCTGATTTCTTCCATCTCTTTGTCGGTCTTTTGTGCTTCTCTGATCTTATCCATCAAGGTGGGCTGAACTTCTAGTGATGCCACATATCCTTCTGACATTATTTCCAATCTTAGTTCCTTAAATTGTTCACACAAGTCCTCGGGTAATTCTCCCGCCGTGAGGCCATTTACATAAACCTTACGACTTAAGGCGTCGGCCACTACATTAGCCTTGTCAGGGTGGTACTGTAGACTCAGATCATAATCCTTAATTAGTTCTAACCACCTTCTCTGTCTCAAGTTCAGTTCCTTCTGAGTGAAAATATACTTCAAACTCTTGTTGTCAGTGAACACTTCACAACGCTTTCCCATCAGGTAATGCCTCCAAGTCTTCAATGCATGCACCACTGCTGCCAACTCAAGATCATGTGTGGGATAGTTGCCCTCATGCTTCTTGAGTTGCCTCGAGGCAAAAGATACTACTTTGTCTGTCTGCATCAAGACGCATCCTAAACCTTGGCGAGAGGCATCACAGTAAACCTGGAAATCTTTCTCCAGATCAGGTAGGCAAAGAACTAGGGCTGGCACTAATCGTTTCTTCAACTCTTGGAAACTAGCTTCACAAGCTTCTGTCCATTCAAACTTCTTTCCTTTCTATAGCAATTATGTCATCGGTTTAGCTATCTTGGAGAAGTTCTCAGTGAATCTCTGATAGTACCTGCCAAACCTAAGAAACTCCGTATCTCTGCTACTGTCTTGGGTGACAACCATTCCATTACTGTTGCGACCTTTGCAGGGTCAACTGCAATCCCTTCTTTTGATACTATATTTCCCAAGAATCCAACCTCTTGTAGCCAAAATTCACACTTGCTGAATTTGGCATATAACTTATGTTCTCTGAGCTTCTCCATGACTAGACATAGGTGTTCTTCATGTTCTTCCTTGTTCTTGGAGTAGATCAGTATGTCGTCGATAAAAACAACAACAAACTTATCTAGGAACTCCATGAATACCTTGTTCATCATGTTCATGAAGTAGGCTAGTGCATTGGTCAGCCCAAATGACATCACGGTATACTCATATAGTCCATACCTAGTGACAAAGGCTGTCTTAGGTATATCGTGTTCCCTGATCTTTAGTTGGAAATATCCAGATCGAAGGTCTATCTTGGAAAATACGGTAGCCCCTTCTAACTGGTCAAACAAGTCGTTGATTCTTGGTAGTGGATATTTATTCTTGATGGTCACTTCGTTCAAGGAACGATAATCCATGCATAACCTCATACTCTTGTCTTTCTTCTCCACAAACAGAACATGACCTCCCCACGAGGACGAACTTGGGCGGATGAACCCTTTTCCTAACTGTTCCTCAAGCTGTGACTTAAGTTCCTTTAGTTCCTCCACTGACATTGGGTAAGGCCTCTTTGCTATTGGTTCTGTGCCGGGTAGTAATTCTATGAGGAACTCTACATCTCTATTTGGTGGCATTCCTGGTAGCTCCTCCGGAAAGATGCCCGGGTAATCTTTCACTATAGGTATCTCTTCCATGCTAACCCCCTTAAGATAATTAAGCTTAGTCTCCTTTGACCCATAAAAGGACTGGTATCTGATCCTTTTCTGCTCTGGGGTAGTGAGGATGATTGCTCTGCTAGAACAGTCTATCTGACCCCTATACTGTGCTAGCAAATCCATTCCTAGTATGATATCAAGGTCTTGGTTTTCTAATACAGCCAGTTCAGTGGGGAATTTGTGAGTTCCAATATCTAGGGTCAGGGGTCTACTACCTGATTTTGCTAACATTTCTCCCCCAGGAGAACTCACTCTCATTGGTTTACCCAGGTTTTGGTAGGTAAATTATGCTTATTCACAAATGCTCTTGAGATGAATGAATGTGATGCTCCAGAATCAAAAAGTACGAGTGCTGGATATGAATTGATCAAGAACTTACCAATCACAAGGTCAGGTTGATCCATGACTTCTTCCATGTCCATATGGTTCACATGTCCTTTCGGAAATAGGTTGGGTTTGGTTGCCTGGTCAGCCTTCTTCTCTGGGCACTCATTGGAGTAGTGCCCCATCTTCTTACATGTGTAGCATTGTACTTGACTGATATCCCTTTTCTCTGTAAGGTTGTGGCGATGCTGCCCATGGTGGTTTCCATTACCATGGTGGTTATGGTTGTTGCCCCGATAACCTCCATGGGGGTTGTGGCCGTGGTTGTTGTGGCTACTCCTGCCATGTTGGTGTCGATTGTTACTATGCCTGTGGAATCCTGAACTTCCACTACCGACCTGGATGCCACGCATCTTCTGGGATGGTCAAGCATAATGCTTTTCAAAGGTGTGCTTCCTCTTCCTGTTCTCAGCCTGCTTCTGCTTGCTCTCTAGGATAGTTGCTTTGTCGAGTAGGGACTGATAGTTGGGCGTGTAGACAACTGACAGATGACCAGCTAGTTCATCATTCAGGCCATCCAGGAGTCTCTCCCTTCTTTTAGTGTCACTGTCGACGTCGTCTGGCGCATAGCGTGCCAGATTGTTGAACTCTTCTATGTATGCAGCAACTGTGAGGTTACCCTGTCGCAGGTTGCGGAACTCTCTCTTCTTCAGACTCATCACTCAAGTTGATATGTGTGCAGTACGGAAACCTTCTTGGAATAGTGCCCAGGTGACTTCCTCAATGGGGTGATTGATCTGAAAGTTGTCCTACCAGCTTGCAGTAGGTCCTTCTAACAGGTGTGCCGCAAACCGAACCTTCTCAGCATCAGAAGAGCGAATGGTCACTAGGTTCTTATTCACTGAGCGTAGCTAGTCATCAGCTACGACGGGTTCTGAGGCACTAGTGAAAGTTGCTGGTCTCAGTCTCAGGAATCGGGTGAGCATGTCCACTTGTGGTGGTGGTGGCGGGTTGTTGTTGTTGTTGTTGTTTGCTAAGATCTGGGTCATCACTTGCATGAGCTGGGTCATCACTTGCTGCAACCCATCGTTGTTGTTGTTCCCATCGTTATTGTTGTTGTTTTCACGGCGAGGAGGTATCTGTGGGTTTAGCATAGATGAGAATCGAGATAGAGAGGGAAGGAAAAATCTACCCATACAATCAAAACTAGGTAACACATCAAGCAAACAACTCAACACAAAGATTTTAGGGTTTATTACTTCTGTGCCCTGGTTCTCTCTAGTTTATCTGTTTGTGCCATGCCCGCGTAGTTTCTCTCATCCGTGCCCTGGCTGGGCCGCAAATGGCCCACGCACGGCCAAGACGGCTGTTTCCGTCTAGTCAACCTCGTTTGTCCGTCACTTGGCCTGACTTGTGGGGTCGGCCTGGCGCGACTCGGTTGGAATCGCATCCAGTGGGGCTGGTGTCGTGGGTTTGTCACGTCAGGTGTCATAGATGACTTCGTAGGTGTGGGATTACGCGAGTCAAGCATCTCCGAGCTTGGGATCGCAGGAACAAAGATCAACACAGATTTACCCAGGTTCGGCCCCTCAATATGAGGTAAAAGACCTACTTCCTGCCTACCCTAGATTGGTATTGATATGATAATCGAGGTGTTACAATGGAGCCGATCCGATCTGGTACTCGCCGTATGAGCTAGGGTTTGGGGCTTGATAGCTTAACCTGCTCTAAGTCCTGCGAGTCCTCTTTATATACACAGAGGCTCGCTAGGTTACAAAAGGAAACTTCCCCATAAGGAATACATCCACAGAGGCCTACTCGGAGACTACTTGGTCTTCACGTCCTCCGGGATTTGTCTTCTAGATCTTTCTCCTTATGGCGGTTCAATATTGGGCTTGTTCCCAAGTGGGCCTTCATCCGTGCGAGTAAGTTAAGTCGCACTGGGCCGCGGGTTAATCTAGAAAGTATTGACTGCTGTTTCAGCCTCGCAATCTCCCACAGGTTCTGCTTCTATCCACTTTGTGAATTTGTCCACCATGACTAAGAGGTGAGTTTTTCCGTTTGAAGACCGTCTGAAAGGCCCTACCATGTCAAAACCCCATACGGCAAAAGGCCATGTGATGGGTATTGTGCGAAGTGCTTGGGCTGGCATATGATCTTGCCTAGCGTATCTTTGACATCCATCGCACACTCTGACAATTTGCTCTGCATCTGCTAATGCTGTTAACCAGAAGAATCCATGTCGGAACGCCTTTGCCACCAAAGATCTTGACGAAGCATGATGGCCACAATCGCCTGAATGAATTTCGTGCAAGATTTTTCGTCCCTCTTCTGGTGAGACACATCTTTGAAATGCTCCTGATACGCTGCGCTTGTATAATTCATTGTTGATGATTGTATAGGCCTTTGATCGTCGTATGATTTTGCGCGCCTCAATTTCATCGTCCGGCAGCACTCCGCGACTTAAATATGCCATGTATGGCTCTGTCCATCCTGGCTGTTCATGCAGGGCTGCGACTAAAGTTGAATCATCCTCTGGCTCTGCAATGTCAATTTCTGCTGGAGGCTTGACTGATGGATTGTGCAGTTCATCCAGGAAAACATTGGGTGGGACTGACTGTCTATTGGATCCAAGCCGAGACAGGGCATCCGCAGCTTCATTTTGTCTCCGATCAATATGTTCAACTTGGTATCCAGTGAAATGTCCAGCAATTCTGTCCACCTCTCTCCTATATGCAGCCATGTTCGTCCTTGCTGTCCCACGTTCCGGAGACCTGCTGTGCCACCAAGTCTGAATCGCCAAAACAGCGTATGCGACTGATGTTCATCTCCTTTGCTATACGTAGACCATGAAGCAGTGCCTCGTACTCCGCCACGTTATTTGTGCAGTTGAAGTGTATCTGTAACACATACCGCAGCTTGTCTCCCTTGGGAGATGTCAGAACAACTCCAGCCCCCGAGCCTTGCAACTGTCTTGACCCATCAAAATGCATGGTCCAGTATTTGGTTTCTGCCATGCTAGGAGCAACTTGGATTTCTGTCCAATCGTTAATAAAATCTGCAAGGGCTTGCGACTTAATTGATGTGCGCGGCTCGTAGCTGATGTGATGTGGTCCCAACTCGATCGCCCACTTAGCGACTCTTCCAGTAGCTTCTCGATTACGAATGATATCTGCCAATGGTGCTGAACTCACCACAGTTATTGGATGCTCTTGGAAGTAGTGCTTCAGCTTGCGACTCGCCATGAACACTCCAAACACCAACTTCTGCCACTGTGGGTAACGCTGTTTGGAAGCTGTGAGGACTTCGCTCACGTAGTATACTGGCCTCTGGACAGGGTATTCCTTTCCTGTTTCTTGTCTCTCCACAACCATGACAGCACTCACAGCGCGGGAATTTGCCGCTATGTATAGTAGCATTGGCTCTTTATCTTTTGGAGCCGCCAGAACTGGAGCATTTGTCAATTGATGTTTCAAGGCTGTCAGAGCTTCGTCGGCCTCTGCGTCCCAAACGAAGGTGTCTGATTTTTTCAACAGTCTGTACAAAGGTAGTGCTTTCTCTCCCAATCTTGATATAAAGCGACTCAAAGCTGCTACGCAACCAGTAAGCCGCTGTACATCTTTTATCTTTTCTGGCTTTTGGAGATCCATCACGGCCTTTATCTTGTCAGGATTGGCCTCAATGCCTCTTTCTGATACTATGAATCCCAATAGCTTTCCTGCTGGTACTCCGAAGACGCACTTTGTGGGGTTGAGCTTCATGTTGTATTTTCTGAGATTTGTGAATGTCTCTGCCAGATCACCAATAAGATCCTGGCTAACTTGCGATTTAATCACAATATCATCCACGTAGGCATGAACGTTGCGACCTATTTGCTCATGTAGCAATTCTGAATGCATCTTTGGTAAGTCGCACCTGCGTAACAAACAAAAAGCTCCGAAGGGTGTGATGAAGGACGTCTTTTCTTGGTCTCCCTCTTCATCTTGATTTGATGGTAGCCTGAATAGGCGTCCAAAAAGCATAACAGCTCGCACCCAGCAGTTGAATCAATTACTTGGTCGATTCTTGGCAAAGCAAATGGATCCTTTGGACAAGCTTTGTTAAGACTGGTGTAATCAACGCACATTCGCCACGTACCGTTCTTTTTCATAACCAATACTGGATTTGCCACCCACTCCGGATGGTATACCTCTGTGATGAATCCTGCAGCCAGCAAGCGAGCTATTTCCTCTCCTATTGCCTTTCTCCTGTCATCATGAAAACGCCGTAGTGGCTGCTTCACTGGTTTAGCCGCAGGGTTCACTTTGAGGCTATGTTCTGCTAATTCTCTTGGTACCCCTGGCATATCTGACGGCTTCCATGCGAAGATGTCTTTATTTTCCTGGAGAAAAGCAACGAGGGCCTTCTCCTGTTCTTCTTCCATGTGTGCTCCAATGCTAGTTTGCTTGGATGAGTCGCCAGGAACAAGATTTATCTGCTTAGTGTCCTGGGCCGCTTTGAATTTCATTGGTGGCTCGGCAGATGGCGTGGTAACCACACTCATATCGTTTGGGTCCACCTGCGACTTATAACCTTTTAGTTCTTCCGCGGCACAGGCGGATTCTGCGAAAGCCGCATCTCCTTTCTCACATTCTATTGCTTTTTCTCTATCTCCGTACACTGTGATGACCCCTTTTGGTCCTGGTATCTTCAACTGTAGGTACACGTAGCATGGCCTGGCCATAAACTTAGCAAAGGCCGTTCTTCCAAACAAGGCGTGATATGGGCTTTGGAATTTTACACTTCGAAGCTTAGGAATTCACTTCTAAAGTTCTCTTCTGTTCCAAAAGTTACCCCTAGGGTTATTTTCCCCACTGGCCGTGCGGACCTTCCTGGGACAATGCCGTGAAATACTGTTGACGTGGGCTGCAGGCTGGAATCCTTGAGTCCTAGACGCTGGAAAGTATCGTAGTACAAGATATTAATGCTGCTTCCTCCATCCATAAGCACTTTGGTCAGCTTGTATCCTGCAACGTATGGTGCCACAACCAGTGCCAACTTGCCAGGTTCCCGTACCTGTGGCGGGTGGTCGTCGCGACTCCAGGTTACCGCGTATTCTGACCACCTTAACCAAGCGGGTGTTGTTGGTATCACGGCGTTCACCTGCTGACTTCTCCGGCTCAATTTCTCTTCTCTTTTGGAGGTATCGATAACTATTGTGTGATACTGCCCCGTCTGCCTGGGGTTACTCGCGCCGTGCTGCCCAATGTTTGTGTTATGAGCCGCACTAGGGTTTCCTTCATGGGAATTCCCCCCGTTGTGTTGGCTCTCTTCTTTCCACTTTTTGTAATAATGGCATTGCGCCTTGGTATGGTCCGCTGGCCGTCCATCACCTGTCGCATGAAGGTCGCATGGCCGGTTGAAAACTTCTTGCATATTGATTGGACGGGAGCCGTATCCTCGACCCCTTCCACGCTGGCCTCTGAATCCTCCACGCGCATTGGCGACGAGCCCTGAGTGACCATCTTCGCTTTTGCGTTTGTTTTGACTCGTGTTGTTGTGGCTCGTTTGCTGCTGCTGGGCTTGTTGGAGTTTTTCTTTCCTTTTGCAGCAACCTCCTCTTCTTCTCCGTCTGACGCGTCTCTGGTTTTGTCTGAGCTGGCATATTTGTTAGCCGCAGCCATCACCTCGCTGAGGCTCTTGACTTTATCCTTCATGCGACCCAGCTTATGAATCAGCGGCTCAAACTTGCAGTTTTTCTCCATCACCAGGACGGCTGAGCTTGGTGGTATATTATCTGAGGAGTGTATTATTTCTGCCACCCTTTTCATCCAATGGCGACTTGACTCGCCTTCCTTCTGGACACAACGCTCTAAATCTTCTATATTGCAGAGTCGCTTGCAAGTTCCTTGGAAGTTCTTAATGAAGGCATCCTTCAGTTCCTCCCAAGTATTTATAGAGTTGGGAGGCAAATTTTGCAGCCATATGTGCGCTGCTCCTTCTAGCATCATGTTAGGTAGCGTGCGCAGATCTCTTCAGATGCGTTTAGGATGCTCATGCCCATCTCGTAATTGTTGAGCCAAGTGGTTGGATCCATGCTGGCGTTATAGTTTGCCACCTTGCGTGGCCCTTTGAAATCTTCAGGAAAAGGTTCCGATCTGATCTTTCAGTGAAACACGCTGGTCCCTTGAGTCGCGAGGACAGGGCTGTGGGTGCGCCTGCGGGGTTATCTGCGGGCCGCTTTTGCATCAATGGGCATTCGCCTGCGCTTCTGCGACTGCTCCTGTTGCCTCTGTGCGACTCCTGACACGTCCTCTGGTGGCCTGCTCTGGACGCTTCTTTCTGCGTAATCCTGTGATTGGCTGGTACGAGGGGCAGCTGTGCTTCGGCTTCCGCCCTATTGGCTTGTTGCAGGACTGCCGTACTTAACATCTGAATCGCGCGCCGCGCCTCAGCATTGACCGGGTCATCGCCTGTTGGTACCATCTGAGTCAAGATATTAGCCGCAGCATACATATTATCGACAGGGTTCTGGTAATGGCCCTGTGGGGTGTGAAACCTCCTTGGTTGTTGCTGGGTCTCTTGATTTGTTGGTACCCTTCCTTCCGCAGTCGTCTGGATTCTCCCTGCGGCTGGAGTGAGCGGGATTTCCACTGTTGGTTGAGTCGCGCGCAGCTGTGTTTGCGGGTCAACCTGTTGTTGAGTCGCAGCCAGCGCGGCTACTCTCTGCCGCTCCTGTTGGATTCCTTGGTTTATCTGATCGAGCCTGCGGCGCTCTTCTTCCATCCTTCGAACCTCATACAGGAGCTCGGCCCTGGCGGCCTCAATTTCTGTTGCACGGAGGGCGGCGTTCGTGGCTGACACAGGGACAAGAAGTGGGTTGCTTGGGGGTGCCGATGCCTCGGTTTCTCCAGCAGTTCCTGACGCACCTGCTCCTCCGGCCATGTAAACCGCGACTTGTGCCATCTCTTGATCTGGTGATGATGTGATTTCTGGTGGGTAACCCCAGCAACTTTCTTCAAAGGCAGGTATGATGGACCCAAACTCTTGCGAGTCCATGCTTTCCACGGATTCTTCCCCGTCATCGGCGACTTCTTCTACTGAATCGCCTTCCTGGACCGATCTAACGGACCTGCCACCGATGAAGCCGACGAAGACGTTGATGGATCCGAACGGGATGACGTGGCCGGTCTCCAAATAATCTGCTTCCGGCCCCCAGCTTGAATCGTCGATGAGGGGTGTGCCATTGACCGTGATGATACGGCCAACAACAAGATCTTCAGCTCCCTTCATGGATCCTGCGCGGAACGTGACGCTCTTGACCGCAGGCCCCACGGTGGGCGCCAACTGTCGTGGGTTTGTCACGTCAGGTGTCATAGATGACTTCGTAGGTGTGGGATTACGCGAGTCAAGCATCTCCGAGCTTGGGATCGCAGGAACAAAGATCAACACAGATTTACCCAGGTTCGGCCCCCTCAATGTGAGGTAAAAGACCTACTTCCTGCCTACCCTAGATTGGTATTGATATGATAATCGAGGTGTTACAATGGAGGCGATCCGATCTGGTACTCGCCGTATGAGCTAGGGTTTGGGGCTTGATAGCTTGACCCGCTCTAAGTCCTGCGAGTCCTCTTTATATACACAGAGGCTCGCTAGGTTACAAAAGGAAACTTCCCCATAAGGAATACATCCACAGAGGCCTACTCGGAGACTACTTGGTCTTCACGTCCTCCGGGATTTGTCTTCTAGATCTTTCTCCTTATGGCGGTTCAATATTGGGCTTGTTCCCAAGTGGGCCTTCATCCGTGCGAGTAAGTTAAGTCGCACTGGGCCGCGGGTTAATCCAGAAAGTATTCCCCCGACAGCTGGGGCACTTGTCTGACTGGTGGGGTCGGCTCAAACTGACCACGTCTCCCGCTGTGCTGTTGAATCATACGTGTTGGTGTTGGTGTTGTTTTTTAGTCCCACCTTGCTAGTTGGGTGTGTGCGCGACCTCTTTATATACCACAATATTCCAAGGCTTTTGTTAGCATTGAACGGAGCGGGGTTTAACCGGGCCCAGACCCCTTCTTTCAATGCTAATTTTATATACAGTGTATAGATCTGCCCCTAAAACTGTAGATAGTTTCGGTACGGATGATTACTCATTTGTCCCTAAAAATATCAGAAATTTCTGGTGTAAAATACGTGTTGGTGTATAGATCTGCCCCTAAAACTGTAGATAGTTTCGGTACGGATGATTAGTCATTTGTCCCAAAAAATATAAGCGATTTCTGGTGTAAATACATGTTGGTTTATAGATCTGCCCCTAAAACTGTAGATAGTTTCGGTACGGATGATTAGTCATTTGTCCCAAAAAAATATAAGCAATTTCTGGTGTAAAATACGTGTTGGTGTATAGATCTGCCCCTAAAACTGTAGATAGTTTCGGTACGGATGATTAGTCATTTGTTCCAAAAAATATATAAGCAATTTCTGGTGTAAAATACGTGTTGGTGTATAGATTTGCCCCTAATTTCTAAATGAGATGACTGGTTATCATAAGTGGTTGGTCCAAATAACATAGAGCTTACATTGCATTAATTATGCTTACATCGCATTAATTAACTACGACTGACAATCAGCAGATAAACAAATCCTAGAGCAACTATACAGACATAAAATCCTGCAGCTATCAGATTAGCCTGCTTCTTCAGATCATTCATCTGCCTTAAGTGCTTGTTCAACTTCTTCAGTTCGCCTCTCACTTCCGCAAGCCCCATCGGAGGAGCAACCATGTCAGACCCCATCGGCGGAGCAATGATGCCCATCGACGGAGCAGAGGGCGCAATCTCCACATCAGATGGCAGAGGAAGGTCGCTGGGCGCGCGCCACCTTCCATCCCGTCTAAGCTGCGTAACGTATTCATCCAACCACTCAAAATGGTTGCATGGTGTAACATCCCAAAATTATTAATCAGTATTATTAATTCAAAAAAATGAGAGCCAGCAAAAACTTTTGTTGATTATTATGTGTTGATTGTACCTTGTCACTTGTGGTAATTGTTTCTTGTTAATTGTGTTGCTTGTTTTGCTTGCATTTAAAATTTTGAAATACAAAAACAAAAGTTGAAACAAGAAAAATGAAAGTGACAAGTGTGTCATCCAAATTGTCTAAGTGAGAAACTCAAATTGTTTCAACTAATATTCAATGGAGTGGTAATGTAAACACTCCCATTTTATTCTTACTACTTTTCCCTCTCAAATAATATTTTGAACTAGTTTTAAAATTCTAAAGTAAAATCAATTAAAATAAACCAAAATACCATAATTAAAACCCTATGAACAAAAATGATTCAAAACATTTTATTTTGAAGTGCCAAATTTTGTGGAGCTTCTACATGTTATGGGGAAGTCTCACAAATATTTGCAAATTTTTCTAAATAGTATAAGTGCCCCAAATAAATTCCTAAAATGCTACTGGTTTGAAAAAGAAATAAAAGAAAAGCAGAAAAGAGGAGGCAGGGGGTTTTCTGCAAAAACATCATCCCCTACCTCTCTCCTAGCTCACTGTCGCCGCCGCCGTGTCGCCATGGTTGTCGACGCCGCGCCCAGGCCCCCCCAGCTCGCACCGCACCTCTGCAGCCTCTGCTCAGCAGAGGAGAGCACTCGAGCGCTCTCTCTCGCCCCAACGCTGCCCTGTCCCTCTTTGCTCCGCCGAGGAGAGCTCGACGCCGCCGGCCAAATTTGGCCCCCCCTCTGCTCCCCGACACGCACCACTCTATCCCAGCCCTCCTAGACCACGCCCGGACCCCGGAAGACATCACGGCGACACGTACCTCGCACCACCGCCGTGGAATCGAGCAGAGGATCCTCTCCCGTGCGCCATGGAAGCCGTCCGTACTCCGCGACCACCGTGGACTGGCCTCCGCCCTATAAAACCACCCCTACCCTCTCTGGAAGCACCACACCACCCCACACTCTCCCTCTCCACTCTCAGTTCGCCCGTGCACCGCCAGGAGGGCGTGCACGCTGCCGCTGCTGCCGCCGTCGAGGTCGACCATGGCCGCGACGCCACACCCTCTCCTTCTCTCCCCTCTGGCCCGTACTCTCTTCCTCCTGGACACCGCACTCACCCGCCCTTGTTTCCCTTTGATTTGTGCCCAGACGCGACCGCAGGAGCTCGCCGGAGTCCGTTGCCGTGGCTGTGGAGGTCCGACGCGTCGCCGTCACCGCTACACGCCGCCCCAGCAAGTACAACTCGCACCACGAGCTTCCTCGAGCCTCCGCGACCCTTCTACATCATCTCCGCGTCTTCCCAAGCCCCCTAGGTGAGGAACCATCCACCACCGTGCCGCCGGCGGGGCGGCGCCACCGAAATAAGGTCGCCGCCGATGCCTTTAAACCTAGACCGTTGGATCTAGATCCAACGGTGATTTACCTCTTCGTTTAGATGTTAGGCTGACGGGCTGACCCCACCCATCAGCATTTTAATCATTTTCCCGCGTGCACTGAGTCACTAACAGAAGGGCCCCACCTGTCATAAATTTGAACATTATCCAGAACAATTAGGTTTTCTAATTTAGATTTCTTTGTGAAATCAGTACTGGATCCAACTTTAAAAATCCATAACTTGAGATTTACAAGTCTAAATAAATCAAATCTAAATGTTCTAGAAATCTTATGAAATTGTTTAACCAACCCAAGTGGTCTCATTTCATTTAGATAGGTAATAAAAATGTATTATTAAAAATACTACAGAAAGTTTAAAATATAAACTTGTTTGTTTCTGATACTCTGTTAGGCCAAATAATTCCAAACCAATTTTGTTAGCTTAGTACTGTGATGTGTTAGCTTCTCTAATTTTGGTCGAATTATTTGTGCAGTGATAATTGTTTAGTATAAAGTTGAAGTTTGAACACCCTTCTGAACTAAAACATTTATAGATGTTTAATACTTAACCCAAATGAATTAGGACCAATTTTGTTAGGTCACATTTAGTTAAGGTTAGTTACCCCTAAAAGGATTTAATTTTTGAATGAAATTAACTTGAGTTGTAGCAAAAACTTGATTAGTAACTCACTGGATTAAAACAATTGTGTAGTGAGTTTGGTAACTCCAATTAACCTAAACTAAATTGGGTTGTCTTCTACACATCAATAGCTTTCTATAGAAATTTAGTTTGTATTTTTGTGACCAACAGAACTCAAGTTGTGCAATTAAACATGTTACACAAGTTTCTGCCATAATTTTAGACATAAACAAATAATGTTTAATTCAATTAAACTAGCGGGGTGGCCCGCGCATTTGCGCGGCTAGACTATTTATTGATGTTGTATTTGCTGTCATATTTTTGAAATTAAGCTAATGTTATCTATCGTCTCTATATAACTTAATATTTTGGTTACCTTGAATTTTCTAGCTATTAGATATTTCCGTACAATTTTTTTGTTCCTCCAAATTCGTTTGTTTGTTTCCACGTTCCTCTAGCTTTCTAGCATTTAGCTTTTAAAAAAGCTTTCTAGCATTAGGTCGGAATGTGTCGGGATATTCTATTAGAAACTCTCCTCTACTTGACTCGTCAGTTTTTATCTAAAGATGTGTACCGTATTTTCTGTTTGATAATAAGTTACAGTGATCCGAAGTTTAGAGTAGATTTTCTCTTGTATATCACATATTTGGGTAGTTCTTTTCATGTATTAGGCATCTTCGCTCACTACCTCCCTCACTGAGTCTCGTAAACCTATCTAGGTTTTTCTTACTTCACAATGGGAGAATATGCTGGTGAATAGCCGTCGCAGCTCTATTCCAGAAGTATAAAAAATCACGTAATTTTGCACTCGCATATTCTTGCTACGATTGGTCAAAATAGAATACTTTAATTTTGAAATGACAAAGTACACTTCGTGAAATATTGGTCCCATAACACTTTGACACGCCACATGTTGTTAAGATATAAGAATTATGGAATGCTAAGTTATGTCAAATAATGAACTTCTCCTGGTTATTCTATTGAGAAATGTCTCAACATTTGCCCACCGTACGCTGATACTTTCTGGTGTTTGCATGACAGATCAGTACCAATAAACATTTAACCGAACAACTGAAATACTATTTTTTGAGAAATAAAAAAACTGCTATAAGAGCTACCTGAAATTCTCCCGAAAGAGTATACTAAAATCCTATCTTATTATCATGCATTTCACAAACAATTATCCAAAAGGGCATGAACCTGCAAAAAAGAAGAATAGATAAAATATCTAAAAGAAAGGCTGCAATGTCGTACATGAACCTAGGCTCTAAGCTGTAGTAGATGGTAAAGAGAAACAACGGAAACTTTGTAAGCTCTCTCATAGAAAGGATCAGTTGTAGTTTCCATATGGAAATTTAGGGCCTTTTTATCGGCCTATGCTGATGTGCTTATTGTAGCATATACCAAGTAAAAATATCATTAGGAAATTTAGTGATATCAGCAGCAGGTGATTTGAAATAACATCGATTCAATTGATACTCACCTAATTTACGGGAACATTCACACCAATTTTATTGCCCGGAACAAAACAATGGAGAAATATGGAGAACCAAATAGAGTTCTTCTTCACCCCTGCAACAAAAGAAAGAAACAAATCATTGAAAATCTTCTCACAAATCGGGGCACCATATATCGTCGGATTGAAATTAGTAAAGCTTATTACCTCAGAATCAGTCCTTTCATCATGCATGCAACAACGGGACAACTAATTCTGAGCTCGTGCAAGTACAAAATAGGGCTGATGGTTAACAAAGATGCCTCCGAACTATTGGTTTATAGGGCTCAAAGTTTCAGTCCAATTCGGCTGGTCGATTCGACTGACGTATGTGTGTGTTGTAGCCACGCCGATCTTAATTTCCACCATGATCATCGTTGGCTTTGACATAGACTGAGGGGTTTGATTTTTTGCCACTTTGTCTGCGTGATATCGTCACAGGCCTTGTCGTCGCCGAGTAGAATTTACCAGAGATTGTATGGATAACCGCATCATCGGCCTTTGAGTGTCGTCGATTATCTGATATAAGGCATTATGTCCCTGAAACAAAATATAAACATGGATAATACAATTGATTGACCTATAAAATCAAAATATATAGTATTTTTCAATTTTGGTGTATATAGTATTTTTAAAATAAACAAATATATCGTAGAAGGTTCATCCATTTATTGATTATCTCACTATATAAAGGTAAATCTGAAAATAACTTTAGAATACAAACCTGACTGTCTAGTTAATAGTTTGAACTATTGCATGGTAAAACATCACTGCTCTAGATACATTAACAATGGGTTATCATCAAGTAAATTCATCTCAAATATCTGAACTTGCTTCGTTGTTGTTCCAAGCATGGCCCTTCCTTTTCACGGCGATGGACTAATCATAGTGATCACATACCTGAAACAAATAGCACATATGTGTATTAGCTTACTAATAAATATATGGGTGCTTCTTTTGCTAGAAAACTTGCAAGTGTCCAGCTGAAAACTGACGATCGAGATGCCCAGGCAGGCAAAAACCCAAAGTGTGTGCATCCAGCATGGCCCTTTTCATACGATGCATCCAGGCTAATCCTTAATCATGTGTGCAGAACGTGCACATCAAGCACTCAAGGCAATACCTGTATCCATCAGCCATCGCACCATACTCCGCATGTGTGTGACTCCTGGCCGCCGGCGGACTTCTTAGTCCTGGCCAGGATGCGTCTAGCTTGCATGGATCATGCGTCAGTTCTCACACCATCAATCTGCAAGTTTGCAACTTCCGGCCGCCGGCGGAGGCCGTTGGACTTCTTTCCCGTCAGCTCTCGCACGATCCATCTACATGTGCTTGACTCCCGATTGCTTTTTTTCGTCTTAAAAACTCCCGGCTGCACTTCTATCCATGCTCTCGCACAATAATGCGCATCCGATGCATTCGATGGAATCGTGGTACTTCTGCTGCCTGGAGTCGCCATCGACCCTAAATGCTACTTGGCCTGTCAATGCCGTCGTTTATCGCCAGATCGATATCGCCATGGCCGACCCACTATGGCAAGATTGATATCGCCATGGCCGGCTTGCATAGACTCGCCAAAGTAAATTCAGAGAAGCTGATATCGTCCTCTCGCCAAAGTCTGAAAGATGAACAGAAGAGCAATGGAGGAGACTGATTTTGCTTGAACACGTGCATCCATTCAATTCAAAATCTACCGTGCATATGCTTATGTTGCAGGCTCAACGGCTTGTCGGCAAGATCGGAAGGCACACTGACCGGCCGCAAAACTTGTTCTACCAAACCCCTCTCCGTGCTCATGCATATGATCATAATCTGTGCGCGACGGAGCTACTTCTTTGCTTGTGATGGCTGCTGGCGTCAAAGGATCAACACTGCTTCATGGGATACACGTACGACGATCTCTCTCTATCGAAAACCTGGTAAAGACCTGTATGTACGCGAATCATCAACGTAACTCTCCTGCCTGAACTCCGCCCTCTTGAAGGATCAATCAGCCTCCCTGTGCGTGAGGGACGCCTTCTGTGAGCACGGTCGCACGTCTAGAACCCTGACGCTATAGTCATCATGACCGGCAAGGCGGCAACATCGATCGATCTGATCGTCATCATGTCCGACAGCAGATGCCGCAAGTTGGAATCCACGAACCCACTCGAATTTGGCATGACGGCGGGTTCGACCTGGATACTGTGCATAGCCAGCGAACACATGTGCCGCACCGCCGGGCGCCGGTGAGAATCGCCGTGTTTCCGTGGTCTTCTAATCTCTTCGATGATTGCTTAACATTCTTTCCCTGTCGTAGTTCTAATCGATTTCGGCTGCTCTTTCTCTTTCTAAATATGGACTATGCAATCTCGTACGTTTCGTATGAGAAACGAATTTCCATATGTGTGCGTTCCTAATCTCCTGGCGCTGTACGGTTGCGTAACCTTTCTCATAAAATCTGAACCATTGCTTGTGCATGCTAAATCTAGACCGTTGGTTATCCTGTGTTTTAAGTATATAATAGATAGATTGAAACCAATTTGTATTGTTTGTTATGTGCAGTAGCTATTTGTGATGTTTAGGATTGAAATGTTGTGATGTTGCTTGAGTAGTTTAGTGATTGTTCGTATTTGTTTGTTTATTAATTAGACGAGAACGCTATCGAATTTATCGAGGAAGGAGAGTTTGTTGAATCTGAATATCAAGACCAAGTCCACTTTGCCGAGCAAGCCAAGCTACTCTCTGAGCTTGCACCCCAAATATATGCATCTACTTTAATAACATGTTTTACTCTTAAGACAAAGATTTATAAAACCCTTTTCAAAAGTATATGAAAATTATTTTGCCACCCTATGTAGAAATATAAGATAGTTATATCAAATTATAGGATGGAAAAATAAATATTGTTTATTCAAAACTCTTTTGAAATTACTTGTGTGATTATGAATGCCGAGCTGTCGGTGTTGGAATGGAGAAGTGGAAATGGAGATGTTTATTAAAAAAATGCACAGTGTGTCCTTGTACTTACGTCAATCAGCCAATACCCTGTGCGACCACATTTACCCACATATGGGAAAAGGGCTTAGTCATATAATTTGCTCATATTAGTATGGGAGACCTCATCGACGGAGACGACTCCGTTATGCATGGAGGGATGGTCTGAGGACCTACCTGACCCGGGTCCTCGCTCAAACTCTATGAAAGATAAGTAGGAGGATTAAGGTCCTCCATAAATCGCCGGGCAAAACTATGAGTCCTCACACTTAGATTCCGACGGGCTGGGTTAAGTGTGGTGGAAGTGTCATATGGGTAGGGTCCTATACTAGCATGAGCAAAGGACAGGCTATGGTCGGCGGCTTACTTCGCATACACCTTGTATGGCGAGACGTGGCAGACACGATGAGTTGCCGGATGGATGTGGGAAAAGCGTGCTAACTCTGCAGAGTGTAAAACTATTCGAATAGCCGAGTCCTCGTATATGGACAGTTGGAAGGTCCTACTTTGACCATGTGCAAGTTTTTGAAAGACTTTGAGTTTTAAAAAGAAAAATGAAGTGGAGAATGTTCCATACACCTATACCAACGGATTGGTATGAGGTTGTTGGAGGAAGTGGACCATGACGGGCTATGGTCGGAAAAAGGAGGAGTTTGGAGAAAAAAAGATAAAATGGTGATTTCTTTAAAGATAGTTATAAAACTCTTCTTACCTTTTTCAATAAAGATATAGAGATGTTTTAAATAAATAAAAGTTGAAAATAAAATAAAACTAGTGCATACTCATGTTGGGGTAGTTTGCGAGTACATTCAAATGTACTCATATTGGTTTCGTCCCTGGCTATTGTCCTAGCCAGACTACGAGGAGGAGCACTACGCCGAGGAGGAGTATGGCGACTTCTACGCGAACTAAGGATCTCCATAAGTCAGCTGCCTGTCGGGTCGTCTTCGTTAGGATTTGATGTCTACTACGCCGTAGCTTCCGCTGATATTTTGGTTTGGCCCATGAAGGCACCTATGTAAGACTTGGTCTAAATGACCATTTATGTAAGACTTTTAATTCGGTATTGTAATGGATGTAAACTTTGGTATCCAATTCGGATTATGTGCAACGACAGACTGATCACGGGATCGTTGTGTTAAGCATAATCGGGTATTTCGGACAGCTAGTCCGGGGTCCCCACAGACTTGGTATCAGAGCCATCCTGACTTTAGGAAACCTTAGTTAGCATGGTCGTTAGACAAATGTTACAAAAATATTAATTTCTAAAAGAAAGGAGTGAAGTATTTTCGAAAACTGCTTATCTCCAATCCTCTTACTTATGCAAAATTTTACTCTCATTAAATATTACATTTTCCCTTGTATCCTTAAAATTTTGCACACTTCTCATTAAGCTTAAAATTCGACTCACTTGTTGTCTACTACATTTAAAATTTTGATACACTTGTCAGCTCACTAACTTAAAATTTTGCTTAAAATTTGTAGAT
Source organism: Poa pratensis (assembly GCA_947311845.1). Lineage (NCBI taxonomy): Eukaryota > Viridiplantae > Streptophyta > Magnoliopsida > Poales > Poaceae > Poa > Poa pratensis. The sequence continues at coordinate 56,723,565 of CAMZMU010000035.1, forward strand.
GGCACTCCATTGGACCGAGTTCGTTCAGCTTGAGAAGGACAGCAAGCTGACGTTCGAGAATGACTTGTTCGAGTTGAGCAAGCTGTTAGGTCGCCCCGCTCCAGAGTTCAAGGGAGCTCAGGTTGACGTTCACGGAGTCGGGAGACTGAGTTGGCTCATCGAGTCGTCAGTTCGCAGGAACATCAAGTCTCCCAGTTCCAGGACGATCATCTTCACCACCAAGGCTTCTACCTGGGTTGACGGTCTCTGTACTGCCACACAGAGGTTGCTGCCCGACTTTGTGAGGAGCACAAGGCAGTTGGCGAACTCACGTTTCCGGTTCTACGGGAGGCGCAACAGCGACGGACACCCTACTCCTACCCTTTGCCACCCGATGTTTGGGAGCTACATCATGGACATGGAGCTCTTACTTCAGTACACCCAGGATGATCTGATGCGCACTAGAGTTCAGCTTCACTTTGATCGCATCTCGCTTGTTGAGATTCGCGAGAACGAGGAGAAGCTGCTGGAGGAGAAGGTCGCTCTTCTCAGGAAGAGGGCCCAGCTGAGGAGGACCATCGCCCAGCTCCGCAAGAGGGTGGCGGAGCAGGACGAGCTGATTGAGGATCTAGAGCACCATACCGACGAGATGGAGGAGGAGGGCGAGGATCTCCGCAAGGAGAACAACGCTTTCCTCAGTGACGATGATGACTTCCTGGAGGAGATGGATTATGATCAGGAGGATGACGAGGAGGAGTTAGTTGACGAGGAGGAGGAGCCACTCGAGGCAGTACTCGAGGACGAGGAGGAGGACCCCGAGGAGCCACCTTACCAGTCAGACGCTGACGTCGCAGCCGAGCCTGAGGTTCCACCTCAGTAGGCGAGTGACTTGAGTACTACCGCAGGATTAGGTTGACCCCCTATCGCTAGTCGAGTCGAAGTAGTGGTTCTTTTGGAAACCAGATGTTATGAATCTTAGAGTAGGGTGATGTTGTAAGCTTGATGTTGTAAGCTTGATGTTGTTGTGAACTCCTTGATGTGATGTTGGTGTTATATAAGTATGTTTGTCTTGTTTGATCTGTGTGAAATATTTTCTATAAGCAGTAATTAATCAACCACTTCGCGAAATCGCCTTTCCCTTAGTTGAACCTTTTTGCCTTGCCTCTTATACCCGGTGTGCTTCAGGATGCCGCCCCGTCATGCGGATGGAGTGCCACCACCACCGGACCCAACCCCCGCCCAGCTTCTCGCGATTATCATGGAGGAACGCCAAGCTGCCCGGGAGGAGCGTCAAGCTAATCTTGCTGCCCTACAGCAACTCGCAGCCGCTTATAACAACCACCACAACAATAACAACAACAACAATGATGGCAATGGCAATGGCGACGGAAACCAGTGATCCACCTTAGGCGATTTCCAGAAGACCAACCCACCTACCTATTCCAAGGGACTTCACCCCCTAGAAGCCGATGATTGGCTTCGCACCATCGACAACAATCTGGAAGTTGCTGCTGTAGGAGAAAATGAGAAAGTGCTGTATGCAACCAACTATCTCGCTGGACCTGCACGAGCTTGGTGGGAAACTACCAAGGCTCTCCAGCAAGCTGGTCATGTTATCAACTGGGCTGAGTTCCAGGAGAAGTTCCGCAAGAAGCACATTCCCGGCGGACTCATTGATAGGAAGAAGGATGAATTCCGCAAGCTGATGCAGGGAAGTAGAGATGTGGTCGGTTATCTAGATGAGTTTACCGACTTATCTCGGTATGCTCCTGATGACACCGACACTGAGAAGAAGATGGAGCGTTTCATGAGTGGACTTCATGATGAACTGCAGTGTGCTCTGGTTATCCATGACTTCTATGATCTGGAGTCACTTGTGGACAAAGCCATCCAGCTGGAGACCAAGCGCAAGTCTATGTTTGAAGGTCGCAAGAGGAGGATGAATGCTCAGGAAGGTTCGAGCAGTCAGAAGCCTCGTATTTTTCAGCAAAACCCCAAGCCTGCCTATCGACCACCACAAGCTCCACGCCCCAATTTCCCTACCCGCCCAAACAACTTCAACCACCCTAATGACAATACCCGTCCCGGAGGAAACTTCAACAACTTCACCCGCAATGCCAATGTTGTCTGCTTTGAATGCGGCAACAAGGGTCACTACTCCAGAGAATGCCCCAATCCCAAGAGGAATGTTCAGCGCCCCAATGCCCCGGCACCGTACAATGGTCAAGGCCGCAATGGAAATGGCAAGAATGCCGCACCCCGCGGAAATGTTGCTGTTGCCAAGGGTCGTCTGCACCACATCAATGCTGAAGAAGCCCAGGATGCACCAGATGTTGTGCTGGGTACGTTCCTTGTCAACTCAGTACCTGCAACTGTTCTGTTTGATTCTGGTGCTACCCATTCCTTTGTTACCCAAGAATTTGTTGATAAGGGAGGATTAGTCGAGAGCCTCTTACCCAAACCCATGGTCATCCAAATTCCAGAATCCACTGTAGAGACCAAGATGTTTTGCTCCAATGTACCCCTTGAGATCAAAGGAGAAAAGTTTCCACTTAACTTAATCGTTCTGGGAACCCAAGGCATAGATGTTATACTCGGTATGAATTGGCTAGCCAAGTACCATGGTCGAATTGACTGTGCCAGAAGAGCTGTATCTATCACCACCGACAAAGAAGTAGAAGTGGAGTATGTGTCTAAAACCAATCATTCTCACCCAGGCTGCCATGAGGGCATAGCTCGACCCGCCCTAGATGAGATCCGTGTTGTTCACCTATTCCGAAATGTTTTCCCTGAAGAATTGCCTGGTATGCCGCCAGACCGGGAAATTGAGTTCATAATTGAGCTTATCCCAGGAACATCCCCTATATCCCAAAGACCTTATCGGATGAATCCGGAAGAATTGGTTGAGTTGAAGAAGCAGTTGGCTGATATGAATCCGGAAGAACAAGTACCCTCTTCCCAAGATCGAGGATCTGTTCGATCAGATGAACGGAGACCGAGTCTTTTCCAAGACCGATCTTTGGACACGTTATCATCAGTTGAAGATCCAAGAGACAGACATTCCCAAGACCGCCTTCACCACTCGTTACGGCTTGTTTGAATACACCGTGATGTCCTTTGGTCTGACCAATGCCCCAGCCTATTTCATGAATCTCATGAACAATGTTTTCATGGAGTACCTCAACAAGTTCGTGGTAGTTTTCCTCGATGACATCCTTATTTACTCCCAGACCGAACAAGAGCATGCTGAACACCTGCGCCTAGTTTTGGAGACTCTTCGCAACCACCAGCTGTATGCCAAACTTAGCAAGTGTGAGTTTTGGCTTAGTGAAGTAGCCTTTCTTGGTCATGTCATATCTGCCGGAGGAATTTCTGTTGACCCCGAGAAGATTCAAGCCATTTTAGACTGGAAGGCCCCCATCAGTGTGACTGAAATCTGAAGCTTTCTCGGACTAGCGGGTTATTACCGCAAGTTTGTTGAAGGATTCTCCAGTATAGCCAAACCCATGACCCAACTGTTGAAGAAAGGCAAGAAATTTGAATGGACTCAGAAGTGTGAAGATAGCTTCCAAGAGTTGAAGAAGAGACTGACTTCAGCCCCAGTATTGATTATGCCAGACGTCACCAAGAGTTTCGACGTGTATTGCAATGCATCACGCCTCGGACTTGGTTGCGTTCTGATGCAAGAAGGCAAGGTTGTGTCGTATCTGTCCCAACAGTTGCGACTGCATGAAGAGAATTATCCAACCCATGACCTGGAGATAGCTGCTGTAGTTCTTGCTCTCAAAGCATGGCGTCCTTATCTTGCGGGACATCGTTGCGAGGTCTATACGGACCATAAGAGCTTTAAGTATATATTCACCCAAAAAGAATTGAACCTGAGGCAGAGGAGATGGATGGAGTTAGTAAGTGACTATGATATTGGAATTCACTATCACCCCGGGAAGGCTAATGTAGTTGCCGATGCCCTTAGTCGCAAACCTTGCACCCTGAATGCCTTGATCCAAGCCGAACAGCCTGCCTTATTTAAAGAGTTCGAAGATTTCAGACTAAAGCTTGTTAGCCAAGGGTATCTCGCCAATTTAGAGTTAGCCCCAACCCTGATGGATCAAATCAAAGAAGCCCAAAAAGGTCATGAAAGCATTGAAGGAATTAAGAAGAAGATTTCTCTCGGCAAAGCACCCGGTTTTACCGAAGATGCTGAAGGAGTGCTGAGATTCAATGGCCGTATCTGTGTGCCCAATGTCACGGAACTTAAGGAGTTAATCCTGAAGGAAGCTCACGAGACCCCTTATTCAATCCACCCCGGCGGAACCAAGATGTACCAAGACCTTCGAGAAAGATTTTGGTGGCATGGAATGAAGCGAGAGATTGGTTCTTTCGTAGCCAAGTGTGATATCTGTCAGCGAGTCAAGGCTGAACATCAGCGACCCGCTAGATTGCTTCAACCTTTGAAGATTCCCGAGTGGAAGTGGGATGAGATTGGAATGGATTTTATTACCGAACTTCCAAGATCTAACCGAGGCCATGACTCAATCTGGGTCATCGTTGATCGACTGACCAAGGTTGCCCATTTCATTCCTGTCAATACCACTTATCGGGGAAATCAGTTAGCAGACTTGTATATTTCGAGAATAGTAAGCCTGCATGGTGTGCCTAAGAAGATTGTATCTGATAGAAGCACGCAATTCACCTCAAGATTCTGGAAATCCCTTCACGAAGCCCTCGGAACCAAGTTAGCGTTTAGCACAGCTTATCATCCCCAGACCGATGGCCAAACTGAGCGAGTGAACCAGATATTGGAGGACATGCTTCACGCATGTGTTCTGTCCTATGGTTCCAAGTGGGAAGATTGTCTTCCGTTTGCAGAGTTCTCATACGACAACAGTTATCAGTCCAATCTGCAAATGGCCCCTTTTGAAGCCCTTTACGGCAAGAAGTGTCGTACGCCCCTGAATTGGTCCGATACTGGAGAAGGCAAATTGTTTGGACCAGATACCCTCCGTGAAGCTGAAGAGCAAGTTCAGCTTATTAGAGAACGCCTCAAAACTGCCCAATCCCGTCAGAAGAGTTACGCTGACACCAAGCGCCGTGACCTCACCTTCAACGTCGGTGATTATGTTTATCTCCGAGTGACACCCCTTAAAGGAATGCATCGTTTCCATGTCAAAGGAAAATTAGCGCCAAGGTATATTGGACCCTTCAAGATCATTGCTCGTCGAGGAGAAGTATCCTATCAGCTGGAGTTGCCCCAAGAGTTAGGAGATTATCATGATGTCTTCCACATTTCCTTGCTCCGGAAGTGTCTCGAAGTTCCTGGCCAGCCTGATGTTTTCAAAAACATCGACCACCTCTCCATCGACCTAAACCAAGACCTGACTTATCGTGAGAGACCCCTCAAGATTCTCGAAGAAGATGTTCGTATTACCCGAAGACGCGCGATCAAGTTCTAACAAGTCCAGTGGACTAAACACTCTAAAGAAGAAGCAACTTGAGAACGCGAAGATTATCTTAGAAGCGAATTCTCAAACCTCTTTAGTACCTAAGCCTAGCAAATCTCGGGACGAGATTTATTTTAAGGGGGGAAGGATTGTAACATCCCAAAATTATTAATCAGTATTATTAATTCAAAAAAAGGAGAGCCAACAAAAACTTTTGTTGATTATTATGTGTTGATTGTACCTTGTCACTTGTGGTAATTGTTTCTTGTTAATTGTGTTGCTTGTTTTGCTTGCATTTAAAATTTTGAAATACAAAAACAAAAGTTGAAACAAGAAAAATGAAAGTGACAAGTGTGTCACCCAAATTGTCTAAGTGAGAAACTCAAATTGTTTCAAATAAAATTCAGTGGAGTGGTAATGTAAACACTCCCATTTTATTCTTACTACTTTTCCCTCTCAAATAATATTTTGAACTAGTTTTAAAATTCTAAAGTAAAATCAATTAAAATAAACCAAAATACCATAATTAAAACCCTATGAATAAAAATAATTCAAAACATTTTATTTTGAAGTGCCAAATTTTGTGGAGCTTCTACATGTTATGGGGAAGTCTCACAAATATTTGCAAATTTTTCTAAATAGTATAAGTGCCCCAAATAAATTCCTAAAATGCTACTGGTTTGAAAAAGAAATAAATGAAAAGCAGAAAAGAGGAGGCAGGGGGTTTTCTGCAAAAACGTCATCCCCTACCTCTCTCCTAACTCACTGTCGCCGCCGCCTTGTCACCATGGCTGTCGACGCCGCGCCCGGGCCCTCCAGCTCGCACCGCACCTCTGCAGCCTCTGCTCCGCAGAGGAGAGCACTCGAGCGCTCTCTCTCGCCCCAACGCTGCCCTGTCCCTCTTTGCTCCGCCGAGGAGAGCTCGATGGCGCCAGCCAAATTCGGCCCCCCTCTGCTCCCTGACATGCACCACTCTATCCCAGCCCTCCTAGACCACGCCCGGACCCCGGAAGACATCACGGCGATACGTACCGCGCACCACCGTGGCGGAATCGAGCAGAGGATCCTCTCCCGTGCGCCATGGACACCGTCCGTGCTCCGCGACCACCGTGGACCGGCCTCTGCCCTATAAAACCACCCCTACCCTCTCTGGAAGCACCACACCACCCCACACTCTCCCTCTCCACTCTCAGTTCACCCGTGCACCGCAGGAGGGCGTGCACGCTACTGCTGCTGCCGCCGTCGAGGTCGACCATGGCCGCGACGCCACACCCTCTGCTTCTCTCCCCTCTGGCCCGTACTCTCTTCCTCCTGGACACCGCACTCACCCGCCCTTGTTTCCCTTTGATTTGTGCCCAGACGCGACCGCATGAACTCGCCGGAGTCCGTTGCCGTGGCCGTGGAAGTCCGACGCGTCGCCGTCGCCGCTACTGTAGCGTACCTGCACTTAGAAATTGGCAAGGTACCTGTGTATAGTGCAAACCCCTGGATCGTTTCATTTGCACACACAGTTTAAGATGTAGTATCACAACAAAGTATCATTATTACATCGAATGATCCAGACTTGGTAAAATATTCATTACAACTTGCATAGCATATAGCTAGCTTGAAAGAGTAAAGCAGCGGAAATAATAATCTTCATGGAGTCCTCATCCTTTGCATGTGCCACAGGCGAAAACATGTTGGTTGCAGACTCGAAACCCAAACGTAACCTTACTCATCGTCAGAAATTTCTGCAACAAATAAAATTTTGCAACAGAGTGGGTCAGAACCATTAAAAAAAATGGATCTGGCAAGTGACACTATGTGGACACTTAATGGAATAACTCTAATAGCCTATATGCATATTTGGCTGGTGGAGTTTCAAGGCTGTTTTGCATAAAAGCCAATTTTGCCTAACACTTTGCAAAACATTTTCTTCAAAAGTTGGAGACGATATGGTATAAGACCATAGTCTCATCTACCCTTGTTCACCATCAAGTTTTACTTTCGAAATTGGAATGATGAAGCCTCCGTTGAATCCTTGATCAGCTGCTCAAATTGTCCGTAACCGGGGACACGGCTAAGTACTTAGTTTTTTAACTCTGCAGAGGTTGTGCACTTTCACCATTAGACCCAACAAACCCAAACTATCCTCAAGCACTCAAATTGTGCTAAGGAAAAGGAGAGAGTTGAGACGAGACTTTTCAGAAGCATTTTCCCATCCCATACCGACTTGACGCGCTCCCATTCTAACCATTCTACCACCACCTGTCAAGTCGGGACGAGTCCACGCAACTTAATCCATCTAGCCAGAGCCCATATGACTAATGGCTGCACGGTAAGCAACTTCACTTAGAGAAAACATTGGCCCCTTGATACCCTGGGTGGCAACCACAAGTGACCATCCCTTAGAGGTCACCCCTAAGAGATGACACTCAACCTTTCCATCATCTTTTCATAACCAAGTCCACCCAGGTGATAAATTACTTAGTAGAAATAAGCTTTAAAGAAAACCACATTTGCATAGCATCAAATATTCTACTAAGTTATCAAAGGGTTCTAGACACAACTAGTGTAAAGGTATGGTGGGTTTAGCATATAGCTATACTTCTATCCAACACATGCATATAAGAAATACACTAAGTAATGCATATAAAATACTTAGGAAAACTTCATGGGGGTGTGCCACTTGCCTTGGCAAACAGAAGTGTAGTAGTAGCAGTTGCAACCACTTTCGTCTCTCTCCGGAATTTCTAACAAGTCAAACAAACCACAAATAAACATACAATCATAAATGCAACACTTAGAAAAATATGATATGCATGAGATGCAGGATGACACCGTAATTTATGATATGAAAGACATGCAAAACAAAATAAGGGAAAGACATAAATAACAATATCCCATTTAGCTAAGGCAAGGTCCAGGTTGAGCCTAAAGTAAACTTGATAAAAATAACTTGAAAAATTGTAAGGTTAGTTTAAGTCTTCACACGCTTGATCTTCAAAACATCCTCAACTCCTTTGTAGTTTCATTGATCTTCAATGGTCTTCAATTAGTACTCTAGGATCTTAGTCTTAAACACCAAGGACTTGGTCTATGTCCAAAGTGAGGTAAGAACAGAAAGGAAGAAGATAGTAGTTAGTCTTCCAAGAATATCCTCCTTGCTTTTTCCTTGATGTGATATCTTCATTGCAATTTGTAGACTTGATGGTTCTGAAGACTTAATTGTTGGCAGCATCAGGATTGGTCTTGAATATAACTTAGTCACCATGAAGTCTAGGAGAAGAAAGAAGGAAAAGAGAGAAAGAGAAGGGAGACTTAGAAAATGTAGCTGGTTGGTCTTCATGAATTTCCTCTTAATTTCTTCTAAGTACTTTCTTCTTGGAGATGCTTCTGGAGTCTTGTTTTCTTGCTAAGTCCTACTTTGTTTCTTCATTGTTTCCACTAATTTCTAACTTAGTGGTTTTGACTAGAGAGTTCAAAAGAGCTAACATGCATCCTCAAAATTTCTAAGGAGGAAGTCATGTGAAATTATAAAATAATACTTAGGACTTAATTATGCATGCCATGCTTATGTAAAAGCTCTAAGGAAATGCAAGCAAACAAGATGTTCCAAAAATAACTAAGGACCAAAGAGGTCAAACAATAAGTCAAAATAATTTCTAAGTAAAAGTTCATAAAATAAGGTGTTGGTATTTTTCTAAGGAAAAATACTTTTTAAAACCATAGTTGATAAACGTTCTAAAGACAAACACTTGTCAAAAATAACACTTAGGAAAATATTCTAAAACCACTAAGTTTTCAAGATGCTAAATTTTTCTAAGGAAAAGATTTAACACTTTTAAGATGTTGAAATTTTCTAAGGGAAATAGGGTTGTCAAAATAATTATCAAATATTTTCTAAGGAAATTTTCCAAGGAAAAGTGTTGTCAAAATTTTATTACTCAAAATTTTCTAAGGAAGAAATAACACTTTTGTGGGAGAGGTGAAATATTTCTAAGTTATTTTGCATCTAACATGATCATCATGACTTAGCTAAAATTTCTATTCGAAATTAATGTGGAAAACAATTTTAATATAATTTACTTATTAAAATAACACCTAAAAAGCAATAAAAACAATTTACATGCAAAAACACATAAAAAACACTTCTACAAAAATACAGAGCAATGCTACGGCCATTATTTATACAAACAAAAATATAGCAAAATATTTTGCTCAATTATCAATTTTTATAATTAAATTATAGCCAAAATATCAATTAAACCATTTTTAAAATTTATCTAAATTAATTTCGTCGAAACCTCAAATTAAGCATACAGAAAGTTTCTACACATTATTAGCTTTCCAAAAATATAAATTTCATAAATTTTGGCTAAAGGAATAAAAATTAATAATGAATCAAAAATCCAGGGACTAATCTGTGACGCGCAGGGCTAGAACGTAAAGAAAACTGAAAAGATCTTCGCGATGAAGTCCTTCGTCGACGTGGCATCTTCTGGTTGGTGCGGAGCTGCTGACTGTGCTGCTGACGCTGCTGCTGACTGGGCTGTCGACGTGGCGCGCCCTGATTCGCCGGTACCTGTTTGCGTAAGGATCTAATCTGGATCGTTAGATCTGGATCCAATGGATCAGATCCAACTGACCATAGATGGGCGGCGCTAGGTCGCCGGAGGGGCTCCGGTGCGGTGGCGCCATGGCCGGAAAACACGAACTCGACGAAATATGGAGGTCGGGAGGGGATTTTGTTACCACGCGATGCGGGAGGTTGGTGCGGAGTGGATGGCGTGATAGTGGACGACGGGGACGGTCGGGTACGCCGGGGATTCGTCGCCGGAGTCGAAGGCGAGGCGGCGGCTTCGGTTGAGCAAGCTCCCGTCGATCTGGCGCAAAATAAAGCACGGGAAAAATCACACGGGTGCGCAAGAGGAAAACAAAGAGGATGGGAGGGATTGGAAGGCTTTAGATCGACCGTGCTCACCGGCGTTCAAGAAATACGGCGGCGGCAATGGCGGACGGCGGCGGCGGATTGTGGGCAGCCTGGGGGCGTATTGGCTAGGGTTTTTGGGGCTTTGAGAGAGGGTTTCGGGGAGGTTTATATGGGGGAAAGGGTTCGTGCGAAGCACGCAACAAATCGCGACGAAATCGGGCGGATTCGGTTAGGGTTCGGGAAGAATCCGTGATGAACACGGTGGAGACGATGATGACGTCATCGCTGACGTCATTGGTGGGGCCCACATGTCAGTCAGAGGAAAGGAGCGGGCCTGGGCTGCTGCTTGCTGCGCTGAGCGGTAGCTAGTAGTTGGGCTTGGCCCATTTAGCTAGGCTTCGCATTTTTTTCCAGAAAACGTTTTCTTTTCTGTTTTATTCAAAAATCAAATAACTTTTGAATTTTAAATCCAAAACAATTCAAACCACTTTCAATAATTTTGTAAAAACAAACTCTTTGATCTGCAGCCTTTAAATATCATTTTCCAAAACATTTTATTATCTAAATTTTGAAATGAGTTTAAATGGATTTTGGACATGATAATGCCATTTTAAATCTATAGGGTTTTATGAATTCCTTTTGAAATATATAATTTAACCCAAGGTCAAATATAAGTAATTTGATTTATCTCACTCAATAAAATAATTTTGTATAAAACATAAGTAGTTTTTAAAAGGGTTTTGATAAATCAAAATGATTTCAAAACTCATTTTGGAAATCCAAATAAATATTTTCCTTCAAAAGTAAAACTATAAAACTTGAGAATAGAGCTTAGGTAAGTAATAGAATAATTTCTTAATACATCCAAACTATTCACAATCAACACACTTTTCAAATAGAAATCATTTTGATTTCCAAACTAGGTTTTTAATAAACAATATGACACTTGATGTCCAATTTTAAAATAGGTTTAAAACAATCTGAGGTGGCTTAACTAAAACTTGAATATCACAAGATAAACCTTTTGAAAATATTTATATTTCAACAAAAACAATCAATTCACAAACAACATTAACAGAACAATACATAAAAGTCAAAAGAAAATTGGAGCATAATTGCTCTACTAATATATTTTCTTAAATATGTTTTCAAGTGGAAATGTATTTCCCACTTTTGAAATAACCAAATGCAAACAATGCTATATGATGCTGAATGTATGCATGAATTTTCCTTTCAAAGCAAAATACATAATAGTTTTCAAAAGTTTTAAATTTTTCTGATTTTTCAACTTTTTGAAAAACTTGGGATGTTACAGCTACACGCCGCCCCAGCAAGTACAACTCGCACCACGAGCTTCCTCGAGCCTCCGCGACCCTTCTACATCATCTCCGCGTCTTCCCGAGCCCCCTAGGTGAGGAACCATCCACCACCGTGCCGCCGGCGCGGTGGCGCCGCCGATGCCTTTAAACCTGGACCGTTGGATCTAGATCCAACGGTGATTTACCTCTTCGTTTAGATGTTAGGCTGATGGGCTGACCCCACCCGTCAGCATTTTAATCATTTTCCCGCGTGCACTGAGTCACTAACAGAAGGGCCTCACCTGTCATAAATTTGAACATTATCCAGAACAATTAGGTTTTCTAATTTAGATTTCTTTGTGAAATCAGTACTGGATCTAACTTTAAAAATCCATAACTTGAGATTTACAAGTCTAAATAAATCAAATCTAAATGTTCTGGAAATCTTATGAAATTGTTTAACCAACCCAGGTGGTCTCATTTCATTTAGATAAGTAATAAAAATGTATTATTAAAAATACTACAGAAAGTTTAAAATCTAAACTTGTTTGTTTCTGATACTCTGTTAGGCCAAATAATTCCAAACCAATTTTGTTAGCTTAGTACTGTGATGTGTTAGCTTCCCTAATTTTGGTCGAATTATTTGTGCAGTGATAATTGTTTAGTATAAAGTTGAAGTTTGAACACCCTTCTGAACTAAAACATTTATAGATGTTTAATGCTTAACCCAAATGAATTAAGACCAATTTTTTAGGTCACATTTAGTTAAGGTTAGTTACCCCTAAAAGGATTTAATTTTGAATAAAATTATCTTGAGTTGTAGCAAAAACTTGATTAGTAACTCACTGGATTAAAACAATTGTGTAGGGAGTTTGGTAACTTCAATTAGACCAAACTAAATTGGGTTGCCTTCTACACATCAGTAGCTTTCTATAGAAATTTAGTTTGTATTTTTGTGACCAACAGAACTCAAGTTGTGCAATTAAACATGTTCCATAAGTTTCTGCCATAATTTTAGACATAAACAAATAATGTTTAATTCAATTAAATTGAAACCAATTTGTATTATTTGTTATGTGCAGTAGCTATTTGTGATATTTAGGATTGAAATGTTGTGATGTTGCTTGAGTAGTTTAGTGATTATTTGTATTTGTTTGTTTATTAATTAGACGAGAACGCTGTCGGATTTATCGAGGAAGGAGAGTTTGTTGAATCTGAAGATCAAGACCAAGGCCACTTTGCTGAGCAAGGCAAGCTACTCTCTGAGCTTGCACCCAAAATATATGCATCTACTTTAATAACATGTTTTACTCTTAAGGCAAAGATTTATAAAACCCTTTTCAAAAGTATATGAAAATTATTTTGACACCCTATGTAGAAATATAAGATAGTTATATCAAATTATATGATGGGAAAAATAAATATTGTTTATTCAAAACTCCTTTGAAATTACTTGTGTGATTATGGAATGCCGAGATGTCGGTGTTGGAATGGAGAAGTGGAAATGGAGATGTTTATTAAAAAAATGCACAGTGTGTCCTTGTACTTACGTCAACCAGCCAATACCCTGTGCGACCACATTTACCCACATATGGGAAAAGGGCTTAGTCATATAATTTGCTCATATTAGTATGGGAGACCTCATCGACGGAGACGACTCCGTTATGCATGGAGGGATGGTCTGAGGACCTACCTTGACCCGGGTCCTCGCTCAAACTCTATGGAAAGATAAGGAGGAGGATTGAAGGTCCTCCATAAATCGCCGGGCAAAACTATGAGTCCTCACACTTAGATTCCGACGGGCTGGGTTAAGTGTGGTGGAAGTGTCATATGGGCAGGGTCCTATACTAGCATGAGCAAAGGACAGGCTATGGTCGGCGGCTTACTTCGCATACACCTTGTATGGCGAGACGTGGCAGACACGATGAGTTGCCGGATGGATGTGGGAAAAGTGTGCTAACTCTGCAGAGTGTAAAACTATTCGAATAGCCGAGTCCTCGGATATGGACAGTTGGAAGGCCCTACTTTGACCATGTGCAACTTTTTGAAAGACTTTGAGTTTTAAAAAGAAAAATGAAGTGGAGAATGCTCCATACACCTATACCAATGGATCGGTGTGAGGTTGTTGGAGGAAGTGGACCATGACGGGCTATGGTCGGAAAAAGGAGGAGTTTGGAAAAAAAGATAAAATGGAGATTTCTTTAAATATAGTTATAAAACTCTTCTTACCTTTTTCAATAAAGATATAGAGATGTTTTAAATAAATAAAAGTTTGAAAATATAATAAAACTAGTGCATACTCATGTTGGGGTAGTTTGCGAGTACAATCAAATGTACTCATATTGGTTTCGTCCCTGGCTATTGTCCTAGCCAGACTACGAGGAAGAGCACTACGCCGAGGAGGAGTATGGCGACTTCTACGCGAACTAAGGATCTCCATAAGTCAGCTGCCTGTCGGGTCGTCTTCGTTAGGATTTGATGTCTACTACGCCGCAGCTTCCGCTGATTATTTTGTGTTTGGCCCAAGAAGGCACCTATGTAAGACTTGGTCTAAATGACCATTTATGTAAGACTTTTAATTCGGTATTGTAATGGATGTAAACTTTGGTATTCAATTCGGATTATGTGCAATCACAGACTGATCACGGGATCGTTGTGTTAAGCATAATCGGGTATTTCGGACAGCTAGTCCGGGGTCCCCATACATGGTTCCAACCCCTGAAAAAGTCAACCTGTACCCTGAATCCCAGATCTGAGCAAGAAATTGAAAACACTGAAGAAATCAAAGCAAAAGGATGCGAAAGAAAGATCTTTACATCTTGTGGCAGGCTCAGGAATTTCAAATACTCGCGCCCCTTGTTGGCTGTCTCAGCCCTACTAGTCTTACGGCTCAGTAGCTCCTTGCGTGAGCATTTAGGACATGCCGGCAACGGCACCTCAGGCTGCTTTGGCCAAATGGGGCGAACGGATGAACTGGAGGAGCACGACATTGCTGCTGCCCTTCGTCGCCGGAGAGTAAGAAGACGAAGGAAGAGGAAGAAGAGGAAGGAAGAGGAAGGAAGAGGAAGAAGAAGATGGTCCAAAGAGGATGGATGCTCTGTCTGTGAAGAGGAGGCAAATGGTGGGTCCGCGGTGAGCGTGTAACGGTCATTTGTGGCGGTGCGGCTGTTGCGAGTCCACCAACCCTTTTTGCTTAGAAATAGGGCCGTTTACCCTACCTTTGGAGCTCATTTGAAACACATCGAATGGGTTGTGCAGAATGAGCTTCTCACACGGGTTACAGCCAATCAGATCGCAGAATGAGCCTCTCGCGGATCGCCCCGAGTCTGCAGATTCCTTCTAGAGGAACGATCGGACGGCTGCAGTTCAACGCTAGGGTTAGTTCGACGGTCATTGTTCAAATGGGGTTTGGAGGCACTCAACAGGGTTTTGAAAAGTTTGATAAAGTGTCCAAGCTTCATTTTGAAGTGACTAAGAAGGATCGAGTCTTCATTTTTCAAATTTCATGTTTTAAACTTGTTTAAATGTCGGTCAACGTTAAGTTGACCGAAATTTGAAATGAGCTTCAAATATTCACAAAAAAAATCAAAAAATGGGAAATCCTGTGCACATAGTCGTCTTATGTCATATACTAACGATTCAAGCAGATAAACAATGTCTATACACATTCAGATGAAAAATGCATGTATCTAAGTGATATCCCCGAACTATGTCGTATGAACTCGAGATTCAAACGAGCTTCAAATATTCAAAAAAAATCAAAAAAAGGAAAATCCTGCGCACATAGTCGTCTTATGTCATATACTAACGATTCAAGATGATAAACATCATCTATAAACATTTCATATGAGAAATGCATGTATCTAAGGCGATATCTCAGACTATGTCCTTTGATTTCTAGGGTGAAGAGAAGGGGTTTTGGATTTCCAACGTAAAACGTTCAAACACCTCACAAAGTTTCATTTTGGAGTGACCACTAGTACAGAACGACACATCGGAAACAGGCCAAAAAACCCATCGGCAACGGAGAAAGGGTCCGTGTCCCCGACCCTGTCACTAATGTGAAGATCTCAATGGCAACGGAGGAGATAAACCGTTTCTGATGTATTTAACATTAGACACGGAGTTTTGCTAATAACCGTTTCTGATAAGGGTTACAGGAAAAAAAAAAACATGGTGACGGGTTGTGCCGTCGATGGAGCCCCGCTCCATGCGACTAGACGGCCGCCCGGTCGTCACCGTATTCCTATACGCCCTGCTTTACAAAAGTTCATCAGTGCGCGTGGCTGGAGCTCTGCTCCTATGTCTTCACGGCCGCCAGATGAACATCTACTGTCTTTCCTGCTGCGCAAAATGTACTGCTCCTGGTGACGGCACCGTGTATGGAGCCCCGCTCCTAGGTCTTCACGGCAACAGCATCGTCCCCAAGCATCCACCAAGCCCTTGAAACAACGAATATTCTTTGTTAAAAATAGCAAACAAAGCTAACCAAGCTAAATATATAGCTGAAGAGCTAACTAACAGAGCAAACCAAGCTAAATAAGTAGCTAACATAGCAAATACATAGCTGAATAGAGCTAACTAAGAGAGCAACGCGAGCTAAATAAGTAGCTAACAAAGCAAATACATAGCTGAACAGAGCAAACCGAGCTAAATAAGTAGCTAACATAGCAAATACATAGCTGAACAGAGCTAACTAACAGAGCAAACCGAGCTAAATAAGTAGCTAACATAGCAAATACATAGCTAAACAAAGCAAACTGAGCTAAATAAGTAGCTAACATAGCAAATACATAGCTGAACAGCGCAAACTAACAGAGCAAACCGAGGTAAATAAGTAGCTAACAGAGCTGTCATTTACCTTAGGCGAGGCGGGGTCGCTTTCCGTCGCGGATTGCGTCCCAGGCGTCGGCGCCGGAGCCACTGCCAGAGGAGACGTCAGAGGAGACCTCATCCTGCTCGAACACCGGAGCGTCCTCCTCCTCCTCATCCTCCTCCTCCGCCGCCGCCACCGCTGCCGCCGCCGCATCTGGCCCAGGGCCCTGGCCAGGGAGAAGAGAGCGGTCTATGGCCGCCCGGAGCCGCGTCTGGAACAACGCCTCCTCGGCGGCTTCTATCGCGTGCTCGGCGGTGGAGATGCGGATAGCTCTCTGCATCGCAGATGCCCGAATGACACCCTCGGCGCGCTCGCGCTCAAAGGAGGCGTGAGAGAGGAGGAGACCGACCTCCAGATCCTCGTCCTCATCGTCCGATCCGGGCGTCGGTGGCCGCCGCCGCCGTGGATCCGGATGGGATTTGACGGCTCAGAATGAACTCGCGACCACAGTCGCCGGGGATCTCGCCCCAGTTGTAGGGGAGATCCGGGCTGCGCCTCGGAGGGTGGGAGGAGGAAGATGCTCCATCCTGACTTCCGTCGGCGCCAGAGGGGTTCGCCATCGATGGGTGAAGTAGGAGGAGAGCGTGTGCGGCTAGGGTTAGGAACTGGGGAGAGTGAGACTAAGAGTGAGAGTGAGATACAGTACTGGAGTGGGAGATATTAATACCGGCACCGCTTAATGTGCCTTCACATGGGACACGGAGATAGACCGATCTCCGTTTCTGATGTGGCAATATCAGCAACGAAGATATTATTTCCTCCGTTGCCTATATATGAGCAACGGAGATCTTTTCAGCCTCCGTTACCATTGTGTCGGGCCCATCGACCGACTAGCGCGCGCGCACTCGCGGAAGCGCGCGGAGCTCATTTTTCCGTCGCCTAACTCTTGCCGTTGCCATAGAGGGGTATCCGATGTGTCGTTCCGTACTAGTGGACTAAGAAGGATCCATGCTTAGTTTTTCATTTTCTTGTTTTAAACTTGTTTAAATGTCGGTCAACGTTAAGTTGACCGAAATTTGAAATGAGCTTCAAATATTCACAAAAAATAAAAAAATGGAAAATCCTGCGCACATAGTCGTCTTATGTCATATACTAACGATTCAAGTTGATAAACAAGGTCTACGTACATTCTGACGAGAAATGCAGTATCAATTGTGTTTCTCAAACTATGTCGTATGACCTCAAGAGTAAAGAGAAGTGTTTTTGGACTTGCAACATAAAAGTTTGAAACAAATGACCGGAGGCAAGCTTATCCATCATAATATAATTACGGTGACGCACAGAGCGCGCCAGTTCATGCCCAGTCCACGCCCATAAGGTGTTCGACCAAAATACATCCGTCCAAAATCTGACCAAACTCAAATACAAATCATAGTAATATTAGTCAGTCTCTTCTTTGACGTCCTTCTCTTCTTTGACGTCTTCAAAGCCGGACATCATCTCGTCAACCCACTTCTCGATCTCTTCACTGGGGTCGCTGATCTCTTCGCTGGGGTCGCTGGAGTCGCTGTAGTCATCAAATTCGTAGATCATCTGGTCGTCCCACTGCTCGATGTCTTCGTCGGGCTCCTCGACGTCTTCGCTGACCTTCTCAAATGTCAGCTCGATGTACTCCTCCTTGACGATCACCTTGATAACGTAGAGATCACCAAAGCGCATCTGCAGTTGCTCCCAGAATAGATCCCAGCTATCCGTGAACTCGATGTAATCTTCGATCACTCGATATGATCCAAAGATCTCGACATCGTCTCTCGCCAAAAGACGAGATTTTTCCTGAACTTGACGTAATATGCGATCACGCGACAGAATAACATCGTAACCATCTACTACCGCAATCTTGAGATGCTATCAAAATAACATGAGCATCGTATCAGAAAATGACAGAATAATTCAAATTGACAGAATAGTTCAGAAAATGACAGAATAGTTCAAATGACAGAATAGATCAGAAAATGTAAATGAATACGAAACGTTTGAATCATACCAGAGAATTGACATCTATAGAATCATCCTCAATCCTGCGCACGTAGAACTGAGGGATCTCTTTGAACTCCATCGTGGCATCTTTGAATAAAGCGAAAGATATCGCATTCATTTCTGAATAGGTGACATCTCTCGGTTCGTGAAATATGCTCTTTAGGAGGGCTGGCTTGCAGCATCCGACAATCTGTTCAAACTCTGATCAAAGAGAGGAAGACAATCAGAAAACTTGTAAACTACTCAATGTGTAAGAAAAAGAACACAAACTAGCATACCCGTGTGTTGCACAAAAGGTTTTGCAGCATTGTGCTCGTTAGTCACTTCAACATTGAACAGATGCTGATCTTCATTCCAAGTGAACTTGACAACATCGCCCTCCTTGATGCCGTAGCATTCACATAGTGCTCTCCACAGCATTCCACAGATCGAGGTGAGAATATGGGTCTTCGGGTTATCACTTAGCCGCTTACAGAGATATCTCCGATGTGTTTCAATTTCAATTTCCCACCTATCCAGGTAGAAGAAGTACTGGTCTCCGTTCGGACACCTAGCCTCCATCCAGTTCTTATGAGGGCCAATTGCCCGGCTCTCTAGAAGATATCTTAAAGGGCATGGCAGAATCTACAAAACCGGAGAAACTATGAAGACACTCATTGAAGGAAAAACAAATGACATTCCCTCGAATTTGAAAGGCAATACTTACAACTTCCTCTTTGTAACCGTGTTCAATCGGGACTTTGAAAGTATTGGAACAATGAGTTAGTGTGCGACAGAAAGTTGTTGTATGATGGCACATAGCACAGTAATCGATGACATCGCTATCGGAATCCTATTTTAACAAATGAAATTTAGAACCAGATAAACAGGCGGAACCTGGGGTTTTCCCCATTCCGCAAGCCAAATAGAAAATCAAATCTACTCACATATAATGAACCATTCAGGAGCTCAAATAGGAAAATGAAGCATGTAGAGAAGATATCACTGTCGGGGGAATACTTTCTGGGTTAACCCGCGGCCCAGTGCGACTTGACTTACTCGCACGGACGAAGGCCCACTTGGGAGCAAGCCCAATATTGAACCGCCATAAGGGGAAAGATCTAGAAGACATATCCCGGAGGACGTGAAGACCAAGTAGTCTCCGAGTAGGCCTCTGTGGATGTATTCCTTATGGGGAAGTTTCCTTTTGTAACCTAGCGAGCCTCTGTGTATATAAAGAGGACTCGCAGGACTTAGAGCGGGTCAAGCTATCAAGCCCCAAACCCTAGCTCATACGGCGAGTACCAGATCGGATCGCCTCCATTGTAACACCTCGATTATCATATCAATACCAATCTAGGGTAGGCAGGAAGTAGGTCTTTTACCTCACATTGAGGGGGCCGAACCTGGGTAAATCTGTGTTGATCTTTGTTCCTGCGATCCCAAGCTCGGAGATGCTTGACTCGCATAATCCCACACCTACGAAGTCATCTATGACACCTGACGTGACAAACCCACGACAGTTGGCGCCCACCGTGGGGCCTGCGGTCAAGAGCGTCACGTTCCGCGCAGGATCCATGAAGGGAGCTGAAGATCTTGTTGTTGGCCGTATCATCACGGTCAATGGCACACCCCTCATCGACGATTCAAGCTGGGGGCCGGAAGCAGATTACTTGGAGACCGGCCACGTCATCCCCTTTGGATCCATCAACGTCTTCGTCGGCTTCATTGGCGGCGAGTCAGAGGATCCATCGCAACATGGCGACTCAGAAGAAGGAGTCGCGGTAACAGTGGACCAAGAAGAAGAATCTATCAACCACGAGTCGCTGCCTCTCGAAGACGAAGAAGGCCAATCCATTGAGTATGTCCTTGAGGAAAGGCTATGCGGAGGCCCTGTGGATAGTGGCTCGCCCTCTGTAGAAGATCGGCACGTGAAGGGGTCTACAGGACCACAGAAGCGACGAAGGGCTGGGCATGCCACCAGGCAGCTTAGCCCCCACACCGCCGGAAGCAGCAGAACAAGCCGCGCTAGACGCATCAGGAGTCGCGGCATCCGCTGCGATGACGCCAGGAGTCGCGGCCTCAGGAGTCGCAAACAGAGAGACCCACCTGGAGTCGCGCCTGCGGAATCAGGGTCAAGGGTAACCCCCACGCAGCGGTCACGCCGCCACAGGGAAGCGTGTTGTTTACCCAATATCTGCGGTTAACGCGGCTGCTAGGGTGACAGAATTGGAGGCTACCAGGATCGGGCTATATGATGAAGTCCAGAGAATCGCAGATGAGAGAGCCAGGCTGGCGCGTGAGGAACAGCGCCTCCAACAGGAGCAACTGCGACTCATCGAGGAAACCAATACTCTGCAAGGAATACAGGCCACCTTGCCACACAGACGCCACGCGAGTCGCCTGCAGCCAGGAACAGTAAACCCTATGGAGCTGTTCCAATCACCTACCGCTGAACCAGCAATTGCGGTCCCGTCAGCCGCCACCAACACGGCGCACCTCGCATGGTCAGGGGTCGCACAACCTTCAGTCGCGGTACCCGCACACATGGCACCATCTGCCATGGTTATGCGGTCCGTGGCCCCGTTAGCTGCGCCCGCGGTTCAAGCAATCGCTGTACCATCAATCGTACCAGCGGTTCCATCTTTCGCAGCACCAAGAGTAGCAGAGATACCTGGTCAAGGGCCATAGTACAGGCTAACAACAGGGCCATGATGCCCCCGCCATTGACGCAGCCAACCTTTGTTCAGCAATCGCCACAGCAGCCTCAAAGGTTCCACACGCCGCAAGGGCATTATGTTAGCCCAGTGGAGAATCTCTTTGCAGCCACAAACATCTTGGCCAGATTAGCGCCAGCAGGAAACACGCCAATGGACAGAGAGGCACGGCGCGCCATTGAGATGCTGAGCACAGCAGTAATACAGCAGGCGAATATGTCCGAACACGCAGGACGGCTGCACTCCACCCCTTACAATAGCAGAGCAACGGCGGAGAGAAGCATCCACGCGGAGTCGCCACACGTTGCGACCTCAAGCTCGGCTAGGCGACAAAGGGAAGATCAACCTGCGGCTCAAAATCAACCTCAGCAAATTCAACCCATAGAGATTGTGCAGCCGCGCGCGGCGGCCAATCCAATAGGAAGGCCAGCTTCGTCCAACCTATCGTCGCGACTCAAAGGCCCAGTCTGTTTCAGCGAAAGAATCAGGTCTGAACCGTTTCCTGCAGATTTCAAAGGCCTCGCAAGGTCGCCAACTACAACGCCAGCATGGACCCTGTTACTTGGCTCAACAATTACGAGATGGGCATGAGCATCCTAAATGCATCCGAAGAGATCTGCGCACGTTACCTAAACATGATGTTAGAAGGCGCAGCCCACATATGGCTACAAAATTTGCCACCAAATTCAATAAACTCTTGGGATGAGATGAAGGAAGCTTTTATCAAGAATTTCCAAGGAACATGCAAGCGACTCTGCAGCATAGAGGACCTTGAGCGTTGTGTACAGAAGGAAGGCGAGTCGAGTCGCCACTGGATGAGAAGGGTCGCAGAGATCATACATTCCTCAGACAACATACCACCCAGTTCAGCAGTCCTTGTCATGGAGAAAAATTGCAAATTTGAGCCGCTAGTCCACAAACTAGGTCGCATGAAGGATAAAGTCAAGAGCCTAAGCGAGGTAATGGCGGCGGCCAACAAGTATGCTAGCTCGGATAAAACCAGGGACGCATCTGATGGGGAGGAAGAGGAAAACACTGGCAAGGGAAAGAAGGCCAGTAGCAAGCCTCAACAACAGCAAGCTAGCAATGCCAATGCGAGTTATAACAAGCGCAAAAACGAGGAAGGAAACTCAGGGTTAGTCGCAAATACGAATACTCGTTACAAACAAAGCAGCAGCAGAGGAAGGAATTTTCACCCAGTTAATTTGGAAGAGGTTTTCAACCGCCCCTGCGACATCCATATAGGAAAAGATGGGAAACCACCCAACCACACGAAGGCACAGTGTTATCATTACAAAAAGTGGAAGGATGGACAGCCACTCAACACAAACTTCAATCATCAAAACAACGAGGAAGGTAAACATGGCGGAGGCAACAACAGCAACAACGCCGTCCCAAATCCGCAGCCAGATCAGCCACAGTTCCCAAAACAGTTGGGTCAGTATCATACCATTGTGGTGAATACTTCAAGGAGGGAACAAAAGCTGCGACGACGCAATCAGGCTGTTAACGCCATAGTACCAGCCGTCCCACAGTGGCTAAAGTGGTCCGAGCAACCAGTAGTTTGGAGCCGCGAGGATCACCCAGGAGAAATAAATGAAGAGGGAAAACTCGCGCTGGTGGTTGCCCCTCAAGTCGCAGGGTACAAGTTGAGCAAAGTACTGATGGATGGAGGCAGCAGCATCAATATATTATACTATGAAACCTTCAAAAGAATGAACCTTCAAGAAAAGCAGCTACACCCATCAAGAACAACGTTTCATGGTGTCGTGCCAGGCATATCAGCTCAGCCATTGGGGCGAGTTAACTTGGAGGTCGCCTTTGGGACACAAAGCAACTTCAGGAGCGAGTACATTTGGTTCGAGGTTGTAGATTTCCAGAGCCCATATCATGCGCTGTTTGGCAGAGAAGCATTCGCAAAGTTTATGGCTAGGCCGTGCTATGTGTACCTAAAGCTTAAAATACCAGGCCCTAGGGGTCATCACCATCAATGGCGACAAAAGAATAGCTCAAGAATGTGAAGAGGCGACAAGGCCATAGCCAGAGCAGCTTGCATCGCAGAGAGCGCGCCCATGCGCGAGTCGCAGGAGAATTTTGATGACATCGTGAAGGCCAAGAGGCACCTGCCTGACTTGCGACTTCAGATTACGGCCGCAAGGGAGGCAAGGAAGTCAAAGGCTACGAGCCATTGCCAATAAGGACACATCCCAGCGTCGCGAGTTGCCATCAGCAGCCGCAGCAAAATTATTAAGAGTTTACATCATCAAGCTGGCCACTCAGGGCTAAAAATTTCAATTCTGGTCGCCACTCAGGCGCGACCGACCCAATGTGACACTTCTGATCGCCACCTAGGCGCGATCGACCCAATTCTGGTCGCCACTCAGGCGCGACCGACCCATGTAACATCTCTGGTTGCCACCTAGGCGCAACCGACCCAATTCTGGTCGCCACTCAGGCGCGACCGACCCATGTAACATCTCTGGTTGCCACCTAGGCGCAACCGACCCAATTCTGGTCGCCACTCAGGCGCGACCGACCCATGTAACATCTCTGGTTGCCACCTAGGCGCAACCGACCCAATTCTGGTCGCCACTCAGGCGCGACCGACCCATGTAACATCTCTGGTTGCCACCTAGGCGCAACCGACCCAAGCATCACTTCTGGTCGCCACCTAGGCGCGACCGACCCTATGTATCATATAATGATTCTGAAATAAAGCATCTCAAACTACCAATTGAGCTGTGAGTCTTTTATTTTTTAATCATTGGTCCCTTGGGGGTGCGGCAGCTTTTTAGCGCGGCCTATTCCTTGGGATCGCCAAACAAGTGGCATTTATCGTGATTATACTCAACCTCTCTTGGATGCGACTTGCACTATGCGGCCAAAGTACTGGGGGTGCGGCGTCAATCGAGTTTGATTGCCTATCATGGCCGCTCTCGACCCTGAACACGCACTTTTTACCTGGGAAATACTGAGCCGCGCAAGGGCCTAAGTGAGGAAAAACCGAGACAAATCATAAGGACCAGCCTATTGGTCGAAACATGTACTGCCAAGAGTACTTAAGCAAACCATAATATTGTCTTATGACACATAAATTCTAACAATTATTACAGACCGCTAAGGGCCAAGATCATCAAACCATTGTTTTCTCTTCTTCACTTGTGCGCAGCTTTTGGCCGGTGGGAAGGAGGAACAGGCGGCTTACCAAGCTTGCCAGAAGGAGCAATCGCAGGCTCGCTGGAGGGCTCTTCAGTCGCGGGCTTGGGGGCTGCAGAGCTGGATACGCCTGGAGAGGGGTTCTTTTCCTGCGGAATCACCGCACTGGATGACGGAGCGGGTAACTTCTCCCATCTGCTTCCATCTGCATTATACTTGCCCATATAGGTCGCAAGATCTATCCCCTCCACCAGTTCAGTCGCGTGGCCGCGCATATCCTTCCAAGTCGTCGCATATTCTGAGGCCGTCAGTTCGGTGCCATCCACCTTCTTCGAGGGCCTACCTTTTGCAACCTTGGCAGCATCAAAAGAAGGATAGTACGTCTTGGCCAAAGCAAGAACATGAGCCGCGCCGGTGCGAGCTGAGGACTCCTTCCAGTCCAAAAAGAACTGAGGCGCCCTAAGCAGTCTTTTTAGCAGCCCTTCAGAATCACCGGGGACTGGCTTGGTCGGCAGCAGGCACTTAGACAGTGATTTCATGGCGTCACAAGTTCTTCGCGAAAAATCGCGGATATACTCCAGCTGTTCTTGAGTACTGCCGCGCTGCTCCTTGGCATCTTCACCTACATCGAGGCATGTCTCCGTCAGCTCTACAACATACAGGCAAAGATAGTAGAGAAAAAGATGCAGATATGAGTCGCAACACATACCAGTTAACTCTTGAGTCATGATGCACACTTTGGCGTGGACAAGGTTATGGGCATCAGAAACTTTCTTCAACTTTTTCTCAAGCTCGCCAATGGAAACAGCCTTAAGCCTTGCGTCCTCATTGGCATCAGCAATGGCGTCTTTCTGAGCACTGACTTGGAGGTCCAGCTGCTGGACCCTCTCTGGAACTTCTCTTCAACAGTTTTAAGCCGCAGCTCGGTGGCTTTGGCTTGCTCAGATAACTTGAAGCTTTCATCAGATAGCTCGCCCATCCTGGTTTCCCTTTCTTCAGCTCAGCGTCACGCTGGCCAAGGAGCTCGCGCAGCCTCTCCAGTTCAGAGGGAGTATCCCCCAGCTGCTTTTCCAAGGCAAGTTTGGCAGCGTTATGGAGCTTAGTTCCTCCTACGAAGGGTACATCAGTTAGTAAGTATATATCAACAGCTAAAAGAGAAGCATCAAGTCTCCCTTTACAGTCAAAGAAGAAACTTGATCCTTGGGGGCTAGAGACAGATAACTGGAGATAGAAGTTTACCTTATAAGCCGCAGACAGGTCAGACAGTGCCTTGCGGAGCTCCATGGCTTGCTTGTCATTTGAGGCAATGATAGCCTCTGACAGTCTCTCAGCGCGGCTTGTGGAGGAGGAAGAAGCAACCTCAGCATGCAGAATTGGCGACCGCAGGCTGTCCGCCGCTGGCGACTCAACCACTGGCGCATCAGCATCCTTGGCCATTACATCTATGGAGGAGGGGTTGACCTTCTCCACGTCCTGGATCATAAGGGGATCCGTTCTATCCTCCAGAGCCACCTCTTGGGTGGCTGTGTCAAGAACAGGGACCGTGGCCAGGTCATCAGTGGTGGCCACGCCCTCTACCATGGCGGTATGAGCCGCAGGTGATAAATGCGGCTCAACCGCGGTTCCAGGCTCAGTCGCGGGTTTAGCCGCACTTCTGAAAAAGCAAGGGCATTGTGTGAAGAAGAAGCACATAAGCCAGAATAAAAGTATTATAAGCACAGGGAAAAGTTACTAACTCTGGAGCCATCTTCACAAAGGCCATAAGTTCACCGCTTGACGGTGAGGACAGGCCTTGGGTCCCAGAATCTACGAGCAGAAGTTTTGCGTGTCAGTAGAGGAAAAAGAATAAGCATTCAAGATGACAAGACAACAGAAATTACCAGAGTGGGGACCCATGTCTTCTTCAGCAGAGGCGGTGGCTTTGAAAGCACGCCTGGCAACGAGGATCGCGCCCGTAGCAGGTTTGCGACGCTTCGTGGCCTCAGGGTTTTCCAGAGCATCAACCTCTGGTTCCTCACGAGATAGCCTCTTGGAGGCTCTACGGGGAGTTGGTCCAGCCGCGGCAACAGAACTCGCGGCTGGCACTGGACTGTCATCCTCGTCCAGTTCAGTCTCTTCACCATCTGAGGCCGCAGAAGCAACAGAAGGGATATCAGCAGTCTCGCTGCCCTCTAGAGTGGGCAGCAACTTCTTTCGTGCGGCACGCTTGGGAGCAGCAGTGCCGGCGACGGTCGCAGGCAGCGACCAGTAGTTCTCATCAGCCTGGATCAGGGAGATATAAGTTGCAGTATTAAGAAAAGGAATGCGACTCAACTACGAAGGCGAAAAGACAGAGAAGAGGAGTTACCTCAAAAGGCTTGTTGTTAACACTGAAAGGGGCAAGCCCCACCTTATCGAAGGAGATGTCCTTCTCCTCAGTCACGCGGGTGACAAATTCCACCCAATCCTCAGGCCTCCAGTCCGAAGCCTTGATACGATCAACGTCAGCAGAGGTGCCTGTGCACTCAAGGAAGGATCGCTGTCGTGGACTCACGGGCTGAATGCGCCATTTGGTCCAGCAAGAGAGAAGATCAAGGCCAGTAAGACCATGACCTATTAAGGCGCGGACTTTGATCAGCGACTCATTGATGAAGGACATGGACGAGTCGCGGGGTTTTGATTTCAGTGCCTCGGTAGGCACGAAGAGGGTGTTAGACCAGGAGGGAAGGCGAGTTTCGCCCTCCGGTGAAGTATCTTGGCAATAGAAGAAAGATTTTTGCCAAGCCCTGGGTCGATTCGCCAGGGCTAGCTTGGGAAGGCAAGAGTTCCTATGGCGTTGAAGAGAGATGGCGCCGACCTGAACGTAGGCGCCACCCTTGGAGACAAGTTGGCTGTTGCAGGTGAAAGAGGCCAGCCATAGATCGATGTTGGGGGCTATGCCAAGATAATCCTCGCACAGCACGTGAAAATTGCTCACCTGGAGCATTGAGTTGGGCCCGATGTCGTGAAGACGGAGGCCTAGGCGTTGCAGCAAATTGCGGAAGAAGGGAGAACCTGGCGGCGTGAATCCACGCTCCACGTGCTCCACGAACATCACCAGCTCGTTGGGCTTGGGGCGCGGCTCGATTTCATCGCCTGGCGCCCGCCAGACGCCGTCCTCCTTCGGCGGCAAGAAGCCAGCCTCGGCCAGATCCGCAAGAGTTTCCTCCGTTACCCAGGATCCTTCCCAGTTGCAGGAGATCTTGCGCCTATCGTCAGATGGCTTCGCCTTGGGCGCCATTGCGAGGGGGAGATTGAATTGGGGAACTAGGCTCGGGTCGAGGAAGAAGACGGCGCGGCTAGGGATGAGAAGATTGCAAGGGCAAATGGATAATGACCTAGGTGGCCGCAGCTTATAACTGAAGGGGCCCGCAACTAACGGCATTATCTGTGCTCGCAACCAACGGCACAATTTGCGCCCGCAAAACGAGTAACGGTCCGCAATTAAAGGAAACGAATATTTCCAGAAGGAAGAGATGAGTCGCGCAGATGAGTCACAGCTCTGAATCGCATAAGTCAGGAGATTGGTCAGAACGTTTGCAGTGCGGCTCAGAGACCATTTCAAGAGGTCAGAAGATTCTCACCGTAAAGTCCTAACCAATCTTGGGGGCTAATGTCGGGGGAATACTTTCTGGATTAACCCGCGGCCCAGTGCGACTTAACTTACTCGCACGGACGAAGGCCCACTTGGGAGCAAGCCCAATATTGAACCGCCATAAGGGAAAGATCTAGAAGACATATCCCGGAGGACGTGAAGACCAAGTAGTCTCCGAGTAGGCCTCTGTGGATGTATTCCTTATGGGGAAGTTTCCTTTTGTAACCTAGCGAGCCTCTGTGTATATAAAGAGGACTCGCAGGACTTAGAGCGGGTCAAGCTATCAAGCCCCAAACCCTAGCTCATACGGCGAGTACCAGATCGGATCGCCTCCATTGTAACACCTCGATTATCATATCAATACCAATCTAGGGTAGGCAGGAAGTAGGTCTTTTACCTCACATTGAGGGGGCCGAACCTGGGTAAATCTGTGTTGATCTTTGTTCCTGCGATCCCAAGCTCGGAGATGCTTGACTCGCATAATCCCACACCTACGAAGTCATCTATGACACCTGACGTGACAAACCCATGACAATCACTGACCATCGAAATGGGGTTGATGGACTGCAGCTGGAACCGTCGGCGACCAAAAAACCCCAAACGGCGAAGGCAGCCGTACAATGGCGCTGGCGATGGAGCTCCTTGCTTGTCCCTCCTTCTCGACGGGCGACAGGAGACGGGCGGGCGACGGCAATGGCGATGGCGATGGAGCTCCTTTGCGCCTTCAATCACCCTGCTCTCCGCCCTCAATCCAACTCCTATTGCTCTGTTCTTGGGGGTTCCTCAGGGGTTCTATGGGCGGCAGCAGTGAGCTAGGGAAGAAAGACCACATGAGCCCCATCGGCGGTATCCCTTCATTAGATAAGTGCCCCTGCCCCACTGGATGCGATTCCAACCGAGTTGCCCCTGGCCGACCCGACAAGTCAGGCCAAGTGACGGCCAAACGAGGTTGACCAGATGGAAACAGCCGTCCTGGCGTGCGCGGGACATTTGCGGCCCAGCCAGGGCACGGACGAGAGAAACTACGCGGGTGGCACAAACAGATAAAACTGAGGTAGGTAGGGCACAGAAACGATTGACCCAAGATTTTAAATCAAATGTAGTACTTTGATAATCTCAAAAGTGATAAGAGAAAGAATTTTTTGGAAAAACAAATAGGCTATCATGTACTGCCATACCACAAGTTTGTAGATCAATACTCAAATTGAAAAGACTACTCGAAGGGTAAATGGTGGTCGAACTACTACTGGGGAAACTCTCTGATGGCCTTGAGACAGATGACCTTGCGTGCATGGGACCGAGTGTTGAACGCTGGTTTGTCCTTATCCTCAGGAACAATCCACAGGGTCTGTCCATCCGAGGTCTCTATGGCCCACTCCTCTGGGTCCTCTTCTTCTGTATCAGACATCACCTGATCTATCTTGGGGGCTTGCGCCCCTGCCAGCTTCTTCTTCAGTTCGACATTCTCCTGTACTAGCAACTCCCTACACTCTATCATCAACTTCATGGTCTTGACCAGAACGTCATCAAACACCTTGATCCGAGAAGTTCTTCCTCCAGCTTCCGTGGCTCTTCCAGCTTCTCAATCCTCTCCAACAACTTCTTGTTGCTCTCCTCTAGTACTTTGTTGGCTTCCAGCAGCTCATTTCTCTTGTTGAGAACGTACGCGTTGGCTAGCTCACACTGCTCAATCTTGGTGTCTGCTGCTTCAAGTGTGTTGATAGCTTGATCTAGGTAAGTCATCTGGCCTCTCACCAGTTCCTCAAGGTCCACTGAGTTGTTCTCACGATCCATCAGATGTAGACGATGTCCCGACAGGTTCTCATTGTTGGGGAAGATGTATGGGGTACCATCCATGCGGTGTCTCCCAAAGGTACGGTAAGGGGATCCAGAAGGTATGTAGCAGCGGTACACCCCGCATATGCGTGACATGGCTCCTTGCATAGCCACCTGCACGGACATATCCCAATCAGGGTACCTCTCCTCATAGATCTCCTCCCGAATCGAGGGATCGTCAATGCGGGCCGGGATCGTCGTCTCAATCAGCCACCTCTCTATAGCATACTCCTGGTAAATCAGCTGACCCTGAAATATTGCCGGAGGTATCCCCACCAACTGGGCCAGTTTAGCCAGCTGCTGATCGAAGTGCTCAGTCCCTCCGTTTCCAGCCACGATACGGTGCGTGAAGGTGGACATCTACAAAAGTTTTTGAGAGAGGAGGTAAATGATTAGACAAGTGTTATGAGATGAAATTATAAAATCAATAAATGCAAAGTCAAACCTTCTTTATAAAACATTTAAAATAGTATATAGTTTTTGTCCTATGGTCTTTCCTATGTTCTAATTCCAACCTAGGGTCACGAACCTACAGGCAACACAGTGCTCTGATACCATCTGTAAACCCCCACCTTTTAACAAAAGTTGGGATTCCCCGTGTAACGTGCTAGTCCCTGGATCGACTTGCTAGCACATACAGTTTGAGATGCAATACCATAACATTGTATCAGAGTACATTACACGATGATCCAGAATTTAAAAGATTCGATACAAGGTGCATAGCCGAAGGCTAGCTCAAACCAAAGTAAACACACAGCGGAAAACAAATGATACAGTGAGCCCATCATCTTCATGTGCCACAGGCAAGCATGTTGGTTGTAGACTCGAAACCCTGTCGCAACCTCACTCATCGTCTGACGGACCTGCAACGGTGAGTTACAACCCAACTATATGGGTCAGCACAATTGAATTGTGATGGCAAGATGACACTTATGTGGATATAAATGGCAACCTATATTCTACATGAATATTTGGCTAAGTGGAGTTTTGAGGCTGATTTGCATAAAGCCAGTTTTATCCTATCATTTGTAAAACAATCTTCATCATAGACAAAGAGTACCACTGATAGACATCAGTGAACACCTTTGACAACTACTCATGGCAAGCACCACTGATAGACAACAGTGAGGTCCCATCCCTTGTTCACCCTCAACTTTTAATTTAGAAATTGGGATGAGGAGACCTTCAACAACTTCCTTGTCTAGTTGCTCAAAATTGTCCATAACCGGGGACACGGCTAAGAATTCTTAGTTTTTAACTCTCGAGAGGGTGTGCACTTTCACCACAAGACCCAATCATTCCCTCCCCCATTGCAACCAATTATGAAATGGAAAAGGGAAGACTGAGACGAGATCTTTCGGAAGAACTTTCCCACCCATAATGGCCTGACGCGCCTCACCTATAAACCCCTACCACCACCTGTCAAGCCGGGATGAGTCTGCGCAACTTATTCAATCAAGACAGAGCCCATATGATATGTGGCTGCACTAGAAGCTACTGAACAAGGAGAGTCTACAATCTCTTTGAGCCTGGGTGACTTTCCACCATTGTGCACTTCCACCAAGGGCGATTACCATAGACATGAACTATAGACATGGACCCCCTGAGTAGTCACCCACCATGGTTCTCCAACCAGTACCCAGGTAGTTCATAGATTAGTTATTAGTTTTCATCACTATCCAACTAATCAAAACATTTTCATAGCATGACTATACTAAGTTCCATACTACAAGCTCTGGGTGGGGGATGGCTACACACTAATAGGAGCATAGCATATAAATAATAACTGTAACCAGCCTATCATGCATACTACTGAAAACACTAAATGCATAGTAGTAAAGTAATAGGACTTTTATGGTGTCACTTGCCTTGGCCAACTGAAGAGTTGAAGTTACACTCTTCACAACACGTGAGACACTCCGCACAATCTAAAAGACACAACAAACAACAATTCATACACATGCACATTACAAAAACAATGTTATGCATGTATGGATGCAAACCACATCGTTAAAAGGAGTAGAAGACTTTATTAGTTCTCTGGTTGCTAAATGTATGCATGATGGCATGAGTCAAATTTTAATGTAATACTAGTATTTGAAAATCATTTGTTGCATAAAGGTTTTTTCTCAAAACAAGGACACTTGTGTAAATAATTATCTATAAAATTATGTTTTAGTTCCTCTGGACAGAGGATACAAATATTAACATTTGGCTAAAGGTTTCATTTAAAAAACCTTTTTGGAGTTCAAGTTTTACTTTAAATGGCCGAAATGCCTTTCTGTAATTTGTTCAAACAAAACAGATGCAAAAATTAACAATGATGATGCCAATTTAAACTACATGTTTAGTGCTTTCCAGGGGTATAAAGTTTATTAAATTTGGATGTGTGGTTTGCAAGATATGAATTTTTGAAGTTTAATCCAGTTTCTGTCTTTTTAAAACAACATTTAGAAACTGGATTAATCTCGGCCGTCCGTTCCATCTTAAATGAACGCTCCAGATTAACCCGTACCGCTTCGCTATATAAACAGAACGGAGCCGTGGATCTTAGATCCGATAGTCCAGATCCATCGGACCAAAACTGGGCGGCGCTACTCGCCGGAACAGCTCCGGCGACGGCGGCGCCATCGTCGGCTAGCACAGGCTCGATGTAAAAGAGGGTCAGGGGGTGCGGCGTGGTTACCTAGGGACGTAGGAGGTCGAGGCGAGTTTGATCGCATGGTCTAGTGCACAGAAAGGGATGAAAACAGGTCAGGGAGATGCGCGGGGGAGAGGTGAAGCCGAGGGGAGAGACGAGAGTGTGCGAGGGGGGCAGTGCTCACCGGAATCGTCCGGCGACGGCGGCGGTAGTGGCGGCTTCTCGGCGACGGCCTGGCGACGTGAGTGGTGCACGCGTGCTAGGGAAAATGGAGAGGAGGGGGTGGGGTGTTAAAGGCGCGGGTCAGCGCGCCATTGCGAGCTTCGGGCGAGTGGGGCGGGCGCGTGCGCGAAGTGGCCGGAGTGGGTGTCGTTCGTGCGTGTCGTGCGGAGGCTGTTGGGGAAGATGATGGGCGGGGCCCGCATGGCAGTGAGGGAAGAGAGGGCTGCGGGTCTGGGCCGGTTGTTGGGCTGCTACGCGCTGCGCGTGTGGTAGGTAAGTGCTGGGCCGGCTCGGCTGGCCCGGCTAAACCTTGTTTTTTTTGTTCTTTTCCTTTTCTGTTTTCTGTTTTTTCAAAACTTTGATTCAAATGTTTTAGAAAAATATTTGAAATATGTTTTGGAAAGCTTTTTAGAGAAAATCAAATGGTAGTCCTTAGGACACATAAATAATTTTATAAGTTGGGAGTATTTGTGTGGGTTCATATATACCCCTTTTGTGAATATTTTAAATAGATTCTATAGTTTGAGTTTATACTTTATACCATTTTAAATGGCATACAATGATGACATGATGAGAAGATGAATGCATGAATGCTTTTGAAGTTTGAAAATTGGGATGTTACAAGAGATCTTCTCTTGAATTCCTATTTGGGAAAACAACTACCACTGCTAAGGTAGTAGAGGAGGCGCCACCTGAGCAGGTAATCCCATTCAAAATACCTATGAAAATTGTTGAACGTGTTACGAATAACCGCTATGAAGGGGATGGAACTGTCCATCCTGGTGATCATTTAATATTTTTACATGAATTGTGCGAGTTATTCAAGTGTGCAGGTATTTCAATGGGTGAAGTTAAGAAGAAACTATTCTCTATATCGCTATCTGGTAGGGCTGCACATTGGTATAAACTGCTGAAGAATGGGCGTTCTCTTGGTTGGGAGGAAATTGTACCTCTCTTTTATTCTAAATTCTATCCTCCAAGTGAGATTCACAAAGACCGGAACCTCATATATAATTTTTGGCCTCATGATGGAGAAAGTATTGCCCAAGTGTGGGGGAGATTGAATTCATTAATGCTCAAATGCCCCATTCATGAGTTTCCTGGTAATGTTGTTATTGATAAATTCTATGCAAGGCTCTCCTTTCAGGATAAAACTCTATTGGATACTGCTTGTTCTGGATCATTCACTCATAATAAAGAAGAGTTTAAATGAGACCTTCTGGATCGGATTAAGGAAAACACTGAAGGATGGGAGAACGACAAAAGTAGAGAGTCAGGTATAAAATATGATTTCGAATGCATTAAAACTTTCATGAATACTGATGATTTTTGAAATGTTAGTACTGCTTATGGCCTTGACTCTCAAGTTGTTGCAAATTTTTATAAAGCTTTTGCCTCCTATTTCGGTATGCCTAAGGTGGGTTTTAAGAATTATCATGAACCTTATAAAGATAAAACTGTTTCTCCTGTGACTAGAACTATTGAAGTTAACACCGTTGATCACATTATTCCTTAACCTTATATCGAAAAAGTTCCTTTTCCTGCTAAAATAAAGGAACACTCTATCATAGCTAGTGTTGTTAACAAAAGTACAAAGAAAGCTATAGAACCCGGTGACCAAATAACTGTTGAACCTGCTGTAGCAATAGTTAAGGACCTTGTCACCGAAAATATAGAAGATGGTCATATTATCTTTTGTGAAGATGCTTCTAATATTGTTTCACATCCTAAGCTCTAGGAAAACTAGTGTTCATGTGCTTTCTGTTAGGATAGGTGATCATTGTTATTATGGTTTATGTGATATTGGTGCAAGTTCAAGCGCCATTCCTTATGAGCTTTACAGGGAAATTATGCATGAAATTGGTTCTTGTGAACTTGAGGAAATCAATGTGATTATTCAGCTTGCTAATAGAGAAACTATCTCTCCAATTGGTATTGTTAGAGATGTGGAATTTTTATGTGGTAAGACTAAATATCCTGCTGATTTTCTAGTACTTGGTTTAGCTGCTAGTAAGACTTGTCCTATCATTTTTGGTAGACCTTTTCTAAACACTTGTGGTGCTGTTATAGATTGTAAGAAAGAGAAAATCTTTACTAAATATGTTGATGAATATTGTGAGTTTAATTTCTCTAAATTTGCTAAAGTTCCTTATGAAACCGAATTGCCTAATGAAAATTTTAAAATTGCTCAGCTTGCCTCTATTGCTCTTACTCCTAGCAATGCTTTGCAGCAACATATGGAGGACCACGAAAGTGAGGTCTTTATGGAAGAAAGTAATGAGCTTGACGAAATATTCCTTCGTCAACCTATACTTAAACATAACTTACCGGTGGAAGATTTGGGTACCACTCTACCACCAAAGGAGGATCCCGTGTTTGATTTAAAACCTTTACCTGATAATCTTAAATATGCTTATATTGATGATAAGAAAATATATCTTGTTATTATTAGTTCTAAACTTTCAGGTAGAGAAGAGGAAAGGTTATTGGAGGTATTGAAGAAACACCGTGGAGATATGGGCTATACTCTAGATGATTTAAAAGGGATTTCCCTGCTATTTGTCAACATGCTATTAATATGGAACCAAATGCAAAGCCAGTTGTTGAACATCAACGTTGTTTAATACCCAAGATGAAGGAAGTGGTAAGAAATGAGGTATTGAAACTTCTTGAAGCTGGTATTATTTATCCTATTACTGATAGTAGATGGGTAAGTCTTGTGCATTGTGTCCCTAAGAAAAGGAGGAATTACTGTTGTGCCTAATGAAAATGATGAACTTATTCCTCAAAGAGTAGTAGTTGGTTATAGAATGTGCATTGATTTTAGAAAGGTTAACAAAGTTACTAAGAAGGATCATTATCCTTTACCCTTTATTGATCAAATGCTAGAGAGGTTGTCTAAGAAGACTCATTTTTGTTTCCTTGATGGTTATTCTCGGTTTTCTCAAATTGCTGTGAGAAAGCAAGATCAAGAGAAAACTACTTTTACTTGCCCTTATGGAACCTATGCTTATAGACGTATGCCTTTTGGTTTGTGTAATGCTCCTGCTACTTTTCAAAGATGCATGTCTGCTATTTTTCATGGTTTTTGTGAGGAAATTGTGGAAGTCTTCATGGACGATTTTTCCATCTATGGAACTTCTTTTGATAATTGTTTACACAATTTTGATAAGGGATATTTAATTCTGTGCCCCAGCTCCTTAGTTGTACTCACTTTTCCCCACGCTCTAACTTTTTGCTCTCTTTTGCCCACTCCCTTAGCTGAAACTCTCACAAATGCTCACAGCGGACGTGTGTCATCGTTTGCCGTCGGGTCAATGCATTGACCGTTATCTGACTAGTGTGCTGACGAGTGGGACCCCAAGGAGACACGTCGGACCAGCTTGTCTGAATCTGAAACTCAGTGTTACCTGAACATATCGAGACACTCAGGCGCCGCCCGGCCCCCTCCGCTGCCGCCACCGTCGTGCCGCCTCCACTGTCGTCGTCCCCTCCACCCTCTAACCCTCTAACCCTATTCTGCTTGCCGGCGACGCCGCGTCTCCGCCAGATCTATCTCATCTCCCCATCTCGGACTACGAAGCGATGTCAGGGGAGGCCGCCGTCAAACCCATCGATCGTGGAGAAGATTGGGTCAAATCCAATGGGGATAATTCATGGATTCCAGATGGGTAAGCAACGTATACCCTCGAATTGATTAGGAAACTCGTAGATTTGGCTGGTTTTGACCAATACTAGCATGAATCGTTCCAATTTTGCTGATTTCCGTTCTCTAACTGCATCCTTTATTTGACTCGGATAGGATTGATCCCGCGCTTGCTTTTCGGCTGGCTGTTAGAATGGAAATTAGCGAGATCCGCGGTACGAAGGCGCATCACCTAACTGGATTTTACTTCCCGAAGGTGGTAGAAACAATCATTTGTTTCAAAGCTTTTCGCGAAGGTCTCCAGCGTTGTACATATGGTTGGAGCGATGCTGACGCTGTTGAACTGCAATATTTCAACACTAGCGAGCAAACATTTCTCCCACTAACTTGCGACGAGCATTTGGGATTGCTATTTACTTTGAATGCTGAGAGCCGTTTCGGTAAAATTCATATCTGTGTGCTTCAGCCACGCAAAGCGCGGGACAATGGGAAGGGTGCATCCTCTGCCACTGCTAATAGCCAGCAACCTGGCACTCCTTGTAGGTCGAGACCAAGCAAAGCCAGTGGTTCTGAAAGCCACAATATGTCTGCTGCGGATTCGGCTGCTTCTCCTGTCCCTTCTGCAGCCGCTGTTTATGAAGAGGCAGAAGCTGACGAGGAAGTGCCTGCAAATGATGATGAAGACGAGATGATGTACCCTGAACTGGTAGATATAGCCAGTCAGCAAGCAGTGGATGATGAATATCCGGAGCAGCCCATCAGCCGTGCTAGGTTTGATGACACTGACGATGAAGAGAAGGAGGAGAACATGGACAGCTTAATCGAGGATGAATACGATGGTGAGGACATGCCAACAATTGAGTGGAATAGGGAAGCACCTGAGCTTACTGAAGGCACCATATTTCAATCCATGGTGGACTGTCGGAATGCAGTGACAACATGGTGCATTCTAACTGAAAACACTTATGAGATTAAAAGGAGTGAGCCGTCAAGGTTCACAGTTTTTTGTCCATATGATAGGTGTAGGTGGAGGTTGCATGCATCTCTTATGTTAAAGAGCAAATATATTCAGGTAATCCAAGTTCATTGAGTAATTTAGTTTCACATCATTCAGTAATGTTTCTTAACTGTTTTTGCCTTTATTTTGTTTCAGATAAAGAAAAACCCACACAAGCACTCCTGTCCACCTGGAGGGGGTGGGGGAAGGCCAAAACCAAGCTAGCAAAAACTAGGTGGGTGGCAGATGCGATATTGGATTGGCTGAGGGAAGAACCTGGACTTGGTCCAACAGCACTCCATGGGAAGCTTTTTGAGAAGTACAAGATAAAAATTCCTTACATGAGAGTTTTCAATGCTAGGGAAAGGGCTCTTGACAGAATTAATGGTCAATGGAATGACAGTTTTCAGCTGCTTTACACCTTCAAAGCTGAAGTGGAGATGGCTAGTCCAGGGAGTGTTGTAGAGATTGACAAGCATACAGTTCCATTCAAAATAAAAGGGAAGTCATTTGAGAAGGAGTGCTTTAGAAGGGCTTTTGTTTGTTTCAAGGCTTGCTGGCAGGGGTTTCTAGATGGTTGCAGGCCCTATTTGGCCGTAGATGCTACACATCTGACTGGAAGATGGAGAGGACAGCTAGTAGCAGCTTCTGCAGTTGATGGACACAACTGGCTATTCCCAGTTGCATTTGGTGTGGTGGAGGCAGAGTCCGAGGAAAGTTGGGTCTGGTTTCTGCAGCAGTTGCGCAACATTATAGGCACACCCCCAGGTTTAGCCATACACACAGATGCTTGCAAGGGCTTAGAGAGTGCAGTAGAAATTGTATTCCCAGGAGTGGAGCATAGGGAATGTATGCGACACCTAGCGCAAAATTTCAAAAAGAAGTTCAAAGGTAAAGTTTTTGATGAGAACTTATGGCCAGCATCATACACATGCAGCAAAAGGAAGTATGAACACCATTTGAGAGTGTTGTATGCTCAAACTCCTCTTGTGAAGGAGTACATGGATGCACATCATGGCAAGGTGTGGTCAAGAAGCCAATTCAACGAAATCTGCAAAGTTGATTATGTGACCAATAACCTTGCAGAATGCTTCAATGCAAAGTTCAAGTCAGTGAAAGGGCTCTTGCTGTGGCAAGCATTCGACAAGATGAGGCAGATGATCATGATAAAGATGGCTCTTCGCAAAAGAATTGCAGAAACAAAATATGTTGGTCATCTTATGCTCCCATCACTGATTAAGGCATTGCATTTGAAGGCAAGAGGACTGAAGATGAGATGCATTCGATCTGATACACTTGAGGGTGAGGTAGCCTATACTGACAGTAAAAATAGGCTATGGAGGTATCCAGTGAACCTAGCAACTAGGGAATGCAGTTGTAGGCAATGGCAGATCCGTGGGAAGCCATGCATACATGCCCTACATCTGATGACTGCCATTGGGGGTGCAGATGGTGAAGTTGATCAATATTGCTCGGACTATTTCTCTGTTGCCAAATTTATGGCTGCTTATGCTGACAATGTGCCTGCACTCTTGGGAAAAGACCAATGGAATATAGTTGATCCAGGGTTCAAACTCTGCTCCCCTGTACTCACTAGACCACCAGGAAGACCAAAGAAAAACAGGTTCAGAACAGGTGAGGAGGGTCGTGTACCAAAAAAGCGTGCTTGCAGAAAATGTGGAGTTCTGGGGCATATTGCCAGGCTTTGTACCAATCATCATTTGGAGAGGAGGAAAGATGGACAGCAGCCAATGCAGAGGAAAATGCAGCAGCAATGGAGATTGAAAATGCTGAGGAGAATGCAGCTACACTGGAGATTGAAGCAAATGAAGCTGTACCAGCACCTTGGTATGTGTTTGCATTTGTAGAATGCAGCTACCCTTTTGTTTGCATTTGTTCTCTTTTTAACCTATGGCTTCCCTTTTATTTATCAGCTCTAGGGAGAAAAGGCCTAGACATGAAGAAACCGAAGAAACTGAAGTTCAACCATCATCTGATGGCTTAGATTTTGAAGCCATGGCCTTTGATGGTTTTGAAGCTATAAGAGAGGAAGAGGAGGGGGTAATTGTTCCAATTGTTCCTTTAAAGATTGTTGAACCCACAGATGATGACCATCAATTGGTCGTCAAGTGCTCGGCGAGTGGAAGTACTCCATCAGCAACTCCACGGCCAAAACCCCAAGTAAAGAGCAAAAGGATCAAGAGTCTGAATCAGAAGAGCATCTCAACTAGGGAAACCAGGAGCAAGTCGGTGAAGCCAGCTGCGAACACAAGGAGCAAGTCGAAGATTTGAATTTGAACTTGATACATTTGTGTTAAGATGTTTGTGTTGTCAATTCGAGCTACTGTGAAAACTTATCAGGTGTAATAATGTTGCTTGTACTTTGGTATCTTATTTGAGTAAGAATTAAAATTTCCATCAAAATTTGAATTTGAATGAATATTTGAATTTGAGGTTGAACCAAAGTTGAAGTTGAACCAAAGTTAGAGTTGAACCAACATATGAGGTCCATTGCTCTGTGCTATGTATTTGATCGAACATTTTAAGTCCAATATTTGAAGGTGATCAATCCGAATGAGAAATGTGCTAGAAACGAGCTCGAAAGCTAGGGTAAACAGCCCTATTTGTAATCAAGTTTTTTTCGACCTTGTCTAAATGAGGCATAAATTTTTTATTAACACCTGTTCCATATATATAGAGTAAAAACGAAGTCCCACTATTTATTGAACTAATCTTCATATTATTACATTTTTTTGGAAAAATATGCTATTAACTGAAAATCATGAAATAACACGTTTTAAATATGAAAATGAAAAAGTAATTTCAGAACCTTCATATTCAATCCAAAATGAAGCTTTTGTGATTTTATTGATTTTTTTGAATTTTATCAAAACCTAAACCCTCTCTCACTTTCCTACGAACTCTGAACAGTTTCATACGTGATAGTTCATTTGTGTGAAGCTTTTTTCATGAAAATGTACCAACACCAAGTTTATATTTTTTTCTCGTAACCATGTCACATATTACGGCAATGTGCACTGGTTTTGTTATTTTTTGATTTTTTTGAATTACTTATGCTCATTTGAATGTGATTTCGATGTCTCACTTCTGAAAATGGTTTTTCATGAAAATGACCCTTAACCCTAAACCCAGGGTTTTTTGGTAACTATGTCTTATAAAACGACGAACTATGCAAGTTTTTTCATTTTTTGATTTTTTTGTAACTATTTGTGGCCATTTGAAGTTCAGGTCAAACCCTAATAACCCCGTTGACTGACTCAAAACCCCGGAGCATCTCTCCAAACCCTAGCGTCGAACGTCCGCCGTCGGATCGGAATCTAGCGCCAAACTCCACCCGTCAGATATGGCCTTCCACGGGCGATCCGCGCGAAGCTGGTTCTGCATCTTGATTGGCCGCAAGGGAGTTTTACCATCTGCCCCACTTTACATCTGAAATTGGATTATTCGCACATGACCACCACATGTCAGTGAGACGAGATGTTGCAAATATTAAAACTGCAAAATACAACGAGGCAAATCGTCAAATCTCCCCCTTCTCCATCTGACAGAGCAGCTCCTTCTCCAGTCTCCACCCACGCACAGAGCAGCTCGTCCTCGCCCACCATTGTCTCCCCATTCTTCTGCTTCTTCTTCTCCAGCGACGAGAGCAGCGATTCTTCTTCTCCGGCGACGAGATATGTCGGACTCTAGTTCAGCCTCCCGCCCCTCGTGGCCCCAGCATGGTCCAGTGCCCATGGAGCGATGTCCTGACTGCGAACGCATCGCGCCATTGGTACGGTTGACTTGTACGTCGGACAAGAATGGCAACAAAGGGCGAGAGTTCGTGAAATGCGAGAGCAAGCCAGAGGGGCAGGTTAGATCTCATGATTTTGCTCTGATTTCTTTTTCCCTTTGCTCTGAATTCTTTTTCCTTGGATC
Source organism: Poa pratensis (assembly GCA_947311845.1). Lineage (NCBI taxonomy): Eukaryota > Viridiplantae > Streptophyta > Magnoliopsida > Poales > Poaceae > Poa > Poa pratensis. The sequence continues at coordinate 56,764,797 of CAMZMU010000035.1, forward strand.
TGAGATTTAGGGTTCATATTTTTGTTTCAGATCGTGAGCCATTGCGGCCATTTCGAATGGCTGGATAACTACGTTGCCAGGCTTAGAGCTAGATCTCAGAGCTCGATGCCTTTCAATGGTGCCGCAACCCGGCAGCAGAATTTGGTCTCCGACAGTGCTGCTCCGACAGTTGGGGATGCGGATCTGAAGGGGGAACTAAAGAAGATGAACAAGAACTTGAGGCAGCTGACTGAATTGAAGAAGCAGTCGAATCAGCTAGCTTTAGGATTTTACATTTCTGTAATTGCTCTAGGAATTGCTTACTTGCTGGTCGTCAGTCGTTAGAGATGTTACTAGTGTGGATCTGGTGCTCTTATGTTGCTTAAACTATGTCTGTATCAGTTAGTTCTTGCTTAACATCAGTTTCGTCAGTTAATTCTTGCTTACCATCAGTCTCTGTGTGGATCTGGTGCTCTCTGTATCACCGAATTTTTGTACGTGTTCTTGACACTTTCAGTTTCTTCAGTTTCGTCAGACAACACCTAGCGCAAAAGGAAAAAAACAATATTGAGTTCTTGGGCCCAAACAAGAAACAAAGCTATGTTGGGCCGGTCCATGCCGTTGACTCTGAAAGGCCCGCAAAGATATAAGAGGCCCAGAAATTAGTGCACGCGCTCACTCTGTGTTTTTTTGGCTGTATTTATTTGATTGCACAGAGTGCATGTTGATTCCAAAATTGCCACCAACAATTCAAAAATGGGAAAATTGAGTGCTCGTTTTTCGTTGTTTCAAATGAGGTGTTTGCTGAACCAGTATTTGAAGTCCATTGCTTTGTGGTATGATGTTGCTATGTTTATGAACCAAAATATGAGGTAAAGTTTCTTTTCCGTGGTGAAACTCGTAGCAATGGGAAATGTGTTAGAAATGAGCTTCAAAGTTAGGGTAAACAGCCCCATTTGTAGCCAACTTTTTTTTCGACCTTGTCTAAACGCGCCAAAACTTTTTTGGTAAGACCTCTTCAATCTATAGAGTGTCAATTCGAAGTCTAAATATTTAATGTATTAAAATTCATATTTCTAATTTTGTTTGTTTAAAAATATTCTTTAATAGAAAACCATAATAAAAACTGTTAAAAATTTAAAAATGAAAAAATATGTTTTGATTTTTGACATATTTGATTTATGTCTTAGATCTTTGGGCTTTTGCTCTTTTTTCAAAATGTTAGCTCTTGTTTGCTCTTTCGTAGCTTTTGTATCTTCATTAACTTCGAACTAATAAAATCCAAAATTAACACAACATGAATAAAAGGTAGAATTATAGTACTACAACACGATCTAGCCCACACACTAGGGCAACACCATCTTCACGGTAGGGCAACACACTTGGGCAAAACCATCTATAGTAAAACACGATTTATTAACTTCTAGCCCTAACACAAAAGGGCAACACCATCTTCACGGTACAAGACGACATAGATATAGGAGTATAAATAAAACACAAGCATAACATAGATATATAAATAAAGTTCGTACGTATAACACGACCAGACATACATAGTTCGTTCACAAGACAACTTAACAAACCACACAACATAGTAGTAGAAATAAAAAGATAAAAAGCCCTAACACACTAGAGCAACTCCATCTTCACGACAACCGGCCTGATGCATGCCTTTAGCACCGTCTTCACTCCTGCTCCTCATCCTGGCCGTTCTCTCCGAGATAGTACGGGAGGCTGTGCACGTTGCCGGTGGGGAAGATGCTCGCCACGTCGGTGAAGAAGTTGTACGTGGTGAATGCGATGAACTCGCACCCACACCAAAACACCTGGCCGAGGAGGTAGTACGCATCAAACCGGTTGGTGAAGGTGGCGACGTACCCTGTCGGTGTCGCGCCGGCGTGGGGACGCAGTTCGTCGAGGCGGAACATTCTCTCTGAGCCCGCCGGGAGGTGGTGAAAGCCTGCACGGAGGAACCCCACGGCAAGCTCACGCGCACCCCTCCAGGTTGATATCGCCCACACGCGGAGCCTGGTCTCGACGACGACTCCGGCTGGGTACCACCTCTCCGGCACGGTATGTGGGAAGCGGAAGGTGGGGGCGTTGTACTGCATCCTCTCCTCGCCTCGCTTCGCTTCGAGAGTGATTTGGAGATGGGTGGAAGAAGAGAAGGGGCGGCGCAGAGATGGAAGTGTGGAGAAGAGACGGAGGGTTTGGGTGGTTTAAATAGATGGGCTCGATAGCGCGTGGGTCAAACGAGGCTAGCTAGTCGATCGGTATGGCCTCCGATTTAATTCACCACGCACGGGCCACTGAATTGGCGCGATCAGATCGAGAAATTAAAGCTGAAACGGACGCCGCTCTGTATCCAGAAGATGCGACACGCGCGTGCAAGCTAGCTCTGCATCCGTGCCGGCGCGCCTGCATCCGTGGCTGCACCGTATGGCTTCGCTGCGCTGCCGCTCTGAATCGAGGATAGACGCGAGACGGGAGATGCGTGCGACCTAGGCGAGCTAGGCCGTCTACCGTGGCGGCGCGCCTACATGCGGGTCCATGCTGCACCCCTGCCGTCACGCGCATCCATGCCGGTCCGTGCTGCACCCTGGCGTCGCGCGCATCCATGCCGGCCTGCCATCGCCGCCGAAACGATGCCGGTCCGTGCTAGGGAGCGGCGTCCGTCGTGAGCGAGTCCAGCTAGGGAGCGGCGTCCATCGTGGCGTGTGCATGGCTGCATGCTGCTCTGCGTCGAGTGCATGCATGCTGACAACGGCCACGTCGCATTTAAATACAGCGGCCCAACAGTCCACACAACCATGGCCCAACGGTCCAACCAGCGCCACCATCTGTCAGGTCCACTCCTCCAAACATGGCCCCACACGTCAGAGCTAACGGTCAAACCTTCACTCCACGGCAATCCATCCGTTTGGGCTTTTCTGAGGGTTTCGGACAAGCCAGTGGGGAAAACTGAGCACAACTAAATTCGGTGGGGATGGCTGAGGAGTGCTAAGGATCCAGGGGCACAGGAATAGAAATCCCTTTTGATAAAGTTGTGCAGAGATGTGAGAAAACTAATCTTGTTCTTAATTGGGAGAAATGTCACTTTATGGTCAATGAAGGAATTGTTCTTGGACATAAAATCTCTGAAAGAGGCATTGAAGTTGATCGAGCTAAAGTTGAGGCAATAGAGAAAATGCCTTGCCCTTGAGACGTCAAAGGTATTCGTAGTATTCTTCACTAGTACAGAACGACACATCGGATACCCCTCTATGGAAATGGCAGGCGTTAGGCGACGGAGAATCGCGCTTTCCGCGCGGCCAGTGCGTACAAACCTGACCTGGGCCGTGGCTGGCCCGTCAACATAGGTAACGGAGAAAGTATTAACTCCGTTACCCATATTATTGGCAACGGTCTTAATTCTGGCTCCGTTTCCGATATGTGCCTCTATAGCAACGGAGAATTTTGTGTGTCCGTGTGAAATGTGGGCATGTTCCATCTTCGTCGAATTCGATGCGAGCGGAGTAACTGCTATGGCATAGTGGCGTAGTGACACCGCGGCACCGCCCACTACTCCTTAAAAACCCACGATCTCCCTGCTATCTCAGTACGCCACTTCGCCGCAGCAATGGATACTCCTAGCAACTCCTCGGGCGTTCGCCGCAGCAGTTTCCCGCTTTCCCTGAATTGGAACCGCGTCATCGTGCCGGAGGCCGTCGCACAGAGGCACTGGCAATATAGGAGGCCAGTGCCCTGGTCAAATGTTAGCCTCCCCACTGGCTGGCGCGTCAACCACAGGAGGGTGCCTATGCCGCCAGAAGAGGACGCGGGATCCTCGGGCGCCCGCGACCGCAGCCGCTCGCCGCGGCGGAGAGACGCTCGTCCGCGGTCGCCTGGATGGAACCGCGTCATCGTCGGGCAGGCCATCGCGGAGCGGCACTGGCAATATAGGAGGCCAGTGCCATGGTCAAAGGTTCGGCTACCCGGTGGCTGGCACCTCAACCGCGCGTCGGTGCCTATGCCGCCGGAAAGAGTTGAGCTGCTTCAGAGCCACCGGCTCCTCCTCCCGCCGGAGCTGCGCGACGATCCTGCCTACGACGACGAGATGTGGGAGGGGCGCACGGGCGGCGATGACATCGTCGGCGAGGAGCCGCGCGACGACACGAACGAATACGCGGCTCTCCTCGCATACGAGCAGGAGAAGGCGGAGGCCGAGGAGTAGTTATAGTTATTTATTTTAATGTTCTTCAACTTCAATACTAGTAGAGATCAGTATAAGCCCAGTGTGTCAGTGAAAAAATCAAAGGAAACGATTGTTTATACCCTCCGTTTCCGATGTTCTACTTTGCTATAAATGCGCCCTTCACACAGCCCTAAACTCCATCGCTCTCACTCTCAGCCTCACTCTCAAAGTGTGGCGGCGCCTCCACGCAGCACCAGATCTTAGCTCCACCGTGGCGGCGCGCATCTCCCTCCCTCCGACCGTGGCGGCGCGCATCTCCCTCCCTCCGACCGTGGCGGTGCGCACCTCCCTCCCTCCGACCGTATCGGCGCGCATCTTTCTCTCCTCCGACCGTGGTAGCGCGTACCCGTTCTTTGCTCCACCCGGGCAGATCTCGTTGCCTGATCTGTAGCTGGAGGGCGCATGGCGTGTCGATCCGAGGACGACGAGGACGACTACGTCCTCCCGCCGCCAGATCCAAAGGTAATACATCTATTTGTGACCGACCGTCGTGCCGACGAACTAGGGTTGTTGTCATTGTTCTGCTTAGATTTTCTTCCATAGGACACTCATGAACAGAACTAGAACTAGGGTTGTAATACATCCGAGGACGATGAGGACGACCACTGGCGGATCCACCTTGAGCCAGCCGGGTGCATAGGACACCGGGAGAAGGAATTTTTCTTTGTAAATTAGCAATTTTTTATCACATATGCACCCCTAAAAATTGTTTTAAATGTATTGTGGTAACATGTGTGCATCCTGGTTCAATATGTTCTAGCTCCGCCACTAAGGACGACTACGTAGTGTCGCTCGAAAAGAACATAACTAGCACAAATCGGTAGTGTATGAAACTCATGGCTGACTTATCTCCTTTGCAAAACAGATGTACATTTCGGTGACACTGTATAAAAAGACGGGTCCTTAGCCAAGGTGCGCTTGTCGTAAGTTTGTTATTCTGTCTTATGCATCCTTTTGTGTTGTATGTCCTTTATGCTAGATGTATAGTGAGCTAACATGGAGTCATATATTCTCTCTTTGCATTTCAGTGACCACTTTACAAAAGAGGCACCTTCAGTACATCAACACTCGCTTATTGCACTATGTGCAGAGCATGGTGCTGATCCGTTTAGCTCATTTAAATGAGCTAAATACAAGGTCAGGGACAAAGCGGCGAGTTGATTATATTTTGGCGACACCGTCCAAGAAGAAGATTGAATTCATGAACTCTAACAACAAGTCATGAAGATAAATTAAGTTGGAAATGACAAGGATAAGTTTAGAGAGGCATGACATAGATAGATTTAGCTAGACATGTCAATGATAGATTTAGAGAGCATGACAATGAAGATAAGTAATTGGTTGTCTTGTGATGCAATGTATCGGTGACATTTGTTATACCTTATGAATGAATGAATTTGTTAGCCTTTTTGTACTTCTGCTGTGAAATTTTAAATGTCCGGTGCCAAATCTATTCTTGCTCTAGGCTTATGAAGAAACCTCAATGCAAACGAGCAGAAATAGAATCTCCGTTACTGATGTTCCGACACATCAGAAACGGAGGTTGTGCACAACCGTTTCCAAACCGACGCCTCGTCAGCGACGGTTTTTTCGCCTCCGTTACCGATGAGGGTCTTCACATCAGTAACGGGGTCGGGGACACGGACCCTTTTTTCCGTTTCCGATGGGGTTTTTGGCCTGTTTCCGATGTGTCGTTCTGTACTAGTGCTTGGTCATGCTGGTTTCTATAGGAGGTTTATTAAAGATTTCTCTAAAATTTCAAAGCCCCTTACTAATCTTCTCCAAAAAGATGTACCTTTTGTTTTTGATGATGATTGTAAGGAAGCTTTTGAAACTCTGAAGAAGGCTTTAATTACTGCTCCTATTGTTCAACCACCTGATTGGACGTTACCTTTTGAAATTATGTGTGATGCTAGTGATTTTGCTGTTGGTGCTGTTCTTGGACAGCGGATAGATAAGAAGTTGAATGTTATTCATTATGCTAGTAAGACTCTTGATTCTGCTCAAAAGAATTATGCAACTACTGAAAAAGAGTTATGCTAGTAAGACTCTTGATTCTGCTCAAAAGAATTATGCAACTACTGAAAAAGAGTTCCTAGCTGTAGTTTTGCTTGTGACAAATTTAGACCTTATATTGTTGATTCAAAAGTCATTATTCATACTGATCATGCTGCTATTAGGTACCTTATGGAAAATAAAGATGCTAAGCCTAGGCTTATTAGATGGGTTCTTCTTTTGCAAGAGTTTGATTTACATATTGTAGATAGGAAAGGTGTTGAAAATCCTGTTGCTGATAATTTGTCTAGATTGGAAAACATTGTTTATGATCCTATTCATGTTAATGATAGTTTTCCAAATGAACAGTTGGCTGCAATAAGGGTAAGTTCACGAGATAGTCCTTGGTATGTTGATTATGCTAACTTAATTGTTTCCAAGTACTTGCCTCCAACCTTTTCAGCTCGAAATTCTTTTATGACTTGAGGCATTATTTTTGGGATGACCCACATTTATATAAAGAAGGAGTAGATGGCATTATGCGAAGATGTGTTCCAGAACATGAACAACAAGAAATATTGAGAAAGTGCCATGGTAGTGCTTATGGAGGACATCATGCTGGAGATAGAACCGCACAAAAGGTTCTACAATCAGGTTTTTATTGGCCTACCCTCTTTAAAGATGCAAGAAAGTTTATTTTATCTTGTGATGAATGTCAAAGAGTTGGTAATATCTCTAGACGTAATGAAATGCCTATGAGTCATTCTCTTGTTATTGAACCATTTGACTGTCGGGGATTCGACTTTATGGGTCCTTTTCCTCCTTCAGAAGGTAATACGCATATACTTGTTGTTGTTGATTATGTTACTAAGTGGGTAGAAGCTATACCTACAAAGAGTGCTGATGGTGAGACCTCTTTAAAAATGCTTCAAGATGTTATTTTTCCTAGGTTTGGTGTGCCTAGATATCTTATGACTGATGGAGGTTCTCATTTAATTCATGGTGGTTTTAGAAAGACCCTTGCTAAATATGGTGTTAATCATAGAATTCCTTCAGCCTATCATCCCCAAACTAGTGGGCAAGTAGAATTATCAAATAGAGAGATTAAATCTATCTTGCAAAAGACTGTTAATAAATCTAGAAAGAATTGGGCTAGTAAGTTGAATGATGCTTTATGGGCTTATAGAACTGCTTATAAAAACCCTATGGGTATGTCTCCTTATAAAATGGTTTATGGTAAAGCTTGTCACTTGCCTCTAGAATTAGAAAACAAAGCTTATTGGGCAGTGAGGGAACTTAATAGAGACTTTAAGCTAGCTGGTGAAAAGAGGTTGCTTCATTTAAGTTCTTTAGATGAATGGAGAAGTGAAGCTTATGAAAATGCTAGACTTTTTAAAGAGAAAGTTAAGAAATGGCATGATAGGAGAATTATTAAAAGAGAGTTTAATGTTGGTGAGAAAGTTCTATTGTATAGGTCTCGTCTCAGATTTTTTGCAGGAAAATTACTCTCAAAATGGGAAGGACCTTTTGTTATTGTGGAGGTATATCGTTCAGGTGCAATAAAGATTGCTTCACTTAAAGACAACTCTACACAAGTGGTGAATGGACAAAGACTCAAACATTATATTTCTGGAGATCCTTATGATGAAGATGTTGATACTATTCAAGTGGTGACTCCGGAAGTTTTCATTGAAAAGCAAATTCAGGGGACTGCAGAGTCTGTTTTCGAATAGGTAACAGTTTTGGTAAGAAAATGTTCGCGTTTAACCTTCCAATAGATATTTTAGTTATTGATTTTAAATATGGAAAATAAGAGACCAAACCGGGTAGGAGAAGGTGCCCGAGGGCACCTCACCATGCCGTGGCGCGGGCCCACCCCTGGCCGCGCCGCCACGTGGTGAGGGCGCCTCGGAGCCCGTCTCCGACCAGGTTTTCTCCTGTACCTTCCTTTTGTTAAAACTTTTTGCTATATAATCCCCGGAACCCCGAGGTTCGTATATCGCCTTTTCCGTGTTTTTGTTTCGATCTGTTTCTGTCCAGATGTCGTCCCAAGGTTCGTCCTCGGAAGACTACGTGCTGCGTCGCCAACGTGAACTTCTCCGAGACCTTGATCGGAACTTTCGTTGGATGGGTGGAAGAGGAAAGAGTCACGGCAAGACGCAAGGACATGGACGAGAGCGTCAAGGAGGAAGTGAAGAAGATGTCATCTGCAAGAAGGGGACAGCCAGCTGCAGGATCAAAGTCCAGCAAGCCCACTTTTGTGGGATCGGTTAACACTCAACGTGCTTTTTCTCATAACCTGCAGGGAGCGATACCGCATGTTCCAGATTTCAGCTCTTTCCCGGCGGTAACTGAAGCCCTTCGAGTTACTGATGAGTTCTGTGATCAGTATCGAGTCCTGAAGATGGAGGTGGAAATACTCCAAGATGAGAACACCAGGCTTCGCCGAATGCTAGAACGTTTCCTGACCCCGCTCCAAGCCGTTTCACCACCACCGCCGAAGGAGTAATTCATCATTGGTATTGGCATCCCCTTGGCTTGTTCCAAGCTTGGGGGAGTGCCGCGGTATCACACCATTATCTTTACCTTTTACCTTTCAATAGAGTCATATCGTGAGTAGGGAAGTTATCTTATAGGATGGTTTGCAGTGTGGAAGTATCTCTCTTTTAGTTGGTTATCTATGTATCCCTTGGTGTGAGTTGCCGTTATGGAATATTAATGAGAAGTTTCATCATTTACTTTCTGCATACTTTATTTTAGTTTGCAATTTCTTTCATGTTGATGATCTTGTTATTAGTATTGGTACCACTTTGGGAGCATCAAGTAATCTTTTTGGTTTTGGCAAACTTAGCATTGGTCAGTAGTTACAATACTTTGAGGCTTAAGTAGAGAGAGGGAAGTGCATGTAGATAAATTATTCCATGATCTTTCTTTCTTGTTGGCTCATAAGCTTAGTATTCTCAAGTTAAAATTATTTGTGCTTCCAAGGAAGATTGCATGATTGTTTTACTACATATATTTTTTGTATCCCTCAACTCTTATGCTTGCTACACAACCTTGCTAGCCGAAAAACCTGTATTGAGAGGGAATGCTTCTCATACATCCAAACCTTGAGCCAAACCATTGCCATTTGTGTCCACCATAACTACCTATCATGTGGTATTTCCTGCCACTCCAAGTAAATACTTCATGTGCTACCTTTAATTATTCAAAAACTATTACCTCTCATTTGTGTCACTGTTTATTAGCTCATGAGGAAGTATGTGGGTTGTTCTCTATTTAACTTGTCAGACAGACTTTCACCAATGGACTAGTGGCATATACATCCGCTTATCCAATAACTTGCAAAAAGAGCTGGCAAATGGGGTGCCCAGTCCCAATTAATTACAACTATAACTGTTAATTCTCTTCACATGTTTTGCCAATGATTTATCAAAAGCAAACTTCAAAGTGTTAAACATATCAAATAGGCACTCCTCCATGGTATGTGATTGTTGGAAGGCACCCGAGGATTCGGTTAGCCATGGCTTGTGTAAGCAAAGGTTGGGAGGAGTGTCATACCAATTTATAAATATGCATGTGTAAACAAAAGAGAAGAGGGATGATCTACCCTTGGGTAGAAATAACGTCCTTCATGGGAGCCGCTCTTGAAAGTCTGGTTGACAAGGGGGATAGAGTGCCCACTGCCATTCGTTGACAACGACATACATAGCTTAAAACTTATTTTATACTCTCTATATGATTTCAAAACTTAAAAGCTCTAGCACATGATTTCATCCCTGCTTCCCTCTGCGAAGGGCCTATCTTTTACTTTCATGTTGAGTCAGTAAACCTATTCCCTTCTATCTCAAGCAAGCATTTGAGTTGTTGTGATCAACCATCTATATGTTGATATTTTCAATCATGTCTTTTATGTTTCCTTGTGTAGTACAAAGCTTTTATCTGAATGAATATAACTTTGAAAGTTATCAATGACTGTAAAGGAGATTGTTATGATTGAGCATGTAAGTTCTGCAATATAAGCTCTAGTATAAAGACTCTGCTCGAAAGATAAGTACAATTGTTAATTGTTCTCTGACCAAGAACAAAGTTTGCCATCACCAATTATGATTTTCTCTATGCACCTTATTGTGACTCCCTTTACTTGTTTCAAGTTAAGTTATATGAAGGGAAGTTGCTATCTAGAATGACTTGTGTATTAATAAATGTGATGCTTCTTGTCCGTATTTTGTTTATCGACACTTCGCTCCATAAACCTGTGGTCTTGTTTACCGAGCTCAGCTTTCGCTTGGGGACAAGCGAGGTCTAAGCTTGGGGGGTTGATACGTCCATTTTGCATCACTATTTTATATCATAATTTACTGTTATTCATTGATATATTTCATATTTAGAGATGATACTTATGTTATTCTACCTATTTTGCATGTTTGATGATTATTGGAGAATTAAACACCGGAGTCAGATTTCTGCTGGAAAAAGGACCGTCAAGACACCATATTTCTGAAGATCAATAATTCGAGGAAAACATCCAGAGTTCCTATTTTGTCAGATGCCGGAGGCAGCCAAAAGGGGAGGCCAAGGTGGGCCACCATGGGCCCTCACCATGTGGTGGCGCGGCCCACCTTGCCCCCGCGCCGCCACGTGGTGAGGAGGCCCTGGCCCACCTCGCCAGCCCCTTTCGTGTACATCATCCCCAGGAAACCCTAAGCCTAGGGGGACGCGAGGAAATATTCCGCCGCCTCCACGAGGCGGAAAACACCAGAGAGAGAAAAGCTCTCCGGCAGGGAGAAATCTGCGGGGAAATTCCTTCCCGGAGGGGGAAATCGTCGCCATCGTCACCGTCATCGAGCTGGACTTCATTGGGATCATCATCATCATCTCCACCGCCAGCACCATCATCTCGCCGCTCCACTCCGTTCCGCTGTAACATCTAGGGTTGAATCTTGTCTAGTTCACAGGGGAAGCTTTCCCGGTGTTAATTACTCCTTGTGGTTGATGCTATTGAGTGAAACCGTTGAATTAAGGTTTATGTCCAGATTGTTATTCATCATTATATCACCTATGATCATGTTCCATATGATGTCTTGTGAGTAGTTCGTTTAGTTCTTGAGGACATGGGAGAAGTCTTGATGTTAGTAGTGAATTATGTTGAGTAATATTTAATGGTTTGATATTTAAGTTGTGGTGTTATTCTTCTAGTGGTGTCATGTGAACGTCGACTACATGACACTTCACCTTTATGGGCCTAGGGAATGCATTGTGTATTCGGTTGCCAATTGTGGGGTTGCCGGAGTGACAGAAACCTAAACCCCCGTTGGTATATCGATGCATGAGGGATAGCAGGATCTCAGAGTTTAAGGATGTGGTTAGATTTATCTTAATTACTTTCTTGTATTTGCGGATGCTTGCAATGGGTATAATCACAAGTATGTATTAGTCCTAGGAAGGGTGGTGCATTAGCATAGGTTCACCCACACAACACTTATCAAAACAATGAAGATTAATCAACTATATGAAGCGAAAGCACTTGACGAAATTCCCGTGTGTCCTCAAGAACGTTTGGTCATCATAAGTAAACCCACCGGCTTGTCCTTTGCTGTAGAAAGGATTGGGCCACTCGCTGCAACTATTATTACTGCATTTTATTTACTTATACTTTATTTATCTGCTATATCAAAAACCCCTAAAACTTGTCTGCTAGTGTTTACAATGAATTCCATATCAAAACTGCTTGTCAACACCTTCTGCTCCTCGTTGGGTTCGACACTCTTATTTATTGAAAGTACTACGACACACCCCCTATACTTGTGGGTCATCAGCCCTCAGCCGCCACCCTTTTGCCTATATAACCCCCCAAAGCGAAAACCCTAAAAACCCGAGCCTCCATCTACGAAAAGTTTCAGAGCCGCTCGGGAGGGTCCAGAACCTCTTCCCGGCACCCTGCCGGAAAGGGGAATCATCACCGGAGGGCTCTACATCATCATGCCCGCCTCCGTAGTGATGCGTGACTAGTTCATCCTTGGACTACGGGTCCATAGCAGTAGCTAGATGGTTGTCTCTCTTCCTTGTGCCATCATGTTTAGATCTTGTGATTTGCCTAACATGATCAAGATCATATTATTGTAATGCTATATGTTGTGTTTGCTGGGATCCGATGGATATTGAATATTATGCCAAGTTGATTATCAATATATCTCATATCTTATTTATGTCTTGCATGCTTTCCGTTACTAGTAGATGCTTTGGTCAAGTGCATGCTTGTAACTCCAAGAGTTAGTATTTATGCTAGATGGTGGGTTCAGTTTCCATTTAATATTGGGGAGTGACAGCAACCTCTAAGGTTGTGGATGTGCTGTTGCCACTAGGGATAACCTAGCAATGCTTTGTCTAAGGATAATTGTGTTGTTTACATTATGCACTTTACTTAATGCAATAATCTGTTGCTTGCAACTTAATACGAATGGGGGACTCAGATGACAACCTCGAGGTGGATTATTAGTCACAGATGCAGTTGGATAACGGTCTATGTATTTTTTCGTAATGCCCATATCAAATATCATATTAGTCACCATGTCATGTATATGCATTGTCATGCGCTCAATATTCTGTCAATTGCCCATCTGTAATTTGTTTACACAACATACTATCTATCTTATGGAGAGACACCACTAGTGAATTGTGGACCCCGATCCATTCTTTTACATCTGATAAACAACCTACTGCAATCATTGTTCTCTTTCACTCTCTGCAATTAAACATCATTTTCCACACCACACTTTTAATCCTTTGTTTTCAGCAAGCCGGTGAGATTGACACCCTCACTGTTACGTTCGAGCAAAGTACTTTACGGAAAACACACTCAAATGATGATTCTTATTTGATTTATGTGCATCTTACCAAGTTTGAGTGTGAAGTACCAACTCCAGTGACTTTGTGTCTAATCCCAGGCCTATCTTATCTAAAAACTTGCTCTTCTTGCATCTTTAATGTCCAACACCATAAATCTGGCACTTTTTAGTCTGTGGGGCCGGAGACTCCAGTGCATAGGCCCAGAGACTCCGGTCTGACTGAAGTCTCCGCTCCAAACCCCGAAATCTCTGGCCAAAGACGGAGACTCCGGTGTGTTTGTGCCGGAGACTCCGGTCTGGGCGTTTTCGCTGGGCTCTAAAGTGGGATCGGGGTGAGGAGTTGACTCACAACTCCTCTCTCACCCCCGACCACCAAACTCCTCCTAGCTGCCACCGCCTCGAAGTGCCGCTCCAGCTGCTCCCCGCCGACGAAATCCGCCGTGCCTCCGGCCTCCTCACCCTCATCGACGTAGGGGACCCTTCTCTCCTCCGCCGCCGCCTCGAAGTGCCGCTCCGGCTGCTCCCCGCCACCGGAATCCGCCATGCCTCCGGCCTCCTCCACCTCATCGACAAAAGGGTAACTTCCTCTCCTTCCCTAGGGTTTCATCCTAGATCTGTGTTTGGAGAGCAGTTTCCCTAGTTTTTCTTGGTGTAGAACCTTATAGATGGCAAGGTGCATCCTAGAAGTACCCCTAAAATTCTTAGCATAAAGTTTTTCGAACTAAATCGAAGTTTCCCCTCTCAGGGCCGGAGACTCCGGTCTTCTAGACCGGAGACTACGGTCTGGGCCGGATACTCCGCCCCCTGAGGCCGGAGACTCCGGTGTAGATCAAGAATTTTTTGCCTAGAATTTTTTGATTACTTCTCCTTTTTGTTCCTGGAGATGCAAGCTTACCTCCATGCTTTTCTCCTATTCTGTTTCTCTCAGGTGCTTAGAGGACAAAGTCTTCCGTCTCCCACCCTCACAAGGTTTCAAGGAGAGATCGTACTCAAACAAGGGACAATCTTTTGTATGCAAGCAACACTGACCGCCTGCGTCAGCAGAGTACCATGGAAGAAGAAGCCACAAGAGTGGAAGCCCAAGATGAGCTTGATGAGCAAGAAGCGGCCCAGAGAGCCCATTTTGATTCCTTGACCACAGTATTGGGTATGGGGAAGCATGAGTTCCGTCGGATGATGCAGCAGCCTTCTGTGACTTGTCGCCCAACACTGATGATCCTAACTTCCCTCGGAAAGAGCAGCTGCTGATCATGTATGAGATTTATGCCAAAATTGAGAAGCATGCCGTCTGTGAGCAAAAGTGTTGAGTCTTGAGAACTTGAACAAGAAACCCTATTTTCAAGAGGCCGTGTGGATTGCTCGAAAGCTTGGTCTTGAGAAGCTTATCTCTCACATTCACGAGACTACAACATTCCCCTTGTTCATCAGTTCTTTGCCACTGTTGTCTTTGGAAATGATGAAGATGTTACCTTGACTTGGATGACTAGTTCGCACCAGTGCACCTCTAACTTTGTGGAGTTTGGAAGGTTATTGGGTTATGAGTTCAAGGGGGCTACTACTCCAGTTGGGAAGAAGATGCATGTGGAAGGGACCACCTACAACAAGAGCCGCTTGCGCCCTTTGTATTCTGTGGCATCTCCAGTTGGCACAAATCAAGATCTCCTCCCCACATACAACATCTTCCTCCGTATGGTTCGTTTCAGCCTTGCTCCTCAAGCCGGCAATGTGGATGCTATTCGAGGAGGACTTGTCAATCTCCTCTACCATGCTTACAAGGTTCAAAAGCCGGTCCGTCTTGCCAAGGTAAAGAGATTGATGTTATGGACTTCATCAAGTGTGAGATGCATTGGGCAATCTTTGAGCATAAGAATCCTTTGTATGCACCCTATGTGATGATGCTCATCCTTGAAAAGGTGCCTACCGTCGATACCTCTCGTCTCACCAAGCACCCCAAGGGCATACTCCAACAGCTCAACAAGCACAAGCAACCGTCTTCCTCTCGTGCACCTCCTCCCCTATCTAGTGATGAGGAAGCGGCGCCCGAGGCCCCAATGCCTAAAAGGAGAAGCAAGAATGCCGACTCTCCATCATATGTTCGAGGCAAGGCTGTAGTGAACAAGGAAGTGAGCAAGATCTCTTGGTGGAAGAGAAAGTTGCTTTGCATGGACGTTGCGCTTCACATGGAAAACCATGATACATATAAGAGAGAGAAGCACATTTTGAGCAACCAAGGCATTATTATCAAGGAATTGCGCAAGCTTAACAATTGGAGCATCACTCCTCCTCCTGAAGAAGATGAAGATGGTAATGCTATTCTCTCCTCCTCGTCCGAAGACACTATCCCATATGAACAATGGAACCAACACTACTTTCCTTGGGCGGATTATGCGGATGTGACCTCCATGCCATCTTCTTCTCACAACAACGGCAAGGCTCCCATGAATATATCCAATGAAGACTACAATGAAGATGGGGATGGTGATGAGGAAGACGAAGACTCCGAGTGATCTCCATGGGTTTCGTTAGTTATGCTCTTTTCCCTTTTTGGTGTTTCGATGCCAAAGGGGAGAAGTAGTTCTATTAGGTTCTCTCCATGGGATTTGCATGGGTTGGACACAAGCATGTGATTTTATCATTCTTATTGCGCTTGTGTATCTTTATGTTATTTGTCGAACTTATTTGCTTCTTATGAGTTGTGAACTATGTTGTGAAATATGTGAGTGTAAGACATATGGATTTCTTATTATGTATGGTTGAGCCTACATTATTGTGCTATGATCTATATGGATGTTTATCTACATTTATATGCACAAAAGGTATGGTTTTCATCTCTAGACTCAACCAATATTGTGATATGTCTTATTTGTGAAATGTGTTGTTTCTATATCATGTTGGTTATATTTTGTTGGAACTTGTCTCTCTATATGTGTGCATTTGCATTCCAAAGCAATTGATTTGTATGCACACATGTAGGGGGAGTCTTTCCATTTGTTAAACATTATATTGTCGTGAAGTTTATTGCAAATCCTTGTGTTGTCATCTAACACCAAAAAGAGGGAGATTGAAAGAACATTTTGTTATCCCTTAGTTTTTGTGTGTTAATTAACAACACATGTGATGGTTTTAATCTGGTGTCAAGTAAATGTTGTTTTTATGTGTACAACACATGTGCATCAACACCAAAAGAGAAAAGAAGAATCTGGAGATTTTCAGGGCGGAGTCTCCGTTCCTAGGACCGGAGTCTCCAGACTCAGGGGATTCTGGCCGAAGTGCAGAAAACTGGTTCAGCCCCTGCCGTAGGCCAGAGTCTCCGGCACCAGAGACCGGAGTCTCCGCCCCAGGCCGGAGTCTCTGGCCCCTTAGTCCGGAGTCTCCGCCCTAGAGCTGCTCTGTGTCTGAAGGTTGTTCATCCCCTGGTCCAAGCCGGAGTTTCCGCCCCCAGGGGACCAAAGTATTCGGTCACGCCGGAGTCTCCGGTCACTTAGACCGGAGTCTCCGGTGTGAAGCTGTCTGCAACGGCTATAATTTCTGGGAGGGGTATAAATACCCCTCTACCTACCTCCAGCCAGCCAGCTCGCCCAGACTTGAAGACACCATTATTGCAAGCTCAAGAATCACTAGATCTCCCAATCCCTCCACCCAAAGTCGTGGATCTTTGGAGTATTGAAGGAGAAGGCCCCGATCTACATCTTCACCAAGCCGTTCTTCATTTCCCCCTCATTCATTTGAGGGACCATTTGCTAGGGTTTCCATTACGAAAACCTAGCCCATTGTTGTACTTACTTGTTTGTCTTTGTGACAGATTGTAGCTGTTCGGGAGCCCCCAATCCTTTGTGGGTTGTGCCACGAATCATTGTTGTAAGGGCTCCGGATTCCGCCTTGAAGGATTCCGATAGTGGAAGGTGAACCAATCCTCTGTGGTGCGGTTCATCGGAGAATAGGGTGAGCCTTTGTGGCGTTGAGGTTCGACCTTTGTGGTGCCTCACACCTCTCCAACGAGACGTACTCCCTTAACAAGGAGGAACTCGGGATTAAATCTGTGTCTCCGTGTGCTTTCACTTCGGTTACTTCTATCCTTGTTTACCGCATTTACTTTGTGTATCGTGCTTAGTTGCTAGCTTGTCATATAGGTAAATTTACTGTAATTGTATATCTAGATAATTTACCTTTGTGTCAAGTCTAAATTTAAAAAGAACTAAAATTTGGAGTATCACCTATTCACCCCCCCCCCCCTCTAGGTGTCCTACCGACCCTTTTAACCTTCCTCTTGGAGTCTCCCAACGGACGTGTACTTTAGACGCATCAGTGGCACAAGGTGGTAAAACTCGATAAGGTCAGTCCCTTTGTTAGACATTTCGTGGTTAAACGGTACATGAAACACGTAAGGGCGTGTTTGGTAGCCCACAGTGACCCCAATCAGGTATTGGGCATGCAAATTTTGGTAGTTTAGTTCTTTGGACCGCTTCGCGTTTCTACACCGCACGAAACTTAAAGCAGCATCGGGCATTTCTTTAGAGCCACCCTTGTCGTACGCGAAAAACCCACGTGGTGTGGCTCAGCTGGGCACTTACCTTTGTTCCGCTCACCTCCCTTGAACTGCTCCACTTCTTGCCTATGTCGACGAATATATTCCATTCATGCGCTCGGATTTGAGTTTCGTAGAGTGTAATTTGTCAATTTTGCACCAGAGTTTGTTTTTTTCTGCAAATTTTGCCCGTGCAAATTTTGTGTTGTAATTTTTCTATTTCGGTGGTCGCATACGAGGAGATCTTTTACTACTGTGTATGCACATGTCTACACAATTCAACAACTAGGATATACTAGATGTACGTGTGTTTTAAAATCTTGATATCATCTTCACTCCGCACTTATGAATCGTAGCCATCCGTCGTCATCGCAGCGGTTAGAGTATCTCCACCGGCGCGCCCAACTCCGCTCCCAATAGACGTTTTGGGCGCGCCTGCACAAAAAACCACCCCACCGGCGTGTCCAATACGAAAAAAGTTGCCCGCACGTCCCAATAGAACGTCCGGCAACCCCGCTTCGCGCCTAGGTTCTAGGGACGCAACCGGGAGCGCCGACAACTGTGGCAACACGCCTCGTCCAAACCTGACGGACGGGCCCGGCGCGTCATCGACGCAACGGTCGACGGTTGATTTATTGCGGCAGATACGCTCGTTTTAATGACGCAGGACATTGAGGCCTCCCTCCGTCGGCGCTAGATCAAACCCCACCACACTCGGCGACGAGGTGAAACCGGAAGCCTCAGCGGCGGCGGCGCAGTTGAGACTTCTTCCCCAACAGCCGGAGATCATCGAGGCATGCAAGACATGCCCTCGTCTTCTTCGAGGCCGCCGTCGCCGGAACTAGCTTCCTTCTCTGAGTCACGCCGGCACCGCCGCGAGATCTAGGGTTTAGTTTAAATTTAGTTAAATTCTATTTAAGTTTGTTAAATGAATTCAAATTCAATGAAATTTCGCATGTTCAACTGAATTCACGTCTCAATTTTTTTCCTCAAAATCATATTGCGAGCGACCGGTGAGGCGCGCCGCTCACAATAGGCGGCAACTGCTGCCGGCACGCCCAAAAGAGCCGGTCCGGCAACTTTGCCGGACGCTCTATTGGGCGCGCCGGTAGAGATGCTCTTATTTAGGCCACGCTTGGTGTAGCGTGTTAACTTACCACGCATGAATATAGATCAACACCAAACGCCGCGTTGAAAACTTATTTTCTCTCACACAGGTTTGGATAGAACATTGTTTGACAACCAAACCAAGTGCACAACAATGGTCATGGCCAACTGAACATTGTTTGAAATTACGTCTTATGTGATCCTGTGCTCAGTTAATTTCGTTCCATTATTTGATCAGACGGGAGCAAGACACTGAAAAGTCACACAGTTGAATCCTGCTGCGTCAGCTTCTTCCTTTCGCCATATGTCAGGTAGAGTTCCGTTCAGACTTCACACACCAAGAGAGGTTTATGACGACACCGGCGGCGATCTTCCATGCTCGAAACTGCTCTGGCACTAAGAAACCGCCATAGATCTACAGCTTCTGAATGGAAGTCACTCGTGGCCCGGTGTTACCCAGATCCAGTCATCCATCCACACGTACGCAAGGCACGGCAAGCCGGAGCTGCACCCGCACGAGCGGGCACCTACCCGTGCGAACGCGACCTGCCCACGCTTTGTCCTCGTCGCAGCCGCAGCAGCGGGGCGGGCCAGGCTCTCCCTGGACGGCACGCAAGGCCTAGCTAGCCCGCTGCAGCATTTCGTGGTCACCTGTCTACGCTGTAGCCGTCACCGCCGAGCCCCTCTACACCTGGTCTAGCTAGCTACCACCGTACAGTGGTGCTCTACCAACGGTAGCTCCCTACCCAGCTAGCACTGCTACTATTTTCTGCGTTGATTCTTCTGTACGATCTCCCTTTGGTCTTCGCTTCCGTCACGCGGTCGTGGATTTCCGGCGGTAAAACTTGCAGGTGCGGCGCGGCTGGTGAGAACTCATCGGTATAGTTACACGGCAACGACTGCTTTTTCTTCAGGAGATGCGTGTTGGACGGGTAGAGAGGCGTGGGATGATGATGTCAAGAACTCAAGGCAATCATCCCGTGAGGTCGTGTCGCGCATTTAGTTTTATTTACAGCAGCTTTTCTATCATGATGGGTGTGCCTGGGTCTTGTAGTACGTAGTATCATACGGCCGTACGTCGGATCTCCTCCGCATCAAGGCAGGCAGTGACGGTTCGTGTGCAAGCTTTTACCAAGTACTCCCTCCGTTCCAAATTAGATGACTTTCATTTGCCCACATGTGCATGTATCTAGACATATTACAAGTATAGATACATCCACTTTTGGATAAATGGAAGTCATCTAATTTAGAACGGAGGGAGTACTCCACTAAATGATACTCCAGCTGAAGCAGGAAATTAATTATGATATGAAGTTGCATACTTTTCGATAAGCATACAAAAATTCGAAAACACCTACTTCCTCGGTTTCACAATATGTCCTTTGAGCAAGCTGAACTAGTTTCGCATCTCCACCACGGCCTCCAAACGACCCCTCAAAGGTCTATTGGGTGTCCGGACGCCGAAATCGGCCACCAGCGGCACCCCCTAAAGGCTCGCCCCGAGCGATTTTATGTCCGGCTCCTCCAATCGGGCCTCCAAAACCTCCTGGGGTGCCGGACATTGTCCGGACATGGCTTCCGACAGGTGCGCCCTACCCGTCATAGACATAGGGCGCGAGGAGGTGTTGTAATGGCGTCGTGCAGGTCGTTCCGCCCACGTTAATGGCGACACGTTTCTGCAGGCGGCGAAGGGACGGGACGGCGAGGCGTCTGCGGCACGCCTCGCAATTACGCCGACGCCCAGGCTTTCCCGGCTTCCCAAGCGTCGGTGTGGCCAAATCGCGTCGCCGCCACATAACTCCGACGCGACGCGTGCTCACCCGCCCGCCGCTTCCCACCCATCGCCACCGTTTCCCGTCAAGCGCCACCGCTTCCTCCCGACTATATAACATTCCTCCGTCGTGCAGGCTCACCACACCACCACTCGCCGTAGTCCACACCAAACACCATGCCTCGCCGCCTCTAAACTACATGGTCTACCCTCACCCAGGCAGCGCGCCGCGCTCACCCTCTGGTGCAGGAGGAGCAAGAGCCGGAGCAGGCGCTGCAGCCTGTCGTCGACGAACCGCCCTTCGATTGGGCCAACGTGGACGACGACGACGACGTG
Source organism: Poa pratensis (assembly GCA_947311845.1). Classification (NCBI taxonomy): domain Eukaryota; kingdom Viridiplantae; phylum Streptophyta; class Magnoliopsida; order Poales; family Poaceae; genus Poa; species Poa pratensis. The sequence goes on from CAMZMU010000035.1 coordinate 56,785,592, forward strand.
ATGAGCAGGAGGAGTCGGAGCAGGCGGCTCCTTACCCCGGGCAAAAGCCGCCTCCAGAGCAGGTGTCGGAGCAGGAGCTGCCGCCGCCTCTGTGGCCAGGCCAGGTGGTTGCCGTTAACTCGTTTGACACCTGGCGCAACGAGCAGGCGGCCCAGCAACTCACGCGGGGCTACGAGGTGGTTGGCAACACCGTCGAGGCCGCCATCTTGCAGGCCTCCATCGAGACCGCGGAGCGCGACATTCGTTGTCGCACCTTCATGGCCGCCGAGCGCGCGGCGTACGCGGACCTCAACGCTGTGGCCGCGCAGCGGGAGGATGCGGCCTCGATGGAGGCCACACAGCAGGCGGCTCACGAGGAGCTGAACTGGATGCGCGAGGCAAGGCAGGCAGCAGCGAGGGAGGCAGCTGCGAGGGAGGCCGAGCGCGAGAAGGCTGCCAGGGATGGCATGCGTCGGGTGGCGAGGGCGCTTCGGCAGGAGAGGCGTGTCCGCGCGCGATTAGCCCAGGCAGCCCTGGCAGGAGAGGCGCCTGGGCACGACGACGAGGCAGGCCAAGGCGAATTTAGCCTAGGGTTTAGATTAGGGTTTAAATTTGAATCGTTAGTTTAAATTTGTATCGTTTAAATTTCATTTCCATTCGGCGGTGTATGCCGCTCGGAAGATGTTTGGAGTTTGGTCGGCACCTCGGACCGTTTGGACGGTGGGCCTTTGGGGTGTGCCGCTGTGGGCGGCCACCAAATGTTGGACGGACACATGTCCGGCACCACAAAGAAGACCCAATTGGGGGTGCCGGACACGCATTTAGAGGCACCCGGTCGGCTTACATTTTGAAACAGAGTTAGTACTCACTAGAGATCATGAAGAATGCACCCTACCTACGTGGCATACTGCACAATTCAAGCTCCCAACCATACCGAGTACAACGTATGCATGCGGTATGTTCGCCCATGACATCTTTAAAGAAATCGTGCAAGTCAGCTACCTGGTTCTTCAGAACATGAGGGTATCCTTCAAAGCTCAAATATGTTGCACGTCAGGTGATTGGTGAAACACTAAATAACAGGTTCCAATATTATTTAAAATGAACTATATATATTTTCCGGGCCTTTTAGAAGAAAACTTTAACAGATTCATGATGTATAGGCAACTTTGTTAAATGGCAATCCTATAAACTACTAAAATATATGACGAGTCATGTAAACATCAAAAGAAAATTAAGATAGTTTATGTTTACCAACGGGAGAAAAAAATCTGCATCACCGAGACACATAAAGTTATCTCTCATTAACTCCCATGATGGATCCTTCATAGCGAAACAACTCTTTACCAGGTTACTGTGTTCACACTCGATGCATAACACGCACTCACCCGGTAGGCCCCACTTACACGACCCCCCCCCCCCCCCCCCCACCACCCTCCCTCTTTTTTCTTATCACCTCTACCCCTTGGTTTGTCTCGCCTCGACACCTGAATTGTCATGCTTTAGGAGACGTGAGGATAGAGCGAGCCGGACCCAAGCTTTAGGAGACATGAGGGTGCTCTGGGAGCAGCCGTGACGGAAATGGTTTGGTAGCGCCGGAAATTCCCAGCCAGTCAAACACCTACAACATTTTCTCGTAAAGAATATTTGGATCCATTACAACGTTATTTCCTTACACTTGTAAATTATCATTTTGATATAAAGTATTTTTTGGCCCTTGTAAGTTTCGAATGAATACATAAATAAACATAGGAGGAGATCAGCTTCAGTATTCAACATAACTACATAATCTTCTCATATGTTGTTTATACACTGATCTGAACACATGAAAATTCAACAAAATAACACTAAAATGCACACATGCATGGTACAATATATTTATCGGAATGCAAGAAGATTCACGTATCCGAGACACCATTGCAGAAATATCGCACATCTGATTACAACCGATCCACACACCGATGCACGTTGGAGAAGAGGAGTACTTACGTTGGACATGACGTCTTGGAAGGAGCAGGTGGCGCAGAGGACGTAGAAGATCAGGGAATCGGCAAGGTTAAGCAGGGAGAAGCAGCAGTGGCACCGACCGTCCTCAACTTCTCAGCGTGCTCGGCCGACGTCATTCTCAAGTGATTAGTTAGCGGCGGCGGCGGTGAAGTAAAGAACGGCATCGGAGAGTCTCCCTTCACATACTGCGAGCTCGCCTCGCCGTAGCTGCGTAGGACGGACGATACCTTTTATTTCGCGTCGATGCGAGCATATCCGACGGCGGCGTGCGGCTAGGCCGCGCAGAGCAAGGGGCGAGCGATTATGTGGCATCTGCTCCTCTCGACGCTCTCGTCCGTCCCAACCCGTCGGAGCCGTACCACAAAAGGGAATCACGCCGCGAAAATGACCTCGCCGCGAGCACGATAGAACCATTGACGGCAAGCTCGCACTCAAGGCGAGGCGCAGTCGTCCGGCTCGGCGGCAGAGGTGTGGACGGGGAGGTCGCGCATGTGTTGCGAATCGAGATTCTGCTCCTTAAATTAAGATCCGCTTGGACGCCATCGAGCCGAGGCCGGCTTGCGCCGGAACAATTTCGATCGAATAGAGAAGAAGGAAAAGTTTAGAACGGAGGGATAGATTCACGCGGGTGCATGTATAAGTACAGGATGCAAGGAGGGCGTGACGTGTGGTGAGCGGAGGAGATTGTGTCGGATTGGAGCTTGGGATGATGACGGCACAGTCTCCTACTCCATATCGAGCGGACACCTTCCATCATCGAGCGAACCACCGCCATATCGACGTACCACACGTACGGACGAAAAACGTACGAAATTTGGGGAAAGAAACAATACTCGTATTATATAGTAGAGATACAAGAAAATTAGCAAAATCTATTTATCTATTGTAAGATTAGCCCATGACATATTTGAAGAGACCGTGCAAGTCCGCTAGCTGGCTCTTCAGAACATGTCGGTATCCTTCACAACTAAATATCTTGCATGTCAAGTGATTGGTGAAAAACACTAAACTTTGAGTAGTTCAATGGTTTAAACCATGTAGTACAGGCGGTGTACATCACTGATAAGGGCCGTTTACATATATTGCGGCCTTTCCATTTGTACCATAACACTCCGTGGAGCCTGCTTACTAGTGTGAAGATAGAAAAGAGTGAAAATATTAACAACTGGATGAGTGTTAGAAGGAACTAGCTAGACACTACTTTATTCAACAAGAAGCTGAGGATCAAACTTAGGCTATCTAGTCCATCGGTGGTGCTAGCATGACGAATACAAGACACCATGTGGCGATCAAACGATGATTCTGGGGAATAGGATGCACTGGGAATTCGAGTTTGAGGAAGAGGCAGAGGGTTTGGTAATTTCCGCCCATGCAATAAGCTGGCTTTTGGTGTGCAGGTTGTCCTCGGCAGACCAATTTCTCCTTCAGGATCTACTGTGTTGTACCTATGTGCTACTTTTGCCTTTAATTGGAGTAGTTCATTTGCATTTGCAGTGGAGCATTAGGCGATCGGATTATCCTGAATGAATTTTTGTTTGGAATAACAAATATGTGCGCTTGATGATAAACTTATCTACTAGCTTTTGGATTTGTGAAAAGTAAGTTCTTAGACACCGAACTACTACGATTGTTCTTACTTTAAGACTAAATTATAGTTACTTCCAAGATAAGTTCCAGTAGAGTTTAAATTAACTCTATAATTTAATTTTTAGTGTCCTTGCATTTGGGCCTTTTAGAAAAAACATGTATAGATTCATGAATTAGGCAACTCTGTTAAATAATAATCCTATAAAATACTAAAACTGTATGACAAATCATATAAACATAAAAAAATTAAGATATTTTCTTTAATATATATTAAGTAAAAGTGAAATATATTTATCGGTTGTAAGCTTTTCCCTTATATAAATACTTAAAAGTTTTTTTGTGAACTTTTCACGTTGTAATATCCTAGCATTCCATACCATATATATTCTTTTAAAAGAGTATATTACTCAGAACCACAACATTAGGGAAGGATTTTAGAGCATGGCTCTTCACATCATGGATGTACCATCACGACGTAAAAAATTCATGCAGGTTACATAATTTTGTGAGACACTAAAGAAGTCGCATGAGTTATTGAACCATGTACTCCGTACATCAAGAATCTGTCGCTCGTCTACATATACTAGGGGATTAAGCGCGGCCATCGCCGCACCCGTGGGCAAATTTTTTGATTTTTTTTTATCGTAAAAGTGTTGAAATTCATTTAGAAACAATATGGAAATTTGAAATTTATATTAGAAACGATCTGGAAAGTTGAAATTTAAATTTTGGTCGTGCATATGTAATTTGATGTGATCCCGTTGATATATTTGTATTTTTTACCTCCGCCGCGGCATGTCCGGCCCAAAACTAGCACGGAACAGCCCGCGCCGTCCTCCGCCTCCTGCCGCCGCACGCCAAGCCTGCACCGACCATCCCCGCGCACCGCCGCGCCGAGCGCCGGCCTGCGCGGCACAGATGCGGCCTGTCTGGGGCCCAGATGCAACCCCAGGGCGGCGCTGCCGCCATCTGCCTCCAGACGATGCGCCTCCGTGCAGCCGCCCCGCGGAGGCGGATCCGCGTCGCCGCATTGCGCCATCTACAGCGCCCTCCGCCGCCAGCTCGCCCCCGCTAGCACACGTCGCGCCTGCGTGGCTGGACCTTGAGCCAGGCTCGGAAGGAAACAGTGCCCCACCGCCACCACCCTTGGGTGCGAGGGGCTTTGCCGTCGCTCCCTCCGGCGGGGGCGGTGCAGTGTGTGGAGGGAGGGGCCCTGCGGCGGCTAGGGTTCCCTCGCCATGTCGTCGCGCCGTTTCATATTCAGCAGTCGGATGAGAAGCCGGCGGGTCGCGGCCATCATCATTACCATCGCTCCATCCCGAGGGCGAGGCAGTCGGTACTCTGTCCCGTCACATCGGTCTACTCGGCGTCAGGCGAACAAACACTATAAGACAAACGGTCAAAAATGCCATGACGTCACCCGGAGAAACCAAGGAGTCAACTCGGCAGGGAGGAGTGCGACTTGGAGAAACGCGTCCCACCGGGCACGAGCCGGCATCAAACAAAACTTGAGTCAGTCCGGGCGCGGAGAACCACTGATTACGACTCCATCCTTTGTTTCTCTGACTGTTGGAGTTCACTCAGTGACTTGTTTGGCGACTTTCGAAGACGAAGTTAAACCAAGACTAGTCCCTGGTGAACTCGGGGGCTACTAATGGGGGGATGCCCAACCGGGTAGGCCCAAGACCACGAGTCGGACCACAAGGCCGGGTGGCCCAAAACCCACATGGAGGCCATCTTCCCAGGATGCCGGGTCCCAAGGCACCCGGTGGGCCGGCTCGAAGAAGGCTGCAAGCAGATATCTCCGAATCAGAGAAGGATCTGCGTATCCCGAAGAGTGTGCTCCACGAAGCCGCACTTATAGCGAGTTAGCTAGCGCCGCCTAGGTCACCCGTCGCTCCATGTAAACGCTAGCCGGCTCCCTATATAAGTCGGCTAGGCGCAACCCCAGAGGTAGATTCATCTCATTCCACAGCCGCCAGAGCACCCGCAAGCTCTAGCGCGCACGCCATTGTACACCCCAACACATTTCAATATAGATAGCAGGAAGTAGGTCTTTACCTCGCTGAGAGGGGCCGAACCTGGGTAAACACTGTGTGCTACCTCTCCGTGATCCAAAGTCGCCTGGCTCACACCTGACTTAAGCCACCCCCATGGCACTGCCGTGACGATACCACGACACAATCGACATCCTCTGGGATCTAACCTACGTCTTAGGTAGGCGTGTTTTCGTACGACGAATCTACGGGGTTTGACCTAGATTTAGGTACATCAAAATGTGGAGGAAAAGGAATGAAATCAGTGCTGCTTACCAGTTAGTGTTTGAGGACGAGATGTAGATCTGTGGACGACGTTACGGCTTTCCGGCGAATGGGGAGGTTGTCGCCGAAGAAGGCACTAGTACCCGCCGCCGTACCGCGAGTACGAGGCCTGGTTTTTTTTTGGCGATGGCCGAACAGGGGGAGAGGGTGAGGTAGACGAGGACCAAGGTGAATCCATCGGTCCGTTCGTAGATTCTAAATGGACGGACCAGATTGCTCGGTGAATGCGAGGAGACGGTTGCCACGTATTAAAGTTGCACTGTCAGAACACGTCTGCGTCATTCCACTATTCACCTTCTTCGCACTCGCCACCAGTCGGCGGAGAACTCCCCATTCTGCATACCACCCCAGCCATGTCTACGCGTCGTGGAGCTCCAAGCTGGAAGCAACAGGTAGCTGCGATGAGGGTTGAAGAGGCCCGCGAGGCAAAACGTCGTAGGAAGATAGTGGCTCAACAAGACGGCGACGAACAAGATTGTCCTATGACGGAGGCAAAAATCCTGCTAAATCTGACCGATAACCGGTATGTTTTGATATCCATAAGGATAATTTCTCTCGTAGCAAAATGTCTCGATATCCATCAAATTCAAGTGAGTTGTACATATATCAGAGCCATCGGCTCGACCATCCGTAATCCAGAGCAAGAACAAAGCAGGAATGTCGTAGCGGGAGAGAAAGAATCATTCGAGAACCTCGTCCATGCTCTCCGACAGAGCGAGGTCTTACCTTACCACTTTTTGGTTCTATTCCTCAAATTCGTACTAATCTCACTGCCAATTGGTAACTGTCTGCAAGAAGCCAGGGCTAGGATCGAAGTGAAGGAGGCTCAGGCAAATGACTGGTGCGCCACACTTCTGAACAATAACAAGGTGTTGAAAACAGAGTGTGCACGACTTCGTGAAGATTTGGAGCTATAGAGGACGGCGTCTAAAAAAATTGGGACTGAAGCAGCAAATCTTCGTGCGGACCGTAACAAACTACAGAATGACGTAGCCACCTTGACAAGGTTAAACATAATGAGTTCTGCAACGAATAAGAAGGTCATAGGCCTGATCAAGGACCTTGTGGTAGAGAAGAAGAACCAGGAGATGCAGCGTGAAGACCTATTTCGTGAGAAAATCAAGGCGATAGATGTACGCCATGAAGACCTCAAATATGCCATGGCCGCCCAAGGGGCTACACTGATGGCTCGGAAGAACTGGAGAAGTTGAAAGATGAGAATGCAAGATCAACCATTGTAATTCAGAACCTGAAGAAAGAAGTGGCGCAGCTCCGCGCCGAGGGTAATGCACCAGTAGAGGCTGATGTCAAAAGCCATTAGAATATACTAAACTAGGTAGCAAAACCCGTCCAGCACCGACTTGTAAACATGGGGCTATCCCCATTTCTAGTTTGAAAACATGTAAAACTTTATTGCGAGAGCGAAATCCTTGTACGATTCTAACAACTTCGATTACATACTGGGCAGTACTTAATAAGAGATACAACGTCTACTATCAGTGTTGTACGGCACTACTTACAGTTCTTCATAACAAATACCACACTTACATTCAGTACTTAACTACTCTGGATCAATGTACGGAACATCGGTCACAAACAGGAAAAGCCCTTGGTTACCACCGCAAAGCAAGAGCAGCACCTTGTCACCCAACTGGAACACATTTTCCTCCTTCATGAACTCCTTCCAACCACAGACAGAAATACGACCATCTGAAGTAGAGATGATGTATGTCCCCTTAACCGCAGTGTACGGATGTCTCACAATGGTGACACAACCGTATTCTTCGAGCTTTGGGGGAACAAACCGCCTTGGGATTTTCCGTTCCATGTTCGATAAAAGTTAGGTTTTCACAATCACTGCAACATGCTTCAAAAAATGCCACATATACACTGTAAACACTAGATATTCGGCAAGGAAATAACATGTCATAAATGTTTACCAAGTGCATGCTGTGAGTGCGAGTGTTTATCCAGTTAAGGGTGTGCAAGCATGCGACTGTCCTTCCTTCTGCATACTCTCCACCATCATGAAAGTCGACAAGGTGGTCAAGTTGTTGCACATTATGTACTACTGTCTCCATCATCCTCCAGTTGATATTGGATCCATCAGTGGAATCCATAGAGTCCACAATAAGACGTTTTTGGGGGGACAAATCAAGGTAAGCTGTAAGATTAAATTTTAGTAACTAAGAATAAATGATCAGAGCACTACTCATACTACCTGGTTACAAAATGCAGCATAACAGAAGATGCATCCACCTTTAAATTTACCTGTATGTGCGATTGGTAGGTTTTCAGGTTTAACACGAGCCTCAAAATGTTTGCTAATGCAAAAATAGAGATCCTGTATAACTTCAAGAGAGTAGATTCTACAAAACTCTTTCCACATACTACTAGTAATGAAGGTGAAACCCATTTTATTGGTACATACAACAGGGAATGAGAATCCCTCATTCGTACCGAGAGTAGCTTGGAAGTGGCAAAGTTGAAACTTGGTGATATAGTGCTTCTGAAGAAATATAACCAAACCTGACTTTCCACAACTAGGTACTAGTTTCATATTCAAGTAACTCTTTGTGTTGCTTACTATAAATAGATTACACACTCTGAATGAGAAACCATGCTGACACAGGGCTACAAATCACCAACAATTGCACCCATTCTCAAGTAGGCGCCTAGAACATACAAATTAAGATGGGAATACATGACTGGACTAACACATATGCAAGAACAAGAAAGTTTGTTGGAACCATAATCAAACTAACATGCATTGCAGAAAGGCAGGGCTATTCATAATCATATTGCACCATACTTAAATATCTTTTGCACGCAGAAATACCAATTGTTGAACATATTCTTAGTTCTGACGACACATATTGCACAACATAATCTTCAAGACATGGCAACAGACTTGTTAATACCGTTCTGTCCTCAAATCCCTCCTGAAGGGTCAGAACAAAGAACTTATTCTTCATGTCTGGATCGCCGCACAATCCCTTTGTGTCAAAACAAGTAGGACACTGCGATCCGAAAAAGTTCATGTCAGTTCTCCAGATCTGAGGTAAATCGGTGGTTAGGGATGGCCATGGAAATAAATCTTACCTGGTCGGAGCCCACCATCGTCGGTTTTCCTCTAAGTGGCGCGCGGGGGATCAATGCGCCGCCTGAAAGAAGTTGACGAGACAAGGGACAAGGAGTTTCCAGCGACGACGAGTAGATGCGCCGCCGATATATGTAATGCGACTGGTCTAGGGAGAAGGTGCTATGGCAGAGATTGGATTAGCAATGAAGTTCTGTACGTCACGCATGAAGCGGCAGAGGGGGTGATTTGATAATGCGCAATTGACGTGACAACTCGACTACCCCGATCATCTACCGAGCTCATCCCTGAAATGGGTGGCTGACATGTGGTCCCTACACAAGGTGGGCCCCACATGTCTGTGATTGAAAAGTAGGATACCCGAGTCAGGGAGCTAGCCCCAATAGGCTGACGGTTCCACGTTTTCCAAGAAAAATACTACGGAATTTATATTTTGACCAATTTTTCAGAAATCGACTAAAGTTCATTTAAATGCGAAAAAGTAGATAGCAATCGATAAAATTCAAAATGATGAACAGATAACACATATCATATGTCCCTACTTCTATGGTACTTGAGTTCATGCTATATTAAAAAAACTCATATTTGACGCCTACAAATTCAAAAAAATTCAAACAAATTCCATAAAAAAGTGTTCTCTCATGCATGTTACCATGCCAAGATACACCTATGTACCAAATTTCAGCTCATTATCATGAAGTTTGCTATGGATATGGTCTTGTTAGAAGACATTTGCCCTTGAGGCTCTAGAATCTTCGTAGTCTAATGTGCTCTAATTCAAGTGTTGTGTTATGATCTTGTCATATTCTAATTTCATTTTATTTTCTCAGAAACTCGAGGACATAAGGGTAGTACTTGTGAAAAAATGCATTTTTCGAACTTTCTACATTTAGTTTGATTTTCTTCAAAAGTAGGTCAAATTTGTAGGCATGGTTATTCATGTGTAGGTGTCCAATCTTTCAGAATTTTCGACGACCTTGTGAGACAATCACTACTTGGGTACCCCAAAAGTATTTTTTTCGAAATAATTACAGCAAGCTATAACATACTTGTAGTTCAAATTTGACCAAATTTTCAGAAATCGGCTAAAGTTCATTTAAATGCGTAAAACTAGATATCAATCGAAAATATTCAAAATGATGAACAGATAACACATACCATATGTCCCTATTTGTGTGGTACTTGAGTTCATGCTACATTGCACATTATATCTGCAACTTGTTTCACAAAAAACTCATATTTGACGCCTACAAATTCAAAAAAAAAATCAAACAAATTTCATAAAAAGGGTGTTCACTCATGCATGTTGCCATGCCAAGATACACCTGTGTACCAAATTTCAGCTCATTATCACGAAGTTTGCTATGGATATGGTCTTGTTAGAAGACATTTGCCCTTGAGGCTCTAGAATCTTCATAGTCTAATGTGGTCTAATTCAAATATTGTGTTATGATCTTGTCAGATTCTAATTTCATTTTATTTTCTCAGAAACTAGAGGACATAAGGGTATTACCTGTGAACAAAATGCATTTTTTCAAACTTCCTACATTTAGTTTGATTTTTTTTCAAAAGTAGGTCAAATTTGCAGGCATGGTTATTCATGTGTAGGTGTCGATTCTTTCAGAATTTTTTACGACCTTGTGAGACAATCACTACTTATGTTCCCCAAAAGTATTTTTTTTCAAAATAATTACAGCGAGCTATAACATACTTGTAGTTCAAATTTGACCAAATTTTCAGAAATCGGCTAAAGTTCATTTAAATGTGCAAAACTAGACATCAATCGACAAAATTTAAAATGATGAACAGATAAGACATACCATATGTCCTTATTTGTGTGGTACTTGAGTTCATGATATATTGCACATTATATTTGCAACTTGGTCCACAAAAAAACTCATATTTGACGCCTACAAATTTTTTTAAAAAATTCAAACAAATTTCATAAAAGGGTCTTCACTCATGCATGTTGTCATGCCAAGATACACCTATGTACCAAATTTCAGCTCATTATCATGAAGTTTGCTATGGATATGGCCTTCTTATAAGACATTTGCCCTTGAGGCTCTAGAATCTTCATAGTCTAATGTGTTCTACTTCAAGTGTTGTGTTATGATCTTGTCATATTCTAATTTCATTTTATTTTCTCAGAAACTAGAGGACATAAGGGCAGTACCTATGAAAAAATGCATTTTTTCGAACTTTCTACATTTAGTTTGATTTTTTTAAAGTAAGTCAAATTTGCAGGCATGGTTATTCATGTGTAGGTGTCGAATCTTTCAGAATTTTCGACGACCTTGTGAGACAATCACTACTTGGGTACCCCAAAAGTGTTTTTTCAAAATAGTTATAGCAAGCTATAACATACTTGTAGTTCAAATTTGACCAAATTTTCAGAAATCGGCTGAAGTTCATTTAAATGTGCAAAACTAGACATCAATCGACAAAATTCAAAATGATGAACAGATAACACATACCATATGTCCTTATTTGTGTGGTACTTGAGTTCATGCTATATTGCACATTATATTTGCAACTTGGTCCACAAAAAACTCATATTTGACGCCTACAAATTCAAAAAAAATCAAACAAATTTCATAAAAGGGTGTTCACTCATGCATGTTGCCATGCCAAGATACAACTATGTACCAAATTTCAGCTCATTATCATGAAGTTTGTTATGGATATGGCCTTCTTATAAGACATTTGCCCTTGAGGCTCTAGAATCTTCATGGTCTAATGTGTTCTACTTCAAGTGTTGTGTTATGATCTTGTCATATTCTAATTTCATTTTATTTTCTCAGAAACTAGAGGACATAAGGGTAGTACCTATGAAAAAATGTATTTTTTCGAACTATCTACATTTAGTTTGATTTTTTCAAAAGTAGGTCAAATTTGTAGGCATGGTTATTCATGTGTAGGTGTCGAATCTTTCAGAATTTTCGACGACCTTGTGAAAAAATCACTACTTGGTTACCCCAAAAGTATTTTTTCAAAATAATTACAGCAAGCTATAACATACTTGTAGTTCAAATTTGACCAAATTTTCAGAAATCGGCTAAAGTTCATTTAAATGCGCAAAACTAGACATCAATTGACAAAATTCAAAATGATAAACAGATAACACATATCATGATCAACAACTTTTCAGAAATCTGAGCAATATTCCAGAATGAGCACATTAGCAAGAACTATAGTGGTCATCAACATTGTACTTACTTCCAATCCACATCCTACTGAAACTGCTCTACATACATGTGAGCTTAACCACATGGGTCAGATTGTTGTTACATTGTACGGAACGAGTAACACAAAAGCATGCACATACGGCTAAACTAAGTTCAGGATTACTACATATGATCAGTAAGGCACTACGGCATATAAACAGTACTACATTTTGAGCGCTTTGTGCCGCTCACTTCCACCCGGACCAGCCCCCACTTTGCCCTCGTTCCACCCCTCACGCCTGTTGCAGCCATCCGCATAAATGTCATCCTCCCACTTGTTTCGCTTGCTGCTGCTTGTAGAAGATGTTGAGGGTGCACATAATCTGGGGATGACCTGTGGTACTTTCGGTTTAGGTTGGAGACAAACCATGCCATTTAGGGCGCACTGAAGAACCCGGTACAGCTCGAACGAGACGAACCCATCGACAGCAGCATATCTGATGTTAACCTCTAGAAATGGCTGTTGTACCCAGTGATCGTGCCCATCTTCTGGGAACCCGGTCTTCATGGTTAAATAAGATTTGTTGATGAGTTGGCCTGCAAGGTCAGCCATTCAGTCCTCCCGTCGCGTCCTTTCCCTTTTATGTGGTAGATATCTTGGATATCCACATGGTACTTCCTTGGAATTGTAAAACCCTAGGTTCTTTCCATGACCCTCCTGTCACCCCTTATGTCGACACTGGCAAATTTTCACGTCCGCTCGGTGAAAAGCTCGAATAGCTTATCACACTTTTCCCTGGGCCTACAGTAATTACAAAGTAAAAATTGTAAATTTGCAAATAGTACAGTTCGGTTTTACATATCTAGTATATGTAAAACAATTAAATTAATTATACAATCATATATGTAACACATTTAATTTAATGAAATTTCAGTACCAAAGAAATTGTCATAACTAGGTGCCATGATATCAATATGTTACTGAAGAAAAATTAAATGAATGAAGCATATCCTCAAAATTAGATTGTCCATTAGTTCTACCATTGTACAATTAAATATATGTAACACAATGAATGAAGCAATTGGTAAAACACTAATATGAGATTAAAAAAATTACAATTACTTTCTTGCAATATTCGTAGGTACAAATGTCAGATTATCATATCCTCTAGAAAAATGCCATTGGACAAGAAAAGTCCAATTGATACAAAGACCAATACAAGAGCAAAATTTACAATTACTTCCTTGCAATAATCATAGGTGTAGTTGTCAGATTGTCATATCCTCTAGAAAAATGCCATTGAACAAGAAAAGTCCAATTGATACAAAGACCAATACAAGATCAAAATTTACAATTACTTCCTTGCAATATTCCATTTCAGTGGTGCATTTGGAAAGACCTTTCAATTTTTCTTGCTGTCGTATTTTGCTTATATTTCAGTTGAGCATTTCCTACCATAGCCACGGTAGTACATGTGAATCGTGAAACCAAATAAAAAAAAGTAACAGTAATAGTAGATATAGAGCTCCGTAATTAACAGAATAATGAAATATTGTACTTACTTCTTCTTACAATAGTGGTAGAAAACCCCAAACCGGATATGTACACTACTAGATCTATCAGTCATACCTAGCCAACTGCGAGACCAACACAGTTTGGTCTACGCAAAGTTGAACAACTGCCACCTCTTGCGTTTCCACATCCATGTGGGTGTACTCGAATTCCAGCCCCATGAACTCATCCTTCTCGTCCATTTTCTACAGCTTGGTCTGGAGCACTTTGAGGGTTTCCTCAACCTGCGCTGTGTCGTTGGTGTAGATGACGTCAATGTCCGCCGGTCCATGGGCGGTGTACGACGTCGACACAGTACAAATTTCTACTAGGTTCATGGCGGCGCAGACGGAGAGTAAGAAGACGTAGAGGGGGGCCAAAGCAAGGAGAAACAAGGGGAAAATAGGGGAAGCGGTGACCGGTGAGAAGATTAATGATCTAATGAACCGTCGGAAGCAAGACTCACCTTGTAGGTCTTTCCGGCTGACAAGTAGGCCCACGAAAATTTCGAGAGAAAAAAAGGAACTCCTCCTCGGCCTCCACGGAAACAGTTACCGTGAACAGGAAAAAAAACTGCATCTCTTCCCCTCTATGTATTTCCATCTCGCAGGCACATCTAAGGAAAAAAACTTAATTGTTAACTAACAAACAATGACTCATTGTACCAACATGTAATTTTGTTACTTACAAATCCGTACACATGTGGTATTCAAATGGATTGGTCATGGTTTTTGTCCTTCGAACTATCCCTCCACATGCAGGAAAAAAGTACATTACCCGTTTTAGAAAGTTTCCACATGCATCAATGGATCATAAAACCTAGTGGTGATTAAAACTGCATGATACTTACTAGCATGTTTTATGATGGATGAAATTTATTTATTCCCGAATAAAACATAAAATTTTATTTTCAGTACTTTGATTGTAATATTGTTTCGAATTTCATGCTTCATTATTTGAATACCAAGAACATTGGTATGAATAATATTGAAATATAGATTTATGAACATATATGATACTTGATCAGTGTTTGGATCATGCCTCATTGTGATCTAAAACTAACAAACATGAACTCCTTCACCTACATGTAATTTTGTTGCTTTTGGCGTGCATATGTGGTACTTACACGAAGTGCTCGCAAGTTTGTGCCATTCCAAGTAGCAATCCACATGCAGCAAACAAAGTATAGTGCCCTTTTTTAGAAATTTTCCACATGCAGCATATTTTCATATTATTCTTACAAGTATAGGTGTTGCGATCATTTTCTTGGAAGAAAAGGCCAGAAAATGAAAGACGTGCGTGGGCATTTTTGGCACTGACTTAGTTTTAGTGTGTTCGTGCCGGGTCCAATGGTGAGTGGCCGGTGGAGACGGTGAAAGACGTACGTGGTGAGACGTGGTGGCTGCTAGAGGAGGGCGAGGGCTAGGTATCGGTGAAGTCAATTAGACGGTAGGTCGAGAGGCGAGGCACGGCTGCGGTACAGGGGTTTTGATGGGACAAGACATATACCCGCGGCAGGCCCACCAGTTAGTTGGCCACACAATTCACTCCCAGATGGTCAGTGTTTTGGTTGGGCCCATTTGTCAGTGGGTGGTTATTTTTCTGCGTGTACATTAACCGCAACGCAGTTACGATTTCACACCGGCCCATTTCGTCTCATCTTCCTATGTCACATCGCACCGCTCCTCTGTTTTCCCCTCTTGCTTCTTCTAGTATTTTCCGCTTCCACTGCAATTCAATCTTCTTCTCCCCCGCATCGTCGCCATGAAAACCCAAGGGTGCTTCTCCGAGACCTACAACGTCACCATCCACACAGGCCAGAAGATCAAGGCGGTCTACACCAACGATCCAGAACAACTGGCGAGGGTCCTCGGTATGTACAAGAAGTGGTTCGCGGATGGAGACGCCAAGATCATGGGGCTGGACATGGAGTACAGCAATGACAAAGAACTCAAAGACAAGAGGATGGCGGTTATTCAGCTCTGCCATGCGCCGCCATGTACTGGTCTACCAATGCGCCAAGTATGAACAAATTAAGTAACATGGCCACACATGTTGCTGTTTCGAGGGTTTTTTGCTTCATCCCTTGTGCCAGACTCTTAGTGCTACTATTAGTACTAGATGACGCTCAAACTTTTTGCGATTTCACTAATTTGGTTCAGATTTAGGGTAGACAGACGTTCCTAGATCTATTCCTGTCTTCGGGGTTTTTTCAGACTGTCACTATGATGACACGGATTAGATTCGTGTATTATATGAAGAGTAAAAGATTTTCTGTCATAATTAATATGGGAATTTATATTGCAAACAGTTTGTGTAGCACGATTAATTTTGAGGTCTGGCATTTCTTTTGAGTAGTTTGTATAGTTGTACACATGAACATGTAAGAGAATGAAATCATGGATGTAATTAAGCAATATATTTTGAAGGACTATGTACTTCGGTAAATATGATGGTTGTTGTATAGTTGTATACATGAAAATGCACATATGTTTCTGTGAATATGATGGTTATTGCAAGAAAATGTTTGTCACCTATGAAATTACATCTTTTAAATAATATCTATCCACATTCTCTTGGTTATTGCAGTACTGACCATTGGAAGTGTTCATGCTACATTTCTGATTTTCTATGCCACAGAGGAATCACCTTTACTACCATAGACAATACGATAGACAAGGTGGTTTTTCGCCAAACCTGGCCTGAAGTCATCATTCCAGAAAACTTCTATGTCGACCTACAACACCTGTACCGGCTCCCTGGAAACAACAAGGTTGGCATGGCTGTCATGGTTACAGACCTGATTGATCCCTGGTATGCAAAAATGAAGAAGAAGTTCCCCTTCACGGCACACGATAATTGGCAGTGCAAACCTCTTGACAAGATCAACAAAGACTACGCCGCCATTGATGCCTTTGTGGCGTTTGAGCTATGCCGGGTCATTCTGGAGAGGCAAGAGGCTGGACTGCCAGTTGGACTCAAGTTTCAGGATGATTTTGATGATTCAGGCAGCGATGTTCCTGAAGATTCATCAGATGAAGAAGATTCAGATGAGGAGCACAAGAGGCGTAGGCTGGAGTAGGCCTTCCTGAAGATTAGTTTTTCCTCTGTCCATGTGTTTTGTAAATATTTATTTTGGTTCTGGTGAACAAGTAAGACTAGCTAAGCAGTTATGTAAAGTGATGTTTTTGTTGTGCTATGGAAGACTAATTATGCTGGTATATATGCAGTTCCTTTTTTATTCCTTCTGGTTATGTGCTTTCCAGCCTCAATGTTTCCAGCAAACAAATGTAGTTTTGACCCCATTATGATACAACTTGACCAAAACTCTGTCAAATCATGTGGTGCGTATATTTATGCATGATTCTACAAACATTGCATGACTAATCTGATTTTAAACTGATCTGACCATGAATTTGACCAATAATTGGCCTTCATCTCAATTCCAGGCATTTTTGTTCAAATAAAATTTTACACACACTTAAAATTGTCAGAAAAATCTCAGAATCTGCAAGCCCACCTTGTCTATCGTTTGCATCACCACCCACAAAAAGTTTGAGTCCAATCTGGATATCCTATGTGCACCTATCTTCAAATATGCCCATAAGCTACTTGAAAGTCGACGTCGACCGAACCCATGTAGGTTTCACCCCATTAGGTCTTACAAGTGCTATGCAAAAGAGAAAGCCCACAATAATGATCCTTTACTTCAACAGTGATCACACTACGTTTCACCCCATTAGGTCTTTTTGGTGTCCGGCCCCCCAAAGGGCCTTTGGGGGGGTCCTTTAGAGGCCCTCGGTGGAGATGCTCTAAGCAACATGAAAACCAACGTGGACCGAACCTATGTTGGTTTCACCCCATTAGGTATCACAAGTTCTATGCAAAAGAGAAAGCCCACAATCATGATCCTTTACTTCAACAGTGATCATGCTACACCAAAACACACTTCATATAGGGTCGATCCACCTTTCGGCCTCGATGATTTGACAAAAATGCCCTCCTAAGTGCACCTTTTGCATTCAACTTGATCAAATCCCTTTCAAATCCTGTGCTACATATATTTATACATCATTCTACAAACATTGCATGACTCATGAGAGTTTAAAATGATGTTAACATGACCACAATGCCCTACTTCGGACATGATCGATGACCATCATGAGAGTTTAAAATGATGTTAACATGACCACAATGCCCTACTTCGGACAGGATCGTTGACCATCATGAGAGTTTAATCTTGATCTTCTATGTTGGTCTACAATTTTGCAACATTTACAACTTATTAATTTTGAGTGCAGATGCGATTTATTTTTCGTTCGTTCGAAAAATATTGTACATTCCCACCTTTCTGGTTAAATATATATTTGTTCCCTCCCTTATATAAAATTTTCCCTGTTCCCTCCCTTTTTCGGCCCAAACGAAAACGTCCCGCCCCACCCCCCACCTCAACCCCTCCCCCTAAATACGCCTTTCGTGGCACCAGAACCCAGGATCTCGTAGCACACCTTCCATCCCTATCATTCTCCCTGTCCTCTCGAAGATATAATCTCGCCGACCTCATACTCTTCATCTGCCTAGATCCGTCTCCCCGGCAAAGGTACATGGCCGGCGGGAACAGTCCAATCAATCTACGGATGACATGGATGACATCATTATGATGGACAACCCCGGCAACAACCTGCAGGAAAACACCGGCGGCAATGGTAAAGATCTAACCTCTCTTATTACGTTTATTATTCAGTCCGCCTCCTTCCTTCTCATCTTCTATTTCATATAGATCTATGCATATTGTGCTATTTTGTTGATTAGGGTTACGAACATGAGCTTACCTTTTCTAGTTGTAAAATCATATCTGGTACAATTGGTTGTTTTTCTACGCTGCTTGTTACGTACGAAGTCATCACAATCGTGAAAGAAATTAAAATTTTCAGATTCCTCTAGTTGATTCAGATGGGCATAACTAATTTCATGTTTCATATCCATGCAAGTTGCAGATTTTCTTGATTACATTTTTACTTATTATGCTACAAAATGTTGTGTGCATTCAGAATAATACTGAACCTAACTGAAACTGAAACAGACAGCGACAACAGCTAGACGAGCTACAGTAAAAGTGTCGCTCTGAAACTGAACCTTTGTCTGTCAGGCCTGATACAATTGGTCATTATGCGACTAAATTTGTGTCAGTTTAGAAACATATACACCACAATTTCTAGTTATCTTGTTTTCACCTATGTGCAAAAAAACGAATGTATGTACATCTAAAATAAGTTCCCTTTGTTTCATTTAAGCTAATGAAGACTTTTCTTATGTAGCATATGAAAAAATCAGGAAGCTAGCGATGGAACAGAATTCATCTCGTCTATCAGCACTACTGAAGAACAAGGCTGAAGAAAATGGCACACGAATGGAACATTTTTCAGCTGTAGCTCGCAATTTTGTGTACGGTGGTTCAACCACCCGGAAGGCTACTAAACCACACTGGATGTACCACGATTCAGTAAGCCTTTCGCAACACCATGATTATCTGACTCATTAGTTCAGTTGTAGCTTCTGATTTCATATTTTCAATTATATGGCATACTAGGTAATTAAAGGGAAGTCTAAGATGAACCAGAGAGGTGAGACTCGTCGCTCTACGAGCAACGATGCTGGCAAGGAATATGCAGTACATACTTTACAGTAAATTTTAGTTACTGTTCCTTTTCATTTATACCTTCTGCAATTATATATCTGAAATTTGTGGTGAACTAGGCGTTTAAAGGGAGATATGAACTGAACCAGACTGGCGTGACAAGTCCCTTCATAAGGAACATCTATGCTGACGCCTCATCTACAGTTAGTACCTATCCCTCTGACAAACTTTTTTTCTTCACTACATTTATGATACACTCTTCATAGTTACCATTTTCCTAAACCTTGTAGGTTGCTCCTTTCATCAAGATTACTAGACACGCGAAGCAACTCCTATTGAACTTTATAAAATTCTCAAACAGACAATGCTAGTATCATGAGCAAGGATGCACAAGCTGCTTATGTAAGTAAAATGTTTACATGTTACTGTACCGTATTTACGTTCTGTCTCTTGTACCTGACATACGTATTCATATCTTATGCCAGGATGGAATGATCCTCGCGAAAATGGGTCCACACATGAAAGATGAACCTCCGTGAACTGATCAGCAGATTTGTGAAGATGTCCTCAAGAAACGGAGAATCAAAGGCATTTTCCTGTCAGACTTGAGCAAAACATCTAGCATGTCAGCTGCAAGTATCCTAGAGTTTGAAGAAATACCACAAGATCTTGACCAACAGTCAGCATCTCCTAGGTACCAGCAACCGGAGGCAAGGATTTTGGCCGTTGAAGAAAAAACTGAAGACCTGAAAAGGAATCACACAGATTTTGTAGTTCTCCAGAAGTCCTATGATGACTTAAATTTTGAGATGAACTCGAAGCAGCAAGAGATGGATACACTTCTAGGTTTATGTCTAGGTTCACCAACTAAACAGCAAAACTAGACCGCTAAATTTATGTCTAGGTTCTTTCAATTTCTTGTGGTATTGTAACAGTTGGTGTTAATCAGAGATTTTGTGTCCGACAACCTTAAATGCAATATTATTTTTCCGATTCTTTTCCAATCTTGATTTGAATTTTTTTATTTATAAAACTGACAAAAAATTAGCAAATATTATATTTTTTTGCTTCGGCTAACAACCGTGACAAAATTTGTTACGCGTCACTAGCTGCTGGCCCCAAAGTCAGAAAAAGTGGGCCCCACACGTCAGCTAACCAGTGGGTCCCACACATCAGCAAATTAGGTCGGTCCCACACGTCAGCAAACCAGGTGGGTCCCGCTTGTCAGCAAACAGGTGGGTCCCACGTCAGCAAACCGGTAGGTCCCACACGTCAGCAAAACAGGTGGGTCCCGCTTGTCAGAAAAGCTGCGGGTCCCACATGTCAGAAAAAGCAGCGGAGCCCACATGTCAGCATTTTTGTGGACCCACGTGATGTCATGCAACGTCAGCCTAGATCGGACCCACTAGACAGTATCCACGGTAGCTGACACGTCATGTGCCACCTAAACAACCACATGTCATCCACGTCAACAGCCAGGTCGACAGCCAGGTCACCAGACACGTCAACAACCATGTCATCTTCATTGACCGACAGGTCAGCAGCTTTGACCGGTCCAAATAGCTGACGAACAAATCAATGACACGATGTTTGTCACGGATTGTGTTGATCGTTGACAAATTTACGAATGAGCGCTGACAAATCTTGCCGTCACCCATAACCATAATGAGTGAAGCAATAAACGGCGTCACCAATGATCCGTAATGCGTGATGGGAAAACGTCGTGGCGTCACTATTTTGTAATCTATGACGAAGATTCGGTGACGGACGTCGTGACGCACTAATGCCGTCACTAGGGTGTAATCCGTGACAAAAACAGCTAATACGTGACAAAGTGACTGTGACACACAAAATATAGGTTCGGTTGTAGCGCGTCCACATATATTACATACATTCTCTTTGCAAATCAGCATACCGTGTGAAATCATCGGGCTGAATTGTGAAATGATATCGATAGCCAAATACGACATAGCCGGCCAATCAAAGGATAACCTTTTCTAATTGTGAAATGATAGAGGCTAGGTCAATGACACTTCCATCTATGCTAATGGTCAGTAGAGACTGTTTTGGTGCGCCTGCCGGTATCAGCATGCCATACGCCGTAAGAGGGTCTACTGGTGGCAATGGTAGCACCTGCGCACTACGTGTCTTGTGTATTTCAATCGGAGGTACCGACCAGTTTGTCCAAATTCGTAGCAGAAGATTTGGAAGACCCTGCACAGGATGCGTAAGATTCTTCTTGGTTTGAAATTTAAGCCTCTCTCTATCATTGAACGGCTTGTCTTTGTGAGAATGGTGATGCCTAGTCCACCATCAGTGGTGCTAGAATTGATAACCGACGAATACAAAATGGCAAGTGGCGACCGAAGGATGCACTAGGAATTTCGAGTTTGAGAAAGAGGCCGAGGGCTTGGTAATTTTCGCCCATGCAATAAGTTGGTTTAGACTATTTTGGTGTGCCGGTCTTCCTTGGCAGACCAATTTCTCTTTGAGGATCTAATGTAGTTGTTTTATGTATGTTCTACTTTTGTCTTTAATTGGAGTAGTGCCTCCGCATTTGCAATGGAACATTAGTTAAACAAATAACCCTGAATGGATCTTTGTTTGGAAGAAAAATTATGTGCGCTTGATGATAAACCTATCTACTAGCTTTTGGATTTGTGAAAAGTAAGTTTTTAGACACCGAACTACTACGCTTGGTCTTACTTGAAGACTAAATTGTCGCTTCTTCGGAGATAAGTTCCATTATTGTTTAAATTAACTCTATAATTTTTTATTTAATGTTCTTGCATTTTAGGACTTTCAAAAAACGCGAAACAAATTAATGAATTAGGCAACTATGTTAAATGATAAATCCAATAAATATTAGAATATATGATAATTCATATGAACATCAAATGAAAATTAAGATAGTTTTGGAAAGGAGTAAGCAAAAGCAGCTGCATCCTGTTTTGATATTTTTTTAGCCTGTCTCCTAGACTCAATCGAGGTGTAGAGATCCTCCCTGGCACTTGTCCTTCTTCATGTTCGTGGCATATTGCCCTTATTTGGGCTGGAAACAAAGGCCCAGCCATTCGGGAAGCAGAAGTGATTTCTGTGTATCCAGCTTTTGCATTCTTCTTTGGACATGCCCAACCCTAGCTTATTGGACAGTTGCAACGAAACAAGTAGGTGTATCGACCAGGACTAGTAGTTTTACTAGGTGTTATAAGGGGTAGAATGATCTTTTATATTAAAAGAGAAGTGAAAAATATTTATTTACTGTAAGTTTTTCCCAAGATATAAAGAGTTGAAGTTTTATTTATGAACTTTCCACGTTGTAAACTCCTTGCATTCTATACTTCTATATTTTCACATTCTTTTGAAAGAGTATACGACTGAGAACCACAACATTTAGGGAAGGCTTTTAAGAAACCACCGCATTGTTTTCTGAACATGTCATTTAAAAATGCCACCCGTTGTTGGTTGATTGAGTTTTAACACAAAAATTGATGTT
The DNA here is from genome assembly GCA_947311845.1 of Poa pratensis. Classification (NCBI taxonomy): domain Eukaryota; kingdom Viridiplantae; phylum Streptophyta; class Magnoliopsida; order Poales; family Poaceae; genus Poa; species Poa pratensis. The sequence goes on from CAMZMU010000035.1 coordinate 56,808,439, forward strand.
TGGGTGCCATATAGTGCTAACTAAATGTGACAGACGAATCTAACAGACATGCCTCAGGTATTTGAATAGGGGCTAGACTCTATTAGTGCCAATCGATGTGCACTTAATGGGCTTTGCTTCTAACAACTTGGCAGTGTTCTATCTACCCGAGTTTCATAAAATTTTCACTCAAAAGGCGTTAAGTTGCATAACATATCCATACTTCAGTTAGGGTAGAACAATCGAAACCAGTGTCAATGAAAGACCATGATAGAAGTACATGGACATGTGCCATACAGGGCTCTGAACCAAGCTACACAAAGTCCATGCACACATCCATTTCCTGTGTATATGTTTTTTTTTTTTTTTTTTGCGACTTTCCTGTGTATATGGTTCGGAAATCGGAAGAGATCCTGTGCCCGTTCATGCAAAGCGGCTAGTTCTTCGTATCGTGGATGTACCTTGACAACATAAAAAAAATCACGCAGGTTATAAAATTTCGTGAGACACTAATGGCCTCTTTGATTGAAAGGAAATAAAAATCGAAGGAATAGGAAGGGGGTAGGAATTGGATAGGGTGGCTGGTGTAAAACTGTCCTCGTTCCTTGTGCATATGATTCAAAGTATGAATTTGAGCTCATTTTTCTATTCCTCTAAGTTTTGCCTTAAAAGTGAGACAGGCATGAAAAATTCCTCTACTTTTCCCTAGCACCTTTCCTACAAATCAAACAAGTGAACAATAACAACTCAGGAAAATTTCCCAACCCTTTAAGTTTCCTACGAGTTTCCTCCAAATCAAAGAGGCCCTAAAGAAGTGATGAGTTATTGAACCATGTACATCTGGAATTGTCGCTCTTGTCCATATATTACATACATTCTCCTTGCAAATCAGCACACGGTGTGAAAACATCGGGCTAAATTGCGAAAATGATAACTACATGTCTTGCGTGTTTCAATCCAAGTTGTCGGCCAGTGTCTCCAAATTTACAGCAAAAGATCTGGAAGGCATTGCGCCTGATGCTTAAGATTCTGGTTGGTTTGAAATGTAAGCCTCTCTCTATAGTTGAACAACTTGTCTTTGTGACGATGATGTTGGCTGCTCTTTCTCTTTCTGTGTTCTAGTTTTTTTTTTCGAAATAGGAAGCGATCTCTGAATCAATTGATGCACATAGCCTCATTTATTACAAAGTAGCATAAAAGCTTTTCGACGTCTAGAGAGCCGTTAGATATACCCTGGTTGTAGATATCTTGATCGACCATCACCAGACGGTGCATCTCATAGAGCAGGAAGGACCATTGATGGGTCCAGTGTGTTTTTGTCGAGATGACCTAAAAATTAAGCACGCCCGACTTTGTTAAAGATAATATTATTCCTGCATTTCACAAATACCACACCAAAGTGCATCTTCCCATTCGATTTGTGGGTTTGTTTGTTTTTTCGACCCCATTAAGCCAGTTACCGGGCATATTCTAGACGTGATGTAGGGGTGCTGTTGAAAGCATATTTACCACGGTCCAAAAAAGACACGCAAATGGGCATGTTTGATGGACTACTCTGAATCATAAAACAGAAATTTCTTGCATCCATTCCACACTTACGTTTAGTAAGGTTATCTTTTGTTAAAATAAAATTATTGAGAAGAAAGCACATGAAGATTGTGGTACTTTTAATTTCCAAATATATTCGCGTAAGAACACTGTTGTGTTTGTGTCTCATATTATGTACGAGTAGGGTTACATGGACTTGGTGTTGTATTAGGTGTGGATAGGTACGAGTAGTGTTCGAGTCGAACTCTTATAACCTGGGCCTCCCATATAATGAGGGGAGCACCACACGTGTAACCTATGGCGACTTGATAGCAGCAGGTACGCAAGGGGAGCCGGCGGCTTGTGCCGGTAACCAAGGCGGCCGGTGCAGCGGTATCGTGGGGAGGAGCGTCCATAGTCATGCCCCGCAGATGTAGGCGAGTTCGCCGAACTGCGTTACCAAATCTCGGTGTCGCTGTGATTGTTTGCTTCTCGGTAGATCGACTAAACGGCTACGATTGCAACAATTGGTATCGGAGCGAGGTCGAAGGTTGCGGTTTGTTGATCTAGACGAGTATGAGAAAGTTGATCAGTCGATGGAGTCGCGGACTGCAATTCCGGTGACTATTTCCGTGCTATCGGCAGGGATCAGGATTTGTCAAAAGTGATGCAATCAGATCGATCCATGGACTCCGCGAACTGGCGTGCAGGACGGCGGCCGGCGTGTGACGCACAAGGGCACAAAGCATGCATGGATCGATCGGATCCAGCAGCTAGGCGGTAGGCTTGCGTGGGCCAGCAGCGTGTTGGGCCAACGACAAGTGCGAGCGTCTGAGCAGGCCAGCGGCGCACGCGTTTGCTCGGCCAGAGTCGCACGATGGATACGTGTGCTAGTCGGATCGATCGGAAGACCGGATTTGTTTTGGAAACAAAAGGGACCGAGTCCCAGGTGGAGACGTACGAGTCGTACTCTCCTCATGCTCGTATCGGAGCGGAGTCCTTGTCTTTAAAGGCTGAAGTAGGCGAGTTCGCCGAACTGCGTTACCAAATCTCGGTGTCGCTGTGATTGTTTGCTTCTCGGTAGATTGACTAAACGCCTACGATTGCAACAAACACAGTATGCCCATTCAACTAAATGAACATACTCCTGCATGGATTTCACCGTAAGAGACCAGGTTGTATTAAGTCTCCAAGCAGATTTGTCAATCATGATTTAATGTACACTAACTGGGACGGCCCATTCGTGTACGTACGTTCTATGGACGGCGAGTCCCACGGAAAACCCCACCGGCGCTTGCGGTCAGAAATTGCAAACCGATCGACAGAATCCGGCCGCAAATTTCCGGCAACACGTGCGCGTGCGGCGGCCCCGACCATGCGTGCCCCCATCACGGCGACACCGCACCTCGATCCGCCCTCCCAGGCTCCCACATGCGCCTCCTCCTTCTCTCTCTCTTCTCCCCGATAGACATAGACCGTCTTCGTCTTCCGCCACGATGGCGACGGGGCCATCCACCTCCGCCTCTGCCTACTCGACACGTCACACGTGCGAGCTCGCGTAGCCTAGCCATGCCGCTAGCAGCGGCAAAATGGACACGGTTGACCACGTGGGCAAAAGATTTCACGAAATGAACGATCGGCGAAACTATTTCCCCGAACTAACCATTTTGAATAGCGCCGCACGATCGGGCGCTACACTCTGCAGCATAGCGCCTAGACGTCAGGCGCTATACTACTGATCGATCAGGCGCCTCACGATCGATCAGGGCTCGAATAGCGCCTGATGATCAGGCGCTATACTACGCGTACAGTTATGTGCCCGGCCAGGCTCTCCCTAGTCCTATCTGCTCACTCCACCCGACCCAACACAGAGTAAGAAGAGTTGCTGGCGTCTGCTCACTCCCACCTCTCAAATCCTCTCATACCTTCCCCAAATCTGTTGATTTCGTCCGTGGATCTTGAACCCCCTACTGACTAGAGGTAATCTTCCTCCTTTCCTAACCTTTTTGACCCATGTAATTCTTTGTTATTTGCTAGATTTATGTCTACATCATGGAAACCCTAGATATTCGAAAAGACCAAAATATGGATGGTTAATGTTGGTTCATGAGCCCTATTTTGGCTTCTATGTTGTGCATGGAGCATTTGCTTAGGGTAGGGTTAGGTTGTTTGTTATTGAAGCAAATATGTCTTAGTATAGATATTACTAGTGGTTTTTTTTTAACTTTGCTTAGTGTTGTTGTCACAAATTTTAGGAATGTCACGAATTATTCATGTTCACCATGTGGACAAGGATGTCTTTTTGAAAGGCAATTTGGAACCGGACCCGGATGAGTTAGCCATTGTTTTCGAGCAAAGTCCAACATATGATGAGGTTTTGAAACAAGTGAGAATTGATTTGAATTGGATGGAGCCAAATGATGTTGTAGAGTTGGAGGGAAGACATAATGTGGGGCATGGAGTGCACCTCCGTTGGAAGTTTTTGCGTATCAACTCCGAACTCCATTGGGTTGCATACGAGGAGACCGTGTCCGAATCACTTGACAAGTCTATTGAGCTATTTGCCACTAAAAAGGTTGATGCTCGTGTGAACTTGGACTTGAACCTATGTGCCTCCTCATTTGATGGTAGGAGTGAACCACCCATGAATCAAAGTGAAGTGACCGAGCCTACTTTGAGCCCCGTTAGAAATGATGTCTACGGGATGATGAGTATAACTACGAGGATCATGGGTCGACCTCCACAACAACAATGTTGGAGATTTGGACACATATAATGAGCAAGAGACCATGGACCATGACATCCCTTATTCTCGATGCTATGCATCGGACTCGGATGATGATGGCCCTGATGAAGAAGTTGATGAGGAGGGGTTCACCGCCAAGGAGGCTGAAGTTTACGAGAAGGTATTAGGGCGGGATCATCGTATCCCGTTGTTTCGTGATCTTAGTCTCACGGATGAAGCCACGGTTGACGGTGGCAAGGGTGTAGTTCTTGGAGTAAGGCCAACTTCTTACCGTGATATGAATCATGAGGACAATGGGTTAGCTCCCGGTTTGAAGTTTCCCACCTTGTTGGAATTTAAGATATGGATAAAGGAGTATGCGGTTAACTACCATCGTCCGTTTAAGGTGGTTCACTCGGACAAGAAGAAGCGTTACACGGTAAAGTGCATGGACGAAGGATGCCCGTGGATTGTGCGTGCAATACCACTAGAAGAAGGGCCAGAATGGCGCATATCTAGTTGTGTAGCAACTCACATGTGTCGAGGCAAGAAGGTGGATGGCAAGGATGTGAAGCCAGACCACCGACAATTGACCACCAATTTCATCGCTTATAAGCTTTCCAACTCCATCTCATCACTTCCAACAATTAGTATTAGGAGCGTCATGGAAATTGTGGAAGGCCTATTTCACTACAAGGTGAAGTACGGGAAGGCATGGAAGGCCAAGCAAGCCGCCTTCAAGATGTTGTACGGTGATTGGGAGGAAGCATACAACCGAATCCCTAGGTTGTTGGGAGCTATGGCCGCCACTAACCCGGGAATGGTTCATGTGGTAGAGCCGTATGGGGAAGAAACAAGCACTAATACAGAACGACACATCCGATACCTCTCTATGGAAACGACACGAGTTAGGCGACGGAGAATCGCGCTTTCCGCGTGAGAAAACCTGCCCCGCCAGGCAAGCTGGCCCGCGTCCCGCCTTCATAGGCAACGGTCGCGAATTATTAACCGTTGCCGATATGTTGGTAACGGAGTTTCTTTCGACTCCGTTTGCGATATGTTCTTCAATGGCATCGGATATTTGTATACAACCGTTGGCGAGGTTGCTTATATAAAATTCATTTTTAGCACTATCTTGGATATTATAAAAGACTGTCGATTCGCCCTTGTTCCTCCGCTCCAGCTTGTTTTTACTCCGCACTCGTGTCCTCCATGGCCAAGAGCATGAGCTCGTTGGGGAGATCGAATGCGTCATCCTCCTGTGCCGCCGGGGCCGGGTCAGATTTGCCGCTTGTGAAGTGCGTTTGCTGCCGCTGTCGGAACGCGATTCGTCGAGTGTCGCGTTCGGATCTGAACCCAGGCCGGATCTACTTCAAGTGTCCAAATCACAGGGTTAGTTCGACGCTTCGACCAGTTTTGATTGATTCTATTCTATGTGTGATGCTGATTTGCCTCTGGATTCGATTTACCATTTGGCAGAGGAGGGGCGAAGAGTATTTTGGGAGCTGTGATTTTTTTTTTTTTGATTGAAGATTATGTTGAGATGCTGCTTGCTAATGGCGTCGAAGTGGAAGCTGCAGAGCTGGAAAATGTAGGCTTGATAGTCAAGAAGGCGAACATGGAGATGAAGCCGCACACTGCAGCAGCTCTAGCTGGTTTGGCATGGAGCTCAACAAACACTTCGACTAAATCTGACCATGTTGTTGATGTGCGCAAGGAGCGGCATAAAGTAACAGAAATAGCTCAGTTAAATGTTCTTGTGAGCATTGCTAGAATGATTTTGTGTGTTTGTGTGCTGCTGTTAGGTGTGAACTTGTATGCAGCAATGAAAATCAGTAGAATGTATTAGGTTCATATGCAGCTATGCAAATCAGTACAATGTATTAGGTTCGTATGCACTTTGAAAATCACTAGAATGTATTATGTTCGTATGCAGCTACGGAAACCAGTAGCACATAGTAGTTGTGAACTTGTATCCAATGGAAACGGTTATATAAAATGTCTGTTGCCAATTGGGTGCCTATAAATGTACTGGCAAAGCAAGCCCCATCAGTCTCATTCTCAATCCCTCACTGTCCATCTTTCAACCCTAGCCGCCGCACATTGTAGCTTTTTACTCTCTTCACTCTCTCATGGCTTCCTCTGCCGGCGCTTCTAGATCTCGCCATCGCAGCCGCGGCTCTAGCGGCCGCACCGATCTAGCTCTATCTGTTCGTGATAGGGCAGATCTGGAGGCGGCTGTGATGCGGCAGGTGTGGGAGCGCGTCAGGCTCAACACCTCCGGTGATGCCCCGCGTCCTCTGGGCCACGCGGAGCTGGATCAGATCATTCATCGGGTGGTGATGCAGCAGTTGTGGCGGATTCGCCGTCAACGGAGGCCGATCTGGAGGCCGCCGTCGACGGAGGAGGAGGTGGCCGATCTGGAGGCGACGTCCCCGGTGGAGGAGGTGGCGTCCACGGTGGAGGAGGTGGCCGATCAGGAGGCGACGTCCCCGGTGGAGGAGGTGGCCGATCTGGAGGCGCCGTCCACGATGGAGGAGGTGGCCGATCTGGAGGCGCCGTCGACAGAGGAGGAAGTGGCCGATCTGGAGGCGCCGTCGACAGAGGAGGAAGTGGCCGATCTGGAGGCGACGTCCCGGTGGAGGAGGTGGCGTCCACGGTGGAGGAGGTGGCCGATCTGGAGGCGCCGTCCGCGGAGAAGAAAATGTGAGGTCTAAATCGCTCAGCTCATGAACTAGTTCATCAATTGGTTTTATATAGAACTTGTCTAGTATATAGAACTTGTCTAGTATATAGAAAACTCGTCTAGTATCTTGCACTTTATTGTTTCTGTCTAGTTTTCTAGTCTAGCATCGAAAACTTGTCTAGTATATAGAAAACTTGTATCTTGCACTATTTTAAAGTCTAGTAGGGTGAATTAATTTCAACTCTTTGTAGTACTACCGATGATGAATAGATCCAGTCACAACTTTTTGTCAATGTGCTAATCCTCGTTATTGTTTTGTGTAGCTAGTGTATGAAGTAATAGTATTTCGGCGACACTGTATAAAAAATGGTGAGGCTCTTGAAGGAAACATCACCTTCAAGTTATGCCTCCAAATCGTTGGATCGGACTGCAAGCACACGGATATAGGCGATTAAAGGTGTGAACGGTTTTCACATTAAATTATATCTATGTCATGTAGCATCATATTTTGGCTCTTCTCTAACTATCAATCCATGTATTTTTATCCAGAAGCACAAAGCTGATCCGAACAAACTTTAAATGTGCTACTTATAAAGTGGGATTATATTTCGGCGACACCGTCCAAGATGGAGCAAGCCTCAGTACGAAGAATTTGGCAATTTGGCTTGGTGTAGTTTCTGTTTTTTCAATTTCTCCGACTATTTTGTGGATGTGTGTTTAGGGAGCAAGCCTTAGCTGCAGTTTAGGGAGGCATGAGAATGATAGGATTAGCGAAGCATGTGTAACTCATCTTTTGATGTTATGTAATGGTGACAATTGTTATATAAGTTATGAACGGTTTTGCTAGCAACTTTGTGCTTCTGCTGTGATATTTTGAATGTCAATTGGCAACTGTATTGCTGCTGTAGGCTTATGAAAAAACCTCAATGCAAACGAGCAAAACAGAATCTCCGTTTCTGATGTCCAGATACATCGGCAACGGAGACTGGATGGCAACCGTAGCCAAAATCAAGCCTCATCGGTGACGGTTTTTCGTATCCGTTGCCGATGAGAGCCTTCACATCAGTGACAGGGTCGTGGACACGGACCCTTTCTCCGTTGCCGAAGGGGTTTTTGGCCCGTTTTCGATGTGTCGTTCTGTACTAGTGAAGGATTTACAACGGAAAGGTTGTCCGGGTATTTGGCCGTGCATTTTGGGCATTCGAGCAATGCGTGAGTGCATTTGAGCATTGTAGGCATGTGATCGCCGTGGATGGCACTTTTTTAACCGGTCAATATCAAGGCACTCTATTGGTTGCAATAGGAAATGATGCCAACAACCGATTGGTGCTGCTAGCATTTGCTTTGGTTGAGGCGGAAAATAATGTTAATTGGGCGTGGTTCTTTCATCTATTGAGAACCAAGGTAATACCGTCTCAAAGGGAAATATGTGTAATCTCGGATCGTCATCAAGGAATTCTCAACGCGGTGGACATTGTCATTCCCGGGCATGCTCCATTGCACCATCGATGGTGCATGAGGCATTTTTCTTCCAACTTCTATAGGGCATGTGGGAGCAAGGAGTTGTCCGATGATCTCCAAGATTGTTGTCTCACTTTCACGGATCGGCATTTTGCAAACTTGTACAATAGACTACTCGCCAACAAATCCCTCAACGCCGGAGGGCAAGAGTTTTTGGCAAGGCACATTGAAAAAAGGAGGATGTGGGCAAGAGCTTACGATGAAGATGGTCGTAGGTATGGTCAAATGACAAGCACTATGGCAGAATGCTTCAATAAGGTTTTGAAGGGTGTGCGTGCATTGCCTATGACCGCAGTAGTTCAATACACTTTCATCAAGTTGAATGAGTATTTTCTCAACTACTCACTTGAAACGGATAAGCAAATTGCGGGAGACAACAAGTACAAATACGAGTTCAAGTACCCACCAAAGGTTGATGAGTTCAGGGAATTTGAATCAAGGAAGGCGGACTCCCAAGTTGCCACAATTTATGATAATGAATAGTTGATTTACCAAGTTAATGAGCCCGGTGGTACCACGGCTGATGGTGTCCAACACGGAGGCCGGGCGTTTAAGGTTTCTCTCAAGCTTTGTGATTGCACTTGTGGGAGGCCACTACTCCTTCATCTCGCATGCTCGCATTTGCTAACGGCGGCTTGTACTCGAAATATGGATGTAAATCATCCGGTCACCGTGAGAGAGGACGAGTTCTCTATCGCAACGACCAAGAAGACATGGGCTCCTAGATTTCACCCCTATTTTGACGAATCACAATGGCCGGAGTATCATGGAATTCAACTTTGGCCCAACCCGGCATGGAAGGTGATTAAACGGGGAAGACGCAAGACAAAGCGTTTTAGGGGTGACATGGACGGTTGGGGCCGTGGTGGGCGAGAATGTCGCAACGACCAATTCCAAGAGCCTCGTGAGAAGACCCGCTGTGGCAAGTGCAACCGTGAGGGCCATAACATAAGGAAATGTCCTCAAAGGAAGAGAGCAAAGGGTAATGAAGCTAGCACAAGCCATCAAGGGAGTAGTAGCCAAAGAAATAGCCAACAAGATGGTCCTAGCCAACAAGGTGGAAATAGCCAACAAATGTTTCCGAGCCAACAAGGGTTTCCGAGCCAACAAGGTGGTAGTAGCCAACAAGGGTTTCCTAGCCAGCAACCTCCAAGACAACAAGCTCCTACGCAAGAACGAGTAAACCAACAAGCTCCAAGGCAACAAGCTCCAAGGCCACACCGAGTGAACCAACAAGCTCCTAGGCAACACCGAGTGAGCCAACAAGCTCCTAGGCAACAAGCTCCAAGCCAACAAGCTCCTAGGCAACAAGCTCCTAGGCAACAAGCTCCCACGCAACAAAGAGTGAGCCAGCAAGTTCCTACGCAACAAAGAGGGAGGCAACTTGGCTTGCGAAGAGGCCATGTTGGTACTAGAGGTCACGGTGGCGGTGGTACGAGTACGAGTATGATAGGTTATCTACGTGGGCCTTATCCGTATGTAACTCCATTTTAGCTTTGCATTCATAATGTTTCAGTCTCTATTATTGAATATTTTTATCACGTACTATATTCATATTGGAAGCTTACTAACTTCCAGCTGTAAATTGCTTCCAGGTATGGCAGCATCCCAACCCAACAAAGCAACAAGGAAGTGGGTCAATGACTCGGACGAGGAGGGAGAAGGAGGATGAGGAAGAGGAGTCACATCCAAGAGGAAGGACAAGGGAAAGGGACCTAGCTCGACACAGTAGACCGTGTACTAGAGCTCATGATGTTGTAAACTGTGTCGTTATTCATGTGACTTTCCTATGTAATATGGTATTGAACTTTTGTATGTAATGTGGTATTGACCTCTGAATTGCCATGAATTTGTTGCTGTTATTAAGTTTGCATGTCTTGGTTACATGCTGGATAGTTGTATGTAATGGTGTGAATGTCTTGGTTATCTGTTAGGAGTTACCTCGAATTTAGATGAGTTAGCATGTATAGCGCCTTACTGTTAGGAGTTATGCAAGTATCGCTGAGGCGCTATACTAGGACTTAGAATTTTTCAGCCTCATCCGCGTCGTTGGGCTCTCTGGAACTCTCGGGCACAAAAAAATTTAGGAAGCATAACGCCTAAGCCGGAGGCGCTATACTTGCATAACTCCTAACAGTAAGGCGCTATACATGCTAACTCATCTAAATTCGAGGTAACTAACAGCAAGGACAACAAGTTCATGATCACATCAAGTAAAATGAATGTACAAACACACACTGAAACTAAGTAGGCCATAACGATTCTTCAATATTTGTACTTCATAGTAAGGACAACAAGTTCATGATCACATCAAGAAGCAAAGTGCCATAATGAACCAATTAGCCAGACAAATCAACATTTCACACACAACTACTCATCACATATTGCCCTAATCCTACCAACCTTATCCCTATTTGCAGAATTGGCCTTGAATAGATCATACAAGGTATACTCTAGCTTTTTCTTCTCCGCCTTGAGCTCTCCCTTCTCTTTCTCCCATTGTTGCTCCTTCGCCTACATGATGTTTGCTTGGCTACTCTGCTTCAGTTTTAGCTCATCAACTTGTGTCCGCAATAGTTCAATTGTTAGCGCCATCTGTTGCTTCATACCTTCATGTACCTCCTCGTTCTGAATCCTACAATTGTTGGCCTCCATGCAAGATTTTCTTGTGTCCTTGATGAGTTTGTTCACGTCATCTACCACATCATTTTACTTCTTCCCAATCTTGTTCTTCTCATCAAACACCTCCTTCAGTAGCTTTGCATTGGCAACCCTCTCATCAATTCTTGTGTTGTTGCTGTCATGGTACATCCCCCACAGCCTTTGTATGGCATTCTTACCAGTTTGTGGCCATTCTTCGTCTACCCAAGCCACAAACCCACAATTATGTACATCCTGAAAGATAGCACAATTCTAGTTAGCACAATTGGCTACCAATGGCACACTGATGTAGAAAACATCTTAGTGGGTGAAATATAATACTTACGTCACCAACAGGACACATGTAAAAACATCGGCCAGTGTCGGTACCATCAAATGCAACACACTTCCGAGGTGCAAGGTTGTGGACACGGCAAAACTCGGGAGCATTCGGCGCTACACCGAAGTACGTGGGGTCCTCGCATGTATCAGGGACAAAACCACGAATGGCGAACTCCTAATCGGCACAAATGCGCAAGATATCAAGAGCTAATCGAAGAAACAAACCAAACCTAACCCTAAATCGCAGCTGGAGCAGTACCAAACCTAACCCTAGATTATTCTTACCGAAAGGAGGGACTCAGCTTGGCTGGACCCGGAGGCGTCCCCGCAGCCAAGCATCGGGGGGCGTCGGAGTCGGCGGCGCCGGCGGCGGCAAAAGAAATTGAAGATGCAATAGACGAGTGCGGCTGTGGATTTCGGGCTTGGGAGGGCCGAAGCAGGCAAGAAGTAGCCGAAAGTATAGCGCCTTGACATGAGGCGCTATACTATCCTGGGTCGACGGGTTCTGCTCTCTGGAACTCTCGGGCGAAAATGTGGTATTGACGTATAGCGCCTCAGCTCAAGGCACTATACTACCATAGCGCCTCAGCGCAAGGCGCTATACAGGCAAATCCAGCTGCACTTTGAATAAAACTAACTGGCAGCAGCATGTTCACATATTAGCAGCATATTCACAACAGAAATGGCAGAAAATTCACACATTCATCACAGCTCATGATAACAAGTACGACATTAATACAAGGCCCAACATAAAACGTTCCGTTCAAGTCCAACTCCGGTTACAAACGTGATAACGAGTGCGATACAGGTTCAACATACAAGGCCCAACATATGCAAAACGACAAATGCAACATCCTACTTCCGTCCACGAGTACCTCTCGTGCCTCGACCCCTCCGTGTCACAGCCTTCTTCCTCCGCACCGGTTGCGGGTCTTCCTTGATCACATCGTCCCCATCTTCATCGGAGTCCTCCACATGCCTCATCCTCCTAACCTTCAGCTTCTGTGGTTCCTCATCCGGGAAAAGCGCACCCTTTCCTTTCTTGACGAAATCATCTGGTGAGTACCGCTTGAATGGGCCATCGTCTCGGGTCCTCATAAGGTAGGCCGATCGTTTTTCGACCACACGAGCCAACGTCATGTCATCGGGAATCTATTAGACAAATATAAATTTCTGGTTATGGTAATTCAGCAACAAAATGAATGAAATAAGTCACCAAAAGGATAGTATGGTGGTCTCAAACCTCGCCGTCTTGCATATATGTCGGGGGAATAATTAACCCGCAACTTATTGGTGTTCAACAAACAGCGACTTGAGGCTGTGTCATCATTGTTGGGCCACGTGAAGGATGGGCCAATCTCGCATCGCGACTCGATAAGGAAAGTTCCAGAAGGTCGGTGCAAACTTACCTTGGAAGACAAGAAAGATAATCAGGCTTCGTGTAGAACTCTTGTAACCTGACGAACCTCTATGTATATAAAGAGGACTCGCATGACTTAGACAGGGTGAAGCTGTCAAGCCCTAAAACCCTAGCTCATACGGCGAGTACCAGATCGGATCGCCTCCATTGTAACACCTCGATTATCATATCAATACCAATCTAGGGTAGGCAGGAAGTAGGTCTTTTACCTCACATTGAGGGGGCCGAACCTGGGTAAATCTGTGTTGATCTTTGTTCCTGCGATCCCAAGCTCGGAGATGCTTGACTCGCGTAATCCCACACCTACGAAGTCATCTATGACACCTGACGTGACAAACCCACGACAGTTGGCGCCCACCGTGGGGCCTGCGGTCAAGAGCGTCACGTTCCGCGCAGGATCCATGAAGGGAGCTGAAGATCTTGTTGTTGGCCGTATCATCACGGTCAATGGCACACCCCTCATCGACGATTCAAGCTGGGGGCCGGAAGCAGATTACTTGGAGACCGGCCACGTCATCCCGTTTGGATCCATCAACGTCTTCGTTGGCTTCATCGGTGGCAGGTCCATTAGCTCGGTCCAAGAAGGCGATTCAGTAGAAGAAGTCGCCGATGATGGGGAAGAATCCGTGGAAAGCATGGACTCGCAAGAGTTTGGGTCCATTATACCTGCCTTTGAAGAAAGTTGCTGGGGTTACCCACCAGAAATCGCATTATCACCAGATCGAGAGACGGCGCAAGTCGCGGTTTACACGACCGGAGGAGCAGGTGCATCAGGAACTGCTGGAGAAGCCGAGGCATCGGCACCCCCAAGCAACCCACTTCTTGTCCCTGTGTCAGCCACGAACGCCGCCCTCCGTGCAACAGAAATTGAGGCCGCCAGGGCCGAGCTCCTGTATGAGGTTCGAAGGATGGAAGAAGAGCGCCGCAGGCTCGATCAGATAAACCAAGGAATCCAACAGGAGCGGCAAAGAGTAGCCGCGCTGGCTGCGACTCAACGACAGGTTGACCCGCAAACACAACTGCGCGCGACTCAACCAACAGTGGAAATCCCGCTCACTCCAGCCGCGGGAACGGGAATCCAGACGATGCGGAAGGAAGGGTACCAACAAATCAAGAGACCCAGCAACAACCAAGGAGGTTTCACACCCCGCAGGGCCATTACCAGAACCCTGTCGATAATATGTATGCTGCGGCTAATATCTTGACTCAGATGGTACCAACAGGCGATGACCCGGTCAATGCTGAGGCGCGGCGCGCGATTCAGATGCTAAGTACGGCAGTCCTGCAACAAGCCAATAGGGCGGAAGCCGAAGCACAGCTGCCCCTCGTACCAGCCAATCACAGGATTGCAGCAGAAAGAAGCGTCCAAAGCAGGCCACCAGAGAACGTATCAGGAGTCGCACAGAGGCAGCAGGAGCAAGTCGCAGAAGCGCAGGCGAATATGCCAGTGATGCAAACGCGGCCCGCAGATAACCCCGGGCACCCACAACCCTGTCCTCGCGACTCAAGGGCCCAGCGTGTTTCACTGAAAGATCAGATCGGAACCTTTTCCTGAAGATTTCAAAGGGCCACGCAAGGTGGCAAACTACAACGCCAGCATGGATCCAACCACCTGGCTGAACAATTACGAGATGGGGATGAGCATTTTGAACGCCTCAGAGGAAATATGTGCAAGGTACCTCAACATGATGCTAGAAGGTGCAGCGCACATATGGCTGCAAAATTTGCCTCCCAACTCTATAAATACTTGGGAGGAACTGAAGGATGCCTTCGTTAAGAACTTCCAAGGAACTTGCAAACGACTCTGCAATATAGAAGATCTCGAGCGTTGTGTCCAGAAGGAAGGCGAGTCAAGTCGCCATTGGATGAAAAGGGTGGCAGAAATAATACACTCCTCAGATAATATACCACCAAGCTCAGCCGTCCTGGTAATGGAGAAAAACTGCAAGTTTGAGCCGCTGATTCATAAGCTGGGTCGCATGAAGGATAAAGTCAAGAGCCTCAGCGAGGTATGGCTGCGGCTAACAAATATGCCGGCTCAGATAAAACCAGAGACGCGTCAGACGGAGAAGAAGAGGAGGTTGCTGCCAAAGGAAAGAAAAACTCCAACAAGCCCCAGCAGCAGCAAACAAGCCACAACAACGCGAATCAAAACAAACGCAAAAACGAAGATGGTCACTCAGGGCTCGTCGCCAATACGCGTGGAGGATTCAGAGGCCAGCGTGGAAGGGGTCGAGGATACGGCTCCCGTCCAATCAATATGCAAGAAGTTTTTAACCGGCCATGCGACCTTCATGCGACAGGTGATGGACGGCCAGCGGACCATACCAAGGCACAATGCCACTATTACAAGAAGTGGAAAGAAGAGAGCCAACACAACGGGGGAATTCCATGAAGGAAACCCTAGTGCGGCTCATAACACAAATATTGGGCAGCACGCGCGAGTAACCCCAGGCAAACGGGGCAGTATCACACAATAGTTATCGATACCTCCAAAAGGGAAGAGAAATTGAGCCGCAGAAGTCAGCAGGTGAACGCCGTGATACCAGCAACACCCAATTGGTTAAGGTGGTCAGAACACGCGTAACCTGGAGTCGCGACGATCACCCGCCACAAGTACGGGAACCTGGCAAGTTGGCATGGTTGTGGCACCGTACGTTGCAGGATACAAGCTGACCAAAGTGCTTATGGATGGAGGAAGCAGCATTAATATCTTGTACTACGATACGTTCCAGCGTCTAGGACTCAAGGATTCCAGCCTGCAGCCCACGTCAACAGTGTTTCACGGCATTGTCCCAGGAAGGTCCGCACGGCCAGCGGGGAAAATAACCCTAGGGGTAACTTTTGGGACAGAAGAGAACTTTAGAAGCGAATTCCTATGCTTCGAAGTGGTAAAATTCCAAAGCCCATATCACGCCTTGTTTGGAAGAACGGCCTTTGCTAAGTTTATGGCCAGGCCATGCTACGTGTACCTACAGTTGAAGATACCAGGACCAAAAGGGGTCATCACAGTGTACGGAGATAGAGAAAAAGCGATAGAATGTGAAAAGGAGATGCGGCCTTCGCAGAATCCGCCTGTGCCGCGGAAGAGCTAAAAGGTTATAAGTCGCAGGTGGACCCAAACGACATGAGTGTAGTTACCACGCCATCTGCCGAGCCACCAATGAAATTCAAAGCGGCCCAGGACACTAAGCAGATAAATCTTGTTCCTGGCGACTCATCCAAGCAAACCAGCATTGGAGCACACATGGAAGAAGAGCAGGAGAAGGCCCTCGTCGCTTTTCTCAGGAAAATAAGGACATCTTCGCATGGAAGCCGTCAGATATGCCAGGGGTACCAAGAGAATTAGCAGAACATAGCCTCAAAGTGAACCCTGCGGCTAAACCAGTGAAGCAGCCACTACGGCGTTTCCACGATGATAGAGAAAGGCAATAGGAGAGGAAATAGCTCGCTTGCTGGCTGCAGGATTCATCACGGAGGTATACCATCCGGAGTGGGTGGCAAACCCAGTATTGGTTATGAAAAAGAACGGTACGTGGCGAATGTGCGTTGATTACACCAGTCTTAACAAAGCTTGTCCAAAGGATCCATTTGCTTTGCCGCGAATCGACCAAGTGATTGATTCAACTGCTGGGTGCGAGCTGTTATGCTTTTTGGACGCCTATTCAGGCTACCATCAAATCAAGATGAAGAGGGAGGACCAAGAAAAGACGTCCTTCATCACACCCTTTGGAGCTTTTTGTTATGTCAGCATGCCCTTTGGGTTGAAGAACGCAGGTGCGACTTACCAAAGATGCATTCAGAATTGTCTACATGAGCAAATAGGTCGCAACGTTCACGCCTACGTGGATGATATTGTGGTTAAGTCGCAAGTTAGCCAGGATCTTATTAGTGATCTGGCAGAGACATTCACAAATCTCAGAAAATACAACATGAAGCTCAACCCCACAAAGTGCGTCTTTGGAGTACCAGCAGGAAAGCTATTGGGATTCATAGTATCAGAAAGAGGCATTGAGGCCAACCCTGACAAGATAAAGGCCGTGATGGATCTCCAAAAGCCAGAAAAGATAAAAGATGTGCAGCGACTTACGGTTGCGTAGCAGCTTTGAGTCGCTTTATATCAAGATTGGGAGAGAAAGCACTACCTTTGTACAGACTGTTGAAAAAATCAGACACCTTCGTTTGGGACGCAGAGGCCGACGAAGCTCTGACAGCCTTGAAACATCAATTGACAAATGCTCCAGTTCTGGCGGCTCCAAAGGATAAAGAGCCATGCTACTATACATAGCGGCAAATTCCCGTGCTGTGAGCGCTGTCATGGTTGTGGAGAGACAAGAACGGAAAGGAATACCCTGTCCAGAGACCAGTATACGTGAGCGAAGTCCTCACAGCTTCCAAACAGCGTTACCCACAGTGGCAGAAGTTGGTGTTTGGAGTGTTCATGGCGAGTCGCAAGCTGAAGCACTACTTCCAAGAACATCCAATAACTGTGGTTAGTTCAGCACCATTGGCAGATATCATCCGTAATCGAGAAGCTACTGGAAGAGTCGCTAAGTGGGCGATCGAGTTGGGACCACATCACATCAGCTACGAGCCGCGCACATCAATTAAGTCGCAAGCCCTTGCAGATTTTATTAACGATTGGACAGAAATCCAAGTCGCTCCTAGCATGGCAGAAACCAAATACTGGACCATGCATTTTGATGGGTCAAGACAGTTGCAAGGCTCGGGGGCTGGAGTTGTTCTAACATCTCCCAAGGGAGACAAGCTGCGGTATGTGCTACAGATACACTTCAACTGCACAAATAACGTGGCGAGTACGAGGCACTGCTTCATGGTCTACGTATAGCAAAGGAGATGAACATCAGTCGCATACGCTGTTTTGGCGATTCAGACTTGGTGGCACAGCAGGTCTCTGGAACGTGGGACAGCAAGGATGCGAATATGGCTGCATATAGAAGAGAGGTGGACAGAATTGCTGGACATTTCACTGGATACCAAGTTGAACATATTGATCGGAGACAAAACGAAGCTGCAGATGCCCTGTCTCGGCTTGGATCCAATAGACAGTCAGTCCCACCCAATGTTTTCCTGGATGAACTGCACAATCCATCAGTCAAACCTCCAGCAGAGATTGACATTGCAGAGCCAGAGGACGATTCAACTTTAGTCGCAGCCCTGCATGAACAGCCAGGATGGACAGAGCCATACATGGCATATTTAAGTCGCGGAGTGCTGCCAGACGATGAGATTGAGGCGCGCAAAATCATACGACGATCAAAGGCCTATACAATCATCAACAACGAATTATACAAGCGCAGCGTGTCAGGAGCATTCCAAAGATGTGTCTCACCAGAAGAGGGACGAAAAATCTTGCACGAAATTCATTCAGGCGATTGTGGCCATCATGCTTCGTCAAGATCTTTGGTGGCAAAGGCGTTCCGACATGGATTCTTCTGGTTAACAGCATTAGCAGATGCAGAGCAAATTGTCAGAGTGTGCGATGGATGTCAAAGATACGCTAGGCAAGATCATATGCCAGCTCAAGCACTTCGCACAATACCCATCACATGGCCTTTTGCCGTATGGGGTTTTGACATGGTAGGGCCCTTCAGACGGTCTTCAAACGGAAAAACTCACCTCCTGGTCATGGTGGACAAATTCACAAAGTGGATAGAAGCAGAACCTGTGGGAGATTGCGAGGCTGAAACAGCAGTCAAGTTCTTGAAGAAGGTCATATTCCGCTTTGGGTACCCCCATAGTATCATTACAGACAATGGGAGCAACACCTCTGAAGGGCTACACAGATATTTTGCGCAGACAATGGGATAAGATTGGACCTCACGTCAGTAGCACACCCGCAGAGCAATGGACAAGCTGAGCGAGCTAACCAGGAAATTCTCCATGGAATTAAGCCGCGCCTTATTGAAAAGGTCGAAGCATCTCCAGGATGTTGGGTGGAAGAATTGCCAGCAGTACTGTGGAGCTTAAGAACAACCCCTAACAGATCCACAGGATTTACACCATATTTCATGGTCTATGGAGCAGAAGCAGTCATGCCCAGCGACATCATACATGATTCACCAAGAGTTGCGGCTTACATCGAGACAGATAATGAGATAGCTCGGCAAGACTCGGTGGACACATTAGAAGAGGTTAGAGACTTGGCAGCATCAAGGTCAGCGGTATATCAACAAGACTTGCGACGCTATCATGCCAGACGCATCAAAACCCGCACCTTTCAAGAAGGCGACCTAGTACTGCGACTTAAACAAGATCACAAGGGAATGCATAAGCTGTCCTCTCCATGGGAAGGACCCTACATCATCAGCAAGAAGCTAAACAATGGGTCGTACTATCTGCTGGATGTAAGGGAAGAAAGCAGCGAACGCCATGATTTCGAGGATCGTCTCGAGGCACCTCGCCCTTGGAACGTCGCACACCTGCGACCGTACTATACATAAGAAAAGGCTAATCAGAGCCAAGCATCATCCTTTCCAGCTTTATAGCTGAGTATCATCACAGCCACTCAGGGCTAGAACTTCAACTTTGGTCGCCACCTAGGCGCGACCTATGCAACATCTGATCGCCACCCAGGCGCGATCGACCCTTGTATCAGAAACCGGCTGCCACCTAGGCGCGGCCGTAAACTTTGTATCATCTCTGGTCGCCACCTAGGCGCGACCGACCCCATGTATCACCATGGATCGCCACCTACGCGCGATCCAACCCTATGTATAACACTCGGTTGCCACCAAGGCGCGACCTTATGTGTCATCATAATCAAAGCTTATCATAGCTTAGCCTATCATGGCAATATCATTATGTTTCTTGGGGTCTTTGTTACCCTGAAACAGCCAACTTATTGGCAATTATCAAATTTACCTTAAGTTGGATTGCTACTCGCATTATGTGGCCAAAGTACTGGGGTGTGGCGTCAATCGAGCTTGATTGCCTATCATGGCCGCTCTCGACCCTGAACACACATGTTCCTAGGAAATACTGAGTCGCGCGAGTGCCCACTTAAGGATTCAGATGGCCTAACTAGAGGTCGATGTACTGCTTATAGTACGGCAACACCAATTACAATTACTTGTATCTTAACAATTGTTTTATTCATGATATCAAGTTACAGGTGACGACCTTCAAAACTCTCTGAGAAGAATTGAGACAATTTTACATCCTCTCAATCCTTGGGGGCTACATCATATTATCATCAAAAATTTGAAGATGGATCGTCATCAAGTTTGAAGCTATCAGGCTACTCTAACAAAGAAGCTCACGAAGTCAGATGATCCTCCAGGTGCGAGTCAAGGCCAACCCACACAATTATAAGTCGCAAATAAGGAAAAGCGCGGCCTAAACATTCAAGATCAAGAAATCCTATGAAGTTCAGGCCACGCTTGGGGGCTAATGTCGGGGGAATAATTAACCCGCACTTATTGGTGTTCAACAAACAGCGACTTGAGGCTGTGTCATCATTGTTGGGCCACGTGAAGGATGGGCCAATCTCGCATCGCGACTCGATAAGGAAAGTTCCAGAAGGTCGGTGCAAACTTGCCTTGGAAGACAAGAAAGATAATCAGGCTTCGTGTAGAACTCTTGTAACCTGACGAACCTCTGTGTATATAAAGAGGACTCGCAGGACTTAGACAGGGTGAAGCTGTCAAGCTGTCAAGCCCTAAAACCCTAGCTCATACGGCGAGTACCAGATCGGATCGCCTCCATTGTAACACCTCGATTATCATATCAATACCAATCTAGTGTAGGCAGGAAGTAGGTCTTTTACCTCACATTGAGGGGGCCGAACCTGGGTAAATCTGTGTTGATCTTCGTTCCTGCGATTCCAAGCTCGGAGATGCTTGACTCGCGTAATCCCACACCTACGAAGTCATCTATGACACTTGACGTGACAAACCCACGACAATATACGCCGCCGAACTTGTCTCACTCTCCAACTCATCTTCTGTATGAATCGTTTGGTTCATCGACGAAGTGGACCTAGACTGTGGCGGCGATGTGTATTCCGGGTCACGACAACCTAGAAGGTTCGCCAACCGGCGTAACCATTGGGCCGAGCGCTGCAAAACAATGTAAGAGATGTCCGTCTTAGCAAGTTCGAAGCATGTAGCCTTAGATTAGACCCAACATATTTTAATCTCCGTACCTTCACAAAAGCACAAAGTGTACTTTCGCCTTTTTCACCTTCCGCGGTGGTTTCCAACAACGTCTCGCTTTCACCGGCTTGATTCTTTATCTCCGTCCGCTATGGGTAAAAGGAAAATCAACAAGTTATGAAAAGAAACAAGTGCTAAAACGAAAACAAATAAGTTAACACTTTACCACAAAGTTGACGATGCTAGAAAACGGGACTTTGTTCCCCTTTCTGACATCCCTGTTGTACTGGCTCTGGGCAAGGTCATCAAATTCCAGAAAGTTCTCTTCCAATATCTCTTGCCCGTAAGCCGGCCGGCATAGCTCCACAAGAGTATTCCGATGAAGCCATCGAAGATAGTTGTTGAATGCAAGTGGGTCATGCACCAATTGCCGGCCCCATCCACTCTCACTAGCATTCTCCACACACTGCTCGAACTCGTTGACATATTTCGAATGATATTTATCCCAATTCTTCACCTTCCTCTGCCTTTTTCTGTCCAGCTTGCATTTCAGAAACCAACAAAATATTAGTATGACCACATAGAAGCCAAAACAAACTAACAATGCACACAATTCATTAGATCTAACCCGTGAAGGTGGATGCTAGTGTCCTTCCACTCAGGTGGATGGAGCTGAAACAACCCAAACTGCCGCATCACGCGGTGTGGCAAGTGAAACTCAACCGCCCAGTTGCATATCAACGGGCAGCGCATGAGCCAAAAACGCTTCTCCTCTGTGCACTTCGGGTTCAACGGAAAATCATACACGTTAGGAAAATCGTCCCCGTTGCCATAAGGCTCCCATAACACCTGCATCATAGCACAACAACATCAAGTTGGACAGAGATCAATAAAATGGAAGCAATTCATGCAAAGACAAGTACTTACTTGATCGGCGGTAAGCATATCGAATTCATTGGCGTATTGCTTGTACATGAATTTGACGGCGCTATGAGCCTCCGATACCACATCCCACTTGTAAGCCCAAGTGGCGCGCCGAAGAAGAATCTCGTCATCTACGTTCCAAGGAAGGTAGCTGACGTCTTTCGGTCGTCCAACTGGAAAGTGCTCCCAGCTCCATACCGAGAGTAGAAGCATACAACCACCAATGCCGCATCCTGGTAACTAGTGTCCTACGACAGGCATCGTCCAACTGCATGAAAAGGCAAACATGGTGAAGTTAAGACATTCTACAAATGCAAATGTAAAAACATACTAAAATTGACCAATTCATTACCTGTCGGTACAAGTAGGCAAGTGCAGCAGAACCCCAACTCCAGTTGGAGTCAAAGACGTTCAGCGCCTTTAGCCACATCCACTGAGCCGTCGTGCCACCACTGTCCGCAAACAAAGTCCTAGAGATAACGTACCACACGTACACACGTGCATACGTCTTGATCACATCCTCGTCGGCTCTGACAGGGCATGTGGCAAAGTTATCTACTATCCACTGGTAAGAAGCACCGGAAGGGATTCTGTATTTTTTCTTTGCCTCGTCCTCCACAGGAGCCTCCGGAGCCATACCAATAAGGGCCTGCATCTGCGCTCGCCACCCCGAAGAATCTGTGCTCATACAAAGAGGCTTCCCCTCGATAGGAAGCCCAAGTATCATGGAAACATCCTGTAGAGTGGGCGTCATCTCGCCAGTCCAGAGGTGGAAAGTGTGTGTCTCTGGCCTCCAGCGGTCAACAAGGGCGGTGATTGCAGGCGCGTTCAAATTTGGGGTCGACCGGCTCACAAGCTGGATGAACGGAGTAGGCCTAACATCTCGATGTACGGCGTGTACCGCTCATCGTAAGGCCTGTCACTCGACGACGCCCCATGAGACCGAATCTTCAGCGGTTCAAGCTCCTGCAAACATACGAACAAGATAATTACAACACATCCCAACAATAAGAAAATTGACAACTCCAATACTATTTTTCTTACCTCCCCCTTCTCCTTCAAGAAATTGGCCCGATGTGCAACATCGTAGTGGTCATTGAGTAATCACACCATCCTACGTATTACAAACAATATTAGTTTTTTACGAAAACATCATTTTCAGACACCGTCTACAAAATAGTGCTAAGTTCAATCTACCACACGAGTAACTAAGTTGCAATTACTGCTACTCTTCCAATAGTGATACTATCACTAAGTAACACAATAGTGATAGTATTAAGCATGCATACTACTCTTCCACTAAATGATACATCAATTACTGCTACATTGCACTGCTAGATTGCTAGAGTAACTAAGTTGCAAGAACAACACAGAGGCACTATTTTCAGTCACGATACTTGCAAGAACAAGCCAATACCACAGTCTATCGGGCTATCAGGCCGGATGGAGTTTTGAGCTGGCATCATGGGCATGGATGAGCAAGATCGTGATGAATCAAAACCAAATGCCAGACATGAAACACGAGGCAAAATGGACACGGTTGACCACCGTCTAAACCTAGCCACTATCGAACCTATCTCCTGCCTACAGAGGGGGTGGAGAAGATTGGTTACCTGATGAAGCCAGGAAGAGACGCCGCGACGGAGGGGGTGAAGAACGGCGGCGAACGGAGGGATGGACGACCGGAGGTGGTCGACCCCGCGGCCTCCTGGCGCAGGCCGCGCGCCGGTCGCCGGCGCCGGATCTTCACCAGGCCACGCGCCTGCCGCCCGATCTCCTCCTCCTAATGACGCCGCCGCCGGATGTGTGAGGATTAGAGGAGAGGGGAGAGGACCGTCATCGCCGCCGCCGCCTATTGCTCTGTCTCGGGTCAGGGCCGGGAACGGATGAGTGAGCGCTAGGGCTTGGGGAGATCTACCCGGCGGTTTGTACGCGTAGTATAGCGCCTCATCAGGCGCTATTTGATCAGGCGCTATTCGATCAGTAGTATAGCGCCTTGTGATCAGGCGCTATACTACCAAAAGGTGGGCCCCGACCGATCGTGAGGCACCTGATCGATCAGTAGTATAGCGCCTGACGTCTAGGCGCTATGCTGCAGAGTGTAGCGCTACTCAAAATGGTTAGTTCGGGGAAATAGTTTCGCCGAACGTTTGTTTCGTGAAATCTTTTGCCCACGTGGTCAACCGTGTCCATTTTGCCGCTAGCAGCTCGTTCGGGCCCATTAATGGCTCGCATATGCGCTGCTGATATGGTACTCATGGGCGTGGCCAAGCCTTTTGTCACTCCGCTTTTTACGTGGTGTACTTGGTTATGGCCGCCTATCTGCCCTGATTCCCTGATTCCGCCCGTGCGCGCCTTGATGCCGTCGATCGAAACCTATCGGCAATGAAAGTTTGCACGGCGTCTGTGGCATCCTGGCAGGCGCCGGATGGGGCAAAGCTGCACTGACCTTCATGGCGAACGAACAAGTCGTTCGTTGTACCAGCAGGCAATGCGATAAATGACATCAGGGGGAATCGCCGGTGGCAGCCAGGCGGGCTCACGTGAGCGAGGCAGCGGCGGCCGGGGCCACGCCACCGCCAGCGAGCGGCGCGGCGCCGAGGGCGGCAGCTGAACACCCATACGGCAGGACGAAATTATTGACCGCACGGCCGGCCACGGGATCGCGCCGCGCAGAGCAGAGCGTGCACACGGCGCGGCGGAGGGACTGAGCGGCAGGCCGGCGTACGTGATTCTCTCTCTCGTACGTGGGGCGGGCGTCACCGGATATGACCGGACAGCGGCTCCGCCGTTGGTACGGACGGACAGAGGGCGTAGAGTTTCCACGGAGAGTAGCCGTAGCCGGCAAGGCTAGCTTGCGCGCGCGCGCAAGGAAGACTTCCGTCGCGCGGTTTCCGACCAGGTGCTTTTATTAATTACGGAAGGTTACGCCCCGCGCTGATTACCTAGTTAGGAAAGTTGACTCCGTCCACGCGCTGATCTTCTTCCTTTTGCTGAGGAGGAAACGAAGAAGATGAACAGGGCGGCGCCCCGACCCTGCACCCCACTGCGACCCCGACCTGCACCCCCAAACCGAAGTTTGCTCCTCGCCGTCGCCGCCTCCGCCGCGGCCAGCCGCGGCTCCGGCGGCTCCGGCTCGGCCTGGCCGTCGACTCGCCGGAGACGAAGATGCGGCGGCGCTTCCTTCGATTTCCCCCCCGACCTGCACCCCCAAACCGAAGTTTGCTCCTCGCCGGAGCCGCCTCCGCCGCGGCCAGCCGCGGCTCCGGCGACTCCGGCTCGGCCTGGCCCTCGTCGCCGTCGGTGAAGAAGATGGCGGCGCCGGCTCCTTCGATTCCGCCCACACCCTCCGCCATAAGTTTGTTCCTCGCCGTCGCAGCCTCCGCCGCGACCAGCCGCGGCTGCGGCGGCGCAGGCTCGGCCTGGCCCTCGTCGCCGTCGGTGAAGAAGATGGCGGTGGCGGCGCTTTGATTTCCCCCCCCCCGACCTGCACCCCCAAACCGAAGTTTGCTCCTCGCCGGAGCCGCCTCCGCCGCGGCCAGCCGCGGCTCCGGCGACTCCGGCTCGGCCTGGCCCTCGTCGCCGTCGGTGAAGAAGATGGCGACGCCGGCTCCTTCGATTCCGCCCACACCCTCCGCCATAAGTTTGTTCCTCGCCGTCGCAGCCTCCGCCGCGGCCAGCCGCGGCTGCGGCGGCGCCGGCTCGGCCTGGCCCTCGTCGCCGTCGGTGAAGAAGATGGCGGTGGCGGCGCTTCGATTCCGCCCACACCCCCCTGCGATAAGGTTGCTTCTCGCCGGCGCAGCCTCCGCCGCGGCCAGCCGCGGCTGCGGCGGCGCCGGCTCGGCCTGGCCCTCGTCGCCGTTGGGGAGGGAGAGATGGGGATCGTCGCCGTGACTTAGGGAGAGAGATGGAGCGCGTGACGCGCTGCGTGTGGGGAGAAAAAGGGAAGAGGATAACGCCACCACGATGCTGGGACCCACCCACGTCCGTCCATGCGCACGAGGCCGACCAGCGCGTCAACGCGTCTCCGCGGAGCGAGCGAGCGCTCGCTCGCGCAACAGGTAGCCATCCTCGCCGTAGCCCGTGCCCGAATGGTGTGGTTGCGTGCGATGCGCAGCAGTTTATATTGCACCTTGTGCGTTTAGTACGCGTGCGAGATAATTAGGTCGACAGTGGAGTCTACGATTTTCGTCGTAGTGGTACCGGAAATTTGGTGTGCGCTATTAGTTATCGACGTACATTTATATTTGCACACAAGTATTCATCAGAACATGTAGTACTATGAGAACTTCCACGAAACAGGCTTTCGCCCCGCTTTATAAATAAAGCCACAAACGGCCGAACTGATACAAAGTGGTGAGGAAATCCTATTACAAAGCAAGCCAAAAAGAAACGACAAACGAGCGGTGAGCGAGCTCACAAAACTCCAAGTCGAGCATGGAAACCGGAGAAGCCACACCTAACATAAGGCAACCTAAACTACCGAGCAGGTACGAAACCGCGTCTCCTGATAAAACCATCGGACCACATTGCACCGAACACACCACACCATTAGCTGGAGAGGGCCGCCTGCCCTCTCGCTCCGGGCCGTGGAGCGCCGTTCCTGCCAGCGAATAGTAAGGACCGAGAACGGTGACAACGAGGTCACGTGTATAAGATAGGAGACCAACGATAGCATCCCGTGCTAGAGCTGAAGAAGCTTCACGCCAGGGTCACGGCAAACTCGAAGCTGCAACCAACCGAACCCTAAGCTCCACGACAACGCCCCCAAGAGGGTAGCGACGCGGAACGTCGCCGCTGCCGAGTCCGAAGAATCGGACTAGGGTTTTCACCCGGAGCCTTGGCATGGAGATAGGATTCCACAACAGCGCCCCCTACAGGGATACGACGCCCATAGGCGTCGCCACCGCCGGCGCAGAAGCGCGGAGCTTTCGCTCGAACCCTCACCCATACCACCCAAGGGTCGCCAAGGGCAACCCGATGGGAGGACCGCCACCACTAGCTCGAGCTCTCCAAACGTAGACTAGGGAGCGCCACCGCGAAGATGAAAGCTCCAGGATCACCCGCCGCCCCTTCCTCGCCACCCTTGCAGCCAAATGAAGGCGCCACCACCACTGCAACGCTGCCTGCCGTGAAGCCAGACGTGCAGCCTCTCCATCCGGGGCCGCCACCCCGGCGTCCACGGTCTCGCACCATCGGGACACGAACACCACAGAACAGACAGAGAAGGTCGCCAAATCCAGGCCCGCCTGGCCCGGATCTAGCACGAACGCGGCCAGCAGTGGGAGGTCATGGAGGAGGACGATCAGTACAGTGGGTGCGGCGCCTCCGCACCGACCATCCTACCAGGCAGCCAGCGAAGCTCTGGCCCACCAGGCCCAGATCTGGCCACCACACCGAACCCACAGCCATGGCCGCCGCCGGGCAGACCAGCACCTCCATGGCATGCCACAGCCGCGTCTACCCTCCCTGCCGCCCGCCATGGCCGGAGCACCGCCGGCCGGGACCGTCGCCCCCAAGCTGCACCGCCGCCAGACCGGGAACCGCCCCATCGGGCCCTCCTAGCGCGCGGGGAAGGGAGATCCGCCGCCGCCGGCACCGCCCGGGCTTTGCCGGCGGCTCCCGCCGGCGGCGGCGGTGGGGGAAGAGGGTGGGGGGTAAGAACTGGCCGGAGGAGAAGGGGACGCCCCGGTCGCCCACGGGGGGGGGCGACGGGAGCGAGAGCGAAAAGCCTTGGGGCAGGCTGCGTGCATGCACCAGCTAAATCTTCAAGCTCCCCTCTCGATGATTCGTACTATGAGAACTTGCACGTGGCAAGATGGTTAGGAGGGTGGTTGTACCCCTAACCCACAAGAGTTCAAACCTCAGGTTTGACGTTGGTGTTTCTCATTTATGCGGAATATTCTTTCAGTGGGAGGCGACGTTCCCGTCGACAGCGAGGCGCCCGTGGTGACTTTGTCAATCTCAAGACCAACCGCCGGCTCAGTCTTTCGGAGGTGCTCATAGGGGTAGGGTGTGCGTGTGTACGTTCATATGGGTGAGTGTATACGCGTGTATGTGAGCGTCTGCGTTGTACTGTGTTTCTCAAAAAAAAACATGTAGTACTACATCCATTATTTAGCATGAAGAGAACCAGAATTAAAAGTGGTACCCGAAGTTGTTTTATTAATTTTTGAAACTTCAGATTTTTCTTAAAAAATTTGGCACTAACCAATTTGGCGCCCGAATTGGTATGTTTCAAAAATCTGGAGTCCCTTGGATAATATCATCAGCATTTTTTAGGGGAAAAAGTCATATTATTTCTCTAAGAGTGTCAATTTGGCTCCCGTCTACACAGAGCTCGGTATTTTAGTCACAGTTGTTTTTTTACAGAGCACTACGAATGTCCTTTTAGGACGAAACTTGGCACACATATTAAAAACATGCATTCAACTAGGAGTAGGTGAATCGGGTCCCAAGTACTCCTATTCAGCTAGGAGTGTTTTACTTGGTTTTTTTAAATGCTTCATAATTTTTTTGAAACTTGGCACTCACCAAGTAGAAGACGTGTATTCCGAAACTTGGCACTCACCAATTTGTTATACTTATTTTGAAATATTTAAATGATTTTTATTTTTTATTCAGCTAGGAGAGTTGAGCTCGGTCATGCATGCCAATCGCTCAATGAAGTCGACACTTTGAGTTTGAAGTTGAGTATTTTTTGCCAAATCTGGCCCTTTCCCAAAACTAATACTAGCATAACTGGCCTCATTTTGAAACTATTTCTAAATCTAGCCTTTGAGGTCGGTGCCAATTAACATGGAGCCGAAGTTGTGCATGTCGGCTCCATTTTCCGTGTGGCGCCGAAGTTTTATGAGGGTGACGGTGAAGTTGATGCTCGTAGTGCTCAATACCATCTCTCAAAAGGTGGCAAAGACCAACAAATTCACCATGTGTGTCATAACCAGTGTCACCTTGGTTCCTTCTATTTGGATCCTCATCGAAGTTTTAACTTTTATTTGTACTTCCCCTAAACATGTTCTCAAAAGACAAGTGAAATGTGGAGTTATTTGTTGCTCAAAGTAGAATGTCGTAACATTGAATGATAGTATTGGACCAATGGCAGTACCAAGAGAAATAGTTAACAACTGAAGGTACTTGGCTTGAGAAATAAGAATCTCAATCAAGCCCAACGCACACTTATGTAAAGCTATAGGAAGGTAAAGTGGCAAAGGAAAACAAGCAAATCCAACGAAAAGTTTGTTGCAAGAAGTAGAAGATAACCACATTGACCAAATTGAAAAATACAAGCCAACCACAAAAATGATATGGAAACACACATAAACGAAAGTTGGGGTTAGCGTCATAAAAGGGCGACCACAAACAAAACAATGAACTTATTGAAGATTACGTGCTCAAGTATCACACCAATGCAAGATGGACGCTAACTCAATTGCCTTGGTTTGGGCAATAGAATTTAACAACGCAAGATGAAATTTTGTCAATACCATGCGCTTCAAAGAAAACTTTGTCAAAACCTACGGGGGATGAAGCTTAGATCCTTTAGAGAATATCACATTGTAATACTGAAACATGAC
Organism: Poa pratensis; assembly: GCA_947311845.1. Lineage (NCBI taxonomy): Eukaryota > Viridiplantae > Streptophyta > Magnoliopsida > Poales > Poaceae > Poa > Poa pratensis. The sequence goes on from CAMZMU010000035.1 coordinate 56,837,897, forward strand.
ACAGTAACACATCACAGGTGGATTCTGTTCTTTTCTGAAAAAAAGGAATAGCAATCTAGGGAAAAGTGCTTGGTTGTATCATTGGGCAGTCTTTTTCCAAGAATTGCAAAGAGCGAATGGTAACATTTTTAGTTTCTCGCATTAAGTGATTTATACAAATAAATTGGAACCATGGCATACTAGTTTTTATACAAAACTTTTATGCTTCTTTTAATATGATTTTTATCATATTAATGTATTAACGAGTATAATCTTTAATTAATAATATAACATAATTAACCACATAACAAGGTTTCTTAAAAAATGGCATAGTGTTATTTGTTGGACAATTATATAGTATATCACGAAAATTTGTCTGTACAAAATTGAAACTATATGTTGTAATAAAATTGCTTCTTCAATTAAATTTCATAACTGAATACAATGCATACATATGTATGTGTGTGCCTTTCTGTACTCGTGTATAAATTTAATTATGTATATATCATGATAATATCTAACATTTATAGTCGAAGAAATATCTTATTTGTGGTTCTAGTGCTTTGAAATCGACTCTATAGCTTCCTAAAAAACGATGGTTCTTCCATCAAAATTTTAATGACATTCTAGTCACATCGTTCCTGTATTTCAAATATTTAATCTCATTCGAAGCTTTTGATTTTACCCATCAGATGGAAGTTATGTGCACCACCACATTATGCCAGACATGTTTCTGGCCCTTTATGAAGTGGGCACATTAGATGGAAGTCATGAAAAACATAGGAAAAGTGTCTCGATTCTACGCGAATGAGGGCAAAAATGAGACGAGGAAAAAATTGAATGGAAATGTAGGAATTTAATTCCACACCCCCAATCCCAAGGGTTACTTAGGAAAAAATCCTAAGCATTGGAATCCTCCAATATTGAGGCTTCTTTGGGTCAGAGGATTACAAAACACAGAAATAAATAAAAAAGCTTAGGAATTTGACATGGTTGCATGTGCAAAAAAAGAAGGATTGGAAAACAGAGGAAAACTACATGAATAGTCATTTGGATTATTGGATAAAACACATGAAAAACACAGGAAAAGTATCTCGATTCTATTTGAACGAGTCTAAATGAGAGGTTAGAGTGGATGTTAAAATTCCTATAGGATTGAGTTACAGTGATGCAATCCATAAAATTTTAGAGTTGTCATTTCTTTAATCCAGAGTGATTCCTTAGGAAGAAATCTTATGGATCGGAATCCTCCAGAATTACTCCAAAGGATCTCAATTTAAAGAGGCCCTTTGTGGGTCTGAAACTCTGAACAAAATTTAGGAGCCGCCGTTGAGATGGTCTGACATCTCTTATTTTATTGCACGAAACAGGCTTTCGCCCAGCTTTATAAATAAAGCAACGACCCCCAAACAACAACGTGAGACAACTGCTGGGCAAACAGCACAAGCACGCCCAAAAGAAAAGCAAAAGAAACAAAAGAGAAAACAAAGATGCTTTGGAGTGCTTGTTGGTCGGGTTTCGTTATCTTTATGGTAATGAACTTCGGCAGTTCGGTTCGGTGGTGGATCGCATAAAACAACATTGTTTAGCCCTTGGATTAGATGGCTCCTCCCGAAAAAAGGTACTTGAGGTCTGCTCGACACATCCACGATTAACCGGGACACACTGTTAATAAAATGGTCAAATATGGCGGCTTTTGGATTGTAGAGCGCATCCGAGGTCAGGCAAAATCAGAATAGATTTATACTAAGCACGCAATATAACGCAGAAAAATATCATAAGACTCGTCAAATCAACAAGTGAAGGTGGTCTATACTCGACGCCGGGCTTTGACCGGGCTGTGTTGCCTATGCTTAGGTTAATATACAAGGCTATCACCGGGCCGGCGGTACCAAAAAGTGTTAGTATAGCAAAAACATCAGGAAAATAAAATCCTGTTTACGTTTATGCAAGGGTTAGAATTATCAAAAATGTCTTTGAGAGAACCCACCTCTCAAAAATGTTTTCTTCCACGCATGTGCATCACGCTCTAATCATTGTGGCTCTTGGCTAACCTAGTGACTAGTAGGACAGAGGGCACTCAAGCTCACTTAGTCCGTAGATTCTTTCATCGGAAGCGTGGCAGCAGTACATGAGAGCGACCAAGAATCTCTCGATCATCATCAAAACATCGCTGGTACCATGTCTTATCCTATACCTATGTGGAAGCCGCCATGCAAAAATTAAACTCATACATGTCATGTCTGATGGATGCTTACATGATGAGGTCGTAGAACCATGACTTTCCAGGAATACAATTCCACGGCTGACAGGAGATGGTATGGCATCCATGTTGTTATTGACAGTCTTAGTCTAAGAGAAGTCTCGATGGTTGGGAGGCAATTTACTTGGGCTAATAGCCTCCCAGAGCCAACATACGAGAAGCTGGACCGTGTATTGATGGACTCGGATTGGAAAATTAAATACCCACTGTTAGCGCATTCTGCTCCCTTTGTCAGTAGACTTGGTCATCGCTGCAGTTCCACGATCACCTATACACCACGAGCCCACTGCTCCCACGTTCTGTGCCACGACAGTGCACACGATGTACATGTAATCCCTATATAATCAGATCAATGCAATGAGAAGCACTCAAGGTGCATTGCTAAACTTGTCTTCATGGTATCAGTTGCTTCTCTCTCCTGAGCCTTGCGACACCAATCTTCCGCTGCCCAGGCCAACAAGTTCGCCATGGCCACTCCTCCTCTAGGCTACGTTCGTGACCTCGCCGGTGCCGCGCCTGCCCCTCCTACAGCAGCTGTGGCAGCTGCAGCTGCTGCTGTGCCACCACCGCCACCGGCGGCGGCCCACGGCCCTCTTGCGGCAATGCCGCCCACGCCCGGCGCGCTCTTCATCCCTCCTACGCTGGCGCCCGTCCTCCCGGCTGCACCCGCGCCGGCCCCTGCTCTGGCCGGTGTCTACATCAACCAGCATGTCCCGCTCGTGCTCTCCCTCAACCCCTCCAACTACTCGCCGTGGCGGACGCTGTTCGAGCTCACCTTCAGCAAGTACAACGTCGCCGACCACATCCTCGGCAACCCGCGCCCCACCGATCCGCAATGGGTGCAGGACGACGCCTTCATCTGCTCGTGGCTCTACAACCGCGTCTCGCCGGAGATTCTCGGCCTCGTCCACCAGCGTCATCCCACGGCGGCCAGCGTCTGGCGCGCCATCGCCACGCTCTTCCTCGACAACGCCGAGACACAGGCTGTCTTCATCGGCACGGACTTCCGCCGCCTGGAGCAAGGGGACATGCCGATGCTTCGCTACTTCGCACGCCTCAAGGAGTACGCCGATCAGCTTGCCGACCTCGGCTACCCCGTCGACGACAAGGCGCAGGTCATGAACATGTTCCGCGGCCTCAACCCGCGCTACTTTTACGCCATCCCCATTCTGACCATGCAGCTCCCGTTCCCGTCGTTCCTGCGTTGCCGTGCGTTCCTCATCCTCGAGGAATCACGCCTCAACATGACTGCTACTCCACCGTCTGACACGGCCCTGCATGCTGCTCGTGCCCCGCCGGCCGCCGGCTACACCTCCGGCCCCAACCCCGGCCACGGCAACCACAACAACCGCAACGGCAATCGCAACCGTGGCAAAGGGAAGGGGAAAGCCGTGCAGCACGCCGGCGACGCTGGCGGCTCCTCCAGCGGCACGGCCGGCACGGGCGGTGCCACCGCCGGCCACATCGCGCCTCTGCCGCCACCAGCGACCAACCCATGGACCGGCATGGTCCACGCTTGGCCGATGCCCTGGCGCCCGCACGCTCCTGGCGCCAGCCTCCTTGGTCCGCGCCCCCGTGCTCCATCACCATTTGCCGGCCACGTCGCGCAGTACCAGCCGCCGCCGCCGCCACAGTACATGATGGCGCCTCAGCAGTACCAGCCCTCTGCACCACCACAACACGGTGGACCGGCCTGGGATCAGGCAGCTCTTGTGCAAGCGCTCAACAACTTGAGCGTCCAGCAGCAGCAGGCTCCTGCGCCTCCTGCCGGCGAGTGGTATCTCGACACCGGCGCCTCGTCGCACATGTCCAACTCCTCTGGTATGCTCTCCGATCTATCTCCCTCTCATTCTCGCATTGTAGTTGGCAACGGGTCTACGCTGCCGGTCTCGCACTCTGGCCACCTAGCTATCCCAACCAAATCCACACCCATCCACCTCAACAACGTTCTCGTTTCTCCCTCCCTCATCAAAAATTTGATTTGTGTTAAAACTCTCTGTCGTGAAAATTCAGTTAACGTTGAGTTTGACAATTTTGGTTTTTCTGTCAAGGATCGGGCAACCAAGACGGTGATCCTTCGCTGTAACTCGAATGGCGACCTGTACCCAGTCCGTGTTTCTTCCCCAGCTCGCAGCCTCCACGCCTACGCCACCATCAGCGCCGACGTCTGGCATCAACGACTTGGGCACCCCGGACGCGCTACATTAGCTCGCGCTCTTCGCGCCATAGATCCTAGCTTACCGAATTTACCTTCACACACCTGTCATGCTTGTCAAATAGGAAAGAATGTTAGGTTTCCCTTTCAAGAATCACAACATATTTCGTATTTCCCTTTTCAGCTTGTACATTGCGATGTTTGGACGTCGCCTGTGTTAAGTTCTTCTGGTTTCCGCTACTACTTGTTGCTCCTGGATGATTACAGTCACTTTTCCTGGACTTATCCCTTGCGATTTAAATCAGATGCTTTAGCAGCCATCCGGCGATTCCACGCCTTAGTCGCCACACACTTCAGTCTCCCTATCCTCACTCTCCAGGCCGATAATGGCCGCGAGTTCGACAACCACACTGCCCGCGACTTCTTCGACAGCCATGGCATCTCGCTCCGCATGTCCTGTCCGTATACCTCCGCGCAGAATGGCCGCGCTGAGCGCATGCTGCGCACACTAAACGAAACCGTCCGCGCCCAGCTCACCCATGCCTCCATGCCGGCCACGTTCTGGGCAGAGGCCCTCGCCACTTCCACCTTCCTCCTGAACCGGCGACCGTGTCGTGCCCGTCAAAACCTCACACCATTCGAGCTCCTTTACTGTACGCCTCCGGACTACAGCAACATGCGTGTATTCGGCTGCCTGTGCTTCCCGAACACAACGGCCACTGCCCCGCACAAGCTTGCGCCCCGTTCTGCCCCGTGTGTCTTCCTTGGCTACTCCACCGAACATAAGGGCTACCGCTGCCTTGATCGCGCCACCGGCCGCGTCTTGATCTCGCGACATGTCTATTTCGACGAAGCACAGTTCCCCTTCGCGCACGACTCGCCCGCTCATGAACCACTTGAGCTTGACGAGTTTGTAACCCCTCCGTTCATGCCACCCGTGGTAACACGACAGCCAGCCGTGCCTGCTCGACGGCCGGCCGTGCCCGCCCACCCACGCATCGTCTCCTTGCCCCAGCCCGCACCTATGCCGGCGCCAAGCCCCCGCAACCCACCCACGGCTGCCTCGACTCCCGCCTCGCCAGAGCCTGTCTTTGATCCGCCAGCGCCACGTGCACGTCCAGCCCGCCAGCCCGCACCCATTCCTACCCACACCATGGTCACTCGTGCCCAGCGCGGCACGTTCAAGCCCAATCCCAAGTACGCCAATCTCGCCACAGCTCCACCGCCTATATCGCCCATACCCAAATCCGTGCGGACCGCGCTGCGTGACCCGTCGTGGCTAACTGCTATGCAGGATGAGTACAGGGCGTTGATGAGCAATCAAACTTGGGAGCTGGTGCCGCGACCACCGGGCGCTAACATCGTCACCGGCAAGTGGTTGTTCCGCCACAAATTCCGTGCGGACGGCACGCTGGAACGCTACAAGGCGCGCTGGGTGGTCCGCGGGTTCTCGCAACGCCCCGGCGTGGATTTTGCTGAGACCTTCAGCCCGGTGGTGAAATCGGCGACGGTGCGCGCCGTCCTCGCCATTGCTGCATCTCGGGATTGGCCGGTCCACCAGATGGACGTCAACAATGCGTTTCTGCAGGGACACCTTCGCGAGCGCGTGTACTGCCAACAACCAGTTGGCTTTGTTGATGCAGGCCGCCCCGATCACGTTTGCTTGCTCGACAAATCCCTGTACGGCCTCAAGCAGGCGCCGCGCGCTTGGTACGAGCGCTTCGCCAGCTTCCTCTGCAGCATCGGCTTCGTCGCCGGCAAATCGGACACGTCGCTCTTCGTACTGCGGCGGGGCTCCGACACCGCGTACCTGCTGCTGTACGTGGACGATGTCGTCCTGACGGCATCCTCTACATCACTCCTTCGACTACTGATCGACCGCCTGCTTACCGAGTTCTCTATGAAGGACTTGGGGCCGCTCCACTAACTTCCTCGGCATCAACGTCGTCCGCAGCGCCTCAGGCTTCTTCTTGTCCCAACACAAGTACGCTGAGGAGCTCCTGGACCGCGCCAACATGCAGGACTGCCAAGCCGTCTCCACGCCGTCGACACACGCGCCAAGCTCTCCAGATGCCGGCGAGCCCGTGGCTGATGCCTCTGAGTACCGGAGCCTCATCGGTGGTCTCCAGTACCTGACCATGACGCGGCCCGACCTCGCCTACGCCGTGCAACAAGCGTGCCTCCACATGCATGCCCCGCGAGCTCACCACCTCGCCATGGTCAAGCGGATCCTGCGCTACATTCGCGGTACAGCTGAACATGGCTTGCAGATCACGCGCTCCTCGTCGCTCGAGCTCGTTGGCTACTCCGATGCGGATTGGGCTGGCTGCCCCGACACACGGCGCTCCACCTCTGGCTACGCTGTGTTCCTCGGCGACTCGCTCGTCTCATGGTCATCCAAAAGACAGCCCACTGTCTCGCGGTCCAGCGCCGAGGCAGAATATCGTGCCGTCGCTAATGTGGTGGCTGAATGCTGCTGGCTGCGCCAACTCCTCGGCGAGCTCCACATTGTCGTCCCCAAGGCCACGGTCGTATACTGCGACAACATCTCGGCGGTATACATGGCGGCCAATCCCGTGCATCACCGCCGGACCAAGCACATCGAGCTCGACATTCATTTTGTTAGAGAGAAAGTCGTGCTCGGTCAGCTCCGTGTGCTTCACGTTCCTACCACTCAGCAGTTCGCCGATGTCATGACGAAAGGGCTGCCTACAGCCGCCTTCGAGGAGTTCAGGTCCAGCTTGTGCGTCCGAGCATCGGACACAGCAGCTGCGGCGGGGTGTTAGCGCATTCTGCTCCCTTTGTCAGTAGACTTGCTCATCGCTGCAGTTCCACGATCACCTGTACACCACGAGCCCACTGCTCCCACGTTCTGTGCCACGACAGTGCACACGATATACATGTAATCCCTATATAATCAGATCAATGCAATGAGAAGCACTCAAGGTGCATTGCTAAACTTGTATTCACCCACTAGTCTCAGTACGGGTCCTCGAACGTATAGAGTCATTGTTAGATCATGCTCCCATACTCCTAACCACGGGATCACCTAACCCTTTGTGCAAACGCCAATTCAAATTTCAATTGGGTTGGTTGTATAGGGATGGGTTTTTCGATATGGTTAAACGGGTGTGGGAAAGGCCGGTGCCTGGTCTAACTCCAATCCAAAGGTGGAATAATAAAATAAGCGCATTGCGCAAACACCTGAGAGGTTGGGCGAGACACATGGTTGGGCAACTAAAAATGAGAAGCTTCGGTTGTCATCTATTATAGATGAACTAGAGGCTGTTGCGGAAGTTAGATCCCTTTCAACGCAAGAGATCGAATTGAAAAATCGTTCTAATGCCGAGATGGCGGGTCTTCTTCGTGAAGAGGAAATTAAATGGTACCAACGATCAAAGTCCCAGTTTATCCTGGAAGGAGATGCGAATACGAGATACTTTCATGGTCTTGCTAATGGAAGACACAGAAAGAAACTCATTCACTCTTTAACCTAGGAAGAGGGAACGATTGAAGGCCATGAACAATTGAAGTCCTACATCACGAAGTACTATAAAAATCTGTTTGGAGAGCCGGACGCAGATAATTTCTCGCTGGACGAAGCCCAAACCGATGACATTCCGCAAGTTTCCGATCAGGAAAACGCCCACCTGACTGCTCGTTTCTCTACGGAGGAGGTCAAGAAGGCGGTATTCCAAATGGAACACAACAAAGCACCGGGTCCGGATGGTTTCCCCGCAGAGTTTTATCAAACTTTCTGGGACATAATCCAATCGGACTTGCTCGAGATATTTCAAGATTTACATGCTGGACATCTTGAGCTGTTTCGCCTAAATTTTGGTAACATAATTTTGTTGCCAAAGGTTAATGGAGCAGAAAGGATTCAGCAATATAGACCTATCTGCCTTCTTAACGTTAGCTTCAAGATTTTCACTAAGACCGCTACTATTAGGCTGAACTCGGTGACTGATCATGTTGTGAGACCTACTCAGACGGCGTTTATACAAGGTCGCAATATTCTTGATGGAGTTGTGATTTTACATGAAACAGTTCATGAGATGCATCGGAAAAAACTTAATGGAGTCCTTCTAAAAGTTGACTTTGAAAAGGCTTACGATAAAGTCAAGTGGTCTTTCTTGCAACAAACACTCAGAATGAAAGGTTTTTCAGCTGAGTGGCGCGCAATGATTCATAATTTCGTTTCCGGAGGAAGTGTCGCCATCAAAGTCAATGACGACGTTGGCAGAAACTTCCAGACGAAAAAGGGATTACGGCAAGGCGATCCATTATCACCTATATTGTTTAATATAGTTGCTGATATGTTAGCCATAATCATTGAGCGTGCAAAATCCGATGGGCAAATTGTCGGAGTGGTACCGCATCTAGTGGATGGCGGACTATCCATTCTACAATACGCCGACGATACAATTCTTTTTATGGAACATGACATGGAGAAGGCAAGAAATCTGAAATTAATATTATCAGCGTTCGAGCAACTCTCCTGTCTGAAAATTAATTTCCATAAAAGTGAAGTGTTTTGTTTTGGCGACGCCCAAGAGGAGGCTGCCCAATATGCCGAACTATTTGGCTGTGGGCTCGGCCTGTTTCCAATTAACTATCTCGGCATCCCAATTCACTTTAACAGGCTGACGATAGCTCAATGGAAACATGTTGAGGAAAGACTACAAAAGAGGCTAAGTAGCTGGAAAGGAAAATTATTATCCTTAGGGGGAAGATTGGTGCTCATAAATTCAGTCCTAACTAATATGGTACTGTATATGATATATTTCTTTCAACTACCAAATGGAGTCTTGCATCGATTGGATTACTTTCGATCCAGATTCTTTTGGCAAGGGATAGTGAAAAAAAAGAAGTACCGGCTGGCAAAATGGGATGTAGTGTGCCGCCCTAAGGACCATGACAGTCTCGGGATTCATGATCTTCAGGTCAAGAATATAGCTCTTCTTGGTAAGTGGCTGTTTAAGCTGCTGACGGAAGAGGGGGTGTGGCAAACCCTCCTTAGAAAGAAATACATAGGCTCAAGTGCGCTATCATAGGTTTCTTGGAAATCAGGTGATTCACATTTTTGGGCGGGCCTAATGGCGACGAAGAAATTCTTCTTCCCATATGGCTCTTTCTCCATTAAAGATGGGTCTGAGATAAGATTCTGGGAGGATACATGGTTAGGTACTAGCCCCCTCCGAGAACAATATCCAACATTATATGGTATAGTCCAAGGACGTCACAAGAGCGATAAGCTGGCTCAGGTATTGGTTGATAACCATCCAACTGTGACATTCCGTAGAGATCTTGTTGGACCCAGGCTGGCATCTTGGCATGAGTTGCTTCAGCGACTCACCACGGTTAATTTGTCTCAAGGGTCTGATGAGTTTCGGTGGAATTTATGCAAATGTGGTAAATTTTCCGTGGACTCCATGTATACGGCACTCGTTCAGCCGGAGGTGCCCGTAGATAATAATAAGAAAATCTGGAAGATGAAAATCCCACTTAAAAACAAAGTTTTTGCGTGGTATCTTCGTCGAGGAGTAATTCTTACAAAAGACAACCTTGCAAGACGCAATTGGCACTGTTCTTCGAGTACACGTTTGCTAGTTCTATATGGTCCATCATCCAAATAGATTCTACTATTTATCCACCTACAAGCATTGCTAATATTTTTGGCACTTGGCTTAATGGTGTGGATAATAGGTTCAAACAACTTATTAGGGTGGCAGCGCTTGCCGTAATATGGTCGCTTTGGCTATGTAGAAATGACAAGGTTTTTAATGATAAAAATTGTTTTCTTATGCAGGTTATCTACAGGACTACTGCTACACTCCGTTCGTGGTCTCAGTTACAACTTGTGGGGCATCGAGACCTGTTTAGGGAGGTCTGTACAAGACTGGAGGATACGGCGAGAGACTTTTTATCCCTACATGACGGCAGCATAATTTGCGGATCGGCCCTCCACCACCTTAGCCGTCTTTACAATTTCTCATATTGATATGTAATTCGCCTAGTTATTTTTTCGTACTTCAGACTTGTTTCGTCTGTGTGCATATTTGATATGCAGAGGCTGGGTGTAATGCTTAAATATCTTAAGTAATAAAGACTCCCTTTATAAAAAAAATGCCACGACGAGGAAAAGCTTCGCCGATGTGACGTCGCACACGAGCCCCGCGACTTAGGACGAACCGAACGACTGATACGAGGATGTATTTTGCCTCTGTCTAGAACGTGAGATGTTCATCCAAACTCAGGCGCTGCCTGACCTTAACTTAGGCGCTAAGGATGACTCCAACGGGACGACGCAAACGGACGCGCGTTTGGTCCGCGTTTGGTCCGTTTGCGTCGCCAAAAAGACAGGCCCAGTCTGGCCCTGTCCGCCCTTGGTGCCAGTGCGCCCAACGGCACGACGCATCGAGTCCGCCCTGATTTTTTTTCCAACTAACCAGACCCTATATGGGCCTTTTTCATTCATATATAGGGGAGGTGGCCACAAACGGCCTGTTTACATAATATTTTTTGAAAACAAAAATATTTAAAAAACCTAAATATTTTGCCCTTCGCGGGCTTCTACTTCTTCTTCTTGTCGTCGTCATCCCCGTCGAGGATGATGTACTCCGGCTCCTTCCACAGGTGCGCCGGTAGTCCTCCTCGCTGTGGGACGTCGGCCGGCGGCGTGCCTGGCTGCTCTCCTGCGCCTCCTCTGCGATGGGCGGCGCGCGCTCGACATCCCAGGCGCCGCCGTTGAAGACCCAGCGCTCCGGGACGAGGCCCTCTGGCAGCGGTGGCGGAGGTGGCAGGTCCACCTCCATGGCCTCGTACCAGGGCGCCTGGGGCTCCAGGACAGCCGCCTGCTGCGCCTCCGCCGCCGCTGCCTGCTCCTGGGCGACCTCCGCGAGGACCATGGCCAGCGCTTGGTCTCGTCCTCGGCCATCTGCCTGAGGGAGGCCTCCCTCACGGCCTCCCACTCCTCCTCCTCGGTGAGCTCGGTCTTCACGCTCTGCGGGGGCGGTGGCGGTGGCGGAGACCCTATCCGCATGGCCGTCGAAGCGCGCGGCAGTGACGGCGCGTCGCGGCGCCGTTTGTGCAGTGGCGGAGACCACCGCCTAGATGGCGGCGTCGGCGCCCTCGTGTACAGCGCCTGCCGCCGCGGGTTGTGCTCGTCGCGGAACCACTCCGTCCAGTTGCGGGACGTGGCCGGGAACGCGGGGTCGTTTCGGAGTTCGCGGGGGAGGCGGTGGCGGCGGCGCTCGATCTCCGCATACCGTGCCCGCTCGCTCGTCGGCATCGGGGGCACCGGGATGCGCTGCGGGTTCAGATGCCAATGCTCGGGGAGCTTGACATCTGGCCACGGCAGCGGAATTGCGTGGTTCCAGTACCACTCGCAATCTTCGCGCCTGACGTAGACGCGCTCCCGCAGCGACGCGCCCGGCGGCGCGAGCTGGAAGACGGCGGGAGCAGCGCCGGCTCACGCTCAGGGGAAGGGGTAGGGATGGCGTCGGGGTGGGCGTGCGCATCCGGCGGCGGCGGCGGGAAGAAGAACCACCCGAGGACCCGCCTCGTGGTCATTCTTCCTCTTTCCGAATCCAGGCCACCGGAGCGGTATTCCGGCGAGCTGGGAGGCGGAGGGCTAGGGTTTGGGTGGGATTTGGTCGCCGGAGAGGGAGCGGCGTGGGGAGTGAAGAGGGTGGGTGGGGGCTGCCCGTCCCTATCTCCTGGCATTAAAACGGACTGGGCTAGGGGAGGCTGACCGGCGCGGGTGGCTGCCAGGTGGGGACGGGGCGGACACGAGGCGTCAGCGCGCGGACGCGTTTTCTCTCCGCCGCGCGTCCGCCCCGACGCATCGGTTGCCCAAATTTGGGCCAGGGATGCGTCGGGACGGACGCGCGGCGGATCAAAAAAGCGACGCTCGATCCGTTTGCGTCGTCCTGTTGGGCCGTCTTTTTGGCCCTCGCGGACAAGAACGGACCGACGCGGGCTCGATGCGTTGGCCCGTTGGAGTCATCCTAACTACTACGGTGGTTGATTCAGAGCAAAGCACGCCCTGTGCTAGACGCAGGCCCGGTCCTGAGGGCGGGGCAGAGGGGCGGTTGCCCCGGGCCCCCGAAGCGAAGGGGCCCCCAGGTCCCGATCGACTAGGTAAGGAATCGGCAGGAGGGCAGCGGCGGCGCCATTGGAGTTCGAGGAGTTTTTCTTTCGTTCAGATCTCGATAACGAGGACGAAGGGGTACGTCATACGTGATTTTCCTACCTGGGCCATTTTCCCTTTGTTTGGCTGGGCTTTCTTCCCTCCATTACCTAGGCCTTTTTCCTCTACTAGTAAAAAAAAAGTAAGCTATACGGGATAAACTGGGGTAGGGCCTTCCCTAAAACAGAACTGTGGCACGACCATTCGCTCAAAAAATATGGGGTTGGTCCTCTATGCTGATGTAGGCTAATGACAATGATGCTCACATCACACTTATTGGTTTGAGAAGTGCATATTTCAAAATGAAAACGTGATCAGTTTCTCATACATGATAAGCGAGAACCGAAGAAACGACCGCATAGGCTTGCTCGACAGGCGAGCCATCGTCTGCTCACATAGTAAAGTCTGTAAGGCGAGAAGCCGAGTATGAGAAAAATACCACACTAAGCCCACAACCTCGACAACAACGTGGTTCTAGGTAGAGCCGAACTGATAATCAGTAAGATTAATATTGCATGGTCATTAGTGACTTTGAATCTTAAACCGTCAGAAGAAATTTTAAGATAAAATGAATACATCTTTTGATATCAATATTCGTTTTGCATGCCCTAAAGTTTTTATTACTAACTATTTTTCAATACTTATGGGGCCCATTTTTTACTTTCGCACCGGACCCCTAAAATGTCAAGACCGCGTGCGTCCCCGAGGAGGCGGAAACCGAGCGACGGCTCGCGCGCGCAAGCTAGCTAAGCCCCCCGCACACGCCGCTCGCCTGAATTAATGCGCTCTACGCACGGCACGGCAGCCGGTGCCTGCCCGCGCGCGCGATACGGCGAACGTACGCGCACCGGCCACCATCCGCTCCCGTCACCACCACCCGCCGTGGTCCTGCCGCCGATCGAGAGCGTGCAGCGTGGGGACGTCGCCGTCGTCGAGGCTGTTGGTGGCGCTGTCCCACCCCACGGGCGCGGCAGCAGCAACCGGCTCGTGCCGGTCTAGACGCGCTGTCGGTCCACACCCCACCCCATACGCCGCTCGCGCCTCCACCGCTTTCAATGCCGGCCGGCAGCGGGAGGCCACGTGCTCACGCGGGGCGGCGGGTTTTCCTTTGGAGTAGATGGCCCGGCTGCGTCTATACTCAACATTGAAAACTATAGACACCAGCAATTTATGGAGCACATGAGCGAAGCAATACATCCATCGATCGGTAGTCAGTGTCAGCAGTGAAAATTAAGGCCGGAAGAAATAGAGAAAGATCTGTATCGGCGTGAGGGGCACCCACGTCCAACAGTGTAGCGAAGGATTCCATTGAATGTACGCCTCTTTCCAACGCATGGCGCCAGGCGCGGCACTGTCTCGCCGGTAGGGCATGCACGCAGCGGCAGCGGCCAGAAAGAAATCGGAGAAAAGGAAGGCAGGATGGCAGTCAAGGAAAGGAGGAGGGCTCGGCCTCGCGCCTTCCCGATGCACCACGGCAGGCTGCCCATCGCAGTCCTCCTCTCCTGCTGCCGCGGCAGCGGTGGCAGCAGCCATGCCCGTTCCCGAAAACGAAATTCGAAATGAATGCTCACCGCCGGTCCGTCCGGGCCCGAGAAACGAATCCGGCAACAGGCCACCGCCGGGGCCCGCCGCGCCGCACGCACGCGGCCCTATCCGATCGCCGTGCTGGCTGCTTCCCGACCCACGACACCACACCCACCGCCGAATCGAATCGCGACCCGGCATGTCGACCACCCACGGAACCTCGGCGCCCAGAGCACGCCATTGGGCGGCACTGGCATCCTGGACCGTCTACGTACGTGACACAACAGATCATCGAACCAAAATCGTACGTGACGCAACGTGACAGGCCAGGCCAGGCCGGGTTCAGGTCATTTTGCCCGGCCACGCACGGCACCGCGCAGCAGGGTCAATGAGTGCGGCTACGACGAGCTACTGCGGCTAGCCGGTGGTAGCCGCGCGGGCGGTACGGGCGGACGGTGGGATGGAGACGACGGATGGGACGGAACGAGCCTTCTGGCACCTTGGATGGGCACAAGGTAGATGATGGATGAGTTGGGTCGAAGGTAGATAGATGATGATGGATGGTGTAGGGCTTGCGTCACCAAGCCAGGGGGCTGCAGCAGGGTAGGGCCCGGCGGGTGTCAAATCTCGCGCGGCGGCAGAGCCTGGGGCGCCGCACGGGCAATGGCTAGGTTCGGTCAGCGACAGCCTCCCTCAAGCCCCCCGACGCCTACCCACACCTAGCAGTCTAGCACTACTATACCTCCCCACTTCACGAGGCGCCGGGCGCGCCATAGCCTAAAAGCTAATCTAAGCAGCCTCCGTCAGTAGACTACCGAGGCTGGGAGCTACAGTGAGTGAGCGATCAAGCAACCTGAGCTGCCCATGCTCGCTCGCTGCGTATAAGAGCCACCCCCACTCTCAGCCTGGTTCTTCCAGACTTTGCACTTGCATCAGTATACTATAGCTGTGCGGGTGAAGCCAAACAGACATCGCAGAGCGAAGCGAAGCGAGAGCTAGCGAGTGAAGCATCAGTGCATCATCATGCAGATGCAGCATAGGAGAGACCGCAGCAGCATTTGCTGCGGCGGTGGAGGTGGTGGTGTGACCGTGGCGGTGGGAGGGCGAGCGGAGGCGCAGCCGCACGCGCACTACCGGGGCGTGAGGAAGCGGCCGTGGGGCCGGTACGCGGCGGAGATCCGGGACCCGTGGAAGAAGACGCGGGTGTGGCTCGGCACCTACGACACCCCCGTCGACGCCGCGCTCGCCTACGACCGCGCCGCCGTCGCCATGCGCGGCTCCAAGGCTAGGACCAACTTCGGCAGCGGTCACGGACAGCACCCGTTCCCGTTCCAGCACCTCCAGCCGCAGCTTGGGGGGCTGCCTCCGCGGCCACCGGCGCCGCAGGGCTTCTTCAGCGGGCGCCACTACGCCGACGACGCGTACCCGTCCCCCTGGAACTGCGTCTACGTCCCGTCCAGGCTCTCGTCGACCGTGCTGGACTTCCTGGCGCAGCCGCTCCCGGTGGTCAAGAGGGAGCCCACGGCGCCGTCGCTGCCGTCCACGGTGCTCGAGCTCCGTACCGGGCCCAGCGTCGTCCCGGCCGCGTTCGACCTCAACGAGCCGCCGTCGCTGCTCTTCGGGTCGTGATCTGTCATCTGTGCGCGCACACGAGCGAGTGTAGAGCTCTAGTGATATTAGGATCATGGTAGGTAGCTAAGTAGAGATGGTGATTTAGGGAGGAGTGGGATCGCTGGTCCGTATGTACATATGCTGCCTGATTAAGAAAGTTCGGCCGTCTTGATCTCGTTATTCTTCGCATTTCCCTACTATTTTCCCTCTAGCGTTGGTAGTGATGCAAAACGCTTCTACTACATGTGAATTTCCAAATGCCGCAACAAGTTTCGTGCGGTCGCCATGAAATGGAACACGTTTCGTCACATGTTCCGGAATGTTGGCCGCATAGAGTTTGTCAGCCCCAGCGTCAGTGGTGAGCTATATTACTTTTTTTTTACATCTTGTTGTTTTTCAATTGATGCTGGATGCAAAGAATGTTTTAACCTTGAATGGATTTACTCAAAAAAGTAGTTACTCGTCTGTTGGTTGCGAAAGAATTACCAGCACCGATTTTTTGAATGAAGAAAAAGAACAAATAGCACATCCAGAAACTTCACAGTAGCTACATTTCCAACAAGTCTTTACTTCGATACACCACGTCAGTATTTTGCTCAAAGAATTAGCAGCACATGTACTACTAACAAAGGAAGTGCTTAAAAATGGTCATTTGGTGATTTAACAGACAAAAACACCTCGCAAAGTACTCGATTCATTTCTAGGACACTGTTGTAGTACCTACTGCAATCGACAAGAAAGAAGTTTTTTCTTTTGCATAAACACTGATCCTGTTCTGAAAAAGGCAGATAAGAACACACTTCAGTTCCAAAATCGATTAGGGAACACAGAGATTATCAGCCAAACAAATACTCCCTCTTGTTCATTTAAAGTGTTGGACGAAATGAACACTGAACGCACAACTTCGTCTTAGCGACAATTTCTTCAGATAAGAGGGAGTATGCTAAATCAGGTACAGAGATAACGTTAGAACTTAGAACCCACGTTCAGTCAAAATACGTAATTGCAAATCCCATACCTCAGTTGACCACATGTACTACCCTCAGTTGATGTATCTTTACATGGCATAAAATCATCTTAGCACTACAATAAATCCTGATCGTTTCTTTACATTGCATAAAACCATCAGAACAATACAACAATTCCTGATGCCATAGGAACCTCGGTTCCAGGAGGGCACCACGTAAGATTACATCAAGATGAATCTCTATAGTACATCCAGACTAGACTACCTCCATGCTGTCGGCGAAGCTTCCAGGGTTGATGGTTATACTCTTGGTGCAATTATCTGTCTTGTAGATGCCAACCAGCCTATCAGCTAGTTCAAACATGTTGTTCCTGAGGCTGCAGATAGGGTGACAAAGAGAAAATTATACAAGCGACCAAACATGGAATCATACTATCTCAGTTCTGCTTTTACACACTTTGCAGATCAAATAAGTTTTGCAGAGGTAATCTGTCTCCATGACAGTTATTGTACACAGAGTTGGTAACTTGTGAAATGTCTCAAATGTATATCATAAGACTTGCTTGCATAGGTAGGGATTTTAAATCAATTTCAAATTTATCTAAAGGCGCTAAGCCGAACAATACCAAGCATTCAAGCAACCCTAAGGGGTCGTTTGGCTCCCTTCATTTCATTTCATTTCATTTGGAGCAAATGAAATGAAATGACACTATGATGTCATTTCATTTGTAAAACCTGATCATTCCAATTCTAAAATGTTTGTTTGGCAACCACCTGGAATCTTGGAATGAAATGATTTCCTGCAGCTCTTGAGGGGGCGAGCGGAGCAGAAGGTGCAGGATACGGTGGAAGCGCAGCCAGACGACCGGTGCGACCAGGCCCGCAGCAAACGCATCGGCGCCTTCGCCATCGCCATCACCATCGGTTCCCCTCCGGCTGCTGGCTTGCCTCCTCTTAGGGCTGCGCGCACGGGGCGTAGGGGAGTACTGCCGGCGGCGGAGGCGCTAGGTGGGTGTCAGCGAGATTGGATCAGGAAGGAGATGGGGGAGAGGAGGATTGGAGGGGTGAGAGCTCGAGAGGAGGGCGGCCGGCCATGGCCAGAGAGGCGAGCCGGAGATGAGGGGAGGGACGAGGTGAGCTCCATGGATGACAGCTCACCGGCGGCAAGACTACACAGACACGACGAGATCGCGGGGGAGAAGGTGCAGCCAGTGGAGAGGCACGGGGGAGCAGAAGGTCGAGGACGACGGGCCCGTTCACCGGCGGTGAACAACGGAGAAGACGGGCGCCATGGCCATGGCGTGGAGGTGGAGGGAGGGAGATGGATCGGGGAGGGAGAGAGGTCAGGGGTGAGAGAGACATGTATCGGGGGCGAGAGGCTGTCTGATTTCTAGGCAAATGACAGGGTCACTGTCGGAATCAAGGTTAGATGTGAGACGAATCCGATGGAATCTTCAATTGAATTCCGTATCCAATTCCTGGGCAGCCAAACACGTTGCCTCCTAGAATCACAAATGAATTCCTCAGTTCTATCCCAAATGTCTGGGAGCCAAACGACCTCTAAATGGATTTCCAGTTTGAATATAAGATATAAGCAAAGGGGAAAATGCAAAATGTGAGGAAAGTGGGCGGAACTTTAACATACCTAATAATTATGAACTGGGCATCTTTGGTACGATCTTTCACATAATGTCCGACGATGGATACATTCTTAAAATCTATAAACAGCAGTTTGATTAGTCTATTCAAATGTCAAAGGTATTCGGTAAAGAGAATGGTCACAAGGCTTACCCAACGCTGCATCTATCTCATCCATAACATACAATGGAGTCGGTTTATAATGGTGAAGAGCAAACACTAGAGCCAGGGAGCTAAGCGTCTGTACAGCAACAGATGTTTAAATTGGCATATACCCAGCAGAGCAATATTCAGATGAGAGATATTTAGGCAGTCCATATAGATTGTACCCTAAAGAGTAAGTCTAAGGTCTACCGCATAAACCAAACACACCTCAGATGCCTATTCAGGTTCTGAAATGTTGTATCTGGCTATAACGAAACAACTTTAATGCAAATGAACAGCCATTTTAACCAGGAAACATAGATGTTTTATTTTGCCACTAAACAATCTCAGTGTACATCTTCAAAGGTTGGTGATCTGAAGGAGGCTAACTCTCAAGTGCCTGGAATCAAGATTAATATTAGTCACTTCCTTTCTATTTCTAGCCTCCTAAATGTGGCATGTAACTTTTCTTCAAACATATTAGGGTTTCATTGAAACGTGAGACAAAGATGTGCCTTAATTATTAAATGAGCAATAGACATAATACAGTACGACTTTCTAAGTCATATAGTGACCTCAATTTTTCATGTGCAATGAATGGTGAAGCCAAAAAAAAAATTGTACAAGGTGAAGCCCATTGTTATGTATTAGAAAACTAATATAAAGCGGACAGATATTTTATCCTCTTAGAATTATATGCAACTAGTATTGATTAAGAATAAATTTTGTAAAATGCCATGTACATGGGAAGTTCTGTATGCATAAATTACATTAAGAAATTAGCTTTCTGACACATCAGTATGGATAAATAAATACCTTCTCGCCACCAGATAGATTGGCTATATTTTTCCAGCTTTTCTTGGGTGGTCTTACACTGAAAACAACACCTTCTGAGAATGGGTCCAATGAATCAACAAGTTCCAGCTCCGCGTCGCCTCCAAGCGTAATCATCTAAAACAGCAAGATATTATTGTGAAATCATTCCACAATACCTTCGAAGATATACATATTTTAAGCAAGCAAAATTCTTTCTTGTACTCATTGCCGCCCGTTAACATTTGACCAACTTCCCACAAGTTTTATTTCAGCCGTATTGTGTGAAATAATAATGTTCTGTAGCTAACAAAAGTTCACCAAAAGAGAACTTGCACGACAGAACAAGACAATGCAAGGAACACAACATTGTTGCAACAATGAGCTGATACCACCAGGATCTCTTTCATGTCCGTCCTATTCAGAGTCTATACACAATAGATGTGTCAAGGAAAGCATGAATACAGTAATACTTCCTCCGATCCGGAAAAAGTGACGCAAAAACTGTGCTATGTACGTACAAGTTTCTATACTAATCACGAACCTTAAATAGGATCGGAGGGAGTACATTTTTACCCAACCCCCTATAAGCCCACAAAAACTATGAAATGGTTGACTGGTCAACCCATTAAAGTTAATATGGGCAAGTACAGTCTAATTGAATTAACTCTACATTATGTGCTTGGTTTGTCCCATGGTGACTACGTGGTTGGACTTAATTTGTGATAAGAGGAATGTCATATTACATGCTCCCTATACATAATCAGATAGTCATACCTGGTACATTTCTTTCAGTTTCAGAGAAATTATGTTGAACCCTGCCATGAACTCATCTAACCTGCAATTATATATATTGCATGCAAGGAGGTAAATCGACCGATACAATTATTAAAACTGAAAGCAAAGTGATACCTTCTCTTCCTCAGCCCATCATATAGCTTTTTAAGATCATCGCGCTCCTGAGTCGTAGCATTTAGCTCATCGACGCGTTCACTATATAAACGAGCCTTCGTGCGATACCTGGTTGAACCAAGACAAGTGATGAAGACGTTTACTGAAAAGGGTTTTGTCAATAGGTTTATGGCATTAATCCATACTCTGCTATAGAATCCAAATTTGGACTCAAGTCTTTAATTTGTGCTTCCAACAATGCCACCATCTCCATTGCTCTTTTCAGGTCACACATTTCATTGAGATGATCATCGCCTAGTGTTTCTTTAAGTTTCTCAGGATCAATAGCATCCTTTTGAATTCTGTGTGGAAAACATGTACCATTTAGAAAGCATAGAAAACATACATGATTCATAAGGTAACTGAAGAATAACATTATAACATACTGATCCATGTGTTTAGCAAGATTCGCCTGGATGTCAATGAGCCTTTTCTTAAATGCCTTCACCTTCATTTCCCACTCCTTGGCAAGCTTTTTTGTATCTTGTAGTTTGTATTCCGCATCAACCTGTTTTTACACAACAGTTCATGTTATTTAGCTTCCAGAAAAGTTCAGGTAACAAAAAGGAAATATTGGTAAAGTTAATTAAGATTTAGCAGAATCTAGATTAACGGAAGAAACCTCGGTGGCTCTTAGTTCATCCACCACTTTCTTTGTTTTATTGTAGTCTTCCTTTGTTTTGTCAAGCTCCTCTTTATGGCTGTCTATCATCTACAAGTACAACGGACTAACATTATCTTCCAAACACGCAACAAAGCCAGTCAGGGTCCAGACCATAGAGCAACCTAACTAAACTACCTCTTGGGTTTTCTTGTAATCTTCTTGAACGAGAAAAGCCTTCTTCTCAATCTCTTTGAAAACAGACATCAGCTTCTCCTTTTGAGCCACCAGACTCTCCATTTCTTTTTTGGCCTCCTCAATGCCCTTGGCTAACTTTTTCATCAACTTTTCGCATGTAGTTATCTTGACTTTGTGGCGGTTGATGTCTGAGCTTGTTTTGTCAAGTTCCTGATATTTGAGGTCCAAATTCATAAACGTCAGCGTAAGAGAAACACACACACACACACACACACACACACCAGAAAATGGAAATAAACAGGCAAGAATGTACTCACGGATTGGATATTTGCAACTTTTGCCTTCTGATCCTTGAGCACCTGCCCCCCTGCATTTTCAATTTTCTGTTGAAGTTCTGAAGCCTGTTGTACATTTAAGGAATGAAGTTACGATTAAGAAGTAGGAACTGCATTTGGTAACGAAAATGCTATAACAAATTATTAGAGGTCTGAATGTTAATACAGGTTTCTGTAAAATTGAATTTACTGCTAACAAAAGCACATTGACCTAGCTTTTGGTTGAAATGTGAGATTTCAAGGTTTGTATAGGCACTTGCCTGATCTTTGAGCTTGCTGGAACACTTTGCAAGTTTATTCACTTCAACTTGTTCAGTAGATATGATGCCATCCAGCTCTTTCATTCTACCGACCTCGTCATCTTTGGGATGTGATGCAGCTTTCAGTGAATCTAGTCGCTTTTCATTGTAACTGTATTGGGCATTCATACTCTCCACCTTTTACAGAAGAAATAAAACGTAAGGTGGTCTCAATATAACATACAACTTAAGGACAAGAAGAATTTTTTAGTCTAGGTACCTCCTTTTTAGCTTTTGCCAGTTCCATCTCGAGGCGAGATTTAGCTTCTTCCAGGGACCGGTAGCGTTTTTTAGCATCATTAATACTTTCACGCAACCTCTTGAGTTGCTCAACAAGTTTGTTGAGATCATTTTCGGCATTTATAATAGTCTCTTCTGAGACACTTTCTCGGATGGATGTTCCCATCTTGCCACCTCGTGGTTTGCCACCACCACCGCTCATTGTCCCAGACTTCTCAAAAAGTGCACCATCAAGGGTAACTACCCGCCGGAATTCATTGTCTGCAGTATATGCAATTCGAGTAGCCTAAAAAAATAGATGCCTCATGTTAGTGCTTCAAATGCGAACAGATGGAGTGGTATTGTTTGGTACCAGAATATGATATGGCCCCTAAATAAAAATCAATTTCAGAATTTGTGACAGCTCCATGAAAATGCTAGAAGAAACCAATTTTGGAACTATTTCAGAACCAAATGAATAAGGCACATAATAACTGCAAGCAGCCAAGACAGGCAAAAAGAGCAACTTGAGGATTTACCTGCTCAAGATCGTTTGCAACAACAGTATTGAACAAGGTAGCATAGAAAGCTAATTTCAGCTTCTCATCTTTAACCTTTACCAGATCAAAGAGTCGTGGAACTCCTTCAGGTGTTTTTACTTTCTCTTTTAGCTTACGAAGATGATGTGATTGCTTTTCCTGTAACAGTTAAATACCAAAGTCAAGCATAAATCAATAAAACCAACAGTGAAAAAGTTTACACACAAATGAACATGAAAGCAAAGGAAAATAAACTAGAGCATTACCAGTATCATAAAAGTAGCAATCCCAAGATTTCTTCTGCGTAATAGTTCAACACAAGCTTGGGCTGAATTTGTTGTTTCAACAACAATATAATCAAGGCCACCGCATGCTGTTGATATGGCGACATCATATTTTGCTGCAGGCCACAATAGCTGATAAATTAAGGCATTTTAGCTAAATAAATATTTGCATAAACATATTGTGTAGTATAGAATGATCATGAGTTGAGCAACTCAGTAACCCGATGAGACTAATGTCCAGCAGTAATACACGCAATGCTGGAGAAAACGCAAAAAGTGTACAAATGTCCAGCACCAATACACACAATGCTGGACAAACCGCAAAAAAGAAGTCTACAAATCTGTAAACTTGGCAGGTCTGTAGCGGATTTGTTTACTGGTATCAAGAGAGACACTGACTGGAGAAGCCATGACCTAACAAGCTAATCAAGAAAACTATTGATTGATTATCAATGGATGTATCCTTGATAAAGCCTTAACCCAATTAAATATTCACTTTTTAAATCTCAAATACTTGGTATAATTACTGATGGCCTAAGCTGTAGCATAATTTGAACATATAATACTCCCTCCGTTCCTTTATATAAGGCGCCTAAGCTTTTTGAAAAAATTCCTAAATATAGTGCGCACTTGTATTATACGGTGCTTCAGAAGGAAAAATACGCCTCAGCTGAAGCGGATGAGATCCCTGAAATCGGGGAGATGTGATTTTGTAGTTAATTGCTTCACGTAAAGGATGCATCCTATGCACCTACCAAAGAATTGCATGCACCTTCCATAATTAGCATTCTAGTTTTTCTCTCTCTCACGTAGCTTAAATAGGAAACCTCACGTAGCTAGCTTAGGTACCTAGCGTACAGTTAGGTTTCACGTACTGTTTAGAGAATTAGGAGCGCTTGTTTGGCTGAAAAATTCGGCGCCAAACTGTTTCCCGCGAGAGAGAGAAAGAAGCGATCTGGGAAAGAGATCGTGGAGTTAGCGGGGCGCAATTAATTCTTGCGATCGTTTTTTCGGAGAGATATGATCGGAGGGATTCTTTCCAATTCTTGGCTGATACGGACTGCTTCCTTTCCCTTTTTCCTAGGCCCAATTAAGTCCAATACGTACATTATACTGTTGTGTTAATATTCGTGCAAAAAGCTTAGGCGCCTTATATAAAGGAACGGAGGGAGTAACATATAGACATAGAATTTCAAGACTATCCAAAAACCTGTTCACTGTTGGATTCACAACAATATACAACACATTTGTCTAAGTAAAAAACATTCCATTCTAAAGCTCAGGTGGGAGGGGTTTGCTCCAGCCCAGCTATCTGCTCTAGAAAGGATCTTAGCAGAACTTATGGACAATTTCAGTACAACAAAAGTACATAATTTATCAAAAAGCAAAAGTAAAAATAATATAATCTTCAATGTGGACGGTACCTAACACTGGCTTTTATATTTCAACAAGTATACTATTACAATACATTTGAAATAAAAAGTTGCAACTGCGATAGAAATAAGTCTGATGTCAAATGTGATCATCGCGTTCATGTGTGCTATCAGATACCGTTGTGGTTCTACTGGGAAAGTGTAGGGGCAGCATCCCCATTAAACCCCATGACCTGGTTCAAGCCCAAGTCAATGAGAATTTGTTTCCTGAGCAAAAAAAACAAAATATGTTCCAACTACCAGATAAAGAGGCAAAATCTTTAGCAGCCAGAGGTGTGGAAAATCAACGTAGTCCAGAAAAGGTCGGAATAGTTTAGATCTGTGCATTTGAAAGTCATTCTTTTGTGGATATGGATAAGATCTTACCATCAATTGCACCAAGATCACCTAGCCTGCCATAAATGCCATCTATTTCCTTTGATTCCTTAGCTTGTAAAATTGCCTTCAGAACGGTTCCATGATTCTTCTCAGAATCCCTTGTTGATTTGATCTCCACAACTTTCTGTCTAGCTGCTTGTTCAAGGGGAATAAGTGTCTCCTCTTCTTTTAGGCATTCCTATTACAAATCCCAAGTTAGGATCCAGGAAATCCAGGAATTTCACAAAAGTTGAGAAGAAAAGACTCAAATTGATATGGAAGTGATTTACCAGTTCAACTTTACGAGCTTCAGATGCTTCACTCTGGTGTTTCTCTATTTTTTCTGCAAGCTCCATAATATGTGTATCCTTTGTTTTGATTTTTTCCTTGATATTTTCCATCTGGTTTTGGGCATCAGTTAATTCTGCACGAGCTCCATCATGCTGAAAACATGTCATAAGGTTCATGTAAATGAACAAAAGTCAGAACATTATATCTTACCATTGTTTTGCCAAAAAATAAAACAATTTTTGCCTAGAGGCTGACTCCTGTGTGATTCTGAATAGTGAATACTTGTGCCTCACAAGGCAGGCCCAAGATGTGATGGAAAAACTGTGGCTTAATGGTGAGGTTTTCATGTGCTCTTGATGAAACACACGTCCAAGACTGGCAGTCAAGTGACTCGTCATGGGGGAAAGCATATTGAAGAAAATCGACAACGGTATCATTTAATGTGCAATGGAAAAAAGTGAAAGATAAGGATGGAACCTTCTGTTTCATTAATTCTTTTTCCGCAGAAGCAACATCCAGCCTTCCTTTATGCTCAATAATTTGTTTCTCCCATGGTTCAAGCTCAGTCCTTACTTGGGTAAGTTCAGCACGTAGTTTCTCAGTCTCTTCTGTACTTACAAAAGCATGGCTATCAAACAGAACAGTCTGATGAAAGGGGAGAAAAGAGCAAAAGTTGAAGGAAAAATTATCACCTCGAGATCTTTCTTTAATTCGCTCCAATACTTTCTCTTCTTGGTTAAATCGTTCTTGCAATTTTGGTATCTCTTCCTCAAGCTGTGGAATGAGATTGGATGATTCTTCAATCTCTTTTGTTGATCCTTCAATTTTGGCAACATCCTGGAATAACATGAAACTTAAGACTTTATTGCTTGATCTGCGCCTGAAACCATGTTAACATACCTTTTCAGATTTCTCCTCCAGCTTCTTGATCTTCTGCTTAAGATGTTTTAAATCTTCCCTGTGCTTTACATCTTTTCTCTCAAACTCTTTAAACTGATCCTTGCAGGCTTTCATGTTATTCTCAAGGTCCTGCATATGTAAAGAAAGAAATATCACGGTGGGGCATTTAGTATGGTCAAATTAGAGTAAAACTAGCAAAACAGTCACTACATATGTAGGAATAAATCAACTTTGAATTCACGGCAACATAAGCTTTAGAAAATGTAATTTCAGACCGTACCTCTTGCCTTTTGACATGTTTGTTGTAAGCAGACTCCATTTCCTTCAGATCTTTAGTATTCTGTTTAATTTTTCCCTGGATTAGAAAGAAAACAATTAGTTCTAAATTCAGGACGGTAAATACAGCTGTGGCAGTAATCACCTTTCGGAGGCAAGGTTCTTCTCAAGGTCTAACGTTGTCTTGGAGCTGGGTAACATGTGAGGTAGCATCATCAGAAGCCATTGTGGTTGCCTTTTCTTGCCATTTCAAAAGCGAGAGTTCCTTCAACATATATTTTTCAGCTTCATTTTTCGCACCCTAGGGAAGATAACACAATCAATAGTGTTAATCGACAAAAATAAGAATCAATTTATGACATCTGATCAGCACCTCTAGAGTATCCCTTTCCTTCTCAGCCAATTTCAGCATCTGAACTGATGCGGTTCTTTTTTCATTGAGCACTTCCAATCTAAGTATCAGAACAGGAGAATGATTATATAACACCAAATGGACAGAAAGCACTAATCATTACAACAGGCATTGCATTTTTTGTTAAGAAACTCACTGTTTGTTAGCTTCTTCGATTTTCTCAACATATTGGTTCGTCCCAATGATGTCTTCTAGATATTCCAGAAAACCCTCGTCATGCGGACCTTGAGATTTTGGTTTCATCAAGGAATTTGCTCAACCTCACCCTGTACAGTGTCAAGTTCAGAAGTTACATATGTAATACTGGCAAAATACGGTTGGAAAAGCAGCGCCTGCCTATTCCATGTAGACTTAGATCAAGAAATATGCAATAGGTGAAAATTCTATGAAGGTAATCAAATCTACGAGATATCTTAATGTATCGGTATAATTCAAATGGAGAAGTGCAAAGAACCTGCAGGATCAGAAAGCGATTATTATCAAGGTCCACCCTTTGCCTTTCAGCAGTTTAGTTACTTCAGTAAAATTGCTTCCACGGTCATTTATGTAATACTTAGAAGTGTTGTCACGGAATGCAACTCTTGTTATGCTAAAGTCACTGCCTCAACAACCTTGTAGTTTCCATCATCCTGCATGTGGCAGACAAAAAGCAACAAAGAATTATGGCACTGCTGAAACGATAAGAAACTATAAGTACATGGCTGAGGCAGTACCATATCGATGATTTCTTGAAAATGGACAGAAACTCCAGCACTGTCTAGGTTCTGGTGGTTGGAAGAGTTGTGTATGAGCTCTGAGACCTTGTTTAGGCGCATCTGCGGTTAGGGAAGACCTAGTCAGAAACAATATATGCAATACAAAACCACCAGATATATTTGTTGTTCTAAGTTAAGATAACATCTAGTGAATGTAAAAGGTTATCTTGGATGAGCTTGGCATACTTAAGAACTTTACATTGTTAATCAGAACATCCAAAGGAAACCTTTGCAGGAAATGGCCAATGGAAATAGGAAGAAAAAGAGAGTCACACTCACGTCCAACTATTAAACATGTCAAACTTATCCACCAAAAAGTTAGTATCATCAAAGTACTAATATGCTAGATTATACAATACCTGGAGGCAAATAATTATGCGCTTACTATGTCTGTTGTACAAGTATCACACTGGAACGGTAGGTTGTTACACTCCATTTGAAATCATTGTGTAACTTAGATTGGCATGGCACTGCTGGCCTTTAACCATTGGATAGGCCAAAGTAAATGAGATGATACATTGACATTAATACGTACATGCTACCGATAGTAAACAAACAAATATTCCAATGAACTAAAAACATTTACAATGTGGAGTGTTAATGTTCACCTGCTTTGCGCGCTTCCCAAACACAAAGAGCATTGCATCAATGACGTTGCTCTTCCCACTGCCATTTGGCCCAACAACAGCTGAGAAGCTCTGCAACCAAGAAAAACTTTATTATAATTTTTTATCTCTAGGAATTGTCACTTAACAAGCACCGTTAGACAAAATATGCAATAAGGACAATTCTATTGTGCATGAATCCTATCTGTAGCGTGCAAGCTCTGTGTACCGAAAAGCAAGGAGGCTAAAACTCTAATTTACTCTTTGATGGGACATCTTCTCATCAGATTATAACTGAATACCTTTGTAGCTGTATGGCTTATGATACAAGTGTTCTGCATACATGTGTTAGTCATACACTCATGCTTAAGAAGCAAGCATGGGACCGCACTTACAGGACAAGGATCACCAGATACAGCTGAAAATTTGACAGAGTGGCACAGTTTGGTGTTTAGCTTCCACATGATTAGTTGACCATCTTTAGAATTTAATAGGTGCTTCTATAAAATGAAATTGAATAGAAATGCATAAATGCTACTCCCTACGTTCCGAATTATAAGATGTTTTAGATATTTCAATTGTGACTACATATGGACTGAAATGAGTGAATCTACACTCTAAAACGCCTCTAGATACAGGCGATCAGAAAAAGCTGAAACATCTTATAATTTGGAACGGAGGGAGTAGTTCGGTCATGTGCAGGAGTTCAATGTGTCACAAACCGAAACAGTGTTTATGCCTCATGGTGCCGATTGTGCAACTAGAGAAAAAACGAACAACATACAGACGAGTGTGTTAGTGCGACCCCAGGGTGAACGGCCAAGCCCAAGTAGTTGGCTACGAATATGCCAGTTCATATTTTCCGTGATCGAACCCAAATGAGACAGAACAGAACTCGGAAGCTAAAGGGGTAGCGAATAGTGCAAATAATTTAAAATCTCATAGACATGGCCGCATGGGGAGACCAGATATGCAAATCTCTAACGAAACCACATAAAACTCCTCTTGAGACGTCAAAACCTAAGTGAAGCTGTCATCCAATTGGAATTTCTAGGGTTTAAGGATTTACAGATCAAGTGAGAAATGTGACTCTAGCATCCATAATTTTGCCCCTAGGGCCTCGAATCAGCTGCCAAAACGAGCGTACAGTCTGAGAGCGGAAGAGGGGAAACACTGTGCCCCGCCCTAACTCCCTTCCGTGGGTCGAGAAGTCAAAGTAGAAACTAGCTAGGGCTCGCGCCTGCGGGAGAGAGAGAGAGAGAGAGAGAGAGAGAGAGAGAGAGAGAGAGAGAGAGAGAGAGAGTGACCTTGTGGAAGGGGCCGATGCGCTGCTCCCCGGCGTAGGACTTGAAGTTGCGGAGAACCATCTCCTGTATGAACAGCCGCGGCTTCGCCGGCCTGCCCGGCGACCTAGCCGGCGAGGGCGACGGCGGCGCCGAGGTCTCCATGGAGGAGCGACGCGGGGATGTTCAAAATGCGGCCGCGGGAGACCGGAGCGCGAGCGCCGCCGCGGCGGTTTCGCGCTGCCCAGCAGCCGACGGCACCCGCCTGGCACGAGATCTACTCCGCCGCCGGCGAGGTGTGCCCGGCGATGGGGGCAGGAGCGAGTCGGCGGTGGGAGATTTGGGGGAAGTGGAAGTGGCTGCGAGGGGAGTGTCCGTCGATTTGGGGAAATTTGGGGGAATTTGGGAGGGAAAACTGAAAGATTGGGGAGGGTTTCCGCCCTCGCGCTGGATGTCAGACCAAAATTAATTCGAAATCTTCGGAAATGGGTTGGACAGTTCGGGGCCGTTGAGAAATGGGCGGAAACCCTCCCCGAGCTTCGGGCTGCCTTGCTGCATGTGGGCCGGTATATGCTCCTCCTGAGTTTGTTTTGGTCCATATGGCTTCAACCTTCAGCTATCCCACACGCAAAAATATGACTTCAGTTTTTTTTTTGAGAACCCATATGACTACCGTTAGTAGCAGTGGCGGAGCCAGGAAAAAAATAGGAGCCTGGGCGGACCATATGCTAAGAAAAAAGTAAAAAATCACAACAAAATGTTTGGATACATTTTATCTAAATATAAGTACTAAATTCAAATTTGTTTTGGTACCTGGGGAACGAGTGATCCCGATCTTGATAATTTGAAAATGCACTTTTGTGTTCCAAAAAATTCTGGCAAATAAGATAGGATACTTATACATATTTTCTATGTACTCCCCAAATTTTGTTTAAAAATAGATTGTACATCAGGCTATACAAAAAAGAAAAAAATTCAGGACAAAATAGGGGGTTTTAACTACTCATAAATATGTTATTTTTATGTAGCCCGAAATATAAAGTCTTTCTACCGTAACAATGCACAAATATAATGGCCAGTTGCACCAAATCCGTGTTCAAATCGGAGATCCGTACATTCATAATTCTGTGGAATGACCAGAAACTAAAATTGAATATGATCAGCAATAAATCATAAGATAATATGAGTCACAATAAAAGTTTGGATATCCAAATGCCCATTCAAATACGCAAAATGAAAAAAGAGAGTAAGAATTGGTACCATACGTGCATGGGTCTTAGTTTTTTTTTTTTGAGACTATGTATGCGTCCTAGTTGTTTTTGTTATTCTTGGAGTGAAAGGTGTATGGGCTTGTAGTTCTATCGCCGACTTGGGCCAGCTTCCAGTGGGCTTTTTGGCTGGTTATTACGTTGGGCTGGACAAGAAAAGGGAAAAGGCATGTTGATCGGAGTCGTTGCCCGGCCAAGCAGCCAGCTAATCAGTAATTAACGCCTAATTGTGCGCCTGCCGGACGAAGCCAAGCCCGGGCAGCTGCCCGGGCATGCCGGGCTGAAGCTCCGCCCCTGGTTAGTAGCTTGCATCACCTTACATTAATCACCTTATTATTTACTAGGCAACATATAAACAGATCACCTTCCCCTAAAGAAAATATAAAATCACATTACAGAAATGGTCAAGGTGCATCGGAAACCACCCGCTAAAATTTGAAGACAAACCTATTTTTGTCGATACATTGCCATATGAGCATGTATTATACTCACTCTCGTTTGAATAATATCAAGGGGAGGGCACTAGAGTTACAAGACGTGTTCGCTCAGAGCCTAGGGTAGAATCTGAGAAGTCCACGTGCGGCTATAATTGCCGTTGAAAAATAGTGCCTTTGAGTCGGCCTCAGGAAGTCGCGTCGAGTTGAGCCTTCTACTAAGTCTCCATAGATATCTTACTAATGTAGGACTAAGTTGCGCTCCAACAAGACAACCGAAACTATTTGAAAACATTGGTGTATCAAATTTTGTTAGTGTGATGATCTTCCCATAAATTGTTCTCTGCTCGTATTTTGTTGAGGCTACATGTGAAGAGATACAAGCTAAAACGATTTTTACAACAACATTTTAAACTTAAATAATATCTTTTTGATTGGAAATTCAGATCATATGTGCTCAGTTTCCAAATATTCCCTCTAGTGAGGATACTTTTAGAGCCGAGGTCTCAAAAGTAAAGTAGACAATATTTGTAGTAAGTGAAGCACACTTGTCTCGGAGCAAGTTATCAACAAATGAGAATTAGTATTGGGTAGGAAAACAATTCATAAAAAACGAACCTTTAGATCAAGACCAAATCTGGAAAAAAACAAAGAAGACTGATTGCTAATTGGGTGCATATCAATTCAGTCAATCCTGAAAGTAAGCTTGGGTAACCAATTAGAGTCTATGACAAAAAACTGTATGGGTCATAGTCTATAAGTCCATCACAAATTCGGCATGTGTTTCCCGAACCCTAAGGATGACTCCAACGGGCCGACGCATCGAGTCCGCGCCGGTCCGTCGCTGTCCGCGAGGGGCAAAAACAAGGCCCAACGTCCTGGCCCAAATTTGGGCCACCGATGCGTCGGCCCCGGACGCGAGCGGAGCTCTTTTGTGTCCTCCCCTGATCCGCTTTTAGAGGCAAAATTCACACTCTTCCCCCCAAAACCCCAGTCCACAGTCCAGACCTACCCATGGCCGCCGCCGCCAAGACCGCCGCCGCCATCGCCTCCATCGAGACCCAAGAGCAAGCCGACGACGCCGCCGGACTTGCGCCCCGGCTGAAGAAAGTGAAGAAGGAGCTCACGAAGGAGCAGAGGGCCAGGGAGACCCTGAATCGGGGCGAACGGAGGAGGATGCTGAAGCAGGACAAGCTCCACGACGCCGCCAAGGCCGCCGCCGAGGAAAAGGGTGACGACGCCAACGCCGACCTCGTGACCAAGACCGCGACAGCTGCCCTCCTCCTCATTGGACTTGCCCCGTCCGCGGCGGCGGTTGGGGTAGCGACTGCGGCGGCGGTCGGGGTTTCCTCTGCGGCGGCCAGCTCCAACGCTTCCACGGCCCGACCTCCAAGGTCGAGACCGCTCGCGACCGCACCATCTCCTGCGTACGGGTTCCCCCCTGGAACCATGCCGCCGCGGATTTCTCCTACCTCCGGCGAGTCGGGCGAGGTACCTACCCTCGATCTCAACGCGCCGGCGACACCGTTGGTCCCACAGTCGCCCGCGCCGCAGACTGCGGAGGCGCGTGCAGCTGCCCCGGCAGTGGTCGCCCCAGCACGCAACCTGTTTGGCACTGTGCCCATGCCATCGCCGGGTGACCCCAGGTACTACGAGGAGGACGATGACCGCTATTACGGGGAGGACGTCCTCCAAGACATGGTCTGCGACAACGGCCAGTACGACAGCGACGACTACAATGCCGGGGATGATGAGACTCTTCCGACTGGACCCGATGTGATCAACATCGATAATGAGCCGGTCTTCAACGAGCTCGATGCCGCGGCCGCGGCCATGAGGAAGAAGGTCAGCCAAAGAGGCGCCTCGTTCACCTCCAAGGAAGACATGCTCATTTGCGAGTCGTGGATCGAGGTTGGAACCAACCAAATCATCGGGGCCGAGCAAAGAGGGTCGGCATATTGGGGCCGGTTCACCAAGCGCTACAATGAGGGTCGAATCCTTCCGCCCCGAAACATTCAAACGATGCGGACCGAGCTATCTATCGCTAAGAGGTGGAACCACATTCAAGCGAAGATGAGCAAGTTTTGTGGCGCCATTGAGAACATTGAAAGCCGGCTGCCGCAAAGTGGCTATGGAATAAAGGAGCAAGTGTTGCAAGCAATGGATCTCTTCAAGGCTCAATACAACCATGTCTTCACCTTGACCCATTGCTACCGAGAGCTGAAGGACCAGCAGAAGTGGAAGGAGCTATACGCCTCCCTCAAGAAAGCGGGACAAGCGGGACATCTTGGTGTTGACAAGGGAGAGGACACAACGGAGAAGGAGAAGGACGGGATGCCAAGGGGGAAGAACAACTCGAAGGCCGAGCAGAAACGCGATGCAACGACCCTTGCGTTGCAAGAGACTTTGAGCGGGTTCCTATCCCAAAAGGATAAGACCTGTGACAAGAAGGAAGAGAGGAGAGAAAAGGAACGCCTCGAGAGAGAGGCGTCTTCCAAGCTCTTCTTTGAATTGCAAAAGAAGAGGCTCGACATAGAAGAGGAGAATGCTCGGACCCGGGCACAGGAGGTCGAGATCAGGGGCAAGGAGGCCGAGGCAAGGGCCAAGGAGGCCGACGTGAAGGCCAGGGAGGTGGAGCTGAGGGCCAAGGACCTTGAACTCGCCTTACGCGCCGAGGAGGCCAGGATCATGGACATGGACATCTCCACCTTCACCCCTAGGAAGAAGGCCTACTACGTGAAGAAGCAAAGGCAGTACATGGATCAGGTTTGACCTATTCTCGGTCCCTTCTACTTATTTGTGTTGAACTATGGCCAACATGGCCGGAAAAACATGGCCGATGGCCGAAATTTGTAATATTTTGGGCACACCTGGGGACATGGCCGATGGCCGCTACTTGTAATATTTTGGGTACACCTGGAGACATGGCCCGTGTGAGGCCGGGATTTATGTTTTTATTCTGTATTGGTACTAGTTTTCTTGCAATATTGGGGGGCGTCGGAAACTATGGCCACCATGCCCGAAAATGATCAAAATGATCAAAAACCCTGACCGGGCGGACTCAATGCGTCGGCCCGTTTGGGGCAGTGACCGGAAATGGCCGGACATGGGTCCTTTTGGCGACGCAAACGGACCAAACGCGCGTCCGTTTGCGTCGCCCCGTTGGAGTCATCCTAAGCCACAAACCACCATACACATCTCAGAATACCTCCTACTCAGTCACTACCCACCGAACACCCACGCATACCCCCACACCATAGGCAACCTTAGGCACCGTATCCCGCACCAGCCCACGACGGCTAGCCGCGGTTGCACTGATTGCATGTCACATGTTGTTATTCTCTGAGGGAAAGGATTGCACGAGATGGGTGAGATTGGAGGGGGTGGTGATATAGCGAGCAGGTGGGAGTGCTGATCGCTGAGTTGACTAGGGGATATATTGTGTTGTTGCTTCTATCTCCCTGCCAACGGCGTCAACAACAGTCTTGATACCCGTAGTAGATACCTGCAGTGAAAATGTATACGGGGTTAGGTTGAGCCTCCAAGTGCAGAGTATGTAGTAAGTGGTAATGGTGTTTTCCCCACGAGGGTGACTCGAGGGTTTAATATCGAACTCTCGGGGAATCAGTAGTGAAGATATATCTTCTTATCCTTCTTTTGGTTATCTACAAAACAAAGTTAAATGATATCAAGATAGTTATGCAATGCAAACAAGGAATAAATATGCAATGGTGGTGGATGCAATGGTAAATGATATTTTTGGATTTTTTAATGATGTATGCAAGATGAAAAATATTTTTGTATTTTCGGGTTTAATGATGGCTGAAAATGGAAAAGTGGTATATGGTGTTGGAAAGGTGTTTCTTATGATTAAAAATGGACCGTGGTTCATGGTTTCACAAATGCACTCTCTCTTTATAAAGTGGCAGACAATGGAACACACACAGAGTTAACATATGAGATTGCAACACAAAGTTTGATAACAAGTTACTTAGATATATGGGCATCACGTCCTAACATAGAGACCTTTTGGTTATTAGTCTCTCTTATACTCCACCAAGATGCGAACCAAATCATAACACCTCAGTAATTAAGATGACTCAGAGTATAGCAATAAGTTTCATGACATGAAGTGAAAATAAGAACATGCTGGATCTAGTCACAGGAAGAAGCTTGGTCACCCTCAACCCTTGCAGCATGGTATTTTAGTTTATCCCTAGTGAGGTAACAAAGTAAGGTAAAAACCCAAGTGGATCGCGATTTTAAGTTGTCAGCTTACCGCACTCACCACTCCCCGTTACTCTAACTAATGCACACATCACCCCACACATGCTCTCATAAAACATGCTTGATCATAACAAGTAGACAAGAACGGGGTACATAATATGCATCTATACTCATAACTGAAACAAACATTGCAATCTCAAACATATATTAACTCATAGAAAGATCCACCACATAGGTATTACAAATATGACCGTAATCATGTTTAGCAGCTCATACGGTACTAATTAGTGAAGCTCAAGAGAGAGGAAAGATACATAAGTTACTTCCACAAACCCATAGTCCAGAGGTGGACTACTCCCTCTTCATCATGGAGACGGTGGAGAAGTCGATGGAGAAGATGGAGACCACCCGGCAGCGCCCCGCCGGAGTTTTTCCCCTCCAATCTGCAGCTTCTGATCTCCGTTTCGGTGTTTCTGTGTTTTTGCGGCGCTCCCTTCGCGAAACGTCATGGGACCTTTTTTATAGGCGTTTTTAGGTCAAGACGAAGGCGGTGGACGAAAGATCGATGGCAGCGGAGCCACGAGGCCCAAATGGGTGGGCCCCATGTGGCCACAGTACCTGGCCGCGTGGGCCTCCCCCTTTCTGCCTTGCGGACTCCGTTTGCTTGATTCCTTCGCTCCGAGGTCTTCCTCCTTCCAAAATACTGATGCCTGCATTTTTCCATAATTTTTGGACGTCGTTTGGGTCCCTGAAACATAAAAGGAAAGAAATAGGGTTTTCTGCCTGCGCAGAGTTAATTCCATAAAAATAGGAAACAATTGATTTATTTCCTAAAATCATTAAATAACAGTAATATAACCCTTATATGATGCAAATATGATTGGAATATGTGTGATATAGTGCAAAGTTCATGTACGCATTTTACATGCATCAGGGAGCAACCACATAATGCCCGTCACTACAGGAACGGCGCTCTGTGCCGACGGCCTTTTGCCGTCGGCATAGGCCTTATTGCCCTCGGCACAGCCTATGCCGACGGTGGCCGTCGGCACAACGTGGTCGGCATAGGGCCCTGTAGGCATAGCCTCCATTGCCGTCGGCACAACTTTTTGCCGTCGGCACAGGCTGCCCCGACGGCCCAATATTGGCCGTCGACACACCGTTCGTCGGCACACGTAAGGTGGGGCCCACGTTGGCCTAGCACACTGACACACACTGTGCCGACGGGATTGCCGTCGGCACAGACCTGCCACGCGGCATGATCTGGTGCCTCGCGAGCTGGCGCCTGGGAAGGCTGTGCCGACGGCAATGCCGTCGGCATTGCCGTCGGCATAGCCTTCCCAGGTTTTTAGCCTATATTTTGTTCCAGCCAGCTCGTTTTCCCAGCAGAAATAGCAGAAAATAAATTCGATAATTATGACAATACCATCACAAACAAGATTACATATAGCCAGATATCATCCCAAGCAATATCATCAAGCAAAATGCTATATCATCTAGTAGATACACACATAGAACCATCATCTCATACATAGCTAAAATGTGTAGAGCACTACATCGATCACGGCGACGGGGTGTGCCCCATATCTCCCCTGCTGAGAATAGGGGATGGATGCCTCGGCGCAGCAGCGGTAGAACCACCAGAAGACGGCGAAGCACCAGGAGAAGTTGAAGCAGCATGCGAACCACTAGCAGAAGCACCAGGAGAAGGACCATCGCCATGTACCGGCGTGATCACACCATGCGAAGTATCGTAATCAAACCTTGTGATATCATGCGAACCAAAGTTTGGGTTCTCCGACGAGCATCCCGTTCCCTACATGTTTGAGCAAGAGTTAGCAACTTGCAAGGCAAAGGAAAGCGGTAAGGAATGGTTGGCATCAAACTTACCGAGGTCGATGAGTGGTAGTTGAGAGCAAACTCGTCCTTCGATGGAAACCGGGGTTCATGGCCCGGCGCCGGAGGCTCCTGCATATAAGGTGTGGCCCGCACTCCAGTGGTCATATAGTTCAGCATCGACTGCAAGATTGTTTAGAGGTCAGAATATTGAAAAAGTGATAATGTGATGGGAGAAATGTATCAATACAAATGTCTCAATGAGTTTATCTACAAAGGTCAGGCATTGCAAAAAATAAAGGTTCAAACTAGTGAACTGTGACTTGTGATATTGTTTAGAGGTCAAAGGTTGAAACTTACTTCACGGAACCACTTTTGATACGATTCGAAGGCCACATCCCTCTCATACCACTCAGCATAGGCCACCTTATACTCCTCATGAGCATAAGCGTAGGCTGCATCAAGATCAGGCTACAATTTCGAAAATAATGAATCTCGTCAACTTTGCCATGCAGGAACGGATGTCGGTAAGAGGATGAAAATGAGACAAACTTACATCGGTGGAAGTGGATCCACGAGGCTGTAGACGAGGCGGGACAATGGGGCTACCGTCAGGGAGGGTAGCTTTTGCCTGCGTGAAGCTCATGGCAGGCTCGACCACATTGTGAAGAAGGCGATTACGGCCATGCGGCCTTCCATGCCCCGAGAGGACCATCGCCCTCTCGTCGACCTCCTGGCTCTCCGGGTCATCCACCTCTGGGTGAAGAGCCTGTAACGTCGTGGAGTACCTTTTCAAGTCCTCCGCGGCATTGCCATAGTACTCAGGACGTTGGGGCTGAGGCAACGATAGATCTTGCTTCTTCTCCTTCATCTTCCGCCATGATTGCAAGTGAGTGCTTACCTCCCCACTATTTTTGTCCTGCATCGCGAAAAGAAATGTTATGTGTACCAAGTAGAAACATGAGGGGAAAATAAATGCAGGTCGCTCCATGTATATATATATACCAGGTTTGCCTTAAAGCGGAAGTGGTTGCGGCTTCCCGCATTGTGTGTTCCCTCGATGCCTCAGTTTGCCTTGTTCCGCTGGCTCACGGCGTGGAACTCGGGGTTTCCCCCGACCCACCTCGTAGCCATTAGGTCCCATGCGTCTGCTCTACGGTCGGCCCAGTCAGGCATAACCTGTAAATGCAATTCAAGAAGAGATAATGCAATTGCAACTTAGCAGCAATATAGAATTTCATTGGCAATTTACTTACCGAAATGTAATCCTCCTTTGTCATCTCCTTTGCATTCTTGACATTGTCCGCCTTCTTGGCCCTCTTGCCCGTCTTCTCATACGTGAACTGATTGGCGGATGTAAGCCTTTGGTTGTAGAATTGCTGCCGTGTCAACCTCTCACAATGAGCACGCAAAGTGGTAGCCGCCTTTGCACTTTGCCCTTCCGGCACCCGGAAATGTTTCTTCAACCATGCATAAAAAAATTTGAGTCATGAGTTAGCATGGTGGAGTCATAAACTATGGCCGGAACTTGAAAAATATGTCTTACCCAAAACCCGGTGATCACGGCCTCAGCTGCTGTCGGGAAGCCCGCGATAGAGGCAGCCTCGTAGTCCACCCATTTAGTGGCTAACTTCTTGTTCTCAGGGTTGGGACCGACCTGGTACAAGCCTGGCCAATGTCTGCTAATCAAAGCTCCAAGCAAGCTCCCAGGAGTGCGGGGAATATTAGGTGTTGTCCATGACCATTTGCTGCACAATAATCAAACATTAGTACATATGTCAATAAGTGTCTTAGATTTGTTAAAAAATGAATGTATCTAGACTTAAAACATG
The DNA here is from genome assembly GCA_947311845.1 of Poa pratensis. Taxonomy (NCBI): domain Eukaryota; kingdom Viridiplantae; phylum Streptophyta; class Magnoliopsida; order Poales; family Poaceae; genus Poa; species Poa pratensis. The sequence goes on from CAMZMU010000035.1 coordinate 56,876,520, forward strand.
TTTAGACACATTCACTTTTGTGCAAATTTAAGACACTTATTTTTGGACGGAGGGAGTATTACATTAGCTATTCGATGTATCTATATACATAAAAATGAAAAAAATATTTTAAACATAGTAAACTTAATTGAATGTTATAATAAATACATTAAGAACGAAGATTAATAATAAAACTTGGTAACTGCGGCTACGGCACACATAAAAGTAAAGTATGTCAGGGAAAAAAATATGCAGTGCCGACGGTAAAGCCGTCGGCACTGCTTGTCTAAATACGGATTTTTGAAGAAAAAAATTCTCAGGCTGCCGTCGGCACAGATATTCGTCGACGTCACCTGGTCGCGGTCGGCGGCCTGTCCGGACGGCCATACTTGTCCCGACGGTCACCGTCGGGAAAGATTGCCTATGCCGACGGCCATGTCTGTGCCGACGGCTACGGCAGCGGGGTGGTCTCTTTATAGCCTGTGCCGACGGCCCGACAATTTGCCGTCGGCACAGGTTGTGGCCGTCGGCACAGAGGCCCATTCCTGTAGTGCGTGAGGATGATACACGACCGGCAACGTCAACGAATATTGGTCATTCCTGCAACGTAAGTCTCTTCTAGGCTTGATTCTTCCTAGCTTTGTTCTTAATCATATCCAAATTTGGAGGTGACAACCACCACCACTATTTTGGTCATGACTCATTAAAAACCCAAAAAAATGGTACATGATTTTTTTGGTCACCAACGCACTAAAATGGATAGACAAAAAAATACATGAATTTCGATCATAGCCAAACTCCCTCCCCTAGGGGGAGTCATGTATTTCGATGTGGTTATTTTTGTTAGGGCATTCTAGTATTACCAAGCTTCGGCTAGTATTAACAAGCTTAACAAGTGGCAACACACAATCATAGACAACCACCATAAAAAACTACTAAGGATTTGAATCCTTCAAATAAATTATGCAAAACTTTTGAATCAAAAGTTCCCTAGTGGTGCCATAGACGATCAAGGAACGCTTCCAAAACAAAGAACAGATCAAACAAATAGCACGTCGTTTATGCATAGTCCATATCCAAACACACAGCTTGATGACGCGATATCCGAATCATTTAATTACAGGCGGTGGTCAAAGTACTTATGTCCTTGATTAAGCTCCTTCATCCAGGCCAAGAGCCAGCGTGATTAGCTTAAAATAACTCGTCTCAGGGCGCTGCGCACGTACACAACAACTGAGATTAGCATCTGGCGTAATGAAGAGTGACCCGTTGAATAATGCAGTGCTGATTAGATAATAATGCAGTGCAGTTGTTTGAACAAATCGTGTCAGTTTGTCCTCATGCGTTGGCTTGGATGCTCGCTCAACGTTTCCATCCTTAAGACTAAACTCTGGCAGAGTTGTAAAAATGGTAGCCTCCAAAATCGACAGGAAAAGGCCTCTATAATATCTTGGATCCTTCAATGGCAACATGGAAAATCAGAGTTGTAAAACTTAACCTGCAATAAGGAATTTCGCATGCGGCATCCACTAGTTAGTAGCCACTGGCTACTTCTTTGTTCCCTAACATCCCCACCCCCACCTAGAAGCTTTGTAAAAATGAATAACAAACTTCAAAAGGCCAATAACACTGGAGAAAAAACTTACCCAAATGTTAGAAACCACTGGGAACAAGGCTCCCACCCACAAATAAAGCCTTTAGTTCCGGGTGCACCTGGGCGGACAGAAGAGGAGTATATCTCTCTATGGTCTGGATAATCCGGGGTAAACCACGGATAATCTGGAGACCATATGTCGACACACCAGAATGAGAATTGTAATAACTTTTTATACAAGTTTCATTTTTTTAATAGAATTCTGGCTTATTTTTATGCCAACAACAAGGTCTATAAAACATAGAGAAAAACGTAAAATGTCAACAAAGGATAAAAAATCAACAAGGAGAAAGGCTTTAGGTTCCCAGTAAAAGAAAGAATCAGCAGAATCTCCAACAGTAGAAATATGTTTTTACTAAATCTGAACCTGTCTTGAAGATCAGTAAAAACTATAAAACCATATTCGAAGAAAGTCCAAATAAGAAACAAGAATATGGCGCCAATGATGTGAGTATTTAAGCTCTGTATGAGAGATACGATCAAACTAGTCGCTCCAAAGCCCCCCTTAATAGTACAACTATGGATTGTATAACCCGGTCTGACAACAACTACCCTTGAGACCGGTAAAATAGAAAATTTATCGAGAGTATACATTTTGCTCGCTCACATTCCACATGAGATTGTTGATGATGGTCATGCTCACCTTAGGTTGGTATACCTTCATTGATATCGTCGCTTGGTGAAAATAAGCAAATTTGCTCCTCCGATAATCCACAAATGGGAGGACATCTTTTAGACACATCTTCAAATGTCTATTATCACCCAAACGGAACGCATGAACTTCCATTTCTCAACCTTGATCACAATCACCACGTAATCTCATCCTCCTATATGTGCTATTTCAAATCTTCATTGTGAAGCAAACCCATGAAAAGATACCTAACCCCACATAGAAACACCAAAAAACATAGATTATGGTAATTTAAAAACTATATCAACAATTTATTACCATACCACGAGATCACTTAATCCCGCTTGGTACACCACATATGCTTTGTGTTTAATGACTATGAGTTTTGTTTTGTAATTTTCTTGACCAACCTCATATCTTTTATTCTCTCTTCATTATGACGATGTATTGAAGATAAAAATGACTCCACACGATCTTGTTCTTAAGACATGTGTACCATCGTGTCAGCTCCCTCATGGCCTTTCTACGGATCACACATTGAACACCGCTTTTGTAATCACGTAATCTTGTTCATGCTCTATCACAATATCATGAGACACAAACTGCGTTATTCACTTCATTGCATGCTCCAAACCTTGATCAACCAGGGCCCACACGCGAGTCCATAACGACCGTGACTTAAATCCATACCGTGACCTCTTCTAAGGATTTTGATCCTCCATGACTTAATTAATAAGCTAGCGCATGGATTCCCTTTGAGTTCCACAAAGGAACTCCATCTTCTTTAACTTTCTTCTTATTTTAATATTGAATCCAACACATCAAGTATTGGATCACGGGTTCATATTGGGTTGGCTTCGGCATACGGATGTCAGATATAGGGTGATATATTAGACGATATGTAGTAATAGCTGAAATATATATCTGATATTTCCTTTTTCTATTTACTTATTCAAAACATGTCTTGTTAGTACAAGAAAATGAACATTACAAGATCTTCATGATAATAAATATATTCTTAAAAAATAAAAGTACTAAATACTCACAAAATATTTACTCTAGCATCTAAAGTACATTCTCCATGTGTATCTATGTAACATGATGCATGATTTTGATATTTTTGTTGAAATTTTAAACACCCCAAATTATTCCTAAAAAAATCTTGAGAGAGAATATTGTCATCTACATATGGGTATATATCGGTGGACATATAAGTATATGTGGATGATGTATGAAAAAAAATATTTACATAATAATATGATGTGTTGTATCGGTGGACCTTTGAAAATGATATACTGTATGATATGTCGGTCGTATCGGCCGAGATTTAAAAGCTTGCAACATATGTTATTCAAGCATTGCCTATGAAAAACTCTTAAAGTATAACACAATGCAAACATATGTCTATATTGATTGTTATTAATTATCAAAACCACACGTTGGGGTTCCAAGCAGTTTCACCATCCACACATGCTTCATTATCCCAGTAGCTTACCAAAGATACTTCATACTCGGTAGAATGACTATGTAAGTGAGTTTTTGTGTAAAGCACGAGCTGACAACTCACTAACTATTAAGTGTGTAGATTAGTGTAGCTTTGTATCGATCAGATTTTTTCGGATGTAAATTCTTTAAAACGGATTCAAAAGCAAATCTTTAGTGGAAATCATTCTATCCGTCTACATAATTAGATGGCATTGTCATTCTGACAACGATCGTGGCTGAAAACGAAGGTTGGGATTAGGGATAGGGCACATGGGCTTTTCGAAATATGTTAATTACACCTTAGCCTTCATAGGTCTCACGGGAGAGCAAGTGCGATATTGTCGTTTGCCGAAGGAAAAACATGGAGGATGGAAGGGGATGTTAAAGTATGGATGATAAAATAGATAGGGCTGCTAAATAAGAAAGAACATGCCAACGATAAACACACATATTTTACTGAGGTTGTTCATGTGTGTTTAAGAAATCATCACACACGATTTAATAAAACTTTCCGTCTGTGATATTGAAACTATCGTACATGTTTTTTTTGTAACCGTGTGCAATTGTCAACGCCATCGCCCACTCATGGATAGCGACGCATCCATAAATCGTGTGCGGTGGCGATTTTGACTGTGTGGGATTACCCGATCTGTACTAGTGACAGCCGGTTATAGTAAATGCTGGACTATTCCTATGATGCAATACATTGACAATGGTTTGAGAGTTTACATGTATGATACTAAACGAAGCGAGAAGGCAAACAATTGAAACATGAAGATGCATACATCCAGGTATATAAATACATGAGAAGATGCTTTGAGAAAATTTGAGGCAACGAGCTTCGAATGAGTAGGATAAAAAAAATTCACTCAGTTGATTTGGCTGGAAAGCATGAGACAAAAACAAGAACCAACAGCGAGGAAAGGCATCTGCTGGGAATGACATGCGCTGAAATAAACGGTGCCTGCCAGTTGTATCTTTGGGCAAATGCGACGTAAATGATATGCGTTGAAATAAACGGTGCCTGTTAGTTGGCTCTTTGGGCAATTGCAGATGTAAATATTTGTTATTTATACTTTACAACTTGATGAGTAAAAGTCCTAGTCCAATACGTGGAACTGTTCTTAGGTATTTACAACTGGGGATATTTTTTTTATAGTATACAAATGACATGTCAAATAATGCTAATGCCTTTAAGTCTAAGAGCGTAGTGCGGTTGAATCACATATGCATATATATGTCAGAGTGGCCGTGGTTCTCCCGGCCGTTACTAAAAGCTTTCCGGACATCAGCCAAGAAACAACCATGCTTTATCTAAAAAAAAGAAACAACCATGCATGCGACTTGAGCTACTGCGAAAAACCGAAAGCTCGCGCTTGCAATGGCCATTGTGACAAACATTAAGTAGCATTAGATAATACAATGGTGTTCGGTGGGAACAAGATGCACCGGGAATTGACGCATTGCTTATGCTTGGGCATTCGCAACATCCCAGTTTTTTCTCACGGACCATGAGTTTGTGTCCTTTGGTGTCGCACCAACAGCTGGAGTGACATGTCACCATAGCTCCAAAACGTTAAAGGTTAAACCTTTTACTTAGCTGGGCCCGGTAAGTAATGTGTCCATCAAGATGGCGACATGTTCTCCGTATAGCCGCTCCTATTATGTAGCTCGTTGTTGTCGCTTAGAGGTTGTGAGCTTCTCCAATTCATCTGGAGAAAGTCCGTTTTTCATATTTTGGGGTCCATGTTAAATTAAGAGCATCTCCAGGGTCCCCAAAGCCTCCCTAAAGCATCTTTTTTTCGTCCGGACATGGTTTATCTGGTCCAGCTTGTCCGGCACACCCCAAACTCACCCCAAATGTGGGGAGAGTTTGGGAAGAATTAGCATATCCGGGTGCATGCCCGGGCGCATGTTGGATCACTTTTTTTCTTTCTTTTGTCTTCAGTTATTCTTCTCTCCTTTTTCACCAATTAATTGCAAGTGACTCCACAATTTGGGGGTGACATTTGAGGGCAATGGTTGGAAAAATTTCACTATTTAGAGTTGTATCCGGACACCTATCTAAACAGTTTGGAGGCGGATTTGTGGGCCGTGGTTGGAGATGCTCTAAGAGCGCAACATAGTTTGTTGGAACAGTCACAACAAGACACCACCTGAATAATATAACAAATTACTGAAGAGGGATAATCACGCCACATGTTGGCGTGTCGTGTGCATCAATCGATGCAGAGTATAGGACACCCCCTTTTCTAAAAAAAAGGCCACATGTTGGCAGCTATCTCATTTTCCCGTTATCCCAAAGCGGCAAAAACAAAGCGTGAGATCGGACATTATGTTGGACACGACACTAGTTGCAAATAATCAGTGCTTCTCAAGATTTTACCATTGTCAACACCCCTGATCTCCCATAAGAGATGACTATGGTGGTTAGATGACGATATTAGGGGAGCGCATACTAGTCCTAGTCCATGCATCCCACAAAACCCGACATATGACGATTAACATTTTGAACCAAAACACCCATGCACCCTAAACAATCCATTTCTTGAGTAGATTTTCGGGATCAAACGTTTTACCATCTGGCATTCACTTATTCTGTCAAAGAAAGAAGACATGGCAGTCTCATCTTCTTCTTTTCTGCTGACAGGAGGAACATGGCATTCCCATCTTAGCGGAACTTGCCAAAGGAATCTAATTTTCTAGATCGATTCCACCTGGTTATGCAGGCCACTCTCTAGCTGAGCAGTTGACGCGAACAAATAATTAAACCGTGAATGGTTTCGCTTAAAAAAGCAAAGCCACACGTAGTTCCGGACCTCTGTTCCGCTATAAACGGGCCGCTCGCAAAGCCACGTCCAGTTGTGATCTGTCCAAAGCAAATCCTTCGCCTCCATTCCGCCAAGCTCTCACCGAGCAACAAGCACACCACCCAATCCATGGCTTCTTCCAAAGATCAAAACGCGGCCGTGTCGACCCAGCCATCGTCCCGGGAAACCAGCAGCAGCCCGCCGCGTGCTCGGGCGCCGCGGCGGCCGGACGTAGGCACCGGGTGCGCGTCCCTGTGCTTCCACCTGCCGCGCCGCTCCAAGAAGAAGCAAACCCCGCTCGCGAAGCTCAACTCTAACAAGAGCGTGGACGAGCAGCCCTCCGCCGTCGACGCGTTGGCTTCCCCGCGCGTCACCTTCCTGGCGTCGGCGTCCCTGTCCACGTGGTGGCCGCCGTCGCCCGGCGCTCCCGGCGGAGACGTCACGTGGAGGAGGTCGTCGTCGACGGTGCGGGGCGCGCCGGGCGGCGGCCGGAGGGCGCTGTCTTCGTCCTTCTCGTACTGGCGCCGGTCGCAGCAGTCGTCGTCCCGTGTGATGCCGCACGGCGGGGCCTCGTCCGCGCGCGTGTCCTTCTCCTTCCCGTCGTCGCCCATGTCCGTGTCCTCATGCATGAGCACGCCCAAGGTATCGCACGGGTGCGAGCAGTAGGAATCCTTCGATCGATCGAGGCATGGGAGATGAGACGCACGCACGAGGTTTCCGTTCTGTATCGTATCGATCTTGTACGCCGGCCGGGGTACGCAAACTGCCGATCTCGATCTTGGATAGTTTCTTATGTTGATGTGCACCATTGCATGATAATGGTGAGAGCGAGCTTGTAATTTCGTAGACGCGGCCGGCTGTCATTTTCTGAAACTTATTACATTTACTTTGTTCTGCAATTTGTCTACCGTTTGTGAGAATTATTCGTAGTTGGCGTCAGAGTTGATCGTGGGTTTCACGTAAGATGTTAATTATAATACATTTCGTGCACGTACGCTTCTTTCTTTTATGCTTCGCGATTGACCTTGGACGCACGTACGAAGGTGGAATCCATCAACGAGATCTAACGTCGTGATGACCAGCTAGCACAGCTGCACTACTTATATATGCCATTTGGTAGGGATGAAGATGACCTGTATAATCTATGCAGATGTAGTCGCTGGCTCGTCGCGCTTGTAAGAATTTCTGATCTTTTCTTTTGTCAACAGTGACATGAAAAAGACGTTCCGAAGGTTTAACTGGAGGATTGGGGTCAACCAGTTGCCTCTCAGGATGATCGGCTTTTTCGATAAATAAAATATATTAATATCGTGAAGATACTAATTACAGCTAGACTCTGCAATTCAAAATGTCCTAAATACATTAGGGATGCACACAACTGTACAACAAAAAGAAGAAAAAGAAAAAACAAAAGATCCCAATTTCTTGCAACTGCAACACAAACCACCACTAAGACAACACCCGGAGTCCAAATTCTCTAAAAGCGACGCCTCCAAAAAGGAAACAGTGCACACCCGCCGTCACCGCCAGATCAATAATAATCTTAGGTTTTTAGTTTTTACCCTCGAGAAAGTCCACGCTCTTAAAACAATGCCTTCAACAAAGCCGTTATCAGGCACAATCAATTAAGGTCAGACCTTTGATTTTCATACTAAAGATAAGACTCTATACTCCACCTGTAGTGCCACGCTGCTTGCCACTACCGCTGATACAACTTACGAATCACCTTGTAAGACCGAAGAGGCCTTCTCGGCAACGTAGAGGCACACGAGTTTTCTTGGACAACATTGGTAGTATACTCATTTTGGTTGACAAGGCCGGGTGTGTAAATAGCTGTTCAAGCGCTAACCAATGTGGCCCTGACGCCGTGTAATCGCGTCCGTGAAGAGTGCTCTGGCGCAGCCGCGCCGATGACTCTGCGTTCTGCGTTTGTTCCTGCCGCGTCACTGCTTCCATTCCGCCACCACCGAGCGCCGAGCCGCCGAGCATGGTGAAGGCGAAAGCAGGATCGTGCGACTGCAAACCAGCCGGTATCGAGTCGTGCGACTGCGAATGCAGAACATGAGGGAGTGGGAGCGTGCAGTTGAAGAAGCCGGCTCTCGTGGATTTACAAACCAAACATGGCGAACAAAATCTAGTATCACCGATGATCGTCTGGTGTGATCACACACTTCAACATTTCTCGCTCTAATTTAGGTGAACATAAACATTTGTCTCTCTTCTTCATGTATTAAAGATCTTGCTTAATAATCACTCCATCGGCCGCTTATTGATGAGGCAAAGCTCGATCTCAAGAATTGACCTTATTTTTCCTCTGTGATTAAATCGTGCAGTCATAGTACTTTCTTTTTTTGACTACAGAAATATATTAATATCGAAATCTACTTTCTAATAGTATCGTGAGTGGCACATCATGATATTTTTTCCGTACCAGTTGTCACGAAGTACCTTAAAGTATTTTTTGGTTTATCATGCATCTTTGTTTGCACACATTCGGTTTCAGTGCACTCATCTTATATCCCCTCCGGCGGTGATTTAGAGGACGAGCTCCATGAAACTCGTTTTTTGAAAAGTTCAAAACGACATTTTTAAAGTTTCAAAAAAATGTGAAAACAATTCTAGATGTAGATAATGATTATTTCTACCAGTTTGCAAAAAATCAATTCGAAATATTCTGTATTTTCGCAAAATTCTGAATATGAAATGTATACAGTGCATAATTTGAAAATTTTCAGATTTGTCAAAAATTGTCATTTTTTGCAGACCGAAATACACACTATTTCGGGTTGAAAATTTCCAGAAGCGTAGAACACGTCATTGTCAACATTTAGAATTTCTTCAGAATTTACTGAAACTTAAACGATAAAAAAAAGTAAAAAAAAGGGGCACTATGGAGACCGTGCTCCAAATGCACTTTCGTCTGAATCGTATGGACTATGGAGCCGTGGATATTGGGTAGCTCGAGGCCCGTATTGGCCATCGCTTGTGGCACACCACCAAATCGGTGCACTCCTTGGTATGATATCTCCTTCTACCGCGACGAGTGGTCAAATTCCTATCTGCTATCACAAGCACGCCCACACACACGGAAATGTTGCAAGAAGTAGGCACTCCAGCACAACCGAGCCCCGAACAAAATGATCTAAGCACGAGGCCTGGTTGTTGTTTGATCTAGCTGAGGGTCGACCCTCCTGTGTGGTGCAAATTTTCGATGCATCCCATCCCTAACAGTTCTGACAACTTAACCATCGTCGTGTTCATGATGGATCACCCCTGTTTACTTGTTCTCTCCACAGAAAATGAAGAGGACGTACATGGCAAGAGGTTGCTTCATGTGTAAGTTCCATATATATGGAGGAGGAGTACGTTGTAGTGACGCAGGACTTTAATGCCTCACTAATATTGAAGTCACCTTGTAGGGGGGGGGGAGGGGTGCAAAGGTAAACTGAAATTTGGTTATTTATTTAGCGAGTGCTGAATCAGAATGGGATCATCCATCTCTTCATTTACCAAGATCTTTCTTACATGAACAAACCTAATGTTCGTCGTTGTCACGCCCTTCATCGCTCGTAAGAACATGAAACTTCCGGACATTTAGTTATGAATCTTCATCCCCATATTAATCATGCATCCACGATTAGGGATGGAAATAAAACTTAAAGTCGCAAGCTTAACAAATACTTGAAAGATCGGCTCCAAGTCATACACCAATGAGTTGAGCTGAGTTGGCATTTTTAGCTTGTTAAGTAAACGAGTAAAATGAGTCAAGTTGCGTGTGCCCGATAAACTCGTTAATATACTTATCTTAACATAGGATGGAAAAATCCCCCTCTGACATTGTACATGAGGGAGATACGTATATGATCGGAGTACTACTCTACTCTACTCTACTCTACATACATACATACATACATACATACATACATACATACATACATACATACATACATACATACATACATACATACATATTTCTAGACATGTAGTTTAAACCATTGTAGAAAGAGTGTAATATGGTCCATTCATTTACTCCATGTGAGGGACAAGTTCTAAGCATAAGTTTTATCCTATCCCAAGCCATAGCAACATGTTCATTTTCATTTTGCCTAAAATAAAGAATGTTGTTTCTATTTTGCAAAATTTTAACCGGGGGATAATATTTCTTAATGAAAGCTTCTTTTAGATCATCCCAAGTTTTAATGCTATCAATAGGTAATGAATGCAACCACTCTTTAGCTTTTCCTCTAAGTGAGAAAGGAAATAACTTCAGTTTTAGAATATCACTTTCCACATTTTTAAATTTCTGCATGTCACATATTTCAACAAAATCATGAAGATGCATAGAGGCATCCTCCATAGCACTACCACCAAATTGTTCCCTAGTTATCAAGTTCAACAAACTAGGACTTACTTCATAACTCTCAGCATTTATCGTAGGTGTGGCAATGGGCCTAGCAATAAATTGATCATTTGGAGTGTTTGTGTAGTCACACAACTTAGTTCTTTCTCCTATTTTAGCAAGTTTTTTTGGATTTTTTTATTTTTTTATGCAAAACTGAAAATAAATATGCAAGCGGAATATGATATGCAATGACACTAACAAAACAAATAAATTGCTTTGTAAGTAAAGATGGATAAGATGGTGCTCACATAGGTGCAACCTCCCCAAGCTTAGGTGTTAGCACAAGTTGGTGAAGTTGACTTCGTTGTGAGATGAATGCGATGATGCACACCTTGGATAAATCTCTCAGCTATGATTCCCCGGCAACGGCGCCAGAAAACACCTTGCTGATCGCTGAGTCGACTAGGGGATATATTGTTTTGTTGCTTCTATCTCCCTGCCAACGGCGTCAACAACAGTCTTGATACCCGTAGTAGATACCTGCAGTGAAAATGTATACGGGGTTAGGTTGAGCCTCCAAGTGCAGAGCATGTAGTAAGTGGTAATGGTGTTTTCCCCACGAGGGTAACTCGAGGGTTTAATATCGAACTCTCGCGGAATCAGTAGTGAAGATATATCTTCTTATCCTTCTTTTGGTTACCTACAAAATAAAGTTAAATGTTTTGGTCCTCAACCTCACCTGTGGTTGTTAAGCACAAGGTGTAATAATGATATCAAGATAGTTATGGAATGCAAACAAGGAATAAATATGCAATGGTGGTGGATGCAATGGTAAATGATATTTTTGGGTTTTTTAATGATGTATGCAAGATGAAAAGTATTTTTGTATTTTCGGATTTAATGATGGCTGAAAATGGAAAAGTGGTATATGGTGTTGGAAAGGTGTTTCTTATGATTAAAAATGGACCGGGGTTTATGGTTTCATAAATGCACTCTCTTTATAAAGTGGCAGACAATGGAACACACACATAGTTAACATATGAGATTGCAACACAAAGTTTGATAACAAGTTACTTAGATATATGGGCATCACGTCCTAACATAGAGACCTTTTGGTTATTAGTCTCTCTTATACTCCACCAAGATGCGAACTAAATCATAACACCTCAGTAATTAAGATGACTCAGAGTATAGGAATAAGTTTCATGACATGAAGTGAAAATAATAACATGCTGGATCTAGTCACAGGAAGAAGCTTGGTCACCCTCAACCCTCGCAGCATGGTATTTTAGTTTATCCCTAGTGAGGTAACAAAGTAAGGTAAAAACCCAAGTGGATCGCGATATTAAGTTGTCAGCTTACCGCACTCACCACTCCCCGTTACTCCAACTAATGCACACATCACCCCACACATGCTCTCATAAACATGCTTGATCATAACAAGTAGACAAGAACGGGGTACATAATATGCATCTATACTCATAACTGAAACAAACATTGTAATCTCAAACATATATTAACTCATAGAAAGATCCACCACATAGGTATTACAAATATGACCGTAATCATGTTCAGCAGCTCATACGGTACTAATTAGTGAAGCTTAAGAGAGAGGAGAGATACATAAGTTACTTCCACAAACCCATAGTCCAGAGGTGGACTACTCCCTCTTCATCATGGAGATGGTGGAGAAGTCGATGGAGAAGATGGAGACCACCCCAGCAGCGCCCCGCCGGAGTTTTCCCCCTCCAATCTGCAGCTCCTGATCTCCGTTTCGGTGTTTCTGTGTTTTTGCGGCGCTCCCTTCGCGAAACGTCATGGGACCTTTTTTATAGGCGTTTTTAGGTCAAGACGAAGGCAGTGGAAGAAAGATCGACGGCAGCGGAGCCACGAGGCCCAAATGGGTGGGCCCCACGTGGCCACAGTACCTGGCCGCGTGAGCCTCCCCCTTTCTGCCTTGCGGACTCCGTTTGCTTGATTCCTTCGCTCCGAGGTCTTCCTTCTTCCAAAATACTGATGCCTGTATTTTTCCATAATTTTTGGACGTCGTTTGGGTCCCTGAAACATAAAAGGAAAGAAATAGGGTTTTCTGCCTGCGCAGAGTTAATTCCATAAAAATAGGAAACAATTGATTTATTTCCTAAAATCATTAAGTAACAGTAATATAACCCTTATATGATGCAAATATGATTGGAATATGTGTGATATAGTGCAAAGTTCATGCATGCATTTTACATGCATCAGGGAGCAACCACATAATGCCCGTCACTACAGGAACGGCGCTCTGTGCCGATGGCCTTTTGCCGTCGGCATAGGCCTTATTGCCCTCGGCACAGCCTATGCCGACGGTGGCCGTCGGCACAGCGTGGTCGGCATAGGGCCCTGTAGGCACAACCTCCATTGCCGTCGGCACAGATTTTTGCCGTCGGCAGAAGCTGCCCCGATGGCCCAATATTGGCCGTCGGCACACCGTTCGTCGGCACACGTAAGGTGGGGCCAACGTTGGCCTAGCACACTGACACACACTGTGCCGAAGGGATTGCCGTCGGCACAGACCTGCCACGCGGCATGATCTGGTGCCTCGCGAGCTGGCGCCTGGGAAGGCTGTGCCGACGGCATTGCCATCGGCATAGCTGCCAAAGCGTGACCAAATGGTCACAGCTGTGCCGAGCTATGCCGACGGCAATGCCGTCGGCACAGCCTTCCCAGGTTTTTAGCCTATATTTTATTCCAGCCAGCTCGTTTTCGCAGCAGAAATAGCAGAAAATAAATTCGATAATTACGACAATACCATCACAAACAAGATCACATATAGCCAGATATCATCCCAAGCAATATCATCAAGCAAAATGCTATATCATCAAGTAGATACACACATAGAACCATCATCTCATACATAGCTAAAATGTGTAGAGCACGACATCGATCACGGCGACGGGGTGTGCCCCATATCTCCCCTGCTGAGAATAGGGGATGGATGCCTCGGCGCAGCAGCGGTAGAACCACCAGAAGAAGGCGAAGCACCAGGAGAAGTTGAAGCAGCACGGGAACCACCAGCAGAAGCACCAGGAGAAGGACCACCGCCATGTACCGGCGTGATCACACCATGCGAAGTATCGTAATCAAACTTTGTGATATCATGCGAACCAAAGTTTGGGTTCTCCGACGAGCATCCCGTTCCCTACATGTTTGAGCAAGAGTTAGCAACTTGCAAGGCAAAGGAAAGCGGTAAGGAATGGTTGGCATCAAACTTACCGAGGTCGATGAGTAGTAGTTGAGAGCAAACTCGTCCTTCGATGGAAACCGGGGTTCATGGCCCGGCGCCGGAGGCTCCTGCATATAAGGTGTGGCCCGCACTCCAGTGGTCATATAGTTGAGCATCGACTGCAAGATTGTTTAGAGGTCAGAATATTGAAAAAGTGATAATGTGATGGGAGAAATGTATCAATACAAATGTCTCAATGAGTTTATCTACAAAGGTCAGGCATTGCAAAACATAAAGGTTCAAACTAGTGAACTGTGACTTGTGATATTGTTTAGAGGTCAAAGGTTGAAACTTACTTCACGGAACCACTTTTGATACGATTCGAAGGCCACATCCCTCTCATACCACTCAGCATAGGCCACCTTATACTCCTCATGAGCAGAAGCGTAGGCTGTATCAAGATCAGGCTACAATTTCGAAAATAATGAATCTCGTCAACTTTGCCATGCAGGAACGGATGTCGGTAAGAGGATGAAAATGAGACAAACTTACATCGGTGGAAGTGGATCCACGAGGCTGTAGATGAGGCGGGACAATGGGGCTACCGTCAGGGAGGGTAGCTTTTGCCTGCGTGAAGCTCATGGCAGGCTCGACCACATTGTGAAGAAGGCGATTACGACCATGCGGCCTTCCATGCCCCGAGAGGACCATCGCCCTCTCGTCGACCTCCTGGCTCTCCGGGTCATCCACCTCTGGGTGAAGAGCCTGTAATGTCGTGGAGTACCTTTTCAAGTCCTCCGCGGCATTGCCATAGTACTCAGGACGTTGGGGCTGAGGCAACGATAGATCTTGCTTCTTCTCCTTCATCTTCCGTCACGATTGCAAGTGAGTGCTTACCTCCCCACAATTTTCGTCCTGCATCGCGAAAAGAAATGTTATGTGTACCAAGTAGAAACATGAGGGGAAAATAAATGCAGGTCGCTCCATGTATATATATACCAGGTTTGCCTTAAAGCGGAAGTGGTTGCGGCTTCCCGCACTGTGTGTTCCCTCGATGCCTCGGTTTGCCTTGTTCCGCTGGCTCACGGCGTGGAACTCGGGGTTTCCTCCGACCCACCTCGTAGCCATTAGGTCCCATGCGTCTGCTCTATGGTCGGCCTAGTCAGGCATAACCTGAAAATGCAATTCAAGAAGAGATAATGCAATTGCAACTTAGCAGCAATATAGAATTTCATTGGCAATTTACTTACCGAAATGTAATCCTCCTTTGTCATCTCCTTGTATTCTTGACATTGTCCGCCTTCTTGGCCCTCTTACCCGTCTTCTCTTACATGAACTGATTGGCGGATGTAAGCCTTTGGTTGTAGAATTGCTGCCATGTCAACCTCTCACAATGAGCACGCAAAGTGGTAGCCGCCTTTGCACTTTGCCCTTCCGGCACCCGGAAATGTTTCTTCAACCATGCATAAAAAAATTTGAGTCATGAGTTAGCATGGTGGAGTCATAAACTATGGCCGGAACTTGAAAAATATGTCTTACCCAAAACCCGGTGATCACGGCCTCAGCTGCTGTCGGGAAGCCCGCGATAGAGGTAGCCTCGTAGTCCACCCATTTAGTGGCTAACTTCTTGTTCTCAGGGTTGGGACCGACCTGGTACAAGCCTGGCCAATGTCTCCTAATCAAAGCTCCAAGCAAGCTCCCAGGAGTACGGGGAATATTAGATGTTGTCCATGACCATTTGCTGCACAATAATCAAACATTAGTACATATGTCAATAAGTGTCTTAGATTGTTAAAAAATGAATGTATCTAGACTTAAAACATGTTTACATACATTCACTTTTGTGCAAATCTAAGACACTTATTTTTGGACGGAGGGAGTATTACATTAGCTATTCGATGTATCTATATACATAAAAATAAAAAAAATATTTTAAACATAGTAAACTTAATTGAATGTTATAATAAATACATTAAGAACGAAGATTAATAATAAAACTTGGTAACTGCGGCTACGACACACATAAAAGTAAAGTATGTCAGGGAAAAAAAATATGCAGTGCCGACGGTAAAGCCGTCGGCACAGCTTGTCTCAAATACGGATTTTTGAAGAAAAAAAATTCTCAGGCTGTACCGTCGGCACAGATATTCGTCGACGTCACCTGGTCGCGGTCGGCGGCCTGTCCGAACGGCCATACTTGTCCCGACGGTCACCGTCGGGAAAGATTGCCTATGCCGACGGCCATGTCTGTGCCGACGGCTACGGCAGCGGGGTGGTCTCTTTATAGCCTGTGCCGACGGCCCCGACAATTTGCCGTCGGCACATGTTGTGGCCGTCGGCACAGAGGCCCATTCCTGTAGTGCGTGAGGATGATACACGACCGGCAACGTCAACGAATATTGGTCATTCCTGCAACGTAAGTCTCTTCTAGGCTTGATTCTTCCTAGCTTTGTTCTTAATCATATCCAAATTTGGAGGTGACAACCACCACCACTATTTTGGTCATGACTCATTAAAAAACCCAAAAAATGGACATGATTTTTTTGGTCACCAACGCTCTAAAATGGATAGACAAAAAAATACATGAATTTCGATCATAGCCAAACTCCCTCCCCTAGGGGGAGTCATGTATTTCGATGTGGTTATTTTTGTTAGGGCATTCTTGTATTACCAAGCTTCGGCTAAAAATGAGTATTAACAAGCTTAACAAGTGGCAACACACAATCATAGACAACCACCATAAAAAACTACTAAGGATTTGAATCCTTCAAATAAATTATGCAAAACTTTTGAATCAAAAGTTCCCTAGTGGTGCCATAGACGATCAAGGAACGCTTCCAAAACAAAGAACAGATCAAACAAATAGCACGTCGTTTATGCATAGTCCATATCCAAACACACAGCTTGATGACGCAATATCCGAATCATTTAATTACAGGCGGTGGTCAAAGTACTTATGTCCTTGATTAAGCTCCTTCATCCAGGCCAAGAGCCAGCGTGATTAGCTTAAAATAACTCGTCTCAGGGCGCTGCGCACGTACACAACAACTGAGATTAGCATCTGGCGTAATGAAGAGTGACCCGTTGAATAATGCAGTGCTGATTAGATAATAATGCAGTGCAGTTGTTTGAACAAATCGTGTCAGTTTGTCCTCATGCGTTGGCTTGGATGCTCGCTCAACGTTTCCATCCTTAAGACTAAACTCTGGCAGAGTTGTAAAAATGGTAGCCTCCAAAATCGACAGGAAAAGGTCTCTATAATATCTTGGATCCTTCAATGGCAACATGGAAAATCAGAGTTGTAAAACTTAACCTGCAATAAGGAATTTCGCATGCGGCATCCACTAGTTAGTAGCCACTGGCTACTTCTTTGTTCCCTAACATCCCCACCCCCACCTAGAAGCTTTGTAAAAATGAATAACAAACTTCAAAAGGCCAATAACACTGGAGAAAAAACTTACCCAAATGTTAGAAACCACTGGGAACAAGGCTCCCACCCACAAATAAAGCCTTTAGTTCCGGGTGCACCTGGGCGGACAGAAGAGGAGTATATCTCTCTATGGTCTGGATAATCCGGGGTAAACCACGGATAATCTGGAGACCATATGTCGACACACCAGAATGAGAATTGTAATAACTTTTTATACAAGTTTCATTTTTTTATATAGAATTCTGGCTTATTTTGATGCCAACAACAAGGTCTATAAAACATAGAGAAAAACGTAAAATATCAACAAAGGATAAAAAATCAACAAGGAGAAAGGCTTTAGGTTCCCAGTAAAAGAAAGAATCAGCAGAATCTCCAACAGTAGAAATATGTTTTTGATAAATCTGAACCTGTCTTGAAGATCAGTAAAAACTATAAAACCATATTCGAAGAAAGTCCAAATAAGAAACAAGAATATGGCGCCAATGATGTGAGTATTTAAGCTCTATATGAGAGATACGATCAAACTAGTCGCTCCAAAGCCCCCCTTAATAGTACAACTATGGATTGTATAACCCGGTATGACAACAACTACCCTTGAGACCGGTAAAATAGAAAATTTATCGAGAGTATACATTTTGCTCGCTCACATTCCACATGAGATTGTTGATGATGGTCATGCTCACCTTAGGTTGGTATACCTTCATTGATATCGTCGCTTGGTGAAAATAAGCAAATTTGCTCCTCCGATAATCCACAAATGGGAGGACATCTTTTAGACACATCTTCAAATGTCTATTATCACCCAAACGGAACGCATGAACTTCTATTTCTCAACCTTGATCACAATCACCACTTAATCTCATCCTCCTATATGTGCTATTTCAAATCTTCATTGTGAAGCAAACCCATGAAAAGATACCTAACCCCACATAGAAACACCAAAAAACATAGATTATGGTAATTTAAAAACTATATCAACAATTTATTACCATACCACGAGATCACTTAATCCCGCTTGGTACACCACATATGCTTTGTGTTTAATGACTATGAGTTTTGTTTTGTAATTTTCTTGACCAACCTCATATCTTTTATTCTCTCTTCATTATGACGATGTATTGAAGATAAAAATGACTCCACACGATCTTGTTCTTAAGACATGTGTACCATAGTGTCAGCTCCCTCATGGCCTTTCTACGGATCACACATTGAACACCGCTTTTGTAATCACGTAATCTTGTTCATGCTCTATCACAATATCATGAGACACAAACTGCGTTATTCACTTCATTGCATGCTCCAAACCTTGATCAACCAGGGCCCACATGCGAGTCCATCACGACCGTGACTTAAATCCATACCGTGACCTCTTCTAAGGATTTTGATCCTCCATGACTTAATTAATAAGCTAGCGCATGGATTCCCTTTGAGTTCCACGAAGGAACTCCATCTTCTTTAACTTTCTTCTTATTTTAATATTGAATCCAACACATCAAGTATTGGATCACGGGTTCATATTGGGTTGGCTTCGGCATACGGATGTCAGATATAGGGTGATATATCAGACGAAATGTAGTAATAGCTGAAATATATATCTGATATTTCCTTTTTCTATTTACTTATTCAAAACATGTCTTGTTAGTACAAGAAAATGAACATTACAAGATCTTCATGATAATAAATATATTCTTAAAAAATAAAAGTACTAAATACTCACAAAATATTTACTCTAGCATCTAAAGTACATTCTCCATGTGTATCTATGTAACATGATGCATGATTTTGATATTTTTGTTGAAATTTTAAACACCACAAATTATTCCTAAAAAAATCTTGAGAGAGAATCTTGTCATCTGCATATGGGTATATATCGGTGGACATATAAGTATATGTGGATGATGTATGAAAAAAATATTTACATAATAATATGATGTGTTGTATCGGTGGACCTTTGAAAATGATATACTGTATGATATGTCGGTCGTATCGGCCGAGATTTAAAAGCTTGCAACATATGTTATTCAAGCATTGCCTATGAAAAACTCTTAAAGTATAACACAATGCAAACATATGTCTATATTGATTGTTATTAATTATCAAAACCACACGTTGGGGTTCCAAGCAGTTTCACCATCCACACATGCTTCATTATCCCAGTAGCTTACCAAAGATACTTCATACTCGGTAGAATGACTATGTAAGTGAGTTTTTGTGTAAAGCACGAGCTGACAACTCACTAACTATTAAGTGTGTAGATTAGTGTAGCTTTGTATCGATCAGATTTTTTCGGATGTAAATTCTTTAAAACGGATTCAAAAGCAAATCTTTAGTGGAAATCATTCTATCCGTCTACATAATTAGATGGCATTGTCCATTCTGACAACGATCGTGGCTGAAAACGAAGGTTGGGATTAGGGATAGGGCACATTGGCTTTTCGAAATATGTTAATTACACCTTAGCCTTCATAGGTCTCACGGGAGAGCAAGTGCGATATTGTCGTTTGCCGAAGGAAAAACATGGAGGATGGAAGGGGATGTTAAAGTATGGATGATAAAATAGATAGGGCTGCTAAATAAGAAAGAACATGCCAACGATAAACACACATATTTTACTGAGGTTGTTCATGTGTGTTTAAGAAATCATCACACACGATTTAATAAAACTTTCCGTCTGTGATATTGAAACTATCGTACATGTTTTTTTGTAACCGTGTGCAATTGTCAACGCCATCGCCCACTCATGGATAGCGACGCATCCATAAATCGTGTGCGGTTGGCGATTTTGACTGTGTGGGATTTTTTTTTAGAAAAGGGGTAGTCCCGGCCTCTGCATCATGATGATGCACACATCCTTTATATTAATAATAAACGTTTAGATTGTAAGATAAAATAAAATTACAACTCAAATCTCAGCCAGATTGGCGACATGAACCAACGAAAGAAACACCGACAATAAGATGCTTCTAAACATAATGAAGACGTCTAGAATGTTGCCAGCCACACCAGTATATAGCTCGAACAACCGCCATTAACCGGGTACAACCCTGATCCATAAGCTCCCGCTGATGAGCCGGGAGTAGGAAGGACCACATATGGATCCAATAAGTAGCACGGTGAACAACCTGCAAAAAATGAGCATTTCCAACCTTGTTAAAAACAACATCATTCCGGCAGTTCCAGATTGCCCAAACAAACGCACACACGCCAATGCGAATACGCGCTTTAGTTTCCTTATCAATCCCAGCAAGCCAATTACCAAACATATTAGCAATACTAGTTGGTGGTGAGATATTAAAGGTGAAGTGGATTAATCGCCACACGTCCTGAGCAAAGGTACAGGAAATAAACAAGTGTTCAACAGTTTCATTGGACTGACAAAAGACACAATGTTTGTCTCCTGTCCAATTTCTTTTAGCCAAATTATCCTTTGTGAGAATAACTTTGCGGTTCAAGAACCACATGAAAATCTTAATCTTTAAGGGTACTTTGAGTTTCCAAAGGTATTTTCTAAGGAATGGAGTATGACCATGCATACAATCAGCATACATGGACTTGACAGTAAAGGCACCCGACATGGTCAACTTCCATCGGAAAGTATCCTGTTCGTTTGTTAGATTAACCCCCATAATTTGTTGAACTAGTTTTAACCAATGTGTCCAATTAGCTCCTGTCAAATACCTCCTAAACTCAATATTTAGTGGTGGGGCATTAGAAATAACCGTAGCAACCAAAACATTTTTGTGGCGTGCAATATTATATAAAGATGGGTATTGCACCGACAATGGTGCATTCCCAAGCCAGGTGTCCTCCCAAAATCGAGTTCCCTGTCCATTACCAACTACAAACGAACCACTGGGCAAAAAATTCATCCTTTACTGTCATGATGCCTTTCCAAAAAGGAGAATCTGTGGGCTTGACACAAACCTGAGAAAGGGTTTTATCACCTAGGTACTTATAAGTAAGTAGCTCATGCCAAACTCCCTCCTCATTTAGTAATTTGAAAAGCCATTTGCTTAAAAGACATTTATTTTTTATGTCAAGCAGCTCAATGCCAAGACCTCCTTGATCCTTAGGACGACATATAATGTTCCATCTTGTACTAGTGACAGCCGGTTATAGTAAATGCTGGACTATTCCTATGATGCAATACATTGACAATGGTTTGAGAGTTTACATGTATGATACTAAACGAAGCGAGAAGGCAAACAATTGAAACATGAAGATGCATACATCCAGGTATATAAATACATGAGAAGATGCTTTGAGAAAATTTGAGGCAACGAGCTTCGAATGAGTAGGATAAAAAAAATTCACTCAGTTGATTTGGCTGGAAAGCATGAGACAAAAACAAGAACCAACAGCGAGGAAAGGCATCTGCTGGGAATGACATGCGCTGAAATAAACGGTGCCTGCCAGTTGTATCTTTGGGCAAATGCGACGTAAATGATATGCGTTGAAATAAACGGTGCCTGTTAGTTGGCTCTTTGGGCAATTGCAGAGATGTAAATATTTGTTATTTGTACTTTACAACTTGATGAGTAAAAGTCCTAGTCCAATACGTGGAACTGTTCTTAGGTATTTACAACTGGGGATTTTTTTTATAGTATACAAATGACATGTCAAATAATGCTAATGCCTTTAAGTCTAAGAGCGTAGTGCGGTTGAATCACATATGCATATATATGTCAGAGTGGCCGTGGTTCTCCCGGCCGTTACTAAAAGCTTTCCGGACATCAGCCAAGAAACAACCATGCTTTATCTAAAAATAAGAAACAACCATGCATGCGAACTTGAGCTACTGCGAAAAACCGAAAGCTCGCGCTTGCAATGGCCATTGTGACAAACATTAAGTAGCATTAGATAATACAATGGTGACCCTTTCATCGACACCAATACCAGGGCCAAGGGGCCTGTCTCCTCCCTATTCCCCTTGCTACAGTTCACAGGAGGCGAAAAGGGAGGCGGTCTCGGTTCTCGTTTACGTCGCCGGCCAGGGCGGTGGTTCCTCTCCTCTCCGTCCGCCGTTTCGGCGGCGGGAGGGGGGGCGGAACCTCGTCTCTGTGTCTCCGGCGTGTAGATAGTAGAGTAGGAGTCCCTGGTGGTGCCACCGTGAGGGGGAGGGAGGTGCTGCTGGTGGGGAATAAGGGTGCCGGAGCTCGATCTCCTTCCCGATACCGTCGTAGGCGGTGTCGGCGAGCTGCGGCTGATGGGTGCTCACGGATCTCTAGATCTGGTGAGCGGTGGTGCTCCCAACCTGGCCGGCGTTGCGAGGCGGTCGGCAGGTGGTGGGATCTTTTGTCCCCTGTTCTTTGCTTCGTCGCAGCAGAGTGGGCTCTGGCTCTGGTGCGGAGGATCTGGGGGTTCGGTGACTGGGCTCCGGATCTGTTCGGGTGGCTTGGTTGCCGGTACAGGAGCAGAGGATTTGGAAGAATACGATGGTGCTCTGCTACTTTGACATCGCTGGCCGGCCGTGGTGGCGAGGGGAGGTGTCGGCGTGGTGGGAGTTGCTGCTTCGTCGTCGCTGCTGCAGGTATGTGGGGAAGAAAGAAGAGGGATTTGGCTGCCTCTTCTGAGGTGGAGTGCCGCTGGGCTTGGATCTGGCGCATAGAAAGCTTGGGGCAGGTCCCCGACCGATGCTCCTTCTCCGTCTTGAGTTCTGGCTGCTTCGAGCTAGACGATATTGCGGTTCATCAACGCCGGATGGCAAGAAGCTGTTTCTGCGCCGTGGAGCGACCTTGGAAGCGACGGGCTGGTCTCCGTCGGCGGTTTCGTCCTGAAGTTTTCCAGCTCCGTGGTCGTGAGGTTGAAGAAAGACCTTGGGGTTCTTTGTGTTATTCTGGTTTTTCAGAAGGTCTTTTATGTAAGGTTGTTGCAGCTGCGTCTGCCGACGTATTCGTCCTGTATTCTGCTTGTATCCGTATCTGTATGGTTGTTTGAGTTTGAATACAAGTAGTTTAGTCAAAAAAAAAAATACAATGGTGATCGGTGGGAACAAGATGCACCGGGAATTGACGCATTGCTTATGCTTGGGCATTCGCAACATCCCAGTTTTTTCTCACGGACCATGTGTTTGTGTCCTTTGGTGTCGCACCAACAGCTGGAGTGACATGTCACCATAGCTCCAAAACGTTAAAGGTTAAACCTTTTACTTAGCTGGGCCCGGTAAGTAATGTGTCCATCAAGATGGCGACATGTTCTCCGTATAGCCGCTCCTATTATGTAGCTCGTTGTTGTCGCTTAGAGGTTGTGAGCTTCTCCAATTCATCTGGAGAAAATCCGTTTTTCATATTTTGGGGTCCATGTTAAATTAAGAGCATCTCCAGGGTCCCCAAAGCCTCCCTAAAGCATCTTTTTTTTCGTCCGGACATGGTTTATCTGGTCCAGCTTGTCCGGCACACCCCAAACTCACCCCAAATGTGGGGAGAGTTTGGGAAGAATTAGCATATCCGGGTGCATGCCCGGGCACATGTTGGATCACTTTTTTTTTCTTTCTTTTGTCTTCGGTTATTCTTCTCTCCTTTTTCACCAATTAATTGCAAGTGACTCCACAATTTGAGGGTGACATTTGAGGGCAATGGTTGGAAAAATTTCACTATTTAGAGTTGTATCCGGACACCTATCTGAACAGTTTGGAGGCGGATTTGTGGGCCGTGGTTGGAGATGCTCTAAGAGCGCAACATAGTTTGTTGGAACAGTCACAACAAGACACCACCTGAATAATATAACAAATTACTGAAGAGGGATAATCACGCCACATGTTGGCGTGTCGTGTGCATCAATCGATGCAGAGGCTGGGACACCCCCTTTTCTAAAAAAAAAAGCCACATGTTGGCAGCTATCTCATTTTCCCGTTATCCCAAAGCGGCAAAAACAAAGCGTGAGATCGGACATTATGTTGGACACGACACTAGTTGCAAATTAATCAGTGCTTCTCAAGATTTTACCATTGTCAACACCCCTGATCTCCCATAAGAGATGACTATGGTGGTTAGATGACGATATTAGGGGAGCGCATACTAGTCCTAGTCCATGCATCCCACAAAACCCGACATATGACGATTAACATTTTGAACCAAAACACCCATGCACCCTAAACAATCCATTTCTTGAGTAGATTTTCGGGATCAAACGTTTTACCATCTGGCATTCACTTATTCTGTCAAAGAAAGAAGACATGGCAGTCTCATCTTCTTCTTTTCTGCTGACAGGAGGAACATGGCATTCCCATCTTAGCGGAACTTGCCAAAGGAATCTAATTTTCTAGATCGATTCCACCTGGTTATGCAGGCCACTCTCTAGCTGAGCAGTTGACGCGAACAAATAATTAAACCGTGAATGGTTTCGCTTAAAAAAGCAAAGCCACACGTAGTTCCGGACCTCTGTTCCGCTATAAACGGGCCGCTCGCAAAGCCACGTCCAGTTGTGATCTGTCCAAAGCAAATCCTTCGCCTCCATTCCGCCAAGCTCTCACCGAGCAACAAGCACACCACCCAATCCATGGCTTCTTCCAAAGATCAAAACGCGGCCGTGTCGACCCAGCCATCGTCCCGGGAAACCAGCAGCAGCCCGCCGCGTGCTCGGGCGCCGCGGCGGCCGGACGTAGGCACCGGGTGCGCGTCCCTGTGCTTCCACCTGCCGCGCCGCTCCAAGAAGAAGCAAACCCCGCTCGCGAAGCTCAACTCTAACAAGAGCGTGGACGAGCAGCCCTCCGCCGTCGACGCGTTGGCTTCCCCGCGCGTCACCTTCCTGGCGTCGGCGTCCCTGTCCACGTGGTGGCCGCCGTCGCCCGGCGCTCCCAGCGGAGACGTCACGTGGAGGAGGTCGTCGTCGACGGTGCGGGGCGCGCCGGGCGGCGGCCGGAGGGCGCTGTCTTCGTCCTTCTCGTACTGGCGCCGGTCGCAGCAGTCGTCGTCCCGTGTGATGCCGCACGGCGGGGCCTCGTCCGCGCGCGTGTCCTTCTCCTTCCCGTCGTCGCCCATGTCCGTGTCCTCATGCATGAGCACGCCCAAGGTATCGCACGGGTGCGAGCAGTAGGAATCCTTCGATCGATCGAGGCATGGGAGATGAGACGCACGCACGAGGTTTCCGTTCTGTATCGTATCGATCTTGTACGCCGGCCGGGGTACGCAAACTGCCGATCTCGATCTTGGATAGTTTCTTATGTTGATGTGCACCATTGCATGATAATGGTGAGAGCGAGCTTGTAATTTCGTAGACGCGGCCGGCTGTCATTTTCTGAAACTTATTACATTTACTTTGTTCTGCAATTTGTCTACCGTTTGTGAGAATTATTCGTAGTTGGCGTCAGAGTTGATCGTGGGTTTCACGTAAGATGTTAATTATAATACATTTCGTGCACGTACGCTTCTTTCTTTTATGCTTCGCGATTGACCTTGGACGCACGTACGAAGGTGGAATCCATCAACGAGATCTAACGTCGTGATGACCAGCTAGCACAGCTGCACTACTTATATATGCCATTTGGTAGGGATGAAGATGACCTGTATAATCTATGCAGATGTAGTCGCTGGCTCGTCGCGCTTGTAAGAATTTCTGATCTTTTCTTTTGTCAACAGTGACATGAAAAAGACGTTCCGAAGGTTTAACTGGAGGATTGGGGTCAACCAGTTGCCTCTCAGGATGATCGGCTTTTTCGATAAATAAAATATATTAATATCGTGAAGATACTAATTACAGCTAGACTCTGCAATTCAAAATGTCCTAAATACATTAGGGATGCACACAACTGTACAACAAAAAGAAGAAAAAGAAAAAACAAAAGATCCCAATTTCTTGCAACTGCAACACAAACCACCACTAAGACAACACCCGGAGTCCAAATTCTCTAAAAGCGACGCCTCCAAAAAGGAAACAGTGCACACCCGCCGTCACCGCCAGATCAATAATAATCTTAGGTTTTTAGTTTTTACCCTCGAGAAAGTCCACGCTCTTAAAACAATGCCTTCAACAAAGCCGTTATCAGGCACAATCAATTAAGGTCAGACCTTTGATTTTCATACTAAAAGATAAGACTCTATACTCCACCTGTAGTGCCACGCTGCTTGCCACTACCGCTGATACAACTTACGAATCACCTTGTAAGACCGAAGAGGCCTTCTCGGCAACGTAGAGGCACACGAGTTTTCTTGGACAACATTGGTAGTATACTCATTTTGGTTGACAAGGCCGGGTGTGTAAATAGCTGTTCAAGCGCTAACCAATGTGGCCCTGACGCCGTGTAATCGCGTCCGTGAAGAGTGCTCTGGCGCAGCCGCGCCGATGACTCTGCGTTCTGCGTTTGTTCCTGCCGCGTCACTGCTTCCATTCCGCCACCACCGAGCGCCGAGCCGCCGAGCATGGTGAAGGCGAAAGCAGGATCGTGCGACTGCAAACCAGCCGGTATCGAGTCGTGCGACTGCGAATGCAGAACATGAGGGAGTGGGAGCGTGCAGTTGAAGAAGCCGGCTCTCGTGGATTTACAAACCAAACATGGCGAACAAAATCTAGTATCACCGATGATCGTCTGGTGTGATCACACACTTCAACATTTCTCGCTCTAATTTAGGTGAACATAAACATTTGTCTCTCTTCTTCATGTATTAAAGATCTTGCTTAATAATCACTCCATCGGCCGCTTATTGATGAGGCAAAGCTCGATCTCAAGAATTGACCTTATTTTTCCTCTGTGATTAAATCGTGCAGTCATAGTACTTTCTTTTTTTGACTACAGAAATATATTAATATCGAAATCTACTTTCTAATAGTATCGTGAGTGGCACATCATGATATTTTTTCCGTACCAGTTGTCACGAAGTACCTTAAAGTAATTTTTTGGTTTATCATGCATCTTTGTTTGCACACATTCGGTTTCAGTGCACTCATCTTATATCCCCTCCGGCGGTGATTTAGAGGACGAGCTCCATGAAACTCGTTTTTTGAAAAGTTCAAAACGACATTTTTAAAGTTTCAAAAAAATGTGAAAACAATTCTAGATGTAGATAATGATTATTTCTACCAGTTTGCAAAAAATCAATTCGAAATATTCTGTATTTTCGCAAAATTCTGAATATGAAATGTATACAGTGCATAATTTGAAAATTTTCAGATTTGTCAAAAATTGTCATTTTTTGCAGACCGAAATACACACTATTTCGGGTTGAAAATTTCCAGAAGCGTAGAACACGTCATTGTCAACATTTAGAATTTCTTCAGAATTTACTGAAACTTAAACGATAAAAAAAAGTAAAAAAAAAGGGGCACTATGGAGACCGTGCTCCAAATGCACTTTCGTCTGAATCGTATGGACTATGGAGCCGTGGATATTGGGTAGCTCGAGGCCCGTATTGGCCATCGCTTGTGGCACACCACCAAATCGGTGCACTCCTTGGTATGATATCTCCTTCTACCGTGACGAGTGGTCAAATTCCTACTCCCTCCGTTCTAAAATACTTGTCTTCCATTTATCCAAATTCGGATGTACCTAGACATGTTTTTGTGTATAGGTACATTCAAATTTGGATAAATGGAAGACAAGTATTTTGGAACGGAGGGAGTATCTGCTATCACAAGCACGCCCACACACACGGAAATGTTGCAAGAAGTAGGCACTCCAGCACAACCGAGCCCCGAACAAAATGATCTAAGCACGAGGCCTGGTTGTTGTTTGATCTAGCTGAGGGTCGACCCTCCTGTGTGGTGCAAATTTTCGATGCATCCCATCCCTAACAGTTCTGACAACTTAACCATCGTCGTGTTCATGATGGATCACCCCCTGTTTACTTGTTCTCTCCACAGAAAATGAAGAGGACGTACATGGCAAGAGGTTGCTTCATGTGTAAGTTCCATATATATGGAGGAGGAGTACGTTGTAGTGACGCAGGACTTTAATGCCTCACTAATATTGAAGTCACCTTGTACTTCATAGGGGGGGGGGGGGGGGGGGGGGGGGGGGGGGGGGGGGGGGGGGTGCAAAGGTAAACTGAAATTTGGTTATTTATTCAGCGAGTGTTGAATCAGAATGGGATCATCCATCTCTTCATTTAGCAAGATCTTTCTTACATGAACAAACCTAATGTTCGTCGTTGTCACGCCCTTCATCGCTCGTAAGAACATGAAACTTCCGGACATTTAGTTATGAATCTTCATCCCCATATTAATCATGCATCCACGATTAGGGATGGAAATAAAACTTAAAAGTCGCAAGCTTAACAAATACTTGAAAGATCGGCTCCAACTCATACACCAATGAGTTGAGCTGAGTTGGCATTTTTAGCTTGTTAAGTAAACGAGTAATGAGTCAAGTTGCGTGAGCCCGATAAACTCGTTAATATACTTATCTTAACATAGGATGGAAAAATCCCCCTCTGACATTGTACATGAGGGAGATACATATATGATCGGAGTACTACTATACTATACATACATACATACATACATACATACATACATACATACATACATACATACATACATACATACATACATACATACATACATATTGTCTAACAGTGTGATCACACGCTTCAACATTTCTCACTCTTTTCTAGGTGAACATAAACATTTGTCTCTCTTCTTTATGCATTAAAATTCTTCCTTAATAATCACTCAGTCGACGGCTTATTGATGAGGAAAAGCCCGATCTCATGAATTGACCTTATTTTTCCTCTTGATTAAATCATGCAGTCATAGTACTTTCTTTTTTTCGACTAAAGAAATATATTAATATCGACATCATAGTACTTTCTGATACTCGTTAGTGGCACATCATGATATTTTTCTGTACCAACTGTCACAAAGTACCTTAAAGCAATTTTTGGTTTTATCATACATCTTTGTTGCACACATTGCTCTTACTGTAATCATCTGATATCCCCTGCGAGTGATTTAGAGGACGAGCTCCATGGAACTCGTTTTTGTGAAAAAATCGAAACAACCTTTTTTAATATTTGAAAGATATGTAAAGAATTCTTGATGTAGATAATGATTATTTCTTCCAGTTTGCAAAGATTCAATTCGAAATATTCCGTATTTTTGGCACTGTAAAAATTATAGAATTCTGAATCTGAGATGCAAACAATGCAAAATACAAAAAAAAATCTAGATTTTTCATTTTTATGTAGACCGAAATACACACTATTTGTATTTGGGGTGAAACTTTGCATAGCCGTAGAATATGTCACTGTCAACATTTAGGATTTATTTCAGAATTTTCTGAAACTTAAAATGTCATTAAAAAATAAAAAGGGGCACTATGTAGCCCGTGCTTCAAAATGCATTTTCCGTATCACCTCTTTAATCACATGTCTCATAATAACGCCTTGCTTGAGTAAATTCGTATATATCCGACGAGAATTTTGAGTTCATTCATTTTCTCTACATGGTGGTGTCAAAATCCAGTCGGTTAAGTTGGGACTTTTATCTGATTATTTTTTGATAAATTGGCCCTTTTGAGCAACTAAACACATGTATGACCCTTCTCAAAACTATTTTCAAATCTGCCTCTTGAGGTCGGCGCAAAAAAGGATGGAGTCGAACTAGTTCAGTTCGACGCCATCGCGAAAGTCTCATAATTTTGCTAATGACTTAGAATTTTTAAAACAGGGGTCGGCAACAAAAGGATGGACATGTACAAGGTCGACGCCCATCCTCTCTGTAACCGACCTCAGGGATCACATTTGGTAATATTCTTAGAGAGAGGGCAAAACTGACATTAGTTTCGTTCAGAGGCCTTATTTAACAAAAAAAATACTTCATCTGAAACGTGCGGACTATGGAGCCATGGATTTTTGGCAGCTTGAGGTCCGTGGTGGCCACGATTGCTCATTGTTTGTTGTCTCTCCTTGTGGACTCTTGCAGGACCTAACAGTACCTGCCCTTATCTCTCGATGCCTAGTCACACCCGATACTTTGGGGTTTCTCGCTTGTGGCACATCGCCAGATCGGTGTACTCGCTGATATGTTATCTTTTCTAATAAAAAGGATAAAAGGTTCAGTGTTAAATTAATAATGCCATACGACGAATCGGATATATAGTGTTGAATCCAGCATACAGCAAAACGATGCACACACATGAAACAGAACTACGAGAAGATTTACAGGCGAACATCGAAGAACATTGCTACTGTCCACAGAAGCAGACATTCTCAACACGCAAGACACAGAAGGAACGCGAGAACATTATCACCGCGATGGACCACAAAACTGCAGACATGCATCAGGTAGCCCCAATCAAAGAAACATCAAAGTGCAGAAAAAGCTGTAAACTTTCTCAGAGAAAGCCCGGCAAGAAGCTCCCACCACAGTGGCAACCGCCACCACACCAATCTGGAGAGCAACAATCCGTGTACTCCTTCTACCGCGACGAGCGCGGTCAATTTCCTATCAGCTATCACAAGCACGTCCTCACACAGCAATGTTGCAAAAAGTAGGCACTCCAGCACAATTGAGCGCAGAGCAAAATGACCTAGCGGACGGTTGACCTAGCACGCGGCTTTGTTATTAGCTGACCTAGCGGACGGTTGACCATCCTGTGTGGCACAAATTTTCAATGCATCCATTCCGAGCACCGAGCAGTTGTGACCACTTAACCATCGTGTTCATTATGATATGATGGATCGCCCCCTTTTACTTCTCCCCGCAGAAAATGAAGGGGACATACATGTCAAGGTTGCTTCATGTCTTGGTCCATATATAGAGAGGAGGAGAACAGACGCAGGACTTTAATGCCTCACAAACAAGCACGTATGAGCGGTTGTTTATCTCGTATAAATAAACTTTGAAGTCGTATGAAGGGGGGCAAAAGTACAACTGAAATCTGGTTATTTATTCAGGGATCCTCATAGTGCTGAATCAGAATGGGATCACGTATCCATCTCTTGGTTTAGCAAGATCTTTCTTACATGGCATACCTAATGTTCATCGATGCCACGCCCATTCATCCGTCTAAGAAAATGACACTTCTGGACATTGAGTTATGAATCTTTCATTATTATAATCATTGCATCCCACGATTAGGGGTGGAACAAAACTAGAAAGTCGCTAGCTTAAAAGTACTCGAAAGATCGGCTTGAACTCATACACTAATGAGTCGTGCTGAGTTGGCATTTTTAGCTTGTTAAGAATACTAGCAAGGTGGCCCTCGCAAATGCGAGGGCATTGTCTTAAGGGTATTGAATATGTCAATGAATTAAATTGGTTGTTTCATTGATAAAAATCGAAATCATAAAAATGTATAACTCTTGTAAATATTATGGTATATGAAATATCTCATGCATGGAATATATTAATTTATGGGGGAGTAGATGTTATTGATATTTCAAAAAAAAAATTGTCTCACAATTCTATAAGGTAATTTACTATTAACCGTAGCTAGTGCTATTTTCATAGATATTTTTCTTTCTTCTCGAAATCCCTCATTATTCATTGGACTCTCTCACTAACACATATTTGTATTGTTGCGCACATATTTTCATGTAACATAGTTTCAACATTTTTAACCAGTCACCAATTTTACTTCACGCCACCCCCACATTTTTTTTTAATTGGACTACAAACTCTAGCAAGCATGTTATTAATTATTGCTGCCTGCAGGAACCCCATATTGTTCAATATTGTAGCTCTTCCTTGATAAACCCACTCTTAAACCCAATAATTATATGCTCTCGCTCACTTTTATTTATTGTTTATGAAGCATGACCACGTTGTTTTGGACAACATTGTTTTAGCATCATCATCGGTCATAATGATTTCTACATGTTTATAAATTCCAATGATGTCTCCTATTAAATTTATTTAAAAATCCAAAGAAACTAAATAAAAGTGTACTTAATCGCTCCATAGGAAAATCATATTGCGTTGAAGTAAGCTCATGAAATATTTCGATTGTTATGACTTTATGTCATATTACTAAATTTCATACACTTTAGGAAGATCTATTGGTTGGTACAACTATCATGATCTATTTGATCTTTCTTAAGTAGAATTGTGAAAATCTATTGACTTTTGATTTGTTCAAACACAATCATGATGATATGTTGATTCGAACTTCTCGCATGTCTATATTTCTCTACAACATTGTGCTTGTCTACCATATTTTGATTTTACAATAGAAATTCTTTTGTCATATGAATAGTTAAAATTATGATGATTATAAAATAGCTGCCCAATTAACTTTAGAATCCCTTTGCCTCATATGTTTCTTAGTGTTTTCCTACGAGTCAATGCTTTATCATACAATCCTCAATGGAACTAATGGTTCTGGTGGTTTGTCTTTTATTTTTTCAATCAAAACTTCGGGTTTCCTACAGATGTGTAGAATTAAAGAGATAACATTTGAATAAGAGCCAATAATGGTAGCTTTGTAAATCTCGAAACTGCTCGACTCAAGTAGTCAATAGATGATGTAGTGTATATGTGTGTATATATAGTTTGGTCTCCGATACCAGAGCACCTGATACACACAGTGTTTTATAGAAATCCAAAAATGTCAAATAATTCCAAATTCAAAATATGTCAGATAATTCCAAAGTCTTCTACTCGTACAAAAAGTTTGGCCAGGTAAAGACTTTCATATAAATAAGAAAAAAAAGATAAATCTAGGATTAATATAGTGTGGTGAATATATTGTCTTTGTTGGCATATATTTTACCCAGAGTGAAATAAAAATTAAATTGCGAATATTTTTATATAGATACAATATTTGATCATTTTTTGCCGACTGAAAGTTTCAGAACTTTTTGAATATTTTCTGAATTACTAATTTATTTTAATATCGGGTGCGCTTATACCCATGTTCACCAACGTAATTTCGTATATATATAGTGCTAATGTGCTCATTGTCAATTATGCACACGTACATGAGTACATATTTGTCACTACGTGCTAGCTAGGGTACGTAGTTTCCTATTTCTAAATAGGCATAGCTTGTGTGCAAAAAAAAAAAGGCATAGCTTGTTTTATTTATGGATCAGTCTTTATTTTGAAGGAAAAAAGGAAGAGAAAGAGTCACTTGTTGACACGATAGGATACGCTGAAATAAGCTAATTATTGTACGTGTTTTTCGTTTTAAACAATCTGATCAGTTTTTTTAGGAAGGTTTGTTGGACGTACGTCCGTGTTTTCCTTTTTAAGCAGTCCGGTCAGTTTTTTTTTTAAGGAATCAGGTTTGTTGAACTCACGTGACATGTTTAACGTACTAACAGGGATCTGTCATACTGGTTACATAAATCCAACGGTTGTGATTTAAAATCCTAGCAATAAGATTTGGATCCAACTATCAGAATAATTTAGGTGATGTGGCTCAACGTGGTGGCTCTATTAGCTAACTCATTTTGCTTTTAGTATATAATAGACTAGTTTAATGAGTCAAGTTGCGAGTACTCATAAACTCGTTAATATACTTATTATCGTAATATGCTAGCTCATAGGTTAGTCAAAAAAAAAACTGGGATATAGGTCAAAATCTCTAAAGTCTACTTGGAGAGGTATTGACGATGAACCACCCTTCTCGTACTCTTGCTCCACGATGATTTGGTTACGTTGTCCAGTTTCTTAATCAAATCATTAAGCTTATCAAGCCAACTGTAGTATTATCGAGTCGAGCAAAGATGGGGTTTTGTCTCGTTAAGGTAATGAGTTAAGTCGAGCAAACTCCTAACTAACGATTATTTACGTGTTGAGTCGAGTTGGATCAAGCTCACTAGGTGTCCACCCCTACCCAGAATACACAAAACCCACATCATCGTATCCTGAGTGATTATTTTCTCAACTAGAGAAACATGATGCTTTTCCATATCAATTTTTTTTTACAGTTACTGCCAACCTTCATCTTTACATGTAACCAGTCTTGAGGTGGAAGTTAATGCTCAAGAGTTGATCGGTTTCTTATCGATGAGGATAAGCCCAAGCTCTAGAATTGACCTGATTTTTCACATAAGAGAGAGAACCATCATGGTCATACTACTTTCTAAGTTTCTATAGTATATTTTAGTGGCACATCATGTTTTTTTTTGTTCGAGCCAGTTTGAAGTACCTTAACTTAACCTTTTGTTTTATCATGGATCGTCGTTGCTCGTATTCATTTGCAATGTCTTCATACAATGTACTTTGTTTAGTCAATTAATGAAGCCGGTCGTCTAGAAAAAAACATGCGCTTCTCCCATATATTGCTCATTGTCGTTGTTGGTTCGTTATCTGCGCCGTCGACCAACCGCCTTAGGAGTCACACCACCACGCCATGGAATTGATTTGGCTTGTATAATATGTCTCATGATAACTTTCTACTGTACTTTTATAATAATAACTCACATATATTCGACTATAATTCAGAGTCAAAATTCATTTTTCTCCATGGCATTCCAAAAATAGTTGTCGCAATTTATATTACCATGCCACGCTCTAAATAGTATGAACTCTGAAGCAGGGTGGATGTGCGGTAGCTCGAGCTTTCTGATGACCACGATCACTCTTTACTTCGTGTGTCTGCCAGCGGACAACTGACACAAATACAACGGAGACACGAAGTGAAAGAACAAACAGTAGGTACTCTAGGAAAATCCTCCCCCATAAGGAAGATTCTGTTACAGCGCTTGTTTATAGCTAGCTGGTGGTTGACCATCCTATCCGGCACAATTTTTCGATGTGTCTCATTCCCAACAATTGCCAACACTAAACCATCAACAATTCTCATTACCATCAATAACCCACATTACTTCTCTTTGTAGTAAATGAATGGGACATACATATCAAGGTTGTTTCAGGTTGGTTTCATATATATGGAGGAGCTAGTTGTGCAGTGAAGCGGGACTTTAGTGTCTCACCAACAAGCATGAACGGTTATGCTATCTCGTATATACATTTTGAAGTTACTACTTCGTATTATGGGTGCACAAGTACAAGTAAATTCTGGTTCTTTATTCAGTGAGGCCAACAAATATATTCATCTAGTGGTGAGTTAGATCTTGATCATGTACCTTAAAAAAAATTCTAGTACATGACTTAACAAGAACTTTTGTACATGGACGTAACTAATGTTCGTCGATGCAAATGGATTCTATAATTATGAGCATTACAAGTCAACCTTACATTTCGTCACATGATTCTGATTCCCAAATAATCGACTTCAACAACCATTCTTGCTCCGGCAAGAACCTTCCGAACCTTGGGTTACAAGTCCTTCGTCCCAAAACCATCAAATGGCAGAATTACTTGTTGCCTCCCTAAAGTATTTTTATAAAATAGAAACGATATTTTCCAAACTTCTGCATCATAGGATGCACACAACACACATTGTCATATCTTAACTGATTGATTTTGTCAAATGGACAAACATGATCTTTTTTCCATAGCCAAGAAGTTGGTAGTAAATACTGCTACACTTACATGGTGTGTTCATCTTTACATGTAACTAATTTTGAGGTGGAAGAAAATGCTCAAGAATAAGCAAATGAACAGCTTGTGGTTGAGGCCAAGCCTAATCTCGAGAATTGTTCTGATTTTCCACCTATGATTAAGATCATGTAGTCATAATATGGTCTAATACTACGTAGTGGCTGGTCAAGATGTTTTGTTTGTCTGGGCTGTTTTGAAGTACCTAACTTTTGTTTTTATCAGCGATCCTTGTTGCTTATACTTTTTTTCCGATATTTTCATACGATTTATCTTTTTTTTAGGTTATGATTTATCTTGTTTGGTTAACCAGTAATAGTAATGTGTCTAGTAGGAACATGTACCTCCCTACTCATCCATTGTCGTTGTCATTTCGTTATCCTACCCACTATCGTAGCAGCCACCCCACCACGCCATGTAATACAAAACAGAGCGGAGAAAGACGACCTAATGGCCCATGGGGCAGAGTGCGTATGATATCCATACAATCACCTGCGAGCTATGTATAATACAGTACATATGTGCAATAGTGTGATGTCAGTTGTCTATAAATATATAGCATCTCATAGAAGCTATTTTTGTTATAGAAACGCGCCGCCAATGTCTTACACAGGCAAACATTAATGTTGTACGTTTATGAAACATATTACAGAACATGTGATACGCGAGAGCAACGGAGAAAACACATGTGTAGAGTAGGCTGATGTACACGGCCTGAATTGCAAAATAGTGCCATTACCAGCGGGCAGCCGCGAACATGCGCCGTGACACTTTTACCCGACGCGGAATCACTGAGATGCCGACCAACCCAACACTACAACAACACGGCCGCGATCACTCAAGGCTTTGTCTCTTCTGGTGCACAATCGACACACCCTACAGCTGGTGCCCTTTTTATCTTACTGCCTAGTTGACAACCAGTACTGGTTCCTTGTGATCGGTTGCTATATTAGCTCTCACATCTGCAGCGGGTGGTGGAACGACTCTAACCTTGCGACAAGCGGTTAAACTCCCTATTATCTATCACAACCATGTTCAAGCACACACAAATATTACCAAAAGTAGCTACTCGGTGACAGTGTTTCTTACAACTGAATGATTATAGTATGCGACACGTTTATCAGATCGGCTAGCTGATGGTTCACCATCCTATCTAGCGCAAATTTTCGATTCATCTCATTCCGAACAATTGTGAAACACTAAACCATCCTTGATGCTCATTGACATGACACCCCCCTCCTTGTTCTCTCCATGGCAAATGAAGGAGACAAATACACGTTCAAGTTATTTCAGGTGTAGGTTTCATATATATGGAGGGGTGGTGTAGTGTCGGACGTGGGACTTTAGTTCCTCACCAACAAGCACAGTTGGTTGTTATGTTGTAGATAAATTTTGAAGTTATTATGTACTGCGTAGAAAGGGTGTCCAAATACAAACGAAATGATTATTTATTAAACGAGGTTAACATTATGCTCATATTGCTAAACTTGATCGGATCATGTACATAAAAATCTACTGTCATTATTTAACAAGATCTTCCGTGCATGATCACACTAATGTTCGGTGTAGATTGATCCTCTACTTATGATCATTGCATGTCATACACACATTTCCTCCATGATTTTGATGCCCAAATAATCAAATGTAACGCCCATTCATCCACAATATGAAACTTCTGCCCTTGAGCTATGAGTCCCTTAATTACGCCCTAAATTCATTAAAATGCCTAATTCTTTTATGAAATAGGAAACGTTTATTTTCTCAATTTTGCATCCTAGGATACAAACAACCCGCACCATCGTATTGCAACTGAATAATCAAACACGATGCCTTATCCACAACCAAATTGGAAGTAATACTACACTTGCACGGTGCCATCATCTTTACATGTAACCAACCTTGGGGTGGAAGAAAACGTTCAGAGAATAAGCCACCCGTCTGCTTATTGACGAGGACAAGCCTGATTCAAGAATTCGCCTAACTTTACACCTAAGATTAGGATCATGTAGTCATAGTACTTTCTAATACTAGGTAGTGCCGTAGTGGCACATCATGGTTTCTTATCATGAGCCACCGTTTTAAAAGTACGTTGAACTAACATTCGGTGTTTACAAGTTATTTTTGTTACTCAAATTTGTTTTCAATGTTTGGATCTGAGCGCCATCGACCCACTGCCGCATGAGCCACCTCATCACGCCATGTAATAGAGCCGAGGGTGTAGAAAGTAACCTAATGGCCTGTGAGGCAGAGTGTGCCACATGTTCATACAATAATCCACGAGCTATGTATCATGGCCAATGCAATAGTGTGATGTCAATTGTTTATAAATATATCACTCATCATTTTTAGGGATCTAAGAAAAACAAGAGAGCCAAAACAACTAGTGGCCTTCCCAATGTTATGATAGCAATCACCAAGGGCGAGGGAAGAAATGTGTAACAGCCCACTTCTGATAATGCAAATTATGAGTAAAATTTTCACTTTTTACATTCCATGCATGCATCATTGCATCCTTTTGCAATTGCTAAACAACACAATACTTGGTTTGGCAACACTGAAAAGTGAAACACTAGTAGGAAAAGGCCTTTTAGTGGCGCACCAAAAAGCCTTTTTGTGGCGCATGGTGGGTGCGCCACTAAATCCTCGCCACAAAAATATTGTTTCTGTGGCGCACCCCACCATGCGCCACAAAAAGTTCAAATTTCTGTGGCGCACCTCACACCGTGCGCCACAGAAATATTTCTGTGGCGCACCCCACACCGTGCGCCACAAAATTATTTTTTGAATTTTAAAAAAAGGGCGGCCAGATCTAGATCTGGCCGCCGGAATTTCACCAGAATTTTGTTGGAGCTCGCCGGAGGCCGTGTTGCCCGTGGCCATGGCCGTAAGTGGCTTGGCCGTAGGTGGGAGTCGCGGGAGGTGGGTGGGTGGAGGATGGGGGTCGCCGGAGGTCGCCGGAGTGGAGGAGGAGGTCGCCGGAGGTCGCCGGAGTTGGAGAAAGATGTCACCGGAGGAGGTCGCCGGGGTGGAGGAGGAGGTCGTCGAAGGTCACCGGGGGGGGGTCGCCGGAGGTCGCCGGGGTGGTGGAGGAGGTCGCCGGAGATGGAGGTGGAGGTGAAGGAGGAGGAGGAGAGAACAAGTGGAGGAGAGTAGAGTAGAGAGGAGAGGAGAGGAGAAGGAGGATGGAGGAGAAGTGGAGGAGAAGGAGAAGGAGTGGAGAGGAGGATGGAGGAGAAGTGGAGAGGAGGATGAAGGAGAAGTGGAGAGGAAGTGGAGGAGTAGGAGAGAGGAGAGAAAGAGAGGGAGAGGAAGTGGAGGAGTAGGAGAGTGGAGAGGAGGATTAAGGCTGTTGGGCGGGATTCGAATTTTGAATCCCGCCCAACAATTCTGTGGCGCACCTGCCACCGTGCGCCACCGAATTTTTTTCCAATTTTTTTAATTTTTTGATTTTGTAGATAAAAATCTTCTGTTTGAAATAACTTTTTACTCTTTTGGAATTTGCCGATTCTGAGAAAAGTTTACCGGGTAAACCCGGTGAAATCGAGTTCCTTTTTTTCTCACGATTTTTTTGGTATATTAAACGTATTTTTTCGACATCGTATGCAAAAGTTATGGCCGGTCAAACTTTTGTTTTCTGTTTTTTGCAGAAAAGGTCAAAATTCATATTTCAAAGTTTCTATACCAAGTAGACACTAAACGAAACTACATGTCAAAGGATTTTATTTTTTTAAGATTTTATCATTTTCTTTTCTTGTTTGCAAAGCTGAAAAGGCGATCCACGAGGGGGGGGGGGGGGGGGGTAGGCATGCGTGAGAGGAAATAAAATTCTGTGGATCTGTGGCGCATGGAGGTGGGTGCGCCACAGAAAGTCACATTTCTGTGACGCATGTTAGTGTGCGCCACAGAAATGTACCCATGCACCACAGAAATGTGACTTTCTGTGGCGCATGTGGTTTTCGTGCGCCACAAAATTACAAAATTCTGTGGCGCACGAAAACCAATGCGCCACAGAAATATTTTTTGTGGCGCATGGTTTTTTGGTGCGCCACAAAAAGTCGTTCCATAGAAAGGCACTTCCCTACTAGTGAAATGCCAAACTTGCTTGAATCAAATCTCACCACAATGAGTGCACTCAAACTTGCAAAAACAAATATTTGGACATCTCATATTTGTCAAGGAAGTTCCAAGAGGTCAAAACAATATTTTGCCATTGCTCTAAAATTTACAAAGGAGCAACATTGTTAATTTAGCAAAATGCCCTAATTGAACTCAATGAACAAATGTCGTCCAAACTATTTTATTTTGCAATGCCAAATTTTGTGGTGCCTTTACATGCTGTTGGGAGGCTACCCAAATTTTCTCAGATTTTTATAAAATGTTTAAATGCCCCAATTAAATCAGAGAAGTTCTACTAGGTTTAAAAAGAAACAGAAAAGGGCTTCTTTGTAAATAGAGGAGGACCTATCTGTGATGGCAACAAAAAATTACAGGGGGCGTTTTGTAAATTGGTCTTCTTCCTCCTCCTGTAGCGACCGAGCTGCACAGCTCGGGTCGCACCAGTGCGTCGCTGCCCCTCCCCCTCGCTCGCTGCGGTCCACGTGAGGAGAAGAGCACCATCCACTCGTTGCCCGCTCCTCCACCCTATCCACTCGCCCCTCTGCTTCCTCCCTCCATTTTCCTCTTCCCCGCGAGCTCCGCACCATGCCCATGGCGGCCGTGCTCATCGCCGTCGCCTGAGAGCATCCCGAGCAAATCGAAGACAGTAGAAAGCTCCGCCGCCTCGCCTGCTACTCCTCTGCCAGAGGAATCGAGCCCGGAGGCTGCACATCGCCGCCGCCATCCACATTTTCGCCGCCACAGCCCGAGCTCCGCCGCGGGCAATACGCCGCCCTCTGACCGTCTCCTTCCTCCCCGAGCCCGCATACGCGTTCAGGGTGAGCACGCCACCCTTATGGACCCCTCCCCTCTCCTCTAGCGCCTCGAGCCCGCCGCGCTGTTCGCCGGAGTGCATCGCCGTAGCACGCACGTCGAGTGGACGAACCGGTGAAAAACCCGGATATTTCGGATTCTGTTCCGGATTAAGCGAAACGCTACTGGACCTGAACCTTTTTATCCGGAATTGAACCGGAATTGAACCGGAAACAATTCCGGGAATATTTTCACCCGGTGCAAAACCCAGAAAATTCCGGGCTGGAATCCAGATTTGCAATACTGTTTTGAAATTTCTTTTTTTTCCTTTCAAACCCTCTATCTAAATGAATTAAATACTTATATTGTTGTTAAATAATTCATCAAAAGGTCATATAAATAAGGAAACTTTATAAAAATAATAACTTTTTATCGGTGTATCAGAAAAATGCGTGTGATATACCAAAATGCCCAGAAAATTGTGAATAAACCTTTAAAATAAATATCATGCATGTTTGATCACAATTACAATAATTTACTTCTAGTAGTATCGGAATCACTAAGTTAAAGATGGGGAAATTCCTTCTCTAGTTGAAGTAATCCTTTTACCCCCATTTAAATTGTTAGATAGCTTCAAATAAGTTCGACACATTAAATTGTCATGTCATCATGTGTTTGCGCATTGCATTTGTTAAAGCTTGTGTGGTGATTGATTGCTCCTCCGTTGTTATGTCTCGATAGATCAAATAGCCGGGGTTACTCCACAATACCCCGAGGATCCGTACTACCAGTACCCTGAACAAGGCAAGCGTAATCCCCCCTCTGAGCATATCTTATCCTATGTTTCCGCAAATATTTTCTCCACTATAATATTGCATGCGGTTCCAAATGTCAATTTTATTGGATTAGAGTATCCTATAGTTGCATTACGTCTCCGATGCCAATACCTGTTTCCCTCCTATCATCCATAGGTTTGTATTGTTGGCCTGAGATACTTAACTATGCTATGTTGTTGCTTAGTCATGCTTAGTTAAATGCTTAGCCGTCCGATGGATGGTTCATGTTGGAAACAGGTGATGAGATGAATGGAAGATGGTGGAGAAATTGTGGAGGCCGGTAATAAAATGCTTAAAGGTGGGGATGAGAGGCCACTTCGGTTTGGTGGTGTTTTGTCTCACTCTCGCCGCCTAGGTGCGAGTACTTTACCTCTTGAACCAAGAATGAGCGCGCTTCCTTTCGGTGGGGTATATGGAGCCCTCGTCGACCGACTAATTTGTGAAGGGCTAGCCGAGGGTCCTCTAGTTTAGGCTTCCATTTGCGCGTGCGTGATGATGGTGGTATGAACTGAGATGAGGATGGTGGTGTCAGGAAAATAAGTGGCCGCGGGACAGGGTGCTGGAGGTACCTCTTGTCCTACCGCCACTGATGATCCTGGGTTGGTCCCAAGCAAGGTAAAGGTTGTAACCGTTCCCACTCAGCCGGCTTTCCCCGGAAGAGAGCTAAGCGTAGGCAATGGGCCGGGCGGTACCGAAAGTAAACATAGTGCACCCCTGCAGGGTTAAATCTTTTCGAAAAGCCGTGTCCACGGTTACGGACAACTTGGGAAAGGACGATAAGATCATAGAATAACTTGAATGGAATGATTAAAAACTGAGTACTAAAGGTACTACTCAAGATTGTAAGGTGAACTTCCTCGAGGGTGATTCGGGGAGGTGCCTTGGTGAAACAGGTACTGTGGTTGATGATGAGAAAGGTGATCAAAGAAAAGAGTTACTTCTTACCTCTTTTGAAAATACTCTGAATAGTCGATGCCATTGAGTTATGTTTTCATAAATAAAATCAGCTTTATGCAAAACAGCCATAAAACTTTGAAAGCCTCATCGAGCTAAAGCTCTATATATAATCTTGCGAGTTCGTCGAACTCAACGTCGTTTGTTTTGTTTCAGAGGAGAACTTCACCGACCTCGAAGGTTGGTTCTTTGTGGACGTCGACGAGTAGTCTGGGGTTCCCAGGTGGCAGCTTGGGACATCCCGGAACAGCTGGCGCTGGATGTTTATCTATAGGCCTCTTAGGCCATAATTTGGTTCTTATTGTTTAGAACAACTTAATTCGCTTCCGTTTGATGTACTGTTGGGTCTGTGACCTCTGGTTGTAATTTGCTATCTTTCTCTACTATAAGAGTTGAACTATAATGATTTGTGTCGTAGAGTTTGTGATGTGCCAGTTGTTCCACAAGTCTTGATCTCTCTATTATGCAGTGAGGGTTGTGCCTGTGTTAAGCCATCAATCGAGGCGTTGTGTTGCCAATGATCCATTCTGAGCAACACATGCCAAAGGTTTTGGCCGGGGATTGGTAAACCCGTAACCGCCGGTTGTATCGCTTAACCGGTGACACACATCATCACTGTATAACAGTCGGGTCGGGGCGCCACAAAATGATTGCGGCGGGCGCAAAGAACTTGGCCCAAGTGGTTGCCTAGTTTTGTATCCTGGCATTTTTTTTGTGTTGTGTTTTTCTTTTGGTTTGTGTCGCCCATGTTTCATCCTTTTAATCGATGAAAAGGCAGACCTCTTGCTCCGTTTTTAAAAAACCAGTTATGATTTTATTTCCATATCATGGAAGGTATTTTTACTACTTTAAGCATGTAATAAATATCTTACACACACAAATATTGATCTGAAATGCTAGATCAGGTGATACCGTGGAGCAACTCAGCAACGGAGAAAACACGTGTAGAGTGTACATGTCCGTGGATCGCCGGAATGGAAAAAAATGCCGTACCAGTGGAGAGCCGCAAACCTGCGCCGAGACACTTTTTTAACTGACGCGGAGTCGCTGACCAACAACCCAACGCTTTCAAGTGACACACTACAACCCCGCAGAAAGTCACAACTTCTGACCGTACCAACCACCCACGGATAGCTCGGCCGGCGCCCCCAGAAAGTCCGAGAAAAAGCCACCAATCCACGCCATTTAATTCCATTGTACCCACCAAAGCCCGGCTGCGTGTCGCCTCAGCCACCGCCGCCATCCCAATATCCCATCATCACTGACAAGGGCGACGAGAGCGATGGGGCGGAAGCGCGCATTGCTGGTGGGGATCAACTACCCGGGCACCAAGGCAGAGATCAAGGGTTGCCACAATGACGTGGCCCGCATGCACCGCTGCCTTGTCGACCGCTTCGGCTTCGGCGACACATCCGTGAAATGGGACCATAAATGGTGCCACAGGATTCCGTATAAGTGCGCTTGTAGTTCATTTTTCCAAAAA
Source organism: Poa pratensis (assembly GCA_947311845.1). Taxonomy (NCBI): domain Eukaryota; kingdom Viridiplantae; phylum Streptophyta; class Magnoliopsida; order Poales; family Poaceae; genus Poa; species Poa pratensis. The sequence continues at coordinate 56,920,621 of CAMZMU010000035.1, forward strand.
CAAAACGCTTTTTTAAACTGTTGACCAAAAATAAGTGGGATTATGTAGCGCCATTTATGGTTCCATTTACATCCCTACGCGTCCTCGAAGACGCCAACCTGTCCGCGCCACAGCCCACGGGGGCCAACATCCACCCGGAGCGCCCGCGCCTCGTTGCCGACACGCGCGACTCCCTCTTCTTCCACTACAGCGGGCACGAAACGCGCCTGCCAGCCAAGACCGGCCAAGACGACGACACCGGTACGACTAGTGCATCATGCCCCCCGACATGAAACTCATCACATGTGCAATCCGAACTGTTCTGTTTCGTGCGGTGCCCCTTCTTGTTTCGTGCAGTTAGATGATGATCGAATTTGTCTACTGTGTAGTGGTGACGGTGTCAGATGAAGACACAAGTAAAAAATTGAATCTTTGTCGTGATTGTACAAGCTAGACTACAATTTTTTCAATGTTTTGTCTCCGCTAATGGACAATCGACACATCCCTATAGTTCTGTCCCTTCCGATACTGCTTCCTCGTGCTGAGTTGGTATATTACCACTCACATCTGCAACAGCTACTGGAACAGCTCGAACCTTGCTGCAAGCGGTTAACCTCCCTATTAGTTATCACAACCAAGTTCTAGCACACACCAATATTGCCAAAAGTGGCTACTCCATAAGGATGTACCGCACAACTGGATGGATACAATACGCAACTAGTAGGTTACAATATCAGGTAACTGACGGTTGACCATCCTATCTGACGCAAATTTTTGGTTCATCTCATTCCCAACAATTGTTAACACTAAACCATTCATGCTGCTCATCACCAGCGCCCGCTTTTCCTCTTCATGACAAATGAAGCGGACATACACGCTAAAGTTGTTTCAGGTGTAGGTTTCATATATATGGAGGGGTGGGTAGTGTGACGTACTGGCATGGGACTTTAGTCCTCACCAACAAGCATGCTGTTTTATGTCGTGAAAAATCCACTGTCATGATCACAAGATCCTCTGTACTGCATGAAAGAACATGTTCGTCGATGTAGATGGATCATGTACTTATGAACATTGCAAGTCATCCACACACTTATCTCCCATAATTCCGATGCCCAAATAATCAAATACCACACCCTTTTAGGCCGGGGCGGCGGCCCCGGATGTTGGTACGGCGGCCGTGGTCTGCGAGCGGCTTACCTGGTGCAGCTTGGACTGTAGGTGACCGAGTCGTGCGGCGTCGTGGCTCGCGTGCGGGCGGTGGCATGTCGGGGCGGCGGCCCCGGAAGGTGGTCCAGGTGGTTTGCGCAGGGCGTGATGGAGAGTTGGATGTCGGGGCGGTGGCTCCGAGTCTTTCTGCATCATCGAGGGCGTTTCTCCTTGTGTCGTGTGGGCGACAAGGTTGCTCTCGGTGCTGTTCGTCGTCGGGGCTCCCGGTGGTGGCCGCTTTCATCTGCGACGGAGCGTCCCGTACCTGCTCCTCCATAGCAGTTGCGGATTCTTCTCTCCGGCAAGGGTGTGTTGTTGGCCGTCCGGCCGTGGAGTGGTTGTTGTGTGGGCTTTGCCCCGTCGTGTTCGTTGTATGGTTTTCGCCTGATTTCTCCCTCTAATAAACCGGACACCTTCTGCTTAATTAATGAATAAGGCAAAGCTTTTGCTTTCGGTTTCAAAAAAAAAAAAAACCACACCCATTTGTCCCCTCGCAAGAGCATGAAACTTCCGGATCTTACCTATGAGTCATTTGTCCTAAATTAATCAAATCCCTATTTTTTATAAAAATAGAAAAATTCTCAATTCGGCATCCTAGCCTGCTAGGACACACGCAACCCACATCATCATATCATGGTTGATTAATTTTGTGAACTAGAAAATATGATGCATTTTCCGCAGCCAAAAAATGGGAGTAATATTACACTTGCATGGTGCCTTCATCATTACATGTAACAAACCTCTTTGAGATGCAAGAAATGCTCAAAGAATAAGCCACTCAGCCGAAGAGGACTAGCCCGATCGAGAATTGACATGTCGCCTAAGATTATGATCATGCAGTCATAGTACTTTCTAATATTAGGTAGTGGCACATCATGATTTTTATCCATTTGAACCGTTTTAAGTACCACAACCTAATTTTTGGTTTATCAGTAATCTTTGTTGCTCACATTTGATTCCCATGTTTCCATATGATCGCCATCGACCCACTATAGCGGCATGCACCTACCATGCCATGCAATAGAGCCAAACGACGTTGAAAGATAGCCCAATGGCCCAATGGGTGGGGTCGGGTTGGGGGGGGGGGGGGGGGGTGCACGTCATGCCCATACAGTCATTTGCGAGTTATGTATCACGACATCTGCAGTAGTGTGATATCAATTGTTTGTAAAACATACCACATGCCATTTTTAGGGAGTTAAGAAAAGTAAGATAGACAAAAAAAAACTACTCCATCTGTTCAAAATTAGATGACTTTCATTTGTCCACATGCGGATGTATCTATATTTGTAACATGTCTAGATACATACGCATGTGGACAAATGGAAGTCATCTAATTTGGAGCGGAGGGAGTAGTTGTTTCCAGTCAAGGTAGGACGATGGAAGAGCTTGGATTGTGGCGAGCCCAAAGCATTTGGCCCAAGTGGTGCCCTAGTTTTGGCCTCCTTGCATTTCTTTCTATGATATGATTTTTTAGCTCTTGTTAATCAATGAAAAGTCAGAGGTCTTAGAGCATCTCCAACAGACGCGCTAGGCGCCGGCGCGCTAATTTTTTTTGCAGCGCCAGAAAAGCGGTGTAGCGCGCGACGCCTATTTTGCTTTAGCAGACGCGCTATAATTTAGCGCGTCGTTGTCGCGCTTCACCGGTCGCGCTAAAATGCAGCGCCACAAACACAAATATGCAGTGTTTTGCAACGTACGCGCTAGAACATATAGCTATCGAAAACAGAAAATAAAATGACTAGAAAATATAAATATATAGCTAGCTTCGAACATACGCGCTAGAACACGAACAAACGAACAGACGCGCTAGTCGCCGGCGCGGACATGAACTCGAACTAGAACTCGAAGTCGGAGTCGGAGGAGAAATCGGAATCGGAGTTGATGGTCTCCGAAATCTCCTCCTGCAGCGTGAGCCACATGGGGTCGCCGGCGGGCCAGTTGGCGAGGCCTGCCGCCAGTTCCGCCTGCTCCTTCGCTCGGCGGCGCTCCTGCCGCTCTTCGTGGCGCTCGGCGCGCCGCTCCGCCCGCTCGCCGCGCGGGTGTTCCAGAACTCCAGTTCGGCGAGCTCTTCGCGCGGGTGGTTCCGGTACCATTCCTCGACGGCGCGCTTGTCGCGCTCCTCGACCAGGCGGAGCGTCGCGCGGAACGGTGCGCGCGGCGGTCTTCGGCGGTGACGAGGCGCGGCTCAGGCGCCAGGTTAGCTGCCTCCTGCGCGTCGCGGCAGTCCTGGAAGTTCATCGAGCGGCCCGGGCGGTTGAGCCTCCACGCCGCCGCGTCGTACGCGCGGGCGGCCTCCGTCGCGGTCCCGAACGTCCCGAGGGGGACGCGGCTGTCGCCGGACCGGATCTCGGCGGTGAACGTCCCGTTCGGGCGCTCGCGGACGCCGAGGTAGCCGGATTGGGAGCGGCGGCGCAGATGCATCGTGGTGGGCGGTGGGGATTCCGAGCGGGCGCGGGAGAGAGAGAGAGCGGTTGGGAGAAGAGGGGGAGACGCGTGGAGTGAGCGCGCGCTGGCCGCGGGGCGGGTTATTTAACGCGAAACGTAGCGCGTTGGCCAGCGCGCGCTTCCGTTTTATGAGCGCGCACTTTTTTCCCGCGTCTGCTGCAGCGCACGAAATGGCTTCGCGTGCGGGAAAATTCTGTTATATGGCGCGTGCTCCGTTTCCGGCGTCGGCTAGAGATGCTCTTACACGTTAAAAAAACAGCACTTTTTTACCCGACACCGAGTTGCTGACCAAACCCCACTGCGATACGGCGTATAGTCACAACTTTCCCCGACGGTCCCGACCGCACCAACCACCCCCGGACAGCCAGATCGAAACGCCAATAGACAGCTCGGCCGGCGCCCACCAAAAAGCCCCTGAAAACGCCACAAATCCACGCCATTTAATTCCATCGGACCCACCGAGTCCGGCCGCCGCGCCTCGCCTCACCTCACCACCGCCGTCAGTAGTCAGTACTCAGTACCACCACCGACGAGGTCCACCGGAGCGATGGGCCGGAAGCGCGCGCTGCTGGTGGGGATCAACTACCCGGGCACCAAGGCGGAGCTCAAGGGCTGCCACAACGACGTGGCCCGCATGCGCCGCTGCCTCGTCGACCGCTTCGGCTTCGCCGACGACGGCGCCGCCATCCGCGTCCTCGACGACGCCGACCCGGCCGCGCCGCAGCCCACGGGGGCCAACATCCGCCGGGAGCTCGCGCGCCTCGTCGCCGACGCGCGCCCCGGGGACTCCCTCTTCTTCCACTACAGCGGCCACGGCACGCGCCTGCCGGCCGAGACCGGCCAGGACGACGACACCGGGTACGACGAGTGCATCGTGCCCTCCGACATGAACCTCATCACAGGTGCGATCCGAAACCGCCCTCCTGCTTTTGTTTGCGGTGTCGCTTCTGTTGTTGTTCTGCCTTTGAATTAGTCAGGAAGTGGGGATCGAATGGTAGGTCAGATCTGAGAGGGACGTTATTTGATTGCCAAGTTTACGTCATAGTACTCCAGTAGTAAGTGGACTGTGATTTCAGATAGCACATTGTGGTGGTAAATTCAGTTCATGATCAGATTAGTTGTCGGACAACTGAACTTTCATTTCTTTATCTAAAAAACTGAACTTTCATTTAGCGCAGAATTTTTTGATATGCAATCCACTGGTTAGGCAAATAGTATTGCTGCCATTCACTGACAAAAATGCACAAAATTCTGTTTGATGCTAGATGTTTTTACCAACAATAGTGCAAGTAGAATTTGGCCCCCATTTAGTTTGCAACCAGAATTTGATAATAGTCATAGAATGTTGGTTTGCTTTGGTAGCTGCTTTTTCTGTACGAAATCAAACACTAGCTGAATTTACGAAACTTTGGCATGTATTGGTCTTTGGTGACAAACAACAAACCAAGCAAGTCATGTGTCTCTTGAATCAATTTTATTTTAGGCGTGCAGCGGTAGCAAGTTATTTCAGATCTACTATAGCGGAACGGCCTGCGGAGTCGAACTGAAACACAAGTAGTAGACCTCAAGTTTAAACAAAGAGAAAATAGCGCAACAATATATGTGCCTCTGTAACCAGGCCATATCTGAATTTCCCACTTGTTGGCTTGTTTCATAGTAACATTTTTCTGGCCATAGGATGCTGTGTGCGAGTAGAGTTTTCTTGCTTCCGAGCTCCAGTGCTCTCTCTAGTTATTTTTTTTTCATATTTATAAGTTTCAAAAAAATCTGAAAACAATTATGCATGTTGTCAATGATATATCCCACAAACGTGCAAAATCTCGATTTGAAATACTTTATATTCTGATGTACACAAAAATGACAAATGTGTGTATCTAAATCTACACACTTTCAAATCTCCAAAATATACATGATTTGTCATTTTTTGTAGCTCAGAATATAAAGTATTTCAAATCAAAAATTTGCATATTTGTGGGATACATCATTGGCAACATACAGGAATTTTTCAGATTTTTTTAAAACTTATTAATATGATTTGTGATATTTTTTAACTAGAGGGAGCAGGACACTGGAGCTTGGGAGTCAAAAGTGTTTTCCGGCTGTGTGCTTGCTTCAGTTTTTAGTCTCGCTATATTTGCAGATAAATTTGCTAGTTCTAGCAATCTTCCGGTTTCAAATGTTAAGTATCGATACATAGATATAGAGTCGTTAGCAACTAACATATCTTGTATCTCTTAATCTTGACATCAAAACCTCATCTTGCATCTCGTCCTGTCAATGTTTTTCTAATTTTATCCTCTGCATTGCAGACCAAGATTTCACAGAGCTTGTGCAGAAAGTCCCTGATGGCTGCCTGTTCACCATAGTCTCTGACTCCTGCCACAGCGGCGGCCTACTTGACAAAGCCAAGGAGCAGATTGGGCACAGCACAAGGTTGAATCAGGCCCAGCAAGGCAAACGGGAAGAACGGTCTGATTCTGGCTCCGGCTTCCGTTCGTTCCTCAAACAGACCGCCCGGGACGTGCTGGAGTCCAAAGGAGTTCACATCCCTCACCGTGGTAGCTCGCAGAGCAGCCACGACGACAGTGAGGCTGAGGAACCCTCGGTCACTGACGGCCACGCCAAGAACCGGTCACTGCCCCTCTCGACATTCATCGAGATGCTCAAGGAGCAGACAGGGAAGGACGACATCGAGGTTGGCTCGATCCGGATGACGCTATTCGGCCTCTTCGGCGACGACGCGAGCCCCAAGATCAAGAAGTTCATGAAGGTGATGCTAAACAAGCTGCAGCAGGGCCAGCAGGGTGGCGGCGTGGTGGGCTTCGTGGGCGCGTTGGCGCAGGAGCTGCTGAAGGCTAAGCTGCAGGGCAACCCAGAGGACCTGAAGCCGGCCATGGAGCAGGAGGTGCACAGCGTGGAGGAGGTGTACGCCGGGACGACGGCGAGGGTGCCCAGCAACGGCGTCCTGATCAGCGGGTGCCAGACCGACCAGACCTCGGCGGACGCGACCACGGCGAAAGGCTTGTCATACGGCGCGCTCAGCAACGCCATCCAGGCCATCCTCGCGGAGGAGAAGCGCGGGAAGGTGACGAACAAGGACCTGGTGCTGAAGGCGCGGGAGCTGCTGTCCAAGCAGGGGTACAAGCAGCAGCCTGGGCTCTACTGCAGCGACAAGCACACTGAAGTGGCTTTCATATGCTGAGGGGATGAAACATTTAGCTTTCTTTGTCAATTGATGGGAGAACTCTACTCTTTCTCCTCGTGTGTCAAATGATACTGCCTGTGGGTTTGGAACTTGGAAGCCTAGACGATATGTCTCGCTGAGAATGAACTGTTTTGGTGTTTCAGCTCAGAATAACATTCACATGCTCCGAGGTTATTCTTAACCATACAGATCATAGATGCATTTCTCTGAAGCAGAAAATATGAAGTCACTGAGAAATGGATAGAGTCGTTGTCCATTTCACCATCTCTAGTACTCTCTCCGTTCCATTTTAATTGACTTGCTATGCACCATATGTGGATGTATCTAGACATATAACATGGCTAAATACATCCACATGTGGTGCATAACAAGTCAATTAAATTGGAACAGAGAGAGTAACTATGTAAGCCTGCCTTTGCAATATGTGCATGTATCTTGCTTCGACTCCGCTGCTTTTTATTCGTTAGTGGTGTCAAGCTCAAGACAGCCAAAGCTGAAGCTGACGGAATGATTGGCGCCACGAGGCAATACAAAAAAGACGAGCACTGGCAGCGGTGATCACCTCGAGCGAGAGCACTCAGCTCAGCAGAGCTCCACCAACCCACCATCCCACGTACAACTTGCCAGATCGAAACCACAGCGCACGCGACACCCCACCGCGTGCCGAAAGCTGCTGCCGGTCTCCGCCCACAGAGAGCGCGGAGCCTCGCCGGCAGCGACGATGGGCCGGAAGCGCGCGGTGCTGGTGGGCATCAACTACCCGGGCACGGAGGGGGAGCTCATGGGCTGCCTGAACGACGTGGTGTGCATGCGCCGGTGCCTCGTCGACCGCTTCGGCTTTGACGACGCCGACATCCGCGTCCTCGCCGACGCCGACCCCGACCCGTCCACGCCGCCGCCCACGGGCGCCAATATCAGGCTGGAGCTCGAGCGGCTGGTCGAGGCGGCGCGCCCCGGGGACGCCCTCTTCTTCCATTACAGCGGCCACGGGCTGCAGCTGCCGGCCGAGACCGGCCAGGACGATGACACCGGCTACGACGAGTGCATCGTGCCCTGCGACACCAATCTCATCAAAGGTTAAGGTGGCAATAAAGTTAGTCCTCTTAATCCGTTTGCTGGTACTGTGATTGTTGCTACGTTCTGCCATAAGATCATGCGTGACGTTCTTTGTCTGACAGACGTTAGTTCAGATTATCAAACACGACTTAAGCTCCTTCTTTTACAAGTGTCTGGCAAGTGAAGTGACAAAGTTTCTTGTACGCGCTGCAGACCAAGATTTCACGGAGCTGGTGCGGAAGGTCCCCGATGGCTGTCTCTTCACCATGGTGTCCGATTCATGCCACAGCGGCGGCCTCATCGACAAGACCAAGGAGCAGATCGGGAACAGCACCAAGCAGAGCAAGGCCCAGCAGCGGCAGCGGCCACCTTCCGCCGGCGTCAACATGTGCGCTTCACTCATCGGGGCCGTACGGGGTGCGCTCGAGTACATCGGCATCCGCCTCCCTCGCCGCGCCCATCAGCAGCAGAGCGGCGAGGAAGCGAAGGCACAGGCCGCCCATGCTGCCACCATCACGAGCCGGTCGCTTCCTCTGTCGACGTACATCCGGATGCTCAAGGAGCAGACCGGGAAGAACGACGTCGGCGTGGGCTCGATCCGGACGACGCTGTTCCACCACTTCGGCGACGACGCCACGCCCAAGATCAAGAAGTTCGTCAAGGCCATGGTGGGCGGCAAGCTCCAGCACGGCTCTGACCAGGTCACCGCCGCCGCCGCCACGGGCACGGAGCTGACGCCGAACACTAAGCCGGGCGACCACGAAGGCGTGGACCAGGCCGACGCTCTCGTGCCAGACAAGGAGCAGCACGTGCGGAGCGTTGAGGAGGTGTACGCCGGGGCCGCGGCGAGGGAGCCGCCACGGAACGGCGTCCTGATCAGCGGGTGCCAGACGGACGAGAGCTCGGCGGACCTGACCACGGCGGACGGCGCATCGTACGGCGCGCTCAGCAACGCCATCCAGGCCGTCCTCGCGGAGGAGAAGCGCCGGAAGGTGGTGACCAACAGGGAGCTCGTGCTGAGGGCGCGCGGGTTGCTGTCCAAGCAGGGGTACGTCCAGCAGCCTGGCCTCTACTGCAGCGACGAGCATGCTGATGCTGCCTTCATCTGCTGATTTGCTGGAGCATGAGTTATTGAGTTTGCGGTGCCGACTTAACGACGTTTTTGCAGTTTGCCTATAGATGGGGAAATTCTCCTGCCCCGTGTGCCAACTGCCAAGTGCCAACTGCGGCAGCGGTTCAAATTTTCGGTTTTGCCAAGTTTGGACAACCGGCGAGATGACCGGGATCTCGCTAGTTTGAATGATTTTGGACCTTTAATCAGGAGTCCAGGACTGCTTAAATTTGGCTGAAATCCGATCAACATTTTGAGGAAATTTGGAAAAAACTAACCTGCTTGAATTTGTTTTGATTTCATGTCACATAAGATTTTCAGATAAAACTACAGACATTTTGGTACCTACTACCGATTCTAAGAATAAACGTGGGGTCTATGAACTTGCAACCATGTACAAATCCAGTTTTGTGTATAAACCGTTGACCGCGCACCCGGTGGGGCCAATCTCAACCTTATTTCCACTTCTCCTCTTTTCGCCTTCTCCCTTCTCTCATTTCCCGACTCCCCCTTCCCCACCGCAGCACGCCCTTCTCTTCTTCTCTTTCCCCCACCCTACAGCTCACCAGAGTCGGCGACCACCAGGGTGGCACGACGGAGATGGTGACGGTGAGCGTAGAGTGAGCTGCCGACGAGCCTTAACTTAGGGGTGTGGTGTGCGCTCATCCGCAACTTAGGTTTAGGGTTGTTGCCTGCTGGTGCCGGAGAAAAAAGGGTGCAAAGGGGGTTAGAAGGATGGTCGAGACGGTGGATGACCGGTACAAGGGGAGGTTTGAGGACGGTGGGAATGATGCTCACTGCGGTCGGCGGATACAGACGGTTAGGTCGGTATCGGCATCAGGGGAGAAAAAGCGGGCGATGGTGCGGGTCCGTTCCCCCTCTCTGGTGTGGGGTGTAGTGGCTTTTCATTCCGACTGCTTGTTGTTTAACGTGTTGGAACGATCGCACGCTCCTGTCATGGCAGATGATTGCCAAGTAGAAATCACTGTATAACTGAGTCCATCTTAGAAAACATGACCAATTGTGCACGCGGGTTTAAAACATCACATCTTAGTTTTTGTTTATGAACAAAACTGTAGGGTAAAATCCCCATAGTACTTTATTAAAACTTTAAACAAAATATTTACATATATTAATACTTAGTTCTCATCATATGTCCAAGCATGTTGATATCATGCAAGAAAGGCCTCTTGATCCATCCCCTAAAAGAGGGGTGCACCTTTTGGAAAAGAGCATCATTCCTTTGCTTCCAAATAGTCTAAGGACCTGTTCGGATCAAAGGGAAAGAAACTATGGGCGCGTTTGGTAGCCTGCGGATTGCCTGGCCAGGCCCCTGCAGCTACGAGCGCACGAAGATTGGATGCCTGCACGAGCGTCTGGGCCAGGTCTGCGCGCTTCTCAAAGCAGCCTTGGGCCAGGCCCGAGAGGCACGCTCAAATCGACCGTGCCTCTGGAGCCAAGCTCCGGGGATGCGATCTCGAGGAACGCCGCATGGGAGCTGTTGCAGACGCCGGAGCGGTGGAGATGGCGCGCGGGGAAAAATTGCGGCAGGAGAAATTAGGTCACCGCCGCGAAATTTTCCCCTCACCGGCGCGCTATTTCGCCTCCCTATTTAGTTCCTCCATGCCGGGAACCAAATCCAAAAACCCTTCCCCCCCTTTCGAGGTCCATGGCGACGGCGAAGGCGGGGTCTTCTTCTTCCAAGGCGGGAGGAATCCCTTCGCTGGAGCTCATCCTCAGCAACTCTTCTCCGTGCAAGATGGCGGCACATGTCGACGGCGGCAAGGATGGTGGGCGCAAGGAGGTGATGGATCTCATCGGCCACACCTGTGCCAGCAAGAAGATGGTGCTGGATCTCATCGGCCACACCTGTGCCTGCAAGAAGATGGTGCTGGATCTCGTCGTCGGCAAGTCCACTCCTAGGACTTCGATTGTAAGACCCTCTACTCCTTCTTCTTCTTCTTCTTCTTCTTCTTCTTTCTTCTTCTTCTTCTTCTTCTTCTTCTTCTTCTTCTTTCTGATTCGCGGTAGATTGAGTACAACTGTAGGACATAGTTGCTAGTTCTTTGCATGAGTTTGGCCTAGTATCATCTTCTTTTGCGACATAGTTGCCAGTTGTATAATATCGTCGTGTTTGACCTTGCTGATGGAGGACGATAAGTTGATTGCGCACACCACGGTAGATCATCTCGAACTCTTTCATTTCTATTGCGTCTGTTCAAAAACCTTCAGGAACTAACATTGTGACTCCTCAATTTTAGGTTCATCCGAAGGACGAGGAGCTGCTGAATAAGCCCATCACCAACTATGAGCAGATGAAGACTATCTACTCAATGACGAACATGCCAGCTCCTACTGTCTACAGCCCGGCGATTGTGATCCAGGCTTTGAACTACCTTGCTGATCACGAAGAAGAGCATTGCCTCTACGCGGACATGACAGACACGGAGAGGAGGTCCTGGTTGCGTGCCTACTGCCACCAGCAGTCTGCCATTGCCCCTTAGAACATTAGTGGATATCGTTTCTGGTTTGTAATATTTTGGGAGGTGGTTTATGTTAACCCTGAACTGATGAACTTGAGATGAAGCACGACGAGGTCGTGCTTCAACCCCTGCTCTAGTATGTCATTCTGAATTTGTGTTTGCTATGTTCAGTTAGATTATCTCTGTTCCTTGTTTATTTCGTGATAGGTAACCTCACCACTAATGGTACGAGGTAACCATATCGTATCATTGCGTTGCATGAAACCAAACAACGAGTACTTGCACCGTGCTTATGTTTGCATACAACCAAACAACAGGGCTCTTGTTTTACTCCTCCTGCAAGGATTGGACCATCGAGTAACCAAACGGCATGCATAACATAGTCTAGAGCCTGCATTAGCCAGACCAGGCCCTCCACAGCCTGATCTGGCAGGGCGCGACAGGGCCTACAGGCTACCAAACGCGCCCTATATGTTTGAAAGAAAACACAGGAAATGGAAAGGAAGGGAGCTGCAAAACATAGGAATAGAAAACATAGTATTGCTTCATTCTAGAGGTGTTCGAAATACATGAGAAAGAACCTAGAAATCATCAAATGTGGGTCCCATGTAGGATTCTTAAATACTACCAGAGTGACAGTGGCTTGGATTCTTGTGTGCATGGGTCCCCAACATGCATGGTCGATGCTGCATTTTCCCTTTCACTGCCTCGGGCTTCCGCCAAACCAAGAGATGAGGCTAGATGTTTATTTCCCGTGAAAACGTAGGATACAGAAACTACTTTCCATAGGATTGGTACAGCGTTATTCCTTCGTTCTGAACGACGGAAAGGAAAAAATTCCTAAGGAATGGGTTTCCTTCGTTTTTCCTCCGCCCCGAACAGGGCCTAAGCTGCTTGAATGACCACTTGAGTGAAGAAAGGCTGATTGAAATTTCTCCTGGCCCTCAAAAATCTGCTCACAAGTATCCTCTGCCTCCCAATAATTTGCAGATAATCCAGAGACTAAAATTGCAGTGAAAGAGAAAATGCACTCAATCTTCTATATGTGAGAGGAACATAACACATCTTAGTTCAGATTGTTACATGACAGGCTGGCATGGCTAACAACTTGCGCGGATGTTTTCGTTAGAAAATTGAGCACGTGATCCTCAAGCGAGAGGCCATGTGTTTTTGACTTTAAATTACTAGCAAACATGGAAGCCCATGTGTTGTAAATGGAGGGGGAAAACCTTTGGTCAAAACCTTCGGTACAACCCAAATTTTACCCCAAAAGTTGACCGGGTCATATAAAATAATATAATTTACTACTTAGATGGGACACAACAGTAAAAGTGGCTCAATGGGTAAGAAATATATGTTGGTACATTCTTATCCCTCCGGTCAAAGTATAGATTTCTCAAGATGTGGTGTTTGAGGAAGATAAAGCTTTGACATGGAGCAGCGAACCAACGAGTGAAGACACGACTGGTGAGCCGTTCATTGTTCAGTATTCCACTCACATTGATGCAGGTGACGGAGCGCAGGGGGATTGCACGCGAGTCACATCCGATATTGGTGCCATCAGACAGCGTGACGACCACGGCATGTTGGATGCATGCTATGGCAGTGGCCAGATCGACGAGGATGACATCGATGTCGACAACAACCCCGAGCCACATTATGAAGAGGGTTCAGTATCCTCATCGAAACATGCACCTTCACCAGCAACGTCTACACTGGCCACAACGGGATCACGAAGGGTGTCGGTTGCAAGCGCGACTACGAACGTGTCCTCAGAGAGCGAACCCCTAAGGTTTCGTAATATCTCATCCATATATAGGGACATTGTTCCTATAGACCTAGAGTACTAGGGGCTTTGCCTTCTCGGGATTGAGGAACCAGCCAACTTCAATGAGGAAAATGGCGTACCAAGTTTGCAGCATGCCATGAAAAAAGAGCTATCGTCAATCCAAAACAACAAAACATGGAATTTGACCATCTTGACTGCTGGTCACAAAGCAATTGGTTTGAACTGGATGTTTAAATTGAAGAAGGACAACAAAGAATAATTTGTGAAACATAAGAGGCGGCTTGTAGTGAAAGGATACGTACAAAGACATGGTATTGATTTTAAAAAGTTTCCGCTCCTGTCACTCGGTTTGAAACAGTTGCCGATAGCAAGGATGGAACGTTCATCATGTGGAAGCGAAGTCAACGTTTCTATACAGAGATCTAGTCGAGGAGGTGTAAGGAGAAGAGCACGAGGTGTTAAAATTGCACAAGGTTTTATATGGACTCCAACAAGCGCCTAGAGCATGGAATTCTAAACTTGACAAGTCACTAGTTGCTCTTAGTTTTGAGAAGAGTGAAACGCACCAGAGGTCACAAAGTTGAACGAAATGTTAGGATTAGTCACCAAGTTGAAAAAGCTCAAAACATGGTCACGAAGTTGTAGATTAGCGAAATATTGGTCACTCCGTCAAAACGGACGTTAAGTCGCTGACGTGGCAATTTGTCTTTTTACAAAATGCACCCTATATTTCTTTTTATTCCTATTTATTCATCCCTGGACGCGAATAGCCGCTCCATGTCGGTGAGGATGCGGGCGTGGGCGAGCGCGGAGAGGAGCATGTTGCGAGTGAAGAGGTTGGAGTCGGGCATTGCGTCGAACAGGTGGCACACGCGGGTGAGGCGGCCGGACCTGGCGTAGGCTGTGAGGAGGCGAGATAGGTGGGCGGCTGCCGACGGCAGGGAGAGGAGGACGACGTAGTGTTGCAGAGCGGGCAGCTCATGTCGAGGGAAACTGCACTCAAAGAGCTTTCCGGTTCATAGCCCACAACTAGCTAGCGATGTCTTCAGTCTGGACAGCGCTCGCCCGTCGCAAGGTATCCAAATTAGGACAGCAGTACGGCAGCAAGGTACCCAGGAAGGACAGCAGCAGCCGTCTCAACCGGTCCCGTACGTCGCGCTGGGGAGCGAGGTGCCGCTGCGCGCGGACGAATTGCACGCTCGTCGGGACACGCTGCGTGCCGGGAAGGACGGCTGCCCCCAAGTCGCTATGCTCTGCGCCCACAAACTGTTCGACATAATGCCTGGCCTATATTATATCCACAAGGATGAATAGATAGGAAGAAAAAGAAATATAAGGTGCATTTTGTAAAATCACTACGGGAGAGAGGTACTTTGCCGTGTGCTAAGCTCCTTGCCATGTGCCGGATGTCGGGCACACGGTGGATGTCCTCTTTGCCGTGACGAGCGCACGGCAAAGACACACACACGACCTCGAAGCCAAAATAGCACACGTCAAAGTATGGATCACGGTAACGAATAAACAAAACACACGGCAAAGCGCAGCACACGGCAAAGAACCATGCCACGTGTCTGACCAGCCGGCGGCACTGACGGAACCGTCACGGCAGTTCTTTGCCGTGTGTACGGGTAGGACGCACGGCAACGATTTAGAGATTTACCGTGAGCATGCACACGGCAAAGATATACGAATATTTTTTGTGCAATATGGCCCAGTGTCAGGTCGTTGCCGTGCGCCTGGGAAGGACGCACGGCAAAGATATATATATATATATTTTTTAAATTCCTTATCCACTTCTAGTAGATATAAATAGCACATGCATTCACCAGGATTAAATTATATTGCACTAAAAATGTGATCTCTCCTAACACAACCAAGCAAAAAAATCCACCGGCCCACCCCCTTTCGACTCCGGTCAAAGGGGTAGACGACAAGTTTGACTTTTTTCCAGCGGGTCTAGGGTTTCGCCGAAGCGCGGCTCCGGAGCGTCGGAACCCCACCAAAACCTAGGTGGTACCATACCATATGTATACAAGTGTGTTGGGTGTTGTACATGTCCAAGATATCACTCCGGTGTGTGACCGGGTTCACCGGCATCACTTTCTCCATACCGAGTTCCTGCACTTATAGCTCGAAACTCCCACTTCGGGCTGAACGGAGGGAATCTTTGCAAGGGGTGGGGTAGATCTTGGTTTTGGGTCTTCCTATGTCCTAGCCCAACACAACCAAGCAAAAAAATCCACCGGCCTACCCACTTTCGACTCCGGTCAAAGGGGTAGACGACAAGTTTGACTTTTTTCCAGCGGGTTTAGGGTTTCGCCGAAGCGGGGCTCCGGAGCGTCGGAACCCCACCAAAACCTAGGTGGTACCATACCATATGTATACAAGTGTGTTGGGTGTTGTACATGTCCAAGATCTCACTCCGGTGTGTGACCGGGTTCAACGGCATCACTTTCTCCATACCGAGTTCCTGCACTTATAGCTCGAAACTCCCACTTCGGGCTGAACGGAGGGAATCTTTGCAAGGGGTGGGGTAGATCTTGGTTTTGGGTCTTCCTATCTCCCAGCCCAACACAACCAAGCAAAAAAATCCACCGGCCTACCCCTTTCGACTCCGGTCAAAGGGGTAGACGACAAGTTTGACTTTTTTCAGCGGGTCTAGGGTTTCGCCGAAGCGGGGCTCCGGAGCGTCGGAACCCCACCAAAACCTAGGTGGTACCATACCATATGTATACAAGTGTGTTGGGTGTTGTACATGTCCAAGATCTCACTCCGGTGTGTGACCGGGTTCACCGGCATCACTTTCTCCATACCGAGTTCCCGCACTTATAGCTCGAAACTCCCACTTCGGGCTGAACGGAGGGAATCTTTGCAAGGGGTGGGGTAGATCTTGGTTTTGGGTCTTCCTATGTCCTAGCCCAACACAACCAAGCAAAAAAATCCACCGGCCTACCCCCTTTTGACTCCGGTCAAAGGGGTAGACGACAAGTTTGACTTTTTTCCAGCGGGTCTAGGGTTTCGCCGAAGCGGGGCTCCGGAGCGTCGGAACCCCACCAAAACCTAGGTGGTACCATACCATATGTATACAAGTGTGTTGGGTGTTGTACATGTCCAAGATCTCACTCCGGTGTGTGACCGGGTTCATCGGCATCACTTTCTCCATACCGAGTTCCTGCACTTATAGCTCGAAACTCCCACTTCGGGCTGAACGGAGGGAATCTTTGCAAGGGGTGGGGTAGATCTTGGTTTTGGGTCTTCCTATGTCCTAGCCCAACACAACCAAGCAAAAAAATCCACCGGCCTACCCCCTTTCGACTCCGGTCAAAGGGGTTTCGCCGAAGCGGGGTTCTGGAGCGTCCGAACCCGCGCAGACATCGAGATTCCTAGGCCAGTGGAGTTTGGGTGTTAGGAATAATAATAAATTATCACAGTATATAAATGGAAAAGTAAGAAAAATATTAATAGAATGCAAAAAAAAGAAATCCTTCCTTGCCGTGTGCATGCACATGGCAAAGTGTTGTTCCTTCTTTGCCGTGTGTCTTTGGCCGGCACACGGCAAAGACCTTTCATTAGGTCCCGCCACAAATTCCCCAATATTCGGCATCTCGCCACACAAATCCCCAATTTGGATTTGCCTCGCGCGCTCCCGGCCGCCGTGCCCTAGCTCCGCCGCCGCCACCCACCTCTCCGCATCGTCTCCGGGACCTTTCCCGCCGTGCCCTAGCAGCATGCCGCCGCCTTCCTCCCGCGCGTCCGCGCCCCCACCTCTCCCGCCGTGCCCTAGCTCCGCCGCACGCTGCCGCCTTCCCCTCGAGGCGCTGCTGCACTCCGGGTTCCCCGTGAGCCGCGTGGACCTGCTCACCTGCGTCGCCTGCGTCGACGTGCTCAACTGCGTCGCCTGGAAGCTCTCCGCATCGTCTCAGGTCATGCTTTTTGCTGATTTTGCTTAGAAATCTCGAGTTACCATTCACGTACGAGCATGGCTATGTGTTCATGTATTTTTGTGAGATAAACCAGGAATAGCCTGAAGCTTTTGTTACTATTAGATGGTTTTAATTTTGATCAGATGTATGCAAGAAGCAGATAACAATACATGGTAGAAAGGCAACAGTAGCTGATTGATCTTTCCATCTGTTTAACTCTGTATATGCCAAGCTTGTCTGACCAATAGCAAAGGCTGCACTTTGGCTTGACAGATGTATTAATGGTGGTCATTTTTTCCATACGGTTTGCTGCCTTTTATGTGTTGTATGTTGTGTGTATGTTGCATCTGTAATCACAAGTATGTTTTTAGCAATGCAAGTACAATAGAATTTGGAGGGAAGAACTGCACTGTGCACTGACTGAAATGGAAAAAATGAATATTTTTTATTGAATTGATCCTTATTACACATGAAAGGGGGCAATGCTTGCTTTTGATCGCCCATCCTTCTCAACTAACAATGGAAACAGAACACATAGACAAATTGCATTTTGATATAAAGAACACATTTTTCTGATGAGCCATTATAAAGTTATTGAATTTACAAAATCCTTTTTAAATCTGCCATTTTAGCAAATTCACTTAAACAGCATTAAAACTAATTATCCATGTTTGGAAAAATGGTGAAACATGTAGAATACTAATTGCTGAACATTTTGATACGTCATTCATAAATTTTGGATCTTTAAAAATCAAGTTATGAATTTTCCCATTTGGTTTATTTTCTGCCATTTTCTTTATTTTAATAAAACAGCAACTAGACTAAATTAGCGGGACATGTAAATTATACCAACAGGTAGAGTTTATTTTTATGAACATTTTGGTATCTTGCTAAGATAAATTGCTAAGATAAACTCACTTAATTATCATGTGCTAATTATAAAATTGCTAAGATAAATTGCCACTGTTTATTTGATTTGCACGCTTTCTATTTATTTTATTTGCTTTTGCATTCGTACTAATCGGTTTAATGTTTGTCATTGCAGGCCACAGAAACATGGTAGGAGGCAGCTCAAGCAGCTTGAGAGGTAGAGGGGGCGGGAGGAAAGCAGGGAAGAGAGGGAGAGGGGGCACGACGAAGCCCCTCAACGCCGTGATCCAGGCGGCGGAGAGGAGGGAACAGGAGGAAAGAGGCGGAGGATCCCGAGTCGGCGGTTCCTCGAGAGGGACCGAGGGTAGGCCTCCGAGGAGGAAGAGGAGGGGGGTGGGCGAGGAGGGGAGGAGACAGAGGGGGGACGAGGGGAGGAGACAGAGGGTGAGGGGGGACGAGGAGAGGAGAGGGTGGAGGAGATGGAGAGGGATGGGTGGGAGGACGAGGTCCCGTCAGCTGATGGCTCCGAGGCTGAGGAGGAGGAGGCTGGTGAGGAGGTGACTAGTGACGTGTACCTGCGAGGTCCGGTAGCGCTCCCAAAGAACGTCCCGCTAGCACAACGGCCTTTGGTTGAACCAAACGGCTCTACGTAAGATGCACATTCTATCTAATATTTATATTACATTTTGCAACTTAAATCTCTCGACACATTCTAATTAATATTTTTGTTTCCTGGTTTTGCAAATAGGTTCAAGAAGCATGAAGATGGAGGGCGGCACATGGGGCACGTGTTTGGCTCTCTGATGAAGACCCACTACCCGGGGTTGGTGACACGCCCTAAAACCGGTGAGGTCGTGCCAGCTACGCGGTGGGAGGACTACAAGCTTCGTTCTGACACCACCCACGGCTCTAAGTACGAGGCCGTGCTCCACGATTTCTGGGTAAGTCAGCAACCACATTTCGTTTAGCACATCTCATTGAATGAACTAACTTGCGCATTCGTCGTGCTTAATTGCAGGAGTTCTTTAGATGCGAGGAGGGGAAGGAGGCCGAGTGCAGGGATATCCTCATTAAGATGGGCGTCAAGAAGGTGACGGACATGATCTACGAGGCGCGTGTCGCTGCTGTCGTCAGGATCGAGGCGGCCAAGGGGTCGAGATGCACAAGGGACAAAGCTATTTATAAGTACCCCAAGGCTGACGAGTATAATTCGGTAAGTTTACTTCTTGTTATTCCTTACATACATGCATGGCTAACACTTGAGTTATTCTTCATGCATACTAACCACATACTCGTTTATGTAGGTGAGGCCTAGCTGGTGCGCCTCCCACGCGGAATGCTGGAGGCGGCTGTCGGTTTGGTGGGACTCTGACGAGTGGAAGGCGATTAACGCTAGCGGCAGGGCGAATCGGTTGACCGTGAAGGCTACGCACCACCAGGGTAGCCAGTCCGTGCGTGGGTACGCCAAGATATATGTAAGTGTTTATTTTTCACAAGATCTTTATGCATGCTTGATTAGGCGGAACAAGATATGCTCTTCTAACCATGTCACTTTTAATTGTAGGCGGCTCACAATAAGGTGCCAGAGCCTAACACGTACCAGGCATATTTTTTGGCCAAGCTGGCATCCGCCAAAAAGGCCAAGCCGTTTGATCCCGCTACTCCCAGCACCTCTTACAACTTGCCCACCGCCAATCGCAAGAAGTACGATGATGCGGTAAAGGCGAGGGAGGGGGAGACCTTTGACCCGAGCTCCCGGGACTTGGACCCGGTGCTGGTCATGACGTCAGGAGAAGGACTGAGGCACGGTCGGCCTGCTCTTGGAGCCAGCACCTTCCCTCGAGGGATGGAGGGCCTAGCCAGCATGAGGGCTAGGTCTACGAGCTCCAGCCTGCAGATCCAGAGGCGCAGACCTACAAGCGGTTAGTTTCATTAAAACGATGCATCCTCTAGTTATTTGCATGTTTTCGTTATAACTAATGCAAACCATTTCATTGGATCAGGCGATGGAGGAGATGGCAGCACAGAACGCAGCCCTACAGGAGCAGCAGAGGCAGCAGGCCGAGCAGACGAGGAAGGAGATGGAGGCGCTGCGGGCACAGATGGCGGTCTTCGCGGTGAGTTTCATGCGCATAAGATACCAATGGTGCTCTACTGTTTCATTTACTAATATGCAGAATAATATGCAGAATATGTTCCAAGCCAACGGTATGATGGTTCCCAACATGGCACAGTTTCAAGCGATGGTGATTCATTCTCCGAACACTACCGTAAGTTCTCATGTTCAAACCTTTTATGTCTTTTTACCATGTCCTTCTAACCGGTGCTAACCATCTAACACTACCGTAGGTTGCCTCTGCCGCGGCCTCGAACGGATCGCCCTTGCCCCAGACACCCGGAGCAGCAGAAGGAGCGCAGAAGGAGCAGCAAAAGGAGCAGCAAACACTACTCCGCCACCTACAGCAGGCCGTCAGGTAGTTAGCTCAAACCCTCGTAGCAAAAGATATGCCTTTGTGTCTTGATAGACGATAGCAATGTTGGAAAATAATTATCTATGACATGGAGCAAAAGAAGATAGCTCATGCCTTGTGTCTTTTTCTCATGTTTTAGATGGATTGGAGCTAGGAGCGGATGGTAGCGATGGCATGATGCTCCGGAGTTGCATTCTCATTGTTTTGTTGTGCTACAATGATGTAATCGGAGCGGCCTTATTTTGTTGTTGTGCTACATTCGGACTCGAGTAGGACACTTTGTGATATTTTGTGTGAATTCTGTATATTTTGTGTGCAATATGTGATATTTTGTGTATATATATGCTCTATATATTGTTCTGGAATTTCTGGAATTTTGAAATGCAGGAATTAAGGAAAAATAAAAAAACAGGAAAATTTGGTCATCTTTGCCGTGTGCAGCACACGGCAAAGCATGACCAAAAACCTGGAACGCAGGTGCCAGGATGTACAGGCTGACGACACGTGTCCTCTTTGCCGTGTGTTCTACGCACACGGCAAAGAGGTAAGGGCTTTACCGTGTGCCAAAATGGAGAGCACGGCAAAGGTTGACAACTGGGACCCGCGCTGTTCGTCTTGCCGTGGGTTGCACACGGCAAAGACGGACGACGTTGCCGTGCTGGCGCACGGCAAAGAACAGCCGTCACCGTCCATCGTCGTCAAGTCAATGTGGGTCCCACATTTCGTCGTTGCCGTGCTCCCGACATCCGACACGGACAAAGAATCTTTGCCGTGCCATTCTCACCCGTGTGCGCTTTGCCATGTGTGACACACGGCAACGTCTTCGCCGTGCTCTTTTGGGCCTTCGCCGTGTGCTTCTGGCGCACGGCAACGTGCCGCTCTCCCGTAGTGAATACAAAAGACCACGTCAGCGACTTAACGTCCGTCTTGACGGAGTGACCAATATTTCGCTAATCTACAATTTCGTGACCACGTTTTGAGCTTTTCCAACTTGGTGACCAATCCTAACATTTCGTGCAACTTGGTGACCTCCGGTGCGTTTCACTCTTTTGAGAAGTGTCCACTAGAGAAGGCGATCGACTCTTGGTTGAGGAAATACTAGAGAAATTGAAGGCTTCAAATATCAGATGAAAAAAATGTTTAGCATGAGCGATCTTGGCCTGCTCAGCTGTTACCTTGAAACTGAAGTGCGTTAGAACTTGGGCACCCGATTTTTGAGTCAATCGGCATGTGCAGGGAAGGTACTGGAAAAGTGTTCGATGAAATACCGTAACCCAACTCTAATATCCATGGATCCACCAGCGAAGTTGAGCAAGAAGAGCTCAAATCCTCTTGTGGACAATACTCAATACCGAAACACCGTGGGCAGTCTATATTTGCTCCATACATGACTAAATATGGCTCACTCCGTTAGGATTGTGAGTCGGTTCATGGAGAAGCCGACTACCAAACATCTTGCTGATGTGAAGCAGGTGTTGCGGTATGCTAAAGAGACATTGGATTAGTGATGAGTGTATATGAAAGGAAAAGAAGGTATGAAGCTTCATGGTTACTCGCCACTCGGATAGCGACATGGCAGGTGATATAGATAATCAGAAAAGTACCTTTGGGACAATATTCTATCTCGGCTCCAACCGATCAGTTGGTGCTCTAAAAAACAGAAGGTGGTGGCACTCTCCTCTTGCGAGGCAGAGTACATTGCAGCAAGTGCGGCGGCATGCCAAGGAGTGTGTGGTTAGGGAGGCTATCAGCTGATCTGATGATGAAGACATAGGTGAAACCTTTGGTGCTCTGAATTGATAACCAATCGGCCATTTTACTAGCTAAAATCCGGTACTCCATGAGCGAAGCAATCACATTAAAACTTGGTTTCATTTTATGTATGCATGGACGATGCCAGCATTGACGTGCGATATATATGCACAAACGAGCAACTCACTGACATCACCATCAAGTCGGCCAAAGTTTCAGTAAATACGAGGCAAGATTGGCGTTCAAGCCATGAAGGAAGGAAGGGAACGACAAGCTTAAGGAAGTGATTGTTGATGAGTAATCTTTCCAAGTATTGGAGTCATAAGATTAGGAATTTCCGTCTAAGTTAGGAAACCTCTAAACCGTGCGGACTGCGGAGTATAGTTCTGTAAACGCCTATAAGAAGAGAAGAAAGAATCGTGAGATCATTGTGCACCAAACTTCGTTTTCTCCTCACGTGAAGTTGGTTTGATTTCTCGTTTTCGATCTAGCTCTCCTCGTAACGATCCAGGGTAAGAACCAATTAATGGCGTCGCCGGCAGCGACGATGGGCCGGAAGCGCGCGGTGCTGGTTGGCATCAACTACCCGGGAACGAAAGCGGAGCTCAAGGGCTGCCTCAACGACGTGTCCCGCATGCGCCGGTGCCTCATCGACCGCTTCGGCTTCGACGACGCCGACATCCGCGTCCTCACCGACGCCGACCCGTCCACAACGCTGCCCACGGGCGCCAACATCCGGCTGGAGCTCAAGCGGCTCGTTGGGACCGCGCGGCCGGGGGACGCCCTCTTGTTCTACTACAGCGGCCACGGCCTGCGGCTGCCGTCCGAGACCGGCCAGGACGACGACACCGGCTACGACGAGTGCATCGTGCCATGCGACATCAATCTCATCGAAGGTTAATTCCTCTTAATCCGGTTGCTGTTACTGTCTGGTTGTTGCTACGTATTCATGCGTGATGTTCTTAGTCTGACAGACGTTAATTCAGATTATCAAACACGACTTAAGCTCCTTCCTTTACGCGCTGCAGACCAGGAGTTCACGGAGCTGGTGAGGAAGGTCCCCGATGGCTGCCTCTTCACCATGGTGTCCGATTCATGCAACAGCGGCGGCCTCATCGACAAGATCAAGGAGCAGATCGGCAACAGCACCAAGCAGAGCAAGGCGCGGCCTCGTCCCGCCGGCGCCTGCCTGTGCGTCTCGCTCGTGGACACAATCCGAAGCGCGCTCAAGTACATCGGCATCCGCCTCCCTCGCCGCGCCCAGAAGACGAAGACGCTGGCCACCGTCGCGAGCCTCTCGCTTCCTGTGTCGACGTACATCCAGCTGCTCAAGGAGCAGACGGGGAAGGACGACGTCGGCGTGGGCTCGATACGGACGACGCTGTTCCACCACTTCGGCGAGGATGCCACGCCCAAGATCAAGAAATTCGTCAAGACCATGGCGGGCGGCAAGCTCCGGCACAGCCCCGACCAGGTCGTCGTCCCCGCCGGCGCCACGAGCACGGAGACAGAGCTGACGCCGAACGCTAAGCCGGAAGGGACGAAGCTCTCGGGCCAGCCATGGAACAGGAGGTGCACAACGTGGAGGAGGTGTATGCCGGGGCCGGGGTGATGGTGGCGCCGCCGCCGCCTTCGCGCAACGGCGTCCTGATCAGCGGGTTCCAGACGAACAAGACCTCGTCGGAGGTGATCACGGCGGATGGCGCGTACTACGGCGCGCTCAGCAACGCCATCCACGCCGTCCTCGAGGAGAAGCGCGGGAAGGTGGCGACCAACAGAGAGCTCGTGCTGAGAGCGCGGGGGTTGCTGTCCAGGCACCAGCACCCTGGTCTCTACTGCAGTGATGAGCATGCTGATGCTGCATTCATCTGCTGGTTTGCTGAAGCTGCTTCACTGTGAAGCATGAGTTTGCCGTGCTGACTGACGATGTGTTTGCAGTTTGCCACTTTGCCTGCCCCGTGTGCGAATTGCGTACTGTGGTAATAGTTCAAAATTTCGGTTTTGCCAAGTTTGGACCACCGGGCACCGGTGAGATGAACCGGATCTCCATAGTTTGAGTGATGTTGGATCTTTCATCAGGAGTCCACGACTGCTTTAATTTGGCTGATAGCCAATCAACATTTTGAGGAAATTTAGAAAAAGTTAGTCTGCTTGAATTTCATGACACGTAAATATTTCGGATAAAACTACACACATGTTGGCACCTACTTATTCTTAAAATGTTGGTACTGATTTCGGATAAATATTTCATGTCAACGCTGAACACACAATATCTTTGTCGGTATCCAAATGTGTGAGGAGGAATTTTGAGCGGACTTGTGGTCGATAGGGATTCCATACATTTCCTTCGGTAGCTCACGGTACATCTTATATAGGTGTTCCTACGTACCCCATCAAACGCTAATTCGGCTTCTTTGTCAGACTCAGATCCTGCCCGACTTAGGTCCAACCCTAGTCAAATCACATCCGGCTGGATCCTTACTCTTAAGTGTGTGACACCAGGTTTACAAATATTTAGACACAACAAGAGTTACGCTTCCGAGTTCTCCCGGCGTTGAACCTGACTCGCTCCATTGAATACCTGGCCTCAAGTCATTAGTCGCTACCGGTTTTAGCAAACATGCCGACTCCCGAGTGACCTGAAGTAGTAACTACGAACATCAGTGGCGAAGCTACAAAATTATTCCATTGGGTTCATTGCCTTGTTAGTGAGGTAGTCTTTCACTAATAGTAGGTACAGAAGCTTAGAAGTGTGAAGGATTTACATATTCCGTTGGGTTCATTTGAACCCAGTGATTGTACTGCAGCTCCGCCACTGACGAACATACACATTGTGGCATATGTCTCATTCCCTTTGCATCACGAAATATCTTGTCAGTGCTATAGACAAGAGCTTGTCATATTTTTAATAGCTTGACTCTCTTCTCGATCTCGTGGTATAGATTCACCGGACCTACTCTTAGTTAGACTCCTTGGTTAACTCTTAACTGAGTTGCATGTCCAATCTTTCTAAGTCAAAGCACACAAGAGGGTCTAGAGAATATCTTTCCGATTCAAACGGGCAAATTCTGTCTAGGTCAACTACGTCATGTGGCTTGCTTCACAGCCGGCCCAAAATCTACCTTTGTAGCTATCTAGTTGGAATATCGTTTGATAAATCCTAAGTCGGTTGATCCACAACGGATCATATGAGAACTTCAGGTCTAAGGAAATGGCAAGCCTGCTGACCCCCCTCTGTGCTGCCAACGTGACGGGTGTGTGTGTGTGTGTGCGTGGTGTGGGGGGGGGGGGGGGGGTGGTGGTTAGGGTCAAGGTTTTAGTTTCGCGACAACACAATACCGCTGGAGATGGTGGTGCAAATAAGGTCTCTTCGGTTCCAACCCTATCTCAGTGGAGTGTCTGGCGGCGTCAAGGGATTTGTGGTAGTTTGTCTTCATTGAGCCTATGCTCCAATGTGGTGGGTCATCATCTGTGTCGTTTCGCTGCCGACGATGTCTTTCGTGCGGGTTGTCCCCTGCCTTGGGCTTGTGCGGGCTGTAGCACCGATAATGACTGGCAACGGCCGCTACTTCGACCATCAATTTTGATCGGTACACGACCCCCCGTCCATGCGGCTTTCTACTGCAAATGTCGTCTTACATAGTGCGTGGCTACTACGAGGACAACAACGAGGATATCGTCTCTTGGTCAGTCCGTGCGACTCGACGACTGATGCTTGCGCCTACGACCTCCCCTCGAGCCATGCGAACGACGGGGAATTCATATTCAAAGAGAATTTCTTGAGGGTTTCATTATAAATTTCAGTTAGGTCTTTTCTTTAAGTTGGGACAACTTTCCTACTTTCATTTTTTTTACTTAATGCAATCTGGATATTAGGCATATGAAAAGAATATTCTCAGTACAAATTCAGTAGTTGCTTCCTCCTGAACGGTCGTCCTGATATCCAGAATTTTGATTGGCACCAACAACAGCAAAGAATACCCGTTTTGCGTCCATATACAAGGCGAACGAAGACGGGGTGAATTCTACTACTCGTGCTGCAATATCTGTCGTTAAAATTCATGGTTGGTAAAAGGTTTGCTTGTCTTGATCTGTTCGTTGTGTACGCGCAATTCAGATTGCTGTCCTTTATTTTTTGACAGCCAGATGGGGTTGTCCTGGTGCGGTTGGTTTCTGTCAAAATAACAGTTCCACTGTGGTCACAATGTTCTAGCGGGATGCGAAGATTCCAAGCTCAGATCACAGAAAGAACAGGGGCCAAGGGGGTCACACGAGGCGCCGATCCCCCCAGACGTCCCCATCGCCGTGATCGCCGGCGCCTCCTCCCCCACACACCAACCCCTGCCGCCGTCCCGACCTCTCGCCAGCGATAAGCAAATCCCGCTCCCCGCCCTCCCGTCCACAAAAGCCCCGTTCTTTACCACCCCCAACCCCTCTCCCACCTCGCTCCTCCTCTCCACTCCACCCTTCCCCCAATCCCGGCCACAATGGCGTCCACTGCCGCGCCGCCCGCCGCCCTCGTCGCCCGCCGCGCCGCGTCCGCCGCCGCCGCGCCGCTCCGACGCGCGGGGCTCGCGGCCGGATGCCAGCCGGCGCGGTCGCTGGCGTTCGCGGCCAGCGGCTCCGCCGGCCTCGCGATCCACGTCGCCTCGCGCTGCCGCGCCGCGTCGGCCGCGCGCGGGACCCGCGCCGTCGCCACCATGGCGAAGAAGAGCGTGGGCGACCTCGGCGCCGCCGAGCTCGAGGGGAAGCGCGTGCTCGTGCGGGCCGACCTCAACGTGCCGCTCGACGACAACCAGAACATCACCGACGACACCCGTATCCGCGCCGCCATCCCCACCATCAAGTACCTCCTCGCCAACGGCGCCAAGGTCATCCTCACCAGCCACTTGGTAAGTCTCCACACCTCTCGCCGTCTTATATGCAATGTAGAAATCCAGGACTTGCATCCGCAACTAGTTGCGGGTGCAACTAGTTTTCGGATACCCCACTTCCGAGTTTCCAAAAATCCCGAAAAAAATCATGGACATGGGTCACGTTGAATCTTCGACACCTACAAAATTTCATCCAAAAATATGAATTCATATTTTTGGATGAAATTTTGTAGGTGTCGAAGATTCAACGTGACCCATGTCCATGATTTTTTTCGGGATTTTTGGAAACTCGGAAGTGGGGTATTGTCATTTCCCCAATGTGCGTGTTTGTTACAACCTGTTCCCATCGACATATACATGAAGCACTGAACGCTAGCTCTAGCTTCCAGTTGCCAGTTTGAGTCTTGTGTTGTGGGATTACCCCATGGTTAGCCTGTCCTAAAACAAGTGATCATCGTTGCTAACGAATTACTAAATGCAAATCTTTGACTAATCTCTTAATTCATCATCTATTTGTAAGTTTAATAACCACAGTAACTTCTTAACTGCCTAGCCAAATCAAATATGTGCATCACTACTTCTCTAGTAGTGAATTGGCCTTTTGATTCTAAATTGTGATACTCGGTATTCCCTGTTTACTTTTCTAGCAGCCCTTTTACAAATGATAATTTGATGCTAGTTTCACACATAGCTACTTATGATTGCTCATGTCATCGCTATGTGATTGAAAAACCTGTTTCCTATTTTGATTTGCAGGGTCGCCCTAAGGGTGTTACTCCTAAGTTCAGCTTGGCTCCCCTTGTGCCAAGATTATCCGAGCTTCTTGGCATTACGGTATTCTTTTATCTTACACCATCTTTACTTCCAATTGAGCATGTGCTTAAGTGATTGTATTGATTAA
The DNA here is from genome assembly GCA_947311845.1 of Poa pratensis. Taxonomy (NCBI): domain Eukaryota; kingdom Viridiplantae; phylum Streptophyta; class Magnoliopsida; order Poales; family Poaceae; genus Poa; species Poa pratensis. Next base: position 56,948,689 of record CAMZMU010000035.1, read on the forward strand.
ATACCTTGTTATTCACGATTCAGGTGACAAAATCTGATGATGTTATTGGCCCAGAAGTTGAGAAATTGGTGGCTGACCTGCCAAATGGCGCTGTTTTGCTCCTCGAAAACGTAAGGTTCTACAAGGAAGAGGAGAAGAATGAGCCAGAGTTTGCAAAGAAGCTTGCTGCGCTAGCAGATCTTTACGTAAACGATGCATTCGGAACAGCCCACAGAGCACATGCATCCACTGAGGGAGTTACCAAGTTCTTGAAGCCTTCTGTTGCAGGATTCCTTTTGCAGAAGGTTTGCTACTTTCTTTATTTTCTAAGTTTGATGCTTGAACTCAATTGACACTACTCAGCACACAACAAAAGGAAAAAAAATGTCTACAGCAGAAGATTAAACATTTTCTTTTGTGCTTCCGTTCCTTCCAGACTTTGTCTCAAGTTCTGGACCTGTTTTAATTGCAGGAACTTGACTACCTCGACGGAGCTGTTTCAAACCCTAAGCGCCCATTTGCTGCCATCGTGGGTGGCTCGAAGGTGTCATCCAAGATTGGGGTTATCGAATCCCTGTTGGAGAAGTGTGATATCCTTCTTTTGGGTGGTGGTATGATCTTCACATTTTACAAGGCACAAGGACTCTCTGTGGGTTCTTCCTTGGTTGAGGAAGATAAACTTGAGCTGGCAACAACTCTCCTGGCAAAGGCAAAAGCAAAAGGTGTCTCCCTTTTGTTGCCATCTGATGTTGTTATTGCTGATAAGTTTGCTCCTGATGCTAACAGCCAGGTATGTTCCATTTTTTTTTTCCTCTTATCACCGGAGATAATTATTAGTAGACCTTTTCTAGTAAAGTTGAAGCAGTTTACGAATCCGTGAAAATAATTATCAGTTCTTGGCATGATTTTTTTCTTCTGTAGACCGTCGCAGCATCTGCCATTCCTGATGGATGGATGGGGCTGGACATTGGCCCGGATTCAATCAAAACATTCAATGATGCCCTGGACACAACACAGACAATCATTTGGAATGGACCAATGGGTGTCTTTGAATTTGACGTGTTTGCAAAAGGAACTGAGGTGATGTCTTGTGTAATATATTCATCCAGTTTTAGTATGAAACAATTTGCATAGAAAGAAACTTAACTGTGACATCTCTCCTGTAGGCCGTTGCACAGAAGTTGGCTGAGCTTAGCAAAAAGGGTGTTACGACTATTATTGGAGGTGGAGACTCTGTTGCGGCTGTTGAGAAGGTGGGAGTGGCTGATGTTATGAGTCACATCTCAACCGGAGGTGGTGCTAGCTTGGAGTTGTTGGAAGGAAAGCAACTTCCTGGAGTCGTTGCACTTGATGAAGCTGTCGCCACTAGTTCGGTGACCGTATGATGAGGCTAAGCTTCATTTTGTTGCATCTTGATGTCTTTCACGTACCATTCTGAACTCTGTCATGTTCTCCTCCTTTGCAACTCTTCACCGATCGAAATGTAAGAGTCCAATGTCTTATAGAGAAATACTGGGAACTGTTTGAATAACACCCCGTCAAATTGTGCTCACGTTTTAAATGGTATAGATGGAATGAGGCTTGCTGGTCCCTCAGAAATTCTTGTGTAAGCACCAGCTTTGCTGCAAGGATGTCTGATTTCTGTTTTCTTTTCTTCTTTTCCAAAGAAGCAAACTCCAGAGGTGTCGACCGTTGGGAAGCAGATGCGCTTTGGAATTGTCTATTGTCGAAGTTCAGTGTGGAACAGTCAGGCAGATGTTCACTTTTGAATCTGAATGCCCTCTCCTGCGAGCACCATTGAGTATCGACTTAAGTCAGCACAAAAGTTATGTACCAACTGAGTGCTGAAGCTGATCACTGAAAACGTCATTTTTATTGGAACAGAAAGCACCATGACTTGTGTGCAGATGTAAAGTCTTTCATCAAAGGATATTATTCAACAAGCTTTCGTTTTGGAGTTTGGACATGCTAGCCTGCACGTTGATTCTCAACGACCAGGAGTTCAGCATGAATGGTTAGCTGAAACGGATATTCTGCTGCTAACATGCGGTGCATATTTAACCAAATCGCACAAGATGAAAGATGAAACGAATTTAGGAAGGGATCCTGAATTTTGATTTAACAAAAAACAGAACAAACTGAACACGGTAGACAAATATCGACTCATCTGCAAAACAGCACTCTGCTGCTGATTCTGTATCAAAGATAGACACGAGAGTGACAAGGCCATGATGCACAATACAAAACCCGTATATGCTACAGTACATTGTTTTGTTGCTTTTCTCCTTTGGAGCCATGAAAAAAAACTCAAAATGGTAAGTCTAATTACCTTCCCTTTGTATCAGTGCCTTGCATAGCGTAGATCAAGGTACAAAATGGTCACAAAAGTGCATAAACAGTACTACAAATATTGCAAATTTTCATGCTCACATACAACGGAAGCAGTATGACAAACATGATAAATGAATTAAAAGGCGATAAATATATGCTGAGAACAACAGCAATCCTAATCATACATAAGTTTATCCTAAAAGGAACCCCCCGCACAAGAGCTTACTTCTCATTCGAAACCTCGTTGAAAGACAGGTCAAGGTATTCCGCCAGACTCAATCCTGACGACGTTGATATAGTCTGGCCTTGATCAGGTGTAACCTTCTTTGTACGCAATGATTCTGGAAGCCAGGACTTGGTGCCACCGCTACCAATAGGATCATCAACCATGGACTTCTTGCAGTATTCCATCTGCTCTTGCCCTCCAGAATGGTAACCTGAGCCACCCCATCGCCCTCTTCCCCTTGAACCTGGGCCGCTGTAGTAGTTCTCGCCCCTGCCTCGTCCGGAAGATGAGGACGGACTACCTCTTGGTCCATAGTTGTTTGTATGCAATGATTCTGGAAGCCAGGACTCGGCACTACCGCCACCAATAGGTATCAGTATGCTGCCAACAATAGGTTGCAAGTTCTTCCAAGGATCATCAACCATGGACTTCTCGCCCCTGCCTCGTCCGGAAGGTGAGCACGGGCTACCTCTTGGTCCATAATTCATCGGGCTACCTCTTGGTCCATAATTCACCGGGCTACCTCTTGGTCCATAATTCATCGGGTTGCCCCCTCGGCCAACATTAGAGCCTCTGAACCCAAAGTTAGGCGATTGTGGATAAGAATATTGAGCTGGAGAAGCAGAATGTGAGTTCCAGTGAGGTGGAGGACCAGGAGGTGCTCCTCGGTATTCTGACATTGGAGTCTGGAACTGCATAGGACTTCTCCATGGACTAGTCCCTGGGGCTGGTGGAGCTGGTTCCATCGGGGATGGGGCCATATGGTGCTGGTGTGATGGATGATAATTGTTACCATACTTCACTGATCCAGCTACAAAGGCAAAGTGAGATTAATGATCAGGGTGAAGTTTTGTAATATTAGTCATTTATGGCATCCAAATTAAAAACTCAAAGCATAGGCACAGGTCAAAATAGTTTTTGAACTCGCTATCATGATTATCCAGTTCTTCTTAGGGCCATTTAGCTAAGATCAAACAATACGGTAATCAAAAGGATAAAAAGGTTATGTTTTACAAGAAGCGAGAGAAGTGAGAACCGATAAATGATGGTGATTTTCACATTCTGTAGGATATGCAAGAGGCCATTAGAGTGTAAGAAAGTGGACTCTGAACCCCCTTCGATTCCATGTTTGATGAAAAAGGTTCAAAGTTATCCCCTTCATAAAAAAATCATTCCCACTATCCAGTTAGAAGTTAGCGTCTACATGCTTCCAAAAAGGCTGCTTTCTCGATAAGAATTCAATTTCTGCATCATGATTTTGTTGCAGTTAGGCAAATCCCAGGAAAACTAAGTTGTATAGATCAATGGAAGTGTTAAAATCATGAGAACTATATCCAAATCCTACACATGCGAATCCTATACAGGAACTAATCTAGAAACCTGGAACCTCTATGATTAACCTAAAGGAACAGTATGCAGTACACATCAGGAAGAGGAGAAGGGGAGCAATACCCTAGCAGGGTAAGGTACCAACCGTGAGGCGGGGCTGGAGCGTGAGAGGGGACCGGCAGGGAGTCGGGGCTCTTGCGCTTGTGCGGGGCGGCGGCGGAGGAGAAGGCCGCGCCGGGGTTGGTGTAGAAGCCGAACCGAGCCGGCGCGCGCGGGGCGGAGGAGGGCGCCAGGTCGGGCTCGGGAGATCCCACGCCGGCGGGGGAAGCGGAGCGGCAGATGGCGAGGAGGAGGAAACGGCGGCGGCGGCGGCGGCGGAGCGGAGGGCGAGGAGGCGCTCCCGGCGATTGGACGACGACTCCTCCGCCGCCGCTTGCTCGCCGGTGTCCATCTGGGAGACGGTGGGGATTGCGGCGCTCTCTCGCTCGTGCGCGATTTCGCGACGCGTCTGGCTGGCCCCTGTCCGTTTGGTTATGTTTCAGAGTTCAGACTTCAGAAAGAGAGAACCCTGCGTATTTGTCATCCGGCCATCCGGGAAATTACATCATTACATGGTTCATCTGCTAAGACACATCTTAAGATGTATGTTCATCCATTTCAGTCAGTATCTAGTCAACATGTAAATAGCTAAAACATCTTATATTAATAGAAATAGAGGGAGTAATTTTTTTTAAAGAATGTCATTTCTCCTTGTTAAATGCCTCCCTTATCCATGTACAATGGTGACACAGCATCAAGACAACTCAGTATACGACGCCCTCGCATATAGATTGTTTATTAAATGAGCGCCATTTTTTGAGAAACACTATACATACGTAGATATCTATATACAAACGCGTACACTCACCCGTATGAATACACGCATATCCTACCCCAAGTGAGCAACTCTGATAGCATGAATCAGAGGGCCAGGGCTTGAAATTGATGAAATCACCATATACGTCATTTAGTCAATGGGAACATCGGCTCCCACTGAAAAAATATCCCGACTTTATGCCAACACGCATGTGTCAATTGCACTCTGATGGGTTAGAGTACCACCACCTTCTAACCATCCAATTAGAAGTTGGTTCCCACGAGCGCCAGTTGTTGGTTTGTGTCACTGGTGAAAATTTCTGATGCATCCAGTTCGCAGTAAGTTTCTCCACTAAACCACCGATGCTGCCTATCATCCTCAACCAACCCTTTTCTGGCTTCCTGTTCTCTGCACACAGTATATATGATCGAATTCTTTGGGCGTGGGATTCATATATATGGAGAAGTGATGTAATAAATGCTCGTGGATGAGATGGCGGGAGGGGGATAATTGAAACTAAATATCCTTATCTATTTTGGCAGGAATCCATTTATAACATTATGAATATTATTCTAAAGTATATACTGAGTTTAGGTTCGTACAAAATATTATTTCCGGTCACTAGTTGGGTGGCCTTCCTCTTCTAGAAAACACACATTAAAAGATAGTACACATTTCTTTTTTTTTACGACTTGGACCTAATAATCTACCACTTCACAAAATATCAAGTAGGAATACAAAGTTCAATCGTGGTAGTGCTAATGGGTCCAAATAAGGAACGAATTTGAATTAGCTTATATTTATTGTATACATTTTGTATTTGTTGTTTCTCAAGATATGGGTCAAATGTGAATTTGAATTTTCTGCTGGCATGGTAGATGATTGGCATCCAATTGACTTTCGGATTTTCTAGTGACTTCTAGGTAATATTTCATCATGCGAAAGCATATGTTGCACCAATATTGAACAATATATGTTCTCGGGTAGAGGCGGGTGGCGTATGTGAGCCGAAGAGTTTGTGGAAGAGCAGGTGGCTGGTGGTAGCATGCTCTGTGTAGAGTTGAGTTTTTTGTGATATGATTGAACATCCAGACGCATTACCCGCAACAGGCAACAGACTAATTTTCTTTTGTATTGGGTGTGGTGCTAAACTACTAATAAATTTCCAGATATACAAAAGTTCAAGTGACTGTTATGCAAACTTATTGACTACATATATTTTCTCTCAATATCCTTGTCTAGTGTCGTCTTTTCTCCATCTCTAGCAACGAAATAGTGACATCAAGATAAGGCGGTAGAAGAAAGACAAAGCTCATTAAAACATGTTGTACAAACGAAGTGGCGAAGGGTGGAAGAATATTAAATATGGGCCAATTCGGCAGATATAACAAATAATGTTATGATTCTTAATGGGCCTTTCTCTATTGGCTCAACTAATAATACTCCCTCCGATTCTAAAAATGTTACTATTTGTAGATTTGTACGTAATCAGTTCCGAAATCACTATAAAAGGGTTCCCTTTGCGAAGGGAACCCATCGGATCATCTCGTGGTGACAAGTGTCGTCTTCTCCTTCGTGCGGTACCAACAGTTGCATGCATGTTCGTTAAGTGTCACAACCAGATTAAAAGTGGGGAGCAGGAGAGAGAAAGAGGTGGGAGAGCAGTTTTTGCCTTTTATTTTTCAAAACCGAAACTTCAAAATGAAATATCTTGAGAACCGTTTATCAAACTTACGAACCGTTTTCACTTTTGAGCTTCTCGCGTTGAGATCTTCAAAACTATATCCCATGTTGATAGGTTTTGATGAACTTTTTTTTACTCCCGGTTATGTATAGTTTGTACATCCTATTCTATATAGTTTGTACTTCCATTTCTCTGTACTTTGTACTTCCTGTTCTCTATGTTTTTGTATGATGAAAGAGAAATGATAGTGAGGTGGGAGGGCAGCTTTTCCCTTATATTTTTTTTAAATCGAATTTTTGAAATAAAATATCTCGAGAACCGTTTATCCAAATTATGAACTGTTTTCGAGATCTTCAAAACTAGATCTCATGTTGATAGGTTTCGACGAACTTGTTTTTGTACTCTCGGTTATGTATAGTTGTACAACCTGTGTCTATGTAGTTTTACAACCTGTGTCTGTACAAACTCTGCATAGTTGTACAACATGTGCCTTTATAATTGTACAATCTGTGGATGTGTTGTTGTACAGCTTGTGTCTATATAAACTGTGTCTACGTAGTTGTACAACCTGTGACTGTATAATTGTACAACGTATGTCTGTCTAGTTGTACAACATGTGCCTATATAGTTGTACAACCTATTAGTTATACAACCTGTGTCTGTTTAGTTATATAATATGTACATCTAGTAACAACATATTTGTATTTTCTTAATATTTGTACTGCAATTCTATTATACACTATTTTGTACGTACGTAGTCCAACTTCTTTTTTCCCTTTTCTCCTGCGTGCTGGTCTTTTTTGTGCTTCGTTCTGCCACTGCGCGCGGGGGGCTTCGTCCACGCGCAGCCAGGCATATTCGGCTCGCTACGCGCGGGGCTAGTATTTGCGTGCCGTACCGAATTTGATTTCCTTCACTTTGACCGATTCCACGGGATCCAGCAGCTCACCACGTGGCGCGATGGCAGTGTTCCAATTTTCCCTTTACGAAGGAAACCTTCAGATAGTCGCACCCAATCTGTTCTCTTCTCACCACAATTTTCTCAATTGGAGGTACTCCCTTCGTTTTTTAATATAAGATGTTTTAGTATTTGTCCACATTCATATGCATGCAAATGTATGTAGATATGTTCTAGTGTGCATGTTCACTCACTTTAGCATGCATATAGACAACATGTGCAATGGCTAAAACATCTTATATTAAAAAAAATGGAGGGAGTAGTACATTACCCCTATATATTAAGGAGCGCCCAAATGACGCTCTGTCCGCGCTCGGGCACTGTAGCTTCGCGAAAGCTACAGTACATGTACGGCTCCGCGCCGTCGATCGCCGATCCGACGGTCAGCGCGGCCGTTTTGCAATAAAGTCCTTGCTTTTACTAGATATTACGAGCAGGTCCCTCCATATAAACACCAAACCCTACCTCCCCACTCCTCCTCATTTTCCCCGTTCTTCTCCTGATACGACTGCCTCCCGCCTCCACCTCCACGCCGCTAACGCCCCAAGCTCCCCTGCCACCTCCATCGGCATGGAGAGGAGGTCGACGAGGACATGGCCGTCCGGATCCTGCCTCACCGCCGCCTCTTCCGCCTCCTTCTCCTCCTCCTCGCCCTCTCTAACCTCAGCGCAGCGCCGCCCGGCCGCCACGGGGTCCTCGCTCCCGCGCCGCCGTCGCGACTTCTCGCCGCTGGACTCCCGTATCAGGGAGAGACGCCGGTCCCCGCACCCACAGCGGCGCCGCTTCAATTCGCCAGGGTTCCAGCCTCGGAGACATGGTTGCGGGCCGGCCGGCGCCGCCACTGCAAAGCTAGAGCGCGCCGCGGAGACGGAGCTGAGCCGGAGCCAGGTTCAGGCTCCCATCGCTGCCTCGACTATCCAGGTTTGAGGTCACTCCCATCTTCCTTGCTCTGAATCCACAAATCGTGTCTCTGTAATTAGTGCCGGTTCGCGTGATTTGATTCGAATTTCATCGTGTTTCGGTGCGTGTAGGCGACAATCGCACATCTCCAGGAGTTCTACATATATACTTATCTAATTTTGTGACATCTGAGCTGGTAGAGCAATAGGCTCGGATATTGTGAACTTGCGTACAGGCGCTTTCTTATTTGAGGGACAAGCATACAACATGGTTCAGTTTACAGTTCATAAATATTAGTCATTCATGAGTTACTAGAAACTTACAGGCTTTTAGTAGATGTTCAGTTATGCTGTCATGGTTGACAGAAAAAAATGCATCCAGTTATTTATTGATTGTGTAAAATAATCAGTACACTCAATTTTCTACTATGAAAACAATCAATCATCAGCTATCTGAATTAAAGAACATTCTAAGCAAGCAAACATATAACGCACACAAATCAGCCGGTCAAATATACTTAAAGAACTGTAGTTCATTGGATTATGCTGTGAATCAAGTTTTCTTAGCCTTGAGAGTATTGTCTTGAATTTTAAAAGACAGACTACAACTTTTTCTCCTTTATTTGAAATCAAAGTTTTGAAGACCGAATTTATAAAATTTGTGCAAAGTGAATTCAATCAAGTCTGATGCCTTTTTCTAATACTATATTTACAGATCCAACATAAAAAGATGCATGTTGGCTTTCGGAAATTTAAAATTGTGTTTAGTGCAGATACGATAATGATATCTATCAAGTCTCAGTACATTTTTCAATATCACCGTTTTACTATTTGAAGCACATGCAAAATGACAGTGAATTAGTGAATCGATCTCGCAGTTGTTGACGCAGTAGAGGAAGAGGGGAGGCTGCTAGCGGCTGGGGCAACATGTATTTTTTATCTGTTCAAAAACAAAATCACGTATTCTGAATCCTATCGCTTAATCAAGAAAAGATTGTCTTTGTACATGTGTATCTCTAAGTCGATTAATATTTGTGGGGAGAGGAGGCCAGCAAGTTCACCTCGGTTTTGATAGAGGATTTATTTACAGAGGTTTTTTTATGTTATCACATATTAGCCAACTGAATTTATTGACGATATTTTAGCTTCGCAAAAGCTACAGTCCTAAATGTTGCATGTTCATTCGCTACAGGTCAATTCTGTGATTATCTGTATTGTATAACCAAGTTTTGCCATCTTTCACCATACACCGAAGGTACAAGGTCTAAACTTTTAATATTTTTATCTCAAAAAATAAATGAATCAGACGCTATCTTTCACATATTCTGTGGCGCCCCGACCCGACTGCTATACAGTGATACTGTGTCCCCGGTTATCCGATACCACCAGACACACTATCAAAGTATAATAGAGAGATCAAGACTTGTGTAACAACTGGCACAACACAGACTCTACGACACAAATCATATAATTCAACTCTTATAATAGAGAAAGATAGCAAATGACAACCAGAGGTCACAGACCCAACATTACAACAAGCGGAAGCAAATTAAGTTGTTCTAAACAACAAGATCCAAATATGACCTAAGAGGCCTACAGATAAACATCCAGCGCCAGCCGTTCCGGGATGTCCCAAGCTGCCACCTAGGAACCCCAGACTACTCGTCGACGTCCACAAAGAACTCACCTTCAAGGTCAGTGAAGTCCTCCTCTGAAACAAAGCAAACGACGTTGAGTTCGACGAACTCGCAAGATTATATATAGAGCTTTAGCTCGATGAGGCTTTCAAGGTTTTATGGCTGTTTTGCATAAAGCTGATTTTATTTATGAAAACATAACTCAATGGCATCGACTATTCAGAGTATTTTAAAAAGGGGGTAAGAAGTGACTCTTTTCTTGATCACTTTTCTCAACACCAACCATCATCAACCACTGTACCTGTTCATCAAAGGCACCTCCCCGAATCACCCTCGAGGAAGTCAACCTTGCATTCTTGAGTGGTAACTCTAGTACCCAGTTGATCCTACCTTCACTTCCCAAGTTCGTCCATAACCGCGGACACGGCTTTTCGAAAAGATTTAACCTGCAGGGGTGCACTGTGCTTACCTTCGGTACCGCCCGGCTCATTGCCTACGCTTAGCTCTCTTTCGGGGAAAGCCGGCTGAGTGGGAACGATTACAACCTTTACCTTGTTAAGGACTAACCCAGAATCATCAGTGAGGACGGAGCAGTGGATCACAACACCGTGCCCCGTGGCCACTCATTTTCCTAACACCACCATCCTCATCTCAGTCTTGGCCACCATCTTCACGCACACGCAAATGGAAGCTCAAACTAGAGGACCCTGGCTAGTCCCGCCCAAGTTAGTTGGTCGACGGGGGTTCCATATATCCCACCGAAAGGAAGCGCGCTCATTCTTGGTTCAAGAGGTAAAGAACTCGCACCTAGGCGGCGAGAACGAGACAAAGCATCACCATACCAAGTGGCCTCTCATCCCCACCTTTAAGCATTTTATTACCTGTCTCCACAATTCCTCCACCATCAACCATTTATCTCGTCACCTGTTTCCAACATGAACCATCCATCGGACGGCTAAACATTTAACTAAGCATGGCTAAGCAACAACATAGCATAGTTAAGTATTTCAGGCCAACAATACAAACCTATGGATAATAGGAGGGAAACAGGTAATGGCATCGGAATCTTAATGCAACTATAGGATACTCTAATCCAAGCAAATTGTCATTTGGAACCGCATGCAATATTATAGTGGAGAAAATATTTGCGGAAAATAGGATAAGACATGCTCAGAGGGGGGATTACGCTTGCCTTGTTGAGCGGAGTAGTCAAACTGCTCGTCGGAGTACTGATGCTCAACTCCGAACTCGTGATCTACCGGAGAGAAAACAACACCGGAAAGCAGAAACAACAATCAACACATGGCAATTGTGCAATGCATACAGAAATGATGATATGACATTTTAATGCACCGAAATATTATTAATAGCTCTCTAGCAATTTAAATGGGGTGCGGGAAAAAAAATACTTCAACGAGATAGGAAGACACCCCATATTTAACTTAATGATTCTCCTAGCGTCTACCGAGTGCAGCCCTTTAATGATGGTCAGATATGCATGACAATATTTTAAAAGTTCGTTCAAATTTCCCGGACATTTGGGGAATATTATACGCATTTTCCTGCTGCTCCAAAGAAATACAAGTTATTACATTTTATTTCCTCTTTTAAATAACCCTGGTTACAAGTTAAATCTAGCACATAATCATTTTTATCCAAATTGGAAAAGAACAAAGAGAACAGGAGAACTCTTTTTGTACTGGACCAAATCGGAAATTCCGATTTGACCCTAGCTCGGAATATCCGATTGGTTTGGGGAGCTCAAAATTTTGGCTTAGGACTGAAACGAGCGCGCACTGACTAACTTCGGAAATTCCGATCCTTGCTACATCGGAAAATCCGATCTCCACGGTGTGCTGGAAATTTTCTAAGGAGTAGAGGCATCTTGTACTGGGAAGAATCAGGAATTCTGATTGTGCTTGACTCGGAAAATCCGAGCGACACGAAAAGGCACGGCGGCGCACTGTGGCTCGCACGCGACGGCGACGCAAAGGGCTAGGAGGAGAGGGGTCCATAAGGGTGGCGCGCTCACCCTAAACGCGTGGGGGTGCTCAGCAGGGGCGGGGGTGGACGGAGATGGCCGGAATCATCCGCGGCGGAGCTTCGGCCAGCGACAGGGAAGATGGAGATGGAGAGCTCGATTCACAGCGCTCCCGGGCGATTCCTTTAGCGGGGACGTAGAGCACGTCACGGCAGAGCTTGTGGCGGTCCTAGCTCGGCTTGGGGAGCCTTCAATCGTCGGCGATGCGGCGGCGAAGCTCGTCGGCCATGGCTCGCTCGGGGAGAGAGGAAAACGGGAAGGAAATGGGGAGCAGAGGGAGCAGGAGCGAGTGGATAGGGTAGCGCATGGCCTCGTGGGGCTCTCCTTCTTGCAGGGGAGAGGGCAGAGGGGGCCCCGGGCGCGGCGTGCTCGAGCTGGTGCGGCCCGGCCGGCCAGCTCGGTCGCTACAGGAGGAGGAAGATGACCATCTTCCAGAAAACCCCTGCACAAATATTTCCATCACGGATAGGTCCCTCTTCTGTTTTAATTTTGAAACCCTTTTTCAAACCAGCACATCCAGTGATTTAAATATAGCACTTAAACATTTTCAAAAATTATGAAATGAATTGTGTAGCCTTTGCATATCATGTGGAAGCTCCACAAAAATTGGCGGCTCAAAATAAAATGTTTTGGACAACATTTGTTTAGAGAGGTTGGATATGGCATTTTGCTAAATTTCAAAAGTGTTGCTTCTTTAATATTTTGGAGCAAGTGCAAAATATCATTTTGGAACTCTTGAAACTTCCTTGACAATTATACGATGTCAAAGTATTTGTATTTTGCAATGTTGAGTGCCTTCATTAATTTGAAATTGGTTGAAACAAGTTTGGCATTTGGTTTTTGAATGTTGCCAAATCCACCACAATTCCCTAGCACAACACAATTAACTAGCAACAATTCCCTAACAACATGATGCATGAATGCCATGATGCAAACAACACAAAAGTGGAAAAATTACACAAGTTTTTAGGTTCTCAACTTTGGGCTGTTACAATTCTACCCCCTTACAGGAATCTCGTCCCGATATTCTTAGAGTAGGAAAGAGGGAAAAAAGGTTACAACGGTACTACACGATCTTCTTGCTTCAGTGGCTTCTTTCTCGAAGAGGTTGACCGAAGGCATCACGAAGATCTCCATCGTCTTCACTCCGAGGTCATCATCCAATTACATCGTAGGAAAGAAAGGGAGCCTCCCCGGAAGGATGGATCTTGGTGAAGATACAACGGCCGAATACCTCCTAGTAGAACCTAGGATGAGACTTCGAACATCCCTTGATTTCACAGTTAGGAGACACATGCGTTTGGCGGGAGATTGATAAGGAGTTTCCAGTTGGTAGACAACTGTTTTTCAACAGGTTGAGAATATGAACTTTGCACAAGGCCTTAAGTCTCTGAGGGAGAGTGTTGAAACAAGATTCCAACAGATGAAGAGGTAACCTCCACTAGGCCACTTGGGGAGAACCTTCCTCGCAGAGGAGCATTTCAACCCACGGGGAAGGATCATGAAGAGGGACCGAGAGAACTTTAGAAACTCCGGGGACGTTAGAATCAGGAACACTTCTTGATTTTTCTAGAAATCGGGAACAAGCTTCTTGAGGATCACCAACTATCATTTCCTGATTGAGAGTCAAATCTGGTAAGTGTAGAGATACTTCAGACTCCACATATAGGAATAGGGAATCTTTGCAAAGGCTACCCGCGGATTACAATTACTAGGACCCCGAGAGTTGGACTACAAGGTCAAACTCCTAAGGAGGATCGGGATTGCGGAACTCACGTGCTAGCAACTTGTCAGAAGACAGCTGCCCTACTTGAATTACTCACGACAATACCCCTTTGAGTCTCTGCTGGGGAAACCAAAGAAGACACGAAATTTCTTGGAATTCTTCTCTTTCTGGAACAATTCAATCAGTGGCTTGGATGCAGAAATGGAATTCTCAAAGAATGGAGGTAACAACATTCCATTCCAAGAATCTTCTGCACATGCATGATCGAGTTGAGATGACTTCGGGGAACCAGACAATTCACTCAGATCCACGGCGACATCTTTCAGCAATTGCACGTGAATCAGGGAAAGTCACTTCTAACTTCAGAACACATACCTTGTGAAGACACAAGTTAGTTCCAACAATTTTCCAATGCTAACACCCAATATCCAATATAAATCTCCTCAAACATGGAGAAGATAAGAAGGTAGTTGATGGGCTCAACAACGACTTATCCAAATACTCCAAGCCGGTAGACTCATATTTCACCAGAACGAGGCATAAGTATCGGTCAGACTAACACATTCAGATAAGTAGGTCTGAGTTTGATTTGACGATAGCCCAACTCAAATCAAAAGATTTGTAGGATAGCATATCCACAAAGGAGATACCACCTTGCTTCGACGTGAACAGACTAGACATCCCATTGAGAAGAAACTATATCAGATAGAGCTTTTGTCTTTTAACTCTCCAAGTTGTTTAAGCTCAACCAAATAATTCAGAACATCCAGCACGATTTTCTTGGAGAAGGGAGTTGTTCAGAGAACCAGCTTACTCGTAAGCTCAACATCACGGTTAGGTGACAACATGGCGATACTTCTGGAAAGACCTCTAGAATATCACGATCCACCGGTATGTCTTGAGTTTGGGAGAGAATCATGCCTCTCAAGGCAAGACGATGTGGTCTTGGGAACTTCGGCACGAACCTAGCTCTTTGACCGAGGAAGGGCACCAGAGAAAACGAACTTGGGAACAAAGTCCAATTCATTTTATCGGTCGGCTAACCAATCATGCTCAGAGGGACAAGGAATGTCCTTGGAACTCAGCACAGTAAGAACTGCGGAGAATATCTGATGGAGGCAACATTGCTCACGTATTATCATTCTCGAGTAACAAGTCACTCGGAGAACGGAGAGTAACAAGTGTAAGAGTCTCACTTCATCAAGAGGATCATGATACTTAGCACGGTTGCACACTCCTTATACCAAGATATCGTGCTACTCTAAGATGGAACAGAAACAGAGACTAATAATAAACCTCTTATTCTGTGGACCACAAAACTTTGACCTAGCCCGAGAAGTGGACAAGGTACTGGAGTTTGCTTCTCCTAACAAGACGAATTGGAAAGTCTTGACGGATCAAGAGGGTGACTTGCATCAGAACACCTAATGCACGATTACCACTCATCTGCCCACCGACTTATAAGATCGTCGGGCGGTTAAACAGAAAGAAACAAGCCCAGGAGAAAATTCTGAGATGTTGAAGATACACCGGTTATTACTCTATTGTGATAACCATGCCCAAAAGGAGAGATGCAGCAGAGTCAAACAAAACTGTAGCAAGATTATTGTTGATTCGTAGCTCACCCACACGGACGCCGGAATTTTTTCTTCAGCTTGCTCAGCAGAGACGTGGTTCAGGCGACCACGCACAAAGGTCCAGCCTTGCCAGCTGGCGGGGCAGGGGCGCGTGCAGGAGTTCCCGTGATAGGTGCCTTCTGGGGGCACTCCCTGGAGTAGTGACCAGCCTGACCACAGGTGTAGCAGATGAGTCCAGGTGGAGCAGGTAGCTGAGGACGATACCCACTTCCGCTGGGGCACTCCCTGGAGTAGTGACCAGTCTGGCCACAGGTGTAGCAGGTGAGTCTAGGTGGAGCAGGTAGCATAGGACGATAACCACCTCCGCTTGACCCAAATGTCGAAGTAGTGGGGCGCGTGGTGGTGTGCTGAGCAATCTTCTCATGGGCATCCTTTACTGCCTCCACTATGAACTCCATAGAACAATCAGCCGGAAAATGGTCATTTCCTTCGCATAGGTAGCAGGTGGCGCTAGCGGTTGGGCACTTGCCAAGTGGATGCTTGTTGAAACAGTGCGGGCAACTGCCGGGGCATTGACTCGCCTGATGTCCACCCCTTCCGCACTGACTACATGCCTTTCCTTGTGGTGGTCCATTCTTTCTGGGGTACTTAAGGGGCACTTCCGGTACGGATGTCCGCGTTCCTCCAAGGTAACACCTGAGTTTGTCTCTAGCTTTCTTGGGCAAATCTTTAGATGTATGGGATTCCTGCCGATCAAAGGGTGTCGAGTGGGTCCCTGGGGTGGCTTCGATTTGGTGGAGCGGAGGACGTTGTGCCATTCTGTAGATTTGACAAGGACGTAGTTAGTATCCACCTCGGTATGGTTGAGACATTAGCATTAGCGTACTCAAGTACTCAGACTAGGGACGATAATGCTTTGTGCAACAACGAACAAGGAACCAACAAGATGGCTTGGGTCAAAGATCAGCATCATGTACCAGTAGCGTGAGATTCAAATGGCTAAGAAACCACGTGATTCAACCCACACTATCCGGCACAATCCGGGACCTTATGTTCAAGTCCTTGGGTTAAAACCAAAAGAAAGGATCAAATGATTAGACTCGGTAGGAACATCTGAGGATTTGGGATTGACAACGCAGCGGGAGCAACTGGACACATAACACTAAAGGTCGAACCCACCCAGATCCTAATAAATTTTGAAGTAACAGATGAGAAGTAAAACTTTAACTCAAATCGAGGTAAGATTGCTCCGAGATTAGAGGGTAACCAGATAAGGAGTAAAAAGAATCCTAAGATGGTTTTCACAACTCATTTTTAGGTTAAAATATTTTCACAAACACTAGACTCAACGTCGACCAGTAGAAGGGTTTCCTACAGGCAGTACTGCTCTGATACCAACTTGTGGCGCCCCGACCCGACTGCTATACAGTGATACTGTGTCCCCGGTTATCCGATACCACCAGACACACTATCAAAGCATAATAGAGAGATCAAGACTTGTGGAACAACTGGCACATCACAGACTCTACGACACAAATCATATAGTTCAACTCTTATAATAGAGAAAGATAGCAAATGACAACCAGAGGTCACAGACCCAACATTACAACAAGCGGAAGCAAATTAAGTTGTTCTAAACAACAAGATCCAAATATGGCCTAAGAGGCCTACAAATAAACATCCAGCGCCAGCTGTTCCGGGATGTCCCAAGCTGCCACCTGGGAACCCCAGACTACTCGTCAAAGAACCCACCTTCGAGGTCGGTGAAGTCCTCCTCTGAAACAAAACAAACGACGTTGAGTTCGACGAACTCGCAAGATTATATATAGAGCTTTAGCTCGATGAGGCTTTCAAGGTTTTATGGCTGTTTTGCATAAAGCTGATTTTATTTATGAAAACATAACTCAATGGCATCGACTATTCAGAGTATTTTAAAAAGGGGTAAGAAGTGACTCTTTTCTTGATCACTTTCTCAACACCAACCATCATCAACCACTGTACCTGTTCATCAAAGGCACCTCCCCGAATCACCCTCGAGGAAGTCACCTTGCATTCTTGAGTGGTACCTCTAGTACCCAGTTTTTAATCATTCCGTTCAAGTTATTCTATGATCCTACCTTCACTTCCCAAGTTCGTCCATAACCGCGGACACGGCTTTTCGAAAAGATTTACCCTGCAGGGGTGCACTGTGTTTACCTTCGGTACCGCCCGGCTCATTGCCTACGCTTAGCTCTCTTCCGGGGAAAGCTGGCTGAGTGGGAATGGTTACAACCTTTACCTTGTTAAGGACTAACCCAGGATCATCAGTGAGGACAGAGCAGCGGATCACAACACCGTGCCCCGTGGCCACTCATTTTCCTAACACCACCATCCTCATCTTAGTCTTGGCCACCATCTTCACGCACACGCAAATGGAAGCTCACACTAGAGGACCCTGGCTAGTCCCGCCCAAGTTAGTTGGTCGACGGGGGTTCCATATAGCCCACCGAAAGGAAGCGCGCTCATTATTGGTTCAAGAGGTAAAGAAGTCGCACCTACGCGGCGAGAACGAGACAAAGCACCACCATACCAAGTGGCCTCTCATCCCCACCTTTAAGCATTTTATTACCTGCCTCCACAATTCCTCCACCATCAACCATTTATCTCGTCACCTGTTTCCAACATGAACCATCCATCGGACGGCTAAACATTTAACTAAGCATGGCTAAGCAACAACATAGCATAGTTAAGTATTTCAGGCCAACAATACAAACCTATGGATAATAGGAGGGAAACAGGTAATGGCATAGGAATCTTAATGCAACTATAGGATACTCTAATCCAAGCAAATTGACATTTGGAACCGCATGCAATATTATAGTGGAGAAAATATTTGCGGAAAATAGGATAAGACATGCTCAGAGGGGTGGGATTACGCTTGCCTTGTTGAGCGGGGTAGTCAAACTGCTCGTCGGAGTACTGATGCTCAACTCCGAACTCGTCATCTACCGGAGAGCAAACAACACCGGAAAGCAGAAACAACAATCAACACATGGCAATTGTGCAATGCATACAGAAATGATGATATGACATTTTCATGCACCGAAATATTATTAATAGCTCTCTAGCAATTTAAATGGGGTGCGGGAAAAAATAGTTCAACGAGATAGGAAGACACCCCATATTTAACTTAATGATTCTCCTAGCGTCTACCGAGTGCAGCCCTTTAATGATGGTCAGATATGCATGACAATATTTTAAAAGTTCGTTCAAATTTCCCGGACATTTGGGGAATATTACACGCATTTTCCTGATGCTCCAAAGAAATACAAGTTATTACATTTTATTTCCTCTTTTAAATAACCCTTGGTTACAAGTTAAATCCAGCACAAAATCATTTTTATCCAAATTGGAAAAGAACAAAGAGAACAGGAGAACTCTTTTTGTACTGGACCAAATTGGAAATTCCGATTTGACCCTAGCTCGGAATATCCGATTGGTTTGGGGAGCTCAAAATTTTGGCTTAGGACTGAAACGAGCGCGCACTGACTAACTTCGGAAATTCCGATCCTTGCTACATCGGAAAATCCGATCTCCACGGTGTGCTGGAAATTTTCTAAGGAGTAGAGGCATCTTGTACTGGGAAGAATCGGGAATTCCGATTGTGCTTGACTCGGAAAATCCGAGCGACACGAAAAGGCACGGCGGCGCACTGTGGCTCGCACGCGACGGCGTCGCAGAGGGCTAGGAGGAGAGGGGTCCATAAGGGTGGCGCGCTCACCCTGAACGCGTGGGGGTGCTCAGCAGGGGCGGAGGTGGACGGAGATAGCCGGAATCGTCCGCGGCGGAGCTTCGGCCGGCGGCGGGGAAGATGGAGATGGAGAGCTCGATTCATAGCGCTCCCGGGCGATTCCTTCAGCGGGGACGTAGAGCACTTCACGGCGGAGCTTGTGGCGGTCCTAGCTCGGCTTGGGGAGCCTTCAATCATCGGCGATGCGGCGGCGAAGCTCGGCGGCCATGGCTCGCTCGGGGAGAGGAAAACGGGAAGAAAATGGGGAGCAGAGGGAGCAGGAGCGAGTGGATAGGGTAGGGCATGGCCTCGTGGGGCTCTCCTTCTTGCAGGGGAGAGGGCAGAGGGGGCCCCGGGCGCGGCGTGCTTGAGATGGTGCGGCCCGGCCGGCCAGCTCGGTCGCTACAGGAGGAGGAAGATGACCATCTTCCAGAAAACCCCCTGCACAAATATTTCCATCACGGATAGGTCCCTCTTCTGTTTTAATTTTGAAACCTTTTTCAAACCAGCACATCCAGTGATTTAAATATAGCACTTAAACATTTTCAAAAATTATGAAATGAATTGTGTAGCCTTTGCATATCATGTGGAAGCTCCACAAAAATTGGCGGCTCAAAATAAAATGTTTTGGACAACATTTGTTTAGAGAGGTTGGATATGGCATTTTGCTAAATTTCAAAAGTGTTGCTTCTTTAATATTTTGGAGCAAGTGCAAAATATCATTTTGGAACTCTTGAAACTTCCTTGACAATTATACGATGTCAAAGTATTTGTATTTTGCAAGGTTGAGTGCCTTCATTAATTTGAAATTGGTTGAAACAAGTTTGGCATTTGGTTTTTGAATGTTGCCAAATCCACCACAATTCCCTAGCACAACACAATTCCCTAGCAACAATTCCCTAACAACAACATGATGCATGAATGCCATGATGCAAACAACACAAAAGTGGAAAAATTACACGGGTTTTTAGGTTCTCAACTTTGGGCTGTTACATATTGTCAAGCTAAAATCATGTTTCATACATAACGTATTCTTTTGTCTGTAGATTAGTTAGCCAAATTCAAATGTTGGCAGTACAATTAGCTGCATGGAGTACCTTAACGATACTGGTTTTTAGCTACAATTGTTCCTATGATGTATAGAAAAAGGGCTTCAAAATGATGAAAAACATATTCATGCAAAGTTTTCCTACAATTAAACTATGGACACCAGAGTGACTTTTCTTTAACAAATAATAAACGTGGTTGCCTTTTTCTCAGATTTTTTTTTGTATAACACACATGGGACATTTTATATTTATATATACTATGCTACAAATAATTTCACTCCGAAGTTTATATTTGCTAATGCAATTTAATGTTTCTTCCCATCGACGATAAATCATACTTGCATCATTTAAATTGCTTTAGTACACGCAGGGTTATATAGGTCGTATTCCTCCAACTCAACTTTTCTATGCAAATTCTGTGCTCCAAATATTTATTTTTTTGTTCCAAACCAATTGCATAGCGATGAAGGGAATACTTGACATGGCGCAGATAGCAAGACAAACAGAGCGGACACAAGGCAACAAGGTAGCAATTCCTCGACTACTTTGGGCTGATTTGCAAGTGAATTTAGGATCATCTCTTTACCAATTAAAATTAGTCAGCCTGAAACTTTTAACCTTTCCTTCCAACCATAATCTAATATGTGGCAGTTTACAACATGAACGTTATATTATTGAATGGGAAGGGCATGGACCTATAGATACTTTTTTTTTTTTTTTGAATTTTCTACGTATATTAATCAACAGAGTACCACATACAGCGTACATAGTACGAACAGCAAGTACAAATTGAAATACGTAGAGGAAGCAGAACCATGGGGAGCAACAGCAGCATCGCCGGCGTCGAGGTCGAGGGTCGCCGTCCACCAAACCATCCACTGCCCGAGAGGACCTTCACAGTTGAATCGCGCCGCAGGGCCTGACTCCCACACGGACACGGCCCGACGACCGTGTGCGGCGGAGCTTGGGGCGATGAAGAGCACGGCGCATCCCCTCCCGCACCTGCAACACCTCCTTGCCGCAGCCATCCTCGAGCTCGACGCAGATCGACGCCGCGAAGCCCACCTGGCCCTGTCACCCACCGGCCAGATCCGCCGCCTCGGATCCAGCGGTAGGCGGAAGAACTCGACCACCGCACCGGGCCCCGAGCTCCCGCAAGTCAGCCACCTCGCGTCGAAGCCCCACCGGAGCTCCTCCGCCGGAGACGAAGGTCGCCGACACCAAACACCACACCGGCCGCTCCGCCGTCTCCCCAGCGCCGCCGGCGGGTACCTACCCACCCCTACTCTATATACACGAGGAGATCCGGGGATTCCCCACCCCATCCGCCGCCGGAGCGGTCGGGGGGAGAGGGATCCACGGATCCGCGGCGGCGAGAGTGTGGCGAGCAAGAGGTTCCAGAAAAAACGCCCCTCCTTCACTGTAGCGGGGAAGGAGGAAGAAGCTTGCAGGGACCTATAGATACTGCCACAACTGAAACATGATTTCTGATCTAGCAAGCCGGCAGACGGATGATTTAATGGTGTGTAGATCTCTTCTCTTACAGCATATTGATTTCACTCTTACATGCTTGAATGCTTCTCAGTCTTACATGCTTCTCATTTCTACAGGGAAAGTCTTTTGATTTGAAAATAAAAATCAACAAAATAAACAATCCTAGAGACTGGTGGTTCTATGTTTGCGCAAAGTGTTGCAAGAAGATAATACTAATGGGTGCTACACGCAAATGCCATATCTGTAGAGGCATAGTTGATCAGAGGTAACTACTAACTTACCCAGTCCAACAAATGTTCTTGCTTATCCCTTAACATGATTTGTGTACCCGCAGATACAAGCTTTCGCTAAGAGCCGAGGATATTCACCCTGCACACACAGTTAATGAAGTGATTGGGGACTTCATGTTCTTTGGCAAGCAAGGTACAGCCCTCACTGCTCATGAGGCAAGTCTGCTGGTTTCGCAAGACAGAGGTCGACACCGAGTGCTGGTATGTAAAAATACTACTAGAAAATCTCCATCCTATCTTAGAACCTCTACCTATGCATGTATGATTAGAGCAACTGTCCCGTATCCGCTAACCGTTGAGCAACTGTCCCGTATCCGCTAATCGTTTGCTACCCTTCGGTGTAGGCATGCAATACAAAATGTACGGATGAATTGAATTCTCATTTACCTCCTTAACGCATCTTGCTGGTAATTTGTTTCAGCAAGACTCATGTCCTTTGTTTCTGCAGTTCATTGTATCTTGCAGGTATATTTGTTTCAGCTAAATGGCGGCTTTTTTGTTTCTAAAGTTCATTGTGTTATGCATGTATATTAGTTTGAGCTAAATGGATGCCCTTTATTTTGGTACGTCATTATTTTGTTATACGTGCAGGACTTCGTTTATGAAAGTATAGCACACCTTTCTTAATGCTATTTTCCGTACGAATCTATAATACTCCATAGAATTTCTTGATATTTAGAGATGGTCGAGAGGCTCCAATGCTAGCTTGAGCTGACATTCTGTGAGGATTGAAGAACATATAACAAGAAAGTTGTGCCTTGCAGTGTGTCAACCTGCCAATGGTGTGCTGTTAAAGGACTTACTATAATAAGAATATATGTAAGCCTGGGAAGTTCAGTCTCCATAATCCTATATATGCAGGTTACACGATCATATCAAAAATCAATTGTTCAACATAAGGCTGATCTGGTAGAAACCTCTCTTCTGCACATGTGCATTCTCACTGATTTCTCTTTCGTGTTATGTATGTTATTTGTTTTTCCTATCGTCGATGTGCTACAAAACATTTCTCATGTTTTTAAAGTTGTCCAGCTTATCTTGCAGTACAAGAAGGGGTCACTTTATCCTGCAATATTGCTTTAGCTTATGCTGTTTTAAGGAGAAAGTGCGATGACCTGGGCGATTTCCCAACCATGTTCACATATCCGAGGCATCATGTGGTAATCAGGATGGTGACGCCTAGCAAGTTGCTTCAACATGATGGAATTGTGTTTGACGTTTGTTGATGGTTATTTGTTAGCTTTTAGGGAACAATTGTTATTAGATTGATTTGTCAGTCATAAATTGCAATGTTGTGACACTGATGTGTTGAGGTTGCTTACCACAATTTTTATGGAAGATTTTGAAATGTGAAATCATTGCTTTGTTTATATAAAATGCGTGAACATATTATTTGAAAAATGTTATTGAAATGTATGTGCTCAATACCAACTCATTTAGCAAGTCTATCTATGCATGTCCCCAAAAAATTTCTATATGACTATCTAGAGCTGATATGTGCTCTAGCTTATTTATTTATATTTTTGTGAAAATATGTGCTCTAGCTTATGAAACAATAATGGATCAGGTACCATACTAGCAAGGAAATTCTTGAGTGCTCCATCATGGTACCTCAATCTTCTAACTTAGTTGTCCTATGTTTGATTCCTGAAGAGAATTATCATCAAGGGCGCGGCGGGCACGCCGCGCCAGATTCAACTAGTCTTTACATAAGGGAAGGCTGGTTCACGGCCCAGGATGGCCAACCCGACGCCCCGCCACGAGGTGCAGTCCGACATGGATTGTTAATCACTTAATCAGTTTGACACGAACAATTGGTTGTGGTCTATGGCTCAGTTTTCTGATGCATCTTATTCCCTACAAACTCTGTCACTAATCCACCAACGCCACTCATCATCATTCATCATCCTGTTCTACCCACAACGAGCATGATAAAGTTGCTTAGGATGTTGGATTCATATATGGAGAAACAATGTAGTAGATGAACTTTAGTGCACCACACCAACAAATACGTACAAAGAACTGTTGCGGTAAGAGACCCGCGCAAATTAAAGCAGGGCCCTGTTTGGGAGCTTGTTTCCAAACTAAGACCACGGCGCGCACACTCCCACCGGCGACCACTAGGCGAACAACCCATCCACGTCTCACAATAACAAACACCATGCAAGATTCAGTTAACTCATACTACCCCCGTTTCTAGAAACAAGGCGTGTGGTTATTTCTAAAGTCAACGATCTGAAATTTGACCATATTTTATAGAAAAACTATCAACAACACAAAATCCCAAAAGAAAAGGAACAAAACTATCCGTCTCGATAGATCTCACAAATTCAGAACGAGACTGAAGCTTAGCC
The DNA here is from genome assembly GCA_947311845.1 of Poa pratensis. Taxonomy (NCBI): domain Eukaryota; kingdom Viridiplantae; phylum Streptophyta; class Magnoliopsida; order Poales; family Poaceae; genus Poa; species Poa pratensis. The sequence goes on from CAMZMU010000035.1 coordinate 56,972,888, forward strand.
AATTCACGGATCACATTGTGGGATCCCATCATTGAGAGGTAGAGAACTAGAAGGACATGAAACCAAGTCTTTGGCGAAGAGCCGTTGGAGGTCGCCAGCGGGCGGCTGAAGATTTAAGACTTGGGTGTCCACGATGGCCCGTGGCTGCTTCAGTCCGGCGGGGAAGGAAGATGGTGATCAATGCAGGGGGAAACGGATGGCTGGTGTGGCCACGCCATCTTGTCCGAGCTCAATTGTCGTCGACGTTCTTAGCTCATGAACTAACATCAACCAGGGGTAACCGAAATGGCCAAATGGGTCAACACCAGAGACAAAATTACTCTTTCTAATCATCTTTGTTCTAATTAATCTAGCTAGATAAAAGTGCGTAGATGGAGCAAGTCAAAGTGCATAGATTTAGGCTGACGGGATATGGAGAGTGATGTGGCACAAACGAGCTCCACCTCTGCGTAAGACGGCAGGGAGACAGACGGATGCCACCTTCGTGGCGGACTGAATCTAGGCGGCGCAACATGACTACCATAGTATGTGAGCTCGCCGGCACTTGATCAGAGCCCCCTTTTTTTGCGAATTTGATTAGATCCCCTTGGACCTCAACATGAGTGAGATGGAGAAAACGAGGCAGGAAATGTACGTGATGTACATAATGAGAGACGTGAGCTTGTTTATTAATCACAAGAACCATGTTCATACTTTTGAGAAGTTGTACCAATAGGATTCTTTTAGCTTTATACCGGGGCATGCATACTATTTCTTGACAGCTTATTATCGAACTGAGCACCATATGCTCCACTTGAAGCTGGAGACATCTGACACAACTACCAACCCGTGGTGATCAAGATCGTCGTAGTTGCCGCTATGCACCTCAATTCCCTTCACTCCTGAAGTATCTCACTCCGGTTCCTGAAGTATCTCACTCCAGGCGATCACTCACATAACCATCGCCTTGCCACATTCACTACTAGAAAAACCCCATTCGCCGGGTGGGGAAAATACCCGGCGACAGCCGACATTGGCCTCGGCGACAGGTTCGCCGAGAGAGGCTCTCGGCGGAACCATCTCAGCGAAAATCGCCTCGGCGACGACACTTCGCCGGGTGCTTTTTATTGGGGATGCACGGCGACCTCTTCGCCGAGACTTTTTGTCCAACACCCGGCGAAGAAAAGCACATCGCCACCGTCCCTTGTCAGATGGGCGTCAGAGATGTGTCAGAACATCGCCGGGTGGGGAGGCTACGACACTCGGCGAAGATTGAACACATGGCTCCGGCGAAGACGAATATCTTCGTCGTGATGCTCTTCGCCGAGTGCCAGGCGTCTTCGCCGGGAGTTCACTTCGCCGAGATCCTTCCTACGACGTCGCCGAACGTTCGCCGGGTGGGGTTTCGCCGAGAGCCGCGCGGGAAGTTCGCCGAGGCCGGGCATCTTCGCCGGGTGCCGTCTTCGCCGAGATCCTGTCCAAGACGTCGCCGAACGTTCGCCGGGTGCTGGTTCGCTGAGTGCCTGGTGGAATGTTCGCCGAGGTTACTAAGTTCGCCGGGTGGGGAAAACACCCGGCGAAGTGGGTGCCAAATGGTCCCAGGTGGTCACATTTCGCCGAGAGAGGTTCTCGGCGAACAACACAGGCTCGGCGAAGTGTACTCCCAGGTGACCAAATGGCACCTGTAGGGTGCCTTCGCCGAGTGCCCTGCCCGGTGAAGACGGCTTCGCCGAGTGATTTACCCGGCGAAGTTACCATTTGGTGCAAAAATTTTCTGCTTTTTGCAAATCCCTGCATTTGCAAAAACAGTATAGCAAAATATAATACATATAGCACACCCAGAACACTCCAGCACACCCAGAACACCCAGAACATTAAAATGAAATACATATAGCAAAATATATCACATATTGTCCAAAAGTACACAAAATATAGTCCACAAGTTCTAAAGCACACAATACAAGTTCAAAATATATCCAGCCAAATGGTTGTTCACACATCATCCACAAGCCAACAAGTTGAAGACAAGCAAGCCCTTAAATTCATCGAAGGCCTCGTGGATGCAATCCTACAAGTTTGAAAATGTGAGCATTAGTTTGAAGACATGAGTGTTCAAATGTTGAGCATTTGGGACTTGAGCTTAATTACCTAGTGTTGCTCGAGGTTGTTGGAGGCCGTTGGACTTGCAGCTCCACCTCCACCATTCTCTCCATCGGCTTGAGCATCCGAAGGAGTGTGGGATCCAGCCGACTGTTGCTCCTATTAATCCCATTAGACGAGTAAGCAAACATGTGATAAATTTGGACTACCCCTAGTCCCAAGAGCACTTACCAAGAGGACTGGGGCAACTAGTGGAGGTACATGAGATAAAGAAGGAAGCGTCGCCACGGGCAGCGCCTGCAAACCGAAGAGGAGGGTTAGTATGCAAAGTTGAAGCACATGCTTTAGTTGAAAGAAAAAGTTGAAGCACTTACCGCCATAAGGGCCTGGAGGCATGCTTGTTGGTGGGCCATGTGTGCATGCATTTGCCTGTTGTTCTCCACTGCAGCCTGCGCCCTCACTGTAGCCTCCGCCGCCTCCTTCCTATTTTTCTCAACCTCAGCCTAGAGGATTGCAACATGAAAAGATGCGGTCATAGCGATGCAAACATGTACAATAGTAGAAAAGATGGTTGAAAAACAACAAGTACCTCCATTGCAGCAATCTTATCAAGTCCGACCCTTGGGCGGCGCTCGATCTCGGGGGCTGAGCTCGTACGCCTAGCACGAATCTCGGCAAGTGTTGGGAGCACTACTAGGAGAAGGGCTATCAGTGGCGCACCAAATTGACATTCTGTGGCGCACCCCCAGAATTGCTGGGTGCGCCACAGAATCGTCGCCACTAAAATTTGTTTTCTGTGGCGCACCATGGGCATGCGCCACAGAAAACCACTTTCTGTGGCGCACCGACCGTGCGCCACAGAAATAGCTCGGTAGGCCACATAGAATAGGAATTCTGTGGCGCACCCACGCTGGTGCGCCACAGAAAGTGGTGCGCCACAAAAAATAAAAGCGTGCGCCACAGAAATATGAAACAGTATTACAGGTATTTTTTTCATTTTGCTGTATAAATACAGGTATATACAGGATTTATCCAGAAATACAGATATATTTGACAGGTATATAAACAGACACACATTAATCACTATTTCATCACACATATTACTTAGTGTGCCCGAGATACATACACATAGTCACAAAAGTGCCGAATGTTAATTTACACAATATATTAGTTATGATAGAAACAAAAGTTCATCATTTCACACTACACAATACAAATGAAGTGTTCACCGCCTAACTAGGATCAAATGTAGCACACATCGGCGATGATGGTGAGCAAGAGCGCGCGGGAGCATGCATGATCATGGCTTCCTCTTCTTGAGCGGCGCCGGGAACGGTAGAATGCCCCCTTTCGTCCTCCACTCCCTGGTGTCACTCTGCGCCGCTAGTCGTTCTTCCATCTCCCTCTGAGACAACGCTGAAGATGGATTGGGATATATATTGGTTAGTGATATACATAGAGTATAATTTGTTCATCTAAGTATAGAGGCAAGACGATCAATCAATGTTGTCATGGTTGGAAATCATATGGCTATCCTATTTGGGTTTCATAGCATAGCATATATATAATATATAACCCTACACATGCACTTCTACAAAAAAGTACACACTAGCTAGTAATGCTTAGCAAGGCTATCTTTTATAATACATCCTACGTACCGAAGCGGAAGTGGAAGGACCCTGAGGCGTGCATGACATCGTCGAGGATGATATTTGTTAACTGCAGCCGGATGCGATGGAAGTCTTGTCTATAATCAGCATCGGTGAGACTTTCCGCCATTTTGGTGTATTCTGCGAGATTAGATGCAATCTTCGTTTTCTCGCAATCCCGGACAATCGTTTTAAGGTGACGGAGGGCATAGTAGGCCTCCATCACACTGCCATCCAGTTGCTTGACGCAATGGAATCCGGTCCCATGCAAGAACTTGTGTGTGTTGTCGTCCTCCGTGAAAAATTCCGACTTCTTATGGAAGGGGCCGCCCTTTTTGGCATAGGCCTCGAGAGCGTCATCGAGAACACCCTTTATTCTGTTGTATGATCTCGGCTGGGATTTATTCCCCGAGTCCAAATAAGTGGCAACGGACCACCTCGGGGATACGTGGATGAGTGCGCAGTACTTGTCCCTGCTCAACACAATTGAAGCAGAATGTTGGACAAAGGATCAGCGATGGAAGAAATGTACAAGAAGACATAAGATAGGACGGTGGCGAGCAGATGTGTACTTACTCGAAAAAGTAAGGCAGAAGAAGGGCGGTCTTCTCCTTGTTGGCCAGGAAGACCCTAACGAGGTACTCCTTGGCCGTTTCCCGTGTTGTTGATCCTTCCACCAGATGGCTGTCGCGCATGTAGTAGGGATCCACTATCGCGATGTACGGGGTATCATCTCTCCTGATCTTCATCGCCGCATCGAGAGCATATAGGCGGACCATGTTATAGTCCAGCCGTTTGGAGTGATACAGGTTGAAGATGTCCTCGTACGCTATGAAGAACACATCTGCGGGGTCATCCTGGACGAAGTCCACCAACTCTTTTGGCACCTTGACCGAGAACGCCGGGTAACCTGGGTTCTTCTCTTTAAGAAGGGTCTCCTCTAGATACAAGATATTATTCTGCAAAGTAATCATGGGTCCTTCTGCAAGGCGGAGCATGTCCCCGGACAAGATAGATTTACCAGCTTCATGAACTCTGGAGTAGCCTTGTGGATTGTGTCTTCAGGACCCCGGATCTTAGGATCTTGCTGGCTCGCAGAGTATGCTTTTCTCTTCCTTTGATGACTCTTCTTTTTCTTCTTCTCTGGGGATTGTGGGGGTGGGGGTGCAGTGAACCCCGCTTTAACTGTTTCTTTCAGTGTGGTAGGGGTGAAAATGGTACCCGGTTGAGCTTGATGATCGCCGGCATCCGGAGGCGTGTCGGTGAAGGCCAGGCGCTGTGTGCATGAAGTGGGACGAGCAGGTTGAATGTGGTGGTCGCGGAAGGGTTCTTCATCCATAAGAGGCATGAACATATCATCCGCGGCGGCGCCAGTGTTGATGTAGTCATCGACGTTTACATCATTATCATCATCCTCCTCAACATTGTCGTCGTTGCCACCAAGTTGAGGTGCAACGGCTTTGTCCTCAACATTGTCGTCGTTGCCACCAAGTTGAGGTGCAACGGCTTTGTCCTAAAACATAAACAATAGCACATCCGTTAGTCGGGAAAGTCGGAAAGTCGGGGAATTCAGAAAGTCAGAACTAACCTTGGACGGTTGCGGGGAAGACGTTCCCAACAACTGTTTGTGGCGGTTGGTGGCGGCGATGACCGGCGGCGGTAGCTTCCGGCCGGCGGTGGCGGCGACCGGCGGTTCCGTCTGGGTGGTGGTGACGGCTGCTTGTGGCGCCGGTTCATCCGCAGCATCTTTTTTTGTCCGCCTCGGCGGGGGCCGAACGATCGGGGCTCGGGGCCTCGAGGTGGCGCCGCCGGTGCGCCTGGCCCCTTGAAGAACATCCCCAAGACGAATTTGGGTTTTCGGCCATTCCAGCACCCACTTCCCGCATTCGCCAAGCTTCATGTGTTTCTCGGCTCCCTGAGGTTGCTTAGGGGGGTCGATGTCACAGAACTCAGGCAGTACCTCCTTCACATTTACTTTCATCACGAGCTCGCTCATTCGGACGTTGTGGATATCGCGGGTCAAAGGTTGTACGGTCGAGGCCCTTGCGACTTCCTTCAACTCGCCGTCGGTACCCACCCTATGCAGGAGTATGCAAGGCATGTCCTGGGAGTCAACACATAGCGGGCACCATGAGATAAGGCATATATAGTCTCACACACAATGTATCATACATATTCATGATCATACATATATGTTTCCATTGCCTCACACACACATACTAATTAGTTACCTTGGTGACGGCGTTGAGCTCGGCTAATGTCGAGACAAGGGCGCCGGTGCCGGCGGCCGGCCTATCAATCTCCGGCCGCTCGTTTGCATTATCATTATTCTCCGGCGTTGGTGTATGTTGCTCCACGGCAGGGGGCACCGGTGGGGTCGGCAGGACCGGCGACACGTTATTGCTGGAGGTGCTGCCGGCGAAGCTGGGCACGTGTATCGGCCCCTGCTGACCTCCCGCATGCCAAGCAGTTATCCCCTCCCAAGCATCGGGTAACAAAGCCCGGAGCTTCTCTTCCACCTTCTCGGCCACTAGCTTGTCCACCACGCTGGAGTCCACCTTCTCTCTAGTGCGTCCAGCTTCTTCCTTAGCTCGAGAACCTCGGCTCTATCTTTAGCCGGCTTCCTCCTCTCCTTTTTCTTCTCGGTGTCCGTGCTGTAGTACTCGGTGAACTTCATCGCCGTACCAAAGCCGGTCACACGGCCAGCTGACGTCGGCGGCTTTGACTTGTCCCTCCCCTTGTGAACGTTCATCACCCGGTTGAAAGTCGTGTCCCACGGGCCGGCCGGAGGCTCCTGGGACGACGGGCCGGCCTCAGCCTCAATCTCCAACTCAGCCGCCTGCGGACAAAGGAAATAAACGTGAACCCATGTAGAAATCAACGCAAATGGACTTTGAGATATCCGCGGTAATTAAGTTTCTTACCAGCTTTTTCTCGAATTCCAACACATCTTCATAGTCGGTAACGAATTCCCCCGTCCCCGGCTTCAGATAGTAGCGGGACCGAACAAAGTTCCTAACTTGCTCGTCCGTGAATTTATGCCACGGGTTCTCTTTCCCAAGTCTCGCAACCTCGGCATCCTCCTTGTCCCAAACGGGCTTTTTTCCTGCGTAACCGCCGCTTCCCAAATGGTGGTTACCTAAGTTCAGTGCCCGCATGTTCTTCCCCCACTCGGTCCATTTTTCAGCCTCCGGAGATGACAAGGATGCCTTGAATATATCGAAATCGTCTTTCTCGAGGTACGGCTCTTTGGCACTGATCTCCTCCCAGCTAAGACCCTTTTCAAGAATCTTCGCCTTCACCCGGCCTCTCCAGCTTGTCAAGGCGGTGTTCATCTTCGTGATGGCGAAGTTGTCCACCTTTTTGTTTCCATCAGCCGGGAAAATATATCGTTTGTGAAGCTTCTTGAGGAGGTCATTGCGCAAAGCCTCATTCTCCGGATTCCTGAGGTCATACGTGTTGATCGATGCGTTTTCCCGGAGGATGCACCCTAGTTGCATGCCGTACCCTTTTGCGATGTCCCTAGGCTCCAGTGGTTGGCCACTTAAGGAGACCTTAGTGAACGTGTCTGTGATGTTGCCGACCGCTTGCGGTGTCCGGTCCTTCCTCGGCTTCTTAAGCCTCTTAGCAGGCGGGTTACTACCACCACCGCCATCCGTGTGGTCGCCACCCCCGACATCCGTGCTGGTGGGTTCTCCATCGGTGGTGGTGGCTTCGGCAGACTCTAACTGAAAGTCACCATCGCCGTCACGAGCCAGTTCGGCGGCCTCCGCATCCTCCATCTGCGGGTTCAATTCCCAGAACGATATGTTCTTTTGTCTAGCTTGTTCTTCGACGCTCATGTGCTTCTCAGAAGGGCCGGCCTCGGAGGACATGTTTGCACTACATTAAAAAGAGGCAAAATGTTAGTACAACAAATATAACAAAGCATCACTTAATTTAGTACTAAGATACCCCGGCCCATGCATTAGCCGCAATACCCCATATGTCCTATTTTTAGCAAAGTCATGCTAAATTTCACGAAATTTTTTGGCATGACCTTTGCTAAAAATAGGACATATGGAGTACCCGAATTTGCCGGAACGGAAGTTAATCGACGTTCCGGCAATCTCAAGGGCCTCACGGGGTACCTGCAAACATTTCACAAAAAATATCCACATCTCCGGACGGCATCTCCGGCCGGCATCTCCACGACACGATGGTCGGAGCACAAACAACCATGACACGATGGTCATGGACACATACCCTCATGCACATACATCATCACATCCACATCACATCGTGGGAGAGAGGAACTACCTCGGGTAGGGAAGGGAGGCTCGGGTCCGAGATCGGCGTGGTGGAGGTGCTCCTCGTGGTGCTGCAATAAATTAACAAACCATGATTTAGCATCTACCACACACATTGTCAAAACTTTAGCATCTACCAGTGGAGGTGCTCAGAAGATAACAATAGCATCTACCAGTGGAGGTTTTTTAGCTGATCAGCTTTAAGCTTTCAAATGTACATGTTGAATTAATGAACTCCATATTTGACATTTTAGTTGGTTCAAGCTATTTTTTCATGTAGTTGTCTTCAACTTCCACCTTTTATGTATCTCATGTTAAGAAAAAGAATATACTGCTGCACTTAACTGAGATCCGCACCCCCTTTTCTAAAAAAACTTAACTGATTTCGGACACATGATCAAGAACAATAATAACAGTAGAAAGAAGTGTGATGTACTGATGTGGGTGGCTTTCAGAGGTTGACTTGTTGGCTAGATTGCATTAACCGAGACAGCAGCAAGATCGGGATTATACTACACTATGAGTGGGTCTGTTGAATGAGTGGCACAGCCAAATTTACAATGCTAAATGAGTGGTTACAGAAGAACCATTGATTGTCTAAATGAGTGGCACAACCAAATTTGAAAAACGAGTTGTCTAAATGAGTACCAGCGTTACTACTAGTGATCAGCTAAAGCACCACCAAATTCGCTGCTAGGCACCTTAATGAAACCTATCTAATGTCCAGTACCCAATCTCTCTAATACCAACAGATGATGATGATGTACAATTTCCGAGTGAAAGAACCTGTCGGTTAGCCTCCACACGTGCAATCCAGCAGTTTGTTCTTATAATGAGAGCTAAACAGCCAATATTACAAGGATAGCACAGATTCAACAGCGAGCACGCAAAGCTTGACTCCTTGAAACTATCCGGCCACAGTATATGTTCAAAACAATGGCAAAGTAGCTGTTGGTAAACTAGCAGACTGCCCGTGGACTTGTGTCGAACAGGTTGAGTGCAGCTCGGGCGGGGAGGGAGGAGGGAGAGAGGGGGGAAGCATACCTCGGGGAGGGGGGAGGGAGGGGATTTCGAGGACGGCCGTGACTCGGGCGGAGCGCAGGAGAGGTCGCCGGGCGCGCCGCGGGCGACGACGGCAGAGGGAGCGGCGTAGGCGACGGCGGCGCAGAGGAGGTCGCGAGCTTGTGGCGGCGTCGGGCGCAGGGGCGGCCGGGGCAGGGGACGCACGGCGGCGCAGGGATTGGCGCGGCGCCGCAGGGATGGACGCGGCGGCGCGAGCTTGTGGCGGCGTCGGGCGCAGGGGAGGTCGCCGGCGTCGGGCGCGGGAGTTGGAGACTTAGCGAAATTTTGGGGACGAAACTGGGAAGGAAGAGGCAGCGCGGCGGGGGCCCACATGTAAGTGGAGGCAAATAAATTCTGTGGCGCATCCAGGTAGGCATGCGCCACAGAATTGTGAGAATTCTGTGGCGCATTCCAGCCCGGATGCGCCACAGAATTTCCTTGCCTCCACGATGCCGGCCCCACATGTAAGTCCACGCCCAGAATTTCTGTGGCGCACCAGAGGAGGGATGCGCCACAGAAATATAAGATTCTGTGGCGCATCCACTAGGTAGTGCGCCACAGAATTAGGTGCCCTGCAGTGCTAAAAGGACCTGCTGGCTCTCTCAATTTGTTCTGAACTTTTTTTCTTACAAATATTTTTGGTTAAATTTGTTTCAAAAAATACACACAATATGTCTCATACATATTTAGTTCACTGAATACATAACTCTTGCATTGTCTCACACCAAATGTCCCATACATATATATATGCTTGCATTGTCTCACACACACACACACAAATTAAATACACCAAAAAAGTATTCTTCATCTCGGTTCCGTGAGCTAGATTCTCTTCTTTCCCTTCTTCGCGGTTGAAAACTTTAGGCCGGTGACCTTGAGATTTCTTCGCGTGAACGGACAACCTTTGGTAGGTAGGGAGGTCTTCCTTCTTTGTGTACTAGTAGTAGGCATGTCGAAGAACTTGTCGAATTCCTCCTCGATCTTTGGCTCGTTGTCCAATTCTTGCTCGGTGGCGCCTCCTTCCATTCCGATGATGCTCCTCTTGCCCCTCCTCACGACAACACGGCTAGGCTTTGACGGGTCGGTAATGAAGAAGCATTGCTCAACTTGGCTAGCGAGTACCCATGGCTCATTTTTCGCGGAGGCGTTCTTCGATTTGGCATCGGGTATTACCATGGTGGTGAAATACCGGCCTTCTTTGACGACGTCCTTGGCCCATCTTACACGGAACATTGGCACCACCTCTCCACAGTAGTTGAGCTCCCATATGTCCTCAATCCTTCCGAAGTATCTTTTCTTGACAGTAGCCTCCTCATCGCCGTATGATAGCATAGTTACTCCTGAGTTTTGATATTCCGACATCTTGTCCTTTTCCTCGGTGTAGAATCTGTAGCCGTCGATGTCGTACGCCTGATAGGTCTTTACGTTATGCGAGGGACCCCGTGATAAGGAGAATATGAGTTGTTCATCTTCCGTAGATGGCGGTTTCCTCTTTGCTAGCTCCATTTGATTTTGCTTGAACCAACGCGTGAAGCTGGCGTTGTGCTCTCTGGTTACGTCTCCCTTCTTCCTCGGCCGGCCCAGTTTGATGTAATGTTGCTCGAGTAAGCATTTGTGCTGTTCCACCCAAGTTTCGATCAGCTGTAAGTGTTGTAGCGCGACCCGGTGAGCCCTTTCGAAGTCGTCCTTTCGACCCTGCATGCTGACAAAGGTTGAGCTGGCGCCCTCTCGGTGACCATATCCATTGAGCCTGTCGAAGTGTTTCCTCGTGGGCAGACCTACATCCTGGTTCTCGGTGCTTAGATAATTCTGGCAGAAGGAGATGCACTCGTAGGTTAGAAAGCCCTTGGCCATGCTTGCGTCTGGACGGGCCCTGTTGCGAACGTATCCTTTCATGACACCGTTCATCCTTTCGAACGGCATCATGTAGTGCATGAACGTTGGCCCTAGCTGCCTGATGTCATCAACGACATGGAGAAGGAGATGCACGCATATATCAAAGAATGCTGGCGGGAAGTAAATCTCGAGCTCGCATAGTACCAGCTCGATCTCTTCTTGTAGCCTGTCGAGCTGCTTCACCCCGATCGACTTCCTGTTGATGACGTCGACAAAGTTGCAAAGGGCAAGCAGCGTATCACGGACGTGCTCGTCCATTATCCCTCGAATCGCAACGGGAAGTACCTGCGTCAACAGCACGTGACAGTCGTGAGACTTCATCCCGCTAAACCTCTTCTTCGTACCGTCCAGATATCTGCTTATCTGCCCCGCGTAACCATTCGGAAATTTGACTCCTAGAAGACACCTGTAGAATTGCTCGAGCTCCTCCGGACTCATAGTGAAGCACGTAGCGGGAAGCACCACACTGTTCTTCTTTACCCTTTTGCGGCGACCTTGAGTCCCTTCCGTCTGATCATCATCATCATCATCGTCATCGCTATCGGGGGCCTGAAGTTCTTTCCTGACACCAAGCCATTTCAGATCGTATCTTGCTTTCATCCCATCCTTGGTCTTTTCCGGCATGTTGGAAAGAGTGCCAAGAAGACTCTCGGTGACATTCTTCGTAATGTGCATCATATCGAGGCTATGTGGCGTCTTGAGGACCTTCCAGTAGGGCAAGTTGTGGAAAACAGACCTCGCTTTCCATACACCCAGCAGCGGATCTACCTTCGGTCGTTTCTTTCCCGGCGCGGGGCACTCCTTCCAATTATTCAACAGCTCATCGATTTCTGTGCCGCTCCTCGGGATCGGGGGTCCTTCGGGCTCGTCCTTACCATTAAACAGGTCACCGCGTTTCCTCCACGGGTGATCCATGCGAAGCCACCTTCGAGCCCCAGGGTACACGGTTTTCGAAGACCCTGGATTCCTTGGTAGCTGGAGATGCGGGGTTGAGTCCATGCACCTGACACATGCGCAGAATCCGTGGCTTACCTGGGCCGATACATATGAGCAACCAGGATAGTCCTGCACCGTCGTGAGCAGCGCGGCTCTCATGGGGAAATAATCTCCAGTGTAGGCATCCCACGTACGTGCTGGGGTCGCCCACAACGTGGCTAACTCCTCTTCCAACAGCGCGAGATACGTATGTATGTGGACACCTGCTTGTTTCGGCCCCTGAATGAGAAGACTCATGTGTATATACCTTTGCTTCGTGCACAACCACGGGGGAAGGTTGTAAGGCCATACAAACACGGGCCAGGTGCTATGCGTGCTACTCTGGTTGCCGAACGGATTGAGTCCATCGGTGCTCATACCGAGCCTGACGTTCCTTGCGTCGCCTCCGAAATTTCCGACGGCGTCCAACTCTTGCCACTGGCTAGCGTCTGCAGGGTGTGTAAGGATCCTGCCCTTCTCCGGATCTTCTTCAGGCTTCTCCCTTTCCGCGTGCCATTGCATGAGCTTTGCTTCCTTAGGGTCCACGAAGTACCGCTGCAGACGGGGAGTGATAGGAAAGTACCATACCACTTTGTGAGGACCTTTCTTCCCACGGCTCTTGTACCGTCCTTGGCCGCACACCGGACATGTGGTTCTGTCCTCGTACTCGCCCCGATAAATTGCGCAATCATTGATGCAGGCGTGGTATTTAACGTGCGGTAGGTCAAGAGGGCACACGACTTTCTTGGCCTCCTCGATACTAGTTGGCAATGTGTTCCCCTCGGGAAGACGCTCGTGGAAGAATTTCATGTTCTTGTTGAAGCTCACGTCGGTCCATTTGTTTCCTGACTTCATCTCCAGAGCATCAAGCGTTACTTGCAAGCGCGTATCCTGTGGCCGGCACCCTGGATACAACGGAGTCTTCCCGTCTATCTCCATTTGCGCCAGCTTGGCTTTCTCTCTAACGGTCCTCGCCTGCTTAAGGAGCAGTTCTTGAACATGAGACTCCATCAAGGCCGACATTAGCGAGCTCTGCGGCGTGTTCGCGTCTTCTCCACCACCATCTACTCCTTCATCATGACCATTTCCGTCGGCATCTCCTTCGTCACGATCATCATGCCCGCCCTCGTCTTCAGGCGCAACATTTGCTGTCGGCGCTTCATTGAAGCCTTCCATGAAACCGCGCCTGAGCAGGTGTTCCTCCAATAGTCCGGAATCAGGGTCGATCCATCTCACAAATTTGCAACTTCTACACGGACATCGTATGTGGCGCTTGTTGCACCGAATCATTTCCGCCTTCGCTTCTTCCTTGTAGTTGTTGATTCGACTGGAGCTCATCTTCATGACCATGGTCGCCTACACGGTATACATATAGAGTATGTGTTATTAAGTCGGAAATGTTCGACGAAAAAATTCGGCATGACTTCCCCTAGAAGTAGGACATATGTGGTGCAAAAATTTACCGAAATGGAAATGAATCAACATTTCGGCAAACATCCATGCACCACGCCGGCGCAAGCAACAACAAGCAAAGATTCATGCAAACCACACACACAAGTTTCATGCATAGATCCGTTCAACAAATAGTTTGCTTCATGCAAACCACACACACAATCGCCCGCCGACAAGTTTCTCATGCCTTTAACAAACACCCATCCAACAATACCCACCTAGTAGATCTAGATCCGTTCCCGAGACGTGACCGTGATCGATGAGAGAGAGTGTGTGGTGATGGAGGGAAAATAGTGGACAAAAAGAGAGGAGGAGAATATATATGGAGGCTTTCCCCAAGCCCTCACCAATTCTATGTCAAACAAAGTAAGTTTAACAACAAATAATGGATAATAGGATGGTCAAAATGCCATGGGAGAGAGGAGGAGCTCGAGCTAGATGCATGGGGGGGGAGAATGAAGAAGGTCACATGGGGAAAGTGGGTGCTGCCACCTTTTTGTGGATCTGGGCCAACATTCTGTGGCGCACGCATCTCGGTGCGCCACAGAATGTCAACTTTCTGTGGCGCACCGTGTTGGGTGCGCCACAGAAATCCAATATTCTGTGGCGCATGGCGGATGGTGCGCCACAGAATATGAACTTTCTGTGGCGCACTGGGCCACGTGCGCCACAGAATCTCCCCAGATGGACCTGGCCCAATAATTGGAACGTGGGACCCACGCTATTTCTGTGGCGCACGGGTGGGCATGCGCCACAGAAATATGAGATTCTGTGGCGCATTCGCTTCCATGCGCCACAGAATGTCCGATTTCTGTGGCGCATGTCTGTCAGATGCGCCACAGAAAGGCCAAACTTTTTGTGGCGCACCTTCTTCCATGCGCCACAGAAATATTTCTGTGGCGCACGAATTAAGGGTGCACCACAGAATGCCAACCCACCTATAACCCTTTTCCTAGTAGTGGAGGCCCGATGAATTGAAGGAAGCACCGCCAATGTAAGGCCGGCCATTCAGCTTGCCTTGTCCCGCGAGCATAGCAACATGGGGGTCGAAAGGCTCCTTCAAAGGATCGGAGTTGGGTCCGTGTACCTCCTTGAACTTGGAGCAGTAGTTTTCATGTTGTTTCTTCGCGGTGTCGGTGATCCACTGCTTGTCCGCGGGTTTCAGAGGATCCAGATCCTTCGTCTTTGGCTTCCGGGTCTCAACGAACACTTGCATCTTCATCTTTTTGACTCCATCCTTCAACTCCTACAAGTATGACATCAAAAGAAAGCATACAAGTGAGGTCTGAAGAGGTTATCGAAATATTATGGGGCAGAAATAAAACTTGAGTGGAAAGGGAAATCATGACTTCTTACCTTGTGTGCCACGAGGCCGTCGAGTGTGAGGGGGCCTTGACGGTGGACTCCGCGGCCTACCATATTCCGCCGCGCCCGTGTGTCCTTGTTTTGCGCCTTGAACCAATCAGACACCCACCTCTGTACAAGCTTCCTGTAGCAAGGCTTATGGGAGGCTAGCCATGCCGGAATCACCTATTTAACAAAAGACATATCCATATGAGTTGAACTTTTCATCAGTCCTGTGGAGACTAGTATGAAAATAAATGTGGTTACCTTCATGTACTGGGCTGTCGACAGGTGTACGGGGCAAGCCTCCTCCTTGGTGACTGTCCTGTGCATATATTCTGCATAGAACTGTTGAACAGCGGAGATACGGGCCTCATAAATCTGGTCGGGGATGAGCCTCTTCGCCATGTTAATCAGCGCCTTTTGAGCCGCTTCATCTTTACCTTCAGCATCAACGAGAGTGAAGAAGTCCTAACAAATAGTGAGCATAGGATAAAGGGGGTTACCACGGTGAAATCCAAACTGTTGGTATTTTTTACTGGTAAATTTATAGAAAGTACTAACCCAGAACTCGGCGAGCAGCCGGAAGCCGACGTGGCGTGGACGCTGTCCTCAACCATCGTGAAGTGGGCCCAAGACCTAGCAGGCCCCTTTCACCGGTGGGGACTCCATCCTTCTTGTAGTCGACCATGCCAGGGTAAAGCTTCTTGATAAGAAGGCCAAGGACGCCTGAAGGTAAGCGTTCCCACTTTGGGCCCACCACGTGAATGTCTTACACATACCAAAAACATAAGTTAGATGCTTGTGATGGAAAGGTAACTAAAGTACAAGGTAACAACATTTTAAACCACCACTTACGCATCCGAGGTGACATCAAGGACTCCGTGTGACCTGCGCTCTGGAAAGCCCGAAGGCCCTCGCTGGTACACCTTACCCTCGCGCGCTAGGCTGATCTCTGGTAGTGGATGAGCTGTCAACAGCTCCTCATCCGCCACGGCATCCTCCTCCTCACTCTCCTCACGCCGCTCCTCCGTCTCCTCCTCCTCACTCCATCATCAGGCGCCTGCTCCTGGTAGTCATCGTCACTAAGCACGGCATCGTCCTCCCCGGCCTGCTCCTCCTCCTGCTCCTCCTCCTGCTCCACCTCCTCAGAGGAAGACGAAGCCGAGGGCAAAGGACTACTCAAGCGAGCAGCAGGCCTACCCCGGGGCGCCTTAGCGCCGACCACCTGAGAGAGAGCAGGATCATCATTATTTAACAAAAAGATCATATATGCATAGTCCAATGATGGTAGTTTGGCATATACCCAGACTTCGCAAGGTGAAAACCCATCTCTTCCTCTGTTTTGCGAAGACCGTTTTTGCAACATTTGCAAGGGCACCAAGTTGACGCAGGGTTTTGTCTAAATGCAAACTTCAGAAACTGTTCTGTCTTACTCAGCCATTCATCAGACATCTGACTCACACTGGCTCGTCCACTATACATCCAATCACGATCCTCCATCTCCAAACTGATTAATGCAGACATATATGTATTTAACAAAAAGATTCATGGATTACTTAATTCAATTATTTACAAAATTATAGATTTTACGCGTTGAATGCACTCACCTATATCTACTAGTTACATCTAAGGCTATCCCACCCGAGTATGTGTAACTTGTGTTCATTTCCATGTCCTACTCCTATGCAAGACAGAATTTCGGCAGCACCTCCCCGCCGCTCTCCCAATACACGTCTCGACAAAGTTTCGAGAGATTGTGTATCAAGAGAACAACATGGGAGGCGCCACCGAAAATCTGTCTCGCATAGGAGTAGAACATGGAAACGAACACAAGCTACACATACCGGGCTGTCCAAAACGTGGACAATTCGAAACGGCCACGGTTATAAATGATATATCTCTTTGTATATAAACATATACCCTGGACAAGGTGTATACATAAATATATACAGACAGCTCTTTATATATAAACATATACCCTTGACAAGGTGTATACATAAATATATATAAAGAGTTTCATCTTTATAACGATAACCCTTCCGAACGGGAGACTCCTAGGGTTACGCGACTTGTTTGGTGAGCTACAAAATAACGCAACCTATAAAGAGGAGAGAAAAAGCGTCATTACCCTCGAAGCGTGACGACAAAAAGACAGGGGAAGTAGCTCCTGCCCGAACCCTGCCCTACAACGAAGCTCCCGTCGTCAACCTTGCTGCATATCCTGCACACAATATCAAAAATACAATTAATAACTAACAAATAACCTAACTAACTAAGCAAATTATCACCTAACTAATTAACAAACATGAATTGACTCAAAGGATTCATATAGAGGACTTTCACCTCTAAACTTATCTCATTGTTCAAAGCAATTCAAACTTATGAAATTGCATTCACAATTCAAATTTAAACAACTTGAATTCAATTATTGGACAAGAGTCATAATAATAAAAATTCAAATAATTCAAAGAGATAATTCACAAGTATAAAGTCAAACATATTAGTCTTTTATCTCAATAATTATGGGCAAGAGGAGCAACAGCAAGCCCTCAAACTAGCCAAATTCAAATGACACATTCCACAAATTCAAATACAAACAGCCCACAAATGTTGGATTTGCAGCAATTTAAATGTTGTCTTTTTATAGTTTTCACCTTAGGAATTAACAATAAACAGAGCTACTAATGTTTTAATGAACACAAGCACACTAAACATGTTTTGCTACTGAACAAATAACACAAGAACACTAAATTCAGAAATAAAAAGAGGGAGAGATGGATCAATTAATCATACCTGGAGGTGCTTCAGCTTGTTGAAGAGGAGAAGCTGGCGTTGGGGAAGAGCAGGAGCCGGCGTTGGGGAAGAGCAGCAGCCGGAGTTGATGAAGAGCAGCGACGAACTCGCCGGAGTTGGGGCTGTGGCTGCGGGATGAAGGAGGCAGCAGCGACGAACTCGCCGTGGTCGCGAGGGAGGCGGATGCGGATGCGGGGAACCGCACGCGCTCGCGGTGGAGGCCGGCCACGCAGCTAGCCGCCATTGCTCCGGTCGAGGTAGCGCACGCCTAGGGCTAGGGTTTGACCTCCTGCGGGCGGAGGGCGGGCAACGGCCTGCTTCTGGCGGTGGGTGGTTGCGGCGGTCAGGGAGAGGTGGCGGCGGCAGCAGAGAGGGAGGCGGGATAAGTGGGGTTTGTGAAGACGGTCACACCTCGGAGTCTCGATATATCTACACCAACCTACCACCACAACCTAATGCATATATTAGGGCACCACCCATGTTTTGGTGAGGTTCCGACACCCCGAAGCCCCCGGTTCCGTCGAAACCCCCAAAGTAGACCAGAACTCGACGGTGTCGTCTACCCATCGACGGGCATCGAAAGGGGGTAGCTCCAAGGACTTTTACACTTGGTTGTGTTTGGGTGGGCCATGTGAACATAAATAACCTGATTTTGGCTCATGTTATCACATGGTTGCCTCCGTCGCACCCGAAACGGGGGTTTCCGCGTAGAAGAGCATGACCTTCGAGGGGGATAAGTGGGGTTTGTAAAGACGGTCACACCTCGGAGTCTCGATATGTCTACACCAACCTACCACCACAACCTAATGCATATATTAGGGCACCACCCATGTTTTGGTGAGGTTCCGACACCCCGAAGCACCCGGTTCCGTCGAAACCCCCCAAAGTAGACCAGAACTCGACGGTGTCGTCTACCCATCGACGGGCGTCGAAAGGGGTAGCTCCAAGGACTTTTACACTTGGCTGTGTTTGGGTGGGCCATGTGAACATAAATAACCTGATTTGGGCTCATGTTATCACATGGTTGCCTCCGTCGCACCCGAAACGGGGGTTTCCGCGTAGAAGAGCATGACCTTCGACGGGGATAAGTGGGGTTTGTGAAGACGGTCACACCTCGGAGTCTCGATATGTCTACACCAACCTACCACCACAATCTAATGCATATATTAGGGCACCACCCATGTTTTGGTGAGGTTCCGACACCCCGAAGCCCCCCGTTCTGTCGAAACCCCCCCAAAGTAGACCAGAACTCAACGGTGTCGTCTACCCCATCGACGGGCGCCGAAAGGGGGTAGCTCCAAGAACTTTTACACTTGGTTGTGTTTGGGTGGGCCATGTGAACATAAATAACCTGATTTGGGCTCATGTTATCACATGGTTGCCTCCGTGTGCTTCTTTCTGATCCGACGGCTCACAAGCGCTCGAAAGAAACACACTGCTGATCCAACGACTTAGAAGTGCTGGAAGGAAACACACGATCCGTGTGCTTTTCTGCCTGATCTGATGGTTCACAAGCACTCGAAACATACACACCGATCCAACGGCTCATGAGCGCTCAAAGGAAACACAAGATCCGTGTGCTTTTTCTGATTGGACAGTTCTCACTATATATATGTAGTCATGGCCTCCATTGGCATAGCACCCCTTCACTCATATCTGCAGCCTAATCACTCCCCATGGCTTCCACCGTACCCACTCTAACCTACTAAGAGGCGGAGGCGCTTTGCGCCTCGAACTACCCATGCCCACCCGGCTACGGCGTCCCCGCTGGCTGGTGGCTGAGCACCGGAGGCGTGCCGGTCGCTCCTGTCCCTCAAGGTTTGGCGCGCCGGGCGGCCATCACGAACCAACACTTCAACGAGCTCACTCCGCAGCAGCGGATGGATCACCGCTGGAATCCCGACTACCGCCCGACTTGGGACGCCTTCTTCTTCACTCGGCGTGAGAGGGCGCTCGCCAGGTACGAGGAAACGGCCCGCCTCCTTTGAACTTCAACGAGGCGGCCGACGGCTGTGGTGGGCCGGCCGGACACTCCAGAGAGTCATGGACTACATCACGGCCGGCGATAACCCCCGCCTGAGCTACCCTCAGTTTCAGTCCAGGCGAGCGCCGCCCCCGCCCGACGACAGCGACGACGACGGCGACGACTACGACGACTATGAGCACGAGTATTATAGGCCTAGCTAGGGGTGGGAAGCTGGCTCCAAAAAATCTCCAGTTCACCGAGCGATACACCCGGCAAAATGGACCACCCGGCGAAGTTTTGGCGCGGAATGAAAATATTCGTTCCCGCCCACCCGGTTGGCCGAGAAACAATCCCGGCGAAGCTGGTGTCCCGGCGAAGAACTGGCGCGGAACGAAATTTTCGTTCCCGCCAACAACCTTCGCCGACACTAGCACCCGGCGATGCCAAACCCCGGCGAAGAAATGGCGCGGAAAGAAATTTTCGTTCCCGCCCATGGATTCGCCGAGTGCCTTCCACCGACAATCCCGGCGGAACAGAATCTTTTTGCGCGGCAGAAATTTCCTTTTTCACGCCAGATCATCTGCAAGGCGGGCCCCATTGCCAGGCGCCACGTGGTCATCAGTTTCGCCGGGAAAAACACTTCACCGAGTGTTTTGTGTGGTCTTCGCCGACGTGGTAATCTTCGCCGAGATCTTTTTCTGCACGTAGCCGGTGACGTTCGCGTTTGCCGAGATGTCTCGTCGTCGCCGAGTGTCGCCGTCTCTCTACCGGCGATAGCCCTCTTCGCCGAGGTGCCCCGAAATTATGCACTCGGCGAAGCCGAGACAACTCGGCGGCGAGCGTTTTTCTAGTAGTGATTAGCCAATAACCAGGTTCCATTCCCATTAGCAAAACTAGAATTGCCAATATGCTATGCTTCCGTTATCAAGATAGCAAACCAACACCTTTTTGTACTTACGAAAAGCTCAGTTGGAGGACGAGAAACAAGTGTGCTCTTCACAAGGACCATTGGTTTGCTTTGGATGGGTGAAACCAATGCATTTGTGGTTTTATTTCCTAGGTATTTCCATATATATCATACTTTGGATATCTAAAAAGTAATTGATGTATTAACAAAGGGCTAACTAGACACGTGATGTCACTGACACAAATCATGTTCGCAGCTTCAATGCATCTGCTGCCGACTTATTTTCCATCTCGGCTTCCGAAACCTAACCTGCTCCCCTCTCTCCAAATTAAGATTATGTATGAAACTTAGCATTATTTTCTGCTTAGCATGAATAGCACAGATACCGTGCCTTTTGAAGCCGTAAATTCGCAATTATGGTTTGCATTGATACATGTGTTGTCATTCATTCTGACAGACATGTTTTTTCTTTTCGAAATGGAGGTTAAATCCCTCGGCCTGTTTACCAGAGGGATGCACAAAACTATGTTTGTTCATAATTGATGCAAGATAATAAAGCCAAAGTCAGCAAGTGTACCTGCAACTGTACATACCATAGACAATAAATGAATAACCATTACAAGATACTAGTCATTAACCCGTGCTACTGCACGGGCTAGCTATTCTGAAAACTCATGCTGCAAGTTATACAGAAACTTCCGACTACTTCGTTCAACACATAGACAGTTTTATATTGTTTTCTTTGAAATCTTGTAGAAACAGAACGGTTTTTGAACTACTTATTATAATACTGCGTGCATCATATATAATATATTTTTGGTTCCTATTATAAAACATGATAAAGTATCGATTAATAGGCACTATTATAAAATAGCCACAATATAATAATAAGCTCTTGTCTTTCTCTACTTTTCTGTGGTGGACAAATATCATTATATAGGTATATATTATGCTTTTTAAGTTCAATGTCCATCATGAAAGTGATTTCTCAGAAAGACACGTCAAAAATCTTGGAGTCTTAGGCATGTGCCAATGCATTGTATCTTAGCACGTCATCATAGGTGTAATAAATAAGTAAGAAACAACTACTCCAATGCATTGTTTTTTATGTGTTGTATCTAATTTAATGATTTTGGGCTCATGCATGCATGTGATTGGGCTAGCACAACTTTTTGCCTATGGCCACGTGCAAAGGTTGTATGTTAGCTAAGCTACAACCTCACTCTCCCTCTTCATTAACTAACATGTCACATAAGCAAAATGCATATGAAATCGTGCTAAGAGACTTGCATTGGCATAGGCCTTACAGTTCAGATCTACTTTGCTTTTTCCACACCATAATCCATAAATCCCTGCCATCGCTACAAAATAGATGATTAAGACTATTCCAAGCCAGCCGACCAACTTTTGTGAAAGTTAACCAAAGTTGGATTTGAAGAACATTTCAGTAGGCGTTTCACCTATTTCCAAGATTTTACATGTGGCATTGTTATTGCAAAAACTAATATACATTGGCGAATTAGGTCATATACTACTGTATATTAGTTTTAACCCTTCAAATATAAAGGCGTGTCATATACTACTGTATATTAGTTTTAACCCTTCAAAACGTAAAACCTACAGTCCATATGTTATAGCCCCAAAACAATACAATTCGAATCAGGTCTTTTGTGAGAACTGCACGTCAATTATGAGATGTCTAGATGCAAACCGAAATAATAAAGCATGATGCAAACTATAGAACAAACATATCGACCTAATACTCGAAGTGCCATCCTTGTTAACAAATCCTCTATTGGCACATGTCGACCCGTCTGAGTAAGCATGATGTACCTTGTCCAAATCCAATTTTACATGTGGCATATACCGTATTACTCCCTCTGTATCAAAATATAATATTTTCTAATCTTTTTAACTTCGTCCAAATTCGTTCCAAAATAAGTGAATCAACACACTAAAAAATGTATATATACGTACGTATCAGGACAAATACAGAAAGTATAGAAAGTGTTATATTTTGATATGAAGTGAGTATATTTATATTAACTAAATCTTCATTGGTAGATGCTTGACAGGTCTTGTACTTCAAGAGCTGGCTCAGCATGCAATTCTCGTCAACGATTGGCCGCCCAAGCTGTCCGGCCTGATTGATCCGGTGCTTATGTGCGAAGATAGCTCGATGCGCTAATTAATCTGCAGCAATCAAAGAAAAACCACTACGGGCAGTGAAACGATCAGCAGAATTAAGCAAGATGAAGATATACTCTCCTCTCATCCATGTACGGAAGTGAATCGAAAAGCGCCGGTCTAATTTTTTATCACGCGCGGCCCGCCATGTGATCTTACTGGCGTGTCAGCAATCCTCATTATGTAGCAAAATTTGTCTCCTAGCCAAGTACGGGGCCTTCGGACATTGCCTCCGTGGAGATACGCAATCCATATGATTCAGATTTGCCTCTGCGACAGAGACAACTGCCATCTTTTGGCCGGGAGACACGAATTAATCAGAGTCTAATTAATATGGAGAATACAGGAATCGAACTCGTCACCAGATGGTGTTGGAGGATGATACGCAACGCATCGCGCGATAGTTTAAATCCGACGGCTTTAGAAAGATTATGCTTAGATCGTACGGACAAAAACTGTTAATCTCTAGGATTAACGTGGAAGCTCGTACGGTGCCTCCAATTAGTAAATATAAGATTGATACAACACCTACCACTAAATCGACTTCTTCCGCAGTAACACTTTCAAGAAGAGAACACGTCCTCGAGCCTCCATTGCCACGCCCAGTTGAGACGACCAAGACACAGATTTTCATCCTGGTTTATCGAGACGAACGAATGAAGGACCTCATCAGCAATAAGATAACACCTTCAACAAGGTAATGCCACAGGTTCGTCGCTGTTGAGCCCAACCAATAAAGTCCCGAAAAAGATTATTACTCCCGAACATGAAGAGGTGTTCGAAACACCGTCTTGATTATTGTATTTTTAATATCCACGAGAGATTGTTCTCCACGGCAGGACGGATTAGCGCTAGCAGATGTGTGGAAAGTCTTCTCACCTCAGACCACCGCCCGACAGCCCGACCGTCGGGGGTGGAGGCGCGCCAATGTTGTAGAATCCACCACAACACTCGAGCCGTTGTCCCGATGTCCTTCGTGTGAGCTAGCTTGATGGAGACGAGTCCGCAGAACATGGCAACACCGATATCCTTCACGGGAAGCGCACAGTGTATTTGGCCGACGGTGAAGAGAAGTGAACACCATTATGCCTGAATCCAATGAGGACGGAGGGATGAGGGTTAAGGGTATACAATCTTCTCTGCCGGTGGCGTTTTGTTGGGGCAGGAAACAAACCAGCGTAATACTAGTAGGGTTCCGGAAAGGAATGTGAGCATCGCAAAACAAACATGCAAATATCAGAAATAGAAAAGTATCATGTCACGAACTGGGTGTCTCTGCATGTTGTAGCGTTGGTCCGACACTCGTGTGGCCAAGTCGAAGTACCGCGTGATTGTTAACAACGGTAGGAAGTCGAAGTAGAAATTGACTATTACCCTTTCCCTTTGTAACCACAGTTTAAGATTTAATCCTAACCATTGATCTGTCAGATGTATAAGAATGTACTAATCTCGGTTAGCTAAGATTTGGTAAAGGTCTTACATCCCCGAGGCCGTGCAGAACAACATTATGCACATAGACTCTTCCGAGTTCACTCTCGTCATGTCCGGTTTGATATGCAGGCAATCCACGACTGGAGCAGCGCGGCTTCTGGTTCTAAAGAAGCGGCTCTCAATTGAGAATCCGACTATAATTTTAGATGTCCATATTCAGTAAGTTTAATGATTGAATGGTGAAATCACCGGCCGTATTCAAATGGACACTCTTGAACTTAAACATCGTGTTGCGAGACTGCTAGTTGCGACAAATCTAGCTCCCAGCCCAACCAACGGTGATAAATTCCTACCCAGCTTCCTACCAACAAAGATCGACCTAGTACGATGCCCATCTGTCATCTGTGCTCGGGAAGGATGGATCTCTCCCCAAGATCGATTCTCTCCTAACTGGTTGAACCGTACCATGCATGGTCGTTTTTCGTAGTCAACACGATGGATATAGCGACTAACGTTGCCTGTAATTAGGAACCGTTTTTTTTTCTCGCTATGGTGATTATATGGCGATTAGAAGGGCGATTTAGGGTTTGACCGCTGTCGCCGGCGGCTGCTAATCCGGTGCCTGCTAGGCATCGTTTCTTGTCCTGCTGCTCCTGACTCGATCAAGTGCATGCAGTTTTTTCGTACCTCTGGTTCTTGACTCTGTTCTAGACCCGGAAGTAGATTTTGCCCATATCGGGAATTTGAGGAAGTGTGTTCTTGTCAATTGATCCGAAGGTGAGGAAGCGCTTGTTTCTTGTTTCTGTACAAGGAAAAGCAAGGAGACGCTGTTGGCTCCTGAAGTAACTGATCAGGTTAGTAAAGCCAAAGCAAGTTTGTTAGCTCTAACGTCCCCTGGCCCTCCTCTCAAGAGGGATCCAAAGAGAGTTAAACAGTCTGTGGATGGTCTGACTGAAGAAGGAGTAGAGGATGAATCTGCTAAGTCTGAACTGCCGAGGGGGTGGGAACTCTCGGACAGTTCCGCGTCCTTGATACAGGCGCATACCCCCGCAATGGTGTTTTTGTGTGAAACTAGACAGAAAGCTGATAAGATGAGAAGCTATAGAGGACGTTTTGGCTTGCGTGGTTTTGCTAGGAGGGACAGCGAAGGTATGAGTGAAGGTCTGGCTTTGTTTTGGCATGAGACCATGAATGTTAGTGTCAATGATGTATCTGATCGATTCATTGACCTGACGATAAAAAACTCGGATGATAATCCCCTTTGGAGGCTCACTTGCATATATGGCGAGCCGAGAGTGGAGAACCGTCACTTAATGTGGGAGAAGTTGTGTGATTTAAATTCATTATATGATATTCCGTGGCTTGTAGCAGGTGATTTCAACGAGTGTATGTGGAGCTTTGAACACCTCTCAGCTAC
Source organism: Poa pratensis (assembly GCA_947311845.1). NCBI lineage: Eukaryota > Viridiplantae > Streptophyta > Magnoliopsida > Poales > Poaceae > Poa > Poa pratensis. The sequence continues at coordinate 56,998,338 of CAMZMU010000035.1, forward strand.
ACCTAGAGCCGAAGGCCAAATGACTGCTTTAAGAGATATGCTAGAGGTCTGCGAGTTGGTTGACCTTGGTTTTTCTGGAGTTCCTTACACTTATGATAATAAGAGGGCTGGAAGTGCTAATGTCAAGGTTAGGCTTGACCGTGCGGTTGCCACAAACTCATGGAGGAGTCTGTTTCCCTATAATTCAGTCAAGCACTTAGTATCACCGTGTTCAGATCATCTAGCGTTATTGATTCGATGGGAAGCTGAGGAACCACACCAAGTGATTAAAAAATGTAGGCAGTACGAAGTTATGTGGGAACGTGAGCATGCCCTTCCTGAGTTAATCAAGAATGCATGGGAGTCCTATGGTGTGATCAGCAACCTGGGTGATGTTGGTGCAGCTTTGGGAAAAACAATGGCCAGGTTGCAAGAATGGAGTAAAGTAAAGTTTGGAAGTGTGAGAGAAGAACTCCAAAAATCTAGATCTCAGCTGGAAGAGCTGATGCATATGAATGCTGACAGGCAGGAGATCAGGAAAGTTACAGATAGAATGAATGAATTGCTATATCGAGAGGAGATGATGTGGCTTCAACGGTCACGGTTAACTTGGCTAAAAGAAGGGGATAGGAATACAAAGTATTTCCATAGTAAAGCGGTCTGGAGGGCAAGGAAAAATAAAATCCGGAAATTGACGGATGATCTTGGGGTCGAGCATGCTGATGTGCCTACCATGCATCGCATGGTTAATGAATATTTTCAGACACTCTTCACGGCTGATGATAATTTGGATCCGAAGCCTGTGGTTGACCTCTTTCAAAGGTGTATTTCGGATGAAGCAAATGATCAACTTTGTGAAGATTTCTCTGAAAAGGAAATTTCAGATGCTTTGTTTCAGATTGGGCCTTTAAAGGCGCCGGGGCCAGATGGATTTCCAGCAAGATTTTTTCAGCGAAATTGGGGTACTCTGAAAGGGAAGATTATTGGTGCAGTTCAGGAATTTTTCAGGACATGTATTATGCCAGAAGGAGCCAGCACTACATCTATTGTTTTAATCCCCAAAGTTACTAATCCTAGTAAACTATCTGAGTAGCGGCCAATTAGCCTTTGCAACGTTGTTTACAAAGTAGTTTCCAAATGTTTGGTGAACAGACTACGGCCTTTGCTTGATGATATCATCTCTCCTTCCCAGAGTGCTTTTGTTCCTGGAAGGATGATAACTGACAATGCCTTGTTGGCCTTTGAGTGTATTCACCACATAAAGCAGGAAAAGGATCCATCAAAAAGTTTCTGTGCTTACAAGCTTGATCTATCAAAGGCATATGATCGGGTTGATTGGTCATTTTTGAGGCAAGTGATGCAAAAGCTGGGTTTCTCTCACCGGTTTGTCGACTGGATAATGGTGTGTGTAACATCGGTGAGATATTCCGCAAAATTCAATGGAACCCTCTTGGATTCATTTGCACCGTCGCGTGGGCTACGGCAAGGTGACCCGTTATCTCCGTTCCTATTTCTTTTTGTTGCTGATGGTCTATCAGCTCTTCTGAAGAAAGGAATTGATGAAAATTTAATATCTCCAATTAAAGTTTGTCGACGAGCTCCTGGTGTATCGCATCTTTTGTTCGCTGATGACACGCTGCTGTTTTTCAAAGGGACACATGATGAAGCAGTGTTTGTTAAGCAGGCCCTAGATACATATGCTTCTTCTACTGGTCAGCTTATAAATCCTTCTAAGTGCTCCTTATTGTTTGGTGAATCATGTAGTCCGGCTGCACAGGAAGATATTCGTTCAGTTCTTGAGGTTACCTCACCAATTTTTGAGGAAAAGTACTTGGGTCTCCCTACTCCTGATGGGCGTTTGTCGAGAGGGAAATTGCAAAACCTTCAAGCACAGTTGACCAAAAGGCTTCTAATGTGGGGAGATGGTAATCTTGCACAAGCCGGGAGAGAAGTTTTTATTAAAGCAGTGGCCCAAGCCCTGCCAACTTATATAATGGGTGTGTTTAAGCTACCATTTTCAGTTTGTGATGACTTAACAAGGCTTGTGAGGAATTTTTATTGGGGAGCAAAGGATGGTAAAAGGAAAACTCATTGGCGAGCTTGGGAGAAGATGCAACGACCAAAAAATCAAGGAGGCCTTGGCTTTAGGGATTTTCGTGTGTTCAACCAAGCTCTTTTAGCTCGTCAGGCTTGGAGATTAATTATGAAGCCTGATAGTCTTTGTGCTCGGGTTCTCAAAGCCAAGTACTATCCTAATGGGTGTTTAGAGGATACTGTTTTCACTGGTAATGCATCCTCTACGTGGCAGGCAATTTCTTATGGCCTTGATCTTTTGAAAAAGGGACTTATTTGGCGTGTTGGCAACGGGCAGAGTATCCGTATTTGGAGAGATCCATGGATCCCTAGGCCATGTTCTTATAGACCTGTTTCAGCAAAGAGGAGATGCCGACTTCGTTTTGTTTCAGAATTAATTGACCAGTTCGGTGCCTGGAGAATAGATCTTCTGAATCAATATTTTGCACCTGCAGACATTGTTGAAATACTGAAAGTTAAACCATCTACTCGCCTGGATGTTGATCATCTTGCTTGGGCCCCGGTTAAGCATGGAATTTTTACAGTGCGCAGTGCCTATACCATGGCGATGAATGAAAGTTGGGGTGGAGCAACCCAATCGTCTAGCTCTGCGCCTGATGGTAAAAGGAAAATCTGGAACCTCATATGGAAGTCTTCAGTTCCACGAAAGGTCCAACATTTTGCTTGGAGACTTATTACTGATTCACTGCCAACATGAAAGAACAAGTGTGCCCGAACGCTTGAGACAACTGGTCAATGCCCTCTTTGTGGTATGGAGACAGAGGATAATTACCACCCTTTTATCAGGTGTCCTTTGGCAAAGCAACTGTGGGAGTTTATGTCAGAGAAGTGGCAGCTGCCCAGCCTAGAGTCCATCACGTACACTGGTAAGGAATGGCTGCTAAATTTACTTTGCAATCTAGAAGCTGGTATGATAAGCAAAGTCTTGATGACGCTTTGGCGCATTTGGCATGTGCGGAACGAAATTGTGCATGCAAAACCTCCACCACCGTTGGAAGTGTCCAGGAGATTCCTTATGAGCTATTTGGACTCTTTAATTCAGATCAAGCATCATCCGGCTGAGGACATTATTAAAGGAAAATTCATATTGGATCTAGATGAGAATCATAGACATACCGCTGTGAAAAGAACTCCAGATCAGTTGGTCAGCTGGGTACCCCCTCCTAATGGCTGGTACAAGCTTAACACTGATGGATCTTTCGGTACAAGTGGAGATGCAGGAGCTGGGGCAGTAATTCGTGACCATATGGGGAACATTATCTTATCAGCTTGCCGAAACCTCAATTCCTGCAGGGATGTGCTGGATGCAGAACTAAAGTCTCTCCTGGAAGGTATCTCGTTGGCATTACACTGGTGTAACCATCCATTACTGATTGAGGTGGATTGTGTGGAGATAATCAAACTACTGGAAAATAGAGAGCTGGATAAATCTGTCTATTCAACAATGATAGAGAAGATTAAAACCTTGATGGAGGCTCGTCAAACTTGTATTACTCATATTAAGAGATGCCAGAATACTACTCCCTCCGTGTCAAAATATAAGTCGCACTAGTCACTTACCACACACATGTATGTAGACATGTTTTAGTGCAAGATTCACTAGTCACTTACATGAATCTTGCACTAAAACATGTCTACATACATGTGTGTGGTAAGTGACTAGTGCGACTTATATTTTGATACGGAAGGAGTAGTAGTCACTTTATGGCAAATTACGCTAGAACTAAATCTCATACGGCTGTGTGGCTTGCCTTTGGTCCAGAGGGTTTTATGAGCACATGCCGAGACTGTAATTCTTGATATGTTCTGAGTAATACAATTATATTCGCAAAAAAAAAAAAAAAAAACACGATGGATATAGCGGCGAAATTGTAACAGCCAGTGCACGCAGGGCAACTGTACCTGCAACTCTAATTCCCAATGCTACCTATTCCCAAGATCACCGTGTGGAACTGAAGCGTCTGTCATTCTGCGTGCTCATTTGTATCCTACTATACATTAGCTTTCTCTCCGTGCAAACTGGAGTAGAGCTAGTTCACTATGAGCGTTGGTACTTGGTAGAACACATGCATGCGGAAGTTCATGGCTTATTTAAAGACAAGTACGTACGGTACAGGTGAACAAGTGACCTGGATTATTTAACTGCCAAATTTAACACTTCATTTATCTCACGGTACTATTTAATTATCCAAAGCAAGTACTCCTTCGACCTTATTGCTGGTCATTGACACATTGGTCGTCCTTGGAGCTACTCTATGCATGGCCCACGTTGGAGTGTAAATACCTAAGTAACCAGACATATGATTGGTTAGGTTGTAAATATTTACAACAAATGACCTTAAATATAACTCCTATAGTCGCTCCTTTGCATCTTGCTACATTGCTCGAACAACAGCCCCTACCCCTGCCTGATCTCTCTCAAAATGAGTATAGGAGCTAAAAGCTGCATTGTCAAGACGTAAACTTGTTCGTCTTTTTTGTTGTTGCTGCCATTGGATGGATCGAGAAGTTGGTCTAGGAGGTTGCTAAGCAGCACTAGGATTAGGATGCACTGGGAACATGATTACGGGTTCAGAGGGCTTACATGATTCGATCCGACGAGTCTTTGTTAGAAAATATGGACGACGAAGCTTGTGCGTCATTTGACTTGGTCGCTGAACCAACATGATGTGGCAAGCTACACGCCTGAACTCTACGAGTTGGGCCTGCCCCGTTGCGCACATGATTTGACCATCACATGTCGTGGGGTGCCGAGCTTGCACATGCATTATCCCATAATATTCATGTATGCACCTACCCTGCGCCGCTCCTGCATGTCACTCCTTCCATAGTTCCATGCCGCCACACTGCCAAGAGGCTTTGCTGTTACCTATCAGCTTTGGTTGCTCTGCAACCCAGCGTGATGTCATCTTTCGATGTTGGGAGGAAAATGCCGACGTTGTAAGTTGGAAATGTTAGCTTCTACTCCCTCCGTTCGGAAAAGGATGTCACAAAAATGGTCGATCGACCATTTTTGTGACATCTTTTTTCGAACGGAGGGAGTACATGCATGTTCATATGATCATATCTATGTTTCAAGCTAGGAGGGTCATTGGAGTCGTGTTTCTGTGTCAAAAAATATGCAGTGTGTTTCGGAGGCGCTTGTTGATCACCCGCCACCATATCTAACATGAGAAATCATAATAATTAAAGAAAAGTTTGAACTGAACCCTGAATTTGTAGTGTGGAGCTAAGGCCATGTACATTCCAGGGCGATCGACAACTACACCATCAGATTTTGACTTCAAGTCCGGCATCGTCGCAAAATTACGCCGGGCGTTAAGCCTTTTCTCACATCCGAAAGAAGCGGGCGTGAGAAGCAAAATCCCGTTTAGTTGTCTGCATCAAACATCTCGCATTGCATCAGGGGACTCGTATTTGCTTTACTGTCTCCAATTGTTCATTTTTGTTGGAATCTGAGCGTTTTCACAAGCGCTCTGCAATGTAGGAGTAGATGCTAAAGATGCACTTAATTCCAGGACCCTCGCCTTTCTAATCCTGTCAATCACGGCCAATTCTTGCTACCCTGGTCAACCTAGAAATTCTAGCTAAATACCAAACAACTTTGAAAGAGATTTTTTTATTGATCTCATTGTCAGCCTTATCTTGTATTTTGCTTTCTTGCGCTTGTATCACGAATGCTTGCATATCTAACTTGCACTTAAATCTTTGTACTCATCTCCGTGGTACAAGATACAATCCTTCACGGAAGTGTATATCTTTCGTACCTCCAGTCATTTTTTTTAGATAAAGGGATTTTATTTAAAAGTTTTAAGCATTACACTGGCATCTGCATAGCTAAGATGCACACAGCCACCAGTTCACCAGTACCCAATTCGGCATAAACTAAAAAAGGCGAATTACATATCATAATGAGAAATTGTAGATCCGCCTAAGATGATGTTAGGTCTATCCGCAGACTATGTTGCCATCCATGCCGGGAGAATAACTCTCTTGCCGCAGCCTCCAGCATCGACGCCACCTCCAAAAATAAATTCCGGTGCTCCACACGCTGCAGGGCCGACCATGCTTGTAGCGTAGCTGTACACCGATAGATAACCTGCATAATAGAAACTTTTTTATCGTTAAAAACCTTGTCATTTCTACATAGCCACAACAATCAAATAACAGCAATCGCGCCCATCCTACTGAAGAGTTTAAACCTAGAATCCACGCCATTTAACCAGTTGCCAAAAATATTTGCAACAGTACGCGGTGGATGTAAGGTAGAACCTATCTGAATGGCTGACCATATAGACCTAGCGAACTCGCATTAGAAGAATAAGTGTGTAATAGTCTCGTCATGATGACAGAAGACGCACTTTTTACTTCCGTGTCAATTGCGCTTGGCAATGTTGTCTTTTGTAAGAATTATTCCTCGACGAAGATACCACGCAAACACTTTAGTTTTTAGCGGTATCTTCATCTTCCAAATTTTGTTATTATTCCTACTATCGACGGGTACTTCGGGATGAATTAGTGCTCTATACATAGAATCAACCGAGAATTTACCATTCTTCATAAAATTTCATTGAAATTTATCTGGACCTTTCGACAATTGGATAGAATCCAATCGAATGAGCAAAGAATTTCAGGATACTTGTCTTGTTCCAAGTAAACTTCTTCTGAACGAAACATCTGGTGGGTAAGTACCCAACACCTTCGTGATCGTGTCGCTTTTGTTTCGTACAATAGTATACAGAGCCGGATATTGTTTTTTGAGGGTAGAATGGCCTAGCCATTTATCCTCCCAAAAACGAATTTCCGATCCATCCCTAATTGAGAAAGATCCTTGTGGGAAAAAGAACTTCTTTGTAGCCATGAGGCCTGCCCAGAAGTGTGAATCGCCAGGTTTTCAATGAACCTGAGAAACAGTTTGATCTCCAACATACTTTCTCCTAAGAAGGGTTTGCCAAACTCTATCTTCAGAAAGAAGTTTGAAGAGCAATTTACCTATCAAGGCTCTATTCTTGACCTCAAGGTCATGAACTCCGAGCCCTCCTTGGTCTTTAGGGCAGCAAACCACACTCCATTTAGTCAGTCGATATTTTTTCTTCTCACAATCCCCTTGCCAAAAGAATTTAGATCGAAAATAATCCAATCGTTTTAAGACTCCTTTAGGCAATTGGAAGAATGAACTCATGTATAGTGCCACATTCGTTAGTACCGAGTTTATGAGAACCAATCTTCCACCCAGGGATAAAAGTTTGCCTTTCCAGCTATTTAAACGTAATTGAAGTCTTTCCTCCACCTTTTTCCATTCAGCATTTGTAAGTCTCCGATAATGAATCGGAATACCCAAATAGTTGATAGGAAATTGTCCTTACTCACAGCCAAAATGATCAGCATACAAGGCGGCGTTTTCTCGAGCCTCGCCAAAGCAAAACAATTCACTTCTATGGAAATTTATTTTAAGACTGGAAAGTTGCTCAAAGGCTGACAAACTCAGCTTTAGGTTACGAGCTTTTTCGATATCATGTTCCATAAAAAGAATTGTATCGTCAGTGTATTGAAGAATTGATAAACCATCATCAACAAGATGTGGAATCACTCCTTCAATTTGACCCTCAGGTTTAGCGCGTTCGATCAAGATAGGCAACATATCAGCCACTATATTAAATAGTATAAGCGATAACGGGTCACCCTGTCTGAGTCCTTTTTTCGTTTGAAAGTATTTGACAGTGTCATCATTGACCTTAATGGCTACACTTCCTCCCGAAACAAAGCTATTAATTAACGCGCACCACTCAGTAGAAAAACCTTTCATTCTGAGGGTCTGCTGAAGGAAAAACCATTTGACTTTATCATAAGCTTTCTTAAAATCAATTTTAAGAATTACCCCATTCAGCTTTTTCCTATGTAGTTCGTGAACTGTTTCATGTAGGATCGCTACTCCATCAAGGATGTTGCGACCTTGCATAAAAGCCGTCTGAGACGGACAAACCACATGATCTGCCACAATTCAAGCCGACAATTCCGCCCATGGGCACGTCTGCCCACGGGCACCCGACCCTAATGGGCAGGGTATGGGTTGCTATGTTCGCCCATGGGTCTCGCCCGTGGGTGACCCGATTAGTCATGGGTAGGGTATGGGCAGACATGTGTACCCATGGACGACCCGATGGGTAACCCGATTAGCTGACATGTGGGGTCTCATAGTAAGACATGACCAGAGCCCATGTAATTTCCAGCCCAGCCCAACAGTCCAAATCCAACACGCACCACACTAGTACTGACATGTGGGGTCTCATAGTACTGATGTTGTGATGCATTTCAACACTTATTATGATTTTATTGATGTACTGATGCAGTTTGATATATAAAATATGCCATTTTGGAGTGCCAGAATTGACATGAGAAGCTGTTGTATGCAGACCCGACGGGCGACCCGACGGGTCGGGTGACCCGACGGGCATGGGCATGAGCATGAAATCTGACCCATGGGCAGGGTCGCGGGCAGAGAAGCTTGCCCATTTGTTAAACGGGCATGGGTCTGGAAGAGGTCGACCCAACCAAACCCGACCCGATTGCCGGCCTTAGCCACAATGTGAAGATACTTTGTCCAGAACACTCTTATTGGGAGCTTATTATATCTGGAATCATACCTTCAAAAATAGATTACAACTTCGTGAAACTTTTGTTCGACAAGCCGCTTTCAGTTTTTAATCTTAAGACTTCTAAAGATTGCTTGTTAATATATATCAAGCAAGAAATTGCAAGGGGGTTCTTGACAGATGAAATGATTGATGAATTCAATATAACGACATGCGCTGTGCCGTTGGACAGAAGATTGTTATTGTAGATTCTTCTTCCATGCAACCTCTTTTGTAGATGTCCGATTATGTTTTGTAGATGTCTCGTTATGTTATTACTCCCTCCTTTTTTTAATACAAGATGTTTTACCATTTGTCTACATACAAATGTACACATATGTATCTAGACACATTTTAGTGTATATGTTCACTCTTTTTTGCATGCATGTAAACAACATGTACAACACCTAAAACATCTTATATTAAAAAACGGAGAGAGTACTACTTAACGTGCATATTTTTTTACAAATTTTGTTAACACCTATGTATTTCGTACATGCTTTTGCAACTTAAGTTTTGTTCAATGTTCGGCCCCCCTTGTGAGTTTTTACTTGCTCAGCTGCTGCTAACATCAATAGGCTGGCACACGGCGGTCCTATTGATGGTGTTGACAGTGTTTAGTTTGTCACCGTCGATGGATGGTCGTCTTCATCAGCCTCTCTGTCGACAGAATTAATCCTCCTTTTCCCTCCTGCCTTTTTTCTTGGTTCTGAATGATGGTAGTGGCACGCAGGGACGGACCCAAGTACAGTGGGACACCCGCTCAAAATTTTGAATCCCAGTAGTGTTTGTTCAAATTTTGAAAGAAAAATGTTCAAATTCGGAAAATTTATAAACAGAGTACCCCCGGTCAAATGATGTGCCCTCGGTCAGAATATTACATGGGTTCGCCCCTGATGCCACCTAAAATATGGTGGCATTATTGCTGTCATTGATCGTCCTTGGAGCTGCTCTATGCATGGCGAGCTTTCTCTTGGACACGCGGGGTGTAATACTTATGGAGTAAAGAACTGGTAACATTTGGTCGATGGGCTAGTAAATCAACAACACACGACCTTAATACAACTCTAGTCGCTCCTTTGCATCTCGCTACATAGCTTGACCCCCGTCCCCGCCCCTACTCATCTCTCACAATGGGTATTGGCGCTGAATACTGAATGCTGCATTGCCAAAACATAAGCTTGTTCATCATTAGTTGTGTTGCTGCCATAGTGCCATTAGAGAAGTTTGTCGACGAGGTTGCTAAGCAGCACTAGGCTTAGGATGCACTGGGAAATTGATTTTTGGTTCAGAGGGCGTACATGAGGCAACCCAACGAGTCTTTTTTGCAAAAGATGGGTGGGGAAGCTTGTGCATCGTTCGGCTTGCTTGGTTCAGGAAAAGAACATGTCAGGCTACGCACCGGAAGCGTTCGTCCAGCTCCTAAAACTGCGGAGCCCAGCCTGTTGCGTGCCTGAATTGAACATCACGCGCCGCAGGGAACTGTAGTTGGACATGTAGGACTCCATGATCATGCATGCACCTCGGCTGCGCGGCTCCCGCACGCATCTCCTTCCATGTCACCACACCGCCAATGGGCTTTGCTGTCACCTGCCAACTTTCGTTGCTCTGTAACCCAACCCCATTTCGTCTTTCAGTGTCAGAAGGAAAATGTTGTAGTTGTAAGTTGCGAGGCAGCCCTTGGCATATGTCACCGTATCTATCCTGATAAATCGTACTAGTAATAACTAAAGAAAAGTCTAAATTGAGCACTGAATTCATAGTGTGGATCTAAGGCCATGTATAACGTAGGCGCTTAGGCGTGCACTGATCGGTAAATAAGCAATCAGATCCTGGAGTCGGGTCTGGCATTGGCACAAACTTACGCCAGGTATTCAGATCCCTGCCGAGATCACCGCCTGATGCGACGGCCTGGCCATCTCGTGGGGCAGAGGTTCTCAAGCGATGTCACGCAAAACAACGTTTCGTGGCAGTAGATTTGATCTGTGTTGAGCTGCTCAACATTTGAACAATCTGAGTCGTTGTGAGGATATTGAACGCGTAAAATTAATGTATTCGACCATGATTGCTCTTTTAATTATAGTATACATACGTACATAGAATCTAGCGTGGGCAGTCTATGTTGCAGTTTGAAATTGTCATCTCTCAAGACTGAATGAGTCGAAGCTTGTAGGGAATCAGTTGTGTGATAATGCTTTGCAGTAATCTGGTGTTTGCATTTTCTTGTTTTCTGTAACTAGCATGGCGGCCCTCGCAAATGCGAGGGCATTTCTTTATTAGAATTTAAGTGATGGATTAAATGGTACTTTTATGGGATGTGGCAGGAAACTATAGCACCAAAAATGTTATGCTGATAAAATATCATTTTCGTGAAATGCATTTTAAATTTCTGAATGAATTATCAGTAATAAATCATTGATTTTTGTTGTTGTTTTAACCTGATGTTGAATCAATTTGCATATTAAAGCCACACTTTTTATCTGTCACACACATAGGTATGTGTTACCATGTAACATCGACCTAACAACCGTAGCACAAACTCAAATCCTCCCAAAACTAATTAATGATTAAGAATATAAAGATCAAACTGTCATTAGTCGGGGCCACTTCAAGAGTTACATCTTTAAATAAGGCACACCATGTATATATTTTTGTGTCTATCTAATTATTAGGATCCACCATACAACGTTTTGTTGATGATTGTACGTTCTGGTATCTAATAAATGTGTAATATGTTGATATATTGCTCTCCAAAGTTGTATGATATATGATTTTATAATTTTACTTGAATTTCATCTCAAATTTTGATGGATGTATTTGCGCCTGCAAGAATCGGTCGTCACCCGTTGAGTGTCTTTGAAAAAAATAGGGCAATATTTGTTTGCTCTTCATGTCTTGCGCAAATAGATCCTGAATAATATCATTTATAATGTTTGGTTGCCAGTCTTGTATGCATGAGTGGCCATGTAAAATATTTTTCAATTGTGATGAAATTTCTCTTATTACTCAAACATGTAGAAATAATAACATTATGTTTGTATTTTGCATTTTTACTTGCTTTTCATGTATATAAATGTGTATGCCCATTTTACACACTGGACAACCGTTTTGGTTATCTCCTTGTTTCCTTTGTTCCTAGAAATTGCGGATGGGCATCTTTTCTTCTGTTTCATCATGGTGGGTCGGAGTTATTTACGTGGTGGATAAGCGATATTATACACACAATGCAATTAGCGCTACGGCTTGCCGGACGTAAAGATAAAAGAAGTAAAGATTAAGGAAAACGTACAACTCCTTTTTATTCTCGGGTCCAATTAAGCAATATCTAAACTTTTTTTTATAATATTCAACACGGACACCTTCCTTTGACTTGGGGGAATTGATTTTTTGACAGACTATCAGCTAGAGAGATTATGGATCGTGTTATTCTTCAAGACATGTATAGTTAATAATTAAATCTTTCAAAGTAAGATAAAAATCTATTCTTGAGCGACCTGTGCTAAGAGAGCACAGGTATTTATCGATCATTGATCAGCTAGCTATATGTCTGATCGATTAGCTTATACGCCCGATCAGGTTGTACATATCGGAATTTGTGTTTACCAATCAACCCACCAGCTTGGCTAATTATACGTTCGGCCGGAAGCGCCGATCGACAGGCTAATTATACGTCCGGCCGGAAGCGGACGTATAATCTGAGGAAAGGCGATGCATGACATGTAACCTGTTGGTTGTGTGCACGTTACATGCTTTTTTTAAGAAACGTGACGTAATTTGGTTTACATGTTAAAAACGACTTGTTTGTACATATTAATCTCAACCATCACAACAAAAATCAACGGATTATATATTTATAACCTATGTGGCTTAACGTGGTGCTTCGAAAAACTAACTCATTTTGCTTTTAATATATAATAGATGGTCTGATCAGTTGCTATAATCTGTTTGAGTTGCTATAATCTGTCAATCCCGGCCAATTCTCGCTTTATAAATTGTCAGTTGGATATTTTGCCCCCAATCAGGGCATACTTAGAGCATCTCCAACAGCAGCGCTACGCGCCGGCGCGCTATATTTTTTTTGCAGCGCCAGATTTGCGATTTAGCGCGCGCGGCGCCTGTTTTGCTTTAGCAGACGCGCTATAGTTAGCGCGGCGCGGCTGCACAATTTCTAGCTCCAGCAGAGGCGCTAAAAATTCCACCGCGCGCGCCCAGCGCAAACAACATTCACACAAAACATGCAAACAAACCGAATCAAATCGACACGAAATAAATCAACAATAAATAGTTTAATTATTTAGAGAACAACAAACATACCTTTCAACAAACTAGTTTGTAGTTGAACAACAAACATACCTTGCAAGTATTTTGTCAAACACCTTGCGCGCGCGGAGGTTCGACGACCGCCAAGGAAGGCGCTGGACCAAGGAGCGCGGAGGTTTGACGACCGCCAAGGAAGGCGCTGGACCAAGGAGCTCGCCGGAGGAACTGCGCGGTGCGGAGTAGAGGCGGAAGGCGGCGGAACCGGATTGGCGTCGGTGGCGCTGCGGGGCAAGATCGACGCGGCGGCGAGCTGCCCAGCGGTACAGCCGGCGACGCGCAGGGGACGAACTATTCGCGCGCCATGGTCGTCGGCGAAAATGGGGACGGAGGCGCGCGCGGGTGGAGGATTCAGATCCGGCGGCGGTTGGTTCAATTCGCGGGAATATCTTTTCGACCGCGCGCGCTGGAGCGGCCGCCCCAAATTCAGCGCAAGGAGTACCGCTCGGGCCAGCGCGCTGGCCCCTTTTTACCGCGCGCGGAGTTTTAGCGCGGCTGCTAGAGACGCCGAAACGGGTGCGCGCGCGCCATATCGGCGGTTTCTTGGGCGCGCGGCATTTTTAGCGCTGCTGTTGGAGATGCTCTTAGGCAAGTTGGTTTTGCCAACTTGCTGCTGGCCACATGTTTGGCTTGGCCACAAGTTTGGCCTTTAGATCAACCAACAGATAGTACTCAAATCCACACCGGCGTCAAGCAGTAAGGCACAGGGCTGTGCTCTGGTACTAATTACACACACCAGGTCAACCAAAACGTTGTCACCCTTGACATATCAAATGAGTGCGTTGCACATGGCTTCTTGAATGTGAGCAACATAGCCTGTGTCCACCTCCTCGAAATATACATTCGCCCCGCTTTATAAATAAAGTCACACATGGTGAAAGGGTACAAGATAGTGAGGAGGTCCTCTGTAGATCCCGTCCACCTTAACAGCATTAAGCTGAAGTCCCAAACTTGAGTATGGGCTGGTGCAGAAGACCTTAGATCACTCATCTTGCTGTTGTAGGCTTCTAATTTTTTTGGGTCCACTCATTTTTGGGCCTCTTCATGAAAATGCTTGCAACGCTCCTAATTTGATGAAAACAGACATCATTTTTCCGATATTTCAAAAAGAAAATTAAATATTGCAATATCTGTTGTTTGTTCAGAAAGATGAATCCCCCGGTTCTGAAAGAAAAGCCAAGTTCCGGCCAAGAGATAACAGCACACAGACTATGAATTGCAGGCAACACAACACCAAATAAAACTGTACCATATCATACTTTTCACAGTTCAACAACCAAGAAAACTAAATATAAGTTATTCGAAGCTAAAACTGTCGCCGCCAGCTTCAGTTGCTTTGTAACCCAGCCCAGGACATGACGGCTGCTCCTATTCGCCTTTGAAGTCGTAGGTGTCCCGCAGTGAGGCCTCAACATCGGTGGACTCAATAGCTGTTCGTAAGAGGCTGTCAATGTCGTCTTCTGCACCGAAGCCTCCAGCTCGCATGACCTAATCGGCGAAGATGGCGGCTTACATGTTCATATCTACGGGTTCATGACCATTCACCCGACTCACATTTTTACCATCAGAATCTGCAGCATGCTTCAGCACATCTGGCCTAGCTTGTCGAGCTTGTTGACAATCGCCGGAGTGTTTTCCATCTATGCCTGGAATGATATTCTACTGGATATGAAAACTCCAGGGCAAGATGCCACACCAGACACAGCAAGTCATATGGGTGTGCTCTGGAACTGTTTGTTGTTCATCGAGGCAGAACAAATTCCCCGTTCCTGTAAGAGAAGTCCTGATCAATCGATAACGCGATAAACAGGAAACTGAAACCAACACACAATTAAAGTAAAGCATACTTCCACAGATATCTTGGATCCAATGACAACGATAACTACAGAAAACTAAAAACCTCTTATGGCTCACAAACTCTTGTCCATCCAGCACTGGAACAAGAAGAGGATGTTACTCGGTGAAGCCGAGTTTAGAAAATGGAAAACTACAGAACTGCTGCAGAAACATGGACCCTGTCCTTTGTTTCAAAGTTGCGCAAGGAAGCATGATCACTGCCTCAGCACATCCAATGGCTTGGTTCCGCCCTCAGCTTCGGTTGCCCTGTAACCAAGCCCAGGATGTGATGGCTGCTCTTTTTCGCCTTCGAAGTCACGGGCGTCCCGCAGCGAGGCCTCAAAGTCAGTGCAGTCCATGTTGGTAGGAGGCTGCCGATGTCATCTTTTGCACCGAAACCTCCAGCTCGCATGACATCATCAGCAGAGATAGCGGCTTCCATGTTCATATCTACAGTTTCATGACCGTTCACCGGACTCACATTTCCAGTATCAGAATCTGCAGTAGGCTTCAGCACATCTGGCCTAGATTGTTGAGCTTGTTGCCCACTGCTGGAGTTCTTCCCATCCATGCCTGGAAAGATATGCTACCAGATATGAGAACTCCATGGCAAGATACCATGCTACACACACTAATATGATGCTTAAATTCTTTCCTTTCTTAACTATATTTCCATTTGACAAGATGCAAATAAAGTATCCTCCTTGTTGGTAAGCTATCTAGTATCGTTCGATTTGTCTTGCAAAATTCTTTAATTTCATATATATTTTTAATAATTTTATGGTCATATTATAAGTAGAAATCATGGTCAAAGTTGGACATCGTTGACCAGCGAAATTAAAGGACGCCTTGTATTTTGGGATGGAGGGAGTACTGACCAATATGATGATGACTCTTGAGTCTTGACCATTTGTTACAATATTTCTTTATCGATTTTTTTGTTACAATATTTTATGCCATTCTAACACAAGTTAACAGCTTGTAAAATAATAAGGCATTTGATAGAAAGAAATATGTTCAGTATATTGGAGCCTAATTGACAATATGAACAATGCAGGGAAGCTTAATAGCATATGGCAATCACTCATCAGCAAAAATGACACCAACCAAAAGAAAATGAATTCAGTGCATACCCATATTGATCACAATAATTGTTGACTACACGAGGTTCAGTACATCACGATCAGGACACAAACCTAAATGAAATAATTCAGAACATTGAACCAAAAGGACAATGCATACAGCCCACACTCAAGTCAAATCCTACATTTCTAAGTTCCATGCCGAAAGTCATGTACTTCGCACTGATTTTTCTCCACTAGGTCGCGTGAGCTTGCCAGCTCAACCTAGAAATTATAGCTAAATACCACACAACTTTGAAAGAGATTTCTTATTGATCTCGTTGTCAGCCTTATCTTGTATTTTGCTTTCTTGCGCTTGTATCGCGTATGTTTGCATATCAACATGCACTTAAATCTTTGTACTCATCTCTGTGGTACAAGATACAATCATTCACAGAAGTGTATATCTTTCGTACTGTTAGACGTGTACGTGTAGGACACGTCTACACAGCCGAAATCAAGGAGGTTTAGATTTGATTAGTTTATTTCCATAATTGTAATCTCTTTACTTGACTACCAAGTCATCTCCTTGTACTATATAATCCCATCACGGGATCCATATCAATCTAAGTGCAACAATTGCAATTACCTTGATGGTATCAGATTAGGATTTCGATCCTCTCTCCGATGGCGCCGCCTAGCGCCGCCGAAATCGCCGCCGAGGCTGCCTGCCAAGGCAGCCCTATGGGCGCTCGCGGCCGCGCACCCAAGCATCCGCGCCGCCATTCCGGTCACCCTCGAGCTCTCCACCTCCAATTTCCTCCAATGGCGAGGCATGTTCTCCGACGTCGTCGAGAAGTATGCCCTAGAAGACCATCTCGATGAGAAGGAGTACCCCACCGATCCCACGCCACAGTGGAGTCGGAACGACGCCATCGTCCGATCATGGCTCAAGAGCACCGTCACGCCCGAGCTTCTCGCCATGGTCGTCGACACCACCGCACCACTTCCTGCTCACGCCCTGTGGACGCGTCTCTCCAACATCTACCACGACAACGCCGAGACTCGTTCCTCCTACCTCGAGCAAGAGTTCCACGGTCTCCAACATGGGTCCATGACCGTGGCTGATTACTGTCGCAAGCAGAAGCTTCTCGCCGACGAGCTCAACGCCTTGGGCACAACCATCACCGACAAGCGCCTCGTGCAGAACACTCTTCGCGGCCTCGGATCTGGGCTTGCCTACATGCGCACCCTGACCCTCAAACAGCGCCCACTGCCGTCGTTCCTCGACGTGCGCTCGTCTCTTCTGCTCGAGGAACTCACGCTGAAGCAGTCCGAGTCGCCTTCTCCTGCTCCGACCGCCTTCGTCGCCCGGGGTGCCCCCACGCCTCCCACACCACGCGGCCCAACGGAAACCGTGCCGCCTTCGCGCCGCCCCTACCCATGCCGCAACTTCCAGCAGCGAGGCAGCTGCCAATATGGGGCGCGATGCCGCTTCCTCCACTCCGGACCTCCTCCACAGCGAGGTGGAAATTCCAACACATCCGGGAAGGGTTCGCCGGCGTCGTGGCCATCAATGCAAAACCCTTGGGCGGGGTCTATCCAGATGTGGCCCGGTCCGCCTCCGCCCCGCCGCATCCCGGCCCGCCTTCGTGGGCCTACGGTGCTCCCTCGTCCACGCCATGTCCACCAGGGGTGCCTCCGCCAACCATGCCCTGGATGCAAGGAGCTCCACCGTCGGCTCCGATGCCTGCACCGACTTATGCTGCGCTGCCACCGTCTTTCGACCAAGGACAACTCATGCAGGCTTACAACACCATGTCCCTCGCACCACCACCTCCGCATGAGTGGATCATGGATTCTGGCGCATCCGCCCACATGACCGGCAATCAGGGTAACCTTTCTCATATCCTCCCCTCTAGCTCTCCTTACCCACATGTCATCGTCGGCAACGGTCATGCTCTTCCTATAACTCGCACTGGTCACACCACCCTTTCTACTCCTAATCACTCTTTTTCTCTTAATAATGTCCTAGTAACACCTAACCTTGTAAAAAATCTTATTTCCGTCCGTAAGTTAACCACTGATAATCTTGTTTCTGTTGAGTTTGATCCTTTTGGTCTCTCTGTGAAGGACCTCCGCACCAAGAACGAGATCGTCAGGTGCAATAGTTCCGGCGACCTCTATCCCTTCTGGTGGCCGTCTTCCGCTGCGCACGCCCTCTCCACCACCACGTCATCTTCAACTTTGTGGCATCGTCGCCTAGGACATCTCAGTAGTCAAGCTTTGTCGCACCTAGCAAGTGCTTTTTCATTTCCTTGTAATAAAAATTCTACCGATAATCAATTGTGTCATGCTTGTCAATTAGGAAAACATGTTCGTCTACCTTTTGATACATCTACTACTCAAACTATGCGTCCTTTTCAGCTTATCCACTGTGATTTATGGACTTCACCTCTTGCTAGTGTGTCTGGTTACAAATATTACTTAGTTGTCCTAGATGATTTCACCCATTACCTTTGGACTTTTCCCTTGCGTGCAAAATCTGACACTTTCTCTACACTTAAACACTTCTTTGCCTACGTCTCTACCCAATTTAACACAACTATCCAATCTGTCCAATGTGACAATGGTCGCGAATTTGACAATAAAACTGCTCACTGTTTCTCCTTTCCCTCGGCGCCACCCTTCGAATGTCTTGCCCATACACCTCTTCCCAAAATGGTAAAGCCGAACGTGTCATTCGCTCCACTAATAACATGGTGCGTTCCCTTCTTTTTCAAGCTAGCATGCCATCAACCTACTGGGTTGAAGCTCTTCACACTGCCACGTTCCTGTTCAACCTTCACCCTACCAAAACCCTCCAACACCGTACTCCTTACGAAGCTCTCCGTGGCCTCCCTCTACCTCTTGCGCACCTACGGGTTTTCGGTTGCCTTTGCTATCCTAACCTATCCGCTACAGCACAACACAAACTAGCTCCTCGCACAACCGCGTGTGTTTTTCTCGGGTACCCCTCTAACCATCGCGGCTATCGTTGCCTTGACCTCGCGACACATAAAATCATAATCTCTCGCCATGTCGTCTTTGACGAAAACACCTTCCCTTTCGCCCACCAATCCACTACACCCCCTACAGCCACCGATCTCTCCTTTCTTGATGATCATCCTATCATTCTGCCCTCCCAAACTACCCCACTTGCACCAATCCCGCAACCACCTATTCCACCCGAGCCAAACAACCCACCGACACCCGAACCCCATTCTCCTCCTCTCACACCTCAACCCACTCCTCCAGATTCGCCAGTGGCCTTGGCCCCCGTCGGCCCTCCCCTCGCCGACAACAATCACTCCATGCTTACTCGTGGAAAACGTGGCATGACTAAACCTATTGACCGTCTTAATCTTCTGGCTGATGTTCTTAGTCCGCTCCCAAAGAGCTACCGGGGCGCTCTCAAGGACCCTAATTGGCACTCCGCAATGATGGACGAATTCAGTGCACTGCAGACTAACCGGACATGGGATCTTGTTCCTCGTCCGCCTGGCGCTAATGTCGTAACTGGCAAGTGGATTTTTCGGCACAAGCTTAAGCCGGATGGGTCTTTGGATCGCTACAAAGCCCGTTGGGTCCTCCGTGGCTTCACCCAGCGTGCAGGCGTTGATTATGGAGAAACTTTCAGCCCGGTTGTCAAACCGGCCACCGTTCGCACTGTCCTCTCACTTGCCGTCGCGCAAGATTGGCCGGTTCATCAGCTCGACATCAACAATGCTTTTCTACATGGTACTCTTGCCGAGACGGTCTACTGCGCACAGCCGTCGGGGTTTGTCGATGTCTCCCAGCCCGACCATGTTTGCCGGCTCAATAAGTCTCTCTATGGGCTTAAACAGGCACCACGTGCCTGGTACAGCCGTTTTGCCGACCACCTGCTGCGCCTTGGTTTTGTCAGCTCCCGCGCGGATCCCTCGCTCTTCATCTACAACAGCAACACAGAGATTGTTTACCTGCTATTGTACGTCGATGATATAGTCCTCACAGCCTCCTCTGCACAGCTTCTTCGGCGAACCATCACGGCTCTCGAGCGTGAGTTCTCCCTCAAGGACCTTGGTACATTGGACTATTTCCTCGGAGTCGCTGTTACACGGTCCTCGGCTGGCATGTTCCTCTCTCAGCGGCAGTACATCATTGAGATCCTTGATCGCGCAGGAATGAGTGAGTGCAACCCATGCTCCACTCCCGTAGATACACAGTCCAAGCTCTCAGCTGCTGGCGCCACCGTCGCTGATCCGTCTGCCTATCGGAGCCTGGTTGGTGCTCTCCAATACTTGTCTTTCACAAGACCAGACATCGCATATGCAGTGCAACAGGTCTGCTTGTACATGCATGACCCACGGGAACCGCATCTCAATGCGGTCAAGCGGATTCTCCGGTACCTTCGCGGCACCGTCGACCATGGACTTCAGCTATATCGCTCGTCGCCGGCATCACTCACTGCATACACGGATGCTGACTGGGCTGGTTGCCCCGATACTCGCAAGTCCACCTCTGGTTATGGCGTGTTTCTTGGTGACAATTTGGTTTCCTGGTCTTCTAAACGTCAGCACACTGTCTCCCGCTCGAGTGCGGAAGCTGAATACAGGGGTGTTGCCAATGTTGTTGCTGAAGCATGCTGGTTACGCCAGCTCCTATCCGAACTCCATCGACCTCTTCAGAGAGCTACGGTGGTCTACTGCGACAACATATCTGCTGTCTACCTTTCGACCAATCCAGTCCAACATCAACGCACTAAGCATGTGGAGATTGACCTACACTTTGTTCGTGAGCGGGTTGCTTTTGGAGATGTCCGTGTTCTGCATGTTCCGACATCTTCCCAGTATGCTGATATCTTCACCAAGGGATTGCCTTCCACTGTGTTTACCGAGTTTCGCTCCAGCCTGAACGTCCGCGTTGCTCCCGCTCCGACTGCGGGGGGGTGGGGGGGGGGGTGTTAGACGTGTACGTGTAATCTCTTTACTTGACTACCAAGTCACCTCCTTGTACTATATAATCCCATCACGGGATCCATATCAATCTAAGTGCAACAATTGCAATTGCCTTCACGTACCTCCAGTCATAATGGGGAAGATACTTTGTCCACAACACTCTTATTGGGAGCTTATTATATCTGGAAGCATACCTTCGAAAATAGATAACGCATCTCTCTGAAACTTTTGTCCAACAATCCGCTTTCAGTTTTTAATCTTAAGACTTTTAAAGATTAATTGCTTGTTAATATATATCAAGGAAGAGATTGCAAGGGGGTTCTTGACAGATGAAATGATTGATGAATTCAATACAACGACATGCGTTGTGTCGTTGGACTAAAGATTCTTATTCTAGATTCTGCATCCATGCAACCTGAATTTATATTTCAAAACCGCAGCAGTTTTACAGGGGTTCACGCAAGGGGTGAGGCAAGGAAGTCATGCCACAGACCGGCATGTTCCTTGTGAATCGAGACTTCACATCGATTTGTCCAGAGTCTAGATGTCTAATTATGTTTTGTAGATGTCTGGTTATGTTATTACCACTTAATGGGGTATAGTAGGGCATATTTTTCGACAATCATTGTTAACACCTATATATTCGGTACATGCATTTGCAACTTGAGTTTTGTTAAATGTTCAGACCCCACTTCTGAGTACTTGCTCGGCTGCTTCTAACATAAAGAGGCGGGGGCACGAAGGCCTATTGATGCATGGTGTTCACGGTCTTTAGTTTGTCACCGTCGATGGATGGTCGTCTTCATCAGCCTCTCTGTCGGCAGAATTATTCCTCCTTTTCCCTCCTGCCTTTTTCTTGGTTGTGATGGGCTGATGGCAGTGGCACGCAGGGGCGGACCCAAGTACAGTGGACCTAGGTGTTCACTCAAAATTTGAATCCCAGTAGTGTTTGTTCAAATTTTGAAAGAAAAAATGTCCAAATTCAGAAAATTTATACAGTGCCCCAGTTAAATGATGTGCCCCCGGTCAGAATATTATCTGGGTCCGCCCCTGATGGCACCTAGAACATGATGGCATTATTGATGGTCATTTGATCGTCCTTGGAGCTACTCTATGCATGGCGAGCTTTCTCTTGGACACGCGGGGTGTAATACTTATGGAGTAAAGAACTTGAGACATTTGGTCGATGAGGTAGTAAATCAACAACACGTGACCTTAAATACAACTCCTAGTCGCTCCTTTGCATCTCGCTACAGCATAGCTCGACCCCCTGCCCCCGCCCCTCCTCCTCTCTCACAATGGGTATAGGAGCTGAATACTAAAAGCGGCAATGCGAAAACGTAAGCATGTTCGTCTTTTGTTGTTGCTGCCATTGGATGGATAGAGAATTTGGTCTACGAGGTTGCTAAGCAGTGCTATGCTTAGGATGCACTGGGAACATGATTTTGGGTTCAGAGAGCGTACATGAGCGATCCTGCGAGTCCTTGTTAGAAAATATGGACATGGAAGCTTGTGCGTCGTTCGGCTTGCTTGATGGAGAAAAATGTGCAGTCAGGCTAAGTCCCTGAACCATTTGTCAAGCCTCTGAAATTGCCGAGCCCGCCATGCTGCGCGCCTTGACCATCACACGCCGCAGGCTGGTTAACCTATACTTGCGACATTCAGTGTGAAAGTTGGTTGCTCTGTAATAACTCAGCCCGAGCAAAATGATGATGTTATAAGTTGCGACGAAGCCCTTGGCTCGCATGCCATCCTCGTTAGAGATTTTAGCTTCTACATCCATGTTCATATGATCATATCTATGATTCAAGCTAGGATGTTCACGAGACTCGTGTGATGTCAAAACATGCAACGTGCTTCGGAGGCCCTTGATCATCTGTCACCGTATCTAACCCGATGAATAATAATAATTATAAATTAAGATACAAATAGTCATTGCAAGTTTGTAACTATACCTCACAACAGGTAGATTCTCCTAATAGCCCTCGGTACATCAGTTACAATTTTTTTTTGAACAGGACCAGTTACACTTACACTTACACATATCACAACTAATATTTAATAACTGCACCAAAGGATCATGTGGTCATTATTGATACAGTGAATCCTTGATATAAATGTTCATAATTACCCGGGTGAAGATTTCATGCTCCTGATCACCAGAACTCCCTCTGTATATCAAAAAATTATTTAAAGGTTTCAAAAAAATCTGAAAAAATCGTACATGTTCTCGATGATGTATTCTACATGCGTGCAAAATTATAACGCAAAAATAATTTGCATTTTGAGCTTCACAAGAAAAGAGAAAATGTACAGATTTGAGTATAGTTGTTTCAAATTTCCAAATTGTATGATTTTTATGTAGCCCATAATACGAACGATTTCACATTGTAATTTTTCACACTTGCAGTATACATCATTGAGAGCATCCCAGATTATTTTCAGATTTCCTAAAACTTATAAATATTTGTTTTTGAAAATTTTCAAACAGAGAGAACATTCGGGCTCATGAGCCAAAGTGACTTTTTGATAATTACCCTTGACACGGTGCACCATCCTAGTTATCTACAAAAAATCTATGTCACTCGGTTGATGGCATTTAGACCAATTGTACTCGATGAGTTAAATAGTTGGACAAACGGCTAGTGAGGTAGTATCATCAACAACACCCTTCCCACCATGCAGTGCTGAATCACTCCTTTGCACAAGCCTACAAACTCCCCATGAGTAATACACAGCGGAAGTGTAATTAAGTTCTTCCATACTCTTCGATCCTACGTGATCCAACGACAACTAAAAATGGAAACCACTCATCGTTTCATAAACACATGTCATTCCAGCACTGAAACAAGAGCATGTTTCATAACCCGTCATGTTAGTTTGGCGATGACTCATCACTTGGGGGGGGGCAATTTCATCGGCTCATTTGGAGTGAGAACTCAAGGTCAGCTTTGTGTAGCTGTATCGGTTGTTGGCACATTCTGCTCATAAACTAGTCAATTCTATTATTCTTAATGAAAATGCAGAGCTCCTGCCAGTTGCTTGGAAAAAACACCTCACATCCCACTCAACCAAAAAGGAAAATTGATTATCCCTAACCGTATCCCTAACCCAGTGGTGGGGGTTGCCCTCATCCACAATGCATATCCCCTCGACCATAACACCCTAATTGCTGGACCCTGTTTACTGTAGAGACCACATTCAATAAATCTTCTTGTGTCTAAGATGGTAAATTATCGTAAGTGCAAGGAAACAGATAGTTAATAATTAATTATGGCTATATCAAATAGATTCCTACCGATAAACCTTCATTGTTTCCCTTAGACTAGCCATAGTGGGGGTATCATAGTTAGTATCATGCATGCCATGTTGGCAAAAATGTGATGTGGCACAATAATTAATGAGGAAAGAGATGATAGTGGTATCTACCTATGTTACGGTATCATGACACAGAAAACAAGAAATTTTAATAACAAGTAAATCTTGTACACATATTTGTATTGAGATTCTACAAATCAATAAATAAAGTGTGGCTATGATACTACTATATGATACTATGCATTATAGGATAGTATCATACAAAAGTATCATACACATGATACCAATCTATGATACTCCCCAATATGACTAGTCTTAATATATCATAGCTTGTAGATATTCAATTGTACTTGCATGTAAGATAACCCATTTTTTGTATAACTACTCAATACTCATAAAAAGCATCCGCTCATTGCTGATCTGGTGGACCCTTGCTATTAGTCTTCACAACTGCTTACATGGATAACCGTGCTAGTTATGTAAAACAATATCTGCTGGCCACCAAGATTGTTGGTAATTTGACAGGCGGCTAGTGAGCTTGTAAGCCATTGATACAATGTCGAATCACTCCTCTGCACCTACTACACAGTCCCGACGAGTATATAAACTGAACGCTCATATCTCTGCTTGCCTACATATTTGATTGTTATAACTTGTAACTAGCCAACTAGGTGTATGCAGAAGTGATGCTTAGCTCGTCGGGTAGGCATGGGATGTACCGGGAACACGTGTTCAAGATGAGGGAGGGCACCGGAGCAGGTCCAACGGGCCTTTGTCACGAGAGTTCGCCCGGGAACTTGCTCAGCTACACTCATGGCGACTCTTCTTCTGATTCCACGATAAGGGACATGGATAGTGTTGGAAATTGTTGTCAAACACAGATAATCTCAGGATCATCTTGCACAAGAATTGAACCACAAAAGTAAGAGAATAGAGCAGATGCACCTTTAGGATCATGCAAGCTTCATCTTTATGATCTTGTAGTTGCTGAATATATCATCTAGGACTTCACCAGATGAAACCCTTGTTTATCTTTTCTTCTTTAATCTTCTGGCTTCTTCCTGGAACCAGTGGAAGGGCGCTGGAGAGGTCCTTCCCATGGCTGACTGTGCTCACTGGATTGAGCAGTAGAGGGGAGTTTTCATGTGTGTACCGATGCCTTGTCCCGTAGGAACTTCTCCCCTTATATATACATATGCACAGTGCCACAAGGGGACCCAGCTTGTCAGTTGGATATTTTGCCCCCAATCAGGGCATACTTAGGCAAGTTGGTTTTGCCAACTTGCTGCTGGCCACATGTTTGGCTTGGCCACAAGTTTGGCCTTTAGATCAACCAACGGATAGTACTCAAATCCACACCGGCGTCAAGCAGTAAGGCACAAGGCTGTGCTCTGGTACTAATTACACACACCAGGTCAACCAAAACGTCGTCACCCTTGACATATCAAATGAGTGCGTTGCACATGTCTTCTTGAATGTGAGCAACATAGCCTGTGTCCACCTCCTCGAAATATACATTCGCCCCGCTTTATAAATAAAGTCACACATGGTGAAAGGGTACAAGATAGTGAGGAGGTCCTTTGTAGATCCCGTCCACCTTAACAACATTAAGCTGAAGTCCCAAACTTGAGTATGGGCTGGTGCAGAAGACCTTAGATCACTCATCTTGCTGTTGTAGGCTTCTAACTTTTTTGGGTCCACTCATTTTTGGGCCTCTTCATGAAAATGATTGCAACGCTCCTAATTTGATGAAAACAGAGACATCATTTTTCCGATATTTCAAAAAGAAAATTAAATATTGCAATATCTGTTGTTTGTTCAGAAAGATAAATCCCCCGGTTCTGAAAGAAAAGCCAAGTTCCGGCCAAGAGATAACAGCACACAGACTATGAACTGCAGGCAACACAACACCAAATAAAACTGTACATTATCATACTTTTCACAGTTCAACAACCAAGAAAACTAAATATAAGTTATTCGAAGCTAAAACTGTCGCCACCAGCTTCAGTTGCTTTGTAACCCAGCCCAGGACATGACGGCTGCTCCTATTCGCCTTTGAAGTCGTAGGTGTCCCTCAGTGAGGCCTCAACATCGGTGGACTCAATAGCTGTTCGTAAGAGGCTGTCGATGTCGTCTTCTGCACCGAAGCCTCCAGCTCGCATGACCTAATCGGTGAAGATGGCGGCTTACATGTTCATATCTACGGACTACGGGTTCATGCCCATTCACCCGACTCACATTTTTACCATCAGAATCTGCATCATGCTTCAGCACATCTGGCCTAGCTTGTCGAGCTTGTTGACAATCGCCGGAGTGTTTTCCATCTATGCCTGGAATGATATTCTACTGGATATGAAAACTCCAGGGCAAGATGCCACACCAGACACAGCAAGTCATATGGGTGTGCTCTGGAACTGTTTGTTTGTTCATCGAGGCAGAACAAATTCTCCGTTCCTGTAAGAGAAGTCCTGATCAATCGATAACGCGATAAACAGGAAACTGAAACCAACACACAATTAAAGTAAAGCATACTTCCACAGATATCTTGGATCCAATGACAACGATAACTACAGAAAACTAAAAACCTCTTATGGCTCACAAACTCATGTCCATCCAGCACTGGAACAAGAAGAGGATGTTACTCAGTGAAGCCGAGTTTAGAAAATGGAAAACTACAGAACTGCTGCAGAAACATGGACCCTGTCCTTTGTTTCAAAGTTGCGCAAGGAAGCATGATCACTGCCTCAGCACATCCAATGGCTTGGTTCCGCCCTCAGCTTCGGTTGCCCTGTAACCAAGCCCAGGATGTGATGGCTGCTCTTTTTCGCCTTCGAAGTCACGGGCGTCCCGCAGCGAGGCCTCAAAGTCAGTGCAGTCCATAGCTGTTGGTAGGAGGCTGCCGATGTCATCTTTTGCACCGAAACCTCCAGCTCGCATGACATCATCAGCAGAGATAGCGGCTTCCATGTTCATATCTACAGTTTCACGACCGTTCACCGGACTCACATTTCCAGTATCAGAATCTGCAGTAGGCTTCAGCACATCTGGCCCAGATTGTTGAGCTTGTTGCCCACTGCTGGAGTTCTTCCCATCCATGCCTGGAAAGATATGCTACCAGATATGAGAACTCCATGGCAAGATACCATGCTACACACACTAATATGATGCTTAAATTCTTTCCTTTCTTAACTATATTTCCATTTGACAAGATGCAAATAAAGTATCCTCCTTGTTGGTAAGCTATCCAGTATCGTTGGATTTGTCTTGCAAAATTCTTTAATTTCATATATATTTTTAATAATTTTATGGTCATATTATAAGTACAAATCATGGTCAAAGTTGGACATCGTTGACCAGCGAAATTAAAGTACGCCTTGTATTTTGGGATGGAGGGAGTACTGACCAATATGATGATGACTCTTGAGTCTTGACCATTTGTTACAATATTTCTTTATCGATTTTTTTGTTACAATATTTTATGCCATTCTAACACAAGTTAACAGCTTGTAAAATAATAAGGCATTTGATAGCAAGAAATATGCTCAGTATATTGGAGCCTAATTGACAATATGAACAATGCAGGGAAGCTTAATAGCATATGGCAATCACTCATCAGCAAAAATGACACCAACCAAAAGAAAATGAATTCAGTGCATACCCATATTGATCACAATAATTGTTGACTACACGAGGTTCAGTACATCACGATCAGGACACAAACCTAAATGAAATAATTCAGAACATTGAACCAAAAGGACAATGCATACAGCCCACACTCAAGTCAAATCCTACATTTCTAAGTTCCATGCCGAAAGTCATGTACTGCGCACTGATTTTTCTCCACTAGGTCGCGTGAGCTGGCCAGCTCAACCTAGAAATTATAGCTAAATACCACACAACTTTGAAAGAGATTTCTTATTGATCTCATTGTCAGCCTTATCTTGTATTTTGCTTTCTTGCGCTTGTATCGCGTATGTTTGCATATCAACATGCACTTAAATCTTTGTACTCATCTCTGTGGTACAAGATACAATCATTCACAGAAGTGTATATCTTTCGTACCTCCAGTCATAATGGGGAAGATACTTTGTCCACAACACTCTTATTGGGAGCTTATTATATCTGGAAGCATACCTTCGAAAATAGATAACGCATCTCTCTGAAACTTTTGTCCGACAATCCGCTTTCAGTTTTTAATCTTAAGACTTTTAAAGATTAATTGCTTGTTAATATATATCAAGGAAGAGATTGCAAGGGGGTTCTTGACAGATGAAATGATTGATGAATTCAATACAACGACATGCGTTGTGTCGTTGGACTAAAGATTCTTATTGTAGATTTTGCATCCATGCAACCTGAATTTATATTTCAAAACCGCAGCAGTTTTACAGGGGTTCACGCAAGGGGTGAGGCAAGGAAGTCATGCCACAGACCGGCATGTTCCTTGTGAATCGAGACTTCACATCGATTTGTGCAGAGTCTAGATGTCTAATTATGTTTTGTAGATGTCTGGTTATGTTATTACCACTTAATGGGGTATAGTAGGGCATATTTTTCTACAATCATTGTTAACACCTATATATTCGGTACATGCATTTGCGACTTGAGTTTTGTTAAATGTTCAGACCCCACTTGTGAGTACTTGCTCGGCTGCTTCTAACATAAATAGGCTGGGGCACGAAGGCCTATTGATGCATGGTGTTCACGGTGTTTAGTTTGTCACCTTCGATGGATGGTCGTCTTCATCAGCCTCTGTCGGCAGAATTATTCCTCCTTTTCCCTCCTGCCTTTTTCTTGGTTGTGATGGGCTGATGGCAGTGGCACGCAGGGGCGGACCCAAGTACAGTGGACCTAGGTGTTCACTCAAAATTTGAATCCCAGTAGTATTTGTTCAAATTTTGAAAGAAAAAATGTCCAAATTCAGAAAATTTATACAGTGCCCCAGTTAAATGATGTGCCCCGGTCAGAATATTATCTGGGTCCGCCCCTGATGGCACCTAGAACATGATGGCATTATTGATGGTCATTTGATCGTCCTTGGAGCTACTCTATGCATGGCGAGCTTTCTCTTGGACACGCGGGGTGTAATACTTATGGAGTAAAGAACTTGAGACATTTGGTCGATGAGGTAGTAAATCAACAACACGTGACCTTAAATACAACTCCTAGTCGCTCCTTTGCATCTCGCTACAGCATAGCTCGACCCCCTGCCCCCGCCCCTCCTCCTCTCTCACAATGGGTATAGGAGCTGAATACTAAAAGCGGCAATGCGAAAACGTAAGCATGTTCGTCTTTTGTTGTTGCTGCCATTGGATGGATAGAGAATTTGGTCTACGAGGTTGCTAAGCAGTGCTATGCTTAGGATGCACTGGGAACATGATTTTGGGTTCAGAGAGCGTACATGAGCCGATCCTGCGAGTCCTTGTTAGAAAATATGGACATGGAAGCTTGTGCGTCGTTCGGCTTGCTTGATGGAGAAAAATGTGCAGTCAGGCTAAGTCCCTGAACCATCTGTCAAGCCTCTGAAATTGCCGAGCCCGCCATGCTGCGCGCCTTGACCATCACACGCCGCAGGCTGGTTAACCTATACTTGCGACATTCAGTGTGAAAGTTGGTTGCTCTGTAATAACTCAGCCCGAGCAAAATGATGATGTTATAAGTTGCGACGAAGCCCTTGGCTCGCATGCCATCCTCGTTAGAGATTTTAGCTTCTACATCCATGTTCATATGATCATATCTATGAATCAAGCTAGGATGTTCACGAGACTTGTATGATGTCAAAATGCAAAGTGCTTCGGAGGCCCTTGATCATCTGTCACCGTATCTAACCTGATGAATAATAATAGTAATAATTAGAAATTAAGATATAAATAGTCATTGCAAGTTTGTAACTATAACAACAGGTAGACTTTCCTAATTGCCCTCGGTACACCAGTTACACATATCACAACCAATATTTTTTAATAACTGCACCTAAGGATCATCTGGTCATTATTGATACAGTGAATCCTTGATATAAATGTTCATAATTACCTGGGTGAAGATTTCATGCTCCCGACCACCAGTGCTCACTCTATTAAAAATATATTTAAAAGTTCAAAAATCTAAACAAATCGTACATGTTCTCAATGATGTATTCTACATGCGTGCAAAATTATAATGCAAAATAATTTGCATTTTGAGCTTCACAGAAAAGAGAAATGTACATATTTGAGTATAGTAGTTTCAAATTTCCAAATTTTGTGATTTTTGTGTAGCCCATAATATGACGATTTCGCATTGCAATTTTTCACTTCCCAGATTATTTTAGATTTCTCTAAAACTTTAAATATTTTTTTGAATTTTTTCAAACATAGGGAACACTCGGGCTCGTGAGCCAAAGTGACTTTTCGATAATTACCCTTGATACGGTGCACCATCCTATTATCTACAAAAAATTCTATGTCACTGGGTTGATGGCTGTTAGACCAATTGTACTCGACGAGTTAAATAGTTGGACAAACGGCTAGTGAGGTTGTATCATCGACAACACCCTGTCCACTATACAGTGCTGAATCACTCCTTTGCACAAGCCTACAAACTCCCCATGAGTAATACACAACGGAAGTGTAATTAAGTTCTTCCATACTCTTAGATACCTACCTGATCCACCGACAATTAAAAATGGAAACCACTCATCGTTTCATAAACGCATGTCAATCCAGCACTGAAACAAGAGCATGTTTTATATCCCGTCATGTTAATTTGGCGACGACTCTTGTCACTTGGGGGCAGTTTCATCGGCTCGTTTGGAGTGAGAACTCAGGGTCAGCTTTGTGTCGAGCTGTATCCGATTTCGGCATATTCTGCTCATAAACTAACCAATTATATTCTTCTTAATGAAAATGCAGAGCTCTTGGCCTCTTGCCAGTTGCATGGAAAAACACCTCTCATCCCACTCAACCAAAAAGGAAAATTGGTTATCCCTAACCCTGTGGTGGGGGTTGCCCTCATCCCAATGCCTATCCCCTCAACCATAAACAACCTAATTTCTGGACCCTCTTTACTGTAGAGACCACATTCAATAAATCTTCTTGTGTCTAAGATGGCAAATCATCGTAAGTGCAAGGAAACAGAGAGTTAATAAATTTGGCTATATCAAAAGGATTCCGACCGATAAATCTTCATTGTTTCCTTTAATATATCATAGCTTGTAGATATTCAATTGTACTTACATGTAAGATAACCCATATTTTGTATAACTACTCAATACTCATAAAAAGCATCCGCTCACTGACCCTTGATATTAGTCGTCACAACTGCCCTAGATTACATGGATAACCGTGCTAGTAATGTAAAATATATCAGCAGGCCACCAGGATTGTTGGTAATTTGACAGGCGGCTAGTGAGCTTGTAAGTCACTAATACAATGTCGAATCACTCCTCTGCACCTTCTACACAGTCCTTCCCGACGAGTATATAAACTGAACACTCAGATCTCTACTGCTATAACGTATGCTTGTCTACCTATTTGATTGTTTAGAATTTATAACCGGGTGCATGACGAAATGATGCTTAGCTCCTCGGGTAGGCATGGGATGCACCGGGAACACGTGTTCAAGTTGAGGGAGCGTGTTGGAGCCGGTCCAACGGGCTTTTGTCACGAGAGTTCGCCCGGGAACTTGCTCTGCTACACACATGGCGACCATTCTTCTGATTCCACGATAAGGGACATGAATAGTACTCAAATCCATACTGGCGTCAAGCAGTAAGGCAGAGGGCTATGCTTTGGTACTAATTACACACACCAGGTCAACCAAACCGTCGTCATCCTTGACATATCAAATCAGTGCGGTGGACCTGGCTTCTCGAATGTGAGCACTATGGCCCCGTCCACCTCCTCCAAACAGACATTCATCACGATTTATAAATAAAGGCACGCATGGCTGAACGGTACAAGATAATGAGGATGCCCTCTTACAGAAAAAGATCCGGTAAACTTGAGTGTCGGCTGCTGCAGAAGACCTTAGAGCACTCATCTTGCCGTTGCAGGCTTGTCGTGGGGTTGTCACGGCAGATATTACCATAGGGTAACTCGAGTTGTTGGGCCAGGCGAAACTAGTGTCTGTGAGTTTGTTTAGCTCTGCGTGGATAAACAATTTATCAAGATTCGGCCTCTCCATTGGAGATAACGACATACTTCCTGCGATGCTTGTTATTGATCTCGATCTCGATAACCCGGCTACGACAACAGAGCCGGATCTCGATATAGGTTACAGGGTGCGCTTGATAGCGATGATCTCTCTGGTTTTCTCGCTAGTCAAAAACTTGTCTAACTATGACCTAGGAGTCCGCTTATATAGATGGCCGGGTCTCCTGGTTCGATACAAAGTAAAGCCGGGTTCTACCCATGCTCGGAGTCCTATTCTACATCTTCTAATCTTCGTGTTCTCCAAGTCTTAGACTCCATAGCACGTACCGCCCCCGGGTCTTCTAGAATCTTCTCTGCATAAGCCCGACAAGCTCACTGGCCCATCAACGTAACTCGGCCCATGTTGGTGATTAACTGTCCTGGCCAGGCCTCCTGCCTGACGGGTCATGTTTCCTCTTCATGGGCCTACCGGGTTATGATCCCCCCATCAGTAGCCCCCAGGTTAACTTGGACGCCGGGTTTGGCGTGCTTCTCTTAGCTTCAAGCTTTTATTTCTCTAGTGAAGCCGCCATTCTCGATGTTCGAGTTAACCTCCTGAAAAATAAAAACAAACATACAAAGACTTAAATACCGGGTCATTTAGGCCAGCTTCCTGCGGTGGTCCATATTATAACCCGGCTTAATCATACCGGGTTCATACGCCTCCGGGTTTCACGCTCAACACTTAACGAAAACTGTAGCCCAACTATAATTAATCCCCAGTCTAACTCAATCGCGATCTTGTCAATTAATATCTCATAATTGTCACATTCTGTTTGTCGTTGACCTCAGGTCAAATATCCTTATCCTATCTCTTCACTTTTACTTTTACACCCCTGGGGCCTTTTTTACCGCAGCTATAAATTCAAGATTAGGGTAAATTATGTTTCACTTTCCCCCATCCCTATCCTCTTCATCTTCTTCCTCGAGCAGCCACCAGAAACCCTAAACTGAAGTTCGCACGCCGCACCACTGCACCACTCCAGATCTGGTGTCCCTGGTACGGCCTCCACCCCTTTCTGAGTTGATTTGATAGCGAATCTTGCTCCGCTACTGATTCATACATTCGTTTCCCAGATCTATTCTCATCTGGCCTTGGATTTTGTAGGTTTCCATGGCTCCCAAAACTGCTCCAAAAATGGCGAGCAAGAAGAAGATGAAGAACACCGGTAGCACCGCCGCACCGGCGACGGGGAAGAAAGCAAGGCCTTCATCTGCTATTACGGCCAACTGGGGCAAGTCCAAGGCCACGGACCTGAAGCTCCAAGAACTGGTAGCAGCCCAAGTTCTTCCCCAGCAAAACGTGATCCAATGGCGCGGCGCCTCCGGCGAGATTCGTCCCCAACCTGAGAAGGATGAGGTGGTTGTCTTTACCGAACATGTAACCCGGGGTTTTCGTCCTCCCGGTTCTCCTTTCTTTCGTACACTAGTAGGAAAAGGCCTTTTAGTGGCGCACCAAAAGCCTTTCTGTGGCGCATGGTGGGTGCGCCACTAAATCCTCGCCACAAAAATATTGTTTCTGTGGCGCACCCCACCATGCGCCACAAAAAGTTCAAATTTCTGTGGCGCACCTCACACCGTGCG
Organism: Poa pratensis; assembly: GCA_947311845.1. NCBI lineage: Eukaryota > Viridiplantae > Streptophyta > Magnoliopsida > Poales > Poaceae > Poa > Poa pratensis. The sequence continues at coordinate 57,032,309 of CAMZMU010000035.1, forward strand.
CCACAGAAATATTTCTGTGGCGCACCCCACACCGTGCGCCACAATTTTTTTTTTGAATTTAAAAAAAAGGGCGGCCAGATCTAGATCTGGCCGCTGGAATTTCGCCGGAATTTTGTTGGAGCTCGCCGGAGGCCGTGTTGCCAGTGGCCATGGCCGTAAGTGGCTTGGCCGTAGGTGGGAGTCGCGGGAGGTGGGTGGGTGGACGATGGGGGTCGCCGGAGGTCGCCGGAGTGGAGGAGGAGGTCGCCGGAGTTGGAGAAAGATGTCACCGGAGGAGGTCACCGGGGTGGAGGAGGAGGTCGTCGAAGGTCACCGGGGGGGTCGCCGGAGGTCGCCGGGGTGGTGGAGGAGGTCGCCGGAGATGGAGGTGGAGGTGAAGGAGGAGGAGGAGAGAACAAGTGGAGGAGAGTAGAGTGGAGAGGAGAGGAGAGGAGAAGGAGGATGGAGGAGAAGTGGAGAGGAGGATGGAGGAGAAGTGGAGAGGAAGTGGAGGAGTAGGAGAGAGGAGAGAAAGAGAGGGAGAGGAAGTGGAGTAGGAGAGTAGAGAGGAGGACTAAGGCTGTTGGGCGGGATTCGAATTTTGAATCCCGCCCAACAATTCTGTGGCGCACCTGCCACCGTGCGCCACAGAATTTGTTTTCCAATTTTTTTAGTTTTTTGATTTTGTAGATAAAAATCTTCTGTTTGAAATAACTTTTTACTCTTTTGGAATTTGCCGATTCTGAGAAAAGTTCACCGTGTAAACCACGGTGAAATCGAGTTCCTTTTTTCTCACGATTTTTTTGGTATATTAAACGTATTTTTTCGACATCGTATGCAAAAGTTATGGCCGGTCAAAAAAAAATTCTGTTTTTTGCAGAAAAGGTCAAAATTCATATTTCAAAGTTTCTATACCAAGTAGACACTAAAACGAAACTACATGTCAAAGGATTTTATTTTTTGAAGATTTTATCATTTTCTTTTCTTGTTTGCAAAACTGAAAAGGCGATCCACGAGGGGGGGGGGGGTAGGCATGCGTGAGAGGAAAAAAAATCTGTGGCGCACCAACCTCCATGCACCAGAGAAATGTCACTTTCTGTGGCGCATGGAGGTGGGTGCGCCACAGGAAGTGACATTTTTGTGGCGCACCTGGCCAGGTGCGCCACACAAATGTCACTTTCTGTGGCGCACATTCCAGGTGCGCCACAGAAAGTGACATTTCTGTGGCGCATATTTCTGTGGCGCACACTACCCATGCGCCACAGAAATGTGACTTTCTGTGGCGCATGTGGTTTTCGTGCGCCACAAAATTGCAAAATTCTGTGGCGCACGAAAACCAATGCGCCTCAGAAATATTTTTTGTGGCGCATGGTTTTTTGGTGCGCCACAAAAAAGTCGTTCCATAGAAAGGCACTTCCCTACTAGTGGAAATGTCCTTAAGTACTATGGCCTTAGGCCCCAAGATATAGGCCCCAACTCTATCCTCAACATGAGCAACTACATCGTTCTTTGTGAATCATACATGCAAATCCCTCCAGACCTGAGCCTTTTCCGTGAACTTTTTTACTGCAAACCCCAACGTGAGCACACTGATGGCCCGTTGTTGCAATGCGGCGGGGTTTCTATCCAACGCCGCCGGCATAGCCCTATGCCGGGTATGAAACTGCTAAGTCACACCAAAGACTGGCAGAAAACCTTTTTCTACTATAAAGATACTTCACCCGCCAAAGAGGCACGTTTGCCGGGTTATTCCGTAAACCAGCTGACTCTAACTGATGCCCAAAACTCCTTCGCTTCTGACGAAGACCGGGTTAAGCTGCAACCTCTTCTGCAAAAGATCCGTGTGCTCGTGGCTCACGGGTTAAAGGGCACATACCTCATCAAGACCTGGATGGGCTGGAGGATTCAGCCAGTGAGCATCCACGATAACATCTTCTACCAGTACAGTGGGAAGCTCACAGATTCCCTCCGATACTCAGTAGAAGAATTCCCCACGAAATTGCTAATCAAAACCATCAAGACCCAGCTGGGGGAAACCAAATCTGAAATAGAGCAGGACGGTCTCCCAGCCTTTTGCTTGGCAAACCCGATTCCTAAGGTAATCCGCCTTTTTTGTTTCTGCTATCAAACACTTCCCAATCTGGTTATACTCGCTTTATTGTTTTTTAACTCGAACTTTTATTCACTCACAGGAGGACAGCGACTGGTGGAAGATTGAAACCCCACCTCCTACTCCTGATGCTGAGGCAACTGGGGAAGATGAGGAGGCCGGGTTTGATTCTGATGAAGGTGAGAATGACTCAATCGGCCAGCTATTTCGCACTTTCCTTGACAATGACACCTCTGCAAAACAATCTCATCAGTCTAACCCGGGCACTTTTCACCCAGATCTGCAAGACAACCCAGCTGCTCAAACCTCTCCACCCAGCACCTCCAACATCGAACTTCCTGCTCCCAGAAAAAGAACCCGTGCCGCCATAGCAAAGGTACCACTCTCTTGTTTCGTAAATGATCCCAAATTTTCTTCTTATACCAAACAATCCATGCAGGAAAAAGAACAAAACACTCCCAAGAAACCCAGGACCCGCCAGTCCTCAGACACATACCCACTTAATGCAGGTATTCCCAATAGTGCGAAACCTCGAAAGACTAGTTATCAAAAAACTCCCACTGCCTCTTGTCCTTTAGCTGGCCAATTCCGGGTTGCTAAATCCCAATCTTTATCAGTTTCTTCCTCATATAGTATTACCACACCTGATGACTTCCAGATCAACACCAGGTAACTTTCTTTTCTTCGTTATACTATGCTTTACTATCACCCTCTCTCTAAATATAACTGAAACTAACATATCTTTTTCTATATAGTGCCACAGCCATGCAAGATGATGATCCGGAACTGTCTCCTCAAGCGTCCCCACCACCTACTGTCACGGTGCCTTCTCCTCCGGAGGCACACGCCAACAAAGAGACGGTGGCGACTGAAGAAGAAGCAAACCCAGACCCCATAATTTCTCCAGCCCATTCTCCTATTCACCCGGATACAGCGGAAAAAGAGCAATCACCCGGACAAGGATCCGGAACCAAAGAAGCTGAAGTGCTGATTACTGGAACCCAGCACGTTCCTGTAAAAGGTGCTCCAGAAACTCTGACCAAGGTGACAACTCCAGAACCCAAGGCAACACCCTCTGCCCGCGGCAAAGGTCCAGCTCCTTAGTCTGAATTACCGGCTCTGGAGTCCATGTCCATGCCCGATCTGCGTGACGAGTACTTCACCCGACTCGCTCATCACAAGGACCTGGAGGGCGATCTGGTGACCATGATGCAGAAATGCCATGAGGTAATTACCCGGGTTACCTACAACTTTTACTTACTCATCCATTCACTCCATAGCCCCCAAGTACTAAGTTTATAACTTGCTAATGAACTTGGTACTTTATAAACCATTGAAACTTTTTCAAACCCATAGCCCCCAAGTACCGGGTTAACTGCTCGCAGCAACCTGAGACTAAAAAACTTGTACCACCTTAAACTCTTGTAACAATTACTTGCAGAACTTCAAACTGAGTAGCCCCCAAGTGCCGGGTTGTGTGCCTGCAGCAACTTGGGACTTCTTCATCACATTGAAAAATTTAACTTCAAACTGAGGAGCCCCCAAGTGCCGGGTTAGCTGTCCACAGCCACCTGGGACTTTAGTAATTCGCCTTGGACAAACTGTTAACTAGTGTAGCCCCCAAGTGCTGGGTTAGCTCTCCACAACCACCTGGGACTCCACTAGACAATTCTTCATAACTTCCCGTACAACTTATACTTTTTTGTATCCCACATCTTGACATTACCTTTATCACAGGAATATGTTGCCAAAGCTGTGAAAGAAATTTCCCGACTCAGGAAAGAATTACAATCTGAGTCCAATGCCCGGCTCACAGATGCGGAGCAACTGCAATCTTGTAATTCTGACCTGAAGAAGGATCTGAAAGAAAGTGAAGAGAATTGGAAAGCTCAAATATCTGATCTTCAAAAAAAACTGGACTCTGTGACAGCTAAGCTGACCCGGCTAAAGAATATGATAACCTCCATGGTTGCCTCCCTAGTAGGTAAGCATCATTCCCCCTTAATGCAAAATCTTTTGAGCAAATAGACCCGGGTTTCGATTCTCACTGTTATATCTATCTTATTCAAGTCCTCGCGACGGTAATCTTCGCAAAACTATCACAGAAAAGGTCAAATGAATGTATACGCAGGTACGCCAGCTATACTTTGGCAGCTGTGAAGTTATCAAAGCGGCAAGAAACTGGGAGAACCCTCCAAGCACGTACACTGAGGTGCTTGGCCATCTATCAACGATGCCGCAATGGATCCACCTGCTGAAGATATCTGCTTGCAGAGCCGGTGTAATGTGTGGCCTTGCTTTAGCAAAGGCCTACCATCCCAATCTTAACCCGGCACCTCTGAAGAACGGCTTTCCCCAGTTCAATACTGATGGCACAGAGTTCGGCAAGAAGAGCTACTCCCGGGTTGTGAAGCAAACCCGACACGCTGCCACTGTCATTGCCAGTAAGATGAGGCTAACCACTCTGCAGTATGGATACAATGAAGCCGACGAGGAAGTCATGGATGATGAACCGCAACGCATTGACCTCCTCCAAAGTTACAAGGATTCCATCACCCCAGACAAGGTTACTCCCAGTACAACCACTGCTCCAAGTTCGTCAACCCCAAGTGTTCCTCCTCCATCGGGGGCTTCTGTTGAAGACGATGATGAGGGCTATTTCCAATCCCTTCAGGATATCACTCGGCGTAAAGTTGGAACTCGCAAGACCCGGGCCAAAACGACAAAGGAGACAAAAACTGACCCGACGGCTGCCAGGGTAGATGACCCGGCAAAAACCACTGAGGGGCACCCAACCAGCTCGCCACCTCGTGACCCGGCTCCTAAAGCCGGTGCTTGAAACTTAGGCAAATATCAGCCTGCTGCAAAAACATCTTTTTATTCGGCCCTTTGGGCAGCTATTGTAATAACTTTAATACTTTTATCCCTTGCTTGCAGTGGTGTATTAGTACTCCTGTGAAATGTTTGTGTGAACCACACACAACTTGGCTTTAATATATCTATCTGTCTTTGGTTTAGATGACCCTTTTGATTTCTTTAACTGTGAGTTGGCTTTCGCATGGATTCCCTGTCGCAACTTCTCTGATAAAAACAGGGTCGAACCAAGTCCCAATGGGCATCATGGTTGATTGAATTTCCAGGTGAGCAATCAAGCCAGATAATTGCGAGTCACATCAAACTCAACAGCAAGACAACCAAGAATAAAACTGGTGGCATAAAAGCCGGGTCTTGGGATTGCAGCTACAGACTATTCAAGTAAGAGCCCCCAAGACACGGATCAATGTTTGTAAAGTAAAGGCTTAACAATGCACATTACCCCATTGATCCATATACTAGTGTGATGCACTCAATGGGCATCTATCATGATAAAAAATTACTTTGCAGCTATACTACAACTTAATTACATCAACAAAGATAGATAAAAGCTGTAAAAATAAACATGCATACTAAAAAGAAGATATTAAAGCAACAATTTAAACTATCCCTACTGGGTCACAGAAAATTTTGTGACCTGGGCAATTGCAAAGCCGGGTCTTGGATGGAAAAACTATGTCACCTTAATGACAAGCCCCCAAGACCTGGCACATAATCAACTGCACACCTCCTCGTCTCAATTTTTTCGGAGAATTACTGGCTTTAATAACAAAAACTAAAAAGTAAACTGGAAACACAAATTTCTGTTCAACCTTCACTTTATTGATAGAAAAGGTTAGGTCAGCAAGCCGCCTCATTAAAAACCTTCCAGTCCCCTTAGGTACCCTGGTAAGAAAAAGAGCGCGTCTGAAACCTGCTGCCTGTAACATCGTGTGATACATCTGATAACTTGCTTTTACACTAAGTATAATATGGGCGCAGCTGGGCAATGTTCCATGGCCGCTCGCGCTCTTCCAATGAAGAAGTGGAATGTGTCGTGTCGTTCACATACTCAGATTTTTCCCTAGCATCCACCAGATAATATGAACCATTGTTCAGATTCTTGCTTATGATGAACGGTCCCTCCCACGGAGGCGATAACTTGTGCATCCCTTCTTTGGATTGCGTCCATCGCAACACTAAGTCACCCTCCTGGAAAGTACGAGTTCTAACCCGGCAACTGTGATACCGCCTCAAATCTTGCTGATATATTGCAGATCTTTCCAATGGTTGTTCTCTATTCTCCTTGAGCAAGTCCAAAGAATCTTGCCGGGTTTGCTCATTCTCATCTTCAACGTAAGCCGCCACTCTAGGTGAGTCATGTATAATATCACTTGGGAGTACTGCCTCTACCCCATACACCATGAAGAAGGGCGTCATCTTTGTAGATCTATTTGGCGTTGTGTTGATTCCCCAAACCACGGACGGTAACTCCTCAACCCACGCCCGGCGGCTCTGATGCACGGAACCCGAAGATGCGGTTTTAAGCCTCGTAGTAGTTCTTGATTTGCTCTTTCTACTTGCCCATTGGCCTGTGGATGAGCAACTGAAGCCACATCAAAACGTATACCATTGTTTCCACAAAACTTCTGCATCTCTCCAAGTGACATGTTAGTTCCATTATCTGTGATGATGCTATGAGGGTATCCAAACCGATGTATATTTTTTCACAAACTTGACTGCTGTGGCTGCTTCACAATTTGTGACTGGCATCACCTCAACCCACTTTGTAAACTTGTCAATGGCAACTAAGAGGTGGGTTTTCTTGCAAGGGGACATGTGAAAAGGACCCACCATGTCAAGCCCCCATACTGCAAAAGGCCAAGTCAAAGGAATTGTACGCAACTCCTGAGCCGGCACATGAATCTGCCTTGCATACCTCTGACACCCGTCACATCTGCTTACTAGACGTTCTGCATCCGCCTGAGCTGTGAGCCAAAAGAACCCGTGTCTGAATGATTTTGCTACTAAAGATCTTGTTGATGCGTGGTGACCACAATCTCCCTCATGAATCTCTTTCAAAATTTGTCGGCCTTCTTTTCCAGATACACATCTCTGAAACACTCCTGATAAGCTCCTCTTGTATAACTCATCATCGATAACCACGTAAGCCTTAGCCCGGCGTACTATTTGCCGGGACACAACTTCCTGTGGTGGCAACTCCCCTCTCAGAAGATACGCTAAGTAAGGTTCTGTCCACTCTGGAATTTCACGGGTTGCTGCTACCAATTGTGATTCCGGGTTATCCTGATATGCAAGCTCTTCTTCATCCTGAGGCTTGACCGAAGGAGTCCATAACTCATCCAAGAAAACATTTGGTGGAACCGGCTCTCGTCGTGAGCCGAGTCCTGATAAAGCATCTGCAACATCATTTTTCCTGCGATCAATATGATCCACCTGATAGCCTGAGAAGAACCCGACTACTCTATCCACTTCTCTTCTGTAAGCCGCCATTATTGCATCCTTCCTATCCCATGTTCCTGAAACTTGCTGTGCCACAAGATCTGAATCTCCAAAGCACTTGATACGCTTGATGTTCATCTCCTTTGCCATGCGCAAACCATGCAACAAGGCCTCATTTTCTGCCACATTATTGGAACAGTCAAAGTGAATTTGTAACACATAACTCAACTTGTCACCTTTTGGAGAAGTTAAAACAACTCCGGCTCCTGAACCTTGCTCTTGCTTAGACCCGTCAAAATGCATGACCCAAGATTTGAGGCTTGGTGTAAGGGGTGGTGCACTTATCTGTGTCCAATCATTGAGGAAATCTGCTAACGCTTGAGACTTGATAGCTGTTATGGGCTCATAATTGATATGATACGGTCCCATCTCTATTGCCCACTTCGCAACTCTTCCTGTGGCTTCTGAATTTCTGATAATATCTGCTAGTGGAACTGAACTCACCAATGTATTTGGATGCTCTTGAAAATAGGGTTTCAACTTCCTACTTGCCATGAACACATCAAACACCAACTTCTGCCAATGTGGGTAACGCTGCTTTGTCTCTGATAGAACTTCACTGACATAATAAATCGGCCTTTGGACCGGGTGTTCTTTGCCTACCTCCTTACGCTCGACCACCACCACAGCGCTAACAGCCTGAGGCCCGGCGGCGACGTATAATAACATGGGCTCTTTGACTCGGCGCTGCAAGTATTGGCGCCTCTGACAGCTGCTTCTTGAGAGTTTCAAATGCCTCATCTGCCTCTTGATTCCACACAAAGTTGTCCGTCTTCTTTAGCAATTTGTATAAAGGTATAGCTTTTTCTCCGAGCCAGGATATAAACCGGCTTAGCGCAGCTACACAACCTGTTAGTTTCTGCACGTCTGCCAACTCCTCAGGTTTCTTCAAACTCTGTATAGCTTTGATTTTATCCGGGTTTGCCTCAATTCCACGCTTTGACACAATGAAACCAAGAAGCTTCCCTGCCGGAACCCCAAATACACATTTTGTCGGGTTAAGCTTCATCTTGTATTTTCTCAAATTTGTAAACGTCTCTTGTAGGTCATTAATAAATGACCCGGCTTTCTCCGTTTTGATCACCACATCATCCACATAAGCATGCACATTGCATCCAATCTGATCATGAAAACACTTCTGAATACACCTCTGATAAGTTGCTCCAGAATTTTTTAATCCGAAAGTCATGGTCTTGTAACAAAAAGCACCAAAAGGAGTTATGAACGCTGTCTTTTCCCAATCCTGCCTGTTAAGCTTGATTTGATGATATCCTGAGTACGCATCCAAAAAACACAAGAGCTCGCTGCCCGCAACTGCATCAATGATTTGATCAATGCGCGGCAGTGCAAACGGGTCCTTGGGACAATGCTTATTCAAACTCGTGAAATCTATGCACATCCTCCACTCATTGTTCTTTTCAGAACTAGAACCGGGTTAGCCAACCACTCCGGGTGAAAAACTTCCATGATAAAGCCAGCTGCTAGGAGCCGGGCTATCTCCTCTCCTATAGCCTTTCTTCTCTCTGCATTCATTTTCCTCAAACCTTGTTTTACCGGCCTTGCCTTGGGATCAACATGTAAGTAGTGCTCAGCGAGTTCAGTCGGAATGCCAGGCATGTCACTAGGTGTCCATGCAAAAACATCCCGATTCTCACGGATGAACTCGATGAGCGCGCTTTCCTATTTATCAGTAAGATTGGACCCTATGGCGAACTGCTTGGAGGAATCTCCAGGCACAAAATCCACCATCTTTGTATCTTGGGCGGCTTTGAACTTTTACCCTGTCATCTTCTGTTGTTGGTCTCTTGAGTGCTTTATTATCCTCCGGGTCAAGATTAGACCGTAAGCTTTCAACTCCTCTTTCGCACAAACTTGCTCTGCCAAGGCCGCATCTCCTTCATCACACTGCGCTGCTATCTCTTTGTTGCCATGAACTGTGATGATCCCTTAGGACCCGGTATTTTCAATTGCAGGTACACATAACATGGCCTTGCCATGAACTTGGCATAAGCCGACCTTCCAAATAGTGCATGATACGGCCTCTGAACTTCACCACCTCAAACGTGAGCCACTCCGATCTAAAGTTGTCAATGGACTCGCCAAAAGCAACCTCTAACAAAAAATTTCCCTCTGCAGTTGCTGACTTTCCTGGAACTATGCCATGAAAAACTGTCGACGTCTTCTGTAACTGCGATACTTTGAGACCCATACGTAAAAACGTCTCCCAATACAAGATATTGATACTACTTCCACCATCCATCAGCACTTTCTTTAACTCAAATCCACCCACTTGGGGATCCACAACCAAAGCTAGCAGACCCGGATGCTCAACAACATCCGGGTGATCCGCTCTACTCCATGTTATCGTATGCTCTGACCACCTCAAATATCTTGGGACTCCTCCAGCAACCGCATTAACCGCCCTTTTAACTACCTTTCGCTCTCTCTTGGTTGCACCACTGGTATATATGTGATATTGGCCAAGTTGCTTTGGCTGCTGTGAAAACCCGCCTTGATTGCTTGCGTTCTGACTCGGTCCTGCGTTGTTGGTAGGTACAGCATTAGCTCCAGTCAAAAGACCTGCAGCCGGGTTACCATCCGGGCCGGGTCGTCCGCCTCTGCCTGCCCCCTGCAATGCTCTCTGTATCTCATTGTTTTTCCATCTGTTCAAGTCCACACACTGGGCCAACGAGTGATGTGCAGGTCTACCGTTCCTGCTATGGCGAGGACACGGCATCCTGAAAGCCTCTTCAGTGCTAGTTGGACGTGGCATTTGATAGTTATTTCCACCATTGTAGTTCCCATTATTTCCTTGATACCCTCTATTGTCCTGAAAATTTCCTTCCATCCTTGCTTCTGAAACCCGGCATTTGTGTTTGCCACCAACTCTGAACTTCCCTCATTGTGCCCACGCTTGTGTTGATTCTGGTTGTTGTTGTTATTGCTTCCGTTGCCATTGTTGTTGTTTCCTCCATTGTTCGCTGGGCCTTTCCCTTTCTCTTCCTCATTATCATCCTGGGTCTTGCCGTGGCTGCATGCCTGTTGCAAGCATCCATCAACTCAGCCATGGTGACAGGCTTGACCCGGTGTCCCTCCTTCATACGGCCCAGCTTCTGGACCAGGGGAACAAACTTGCATGTCTTTTCCATCGATGAAATCGCATCGTTGGGCTCAATACCAGATGAGGAGTGGAGAATCTCCGTAACCCGTCTCATCCAATGCCGCGCTGACTCGCCCTTCCTCTGCACACAGCGATCAAGGTCCCCAATAGAAAACAAACGCTTGCACGTACCTTGAAAGTGCTTGGTGAAAATTGTTTTTAGCTCATCCCATGACTTGATAGATTTCTCTGGCAAGTTCTTGAACCATAATTTGGCTGCTCCATCACTCATCATCAAGTACATATATTTTGCACAAACATTCTCTGTGGCGTTGCGTATACACATCGCCATCTCATAACTGCTCAACCAGCTTGCCGTGTCCATACTCGGCTCATAGTTGGATATCTTGCTGGGTTCCTTGAACTTCTCAGGAAAAGGCTCTGATCTAATGGCATCTGAAAGACACTTTGGCCCGGCTAAGTTAGAAGAACTTGCTACATAATTATTGTTACCTGGTGAACTTGCTGCTGCTGCCGCGCCGGGTCCTCCTTGCGGTACTGATGCGGCAGGCACCGCCGGGTTCGCGCTGGCCGCTCTTCTCGCTCGCGATCCATTAACTATTTGATGCGACACCGAAACAGCTGGGGAGGGCTGGTTTTGCTGGTTGTTCTGATTCTGCTGGGGCGGGTTCTGCTGCTGCGCCGCGGCAGGCCCAGCCAATGGCGGGGTCTCGCCATGGCGGCTCTTGGTGCGCTTACTACGATAGGTTGTGGAATGCAGTGCACTTTTCTCCTTCGAATACTGAACTTGCTGGACTACTGCGGTACGTAACAAGTCAATGGCACGTCGGGCTTCAATTTCTGCTGGCGAGTCTTCAAGGGGAATACGGTCGAGCGCTAAAGTTGCGGCGTACACGTTATCCGCTGGATTGGAATAATGACCCGCCGGCGTATGGAACCTTGGCGTTCGTGGTGGCAGACCCAGATTTTCCCCGGTTCCCCCGGCGAGTAAACCCGGTGACCCGGCCCTCGCGGCACCGGCTCCTCCCGTACCTCTGTTTGGCTCTACACTTGTTCTGATAACTAGATTTGCTTGAGTCACACCAGTGGGTTGATCCACCGGGGTTCTAAACAGTACTGCAGGGTTTATAGTGTTCTCTCCCAGACCCAACCGGCTCTGGTGTCTTCTCTGGTGAACCCGGGTCATGTCATTGAGGCGATTTTGTTGCTCTTCAATTTGCCTTTGTCTAGCTTCCATTTGCTGTTTTCTGCCATTGTGTCTCTACGCATCTGTTCCAAAGCCCGACGCATGGTATCTAACTCTATAGCTCTTGCTGCTGCATTCTCTGGGGTAACCAACCTTGTAAGCGCCGTAGGGTCTAGGGTCAAGCCGTTGTTGAACAAGGCAGGAGCACTAGCCGTATTATTTCCTTCCTCGCCCAGAGCCCGGTTGTTGAGGAAACCAAAGCTATTTCTGTAACGAGCCGTGTCTTCACTTTCATCTGTCACCGAAGCCGGGTCTCCATCCATCCTCTGACCCGCCAGCTCCAGTATTTGCGGTAACTACTGCTGCTGCTGATCCGGGTTTGGGGCTGGTGGAACGACAGTCGACGGTGACGCCCCAGCGTTGATCGAAGGTGCTGTGTAAACTGCCACCCTCCTAACCGGGCTTGCGATGTACTCTTGCTCCTCCTCATCTTCTTCTTCTGCCTCGTACCCATACCAACCTTCAAACAGGGGCAAGATTGATTCTGTATCTTCTTCCGGCTCCATCGCGTCACCCGGGATCCATGCCGGCTCTCCCGACCGTTCCTCGTGCGTGACCAATGGTAACTCGGCTTCTGATGTGCCTACCGACTCCTCTCCGTCAGATTGGACAAGCGTGGCGGCTCCTGACACAGATTCATACTCCTCATCACTAGCAGATCTGATTGCATGTACCATACCAACAAAAACATTAATCTTGCCAATTGGAATAATATCACCTGATTCTAGCAGATCCGATTCCGGCCCCCAGCCAGAATCGTCGACGATGGACTCTCCATGTGAGTTGATGGTAACCTCGCCGAAAACGAAGTTCTTGATTCCTTGCATAGCTTCTCCCATGATGATGACACCTTTGGACGCAGGCCCCACGGTGGGCGCCAACTGTCGTGGGGTTGTGACGGCAGATTTTACCATAGGGTAACTCGAGTTGTTGGGCCAGGCGAAACTAGTGTCTGGGAGTTTGTTTAGCTCTGCGTGGACAAGGGATTTACCCAGATTCGGCCTCTCCATTGGAGATAATGACCTACCTCCTGCTATGCTTGTTATTGATCTCGATCTCGATAACCCGGCTACGACAACAGAGTCAGATCTCGATATAGGTTACAAGGTGCGCTTGATAGCGATGATCTCTCTGGTTCTCTCGCTAGTCAAAAACTTGTCTAACTATGACCTAGGAGTCCGCTTATATAGATGGCCGGGTCTCCTGGTTCGATACAAAGTAAAGCCGGGTTCTACCCGTGCTCGGAGTCCTATTCTACATCTTCTAATCTTCGTGTTCTCCAAGTCTTGGATTCCATAGCACGTACCGCCTCCGGGTCTTCTAAAATCTTCTCTGCATAAAATCTTCTAATCTTCGTGTTCTCCAAGTTTTGGACCTCTTCATGAAAATGCTTCCAACTCTCCTAATTTTATGAAAACAGAGACATCATTTGTCCGATGTTTCAAAAAGAAAATTACAGGTCTGTTGTTTGTTCAGATAGATGAAACCCCCGGTTCTAAAAGAAAAGCCAAGTTCTATCCAAGATATAACAGCACACAGACTATAAACCGCAGGCAACACAACACCAAATTTTTTTTTGAGTACATGGGATTACAGAAAGAAAATCGAACTAGCAGCACAATCCTCTGAAAATATGGAAATTACAACTAAACCTTGAGGACCCAGCCCCCGCCGGCGCCGCCTCACCACGATGACCGCCGACCGCGCGCTGCCGCCGAGCTCCACCCGAGCCAGTGAACTGCAGCGAACCGCGGCCAAGAAGCCGCCGACCAAGCCGCCGTCTTCAGTCCACCACTTGGGTCTTGGCGGAGAGGCGAAGAACTGGAAGGCCACCAGAGCAGAGCCGTCACCTTGAAGCAGCGCCGACGCCGTCGACGCCGAAGGCGACCCAGATGTTCTGGAATCCCGGTCTCCCGCCCACCACTCGCAAGCACGCACCGACGCCGGAGGAAGCGCCGGCGCGGCGAGGCAGCAGCCATCGGCCGCCATCGGAGACGACGACGGGCATGGGGAGTGGCTGCGACCCAAGAAGACAACGACGGCGGCGGCCCCCGACCTCGGCCCCGCCGCCCCAGATCCACCCAACCCCACCTCCTTGTGGCGCCCTGACCCGACTGTTATACAGTGATGCTGCGTGTCACCGGTTAAGCGATACAAGCGGAGGTTACAGGTTTACCAATCCCCGGCCAAAACCTTTGGCAGGCGTTGCTGGGTACACCTCACTCCAGACAACGGAACACCCCGATTGATGCCTTAACACGGGCGCAACCCTCAAGGCATAATAGTAAGATCAAGACTTGTGGAACAACTGGCACACCACAGACTCTACGACACAAAAATCATATAGTTCAACTCTTATACAGAGAAAGATAGCAAATGACAACCAGAGGTCACAGACCCAACATTACAACATGCGGAAGCGAAGTGTGTTGTTCTAAACAACAAGAACCAACATATGGCCTAAGAGGCCTGCAAATAAACATCCAGCGCCAGCTGTTCCGGGATGTCCCAAGCTGCCACCTGGGAACCCCAGACTACTCGTCGACGTCCACAAAGAACCCACCTTCGAAGTCGGTGAAGTCCTCCTCTGAAACAAAAGCAAAGACGTTGAGTTCGACGAACTCGCAAGATTAAGAGCTAATATATGCTCGATGATTAGCTGTCAAGGTTTTATGGCTCTTTTGCATAAAGCTGATTTTATTTATGAAAAACATAACTCAAAGGCATCGACTATTAGAACATTTTCAAAGAGGGGTAAGAAGTAACTCTTTTCTCTTGAGATCACTTTCTCAACAACAACATCACCATTGTACCTGTTCATCAAAGGCACCTCCCCGAATCACCCTCGAGGAAGTCAACCTTACATTCGTGAAATTGGTACCTCTAGTACCCAGTTTTTAATCATTCCGTTTAAGTTATTCTATGATCATCGTCCATTCCCAAGTCGTCCGTAACCGTGGACACGGCTTTTCGAAAAGATTTATCCCTGCAGGGGTGTACAAAGTGGAAGTCCCCGGAGTCCCGAGGGGCCCTAGTTCCTTCGCCACGCGTACCGTCCGGCCCATTACCTGCGCATTAGCTCTCTTCCTTGGAAAGCCGGCTGGGTGGGAGCGGTGTCGACTTCTCCCTCGTTAAGGACTCTCTAGGATCATCAGTGAGGACGGAGCAGCAGCTCCAACTAACTGCCCCGTGGCCACTCATTTTCCTAACGCCATCAGCCTCATCACAGTTCACCACCATCATCATGCACGCGCAAATGGAAGCCCGAACTAGAGGACCCTGGCCAGCCCCGCTCGAGTTATTTAGTCTATGAGGGTTCCTGCACTGCGAATGCATAGGCCTCACGCATGGTTGCACGCTCAGTCTTGGTTCAGGATGTACAGAACTCGCACCTAGGCGGCGAGAACGAGACAACCCACCACATCCCATGTGGCCTCTCATCCCCACCTTTAAGCATTTTATTATCCATCACCACATTTCTCCACCATCATCATCGCGGTCACAAGTCAACACCTGTTTCCAGCATGTACCACCATAGTACAACTAGGCATTTCACTAAGCATGGCTAAGCACTTGCATAGCATAGTAAATATTCCATGGCCAACAATACAAACCTATGGTAATAGGAAGGTAAAGCAGGTATTGGCAACAGGATTCTAATGCAACTAGTAGGATACTCTAATCCAGGCAAAAGACATTTAGAACCGCATGCAATATTATAGTGGAGAAAATAATTGCGGAAAATAGGATAAGATATGCTCAGAGGGGGGATTACGCTTGCCTTGTTCAGCGGAGTAGTCAAACTGCTTGTCAGAGTAATGATGCTCAACTCCGAACTCGTGATCTACCGGAGAGCAAACAACACCGGAAAACAAAAATAACAATCAACACATGGCATTTGTGCAATGCATACAAAAATGATGATATGACATTTTAATGCAACTAAGAGACCCTGGACATGATCCTCAAGTTAAATGTGGGCCCCGTTATATTTATTGCATTATTTGGATTAAACCCCATAGTAAAACTTAATGATTCCAAGTACTACTAGAGCACATTATGGTAATTGTGAACAAATATGCATGTTGATGATGATTCTGGACAAATCATGTTTTTCTGAACATTTTGGTATAAGGAACACATTTTTCGGAGGCCCCGATCAATAGTTATTAATTTTGTAAATCCTCCTTTTAATTATTTACTTTTAATTAATTTAACTCCAACGATAAAATATTTTATTTCCTCGACTCGAAAGGGGGAGCGGAGCTAGTAGGAATCATCGAGTCGATGTCCCTACGTTGCGAGGGAGGAGCGGGGAGACATACGCTATCGGAGGGAAACAGAAAAAGAAACCCAAAAAAAAAAACAGTACTCCCAGCCTCCAGCCCGGCCTGGGCCGGTTCGTGGGCCGGCCTGCTAGCAGAGGCCACCGGCTGTCTGCCCGGTCTGGGCCGGCAGTGAGGCCGGCCTTATTCCAGAGCCCGCCGGCTCTCAGCCCGGCACGGGCCGGTTAAAAGGCCGGGCGCGCAACAGAGGTGGACGGCCTCGAGGCCGGTCCTGGCCGTTTCCACGACCGGGGCGTGCGAGGAAGGTCGACGATGAACGCCGGTGTACGGGCGGCGACGGTGGAGCACGGAGCAGTGCGAGAGGGGAGAGGGGAAGGTGCGCAACGGCACGGGGATCTCACCGTGAGCGGGTGGAGGTGGTCGTGGTGGCCGGAAACGGTGTGGCGGCGGCGTATCTGGGCGGCGGAGCTCCGGATGGTGGCGGCGACGAACTCGAGCGGCGGTGGCGATTCGCGGCGACTCCGATCGATTCCTTTGGCGTGTAGGTGGAGCGGACCACGGCGGACCTTCTAGTGGTGCTGGATTCGCCCGGGGAAACGTCAAGCGGCGGCGACGAACTCGTCCATGGCGCGGCGGTGTCGGAGATGAACTCGAGCGGCACGGTCGATTCACGGGTCCTCAGCTCGATTCCTTGGGCCGAATTGAAGCAGGCGACGCGGCGGAGATGGTGGGGGTCACCGATTTGCTTGGGAGCTTCTCAGGCAGCGGCGACAGGCGGCGGTGAGCTCGGCACCTTGGCGGCTATGGCGGCTCGCAGGGAGAGAAAGGTGGGGCACGGGGGGAGAAGCAGGGGTGGAGAAATGGGGTGAGCAGCACGTGGTGGTGGTCTCCGAGCAGTGGAGGGCAGAGAGGGGGCCAGGGGCGAGGCGCACGGCACGGTGCGGCGGGAGCAGCGCGCGCGGGCGGTCGCTACAGGAAGGAGAAAGATGAAGTTTTTACAAACAAGTCCCTGGCAGTTTTAAAATCATCACGAACGAGTCCTTTCCTGTTCTGGAATTAATTCCAGCAGATGAATTTGATTTTAAAGAGCAGCTTCAACACTTCCAAAAATTATGCAAATTTTTGGGGAGTCTCTTTATAATAATATGAAGCTCACCTAATTTTTCCAGAATATTTGAAACTCATTTGTTAGGAAAATAAAATAAGAAGAGCTCACAGACAAATTTTGAGTTCCCTCCATTTATTTTATTTTTACCAATCAAAATAGTTTGTCGAAAAAAAAATATCTTTGGAACTTTTGGAACTTCCTTGACAATATAAGATGTCGAGATAATTTTGTTTTGCAAGCTTAAGTGCCTCACATTGTTGTGAAAGTGGTTAAAACAAGTTTGGCATTTGTTTTAAGGTGGTGCCAAACCAAGTGTTTTATGGGTTTAGCAATTTAATAATGGATGCCATGATGCAATGCAACACAAAAGCGAAAATTTTACTCGGGTTTTTAGGTTTTCAACTTTGGGCTGTTACACTCCTCTCCACCGCCGAAGCGCAGATCCGAGGATCCCCCGACCTCCCGCCGCCGGAGTGGCCGACGGAGAGTGGGTGATCCCACGGATACGCCGGCGGGCGCTGGGCGGGCCGAGGTCGCCCCCCGCTCGCCTCTGTCGCCGAGAAAGAGAGGGGAGGGAGGAGGTTCCAGAAATATGCGAGTTTTCCAGAAATATGCGAGTTTAACACAACACCAAATTAAACTGTACTTTATCATACTTTTCATAATTCAACAACCAAGAAAACTAAATATATAAGTTATTCATAAGCTAAAACTATCACCGCCAGCTTCAGTTGCTTTGTAGCCTAGCACAGGGCATTTTTTTAAAGGGAAACATCCCAGCCTCTGCATCAAAGTGATGCCTACGGTTGATTTATTAATTTATTCAGAGTATTTATCGTAGCTTATTACATCTCATGGGTCACAAAAAGTTGAGACATGTATCAACCATCTAAAAAAAGCTAATAACATGGGAAGCCTATGCTTTAACATGATATTCTATAATTAAGCTGCCAACCAAATTGGTTGAACAAGTCTCAGCCCAGCACAGGACATGACGGCTGCTCCTTTTCGCCTTTGAAGCTGCGGGTGTCCCGCAGTGAGGCCTCAACGTCGGACTCAATATATGTCCGTAAGAGTATGTCGACATCGTCTTCTGCACTGAAGCCTCAAGCTCGCACGACCTAACCGGCGAAGATGACAGGTTATATGTTCATATCCACGGGTTCATGACCATTCACCCGACTCACATTTGTGCAATCAGAATCTGCATATGCTTCAGCACATCTGGCCTAGCTTGTCGAGCTTGTTGACAATTGCCGGAGTGCTATCAATCTATGCCTGGAATAATATTCTACTGGATATGGAAACCCCAGGGCAAGATGCCACACCAGACACAGTAAGTCATATGGGTGTGCTCTGGAACTGTTTGTTTTTTAGATAAAAGGCACTTTTCGGGTGCCCGACTTTATTAATAAGTATTAATGAAACCATCCAGTAAACAGAAAAGAAAAGTGAAAAAAATTAGGCCACCTGCCGCCGGTACCAAAAGGCCCCTTGCCCTTCTACCTCGCAGGGGCACGGCCGAGGACCCTGGGAGCGACCCCCCACTCCCACGGCCGGCACCGCAGCTCTTGTCTCGCCGACGGAACACGTCCCTACGTTCTCGCCGCAGGCGCCGCTGCACTTCTTGCTCGGCTCCCAGATCGCCCCTTCCTCTGCCGCAGGTCTTCCCTGAAAACCAGCTGACGACCTTCTTCATGGCGACATTAGGGAGCGTCCCCACGCTCCCGCTGCTGGCACCGCAGCACTTCTTTGCTCGACTCCCAGAGCGCCCCTTCCTCTGCCACAGGTCTTCGTTAGGTCTTCGTTGCACTGCCTGAAATCCAGCTGACAACCTTCTTCATGGCGCCATTTGAGAGCGTCCCCACGCTACCGCTGCTGCTCTTCTTGCTCGAAACGTAGCTTCTAATACAGGTCTTCAATGCGGTGACGAACACCGCCACTCCTCTGCCGCGGGTCTTCGATGCGCCACTGCAGGTCACCGGCGCCGGAGAAACCGGCGCCGGAGAACTCACGAGGCCCACCTGGCCGCAGATGAAGCAGGCCAGCATCGATGGCCCCATGCACCTGCTGCTGGCACCGCAGCTCATCAAGCACGCATCCTAGCTTCTGGTGCAGATCTTCAATGCGGTGACGGTCACTGCCAATCCTCTGCCTCAGATCTTCGTTGCACCACTGTTGATGTCTTGGGCTGCGCACCTTGCTTGCTGTCCCAAAGACGACCTTCTTCAAGGCGTCAGTAGGGAGCATCCCCACGCTCCCGCTGCTGGCGCCTTAGCTCTTCTAGCTCGAATCCTAGGCACTGATGCAGGTCTTCGATGCAGCGACAGACACCGCCAGTCCTCTGCCGCAGAACTTCAATGAGAACTCACGAGGCCCCAAGAAGACGGCGTCGAGCATGGCGAGGCGGAACCCCTTGATCGCCGTCGCTAGGGGAGGCCGGCCGCGCCCCCGCGACCGGCGGCCAGCCAGCGCTGGCGGTAGACGTACCCATGTCGCCTCCCGAAACGCCATGCCCGTCGCCACCCCTCACCTCCACCCCTCACCTCCACGGCAGTACAACTGCAACCAAACAAGCAACCAAACAAGGTAAGCAACCAAACAAGGTAAGGAACTGTTTGTTTGTTCATGGAGGCAGAACAAATTCCCCGTTCTTGTAAGAGAAGTCATGATCAATCGAAAACACTGACAAACCGGAAACTGCAGGCAATACACAATCAAAGTAAAATATAGTTCCGCAGATTTCTTGGATCCAATGACAACGATAACTACAGAAAACTATAAACCTCTTATGGCTCACAAATTCATGTCCATCAGCACTGGCACAAGAGGATGTTACTCAGTGAAGCCAGAGTTTCGAAGATGGAAAACTACAGAACTGCTGCAGAAACATGGACCCCCTGTCCTTTGTTCAAAAGTTGCGCAACGAAGCATGATCACTGCCTCGGCACATCCAGTGGCTTGGTTCCGCCCTCAGCTTCGGTTGCCCTGTAACCAAGCCCAGGATGTGATGGCCGCTCTTTTTCGCCTTCGAAGTCGCGGGCGTCCCGCAGCGAGGCCTCAAAGTCAGTGCAGTCCATAGCCGTTGGTAGGAGGCTGCCGATGTCGTCTTTTGCACCGAAGCCTCCAGCTCGCATGACATCATCAGCAGAGATAGCGGCTTCCATGTTCATATCTACAGTTTCATGACCGTTCACCGGACTCACATTTCCAGTATCAGAATCTGCAGTGGGCTTCAGCACATCTGGCCTAGCTTGTTGAGCTTGTTGCCCACCGCTGGAGTTCTTCCCATCCATGCCTGGAAAGATATGCTGCTAGATATGAGAACTCCATGGCAAGATACCATGCTACACAAACTAATATCATGCTTAAATTCTTTCCTTTCTCAACTATATTTCCATTTGACAGGATGCAAATAAAGTATCATCCTCGTTGGTAAGCTATCCAGATTACGGATTATTCGCAAACCGTAGGCAAAGCTATCGCGACTTCATGAAAAGAATACGGATCACCATTAAATTAATCCAACATTGGCTTCCAGTCGCCCTAATGGAAGTTCCTAGGGAACAATGTTGTCAGCCTACCCCCAAACTCAGTGAGAAACATAGTGGTATCTTTTTTCTTTTGCGTGTGCGTGTACAAAAATTGTCAAATATGACGTTGCAAGAGATCTAACCTTAGAATTTCCCCGCACATATTTCACCAACACTTGCTACTTCTACTACCGCCGAGATTAATCTGACTCTTCAAAAAAAAATCTCAAACAGAGCATAAATCTAACTGCGCCTGCGCCTCCTGCTTTCCCTTGCTCGATTACTCGGAGCAACTTCAAATCAACAACTCCTACTGCAGAAATAGACTTGCATGAACGCTACTCATGCGGATCGATCACTACTACTCCACAAAAGCAACCGAAGAGCGGGCGCGGAGCAAAACAGATCAAGCAGAGAGCGGAAGAAACTGACCAACAGCAAGGCGAGGCGCCGTAGCACTCACCTCCTGGCGAAGAAACGAGGCGCGGAAGATTGATGAAGTCGCCGCTTCTCACTCCTTCCACGGAGCGAAGGAAATACTGTTCTTTTCTCCAGGGAATCGAATCCCCTCTTCCCTTCCTCTGGGCACTTCCACTTTCTAGTGCGGCTGTCGTGGGGTGCATCGCTACGCGAAACGTCTACTTCTCGAGCGCGCGAGCGCTCGCGCGGTCTGGCGCGTGTGGCCGCTCGCTCCGGGCGTGTCCCCACCTATTCCCTTTCCGTTTTTGGGCTCACAGGTACTCCCTCCGTTCCAAATTAATTGAGTTCTGATAAATGTGAACGTATCTATAATTGTAACATGTCTAGATACATCCACATGTGGATAAATAGGAGTCAATTAATTTGGAACGGAGGGAGTATTTCCTGAAGCAGCAATCCCCGTCCGGCTCCTATTCCCTTTCCGTCCTCTTCCCTTTTTTTTCCTGATCATTTTGGAGCAAATCCCCCACCCCAAGTAGACCAAACCTGGCCGCCGCCGCGCAACCTACTTCTCGCCGGCGTCTCTTCCCCGACTCCCGAAGACCCCACTCCTTCCAGACCTCGCCCGAATGACCAAACACATCTACCCCGCAAGCAGTAGTGGAGTTCCAGCAAGGGGAAGGCGGCCGCGGCGGCACGGGTTGAGAAGGACGGCAGCGCTGATGCTCGTTGGCGCCAGCAAGTTGAGAGGCCTCATCGTGAAACTCCGCGGCCGCCGCAGGCCTCTGCGAGCCCTCCTCCCCGGCGACCCCCTCCCACCGACCATCACATCCCATCCGAGCCGCGGCCGTCCAGGTCGAGGAGCGGAGACCTAAGTGTCGTTGGTCTCTATGTCCTCATCGTCATCGGGAACGTCTGCGACCAACGGCGCGGTCTGCACTGAGCTCGCCCCTGACAACGACAACTTCGAGCATCTCCGGCCGGCGACCAGGCTCCGATCCGCCAACTATGACAATGACGACTTCTTCACCGGGCCCGCGACGGTGAGGTCCGGTACTTCCGAGATCGTCCCCATGTCGACAAGGGCGCTCGGCTCTGGCCCCTTCCATCGGGGAGCCAAAGCGATTGCTCCCATCGACGTTGTCGTTGTGGTGCATGTGTTCTGTTCGACAGAATGCCCCAGCCGCGACGCCGCGAGTTAACGCCTGCTCCCTTCGCTGCAGCGGCACTGATGTCGCCCATGACCACCAAATAACCAACGAAGATCACCAGTTAGGTGGGTGCTCATAGCTTCTTGCTAAATATGTCCCTGACATGCTCTACATTTCCGTAAGGGAATCATGAATTGATTGGTGAACTGTAACATTTATCCCTTTCAGTTAGTCACGTGGTGAAGGTGGGAAAAGATTTTACTTGATCGAGATGCTCACAGCTTTGAGGAACAAAGGTATTGCTAAATGAAATGTATGCTACTTTTATTTCCTTTGGATTATTGTTGAACTATCTTTTTTGCATCAAAAACTCATAAGCGATGTGTGTGAAATCTGATTAGACTTGCTTAGACTATTCGTCTAATCAGACTTGCTTGTGAAATCTTATTTGTTTACCTCAATCAGTAGCTACCTTTACATGTACTTGATCTTTTGTGCATCTCTATCTGTGAAATTAGTCAAAATGTTTAATGCAATACAGTTTTATCACATTAATTCTACTTCCCCTGTTCATATTTACATGACGCCTAATAGTTTAAGCTTTTCACACTGTGATTAAAGAATTTGCTAAAATGCCTGCGTACCCATACATCTTGTACTAAGTAATGGTGTGTTCTATGGAAATAGCATGCTTTAGATAACAAAACGTTTGCAACTTCGCCTATATTTTTGGCCCCGTGTATTGTGCATTCATGTTTTATGTTGTGTTTGATTAGTTGGGTATAATTTTTTCATGAAAACAACGATGTTAAGGAGGACATATATCTTGCTTTATGCTACAGGTATTACAAAATGTAATGAAGTTCCTGCACCCATAGGAAGTGTTCCTGGTGGAGATAACCTTGCTTTTTCTGGTGCACCAGGCATCACCCAATGGGTTGAGATTCTTATGAATGAGATGGCAAGTGCCTCTAATCCAGATGATGCAAAGGCTCGAGCATCAAGAGTACTAGTGGCTTTTGACAAGTTCATCGTCTCTTGTATCTGTACTGAAGCAATGTAGAGGTTTCAGAAGGTAGTTGAATACCCCCCTCAAAGCACTTTCGAAATTGCCTGCTTGTTACCTATCCAACCTTCAATACTGTTATGGGGTTTGCTCTTTTATCCATGTTTGTGCGGGCAGCTTGGTTCCAGTGGCCGGTTAGAAACTCTAAGTTGGTTGAGGGCCAGTTCTTCAACAACTCATGCTTTTCGTACATGATCTTCAAGAACTGAATTATGTTATATGAAAAGGGGAGTCAAATAAATAGTGCATGTTGCACATCCACTTAGCTGTAGGATAGGTTCGTTCCCAGTGGAACTCTTATCGGTACCAAAGATTTTACAATAACCCCCACTTTTTTTTAAAAATGTACTATTCCATGGGACCTTTTCCCTTATTTCCACATTCTGTTTGTTTAAATTACCTTGTTCTTATATTCGTTGCTGTAATTTATTTAATAGTGATTTCTAGGAATAAATCATAGCATTTTCATATGAAGGTCTATTCATACCATTTTGTGCATGGGTGGTTTCGATCACTTATGTAATGCAATACCTGTTGTGTTCACTTGTAGGCTATTGGGTCATGTGCATAATTGAGTTGAGAATATTGATGCTAAATATTGAGCGAAATAAATTTAACCGTCGTGGCCTTATTTTTTATCCCATACATGTAAAATATTTACCAGCCCAGGTTTTAAGTCTTTGCTCTTACAGAAGTTGGTTCAAGTTGACTTCATGCAGTCTTGCTATTTCATCCTCATTATTTATTTATTATATCAATTTATGATGTTTTAAAACATAAATAAACTGATATTAGCTTTATATGACTATCTGAACTACATTGCACTACAAATGTTCGCAGGTTGAAATACCTGTTTAAAGTTGATGTTATTTTCTTCAGTTAGTTACTTAGTTGTAGCCTATATTTCCGTCAGGTTAGGCCATGTTTCTAACAACTTGGAGCGAGTCTCATGCGTGTACATAATCTGTTCGTGGGATGGCATGAACGTAGTGGATCGTGGCCTCGTGTTTCCGTTTGTAACTTGAATAAATAGAGAGGAAGAAATACAGAAAAGTCACAAATTGTGCACGGTGCAAACCCTCGTGTCTCTATGTTCACTTGTGTTCTTCCTCAGCTCTGGCTAGTTCAGGACAACAATTGGCAAATTGTGCAAGGTTTTGTGCTCATGATGGTTGAAGTATGCAAAATATGATATACATTGATGAAATGCTAGTATTGCACAAATCATTTACATAGATGAGCATCAAGTCTAACTCATGATCTGGAATTTAGTACATGTTTTCTCATATGGTAATAATTCGGTGTGCTATCGTATTGGTAATAAATTTGTAGTATCCCCCATCTGATAACTGGTTATATATGTGGTACGTAATATTTCACTATGTATGCTAGTGCCTTTGCTATTAATTTTGTTTGTATCTCCGTTTGGCAACTTGCTTTATATGTGGTTTGTAATATCCTTACTAGCATTTCTCATCGATAACTTGCATGTTATGGTCTTGCTAATAATTATGTAGCATTTTCCAATTTGAAACTTGTTTTTGGTGTGTTTGGTAATATATTTACTAGTTTCCATTATTGATAAATTGCATGCTAGTGCATTGGTAATATTTACTAGTGTCTGTCATCGATAACTTGCATGTTATGGTCTTGGTAATAATTTTATAGCATGTTACCATCTCGTAACTTGTTTTCTTTGTGGTTGGTAATATCTTTACTAATTTTCGTCATCGATAACTTCCATGTTATGGTAATGGTAATTAGTTTGTAGCATTTCCCATCTGGTAACTTGTTCTCTATGTGGTTGGTAATATCTTACTAATTTTCATCATTGATAAATTGAATGCTATGATCTTGGTAATAATTTTTCTCATTCTCGTTTGATAACTTGCTTTATATGTGGTTGGTAATATTTACCAGTGTTTGTCATTGATAACTTGCATGTTATGGTCTTGGTAATAATTTTATAGCATTTTCCCATTTGGTAACTTGCTTTCTATGTGCTTGGTAATATCGTTACTAGTTTTCGTCATCGATAACTTCCATGTTATGGTATTGGTAATTAGTTTGTAGCATTTCCCATCTGGTAACTTGTTTTTTATGTGTTTGGTAATATCTTACTAATTTTCATCATTGATAAATTGCAGGCTAAGGTCTTGGTAATGATTTTGCTCATTCTCGTTTGATAACTTGCCTTATATGTGGTTGGTAATATTTACTAGTCTTTGTCATAGATAACTTGCATGTTATGGTCTTGGTAATAAATTTATAGCATTTTCCCATTTTGTAACTTGCTTTCTATGTGGTTGGTAATATCTTTACTAGTTTTCATCATCGATAACTTCCATGTTATGGTATTGGTAATTAGTTTGTACCATTTCCCATCTGTTAACTTGTTCTCTATGTGGTTGGTAATATCTTACTAATTTTCATCATTGATAAATTGAATGCTATGGTCTTGGTAATGATTGTTTTCATTCTCGTTTGATAACTTGCTTTATATGTGGTTGGTAATATTTACCAGTGTTGATCATCGATAACTTGCATGTTATGGTCTTGGTAATAATTTTATAGTATTTTCCCATTTGGTAACTTGCTTTCTATGTGCTTGGTAATATCATTACTAGTTTTCGTCATCGATAACTTCCATGTTATGGTATTGGTAATTAGTTTGTAGCATTTCCCATCTGGTAACTTGTTTTTTATGTGGTTGGTAATATCTTACTAATTTTCATCATTGATAAATTGCATGCTAAGGTCTTGGTAATGATTTTGCTCATTCTCGTTTGATAACTTGCTTTATATGTGGTTGATAATATTTACTAGTCTTTGTCATCGATAACTTGCATGTTATGGTCTTGGTAATAATTTTATAGCATTTTCCCATTTGGTAAATTGCTTTCTATGTGGTTGGTAATATCTTTGCTAGTTTTCGTCATCGATAACTTCCATGTTATGGTATTGGTAATTAGTTTGTAGCATTTCCCATATGGTAACTTGTTTTTTATGTGGTTGGTAATATCTTACTAATTTTCATCATTGATAAATTGCACGCTATGGTCTTGGTAATGATTTTTCTCATTCCCGTTTGATAATTTGCTTTATATATGGTTGGTAATATTTACTAGTGTTTGTCATCGATAACTTGCATGTTAAGGATCCCACCTTGATAACTTGTTAGCTATGTGATTGGTCAGTCTTAGCCTATGGGGTTGGTAACAATACCCCCAAGTGACTGAAACCCCGACAACCTACCTGCCATACGACTGATAACTAGTATGAGGGTGGGATATCACATGAGGTAACTTTTTTGCTATAACTTTGGTCATATTGCTTAAGTAGACCCCACCCTCGGTAACTTTTATGGTACAACATCGGTAATAAATGACGCGTATCACATGCTCGATAACTGTATGCATACGCGTCTGGTAACAATTTGTAGTACTTGCTTGTCATTGGTAACTTTTAACCTAGTGTGCTGGTAATAATGCTTCTCTTTTTAAGGACCCCACCCTGATATCTTGCTAGCTATGTGATTGGTAACTTTTGGCCTATAAGGTTGGTAACAAAACCCCACAAGTGTCCGAACCCCGACAACCTACTTGACATACGACTGATAACTAGTATGGGGGGGATATCCCATTCGGTAACTTGTTTGCTATAGCGTTGGTCATATTGCTTAAGTAGACCCCGCCCTCGGTAACTTTTATGGTACAACATCGATAGTAAATGACGTGTATCGCATGGTCGATAAATTTATGCATACGCGTCTGGTAACAATTTGTAGTACTTGCTTGTCATTGGTAACTTTTAGTCCAGTGAGCTAGTAATAATGTTTCTCCTTTCTAAGGATCCCACCTTGATAACTTGTTAGCTATGTGATTGGTCAGTTTTAGCCGATGGGGTTGGTAACAATACCTCCAAGTGCCTGAAACCCCGACAACCTACCTGCCATACGACTGATAACTAGTATGAGGGTGGGATATCTCATGCGGTAACTTTTTTGCTATAGCTTTGGTCATATTGCTTAAGTAGACCCCGCCCTCGGTAACTTTTATGGTACAACATCGGTAATAAATGACGCGTATCGCATGCTCGATAATTGTATGCATACGCGTCTGGTAACAATTTTGTAGTACTTGCTTGTCATTGGTAACTTTTAGTCCAGTGTGCTGGTAATGATGCTTTTCTTTTTTAAGGATCCCACCCTGATATTTTTGCTAGCTATGTGATTGGTAACTTTTGGCCTTTTATGTTGGTAAACAATACCATGCAAGTGCCCGGACCCCGACAACCTACCTGACATACAACTGATAACTAGTATAAGGGGGATATCCCATTCGGTAACTTGTTTGCTATAGCGTTGGTCATATTGCTTAAGTAGACCCCGCCCTCGGTAACTTTTATGGTACAATATCGATAGTAAATGACGTGTATCGCATGGTCGATAACTTTATGCATATGCGTCTGGTAACAATTTGTAGTACTTGCTTGTCATTGGTAACTTTTAGTCCAGTGAGCTGGTAAAATGCTTCTCCTTTTTAAGGATCCCACCTTGATAACTTTATTTCAGATATGGATGTCGGTATGCGTGAACTGCTTGCGGTCGGACTGATAGGCGTTCTACCACATTTGAGACTGTAATGGTGCAGGGTTTCCGCAGAGGAGGGGTAATTTTTCAAGCCTTTTTGTTTTTAACCCTATTATGAAGTATTTGTAATACTAAGTATCCCCCACTTGTCATTAGTGTAGTTTAATGCTACATGACTCATATTTTTACTTTTTCCAATGTAGACTGTGCCTTGCAAGTGGAATGTCATTGCAGATAGTTTTGCTACTGGAAATTTTATGGTGGCAACTGACAAGTGGAACCACACCTTTGATTTCTACTTGGAGAAGAGAGGGGAAGGACAATTGTATGTGGACCGTACTGGAGGAAACTGGTGAGGATGTTTGACATACAACTAGGAGACGTTGTGTGCTTCAAACTTGCTGATAATCGTATGCAAGATGAGATGGATGAAGATGTTGAGGACAAAGTCATCAAATGCGATGTTGCTGTTTACAGTATGGTGGAAAACATTAAGCAAGAGAAACGTATAGTTTCTGACTCAGGTAATATGGCAAATACTTCCCTTTTTATGTAGCTATATCTGTATGGCTGTCCATTTAGTTATGGGATATTCTTCTCGTAGCAACTCTTTTCGTACGGACATTATTCCCTTTTGATCTTGGTAGTTTTTGGCACAAGAAATAACGCTGGATCAGCTGTCGTTGTCAGTTTTTTTTCAGTTCAGATGGTTTTATTCTTGTAATTCACTAGACTAGCATCACACATTTTTATGAGCTGACAGTCTACACAAATCCTCAGCCATCCATCAAATCCTTTTTTTTTAAGTTGCGAAGCTTTAGCTTGGTCAACAACTAGCCATACTTTAATATTTTTAAGATATGGATGTTGCGAGTTGTTTTACGTACCGCACTTGTTTTCTTTTTTGAAGTACCTAACTATTTTTCCTGTCCATTTAGTTGTCTGAAAATGTTTCTTCTCAAACAGTGCTATTCCCTGTGATTCCTGAAGTGAGAGCTGCTCTACGCAACATAGTCTTTTCAGAGATACTTGATGTAGAAGAGCATGAAATGGCTGCAATTAACTTTGCAATGTACAAAGTTGCATACATAACACCTACAAGGGAACTAGAAGAAGGGGAATTTTATGTGAAAACTACTGAAATGAAATATTTTGTGCACAGGATTAATGTAAACAATGCGATTCTTGGTGGCCTGGTGAGTTCTTTGTTAGTTAAAACACAATACTGTCATTTCTGTCAATATACAACTAGCTACAAACCTGCTAACAACCTTTGTTATTTGTGTTTTGTTAGTCAATCCCTAAAAAAAATACTTGATGGCTACAAGTACAAAGTTCAGGGCAACTCACTCCTCTGGAGGAGAGGTCTCGAACACCCAATACAAGTAATGTTCAACCTCTTGAACAAGTGCATTTTTTTTGTACAAGGCATGAATGAACTGTTGGTGGGAGTAAACATTCCAAATGGGACAATTGTGATGGTTAGGGTTGACCCTAGACCTGAAGCAATCCGTCTCGACTTGGTTAAGGTTATTCACCCACTGTAGAAGAAGCCACTGGGTTTGCTGGAGTGAAGCCTATATACTAAGTTTGTATTTAATCATCGTTTGTTAGGTTTGCAAATGCTGGGTACGTTTAAGTTTCTACTGAAGTCAAGAACTATGTTGAAGAATTTATGTTTTTTGTAATGATGTAATTTGCGGCAAATGTTGTTTACTTTCACTTTGCTAGTTTGTAATGAAGTGTATGGTTGGTGTCTTTGCTTGGTGCTCTATGGACAGTATAGTATCTTGGATAATCAAACCAGATGATGTGTTTTTATTGAATCTGAAACCAGTCCAAATCAGAAACCAGTCGAACTAAGAAATCTGTAACATTTCTGTCAATATTCCAGTATAGTTCAACCAGTCCAGACTCAGAAACCAGTCGAAATGAACCTTATTGAATCCTCAGTCATCATAGTCAAGGTTGAACTAAGAGATATGGGCATTGTGCTTGAGGTGGAGGACGTTGGTTTCTGAGTCCAAATCTTCATTCAGTTGATTAGCTCGTGTGTTTTTATTTTCTATGTTTTGCAGTCTGGTTTGTTATATCTGATATGAGTTGCAGTCATCATGTTTGCAGTCATCATAATTTTTTTTTATGAATTTTTTGATTCTATAGGATTGCCTTTTATTTTTTAGTTTAACTTTGACTATAATGCCTTCATTGTTCTGGAATATTCAACTTCTAGAGCACTGGCAATTTTGTTTAGCTACCCCATTATTTCTGTTCTTCAATGTCAGTTTTTAAAGTGGATAGTTTTTGTACTAGTTGGAAGTGAATAGTTTTTTGATTCTGTTTTTCTAGAGCACTGGATCTCTTTATTTCACTAAAAAAATTCTACTAGTTGAAATTGAAATTTCTTACCTCCCTCCCTTTTTTTTTACCCTAAAATATCCTTGCCCAAAAAGGGAATTGAGTTTGCATCAAGATTTTTAATGCTAATTTGTTGATGCCATATAGTTTTAAAGGGAATAGTTTGTACTAGTTGGAAGTGGAGCTCTTTATTTCAACAATTTTTTTTAACTAGTTGGAAGTGGGAATTTTTATCTCCCACCCATTTTATTTACCCTAAAATATCACTTGCCCAAAAAGGAATTGATTTTATTTCAAATCTAGATAAAAGGGAATAGTTTTGATCCAGTGAGTTCAAAATATTTCGCGCCAAAAGGGAATAGAGAAAAAATAGCGCGTAAAAAAAAGGGAATAGCAGGCCCAGCCCAACGGCCAGACAAGCGCGCAAGCAAAGCAGCCCGCCAAACCAGCCTGGCAACCCAGCGCACGTAAAGGGAATAGAGCCCAGGCACGTACCGATTCGGGTCACACTAATTCCCAAAACAAAAAGGGAATAGGCACGTACACGGTCAGCAGCCGGCCGGCCGAAAAGGGAAACGCACGCTAACAACCTTTCCGTATCTAGCTAAATCGCGTGGTCGGAAACCGCTCGATCGTTCAGCATCTGTCGCGCGCGCGCAAACTAGCGTTGCCATCGCTACGTGTTCAGCGGAAGGAGAGGTAACGTGGCACCTTTCTGCCTCTTTTGAGCCCAATGGGCTAGTTGGCTTCGTGGGACATCTTCTCCTTTTATTTCGAATTCAGCTGGGCCAACGTTATTCTCCTTGGTTTTTTCCCAAAATAAATGTAGTTTGTACATTAAAAAACAGAGGCCTAAGAAAGGTAGGTAAATTTCTTTTGTTTTCGAATTCCCTCCAAAGAAGGTAGAGAACATAAGCAACCTGCAATGAAGAAAAAAATTATGATATGCAGTTGTCAAGAGTTCCCTTTCATTTTTAACTCTCATCTGCATGTCGAAAAAATAATACGATAAGCCCCGTGTGGAGCAGGACTTGGCCCCAACTGCTACTAAATTGCATGAAAATTCCAGTTTCAAAAGAGCACCGATAACTAGAAATGAATTAGTCTATGGGGAAAACTAAATATGTGAGTTATGGCCTACGGGTTCCATTTCTCAACAGTCTTGGTAAGAGCTAGCGAAATCGACGTGGAACACCTTGGTCATCAATTTATTAACGGCTGGACCGGGGCTTGAGCCCCTCTAGCTCTAGCCTAGGCCTGCTCGTGGTGCTGTTTTACGCTTAAATTCCGAACCGAGGGAACATTGTAAACCTATGCCAAAATTCAAATAAGGACGAATCACCCTCTTTAGTGTGCAAGTTATGTAGATTGGATCACTTAATACAAGGAATATGTAAGCAAAGCTACAGTGAGTTCATGGAACTACCTCTGTTCAATATTATAAAGTCTTGAGTTCAGAGTCCAACTTTGACCTACAATTTAACAAACAAAATATAATTTATATGACCTTAAGAGTATACCATTGGATTCCATATTTGAAAAAAATTCAAACGATGTATTTTTTGAAAAAAAGTCAAACCTAGACTCAAACTTCAATGGGGTCTAATAATCTTCGAATGTAGGTAGTCGGATTATAACACACAACAAATAATAAACAAACTCTCTTTTTATAGCAGACCATAGTCAACAGATATTCTTGCACTCAATAGATACTCTTGAACTAAGCTGAGAAATATTAATAACAACAACTGAATAAATATTGAAAGATCGTCATAATAATACCCACACCATTTCTTTCTCACAATTAAACATCATCTGATCATTGTTGGGGTGGATCCTTGTTATTAATGGTCATAAATGTTTGAGATATATATAAGGATCACCGTGACTAGTTGTCTATTATGTAACTAAGATATATCTGGCTCTAGTACCAAATATCCTCATGAAGTTAAATAGTTGGAAAAGAGGCCGATAAGGCAGTCAAATCGACAACACCCTTCTATAAATACAATTCCAAATCACTCCTTTGCACCTACCTACACAGTCCAATGAGTATCGAAGCACAACGAAAACGAGAGCTTGTTCATATCCTTTATTCTTAACTTGTTGACAGCTACCACTCAGTAGATAGGCAAGGGAACTAGCTTGGTCTATGAGGACAATGATCGGTTAGGCATGGAATGCATCGGGACAACAAAATCAAGTAGAAAGCAGCTTGTAGGCGAGCCAGTGTAGAGAGTCTTTGTTACTAGAGACCGTAATGGAAGCTTCTCTACTAAGCACATTTAAATTACAACGGCTTAAGTCCCTACAAATGTCAGGATTGCCCTTGTGCTTGTTTTAAAAATAGAAGGTCTAGCATAGGGGCATTTGTGCATGCTCTGATGCCAAATACATACAACATTACAACAAGTGCAAATTTCTAGACTACGAAGATCTACATCTTGATGATCTTCTTTTTGTTAGATTTTGGAGAGACTAACCATATACATATTACTATGCGAATAAATCATTTTGTGGGTCTTGCATCCTTCGTGCATGGTTTTGTTGGAAAACCTATATGTCAATCTCAATCAAGTATCTTATGTTAAGTGTTTGTTAGTATCTATTTATATTGCCGAGAAAACACCATGTATGGTGATAATTCCTAGAGGCGTGCGATTGCAGCTTCGTAAGAGTGACATTATAGGTATTAGGTTAAGAGGATTAGAATGCCATAATTAGTTCCAAACAATTAGATTGTACCAAATACCATTTTGGATTGGCCACAACGTTGTGCAACTAATAGTTGTAATTGTTTTAGCTCATCCGTAATTGCTAATCCATGGTTAGTTATCTTGGCGTCATAATTAGTTCCCAACAATTAACAGTAGCCACCAATCTCTCTATAATTATCGGAACATGAACTTGGATAAATCATGTCTATCGTATTTTCTCACCTACGTCTTTGCTTGTTTCATATGTAGGGCGAGTGGTTTGCTTTTCCTTGTGCGTCGTGTCGCTTAAGTTCCAGTGCTATTTGTGGTCATAGTTGCACGATTCATCATCGCTATGATTTTTAAGACCGTCTTCATCATCACGCTGGTCCAAGTTGTGGCATCTGTCCCACAACTTTGGCATGTTCCACTATACCTGGATGCCAATTGCACCCGCTCGGTTCAGTGTGCTAATACATGCTCTCTAGAACAGTGTGTCTCGATCATTATCGAGCACTAAGAGAAGGTGATCGCCCTAGCGACCCACCATCCTCGACAAACTACCAATGAATTGGCTTTTCGCACGATTTATCATGCATTGGCTTGCTTACAACGTCGATGTCACCACTATACCACCATCCTCGATCTCCATCGAAGAACTCACTGTCATGTCATCCTTTTGCTGGGTTAATGATTTTGGGACATGCTTTCTGGGAATCTTCGCTGCCGTGCGCGCTGTCCGCCGCCGTGTCTGCTGCCCGCCGGCGACGCTACGGCGACGAAAATGGAGCGGCGCCGCCGCTTGCGTGCGATCCGCGTCCACGCGCGCGTCTCGCCTTGCGCGGATGTGGCGCCGCCGTGGTCGTCGCCGTGGGCGGAGCTCGGCCATTGCTGGCATCACCATGACGCCAACGTGGGCCCCGGCTGTCAGCGCTTTTCTTTTCCCCTAAAAAAAACACACACATAAAATATTAAAACCCTTACAAGTGGGACCGTCCCATTTAAGCAATTTCCAGAAAAAAATAAAAACGTCCAAAAAACAAAAACTTCGAATCCATCCATCCAAAAAATATGCATAAAATATCAAAATGGTCAACAAAATAAATGCTAACTACCTGTGCTACAAAATAAACAAATTTGTATGTTTAAATTCGATGAATATTTGGCGAAAATCCAAATTCATTTGCTCAAATTATTAAAATTTGCCCACACCAAAAATCACAGTGGTGGATTACTATGTTTGCAAATATGTCCAACTTGCATATCTGAAAAATGTTAATTTGCGTGACCTTAATAATTACTGAACCGCCACTGCTCCAAAACAATATTTGATTTTCAGTTTGAATTGTGCTAATCTAAAAAATATGAGTCCAATTGTTATGGAAAACCGAATAGCAGTAGCTTTCAGTACAAATTTACCTCATGTGCTTGTGATGCTTACATTTAAAATGACATATGTTTGTAGTTTATGACAGTAGGAACTTCCAACATTTATCTAAACTTTTGTGTATAATATTTTGGACTAAATCCAATTGCAGTAGAACTCTCTCTAATTATGCTGCTAAATTCAATAAAAGTTTATTTTGGTCAATTTTTGGGGAAAATCATAATGTATTCCCTCTGATTATGGAGTTAAATAAAATATTTATGCCAGCATACACCCATACTTGATCATTTCAATTTAGTTAAAATACTCGGAGATAATATAGCTTAACTCTCTCTAATTATGCATTTAAATTTTCAAAATGCATGATTTACTAAATATTTGAAAAAAATACAAATCCATTTCCTCTAAGTTTGGATTGAATTTAACAAATTCTCATACAATGCATTTCCTCAAACTATGGAGTTAAGATAAATATTTGTGACAAATTACAACCATATTTAGCCACTCCAGCTTATGGAACCAAATTAAATATTTATTCCAAAACACAAGCATATTTGAACATTCCAAACCACTAAGTACTTAGAAATACGCTAAACGACAAATTCCGACTGATTTCAATATTTCGTAGTACCATTTAACCTTAACGAATACATAATTTCCCTCTGATTTGTCCTACTTAAATTTTGAACAAAAAGGTTTTGCTGAGGCGCTCAGTTTAGTTACGCTTCACTTATTATAAGAAATGATTTTTCGTATCAGGAAATAGTACATTTTTTAGATTACAAAGAAAAGAGCTAAATTCCAGATCTCATCATACCGTAAGGTCACTTCTTTCCACAATCGTCGTCATTCCTGTTTAACTAAAAGAACTAGAATATCAAATATAAATTTGTATAAATGATATCTCACCTCTATTTAACCCCATCTTTGTATTTGTTTACTTTTGTTTTTTTGCTTTTCTTTTGCTTTGTAGTAAAACAACATTGGAACAATGATCACCATCAAGAGAAATAATTGCAGGACATTTTAGCTTACAAAACAAATATAATTCCCCTTTTTGAATTTCAATTTGTTGTAATAGAGTTGTAAAAAAACATTGAAATTAAATCTTTGTATTTACTTTCTTTTGTTTTTTGCTTTTCTTTTGCTTCACAGTAAAACAACATTCGAATAATGATCAAAAAGAAGAAATATAAATGCAAGACATTTTAGTTTACAAAACAAATATAAATTCCCTTTTAAAATTTCAGTTCGCTATGCTACATTTGTAAAAAAAACATTGGAATTTGTGTTCAACCAGTAAAACGATTGGTTTGTCTTCATAATAACTCAATAAGTTGTAATATTTATTCTATAGCTTGAATTATTCCAAAATGTAATAAAACATTTGCCTAACTGCTATTTTTTGCTACTTTAATGTTTTTATTACGTTTTATCAGTCATACTATAATCACATATAAAGAGCCTTTAGGTTAATAGACTACAATGTCTGCAATGGTAAATGTGAGCATCCCGCAAATTAGGTAATGGCAATATTAATTAATTTATTTTTTTGCTTTTTCCCTATAAGTCACATTGCCTACAAAAATAAATGCATTATACAAACAGCGTCGCCATTTCTATCTACAAAATATATTACATAACCAAAACAAAAAACAAATTATATTTACAGAAATATCCACCAATAATGCACAAAAATCTAACCAAGTGCGTGGCGTCACGCCACGCCAAATTCAACTAGTTATTCTTTATAACCACACAGAAACATCATCAGGTCATTGTGGATCATCTTCATAACTACACCTTTATTACAGCAGGCTGTGCCACAAATCAAAAAATCCATGTTGCTAAAACTGAATGTACCAACAGAGTTAAGGACTGGTACGTGGTCAACAACACAGTCATAAATAAAATATTGAACCACTCCTTTGCACCTATCAACACGGTCCCAAATCGCAATGAGTAGATAAGCTAATAAATACTCAAGATTGCATGGCGAAAATATAAGGTTGTCATCTTTTCTATAGCTGCAACTTGGAGTATACACACATCAAAAAATAACTTGGGAGAGTATACAGAAGTGGCGCTAGCTTGACCCATGAGATTGATGATATGTGTTAGGAATGGGACGCACTGGGAATATGAGTAGGAGTTGATAGCACTTACGGGAGCCGATCCACCGAGCTTTTGTTACCAGAGTTGGCTAGTGTGCTTTCCCTGTTGCAAGCATGTCGACTATAACATCTTATTGTCCTCCCAAATGCCTCGATCGCTCTGCTCTGTTCAGCAATCGAGCAATGCATCATACGTGTGTGCTCTAACATATACATGCACTAGGTCGATCAATACGTTGTCACCCATGAACCACTGAGACTGAAAGAGGTGACTGCAGAGGTACTTGCTGATGCTTTGTCTCATTGGAGCGCGCAACCTTTCAGGACGAACCGCACCACCATGTTTCTCTTCCACTTGAGGAGGATTCAGCTGGAATCTTATCCTTGCGTGTCACCTGCTGAAGATGACCTCCGATCACTCATATTTCGACAGTAGGCTTGTTTTTGGGGCCCCTTCTTGTAAATGTCTGCAGCTCTCCTTATCCAATGAAAATATGGAAATCGTTTAGCGAGTGAAACGCACCGTTGGTCACCAAGTTGCGCAGAAAGGAAGTATTGGTCACCAAGTTGCGAAACCTCAATTATGGGTCACCAAGTTGTGGAAATGACAAACTTTGGTCATTCCGTCGGCGCTGCCGTGAACTCGCTGACGTGGCACCGTTTGTGCCCACGTGAGACGCGCGTGCGGTCAGACCAGGCTTCACGTTTTTGCACAAAACACCCTGGAACATGTTGGGTTCTCATTTGGACGTCCGGTTGACTCGAATAGAAGCAGAGGCGGCCATGGCGATTTGGTAGGCGAAGCTAGATCGATCTTGTGCGCGGTGCCGTGTGCTGAAGTAGGCGAAGCTAGATCTTGGGCGCGGCGCCGACGGCGGCGGAGGAGGGACATGGTCGCACCCGTCCTCGATTTTGTCCCGCCTGTCCGAAGGGAGGACGGCGCCCCCGCACCCGCCTACGGTGAGTACCCGTCCTCGATTCGTGTCGTCTAGGTTCCTAATCCTTCGACCTAGCAGCTGTATGTACCTTATACTGTGCCCAAGCTAGGTTATGTGTGCAATGGTAGAGTCTAATAGAGTTAATTTAGAGGAACCCGTATGAACTAGGGTTTGGTTGAAACTGAGCTTTATTTCGATTTTTTCTGTCATTGTAGAGTTCTGGCCTAGGAAGTTCAGTATTGTTGTCCTCCACGGTGGGTTTTTCTGCGGCAATGGGAGGAACAAAGGCTACATCGACGGTACGGGGCGAATTATGATCATTGTGATGCAGATACGTGGTCTGAGGCTGCAATCCAGTTCATTCTGTCAGATTTGGGATATAC
Organism: Poa pratensis; assembly: GCA_947311845.1. Classification (NCBI taxonomy): domain Eukaryota; kingdom Viridiplantae; phylum Streptophyta; class Magnoliopsida; order Poales; family Poaceae; genus Poa; species Poa pratensis. The sequence continues at coordinate 57,070,172 of CAMZMU010000035.1, forward strand.
AGATACCGGTCTAGGTAATGTCTACTGGTTCGAGCCTGGGTACGGTTTGTCTGATGGTTTGAGAGCTCTGAAATGGGAAGAAGAGGCACATAAAACAGCAGACTTTCAGAAAATGGCAGCAGTAGCAGGATCTGGTATGGCATTGAGACTGTATGTTGATAGTGTTCATCTTTTTGCATCAGAGGAGCCGCCAGATGATGTGCTACAGGGACCAGTTGCAGTATTACCAACTGTCCTGGTTTCTCCAATGAACAATAAAATGAGGAGAGGAGCAGGAGATGGGATGGCAGAGGGAGAGACAGGCAGAGATGAAGAAGTTAACAAAGCAGAATCTGATATCGATGACAGTGACTACCAGTTTTCAGAACAAGATGAGCAATCTGCCGAGGATGAGGCTGAGGATGACAATAACTATGCCAAGTATATTGATGAAGAGGTGGAGGATGGCTAGCTGGGAAAGAAGCAAGCAGAGCAGGTGTGGCCAGATGATGGTGCACAAGAAGAAGAATACCTGCGGCCTCTTTGTGTAGATGATGACATGATATTGAAGCCAAGAGTTTTCAACCCGGAGGCCGACATGGAAAATCCAGTTTTCAAGTTGGCCATGGCATTTAGTACAATGCAAGAGGTCAGGAATGCAGTAGCACAATATGCTATTAAGAATAGAGTGCAGGTGAAGAAGGGTAGGAACAACAACAAGAGATTGGAAGCCCATTGTGAAGGAGTGTCACAATGTGTAGAAGGATGCTGCTGGAAACTAGTTGTTTCCAAGGACAACATGACAGATCAATACTTGGTGAAGGAGTACGTTGGTGACCACACTTGTGAAAGGGTTTGGAGTGTGAAAGAGCTGACATATATCGTTCTTGCGAACAAATTTGTTGAATTTTTTAGAGACAACAAAGATGTGTCAACTAAAGCCTTTGGGAAGCATGTGCAGAGTGAGCTTAACATGCTCCCTAGCAAATTTAAGCTTGCGAAGGCAAGATATAGAGCTCTAGAGATGATTCATGGTGACGAGAGGATGCAGTACAATAGTCTATGGGACTATGGTGAGGCTTTGAGGATAAGAAACCCAGGTACATCTTTCGTTGTGAGGACAGCGGGCAACCCTGGAGTTTTTAGCACTTGTTACTTTTCACTAGACGCCTGCAAGAGAGGTTTTTTGAAGGGATGTAGACCAGTGATTTGTCTAGATGGAACCCATTTGAAAAACAAGTACGGTGGACAACTGTTGACTGCAGTAGCTATTGATGGGAACGATGGAATATTTCCTATAGCTATGGCAGTGGTGGAAGTGGAGTGCTATTCTATCTGGAAGTGGTTTCTTACTACTCTAAAAGATGATCTCAATATCATTAACACTGCTCCTTTCACAATTATGAGTGACAAGCAAAAGGTGCGAAATATTTTTAGTTTCTATCTTGTTTAGTTGCTTTAGTTTCCTATGTTTTTAGTTCCTTTAGTTTCCTATGTTTTTAGTTACTGTGATAATTTGTACCTTTATTCTAGGGGCTAATTAAAGCTGTAAAGGAAGGTCGTGAGGAAGTGCAGCAACCAGTTGCTCAAGAGGAGCAACATATGGAGCAACCTGTGCCTGATGAGCAACCTGTACCTCAAGACCAACCTGTAACTGACGAGCAACCTGTATGTGATGAGCAACAAGCTGCTGGTAAGCCAAAAACAACCGGAAGAAAAAGAAAACCAAGTCTGAAAGTCAAAGAGCAACTAGAAGCAGATAAAGCATACGAGCAACTGAGGAAAAAAGCGAAAACATTTGATGAGAATGGCGACATTGACGATCACAGCGTTCTTCAAGTAAGTAGAGAAGTGTTTGAATTGCCAATCTTTATTGTTTTGTTTCCTATGTTAAAATCTCCTAATTGCATGTATGTGTTATATCTGACAGCATATCAGTCGAAAACACCTAGTTCGGTCTCATGATCCCTCCGAGCTCAAGAGCTCACTCGTATACTTGTTGGCACATGAAGTAAGTGACCAATGCCTTTTTCACTCTATTGATTGCGCTGCACTGACTCTGCACTAACTTGCTACAGAGGCCCACACAGCCAAGCGCTCCTCACGTGGAGGAAATGCCGGAGTCGTCTTTCGTAGCTCAGCACAGAGAGAACATACCACCTCCAGACAGAACCACAACAGTAATTGCGACTTGGAGAGAAACTGCAACAGGCCGAGCAGCTGCAGCAGCATCACTTTCTAGAGGAAGAGCAAGAGGAGGAGGGCGAGGAGGAAGAGGAAGATCTAGAGGAAGAGGGAGGACTGGTGGTGCACCATATTGGTTGTGGGGTGAAGGAGCTGCTACCTCATCTCAGCAAACAGATCCAGAAGAATATCAGGATCTCGACATAAACATTTCCCAAAATGCGCCTGCCAAAAATTCAGATGAGAACTGAACATTTCGATGTAATGACCTGATGTATGCTTTATTTTGTATGCCAACTATGAAGTTATGTAGGGTTCAGTTTAGTTATTCGAACTGATGTTGACAACTGCTTCATTTTGTATGTGAATATCTATTTAGTACCGAACTGATGTTGACAACATGTCAGAATGCTATATTACAGTACCGAAATTCACCAACACACACAGTACCGAAATATTACAGTAGCGAATCCATCAAATTTAGCGAATCCATCAAGTTTTTCATTCAAACCACAATATTACAGTCCCCAAGGTGTTTTCTGCACAAAATTATGACTGCACGCGCGTCTCACGTGACCACAAACGGTGCCACGTCAGCGAGTTCACGGCAGCGCCGACGGAATGACCAAAGTTTGTCATTTCCACAACTTGGTGACGCATAATTGAGGTTTCGCAACTTGGTGACTAATCCTTCCTTTTCGCGCAACTTGGTGACCTCCGGTGCGTTTCACTCTCGTTTAGCTGGCTATTCGAAAAATGCATTTTTTATTTGTTTGTTCAGTCATGATATCTCCCTAGTTCTAAATAAAAGCTAAATCCTGACCACCCAACTAGGGCTGGACATAAAGCTCGATGCTCGACAAGCTCAACGAGTACTCGTTTGGTCGACTCGTTTAGCTCGGCTCGTTATGCTAACGAACAGAGCCGAGCAATGATTTTGGCTCGTTATTGCTAATGAGCTAAACGAGCGAGCTAACGAGGCTCGCGAGCAGATCGTTAAGCTCGTTAATTTGGATCCCATGTCTTTTTAAAGGTAGATCTCATCTAACTAGCAACCTAACAAGTGACGACTCAACTTTTTTTTAGCAAGCCCATATCACAACCGAGATCTATGGTCAACCAATGTAGGAAACATCGAATCCCTTTACTTCCTGTTAATCGTCAATTACCTCGTCATCTCTATATTCAGATTTATTTTCTTAACGAGCTGCTCGCGAGCGCTCGCGAACACTTAACGAACCGAGCCGAGCTTTATATTTAGCTCGTTAGCCTTAACGAGCTTAACGATTCGAGCCTTAACGATCACGAGTCTTAACGAGCCGAGCCTTAACGAGCCGAGCAGCTCGTTAGTCCAGCCCTACACCCAACCACAAAGAACCGAAAGGCAGACACGGAGTAACAGACTGATAGACTCAGCCGCCTGGAGTCTGTAGATCGAGTGGGCGACAGGGGAGCAAACGAGGCACAGCGGAATCAAGAGCTCATCAGTTGCAGGTAGCCTTGAAGTATGTTATTTGTTTTGGATTCAGTTGGGCCAATGATACGGGTAGCGAGATATCATTTTTCTTCCCTTAGAAAGTAACAAAAGTTTTCTTTAATTTCCCCTTCAAAGAAAGTACAGAAGTGTGCAAATTCGTAGTGCAGAAAGTACAGAAGTGTGCAAATTCGTAGTGCAGAATTCCCTTTCTTTTCTAGGTGTAATTGGAAGTTCAGAAAATTGTGAAACTACACCATGAGGGGTGTTAAATTGAACTGAATTGAGCACATTGAAGAAGTAATGCATAAGCATCAATACAAATCAGATCCAACGCACTCGTGATACCTAAAGCAACGAACACTACCCATGCTATATGCCGTGTACCAGCAGCTGTACAAACCTATAAAGTGTAAACCTGTAAATAACTAGAGTAGCAAGGTTACTGGGAAATGAATCAATCTCTGTATGTGTGGTAAACCTGAATCTACTGTCCGACTTCTCAGTATCAGTAGGAGCCGACGAAGTCGACCTGGTACACCGCGGTCATGTCCGGCTGGAAGAGGCCGAAGTGCTGCTCCGTGCCCTCGGGCTTCTGGTTCTCGTTGAACATGGCGAACAGGTACGTCTCCACGGCCTTCCCCGGCTGCCGCGGCGTACCGGTGCCTGCGGTCACGTGCCGCACCAGATTGTTGTTGTACGCCGCGGCGTTCTCCACGGTTGCCCCTGTCGCGCCGCCGCCCGAGGGCCACCCGGTCTCCGACACAACAAGCTCCAGCCCCTGCGCTCCAGCCTTGTCCACCGCGGCGTGCGCCGCGTCCAGGATCGCGTCGAACATGTTGGTGTACACCAGACCGCCGTCAGTCACCGACACCACCTTGGAGTTGGACGTCGCGCTCGACCCGGCCAGCAGCGCGTACCCGAGCTGCACCGTCTCCGGCTCCGCCGCGTACGCGAAGTACGGGTACACGTTCACCAGCAGTGGCGCCTTCTTCGACAGCAGGTAGGACACGAGCGGCACCATCACCGGCGCCGAGCCCTCAGAGAACGCACCCTGTGATGGCGGGTACGACGCGCCGAGCACGCCCGTGGCCACGGCCGTGGTGACGGGCACGCCCGTGACGCCCACCGCCTGGATCGCGGCCTCGAGGTTCCGTATGGCCGGGAGGACGTGCACGGATAGAGGCCCCGGGACGACCTCGTTGCCGGCGGTAATGTACCGGAAGGTGACAGTGCCGGCGAAGGGCTTGACGTAGGAGGCGACCCACGAGGCGGCGAAGGACTGGTCGGAGGCGAGTTGGGCGAGATCCTCGTTGAGTGTTCCGAGGACGACGCCGATGCCCGTGCCCTGGAGCGCGGTGAGAACGGTGGTGTCCGGGTGGAAGAGGCGCACGTAGCTGATGTTGTTGGCCTTGTACATGGAGATCACCTTGTCCGGCGACGGCAGGTTGTTGGCGATCATGCCGTAGTTCACACCAATTGCGCCTTCAGCTCCTGCAATGATTGGCAACATACAAAAGAAATTAAATTTCGGCCATACTTTTTTTATGTTGTTCTTTGATCACAACTAACTTGGCAACCATGCATCATAATTCATAATTCAACAAGTACCAATCAAGGTAAAATATTGGTGGAAATTAAGCAATGCGTGGACAAGAAAAGAAGAATTTGTGTGAGGAATGATGCAATCTTTGATTAAAACCGTGTTCACACTCAAATTACCTAACCTTTTTGACATAAATGTTTCAAGAAAACATGTAGGATGCGTACCATCTGAAATCATATTTATGTAGCAAAGAAATTATGAAATGAAGAAGAAAGCAGTAAGTAGGCAACCTAGCTTACACGAAGTGACACCCTAGAATAGTGAAGAGGGTCTGGTTCTAGCCAACAAATCTACACAGGAGAGAAACATAGTCGTAGGTGGCCACCAAAATTCTAAGTTAAGTCTATACACAATTAGCGTCTGTGTAAAGTTTTCTTACCTAGTACTTACTCCGTTCGGAAAATGATGTCACAAAAATAGTATAGTTCATTTTTGTGACATCCTTTTCCGAACGGAGGGAGTACTTGAAATGGCCCAACCCTATCAACATACTTTAGTTGAGCATGCAATGGATATATACACTTTTTCAACTTGGTGTCAACAGTGTTCTGTCAACGTCGAAGTTGAAGTCAGAGACATGGTTGAGAAAAGAAAAAGGCAACTTGATGCACGCCTACGTCAGCTAAGTTCATAGAATCTCTAATCCTGCCTAATTTGAGCTGGTCCATGAAAGCTCAAGGATAAGCTATATAATGATGATGCATGTGAATGCAAGTTGTGAGCTAAGAGTGGAAATCGTTTTTCAATACAGAAATGATGGTATTTAGTACAATAAACTTATGACCTAGGGCTTATGTTGTGTGATATATGGGCAAAATGTAGTTGAAAAGAAGACTTTAGTTCCTGTCATGCATTGTCATATTAAGGTGAGATCAACAAGCAATTAACTCTCTGATTCGAAAAGAGCTCTACCTTTTGAATTCGTCACACAAAGATACGACCGGCACAATTAATACTATTTTTGCTAGCGATGTAACATCTACTACTAATAATTAAGGAAAAATAATCCATTCAAAATTATGTTTAGGTAGGCTTGCCCAAACTTGTGCCGACTAATCTATTGGCCGCTGGTGAGAACAGAGTAGGTCGAAGAAGAGTACGAGCAAGTACTTTGCTGCACCTTATAATAACCAATACATGCTATGCTTGCAGTTTGCAGTTTCCGCACAAATAAGCAGGGTCCTATGATCACCTAAGTTTCGTGCAATGATACATAACTAATTAAGTAATAATCAAATTGTGCCAATGTGTAAAACATTATAGTACATAATATGGAATTACATGCACATTACGAAACCAATCATGCATGTTATGCTTCCTCACCCGGATAGTTTTCTAATTTTAGAAAAACCGCCCAAGAACACAAAGAATAAGAAGCCTGACAACCACCTCTAGCAGTCTAGGTACGTCTCTACCTACAAGGCTACAAGGCATAAACAATGGAAGCAAGCATTTGGCGCCATCTTTATCCTAAAGGATCCCCTTCGAAAACAAAAATCCTTTATCCTAACCAGGGTGCAAGCTCGATCGAGCCAAGAACAGATGTGAACAGACTGATTGATTGCAGAATCAGATGACGAACAAAGTAAAGGGCAACCTAGTCAGTTGGACACATATAGGCGTGGGGTGAACAGAACCGCAATGAAGGGAAAATAGTAAGGCATACCAAGAATGGATTGGGATGGTGGCAAAACAAGAAAGGAATAAGGAAACACGCTTCTAATCACGTTTTTTTACAGAAACAAAAAACTTGTACGTACGATCTGTTTAAAGCAGGAGGAAAATACAGGTGAGCTGAACATTGATATTATTGACGTACTGAAATAAATTGGCCGGAGATGCAGTTGAGATAAACCGCAAACGATACATGATGTACGCATGGCAGTAGGTATGAGCAATTGATGTACTGTCATCACGAGCTAAAGGAACAGAACAAGGAAACAAGCAGAAGGGGCAGGCAATGATCGTCGAGTGAGCTCACCGAGGAACAGCATGGGAGACGAGCAGAGCAGGAAGCTGCAGGCGAGGATCCATGGCGCCACCGTCCTGGCCGCACCAGCACGACGACCGGCAGCTGCAGCAGACATCCTCGCACCACCGGAATCTCTCTGTCTCTCTGTGAACTCTCTCTTCGTCTACCTCTGGACTCCGTCCCTTTGCAATGGCTCTGTGAAGCAACTCTGAGATCGATATGCAGTGCTGCAAGTTGGATCTCCTTTCTGTCCGTGAGGCGCCAGGTCTCTGTTTATATAGAGCTGCAGAAGCGCAAAGGGTAATGGCACGCGAGCGGAAAACTGCCAAGTTCAGAGATTACGTGCGAGTGCGAGGGGGAGGTGGGAGGCGTGCGCGCGTGCGGCGATATCAAAAAAATCAATGGCAAGTCACCAAACCGCACGACTCCTGGCCGCGGCAAAGCGCGTGCTCCTCCTGTACGTGCCGCGGCCGAGTCGGCCGTGCAGGCTGCGGCGGTTACGTTCAGATCACCGGAAAAAACAACGATGACGAACGGCGTGAGCGCGCCACGTGGGCGAGATGGACGGCCTGGATGTTAGCGACACGTGGGCTGTAGATATCGAGTGTTGTATATATATGGAAATAAATAATTTATCGAGCGTTAGCGACAAGATTTTCTGCCTCATTATAACTGCGGATATATATGGGAATAATTCATTTATGCTGTAGATATCGCGCGAGTGGTTCTGCTTGTAATACCATAGCGAATTCAATTAACTCCTGCGTTTATATATGGGAATGAATAATTTATGCCGCAGATATCGAGTGGTTCTGCTTGTAATGGAGTATCCCATATCCAATCCTGGCCAGGAAAATGATTAATCCACGTGAGAATTCATGCTTTGCAGATGTGTGCAAACCTTTGTATGGCTGGCCTCCACAGGATGCAAAGAGACCGATCAAGCCAGAAACGTCACGAGATTCCCTTGAACACACACATACGCACCGGCCCTGACTACTCATCGACGACTCACGGGCTGAAAGCACAAATTTTGCCTACATATGATCGGCCCTTGGGTGTTTGTTCTTTTTGCGTTAATTGTCACGATCGATCGACTTGTCATGTGTGTGCAAACAGACATTATTAGGTAACCAACAAAGAACTATCCATATCAATATCAATGTCACCATCGAGTAATAATTGATCGAAACAAATTCGTTTTCTTTTCATTGCAAGATTCAAGTTCTCGAGGGTCTCTCTAATTTGTAATTTGGCGGCTCTTGGTGGCGTGCAACAGTCATTTCTAACACGTACACGCGCACACGGGAGATCGAGGTCAATGCACGCTACGTTAGCAAGGCCTGTAATTCCATGCAGCCGTACCGACTCTGGCCACGTAGTGCCCTTGCCTTGGATTTGCTAGCTCCTAGGTGCACCCAAATCTAGCAACCTCTCTCTGGCCGCCGCATGCACACAGTTGATACTCATAGCTAGCTTCACGGTAAATTAACCCAGCCCGGAAGGTTTTCGTTCATGCATTTGTTTGTCACCATCGTAGAAGAAAACTCGCTCTGGGCTTGCCCCTCGCTCCCGTGCTGCCTGAGGGCAGCACCAGGGCGCCCCAAACTCGCCGCCCCAGCCTCTCCCGCCTCTGCCCCCCATCGCCGCCGCTGCCGTGGGCCGTCGCTGCGGCGGCGGCGGGCGCCCTCACCACCACAAGGGTGCCTGAGGGGAAGCTCGCCGTGAAGGCGTCCTGCGCAGAGGCGCGCTCGTGTCCATCGGCGTCTCCCACGGATGCTCGACGTGTAGGCGGTGACCGGCGGCGCGAGGACGGGCTGCGGCCTCCTCTACTCGCGGCGCTCCGCTCAGTGGAGTCTCCCGCGCGTCGGCTTGGCGGCGGAGGTGCGGCGGCCGCGCGGGCCCGATCTGGGCCGCGCGCGTCACGGCTCTTCGGAGGCCGTTTTCTCGCTACGGCGGAGGCAGCCTGGGCCGACGGCCGGAGTTGTGCTGCTGGCAGCCGGTGGGTGGTTTGGGTGGCGTTGAGCCCCGCCTCTCGCGGCCTGCTTCCCCTGCTGTCGTCTGAGGTCGCCGCCGACGCGGCGGCTGATGGTGGCGGCGGGGAGATCCCTCACATGCATGCGTGTGTCGGGGTGTTCCTCCTTCCTCCCTTCGATGGAGCACGGTGACGAACTCCTGTGTTGTCCCGGCTCTCTGTCTTTGACGTGTTTCCGGTGTGCTGGGCTAGCACACCGAGTTCTCCCGAGGTTCGGAGGTCGGTGACGCCGCCCTTTGGTGTTCTTCTCCGCGTCCTCGTGAGGGTGGCTGACGTCTGGTTCTAGACGGGTCTCGGTGAAAACCGGGCACTGGTTTGTCCAGTGCTGGCGATGACAACACCTTCGGGTGTCGTTCCCTTGTTGAAGACATCGCCCTGAAGATCTTACCTTTTACTGGACGGTCGGAAACCGTCTCGCTGTTCCGCCCCGTTTTCCAAGTGCGTGTGTCTGGTGAAGGTCTCATAGCGGTTTGTGAATCGCCCAACTTATAGGGTTGGTGTCCCGGGGTCTTGGCGAAAGCTCTGCAGGTTCTCTGCTGGCAACGACGACGTCTTGGACGCCGTTTTCCTTCTTGGAGGCGCTGTTGTAAGCCCCTCCCTTTGGATTCATAAGCTCTGCTCGGCTCCTCGACGGCGTGTCTTTGGTGGTGATGGGGATGGCGCAGTGGAGGTCTGTTGGTTTTGATACCTCCGACGGCGTCTCCGGGCAACTGAAGTCAAGGCGTCTCCATGATCAAGCAATTATCTTTTAGTTTGTGCATCATTTTGTTGCTTGGTTGTTCTCCCTTGTGATACTTTGTTGCTTGTAAGGGGTGCGTGTGTGTGGTTGGTACGTGTTGTAAGTTGTAACTGTTAACTGGTTGTTGGCTTTGTTAATTCAAAGCTGGGCTCATTGCGAGCCTTCCGTCTGGAAGAAAACTACAATCGAAAAAGTAGGTGCATATATATGCAATTAGCAGTCCACCTGGGAGGGGATATCCTTCACAAAGAAGAGAAGAATTTGATACTCCTATTGTCCTAGTACAAAACAAAGTTTCCGTGCGGTCCTTAAGAAAACCTCACTCGAGAAAATGAAAACATTATTAGCCTCAACCTTCTTCCTAGCAAATTGTTGCTCATATATACACATGCTATATTGATATGCTTCTTCCGTCTCGAAATATAAGGTTCTTGATTATGCGTACAGTCAGTACTCTATACTTTGATCATTGTGACGTCGTTTTGAGGCGGTCTAAGGTATGCTCCTCCATTCTTTTTACATGTCGTACTCGATAATGACACGGTTTGCACGTAATAGACAAACTTGTAAACAGTCGTCTTCACACATTTTGAATCGACATCTAACACATAAGGAACGAGGGTCAAGCATTCCATCTATCGGGCAGGAGAAGATCCGGAAGCAAGTTGTCATCTAAAGAAACAAGAATGCTCGTGTGTGTACATACTACATAATCAAATTAACAAATATGCATAATATATTTATTTACAACGTGATAACCTATCTTACTGTTTTTTATTGCGCCTCTGAAGTTCATTCAGTCCAAAGAAAAATTGCGAGCTTTTGATCTCAAAAAAATGAATGGTCATGTCTGCGCATGCAGCATCTACACGAACGTCTAGCTAGCTAAAATAGAGACCAAGATAAACAAAAAGAAATACTTTAATTTATATATATCCATAAGGACAAATCGATGCACCTTATCTCACCCGTTTTCTTGTAAGATAAACTAAATTAATTATCCTTTTTCCCGTATGAATAATTGAGCCATGGCGGTTAGCTCGAAACCTGAAATTAGTAGCCGTCTAGATGCTGCATGGGAAAGCGGCCGCGCACACAAACTATGGCGGGAAAGGATATATACGCGCTCTTCTTTGCTTGCTCGTCTGTTTTCTTGATCTACATGTGTTCTCTCAACATAAACAATAGTTCCCCTTCAACTAATTGGAAGAAGTGTGCGCAATACTCTTATTACTTAAAGCATTATGTATTGGCCATGCTGGCCGACATCGTCAACAGCCATTGGAATAGACATAGCTTTAGCCCTAGCAAGGTTAGGATTATTAAAATTATATATTACTCGTTTTTCTGTTTGTTTGTCAGGATGAGCTTTAATGTAAAAATAGAACAGCCGTACATGAAGCCCCATCAGGGACATAGCTTCAACCCACGAGTAACATCGAGAACAACCTTGTGGCCCAAACGACACGAGGACAATACCTCGACGCTGGTAAACTCCGGGCCAACGCCCCGACTTCCTTCCGCTCCGCTGCGTCCTGCACAACCACCAACACTATCATCAGAGGCCATTGCCACAACATAGCACCACCCGCAAACCACGGACGCCACAACAAAATTCGGGGCTGCTACCCCCAACCGCCCCCTCTAGGATGCATCGACTAAGACCGATACCCCGCTGCACGAGGTTGTTCCTCGTGCCATCTCGCGTCGCTGCCCTTCCTCATAGGGTCGTCATCACATGGCTCCCTAAGGCCGCCACCTTCACGCACAATCTTGAACCACCTGGAGCTGTCACCCTGACATCCACCAACCATGGAAGAAGGAAAAACAAATGTAGCAGACGCAAGGTAGGCCCTCCAAGGCGACACCTCTAAGGATATGACGATGTAACAATCACGTTCGCCTGCTTCAGCATACCGAAGCTAGGGGCTCTTCCAGGAGAGATCATCAACCCCAAGAGAGACGAGATAGTAGCTCCTCGACGACGGCCCTGAGCTGAAAACGAAGCCCAAAGCGTTTTTGTCGATGGCGCCGATCAAAGTCAGTTCAAGGATTTCACCAGAGCTCCTCCTTGCCCTCAACTGATAAGGAAAACAATTTTCGACTGATATGAGCTGACAAGCACACCCAAGTCGCTAGAACACTTCACCTTGAAGAAGGATTCTTCTCAGCCGCCACCCTCCTAGAACCATCACATGACACATCCGCCATGTCACCTCACGCCACGACTCACGCAACGACGGCTGAAGTCACATGTATCGGAGGAAGAACTTGCCCCCTCCCCCCCCCCCCCCCCACCACCACCACCCCTAGCCACCACAGCAGCTGTCGTTACCGCCATCGACCCGGAGCCACCACCTTGGTCTCCTCAGCCACAACGTCTTAAGACCGCACGACGCAATAGAGCACGCTAGGCCTAGCAGGATTGGGTCCAGCAACAAGCCATGAACACCGCGCTGGTCCCTAGGACCGGAGACCCGACCAGATCAGAGGGCTGAGCAAGCCATGTAGTCAGAATGACCTAGCCACCACATATACCATCCCGCATACGTCGCGCTCCGCACACCAGAACACTTATGTGCCTCGATTGTAGCAATTCGATGTCACGTGCAAACCAGAAGAGACCCATCAAGAGCCGACCATAAGAGGAGGCCCCGGCGCTCTTGTCCGCCAAGCAGGCTTTACCTGTTCGCCTGACGGATTCCTCCGGCAGTGACAAAGGGAGAAGGGGAGTAGAGGGTCAGCGGTGGCGCTCGGAAGGGTTGGTCGCCCAAGTCGCCAAGAAGATGACGAAGGGCGTGTTCGGATGTGGGGGCTAAAATATATTGACATAGACAAACATATATGTAGTATTTTCCTTTTGCAAAATGTTAAATTCTTGCAAAGCGATCAATGAGCATGGGCACTCCTACTTTGATAGGTCAGCTATAGGCGCTATGACAAACAAGCTGCTCTCAGGGTCCGCAGGTTAGTTGGGATAACGCGTTACGGGCGTCACATGAATCGTGTTTTCCTGTGGAAAGGCGATCGAGTTTTCCGAAAACGAAAACGATCGACGCGAAACGAAACGGTCATGTCACGTCTCTGTTTTTCCTCTGGTCGATTTCCATCCTAAACCAGGCGATCGTGCGTGCATGCTAAGCCGTGGACCTAATCTATCGTGTTTACTGCACTTCAACGTTTTTCCTAGCTAGTTTACCTTTACAAGGGCATGGGCGTACATAGTGATGCAACGTACATTAGCTGGCTAACTTTATGCCGGCGTTTTGATTTATACTCCCTCCGTCCCACGATATAAGATGTTTTAGATTTTATCCATATTCACATATACACAAATATATCTAGACACATTTCATGTACATGTTCACTCATTTTAGTATGAATATACTTAGACAACATGATTAACACCTAAAACATCTTATATTATGGAACGGAGAGAGTACATATTTATAAGATCGTAAAACTGTCTTAGACGAATGACGAGAGCCTCAAATACAGAGTGTTTCATTTCCATTTTGAGCCAAAGCTTCACGTTTCTAGTCGTTCATCTAGAGCGTGTGTGGTTACCCGCAGCATGTACAAATAAACTGAGTGGATGAAAAATGAGTTGTTTGGTTGGTCGCACGAGGCGCTAGTCAGCTCTTACACGATACTTAAAGCACCGTAAAAAGTTGAAAAATGCTCAGTTCGGCCGTTTGCCTGGAACCATGTCGGGATGAGCGCAAAATGTAGTCTCACCACTCTTTAGTCACCTCCAGCGGGAGGAAAAATCCCATCTTAGTTTTCGACACCGACAGTGATGCGTACCGCATCACAAGATATTCTAGATCATACATTCAATACTCATATCTCATAACAAAAGCTCAATTTAAAAAAGATGTTTATTCATCTAAGGCTTGGTATCACCCTTAGGTAGGCCAAGGAGAGATGGCCGGTAGAGGGATTGACGTTGTGCCATCTCGATTCTTTCCCGTGGATCATACATTGACTCGTCTCGTATCGCCTGGAGAATGGAACTAGTACCACTCTCCCTGCAAGTGTAAATGAAGTAGACAAATTAGGGAAGCTGTAAAGAAAAAAAAACACACTTGAATGAGCGTAAGGCAAAGTTGATAATCGAAGTGCATCCCAACCTCTTGATTAAAATTTTGTAAAGTGTTTTGAGTATTGGGCACAGCTCGACAGGAGCAACATGCTTCTTAGTTTCTGGATGCGTCACACTTAAGCTACCTTGACTCAAGAGTTCGTAAAATGCATTGACTGCGGAGACACCCTAAAAATGACAAAATCACATAAAACTTAGCACATACAAAAACTCATCCAGACAGTTATACAAACTACATCAAGATGATGCCGCAAACCTGTATTGTCCCTTTGCCTTTGATGCTGTCCCCCATTTCCAGAGTCAGTTCTCCCTTAGCTAATTTATGCCCATACCATGCATTACGACCTTTTAGTAAGGTGACGTAAGTATCCGCCAACAATGGTCCAGAAAGCTTCTCAGGCTCTTTCGCTAGGAGGTGGGTGATGTATATCATTTCAGACGTGCAAAGTGAAAAGTAAACTGCTTTGCTTGTTGCACTCTCATTGGTCAGTGCTGCCACCATACCTACAAGAAAACGTCGTGTTCAGCAAAACAATTGAAAGACGAGGCTTTCCGGGAAACAGTAATGTAGAATGTGAAAAGGAAAATGTGCGCATAGAGGAACCAATGAACCACATATCCCCGAAGTCTCGTATTTTGGCATGCAGAGTTCACTCTCTCAAATCTATGAGATGTAGGCTACTAGGCTGTTTGGATTACATATAAATTAGGATAGTACTCTGGTAGGCGGTAGCCCTGACAAAATTGCATTTAGCAGCCAGCAGTGTGTGAAAGAGATAACATCAATACAAGATATAGTAGATTCAAGTAACATATTCCATGATGCAATGCAGGATATTCCACATATTTCTTGTTTGGTGTAAAATGGCCATATCAACTGCTCCAGCTGAGCTGGACCATGAAAAGGTCTAAATGATGATTTCAATTTCCCAGTCAACATTCTATGAGGCCCGCTAAACAAGACAGTAGCTAAGCAAATAGAATCTTACCAGCACCAATGGCATATACATTCTTTAAGCCACCCATGACTTCATGAGTAATGAGGTCACTATTATCCCATACAATGAAATGAGGCTGCCTCAAAAAATTAGAAAGAGGCTTCCTCCACTGGTCGGCTCCACATATGCGAGCGTTTGCATATTCTTTGTTGTAAATTTCGGAAGCAATATTAGGGCCTCCAAGATACAGAATGTTCTCCAATGGAATTCCAGCTACAAAAAAAAAAAAAAGACCAACAAACAATGGTAAGAAAAATATTTGGTGGAAAGTGCAGTATGAAGAAAATCTTGCAAAGGTGCACGGCAAATTGACCTATAAGAGCAGAGTTCTGGTTCAGTGAAAGAGAAAACATGGAGCATATCACAACATTTGGTAGAACGAAATACTAGTAAACTAGACCATTCATTATTCAGCACTAATGCAGACAAAGCCAGGTAAAATTATACTATTTGTATACAATTCTTACACCACCTAAAAGAATTGCAGAGGGACATACACATAACACATGAACATTCACGCTTAACCACTTAGTGGTTGAGCATTAACTAACTCTCAGAAAATTCAACAACAGACAAAGAATGAGCCATATAATCGTGCCACAAATATAAAGGACACTAGGTACAGTCGTACATATCAAGATTAGCCTGCAAATTTCATCAGGAACATTCCACAGAACTGTACCTTCATTCAGTTCAGTGGTTAGTACATGTTTGATTAAATTAGTAAGGCCTACTTCCACAAACATAACTGGTACAAGATCAAAGAAACGAGCGATTCAACCATCAATTCGTTGTAACTAAAATAAGTCATCAACCAGATACGGTAACCAAAGTTGCAAAAAACTCACTTGCATTGGTGATCATCTGTGTCGGGGTAATGATCCGGGGCACAGGGTCAAGCGACGCCTCGATCCCCTTGGCCAGGGAGATGATAATTGGCGGGTTGATCCTCTCCTTCCAATACCTCCCGATCTCCTCGAACACCTCCCTGGTCTCGGTGGAGGGCAGGCCATTGATGACGATGTCGGCGTCCCAGACGGCCTCCTGCAGGTTGGTGACGACCTTGAGCGGGCAGAGGGGCGTGTCGACCATGTTGAGGCAAAAGCCGTCGCGGAGTATCTCGTCGGCGTAGAGCGTGCGGTCGCCGAGCCGCGCCTCGACGTACTTGAGGTAGGCGCAGCGGCGGATGAGCCTGCGGAGGACGTCCTCCCGTGAGTTGATGACCTCGAAGAGGTGCTCGGCGGTGGCGCGGTCGACGGCGCGGCCCGCGCGGCGCCAGACCCGCACCTGCGCCTTGTCGCGGTGGTCGCGGCCGTAGGCGTCCTGCAGCAGCGCGCAGAAGACGCTGCCCCAGGCCCCCGCGCCCACGCCGGCGATCCTGAGCGGGTCCCCCTCCGCCTTCCCGAGCAGCCGCCGCAGCTCGTCCAGCTTCCCCTCGGCCGCCGCGCAGTTTTTTCCTCCCACTCCGTTCGCGTAGCTCCCCACCATCGCCGCAGCCGCTAGCTCCGACTCGCCACGCGCAGGGAGATCGAAGACGCGGGCTCACAATCCAGCTAAGCGAGAAGGCACAAAGGGACTGGAGGAGGTGGCGGTGGGATCGATGGGGCGAATGCGGGTGGATTTGTGGGGGCTGGGGTTGCCAAAAGGCGCCACTTTTAATCCCCAGCTGCGGCCTCGCTGTCCCGGCCGCGGCCGGCGCCCGTTTGAATTCCTAGTGCCGACGGTTGGTGGCGGCGCCCGCCCCTCTCTCAGCTACTCCGGGCAGGCAGGCAGTAAGTAAGCAGGCGAGCGAATTGGGGGAGGTTTCCGCTTCTAGAGGAAAGCGAGCGTGTCTCGATTTGGGAGGCGAGGGGAACGAGGGGTGCAGTGACGCGGGGCGGGGGTGGAACTGTGGAAGGACGGAGGCGGGAGTGGCCCGGTCAAAACAGGTGGATTTTAGGGTGGCGCCGCCCCGGCCGCGGCGGAAGATGGCGACGGGCTGATGGGTAGTGACGAACGCGGGTTGCTGGCGCTCGTGCTCGCCAAAGCTAACTTTTTTTTTAGATTATATCGCCAAAGCTAACTGGTACATACTCTCAGGCCCCGCTTGTATTTCAAGTATTTGGGCAGGAAATGACCGAAAATAATTTACGGACTTTCGAAGCTCGGTAAATTTAGGATGAAATCTGTCGTATTTCACGGAGGGAAAACTAAACGGAAATCCAAGCGAGCCCTCAGTTTTAGAAAATCCGGCAGATTGAATCACTAAAAGATACTGCCTCCATTCATATTACTTGACACTAAAATGTGTAACGGACAGCGGAGGGAGTACGTTCATAAAAGATGACTAGACGATTCCCCGCGCGTTGCAGCGGGAAATTAATAGCAAAATATTTTGCATGTCAAAGAAATGGATCACTGAATTTAAGTTGCAAGATCAGCTCGGAACAATTAAAATGGTGTGTTATCCAATATATATTACTAAACAGTGGTAGATAGAAGAATGAATCAATACACCACCACTCCGTAATGCTCAACATGGGTACATAGGAAAATGAATTATCAATTACCGTGACTCACTGATCCGATTTTTTTCCAGAGATTCAGAGAGAAGTAAATTTATATGACTCATCACTAAGTGGATGTAGACTCACAAAAATGTTACCAGAATATTGTTTTGATATTCTAAATTCTTACAGAAAAAATCGATGTGGAAGTTGGTCACTGGAAATAAATGTGCATATACAAATCTGGCAGTTTCATTTTCCGGGAGTTGAAAGAATATTGCAAAGTTCAGTTAAGAAAAAATATGGTACATACAAATTGCATAGCTGCACTACGTGAGCAGTTTCTGAAATTTGCAACTGTTAATTCCTTCCGCTGTATATATACCGATATTGTAGCAGCGAGATAGCATTACATTAAAAAGACTCGCAACTGCCCCCCGCGTCGCCCTCCTCTATGGCGGCTCGGGGGAACCCTAAAGAGCGCCGCCGGCGGGTCGCCCCAGCCTCTTCCTTCGCTTCGCCACCGCCGGAGGGAGGCGCCGGCAAAGCCGTGCGCACCCGAGGATGGTGGCGGTGGGGCGTTTCTTCTCGCGGTGGCGACGGCAGGAAGGCGTTCAGCGGCGGCGATTGGAGGCGACGGCTGGAGCGGAGCGGTGAAGGGCGCGGCCGGCGGTGCGGCTGGCTGCGGCTTGGCAAAGGCGTCGCGGAGGCGTGGTGGCAGGCGCTGGTCGGGATGGCCGGGCCCGGAGATGGTGGTGTGCGTTCGTTGCGTTCGGTGGACTTGCGTGTGGGCGACGGGTCTCCTCGTGTGTGTGGTTTTTCGGCCCGGTTTTCCTTATAAACAGGGCAATGTACGGTTTTTGGTCCCGGTTTTCCTTATAAACTGGGTCAATTCTATTCTTCTATACGAATTGCAGGAACGCCTTGCCCTTTTCGAGAGGTTACTCGGAAAAAAAAAGATAGCATTACATTATATATGTACGGCTTCAAAAGTAGTGAAGATTAGTAGAAGCGTCGGCCTATTGTAGAACGAACATTTGCAGAGACACCTGCAAGTATATATCAGAGTATTAAGGAGAATTGAAAATCAACTTCAGTGGAGATGGGATAAGCAATAGTTAGCAGCAGTACTCCGGTAAACAACATCTACTCCTGCAAGTAAAAAGAATCCATATCCTGTGAAATAAATTGAAAACCAACTTCAGTGGAGATTGGATAAACAATAGTTAGCTGTAGTACTCCGGGAAACGACATCTACTCCTGGAAGTAAAAAGTAATCCATCTTCTTTGAAATAATTTGAAAACCAACTTCACTGGAGATGGAATAAACAATAGTTAGCCGTAGTACTCTGGGAAACAACATCTACTCCTGCAAATAAAAAAGAATCCATCTCCTGTGAAACAACGTTCTCTTTTTCTGAACCAAAAATTGAAAAACACTATTCCAATTTCCATCATGAGAAAAGGTAGAATGCACTCACCTGTGCGTACTCCATCTTTGAAGAAAATATAATCCAGAAATACTTCAGCGTTACCGTACGAACAATTAATAAAGGAGTGGGATAATTGAGATTCGAGATAGGAACTGCCATGGCATCGTTGCTTCCTGTCAACGTCATAGACGCCGATGGTGGCGGAGCCTCCAACCAAGCTTATGTACATGTTTATCATGGAGAAAGCCTCGTGGGAGGGAAATCAAGCAAAAGAGTTGCCTCTTCTCATCCCAAACGCTAGAGTGGAAGCCGGGGCGGCAGCCCCGGACCAGCGGCCACGGCAGGGGCATGGGCGGCACGGCCGGGTTGTCGGTCTCCGTGGCGTGAGGTGTCGCGGGGGTTTCGGCAAGCTATGGAGCTCGGTGGATGACCATGGACGCGGTCTCCATCTCGCAGCTCTCGAAGCTTTGTGGGCGGCTCGAACTCCGGGCGAAAGCCTTGCATCGACTCCGGTCAGTGCCGACGATGGCGGCGTCCTTGGGTGTCGTTCTCCTTCTTGTTTGCATCGTCGTGGAGTTTCGACAACCGGCCCGACGGGAGTGGTCCGATGATCTCCGGGTGAAAGCCCAAGCCCCATCGGGGGAGGGCGACGGTGACGGACGCGTCACTATCTTGTTGGAGGCGTCGTCTTGGAGTCACCGGCTCTCTCGGTGTGACGGGTTCGCGGCGGATGGGTAGGATTGGTATGTGGTCTTGGGAGGTGGATGCCGGGGTGGCGGCCCCGGACGGTGGTGGACGCCGAGGCGGCGGCCTCGGTCTCCCACGCTACAACGGTTCTATGAGGCAGCACCGTTGTTTCGCGTGGGTCTGGGTGGCGACCTGGATGAAGACTGCGCGGGCAGAGGATTCGTCGACCCGACTGGATCGTCTTCGGCCAATGCGAAGACCGATCTGGTTGCTACGCCGGGGCAGCGTCCCCGGAACAGGTTGGTTTTGGTGGCGACCTGGATGAAGACTACGTGGGCAGATGGTTCGTCGACCATGACTGGATCGCTTTTGGGCAATGCGAATGTCGATCTGGTTGCTACGCCGGGGTGGCGGCCCCAAAACGGGTGGTGTGTGTTGTGTCGTTTTGTCGACTTGTGTCGTGTGGGCGGCGGGTCGCTTCGTCTGTGCAGTTTTTTGGTCCTGTTTTCCTCATAAAGAGGGCGTTTGTATGGTTTTTGGGCCCGGTTTCCCTTATAAACTGGATCAATTCTTTTCTATCTATTCGAGCTGTGGTACGACCACCTTATCCTAAAAAAAACGCTAGCCAAAGACCAAAACAGATATATAAAGGTGTAGCATGAGGTGCACAATGGGAAGGGAATAGGAGCGGAGTAGACTGCTAACGGATGGTGAATTTATTGGGATGAAGCCACAGTCGTCTTCTCTAATAGATGCCTGCATGGGACTCATCAATTCTTGAAGGAGACTTGAGTATGTATTTCATCCAGGAAGTGGAAAACGTAGGATATGAAGCGGTGGCCAATGACGTTAGGTATACTACACATAAGATAAAAGAGGAAGGTAAAGGGTTGTCGGACTGCAAATATTTATGCTTAAAATAAGAAGACAAATAATGACATGACAGGCTGGATGGTCTAGAAAAGTGATGTGGCAAGCTGATGAGGTGGATAGGCTGCATGTTGAGAGAATTATCCTTAGTGGGTTGCTCCCATTTAGATACTATAGATTCGTTGAAGTGGGATGACAAGACTTAGATATGTGCATAACTCAGTGAGAGAAAATTCACATAGCCGAGTAAGGATTGTACTCCCTCCGTCCAAAAATAAGTGTCTCAAGTATTTATTTTTGGACGGAGGGAGTATTATTTGGACGGAGGGAGTATTATTTTCCTCTTTAACAAGTTTTACTGAAATTTCTTGATGCAGGGTTTTTAACGAGGTAATTCAAGCTTGGTATTCAAGTATCCTTTTTGGGAGTTTTATCTAGGCTTCAGCCTATAGCGAGAATACAAGATAGACGTGGGTCGCCCATGGTTCAAAAATTTGCGCTATATACAACTAATATACACACTATATTCATTATAAGTTTGTTTCCCTGAGTCAATGAGAATCATTTATTGGCCAAATATTCTTATACAAATACAATACTTGATCATCTTTGGTTCCCCAAAAGATTCAGATTTTTAATTTTTTTGAATTACTATTTTTTGGCGCATATAGGTTGTGCTCGTACCCAGAGTTGCAGTTATCTCTATTGGGCATTGCGTATTTTGAAGTGCACTCACATGAAACAGAATGAGGCTAGGTTATCTGTTGTGCTTTAATGTTTGACAAACAAGGACAAACTTAGTTCTGCATAAATGACATGTAAATCATTTGATAACAATATAATTCTAAGTTGTAAAACATTTTGTATAACTATGCAAAATTCAGAAATAAAAACTAGCAAATCTTCGTTAGAATATTAATCTGGTTTGAAACAAAAAAATATTTTCATATTATTTCTAAGTTGTATAAGTTTATGCTGAATAGAATGAGAAACTAGTAGTTTGTAAAGAATAGGTTTATTTTGAGCACGACGCGAGTTTCCATGTTCTAAGTTCTTTTGCCTCATGATTTATTTTCAGGATTACCTATACCATTGACTAACTGCGATAGCTGATTAGTCCGAAATCCTTAAAAAAGAAATGTTTCGCAATTCTTGTCATATCAGGGAATTCTTTTGGATTTTTAGAACTACAGAAAATAAACTTAATTTTTATAAAAATTGATATTTTATGTTTTTATATTCTACAATAAAATATTGTGCTTAAATTTCTATGTTTGATATATGCACCTTTTCTTTTGACAATCAATA
This sequence comes from Poa pratensis, assembly GCA_947311845.1. Taxonomy (NCBI): domain Eukaryota; kingdom Viridiplantae; phylum Streptophyta; class Magnoliopsida; order Poales; family Poaceae; genus Poa; species Poa pratensis. The sequence goes on from CAMZMU010000035.1 coordinate 57,092,048, forward strand.
CCACGATATTTTTATAGTAGCGAAAAAGTACATGGTAGAGATACATGAGCCGACTAGAGCGGTTAAAAAATAAATTCTAAAAGAGACAAGCAAATCTTCGAGATCTTCAAACTCTTTCTTCTTCCATAACACGATCTTGTACTTTTCTGAAGTAGGCCATAGAAACATGACTAGATATCAAAACACACACCAGTAAATACCAACGAGAGTTCTCTCATAATTTTCATTTTGAGCCTTGATATATGCACTGTTTATTAAAGGTGACAGCTGCCAATATTACAAAGATTGTATTTCAAAATTAATGTTATGTCAGGAACCACTAGGAAGAATAATGGACTTTTACAGCTCAACAAAATAAATTGGGACATATATGGCCAAGCGCAGAGATATGGTGAGGATTTGTTGCATGTATCAGATTAATTGCAATATACCTGGTCAGTATTAATATAGGAGAACAGGATCAACCAAGATATCAACAAGATTTTGGTTTGCATTTGATACCTATAATGATATGTGGACCATTGTACTGTGTATTTATTCTGTATTCCTTATTTATCAACCTGATATTACAATATCACGTATGAGTTCACTATATTAATTGAAAGGCCATAATGATACGCTATTAAATATGTACATATAAAATTTCTATCCTCTTCAATTTTAGAACATAGATATCTATATCCTCCATTTTCTCTATTCAAATGTCTATAAATGAGACTATTATGTATTCCCATGACATACATATTTTTATTTTGGTGTCACAAAGGGAAAAACTAAGAAAATCACATAGTTGCACCATTGAAACGTTGCATTCAAAAATGGAAGGAAGGTCAGCCGGTGTATGTCTCCTCTTGGCACTACTATTACTAGGAAGTCATGTTTGTGCAGGTATGCTTTTTTTCGCCGTACGCCATTGCTATTTAAGTCTTAAGTCGATTTTCGAGAGCTTCCTTTACAAAACTTGTACAAGATATTTATAAAGTTTTGGGATGGCGATGGTTCACCATTTCTTTTCAGTTTAATCCTTTTTACGCTCTATGACATATGTGACGCACACGACATGCTATCTTGTCCAATCACATGTTTCCCACTTTTCAAGTACATGATATTCTCTTTTAGTCATGCTCTTCTTCTGATCACATGTACGCATGTTTTATGGGCACAGAGCACTGTGAAAGAAAGAACGAATGGCTCAACTTCTGCATGAAGCTAACATGCGAGAATCCTTGCAAGCGTATCGCGGAAGAAAATCATGCTAAAAGTTGGAACTCCTCGTGTAGTGGGTCTTGGCATGGTGTTTGCTCATGCACGATTTGTCATGACAATTAACCTCAATTTTTATATTGTTGGATGCACTACTATGATAGACTCATGATACTGCAAGAGGAATAAATGTGAGAGTCTGTGATGATACATCGTGCTTGATGTTTTCTACGGGTGCTCATGTTCTGATGTTGTCCCTGGATGCAGTGGTGACGTTCATTAATTCTGAGACTTCTTAACTATCTTGTTGGGTTGTAATAAGCACTATATACTATGTAGGTTATATATGTTATCGTTGTGGTGGTATTAGATTTTCGTCTTAGGGGATTAATAGAAAAAAGCACTACAAAAAATTCAGTCTTAGGGGATCTGAAAAATGCAACCTCCATATAGTTCTCTAAAACCACTTTAGAATATGGGCTTTTGAAGGAATTGCTAGATTTGCTCTAACCTATTGGGGTAGTGCGCGTAGTCCCACATGCCATCTGGATCTGCAACTTTGTAAAAATTTAGGAATAACTTTACAAACTTCTCAAACAGTTTTACGATACCGCTTTGCCAAACAAGGGTGGGTTACATTTTGGTGAATGATAATGAATGGCGAGATGTCGGCAACGACTTCGTCAATCTTCCGTAGAACATTGTTATTGTGCATGAATTCATGATGATATACATGTGTGAAAGCTGCGTCTTCTTACATTGTTGTATTGGTCTTTAATACTTACAAAGGACCAGATTCGTAAGATGTGGTCAAATTTGCGTCGGGCCAGTCCAAACGTGATGTACGTTTTTCACACGGACACCTGCGAAGCGAAACCCCCAGCTTGTGGCGAATGAATTGGCCGCCCGAGTGGGTGGCGGGAGAAGAGCTGGTCCGAGCAGTAGACCCGCGCACAGCACACACGGTGACCTACCAGTGATCAACTCCATCCGCAATGCAGAGCTAGCCTGAAAAGAGTCGCTTACCCACCCAACTGCGGTCAGCTCGTGGGTTGTTGCGGTTCTGATCTAACATTTGTTTGGAAAAGACTGATCCATTTCAGTTGCCTATAGCTTTCATCCTCTTTTGCCGGAGCCTTTCACTTTCAGTGACTACGGATGGAAGGAGGTCTCAAAATATACCTGCAGAAGATGCAGCCTGAGTCCACACAAGGGTCCATTCATCGTGACTCGTGATGGAGCCGTGGTCGGTTTGTGCTCGTGCTTTCGTTTCTCTGCCTCAGGTCTTTGTGCTCATTTATTAGTTTAGCAGTAGCACTGCTAATTTCTAACGTACTACTCCCTCATACCGGTTTATAGGATGAAATTTCAAACCAGATTTTACCAAGAATAAACAACAATTAGCATTAATTAAGAGCAGTTATTGTTGTGTTTTGACCTTTTCTACTCCCTCCGTTTAGGTGTGTAAGGCCCCTCACCAAAAACTATTTGTTTCTAATTGAACAAGGAATAAGGCCCCAATCCATTAATTAGGCTAATTAATAGGGAAACCATGCCCTCTCTCCCTAGTATATTTAATACTTGCTCCACAGAGCCCACAAATTTAGCTAGAGGGAGATGGAAACAGCTGTGCATGCAGGCAAAATTTTAGCTGGATTGGTTCTCTCCGCGCGCATCCAGGCCTCGTCGTTGTTTCAGTTACCTTCCATTTGATGTCGTTGCCTTAGAGCAAGTACAATAGTATAGCCGACTGTTGGCTATAAGAGAGTACCATGTCATCTATAGCCAACCTAATAGCCAACAAGTATAATAGTTGGCTATAAATATGTACTACTTTATTAATAGTTGACCCACATTTCACTCTCACAAAGTACCTATGAGCACGTGATGCAGCTGGCTCTGGCATGAGAGCCCGCTTCCACTCTCTCTCATATTCTCTCTCTTCCATGTAAGCATAAATATATTATTAAAATTCTTACAGCCTGCTGACTAGACCTTATTGTACTTGCTCTTACACACCTAAACGGAGGGAGTAAGAACAATAAGCAAACCGATTGAGTTTGGGCTTTCCCTAATTAATGCTGGCATTAAATAGAGTGCTAATTGGATGAAATATTGAGATGATAGATTTTTCATGGCCAATCCCCATTCACCTAGGTCTAAGATAATTGCCAAATACATTCTATAAACCGGTATGGAGAGAGTACTAATTATTAGTCTCGTTCATTATTTAGTACTGGTGCTCTTAATTTCTGAAGTAGTACACTCACTTCCACTTTCTAAAGTACGTGTCAAACGTATTTTCTAATACTTCTAGTCCTAATGTACTTGGCAGTGTTTGGTTTGTTCGATTATGAAGATTGAAGAGTAGCAAGTTGTCTCCTGGAAAATGCATTGGCAAGGAAAAAAATACAGTAGCATTGCCACCTATGTTTCTGGCACATGCGTTGCATTTATTCTACCATCCATGGTATGAAGAAAAAAACATGTTTGCAAATATAAGTACCTTCAGTCGAGAAAACTCGACTGAAAGACCTCAACAAGGTACAAAATAGCACCACAAGCTTATCTTTGCTATCAAAACCATGACTATATTTCGCCCCCTTGCCTCAGCTGTGATCTATTTGCCACTCACTGACCACCTCAACTTTATTCAATGCATTTCCTCGAAAACTGAAGAGTGGTAAATAGAGAGGAAAATAACTGATGCCTCTCTCCTAGAATGAAGCCCTGGAAGGGCAAACATACTCTCAAATTGTTTTCCTGAACAACATCCCATGCAAACATATGGGCTTATTCTTCCATCCTGTCACTAGGATCCAGCAGATAGTCAACATCTGGGGTTAGAACCGCACGCTTACTGATCTCTCCCAGGGTGCAGCAGTGTTTTTCTCTTGTGTTAATCGCTGCAACCTCCTGGACGAACATGCAGTTGAGGCCAGGAGATACCTGCCAAGTTTGTTATTTTTAGTACATGCACGGCAAACATATACATATACCGATATACGCATACATGAAAAAAATGTAGCAGTTTACAGCTTCTATACTCACATCAAACAGAACATCCCCAATCCTCATCTTCACTTTACCGCTCTTATATACGAGTATCTTCCCCATTAGACCTCCTGGTAAATCTTTGATTTTGGAGCCAGGCAGTGACGATGGTCTTCTCAGATTAGAGCTTGCGTTTACAGGTTCAGCATTCTCCTCGGAGCCTACAGTTGGCTCTTCAACTTGTGTCTGCTTTGGCAAAGGAAGAGATGCAGGTAACTGGAAGAAGAGTAACTGTGGTGTGTCGGACCGAACCTGTCAACACAAATATAAAATATAAGAGAGCAGCTATTTAGCCTCCACCACTCCTAAAAGGTTCAAGCAGTTAAATGCCAAGTTGCGTACTGATACTATGTGAATTTAAATGTCTGCTAGCAAGTGATTTTTCTCTAATGGCATAGGACCAGAAATGAGAGTGTTTTAACAATTCAATAATACATTACCATTAATCCAAGTTCTTCTGCTGCGGTTAATTCACCATCCTGAGCTTTGTTGGCAGAGGACTCTCCAAATTCCTCTTCATCAAGAATTTCTGCATTAGGAATGTAGGACAAAAATAAGGGATGGTTTGAAGGAACAAAATTGCAATATACACCAGAAGGAACCAACAGTATACCAGGATCCCCAGAGTAGGGCCTCCTAAGGGGGAGAGTAACAGGATAATCGCTATGGGTATAGTCCTGTATAAAGATGGAAATTAATCAAATGAACGATGTGTGGAAAGGAAGACATTTGCATCAGTGCACTCGGTATCTCCACTCACCCATGGATCAACATATTCTTTTGGTTCTTTTTGCCCTGTACCATCAGACAGAGTATGCATGAAAAGAAAGGGTGTGAAAGCTCCAAATTCATCAATGTGTGAAAGGTCTTGATCCAAATACAGTAACGTGTACAACTATATATAAGCCTTCAGTATTCTAAGTTTTATTCTAATAGAGAGACAAGATTGCAATGACAGGCAGCAAAATGCAAAAAAAGTGCAATGTGTTCTCTTTACCCAGTTTCACAAACATATATTAAACCATATAGTCGAACCCTCAGCAAAAAACAACCGTAATAATTATCTTGCAACGATACCTTCTGGATAATGCCGGCTAGGAAAAGATCTTGCTTGGGAAGAGTTCCCTGGCCCAAATGCAACCTCAGTATGGTTTTCTGATATGACAAAACATTGATATATCATTAGCAACACGTCCATTTTATTAAGAAAATGACAGCAATATTTGAAATAGTAGGTACATTTCACCAACAAGGCCAAACTAGTTGGACTAAGGTATGATAGATTTATGAACATCAACCCTAAGTCTTAAGATACCCATTACTGCATGCAATTTTTTTACAGTATGCAAGAAAAAAACAAGACCTACCAGGACTAGCCCTTGGTGGTATTTTTTCATAGAAGAAACCCCCCTCGTGAGAATTCCCGAAAATCCGGCCCCGACAGGACTCAAACCCAGGTTGCTAGGATCACACACTGCGCTCCTAACCGCTGGGCCACCGCCCCGTTCTCACAGTATGCAAGAGAACAAGACTCTATTTTGGTGCGACCTCTGGAATTCTTGTACTGATCAGAGTAGGGTCTGAAAAAACCATATAGTTACAGCTGCTACTTGCAATAGATTTTCATGAGAGGCCAGCTCTGAAGCTACTTGCAATTATCTTTGGAGTGTCGGTGTATTTGTAAAACAATGGTTGTATATTAGGTAAGAAAGGGTGGATGCATAACCTGGTAAATAGAGATTGCTCAAATACTAAAACAGCAAGTCGGTTGGTCAATTTTGTTGACTGACTAGAAATTAAATTTACTGTGTTCACGGCTTCCAAGAATTCTTCTTACATATATTGAAGTCTATAGAACTTAGGAATTGCTGCTTTGGCAACAAGAGTTGACTGATGAGCTAATACAGATGAGGGAAACTAGGGGCTGCTCATGCTCAAAGAATAGGATTACCATCAACGAGTCGTTCTGGGGTAGTGACTCTTGACTAGTCGTGACTAGTCTAGACTCATGGTCGACTAGTCGACATGAGTTAACCTATAGGTACTATAAAATTACCATAGTATATGTATATTTCCTTGCCACACAAATCGAGTGACTAGTTGACCATGAACAAACGGGTGAAACTAGGCTCTGAGCATGTTCAAAGAACAGGATTCACATTCCGTAAACAGTTATGAATTTCATAAAGTATGAAGCATGGAACAAAACATCAATTGACCACATTTACCCTTTTTCTCAATCTTCGGTCTTCTCCCAGAGGGATCAGTGCTCTACAAAATGAACAACATACAGCGCACACCAATCAGCCACCAAATAATAAGCTTGTATATACAACAAATTACCAATAGACTAATATGCGCACCGTCTTAAGTTTCATCAACAATTCCTTGTAAGCGGCTTCATCCTTGCAATCCTCAACAGGCTCCCTGTAGAATTGCAGTAACTATCAGTTGCACGCCATGGTACAATGCCTACCTATCAAGCGAATCTTGAATAGAAGATAGACCGGTATTATGAAAGAAAACATGGACCGAATGACATACGTTTTCGGAACGACCTTTGCAGGTTTCTTTGGAGGCTTCTTGGGTGCAAATTTAAGTCCTCCCTTAACACGCAAGAAACAAATACGGTAACCATCAAGCCGGAAATGACCAATATGAGGAACAACCAAAGTGAACACTAACCTTGCGAGGACCTTTTTCCTTCTTCACGTTACTCTTGTCGTCCATCAGATGGCAGCAAGCGCAAAACCTGCAAAAGTGAAACAGCAAAGCTGAGGCGGCTTATGGGACTACCATGAGTAACCCTGCCTACAGATCGCACCGAGAATCAGAGGTTCAAATTATTTTCTCAGTGCAGAGGACTGACGATTCCACCACACCCCCGGACTAAGAAAACGATGTAGTTATGCCACAAGTACCACTGCCCACACGACAATCACAAGACGCGTTTAATCAACACCCCATTGTTTGGTTATGAACTTATGATTATGCAATTTGCAATACAAAATTCAGGAACATAACTAGCATTACTATAAAGATCAAACTCATAAACTTATGCAAGATTCGACTTGCAGAGCTGCGGACAGCGAGGACCGGCAATTGGCCTGCTGCTGCTAGCCTGCTAGTAGGACGTGGGCGTGGCGCAGAGGAGGTTGGGGCTGCAGCTGTGCGGTGAGGGCGGAGGAGGGTTCGGTTCGGGAGGCAAGCTAAGCTCGCGAGGGTTAAGGTCGGGAGGGGCGTGACAGTAGCGATGGACTGATTGTCGGATTAGAGGGTGGCGGCGGCGGCGGCGGCGGCGCGTCAATCTGAGCGAGTCGGAGACGATGGATGGACAGAGGGAAAACGGAGGTAGGAGTACTTGGGGGCAGGGGAACGAGGCGGAAGAGGAGGAGTTGTCCATGGAGATGGAGTAGCTCACCTTGGCTGGCGGCCGGGTTGGTGCTCGAGGGACGGTGGCGGCGCCGCACAATGTTGGCGAGAAAGAAAGCGGCGGGGCACACCGTGTGGGGGAGGGAGAGAGGACGAGCCCGACTGGTCGCGCTCGTTAAATACGGCCCACGAAGCAATCCATCGACCGTCAGATTTTTTTTTTAACTTGTCTTGTGATAAATCATAGCATCAAGGTTTGATTACAATCATGTTTGGTCAGTCCAACCACGCAGGGAGGAGCTGTATCAAATAGCACACACTCAGGTTCACGAAACCCCAGATTGGCCAGTTCATGCGCCACATAATTGTTAACACGGTTTATTTTAGAGACCTTGAAATCAGGGACAAGGTTGAGCGACCCCTGCATGTCTTTGACCAAGTCTGCAATGGAAGATTTGTCAGGAGTGCGATTTCGGCACTTGGGCAGTAGTCAGAGCGACCCCAAGCTGAGAGCAGGACCTGGCCATGTTCATCTCTTAGAATAGCTCCCCAGGATCCCGTATTAGAGCTCTCCATGAAACCTGCATCAAAATTCAGTTTACACCAACCTGGAGGCGGTTTGGACCAGCTACTAACCTGATCAACAAAGGCAACAATGGGAGAGTTACAGGTTTGCATGACCGGTTGCTTTCCCTTAGGGTCAGAGAGTAATTCAATATCCCTGTCATCTTGAGAGGACAAGAGGTAGGTCTGAAGGAAAACAGAGGACTACTCAATTCCGCTCTTCCCATCGCCAAAGATCATATTATTCCGTAGATGCCAGGCTCTCCAATCTCCACCAGAGAAGTAGGAGCTTAGCACGCGTGCCTTCATCGACCGTCAGATGCTAGGCAAGTTTTGTTTAACTTCCAGCTCCCCAACTTCAATCAGGATAAGATTTAAGGGTATCAAGGGTACCTTCTTGTTCTTCATATCCATGATAAGACGTTATTATGTAAAGGTGGTCAAATCTGTGACTGAAGTTTGTACACTAGCTGGATGTTCTTGTTAGCTTCCTCTGCAGCTTTTTGTTTTGACATGGGCTCTCTTCTTTCTTGAGACTGCGTAGTTTGTAAGCTTCCCAAGATCACAAACAATGCATGCACATATATGCCGGAAAAACTGGACCATAAAAGGGTAATTCGTTCGGACAGAGCAAATTGTTTGGTACAAGTTTTATCTCTCTTATTCAAATCTATGCCAGACAACAGTAAATAGAAAGGGAATTCCAGAATTGTTGCAACTTACTACACATAAATAAAATATGCAGAGAACCTGCAAAAATCACCATGAATGCCAATATTCCTTCAAGAAGTTCCTGAACTAATGTTACTCATGATTGTTCACATAGCAACATTAGTTCCAAAACCTAACCGGCATGAAGCCACGAAACCCTGTACATGTGTCTAATGGAAGCTATGAACTGAAACAATAATATGCACACTCGCCTAATATACATTTGAACTAATATAATGATTTCCCCGTTTCCTATATCCAGTATTCTGATGCCTCGGCTTCTGAACTTATCTGATAATTCCCCCCGTCGACTCAAATCATTTGGTGTGCAATTCCCTTACATTTCAGTCTTCAGTGTTCAAGTAGGTTGATCGCTGGGACTATATTGCTCAGTAAAACTACTATCACAAAGAATAAAGGCTGACAAAAAATCCTTTTCTGATGTGATCGATTGGGTTGCCATTGTGGAAACAACGAGTTTGCGTGTAGAATTACAGAGTTTCTGGGCCTCCAGGAATCAACTCGTACCCATGGGGCTTGATATTTGCCTTCCCAGATTCAACAGGAATGCACTTGAGGATCACGGAGATGATCATACTAACTGAGCCAAAAATGACACTAAGCAACCATAGATCCCAACTCAATGGAACAGTGTTTGCAAATGTGCAAAGAAGTTCTACTATGATCACTTGGAATATTACTGTAGCTGTCAATATGCTGACAAAGATCCAATTTCTGAATATTCCTCGGAAGACATTTATCTTGTCCATTTCCCTACTATTTATTTCATTGAAAACCTGGAAGCATGGCAGCATATTAAATAAAAATTAGTGGTTAAAATGCTGCGCAGATTCCTATAATTACACTATAGATCACATTTCTAGGGAATTAAATGATTATATCTGCACTTTGTCTTACCGTGTAATAGGATCACATCATTATGTAAAAATATACTCTCAAAATATGATTGAAAATAATGCTTTGGGCTGTTGTGAATCCTTTTAAGTTTGTCGGATCATCTTTACTGATTCACAAAGAAATTAAAAAAAAACCTACGTTCGATAAAAGGAGCTCATACAACCATGTCAACTATGAACACCTACTGATGTTACGACATCTGGTAATGTTTTTTGAAGGCTGTATGTTCAAGGGAACTATTAGAATTTTATCAAGGATCTAGATGCATGGATAGAAAATAGATATAACATGTTTTCTCTTTTTCGTCAAAAAAGAGAGAACACTAGCTACTAGTTTTTCGTTATAAAAATACTGTTAATGTAGTCTCACCCACAAGGAAAACAACAAAAAAGTAGCAATCTAGTAACTAGTAATATGTTATACAAATTATGGCTTCTTATAAGGATGTGGCCTGACTTTGAAACCTTACTAACAAAATAAATAGGCAGAAGCAACAGAAGCTTTGCATGCAAAAGAAACTTGCAGTGGACATACCTGGCAAAAGACAAAAGAGTTGAATATGAGAGTATTGATGGTTTTATCGGCAGCTGGACCTTCAATATTAAATAGTCTCTTTCCAGTAAACATGAGAGTACCCAAAACTAGGAGCTGATATAAAGCCTGGCCAAGAATATTTCTCCACATAACCTTAGTGATGAAACTATCTCCCCGCCTTACGGGCGGCCTCTTCATCATCTCGTCATTTGGGGGTTCCGTGGCTAAGGCCAAGGCTCCCAGTGTATCCATAATCATGTTAACCCATAGCAACTGGACAGCAGTAAGTGGTGCAGTCCCTACAAGTTAATTAAAAGTGGATAATATATATGAAAATATTCAAATTTATTAGAAACAGAAAAAGGATATAAATCATTTTTTAGTGCTCAACAAAATTGTTCTACAGAAATATGCACGAAAACTTCAAAGAAGTCGTGTTCGATCAAAATAATTAGATTGGTATAGCAACTGTGTAAAATACCTGTGACACATGCTGAGACAAAATTCACTATCAGAGCGACTATATTAACTGTAAGTTGGAACTGCACAAACTTCTGAATGTTCAAGTAAACAGCGCGACCCCATCTAGCAACATTTACAATGGTTTCGAAATTGTCATCCATTATTATTACATCGGCGCTCTCCTTTGCGACCTGCATTAATTGAAAAGACCAAATACTTGCATCATGACAACATATCATGAACATGATTTAAATGGCATAAAAATGAAGTTACTTTGAGTGGATCTTTGTCACTTATGGGTTAGTGCACATGAATTTCATGCTTGCACATCCCAAAAGAACCCAAAAAATTCATAGATGTCCAACATGTTAGCAAACCATCCCTAATAGGAACGGTAGTGTAGTTCTGTAGTAACGAATGATGATCGCAAGGTTGCCTTACTACTTGGTCAAATATAGGGGTATCTAAGATGCCCTCCATTTCATGTACACATATCAAAGATTAATAACACATATTATCAGATATTAATACAACATGGAAGGACATAGAGAACATTTACTTATAGAGAACTGGGACAGAGCTTCATAGTATTTCTTACTGCAGGAGACATTAAAAAACAATACATTAGACGGAAACATCAAGAAGTACCTCAGTTCCAGCAATACCCATTGCCAGTCCAATGTCTGACTCACTCAATGCCGGGGCATCGTTGGTTCCATCACCAGTAACTGCAACAACCTCTTGATACATGCTTTTCAGGCTTGTTACCAATTTGTATTTGTCCATAGGCAAGGAACGGGCCATTACCTGAACTTGGGCAGTAGATTTAGTTAACAACTTTGCATCCATACCGCAATTATCAAAAAGTAAACAAGTAAATGTAAACCTGAATTCTAGGAAGGAGCTCCCTCAGTTCATCTGCGCTCTTATCGTGAAGCTCTCGTCCTTCTATCGCTATCCCATCCTCAGTTAATATTCCACATTCCTTGGCAATAGCTTTAGCAGTGTTGATGTTGTCTCCCGTGACCATCCTTACCCTAATACCAGCTGCCATGCAGGTCATTACTGCATCCCTGACACCGGGACGAACTGGGTCCTTTATACCAAAAAGTGCTATTAGTGTGTAACCATCGTCCGGTATAGGTTCCTCGTCAGAAATTTCGTTCAGATCCTTAAACGCGATGCAAAGTGTTCTCAATGCCTCGGAAGCAAACGAGTTGATTATATCCAAGCATTTTCCTTTTGCTTCTCTGATAGTGGCATTATGTTTCCTTCACCGTCGAGGACAGTATCACAGTGCCCCAGGATAATTTCTGCTGCACCTTTGCAGTAGGATCGGAGACCTCCGTTGGTAACTGTATTATCACAGACATCTTTTTCTTGACTGAATTGAAAGGCTCTACTCTTACTCTCCTGAGTTTATCGTGTTCAACATATCGGTCGCCTTCCAAGGTCAAGCCAAACTCAACCAATGCTGCTTCAGTTGGTGTTCCCATGATGGTTCTTTTGCCATCATCTCCCTTAACCACCTCAATCCAGTGTTCACAAATATGCCTTGTGCAAGTATTGCCATAACTCTTTCAAAATTACAGATTTTAGCCCAGTGATGTTTGCATCACAATTAACCGACTTGGATACATCACCGATCCAAACCTTATCGACGATCATGTGGTTTGTTGTCAAAGTTCCCGTCTTATCAGTGCAAATACAACTAGCTGAGCCCATGGTTTCACATGCTGCAAGATGCCTGACTAGTGCTTTATCATTCATCAACTTCTTCATGGCAAATGCTAGACTAAGGTCACAGCCAACGGGAGGCCTTCGGGGACTGCAACGACAACGATGGTCACTGCAATAGCAAAATAGTTGACTATTATCAATGCATCATCCGCCGACCAATTCATCAAACCAACATGCATTTGCTTGTCGACCAAGAACCTTGCTAGGAGAACTACAAATGTCAGAACAGCAAAGACAAGTCCAATCTGCCCTATGATTGTAGCCACGCCATTGAGCTTAACTTGCAAAGGGTTTCATGAACTCCATCTTCGTTAACAGTACCCATGATTTTCCCCCATTCGGTACGCGAACCGACGGCAGTGACGAGCATCTTAGCTGTCCCATCTACCACTTTACTCCCGGCATGGAGAAATGGTTTTTCTTCAGAGACCTGAATCGGCTCGCTCTCACCTGACAAGCTAGATTCATCTATCAGTAGGCTGTAACCAGATATAAACAAGCCATCTGCAGGAATCACATCACCTATCGAAAGATGCAAGATGTCGCCGACTACCAAGTCATGAATCAAAACCTTCTTGGTTTTCTTATCTCTAGTGACAGGGATATATATCTTCTGCTTTTCCTGGTCCAGTTCCATGAACTTCCTTGACTGCTTGTAATCACTGGATGCAGTAACTAGTACCACCAATAAAATGCTCAGTGTTATGCCAAGGCCATCATATATACCCTTTGGCCACCCCTCGGTTGCTAGGCCAACCACTAGAGAAACCAGAGAACACACCACCAGAATAATCAAAGTCAGGTCATGTAATGCATCCCACACAAACATCCAGAAGCTTCTAGGGGCTTCTCGGTGTGCTTGTTAGTACCATACAGCTTCCTCCTGGTTGTTATTTCGGTTTCCTTGACACCATCTTCCATAGAGGCTTTGATTTTCTTAGATATTCCATTGGTTCCACCGTGCATCTTCAAGAGTGTAGAATCTTCCTCCATTCCAGTAATTTCTGCCAATTCATCCGGGCTGATGCCAAATCCTTCCTCGATAAGCTCATCTGTTAAGTGGTACTGTTTTACCCCTACATAGATAAATGATAACAACTGAGATTTGACAGAACTGTTATGAACAGATCAGAAAGCCATGTATCTACTCCACCATCAGTTGACGAGACGAGACGAGACACACCATTTATAAAATGCAGTGCCGCCCTGTGCACGTTAATTACCACCTGAACTTTTCCCTGGAAAATAAAAATAAACATATATAATTAAGACATACAAACTTGTTGACTTGGGTCAAATATGGAGTACTTTTCGTGGAATTTGATTTCAGTAACAAGAAGTCTTCAAATAAATATATCCACCCCTGAATTACCAGGGCATTGCATCAGAGGTAGCTGCTCTGTTCCGGTATCCAAGGCCTAAGGCCTCTCTCAATGCTTGTCTCTTAACACGGTATCATGGGACTAAGGGCTCAAAGAGCGAGGGCCGAGGGGGGTTGTTACTTGAACTTCAGTTTTATCATACAGTTTCACGACTTGCACATTATACAAACAGTAGGTATGTACCTAATGTTACCTACTGTTAGTATATTACTACTCCCTCCGTTCTAAATTAAACATGTCTAGATACATCCACATTTGGACAAATAGAAGTCATCTAATTTGGAACGGAATGAGTATATGGTTGTACGATTTCAACTTGAACTCTCTACAATATACAAGTTGAGGTTTTGCAGTTCATTTCTGGCGGATGAACCCATCACGCGTCCAACTAATCTTAGCAACTGACCATGTTTTTCTTCTAGACTAGAATTGGTCTTGAAAATTAAGCCCGGCGGTACGGACACACGGCTTGGACCAGAAGAATGCAAGGAAGGAAGGCGAGACTTGCAATTCTTCCCACGAGACGAGACAGTTCAAACGAAGAGGGAGACACATCGAGAAGAATTGACGTGATCATGCATGGTTGGGGAATATTTCCACCGTGAGACCGAGACACATATCACTGTCGTGCCCTCACGTCCACCAACGCGCACATCCGTTCACATCACCAGGCTACTTATTAATCTGCAGGATGAAATTTCCTGGCGCTTTCCGAAACCACGAAAAAATTCGAAAAAAAAACCCTGTTCGGAAATCGGAACAGGCTAAACTAGTTAAGCTTCAGCGAGAAGAGCGACGGCCGGCGCGAACTGTTCTACGGAATCGATGGAACGCGCGGCTTGGTGGGGGCAGGCAGTGTGTAGGAGCTAGCGTACCAGGATCTTGCGACGCTGTGCGTCGTCGAGGGCGCCTAGGGCGGAGAACTCGCGGAAGCGGCGGCGGTGGTTGAGGACGATGCGGCCGACGGCGCGGCGCCACCGTAGCCGGGCCTCGCTCGGCGGGTTCTTGGCCGGGATGTGGAAGTGCTCGTTCAGATAGCCATCCATGCTCCAGCTGCTGCTGCTCCCTCCCTCCATGCCTGCCTCCTCCTCCGCCGCCGCCGCCGCCTGCTCTGTCTCTCCTTCACGCTTTCGTCAGCAGAAAAAAGAACGCAGCCATCGAAGGAGTGTATATATAGTACGGGGAGGTGGGCGAATAATGAGACCCCTAAACAAACAGTTTGAATGTTTACATTTCTCCTCGACATTGTAGTACGCGAAATTGCTGTTTCGGATGAAATTTCCGAACGATTTTCGGAGGAAAATTAATAGCTTACGCGACCTCTTCATCGGTGGTCAATAACGGTATGAAAAGGAAACCGGGTTGATACGCTCGGTTTAAATAAGATACGATCGAGATGCTTTTGATCGATCTACTACTGTACTTGATTAGCCACTGTCACCAGGCACCAGGCTGCTATTGCATTGCTACTAGTCAGCGGAGGTTGTCTCTCGCCTATGGCATTTTTGGATTGACCGAAAAGCTCACTTTTTTTTCTACGGGAGCAATATTCTATAAAATTTGATCATGTAAACAACTTTGCTACAATCTCAGAAGATTATTTATTTGTTTGTTTCTTTGTTTCAACATCTTATCCAAGCTCGTCTTAGATAAATCCAGTTAAAGGATGTTTCCCACCACAAGCTGCTAATTGCACCTAGTCAATTATGTTGTCTTTGCCTAGAACCAGTTTGGACCGAAGAAAATTCACACCATTTTTCATCTAGAAATCCAAACAATCTTTTTTCCACAAACCAAACTCTGTAGGATTTGGTCCTATAGGTAGTTTTCTTACCGTCACAAAAGCGTGTTTACTTACTTATTTCAACATCCACTTCAAGTCTTCAACTTCATTCCTGTACTCATTCGTGTAGGATGTATATCTAAATTATCTGTTTTACTATGTCCTATAAATAAAAGCATAATTGTAATTTGAGTGTTGCTGATTATCACTAACAATCTTGTGCTATTTATGACCAAGGGGCTTCAGTAGCTATGCTAGCAAACAGAAGATGGAATTTGAGCTTTAAGAGATGGTTGAATGTGGAGGTGTAGAACAAACCGAGAGAACTGATGAACTTACCGGTGAGAGTGGCTCTTAAATGCGAACGGGACCAACCAATCTGGAAATGGAGTAAGTCCGAGAGTTTTACTCTCAAATCAATGTATGCTCATTTCAAGCAATTGGATATATAGATCTTTCAAACACTCGTGGAAAGCTGAGATTCCTTTCCAGATCGAGATTTGTCTTTGCCTGATCTGGCACAATGCCAAGGCTAGAAATGATAACATGGTAAAAAACTAACGAGCCAGAAATTTATTTGTCAATTCTCCCATGAAGAAGAGTCAATTCAGCATACTCTCTTTGAATGTGTTGATGCCAAATGTTTTTCTGGTTGACAAGTAGAGCTATTGGAAGGGCTTAGGCCGGGATCGTTCACTCAAACCCATGGTGGTTTTCTTTATTAATTTGATTGAGCGGAGGGGTCCAAATCATAGTCATACATGCGATTTGTTGGGCCATTTAGAATATATGAAATAGTGCTTGTTTCGAAGGAAATCTAAGAAAATCCCCGTTCTAAACTAATATGATATATGTTTGTTTTGTTAAATATCGGGCAGGTATTTACAATGCTAAAATTAGGGAGGCATTGCTGGAGGGAGCCAATGCCCTTCAAAGAATCGCACTGAATGGGCATGGTGCTGAGGGAGCACCCGGGAGGTCGGGCACTCGAGGAGGTGTGGTGGCGTGAAGGAGGAGCGTCAACATGACGGAGGAACATTGGAGGTGGCACAAAGGCACCTGGCAGCCACGAACGGAGCCATCAGCTAGTATGTAACAACGACAGAGGCTTCGAGGAGGTGAGGCGGTGGCCAAGGAAGAGAGGGTGGAAACTAAGGTGTGAGGCAACCACGCCAGTAGTTATTGAATGGTGTGTGCATCGCGAGGAGCGGGCGGACGATGCTAAAATTTCTAGCGGAATTGTTTTTGGTGGGAATGCGCCTCCTAGCGCACCCATAGAAGATGGGTTGTGAAATTTAGGGTTCATCCTATTTTTTGGTGCTGGGTTGTTTTGACTTAAATCTAAAAAACTACCATGTTAGAGATGCTCATATCAAATAACGAGGTTGGTCCCCGTGTCCCTTTAGAGTTGCACTGTCCAAGCACAGTAATATTGTCGTGGAGGACCTCACAAGTCCTAACTCGCAGTCCTAACTCGCAATATTCAGTACTGAGTACTGACCACAAAAGTGTCACCAGGGTGTCAGGTGGGATACTACTTATGTTTTAAACTAAAGGCCTTGACCCGGCTTTATAAATAAACCGAAAGTCAGTTATTACAATCCCAGGTTCAAAGTAAAGGGCAGGGCATGCTCACAGGCGAGTCATGCACTAAAAACAAAAGCCAGCAGACAAGCGGCAAAGGTAGACAAGTAGAAGCAAGCCTAGGTCTGCTGGTCATCACTCCACATCCTGGCGCCAAGGGCACGGAGGTCTGCTGCCACGCCATCAAGCGCCTGCCGGTCCGCCTGCTTCGCCAACGGCCTCCATCTCTGAATAAACGATGACATGGTAAAGAAACAATTAGCGGGATGACGGATAAACACCAGCTCAATGGTCATTTTATCGCGAGTTATCCAAAGCGTCCAGCAAAAAGCCGCAAAACAAATCCAAATAACTCTACGAGTGCGACCAGTCAGGCTTTGAGCTAAGGCTATGAACTCCCCTAACTCCTGCCCACATGAATCTGGCTATGGCGCAGCCAAAGAAAATATGGTTTGCCGTCTCATGTGCCCCACACAAGGTGCAAAAACCAGAAGATGGCCCCTGCCCTTTCGCTATGTTATCGCTAGACGGCAGCCTCCCTCTAATTAGCTGCCAAAGGAAGATCTTAATTTTGAGAGGGACTCACATCTTTGAAGTGTAGGGAGGCAGCGCCTGAGCAGAGCTTCCAGTAAATCGAGCCTGTGGTGAATGAACCCGAGGGGTCCAAGCAGTGGCGGAGCCAGGATTGGAGCACGACCCGGGCCAAAAACTTAGCTGAAAAAACTTTTGAAAAAAATCTTGTAATGGCACACAAATTTGGTATGATTGGCAGAGATCAATGGATAAAAACGCTTCATTTTCTATTCCTAATTTCCTATAACAAACTCAATAGCAATCGATTATTAGATTGAGGAATGAGTTCAATCATGATTTAAAAAACCAAATTTAACTATTGAACAAATCAAGAAATAACCTGGCTTAGCTAGCAGCCTAGCCGAGCAGCATTCAGCGAAGCACAACCCTTTGTAGCATCTTGGCCTGTTCGGCTGTTCTCCCTCAGAAGTGAGGGGGCAGAGCCGCAGCACCAACGCGGGCCGACGGCCACGCGAAGGCGGGCGGGAGGCGACCAGGCAGGGCTGTCCAGCGGCAGCGGCGCAACAGCCAAGCTGAGTAATGGAGTTGGTCAGCGGGGGGCGGACCGGCGGAGCCGCGGCGGAGAAGAACGGCGCGATAGGGTCTGGCCGTCTGGGAAACGTGTGGGCAGGGCGGCAAGCCAGACTGCTGCTGCCGGGCCGCCAACGACAACGGAGAACAGCGTGGTGGCGCCGGCGCGCGTCGGCAGCGAGCACGGGAGATGCAGGGCCGAGCGAACGACTCGATTCAATCATCCTTCGCTAGTTCATGGGCCAGAACAATGGGCCACAACTTGGCTGCGTCCCGGGGAAAATCCAATTCCTATATAACTAGTAGGCCTGAAATATTGCTGCGCCCCGGGCCATGGCCCTGGCTGCCCGGGGCCCAGCTCCGCCTCTGGGTCCAAGCACCAAGAGACCTTGTCTCGCTGGGCAAAGGGAGCCCAGTCATGGATTTCTCGCCAAAGATCATCCCATTCTACCCGCTCATCCAAGCCGAAGGCACGGCGGAAGCGTAGCAGCCAGCCATCCTCGTTTCTGGCCTTGGCAATGGGGATGAATGGGTCGCTATAGATGGCAAATAGACGCGGGAAACGATCGCGAAAGGGCGCCCTGCCCTTCCACCAGCACTTCTAAGTCATCTTCAAATCCACAAGTTATATTTTTAACCAAAAAAATGAACTAAATGATTTAGAAGTGGGATACAAGTGAGGTCCACTTTGTATTCCTAACTCAGCAGCCGTAGGTAGCTAGACGGAAAGTTTATCTTCCACATAGCCTAATATACTGGTGGGAACTCCACTACTGTTCTCTACTAGTGGGACTGTGGGAGCTCAGCTATGTGCTGATAATGCATTTAGCAAAATTAAGCATCGTTCAGCAAAAGACAGGATTCTCAATCATGAACCACATGTGGTTTTGCTTTTGAAAAATCACTATTGCTCAGCTGATCAACAGGTCAAGTCCTAAAAGAGGAGGGCAAGGATTATGGCATGCCTCTAGCAAAGGACGTCAAGCTGAGCATGGAATCAGAATCAGTTTGAGGTATAGGGGCACAACACCCTTGCAGATTCTGACGAGAGAGAAAACACATACTCCCTCCGTCCCAAAAAAAATGTCTCAAATTTGTACAAAAGTGAATGTACCTTCATGTCTGCATATATCCATTTTTGACAAATCTAAGACAGTTATTTTTGGACGGAGGAGTACATACATGCATTCAGACTGCAAGCCGTTGGAGAGCAAATCGGTGAAGGAAGAGATACAACTTCAAATACGTTCTTTGCTGAACTCCACGGGAGCGTACTCCCAGCCTCCGAGGTGAGTGGTGAGCCCCTCCTCCAGCTATGGTGGGAAAGGATATCCACCTCGCTATTAACGAAGGAGGACCTGAGGTAGGCGAAGGGCGACCACGGCGAACACGAGGGTGACTGTGTGTGAGCGGGGTGCCGTTCGCTCTGGTCAGCCGCCGACCGCATTGTTGCTACTCAAAATTCTGGGCTTTTTTAGCAGAAAACTGCTGGGCTAGAGCTCAACCTGGCCGGACCAAACCACGCTCGTGCTTGTCACAAGCTGGGCTAACCCACTGAAATAACTGTCGCACGAGCTCTCTCAGAGCCTAGACCGCTAAATCCTATGTGCCGCTCAAGCGGCACTACTGCTACTCGCCGCCTAAAGCGAACAAGTAATGGGCAACGCCCATCTTTTTTAAATTTCCTTTTACTTTTTTCTGCTATTATTCTTTATTCTTTTTCTTTTCTGTTTGTTTTTCTTTTTCGTTTGTATTTTTAAAAAAATGTTCATGGTCTATGGAAAGTTATACATGGTTCACGATGTCGTTTGTATTTTTAAAATTGTTCTCAGTGTCTGAAAAATGGTTAGAAGAAATGTTCATCGAATTTGATAAATGTTCATGTGGTTAAAAAATAACTGTCACAAGCTTCAAAAAAAGTTCACCGATTCAAAAATATCAGCTCATAACGATTTTAAAAATTGTCCTGGGGTTCAATTTTGTAGCATCATTTGACTGGCTTTATAAAGAAATGTTCATCGGGTTTGAAAAAAAGTTGTTACATTGTTCAGAAAATACGTTCACAAGATTAAAAAAATGTTCATGTTTAAAAAAAATGTTCACGGGCTATTTTAGTAACACTGTCTAAACTGAATTACATAGATAAAAACAAACTTGATGAAAATATATCATTTTAAAAACAATACCTTTTTTATTGTTCTGTTTTGGAGCGCCCCAAGGTGCTCCTGTTTCCCGTCTCTAGCAGAAAAAATAGGTTGTCTCCGTGTACCCCCACTCCGGTGATGGGCTTGGCCCATTTCACGACTAGGAAGCGTGCTTTTTCCATTCGACCGTTTCATTCTATTTTTTTATGGAAAGCGAGTGTTTCGCTCTCTTTGATTGTGTCGCTCTGATTTTTCCACAGCCTCTACATTTAACAGATAGAAAATTTCCATAATTCATAATGAAATGAATAAATATAACAATTACACTCGAACTAAGTAGAAGCTGGTTTCTAGATTTTCTAATAAATGGTAATTTGTATCAAGGTTCTTTTAATTGTATAAAGTCAGTCTATATAAAAAATATTTTTTGAACTCGTGAACATTTAGAATCCCCTAAAGATTGTTTGAACACCGATGAACTTTATTTTGAATATTCCCATGTATATTTTTGAACCTCATGAACATTTATCGAATCAGCGTGAATAATTTTTCAAACCATTGATTCCAATTCCATAACATAATGTTAATTCCTTTAACCTTTTTTGAAATGTGTACAAAAGTTTCAACCCCATGATTTTTAATAGTAAATTTTTTTTTGCCATCATGAACAATTTTTCGATCAAGTGTGACAATTTTTGCAGAGTTTTGTTCGAATTTGTTAACACATTTTTTGAACCAATAAACATTTTTTGAAAAACATGAACATTATGTTGAACGGTTGTATACATTTTTTGAACCTCGTGCACATTTTCCTGAACCACCATGAAATGTTTTTTGAACCACATGGCCCTTTTTTGATTCCCTTTAACAATTTATAAACCCCGTGAACATTTTTTTTGAATCCGTGAACATATATCTTATTGACATATTAACAATTTTTTGAACACCGTGAATATTTCTTTAAAACTTTTTTCCAGGAAATGAGACATGGAATTTATTTTCACATCACGAACTCTTTTTCAGTATTAAAAGGAAAACATAAAAGAGATGAATAAAAAAGAGAAACATTTTCAATATAAAAAAGTAAAACATTTGCAACATAACAAAGAAAGGAATAAAAAAGAAAGAATTGGAAGAAGAGAAAAGAACATAAAAAAGAGAATAAAACTGAAAGTGGTGGTGGGGGGGGGGGGGGGGGGTTGTAGAAAAAAGAAACCTGGGCAGGATGGGCTTAGCCTAGCAGCTATTTACATCAGGCGGCGCCCGCGCAACAGATTTGCTGCCTAGACCGTGGGTTGATCCACTAAATGTCGGTATTTGAGACGCAGATGCAAAACGTTTCTCAAAATATGGTCACCTAAATGAAATGAAATAATTACTATAGTGCAACCTAAATTAATAAAATCGATATGTCTATCCGGGAGTTACTTCGGCGAGGGAAGGATGCTCATAACAAAAAGGTAGTGCCCATGTGTCGTACATCGATGACATAACTAGATGAAAACGGTTGTTGGGCCACATGTGATCCTATATAAGCTCAGGAGTGAGATAGAGTGAGATAATAATTCACATAGAATTGATCATGCGTGTGTACGTGAGGTCAAGCAATATGTAGAACTAGGTCGTTACGTTCGCATCAAACTACATCACATGCATAATGTATACAAGTTTTGAACTTGGTTGGAATTGCTTTTGTAGCGTTCTTCAAACCAAAATACATTCTAGGAATTGGAAGCATTGGGATTTGTGACTGTGCTGACCTAAATTGGTTATACCCAAAGTAGTATCACCATGGAGAATGGATGGAGATAAACTATTCTTCAAAGATTCAGCTCAGCACGGTGAGTTTCCATGGTACAAATTGTTGTGCAGGTTTATTTTGTTAAGACATGTTCACAAGTTTCTCATGCTCACATCAAAGATATATCTTGTCCAGATCAGTATACGTGTCAAGAAATGCAAGAATACTGTTGTGCAGGTTTTCATAGATAATTTAAGGTTGATAAATTTACCACAACTTTGCCGCATTAACTCAGAAAGAAAGCTTTTACTTTGACAAGCTATATGATAAACGTGGACGATGCACGTGAACAAATAGAAAATCCAACCCATGTCACAAGTTACCCAAACATACAAATTAAGTTGCCAACCTTTAAGAGCCTAACCTATCAAAAATTTGATATTAAACTCGGATTAAAGCGGACAGAGTTGTCAAGTGAAAAGTTCCAGTTTAACCAAATGAGAGAACTTTCATACTAAAGTAAAGACACTACAAACTTAAAAAACCATGGTAAATTTTAAGTTAAATCAGATTGTTGGTTCAAATAAAACAATGATCCATCTAATAGTCCGTAGGAAGTAAAATGGATTATCACTTTATGAAAACCAATAGTCCATTTAGGTCGAGGATATGTGCCAAAAAAGTGAGTTCGTTCTAGTGACCACATGATTATCAAAGCTAATTAGCACACGCATGAAAATTAGTATTCACATACCTATTTTTATGTGAGTTTCTCCTATCGAGAGCGCATGAATGCATTTTTTTTAGGGCATGAATGCATGTAGAAATCTCGCATCTCGTGGTAACATTATCGTATTAATTGCTAAATTTAAAACATTAAAATCATTTATTTTCTAAACTATTAATTTGACTAGTGATTTGCTTACACCGCTGAGTTCGTCTCCCCGAGGGTTCGAAAAGTATATCCCATTTGCCATGTTCCGACAAACTTTTTCATCACACCAGTTGTGAATTATAATACTATAGTTGCCAGATTAAGGTTGAACAGTTACCACGATTGTAATGTGTAGTTACCATATACTCCCTCCGTGTCAAAATATAAGTCGCACTAGTCACTTACCACACACATGTATGTAGACATGTTTTAGTGCAAGATTCATTAGTCACTTACATGAATCTTGCACTAAAACATGTCTACATACATATGTGTGGTAAGTGACTAGTGCGACTTATATTTTGATACGGAGGGAGTATTTTCTTACATGTTTTTGACATCGAAATGTTATGCAAAAATATAGAGCGGGTATTGAAGTGTTTCCAACAAGAGATGGTATCATGTCACAAAATACTATAATGCAGGTCTTTATGTTGGTGAAGAATGACGTTCAGAAACCTGGCAAGGAAGTTATTATAATCTAATAGGTAAGTACTATATAATCTGGAAAGTAAGTGTCAAAAATTTGACACGCACTCATAAAAAAGTAGTCAAAACATGTCAACGTGGAATCTAATTTTGAAAATTTAATCGCGGACCCAAAAGTGAACTTAGATTAGCATTGGGTTAATAATTTGAAAGATGAAAGATTTTAAATGTTAAGAATGGAGAGAATTAATCTTTTCCATCTGCGTGTACTAGAGAGGATGGAATGACATCACGGCTACGTGTTTAGCAACTTTGGGGAAACAAAATATGAGTTAGGAGGGGAATTTATATGCGGGATGAGGCCTGTGGTGGGAAATTAGTAGGGGAATTTTATAGGATGTTATTTTCCGTGGGTTTAGACACCATGTTGTCGTAGGCACGGGTCGCCCTCACTAGAAGGATGAAACGGCAACCCTCGTCCGCATATATAGAAGCTCGTCAACGTTCACTGCCGCTTCTCTTGTAGCATGTTGGACTTGACAACACGAACATGCACGGGTAGTTGACGGATATCCTTATAGATTTTTAGATCCTTGGTCTTTGGAGACTTAACAAAAAGGAGTGCATTGCACTTTTTACTCTCTACTTATGACTTTGTGACACCAATTACCCCATCTAATGAAAAACTGTATACATTAAAGATTTTAGAAACTTTAGATAACAACTGTCTGGGGTGCCGCTCCACGTCATCTCCAGACAATTGTTCATCCTAGCGGCTGACAATAATGCGACCTAACTAGCTCCATAATCCATACTTGTAATAATGTGTCCGAGCTTCACCAAATACAAGGGTGCCGGCAGGATGGAGATGGGCTAGACAACCGCTGCATATGTTAAGGAGTTGCGCCAAATGACAATGGTCGGACAATTCTGTTGAACCGTGCGCGTGACAAACTGACAACCATGTAGATTCAGGAACAACGGCGCCGGCTAGATCCAGGCAGCGTCGCACCACATCCTAACACCACTACGGCATCGGCCTCCCCCGCCACCTCCTTGATCTCCTCTCTTCGCCAGATCTGCCGGTACCGCGTTTCAGCGCCTTGTCCGTAACTCGACGCCGACCTCCACAACCTCCTGCCGGTTCCGCCAGCAAGGTGCAGAGAAATTTCTAGATTGATCGATGGTACCATGGAAGAAAAAACATATCCGAGGTACAAACGGTCTACAGCGGAAGAAGTTGGCAATTTACGGGACTACGGACCGTTTGCAAATTTACGACGATTGTTTCTCTCTTATTTACAGCTGACCCGTACACGCCCTAATCTTAATTGCCTCCAACCAAACATTCTGTTAGTCGTTTTTCTCATGTCGTAATGAAACAGAGACTTTACCTCTAGTCCAAACAAAGCTAAAGTACAATAGTGGAAGCTAAGCTATCCCAACCAAAATCAACAATGCGTGTGAGCTTTTATCACAAATAAAAAATTACCCAAATGCTAAAGAATGCATGGCTGCTCCCGTGACATCACGAGCAATCATTTATGTGCCGTCCGATGGCGATCGTGGCGTCCGCCCGCGTCTGCCCCGCGCGTCCACTTTTTCCGACCAAACAGCACCAGGACGCCTCGTGGGTCCCTCACGCATGTGGCAAAGAGAGGCTTCGTTTGAACAGCTCGGCTCCCCCCGACCATTTCGTTCCCCTCCCCGACACATTAATTAGGGTTAGCTCCCGCCAGTCCCGCCGGCGATTCCGACAATTCCGTCGCCGACGAGTAGTGCGGCGAGCTCGGCGGGGACCGAGAGGAGCACGACGTCGTTTTCGAGCTCGGGGAGCGAGGAGATCGAGCACTCGCACGTTAGGGCGGAGGAGCTACGCGGCGGTGAGACAGCCGAGGCGACGTGCGGTGGTCAAGATCTCCCCCCATTCGAGCGGTCAAATCCGCGCAGAAGGGCGGCGAGCTGCGTGGCGAAGGTTGAATCCACGCGTGTGGGGGTCGAGATCTGCGCGGCGGAGGCCGAATCTGTGCACGAGGTTGGCGAGGTGCGCGCCGGGGAGGTCGAATACGTGCATGGAGGGCGGCGAGCTGCGCGCCAGAGGCCGAATTCGCGCGTGGACCGGCGAGATTTGGGCTGCGTTGTCGACGACCAAAGGTATGCATGCTTCCTCCCTCCCGGGTAGCAAGGTGCAGAGCATAGTGAACTGAAATATTGCTTATGCTGCAGGGTTTAGTAGTAGCAATTGACTGCTATGTTGCAGATTTGTAGTACTAAGTAGAAGAGCAGTATGTCTGAATTTGGTACAAGTGGTAGAGTATGAATTTGTAGTAATTTTGTAGGAACATTTATCTAAGTTGAAGAGCAGTAGGGCTGTTTGTTTTGGTACAAATGGTAGAGCATGAACATGTTATTTTTTTATGGGTATTTTGATTTGAGTTGCTAAGTTGCAGAGCATGAAGAGCATCGCCAACTTTTGCTGTTGCAGGCAAAATTTGCACAACAGAGTAGATTTAGGACGAAGTTGCAGAGCAGAACGTAGCAATTTTTGAATGATGCTTATGCTGCATGTTTTAGTAGTAATTTCAGAGTACTTGTGTTTTTTGGGCTTTTTTTTACTGCTAAGTTGCAGACTAGTAGTACTAAGTTGGAGAGTGGTATAGTATGAACAACTCTGCAGTAAGTTGTGTAGGAACTTTTTTGTTGTGAACTAAGTTGCTAAGCTTGCAGGGTAGCAGTAGGTCTTAAATTTGGTACAAGTGATGGAGTATGAACAATTTTTGCAGTAAGTTTTGTAGGGGACATTTTTTTTTGTAGGTTGTGAACTAAGTTGCTAAGTTGCATATTAATAGTACTAAGTTGAAGAGGAGTAGGTCTGAAATTGATACAAGTGGTATAGCATGAACAATTTTGCAGTAAGTTTGTAGGAACATTTTATTTTTTGTGTGAACTAAGGTGTCTTTTGATTTACATAAGCAGATCAGAACTTGTAGGCCAATTTTCGCATAGTATGTAGGTTTCAGACAGAAGTTGTTTCTCACTAGGGTTTTTCTACATTCACAGTGGGTGGTTTTGTTTCACGGCAAAAAATATGACGAGACGCAACTTGCGTTTACCAGACGATGTTGCAGGGAATAAGGCTAAATCAAGCATGCACACTGAACAGCAGGTATTCCAACTCAGTTCTGTTTTATTTCTTACATTTTTTGGCCCTATTAATCTCTTGTACCAATCTCTATTTACGTGGCGCCATGTTGTACGATATCATCTACAGGCTGCAGTCACAAAACCTGAAAGAAATGCATGCACAAACCACAGTACTTCAGTTGCTAGCAATCAGGACGCAAAACCACGACTGCAACAGAAATACGGAAGCCAATTCGCAAAAGGAAGCAGGTCCAAGCGGTTAGTTTTTTTTGTTTGCACTTCTTTTAACCTCGTTTTTTGTTGTATTTGTTGCCACATCCCACACACTATGCCTCCACTAACTTTTCTTAACAACCATGACAGCTCGGTAGGAACCGTGCCTCGCCAGCTAGGATTTTCAAGCTGAATGCACTCTTGTCATCTAAGCAGAAGACTCTAATAACAGAGTGGGGATGGGTGGCATGCTACTGGTGAAGGCAACGGAAATGCCGCACGACCTCAGCATGTGGGTTCTCAGCTGTTTCGACTCGATGAGGAGTGAGCTCGTCATCCCTGGGAGGGGCACCATCAAGGTGGATGGCGACAGCTTTAAGAAAGTGTTTTGGACTACTCAATGAGGGCACGCATGCTCGTTTTGAGATGGATACTGAAGCCATAGTTTTTATGAATGAAGAGTATGTTGTTAAGAGTGGCATAGCCCCCACATTTGCAGAGTGGTGCAAGAAGATAAAGGCCATGAATGGGGTTGCAGACATGTAGTTTCTTCGAGCGTATCTTGCTGTTTTATTTGCCCAACTACAAAGTGCAGCATCAGCCCACAGTGTTACGGAGTGATAAGGAATCTTGAAGAAGCAAGGGGTACCAATTTTGCTCAGTTTGCTATTGACCAAATCATCGCAGAAGTGAAGACCATGGGATTCAAGAAAAATTATGTTTGCTGTTGCGTATTACATTTAGTGGTAAATAACTCATATGATCTAGCATTTTCTTTATTTTTTTGTATCCAATGATTTACTTTTTCTATCTTTATCCTATCTAGCAGTTTTTAACAGCTGATAGTTGTTTGTTTTTCAACTCACGCAGATCCTTTATGTGGATTCGCTTGAGGTCGACGAGCCTATCGAGTTGATGTGGGCCTACCTATCGGGTGCCCCACTATGAAGATACCTGGTGCATGCAAGGACAAGGGTCCAATCGGTGGCCTGCTAGAGGACGATGATCAAGGCCCATGAAGGGAGCCCAAGAAATTAGGGCACGCCCCAAGGCGGTCGAAGCCTAAGTCGATAGAACCTACCATACCTGTAAACCTAGTCGGTTGCGAACTCCCGAGACCCAGCCTCCTTTATAAAGGCTGGGAGTGCAGCCGATCTAAAAGACAACTAGACAGACAAGCTCATATTCCACCACCAAAACCCTAGCGAGATCGACATCTCACCAGGATCGCCATTGTAAACACCTCCAATCTATCAATAACAGACAAGCTGGAAGTAGGGTATTATCCTACGGGAGCCTGAACCAGGGTAAATCGCCTTGCTTGTCAGCCGTGGTAACTACCAGCATTCCAACTTCTCTCCCTCTCAATCAACCTGTGGTACTCAACCCTGGGACTTGCCGTGGCCACCCCACGACAACTGGCGCCGTCTGTGGGAAAGAAGAGTGCTGGAATCATGGTTGCACCGGCCCCATCCGCAACGATCATCGACTCGACAACAATCACGGCGCCAATCTGCTTCGGCTCCTTCAAGTTCGTCCCCCACCCGCCGGCCCACCGATCGGTGTACGCCGATCTCTACGGAGGTATGTGCCTTACTTTCGGTAGCATGAAATTCCATGTGAACAAGTAGGGGACGCTTCGACTCTCCAATCGCGCGCCTACTTCGACTACGTCGCCCGCATCTTCGTCGACTACGGAGATCGCACCTACTTCGACTACGTCGCCCGCATCTTCGTCGACTACGGAGATCGCGCCTACTTCGACTATGTCGCTCGCATCTTCGTCGACTACGGAGATCGCGCCTGTTTCGACTACGTCGCCCGCATCTTCGTCGACTACGGAGATTGCGCCTGCTTCGACTACGACGCATGCATCTTTGTCGACTACGGAGATCGCGCCTGCTTCGACTACGTCGCCTGCTTCTTCGTCGATTCCGGAAAGCGCATCTGCTCCGACCGCGGGATCCGAGCCTTCATCGACCACGGAGATCACATCGGCTTCATCTACACTCGTGTCTTTTTCAACTCCGACGCACGCGACACCATCGACTGCTGCTTCGCCCGCCGAGTTCTGCACCGACTGCGACATCTACCACGTCGCCTCCATCTTCTGCTTCGAGGACAGCTCTGGCAGCGAGAGCAGCAGCAGCAACGCGTACTCAACAGCGCAGTCTTACCCTGTCCAAGTCTTCATGGTGGACGCAAGAAACAATAGGACACCTGACACCGGTCCCCGCCGCGAGAAACCGACGTTTCCAATGGAAGTCACCATGCCGGACAAAGTAACAAAACTGATGACCACTCAAGAGATGGGGGTTCAGGCAATGAAGCACGTCCAAGAGTGCACCTTCCCTCCAGCGGAGGCGACTCGAGACGAGATGATGGCTTACCAGTACCTCGTATGGAAGGAGAACGAGAAGCTGTTGCGCGAGAAAGTTGATCTAGCTAGACGGAAGGAACTCGCTGACGCGTCGAGTGCTCGCCGAGCGGCTTACTCCTTTTCCTCTTCCGGACCAACCATCACGCAAGGCGATAAGCGCTCCAGACCGCGTATCAATTTGATGACAGATGCTGAGAGGACTACGGCCGCTCATAACCTTGTTTCATCGTTCATGACAGAAAATGCAGATGGGATACCTATCCCCAAAACAGCTTCGGGTGCTCTCATGTCATTGTCCACGTATTTATGGGCAACTCAACCTCCAGAAGGTGACCCCCGCGCAGCTCTACATTGACAGCAAATCCAGGCGCTTCGCCTAGCGGAGGAGGCGCTGATCATAGGAGCCACACCCGTAGGAACAACTCCAGCATGAGGAGATCGCGACAGACGCGACCGCGAAAGAGCAGCGCGCAGAGATCAACATGTTCGTCACCTGCAGGAGGGGGAAGACTTGCGCAACGTCATCACGCAACAAACAGTCGACCGCAGCCACTCCCTTCGACCCGTCAATACCCCGACTGAGGAACTTTACTCGGACGGCGACAACGAGCCTTGCGGTCTTCCCTGCATCCACTACCGCATCCGCGCCACATGAATACAGGAGGCTTCAAGCTCACGTCGGAGTCAGCCAAGTTCGACGGCACGCAGGAGCCCAAACTTTGGCTCGATGATTACATCATCGCAGTCAACTGTCAAGGAGGTACCACAACAATAGCCATGCAGTACGTCCAGTTGATGCTCGTAGGGTCAGCACGTACCTAGCTCCAGAACCTGCCCCGAACTCTTTCACTTCTTGGGACCAGTTTGAAGATGCTTTCGTCAAGAACTTCCTCGGCACATACTCAAGGCCTGTGACGTTCGTGGAACTGCAAGCCTGCAAGCAGCAAAAAAATGAGTCACTACGATCCTACATCCAGCGCTGGACACTCATGCGCAATTCCGTCGGAGTCATTTCCGAGGACAGAGCCATGGACGCATTCATTCGTGGTGTCACTCGACACGACCTTCGGGAGGCCTTCGGTCGCCTCCGACCGTAGTCCATAGTCGAGCTCATGAAGATCGCCAATGAGTGGGCCATGGTGAGGACTCTGTGCGCAACGAGTTCCCGGATAAGGAAGGAGAACCAAGCAACTGGAACCGCAGAAACAACCGCGGCAGCAATCGCTGCCACAAGCGCAAGACTCGATTCGATGAAGGAGAGCCCACCGAGCTAGTGGCAGCCGGATTCACCGACACCCGGGACGACCGGAGCCGCGATAACAATCGCCAGAGCAGTCAAAGTCGAGAGGAGTACAGGAACGATGGAAACAAGAGACGCGACTGGCGACACAGATCTCGCGACCGGAGCTTACACGAACAGGAGCTCGAGGAACCATGCAAGTTCCATCTCTTCAGAAGCGACGAAACCGGCAAGTTGGTCTCCACTCACCTGTTGAAGGACTACCGGAAAATGCAGCGCATTAACGGAGCATTCGCCAAAATCTTGGCTCCAGCCACAGCGCAGCAACCAGCACCACAGTTGGCCCTCCCAGGACCACCCGCAGCAAACCCTGCACACATCGCAGGAGCAATCCAGTACCAGCCAAGACAGGACGCACCTCCCGTGCTGGGAGAACAATACCCTCAGGCTCGAGGGAAATGAACATGATACAGAAGGGGCGGCCATCAAACAGGTGCCAGAAATTGATCACCCGCCAAGTCTACCAGGCCGTGGCGATGCCACCAGCCGTACCCGAGTACCTCAAGGGCTCAGAAACCAGCATCACCTTCTCGCGAGAGGACCACCCTCCACAGGTACCGCGCCCAGGCCACGCCGCGCTGGTACTCGAAGCACAGATTGGGCAATTCCACATGACCAAGGTCTTCATGGACGGCGGCAGCGGCATCAACATCATCTTCGCCGACACTCTCCGGAAGATGGGCAGGTCTCTGGAAAGCCTAGCAAGGTCGGACAGCACCTTTCACGGCATCGTACCAGGGAAAGCAGTCTACCCTGAAGGCGTCATCGCACTCGAAGTAATCTTCGGCACACCCGACCACTTCCGAAGGAGGTGATCGACTTCGAGGTGGTGGACTGGAAATCACAGTATCACGCTATACTTGGGCGCCCGACGTTTGCTCGCTTCATGGCGGTTCCACACTACGCCTATCTCATGCTCAAGATGCCAGGACCGAAGGGAGTCATCACTGTGCGGGGACTTCCAGCGTTCAGACAATTGCGACCGCGAATTCAGCAGGATCTCCGAGTCCTTTGGCATGCAGCAACAGCTCGAGGAACTTTCACTCGGCAACGACAGGACCCTCTTCCCTGCAAGCAAGAAGCCGGCACCCGACGCCTCGTTCAGCACAACCGACGACACAAGGGCACACCAAGTCCATCCGACTGACGCTTCCAAGACAGTGCTCGTGTCTTCGAGTCTATCTCCCGCATAGGAAGGCACGCTCGTCGAGTTCCTCCGTGAGAACTGGGAAATCTTCGCCTGGTGTCCAGCCGACATGCCAGGTGTACCCAGGGAATTCGCCGAGCACGCCCTTCAAATTTATCCAGACGCCAAACCTGTCAAGCAAACATGCGCCGCTTCTCCGAGCCGAAGCGCGTCGCCATAGGGCAAGAAGTCGACAGATTACTTCACGCAGTTCATCCGCGAAATCAAGAAGTCCGATTGGGTCGCCAACCCAGTCCTCGTCGAGAAGAAGAAGACAAAAATCCTCCGCATGTGCGTCGACTTCACCTCCCTCAACAAGTGTTGCCCGAAGGATCACTTCCCGTTGCCGCGAATCGACCAGATCGTCGACTCCACGGCTGGCTGCCGCGACTGTCCTTCCTGGATGCCTACTCAGGCTACAACCAGATAAGGATGCGAGAGGAGGACAGGAGAAGACAGCCTTCATCACACCCCATGGTGTATACTGCTACAAAACTATGCCCTTCGGGCTCAAGAACGCTGGAGCGACCTACCAGCGCATGATGCAGTCCTGCCTCAAGGACCAAATAGGACGCAACGTCCAAGTTTATGTCGACGACATAGTCATCAAGACAAGGCAAGAGGACACACTCCTCGACGACCTGCGCGAGACATTCGCCGCGCTCAACGCGTATAAAATCAAGCTCAACCCAACTAAGTGCGTCTTCGGCGTACCAGCTGGGCAACTACTCGGGTACCTCGTATCTGCCAGAGGCATCGAGGCAAACCCCGAAAAGATAGAAGCAATCCTCACAATGCCAGCCCCGACCAAGCTTCGGGAGGTCCAGCGGCTAGCCGGCCGAGTCGCAGCGCTCAGCCGGTTCATTAGTAAGTTGGGTGAAAAGGCACTTCCTTTCTACCAACTGATGAAGAAATCTGACAAATTCGAGTGGACGCCAGAAGCCCAAGCAGCATTCGCGGATCTCAAGAGGGTCCTGGCGACTCCACCAGTGCTCGTCGCACCTCAGGAAAAGGAACCTCTATACCTCTACGTGGCAGCCACCAACAGGGTGGTCAGTACTGTCCTCGTCGTCGAACGCCAAGAAGAGGCCACGCCCATCGAGTGCAACGGCCCATATACTACCTCAGCGAGGTGTTATCGATATCAAAGCAGCGGTACCCGCATTATCAGAAGCTAGCCTACGGCGTCTTCATGAGTTCACGCAAGGTGGTCCACTACTTCGCCGAGCACCCGATCACAGTGGTGAGTGCCTCGGCCTCTCAGACATCCTCACCAACCCCGACGCGATAGGGCGAGTCGCCAAGTGGGTCATCGAGCTGGGCCCGTGGACCTGAAGTATGCGCACCCCAATGCGATCAAGGCACAGTACTTCTGGACTTCACAACCGAGTGGATCGAAACTCAGCTGCCCAACTTACCCGACCTGTCCAACGCCTGGACTATGTACTTCGATGGATCCAAGAAATTTGAGGGTGCAGGCGCGGGCATCATCCTGACATCACCAAAAGGCGACAAACTCCGATACGTACTACAGATGGACTTCCACAAGCCCTCGAACAACGAAGCTGAGTACGAAGCTCTACTGCACGGCATGCGGATGGCCAAGAATTGCGGAGCCACTCGCCTCATGATCTACGGGGACTCGAACCTCGTTGTCCAGCAAACAATGAAGGAGTGCGCAGCCACGACTGAGAACATGATTGCATATCGGGACCTGTACAACATCATGGAGGGCAGCTTCGACGGTTGCGAGCTGCGGCACATAGGTCGCGAGAGTGACGAAGAAGCAGACATGCTAGCCAACCTCGGCTCGACCAAGGCAAAAGTTCCACCTGGAGTCTTCGTCGAGTGCATCAAACACGGTCCATCAAGCTGAAGCAACCAATCGCACCCTCTACAATAGCAAAAACCAAGGATCAGCCGGCTAAGGGTACAGTAGTGCCCGAGGAGGCGAACCACGCATTGAAGTCTTCCTCATCGAGCCAACATGGACAAAGCCCTTCCTCGCATACATGCTGCGCCAGGAGCTGCCAGAGGACACGACAGAAGCTCGGCGCATCACTCTCCGCTCGAAGGCTTCACGATCATCAATGGAGAACTCTATAAGCGCAACATCTCTGGTGTCCTGCAGCGCTGCATCGACCCAGAAGACGGCAAAGCAATACTCTACGAGATCCATGCAGGAACTTGCGGACATCACGCCAGTAGTCGAGCCTTGGTGGCCAAAGCCTTTCGAGCAGGATTTTACTGGCCCACGGCCATGTAGGAAGCCGAAGAGATAGTCAGAAAATGCTACGCATGGCAGAAGTTCGCCACCAAGCCACACGCACCCGCATCGGAGCTAAAAACAATACCACTCGCTTGGCCCTTCGACCAGTGGAGACTCGACATGGTGGGACCACTGAAGAAATCGTCTCGCGGTGGACACACGCATCTCTTGGTTGCAGTCGACAAGTTCACAAAGTGGATCGAAACTGTTCCCATAACAAGCTCGACTGCTACATCTGCCGTCAACTTCATCAGGTCCATCATCTTTAGATTTGGGATACCCCATAGCATCATCACGGATAACGGCACAAACTTCACAGCCGATGAGTTCAAGGACTTCCACGCAGAACAAGGCATCAAGCTCAACTACGCCTCAGTCGCACATCCTCAGTCCAATGGGCAAGTTGAGAAGGCAAACGGCCTGGTCTGCAGCGGCCTCAAGAAACAATTACTAGTGCCACTCAAGCGCGCCGCTGGTGCCTAGGTGGAGGAGCTACCCTCTGTCCTTTGGAGTCTCTGGACCACGCCCAACAGATCAACGCAGTACACTCCTTTCTTCATGGTTTATGGCGCCGAAGCAGTACTGTCATATGATCTGCGATTCGACGCACCTCTCGTCGTCGCATACGACGAGTCAGATGCAGAAGAATCACTCGAAGATGGCGTCGACACGCTGGATGAGGCACGGGACATCGCGCTCTCCCGCACGGCCGTTTATCAACAGAGTCTTCGCAACTACCACGGCCGCCGACTACGCGAGAGATCTTTCGTCCCTAGCGATTTGGTGCTGCGACTCAAACAGAAGAAGGTGCACAAGCTCGCCTCCCCTTGGGAGGGACCCTTCATCGTCACGAAAGCTATCGACGGTGGCGCCTATCGACTGAAGGATTTCAAGACAGGGGAGCTCTCCCTCAATCCGTGGAACGTTGCGCAACTGCGCCGTTTCTACGCATAACATACACATCCATGTACTTGTGCCTACACGACTACAAGCAGCAAGTTTCAGACACACTCTTTTCCTTATCAGGGTACCTAAGGGGACTAGAAGGTTTTTAATGAGGCGGCTTGCTAGCTTAATATAAAACTAGCTGGGTGGCCCGCGCATTTGCGCGGCTAGATTTGTCTTGTATATATGTTGTTAATTATCTTTTGATTATTGTTTGTATTTTTTAAAGTTAACCGTATGTGCTATCAGGTTATATATTCGAGATGCTTGAGTACCACAAAATGATTTGAAATTATATGAAATATTATGGCCTGAATATAAACTACCGTGGGGTTGAAGCATTAGCATCAGGCAACCATCAATGTTTCACCAGGAAAAGGAAAAAGTCAAGATCATGGGAACTGCTCGTTCGATACTTGCATCTAATGATCACTATTGTAGTGCTCTATTGATGATTTGGTTGATGGTGGTAATTGGTATACCGAGAATCCTGGCATGGGTGACAAAGTAAAATTAAACTGATGGAACTGAAAAATCTACCGTAAATGGTATTAAGGGGATATTAATTACCTACAGCACCATGAGCATTTTTCTTTCTTGAACACTGCCTCATCGCTGCATTAAAACTAATCCATCCATGTCATCTAACTGTAAGATTAACGTGCATACAGGAACATGATTTGGACCATTTAGAGATGCTAGCAAATATGGCGATGGTGAATTTCCCTGTCCTCCTCACTTTGTAGCAATTGATGATCTCCTGACCATTGATTCTTGTTGATTCCATTTAACTGAAGGAAAAGTTTAAGATGGAAGTAATACAAATGTATGGTTACCTAATTACTAATGGGAAATTTGCAGTTGCAAAAAAAATCTTTGAATGTGCAAACAATGATATCAGTCTTTGGAGATTATTCTCATCGTCTTACCTCAGTCATACATTTTTGACATAACACTTTCTATCTTCAGAGTTACTGAAAGTTACATCCAATGAGCACCTTATAATCAAGAAATATATTAAATAGGTCAGTCACAAAACACAGGTATGTAATTTTAACATGGTTCATTAAGAAAAACATCTGAAAATAAAATTTCACATTGGTTACTGTAATGTCTAGTTTTATCCTAACCTTGATTGAAGAGATTCCGTTCCAAATCATGCATATGAACTTGTCACGTGCATTAGAGATCTGCAAAAGAAAAAACCTCAACACATTTTGGAGGATTGAACAAATTCAAATAAAAGGCAAAGCTAACAGGCTAGTGGAGAATATACTGACCGCAAAAGTACTGAAGGCAGTGGCGAGAGTATGGAACTGATATTCTAATATTATGCATCTTATACTACAAACACTGATAAGTTTTTTTTCATATTAACAGCTCTTCTTAAAATCGTCCTTCTACGTGCATCTCAGTGTCCAAGTCGGTCAACATCATCAGCTCCTATTAAGTATTGTAATTTCTTCTGTCATTCACATCTATTTCCTTGGTTAATTCCTTTCAGTGCTGTTGTGATGCCAAGCAAGGAAGCAACACTACTTGATGATTGATCTCTTGGGCTCCATCTAGATTTATATATTGTTCACAAAAGCCATAGTATACATGAAAGGACCAAACAACCAATATAACAACTCCTGAATAGTGCTACTGTTGCAGTTAGTTTGGAACGATAGAAGGAAAATGAGAAGCTGTAAAAACTGTTTGTCTGGATGAAGACTATTGTCCTGTATGTATTTGTCAGGCTCTCAGCATAACATCACCGAATATATATTGTGTCATCCTATAGAAGTAACTCCTAATGCAGCCAGTGAGATAAATTTGTATAAACTGCTTCCATCATCTTGCAGCAACAACGATTAATCAGGACCAGAGCTCTCTATCTTGTCGTCGAGCTCAGAGACGGCTGCTGGGCTAATTTATTAAAAAGAATAGATGACTGGATATAGACAGGTAGATTAGCTTAGCTTCGTCCTTGTGCAAGTCGGTCACAGCTAGGTTCATGTCGGGCAGCTCCTAGGGCATGTTTGCTGGTCCAGGGACCTTCTGATCTGGTCTGTATTTAATCTACATCGGCCATGTCCTTCATCCTTCACATGCTCATCTCTTTTGTTCAGGTGAAATCAGTGACGGGAGTGCGACGTGAGAGACGGCCACCGGCCATTGTGATTAAAAGCTGGGCCTGATGAGGTCAATGCATCGATTAGCTTAGATTTTTCAAATTAGTTTCACAGTGACCGCAGATTAATGTAAAAGAGAATAAACCGGAGAGCAATTGGCAGGAGTGCGTAGGATTTCTGTCGATCCGGCTTTTGCGTTGGCGTCGGCCATACGATGTGGTGAAGATATGGCTTGACGTCCTGCCTTGTCGGACGGCCGCCGGCGGCTCGGCGATCAGGATGTGGCGGCGGGGATCGATGAGGATTCACGCTATGCCTGACATGATATTGGACGCCCTAAAACGTGAGCTGCTCCATATATAACATGTGGAGGACGCATCGAGGAGGCGGCCTGGGAGACTACGAAGTAGGAACCTGTGACAGTTCCGATACGATCCGGCAGTCTAAGCCGCACCGTGCTTTTTTTTAGTATACATCCCACAATTAGACGCGCATAGATCTCCACCGTTAAATCTTCTTAAGTTCAATCTAATAAATCTTCACCGTTAATTGTTTGTTCTCTTAATAATATAATAGATGTTTGAGATATAACAGCATTCTTCCTTTACTTTTTACAATCAAAAAGCAAGAAACACCTTGGCCGCACTCGAAGCACTCGGTGGCTGCGCCGCAGGTTCAAACAAACAAGGCCTTGGCTGCACTCGAAACACTCGAGGGCTGCGCCGCACAGGTTCAAACAAACAAGGCCTTGGCCGCACTCGACGCACTCGGGGGCTGCGCCGCACAGGTTCAAACAAACAAGGCCTTGGCTGCACTCGAAGCACTCGGGGCTGCGCCGCACAGGTTCAAACAAACAAGGCCTTGGCCGTACTCGAAACACTCGGGGGCTGCGCCACACAGGTTCAAACAAACAAGGCCTTGGCCGCACTCGAACCACTCGGGGCTGCGCCGCACAGGTTCAAAAAACAAGACCTCGGCCGCACTCGAACACTCGGGGCTGCGCCGCACAGGTTCAAGCAAAACAAGGCCTTAGGCGCACTCGAACACTCGGGGGCTGCGCCGCGCAGGTCATCGCATTAAAGCATGGAAAACGTACCCGAACGCTCGGGGGCTATGTTGCACATTACTATAAAAATAATTGTCTTCGACGAATTAATTACATACATACACTCGGGTGTTGTCCCCATGTATTTACACTATTCAGCTCAGCAAGCATACAAGTTTTCACCTACTGATCTACAGGCTCATCTTTGGGACCCCGTCCAACGGACCTACAAGCTCCTCCGTTTGCTTCTGCACCTGGGAGATGACCTTGCGCGCCCAGCTGAGGGTACTCACATAATGACTCCGCTCCGGCAAGCCTTTGGTGGCCCCTTCAAAGTTGAAGTTCGACCAGTGGAGTCGCAAATATGCAAAGGCAATATTCGCCCCACCTACAAGTTCAGCCCGCAGCATTTTTTGAATTGCCTTGCATTCACGGAACCTCGTCAACAGGGCAGGTATGCCTTGCGGTTGCTCGTTATGCGGAAACATGGCACAGTGCACTTTGGCCAGAGTGCTTCGACACGACTCTAATAGCAGGACAGCACGCCAAGCGCAATCCAGCAAGGTGGCCAGTACTCGTGCCTTAGACTTGTCAGACCAGAAGTATTGAGCGTCGGAGGCTGTTCCATCAACAACCGCGTTCAGTCGCTCGACTATGCGAGTTTCTTCAGCCTTTTTGTCAGGATTCACACCTGCACAACGACGGCAAGCAAAGTTAGCAGCACTACAAGCAACTGGCAGTCAGAGATGTTGTCGAATGTGCTTACATTTCAGCATCTGGTTAATAAAATTCAACTGCCCAATCAGATACTCCTCTCGCTCGGATGTGGGTGCAGGTCTCGCCTTCTCGGCGTCCAGTTCAGCTCGAACATCCTTCAGCTCCCGCTCCACATTTGCGATCTTATGCTTCATCCACGACATGACGGCCTTATCATTTCTGCTTTGAACAACAGTTTGGTGCCGTGTACTCGTGGAGGGTGCAGCTTCGGATGTACCAGAAGGCTCAGCCTGTCCAATGGCAAAGGTCGAACTACATAAGACCTCCAAAAGTACAAGACAACACACTCGGGGGCTAGGACCTGACATAGCAATTAAACAGCAGTTGACTGCGCAAGAGGAAATCAAATGTACAAATACTTCAAGTTTCATTACAAGCAAAAGGGAGTCGGCGCAACACCCCTATGACATCGACTCCGACCTAGACCTAACGGCACGGGCGGCGACTTCAGCACTACGGCGCTCCACCATGGACACCATGTCCTCGGCCAGTCGCGCTGCTTCGTCTTTCACCGCGCTCAACGACATGGTCCTTCCATCAGGCTTTCGCGGGAAGTCCGC
The DNA here is from genome assembly GCA_947311845.1 of Poa pratensis. NCBI lineage: Eukaryota > Viridiplantae > Streptophyta > Magnoliopsida > Poales > Poaceae > Poa > Poa pratensis. The sequence goes on from CAMZMU010000035.1 coordinate 57,131,643, forward strand.
AACAACCTTCTTGAAGTCACCCGCAACACCGTGGCCCAGTAACAGCTTGAACGTAAGCTCTGAGCCACGTACCGTTTGGGCGCGCGTGAAGTTTGCCATGGTGGAGGACTCGGGGACAAGCACCGCGGCCAAGCCGTCAACACTGGCGGGTGGTGCGCGTAGTGGAAAGACGTTCTTGTGCACCGCAGCAAGAGCGTCGGTCGACTTGGCGAAGGCATCCTTGGCGTACGCATACATTGAGTCAAAGATGCTGACGGCACGCTCCAGTGGGACGTCCTCACCCATCGGCTCCGAAGGAGAAGTCGCCCCAAATGCACCTGCACATCTCATAAACTAAGTACCAATTCGGCTGAATTGGGAGACCAAGACTTGAAGCACATGGCAAACAAGGATGCAGTACCTCCTACAACATGGGCGAGTGTGAGCAGGCGCTCCACTTGCACTCTTTCGCCTTGACGGGTCGCGTCCTCGCGGTCCTTGGCCTCCTTCAGCTTCCGCTTGGCGTCATCGTGCTGAGCTTTGAGCTCCTTCTCGAGATCGCACTCATTTCGCGGACGATTCTTGATCGCCTACATAAAGGCAGAAGGTGTCGACGGGCTGCAATACAGGAACAACAGCAAGTGAACACCAACAGGAAGAGGCACTTACGCTTCGATTGCTCCAGCGCAGCGCGAAGCTCATCCCTCTCCTGCTCCAACTGGACGTAGGCTGTTGCCGACTCCAACATGTTGCGGTAGTAAGGCTGCACAATACAGAACAACACATGACTGAGCCTTTGCCCAACTATACTAGTTGCACATAGCCTTGGGGGCTACTCCCATCGGGAGCGCTATCGCGCACCCGATAAATTAACAAGACAGAAGACTTACATGATCTTGGAGCTGCGTCGCACTCGAAGAAGACGGAGCAGACGGTGCAGGCACTCTTGGAGCGGAGGGAGCTGCCATCTTCACAACCTCCATCGCAGCCGTAGCAGTCACCACAGCAGAAGCCTCTGGAGGGGTCACCTCTGAATCCCTGCCACTTGGAGTAGCCGCCCGTTCCCGGGCAGGTGACGGAGGCACACTCGTGCCATGACCAGCACTGCGCAAACAATGGACCAAATCAATACAAAAACTCAGCCAAAGTCAGATACTTGGGTTACAGTGAGGTGCTTACCTCTCTTCCTCCTCTTCACTGCCGAAGTCATCGTCGAATAGCCCGCCGAACTCGGATGCACCACCAATAGGAGGCGCCATGTTTAGTGGCTCAACCACCGTAGGCTCCTTTAGGCTGGGCGACGATGAACCCGAGTCACCATCGTCACGAAGTTCCACCCTTTCGGATGGCGACTCCTCGACAACAGCTTTCGCCTTGTCCCGGCGTCGGTGTTTGAGCGGCTGCTCATCCTCTTCATCCAACTCCGTTTCCTCTACCACCTCATCAGGCGAGGTAGTCGCCAAGGGAAGGGATTCTTCTTCATCCACCGGCTCCACTTCAGGATATTCCACCTCGAATGTGGGGCCATCTTCGGGCAGTGGTGGCAGACACGTGGGAGCCGGGTGACCCTGCAAGTCCAGCATACATCAATACAAACAAGAAGCGCACACGCGAAATACTACATCAACAACAACACGGAGGAGTTGAAAGCTACATACCTCAGGCAGGGGTTTGTCAACTCCATATGGCTTCATGGGGCAGTCGACATTGCAAGGGTTGGCGGTTCTGAGACTCGTCACAGACCGCACAGCGGATTCGATGGCCCTCTTCGACCGCTTCTCCTTCATCAGGCGAGTCGAGTCCTCCTCGCCTTCGTACTCCCACATCGGGTGGTCCCGTAGGCGTAGCGGCTGCACGCGCCTCTTCATCATCGTGGCAATAAGGTGGATGCCACCCACCTCCTTGCCCATCGACTTCAGCAACTCGACGACAGCACCCAGCAGTGGAGCTACTTCAACCTTGTCGGCTTTCGACAGCGAGTACGCCCAAGCATTTGATTTCCTCAGAGGCTTGTTAGCCTCAAAGGCAGGGACACCCTCTTGTTTCACAAGGACGTAGAACCACTTCTTCCGCCAGCCTTGGACGGAATCTGCCTGCTTCAGCTGGAAGCAGTTGGTGTCGCCGCGCACTTGGATGGCGAAGCCCCCAATCGGGTAGGTGCCGCCGCTGCCTACGTTCCTCTTCACATTGAAGATGGCCTTCCATAGGCCCCAATGCGGGTGCACTCCCAGGAAGCACTCGCAGAGGATGAAGAAGCAAGCAATGTGGAGGATGCCGTTCGGTGTTAGATCGTGGATTTGAATCCCATACGCATACAGCAGTCCGCGCAGGAAATCGTGCAGAGGAAAGGAGAAGCCTCGAGACAAGAAGTCAATGAAACAGACGCGCTCGCCGGCTCGAGGTTGGGGGATTACCTCTTTCCCCGGAGCGCGCACGGCCAGCTGCTCGGCCGGCGGCAGTAATCCGTCATCCCAGAGCTCGTCGAGGTGCTGCGCCTTGACGGACGACTTGACCCAGTCGCCGGGAATCTTCTTCAACATGTCAACACCCGCGGCGTCAACAATGGTGGCGGCGCTCGCCGCCGCACTTCCTCTCTTCTTCGTCGCTGCTGCACCGGTGGCAGCCGAACTCGTCGCCGTCGCACCTTTCTTTGCGCCCGCCTTCGTCATGGTCTGTTTCTCGTTGTGGGCGCGGGGACGAGTTTGGATTACGGTGGCAATGGAGAACAGGCGCGAGGAAGAAGAAAATGCAAGGACAGAGAACGTGACAATCGGGAAGAAAGTAAATTTCTCCCCTCGCGGTAACATTAATATACGGCGGCGCCGTCCAATCTCAACCGCCCAAACAGCATCGGCAGCAACGGCCTGCATCCAACCCTACACGTGGCGGCCGCGCTACGCAACCGTCGCAGGCCACGACGCCCACTACGCACGAGAATCAAGGCAACCATCATCACGTCCCGCAAACCACGCGTCGTGCGGTCAAATCGGAACTGAACCGGCGTCCTCATTGGTCAACACTGACAATGGGCCCACATGGACGTGTCCCATCAGCGGGCCCACGCAAGCAACGATCGTCATGCATGACGCCAACTTTATGAATTGGAGAATCTTTCGAGCCAGACTCTTGATTCAAATAACAAGATAAAGCCAACAGGCTCTCGGGTCCCCTCGCTGGACCCTAGCTTCTTTCGACTCCGGTGGACATTCCACCCGAATATTTCAATTAGTAGGCCGCAAGGCTGATATGGGACTCCATTAATTTGTCGAGTTCGCAAAATCACAACTTTCAATCAGTAGGCCAGCAGGCTGATATGGGACTCCATTAATTTGTCGAGCCCGTGAAATCACAACCTTCCATCAGTAGGCCAGCAGGCTGATAGGGGACTCCTTAATCTGTGGAGTCCCTTCACTCCCATCAGAAGCGTATTAAAAATTTCTTTCGACTGGATGTTAATTGAGATTAACCTCAATTGCAAGCAATTCAGCTCAATCTCGGGGGCTACTCCCATCGGGAGCGCTATCGCGCCCCCGATAAAGACAAGACTACAGAGTCCCGAAACAAGCACTCGTGTTTCAATTCGACTGACGCTACTCAACTTCATACACAAGCTTACCACGACAACAGTCGCAAAACATTCGATTCCTGAGATGCGTCCACCGCATGTGTTCCTCGGATGCTGCACCCAATGTGCAAAGATAAGACCCGCCGATCGTTCGAGTGGGCCAGGGCTCGCACCCGCTGCGTTCACCCTGTAATTTCCGGGCCCGCAGGCATGAAGAAAATCCCGACAGACACGTTGGGTACCCAATTCATCATGAAATCCTCTGTAAGACCTCCGCGGCATGAGTCGAAGCTTATCAGCTCTTTCCAGGTTCGAGTCCGGGGACTCGGGCTTGATGTAGGCCGGCTAGGTTCTTGCCCAAGAGCATCTAACTGGTCCCGATCCGTCGAGTGCGCCAGGCCAGCCATGTCATCATCCCTAGAAACTGTCAGCCAGACAGCAAAACATGAGCATATCCAACAGTCGATGTACTACCGACTCAGAACAAAATGCCTTGCAACAGGTGAAGAATGACGTGCACCCAGAGAGGAGTCCTTACCCGACTCTTTGACTCGACCAAGCACTCGGGGGCTGCTGACGTGGGCCTACCTATCGGGTGCCCCACTATGAAGATACCTGGTGCACGCAAGGACACGGGTCCAATCGGTGGCCTGCTAGAGGACGATGATCAAGGCCCACGAAGGGAGCGCAAGAAAATAGAGCACGCCCCAAGGCGGTCGAAGCCTAAGTAGGTAGAACCTACCATACCTATAAACCTAGTCGGTTGCGAACTCCCGAGACCCAGCCTCCTTTATAAAGGCTGGGAGGGCAGCCGATCGAAAAGACAACTAGACAGACAAGCTCATATTCCACCACCAAAACCCTAGCGAGATCGACATCTCGCCAGGATCGCCATTGTAAACACCTCCAATTTATCAATAACAGACAAGCTGGAAGAAGGGTATTATCCTCCGGGAGCCTGAAGCAGGGTAAATCGCCTTGCTTATCAGCCGTGGTAACTACCAGCACTCCAATTTCTCTCCCTCTCAATCAACCTGGGGTACTCGACCCTGGGACTTGCCGTGGCCACCCCACGACACGAGTCTACAAGTGATTGCCCAATACGCGCTGCGGCATGGACTAACCAGCTTATACAAGCTGTCATGCAAAAAGATAGGAAACCTAATGGGGAGTTTGGCAAGCTGAGGGTATGATATACCTTTTTTATGTTTCTTTACCTTGAAACACAGCCCATTTTTTCCAAAGTTGCAGATCAGTGTTATTTTGTGTTAGCAACTACGAAAGCATGTTTTTAAACTGATATTTTTTACACTTTTGTCCAGCTGAAAGAAGGTGTTGGTGTCACTATTAAGGATGGGTTGTTTGTCGGCATGACGCAAACAGAGCTGTTTATTTCATCAAAGTTGCTACCAAATTTCCCAAATGAGCTAATACTTGCCCCTGCACCAATGTTCCAATACATACCACTTTTCCTTCATGTGTTTCATTTTGTTCATGTCAGTGACCATTTATTTCTCTGTTTATTGCAGAAGAAAAGAAAAATGGCACTATTGATAGGAGATTTATGCAAGGACATCTCTACCAGACTTGGCACATTTGTTGAGGAGTATGGGAGGCTCGACCAGGATGAAACAACCACACATGTTCAGGACACGAGGAGCAAAAGGCAAAGGCTGGATGAAGTTGATGACGACGAAGAAGATGATTCGGACGGGGACAGCGATTATGATGATGAAAATGATGACACCGAAGACGAAGAACAGCATGATGATGAAGCAACTGCCAGGGGAATCAGCAGCCGCACTACCCACATAGTTGCCAACAGAGAGGAAGACGAAAACAAGCCAAATTGCGACCTAGAACCTCGGAGTACGAGGGCTTATAGAGATGCAAATGCCAGTGTTGTGACAGAATGCTCTAAAGGCAACTTTGGTGGAGAACAGGGGGAAAGCAGCCACAGCATGCACATAGGTGCTGATATGAACAAGGGAGAACAACAACAAAGGAGGTGTCCTAGGGTGGCTAAGAACAACCCAATGAAAGGATTTTTGGGGACAACCCTATGAAAGAAATCTCAAAAGGAAACATTCATGGATCCAGCAAAGATGGTACCAGTTTTGATGATGGAGAAGCAACTTTTGGTGAGCAACGTCCTGTCCCAGAAAACAAGCAACCAAGGAGGTCTCCTAGGTTGGCAAAGGACAGTCCAATGAAAGGACATTCAGAGGGAAAAGATGTGGAAACAGTCGATGAGGACGGTGAAGACACAGTACTACTAGCAATGCTAAGCTCTGAAAGGAAATGCATGAAGGCACATCAAATGGCACATACTCCAAGGAACAGTACGACAACAGATGGCACCCCAACTGTGGCGCGGCCCAGCCCTTTTTCCTCTGAATTAAGAGAGTATGTAATGTCTAAAGACAAAAAAGAGAATGACATACCACTCCTCGAAGAACCAGTTTTCTTTGGTACACCACCCAAATTCTATGCAAAACAGATTTTCAAAGAAGTAGTGGAGAGGAATTTACCTGGCAGCTCACCACCACCACTGGATGGGCTCTGCAGTGGTTTCAGCGTGAAAGAGTGTGTCCAAGAGTGCTATAATTTAGAAAGAAAAAGAATGATGGAACCCGAAGGAAGCAGTCCACAAGTTAAGAAAAGGCAGAAAATGGTCGCACACCATGGCAAGCCAGTCAGCAGCAGGTCAGCAAGTAGGAGGCATGCCCGATGCAGGTCAGGGCGAGACAGAAGCAACCATGAACAAATTGACTGCAACTACCAATTCTCAGCCATCAACTAACCCCAAAATTGCAGCAACTCAAGGACAACAGCCCACAATCCATGCCAAAAAGACAGCAACAATGTTGCCAGCAGAGAAGGAAACCATAGTGCATAGAGAAGGGTTTTCAGCAGCAGGACAGGGACAAGGACTGTTAGGAGCAACTACTAGAGCAACAACTAGAGCCGCTGTGAAAGCAACCATGCCAGGGCCAGCTGCACCCACTTTGAAAACATGCCCACCCTCCTTACCAAGAGATACTAGGGGAGATGGGGCTTGTGATCCGCCACCTTTCGATCTTGGGTTTGATAGTCCAGAAAAGGGAAGACTAACAACATGTCTGAACCAAGTCGGCCTTCTTGTCTGAAACCCGTTGAGCTGGCAAAACGGTTTGCTTCTGACGACAATTGGACTCCAGAAGCGGAAACAGAGTTATGGGAGATGTGTGATAAAATCGAGAGAGAGAAAGCACAGGAGAAGGCGAAGATGCAGGCAGGGGAACAACAACCAGTAGTTTCTTTTCAAACTACAGCAAGGGCAGATCCAACAGTCATGGCAAGCATGCCTGGCTCCATTGATGCATAAGCACACAAACGGAAGATCGTAAGGAACCTTCCTTGCAAGAAGTCGCCTTATGTGGACTACAGCAACAAGAGCAACTTCACATGCTCAGCTGAAGTAAAAGAGGTGTACGATGCAGTTGTTGTGCACGGACGCAGGTCTTCGAGAGGTCAAACAATGGACAACACCCCTGAGATCATGAACTATGAGAAATTTCATGTCTCATTACAAGAACTATCAAACTCAATGATGCCATGCGCGTCGTTGTTGAACTCGGTGGTAGAGACAGGCCTTGAATGGATAATGTTGACTACAGAGAAGAGGCAGAAAAAGGTGGTCATGCCTTTGAGTGTTGCGGTACACAACTAATCTGATACCTAGGCAGTTTTTTTGTTGTCTACACCACAATATGTATTCACTAACACTAGTACATTTTCATATTTACTAATAAAACCACGCGCTCCCGGAACGCACGCCTACCATCACGTACATGCGCTGCATGTGGAGCAGCGTCGCTGCTCGTGCTTCCCCCGCGCGTGGCTTCCCTGCTCACCACGTGGAGCCACTCGGTGGTTCCTCTCTCCCGCACGTTGCTTCCTGGTTGTTTCTCTTTCCTTTCTTTTTAAATTCGAATCAAAAAACTAAAATATCTTGCGAACGGAGTCTCTAAATCATGATCCGTTTTCAGGAATAGATTAGTCGCGTCGAGATCTATAAAACTAGATCCCATGTTGATATGTTTCGACGAACTTTTTTTGTGCACTGCCCGGAGTGTGTAGATTGCACTGCCTTTCTGTCTTCTGGAGTGCAGCGCAATGTCATCTCTTTTTGCGGTGCACTGCCTTCTTTTTGCGTGCACTGCCTCGGATGGGGCAGTGTACTGCCTTCCCTTTACGGTGCACTGCTTTGGATGGGGCAGTGCACTGCTTCTTTTTGCGTGCACTGCCTTCTCTTTTCTGGAGCACTGCCTCGGATGGGGCAGTGCACTGCCTTCTCTTTTGAGGTGCACTACTTCGGATGGGGTAGTGCACTGCCTTCTCTTTTGCGGTGCACTGCCTCGGATGGGCCAGTGCACTGCCTTTTCTTTTTACGGTGCACTGCCTTGGATGGGGCAGTACACTGCATTTTCTTTTGCGGCGCGGTGCACTGTATGTTTCGTACTGCCGCTACTGAAAAAAATTATCTACAAAATATTACGTGGAAATAATTTTTTATCATGCAAGGGCTGAATCATTCAGCTAGCAGCTGATCGATCGAACTAGCTAGCTGCCTTGCTCGGATCGATCAGATCCAGCTAGCTAGCTCGCTGCCTTGCTCGCTCGCGACGGATCGATGCAGCTAGCTAGCTGGCTCGCTGGCGCGGTCGCGTCTCGGCGATTCGTGTGCGCGGGTAGCTACTGAGGCGCCACGCGTCGGGTTGTCATGCGGCCGGAAGCGCGCGTTGAAACCTGGCCTAGAGCACGCGCTTTTCCTAGTCATCCTCTTGCTTTTCAAACTATAATCCTGCGAGACAGGGATCCGCGCAACAAGCAGCTCGTCAAGCATTTCTCAAAAGAAAATGCACACTTTGACAGGAAGGACTTGGTAAGATTGTTATAGGCCCTTCTTTTTTTGCATTTTTATATGTATCATTTTTGTTTGTCTGTGCATTCTTTTATCAATTTTACCTAATTTCATACTCATCATGGTAGATAATCATACCTGTCATGGAGAATTTAGTACCACAAGCAAAAGTCCTTGTGAACCACTATTGGCTTCTTGTCATCAACACAAGGGACAGACGTTTCGAGTTGCTGGATTCAATGAGGTCAAAGGCAGACAAGAATCTTGACACGTGTGCCAAGAAGCTTATCACTGTTCTCATGTCTCTGTGGGAGGATATGTACCCACAGTCTCCTATCAAGTTGGACAGATTTGGATATGTGGACATTGACCCACCAAAGCAGACTACGCCGTAAGTAGTAGTCCTTTTTCTCTTCATGCTTCTGCAACTTATTATTTTTGCCAGTTGTTTTGTACCTCAAACATTAGTTGTAACAACTTGTAAAGTACATTAGTGCATTCCATAAGAATCAACTTATATTTTAGCACCAGCACAAAAACTTAGTTCTTTTTTCTCTGCAACTTAGCATATTGCACCTTTTGCAACTTAGTACATTTGCACTCTAGAACTTACTGGCATATATACTATGCAGTTTACTACAAGATGGTACTTTTTTCAACTACCATTTTGATACATTGTTGATTCATCTTTTTCTGCACTCTAACTACCACCTGAATGTGCTTTTTGCAGGTACGACTGCGGTGTATGCACCCTGTACAACGCACAACACTGGGATGGGAGAAGCCTACCAGGATATGAAGGTGCAGATATCCCAAGCATTAGGAAGATCATTACGCACACCTGGGTTACTTCTGAATTCAACGACATCAAATGGAAAGTGGTGATGAATATGAACTGAGGTACAACAGTGCTTTTGCATAGCACCCACTAGTGAAATAATGTACTCAAGCTGTTTTTTGATTGTTGTTTTTGTCGGGGGAATAATTAACCCGCGACTTATTCAAAGCCAAAACGGTGACTTCATCTTCATGATCACGCTATTATTGGGCCATGTAAAGATGGGCCGATCAAGGATCGCGGCCTGCCAAAGGAAGGCTCCAGAAGGTCGGTGGTAAAACTTGCCTTGACAGACAAGAAGACAATCGGCTTCGTGTAGAACTCTTGTAACCTAGCGAGCCTCTGTGTATATAAAGAGGACTCGCAGGACTTAGACGGGGTCAAGCTGTCAAGCCCTAAAACCCTAGTTCTTACGGCGAGTACCCAGATCGGATCGCCTCCATTGTAACACCACATATATCATATCCATACCAATCTAGGGTAGGCAGGAAGTAGGTCTTTACCTCACATTGAGGGGCCGAACCTGGGTAAATCTGTGTTCGTCCTTGTTCCTGCGATCCCAAGCTCGGAGACGGTTGACTCGCGCAAATCCCACACCTACGAAGTCATCCATGACATCTGGCGTGACAAACCCACGACAGTTGGCGCCCACCGTGGGGCCTGCGGTCAAGAGCGTCACGTTCCACGCAGGATCGATGAAAGGAGCAGAAGATCTCGCCATTGGCCACATCATCATGGTCGATGGCATGCCTCTCATTGACGATTCAAGCTGGGGACCAGAAGCTGATTACCTGGAGACCGGTCGCATCATCCCGTTTGGATCTATCAACGTCTTTGTTGGTTTCATTGGCGGCGGATATGTTAGCTCAGCCCAAGAAGGCGACTCAGTAGAAGAAGTCGCCGGTGAAGAAGAAGAGTCCCTGGAGAGCATGGACTCACAAGAATTTGGGTCTATCATACCTGCTTTTGAAGAAGGTTACTGGGACCACGCACCAGTGTCAGAACAAGAGGCGGCACAAGTTGGAGTCTACATGGCCGGGGGTGCAAGTACGTCAGGAACTGCAGGAGAAGCCGAAAGATCGGCACCCCCGGCAACCCGCTACTTATCCCGATGTCAGCCACAAACGCCGCTGTCCGCGCAACAGAAATTGAGGCCGCCAGGGCCGAGCTCCTGTATGAGGTTTGGAGGATGGAAGAAGAGCGCTATAGGCTCGAATAGGTGAACCAAGGAATCCAACAGGAACAGCAACGGATAGCCGCGCTCACCGCGACTCAAGGACAAGTTGACTCGCAGGCGCAGGCGCGCGCGACTCAACCAACGATAGAACTTCCACCCACTCACTACTAGGAGAAGGGCTATCAGTGGCGCACCAAATTTACATTCTGTGGCGCACCCCCAGAATTGCTGGGTGCGCCACAGAATCGTCGCCACTAAAATTTGTTTTCTGTGGCGCACCATGGGCATGCGCCACAGAAAACCACTTTCTGTGGCGCACTGATTCCGTGCGCCACAGAAATAGCTCGGTAGGCCGCATAGAATAGGAATTCTGTGGCGCACCCACAGCTGGTGCGCCACAGAAAGTGGTGCGCCACAAAAAATAAATGCGTGCGCCACAGAAATATGAAACAGTATTACAGGTATTTTTTCATTTTGCTGTATAAATACAGGTATATACAGGATTTATCCAGAAATACAGATATATTTGCAGGTATATAAACAGACACACATTAATCACTATTTCATCACACATATTACTTAGTGTGCCCGAGATACATACACATAGTCACAAAAGTGCCGAATGTTAATTTACACAATATATTAGATATGATAGAAACAAAAGTTCATCATTTCACACTACACAATACAAATGAAGTGTTCACCGCCTAACTAGGATCAAAAGTAGCACACATCAGCGATGATGGTGAGCAAGATCGCGCGGGAGCATGCATGATCATGGCTTCCTCTTCTTGAGCGGCGCCGGGAATGGTAGAATGCCCCCTTTCGTCCTCCACTCCCTGGTGTCACTCTGCGCCGCTAGTCGTTCTTCCATCTCCCTCTGAGACAACGCTGAAAATGGATTGGGATATATATTGGTTAGTGATATACATAGAGTATAATTTGTTCATCTAAGTATAGAGGCAAGACGATCAATCAATGTTGTCATGGTTGGAAATCATATGGCTATCCAATTTGGGTTTCATAGCATAGCATATATATAATATATAACCCTACACATGCACTTCTACAAAAAAGTACACACTAGCTAGTAATGCTTAGCAAGGCTATCTTTTATAATACATCCTACGTACCGAAGCGGAAGTGGAAGGACCCTGAGGCGTGCATGACATCGTCGAGGATGATATCTGTTAACTGTAGCCGGATGCGATGGAAGTCTTGTCTATAATCAGCATCGGTGAGTCTTTCCGCCATTTTGGTGTATTCTGCGAGATTAGATGCAATCTTCGTTTTCTCGCAATCCCGGACAATCGTTTTAAGGTGACGGAGGGCATAGTAGGCCTCCATCACACTGCCATCCAGTTGCTTGACGCAATGGAATCCGGTCCCATGCAAGAACTTGTGTGTGTTGTCGTCCTCCGTGAAAAATTCCGACTTCTTATGGAAGGGGCCGCCCTTTTTGGCATAGGCCTCGAGAGCGTCATCGAGAACACCCTTTATTCTGTTGTATGATCTCGGCTGGGATTTATTCCTCGAGTCCAAATAAGTGGCAACGGACCACCTCGGGGATACGTGGATGAGTGCGCAGTACTTGTCCCTGCTCAACACAATTGAAGCAGAATGTTGGACAAAGGATCAGCGATGGAAGAAATGTACAAGAAGACATAAGATAGGACGGTGGCGAGCAGATGTGTACTTACTCAAAAAAGTAAGGCAGAAGAAGGGCGTTCTTCTCCTTGTTGGCCAGGAAGACCCTAACGAGGTACTCCTTGGCCGTTTCCCGTGTTGTTGATCCTTCCACCAGATGGCTGTCGCGCATGTAGTAGGGATCCACTATCGCGATGTATGGGGTATCATCTCTCCTGATCTTCATCGCCGCATCGAGAGCATATAGAATGTCCTATTTCTGTGGCGCATGTATGTGGGATGCGCCAGAGAAAGACCAAAATTTTTGTGGCGCACCTTATTCCATGTGCCACAGAAATATTTCTGTGGCGCACCAATTAAGGGTGCGCCACAGAATGACAACCCACCTATAACCCTTTTCCTAGTAGTGACTCGAGCTGTTGGAGCGGGAGTCCAACCAGTCGCAAGAATTTTGGAACCATCAATTGTCTATGAAGCCCAGCAACTACCATCGCAACAACCAAGGAGGTTTCACACCCCACAAGGCCACTACCAAAGCCCGGTCGATAACATGTATGATGCGGCTAATATCTTGACACAGATGGTACCAACAGGCGACGACCTAATCAACACTGAAGCACGGCGTGCGATACAGATGTTGAGCACTGCTGTCCTACAACAGGCCAACAGGGCAGAAGCCGAGGGACATCAGCCCACCGTACCGGCTAGCCGCGGGATTGCAGCAGAAAGAAGCGTCCAAAGCAGGCCACCAGAGGATATACCAAGGGTCGCGCAGAGGCAGCAGGAACAAGCCGCAGAAGCACAGGCTATCATGCCAACGATGCAGACGCAGCTCGTGGAAGTTAACAACCCCACGGGCACATCCACAGCTTTGTCCTCGCGACTCAAGGGTCCGGCATGTTTCACTGAGAAGATCAGATCGGAACCTTTCCCTAAGGATTTCAAAGGACCACGCAAGGTGGCAAACTATAACGCCAGCATGGATCCTACCACCTGGCTAAACAACTACGAGATGGGGATGAGTATTTTAAATGCTTCAGAAGAGATATGCGCAAGGTACCTCAATATGATGTTGGAGGGCGCGGCTCACATATGGCTACAAAATCTACCCCCAAGCTCCATAAATACCTGGGAAGAACTGAAAGATGCTTTCATCAAAAACTTTCAAGGAACCTGCAAGCGACTCTGCAATATAGAAGATCTAGAGCGTTGTGTTCAAAGGGAAGGCGAATCAAGCCACCATTGGATGAGGAGAGTGGCAGAAATTATACACTCCTCAGACAACATACCTCCAAGCTCAGCTGTCCTAGTTATGGAGAAAAACTACAAGTTTGAGCCGCTGGTCCATAAACTGGGTCGCATGAAGGACAAAGTTAAGAGCCTCAGTGAGGTGATGGCAGCGGCTAACAAGTATGCAAGTTCGGATAAGACCAAGGACGCATCTGATGGAGAGGAAGAGGAAACTGCTGGCAAAGGAAAGAAGACCAGCAGCAAGCCTCAACAGCAACAAACTAGCCACAACAACTCGAATCAAAACAAGCGCAAGAGTGAAGAAGGGAACTCTGGGCTTGTCACCAACACATGTGGAGGTTTCAGAGGCCAACGAGGAAGAGGCCGAGGAAGCGGCTCTCGTCCAATTAACATGGAAGAAATTTTCAATCGGCCGTGCGATCTTCACACAGGAGGTGACGGGCGGCCAGCAGACCATACCAAGGCGCAATGCAATTATTATAAGAAGTGGAAAGAAGAAAGCTAGCACAACAGGGGAAACCACCATGAAGGAAACCCTGGTGCGACTCATAGCTCAGGCGCCGGGCAGCACAATGTGAGTAATCCCAGGCAGGTGGGGAAGTACCATACAATAGTTATTAACACCTCCAAGAGGGAGGAGAAATTAGGCCGCAGAAGACAACAAGTAAATGCTGTGATACCAGCAACCCCCAATTGGCTAAAGTGGTCAGAACATGCAGTAACTTGGAGTCGCGACGATCACCCGCCGCAAGTGCGAGAGTCAGGGAAGCTGGCGCTAGTTGTGGCACCCTACGTAGCAGGATACAAGCTGACCAAAGTGCTTATGGACGGAGGAAGCAGCATAAATATCATGTACTACGACACATTCAAGCGCTTGGGGCTCATGGACTCTAGCCTGCAACATACGGCAATCGTATTTCACGGCATCGTCCCCGGAAAGTTAGCACAGCCAGTGGGAAAGATAACCCTAGGAGTAACCTTTGGGACAGAAGAAAACTTCAGAAGCGAGTTCATATGCTTCGAAGTGGTAAAATTCCAGAGCCCGTATCACGCCCTGTTCGGACGAACAGCCTTCGCTAAGTTTATGGCTAGGCCCTGCTACGTTTACCTGCAGTTGAAGATACCAGGACCAAAAGGGGTCATCACGGTGCACGGCGATAGAGGAAAAGCAATAGAGTGCGAGGAAGGAGATGCGGCCTTCGCAGAGTCAGCCTGTGCTGCTGAAGAACTAAAGAGTTATAAGTCGCAGGTGGATCCCAACGATATGAGCGTATTCATCACGCCATCCGCCGAACCACCAATAAAGTTCAAAGCGGCCCAGGACACCAAGCAGATAGACCTTGTTCCTGGTGACTCGTCTAAACAGGCAAGCATCGGAGCGCACATGGAAAAAGAACAGGAGCGGGCCCTCATCGCTTTCCTTCAGGAAAACAAGGACATCTTCGCGTGGAAACCATCAGATATGCCAGGGGTACCGAGGGAATTGGCAGAACACAGCCTTAACGTGAACCCCTTGGCCAAGCTAGTAAAGCAACCACTGCGGTGTTTCCACGACGATAGGAGAAAAGCGATAGGGGAAGAAATAGCTCGCCTATTGGCCGCAGGATTCATCACAGAAGTGTATCACCCGGAGTGGGTGGCAAACCCAGTCCTAGCTATAAAAAGAACGGCACATGGCGAATGTGCATTGACTATACCAGTCTCAACAAAGCCTGTCCGAAGGACCCATTTGCCTTGCCAAGGATTGACGAAGTGATTGATTCAACGGCAGGATGCGAGTTGTTATGCTTTCTAGACGCCTATTCGGGCTACCATCAAATCAAGATGAAGAAGGAGGACCAGGAAAAGACATCCTTCATCACACCCTTTGGGGCCTTCTGCTACGTAAGCATGCCCTTTGGATTGAAGAACGCAGGTGCGACTTACCAGAGGTGCATCCAAAGTTGCTTGCATGAGCAGATAGGTCGCAACGTTCACGTCTATGTGGACGACATTGTGATTAAATCACAAGTAAGCCAGGATCTCATCAGTGAGTTGGAAGAGACCTTCACAAATCTCAGAGGATACGACATGAAGCTCAACCCGACGAAGTGCGTCTTTGGAGTACCAGCGGGGAAGCTATTGGGGTTCATAGTGTCAGAAAGAGGCATTGAAGCCAACCCTGACAAGATAAAGGCTGTAATGGAGCTCCAAAAACCAGAAAAGATCAAGGATGTACAGCGACTCACCGGTTGCATCACGGCGTTAAGTCGCTTTATATCAAGACTGGGAGAAAAAACCCTGCCTCTATACAGATTGCTGAAAAAGTCAGATACCTTCGTTTGGGACTCAGAAGCCGATGAAGCTTTAACAGCCCTAAAGAGTCAGTTGACAAATGCTCCAGTTCTGGCGGCTCCAAAGGATAAAGAGCACATGCTGTTATACATAGCTGCAAACTCTCGTGCTGTAAGCGCCGTGATGGTTGTAGAAAGGCAAGAGCCAGGAAAGGAGTACCCAGTCACTACAAGAAATATGCTCACTAGTGACTCACCATATTAGTCACGGAATGGTCACGTAGTATCATTTGTGACCTTTTTGTGACCAAAATCATTTGGTCGAAAGCTGGCGGTCACAAACGAACGTACGTGACCATTTGGGTGCAATGGTCATAGACATTCATGACTAAAATAAAGGGTCACAAGTGTTATGACCAATTGTTTTGGTCACCTGCTATCTGGCATGTCCACGTCAGATCCGACGTGGCGTGGCTGACGTGGCAAAAATGGTGACCAATTTAAATGGTCATATAGCAGAATCAGCCCGGTCCAGTTCGGTGGTTTAAATGGGCCTGGCCCAACTATTCAGCATTTTTCTTTCCCTGTCAATTTTGGACGGCAACATGGGCCGAGCCCAACAAATCGGCCTTTTTATTTAATGGGCTATGGCTTTTACTGTGTTTTGTCTATTATATCTTGGAGCTGGTCCCACTTGTCAGCTAAATTTGGTCCCACATGTCAGAAATTTTATAATTGCTCAGATTATTTTCTGAAGTGGGACCCACTTGTCAGGTTAACATTTCTCACATTTTCAAATCACATGCATAATCAATATTCCAAACAGAATAGAACAAATGTTATTCATCAAATAGCACTAAATTACAATGTATTACAATCTGCACATTCTAATACAACCCCAATATGACTACAACTACAATAGTACAATCTTTACAGTATATTACAGTCAAACACAACTCTTTGCTGAGTAGGGATCCATGTCTTCGAACTTCATATTTCTTAGCCCTGGAGTTCCTGTAAAGAGAACACAAAGGCACCAGCATTAGAGTAGCTATTATTCCTAGACTAGATTTGCAAACCACCAGGTTTAGCGTACAGACTTTCGGAAAACTACATATTTAAAGAAATTTTACAGAAATGCAGATTTATTAACCAAGTGTATGATGAAGCAACAGATTCTAAGAACTTCAACGAACTAGATACTTTATAGACCAATTATATATCAGAACACTAGATGTTTGTGATGTATCTTCACAGAACCTATGCATACTCACAAATTTCTAAATCAATCTTCGCAGAACCTATACTTCTTTGGACTTCTTCGTCCTGGAGCTTGCAGCAAACATGAATGACGGCAAGCATCTGCATGTTATAAAACAGTATGGTTAGGAGCAAAAAAAGCAAACATGACTGAAGGTAAGCATCTGCATCAATTGAAACTAATGCAAACATAAATGTCTCAGAGAAAAAAAAGAAAACCTATGAGTACATATTATATCCAAAGGCAGCAAGAGAACTTCCCAGGCAGATATCCACAAGAGATCTTCATGTATCAGCATTTACGGTTCTAGCAAAACAGCAAAAAGACAGGATACAAGCAGCAAGCATACCAGCACGTGCGGTGGCTAACAGCGACAGGCCAGGCCAGATGCTCCAGGAACTGGAGGGAGTATGCAAGGCAGCAGTCGTTCAGTAGCTGCGGACGAGGAGGATGAGCTTTCTGTGATTGTACCTGGATGGAAAATAAGCAAAAGAGTTTATGGCAGCAGAAGCAACAAGCCTACTGAACCCTGCACCCACATGCATGATTGATCTTTGGATCCACAGTATATGTACCTTGGGGCTAATGATCTTTGTGAAGCACTTACCTAGGATGGATACCATCTAGTTAAATTTTATATAGTTGAATACATGAAGAACAGTGTAACAATAGCAGATACGTTTCTTTATTTGCAGCAGCAGCAACAGCTAATTTGCAACCACAGAGACATGCAAACGAGGTACAGGGTTATATTTAAGGACAAGTAGTGTGAAGATCTTGATGATTATATTTGCCATAAGTTACATAGGAGAGTTAGTTACATTGACATATTTAGCTTTGCTATCTAGGTACAAATAGTAGAAATGGAATATACGCAGGTTGATTATAATATGAGAGCTAACTGAACAAAAAAGAAAGTAAACCAGCCAATGAGAAATGCACAGTAGTGCACTAGATGATCAATTACATGCATACATATATGAAAAATATAGAGATTCACGGATAGAAAGCATTTGTGACATCAATAGGTCGATAGAGAATAATGTCCTGCTAGAAGTGCTTCAGTTCATAATGTCCTGCTGGAAGTGCAACACACAACGGAACAAACTGAAAAAATATAGGTAGGACTATTCAATCAGGAAATCATTTTATTTGTGTTCATTGCCTTGACAAGGCATCATTGTACCTATATAACACAAACACTTTTGTTCACATGAAAAGATTTATGCTATGGCTCAAACCCTAACTAATAAGATGGCAGCCACATAACAGCAAGATGTTGTGGAAGCGGCTGGCTACAGATCATAGCTAGTCACCAAGATGTTGAGGCAGTAAGATTACTAGCTAACGAACCTACTTACATGGCCATGTAGACATATCATAGAACTGTCCATGGATGTCCCCACATATCTGAGTGCAAAGAGCAGGTATTATTTTTCTGAAATTACAATTATAAACATGTAGATATATCAACCAGACAAAACAGAGCCAGTAAATATACACATCAGTATACATCATTTTCCTTGAAATACGACAGGAATGAGAAAATATTTCTCCCAAACCATAAAAGGCATCTGGCATCACCTAAATACGAAACCCTAGAGCCCTAATCAAAACACTCATCAGTCTCAATCAGAGCGCAGTAAAATGTGGTATCCCAAACGAACGCAATCGAAGCATTCCAGCACTTCACTGCATCCCCTATCCACCAGCAATGTTCAGCGGCGCCTTGAGGCGCTCGCGATATCCCTCCCATCGAATCGCGCCCAAACAGCTCCTAATCGAGAAGGAGGAGATTTGCGGCGTGAGGACGTACCGTGACGGGGGCGTCGACGCGCTGGACGTTGCTCTCCTCGACGAGGATCTACATGGCCTTGAGGCAGAGCGCCTTGACCTCCGCCTCCGCCAGCGGCTCGCACCGCTTCAGCTGCTCGTGGCGGTAGAGGCGGGATCTCCCGGATCTGCGCCGGCGGCGTACCTGGAGCGCCTTGACGTTGCCCTTGAAGATCTCCTCCGCTGCATGCAAATCTGCCCCGGAGAAGAACGCGCGACCGCGCCCCGCGAGCACCACCGCAACGTCGGGGCGGTTGAGGCTAACTGGTTGACGCTGGGGAAAACGGGTGGAGGGCATACGTGGTGCCGTGCTGCTGGCGGCGGAGCGGGAGAGAGGGAGTTCGAGGAGAGGGTTGAATCGAGCGGGGCAGGAGGTGGCAGAGGTGGCGTGCTGCTGGCGAGTCGAGCGGGCCATGGGTGGATCTGGAGAATGGCGGCGGTCGGAGGGGAGAGAGGGAGGTCGAGGAGAGGGGCGAATCGAGCGGTAGAGCGGGTGGATCTGGAGAATGGCGGCGGTCGGAGGGGAGAGGGAAAATGAGAGAGGATTAGGGCTCAGATGTTCCGCTCGTTGACAATTTCTCGAAAATACCCTTGATCACTTTTCTGTAACTGTAGGAACAGTAAGGTTTTTTTGGTCATTTCGATTCGAAAGTGCGGGGCGGGATAGGGAGGCGGGAAATGAAATTCTAGGCGTTGGATGAACCCCATATGAACGGTTGAGATCTGCTTCGGTGGGGTGATCCGTGGATAGTGTGACTATTCATTCTGATTGGCTGGCTTTATTCTTGAGGTTAATATACCTTTTTTGAAACAAATGTGCATATTATTGACACACTCATGGCATAGTTTGCTTAAATATGTCCATATTTGGAACAAAGGTGCATGTTGGAACAACGGACAACATTGCCGAAGAAAGTTTTAATTCTCCTTGCACAAAAAAATCAATTTTTATTTTCCGAATGCAAAAAATGGGTTATTTTGTGAAGCAACTACCAAAAATATGTCGTAAAATAGGAGCGCTATATTATTTGAAAATACTTGACCACATTTGTTTACGAATAATCAAATGGTTGTGTGTCAAACAGTTTCCATCCACCTGTCGTAAAAAAGACAAATTCATGCCCATTCAGCTGAAATGGGGTCAAATTTGAACTACAGGTGCCTCGTAGTTTTCTCATGATTTTTTTGTAAATATATATTTAGATACAAAAGTACCTATTTCATCACAGATACAACAAAAGTTTTGCAATATTCAACCCCTAGCTACGAACGGTCATGTCCCCTAAGTAAAGCGTATATTGAAACCGGCATACGAAATTCGAAAAAAATCAAATCAATGGAAAACCTTCGCGTGGTGTCATTATATGTGTCCTAGTATCCATCAAAAATCGTAAACTTGGAATAAGACAATTTTCTTGAAAAGGTGTTCTCATAAATGAGCTATCATCTACGAACATCCATGGCTTTCAAGCCAGATGACAAATGTTATTGGCACATTCATGGCATAGTTTGCTTAAATATGTCCATATTTGGAACATAGGTGCATGTTTGAACAACAGACAACATTGCCGAAGAAAGTTTTAATTCTCCGTACACAAAAAAATCAATTTTTATTTTCCGAATGCAAAAAATGGGTTATTTTGTGAAGCAACTACCAAAAATATGTCGTAAAATAGGAGCGCTATATTATTTGAAAATACTTGACCACATTTGTTTACGAATAATCAAATGGTTGTGTGTCAAACAGTTTCCATCCACCTGTCGTAAAAAGACAAATTCATGCCCATTCAGCTGAAATGGGGTCAAATTTGAACTACAGGTGCCTCGTAGTTTTCTCATGATTTTTTTGTAAATATATATTTAGATACAAAAGTACCTATTTCATCACAGATACAACAAAAGTTTTGCAATATTTAACTCTTAGCTACGAAGAATAATCCAAACAATATATTTCAAATTCTTCAAAACCCAATGTAAAGCAATTTACAAGGTTAGTGGTACCTTTCCTTTTTATGTTGACAAAAAAACAGTCCCTAGTTGTGTATAATTACATAGTACATCTTTACAAATATATTCAAATTTATTTGGTTGAAACTGGAGTTAAAAATCAAAAGTAATAAAAGAAAACAAAAAGAATAATAAAGAGGAACAAAAAAAGAGGAACTAGCGAGGCGGCCCATTTTCTTGCCGTCCGGCCCAGGCCTATGTCCATACCCAGGAACTAGCGAGGCGGCCCATTTCCTTCCGTTCGGCCCAAGTAGATATAGTAGTTAAAATGGCTGGGATTGCGTGTTCTAACATCAACACGATAGTAGCCCAGCGGTAAAGAGCTGCGTTGTGGAGCTCTTGGTCGCGGGTTCGAGACCCCGGCGACGCATTATTTTTGCGAAATATTGCAAAGGGTTCGGTGGCATCCACTTGTTAAGGCGGGTCCCGCATGTCAGGCCACTGGTGTGGGATCCAGCTGTCAGTTATGGCGGGGACGTGTCCGACATGTCAGGGGCGGGTACCACACGTCAGTACTGTTAAGGTGGTGGGACCGATCTGTCAGGTGGGGGTGGGTGGGACACACATGTCAGGTGGGGCTGGTGGGTGGGACACACCTGTCAGGTGGTGCAGTGGGGCACATGGGACCCACATGTCGGGTGGGGCGGGTGGGTGGGACCCACCTGTCAGGTGGGGGTGGGTGGGACACACATGTCAGGTAGGGCACATGGGCCCCACATGTCTGTTAGGGTGAGGAGTGACACGTAAGCAAAACTGCCAACTAAGCACTGACACGTAAGCAAAAACTGCCAACTAAGCACTGACACGTAGGCAATAAGCTGAGTTGGCAGTCCACTAATATTAATGACCATTTAAATTGGTCACAGGCGGCTAAAGAAAAGGCAATATGTCAGAGCTTTTTAGTTTATGACCAATTCATCTAACCAGGTTATGACCATTCAGACAAGAAAAGTCACTATTGTTTCAGTTTTAGACCCTCCAAAGTTGTGTATGACCAAATGGCTTCAATTGGTCATAGATCTATGACCAATTTTGCCTGGTCACTATAGAAAAGTCACTAGTTGACACATTTCTTGTAGTGAGTCCAAAGTCCAGTATACTACGTAAGTGAAGTGCTCACGGCTTCCAAGCAGCGTTACACTCAGTGGCAGAAGCTAGTGTTTGGAGTATTCATGGCGAGTCGCAAGCTGAAGCACTACTTCCAGGAACACCCAATAACTGTGGTCAGCTCGCAACCGCTGGCAGACATCATCCGCAATGAAGAAGCAACAGGAAGAGTAGCCAAGTGGGCGATCGAGTTGGGCCCACACCATATAAGTTATGAGCCGCGCACATCAATTAAGTCGCAAGCTCTCGCAGATTTCATCAATGATTGGACAGAAATTCAAGTCGCTCCCAGCATGGCAGAAACAAAATACTGGACCATGCACTTCGATGGGTCGAGACAGCTACAAGGCTCGGGGGCTGGAGTTGTACTAACTTCCCCCAAGGGAGACAAGCTAAGATACGTGCTCCAAATACACTTCAATTGCACAAACAATGTGGCAGAATATGAGGCATTGCTTCACGGACTCCGTATAGCAAAGGAGATGAATGTCAGTCGCATACGTTGCTTTGGAGACTCAGATTTGGTAGCTCAACAAGTTTCTGGAACATGGGACAGTAAGGATGCAAACATGGCTGCATACAGAAGAGAGGTGGACAGAATTGCTGGACACTTCACTGGCTTCCAAGTTGAACATATTGATCGACGACAAAATGAAGCAGCAGATGCCTTGTCTCGGCTTGGATCCAATAGACAATCAGTCCCGCCCAATGTTTTCTTGGATGAGTTGCATAACCCATCAGTTAAGCCTCCAGCAGAGATTGACATCGCAGAGCCAGATGACGATTCAACTTTAGTCGCAGCCCTGCATGAACAGCCAGCATGGACAGAGCCATACATGGCATATTTAAGTCGCGGAGTGCTACCAGAGGATGAAGTAGAGGCGCGCAAAATAACACGGCGATCCAAGGCCTACACAATAATAAACAATGAGCTATACAAGCGCAGCGTTGCGGGGACATTCCAAAGATGCGTATCACCAGAAGAAGGACGAAAAATCTTGCACGAAATTCACGCAGGCGATTGTGGCCATCATGCTTCGTCAAGATCTTTGGTGGCAAAGGCGTTCAGACATGGTTTCTTCTGGTTAACGGCGCTAGCAGACGCTGAGCAGATTGTCAGAGTGTGCGATGGATGCCAAAGATACGCCAGGCAAGATCATATGCCAGCTCAAGCACTTCGTACAATACCCATCACATGGCCTTTGCCGTATGGGGTTTTGACATGGTAGGGCCCTTCAGACGGTCCCCAACGGGAAAAACTCACCTCCTGGTCGTGGTGGACAAATTCACAAAGTGGATAGAAGCAGAACCCGTGGGAGATTGTGAAGCTGAAACAGCAGTCAAGTTCTTGAAGAAGGTCATATTCCGCTTCGGATATCCCCATAGTATCATTACAGACAACGGAGCAACACCTCTGAAGGAGCTACACAAATATTTTGTGCAAACAATGGGATAAGGCTGGACCTCACGTCAGTATCACATCCACAGAGCAATGGACAAGCTGAGCGAGCTAACCAGGAAATCTCCATGGAATTAAGCCGCGCCTTATTGAAAAGGTTGAAATCTCCAGGATGTTGGGTGGAGGAACTGCCAGCCGTGCTATGGAGCTTAAGAACAACCCCTAACAGATCCACAGGATTTACACCATATTTTATGGTCTATGGAGCAGAAGCGGTTATGCCCAGCGATATCATACATGATTCACCAAGAGTTGCGGCCTATGTCGAAGCAGATAATGAAGCAGCTCGGCAGGATTCTGTGGACACATTAGAAGAGGTCAGAGATTTGGCAGCATCAAGGTCAGCGGTGTATCAGCAAGACTTGCGACGCTATCATGCCAGACGCATCAGAACCCGCACCTTTCAAGAAGGAGACCTAGTGCTGCGACTCAAGCAAGACCACAAGGGAATGCACAAGCTATCCTCTCCATGGGAAGGACCCTACATCATCAGCAAAAAACTAAACAATGGATCGTACTATCTGCTGGATGTGAGGAAGAAAGCAGTGATCGCCATGATTTCGAGGATCGTCTAGAAGCGCCTCGCCCTTGGAACGTCGCGCAACTGCGACCTTACTACACATAAAAAAGCTAATCAGAGCTAAGCTTCATCTTTTCCAGCTGCCTATAGCTGAGTATCATCCTAGCCACTAAGGGCTCCTGCTTCAAAATTGGTCGCCACCTAGGCGCGACCTGCAACACCTGTATCAGAAATCGGCCGCCACCTAGGCGCGGCCGTACCTTATGTATCAGAAATCGGCCGCCACCTAGGCGCGGCCGTATG
Source organism: Poa pratensis (assembly GCA_947311845.1). Lineage (NCBI taxonomy): Eukaryota > Viridiplantae > Streptophyta > Magnoliopsida > Poales > Poaceae > Poa > Poa pratensis. Next base: position 57,155,769 of record CAMZMU010000035.1, read on the forward strand.
TCTCAAACTGGGATCGCCGCCTACGTGCGACCCAACCCTATGTATAACACTCGGTCCACCAAGGCGCGACCTTATGTGTCATCATAAACAAAGCTGCTTATAGCTATATATCATTTGTTTCTTGGGGGCTTTGTACCCTGAAACAGCCAACCTACTGGCAACTATCAAACTTACCTTAAGTCGGATTGCAACTTGCATTATGCGTCCAAAGTACTGGGGTGTGGCGTCAATCGAGCTTGATTGCCTATCATGGCCGCTCTCGACCCTGAACACACATGTTCCTAGGAAATACTGAGTCGCGCGAGTGCCCACTTAATGGATTCAGAAAGGCCTAACTAGAGGTCAATGTACTGCTTATAGTACGGCAACACCAATTGCAATTGCTTATATCTTAACAATTGTTTTTATCTATGATATCAAGCTACAGGTGACGATCTTCAAAACCTTCTGAGAAGAATTGAGATGATTGTCAAATCACATCAGCTCAATCCTTGGGGGCTACAACATATTGTCATCAAAAATTTGAAGATTGGTCATCATCAAGTGTTGAAGCTATCAGGCAAACCTTGACAGAGTAAGAAGCTCACGAAGTCAGATGCATCTTCAAGGCCGCCCCAAAAGTGCGAGTAAAAGCCAATCCAACGTGATCATGAGTCGCAAGCAAGGAAGTGCAAGCCAGAAAGAAAAAAGTGCAGCCTAAACGTCCAAGGAACCTTTCAAGATCAAGAAAACATATCAAGATATTCCATGAAGTTCAGGCTACACTTGGGGGCTAATGTCGGGGGAATAATTAACCCGCGACTTATTCAAAGCCAAAACGGCGACTTCATCTTCATGATCACGCTATTATTGGGCCATGTAAAGATGGGCCGATCAAGGATCGCGGCCTGCCAAAGGAAGGCTCCAGAAGGTCGGTGGTAAAACTTGCCTTGGAAGACAAGAAGACAATCGGCTTCGTGTAGAACTCTTGTAACCTAGCGAGCTCTGTGTATATAAAGAGGACTCGCAGGACTTAGACGGGTCAAGCTATCAAGCCCTAAACCCTAGTTCTTACGGCGAGTACCCAGATCGGATCGCCTCCATTGTAACACCACATATATCATATCAATACCAATCTAGGGTAGGCAGGAAGTAGGTCTTTACCTCACATTGAGGGGCCGAACCTGGGTAAATCTGTGTTCGTCCTTGTTCCTGCGATCCCAAGCTCGGAGACGATTGACTCGCGCAAATCCCACACCTACGAAGTCATCCATGACATCTGGCGTGACAAACCCACGACAGTTGGCGCCCACCGTGGGGCCTGCGGTCAAGAGCGTCACGTTCCACGCAGGATCGATGAAAGGAGCAGAAGATCTCGCCATTGGCCACATCATCATGGTCGATGGCATGCCTCTCATTGACGATTCAAGCTGGGGACCAAAAGCTGATTACCTGGAGACCGGTCGCATCATCCCGTTTGGATCTATCAACGTCTTCGTCGGTTTCATTGGCGGCGGATATGTTAGCTCAGCCCAAGAAGGCGACTCAGCAGAAGAAGTCGCCGGTGAAGAAGAAGAGTCCCTGGAGAGCATGGACTCACAAGAATTTGGGTCTATCATACCTGCTTTTGAAGAAGGTTACTGGGACCACGCACCAGTGTCAGAACAAGAGGCGGCACAAGTTGGAGTCTACATGGTCGGAGGTGCAAGTACGTCAGGAACTGCAGGAGAAGCCGAAAGATCGGCACCCCCCGGCAACCCGCTACTTATCCCGGTGTCAGCCACAAACGCCGCTGTCCGCGCAACAGAAATTGAGGCCGCCAGGGCCGAGCTCCTGTATGAGGTTCGGAGGATGGAAGAAGAGCGTTATAGGCTCGAACAGGTGAACCAAGGAATCCAACAGGAACAACAAAGGATAGCCGCGCTCACCGCGACTCAAGGACAAGTTGACTCGCGGGCGCAGGTGCGCGCGACTCAACCAACGATAGAACTTCCACCCACTCCAGCTGTTGGAGCGGGAGTCCAACCAGTCGCAAGAATTTTGGAACCATCAATTGTCCACGAAGCCCAGCAACTACCATCGCAACAACCAAGGAGGTATGAACTGGCGCGTCGGTAGGATGAACAGTTGATGGGCCAAGCCCTGACGATGATCTCCTAGCACGGGGAGGAGCCGAACTCATGGCCACGCCTAACGAACATAGAGCTGGTGCAGGAAATGTTGTTGGTGCATCTATACTTCCACTAGTTCCAATGCCTGGCACTTGTTGATTAGCCACATAGCCTGCAGTTGTTGACTGGTTTGTCCTACCACCGGTCGGCTGCAATGGAGATGGCATGTGAGATGCAGTTGCGGTCCGATGTACGTTAGCAGTGTCTGTGGTTGTCTAGTTCAGGCTAGTACCTGTCGGCTGCATTGGCGGTGGCATGCGAGATGAACTTGCTGGCCGACGTGCATTAGGAGCAGAAGTTGATGGCTGATTAGTTCTACGACCTGTCGGCTGTGGCGCAACTGGAACATGCCCTGTTTCTGAGTTTGATCTGCCGGTTTGGGTGTTACTCTTCTTCCTCCTCACCTTGTTCAGCTGAGCAAACTCTGTGATCATCTCCCTAATGTGTCTCCAGGCAATAGCCTCAGCTTGGTCAGACTTGCTGCCATTCTTAGCAACTCCTACAAAGTCCCTAGATAAATTAGCAAACCTTATATGTTCCCTTGATTCTTCAGGCATGACATCATTCTGCCCTGTCACATGAGGCATACCCGTAGAATTTGCTGCCACTGGTGTCCACCTACGCAAGATGTAGCGCTGAGGTATCCTGTCAACACCAACATGCGTGAAGATCTTTAACACATGGCAGTAAAGTATCCTGTCCCGCTCAAATTTACTGCACTCACAGTTGTAGGTCCTGTCACCATTTGTGTCAGCACCATTTGTGTTAACCATGTAGCTCCTAGCCCCATAAGGATAACACCTAAGGTTGTTAGGAACCACAAGGAACATGTCCTGGCCCTGAGGTTGAACATTGTAGCGCCCTATCATCTCAAACTCCAGCTTGAAGCGGTGATAGATGTCCCTGGTGTAGACAAACATAGCATGTTTCTCTATCGAAAATAGGGACCATGTGTCAGCAACTAGCTCACCAGTGTGGAAGTCATTGTGACCTTCCCTACCCAAAATCCTTTGTTGTATCTTCTCATATTGCTGCACAAAGTGCTTGATCGAATTCTGGGGATTGACGTAGCGTTTAAAGACAGAGTTGAAACCTTCACTTCTCTGAGTTGATTGTAGGAAAGGAAAGAAACGCGTCCTGAAGTAGCATGGAACCCATTTGTGGGCATATTTCTTGAGCCAAGCAAATGTTTCATGACCAGCCAACTCCCATTTCTGAACCATTTCAGCCCATCTAGCTTCAAACTCCTCAATACTCATGCTCTCGTCCACAACTTCATTGAAATCCTCAGCAAGTCTAGGATGTCGACCTAGGAATGGTCCCAGCTTCTCATTTGCTTTCTTCATAATATGCCAGCGGCAGTTGCGGTGCCAATTGTCTGGCAAAATTGCGGATATTACATTCGCCATAGCCTTGTCCTGGTTCATGATAATGTTGTCCGGTTGCCTGCCATTCATAGCCTCAAGGAATGCGGTAAACAGCCACTTGAAAGCTTCTTCCTTCTCATCCCACATGAACCTGCAACCCAGCGTAAATGACTGCCCATGCCTATTAATCCCAATGAAGGGAGCGAAAGGCATGTTGAAGGTATTTGTCATGAAGGTCGTATCAAAAGAGATGCAGTCATGATAAGCATCTGCATAAGCTTTCCTAGCAACACTGTCTACCCAAAAAATGTTCTCAACTCTGTTCTCGTCACCGCGGGAAATCTTGTAGAAGAACCCAGGGTCATTCTCTTGCAACTCCATGAAATAACAGATTGTATCTTCAATATCAAACTCCTGGTTCTCAAGTCTGAAACTTGTTCTCAAGTTTGTTATGTCCTTAGGATCATATGGCACAAAACCTTCCTTACCATAGAAGGAAGAAATTACTGTCATCATGCGACCTGCAGCCAAAAAACAATACAGAAAACAAGTCAGTTTTCTTTACCACATCCCTGTTGCACTCCAAAACAGATAAGCAACATTGCAAGCAGAAATGTAAACTCCTTTTCTCTCTTAATTTATTTTGTGAGTAGGGCACAAACTTGTCTCAATGTTCCAGTCATGTAGACATCTCAGGAACTGCCTCTCATCTAGGTGATGCCCTTATGTGATCTCAGGTATTTCAGTAGATTGGGTTTCTCAACCAAGGGATGATTGTGTTTAGCAACAAAGTAAGTTACTTCCCAGTTGTTGTTGATCAACTTCACAATCATGTTAGCGGGGCATTTCGTTGGCTTCACCGATTCCCTCTTCCGTTTCTTCCTAAACTTGCTAGCAGTAGGTTTCTTACTTGGACCAGCACCACCACTAGCATCATCGTCGCTGTCAACCTGCAATGGACTAACTTTATGCACAATAGCCAGTCTCTCCTTCTGAATTTCTTCTTCAGTCTTTGGGGCCCTGTGTTTGTTGCAACAGAACTGTTGCTTTTCCAACACGTTCGTGTAAGTCGCTCTCTTCGATGTGTTTGATTTTATAGAGAACCCCAATCTCAAAGCATATGCATTGTAGTGTGCTCTGGCACCAGCTATTGTATCAAACCTCATACCCAAAAAAGGTTTAGATGGACTGGAAGCAACTTCTTCATTGGCCCCGACTCCGTCACCATCCCCCTCCGGCAAACCAGGGTTTGTAGTAGATGCTGTTGGGACAGTAGTAGTAGCTGGTATGCTAGGGTTAGACGGTGCGGTGACCCAGCACACCACTGCATGTTGTAGTGTACACGTCATTGATGTAACACGCACGGAAGGACATCTCCGCAAATATTACATCCCTCAGAGTAGTACAACAGAAACATAGCCGGTCCAAGGTAACACTATAGGATTACAACACTATTCAATACAAATTCTTGAGACCCTCCTTTATATTGAAGCAAGTCTCTTGCAAATGAAATACAGAAAGATCCAAATCGTAGTACTAAGCTGGAGACCAGCTCTATCTCTAATTCCAATTCCACTACTGCTGTAGTCACAGCCCTACTCTATTTCCTCTGGAATATCTTTATCCAGATTTGTACTCCTTCTTCAAATAGGAGTCGTCTCCTCTACTAATAACAGGGTCATTGTGCATGCCATCGTCAATGATGTCGTTGCTCCTTCACTGGCACTGTTGTCATCATTCTTCTATTGGCGAAGTTGCAGATGACTCCTTCAAGCTTCACTAGGTAGACTTGATTCCTTGTTGAAGTCCTCCTCGACGTCGTGATGGATAACGGGCAACTCCTCTGAGGGCTCCAACAATCTAAGCTGGGGGTCAACGGGGAAAGGGTGAGCAACACGAGCGTTACTCAACAAGTTCAAATTATAGGTGATAAGGTGTTTTATGCACTAGCCACTGCCATGGCCAACAGTCATTGGCATAATGCAAGTTTTGGAAAATGTTTTTAGGAAAGGGTCCATTTTATTTTTAGAAAACTATGCTCACAGCCTCCACGGGTCTTTAGTCATCACTTGGGATGTCTTTCCATCAGCGTTCTATAGTTCCTTCCGGGAACACGGATGTGACAGTCACAATTTCTTGTTGCTGACTCTGCAGAGCTATGTAACTTTACCCATAAGAGATCAACGCCTTGTTGCACAACCGTGCGATTCTTTCCCGTCCACACTCTCTTTGGTGTGGGGCCCAGTCGATGATCCAAGCCATTCGCCATGCTTCTCCAACAACCCCGCATGCCCACCCTTTTGTAGGTCTGTCCCGACCTTTATCTTTAGGTAGACTGTTCTGGACTGAAGTCCTCCCCTATACCAAAAAGATAGATTGTTCCAGACAACCCCTACAATCCATCATAGACACCAGAAACCATGGGAATTAAGGATTCCCACTCATGTGCATGTAGTCTTGCAAGATCTACAGCCTATGGAACTGGCTGTTCGTTGGCATGCGGAAGGGAAAAGGTCACAAATGACTTTACCGTCCCATGCCAGATCTCAAGGTAAACGCTTCAATACGGCGCAAGGATCACTGTGACATTGGTAATTAATCCTAGGTATATACTTTCCCGTACAATGGAACCTCCACCACAACATCATACCGTGGTTCCATTGCCAGCCAAACAATATATATATAGCAATTCACATCATTCGAAAATAGGTTTTTCTTTTCATGCAGATGATAAAATATAGTATTTTATAAATACTTTGATAAAAATATTTCAACGGACATGCATGAATGAACTTGCCTGTGATAGAAATGGCCATTCAATCCTTCGGGGTTCTAGGGTTTGCGGTAAAACCCCGAGTTCTAAAAGTAGCAAAGTAATCCTGATAAGGACAACTGAAAACTCTAGCAGCATGCTATTATGCATAATCATGAGATGCATCGCCACCCCAAAATTCCCAAGTTGTGGATTTTAATACTTTTTGAGTGTTTTAAAGTTTTTAATTATTTAAAGAGTTTGACAACAATTTCACGAGGAATAAATTTATGGTGATTAAATTCAAATAGTTCAATATAATTGAACTTCAAGACTTTATTTTCCCATATTATTCCATTTTAAGAAAATAGCTTTTGAAAAAGAATTTCAAGTCATTTCCACTTAAGGATCCTTGAATTTTCATTCAAAAAATATTTTTTAAAACTTCGAATAAAACTTACATACAAATTCCTCATATTCTATAGAGTTGATTTCATATTTTTAGTTGATTTTTGGGACCTTTAGTTTGGTGTGAAAAATCATTTAAGTTTGAATATTTTTATTTGGTGAATTACCAAAATACCCTTGGGTCCAATGTGTTGGACCTAACCCGGTCAAAGTCTGGCTCGGTCGGTTTGACCGACCGGCCCACTCCATCCTCATCTCTCTCTCTCGATCCCCTCTCTCTCCCGTGGCGATGCGCCACCGTCGCCACCGTCTGCTCTGGCCGTTGCCGGCAGGCTCCTGCGCCGCCGCTCTCCGGCACTGCTCCGGCGCCTCCTTCTCTGCTGTTTCCCCTACTCAATCTCCACCATCCAGCCCCTCACGGTCGCCCCCGCGCTGAACCCTAACCCTAGCCGCCATGGTTCGGGTCACCGGCGCGTTTCTCCCTGAGCTCCCGCGCCTCTGCACCTGCTTCTCCTTCCTCCTCGAGCCTCTGCTCAGCCTCCTCCTTGCTATCCTCCGCGAGTACGGCCTCCTCTTCGATGGCCAGCTCGAGCACGCTGCCACGGTCACCATTTGGACCTCAGCGCTGCTCTGCTTCGGCTGCCTGGCCCGACACCTCGAGCCCATGCTCGACTACGCCTCCGGCTGCTGCCACGGTCTGGTCCGGTGACTTCACCACGGTGGTGTGGCTCCGGTGGCCTGCTGCTGCTCGGTGGTGTGGTGTTGCTACTGCGACTATGACTACTCCGCCGCTGGCGGGATGGCAGTACATCGTCTGCAACCCCGACGTCGACTCCCTCGTTTACTACCTCGACACCTACCTCCTGCAAGCCCTGCCTCGGCTACAGAATACTCGAGGTGAGTTCTCTGTTGTGACCGGCTAGTGAGGCGATGAACTAGTAGTCTTAGATTGTGTTTGGGATGTACTAGTTTAGGACTTAGGCTGTGGTGATGCTCCAGTTCATCCTAGTGATGAACTGATGCTAGGAATTGATCTGTTGCCCCCAGGTTGGTCTGGGTTAAAGGTGTTAACTGAAGAAATACCCATTTTCATGGTGATATTCCTATCAACTAACTTCCGAGAGAGAATCTAGATAATTTGCTTATCTGGATGGTGTTGTGGATGCTTGCCATGAATTTTAGATAAAAGGGGATGTCCTAAAAATGCAAGATTAACTTCTATGCACTTCTTGTTTACTTCAGCATCTATTATATCTATACTTCTTATAAAGCAAAACCCCACTAAGTGTAGTTATTATTTTTCTATCTCTACATGCAAGCTATCCACATCATTTGCTCTTTTAGCCAATCAATTGTCCATGTCATCCCACTAACACTCAATAATTATTTTTTATCTCTACATGCAAGTATACACATCATCTTTTTTAGCCCATAAAAATGTCCACATCATTCTTTTTATATTTGAATGATAAGATCACACCATGTCGCTATTTATTTAAACAAGTAATCATGTGCAATTAGAACACCGGAATACGTTTCGCCCGTGAACTTTTTGCCAGATATTTTCAATAATGAAACTCATACAATTATTATACAAAATTATGGACTCTTCTATATGTATTCACTCAAAAAAAGTCTAAAAATATTATGCGAAAATGTGCATGTCATCTTCATGCAAGCCATCCACAATATCCATTTCTTCAAACCGTTAATATAATCTTAATTATCTATAGCAATCAGACACACCACTAAATCATAATAATCTTTATATTATAAACCATATACATTTGATGTCCAATTTTTTTTAGCCGTTTTATTAACTTTTTAAGAGAGACCCGCCGCAACGCGCGGGGTGTCATTGTAGTAATTAAAACACAAGATAACCAACGGTAGAGATTTGTCAACATATAACAAACGGTGGAGATTAATTAGGACAAGATATTGATCGACGTGATTTCCAATGGAAGTTAAGAAGTGCGGATCGATGTCCGGCCGCAACACGTTCAAGAATTTGGAAACAAAAAAGGCCAAGCTTAGGAAGTTACACCGTACCTAAGGTTAGAGATATACATGAACTAGCAAAATGCCCGTGCGTTGCAACGGGTTCACAATAAATCAATACAGGCTCTCGACCCTGGAAAATAACATGTTTCTTTTGATATTTGTTTTAAACCATTTGAAATGTGTTAATATTTCACTTCACATATAATTTCCCCTATTACACCACAAACCATTCATTTCAAAAAAGAGAAAAGGTTATACGTAGCACGGGTGGATGAACGTAGGACTCGTCAGACCATCAGTCGATTCAGAGGTTTATGCCGCCATGCGTGGAATAGGAGCTCATGGAGACGAACAACATTAATAGATAATTACTGCGGACTGTAACAGTATAATATATTTTATAAACCATAAGGAGGGATTTGTTTTTTCGATACTGTATAATGAGGGATTTTAGAATCAGTAATAGTACACAATACTCCAAGCTAGGTTTCTGAACCATCCATTCTTCATGTCCTAAGTAGGTACTCTTACAAAATTTCAATGCTCATCCAAGATGAAAAGATGTGAACTATATTTTCTTTGTGTTAGGACTGATTTGAAACTTCGGATAAGATGCCTACAATACAAAATAAACAAAGAACAATTCATGCTACGTGGGAACTCTAATTATCCTACGGCCCATAGTGCAATTCTTCACCTTCTGAGATACTAATGCCCTGGGAACTCAACTCCAGCGCCTAGTGTAGATTTGGCAGGGAAACCATGGTCTTCAGGTTCGCCAATAAAAGAATGGTCTTCAGGGAAAATAGGACAATGCAGAAGTGAATTCGTACATCTTAATTTGTCGAAACAAAAGAGAACACCCAGGTACGAATGCCCATCTGAATTTGTCGATCATGTAGTTCAAAAAAATGCCAGGTAAATGCTACTCGCGGAGTTGTGCTGTGTTTTATTTACAATAATGAATACGAATTGAAGTCGTATTCAAACACAAGTACGCACTGAAGGCTGGATGAAGCAAATCTGTGAACACTTGCAGAAGGCTGTCGTTGTTCGTCGGCAGCAGAACATGGTCATACCAGAGTAGCCAGGGGCACGCGTGGCAGCGGCAGGCAAGGATCATGATGGCGGCGGCGTCTGAGGCGCCAGACGGCGGGCTGGGGTGGGCAATTGCAGCGCTGTGGGAGCAGCAGACGCGGGACCGCGGGGCATGCGCGGACCGTTGCGCTTCCTGGACTCTCGGACGGGAAGCATGCCCAGGCCGGTATGGGCGTCGTCTTCCAGCTCCAAAAGCTCCGTCGTGGAACAGAAGAGGGAAGGCATGAGGGGTACGAGGAGCTCGCTAGACATCGCGAGGGGCCTGCGCGGAAGCTATGAGGGCAGGGCGGCAACCAAAATACCGGAGCTGGACTGCAGGGAGGAGGGGGACGGTCTTGCGGCGGATCCGGCGAGGGGCGATGGTTGGGATGGGACGGGAATAGCCTCGGCGGCGCGGCGCTCCACGGCTGGAGATGGGGTGGGCGGCGGCGCTGGGATCGGATAAGAGGATCCGGTGTCCATGTGTCGAAGCACGTGTACGTACCACCCGACCTACCACGGAAACGTACCATCACGACATCTACAAATATTATAGTATAGATAGATAGATAGATAGGTGTTTGGCTTGACCACGTACGTGGATATGTAGATTCAAACGGACACTGGCCGACGGTAGTCGATCGGCAAATCGGAGGATGCCGAGCGAAGGCACCCACCTAGCAATCGAATCTGACGTTCAGCTGGTAGGTTACGTCAAGAAGGAGCTGCGGGACGACACCGGCCGGCCAACCCAATATCTCCGGCGACCACAGGATGGAGCGCACCAACATGAATTGAAGGAGCTTGGCCTTCACAAGGTTCCGGCACTTCCTGGTGGTCCATGATGTACCATCGATCGCTCGGAGCTTTTTAGATTGATCGATCGCCGTCGGCCGTCCTAGAAAGATTAATCACAAAGGCTACGAGTGACACACTATTGGGCCAGCTCCACGGCACCGTCCCTGTCGGCATCATGCACCTAAGTATTATCACAAGCATGTCCAAGTGTCGTATCCCGGCGCGGATGGATGCAAGGAACAATGTACCCTCGATCGGCCGGAGATTGTTAGATTGATCGGGTCCAGAGGATAATCGTTATGCTGGTCATCGGAATACTCTAGCACTGCCCGCGCCTACCTCGGCCGGTGGCCTCGCATCGCCAAATCATGTACCAGCTAAGGCGAGGAAGAAGTCCACGATGCGCGGTGTCCAGGTTGTGGTCGATCGTTTCCGATGTGTTCATGAAGTTTTGAAGCACCTTGGGCAAAAAAATCGTAGGGTGGCCAGATCAACGACGCGATATCTGTAATGGCAGTGGCGGCAGGAGATTTCAGCGGCACATGTGCGCTAATGAACGCCTAGATTCATCGTTCTACAGCAAGCGGGTCGGCGTCCGCGATGAACTCCAGCAGCTTGGATGCCGTTCTGACCGACATAGATGGACTATATCCCTCGCTAGAATCTCTTTTCCTAGAGCAGTGGCTTTCGATTGCAGTTCTTAAATTCACGGAATTATTCACCTACGTGGCATGGCGATTGGCGAACGTGATTGCACTATGCTTGCTCGCCACCGCCGGGTGACCACGAAGGCTGCCGCTGCTGGTGAAACTGGACCCCGACGACTCCAAGTATAGGAGCTCAGCATGTCAGTACCTGATCCCCATGCTCTCAAGTTTCAACTCCACTCACGGGCACACCGTCACGATCGATTGACATGCAGTTCTTTGGAGTTGAGAACTGCTCAAGCGGGTGACGATTTGAAGTCTTGATCAGTATGGATGAAGTAGTATGGCTGAAGTCGATGTAGATGAACCTCGGTCCAGTGGCTGGTGTGGGTTGACGTCAATCTGAATAGGATGTAGATGCCCTCTGTCCTGGATATGTCTTCATGCCATTGCAGAATGAGTCACGAAAGCATGTGTTTTCGGCCTTAACTGATCGTGTGTACACGTAAATACTCTATAGCAACCTGCCGCATTAGAATGCTGCTGTTTCCTCGACTGACCGATGCCCCGCCGCGTCTCCATCGGTGTCGTACATGGAATGCTAAAGGATAGAGAGATCGCATCGCAGGTTAGAAGAAGAGCTACCAATGGTGTTTGCGCAAAAAATTCTTTTATTCTGTTATCCCTGACTCGAATATGTTTAGCACTTCCAAGCCTTTGAAAGGAATCAATATTCATCACTAAGTGTGCACTCTAAGTACGTGTTCAACAAGCTGGCAACTAGCTGAAGCTGACGACTTAGATGGGATGGTTGAGTGAAGCCTAGGTGAAACAGACCGATCAACTGGTCTCACTAACATGGATATTTCAATTGTTTTCTTGATATTCATTGCAAGTGCTACGGTCTATCAGGTATCAGAATCAACTGGAATATGCACATGTTTATATTATGGACCCAAAATATGACGAAACACATTCTTCTCCCTTTTTCATGCATGGATGCATATTTTTTAGCGGAGGGAGTACATGATAATAGAATTATGTAAAATATTTTTGTATGATGTCAAGTAAGAAAGAGCACCGGGCTCCCCCAAAATTATTTGTGGTTCATACAAGAATGCTCCGAGACCTCTGGTGATGCACAAATTTTGCATGGTGAAGTATTTTATTTAAATAGGTGCACCAAAGCTATTCATAAATTATTCTCAGGAAATTTAACTTTTAGGAAACATTTCAAAACCTATGATTTATTTTGAACAGGACACCGTGGGGGCTGGAGGCCCCGATGGTTTAAGGGATGACAATCGCCTCCTACATCATCCCATTACTACTATAAAGGTTGAGAGGGTACCCGCCTCCTGAGATGTTTGCCCCTTTTCGGCCGTTCTGGACCGTCGGATGAAGGTGAACAGTAAATTTCCAATCCCACTTTTCACCACAGCCGTTGGATGTGGTAATTTATTTTTTACTTTTGCGCTGGCTGAATGGGTCAATGACGGGTGGGGCAAACTACAAACGGGGTCCACAAATCAGTAGGAGAGAACAAATTATCCGCGTCTTACTTTTTGCCCCGCTCCATGGGTGAACTCACGTGGGACAAAAGGCTTCGGGTGAAACCCTAGCCAATCCCCGCTCCCGTCTCTCCAATCTCCTCCCTTGCTTTTCTCCTCCTTCCATCTATGGCGGCGGCAGCAAATCCACGACCAGGACGGGAGAGTCGTTCGGCCAGCGGCGGCCGGGCCAAGCAAGGCGGCAGAGAGCGCCCGGGTCGCGGCGGCCGCGCACGGAGGCGGCGACCGGGCAGGGCGGCGGCGAGCTTCCAGGCCGTCGCGGCCGCACACGGAGGCAGCGGCCGGGCAGGGCGGCGGCAAGCGACCGGGCCGCGACGGCCACGCACGGGGGCGGCAGCCAGACAGGCCGCGGCGACCGCGCACAGAGGCGGCGGCCAGGGGAGGAGGGGCTAGGGTTTGTCTAGGTTTTCCTCTCCCTCTTCTCTCTGTGTCTTCTCTCTCTGCTCTCATTCTCTCCTCTCGCCGGAGGCAGCCATGTTTGTGAGAGGAGCTTGAGGAGGAGAGAGGAAAAGGGGCGGCCTGCATGCCCGGAGCTGGTGCTCGTCGTCAGGTTCGTGATCTCTACAGCTCGTGCTCGTCGTCAGTCGCGTTTGTTTGAAGTTGGTTCAGAAATTTTGTTGTCCACGCCTCTCGATGCAGAGAGATGGAGGAGGAGGAGGTCGTCCTCGCCTCTCGATACACCACATGGACGAAGGGCGGCGGTCTGAGACCTACTGCCTCCATCCCTGGCTTGTCTTCCTCGTGCGTAGCAGCCAGCCTAATGCCTACAGCGCTGCTCAACATACAGGTGTGTCTCTATGTCCATTTGTGCTTACTAGCCAGCCGGAAACTTCTTGTGAAGCTCTCCCAGGTTCCTAACTGACTGCTGCTTTGGATGTTAGGCTTATTTGTGATTCTGAAGATATTTGAGAAAAACATAAATCTATGACTAGATTGTCAAGGCTGAAAGATTATTACAAGCTTAGAATCTGTTAAGTTATATGATGTCGCATGTGCATGCTTTACAGTTTACCTTGCAAGTGTCGTGATGTTGCACAAATATTTCTGTATCTATATGCATGTCGGACCTGCGCGGTTGATTTTATTTCTACCTTGCAAGTGTCGTGAGAGTTGACTCTCTTTTAGTAATGTAGTAATTTTGTACTTCAAAGAAACGGGAATGGTTTGATTGTGCTCTCTAGGGCAGTGTGATCTCTTTTCATAGAATGTTGTCATTTATATCTTGTTGAATGTACAAAACTAATGGTCAGTTAATTCTCTCACGCATCAATTTACAAATTTAGGATTTTCTTTCACATGGGGCTTGGCTGCAGACCAAGAAGTTGGAGAAAGGGTTCTCCAGGATCAATCCTTCGGTAATTTCCTCCTTTTCATTTGAAGGATCTTTTCTAATTCGTTCTCATGTAGAAGTTCTCAAATGAGGTGGAAAAACAGTTCCCTATTGCTAAATATTTTGTATGCTGGATTTAAAGTAAATCCAATGTTAGATGTGTACTGATATTTTGCAAACTTCTTTTACCTGACATGCTGGGGATGTTTTCTTGTTGATTCAGATTGGCTAAAAGATAATGAAATCTATAGAGGAATGGTGGCCGGTAACCCGACCTCTTTCTGTTGTTCTTGCAACAAGGCTTGTACTACGTTCTGCAAATTTTCTCTCAAAAGGTATATGCATGAGAATTTTATAAATATTTGATTGCTTAGGTTTTGTTCCAATCCCTTTTACTGGTCTGGTGTTGTTTGAGGATTTTGATAGTACCGAGCTTCCTTTCTTCAGGAACATAAGGTCAAGAAAATGCATTATGTGATGCTCTCAGAAACTGCAGCAAGATAGTACCAAGCTTCCTTTCTCTCTTGGTTCACCAACGCCATCGCCCTGTGTGCAGGTAGATGATGTTTGTTCCCCTCCCCAGAATCTCTGTTCTGTATTGGTGCTTATGATCTATTCACTTGCTGATGCAAAAAATACCCAGCTATAGCTTATTATTCTCTCTTGGTTCAGTCAGAAATCAGATCTACATGTACTAATTGTTAAAAAAATTGTGGCTAGGTTGAAGGTTCCTTGCTCGTTTCATTTTGTTGTGAGGGGTGCTCTCCCAGTTCAAATGTGAGGCTTTCAAGCATTTCTTGTGTGATTTAATATTTTTCGTGATTACAAGTCTTTTGGCAGATAATTTACTTACATTGTGACGTAATTTATTGACTAGGAAACGATTCCCTTGTTTTTGGTTTTGGGATCTGTTTGGCAAACAATAATTTGTTTCCATTATTAATGCAGGAAAGCTTTTTAGTTTTGGTTTTGGTAAACCTTATTGACAGAGCTTGATAAGATTTTCTTTCCTTTTCTTTACCCTTGGTGTATGTGTTTTATGATTATATATCTATGTTAGGACTGCGTGTTCTCTTTTTAAGAATGGTTTATCTCCATGCATAGATATGAATGTTCAGTGTAGTGTGCCTTAACATGTTTATTTCTGCAGATATATTCTTCTTAACTTGGTTATGGTTTAACAGAGGAAGCAAATTTGCTGGGACGTATGTTGAGCAACCTGGTTCATTGGGTATGCCTATTATATTCTCTATATATTCTCATTCTCAGCATACAACGCTCAATCATTTGGCTGTTGTACACTCGTTACTTCTATAAACCTCCACGCTCCACCCGCCATATGCCCCGATCTGCCCCGCCCAGCGATTCCTGGCCGTTCGATCGGAGTGAAAATCGCGCTGTCATTCTTTATTACCGTTGTTCAGGTTTGATTCTCCCTCCTCTCTATGTCTCTTTCTTTATCGATCTCTCTCCCAGCTCTCACGTTTTTTCTCCTCTTGTCTCATGGATGAGGGCGTCAGCTGTAGGAAATGGAGGAGGAGTGATGTGAGCCAAGTAGGGTGTCCGATTTTGAAGAATTCGCGGGCTGCTCAAGCTGGAGCAGCAACCCATCCTTGCAGGAGGAGGGCGTCAGTTAAATTCTGCTCCGTGCCAGCCATGCCCATGGCGACACCCAGGAGTTTCCTCCGTTCTATGGACAGATCGAAGGTCACATGACCTAGGTGAGCTTCTTTTGATTTCCAGTAGCATATTCTTGCATTGTATGGATTGGGATTTGGCCGTCACAGATGCAAGCTTTCTCCTTTTGATCTAAGAAAGGGACGGATGCAAGCTCTGATATGCCTGAATGGAATTAGATATGTCGTTGTTTTTATTTTCTGTTTGTGGCTAGGTGCAGACAACTATCTCAGTTTATTTTATTGTTGATTGCGTCTGCAGACCCTGGTCATGGTGCAACGCTGCTGGGAGGGGAGCATGTTGCAGATCGTCTCTTCACATTTTATTGCTCAGATGGTACGGATGCCCAAAACCATGCACCTGGGCCTTTTATTCAGATTTCTTTCTATTCTCATCTAGCTGTTTAATAAATTAGTGTGTATATATAATTGCACGATCTGTCCTTATTCTTGTACTTCGTGAAAACGTGAAACGAATGATATGGTTTAAATTAGTTATGGAAAGCACAGTCTATGTCTGTATTTCTATTTGCTCATCACTTTTGACTTTGCCCTTTCTAGCTTAATTTTTTTAATTCCACCCGTGCCATACTAATATTTATTCACCATCTATCTACCCGTGCCATACTATTGTTTCCTCTATTTACTCTTTGTAATTGCTATGATCTTGCAATGACATACTTTTGTGTTGTAAAGGTTGCAGTTACGCATAGTTTAGCTTCTTGCAAGACTGAAAGGTTGATGATGTACTACAAGTGGGACCTATGCAGTTACTTCAAGCTGGTAATGCACTTCATTTTCTCTGGCGGCAGTTTGTTTGCATATTACCGACAAACAAAAAGTGTCCCCATTATTTCAACTCCATGCTAATTCTGTTTCCATGCACTAATGTTCATGTTTATGTAATACTCCATTTATCTTGAGTGGCTGTCACATTGGAGTTCTTTCTCATGTTGCACAAGAACCTTTGTTCACTGATATTAATGGTGTGATGTTTTTTCGAAAAAGAATAATGGTGTGAAATGCAGCTTGGTTTATGTTGATACTCCACTATAAGAACTTGAACTTTTAGTACCCCCTGGTTATGAACTGGTTTCTGTTGATAAGAGCATAACAGAGGCAGTGGGTTTCTTCCTTAGTTAGGTCTATTTATTAATTTCGTTTTATATAATACAGTGGGTTTCTTCATATGCTGCTTTGGTGGTGAGCACCCAGAATGTAGTATTTTTTATGAATCATAGCCATCAATACTTGTTTCTGTATTCCATCATGTAGGATATACTGTATCATAGGAATCAAATTTTCTCTTGCTTATCGAGAAGGTTTGTTTGAGTAAGTTGTTGTTACTTGTACGTTGTCTCAAAATTCAGTGTATCATCTGAATCAGACCAACATATGACTTTTGTTTACATTCTCTAATGTGTTCTAGATGAAAAGAATCGCTTGATGTTTATATGGATAGCAACTCTTTTTGGTTTTATTATTGTTTCTGCTTCTTTGTTAGCCAGACCGAGCAAGCCCATATGTATAAAATTCCTTAAAACATTTCACATAAGCAGATTTATTTGTTGACATGCTTTTTATTTAATCTTCGCTAAGCATCCTACACTCAGCACTACCTCCCCCTCAATCTACAAGTCGGTTTGTTTTCTGTTGCTTTTGTTGTGCTTTTCTCTTTTTGTCGCTGATCTTCTGTTTCTGCAGGTACAGCAAGGAGGAGAAATTAACAGATTTAGCATTTATTTTGCTAAGAACGCTTCAGGCTATAGTACTTAAGAATAGTAAGGTTTTCTTTCCTCCTTAACGTATCTCTAAATCCCCTCCTGTTGGATTATTAAGAAGAATATTTTGCAGAAGAAGTATGCAACCTGTAATCTCCATATATTCAGTGGGTTCTCATTTGATTCATCTCCTCTGAGATAATTCGAGGTTGCTAAGTTTTTCTACCTTATGCATTCAAGATGTCTCCTTTTAGTTACAACTTCAATAATATACATGGTTTGTATGCCATTTTAGATTATTTTATTCCTGCTAATTTGGGAGTACTAAAGATTATATGTAGAACTATAGAGACCGTTATGACTGAATTCTGTCTATGTAGCATTTGTTCCATGTGAGAAATACCACATGACCCTTTTCCATTCATATCCATGCTGATGAGCGACACTCAGCTCATAATGTGCTCTTGAAGGGTTAGATATGCTGATAAGGAGGCTCCTGCTATGGTTCCACATTTGAAATTGGGCAGCTGTGTTCGTTATGCTGAATGCATAGGTGCAGTTCATTTCCCTTTCCTCTAGATTGTGCATGTTTGTCTGTCCTGATCCCTCCTATTTATTTTTTAGTTTGGCATATTATCAGATCATCCACAATCATTTAACTTCCTTGAAATCTAATACAAAGGAGTTCTTTGTAACTGTCATAATATTTCTGCATTGAATCTATTGTGATATTGAGGTAACTGTGCAAAGAAAAATTGTTTGCAGGTTCCTTTTGAGATGTGCTTTACAAAAATGCAATTATTTCCACAACTATTTAGCTGATGGGTTCAGAGCCTGTTATACATCATGGTACCTCTGACTCTGAATTCCAGGATAGAAGGACTACTACAGAGAGGTATACCACACCACGTCCTCAGCTCTTTTGCTCTTCTTGAGGACGATTGTACAGCTGATCAAATGGTTGTCAAAGAAAACCAATGCAATTTTTTTGGCTAGACGGATAGATGTATTTGCATAACTGACCATGTAACTGTGTACACAGCTCAAGCAAAGTGCCAGATCAATTGGTTGTGCGTTGGAGGAACCTACATGCCTCTATATGAACAAAGTTTATCAATCTCTGTTGGCCCAGCCCTGCTTGGGATATACTAGAAGCTGCATGAGGTGTATATGTAGTTGGTGCAGTGTAATTACTCTCTGTAACTGCTAGCTAAGCCTTTTGCTTACATTTCTCTTTCTCTTGTCTATTTAAGACTATCCACATCATGTGCTGCTGTAAGTTGTCAATTGTTAGGCGACAGTCCTGCAAATATCAGTATATGCCCAGCCCAGGACTCCAAGATCAATAATAAATTGCAGGCGTGTGTTGTGTATAAATTTGTGAGATCATTTCTTAGACTAATCAATTTGTCGGATGCAAACTGAAAGCTTTTGTTTCCTACAAATTGAAAGATACAAAATTGACTAGTCTTGCAATGGAAGCATCCCTTATCACCTCTTATGTCTACAGGAAAATGCCATCTTTCACAAAATGAACTACGCCAGCAGAGTGCCAAGGGAGGCCCTGTCGTGGACTGGCCCGAGACTGTCGAGCATCGTGTTGAAGTCTCTTAGAGAGGTATATCCCTTATTTCACTCCTGCGATCTACATCCTTGACTGATTTTACAAGCTTAGATTCAGTGTTTGGTAGTTCCGCGTTCAAGTTGTGATATACTTTATCAACCAATGTATTTTTATAAACTTTACCTTATCCTTATGGTGTTCTTCTATGTGCAGCAAGAGATTGTATCATGCTTTCTTATAGATTCTACATGTCTCCTTTGTACCCAAAAATACATGCAGATTTTAACATTGCTATGTGCATATAAGCTTCATTAATTTGCTTGGCATTAACCTCAATCACAGAATACTCATGGACGGTAGTGCTTTCCTTTTTCATCATTTATCATTTCAACATTACGTCCTTCATAGCTTGATTAGGTGTAGAGCAGCAAGGTTTATTTCAAATGTCATAGGGAGTGCACTTCGTTTGGATGCCTTGAAAGAGCAGTACATTGGGTATAATGAGATAGTCATCCAGAGTTTGGTCAAATTAGAAATCATTTGGCTTTAACATTTGTGTTTCTTCAGTCAGCTTTCCCAGCAGGTACAAACTTTGTGTTTGTTCATTCAGCCCGTTTGAGGTCAGTGCCAGTAATAAGCTCCATGACTGGTTTATGCTTTGTAAAATTAGGAATCCAGAAACTGAATATGCTTTGTTGGATCAATCAGGATAGTCCTTAGCATAAAATATGTTGTAGTGCATCCAAATCATGCTCTACTCCTTTGGCAGGTCAAAGCGGTGTTGTTTGCGGCCGGTGTTGTTTTACTTCCTTGTCAATATATTGAAAGGTTGTTTCTTCTTTTCTTTTCAATAATCTGGTTTACAATTTTTTAACATCGCATCATAACTCCATTGTCGTCAGTGACAACTTATATTGTTCTACCTAAAATATTGTGAAGGATTCTATTTCAGATGGCCTACTTTATATTTATATTAACCAACTAATTTCGCACCCTTTTTACCGCTATAAGAAAACCCTGTGAATGAATCCTAAGATTATATTCATGTAATTTCCCGACTTTAGTGTGTGTTATCTTTCACCTATTGCCAACGGTTTGATATAACATTGCTTCAATATGGGCTATTTGCACTGCACTGTTAGCTTTGTTCCTTTTTTGGTCCATCTGGACCTCTTTGTTCAAGATGGTTCAGTGCTAAAAGGTTTGGATATGTTTACAGATTACAGAATGAGCTGGGTTAATAAGAACATAATGGCTAAAAGATAATATGTTGTCGTATTTATGGTTTATACTATTCTGTCCTTAAGTAGATCTCAGTAATCTTTGTTACATGATTTTATATCATTTTCAGTCTTACTTGCATAATTAATTTCTACCTTTGTGGGTGTGTGCAGTGGGATGCTTGTTCAAGGTCCAGCAAGTTCTATGGCCTTCTTTAGATGGCCACTTCCAGCTCAAGAAGCCTTACAGGAACCGGTCGGCTGCTTTCAACGGATCGACTAGATGAATTACTATGGCTCTGAATATGGTTCTGATTACTAGATTCAGACCCTTCTGTACTACTTGCTTGTACTGTTCTAGCATATCTATTAAACTATATTTGTCGTGTGATTTGAACTTCGTGTTGTAACTTAAACTCTATATTTGTCGTGTGTTTTGAACTTCATGTTGTAACTTAAACTCTATATTTGTCGTGTGTTTTGAACTTCGTGTTGTAACTTAAACTATATATTTCCTGACTATTATAACTAATGCGACAGCTGCGTTGTGTGCCTAAGAGGAACACAGTCTCTTGCGTTCCATGAACTTTTCAATGCTGGAGACAATTATAACTGAGAATATTTGTGTTTGAAGGTGTAATGGTGTAAATATCTGATTCTGATCTTATTTTACAGCTTAGAAATTATTCGATCTTACTCTCTTTTTACCAACTATCACTTTGTTAGGCGTAGAATAAACATATGCCTTCGTGCAACTATCACATTGTTAGGCATAGAATAAACATATGACTTCGTGTTTTGCTTACAACATTATTGACATGATTTAAATTATGGGTGACTTCTATAATATAACTGATGTGGTCTATGAAGATTCGTACTGCCCATAAGAAACCAAGCTAACTGAATGAGTATCCGCACAAAATAGAGCTAAATGAACGCAAACAAAATGAATTACTTTTCACCCACAAATAAAGTGTATGGCAACAATAGTCTTTGCATCCGGTAGCTGTGAGAGTGAAGGGGATCGATTCAAAGTGTCCGCTTTATAGAGGAGTGGAAAAGAGGGATAAAAACATAGAGAGAAGGTACAAAGTAGTCGTGTGATTTCTAATCATAGGGCCTGGAGAGAACGAGATACAAGGAATTAATCAAAAGAGGACTCTGTGAATATGATAAAAGTGATACAATCAGATAAGCTAAATTAAAGCATTACCACTAACCCTAATCATGATAGATAAAAGTAGGCGCTGGTCCATTTGACACTAGGTATTTTTAAGTCTAATGCAGAACATTAGTAGGCGTAGAGCAATTGTGTCAGCTTATTCTATATGCTTTATTTCTCTGATCTATGCTAAAATTTGTTTATTGTGGTTGCATGTGGATGTGCTATCAGTTCTTTTTTGAATTTGATATCTATTGCCAATGTCTGAACTTTGTGGACGCATGGCTGCTTATTTACATAGTGTAAGTGCATAGTTTAAATTTTCATTGTTTATGAAACTGACAATTTAGACATGGAAATGAAACGGTTTTTTCTGTATAGGTACATAACTTTCGGTATCAAATGATAACAGTGATTCATACACATAATGAGTTTCTATATGGTATAAGTTAAATGAATGTAAATAAAATTAATTGCTTTTCACCAACGAATAAAGCGTATGACAACAATTGGGTAGTTGCATCCGGCGGTTGCGCAGTCGCGCAACGGGTCATCTAGTTGTTCAATACGTGCGGGAAAGGGAGGCCTCCCAGGGCACCTCCCCGACCAACGCGTTTCCAGCCGTCCGATCGAGCGCGTGGCAAGATCTGAGCCGTTCTGCTACACTGTTGTTGCACTGCGGTATTTTTTCACACGCTGTGTGGCTGTGTAAGACGCTGGAAGGTGGGGACAGGTGCTTTCGGGCCCAGATGCCAGCCGTTGCTGCTACGCGCCGTCGCGTCGCAGTTCAGAGGAGTCGAGCGACGCGGTGGCATGTGTTGTCAATGCGTCGTTCGGGCAAGGGTAAGATAGAGATTTCACGTGCAGAATCGTCCTCCGCCACTTGGGCCGTACGCGCGTGGCGGAGCGGAGGTCGCCGGCGGGTACGGTCTGCTACAGCGGCAGCCTGCCCTTCCTGCCCGGTAGGTCTCCATCGCGCTGCCCTATAGAGCATCCTCGCCTCGCTTTTCGGCCTCACCACTTCTCCCCGATCTGTTAGGGTTTCCCGTCTACGACCAGCCTACCGCCGCCGTCTTCTACGCGTCCCCCTCGCCACCATCCCTCTGTTCCCTCGCCTCCTCCGTCTCGAGCCGCCGGCTGAGCTGAATGCTACTGCTGGTCCACTCAGCGACACTGCCGGTGGTGGCGGTCCACTCGGGAAAGACCAGCGGAAGAGCTGGGCGAAGAGCAACGGAGTGTGCAGATCTAGCGAAGATTTGCGCCTCCAAGCTCCTGCCGGCGCCTTCCTATTATGAAAGAAGAGAGGGCGCTCCCGTGCTCTTGCCGCCGCTGTGCTCCACAGATCGCTGCCGCACAACTTGAGGAAGGTGACGCCTAGGCCGCCGCGGAGCCGGGAGGAAGTCGCTGGGCACAGTCGAGCTTCCCACTGCTGTACAGGTTTGTGTTCATGGATTTTGATTTGCTTCTTTCTTCTATCCAGTGAAGCGGGTGAGCTGATTTGGGGGATTTTCCTCTTGGTCTATGCAGCGATTGGATGGGAGTATGCGAAACTAAAGCATCCAGACTACTCTCCCGCTAACAGGTACCAATGGATGTTTTATATTTATGTGATGGATTTCTAGATGCGGTCGGAAAAAGGAATAACATGCGTAGGATTTGACTAGAGCTGTAGTAAGCCTGTAACCCAGAGCCCAAAGGCGTTCTCTTCTTGCAACGAGTACCGAGAATCGATGTGTGCGTCGCTACGATTGAACTTAGCTACTTGCCTACAAAGACTGAGCCTAGGTAGAGTTAGATCTGGTAAAATGGTGGGGGTTTGGCCGTTCAATGATAAGATGGTAAAGTGAATGAATCTTTGTAGTGGCAGGCTAGCGTCCGCTCCTCTTTCTGGATATGTGATGACTGACTATCTCATTGCTTCTCTTGTTTGGCAGCCTGAGGTTGCTCACCGCGCCTATGATGCTACCATGTTCCCACACATCCTGCAGGTTAGTTACTACCTTGACAAGTGACAACTGAACCGATGCACCATTCGCTATACTCATATCGCATTGTGACAAAATTTCTTGAATTCTTTCAGCACATGTGCCACTACACAGACTATGGATGGCTACAGCTGCGCCACTTGCAAACTAGCCTATCACACTCAAGGTACATCGTCGTGGTACTGACCATTCCTAACCAACTACTGCTTGCAGATTTAAGGCATGCTTCTCACCTTGAGGCAATAGTGAACATCCACAGGAGCCTCAGCTCTACGCTCAGCAGCATGGCTACACAGCAGGGCTCTCAAGTGGACACTCCTGGTACATCATCGACCGATTCCAGTTTTTGTATGCTCTCAGAACATCAAGCACATTATAGATTCAATAGATGTGCATAGAGGGGGGAGTTTTTAGTCTACACTGTTTCACCATCCATACAACAGATGGAACAATCACTTGACATACTAAAATAGAGTGGGATTGGTGGTAGCAAACATGTAAACCACCATGCTGACCTCGCTCGATATTCACATCTTCCATATCCGATGCTGGCCACCGAGGCTAATATTTTATCTGAATCAACTATTTTCCTTTGCCTATCCTTGGCTTATCTGGACAATGCACCCTCTTTCTGTATAAAAAACCAGACTTTGTTGCTCCGAATTTAACAATCCTTTGAACATCTGCCTCTCTGACAAGTATGCACATTATGTCATTATGTCACTCTCTTCATGTTAATTGTTGTGATTGTTTAGTTGAAAATTTATTATAGCAGTACTAACTTTATTTAGTGCAATAGCATTTACTTAGTTAACCGACAGTTTTTGTTTCCTTTTCTAGGCTTATATTCACAAAGCTTTAGCTTGGGTTAACATTAACACACTGGCATGGTTCTAGGTTTACGATAGTAATTTTGTAGTTTCATTGTTGTATCGCTCTGAGAATGTTGTCTCAGCCTGTAAGGTTTAATGTGACGTTCATTTTGTGATATATCCAACAGGCTTATATCTCCATGCCTTCAGAAAAGAATTTTGCTGCCTGTTATGTTAGAAATATACTTCTCTGCAAACCTTTTAGTTATCCATGTGAATAGTGAGGCGTAAGCTTCTAAATCTGGTTAAATACATAGTAGTTTGGGGCCTAGAACGGAGTAACCAGAGAAGGGATGCAGAACTCAATTTCAATACCATTTATTTGTACGTTATTGCTGGTTAAATACATAACACATATGAAGTATAGTTAAAAATCAAGCTCTTTCTAGGATTTAGTTACAAGATCAACATGGTAGGTGGACCAGCTTCCCAATTTGCATTCTGCTGTTCCTGTGTGTCGGCCTTCAGCTTATAATTTCTTGTCTGGTCGTGTTTGCTCTGTAGATTCGTTGGCTTACTTTGTGTATTTCTATGTACTTGGCCAGAAACATTTTAATTTTTTTACCCACCCGCTCATGCATGTATGATGTACAGGCTGCACATCCAAAGGATGGAGACGGTGGATGGGAACAAAAGATGGATCATTGCGCTGGTGGCACTCTTTTTTCCATGGCCTGGCGTTGTGCTTTGCTGCAGCTCTTTATCATCAGGAGTAAGCTTTATGCACTGCGGCATGGTCTTGATCCCTACCAGGTCCTGCTTACTGCCAGTGTTCCAAAGTGTTGTTACACTGTCATTGCATAATATCCCTTCCATTAGTTTAAAGCGTCATGTGCTAGCCCAATGACTATTAATAGTTTTGTTCTCTTTGTTAATTATCCAGTGATATGCTGCTGCTATTATTGACAGGTTACTTCTTTTGTTCCTACCCAGTATTATGTTTGCCTCTGTTAGGCGTTTCCTACATGTTACTCCATAAGGATTTACTCCATAAGGATTTTTTGTGCCCCTAATTGCACACATCATGGATTTTCTGCTCAATATGGATTTACTTTGCAGGAGCCTTCTCTCACTCCAGTCTCTCATCTCTGTTACCACTATGATGAGGTAAAGGTCGATTCTCCTCTTTTTTTCCTCATGTTTGTCGGTTCTTTTGAGAGATGATGGCTATTAGTTGGGCCCTATGAAGCACTACATGGTTTCCCTGGATGTCGTGTTGTTTAATATAATGTGCTTGCTCTTATTTTTGTTTAAGATTTATCTTTTCAATTGTGTGCATATATTCTTTGTAATAAAAACTACACAATGTTTTTTATATTTCTGGTTATATGGTTGACTAAAATCCTGAGAGGAACAGAGCTCGCATCTTCTCTTTATGCTTGGTGTCTTCTAATTCTTGGTAGACTATTCTCACATGAACATTGATAGTACCACAGTTGGTCATCTAACTTTCTGCTTAATTGTTTTGCAGCTCGGAGTTGATGGGAGATGATGTAGCCCAAGGCATTGTCCAAGGCTCCTTTTTATTTCAGTCTTCCATTTTTCCTTTGTGCCGAAGAGATCATTACTAGCATGTATTTACATACGTGCGTTACCAAGTGAGTACTCTTTTCATCTTGAATGTGTGTATATGTTAGATACTGGATGCATCGATTGCTAATTTAGATACATTAAATTGACAACCTTTGCATGGTTTACTTCCATCTTGCAGCGGAAGGGGGTTTTCAAGTGGTTGGAAAATAGAACAATTGTACAAGATGCCAAGTACATTCCAATTCAACTCGATGGTAGAAGTTCCTTCTTTTTCTGTTGCTAGCCTAGCACGTACTTTATACCTTGATTGTATTCATTACTGATCATCGCTTTTAGTAATCAACAAACTGATCTGGTTGCTGGCTAACTTTTGTAGGTTTCTCTATTATCCATTCCGGGAATGTTTTTGTACTGGTCTCCTGCAGCTGAAATACCAGATTTGAAGCACCTACAACATATTCTTATTCCAAGAAAATCTTAGTTGTTCTGTCGCAACTCATTTTTATTCCTGCACTCCTATGGCGACTTGTCTGAAAATAAAGATGACCTTGGTGGCTTCTGAATCTGTATGTGTTACTGGCACATTCTTCATATGATTTCTGCCAGATTCCTTTTGATAGTCTGCCACTACATCTTGACTCACTCATGGTCCACCTATCCTTTCTATATTATGTTGCTCATATGTTTGTTTCCAATCTTTTGACTCAAGCAGCCTTTCTACATTATGTTTGTTTTACCACCACCATTTCATTATCTTCAGGTTGTATTGGAAAAAGGGGAGGTGGGAGCAAGATGAGACGAGGAACAACGCGATGCCTCTGCGCCAACCATGCCATCCCACTGCGACCCCCTCCCTAGCCACCGCTGCCGCCAGCTCGCCTCGAGCTCCTTTTTCTGCCTGCCACTACCGTGGCTACATCCTCCAACTACGTCCGCTGGTACATTCTCTTATTCTTAGGCAGTGGTTACAAATATAATATAATGCCATTATAAAAATCAACGTGTCTTCATCATCACTGTGTATTATTGGTTCATAATTACCATAAAGTATGTACAAATTTGAATGCCCAAGTATCATTGCCAAGAGGCAGCGAGAAGAACATTATGTACAGTCTGTAGAAGTGTAGATATATCATCCTACAAAGTCAAGATTTTCTCAACATGGTATTTTGTTGGAGCAGGTCTTACTTCAGACACTTCCAATAACTTTATTTCACCAGATGTGGACATTCGTCAAGCTGTCGCTGGAGTCCGCCGTCGTGCTCTGCCTCGAGATTTGGTATGTCAGCATGATTAGCGTTCTCACTCGGGAGTCAGGACCTTCCACAAGATTCCTAAAGGCTAGAAAACCACGAAGTCTGTCTTCTCACTTCTGTACCTACGTATTCAGAACCTCTATGTAGCTTAAGGCCATCTCCTTTTCTGTATTATTGTGTAATGACTTATAATGTCTGAGTCCAATGTTATCTACCATTTGGATTATCGGGGGTTTGGAATGATGTTGAGATCTGTCTCGCGCGGCAAGCCGCGCTTTCTACCTAGTTAGTACAAAGAGCGCCAAGAAATATTAGTGATATTAATTAGTGAGAGCAATCTCTAATCGCTCTAAAGATATCATATTCCCAAGAAAGATATCATTGTCCTTTCAAATGGCTTACCATGTTTATGGCTGTAGATAATTATAAGATGTGTTTCTGAACAGATATGAGTGTTTAAAGTTTTTGGACAGATCCAAGTTTCCGTCCAGCAACTAAGAAACGATTTATTTTCAGAATCAAGTGGTGTAGTAATTTTATAGGTGTAATTTGGGATAGATTTGAATGGTTTAGGTGTTCCTGGGCAGCGCCAAATAGCTGTCTGATACGTCCCAAACGTATCTATAATTTTTGATGTTCCATGCATGTTTTATGTCAATTGGCACATGTTTTATATACACTTTATATCATATTATGACATTTATTAGAATAACCTACTAATAGTTGCCAAAGTGCAAAATCTTCTTGTTTTCCTATTTGTTGTGTAGAATTATCAAAAATACAAAAGGAAACCTTGTTGGAGTCAAATTGGGACTTTCCTGAAATCTGTCTGAGAACTTTTTACGGAGATTGTCAGTTTGACACTTGAAGATGGTGTCCAATGGAAATCAAATTAAAGAGAAAGTTGTCACAATTTTCCATATGAAGATTTTAAGCCCGAGATCAGCCCAATCGAAGTTTGGACGCGGCCTGTAGGCCCGTTTTGGTGGAACCCTAAAAGGGGTGACGGAAATCCGAGAGTCTATATAAAGAAGGAAACCCTAGGTCGTGAGAGGCCCCCAAGACCACGAATTTTCCTCCTCCCAGGCAGCCGTCTGGGGGAGGAGAACCTCCTCCACACCATCCTCATCACCAAGGGCAGCCGCCGCCGCCCCCAAGGGCCGCCGCCGCCGTCGTGGGCTGCTGCGGGTCGCCGCCTCCACTCCGGGCTGCACCTCTTCATCAACCTCTCCATCTTCTCCAATGACTTCTCCACCGTCTCGATGATGAAGGGGGAGTAGTCTACCCCCTGGACTTTGGGTTTGTGGTGGTAACTTGATCTAATCTCTCTATGTATGATCATTGTTGGAGTCCATATGATGTGCTTTGCATAAGTATGGATCTATCTATATAATTCTTATGGTGGATATTGTTGTATGAGATGATTTGTTATACATTTACCGTTGTGTTGGAGCTTTTATGATTTGTCATACTTTGGAGATATTCTATGATACATGTGATGGTTTGATTTATTCATAATGCCTTGTTTATCCTTGTCATGAGGTGATTGACACCACCAAGTGTGGATAGATGAGAGAGATGTGGTCATGCACATGAAATATGAATCATTGCACTAGTGTTTAGAATATTGTCCATTATGAAGTATGATGTATGTAGGTACGGGATGGCCGATGTGACAACGGCATATGTATTGAGTGACATGTGAAATATAGCCCAACATCCTTTATCTGGGGGGGGGGGGGGGGGGGTAAAAAGGAAGAGTATGATGTGGGAGTGAGAGCAACCACGCTAGCCTTACGAGGGTGACCTAGCAACACAAATGAGTACTTCTTTCAACTATGTGTTTTAGGACATATAGCCGTTATAAAAGCTACCATTAAAACATGACAATTGTGTGTACTTTATCTATAACATGATAATCACCGTAGATGAGAGAGAGGATTAAGTGAACCCATGAACCCATGTCCATTGTTCCTATAAGAGAAAACATTTGTCTTGTCCTCTTGCATTGAAGAGGATTGGGACACATTTACATTCTTGTTTTGTTACATTCCCATCCATTAAATCAACCATCTTATTCCTTAAACTTGTTTAGTGCATAATCAACTAAAACTTATGACACTTTAGTTGTAGGGAATAGATAACTTTTCCTTCTTGCTTCTGCGGATCGATACCTTACTTCCACATTGAGAGGTGCTACAGTGATCCCCTGCTCTTGGGGGTTATCACTGTCCAGTGGAAGATGATTTTTATTAGTCTTTCTTAGGCTAATAATTGTGGCTGGAATGTGAAGTTTCATCAAGTCTTGCTGTGGCTAGTAGTTATGGTAGCTTTCCTTGATAAATACTGATAAGAATAGATACTAGCGTCCCTCCCCGCAGATGATGAACTTGATATGGTTTGCTTAAGCAAGCAAACCTCAAGTCTGATGCCACTAACTACCTATCCCATCACTGATTGCATGATCACATGCCCTGTTGGATGCTAACCAGATATAGCAACCTCTAGGACAGTAATACACACACTCATGATCTAGCTATAACCTGCTGCATGGAGAGTAGCGAGAGTCTTCTGGCTCTGAACAACCTGCGTCTTGTGGATAGCCTGCTCCTCCTCGTTGCTCGACCTAGTTCCTAGAGTGTATTTATCTAGCTGCAATTATTTCTGTGGTTGTTCTTGTGTTCTTGAGGTTCTAGCTGATTTGGGGAGATGTTTTAGTTGCTAAATTCGTTGCTGATGTATTTGTGCTAAGATAGGAAACATATGGTGCTGTTGGCTGCTTGTAGTTTGCTATTTGGAAAGATGGATGTGAGAAAAATGTGTTGTAGTTGGCAGCTGGGATGATTATACAGTGTTATCTGATTGTTGTGGCGGTGACACCCGAATGGTGACTCCTCCTTTGCATGGATGAGTAAGGTGCTTGGTTGTCAAGCCCTCACACATAGGCATTTCTTGAGGTCCAAGTTTAGTTAGATATTTTGCTTATGGATAACTGTCATATGTGGCATGCTCATCCACTCAAGCTTTTCATTACTTGGGGTTCAAGTAAACTTAGATATTTGGTTTGTGGATAGAGATGAATGGTCATTGGTCTTATCTTCATGTAAGATTTATTTTGATCAAGACAAGTGGCAATTGTCACTAGATGGACTTGTGGGCTGCTTCTTATGTGGGCTTTGCAATTTCAGATTTGTGAGCTTTATCAATTAGCTTATTTTTCTTCCTTGGTAATTAATACCATTGGAGAAATTCTTATGTGGGCTTTCTTTAAAATGAATTTGACTAGATTAGAGGGAAACAAAGATCTTGCCTTGTTGACTAAAGATAGATGGATCAATGCTATATGCCTTTGCCCTAGTTGCCTTTGTTGCTTGCTCATATGGATCATTGTTACCTTCCTGTCCTTGTTGCCTATTTGCTCCAAGATGATCCAAATGATTTAAAAATTATCCATAATCCATTGTTGCCTTAGATACAAATCTCTCTAGTCACCACTTGGATATTAGGACAAGTTCCTAATATCCAGTAGTCGAATTCCAACACAAAGTTTTGCCTCACCCTTGTAGTGAAGGCAAACATTTTAATTAAGAAACATTTCTTTTGTCTTTGTTTAATTTTAGATGATTTTCAATTGCTTCATGTATGTAAAAGGAATTTGTCAACAAATGGGCCAGCTTTGCTTCCAGCTTCTTTTACATAGCATAAAACCTTTGAATTTCACAATTTCTAGAGAAGTTGATAAGACCAGATACTTGCTTAAATTCCTTTCTTTCTGTTCTTCTTCTTATGTGCAGGAATTCAAGAATAAGATGTGGGAGATAAGAAGATCAAGATAAGTTGAGAAGATAAAAAATGAATTGAAGATCTAGTTTAAGATTTAGTTTAGGAATTTTCTTTCTTGTTGGATGAGATATGTACTTATTCGATTAAATGTTGTAATATTCATTTAGATTCCACTTGTAACGTTTGATCTTGTGTCCATTTTTGTATTTATAAAGACTTTGGACATTTGTATTTGAAATTCGAGATGAGTGTACTGATAAGAGAAGATAAGATTGAAATTAGGACATGATGAAATTGAATTGTAATATGATCATGTAGGTGTTAATGTGATGAACTGAGATGAGGTGATAATAGATGTTTGTTGGATTTGTATGTTCATATCGATGAGATTATGGGTGTGTCTTTTGTTCAATTAAATTATATATTATCATATTGTAATTTGTGTTTAGAAGTGTTGATAATTAGGAAAGGTCATGTCGAAGTTTATCGCACTCAACAGGATGATCTAAACCTAAGTCATCGAGTCGAGAGAAACATCGATCCCTTTATTCATTTTATTAATCGCGCCAAAATTTCCCGCCTTTTCAGATGCATGCTATGCAAATGCACAAATCATATTTCCACCCTTTTGACTCTCTAAACCTTGGGGTATTACAGACGGTTGAGGGGCCGCATTGTGTTGCGCCCCCTTCCCGCTACCTTCATCATCCAAACCTTCATGCCTCCCGCCAATGGGGTCTGGTGATTCATCAACTGTCTCCAGCACCGGCACCTGTGTGCACAAATGCGGCTCGACATCATAATAATCATCTTCAGCAGGCTGGTTCAAGTCTAGGTCCATCTGGAAAAGAAAAACCAGGAGCAACCAACTCAATAAGACCAGACAACAAACGATAAGCTAAAATATTGTTACAAATGAAAAGTAAAATCCTTAGAGGTTTCCATTTTGTTATCTGCGCAAAAGTTGCCTGCATTTTCTTTTGCCTTCTTGTGTTTTATAAGTTCTCATGGTTCCCATGGGTATTATTTTTGTTGCAGGCTGGACGTGCAAGGATGAAGGATTTTGAAAGTTGAAGCAAGATTTTGCATGGAGCAATGTTAGGCTATTTTGGAATTCCAGCAAGGAAACAAAAACCATCCCAGATCACCTTACTCACGTACATAATCCGTATGAACTATGTAGAAAACTTGGTACTTTCCGATCAGGCAGGACATGTTTCTTACGACTCAT
Organism: Poa pratensis; assembly: GCA_947311845.1. NCBI lineage: Eukaryota > Viridiplantae > Streptophyta > Magnoliopsida > Poales > Poaceae > Poa > Poa pratensis. Next base: position 57,187,876 of record CAMZMU010000035.1, read on the forward strand.
GCTATGACAGGTACTTAGTATGCTATGATCTCTCTATTGTTGGTAGTAGCTGAATTTTTTGGTATAGTTTGCATGCAAGTTGGTGCTGAGTTGTGTTCCTCTTCTTGTCAATGTTTTCCTGGGGTCACAACAATGTTTACATGGCATTGAACTAAGTAGCACATCAGTCAATTAAGTAGCACACCAATGCTTTTGCTCTGTGTCACCTGTTTTTCTTACTATAAATGATGCATTTTATCCTGGGGAGCTGAGTAGTATCAACATGTCACTGGGGGTTGCAGGTAAATGGTACTAAGGTGCACAGTTTTTTGGTATAAGTTGCAGGTAAAAAGGTACTAGATTGCAGCACACATGGGCTACTCCTTTGTGTGACTTCCTAATTTTTTCAGAATTTTGTTGCAAGCATTAGATGAATGGAGAAGCTGCTACAGGGGGTGAGGCATGAGAACCACAGTTCAAGTTGCAGGCAGAAACCTAGAGTACCAGATCTCTGAGTGTTGCTACAAAATCAAGAGTTGAAATCAACAGGACAACGTACCAGGTAGCAATCACAAGGAGAGCAGCAGAAGATGAGCAGCAACAAAAGGCTGTAACTCTGTGTTGCGGAGGTGAAGGAGAATAGGAGCAGCAACAATGGCAGGGCTATGTGTTGCAGAGGGGAAGGAGAAGAGGAGCAGCAACAATGGCTGGATCTAGGGAAGGAGAAGAGGAGCTGCTGCTGGCGGTGGCTGCTTTGGGAGAAAGGGGACAAGGAAGCGTAGGAGTAGGTTTTCTGGGGGCTTTGGGATGCGTGCGCGCGAACTGGGGTTGGTGGGCGTCGGGATTTCCCGCGTCCTAGGTTTCTTTTCTGCGAGCTGACGCGCGGGACCTGATCGGGGTGAGTCGACCACACATTCCTTTTTGGGACAATTGCCGCGGGACGCAAACGAGCACCGATTGCTCTTAGACGTGGCCAAAAAATAATCGTTATTGAGCCAGCCAACCGATTGCCTAAACACGGAAGCTGATTCCGCAGTCCGGACCAGATACAACGAATCCTTGCCACCGCCTTTTCCACGTTCTCATCCACGAGCTCGCCGTGACTCACGGAGAAGGTCAGAAACCCAACGGCAGCCGCACAGAGCCATCGCGTCTCCCGAGCAACCCAGAAATTTCCAGGGACGCGCGTTGCCGACCTGCCAGCCGCCCCGAACCAGTCCGGATCCGACCAGATCACCAATCCCAAATCATTTTGATTTCCGCCGCCCACCACACGCGTAATCCCTTGCCTAACCCAGCGGCCACGCCAGCCAGCGCGACGATTTCAAGCCGTGTCCGGTAAGGAACCCCGGCTGGCGCCAGCGACTCCCTCTCGCCCACCGCCTCTTCCCCCGGTTATAAAAGGCGCCCAGGCCTCTCCTCCCTGCGCTCTCGCCCGGTCTTCTCTGTCTCATCGCCTCGGTGGCCGGCGCCTCGCTCTCGCCTCCTCGCGTCTGCGGAATTGCTTCCCGTTTCTTCTCCTTACCTCGATTCGTTTCCGATCGAATCGCGTTGTCTCGATTTTGACCTTGCTTCTCGCCGCCTCTGCCCTTCCTGTTGTCGCAGATTCCCTCGGCCCGTATCCTGCGTCTCGGCGAGCGATCCGGATTCGATCCGTCTAGGGATCGAGAGTTGTGTCTGGTTTGCCTTCTCTGTATCCCTGCATATCATGTCTAGTTTCGATTTGGAATCGCGGTGTTCCGTCATCGGTTGCAGGATTGGATGATACGGTTTCTGAGATCGGAGCTACGCGTGACGAGGCCCGCAAGGGAGGTCGAGGCAGGTCAGTTTCTCGTGCTCGGTCGGATCGGTTCATTGGTTCCGTCAACCCTGCCGTCGGTGATTTCAGATTTCAAATTCTAGTCGTTTTGTGGATTCCCGAGTGCTACGGATGGCCGATCATGAGTTCCATCGCCCAATAACTCGAGGTGGATTCGATACCCTGGGTCGATTCTTATTGTACAGACTGATCTCGTTTGTGGGATGTGCTCTGTTCCTTCTCTAGATAGATGCAGCAACAGGAGGAGTGATCATCTGGAGAGATGGATCGAGGAGTGGAGGTTTGCTCTGTTATGTCCATGGTCATTTCGTACTGGTTATTGTTCAATTACTTTGGTATATGGTCAGATCTCCGCTCTAGTGTTAGATTGAAGCTGGATTGGATTGGTCGTCGTAGGATCGGACAACGCCTGATTGTCATCTGTGTTTGGATATTCTTCCCTCCTCAAATTAGTTCCTTCCTTTGCAGTTTTGCATTAATATGTATCCGTCAATTCTGACTTGGATTGTTGGTGGTTCTTCAGATATTGGAATTATTTGGATTGGACCGGGTGATCCTAGGACTGGGAAACATCCTTCTGTGTTTGGATAATCAGCCGCTCTCAAACTCAAATTTGTTTCCCTGTAGTATGTAATATCCATCAATTCTGACTTGGGACTCTTCTGGCTATCCAGAGATGACATTATACGGATCGGACACAGTGATCATAGGATTGGGAAACTTCCGTTCTGCGATTGGATAATGAGCCCCTCTCAGACCATACTTCTATCCCCTGTAGTTTGACTCTTGTTTCCCGTCCAACTCAATCTGATTTAAGTTGTTGCTGCTTCTCCAGAAAATTGAAATTATTCGGCTCAGCGAGAGCCGGGAGGTTTATTTTGGTTCAGAATGCTGCGGCGGTTCCTCTTCGAGACTCATCTTTGATAACTATTGAACTTTCCAGACATCAGTTTTCTCTGCCTTCGGCGGTAACTCTTAGCTCTTGCAGATATGCCACGGAAGATAATTGCAGTTTCGATCTGCTGCGTGTCATCTCACTGATCCCTGCCTATGCCTGATCCCTGATCGCCCTCATTGTTTGATGCATACTTTTTAATTTACTTAAGCTCTAGCCCCCTTAACGAAATATTCATAGGAAGGTCTCTTGCTAATTGCAGGTTCTAGTTGCCGAATTTAAGTCCGACCTGATGCTGAGTGCAATCTGTTTGAAGATATTTTAAATCCATTTTCCATTCTTTTCAATTCATCATTATCTTACATACATATAAAATTACCCTGCGAAAACAATATTTGAACATGTTATTGTTCAACTATTTTGGCATGGCCAGATCTCCGGAGGTGAAGCTTTGGTGTTGGATTGAAGCTGGTTTGGATTAATCATCGGAGATCCTGATTTGTGTTTGAAATACTCTTCTTCACTCCTCGAATTGGTATCTTCATTTGCATTAGTATCCATCAATTCTGACATAGGGACTGTTGGTGGTTCTCCAGAGATTGATATTGTATGGATTGGAGCAGTGATACTAAGGATTGGGAGACCTCTGTTCTGCGTCTGGATAATCAGTCCCGTCTCAAACTCAACTTCTTCCCCTCTAGTTTCAACTATTCGTTAATTGTGACTTGGGTCTCTTCTTGTGTCCAAAGATTAAATTTTTGTGGACACGGATTTGACTGGTGATCTTGGACTGGGAAACTTCGTTCTGGATAATCAACCCCCACTTAGACTCAAACACATCTTACCTTATAGTTAACTTTCGTTTACCGGCAATTTTGATTGAATTTTTGTTGGTTCTCCAGAAAATGAATTATACGTCGTAGGGAGAGCGAGAGGTGTATTTTGGTTCATCATGCTGCGGCGGTTCCCCTTTGTGACTTCACTATGCAACTTCAATAATACATCAGTTTTCTCCGTTCGTCGTGACTCTTAGCTCTTTGCAGATGTTGGCTGGAAGATAATTCCCAATTTTGAACCGCTGCTGATGTCTGTCTGATCCCCCTGCCTATGCCCTCGTAGTTTGATGCATGCTACTTTCTTTAAAAAAAGTCTTATTTCTTATGCTCTAGCCCGATTAACTTAACACTCATAGCTCATTGCAGGTCGTAGTTGCCGAATTCAAGTCCGACCTGACGCTGAGTGCAATCTGTTTGAAGATATTCTTAAATCTACCTTTTCTAATTCATCATAACTTCCATAATCTATAAATTGTTTTCATGAAAAATTATATTTGAACATTCAGATTGATCTGCACCCTGAGATGTTCTGGAGGTTCAAACTAAAGCCATCCCACAAAACGAGAAAACATCGTGCTTTCTATATATTTCTTCCTCTCTTCTCGTCATTCTTGTCTTTCTATTTTGGTTAGTTGCGTTGGTTCATATCTTTGATTAAGGTTCTTATTTCTGCGCAGCCATTGTTGCAGATCCTTTTTACCACGGACATTCTGGTAGCCTGGTAGTGACGAAATCGGATAAATCGTTTGGTTTGCCATCTATCTCTTTGTAGGTTGATCTGTACTTTTGATCCCGTTTTCTGTATTAGTCTAGATCTTGGCTGCAGGATATAAGGGGGTTGCCAACCTGGGTTTTGTAAGTGGAGTCAGGTTAGTTTTTCGTGGGCAGTCTGTTAAGTTCATTTGTGTTTGCCTCGACCATGCGTTGGCTGCAGGAGTGTGATCTTTCTGGAACTAGAGATTAGTCATCATAAGTCGAAGAGAACTTGAGGTCAGTTTACCGTGCTCCGTCAGATCAGTTTTTTGTTGTGTTCCTTGGCGTTCAGTTCTGATGGCTGATCATGAGTAACTATTATGATATTATCCCTTGATCTGAGGTGGATTAGAGGCCCTGCGTTGATTATTATTGAAACAACTGATCTTGCTTCTGGTATTTTTTTGTGCTCAACGAGATGCAGGAGAGGCAACGGTTTTTGATAGATGAATCAGGAGGATGGAGGTTTGCTTACCCTTAATGGTTATATTAGTTCGTTATGGTTCAATGGTTATATTGGTATGGTCAGATAGTCTGAGCTGAAGTTCTGTTGTTGAAGCTGGATTGGATCTGTGATCATTGTATAAGGAAACTTATGATTTGTTTTTGGATAATCAACTCTCTGTTTGATTTGTTTGTCTGCGCAGTTCTAATTTAGTGTACAATAAGTCTGATTTGGATCCATTGGTTATTCTCCAGAATTGGAATATTATGTGCGGCTGAGCGGGATTTGCTGGTTTTTGCAACTTCAACCTTCTTTTCAAACTCAACAATTGAACTTTCTTTAAAAAAAAAATCTCTGCCTACATTGGTAATTCTGTCTTTTTGCAGATATCCATTTGGACGAACTATAATTTGCAATTTGAAACCGGTTGGTGTGCTGATTTCTTCAGTCTAAGATGAGCCAGGCTTACGCCTAACATCAGGCGTTTGGATAATCAACCCCACTCTGATAACTTCTACTTAGTACAATAGTCTCTGAGAAGTCTGATCTCGTTTTGTTGGGTTCCCAGAATTTGGAATTATGCAGCTTAGCGGGACTGCGTGACTCCACTTTGCGGACTGACCTTCTTGCTGATCTGTGTTTGAATAATTAACCTCCCTACATTAATTTTTCCATCTCAGTTCAAATTTAGTCTCTCATAGCCCACAATTCTGATGTGGAGTTGTTGGTGATTTTCCAGAATTTGATATTGGCGATTGGTCCTATCTTCCCTGCCATGACGGTTCCTTGTTATTACTAAACTTGACTGGCTTCTTCTACAATAAAACTTTCCAGACACTAGTTTTCTCTGCCTTACTCGATAAATCATCAGCTCTTGCAGATGACATGGATAAAATTGCAGTTTGGAGCTGGTGTTGTTGTCTAGCTGAACCTTACCAACAGGACAGGCTTATCCTTTACCCACTCATCATCATCATTTGACACATGCTTTAGCGGTTTCTTAGTGAAAAATTAATGGGAAAGCCTCTTGTTCGATGCAGGTTCTAGGTTCCAGTTCCTAGTTGACGAGTTCCAATCAACCTGTTACTGAGTTTTAATCTGTTTGCAAAAAGCTTCTTAATATACTATCTCTTCAATTCATCATAATGTTGATAACCTATAAATATCTTACATGATCTACTATTCTAAATTCAGATTGATCTGGAAAGGTGCACGAATCTAACGATATCTGGAGCTTAAAATCGACGGCGCATCCTACAACGATTAAGACTCTTACACTCATTTCGAGCCTATAACTAATTCTTCAGTCTTTCTGTTTATTTAGCTGCTTGTCCATCCATATAATTAATTCCTCGACATGGTTTCAGTAATTATGTGCTCTCGCAGATATTGAAATAGAGGATTTCACTCTGGAATCAAGGCCTGTTGTCTACCTATCTCCTGGCGGAGCAAGCTTATATTTGTTTCGATATCTTTTGAACCCACCTTACTCATTTTGAAATCTTATTTTCAGTATTTGAACTTATGTGTTTTCTCAGTTGCTTCTTGCTTTGATTGGGGGTTACGCTTCCTCCTTCCTGTGGTTGCAGATTGTCTAGCCTAGGCCCTGCTGGCAGTTGCTCGGAATCTGTTGTATTGTTTGGTTTGCAATCCATCTCACTGTGGTTGAATTTGTTCTCTAATCTTCATCTGTTAAGTCTGCTGAGAGTGTGCAGTATATGTTTTGGATTAGTGGAACCTGCTATGGCTAAAACCCGTGCCCCGTATGTGGAGTCAGGTCAGTGTACTAGATGGTCTGCTTGATTTATTGGTTTGTTCACCCCCCTCAGCTTCAGTGATTTCCAGATTTGAATTTCTCTCTGCCAAAAATTGCTTTGTTCCATTCGCCGATGGCAAATCATTATAATTGAAGGTGCGTCTGGAACCCTGGGTTGGTTTGCGCTGTGATAAAGTTGATCTTGTTTGTGGCATGTGCATATTATTTTCTAGCTACAAGACAGTGGCTGTGGTGATTGGATCGAAGGGTAGAGGTTTGGTTATAATTCATGCTTGTTCTTGATCATGTCATAATTTTATGATGTTAATTTATTGGTCTGTGGTGGCAAACCTGATTGGAATTGTTGGTCAGACCTGAATAATTGAGAATTTGAAGGTGTCATGAAGCTTGTCTGGACTGTAGATCATAGAACTGGAAGAATTCTGCAGTGCTCTGTTTGGATATATTCTTTCTTTGAAGTTCCTTTCTTGACTACGGATTGTTCAGTTTGAATTCAGCCCATTGATTGGTTCATTTGTACGATAAATGATTGCAGGGTACTTGCGGATGTCAATCTGATATGCATTGTGGATGGAACGGTAGGCCTGATAGTTGTTCTACACTTCATGGCATTTATTCTAGTTGACATTTAATATATCTGACTCAAAGTATAGGGTTATATATTTGGGCTGCCCATCGATTTGCAATGTTGGAGATTCGACTGTGTCTAGCAAAACGGTGGCCAATGTGGGGTCCTTTTGTGAAGCTTGGAGCCATCAACTATGTCTGCTTTCCCAACTGTTCCGACTTCTAATAAAAAAATCCTGAAGCATATTATTACTTGATTTGATCTTTTGCGGCAACCAGTTTCAACTTGCATTCAGTGGCCTCATCTCTTTGGTACAGCTTGGAGTCTTTAGCTGCGTGCACATCTGGATCTTCTGATTAGTAATCCTGAAGCTTATTAATTGGTCTATGTCGGTGTTCTGAGTTTTGGATGGTATCTGTTTTTATCTGTTTTTTGTGTGACTCAACATAAGAGATGCGAGAAGTCACTTAGAACTATGTTGGTTACTTTGTTACCATGTTTGTTTCTGGAAGTTGTGTTTCATGCCAATAGTTGACTGCTTGTATCTTCAGTTTTATCAGCGCACACTACTGTGTTTTGTTTCTCTAGCAGTAAGTCGGAAGATTTATCACCTGATAGGTAGTAGAGATTGCAATGTAAATGAACTCTGAAAGCAGTAAAAGATCCCTACAGTTATATGCTTGAATTATTTCAAGACCATGCCTGGATTTGCTCGTTATATAGTTGTTTATGATAACAATTTGTTTGTCCACTTATCTGTTTCCTGGGTCATCTTGTCAATTTGGGGTATGCACGGACATTGAACTTCAACAAACAAAGATTCACCTAATTTGCTCCCTTTTCACTTGTATATTAAAATATATATCTTAATTAATTCGAAGATCCCTCCTCACTCTAGTTGGGTTATGTTGCAGAGAGGTTAGGAATTTCGCAATACAACTTGGCGTATCTGATGATTCTGGCCGATTGAAAATTTCCTCTCAACAGTTATCTTCTAACAGAATTCAGAATCGCTCTTTATGCCATTCTGCTCCTCTACCCCTTGGCTTTAGAGGGTAAAACTGGTCAATTAACTGCAGTTTCTCTATGCCAAAATATAACCCATGTAAAACGCTCTTTATAGAAATAGACATCATCTTAACTATAGGTACATTCTTATTTCTGAAACCAAATTATAACCCATGTAATTAATTGTGCATGTAATCTAGCTATTCAGTTTCTGAAATTTATAGCTTGATTTCTTTACTTAACCTAACTCTTGCATGCATTAACAATTTTTGTGTGCCCCATTTCTATTTTGTGTTACGATCTTGTGTGCGAATGTTGCCTTTTGCTCGATTGTGTGGCTTGTATGCTTTGCTGAATGTTTGGTTGTAGTGTTTGCTAATTTGTTTTTTGGTTGTTACAGTTTAACACTGCCTTTGCCGGTCCCAAGCCCGGATGAGAAAATGTGGAGGGAACTGCAGTTAGTTGGTTTGTATGGTCTGTCATTGGGTCTCTAGATATTTTGAATTCAATAGCAGTGAATGAAGTGAATAGAAGTTACATATTCTGAAGTCGAGAGTCCAACTGTGCTTGTTACTGTTTTGGTCACAAAGTGAAACGTCAAATAGTGTTTTAGTATATGGTTCAAACTTTGAAATGCATCCTTTGCCGCAATGGGGTCCAACTGTTAATATCTAGGCAAGTGAGCTATAGAACCAGTGCAAGAAATAAGATATATCAAGAAAAGCATATTCTGGGGTAGTACTGGACAAAGAACTACTCCTAATATTCTCTAGAAATATGTGGTTCAAATCCTCCTGCTTCCCAGAAGCAGTTTTGTCCATATCGCTTATATGTTTTAGATCTCAAACATGCAACGGTAGTCTGGTAGTAGAATGGTTTATGGAGACAAAGTACAGTTCGGTGAAAAGTTCTTCTGTCTATGAATTCCTTTGTTTCTATATCTGATCCTGATACTGCACTTGAAAATAAATTTTGGTAGTCACAGTCTATAATAGTGATATATGTGAACTTCAATAAAAGGAGAAATCGTTGCACGCTTGTTATACTATCTACCCTTGTGATTGATGAGGCCATTGTTTCTTCCATTGTGCTAAAGCATAAAAGGGATGTCCAGGTGAGGTTTGCAGGGTTTTCTTTATTTTGGTTGTTGTACTGGTGAAGAATCTGCAGGAGAATTGACTGGTGAGCAACCTCCAACCTGCCTGTGATGACAACTGAGAGTTCACCCTTTTCATTTTTCATCTCCTTCATCGCACATGCACTCTCTAAGCCAATCAAGGTTCTTTTTTCATCTCCTTCATCGCACATGCACTCTCTTAGCCAATCAAGGCAATGTGGCAGGAAACTCCGGGAGAAAGCCTAATACATCCCCTTGATGCCCACTGGAGAAAGTCTGATACATCCCCTTGATGCCCACCAACAGAACCTGTCTCCGTGATGCCCACCTGGGGCAAACCGGAAAACAGCTCATATTTACTCTTATCATCAGATTCATGGTTCAAGGATGCATCGAAGACATTTTTTGTGAGTGAAGTACTATAGCAACAACGATATCATATATTTGCCCCGGAACTTGAAGAAGACAGGTTATCTGCCTAAAATAATTGGTCACACTTGGGAAGCTTATGTGCAGCAGAACTCTGCAATGTGTGCTTTATGTATGTGAGGCGACAAAGCAAGCTCCTTTCTCAAGAACAACAAAAAAGTTTCGAGGACAACACACTTCTCCACAAATTGCCCAAAAAGAAAAGACTGCAATTTGTTAAAATTAATGTGTACTTGTGTGAAAACTTGTCCAAAGGCACACATTACAGATTGAAGAAATTTACACAAATTGTCGCAGTTACAAACTTTCTAGGATTGGTGCTAGATTCTGAAGCTCGAACATCGCATACAAAGCTGCTAAAGCAAAGTTCCTAGTTGCAGAGATAGAGTCAAGCAACTGCAGGCCAGAAAGAGCTTCCCGTGCCAACCACCATCCAAAGATATAAAATTGAGACGTGTGCAATGAGAGCAGTCACAAACAACAAGACAGCAGGTGCAAATACATACACTGGGTTATACAAACAAGTAACATATTTGATGACACGAAAATTAGATCAGACATCTCTGAATAATGTTACTGAATCCCTCCACTCTTCCAACATACAAAGTAGCCCTAACAGGTCTTCTACTCCCACAATCAGTCTTCACCATGACCGTGTTGCAGGTGTAATCAAGAAGCCAAAAGAAATAAATTGATATTGTTTTCACCTTGGCTGGACCTATTGTAAAAACAAGAATGAATGCTACAGCTCCTATTGTAAAAACAAGAATGAATGCTGCAGCTCGTAAGGTGAGAGGGCACACCCTTCAGTTAAGATAGTCCTGACCAGATGCAAAAGCTCTTTGGCCGACAAAAGTAGAGTCTGAGTTGAGCAGAGTCACTGAACCGTTTTACTCAACCAAATCTGTAACTAAAAGTGGAAGAAGAAAAAAGAAGGCTGGTTTAACTGACAAGGTTTCGTTGATTTCATGTGTATATCCAGGACGTTAGGCTAAACCTGATACTCAAAACTCTAAAACAGCTAACAAAACGTTACTGGCTGAAGACAATGGTGATTGCAAAAGCTATATCTTGGATAAGAGATTACGCCAAGTTCGACAGTCCTACAAAGGGTTATTTCCATACAAAAAGCTGCCATATATAGCAGTCAACAAAAGAAAACAAAAGGTACTACCCTGCAAGTCTAAGTTCCCATTTTTCTCAACTTTCAATAGTCCACCTTCATCCCAGTATTGCATTTGTTTCGTTGCATTCTTCACAATAGGTATTCCAAGAAGTTTCTTGCAAAACAATTCCAAACCTCTGGTTGTTTCAGGCTTGCTTTTGTACCTACGCCAGAAAAAATTTCAGAAATATTAGGATGCATGATTTGTTCCTCTGTACCCAGGCTCTATCTGTAAGTATACTATGTTTATTAGCTTTATATATACTGATGTCTTCCCAAAGCAGCTGTTCATCTTTTCTATAAGGGTGATGAGTCCATTTTTACCATTTAACTTGAACAGATATTCATTTGCTTAAAATAGTGGATCATATAAGGCCCTGGTGACATTTTATATATAGGAACATGGAAATTAACCTGAGTTGCAGACAAGGTAGGAATAATTTACTTGCTACATTCATGGGTAAAAGTTGGGGAAGACGAATTATTTTGACTGGCAGTGAAGAATTGGAAGGTCATACTGTGGGGCGGACACCGGAGGCGGAGGAGGCAGTGGTGGGGCTGACAGAACATGAGGACCGGAATGCATCGATGTGGGCCTGACACTTGATGCGATCGCCCTTGTTCTCCTCCAGGCATTTGCGCAGCGCCTCCACGCCACACGCTGCAGCAACCTTCTTCTCATCTCTCCCTCTGCCAATGTCGCTGCCTGTTCCATCCATCACTGCCACAACAGCCACTTCCAACGCCGAAGCACGGATCCAAAGGACCAGTCTGTACCAATCCTGTGATAATCAAAAGGTAAACACAACTATGTAAATGCTGAATGCACTTTTGGCATATTTAAGATTCAGAGGTTGCTCTAGTATAGAAACAAAAGAAGCTGCCTGATAGAGATTTTTGACAAATAAACACACAAAATAGACGATAGAGACACCTTATGCCATTTTATCTGCTAGCCCCACCAGTTTGCACTACTTATGTTGAAATCTAATTTACTCAAACTTCTAAAACTCCAGTGTGTCTTAACAGCATTGAGGAAGACAATTCAATTTATTTATTTTTTGAAACAAAACGGGCATATTGCCTCATTTTATTTTAAAAAGGAGAGAATTGACCGGTTAATTAACGGGAAACTGGCCTAAAACCGGAACAAACACCCTCGCCGACAATTCAAAATTGATTTCAACATATACACAGGGAGTAAGCAGAAAGGAGTTATATAAGGCTTTCTAGAAAGTATGAGTAACTTAATCTGTATTGGTATAATGATGTTAACAATTTTTGGAATTGCACACTGTATCCAATTGAGATCATTATCTGGAAGAAATTCTTAGTAATGTGCTTGTGAAGCATCTTAGGAAAAAATACCATCAATCATAAATGTTGAAGTAATTTGTTCTGGATAATCGGCTACAAATTTGAAGAAAATACTTCCTCAGCATTTAGTTTGCCAAACAGACACAAGCCTCTGAAATTATTAGAAACCAGTATAGCTAATTCACAATTACGTAACTTTGTCATGATGGGCATAGCCGGTCCCCTAGGCCGTCCAGCGGCGCATACCTCCCATGCCCTGCTAACCCTAGGCCCTCTAACGTATCCTATACAGATCTATCATGTTACTACTACGCCTTCTACTTTACTCTACTTGGTGATGAACCTGCAGAGGCGGAAGTCCATAAACTGTTGGCGTTCCTACTAGCTAAGCAGTATCGGACAAAAACAGATCCCACCGTAGTACAGTTGCTGTACATACCACAGTGGCCGCCGCGCTCAGCTCTCCCTCGGCGCCGGGTAGGACGGCGACACCTCCGACGGGCGCGACGCACACGTTCTCTTCCTCCTCCTGGTCTCCGGTCGCCCGGATGCTCAAGCTCCGCGCACTCACCCGCGTCCGCCAACGCCGACCTCGAACGATCCCTCGGTGGCGCGACGGCGATGGAGACCAAAGAAGAAACTCGATTTAGTAGGCCGAAGCAAGATGTAGCAGCGGCGGCGGCGGATTCTGGCCGGCGTGGGACGAGGAGAAGATGCGATTCGGGGATTTTCTTTCTTTTTTTTCTTTTTTTTTTTGATTTTTAATACTTGTATTCATACGGAAAGGAAAACAGTACACAACCAGATACAAGCACTGAAACAACAGAGAGGATACAGAGAAAACCACTGCAGTCGCACTCCATCTTCCACCTCGAGTTCACCCAGCGCACGAGGACTCCATCGCCGGCGACGACGAAGGAAACCACCGCCCGGAGCACTCACCCAAGAAACGGAAGAACTCCTTGCCCGAAGGTGTTGATGAGCCGCAATATCCACTAGCTCCGACGAGCTGGATCTACAGACGGTGAAGGTCCATCGGCCGGGGGCGCACCCCAAGCTCTTGCCGCCCCGGACCTAGGGCCAGCGCCACTCCACCTCGCCTGAGATGGCCAGATCTTCAGCCTGCAAACCACAAGACCCCACAGCAGCAGCGTCCACATCCCTCCGATCCGCCGCTCCACCTCCAGGAGCCTCCCCCCTCGCCTCCACGGCCGGCCGGAGAAGGCACGAAGAGACGGTGCGCCAGAGCAAGTACACCAAAGCACCCGATCAGATCCACACCTCCCCTTGCCACCACGGCCAGACGGAGATGCCGGAACCCAACCACCTCCAACACACCTCCTCACCCGCCCAGAGCTGCCGCAGGAGGAGACGGCAACACCACGACGACAGGGCCGGAGGAACAGGACCCCAACTCGAGCAACCGAAGACGCCGCTTCTTCGGCCGCTTGCAGGGGACGGAGCCTCGACGGAAACGAGGAACCCCGAGCACCAAAAGATGCTGGCCCCGCGACGACGCCCCAAAGGACGACGACGCAGAGGAGAAGAGCCAGCACCACCACCCTCCACTCCGGCAGCACCTCCACCTCCAAAGCACGGCCGGCTAGAAACCTAACTACCCTATCTACAAGGCACGACAGAGATCCGGGGTTCCCCCACCCTCCCGCCGCCGGAGCGGCCGGCGGAGGGAGAGGGAACCCGTGGCTCGCCGGCGATCTGGGTGGAGAAACCGGAATTCGCCTCTCTCTACTGTTCACCAGAGAGGGGAACGAGAAGCTGCGGTAGGGGAACGAGAAGCTGCGGTGGGGGATTTTCTTTCTCGGTGCGGTGCTTGACGAGGACGACGAGATGCATTTTGTTACGCTCTCTGGCCTGGGCTGGGCTAGATTTTGTTGGTTCGGCTCCGACGAGTGCCGAGGGCCCATTATTTCTGCCGAATGCAACGCCCAATAGGTATAGGCTATGCATCGTCCCAAACCGGACACGTAAAGTATCTGTTTTGCTCCATTTGAGATGCTTCGCGGACAGGTTCTAGCCTTATCTCCGGGGTCTCACTGTGGGTCGGCACGATACTCGTCGGTGAGCTCGGACCAGTAGTGACGGTGGACCTCGTCACCCCCCCCCCGACAGGCCGACAGCATGTTCGCCGTTGGGTACCCGTTGGTGTGGAAGGTTGTCGCTTGGTTGATGGTGAGGCTCCGCAGCCCGAATCCGTTGGTCGCGGCTCCACCGGTGCGTTAGCTCTCCCTACTATACGACATGACTTCACTAGAATGTGGACCCCTCGTGGGAGAACATCGGGGAGGATGTGCTCTTTTATGGCCTGCGAGTCGTGCTCCCTTGGTTACCCTTTGGTGATGCCCTTCATGATGCCTTCTTGCTTTACCGACGTCACGCATCTTATCCTTCATGTCTAGTAATATGATTGATTTGTGTAATTGTATCATGTAATATCTATTGAGGTTGTTGTTCCTAGATGATGTACTCTTTGTTTCAAGACTTCCTAATACTATAAAAACGGTGGTTGTATGAATCAGTTGATGAACAGACCCGGGGTTATCCTTCATTTAAAAAATAAAAAATATATTATTGATCCTTGAAGAACCATGTAGTAAGCAACATAATGGTGAAAAATCTGGTCTCCATCTGGAGGATTCTGCGCTCGCTTCCTCCGGTTCAGTAGCTTGCCACGCATCCTCCCGACGTGGAAAGAAAAAGAGACAATTAAGGTGGCCCTCCCCAACGCCAAACCTTATCTCTACGGAGTTCTTCTCCTCCAAATGATTTCTCCAATATTCTCCAAATCCCATCTCTCTCGCGCCACACACCATGGCCGCCTCCGCCACACCTGCCAGTTGCTGGTTTTTCGAGGGTTGTTGATGCGGTAGTTGGCCTCACCGCTCAGCCAAGGTGCGGAGATGTGCTGCAAGGTGTGTCGCCTGCCGCTGCAAACTCTGGGAAGCCGGCTGCGAGCTCTGAAAGCAGTGTGATGCGAAGCTACCAAGCAAGGACGAGGGAGCTGCACGTGACGGTCACCAGTGCTACAAAGGGAGGGTGGAGGACCTGCCATAGGGGTACGGAGGATTTGCCATAGTTGGACGGTGATGCTACCAAGTAATGATGTGAAGGAGATATGCCCTAGAGGCAATTAATAAAGTGATTTTATTTGTCATATCTCAATTGTTCATAATATGTTTTAATACCATGCTATAACTGTGTTAAGCGGAAACATTAATACATGTGTGGTATGTAAACAATCAGGTCCCTAGTAGCCTCTAATTAACTAGTTCGTTGGGTAACAGATGATCAAGGTTTCCTGATCATGGACAATCACGTCGGTTGACAATGGAGTCATATCATTGGGTGAATGATTTGATGGACATACCCAAAATATAGAAACGTAGTGCTCATACCTTCGACCGTGAGATCATATCAAATCCCTGCTTCTGGAAGGTGCGGCTGATCGCATCAAACGACATGTCTTATATAGCGTGAGAATAAAGGTGACACTTTCGGGTATCGGAAGGAAGCAGTGGAAGCGAGTGATCGAGAGCGGGAATTGCCAATCCACATAGCAGGATAGATACTATGGGCCCACTCGGTGAGATTACATCAATGAGCTTGCAAGCATGTGACTAGGTCACGGGGATGTAATATCACAGACGAGTAAAGATAGATTTTTCGATGACGAGGTCATGCTCGGTAATCGTGATACCGGAAAACGACGCTCGGACAATCTAAGTATCGCTAGGCAAGAGGATGAGACTGGACGTCTAAAGGTTCAAACGATAAAAGACATTAGTGGACGCACAAGGGCTATCATGGGTATCCAGATCTCGCTGTTAGTGATTGATCGGAGAATGTGTCTCGATCAAGTCTGGAGTGATCCCGAATCGTGGGGTAACACACTTAAGGGTGGGTGACGATTAGATTGGATTTAGAGAGAAAAGAAACCGGAGACTCCGGAAGTGTTCCGGACATGTCCGATGGAGACCGGAGGGTAACAAAATATGTTTCGGGGTCCGAATGAATTAAATAATATATATTTAATATTAATAAGTTTTATTAGTAATTAAATATATTTTTTATTTAATTAAATTCGAATTTTTAAAGGCATTAAACCTAAATGGGCCTTAGAGGCCCATTAGGGAAAAACCCCAAAAAGGAAAAGGAAAAAGGGGGGGGGGGGGGGGGGAGGGCCTGCCGGCCTGGCTGGGCCGAATGGGGCCCACCAGGGCCGGCTCACCCTCCATGGCCGGCCGAGCCATGTGGGAATAGTCCCACATGGCTTAGCCAATGGAGGTGGCCTCCATCCCTCTCCTTTAAATAGGGGACCCCCCATGTCTTTGGAAAGACACAAATTCTCCCTCTTCTTCTCTCCTACCTTGAGCATGGTTCTATTTTCGGAGCTGTGTACGAGGAGGGAAGTCTCTCTACTATACGCACACCGCCGTGCTGCTAGCTCCACTCTTCCACTTCCGCTGCTCTGCTGGATCTGGAGCCCGGAGGTCGTCATCCACACCGTACGTGTGTGGAACCGCGAGGCACCATTGTTTGGTGCTGGGAGCTGTCTTCTTCCACTACACGACACTGAGATCGGCGCCGTCATCTCCATCGACAACGTTTGTGCGGGAACGTAATACCGCTTCCGGTCTACAAGGGTATGTATTCTGATCTCCTCCGTATTAGTATATCTGCATAGTATAGATCCTGGCTAGTTTATGGTTATCGTCGGTAGGAAATTTTTTGTTTTCTGTCTACGATCCCCTTCATGATGGTAGTGCTACCAACACGGTAGTGCTACCGAAGAAGGGTGGCGGTGCTACCATCGTTGAGGGCCGTTGTTTCCAGCGGTGGACGAAGGTGCTACCATAGGTGTGCGGAGGACCTTCCATAGGTGGATGGCTATGCTACCAAGAAACAATGGTGATGCTACCAACGGTGGAGGAAGACCGGTGCAGCTGCGAAGCTTCTTCGTAGTTGCTAGAAACTTACCGGCGGTGACGGTTGCATCTTTGAACACGGGGTGACGGTTTCATCTCCGGTGATGAGGGCGACAATTGCATCTCCGGTGCCGGGCGACGACGGTCAGAGCTTATGTGCGATTCACAAGAGCTTCCCGGCATCACTGCAACTACAAGGCCGACGCTTGCCGGCGCCTGGGAATTATTTTGTGAGACATGCGGGTGGAGCAGGCGAGGGAGATTTCCTTTTGTTTTTTCTCGTACGGGGATACGAGGTCGTGGCTTTCCAAGCGAGAGTGCGATGGACGGCTCTGATTGATTAAATCTTACGGCGCGTGACCCAGAGGATCAATCGCATCGATCCTCCAGGGGACGCTCAGCGCATCCCCATAATGATACATGTAAATCAACCCGAAATTACATAAAATATCTTATTGGTTTACATATTAAATTTATGAGCTCTCAGGCCATTCAAAAACCAATTATACACTGCTTTCACAATAAGAAAAGTCCTTGAGAACTCTGACCTAGTTCCAACATTACAGGACTGGGTACTGAATATAACGTTTGGCATGCAAGCTCACATATATGATAATAGCAACCAACATTGATATCATATTCCTACTGAAATGCTGGATATTGTGCTAGTGTTTGTCTTTGATGAAAGATATGACAATGCGTATGAGTCAAACCCTTCATCTTGCATTAGAGCGAGTAGGCTGAAGCTCATGTCTGTATTTGTCAACTCTGGGAGTTGTGAATCACCATCAAGATACTGCATGATACTCTGCATGTTCGGTCTTACATTGGTAAATGGATGTGCGCATAGTAGTCCTAACTTTAGCACCAGACATGCCTCGTCAACATTATAGTCACTATGTAGCCTTGTATCTACTACCTGAGTTAGTGATCCCTTATTCCAATGCTCAAGAACCCAATCAACTAATAATGGTTGATTTCCGCATGCAGTGTTGCTAATTGGCCTTTTCCCACACACAACCTCAAGAAGGAACATGCCAAAGGCGAACACATCTGTGAGAGGAGTTGCCTTACCTGTGCATACTAATTCTGGGGCTAGGTATCCAATGGTACCAACCACATGTGTGGTCTGTAGATCAGTTCCATGATCATGAAGTCTTGCAAGGCCAAAGTCACCTAGTCTCCCATTCATTTCACTATCAAGGAGTACATTGCTTGCTTTGATGTTACGATGAATGACCACTTTCTCCCATTTTTCATGGAGGTAGAACAAACCTGATGCAATATCCTTTATTATCCGAAACCTCTGATCCCAATTTAGTGTAAGTGTTTGTTCATCACAATACAAATTCTTATCAAGGCTACCATTTGACATGTAGTCATACACCAAAAGGAGTTCACCTTTTCTCCTACAATAGCCAAGTAATTGAACAAGGTTACGATGTTGGATGCGGCCAATGCTGACAACCTCAGCAACAAACTCCTTCATACCCTGCCTTGACTCATGAGACACCTTCTTCACGGCAACATCTAATTTAGTTGATGGAAGTGTTCCTTTATATACCTTCCCAAACCCTCCTGCACCAAGTAGGTGTTTGTTCTTAAACCCATCTGTGGCATGGAATAAATCCTTGTATGAGAACCGATGTGGACCGAACTCAATCTCCCACTCTTCTTTTAGTTCAGTATACCTCAATTTTCTCCTCACGAGTAAAATGACCATAAAACCCACAACAATTACACATGTTGCACTGGCTATTGGTTGGATGATTTCTAAGAGCTTTGGCTGATGCTTTGGACGGGGTAGCTTTGGCAGCTTTGTAATATCGATCAGTGGAGCTGGTTTGTTCATCCCAAAACTCCAACCAAGCACATAATGTATTGAGTCGACCTCTCCACCGGAAGATGAGAAGCCGATGTAGGATGGCTCTTGCAACACAATTGAGAGGTCATAATATGCCGAGATGAGTGGCCTTGTAGGTTTCACCATTTGAAGGGGAGCCATGGTCACACTGATTTTCTTGGCTTCACCATTATAGTCCACCCACACTTGCATCGCATCACCACTCACAAGAATCATGTTCTGGAAGCTGCCATCTCTATCATCATAATATCCTGCAGGGTAGGAATTTATAGAGTGGAGGCTGTTGATGTCGATACCTACATGGTTGGTGTTGATGTCTTGAAACTCGATGTTTAGGACGGTGTCTAGCTCGATGGCAAATATGTGATTGCTCAAGTTGCCGTTGTTCTGCGAGTTCAAGAAGCCCAAGTATCGATGGCAAATATGTGATTGCTCAAGTTGCCGTTGTTCTGGGTTCGGGCAGCGCTGGCGCTACTGGATATGCTGCCTGCTATATACTGCCACCACCTCCGTCTGCATCAATGGTGACCGCGGCGACTCTTTCCGCCTCGCGCGCGGGGTGCGCCAGGGGGACCCGCTCTCCCCTGCCCTTTTCATCCTGGCGATGGATGCGCTACAGGCAATGCTACAATGGGCCGCGGACCGCAGGCTGCTGTCGGACCTGAACCTCAACCCCAGGGTGCCGAGAACCTCGATCTACGCTGACGACGCAGTGGTTTTTTTCCGCCCCTTCCCTGCTGACTGTGAGGTTGTGCTATCCATCCTCAAGCTGTTTGCTGCGGCCTCGGGCCTGAAGATCAACTTGAACAAGAGCACAATCACCTGCATCCGCTGCGACTCCGACACCGCGGCATCCGTGGCAGGCCTCTTCCAATGTCAGCTCTGCGAGTTCCCCATCCGCTACTTGGGGCTGCCGCTCACGACCGGCAAACTACGGCGAGCAGACATCTGGCCACTGATCGACATCTTCTCGGACAGACTGCCCGGCTGGATCCCCAAGTTGCTGAACCCAGGAGGTAGGCTAACCCTGACCCGCTCGGTGCTCATGGCGTTGCCGCTCCACTTCTTGGCGGTACTGCAACTACCGGCGTGGGCGTTGAAGATTATCTACCGCCGCTGCCGTGCCTTCGTTTGGCGTGGAGAGGAGGACATCAGCGGTGGGCACTGCCTACTACCTTGGTCGAGGGTATGCATGCCTACCAAGTACGGCGGACTCGGCATCGTCAACCTCCGTTTCTTCGGATGTGCACTGCGCTGCCGCTGGCCGTGGCTCAGGTGGGCTACTGATCCTCGTCCTTGGTGCCTGGTGCCTCAACCGGACGACGAAGACGCGGCCGCCATAGTCAGAACGGCCACCTACGTCAATTTGGGCAACAGTGTGCGAGCTCGTTTCTGGACTGACGCGTGGCTGCCCTCCAGGAGATCATCCTCGACACTTACCCCATCCTAGCGACCTTCATTCGCGACTCCAGGCTATCCGTCGCCGACGCTATCCACAATCGGCGTTGGGTCAGAGACGTGCAAGGCGGGCTGTCCACGGCGGCACTCGCACAATACCTGCGACTCTGGGATCTACTGCTCAATATACAGCTGCAACCAGGGGAGGAGGACAGACTGATCTGGCAGCACACGAAGGACGGGAACTACTCCACTAGCAGCGCATACAAGATGTTCTTCGCAGCCAACATCACGTTCCCTTGCGCCGGGCCAATCTGGAAATCAAAGGCCCCAACTCGTTGCAAGTTCTTCATCTGGCTTGCTGATCACCAACGCTGCTTGACGGCGGACAACTTGCAGAAGCGGGGGTGGCCACACAGCGATACCTGCAACATGTGTCTGTCGGCGCAAGAAACCTGCACCCACCTCTTCGTGCACTGCCCTTTTGGCAATCGCGTCTGGCAAAGGATCAAAGCTTGGTCCAATGCGGACTTCCCCACCCCGAGTCCGGCGTTCCCCACCACCGAGGACTGGTGGTTGCAGGCCAGAAAGCGGGTGCCCAAGAACCTGCGCCGAGACTTCGACACTGTCGTCATCCTCGTGCACTGGAAACTGTGGAAGGAGAGGAACAACAGAATCTTCGACAGCGTGAGCCACGGCGAGGAGCTTGTCCTTGATGGCATCCGGGAGGACATCGCCATATGGCGCTCTGCTGGTCGCATCATCACGGTCTGACCGACGATGTACTATGGAGGTTGTAGGTGTTCTAGGCTGTTCGCGTTCCGGGAGCACTTCCGCTGCCCAGGCATGTCTGGCACGGATTTCTGCTTCCTGTTGCGGATCGCGGGGTTTTTCCCTGTGTAGCTGAATGCTGGCACTTCTCGTGCGGCCATCTCACTGTACTATCTTCTTCCCTTCTTAATAAAGATCGGCCTATGGCCCTTCAGAGAAGTTCATGCTTGGTGCGACGATGAAGGCCAAGCCCTGATGGCTCATGATGGGGTAGCTAGAGCGGATGGCAAACACAAAGGAGACTGAGAAAGATTGCACGGTATCGTTGTGTGATTTGCGGAAGTGCAATGGAGTTGGGTTGAAGGCGTGACCTTTGCATGCAAGTGAGCCATTGGTTAGCTCAAGGAGTCCGTTCGACGTGACTGTGGCAGCATCGTCGACGGTGAGATTAGTACCGGCTGTGAAGCCAAGGTACAAGAGTTGGTCATCACTTGTTGAAGCGAAAATTGCAAGGTCAAGACCAAAGCAAAGGAGGAAACAAAGAAAGAAGAACTTCATGTGAGAAGGGTGGAGCACTTCATGGGCGATGCCTTTCCGTGCTTGTAAGAGCATACTGTAAAGCTATTTAAATAAAGGTTCTATGGAGGTCAAGCTGCTATTTCTCTAGTTGTGTCTAGTAGAGATTACCTAGAACTGAAGGAACATGCGTGCTTAGGGAAGTTGTGAATAAATCAATTCCATGTGGTTGTAATTTATTTGCAGGGAAGTAAATTCTTCGCCACATGACTTCAGTGCACAAGGCAGTCATCGTCGACGGCTTCCGTCGCTATACATGCATGATTTGAAAAGTCAGTCGTCTATGTAGCTTTCCACGCTGATCATTGTCAGTCAGTTTCACAAGAGTACATAATTGCATTCAAGATTAGTGAATGCTTTGATGTTGAGCGTCTCTAGCATAGATATTTCTCCAGTTGTGGTAGTAGAGACTACCTAAAATTAATGGAAGTTACGTGCTTAGGCAAGTTGTGAATAAATTATTTCCACATGGTTGTAATTTATTATTGCAGGGAAAAAAATTCTTAGCCACGCATGACTTGAATAGTCAGTCGTCTATGCGGAAACTCCAAACGGAGGCCGAGCTACAAGCTCGGTTCTCCAAAAAATATTGAATCTGCATTGTTTTGTTTCAAAAAATTCCAAAAACAATCTTAGGTGTAGATAATATCTAGATCTACCACCATGCAAAATGTTAACGAAAAACTCGTTGTATTTTGATCTGGGCAAAAATGACAAATACGTAGAACTGGATTGATGAACGGTGCACAATCAGAAAAACTCAAAATTTTGCCAGATTTATCATTTTCATATAGCCCAGAGTAATAAGATTTTTTCCTTGAAACTTTACCCATGGTAGATCTCGACTTTATCTACATCTACGATTTTTCTTGAAACCTTTTGGAACAAAAAAATTTAGATTCAATTTTTCTAGAAACCGAGCTACTACATATAGCTCGGCCTCCAAAACGCTGCTCTCGTCGTCTATGTAGCTTTCCATCACTATACAAGTATACATGCATGATTTGACAAGTCTGTTGTGTATGTAGCTTACCATCACTATACATGCATGACTTGAATAGTCAGTCGTCTATGTAGCTTTCAACGTTAGCATCTAATTGTATTTATGTGATTTGGTTAATTACTAAATGATGTGCCGTATGGCCCTTTTTTCTTTCCTAGAGTCACTTCTAGGAAGTGTCACAAGAGCTAGCTTAGGCCCATCGGCGTCTGCCACACGTCCTGAACAAATCAATCAGCCACGGTGAGCCAGACGATCATTCCTAGAAGTGGCTCGTCATCTCTGCATCGTCGTCGGAAGTAGCTGCTCATTTCCTTATATTTCTCTTGCTAAAAACCTTCTCCAGTGAGCAGCTGATGTGGGTTATCTTTTGTAAGATTGACCCGTTCAGAATGAAGAGTTGTTTTATGACCATCTTGACAGCCAAAGCTCCAGACGTAATTATTGGCTCTATCTCTAAGATGGAATTTTATGTGAAACTCTACATCTGAAATGGTCAACAAATGCATCAAGGTAGATTGGACACCGAGGAAGATACCACCCGATCGACCTGTCGTGCCAAGGCAGACAAATGCCAGGTGAAGTCAAAACCACCCGAGGTAACTGAGGAAATGCCAAGTGAAGTCGAAACCACCGGGGAGGTAACTGAGGAAATGCACCCAAAAATCATGTCTGCCAGATTCAGTGATCGTGACAAAGTCCAACCATGGTGCCATACACAACTCTCGGTGTTTATTCAAGTCATGGAAACCTCTACTATTTCAAAATATGCCATTCATGATGAACCATTGGAGACTGGGGTAGCCTTCACCCTTTTTAGGCTGCTCTTCTTTACGCTAATGGAATTTGGTTTACAAATAGTAGACTTCGGTGAGATGTACTAGCGGCAACCGGGCGAGGTCACCCGTGACTCGTCCAGCGAGGAGGATGATGAAGACGGGAAGAAGAGGAGAATTGGCCCGCCATTATGTGGCCCGACATGCAGGACGCCATGGAAGCGTCCTTGGCAGGAGTAGCTCCACTGCCGCCGCCTGCACCGCTTGCACCCGCTAGCTAGTTTTAATTTAAAGTTTTTATTTCATATAATGTTTGAGTACGCGCCTCTGGAGCACCAAATTATGTTCAATTTTTTTATAAATTTCAGCCGAATTATCTTTAGTTTGAATGAATTTCAACCGAGTTTGAATGAGTTCGTCTTTAAAAAACAAACATATTGGAGGCGCGCCATACACGGCACCTTGCGCATGCGCTCCCAATAGTGCTCGTCCGACGCTATTCTCGGACAACCTATGAGGAGCGAGAGTGGATATGTTCTTAGGTCACAAAGGATGGAAGGATGTTTGTACTTATTAACCATTTATCAAGCGTGGGCTCGACTAAAACTATAGGGAATATAATATCATGTGACCCCATGAAAGGTAACCGAGCTTACATTGCCAAGATTTCAGTGCACAAGTTAGTCGTCCTTACTTTTCCATATTGGTAACTACACATGGCTTCATAAGTTAGTCCTCTATTGAGATCCATCGCCATACATACATGACTTGAAAAATTAGTTGTCTATGTAGCTTTCCACATTGGTGAATAGTTTCACAAGAGTGCCTAATTATCTCCACATATGTGATTTTTTTAGATAAAGGGTCTTTATTACTTAAGAGTTTTAAGCATTACACCCGGTCTCTGCATAACTGGGAATCTCCACATATGTGATGGTTGATGGGAATATTGTCTTCTCTACCGTTGTACATACCCCAAGGGCTAGGCGCCACGCTGCTGTCCAACTAGCGCCTAATGCCTTGTAGAACATAGGTAAATACTTGTGTAGAGTGTTCTCCTGAACATACCCTATATACTTGTCTCTTGTTACTTACCAGTTATGTAGACACCATATAAAATAAGAGCTTTTGATACGAACCAATAATAACTATAGTCTATAGGACTTGGTGTCTATATATATCTAAAAATACATTGCACGCAGTGTATTGATTCCATGGTAGAGTTGGTACAAGTGTGCATGTAAAAAAAAAAAAACAGTTTACACCATCAAGTCTGCACGCAAATCTTCTACCTCATGAGAGAACAACTATTCTGATGCTAGTTCATTGTCATTGTGTTTGTATGCCCTCTGGGTCGAAACTTTGTTCTGCATCAAGGATATAATGTTGAAGCTCGACGGATTTAGATCTGGGGGTGCCATGTCACCGTTGAGATACTGCATAACCTGCCTCATGTTGGGCCTTAAATTGATTAATGGGTGTGAGCTTAGCAACCCTAACTTGAGAGCTAGGGATGCCTCATCAACATCATAGGCGCCTTGGAGCTTGGTATCCACTGCATCTGTGAGAAATCCTTGGTGCCAATTGTCAAGTACCCATTCGACCAACATGAGTTGTGATGTTGGGTCGATGGGCTTTCGCCCACACGTGACTTCAAGAACAAACATGCCAAAGGAAAATACATCACTAAGAGGGGTTGCTTTGTTGGTGCGTGCTAGCTCAGGAGCTAGATATCCAATGGTGCCAACAACATGTGTAGTTTGAGGGCGAATCTCGTGGTCATATAACCTTGCTAAGCCAAAATCACCTAGTCGCCCATTCAGTTCATCATCAAGGAGCACATTGCTTGGCTTGATGTCTCGATGCAGTACAACTTTCTCCCATTCTTGGTGAAGGTAAAGCAAGCCGGATGCAATTCCTTTAATGATTCTGTATCGTTGGGCCCAAGTTAAAGTAGGCTTGTTGTCTTGATCATACAAGTACTTGTCAAGACTTCCATTCGACATATATTCATACACCAAAAGAAGCTCCGCTTTGCGACAGCAATAGCCATGCAATTGCACAAGATTGCGGTGTCAGAGGTGGCCAATACTTGCAACCTCAGCGACAAATTCCTTCATTCCCTGCTTCGAATCGTGGGAGATCCTTTTCACAGCAATCTCCACATTAGACTTTGAAAGCACTCCCTTGTATACCCTTCCAAATCCTCCAACACCTAGTAGATTTTTGCTCTTAAATCCCTCGGTAGCATGAAACAAGTTCTTGTATGAAAATCTATGCGGCCCAAATTCAGTTTCCCAATTTTCTCTTAGTTCAGCATACCTTAGTCGTCTTCGAACAAGAACGACAGCGGTGCCCACAACAAGAACAAATGCTGCTGAAACTATTGGAAGTAGGATTTCCAATACCTTGGATCTTGGCTTTGGGCCTTCACGAGGTAGCTTTGACAGCTTGGTGATGTCAATTGCTGGAGCAGGACTGTTGATGCCGAAACTCCAACCAAGCACATACTGCCGTGAGATGAATGAGCCTGTCGAGGCTGAGAAGCCGACATAAACCATATCTGTGAGCACCGTTGAGAGGTCGTAGGTGGCGGAGAGCAGGGGTTTGATGGGTTTGGCCATGGATATGGGAGCCAAGCTCACATTGATCTGTTTGCCACCCCCGTCATATTCCACCCACACCTGCATCACTAGGTAGCTCGCGAGTGTCAAGTTTTGGAAGTTACCGTTGCGGTCGTCGTCGTAGTAGCCAGCGCTTGTGGAGTTCACAGAATTCAGACCGTTGATGTCGATTCCGACATGGTTGTTGTCAATGTCCTTGAATTCATCGTTCCAGTTGGTGTCGAGCTCAACAGCGAAGAAGCGGTTGGTTGAGTCGCCATTGTTATGGTCGTTGATGAGGCCCAGGTACTGGGTCGGCATTGTGTCTGAGAAGTTGTTGCTCGCAGCAACGAGAAAGGCCATCCCGTGACCACAGATGTGGGACTCGACACAATAGATAGCAAACAGATAAGAGACAGCAAAGGACGCATTGGGCGTCTTGCCAAACTGGAATGGAGTCGGGTGGAAAGCATGGCCTTTGAGCCGGAAGGTTCCATTGGTAAGCTCAAGCAGGCCATCTGGTGTGATTGTGGCCACACCGTCGAGGGTGAGGTTAGCCCCAGTGAAGCCGGAGTAAACAAATTGGTCTTGCCCTGTAGCAAGCTCTGAAAGATGAAGGACGATGAAGAAGAACAGGAGATGCAGAAGAAAGGAGAGAAGCTTCATGATACTCATGACTCATATGAGCATAATAAGGAACTAAACGAAGATGGAGAGACATAAATACGCTTGCACTCTATCTAACAGCATGCATATATAGATGGTATAATCTGTTTGACCCACCTTGAACTGCTTAAACCTGAGAACGGTTCTTCCAAAACCGGGTGTGTTGGGTCGGTTCTCCATGCGGGCTTGTTTAGTTTGGGTGCTAACGGGTTGATTCTGGCAACAGTTTAGTTTTGGTTCGGTTGTGTGTAGCAAATGGTTAGGTATGATCAGGTATGGGCTTGAATAGTTATGGTTCCAAATGGTTATACCTGTAGTTTGTACCCAGTTTATGAGATTAGTTGCTACGATGTAATCTGACTAGATTCGAACGGCGCGCCGCGCGGCGCTTGTTGCTTCTTTGAATTTTTTGCCCGTGGTTTTCACCATTTATACAGATTACTTAAAGAATATTTATATCTATATAATTTGATTACAAGTATATAGATTTTAAAGCGTATTTTCCAATCATATGAAATCAGTAATCATAACATCATACAATAAAACACTTGGGAAGTAATATACTTGGAAAGTAATATGGAAACACTTGGAAAGCAATAGACATTCGGCGACGGAGACGTGGATGGTAGAACCAAAATATCACCGAGCACAGGCTTTTGAGACAGTCATGGACTTGGACATTCTGTAGATGTTGCCATAAACTTGCAAGAGCTCCTCAATTAGCTCAGTATCAGCCTGACAACAGGGAACAAACATGTTCATAATTGTCAATGGTAATCAATTGACTAAATGGAATGACAAACACATGCTTAAATTGACATGATAGCTGGTAGTACTAATATAGCATTGGCATTATTATTATTTTTTTAGATAAAGGATAGCATTGGCATTATAGGTTCAGAGGAGCATATTCCTCAAAGAGACAACCATCACAGCATACAACCATGACTTAAGAAACTGGCAAGTCAAGTAGAGATATGGACTAACGAATTAAAGCAGTGCTAAAGCACACAAGGGCAGTAATTCAGAGGTCCATAACACACTGATTCAGACTGTACAACATTATATAACTGCATGTCTTCCCCAGAGTCTTTGGAAAACGAATACAAAGGCATATTTGAAAGCGAGATCTCAGAATATTTCAGAAACATAAATAACCGCATCACAGAAAATAACGTGAAGCTTGGTCAACGAAACCAAAGTAGTCTCAAGAATCTAAGATAGACTCCAGTATATTAAGTACAAATAACCAACATTAAGTAAAACCAGGGGCACATAATATATATATACCAGGTAGTGGTTCAGTTTAAAATAAAGTAGCAATATTTCCAACATCAGGTGGGGTACACATACAAACATTGTAGCCAGCTGGTTACCTTTCAGGCCAAAAAGGGTACAATGTTTTAGGCACAATGACAGGATAAATAGTTAAATACACAGCGGACGACATATACTAATAGAGAGGAACAGCTGAACCTAACAGTAGTAGGTACGGTAGGTATACGGAGATGCAACAGTGTGATTGCCTACTGGTACAGATAATCTTTGGAACGCCGACTATCATTGTTGCAGATGATTTCATCATTGGGGGAGCTCTTCATGTAAGGTGGCAGCAAAGAAATCAGGAGTACAAAGTTAATCAATGGTAATGAGGCAACTATAGGTAATAGCTATATCACCTTACCTGCGTATATATAGTGAACATGTAGTTGCATTACACATGTATATCTACTTATTAAAAACTATTCATGACATAAAAGAACACATTAGGGCTTCAGGGTCTGACATACATTATTTGCTTCATACTGAATTAATTTCTGGAAAAGGACAAAAAAAGCTTCATCAATATGCTTCATACTCACACAGACATGTTTCAAATTGAGCAGCAATATGTTTGAAATAAGGTTTGGTAGCTTAAAATTTAAATCAATTTACAAAGCTAAATCAAAGTACAAAAGATATGAACATCTCCGCACTTCTGAGAAACCAAATGTATTCTGAATAACTAAATATGCATCAGGAATTGTGAACACTTCCACAAATGTTGTATTTAAAAAACTATATTTTCCTAACCTAAGAAGATAAGATTGATATTATAACCAGCTGATCTTTAAAAATCTGGAACTACTAAATGCAAAGTTCAGTATCATTAGACATATACTTGTCTGAACTTGCAAACAACAATAAATAAAGGATGCAGAATTGTTCGAGAACGCAAGTAAGCAAGATAATATTGAAATATTAAATATATGGAATATGTGTATTTGACCAATAATGTTCTGTACATGCACAATTTCGATCATTCTCAGGTTACTACTATCAAACCTATCGATCATATACTTGTCTGAACTTGCAAACAACAATAAATAAAGGATGCAGAATTGTTCGAGAAGGCAAGTAAGCAAGATAATATTGAAATATTAAATATATGGAATATGTGTATTTGACCAATAATGTTCTGTACATGCACAATTTCGATCATTCTCAGGTTACTACTATCAAACCTATCGATATTAATACGTATACAATTCAAAAAAAGAATATACAAAGGGAATAAAAACAGTAAAAGTGACATGTTTCCTGTCATAAATCCACAACAATAATTCAGAGAATATTTTGAACCAAGGAGAAAAGAAGAATGGATGCTCACCGTGCCGGAGATATCGTAGGCGATGGCGGCAGCTGCTTCACTGCAGAAGAACATGGGGCCGCGAGGCTATGGTACCGCTCCTGGGCGGCAGTATCGGGCAGCGCCTGCGAGAAGAATGCCGCCCTAATGCCGAGTCTTGTCACTTGTAGTAGAGCCTATATGGCAAACTGGACGAAGATGCCAGCCTTCCTGGCATCCAGGTCTCCAAGAAGCACCTACATGCAAACTCTATCAGTTCATCTTGAAAAGCACATGTAAGGATCAACCAAATTCTTCAACTAAAGATAAAAAATTAAGGATTAAAAGAATTTCACCTTAGGCTTTAGAGCGGCGCCTGTCATGGATTGAGCCTGGAAGAGCCCTCTTGTCTGCTTCTCTCGACCCGCCGCCGCTTCTTAATTATCAGACAAAAACCAAGTCAGGGAAAATTAATTGTTCCAAGAAGACTAATGATTATAACACTTCTTAGCTGCTCATACTGCATGTAACTATAGCCGGGAAATTGATATGAAGATTAAACTGATGCGACTATTGATTTAAAGCAAGATATACTACTATTATAGATAAATATTCTGGATTGATGTTAGCTGCTCAAGATTAATATCATAACAATATAACAATTTATTTGATGATCATCCTTTGTATCAGATTTATCTAGGAAACCCAAAACATGAGTGATTTTAAATCACTTGGGGGGAGGGGCTTGGGCAAAAGAGGAGCTAATTTCAAAATTAAATCAACTCTTTCCTAGGTGGGAACTGAGCCCCTTATAAAATTAGGAGAAATAAGCTTTCTATCATATTTTTACTTGATGAATCAGATGGGCCTGCGAAAGATAAGATGAGAATAGAATGGCTCAACATATTTCCAGTAAGAACTTACCTTTTTCACAATTCAACTTGAACACAATATAAAATATTGGATCAAAATCTTTGAGTAACTATTGTACATTGTTCAAATTAACCTGCACAAGAAGCACAGGGTGTGACCACTTTTGTTAACAGAAAATAAATAACAGTGGGGAAAATAAAAGCACCTCCATACAGTTCGATTCTTTCAAAATATAAATGTAAAACGGCTTGCAGAAAGATAAATGAACATGCTCTACCTCGCAGAACATAATGGGTGAAATATTAAAATGTACAACATAAACTGGTCTACACTAATAACTATGACTATCTACACTATAAGTATGACAAGTGAGATTTAGCTTAAATAATACTTGCTAAATCACAATCCGAATTAACATATATAGTTTTTCGTACAATGTTCACTCTCGGGTGAATACCAAAACTCGTGAGCAAGTTCTCATAACACTATAAGTAACCAAGGAATGATTTCCACTTAAATATTGGTGCTGTTACGTACTGACCATTAGATAATAAAGTGCTCCAGTTTATCTCATTTCAATACAATGCAGTTTCTGATGAACATAAGCATATCTATCACTGAAAGAGAGAAATAAAATTATTAACAGCTAGACAATGACATACGTGTATGGTCCATTGTCAACAAATCTAATTCTCTGGAGCCTTTCCGTAACCGTGTATGTCAGCAAATAAGTAAAGCCCTGACACACGGTATTTTCCGTAACCGTGCAATATTTAACCTTCAGCAAAGGCTCTTTGATCATGGTCATCTTTTTCAAAGAAAATATATAACGTGCAGCAAGATAAACACATGATTGAGATCTAGCATATATTCCAAGGTGATATTGTAGGTTGGCCAGACAAATTTAGGGAAATCACATATACTCCTAAATAGAAGAACTAAAGGTTTACCACTTCAAAATCCCAGCATTCTGTATAAAAGAACTGTTATCACATTCGGCGACCAATTGAGCCAAGGATGCAGGAGAGGAGGCTCACCTAGGCGTCGCCCTTTAGTATGTTTGGCGACGTCTCGTGCTTGCGGAGAGCGAGGATGGCAGAGGCTTGACTGACTGGGCTTCCTCGTTCGTCCCTGCTCCTCTCCTAGAACGCGTGAACCCAAATTATTAGGCCAGACAACATAGCATAAGAAGGAATTAATCTTCACTGACAGTCTGCTTGGATATTTCATTACCTGAAAAGCCAATCTTCCTGAAAATTTACATAAGCTAAGTGCTTGATCTTCTAAGCTGCACCAGCATTAAAAACTCCAACTTTTCCTACACCTTTAGCCAAGCGAGGAAAAAATTAAATATAATTAACTTAGAAGAAAAGGTGGGCTTGACCTGCTCCTAGAAATAGAGGCATGCCATGAAGGACATCTAGCACTTACTTAACGCTTGGATTTCCTGCCCCCATCGCTGCCCTTTGGTGCTTTCTCTCCTGGAGCAGCTAGCCTACCTGTCCACAATGGAAGGCAATGCTCATTAGATGATGTCCTAACTGTCTTACATTGTTTAGTATTTGGTTATGCTTACTTATATATACTTTAAGCTATATTCATAAGATGACAGAAGTTCTTGCAAGCTTTACCAAAGATGACTCACCAAAAAGAATCATAAATCAATGCTTGACTTGCACATCACAACAACAAACATATGCTTCACCATCTGCTTGTAACCATCCTTCAGCTGCTCCTTTTGAGAAGAAGATAACACCTATGGCGTGATCTCCTGCAAGGGAAACCGGTCATTCTCATTCGGAACACCTATTTACTTCATATATAAAATGTATTACACACCTATATATATCCAATCTTGTGTAGATATTATATACGACCAATCAGTTATCATTTATTAGACATGTATTCAACTTTGGTGGATATAACAATATAATATATTGCAATATGTTACATGGTATTTGATCTAGCATAAATATACATGATGTAAGCACTAACAAAAAAATAAGCAAATCTGGCAGCACACACATATTCACACCACTGAATCCAATACGCCACCTTGCTGCCATCAAATGCAACCACACAAAGTCAACAACCCCTAGCTTGCACTAAGGTTGAGAAGCACTGAAAAAAGAATTAAGTGAAGCTGGCAGCACATATCTCACACCACTGAATCCAATACGCCTCCTTGCTGCCATATAACACAACTACACGAAGTCAACAACCCCTAGTTTGTACTACGGTTCAGATAGCTGTAACAATTACCTGTAGAACATCAAGGCCTAATCTTCTCTAGAACTTCAACTTCTTCCAGAACACATCTGAACCAAAAAAAATAATAGAGAAATGAGACCATATCAGATTTCATTGCAAAATAGGTATTACCGCAGGTAATTTTACCCCTATTGTTCATTCATAGAAGACCAAATTAAAGCTAATAGCGTACTATTTTCATAAGCACGACTTGATACCTTGCTAGGGATTCAGTGGCATCAACAGTTTCAACGAATTCAACATCTTCAGAAGCTGCCTATTGCGATGGATGTTGTGTACAGTTGGGTTCAAATAAAAAGCCTAGGTTGTCCAGAATATCATCACGAGCAATCCCAGCCTGCAATAGGGTTGTGCTGTTATCTCTGATCTTCTTTCCACGGTGAAGAACACAGACACGCAACACCCCCAAGCATGGCATTCACTGCATCCAGAACAGTTTTCTGCATTGGAAATACACATTAAACCATGGGAAGAATTAGAGAGGGAAAATATAAATCCTTTCAGCAACTCTATATATCCACAAACAGATAAAAACTTTGGAATCAACAACGCAAATGCTTCAATACAGAAAAATGAAACATTTGAGGCAAAATCCAACTAAACTTTGGACTAAACAACACAAATGCTTCAATATGCAAATGTTTAAAATGAGTACACTCGCACATACACCTATAGATAGATATCTGTAGCACATGCATTTTTATTTAATTTTATGGCCCAGATATGAAAGCTAACTAACACGACTAAATACAGGCCTAGCATATATAAACTATCACAGGAGCAGAAAATTCATCACCTGCTTTGATATGCATAGCAGCTAGAAGAGATTCAACACGCAGCCAGGGACACGCCATCAACTCCTCGATTTTAGCAATCGAAAATATTTGGCCTGCAAAACAAATAAAGGGTACCACGAATAAGCACCTATAACAACTGATTAAACCAACAAATTTGTTTTCCAAAAGACCTGCCTTTTATATTCAATCCTACATTCTCGAATTTGACAGGGAAAGTCCAACTCCACCCACTGCCGTTCCAGGCAGCCTCTGCCATCCACTAAGAAAGTAAGGCAACATCCTACCAATAAGAAGTAGGCGCTCATGATCATCTGCGGTGCACATAGAATAAAATTAAGTTTTCATGGCTGAACTCGGTAACCCAATTCGACCAGCTGGCTTACCGGAAAGAAGATGAAGGCGACCCTCATCATGCACACCACCACCTCATTGCAACATTAGATGGCATAAATTTCAGAGTGGGTACTGAGACTCCTGTAGTGACCTAAAACCTGCAATTCAAAACGGTGCAGCTTTAGTGATTGAAAACTAAAATTATATTTTAAGCCCAAAAGGAAAGCAGGGAGTAAACAGAAAAGATGTTCTTTGATGTTTCTAGTATTCCATCATAAATTGGCAAACAATATTCTTCCAAATCTTAATGGCTTAATGCAACCAGGGTAACATGATATTGGGGGAAAAGGAAAAACCTGAATCGGCTACTATGTCACTGCCAAACTAAGCTAGCTAGCTAGCGAACAAATCAATCAGCAACGGGAAGCTAGCTAGCAAACACATCAATCTACAACGGGCGGCTAGCTAGCAAACCAATCAAGGATGTGCAGCACTTGGAGCAAGAAGAGAAAGAAAGGGAAAGAGCAGTGTGGAGGCAGAGGCAAACCTTGACGAACCCAAGCGCCCCTCCTCACGCTGCAGGGAGAGGGCGGAGGAGAGGGTGGCAGGTTGGGGATGTTGCTGGAGCCGTCGTCTGCTGCCGCCGTCGGAGCTGTCGTCCGCGGCCGCCGCCGGAGCCGTCGTCCGCCGCCGCCGCCGCCGGATCCGTCGTCCGTCGCCGCCGCCGGATCTTCCCGTTCCAGCCCATCAAAAAATCAGTGGGAGAAAAATTGCATCTAAGTAAATGGCGGAATCACACTGAAAAATGAAGACCATGACGAAAATGAGAACATGGTACCATCAGATCTGAGCGCGAAAAAAAAGAAGATCTGAGCACGAAATTAGAACATTCATCTTACAGCAGTGGGGGGCTTGGATACCTAGAGCTCGCGGGGAGTTCTTCCCGACTTGAGGACGACGACGGTTGCTCGCATCTTCCCCACCCAGCCATCCCCTGATCCAAACGTGGAGAAAAAAGCGGGTCCGGTCGCCCGGGATTCCTTGAGCTCGTGGTGCAGCAAGATGCGAGGGAGAAGGGTGAAGACGCAGAGGAGCCGTGGCAGAGGTTGGGGGAGGCGGGATGGAGACGGCAGGGGAGAGCGGGACAGGAGCGCCGGCGGCGGCGGCTCAGAGAGAGAGAGGGAGAAGAGAAGCGAGGGGATTGGGGAGAGACTGGATGCCGGGATTGGCTGCGGCTAGGGTTTTCCATTGGCGGACGCGGCTTATATACCTCCCGCGCGAAAAGACGATTCTACCCATAGAGTTTGGACGGAATCACGGCGCGGTGGCAGCGCCGCGATGGGTCTTCCCGCAACGCACACGGAAACGATCCACCCCACACGCCGACAGGTGGGTCCCGAACAATACTGACCCCACCAGCAGCGACTCAGGGTAGCTCCCAGGCGTGTAGAAATTGACCGCCGAACAGGGATCGCTAGGGGATCGACGGCCCAGATCGCATCAAGGCCGAGTTTCGACGGCCACGGTGCTCTAAGCTCTGAGGAGGGGGCTGGCTCGAGCAAGGATGTAATCTTTTGATGCGTGCAAGTCTGTAACCGCTGCATGCATGCGCTCTTACTGCACACGACCCGGTCAAGTTCGGTGGTGGGCTGGCAGTCTCCTGTACGTGCAGCGTTGATGTTCACGCTTGCCTTGGCCCGCTGTAGCTACAGTTAAAAGAAGGACATTATGTACATATATGTTGTGCTAGGCATTTTACTGACCGGTCAAAATTTATGGAATAGCGCCCTCGGACCAATTCGTACAGGCTGCAGACCTGCAGTGCACTCGATTTGATTTTTTCTATCGTACTTTTGTTGGCTTCTATCAAGCAAAACGTGTGGACTCGACTAGAATTACAGGGATTGAGCTAGAAACCAGCATTCTCCGTCCAAGATTATATATATGTCTCCCTCAAGAGATAACTGGTCTTCCATTGCAAAGTCAAGATTAATGAATGTTGAATGATGTAACTGAACTAAAACAAGAGAATAAGATAAATAAGCCTGGGACCCTGCATAGTAAAAGGACAATTTGGGAGGGACGAGCCTGCTTCCCTGCAATTATCCTAGTACCAGCCTCTTGGCATAGCAGACACACCTTATATGCAGAGTTCATTTATGATCAAACAAGCAATAAAATGCCAAAGTAGACTGCGTCGTCGTGGCAACTCGAACATGTCTTAACTATTTTGGCCATGTTTCATTATTATGGATACCACGAAGGCGGAAAAAAACCCTTCGCCCGTTCCCCTCATCCCCGCGGGCGACGGGACGAGCCACCGAGCGCATCCTCCCCCAGACCTCCTCCTCCCCCACTCCCTCCCCGCCGCCGCCGGCGAGGGCCGCCGGGCGGCGCCCGCGCGGTGCCGGCGGCGGCGGACTGCTTCTACCCGCGCGCTTGGCGGGGATTCACGGGGATTCGCGGGGATTCGCGAGGATCTTCCGGCCGACGGCGGTGCAGCTCGGCCGGCGACGTTCCGGCGCAGGCCGGATGGTGGTGGGGTGTAGGCGCTGCTCCTTGGCGGCGGTGGCGGGTGCGGGCTTGGACGGCCGGCGGTGCCCTCCAGGCCTAGATTCGGGCCCTTTGGGCTCGATCTGGGTAAGGGGGGCCGACCCGGGCTCGGTTCTGCCGCCTCCGGTTGGGCTGAAGAGTAGCTCGTGTTGGGGATGGCGACTACAGCGGTCACGTCTGCTGCAGCGCGGCGGCGGGAGCTTCACGGGCCCGATTTGGGCCCGGCCGGGCAGGGTGGTCCGGTGTGCTCCTGCTGCTGCGTCCGGTCTGCTACTGCCTTCGGCGGTGGAGGTTGTGCCCTCCCACGAGGCTGCGGTATTGTCGTCCCCTATCTACGAGTCGCTCTTCCCGGTTCGGCCGGCCTCACAATGATTGCCATGGTGATACGTTGTGGATGATTTCAAGACTGTTGGCGTATGTTCATGGACGGCGAGTTAGGTGGAGCTTACGGTTTGTCCGAGGAGTGGAGTGCCGGGGGTTGGGAGAAATCCCTGTCGGTTCTTACCGGCGCTGACGTGGTGACGCCTTCGGGCACCGCCATCCTTCTTGAAGGGCGTTGGTGTACCCCTTCCCCACTCCCATCCGTGTACTGGGAGAAATCCTAGGATCAGTCCGGGCAGCAGCGTCGTCGTCGTCGCATTCCTTCTTGGAGGTGGTGCTTGGTACGCGGCACTCCGACGGCACGGAAGCGTGGTGGGAATTCTCCGGAGGGCGCAACAGTTGCGAGTCTTCTTCGCTTTTGTCGATCTAGCGTTGTTGACATTTTTTCTCTTTCTTTCTTTTGTTTTCCTCTTGGGCGTGATTGTGCTGTTTGCCCCAGCGTTATCAATTGTATCGGGTGGTTGCTATATTAATATAGCGGGGCGCAAGCCTATTTCGAGAATTATTATGGATACCATGTTATATATAACTTGGCATTCAAACTATCGCAGACAAGGTTAACAAAACAATATGCAGAGCGTGACGACTAATTACACATCATGAGACAAAGTTCAGTGTGTCACATAAGTACACATGGGCACAATCAGGCCTAAGCTCCCGGATCCACGGCAAGTACCCATGGTAAGGCAAGTCCAGGACCTCATTTGAAAAAACATTAAGTACCTAGGAGCATGTAAACTAGTTAAATCAAATACCTCAGTTTCTCATATACCTACATGATGATCATGTTGTCAATAAAACTGAAATAGCCAAATCGATTTCTCTATTGCAACATTGGGAGTGATATACTCCAGATTACATGGGCCACATGGGCTTACACTACTATGGGCCTAACTATACACATACATGATACATATATATCTAACGCCCCCCTTCAAACTCAAGGTTGATCAGACGCATTGAGTTTGAGAATATGAAGATTATGTTGTTCTCTGGACTAAGCTTTTGTGAAGAAATCAACGAGTTGAAACTCTGAAGGAACATATTTGAGCTGAATAGTTGACTGTTGGGAGTGAGAGCGGGTGAAGAATGCATCCACTCCAATATGCTTCGTCAGTTCATGCTTGACTGGATCATTTGCAATTTGAATAGCGGTTGTGCTGTCACAAAGAATGGATGTGGGTGCATCACATAAGACACCAAGATCAGCCAATAACCAACGCAGCCAAATAATTTCCGATGTAGTAGTAGCCAGTGCTCGAAGCTCAGCCTCAGCACTAGAACAAGACACAGCTGTTTGTTTCTTGAACTTCCATGCAATGAGAGAGGTGCCAAGAAAGAGGCAGTAGCCTGTGACGGAGCGACGGTCAACGGGATCACTCGCCCAAGTGGAGTCAGAGTAAGCATGAAGCTGAAACTGATTATTGCGAGCATAGAATAGACGTCGACATGTTGTCCCCCTCAAGTACCGAAGCACACGAAGCAAGTGACTATAATAGACTGAGGTGGGAGCACTAACAAACTGACTGAGGATATGCATAGCATGAGCAATGTCAGGTCTTGTCACAGTGAGGTATACAAGGCTGCCTACAAGGTGACAATAGCGAGAGGGGTCCTCAAGGGGTATACTGTCAGTGGAGCGCAATTGCAGCTACGACTCCATGGGTGTAGCAGCAGTACGTGTGTCAGTAAGACCCAAGCGCAAGATCAAATCCCGAGTATAGCGCTGTTGAGAGAGATAGTAACCATCATCAGTGCGATCAACCTCAATGCCTAGAAAGTAACTGAGAGACCCCAAATCTGACATCTTAAATTGTTCACTCAACTTTTTCTTAACAAAGGCAATGTACTTTTGATCATCCCCGGTAATCAACATATCATCCACATAGAGCAAAAGCAAGGTGCGGCCACGATCAGATGTGCGAGTGAAAAGAGCAGGGTCATGTTCACTCGAAGAAAAACCAGCAGCTTGAACCACAGAACGGAATCGCTCAAACCAAGCACGAGGGGCTTGTTTGAGTCCATAGAGAGCCTTTCGAAGAGAACAAACATAGCCAGATGGGGCCTCAACACCAAGAGGTGGTTCCATATAGAATTCCTCATGTAGATCACCATGAAGGAAAGCATTTTTTACATCCATTTGAGATATGTTCCATGATCGAGCTGCAGCCATAGCAATCAGAGTGCGAACAGAGGTCATATGAGCAACAGGGGCAAAAGTCTCATCATAGTCTCTTTCATGAGCTTGCTGAAAACCTCGAGCAACAAGTCTAGCCTTATAGCGTTCCACAAAACCATCTGATTTTGATTTTACCTTGTATACCCAATTGCAGGTAATAGGGACTGTCCGAGGAGGTAACGGTGCAAGATCCCATGTACCAGTACCTTCTAGGGCTGCAAGCTCCTCAGACATGGCCAGCTGCCACTCAGGTAGCACGACTGCCGCCTGATAATTAGTAGGCTCACTGACTACTCCAACACAAAAATCAGTTTTATATTTAGTTGGGATCTCAAGTGTGGAGCAATCACGAAGAGCATACCTGCTTGTTTGAGAGGATTCTTCAGTGCAAAGGTCAGTAGTACTGGCCGGAGGAGTAGAAGACAGAGGAATAGATGACTGAACATCAGATGATAATTTAGGACGACGACTGTATACAAAAGGGAACGAATCTAAACGTGGAGGAGCTGATGGAGGCGGTGAGGAAGGAGACTGCAAAGGTGGGTCTCGTGATGAAGGTGGGTCTGATTGATCCGACTCGTCTAAAGAGAAGATAGGTGGAAGAGAAAGAAAAGAGGTGGACTCTAAGGAAGTGGAGGATGGTGATGTAGTGGAAGGTGAATAGAAGAATGGTTGATCCTCAATAAAACTAACATCACGAGAAAAACGAATACGACGAGCCGAAGGATCATAACAACGATAACCCATATGCTCAAGACTATATCCAAGAAAAGCACATTGAACAGATTACGCAGTTAGCTTAGTATGCTCACGAGGGGCTAACAATACATAGCATGTGCAGCCAAAATCACGAAGATGGTCATATGTGGGAGGAGAACCAAACAAGACCTCACCAGGACATTTTCCCTGAAGACGAGATGAGGGCTGGATGTTTATGAGATACACAGCAGTAGAAATGGCTTCACCCCAAAAATGGGTTGGGACAAAAGAAGAAATCATAAGAGTACGAGCTGTCTCAATTATATGGCGATGTTTGTGCTCAGCAACACCATTTTGAGCATGAGCACCAGGACACGAGAGTTGAGGAAGGGTACCCTCAGAAGAAAGAAACTCACGAAAAGTTGTAGATAGATACTCCCCTCTGAGTCAGAGCAAAAAACACGAATAGCACTGGAAAACTGAGTATGAACCATGCGCACAAAAGACTGATATATAGAAATCAACTGGTAACGATGTTTCATAAAACAAAACCCAAGTATATCGAGAGTGATCATCAACAAATATGACATAATGTTTGTGACCACCCTTTGAGGCAAAAGGGGAGGGACCCCATACATCATAGTGCACTAAATCGAAAAGGCGACTAGAATAAGTAGTGCTGGAAGGATATGGAAGTTGTATCTGTTTCCCTAGCTTACAACCCTTACAATGGAATCCAGCATTGAGAGAAACACGACCCAAAACACCTTGCTGGAAAAGACTAGATAAACGAGAACCACATAGATGGCCTAAATGATGATGCCACTGGGCAAAGGAATGCGACAAAGTTGATCTCGAGGTTGAGGCAGAAGAAAGCGACGCGGAAGCTGAAGGAAGGTGTAGGGTGTCAAGTTCGTAGAGAGACGTGGATCCTCTACGGTGACGGCCAGTTCCAATGATCCTCTTGCTTTGAAGATCCTGCACATAACAAGAGGTTTTGTCAAAACCGGCAAAATAGTCCATATCAGCTATTTGGCCAACAGACATGAGATTCATGGACAATTTTGGGGCAAAAGAAATGTCAGGAACTGAAAATTCAGATGTGACTGGAGCACCCATATGAGTAACAGAACAAGGTGTACCATCAGTGGTGTGAACAGAGGCACCATCCTTCACCGGCTGGCATGACACAAGCTGCGAGCGATCAGAGGTCACGTGAAAAGAGGCTCCAGAATCAAGCACACATGGCTGAGTTACGCGAGAATTGATGTCTACGCACGCTTCTATTCTTGTAGACAGTGTTGGGCCTATAAGTGCAGAGGTTTGTAGAATAGCAGCAAGTTTCCCTTAAGTGAATAACCCAAGGTTTATCAAACTCAGGGAGGTAGAGGTCAAAG
Source organism: Poa pratensis (assembly GCA_947311845.1). Lineage (NCBI taxonomy): Eukaryota > Viridiplantae > Streptophyta > Magnoliopsida > Poales > Poaceae > Poa > Poa pratensis. The sequence goes on from CAMZMU010000035.1 coordinate 57,228,672, forward strand.
ATATCCCTCCCAAGCAACCCTGCAATTAAGATACAAGAAGTCTCTTGTGTCCCCAACGCACCCAATACAATTGTCAGATGTATAGGTGCACAAGTTCGGCGAAGAGATATCAAAATACAAGTGATATTGATAATAACAGGTGGTAATTGCAATCTGTAGTAAAAATGGCAGCGAGCAAACATGTAGCAAAATTGAGAGTAAACGGTGTTTCAATGCTTGGAAACAAGGCCTAGGGATCATAATTTCACTAGTGGACACTCTCAACAATAATAATATAATTGAATACATAGATACTTCCTCTTCACTCTGCTACTCTGAACTATTCTCCCGTTGGATAGAAATACCAATCTACTGCGTAGGGCTATAAAAGCACACCTCAAAGTCTGAGTAAACAAACACCACAGTTTTATAGAACACCAAGACCATCACGTAGGGCTATAAAAGCACACCTTAAAGTTTGTATGATCCACATCTAGGACACCCCACGCTGTCACTATGAGCATCCTAAAGTAGTACACAAACACCACAATTTTATAGTGACATCCCACACAAGAACAACTCATGGTAAATATCCCTCTAATCTTATTAATAGAGCCACACACATCACCCACAATGTCACCTTGATAACATGTTGTCACGTGACTCCGAAGATCATAATGATAGAACCACTTAAGTAGCATAACTATAACAATGAAGGGGAAACATCTGTGAATTCAACTAGATCACAATGCTCATGATCACATAAAGATCACACCATGGGAGAGAGAGATGAACCACATAGCTACCAGTAGAACCCTCAACCTCGATGGAGAACTACTCCCTCCTCATCATGGGAGGCAGCAACGGCGATGAAGATGGCTCCGGGGGCACTTCCCCATCCCGACAGAGTGCCAGAACAGAGACTTCTGTCCCCCGAATTAGGGTTTCGGATGGCGGAGGAGCACGAAGATGTATTCGGGAGTATCGTCGATTGATTTAGGGTTTTCGGGACGGAGGCAATAAATTGGCGAAAGGGCGAATCCGGAAGGTTCTCGAGGTGGCCACGTTAGGGGTGGGCGCCACCCCCCTCCAGGCCACGCCGAGGGTTGGCGTGGGCTCCTCGTGGCCCATCTCGACCTCGGCTTTTGGCTCACGGAGTCTTCTGGTAAAATAGGCACGCACGTTGATTTTCGTCCAACTCCGAGAACTTTGGTTTTTGGACCTTTTCTGCAATGCACAGACATAATAAACATGTACTGGCACTGTAGCATCTTGTTAATAGGTTAGTTCCAGAAAATGCATAATAATGATATGAAGTGTATGTAAAACATGTAGCAATATGTATAAAACAAGCATGGAATATGAAAAATTATAGATACGTTTGAGACGTATCAAGCATCCCCAAGCTTAGTTCCTACTCGTCCTCGAGTAGATAAACGATAAAAACAATATAATTTTTGAAGTGACATGCTACCAACACAATCTTGATCAAATAATAGTGTAAAGCACATGAACTGAATAAAGTGATCCAAGTCAATGGTCTATAGTTTGCTAACAAGTAAACAAGGAATAAACAAACTGACTCATACACGTAAAAGCTTTCATGAATAGTACTTTGGAGACATTGGAGCTATAAGAATTTGCATAAGAGTTAGCTCACAAAGCAATAAAAGTGTTTGACTAACACAAAGGAAGATTTAGTTTCAGCAGTTGCTTCAACTTCAACATATTTATCTCATAGATATTGTCAAGGCAAAGCAATATAATAAGTCAAACATATCAGCATATAACAATTGTTGTACCAAAGTTGACACTAGTGTTTGCTTGTGGAGATAGAAATAAGTAGGAAAACTGACTCAACAATAAAGTAAAAGAAAGGCCCTTCGCGGAGGGAAGCAGGGCTTAAATCATGTGCTAGAGTTTTTTAAGTTTTTGAAAGCATATAGAGAGCATAAAAATATATTTTGAGAGGTGTGTGTTAGTGGTCAACGAATCAGTAAATAGACAATACTTTAAGTCACCAGTTAACCAGACCTTACAAGAGCGGCTCCCATGAAGGACGTTATTTCTACCAGTGGGTAGATCATCCCTCGTTCTCTTTTGTTTACACACTTATGAACATTGCTTGACTGATTTCTCAGGGGCAAAAAGATGCGAAGAGAATTAATGGTTAAAGTTGTAATTAATTGGGACTGGGCACCCCGTTGCCAGCTCTTTCTGCAAAATTATTGGATAAGCGGATGTATATGCCACTAGTCCAAGTGTAAAGTCTGATCAACAAGTGAAATAAAGACCATCTACCACATCCTCATGAACTTGTAAACAGTGACACAAAAAGGAGTAGTAACAGTTTTGAATATTTTAAAGGTAGCACATGAAAATTTTACTTGGAATGGCAGGAAAATCCACATAATAGGTAGTTATGGTGGACACAGATGGCATGGATTTTTGGCTCAAGGGTTTTGGATGCACAAGCAACATTCCCGCTTAGTACATAGTTTAGGCTAGTAAGGTTATTTAAGCAAACACAGACTGTCAACCGGTACAGCAAGAACTCATATAAAAAACATGCTTGAAAAATTACAAGACTCCACATTGTCTTCCTTGTTAACCAAAACCTTTCATTAGAAAATATCTAGACTTTGGAACTACCAATGATACAAATCAAATATCAACAAGCTTTATAGTAGTTCTTCACTAATAGCCCTTACTTATATGATGCACAAGTCTAAACATTACTTACTTGGTAACTCAAAACAATTGACAAGTATGAAATTACTCAAGACGGTGATCTACAAGACTATGTAAGCATTTTTATACCACTACCACATGCATAGCATTTTCTGTTCCAACCAAACACCAATCAACTTATTTAAACAACTCTCCAAACAAATATAAGTGAAGCAAGAGAGTACTTTATTCAAAAGAACTAATATCTCTGATAAGAGATACATGAAAACAGAGCTAAAAGCTAAACAACGCTAGACATGAATACTCAACAAATATAAGTGAAGAATAGGAGTATTCTAATAAAAAAGCGGAGCGTGTCTCTCTCCCAAACAAGAGTTGTGATCAAGCATTGTAATGACCAGAGGACAAAACATAAACAAACTGAAAGTAAAAGCATACAGACGCTCCAAGAACAGTACATATAATGTGAAGAAATAAAAATATAGTCTTACTAGAGATGACCTGATAGTTTGTTGACGGAGAAGGGGATGCCTTGGGCATCCCCAAGCTTAGATGGTTGAGTCTTCTTGAAATATTGGGGAGATCCAAGGAAGCCTCCCCAAGCTTAAACTCTTTACTCTTCTTGATCTTATAATATCATCCTCCTCTCTTAACACTTGAAAACTTCCTTCACATTAAAACTCAACATAATTCTCATTAGCAGGTTAGTGCATCAAAACAATAATCTCACGTGGTTCTGTATAGATACAATCAAGAACTCATTCTAACATTAGCTAATGAATGCCAGGTCTTTGTAGCACCTTTCCACAAAAAGAAACTCCAAAGAAAATTCGTATAAGAAGCAATGCAAAAATGAAGACAGAATCTGTCAAAAACAGAACAGTCCGTAAAGACGGATTTTTCTGAGGCACTTAAGTTGCTCAAATCGAAAAACATTGAACTAACGAAAGATAGCTACATATATCAGGCGTGCGCACAAAAAATTGCAGATCAAAATCACGTTCCGTTGATTTTATGAATTTCGTACAGTGAACAACAGAAATCTGTTCCTGCGCAGCAATTCAAATTTTAGCACCATCTTGCCATTAGAGACTTTTCTTGGCACAAAAAAGAAAACAAAAAGATACAAAGGATATGTTACAGAGGTAACAACATCCTTGACTCAACAAAAAAAAAAATAACATGGGTTGTCTCCCACAAGCGCCTTTTTTTAAAGCCTTTTAGCTAGGCATAGTGATTTTAATGATGCTCGTATAAGAGTAAGAATTGAACATATAAGAGAGAATAAAAAAAGCATATATTAAATATATTTATATCTAACACACTTCCTATGCATAGGAGTCCTGTAAGAAAACAAATCAATGAAGCACAAAGTGACTAGCATAGGAAGGCAAAACAAGTGCAACTTCAAAACTCTCAACATAAAGAGAGGAGACTTAATATTATTGAGATATATGAAACCGTGTCTCCCTCTCTTATAGTGACCATTAGATCTTAAAGAAACCAGCATATAAAACCAACACAAGAGAAAGCTCAAAACTTTCATCATAAAGAGAGGAAATTTAATAACATGAAGATTTCTATAACCATATTTTCCTCTCTCAAAATAATTTTCAGTAGCATCATGAATAGACTCAACAATGTATCCATCACATAAAGCATTCTTATCATGATCCACATGCATAAAAGTATCATTACTCTCCACATAAGCATAATCAATTTCATTAGTAATAGTGGGAGTAAAACTATCACAACCATCATTGTAATCATCATAAATTGCAGGCATAGTATAATCATAACAAACTTTATCCTCCATAGTAGGTGGCACCAAAATACCACTATCATTATAATCATCATAAATTGGAGGCAAAGTATCATCAAAGAAAATTTTCTCCTCAAAACTTGGGGGACTAAAAATATCATATTCATCAAAACCAGCTTCCCCAAGATTAGACTTTTCCATAGCATTAGCAATAATGGTGTTCAAAGAATTTATAGTAATAACATTGCTGCCATCATGCAAATAATTTTCCATAGGTTTTTTAATTTTCTCTTCGAATACATCATGTCCTAACTCAAGATAAATTTCATAGAGCTCTCTAATTTTTTTGTTTTTTCATTAAGCCTAACTAGTGAAATAAAAACAAGAAACAAAAAGATATAACTGCAGGATCTAAAGGAGATGGCTTCGAGCACTCACACGCCGGCAACAGTGCTAGAATAGCTTAGTAGACGGAGGAAGTGAGTACCTTTTACCTTACCTCCCCGGCAACGACGCCAGAAAAGAGCTTGATGTCTACGCACGCTTCTATTCTTGTAGACAGTGTTGGGCCTCCAAGTGCAGAGGTTTGTAGAACAGCAGCAAGTTTCCCTTAAGTGAATAACCCAAGGTTTATCGAACTCAGGGAGGTAGAGGTCAAAGATATCCCTCTCGAGCAACCCCTGCAATTAAGATCCAAGAAGTCTCTTGTGTCCCCAACGCACCCAATACACTTGTCAGATGTATAGGTGCACTAGTTCGGCGAAGAGATATCAAAATACAAGTGATATAGATAATAACAAGTGGTAATTGCAATTTGTAGTAAAAATGGCAGTGAGCAAACATGTAGCAAAATTGAGAGTAAACGGTGTTTCAATGCTTGGAAACATGGCCTAGGGATCATACTTTCACTAGTGGACACTCTCAACAATAATAATATAATTGAATACATAGATACTTCCTCTTCACTCTGCTACTCTGAACTATTCTCCCGTTTGATAGAAATACCAATCTACTGCGTAGGGCTATAAAAGCACACCTCAAAGTCTGAGTAAACAAACACCACAATTTTATAGAACACCAAGACCATCGCGTAGGGCTATAAAAGCACACCTTAAAGTTTGTATGATCCACATCTAGGACACCCCACGCTGTCACTATGAGCATCCTAAAGTAGTACACAAACACCACAATTTTATAGTGACATCCAACACAAAAACAACTCATGGTAAATATCCCTCTAATCTTATTAATAGAGCCACACACATCACCCACACTGTCACCTTGATAACATGTTGTCACATCACTCCGAAGATCATAATAATAGAACCACTTAAGTAGCATAACTATAACAATGAAGGGGAAACATCTATGAATTAAACTAGATTACAATGCTCATGATCACATAAAGATCACACCATGGGAGAGAGAGATGAATCACATAGCTACCAGTAGAGCCCTCAGCCTCGATGGAGAACTACTCCCTCCTCATCATGGGAGGCAGCAACGACGATGAAGATGGCTCCGGGGGCACTTCCCCGTCCCGGCAGGGTGCCAAAACAGAGACTTCTGTCCCCCCGAATTAGGGTTTCGGATGGCGGCGGAGCACGGAGATGTATTCAGGAGTATCATCGATTGATTTAGGGTTTTTGGGACGGAGGCAATAAATAGGTGAAAGGGCGGCTCCAGAAGGTTCTCGAGGTGGCCACGCCAGGGGTGGGTGCCACCCCCCTCCAGGCCGCGCCGAGGGTTGGTGTGGGCTCCTCGTGGCCCATCTCGACCTCCCCTTTTGGCTCACGGAGTCTTCTGGTAAAATAGGCACGCACGTTGATTTTCGTCCAATTCCGAGAACTTTGGTTTTTGGACCTTTTCTGCAATGCACAGACATAATAAACATGAACTGGCACTGTGGCATCTTGTTAATAGGTTAGTTCCAGAAAATGCATAATAATGATATGAAGTGTATGTAAAACATGTAGCAATATGTATAAAACAAGCATGGAACATCAAAAATTATAGCTACGTTTGAGACGTATCAAAAATTAGACTAAGAGGCCGCGGACAAGGAGGCACTCATAGCTGGATGATGTGGCTTACTAATCATACGAGCAGAAAATCCCTTAACAGGTGGACGGCGCTGCTGCTGAGCGGGGAATTTTCTAAGATATTCAGCCAACAATTCTGGGTGAAGATCAAAACAGTCATCAACTGGATGTCCAGACTTCTTGCAGTGAGAACAAACCTTAATAGAAAAACAGCTATCAGCTCTATGTCCAGTCTTCTTGCAGCGAGGACAGAAATTTCCTGAAGAAGAAACTCGAGGAGCTGCAAGAACACTGCTATGGGTAGTGGATGATGAGCCAAGGGAGCGTGATGGTGTGTTAATGGTAGAGTGTTTTATTACTTCCCAGCAACAGCACCAGAAGATCTGCTTGTTGACCGTGACAACACACGTTCATTGGGAGACCCCAAGAGGAAGGTATGATGTAGTGTAGCAGCAGTTTTCCTTTGAAATATGACCAAGGTTTATCGAACCAGGAGGACACGGAGGTTCTTCAGAAGGTTATCAGCGGCGCAACTGACTTGGAACCTGCACACAACACAAGCAAACTACTTTGCCCCAATGAAACAGAGAGGTTGTCAATCTCTCCGGCTTGCTGAAAACAAAAGATTAAACGTATTGTGTGGAAAACAGTAATGAGTGCAGAAAGTAACAGAGAACAAATGATTGCAGTTGGTGGTTTTATCAGTATGAGGAAATGGACGGGGTCCACATTTCACTAGTGGTGTCTCTCCATAAAAGATAACTAACATGTTGGGTAAACAAATTACAGCTAGACAATTGACAAATAATGAGCGCATGACAATGCAATATATGACAAGATGATTATTATGTGATTTAATTGGGCATTACAACAAAGTACATAGACTTGCTATCCAACGCATCTATGCCTAAATAATCCACCTTCTGGTTAGCATCCGCACCCCATCCGGTATTGAGTTGCAAACAACAGATTATTGCATGTAGTAAAGTGTGTAATGTAAACAATGGAAATGACACGTAGACAATGCATCATTGTTTTATCCCTAATGGCAACAACACATCCAGAACCTTAGTCATTTCTGTCATCTCGAGCCCATATTACTGGAGGCATGAACCCACTATCTAGCATAAATACTCCCTCTTGGAGTTACAAGCATCTACTTGGCCAAAGCATCTACTAGCAACAGAGAGCATGCAAGATCATAAACAACATAAATAGATAGATTGATAAACAACTTGCTCATAGTATCAATATTCATCGGATCCCAGCAAACACAACATGTAGCATTAAAATAAGATGATCTTGATCATGTTAGGCAGCACACAAGATCTAAACATGGAGGTACAAGGTGGAGAGACAACCATCTAGCTACTGCTATGGACCCGTAGTCCACGGATGAACTACTCACGCGTCACTCCGGAGGCAGGCATGGCGGTGTAGAAGCCTCCGGTTAGGATCTCCCCTCCGGTAGGGTGCCGGGAAGAGCTTCAGAACCCTCCTGATCTAGGGTTGACGACGGCATCGGCGATGGAACTTTTCGTGGAATATGATCGTTGTTTTTAGGGTTTTCGGGACATCGGGAATATATAGGCGAAAGGGCGGTGTCGGGAGGCAACCGAGGCGGCCACGCCAGGGCAGGGCGCGGGCCCACCCCCTGCCGCGCCCTAGGGTGGCGTGGATGCCTCGTGGCCTGTAACATCCTAAAATTTGGCCTTTCAAAAATTTTCGTCTAAAAATATTGCTGATGCCCTTGGATTTAAATTTCCTCGGTTTAACGACCTTTTCAATTTTCAATATTTTACAAAACCTTGTCCAAGTCTGGAATCTTGAGTTTTGTGTTCACTCTCACTTGGCATCTTGATTTCTTGGTCCTAAAACCCCGAAAACATTTTCTGAAAATCCTCTTTCTTTTTTAAACCAAAATCCATTTAATTGAGCTTTCCAAAGGAAGTACTTGAAATATTGTTCTAAAAATTCTCCAAAAATCAGTGGATGATCCCTAGGCAATATCTAGCCTATCTATGCAAAAATATTTGAATTGCTCTTGCGGATTTACCTCATATTTTTAATGTCCAAATTCTGCCCTTAAACTTCAAAATTCCAAAAGTTCCTATTTTAATTTTTCCAGAGGAGGGCAATGCCATGGATGAGATCACCTTGAATGCCTCTACCTCAGGACAGCAAGTTTGGTCCAACCCCATCTCTTTTACTACTCAAAAACCACTATTTGCTTTTTGGCCAGTGTGGTTTTTCACAAATTCTAGTCACACTAAGTTTCGAATTTGGGAAAACTTTAGTCAGCACAGTTGAAGAATTTTCAATTTGGCGCACAACGGTGAAAACCTCGTCTCATTTGGAGCACGGAGATGAGAGATACGTGTTGATGCCACTTCTGGCATGCCCAGAACGGTGATCACCACCGGCGTGAACGTGCCAGGCGGCGCCGCCGCTTTGTGGTCGTCGCCGTTCTGCTTCCCCTCTCCCCAGACCGTGACCAACGGGTTCCCCGCCACCCTCTCCACCACCCAGCGTACACGCGTCGCTGGAGAAGCGCCGCACGGCCACCTCCGCATACGCCAGAGGCGCTAGACGATGCACCGTCCAGTACAGCGCCGCCGCGGGCCCCCTGGTCAGCGACTCCTCCACCGCCGAGCCTTATCCGAGCGCAAGAGATTATCCTCGTGCGTTTCTGTGCCAGCTACTTCCCGACGCGCCGCACGAACAGGCCGCAGCGCCGCGCTGCCACCTCACCGCGCCATTGATGGCGGCCACCCATTTGATTCGCTATAAAAGGAGCACCCCAGCACCCTCCGATCACGGCACCACCTCTCACACTCTCACAATCATCCTCCACCGCAGTATCCGAGCCAGAGGAGCAACACCTCGCCGCAGTCGATGTAACAACCCAAAGCTGAGAACCTAAAAACCTATGTAATTTTTCCACTTTTGAGCTAATTGCATCATGGCATCCATGCATAAACATGCCTCTTTTGAGTTAACACAACATTGGTATCGAAATGATATGAAGTTGCTAGAACCAAATGCCAAAGTGCTCTAACAAAACTTCCACACAATGTTGGCACTCAATCTTGCAAATAAAATTACTTTGACATCCCCTATCTGTCAAGGAAGTTCCAAGAGCTCCAAACTAATATTTTGCTTTTGTTCCAAATTGTTAAAGGAGCAACATCTTTGAATTTAGCAAAAATGCCCTATTCACCCTTCTAAACAAAGGTGGTCCAAACTATTTTATTTTGAGACACCAAAATTTGTGGAGTTCCTCCAGGTTAAGGGGAGCATCCCCAAATTTTTCCATAATTTTTGGAGCAGTGCAAGTGCCCTAATTAAAACCCTTAAAGAAACATGTTATAAGTTTAAAAACAGAAAAAGGGAGAACCGGATAATCCGGTCCGAACGACCACCGGATAATCCGGTCGGGGTCATCTTCTTCCTGTAGCGACCACGCGCGTCGTTCCTGCCGGACCAGCTCGACGCCGAGCTCGCCATGGGCCCCCCGCGCCCCCTGCTGCACGTGAGGAGAAGAGGAGCACCTCGAGGCCGTCCCCGACCCCATCCACCCGTCCCCCCAGCTCCTCTCTCCATTCCTCTCGCCCACGAGCTCCACGAGCCGAGCCATGGCCGCCGCCTAGCGCCGAGGCTGTGGTCCTCCCCAAGCAAATCGCCGCCAACCAAAAGCTCCGTTGTGCTGCCCTCCTCCTCTCCACCGCAAGAATCGAGCCGGGAAGCTGCACATTGCCCGGGATTTGAGTTCTTCTCCGACGAACTCCGCCGCACGCCGAGCTCGATTACCGCTGCTCCCGTCCATCCCCGGCCTAGCTAAGCACCCCCACGAGTTCGTGGTGAGCACTACACCCTTGCTGACCCCTTTCCTTCTCCCCTTTTGCTCTAGTTCGAGTTTTGGCAGTAGCCCATGAATTTTCAGCTGGAACTCGCAGATCCAGGCCGGATATTCCGGCCTAAATGTCCGGCCTCTGCGCGCACAATTTTTTCCTTAGCCAAATTTTCCTGGCTAGTGGAGGAAGCAACCGGATATTCCGGCCCCGGACCAAATGTCTGGCTTGAATTTTCTGGCCGAGTCCAGTGGCTCGCGCCTTGAGTCCTTAGCCGTTTTCACGTGTGGCCAAGCCTTGAGACCGGAGATTCCGGTCTGGCACGACCCAGATTATCCGGCCTCTGGGAGCTTTTCGCCTAGCTGGCTAAGTTGCACATGGTCTCCTCACAACTTAAAACTTGCATTCTTCTCATGAGCATGACATTCATATGCAAGTTAACCCTAGGGTTCATCGATCTTGATCAACTAGTAAAGTTGTTGTAACCCTTAAACCCCACGGTATAGTCGCGATGCACCGTGCTGCATCCAACCTCCGTTTAAATTGTTTAGTTGAATCATCCTCGTCTCGGGGATTTAAAATGTCATGTCATCATATGTTTGCGCATTGCATTTGTTAAGCATATGTGTGGTGATTGATTGTTCTCTCCCGATGTTTGTTTTTCGTTAGATCAAGCAACCGGGGTTACTCCACAATACCCCGAAGACCCGTACTACCAGCACGTTGAGCAAGGCAAGCGTAATCCCCCCTCTGAGCATATCTTATCCTATGTTTCCGCAAATATTTTCTCCACTATAATATTGCATGCGGTTCTAAATGTCAATTTTCAGGGATTAGAGTATCCTATAGTTGCATTAAGATTCCGATGCCATTTACCTATTCCCCTCCTATTATCCATAGGATTGTATTGTTGGCCTGAGATACTTACTAGGCTATGTTGATGCTTGGCCATGCTTAGTAAATTGCATAGCTTACGATGGATGGTTTGTGGTGGAAACAGGTGATGAGATAAATGGTTGATGGTGGAGGAAATTGTGGTGACGGATAATAAACTGCTTAAAGGTGGGGATGAGAGGCCACTGTGGTTGTGGTGCTTTGTCTCGTTCTCGCCGCCTAGGTGCGAGTGCTATACCTCTTAAACCAAGACTGAGCGTGCAACCATGCGTGAGGCCTATGCATTTACAGGAACCCTCATAGACTAAATAACTCGAGTGGGGCTAGCCAGGGTCCTCTAGTTCGGGCTTCCATTTGTGCGTGCGTGATGATGGTGGAATGAACTGAGAAGAGGATTGTGGTATTAGGAAAATGAGTGGCCGCGGGACAGGGTGCGAGAAGGTACCTCTTGTCCTACCGCCACTGATGATCCTGGAAAGTCCTTAATGAGGGAGAAGTTGACACCGCTTCCACCCAGCCGGCTCTCCCAGGAAGAGAGCTAAAGGCCAGGCAATGGGCCAGACAGTACGCGTGGCGAAGGAGCTGGGGCCCCTCGGGACTCCGGGGACTTCCACTTTGTACACCCCTGCAGGGTAAATCTTTTTGAAAAGCCGTGTCCGCGGTTATGGACGACTTGGGAAGTGAAGGTAAGATCATAGAATAACGTTAACGGAATGATTAAAAACTGGGTACTAGAGGTACCACTCACAAATGCAAGGTGAGCTTCCTCGAGGGTGATTCAGGGAGGTGCCTTTGATGAACAGGTACAAGAGTTGATGATGGTAGATGATGAGAAAGGTGATTCAAAGAAAAGAGTCACTTCTTACCCCTTTTCAAAATAATATGATTAGTCGATGCCATGGAGTTATGTCTTTCTTAAATGAAATCAGCTTTATGCAAACAGCCATAAAACCTTGAAAGCCAATCATCGAGCATATATTAGCTCTTAATATTATGAGTTCGTCGAACTCAACGTCGTTTGCTTATTTTCAGGAGAGGACTTCACCGCCCTCGAAGGTGGGTTCTTTGTGGACGTCGACGAGTAGTCTGGGGTTCCCAGGTGGCAGCTTGGGACATCCCGGAACAGCTGGCGCTGGATGTTTATTTGCAGGCCTCTTAGGCCATAACTTGGTTCTTGTTGTTTAGAACAACACACTTCGCTTCCGCATGTTGTAATGTTGGGTCTGTGACCTCTGGTTGTCATTTGCTATCTTTCTCTATTATAAGAGTTGAACTATATGATTTGTGTCGTAGAGTCTGTGATGTGCCAGTTGTTCCACAAGTCTTGATCTCTCTATTATGCTTTGATAGTGTGTCCGGTGGTATCGGATAACCGGGGACACAGTATCACTGTATAGCAGTCGGGTCGGGGCGCTACAAGTTGGTATCAGAGCAGTACTGCCTGTAGGAAACCCTTCTACTGGTCAATGTTGAGTCTAGTGTTTGTGAAAATATTTTTAACCTAAAAATGAGTTGTGAAAACCATCTTAGGATTCTTTTTACTCCTTATCTGGTTACCCTCTAATCTCGGAGCAATCTTACCTCGATTTGACTTAAAGGTTTTACTCCCCGTCTGTTACTTCAAAATGATTAGAAATGGGGTTGGGTTCGACCTTTAGTGTTATGTGTCATGTTGCTCCCGCTGCGTTGCCATCCGAAATCAACTCAGATGTTTCGACGGAGTCTAATCATTTGGTCCTTTCTTCGGGTTTTAACCCAAGGACTTGAACATAAGGTCCCGGATTGTGCTGGATAGTGTGGGTTGAATCACATGGTTTCTTAGACATTTGAATCTCCCGCTTCTGGTACATGATGCTGATCTTCGACCCAAGTCCCATCTTGTTGGTTCCTTGTTCGTTGTGGCACAAAGTATTATCGTCCCTACTCTGAGTACTTGAGTACGTTAATGCTAATGTCTCAACCCTACTGAGGTGGATACTAACTGCGTCCTTGTCAAATCTACAGAATGGCACAACGTCCTCCGCTCCATCAAATCGAAGCCACCCCAGGGACCCACACTACACCCTTTGATCGGGAGAAATCCCATACGTCTCAAGATTTGCCCAAGGAAGCTAGAGACAAACTCAGGTGTTACACTTGTAAGGAGCGTGGACATCCGTACCGGAAGTGTCCCCTTAATTACCCCGGAAAGTGGGGACTACCACAAGGAAAGGCATGTAGTCAGTGCGGAAGGGGTGGACATCAGGCGAGTCAATGCCCCGGCAGTTGCCCGCATTGTGTCAACAAGCATCCACTCGGCAAGTGCCCAACCGCTAGCGCCACCTGCTACCTATGCAAAGGAGATGACCATTTCCCGGCGGATTGTTCTATGGAGTTCATAGTGGGGGCAGTAAAGGATGCCCAGGAGAAGATTGCTCAGCAAGCCGCCACGCGCCCCACTACTTCGACATTTGGGCCAAGTGGAAGTGGGTATCGTCCTCGGCTACCTGCTCCACTTGGACTTGTCTGCTACGCCTGTGGCCAGACCGGTCACTACTCCAGGGAGTGCCACAGCGGAAGTGGGTACCGTTCTCCGCTACCTGCTCCGCCTGGACTTATCTGCTACACCTGTGGTCAGGCTGGCCACTACTTCAGGGATTGCCCTCAGAAGGCACCTATCAAGGGAAATCCTGCACGAGCCCCTACCACTCCCGCTGGCAAGGCTGGACCTATTGTGCGTCGTCGCCTGAACCACGTCTCTGCTGAAGAAGCTGAAGAAGATTCCGGCGTCCTTCTGGGTGAGCTACGAATCAACAATAATTTTGCTACAGTTTTGTTTGACTCTGCTGCATCTTTCCTTTTTGGGCATGGTTATCACAATTGAGTAATAACCGGTGCATCTGCAACATCTTGGGATTATCCTGAGCATGTTAGTTACTCTGATCTAATTTCCAACCTTTGTCTGTCAGTTGACAGTAAAATTTTATCGTGCTTGGTATGTTCCGATGCAAGTCACTCTCTCGGTCCGTTAAGATTTTCCCCTTCGTCTTGTTTGGAGAAATAACTCTAGTACCTTGTCCACTTCCCGAACTCGGTCAAAGAATTGTGATCTTCAGAATGAGGGCCTCGTCTAGCTTTGATTTTGCTCCACCTTAGAGTGTCACACTCTTGGATATCAGGGTATCAAGCTAAGTATCATGATCCTCTTGATGAAGTGATGCTCTTACACTTTGTTACTCTCCGTTCTCCGAGTGACTGGTTACTCGAGGATGATGAGACGTGAGTAATAAGGTAACTATCGGATATTCTCAGCAGTTCTTACTGTGCCAAAATCCAAGGACATTCCATGTCCTTCTTATCATGATTGGTTAGCCGATCAATAAAATGAATTGGACTGTGTTACCAAGTTCATTCTCGCTGGTGCCCTTCCTCGGTCAAAGAGCTAGGTTCGTGCCTAAGCTCCCAAGACCACCTCGTTGTGCCTTGAATGGCATGATCCTGTCTTGAACTCAAGATCCACCGGTATGTCGTGATATCCTAGATATGAATCGTGATATTCTGGAGGTCTTTCCAGAACTATCGCCAGGTTGTCACCTGACCGCGATGTCGAGCCTAGGAGTAAGCTGGCTCTCCAAACTACTCCCTTCTCCAAGAAAATCGTGCTGGATGTCCAGAATTATCCGGTTGAGCTTAAACAACTTGGAGAGTTGAACGACAAGAGCTCTATTCCGAGATAGTTCCTTCTCAAAGGGATGTCTAGTCTGTTCGTGTCGAAGCAAGGTGGTATCTCCTTTGTGGATATGCTAACCTCCAAGTCTCTTGATTTGAATTGGGCTATCGTAAAATCAAACTCAGACCGACCTAACTGAATGTGTCAGTCTGACCAATACTCATGCCCCGTTCTGGTGAAATATGAGTCTACCGTCTTGGAGTAGCTGGATAAGTTCGTGGTTGAAACCATCAACTACCTTCTTATCTTCTCCATGTTGGAGGAGATTCATATTAGGTATTGGGCGTTAGCATTGGAAAATTGTCGGAACTAACTTTGTGCCTTCACAAGGTATGTGTCCTGAAAGTTAGAAGTGATTTTCTCTGGTTCACGTGCAATTGCTGAAAGATGTCGCCGTGGATCTGAGTAAATTGTCTGGTTCCCTCGGAATCATCTCAAGTCAATCATGCATATGCAGAAGATTCGTAGAATGGTATGTTGTTACCTCCATTCCTTTGGAATTTCATCTATGCATCCAAGCCATTGGTGGAATTGTTCCAGAAAGGGAGGAAGTCTGAGAACTTCTTTGTCTCCTATGGTGTTTCCCATCAAGGACTAAATCGTGTCTCGTTGCAAGTAAATCAAGTAGGGCAGCTGTCCTCTGACAAGTTGCTAATACTTGAGTTCCGCAATCTCGTTCCTCCTTTGGAGTTAGACTTTGTAGTCTGACTCTTGGGGTCCTAGCAATTGTAACCCGTTGGTATGCTTTGCAAAGATTCCCTATTCCTACATGTGGAGTCTGGAGTATCTCTACACCTGACCAGATCTAAATCTCAATCAGAAACGATAGTTGGTGATCCTCAAGAAGCTGGTTCCCGACGTCTAGGAAATCAAGAAGTGTTCCTGCTTCTACGTTCCCGGAGTTTCTAAAGTTCTCTCGGTCCCTCCTCATGATCCTTCTCCAGTGATCTGAAAGGCTCCTCCGTGAGGAAAGTTCTACTCAAGCCAACTAGTACAAGTTATCTCTTCATCTGTTGGAAGCTTGTTTCGACACTCTCCCTCAGAAATTTTGGGCCTTGTGCAAAGTTCATATTCTGAATCTTTGGGAAACAGTTGTCTACCAACTGGAAACTCCTATCAATCCCCCGTCACTCGCAGGTGTCTCCTAACTATCAATCCAAGGGATTCTTGAAGTCTCATCCTAGGTTTCTACTAGGAGGTACTTGGTCGTTGTATCTTCCCCAAGATCCATCCTTCCGGTGAGGTTCCTTTCTTTTCCTATGGTGTACGTTGATAGTGACCTCGAAGTGAAGCCGATGAAGATCTTCAGGATGACCTCGATCAACCCCTTCGAGAAAGGAGCCACATGAAGCAAGAAGATCGTGTAGTACCGTTGTGACCCTTTTTTCCCCCTTTCCTACTCTAAGAATCTCGGGACGAGATTCCTGTAAGGAGGGTAGAGTTGTAACAGCCCAAAGCTGAGAACCTAAAACCCTGTGTAATTTTTCCACTTTTGAGCTAATTGCATCATGGCATCCATGCATAAACATGCCTCTTTTGAGTTAACACAACATTGGTATCGAAATGATATGAAGTTGCTAGAACCAAATGCCAAAGTGCTCTAACAAAACTTCCACACAATGTTGGCACTCAATCTTGCAAATAAAATTACTTTGACATCCCCTATCTGTCAAGGAAGTTCCAAGAGCTCCAAACTAATATTTTGCTTTTGCTCCAAATTGTTAAAGGAGCAACATCTTTGAATTTAGCAAAAATGCCCTATTCACCCTTCTAAACAAAGGTGGTCCAAACTATTTTATTTTGAGACACCAAAATTTGTGGAGTTCCTCCAGGTTAAGGGGAGCATCCCCAAATTTTTCCATAATTTTTGGAGCAGTGCAAGTGCCCTAAGTAAAACCCTTAAAGTAACAGGTTTTAAAGTTTAAAAACAGAAAAAGGGAGAACCGGATAATCCGGTCCGAACGACCACCGGATAATCCGGTCGGGGTCATCTTCTTCCTGTAGCGACCACGCACACCGTTCCCGCCGGACCAGCTCGACGCCGAGCTCGCCATGGGGCCCCCGCGCCCCTGCCGCACGTGAGGAGAAGAGGAGCACCTCGAGGCCGTCCCCGACCCCATCCACCCGTTCCCCCTGCTCCTCTCTCCATTCCTCTCGCCGACGAGCTCCACGAGCCGAGCCATGGCCGCCGCCTAGCGCCGAGGCTGTGGTCCTCCCCGAGCAAATCACCGCCAACCAAAAGCTCCGCCGTGCTGCCCTCCTCCTCTCCACCGCAAGAATCGAGCCGGGAAGCTGCGCATTCCCCGGGATTCGAGTTCTTCTCCGACGAACTCCGCCACACGCCGAGCTCGATTACCGCTGCTCCCGTCCATCCCCGGCCTAGATGAGCACCCCCACGAGTTCGTGGTGAGCACTACACCCTTGCTGACCCCTTTCCCTCTCCCCTTTTGCTCTAGTTCGAGTTTTGGCAGTAGCCCATGAATTTTCAGCTGGAACTCGCAGATCCAGGCCGAATATTCCGGCCTAAATGTCCGGCCTCTGCGCGCACAATTTTTTCCTTAGCCAAATTTTCCTGACTAGTGGAGGAAGCAACCGAATATTCCAGCCCCGGACCAAATGTCCGGCTTGAATTTTCCGGCCGAGTCCAGTGGCTCGCGCCTTGAGTCCTTAGCCATTTTCACGTGTGGCCAAGCCTTGAGACCGGATATTCCGGTCTGGCACGACCCGGATTATCCGGCCTCTGGGAGCTTTTCGCCTAGTTGGCTAAGTTGCACATGGTCTCCTCACAACTTAAAACTTGCATTCTTCTCATGAGCATGACATTCATATGCAAGTTAACCATAGGGTTCATCGATCTTGATCAACTAGTAAAGTTGTTGTAACCCTTAAACCCCACGGTTTAGTCGCGATGCACCGTGCTGCATCCAACCTCCAATTAAATTGTTTAGTTGAATCATCCCCGTCTCGGGGATTTAAAATGTCATGTCATCATATGTTTGCGCATTGCATTTGTTAAGCATATGTGTGGTGCTTGATTGTTCTCTCCCGATGTTTGTTTTTCGTTAGATCAAGCAACCGGGGTTACTCCACAATACCCCGAAGACCCGTACTACCAGCACGTTGAGCAAGGCAAGCGTAATCCCCCTCTGAGCATATCTTATCCTATGTTTCCGCAAATATTTTCTCCACTATAATATTGCATGCGGTTCTAAATGTCAATTTTCAGGGATTAGAGTATCCTATAGTTGCATTAAGATTCCGATGCCATTTATCTGTTCCCCTCCTATTATCCATAGGATTGTATTGTTGGCCTGAGATACTTACTAGGCTATGTTGATGCTTAGCCATGCTTAGTAAATTGCATAGCTTACGATGGATGGTTTGTGGTGGAAACAGGTGATGAGATAAATGGTTGATGGTGGAGGAAATTGTGGTGACGGATAATAAACTGCTTAAAGGTGGGGATGAGAGGCCACTGTGGTTGTGGTGCTTTGTCTCGTTCTCGCCGCCTAGGTGTGAGTGCTATACCTCTTGAACCAAGACTGAGCGTGCAACCATGCGTGAGGCCTATGCATTTGCAGGAACCCTCATAGACTAAATAACTCGAGCGGGGCTAGCCAGGGTCCTCTAGTTCGGGCTTCCATTCACGCGTGCGTGATGATGGTGGAATGAACTGAGAAGAGGATTGTGGTATTAGGAAAATGAGTGGTCGCGGGACAGGGTGCGAAAAGGTACCTCTTGTCCTACCGCCACTGATGATCCTGGAAAGTCCTTAACGAGGGAGAAGTCGACACCGCTTCCACCCAGCAGGCTCTCCCAGGAAGAGAGCTAAAGGCCAGGCAATGGGCCGGACGGTACGCGTGGCGAAGGAGCTAGGGCCCCTCGGGACTCCGGGGACTTCCACTTTGTACACCCCTGTAGAGTAAATCTTTTCGAAAAGCCGTGTCCGCGGTTATGGACTAATTGGGAAGTGAAGGTAAGATCATAGAATAACGTTAACGGAATGATTAAAAACTGGGTACTAGAGGTACCACTCACAAATGCAAGGTGAGCTTCCTCGAGGGTGATTCGGGGAGGTGCCTTTGATGAACAGGTACAAGAGTTGATGATGGTAGATGATGAGAAAGGTGATTCAAAGAAAAGAGTCACTTCTTACCCCTTTTCAAAATAATCTGATTAGTCGATGCCATGGAGTTATGTCTTTCTTAAATGAAATCAGCTTTATGCAAACAGCCATAAAACCTTGAAAGCCAATCATCGAGCATATATTAGCTCTTAATCTTGCGAGTTCGTCGAACTCAACGTCGTTTGCTTATTTTCAGGAGAGGACTTCACCGCCCTCGAAGGTGGGTTATTTGTGGACGTCGACGAGTAGTCTGGGGTTCCTAGGTGGCAGCTTGGGACATCCCGGAACAGCTGGCGCTGGATGTTTATCTGCAGGCCTCTTAAGCCATAATTTGGTTCTTGTTGTTTAGAACAACCTAATTCGCTTCCGCATGTTGTAATGTTGGGTCTGTGACCTCTGGTTGTAATTTGCTATCTTTCTCTATTATAAGAGTTGAACTATATGATTTGTGTCGTAGAGTCTTTGATGTGCCAGTTGTTCCACAAGTCTTGATCTCTCTATTATGCTTTGATAGTGTGTCCGGTGGTATCAGATAACCGGGGACACAGTATCACTGTATAGCAGTCGGGTCGGGGCGCTACAGTCGAGCCCTCCATAGCCGCACTGACCCTTGCTCGATTCCCTCACCTAGAGCATCTCCCCCGACGATTTCTCCCACCCAGATCCTCCTCTGATCACCATGATGCTTCTGCCGTGCTCGCCGGGGTGAGTGGTGGCCGGAATCGACGAGTTCATCATCGACCCGACGCCACCACTGATGGCGTGAATCACACGCTCGTTGGGAGACCCAAGAGGAAGGTATGATGCAGTTCAGCAGCAAGTTTTCCCTCAAAAAGAAACCAAGGTTATCGAACCAGTAGGAGCAGCAACTCTTCAGAAGGTTGTTGGTGGCTCGCACGGCGCAATACGATCACCAACGTGGAATCTGCACACAACACAATCAAACTACTTTGCCACAACGAAACAGTGAGGTTGTCAATCTCACCGGCTTGCTGAAAACAAATGATTAAACGTATGGTGTGGAAAATGAGTATTAAATTGCAGAGAATGAAAAAGGAACAGTTTGCAATTTGTGGTTGTTTAATCAGTGTAAAAGAATGGACCGGGGTCCATAGTTCACTAGTGGTGTCTCTCCATAAAAGATAACTAACATGTTGGGTGAACAAATTACAGCTGGGCAATTGACAAATAGTGAGCGCATGACAATGCATATACATGACATGATGACTACTATGATATTTAATTGGGCATTACGACAAGATACATAGACCGTTATCCAACAGCATCTATGACTAATAATCCACCACCGGGTCGTCATGCGAGTCCCCCGTTGGTATTAAGTTGCAAGCAACAGATAATCACATTAAGTAAAGCGCGTAATGTAAACAAACACATATGCCCGTGGACATAGCATCGTTAGGTTACCCCTAGTGGCAACAGCACATCCACAACCTTAGAACTTTCTGTCACTGTCCCATATTAAATGGAGGCATGAACCCACTATCTAGCATAATTACTCTCTCTTGGAGTTACAAGCATCTACTTGGCCAAAGCATCTACGAGTAACGGAAAGCATGCAAGATCTTAAATAACATATAAGATAGATTAATAATCAACTTGACATAGTATTCAATATTCATCGGATCCCAGCAAACACAACATATAGCATTACAATAATATGATCTTGATCATGTAGGGCAGCTCACAAGATCTAAACATGATGGCACAAATTGGAGAGACAACCATCTAGCTACTGCTATGGACCCGTAGTCCAAGGATGAACTACTCACGCATCACTCTGGAGGCAGGCATGGCGATGTAGAAGCCTCCGGTGACGATTCCCCTCTCCGGCAGGGTGCCGGGAAGAGGTTCTGGACCCTCCCGAGCTAGGGTTGATGGCGGCGGCGTCTCTGGAACTTTTCGTGGATATTGGCTCAGGCCCTTAGGGTTTTCGCGTCGGGGGGAATAAGTAGGCGAAAGGGCGGCGGCTGGAGACCCCCGAGGGGCCCACACCACCCTAGGGCATGGTAGAGGTGGGGCCCACGCCCTAGGTGCGTGTGGCCACCTCCTGGCTCTCCTCTGTTGCTCCTTTGGTCTGTCAGGTGAGTTCTGGTAAAATAGGGACCTCCGCGAAGTTTCGTCCAATTCCGAGAATATTTCTAGACTAGCTTTTCTGGAATACAGAAACAGCAGAAAACAGGAACTGGCACGTCGACATCTTGTTAATAGGTTAGTCCCAAAAAATGTATAAAAGTGATATAAAGTAGATGCAAAACATGTAGCAATTGGTATAAAACAAGCATGGAACATCAAAAATTATAAATACGTTTGAGACGTATCAGTATCCCCAAGCTTAGTTCCTACTCGTCCTCGAGTAGGTAAACGATAAAAACAAAATAATTTTTGAGGTGACATGCTACCATCATAATCTTGATCATATAATATTGCAAGGCACATGTAAATGAATGAAGTGATCCAAGTCAATGGTCTATAATTTGCTACCAAATAGATAATGAGTAAACAATGAATCGCACAAGCTAAACGTTTTCA
Organism: Poa pratensis; assembly: GCA_947311845.1. Lineage (NCBI taxonomy): Eukaryota > Viridiplantae > Streptophyta > Magnoliopsida > Poales > Poaceae > Poa > Poa pratensis. The sequence continues at coordinate 57,250,276 of CAMZMU010000035.1, forward strand.
TGAATAGTACTTTCAAGACAAGCATCAAACATTTTTGCATAAGTGTTAACTCATAAAGCAATAGTTTCTAATAAAAGGTATTCAATCAGCACAAAGGAAGAATTAAGTTTCAGCATTTGCTTCAATCTTTCAACATATTTATCTCATGGATATTGTCAACACAAAGTAGTATAACAAGTCCAATACGTTGCATATAACGCATGTTGTAACAAAGTTGACACTAGTGTTTGCTTGTGGAAGACAGAAAGAATAGGAAAACTGACTCAACATAAAAGTAAAAGAAAGGCCCTTCGCAAAGGGAAGCAGGGATTAAGTCATGTGCTAGAGCTTTTAGGTTTTTGAAAGCATATAGACATTGCATAAAATATTTGATACTCCTCCCAACCTTGCTAACACAAGCCATGGCTAACCGAATCCTCGGGTGCCTTCCATCAATCACATACCATGGAGGAGTATCTATTTTTGAGAGGTGTTTGTTAATTGTCAACGAATGGTAGCGGGTGAGAACAGTATTCTACCTGTCAAACGGACTTTTAAGAGCGGCTCCCATGAAGGACGTTATTTCTACCAGCAAGGCAGATCATCCCTCTTTCTCTTTGGTTTACACACATTTAGGTATTTCACTGTTTGTCATTGCTTACTGATGAATCAGGGCAAAAGTGTGAAGAGAATTAATGGTTAAAGTTGTAATTAATTGGGACTGGACACCCCGTTGCCAGCTCTTTTTGCAAAATTATTGGATAAGCGGATGTATATGCCACTAGTCCAGGTGTAAAAGTCCATTCAACAAATAGAATAAAGAATAACCACACTAATTCCTCATGAGCTAGTAAACATTGACACAAAAAGGGAATAATAACATTTTGAATAATTTACAGGTAGCACATGAAAAATTTACTTGGAGTGGCAAGGAAATACCACATATAGGTAGTTATGGTGGACACAAATGGCATGGATTTTGGCTCAAGGATTTGGATGCACGAGAAGCATTCCCTCTTAGTACAGAGTTTAGGCTAGCAAGGTTTATGTAAGCAAACAAGAATATCAACCCGTACACCAAGTTTTATATGACAAACATATTGCAAACGTTATAAGACTTCATACCGTCACTAGTAGGAAAAGGCCTTTTAGTGGCGCACCAAAAAGCCTTTCTGTGGCACATGGTGGGTGCGCCACTAAATACTCGCCACAAAAATATTGTTTCTGTGGCGCACCCCACCATGCGCCACAAAAAATTCAAATTTCTGTGGCGCACCTCACACCGTGCGCCACAGAAATATTTCTGTGGCGCACCCCACACCGTGCGCCACACTTTTTTTTTGAATTTAAAAAAAAGGGTGGCCAGATCTAGATCTGGCCGCCGGAATTTCGCCGGAATTTTGTTGGAGCTCGCCGGAGGCTGTGTTGCCTGTGGCCACGGCCGTAAGTGGCTTGGCCGTAGGTGGGAGTCGTGGGAGGTGGGTGGGTGGAGGATGGGGGTCACCGGAGGTCGCCGGAGTGGAGGAGGAGGTCGCCGGAGGTCACCGGAGTTGGAGAAAGATGTCACCGGAGGAGGTCGCCGGGGTGGAGGAGGAGGTCGTCGAAGGTCGCCGGGGGGGTTGCCGGAGGTCGCCGAGGTGGTGGAGGAGGTCGCCGGAGATGGAGGTGGAGGTGAAGGAGGAGGAGGAGAGAACAAGTGGAGGAGAGTAGAGTAGAGAGGAGAGGAGAGGAGAAGGAGGATGGAGGAGAAGTGGAGAGGAGAAGTGGAGGAGAAGGAGAAGGAGTGGAGAGGAGGATGGAGGAGAAGTGGAGAGGAGGATGAAGGAGAAGTGGAGAGGAAGTGGAGGAGTAGGAGAGAGGAGAGAAAGAGAGGGAGAGGAAGTGGAGGAGTAGGAGAGGAGGATTCAAAATTCGAATCCCGCCCAACAATTCTGTGGCGCACCTGCCACCGTGCGCCACAGAATTTTTTTTCCAATTTTTTTAATTTTTTGATTTTGTAGATAAAAATCTTCTGTTTGAAATAACTTTTTACTCTTTTGGAATTTGTCGATTCTGAGAAAAGTTCACCGGGTAAACCTGGGTGAAATCGAGTTCCTTTTTTCTCACGATTTTTTTGGTATATTAAACGTATTTTTTCGACATCGTATGCAAAAGTTATGGCCGGTCAAACTTTTTTTTTCTGTTTTTTGCAGAAAAGGTCAAAATTTCAAAGTTTCGATACCAAGTAGACACTAAAACGAAACTACATGTCAAAGGATTTTATTTTTTGAAGATTTTATCATTTTCTTTTCTTGTTTGCAAAACTGAAAAGGCGATCCACGGGGGGGGGGGGGGGGGTTGGCATGCGTGAGAGGAAAAAAAAATCTGTGGCGCACCCACCTCCATGCGCCACAGTGACATTTTTGTGGCGCACCTGGCCATGTGAAAGAATTAAAATATAGTTTCACTAGAGATGACCTGATAATTTTGACGATAAAGGAGGAGATGCCTTGGGCATCCCCAAGCTTAGACGCTTGAGTCATCTAGAAATATGCTGGGGAGATCCATGGGAGCCTCCCCAAGCTTAAGCTATTCACTCTTCTTGATCCTATTATATCATCATTCTCTCTTGACCCTTGAAAATTTCCGTCACCCCAAATTCAACGTAGATCTCATTAGAAGGTTAGTGCATAATCAAAAACTCACATGTTCTATATAGACGCAATATGACTTGTTACTTTAAACATTAGCTATAGCCACTGATGTTATGTGAAGCTCTTCCACCCAAAAAAAGAATTTCACTCAACACTAGTAAAAGAGAGAATGTAAAATAAAAAGGCATAATCTGTCTAAAACAGAACAGTCCGCAAAGACGAATTTTTCAAGGCACTTACGACGCTCAGTTCGAAAAACTTTAAACTAATGAAAGATCTAGACATTCATAAAGATTACGCACAAATATTTTCAGATTTAATTAACAATCTGGTGATTTTAGTAATTTCGTACAGTGAACAGCAAAAATCTATTTCTGCGCAGCAATCAAAATTAAGCATCGTCTTAACATTAGAGGCTACTCTTGGCCCAACAATGCGAGAAAATAAAGATACAAAGGAGTTGCTAAAGAAGTAAACATCCTCCTTGAATCAACAAAAGAAAAATTGCAGAAATAAAAATAATGGGTTGCCTCCCATAAGCGCTTTTCTTTAACGCCTTTTAGCTAGGCACAAAGCATGCATCAAGTATTACCAAGTGAAGAAGCATCAACAGAGAGGTCGGAAGTTTTCTCAACAATGCATTTTATCTTATCTATGTAGGTTTCGGAATTACCTTTCTCAATACCTCTAGGCTCATCATATTCATCAAATGGGTTTTCAGGAACAACCCAATCAAAATTCTTTTCTAGTGCCTCCTGCATTCCTATAAGCTTAAAAGGTATTGGTATTTTAACTTCCCCCTCACAATTAGTTTCTTTAGTCTACTTAAGCCTCTCTTTTCAAGTTTTTCAAGTGTATTAACAACGTCAATACAATACCCAAGCATCTTGTATTTAATAAAAACTTTTCTAGCTTCCCTAGCAACATCACCAAATTCTTTAATTAGGGTTTCTAAAACAAAATCTTTCTTTTCACCATCTTCCGTATCATGAAGTTTTAGAAACATGTGCTGCATTATGGGACTAAGATTGACAAACCGAGCTTCCAACATGTGAACTAGAGAAGTTGTAGCAATTTCATAATTTGGAGCAAGTTCTACCAAGGATCTATCTTCAAAGTCTTCAACCATACTAACATGATTAAAGAATTTCTCAATGTTATCTCTTCCAATGATAGACCCACTACCCACAGATATTTCTTTTAAAGTATACTTGGGGAGAAGCATGATGAAATAAAAACCAAACAGAAAATAAACTAGATGCAAGTAACTAATTTTTTGTGTTTTTTGATAATTGAAAGCAAACATGATAAAATAAAATAAACTAAGCAAGACAAAAACAAACTAAAGAGATTGGAAGCGTGAAACTACCCTTGCAGAAGACTGCTCTCTCCCCGGCAATGGCGCCAGAAAATATGCTGGCGCCTGGTTGACGGGAGAGTATTTGAGGATGATGATGATGGTGATGATGAGTACTTCCCCGGCAACGGCGCCAGAAAATATGCTTGATGGCGTGAATCACACGCTCGTTGGGAGACCCCAAGAGGAAGGTATGATGCAGTTCAGCAGCAAGTTTTACCTCAGAAAGAAACCAAGGTTATCGAACCAGTAGGAGCAGCAACTCTTCAGAAGGTTGTTGGTGGCTCGCACGGCGCAATACGATCACCAACGTGGAATCTGCACACAACACAATCAGTCGGAGACTGGTCCCAGGAACTAGGGGTGTCTCTCAAGTGCCAGGAAACGAGTAAGGGGCTGAACACAACGTCAAACAAATCCTCAACAACCTCGGCGACGGTGCTCGTCGAGCTCGGTGAGGAACATCACGGCAGAGAAGTAACACGAGCCGCTACCCAGGTTTAGGCCCACCGAGAGGTGTAAAAGCCCTACGTCCTGCTAAGATGTATTGCACTACTTGGAGAGGTTCACAGTACAAGGGTGCTTGCCGAGGGCACTGCTATGGCTATGGTGGACTATGGTGGAATGAGCTCCGTCTTCTTCTCAGACGTAGCTCCTTGGTTGTGGAATGTGTTGGTGAATGCCGGATCCCCCTCCTAGGTCGTACACTGGCTCCTTATATACCGGGCTTGGTCCTCTTCCCCAAAAATCTCCGGCGGGAAGGGATACCACAATGCCGCCGGGTTGGAGCACAGCGCACAGCGTCGGGGGCGTCTATGGACACGGTCCATGGCAGGGGGCACGTCGTCTTGGCAGAAAAAGCCACCGTCCAACCAGGACGGTGGGCCAGCGCTGCAGGGCTTTGGGGCGCGCCCCACGGTGACGTCGCAGTTGGAGGGTAGCAGTGGCCGCCGCTTTATTACCAATTTGGCAAGTCTTGGAGTCCGCTTTGTCTGCCGCAGCTCCTTTGACCACTTTATACACGAGAATGGAAACTGCGGCGTCTTCGTCATCGCGCGCAGGCGCGCGCATCACTCTGCGGCGGGCGCAAAGCCCATGTGCGCCCTGCAGCGGTGCAGGAGCTTTCTTCCACTTGAAGGAACCCCGCGAGGCCTGAACCCTCGCCGAGGTTTTGTAGCCGTTGACTTCTCGCGAGGGAAAACCTCCCGAGGGTGGCGCGGAGACGCGCCAGGGTCTGGAGATCTTCTAGGAGAGGCCTTCCCGAGGCAGAGGTCCCTCTCGAGGCCTCCAGGCCGATCGTTTGGTCCTTAGCAGAAATGCTCGGTCGAGCAAATAAGCCCTCGCGAGGGAAAATGCCTCGTGAGGCTCGTCAGGCTGAAAGCCTGGTCCTTAGCAGAAATTCCTGCGGAGCGTTCAAGGGCTGTGGCAGGCCGGCCCAGGATACCTTTGTTTCTATTGGGCCGACAGTAGCCCCCGGGCCCGTGATGGGCCCGCTGGAGCTCCTCGGATGAAGGCGAATCGTCGTGGGCCCAAAGGAGCCTGCGAAGCCCAAGACACGTGGAGCGTCACGGCTGGGCACGATCCCACGATCTCCTCTGAAGTAACGGGCATGGTGGTGGGTCCCGCCATGTCCCTGTAACAGCTCGATGAGCCGATATAAGGCGAGAGCTCGGCGCAGGCGGCCATTACTCCACTCGTTCCCCTTTCGCCTCTTTCTTCCCAGCGCTCAATCCCCAATCTCCTCCTTCGCGACCTTGCTGCAATGGCGCCCAAGAAAGCCACCGCTGCCTCGAATGGCAAGGCAGTGGTGCAGGGCGGCGAGTCTGCTGAGGCACAGCAGGACGGCGACTTTGAGCCAGCTCTGAGCGGCTCCCGCTTCGAGACAGAGGCGCAGCTGGACAAGGTGCGCCACATGGCGGCTTCAAAGTCCAACGAGCATGGCGCCACGGTGCTCAAGCGCGCGGGCAACTCCCACGGCAGCTTCTACCCCATCTTCATGCACTCTCTCTTCGCCGGGCTCATTCCTCCCTTCTCCGATTTTTTCCTGGCAGTCCTGGAGCGCTACCAGATCCAGGTTCTCCATCTCCATCCCAACTCCATCCTCGTCCTCGCCATCTTTGCCTACCTCTGCGAGGCGTACATCGGCATTCCGCCTTCGGTGGACCTCTTCCGGAGCTTCTACGCGCTCTGGTTCACGGCAAACAAGGAGCGGTCGGGGTGCGTGTCCTTCCGCATCACCGACGGCATGAAGGGCGTCTACATCCCCATCGCGTGGAATGGTGAGAACATCATGACCATCATGACGAAGAAGGTGGAGGACTTCCGCAAGCGCTGGTTCCTCATACAGTTCGGGAGCCAGAGCGCCTTCTTCGAGCTGCCTGAAGCGCCTCCGACGAAGAGGGCGAGCTGGTCCTCCAAGGGGCTCAAGGGCGCGACGCTTGGCCCTGTGGTGAGGCGCTTGAGGGACCTCCGCGAGGCCGGCCTCACCGGGCAGATGGTGGCCAAGGACTTCGTGAGGCGCCGCATTGCTCCGCTCCAGAAGCACGCAGACGCGATGTGGCTGTACTCCAACCAGGGGGACAAGATGCGCCTGAGCGCTACCCTCTACACGAGGGAGGAGTTGCACGCCCTCATGGAGACTCTCTTCACGTCCCCAGACATCCCCGCGCCCACTGACCAGACTGTGCCGCTTCATCGGATCGATCTCGGGCGCCGCGTCTCGCATGTGCAGGCGATGCCAAAGTTCGACCAGTGGGGCCTGGTGCCTAAGGGGCACGTTGGGCGTCGCGAGGACCCGGAGTCTGCGGTGCAGGGGGCGCCAGTTGAGGGCGATGAGGAGACGACGGAGACGCCCGCAGAGTCCGATGCGGGCCCGACCGGCGCCTCGGGAGACGCCCCAACGAAACAGTGAGGTTGTCAATCTCACCGGCTTGCTGAAAAAAAGGATTAAACGTATGGTGTGGAAAATGAGTATTAAATTGCAGAGAATGAAAAATGAACAGTTTGTGGTTGTTTAATCAGTGTAAAAGAATGGACCGGGGTCCACAGTTCACTAGTAGTGTCTCTCCATAAAAGATAACTAACATGTTGGGTGAACAAATTACAGCTGGTAATTGACAAATAGTGAGCGCATGACAATGCATATACATGACATGATGACTACTATGATATTTAATTGGCCATTACGACAAGATACATAGACTGTTATCCAACAACATCTATGACTAATAATCCACCGCCGGGTTGTCATCCGAGTCCCCCGTTGGTATTAAGTTGCAAGCAACGGATACTCGCATTAAGTAAAGCGCGTAATGTAAACAAACACATATGCCCGTGGACATAGCATCGTTAGGTTACCCCTAGTGGCAACAGCACATCCACAACCTTAGAACTTTCTGTCACTGTCCCAGATTAAATGGAGGCATGAACCCACTATCTAGCATAAATACTCTCTCTTGGAGTTACAAGCATCTACTTGGCCAAAGCATTTATGAGTAACGGAAAGCATGCAAGATCTTAAATAACATATAAGATAGATTGATAATCAACTTGACATAGTATTCAATATTCATCGGATCCCAGCAAACACAACATGTCGCATTACAATAATATGATCTTGATCATGTAGGGCAGCTCACAAGATCTAAACATGATGGCACAAATTGGAGAGACAACCATCTAGCTACTGCTATGGACCCGTAGTCCAAGGATGAACTACTCACGCATCACTCCGGAGGCAGGCATGGCGATGTAGAAGCCTCCGGTGATGATTCCCCTCTCCGGCAGGGTGACGGGAAGAGGTTCTGGACCCTCCCGAGCTAGGGTTGACAAGGCGGCGTCTCTGGAACTTTTCGTGGATATTGGCTCAGGCCCTTAGGGTTTTCGCGTCGGGGGGAATAAGTAGGCGAAAGGGCGGCCGCTGGAGACCCCCTAGGGGCCCACACCACCCTAGGGCACGGCAGAGGTGGGGCCCGCGCCCTAGGTGCATGTGGCCACCTCCTGGCTCTCCTCTATTGCTCCTTTGGTCCGCCAGGTGAGTTCTGGTAAAATAGGGACCTCCGTGAAGTTTCGTCCAATTCCGAGAATATTTCCAGACTAGCTTTTCTAGAATACAAAAACAGCAGAAAACAGGAACTGGCACTTCGGCATCTTGTTAATAGGTTAGTCCCAAAAAATGTATAAAGGTGATATAAAGTAGATGCAAAACATGTAGCAATTGGTATAAAACAAGCATGGAACATCAAAAATTATAGATACGTTTCAGACGTATCAACCACCGCCGGAGAAGAAGCTCTGCTTCCGTCCAACCTCTTCGGCAACCGCGAGTGCACAGACAAGCTGCGCCACCCCTCCTAAGCCTCTCTGCTTCATCTTCGTCACCTCCCCATAGCCCTAGCCGCCGGGAATCGCCGCCGGTGAGTTCGCCGGAGCAGCATAGTGCTCTCCTCTATTTTCCCGCGTTTTAAAGAGAAAAACGGTTCGGTTTGTTGGGTCACTGACAGTGGGACCCACTGGTCAGATTTTTAATCTTTTCCCAAAACGTTTTTCTGTTTTATTTTTCTATTTGAAAATAGCAGAATTTAAACCCAACTTTAGAGGGCTGTTTCTCCCTAAAAATGATCAGAAAAATATGAGACAAATTTTGCTAGCTTTATTTGAATTTTGTCTTTCCAATGAAACCAAAATGGATTTATTTGGATTTTTTTTTTGCATTTTTTCGATGACCTAGGAGGGTTATTTGATGCATATTTCTTATTCTTTGGATAGAGTTAAACCTCTCCGACGAAGTGGAAGTTGTTCCTGAACCCTACCCCGCTTATGAAGGCAAGCCGTTAACCCGATCTCAAGCTCGGTCGAACCTTAGAATTTTTTTGATTGATTAAATTGGTTGCTGTTGCATCTCACATGTCATGCTGCATTAAATATTGTCGCATCTATATATCTGTTGATCTCCAACATATTGGGCAGCAGCCCTTTCTTTTTGTCAAACGAGATGGCGCTGGTCGGAGGTAGTTCCGCCACAGTCATCTGGTTGACGTTTCTTTTTGTTGTCAAACAAGAAGGCGCTGGTCAGAGGTAGCTCCGACACAGTCTTCCGGTTGACGTTTCTTTTTTTGTCAAACGAGAAGGCGCTGGTCGGAGGTAGCTCCGCCACAGTCATCCGGTTGACATTTCTTTTTCTTGTCGAACGAGAAGGCGCTGGTCGGAGGTAGCTCCGCCACAGTCATCCGGTTGACGTTTCTTTTTCTTGTCGAACGAGAAGGTGCTGGTCAGAGGTAGCTCCGCCACAGTCATCCGGTTGACGCCATTTCCTTTTGCTAAATTTGGACATTGATACATTGAGGTTGATATGATTTATTTACTGCTGAAATTATTATGTGATATCATGTGTTGCTCGGATCATGTTGGAGACTGAAATTAAAATTGGACTAAGAAGATAACCACCTCCCTCGACTAGATTGTGTCACATAGTGCCACTCACCAAGCATAACCAGCACAACCATGCGTCGTTCATATGGGCGGACAATGGCCGAGTATACTATCCAGCTTCCTTTGACGCCACCCATTTGGCAAGTCTAGTCGGTTACCTTTGTGGTCGCGGCTAGTCTAGCGAAGGTTCCGGAGTTAGGCTTCACTCATCTGTTGGAGGCGTGCCGGATTCACTTCGTCATAAGACGTGGTCCCTAGGGCGTGTCGGTGGCTACATAGGGAGTGTCTAGGTAGGATAAGCAGCCGTGGAAGTGTGGGTTTGTACTGTTCGCCATGATCGGTTCTAGTACTTCGGTACCGGCGGTACAAGCTTAGACTTCAGCGTGTGGATAAAAGTTGCAACCTCTCGAGAGTGTAAATCTAGAATCTAGCCTTGTCCCTAGGTTATGGGACGATGTTTGGGTCAAGTCACGCTATGAGTCAGTCCAGTCGAACTTGGAGAAATATTTAATGTGAAACCCAACGATCATGTGGAAATTTGAGAACATAGCCAGAGTTGGCTAAGAGGCTTGAGAGCCTAGTTTCAAGCCAGAGTTGGCTAGAAGTCTAGTTGTGGTTAAAAGTTGTTAAGTGAGAAACGTGATCTCACTTAGTAACACGAAACGTCCCTCCAAAGGTAAGTAGGTAAGTTATGTCCAACTGTTAAGCTTGGACTCACACTTAAATACCCGAACTCATGCCATGCTACTTTCTGAACTTATGCCATGCCATATAGATAGGCCTTGTTTGATTTTGGGCTAATGACTTGCGAGTGCATTCAATGTACTCACCTGGCTTTTCATGTGGCCAGACCCCGCCACACCCGTCGCCGAGTACCCGCTGTACGAGAACTAGGAATCCGTATCCCAGGCAAAACCCCGTGGGATAAGGTCGTCGTTGCCACGCTACTACCTACGTACCCGCTGCGATCTCTGATGGAGGCTCGATGTTAGAAAAATAATGTACATACTGTTGTGTGCGCCTATTGCGCGACCGCTGGAGCCTCACCTCGTGTTGTAATGTTGTAACCGTCCGAACTCGGAGCCATAAATATATTTGGTTATGTCTTTGTTTATCAAGTTGTCATATATCCAGTGTTTCTGGGACTGGTATATGGGGTAGCTCGATCATCTGGATCGGGGTGCCATAGAGCTTGGTATCAGAGCCTAACTGCCTGTAGGATACCCTAGTTCCCTAGACGACTTAGAATAAGAGCTTGCTGCGTTACCTGTTTTCTTTAACTGTTTCTCTATTTGTTTGTGCTTTTAAACTTTAACGCTCACCTTTTGGCTTATGTCCCTAGTACAGATGGCACCCGAGTTCTTCGCAGAGACTACGGCGGTGCATATCCCTGGCTTTCCGCAATTTCTCCGTGAGATTTGGGATCACCTCTACCCAGGCTCAGCTCCCCCGACCTACCGGGTGTTCTACGAACGTCCAAACGGGTCCATCTATGAGTTTACCGCCACCGTCCACTTGTGCCCAGAGTCTTCGGCCGTTGGAATCTCCCACGCCATCACCTCTGGTACCACTACTCAGTTGACCCCAGCTGTACAAGAAGCTGCAGGAGCTGTCGTGGTCTTTCTTTGCACCCACGACCCAGTCATGAGGCGGTGCACCCGTTACGTTTACTTCCCGAGGGTGGATTTAAACATCGGGATGTCTTTTTCCCCAGTCAAGGTGACCCCACTTCAGCACTCACCTCCCTCCTTCGGTACACTACCCTCCTCCACCAGTATCTTCACGACACCCTTGATACGTCCAAAACGTATCTACTTTCCCGAACACTTTTGCTGTTGTTTTACCTCTAATTTGTGTGTTTTGAATGCAACTAACACGGACTAACGCTGTTTTCAGCAGAATTACCCTGGTGTCTTGTTTTTGTGCAGAAAGTCAAGTTTCGGGAAAATTCTCGAAAAATATCCTGGAGTTCCTATTTTTCCAGAAGACACATGGAGCCAGAAAATGAGACGGAGGTGGGCCATGAGGGCCCACACCATGGGCCCGCGCGGCCAGGGCTGGGCCACGCTGGGGGGTGGTGAGGCCACCTCGGTCACCACCTCGCGTCCCCCTTTCGACTACTTAATCCACTTGACCTAAAAACCCGAGGGGATCGACGCTTTTTCCAGAAACACTCCAGAGCTCCGCCGCCACCGAAAACCCTATTTCGGGGACCAGAAACTCCGTTCTGGCACCCTGCCGGGACGGGGAATTGGAGGAGATCATCGCCATCATCATCACCGACGCCTCTCCATCAACCATCCATGATTCCCCCATCCATGTGTGAGTAATCCCCGCTGTAGGCTGAAGGGGATGGTAGGGATTGGATGAGATCATTCATGTAATAGATATCAGATTGTTAGGGCATGGTGCCTAGTATCCGTTGTTAGTACTTTATGTCATTGTTGCAACTTGTTATGCTTAATGCTTGACACTTAGGGCCCGAGTGCCATGATTTCAGATCTGAACATGTTATTGAATCATGAGGATAATTATTGTTTTAGATCATATCTGCAAGTTGTTTACACATATAATTGTCCGGAACCCGAGGCCCCAAAGTGACAACAATTGGGATAACTGGAGGGGATGGCTGTAATGTGAGGATCACATGTGTTCACGGAGTGTTAATGCTTTGCTCCGGTGCTTTATTAAAAGGAGCACCTTAATTACCAGTAGTTTCCCTTGAGGCCCCGCTGCAAACGGGCTGGTAGGACAGAAGATGTTGTGCAAGTTTCTCATTGCGAGCACGTACGACTAAATACGGAACACATGCCTATGATTGATTATTACCTGGATACTTTATTATTATCTATCTGCAAATGCCCTACGCTTGACTATTATATGAATTATCTTATCCATGCAACGCCCGTTCATCCATCCCTATGCCTACAGTATTTTAATCCTGCTGTCTACTACAATTATTACTGCTGCTTTTATTTTACTGCTGCTATTATTTCACTACTGCTACTGCTATAAAACTGTTGCTACTGATAAACTGTGTCGAGCAAGTCTATTTCCAGGTGCAGCTGAACTGACAATTCATCTGTTAAGGCTTATAAATATTCTTTGGCTCCCCTTGTGTCGAATCAATAAATTTGGGTTTTACTTCCCTCGAAGACTGTTGCGATCCCCTATACTTGTGGGTCATCAAGACTATTTTCTGGCGCCGTTGCCGGGGAGCATAGCTCTATTTATAAGCTCACCTGAGAGTGATACTGTTCGCTGCAATTCATTCATCATGGGTAAACCTCGTGATGAGAGGTTCGCATATTGCCATCCACTACAAGGAGAGGTACAACTCTGAACACTTCTGCTGCTCTTGATTCACCGTCTGTTATAAGTCAACTTGTCACACCACCACATACACATACTTCACGTGCTGCTACTTCTGCTGAATCTGAAAATACTTCTGAAAGTTTTGATGATGCTTCTACTGTGCTTGATGAGAGTGGTTCATTAGGTCCTTTTCTAGATGCTACAATTGCTAAGTCAAAACAAACTGAAAATGCTGAAACACCTAATGAAAGTCCCATTACACCTGTTAGTTCACCTGAATTAAGAGATCATACTAGTGATGATTTCGAGGAATCTTATGTTGAACTTGATGATGAATTTATTGAAGAATGCAATGCTTCTAAAGATGCTAGTGCTATTAAAAATCTTCTTGCAAGACGTGCTGTTAATTACAAACTGTCTCCTGATGCTAAGTTTGCTACATCTCCCATTGATATAAAAGATAAAGATTATGATTTCTCTATGGACTTGTCACATATATCTATTGTTGAGAAAGAACCTTTTCGAGGAACTGAAAATGAAAGTGTGTAGAACATATGAACACTCTTTCTACTTTAAGTAGTGTGTTTTCTGATGACACTAAGAAACGCAGTTACTTACTAAAATATTTCCTTTCTCATTAAAAGATGAAGCTAAAACTTGGTTTAATAGTTTATCTCCTGGATCCATTAAAAGTCCTATGGATTTGGTTAATGCTTTCTTCCAGAAATATTTTCCTGCTAGTGCTCAACATGCTGCTTTACAGAGAATCTTTAATTTCAAACAATTGGAAGCCGAGAAATTGCCTAAATCTTGGGCAAGGTTTTGTTCTTTACTCAGAGCTCGGCCTGGACATCAATTAGCTAAAAATGAACTTCTTGATATATTCTATAATGGACTAACTGTTGAATCTAGGACATACCTAGATAGTTGTGCTGGTTGTGTTTTCAGGAAAAGAACTCCAGATGAAGCTGAGGAATTAATGGATAAAATAAGCCAAAATCATGATGATTGGACTATACCTGAGCCGACCCCGATACCCACACCAAAGAAGAGAGGAATTCTTGAACTAAGTGATGAAGAAATGAGAGAAGCCAAGAAATCTCTTAAAGAGAAGGGTATTAAATCTGAAGATGTGAAGAATCTACCACCAATAGAAGAATTATGTAAGCCAATTCCTCACCCATCAGTAGTTGAGGTACACTCTCTCCAACATTTTGATGATAGGGATATTCCTTATTCTAAAACTCCTGATCAATGCTTAGATGAATTTGATAATTATATTGTTAAGCAGGATAACTTTAATATGAGAGTGCAGAATCATCTGATGGAAAATTCTAGAGCTATGAGTAAATTGCATGATATTGTGGAAAGAACTTCTAATGATGTTAAAATGCTTATTAAACATTTCCATATGGTTCAAACTCAAATAGATCAACTCACTAAGGTACAAAAAGATCTGCTAGTTAATGCTTCTAGAGAAAATGAAAAACATGCTTATGGAGTAGGAACTAGAGGTGGTGCTTCTACTCAGGATCCCTTGTATCCTGAAGGACATCCTAAAAGAATTGAGCAAGATTCTCAACTAGCTAATGAAACTAGTACCCTTCTAAGAAAAAGAAGAAGAAACATAAACATGTTGAAGAATCTCCTGAATCAATTAAAGAAAATGAGCATGTTAATGATCCAAATAGTATATCTATCTCTGATGCTGAAACTGAAAGTGGTAATGAACATAACAATGATAAGGATAAAAATGATGCTTCTGATAAAGAGGAGAGTGAAGATGAACCTGAAAAGCATACTAAGAATAAAAAGTATACTAAAGAAGATTTCATTGCTAAAAGCATGGTAATGAGAGAGAACCTTGGGTGCAAAAGCAAATGCCTTTTCCTAATAAGAAACATAAATCAAAGGAAGAGGAACACTATAATAAATTTTGTGAATGGATGAAACCCTTGTTTTTGCAAATTCCTTTGACTGATGCTATTAAATTGCCTCCTTATTCAAAATATATGAAAGATATTGTCTCTAACAAAAGGAAAATTCCTAATGAGGAAATTTCTACTATGCTTGCTAATTACTCTTTCAATGGTAAGGTTCCAAAGAAACTTGGAGATCCAGGTATACCAACTATCCCATGCTCTATTAAGAATAATTATGTTAGAACTGCTCTATGTGATTTAGGAGCAGGAGTTAGTGTTATGCCTTTTCTCTTTATAAGAGACTCTATTTAGAAAAATTGATACCAACTGATATATCTTTGCAAATGGCTGATAAATCTACTGCTGTTCCTGTTGGCATATGTGAGGATGTTCCTGTTCAAGTGGCTAATAATTGTTTAATATTAACTGACTTTGTTGTGTTGGAAATGCCTGAAGATGATAATATGTCTATTATTCTTGGGAGACCTTTTCTTAACACTGCAGGGGCTGTTATTGATTGCAACAAAGGAAAAGTAACCTTCAATGTTAATGACAAAGAGCATACTGTTTATTTTCCCAAAAAGCGGACAAGATATATGGAGTAAATACAATAGCCAATCTTAGAACTATCAAAGTGGGAAGTATTGATTGCCCTATTTATGAACCTCAAGAAGGATTTCAAAGTATTATGATTGGATCTATTGCTATACAATTCAAGGTAACATGATTGTCTCATGTGGTTTAATTCTTTTATGTCATATAAAATTTATTTGGTGACAAGACTTGATCAACCTTGTTAACAAATATGTTTTAAATGCATAGAAGCACTAAACAACATTTTATTTCTCAACCTTGTTTTACCTACTGTTGTGTTACTGAACTTGCAAAGTTTTAGTTGAAATTGGTCTTTATAAAATTTTATTTCTGCCTTAAAGTTTATTATTTAAATACCAGAAAATGTGCAAAATGAAAGTTTTCAAAAATTTCTGAAAATTATACCATAAATCTTAGTTTTTAAAGAGGAATGGGAGTGCCTGGGCTGACCAGGGGGACCCACCATGCCTCCACACCACCCCACCGCGCGGCAGGGGTGTGGGCCGCGCCGTGGCATGGTGTGGGTCCCACCTGGCCCTCCACTCACCCATCTTCCTCTCATTTTTTCTCTCCCGACCACACACCACCATTGTTCAAACCCGTGTTCTTGCTGCTCTTGCTCGAGTTTTTCGATCTCCTTGCTCAGCCCATCTTTGTTGCTGAGATTTGGACCATTTGCTCTCCGGTATGTGACTCCTCCGTTTATCCAAGTAGAATTTTGTTTAGTTGTGTATGTCTTGAGTATTTTGGTACTGTAGGTGACATGTTAAGTGAGTTTGCATGCTTGTTCTATGCTTAGATTAATTAGTTTTGATGCATGTGTAGCCCTCTTGCAAGTCTCTATAGTAGTTTCTTTGATTTAGTTGCTCCAAAATCATTTTTATGAGGTTTGTTTAAAATTTCAGAAAAGAAGGATGAATGAACATCAACTTGATTACAATGAATTGGAGGTGCATGAAGTCATGGGGGTCAACCGCGAAGATGCCGTGTTCCCCTCAATCTATCCATGCTCTAACTTCATGACTGCTGCAGGAATCTTGCAAGATTTCAACACTCTAATCTCTAATGCAGGGTTGGAAGATTTTGTTGTTGATGAACCATATCAATATGCAAAACTGACTATGTCGGTAGTGCAAAACTTTAGATTCAGTTGGTCTTCACCTAACCCCATGGTTCACTATAACATCTACAATATAGCTGTGGATTTGCCCTTTGATGATTTTTGCACAGCTATTAAGGTACCGCATTGGGGATCGCGCGAGAAGATTAGAGGGCAACCTAAGCCTCTAATGGACCTGTATAAGGAAATCTGCCAAGGGAGAAGTTTAGAAGAGGAGAGTGGTAAAATTCGAAGCATTCAACTCCCATCTATTCGATATTTTGCCTATTACATTGGCAAGTGTGTTCTAGCTAGGAAAACTGCAAGCAAATTATCTGTTTATGATTTGGCTTTCATTTCAGCTGCTTTGAGGTGTGATAGGACTTATAATCTAGGTGCTTTGATAGCTTTCCGTCTTTCAGCTAACCGCGAGAAAGGGGGAATCTGTGGAGGTCTTATTGCTTCTCGTTTATTAGCTATGCATGGTGTAGGGCCGCATCATTTAGACATTCAGTTTCCTATAGAAAGGCTTGATATTAATTCCATGATAAGTCATAAATTTGTTTCTAACTGGGCTACCTTGAATAACTTAGTCTACGAAATAACCTTTTTCCAGAAACGCAGGTGGAGATTAATTAAGTCCGAACGATTAGTTTGTTTGCCTGCACCTCTTTTGTTTAACCTTGATGCCAGGGAAAGGTGGTCACTATCTGAGGATGATCTTGAGGCATACTTAGAGGAGCATGGCCCTCGCCCAGAGGATGATGGAGAGGAGCCCGATGAGGGTTTCACTCAGCCTTCCGACATCGCGGGCTTCCCGTACCAGCACTTTGATTATGGGACTTCTGCCCCTTCTTCTTCACGGGAGCCTGATTACGATCATGCTAGGGATGATTCACCGGGGTGGAGCGTACACCCACGCCGATGATTGATCTCCACTTAGGCCAAAAGCCTAAGCTTGGGGGGAGGTACACCGACATCTCACTCACTTTATATCATATTCGGTCGGTACTTTGTATATCCATGTTTCAGTTTCTTTCTTTTTCGTTGTTGTTTCTTGTTTTGATTTTATTTTCCAAAACCCAAAAAGACCAAAAATATTTCTGTTATTTCTCTTTGTTTACCTCTTGTGTACTTTTAGTACTGGTTTAGTATTCAAAAATCCAAAAAGATTTTGCTTTATTTGTTTGTTCCTTTCTTTGTTCGTTTCAAATCGAAAACCCAAAAATATTTGTTGTTCTTCTTCGGTTTTGTATAGTTGTTGCAGAGTTCAACAGTCTTCCGTGACTCCATTGGAGCTTGGTTATCATTTCATATCATTCAAGCCACACAAGTGAAAAGCAATAATGACGATTTATGACAACTCGAGTTGTGGTGAGAGGCTGGTATGAACTCTATTTGTTTTCATTTTTGTACATATACTCGCTCATGTGGACATGCTTAGCTGATTCGTATGAGGGGCAATGTTATTTAATGGATGCTTAGTAGTTCATGTTTTCATATGATCAGTTCCAATTCACTAATAGTATATAACATGTCATATAGATATTTGCTTGCATTGTTCTATTCATAAAAGGGTATGACATGGTGGTATCCTCCTCTGAATGATTCACTTGAATTGACTTGGCACATGCTCACGCATGCTCGACTGAAAAACAAAAAGTCAATTAAGCCTTGATGATTTATTTTGCCTCAGAGTTCTAGTATCACTTTTATGCCTCCGTTAATTTTATTCTGTCGCAAGCATGATTATGACGGTTATGCTCTCTTGATTGTCGCTTCCCAGTCTATTGCTAGCCTTCACTTGTACTGAGCGGGAATGCTGCTCGTGCTTCCAAATCCTTAAAAACCAAGTTATCCAAAGAGTCCACCAAAAATTCCTATGCATGGTATTTCGAACCATTCCAAGTAAATTTTCATGTGCTACCTTTAAAACCTTCAAAATACTTCTCATTTTGTGACACTGTTTTTAGCTCATGAGGACGGGGTGGATGTCTTTATGTCACTGTCAAACAGACTTTACCACCGGACTAGCGGCATATACATCCGCTTATCCATTAATTTTGCAAAAAGAGCTGGCAAATGGGGTGCCCAGTCCCAATTAATTACAACTTTAACCGCTTAATTCTCTTCACATTTTTGCCCTGATTTATCAGACAAGCAATGATACCAGTGAAATATCTGCATGTGTAAACAAAAGAGAAAAGAGGGATGATCTGCCTTGCTGGTAGAAATAACGTCCTTCATGGGAGCCGCTCTTAAAAGTCTGGTTGGCAGGGGTCATATTGTACTTTCCATTTTCTGATTCGTTGACAGGAACAACCACCTCCCAAAACAATTTTTACCTCTGTTTTATAAATAAAAAGCTCTAGCACATGTTAATCCCTGCTTCCCTCTGCGAAGGGCCAATCTTTTATTTTTATGTTGAGTCACCATCCTTTCTTTGAGCACCTTCTCGAGAGCATAACTGTCATTCTTAGTGTAATGTGCTTGTCCCAGAATACGGTTAACTGTGGTATAACTTTGATGCTCTTATCTTTGATATTTTTACTTCTAGTCTTCACTTGAACTTCAGAGGTGCCTTGGCATTTATGTTTTGCTCTACAAATAAAGGCAAGCGAGATACCACTTTATCATATCTTATTATGAACATTGCAATCCTGCAGATAGATTTATTTCATGTTATTTATTCTTAGTGTGTTGGTATCTTTTCATAGTTCACATAGCTACTAGGTGGCATTATCTACATTCCTTTATTATGAATTGCCTAAGTACTTGATCATATAGTGAGAATATTTACATCATATGAAGCAAATGTGTTCGTAAAAGTTTCTTTTATCGCACTCAGTTGTTAACTGAATTGCTTGAGGACAAGCAATAAGCTAAGCTTGGGGGGAGTTGATACGTCCAAAACGTATCTACTTTCCCGAACACTTTTGCTGTTGTTTTACCTCTAATTTGTGTGTTTTGAATGCAACTAACACGGACTAACGCTGTTTTCAGCAGAATTGCCCTGGTGTCTTGTTTTTGTGCAGAAAGTCAAGTTTCGGGAAAATTCCCGAAAAATATCCTGAGTTCCTATTTTTCCAGAAGACACACGGAGCCAGAAGACGAGACGGAGGTGGGCCACGAGGGCCCCACACCATGGGCCCCGCGGCCAGGGCTGGGCCGCGCCGGGGGGTGGTGTGGCCGCCTCGGTCACCACCTCGCGTCCCCCTTTCGACTACTTAATCCCCTTGACCTAAAAACCCGAGGGGATCGACGCTTTTTCCAGAAACACTCCAGAGCTCCGCCGCCACCGAAAACCCTATTTCGGGGATCAGAAACTCCGTTCTGGCACCCTGCCGGGACGGGGAATTGGAGGAGATCATCGCCATCATCATCACCGACGCCTCTCCATCAACCATCCATGATTCCCCCATCCATGTGTGAGTAATCCCCGCTGTAGGCTGAAGGGGATGGTAGGGATTGGATGAGATCATTCATGTAATAGATATCAGATTGTTAGGGCATGGTGCCTAGTATCCGTTGTTAGTACTTTATGTCATTGTTGCAACTTGTTATGCTTAATGCTTGACACTTAGGGCCCGAGTGCCATGATTTCAGATCTGAACATGTTATTGAATCATGAGGATAATTATTGTTTTAGATCATATCTGCAAGTTGTTTACACATATAATTGTCCGGAACCCGAGGCCCCAAAGTGACAACAATTGGGATAACCGGAGGGGATGGCTGTAATGTGAGGATCACATGTGTTCACGGAGTGTTAATGCTTTGCTCCGGTGCTTTATTAAAAGGAGCACCTTAATTACCAGTAGTTTCCCTTGAGGCCCCGCTGCAAACGGGCTGGTAGGACAGAAGATGTTGTGCAAGTTTCTCATTGCGAGCACGTACGACTAAATACGGAACACATGCCTATGATTGATTATTACCTGGATACTTTATTATTATCTATCTGCAAATGCCCTACGCTTGACTATTATATGAATTATCTTATCCATGCAACGCCCGTTCATCCATCCCTATGCCTACAGTATTTTAATCCTGCTGTCTACTACAATTATTACTGCTGCTTTTATTTTACTGCTGCTATTATTTCACTACTGCTACTGCTATAAAACTGTTGCTACTGATAAACTGTGTCGAGCAAGTCTATTTCCAGGTGCAGCTGAACTGACAATTCATCTGTTAAGGCTTATAAATATTCTTTGGCTCCCCTTGTGTCGAATCAATAAATTTGGGTTTTACTTCCTCGAAGACTGTTGCGATCCCCTATACTTGTGGGTCATCAACCCTCCACCAGTTTGCCTCGCTTCGTGCCAACCTGGCCAGAGCCGGGAGGGCGAGAGCACACAGAGCTAGTTCTCACCGTCCACCCCCGTTTACCACCTTGAACCGCAGCTCCCTTGACCAGAACAGGAGGAGACTCAGCCCCACGCCCGCACCCCGCGTTCCGTCACCACCTTTCAACACTCGTAGCAGCGCCACCCGCTACCGCTCACGCTTCACCCCGGTGCGCATTCAGCGCCATCGCGTCCGTGCCGACATACCCTCGTACTCTGCATACTCCCGGGACGGCCGCGCTTCACCCGACTACAGCCCCGAGGAGGACGACATCGGCACCATCCCACCAGCAACGCCACTCGAGATGGAGTTCTAGACGCTCGGAGACTACATCACTTAGTGTATCATACCTTTCTGCTGTATCGCGCGCTCGAATAGTGTAGTGGTAGAGTTGTACCCTGCATCTTGTACCATGTACTTTGTATCATGTACCTTGTATCTTGTATCGAGTAGCTTGTATCCCGTGTAACGTAGCAAGTAACTAGAATCTTGTAACCCAACCAGCCTTTGTATATCACCGTGTTTTCGTTGTCTTTGCAAACCTGGTTTCCATTTGGTTTTCTTGGATGTTGCCCTTTTCCCCATATGGATGCTCATGGTACGCGTCACCATGTTCAACTATCCAGGATGAGGCCCAATAGCAGGGCAAGTGGCAGCCAAGGAACCCCGGTTCGTCGTTCCGCACAACAAGCGGGCGAGGATCCCGTGCCCCCACAAACACCTCCTCCTCCACCAACTCAGGAACCCAGCCCAAGTCAGTTCATGAGGATGATGGATGAGCGTCAAACTCAGCACCTGACACAGATCATGAGAGAGTTTGGCACATACATGCAATCCCAAGGTGCCCCACGCACAGGCCGCTCGAAGCTGCAAGACTTTCAGCGTACTCAACCACCAAAGTTCTCATATGCTGATGACCCACTTGAGGCTGATGATTGGCTCCGTACTATGGGAAAGAAACTGAAGCTCGCTCACGTGGACGAGCAGGACAAGGTGCCCTTCGCCACCCACTACCTTGAGGGCCCTGCCAGCGTCTGGTGGGACAATCAAAAGGACGCCAGAGGCGATGGACCCGCTGTCACTTGGATAGACTTTCAGGAAGCATACCGCAGGGCCTACATTCCCTCAAGTCTCATAAAGATGAAGCAGCAGGAATGTCTGGCACTCACTCAGGGCAGCAAATCCATTTGCAAATATCTGACCAAGTTCAACAACCTTGCTCGTTATGCACCTGAGGACACCAACACAGAAGAAAAGAAGAAGGACAGGTTCCTTCATGGAATGCATCAGACCATAAAGACTCAACTCAGTGTTCTACAGTTTCCAGATTTCCAGTCCATGATCAACACTGCTCCAATCTCAGAAAAGGAGCACCGCACAGTTGAAGAATCTCGCAAACGGAATGATGGGGGGATAATAACCCGGTAGGCCCATGAAGAGGGAAGCGTGACCCGCCAGGCAGGAGGCCCGGCCAGGCCAGCTAGCCATCGGCATGGGCCGGGTTATGTTGCTGGGCCTGAGGCTTTGACGGTAACCCGGTTCAGGAAGGGAAGTTTCTAGAAGACCAGAGGCGGTTCGGGACTTGGAGGACACAGAGGCTAGAAGAGCTAGAGTAGGACTTCGAGTCTGGGCAGAGCCCGGGTTCGTATTGAAAAGTGCCAGGAGACCCGGTGGTCTATATAAACCGGTCCCTGAGCCCTAGTTGAGAGAGAACCTTTACGATCCAAGCTTAGGCGAGAGAACCATCGAGAGAAACACCACAACCTTGTAACCTAGATCGAGATCCAGCTCTGTTGTCGTAGCCAGGTTATCGAGATCGAGATCAATAATAAGATAGCAGGAAGTAGGTCTTTATCTCCATGGAGAGGCCGAACCTGGGTAAATCCTTTGTCCCTCAGTGCTAAACAATCTCCCAGACGCCAGTGTCGCCTTGCCCATAATCTCAAGCTACCCCAAAGTAGCATCTGCCGTGTTATCTACCCCACGACACGGAAATTTGAGCACCGTAAGAACCAGCATGAAGGAGCTACTTCAAAGCCACGTACCTGGCAGCCCAACAACCAGACCTCAACACCTCAGAACACCAGGAATCAACCCAGGAAGAATGGATATCCCCGTGAAGATTTCTACCACAAGAACCCCCAAGTAGATGATGGCAAGAGGGTCAACTCCTGCTTCAAGTGTGGCAAGACAGGACACTACATCAAGGATTGCCACCTCCACAATAGCCACGGCAACAACAACAACAACCACTTCAACAACAAGCCACCTCAAGTTTCCCGTGTCCACCACATGTCCGCAGAGGAATCAGATGAAGCTTCAGATGGAGTGCTTGGTACGTGTACTATCAACATTAAACCCGCACTGGTTTTATTCGATTCCGGAGCCTCCCACTCTTTCAACTCGAAGGATCTTGTTGCCAAACACCATATTCCGGTTTTCCCTTTGGGTCATCTTTTGGCGATACATACCCCGCCTCAGAATGAAAACAAACACCATTTGACACCATCCGACCGCCCACATCAACCAAGTGAACTTTCCAGCTCAGCGCAACAACCCTCAAGGGTCTCAAAAGATTCCATGTGAAAGAGAAGCCTGCCACAAGATTTATAGGATGAGAAGATTTGTTAAGGACTGAGTATCAGTATTTGTTCAGTGAGCAACAGGAATCTCGAGGACGAGATTCAATTTAAGGGGGGAAGATATGTATCATCCTAAAATTTGGCCTTTCAAAAAATTTCGTTTAAAAATATTGCTGATGCCCTTGGATTTAAATTTCCTCGGTTTAACGACCTTTTCAATTTTCAATATTTTACAAAACCTTGTCCAAGTCTGGAATCTTGAGTTTTATGTTCACTCTCACTTGGCATCTTGATTTCTTGGTCCCAAAACCCCGAAAACATTTTCTGAAAATCCTCTTTCTTTTTTAAACCAAAATCCATTTAATTGAGCTTTCCAAAGAAAGTACTTGAAATATTGTTCTAAAAATTCTCCAAAAATCAGGGATGATCCCTAGGAAATATCTAGCCTATCTATGCAAAAATATTTGAATTGCTCTTGGGGATTTACCTCATATTTTTAATGTCCAAATTCTGCCCTTAAACTTCAAAATTCCAAAAGTTCCTATTTTAATTTTTCCAGAGGAGGGCAATGCCATGGATGAGATCACCTTGAATGCCTCTACCTCAGGACAGCAAGTTTGGTCCAACCCCATCTCTTTTATTACTAAAAACCACTATTTCCTTTTTGGCCAGTGTGGTTTTTCACAAATTCTAGTCGCATAAGTTTCGAATTTGGGAAAACTTTACTCAGGACAGTTGAAGAATTTTCAATTTGGCGCACAACGGTGAAAACCTCGTCTCATTTGGAGCACGGAGATGAGAGATACGTGTTGATGCCGCTTCTGGCATGCCCAGAACGGTGATCACCGCCGGCGTGAACGTGCCAGGCGGCGCCGCCGCTTTGTGGTCGTCGCCATTCTGCTTCCCCTCTCCCCAGACCGTGCCCAACGGCTTCCCCGCCACCCTCTCCACCACCCAGCATCCACGCGTCGCCGGAGAAGCGCCGCACGGCCACCTCCACATACGTCAGAGGCGCTAGACGATGCACCGTCCAGTACAGCGCCGCCGCGGGCCCCCTGGTCAGCGACTCCTCCACCGCCGAGCCTTATCCGAGCACCAAAGATTATCCTCGTGCGCTTCTGTGCCAGCTACTTCACGACGCGCCGCATGAACAGGCCATAGCGCCGCGCTGCCACCTTGCCGCGCCATTGATGGCGGCCACCCCTTCGATTCGCTATAAAAGGAGCACCCCAGCACCCTCCGATCACGGCACCACCTCTCACACTCTCACAATCATCCTCCACCGCAGTATCCGAGCCAGAGGAGCAACACCTCGCCAGAGTCGAGCCCTCCTGACGAGGTGTACCCTCATCAAATCTCATGGTTAAGGACCTAGGGTTGAGATTATGGGGAGAGAACATGGTAGTGTTGGTAGTTTCGTCGGCTGACAAGCAGAGGCAAAGATTTACCCAGGTTCAGGCCCTCGGATGGAGGTAAAGACCCTACTTCCTGCTTGTCTGTTATTGATCGTGGGAGATTATGAGGTTACAAGGTGGTTCCGGCGAGATGACGATCTCGCTAGAGCTTTGGTGGTTCGAGTATGGCTTGGTCCTAGATCGGCACCCCTCCCAGCCTTTAAATAGGCTGGGTCTCGAGAGTTTGTAACCAACCTAGTTTACATATAATGAAAGTACAAACTGACTATGTCTATGTTAAACTTGGAGGGTACTCCATCTTGTTGGGCCTCTTGTCTTGGGCTTCGAGTTAGCTCTTCGCTATTGGGCCTTTAGTCATCATGTGCACCAGGTACCTCACGGTAGGATACCGAGATGTATATCCTTGTCAGTAGCCCCCGAGTACTTGTCTGACTCGAAGAATCGGGCATGGAATCGTTCGCAAGTGCACGTCATATGCTTTGTATTCTGTATATCATAATTGGAATTCCTGTATGAAGAGCACATGTTGGCTATGTCGAGTATTTCATCGACTTTGGTTTTTGCTTATGATGACCAAGGGATAATAGATTAGCAGGCCCAGTTCACTTGATGGATCGGGACTGGTTAACTACACATTTGGGTAAAACCTTACTAGATTTCAATCAAACTCGAGTCCCCGGACTCGAATCTGGAACAAACTGGTCAGATTCGACTAGGCCGCTGAGGTCTTACTGAGTCGATCTGCAGTATAACTTTGAATTTTACCCAACGCGTCCGTCGGGATTTTTCATCATGTCTGCTGACACGGAAAGTTTAAGGATTGACGTTGCTGGAAACGGTCCTTAGCCCAGCTCGAAAGTTCGGTGGGTCTTACCTTTGCACTATGCGTGGAGCATCCGAGGTATTTGCGACGGACGCAACTCGGGAATGTTTCGAGTATGATTTTGCATGTGAACGTAGTCGATGTATTTGTCGACTGACCCTTTGAAACTATTTTATCGGGTGCGAGACAGCGTTCCTGATGGGAGTAGCCCCCGAGATTGTGCTTTATTACTTGTAATGGAGGATAATCTCAAAATCACTTGGTCTTGAGCATCTTTAGTCGAAGAAATTTTTGATACGCTCCCGATGGGAGTAATATGTCTTTGATCGAAGAGACAGTCGAGTGACCATACACTCGAAAACAATCGAGTGATTAATATACTTTGGGCGAACCCGACATCTTTTCTGAACAAATCTGCTGCAATGATGTCAGGGATGACGTTTTATGGTGACTGCGCCACCTGACATGCGGTGGCGTGCACTATGCTGTGATTGATGGGACGTGACACATCTTGTGGGCCCATTGTGCAGCCGTTTGGGCTGGATTTCACCGTTCAGGCACGATTTCTCCGGGGCCATGATGGTAGTTCCTAGATTCCCGTGCGTAGTGGGCAGAGTGGCCGGCGACAGTTACCCTCTGTGGCTGCCACATGTACGGTTGGATTTGCTTCTTTGCCCACGATCTCGCATCGACGGTGCGGGTTCTTTTGCGATGAGGTTAAAGGGGTGCGGCGGAGTAAATAGTGCTTTTTACTTGCCATTTGCTCTCCGCGCCACTGCTGCTTCTTCTTCCTCGCGCATCGCCATAGCCTCATAGCGAAGCTTTGCAACGACCACCGCGATGACGAAGCCTGCCACCCGTAAGGGCAGGAGTGCGCGAACGCATCGGCAGACAACGCTGCTGCCGCTGCCAGCAGGTTGAAGAGGGACAAGGGCGCCTGGACCAAATTCTCCTGCAGCAAGAGGATGCTCACCAGCCTACGGAACGACGGGCTGATCCCTGAGGACACCTCGCAAGTTCGCATCCCTGGCGCGAGGTAATCCCCGCCCAGGCCCCAATGAGCGGGTTTATTTTGTGGATTTTGTGGACAGGGGATTCTCCTTCCCTGTTCACAACTTTCTTCGCGCACTGATGCACATTTATGGGGTGCAATTGCACGATTTTACGCCCAATGGGCTTTTGCACATTGCGTGTTTTTCCTTCTTTGCGAGTGCTTTCTGGGCGTTGCGCCCCATTTCGGGCTTTTTCGCCGTATCTTCAATGTCAAGCGCCAGCACAGCGCCAAAGGACCTGGTGGTTTTGGAGTACAGACTCGATCTGACGTCGAGTACTTCAAGATCAGTTTCCTCGAGTCTGTGCAAGGATGGCGCAGAAGTGGTTCTACATCAAGGATGCGACCATAGGCACCCAAGCCTTCTGGTTGCCTCCTTTTGACGCAGACGATTTGGTGAGGAAGAGGCCATCCTGGATCGCCCAGCCAACCGGAGTCGAAGCCGAAGAGGCTGACATTCTGATGGAGAAGGTGCTTAAGCTCCAAACCACTGCTGGTCGAGAGGTTACGGGCATCCATTTGCTAGCCATTATGGCCAAGAGGCGAGTGCAGCCTCTCCGAGCTCGAGCGCATGCTTTGTGGGCGTACAGCGGTACTTCTAATCCACCCGCTCGCGCGCAGTGGAGCTGTCTGACGTGGAAGCGAAGAAGTGATAAGAAGCCTTACCAAGCTCACTGATGAAGAGCCTTGCGAGATGAACTCGCATGTGGCTCCTTATGAAACCAGCAACCCTCTACCAGAGGTAACAGTCGATATGATATGTCAGTTTATATGTTATGCGTGTGCGATATTGACTCCTTTGTTGTTTCTGTGGGCAGGGCCACAGAATGTATGAGTCGATGCCCCTCTGCTGGAGGACGGCCCAGTGCCGGACAACGAGCCACTCGATGCGGGCTCTGATGATTGAAATGGCCTCGATCGCCACCGCACACACGCCAGAAGCCGAGAGGGAGATGCTGAGGTGTAGACCAAGCAAGAGAAGAGCGGCCACTCGCGAGGAGGAAGACACTGCTGACTCGGAGGAAAGGAGGAAGACAGGACGGAGTCATGACGGCGCCTCGAAATTCCTCCAATTCGCTCGCTTCCCCTCGACCACAGAAGAAATCGCGCCCGAGCATGGGTGTGCTTGCACCTGGTCGATTGTGCGACCTTACTGAAGAGTAAGTATATGTGCATATGCCTTGTCACGTTATGAACAATACCATTAGTATACTTATAATGTGTGATACAGTGTTTCCTCGGAAGAGGATATGCCTCGCCAACCTACGGGGAAAAGAGCAGCAGCGCATCCACTGCACGGACGCTGCTACCAGAAGCAGCCGCCTACTCCTGCGTCTCCCGCCACTGCAGCCACGGCTACACCACCCGAGCCTGAAGTTGCAGCAACTGAGAGCGGAGCTACGCTGCAGGTGTCCCTGCATCGACTTCTTCCTTCCTGGAGCACGTAAGTTTACGCCTGCCGTAGTTTCAATTCCATCGAGTGCGAAGTATGTGCACAAAGACGGAAGAGTTATTGAGTTATGAATTTGCCCATGCCGTTCACTAGGCTTTTCTGCAAGTGTTGCTGAAGGCTAGTGCCAGTATGTGCACAAAAGGACGGAAGCGCCACCCTGCAGCAGCAACTCGAAGTTGCGAAGAGTGCGTATCTCTTTATGCTAGTACCACTTGTTGAAGCTGATTCCTCCTGCGGCTTGCTGACCATGTATGTTTATTTTGCAGAGGCCACCATTGAAGCGCTGAAAATTTGAACAACACCACCCGTTGAGTGGCTGATCTGGAGAAGAGGCTGAAGGCAGCCGAGGTTAGAGAGGAGTCAGCGATTGGTCGACTTTCCGCCGCCAGCACCACTTTGCTGGTACGAATTTTTTGCTATGTTCTTTAGATGTTTGAGGTTTCTGCAATATGGTGCTGATTATGCTGTCCAAATGCTGGCGTGATGAATGGCCCTACTGCTATTTGCAAGCAAAGCCTTGGCACCTCACTCGATGAGAGTGTGGCTGTCTCAGAGGTTACCAGCAGCAGGGCAGGGGAAATGCTGACACAGGCGGCGAGTGCCTTGGGTGCCCTCCATGGCAGCTTCTTCCCTGGTAAAGATCTCCCATCTTCCTTTGCGGAACTGGTGGAGCTGTTCAAGCCTGAAGGGACTGCCGTCGCTGGTTTCTGTCGTGAGGCAAATGGATGTGGTGCTCAGACTAATTTTTTCATGTTGCTCGCGCACGGAGTTGAGGCAGATTTTGACAAGGCGACGACGAAGTTTCCCACGGGGTTTCTGATGGCAGAACCGTCGGGTTCAACACTTGGATGGAAGCCGCCAAAAAGTACGCCAGCAGCTTGTAACAACTGTTGAAGATAGGGCAGCCAAGGTCCAGGTGAAGAAAACTTTCTCCAAGAAGTCGATGACTTAGCGAGTGATCCCTTTGTCGACTAGGTCTAGGGATTTTGTCATTTTGCTTTTGCTATATTTGTAAATTATCAGAGATCGTATTGTCCTTTGTGAAATATGAATTTCAGTGATGGGGGGCGCAGCCCCGAGCCTTTTGCTTGATCTCTTAATGCTTCCTTATGCCTTAATTCTCTGACTGTAGAACCGAGCCTCTAGAGCATCGACTGGCCCTATTGTGGGTGGTTCTCGAAGTCGCGAAGTGTGAATGACCAGAACATTATGGACTACCTTCAGCAAAAGCTTTCGAAAGAGAGCGGCGAACTGAAGGAAGCACAAGACGCGTATGCTGAGTTGCAGTCGAGGCCATCCCCAACTTCGGAATGGGAGGCCTTTTTGCTTGAAGAGTTGGAGAGAGTAAATCTGCAACTCGAATGTAAGCTATGTTTGGATCATCGAGATTTGTTCTTCGCGAGATGACTCGACTGGGCTGCCGAGCCCTTTGTTTTTGCACATGTGTTTGCTCTGACCCGAAGGAGGAAGCACGGATACATGATCGACTCGACGTTCATGCGAGTAGTACTAAGTATTCGCCCACCCCTTTTGGTCAGACAGGGCTAAGAGCGCCACTTTGGTAAGGCTTCTGGACTGGGCATGGCAAACGCAATTCGACTGGAGACTTGCAGGTTGGCTTTATTTCGAGTCCACGAAGCTTTGTTTCCTTGGAATGAACAACCACGGAGCCTTTTGTTGCCTTGCTGAAGAAATTTCGAAAAGGCAAGGCGATCAAGAAGTTTGTGTGCGAGCAACTGATTAGCGGGCTAATGTGTCTTGCTTTGTGCGCATCACACCTTCCTCATCTTGATTTGAAAAGGACTACGATGGGACCCGCACCCTTACCATTGGTGGTCCTGTGCCAATGGAAGAGCACTACCAAGAGACACGGGTGGACACATTGGTCTTAATTCATACTGTGCTCAAGGAGGAGGAGAAGTGGGACCCAGCCAAAGGAAGAACCTGTAGATTAAGGTTATATGTGTAGGGGTCGCCCCCGAGTGTAAATTTGCCACTTGTAGTTAGTGCATATTTGTTTATTGTACGTATGCAGCCCCCGAGTGTACCGAGTGGGGTTTTATGAAACACTTTATATAGGACATGAATTCTACAGCCCCGATGTATCGAGTGAGGCTGTGAATTTTGTGCGATGTTTGAAGATTCAACTCATGTTATTGAGCAACTTTTTTGTTTATGTATGATTTTTGACGACCCAGCCCCGAGTGATTTGAGTGTGGCTGGGTATTATGTTTTGAAGCGGACGAGAGTTCACGTTTTGTAATACCGCAGCCCCCGAGTCTTCGGGTGAGGCTAAGGTTATGCGACTAGTTTATGCGAGTAGTAAACAGGGGGAAATATGAGGAATCATTGACTATATTCCATTTTATGATATTAGCTGCAGGCCGCCTCATTAAAAACCTTCCAGTCCCTTAGGTACCTGGTAAGGAAAAGAGCGCGTCTGAAACCTGCAGCCATCCGACATATGTGCCTATTACATTGTGCGATGAGCGATCTAAGCATAGAAACGGCGCAGCTGCGCAACGTTCCAAGGATTATGCGAGAGTTCGCTGTCTTCGCGTGCTTCAGTCTATATGCTCCACCAATGACCTCGGTTGATGAAGGGTCCTTCCCATGGAGAAGCAAGTTTATGCACCTTCTTTTGCTTCAGTCGAAGTACCAAGTCGCCAACCTCGAAGGATCTGGTACGCAGTCGACGGCTGTGATAGTTGCGAGGTCTTGCTGGTAGACAGCTGTGCGTGCTAGCGCCGTGTTGCGTGCTTCTTCGAGCAAGTCGACTGCATCTTCGAGTGCTTCATCTGCTTCTTCGTTGTATGCTTCGACTCTTGGTGCATTGAACCTTACGTCTGATGGCAGGATTGCCTCTGCTCCGTAGACCATGAAGAATGGGGTAAATTGTGTTGAGCATTGGGAGTTGTGCGTAAGCTCCATAGCACAGATGGAAGTTCTTCGACCCAAGCACCGCTGCTCTTTTGAGTGGGACCAGGAGGCGTTTCTTGATTCCACTCGTCACAAGCCCATTGGCCTTTTCGACTTGGCCATTTGACTGCGGGTGTGCCACGGATGCATAGTTGAGCGTGATATCTTGCTCTTTGCAGAAAGGATCGGAATTCTTCAGCCGTGAAGTTTGTACCGTTATCAGTGATGATGCTACTTGGCACCCAAAGCGGTATATGATGGATTTTATGAAATTGACTGCTGTAGTGGCAGTCGAACTTGTGATAGGGACTGCTTCAATCCACTTGGTGAACTTGTCGACCGCCACCAGAAGGTGAGTATGCCCTCCATGGGAGGATTTTTTGAGTGGCCCAACCATATCGAGCCCCCACTGGGCGAAGGGCCAGGCCAATGGTATTGTCTTCAACGCCGATGCGGGTGCGTGCGGCTTTGTGGCGAATTTTTGACAGCCGATGCACCTTTTGACTATGTCCTCCGCGTCTTTGAGTGCTGTGGGCCAGTAGAAGCCTGCGCGAAAGGCTTTGGCTACGAGTGATCGACTGCTGGCGTGATGCCCGCAGGTACCTGCATGAATATCACGAAGGATGGCTTGGCCATCTTCAAATGCTATGCAACATACCTGATATGCTGCGTTTGTATGTTCACCGTTGATGACAGTGTATGCTTTAGATCGTCGAGTGACGCGTCTTGACTCTGTTATGTCTTCGGGTACCTCGCCGCGGAGTATGTATGCGAAAAGGTTGAGTCCAGTTGGCTCGATGAGGAGTACCTCGACTGGCGGGTCCTCTGTGCTAGGTGCTTTGCTCTTGGCTGGTGCGGCTGATGTAGGAGATGCTCGTTTTTTCTTGATGGATCTGTGCTCGATGCGCTCGAAGAAGACACCAGGTGGAACTGGGCTTTGGTCGCGCCAATGTTGGCTAGCTTATCTGCTTCTTCATTGCTCTCACGCCCTATGTGCCGCAACTCGCAGCCTTCGAAGCTGCCCTCCATGAGTTGTACAGGTCACGGTAGGCGATCATGTTATCTGCGATTGCGTCGCAGGCCTTCATTGTTTGCTGCACCACAAGATTCGAGTCGCCGTAGATCATCAGTCGAGTGCACCCGAGGGCTTTGGCCATCCTCATGCCATGGATCAGGGCCTCGTACTCTGCTTCGTTATTGGATGGGAACTCGAATCCCATTTGCAGGATGTAGCGAGCTTGTCGCCTTTTGGTGATATGAGGATGACCTGCGCCTGCGCCTTCGTTTTCTTCGAGCATCGAAGTACATAGTCCATGAGTTGGACACATCTGCGTCCTGGAGCTGAGCTTCGATCCACTCGGTGTGGAAGTCAGGTAAGACTTGTGCTTTGATGGCCTTCGGGTAATCATACTTGATGTCGGTGCTAGCTCGATGAGCCATTTTGCTACTCCCAGTTGCGTTGGGGTTTGTGAGGATGTCCCCGATCCCTGAGGTGCTGATTACAGTGATCGGGTGCTCGGAGAAGTAATGCGTCAGCTTCCTTGAGGACATGAACACGGCGTAGGCCAGCTTTTGATAGTGCGGGTACCGCTGCTTTGATGGAGAGCACTTCACTCAAGTAATAGACTGGACGTTGTATGCTTTGGGTGTGTCCCTCCTCCCTTGCGTTCGACTACCAGTACGGTGCTCACCACCCTGTTAGTTGCAGAAATATAGGTATAGTGGCTCGCGTTCCCTTGTGCGACGAGGATTGGAGGGCTTGTGAGGACTCGCTTGAGGTCCGTGAAGGCTGCTTCGGCTTCTTGTGTCCACTCGAATTTATCTGCTTTCTTCATCAGTCGATAGAACGGGAGTGCTTTTCGCCTAGCTTGCTGATGAATCGATGTGAGGCTGCTACTGACCCGCAATTTTTGCACGTCATGGAGCTTTGAAGGCCTTTGCATCGTCAAGATGGCCTGTATTTTCTGGGTCCGCTCGATTCCTCGAGCTGAGACCAGATACCCGAGGAGTTGCCCGGCTGGCACGCCGAACGTGCACTTCTTCGGGTTGAGCTTGATGTGGAAGCGTTTGAGGTTTGCGAAGTCTCTCGCAAGTCATCGGTAGTGTGTTTTCCTCTTGTGGTGATGACAATGTCATCTACGTAGACCTGGACGTTTCGCCCAATTTGCTTTTTGAGGCAATCTTGCATCATGCGCTGGTAGGTTGCGCCTGCTTTTTGAGCCCAAAGGGCATGGTTGTGTAACAGTAGACCCGAGTGGGGTTATGAACGCCGTTTTCTCTTCATCCTCTTCCTTCATCCTTATCTGGTGGTAACCCGAGTAAGCATCCAGGAAGGACAAGCGAGCGCACCGGTGGTGGAAGTCGACGATCTGGTCGATTCGAGGTAGTGGAAAGTGATCCTTTGGAACACTTATTGAGTGCCGTGAAATCTACGCACATCCGAAGGATATCTGTTCTTCTTTTCTACGAGTACGGGGTTGGCCACCCATTGTGATTTCTTGATTTCCTGATAAAACCTGCTGCGAGTAGTCTGTCGATTCGGCTTCGACTGCAGTTCTTTTCGGGCCGGATATGCGGCACATTGTTTGCTTGACTGGTTTAGCATCTGGAAATAATTGAGAGAGTGCTCGGCGAATTCCCTGGGAATACCTGGCATGTCGGCTGGACACCACGCAAATATATCCCAGTTCTCAGGAGGAATTCGATGAGCGCGCTTTCCTATGCGATAGGCAGACTCGACGAGACATTGACTGTCTTCGTCGGGTCGGTCGGGTGCACCTGATGCGACCTTGTGTCATTGGTGGCATTGAATGATCTGTCGACTGCCACCTTCTTGTGCTCGGCATAAGTGTGCGATCGTTGGAGACCGCAGCTCTGCGAGTGTTGCTTCCATGCCGAACATCTCAGAGATTTTGCTAAACTCTCGATCGCAAGATCAGACTTTTGAAAGTTTTTGACTGTGATTACTCCTTTTGGTCCAGGCATCTTTAACTGGAGGTATGCGTAGTGTGGCACCGCCATGAATCGAGCAAACGTAGGCGTCCAAGTATAGCATGGTATTGTGACTTCCAGACACAACTTCGAACTCAATCGATTCTGTCCTGAAGTGGTTCTTGTCCCGAACATTACGTCGAGTTGTATGGTGCCTTCTGGGCTTATTGCTTTCCCTGGAACGATACCGTGAAAGGTATTTGAAGATCTTGGCAGGTTTTCGACTGACCTGTTCATTTTGCGGAGCGTATCTGCGAAGATGATGTTTATGCCGCTGCCACCATCCATGAAACTTTGGACATGGCGTAGCCTCCAATTTGTGCATCGAGTACCAGAGCAGAGTGCCCTGGGCGAACGACCGATGGAGGGTGGTCCTCTTTGCTGAAGCTTAGAAGTTTCAGAACCCTTCAAGAATTCAGTACAGCAGGAGGTGACATGACCGCCATGTTTACTTGTCGAGTGCGAAGTTTTTGCTCCCTGTTGGAAGGGCGACCTTTCTGTATCATGTACATCTGCCCATGGGGCGCAGGGTGAGGTTCTTCCACCCGAGGTACGGGTTGTATGGCACCGCGATATTTCCGCCTGCTGCGGGCTGTGGTGGTGGTGGTGGTGCCATCAGGACGGGCATTGTTTGGCTGAGGCACAGGCGCAGGCACATGTGTGCGTTTGCGGCTGTTGCCTTTCTGAGTTTATGTAATCAGTCGCCATTTGGTCGAATTCCCTGCAGTTTCTCATCGAGTGATTGGAGCGCAGTTTTCCGTCGTCCCCTTTGTACAGTGGAGTCTGCAATCAGCATCCATCTTTTCTTCGAATGATCGCTCGGATTGTGCTCCGGATCGTGACTTGCGCCAGTCCTTTCTTTTGTCGCTATCACTGCGTTGGCCACGGGTCTCGACTGTCCTGACGATCATCTCGACTGTCCCGTCGATCATCTCGACTGTCCCACCGATCTTCTGACGCCGGTCGCTTCTGTCCTGGTCATTGCGGGGTGTAGAGAACCCAGCCGCCATGAACTCGGGTCTGTCGTCGTACTGACGTGTTTTGAACGCTTGCGCCTCGGTCATCTGTATGAGTCTCTGCGGCTTCGACTGCCACTTCTTGGTTGTCACGGGGTGAGGACCCGCGTGTGGTGCTGCCCATCTTTCTCCGTCTGCCCACTCAGTCGCTACCATCAAGAGGTTAGCCACGAAGGTTAGCTTTTTGCGACCAAGTGCTTCTTTGAAGTCATGCCTGGCGAGGCCCATGATGAATGCATCATGGCCATATCTTCTGAGATTACTGACTGAGTTGCGTATCTCAGTCCATCGTCTGATGTATGACCTCAACGTTTCACCTGACCGTTGAACAGGCTCGCAGTTCTTCGAACGTTTTTGGTCGCTCACATAGAGGCTCGAAGTTTTTGATGAAGTCCGCGTGGAAGTGGTCCCACGAGTCGTATGTTGATGGAGGTAAAGCCTTGAGCCAGTCGCGGGCTGTGCCTTCGAGCATGAGTCGTATGTATTGCATGGCTGTGGTGTTCGTGCCTCGCTGGCACGCGACGGCCAGCCTGTAGTCTTCTAGCCACCCGGAAGGTTCCTGTCGACCCGTGTACTTGGGCTGTTCAGATGTGAGTTTGAACCCTTTGGGCATCCGTGTCTCGCGGACGCGTCGAGTGAAGCAGAGCTCCATGTGGCTCAGGCTCTCGATCAGAGTATGAGTCGCTACTGTAAGATCTGCGCGATCTGCTCCTGGACCTGTGCCTATGCGAGCTGCTTCTTTCCTTCGAGTGGTGGCACGGCACTGTGATTGTGCTTTCACGACGTGTGTCACTATGGCCCGATCTCGACTCCCCTAGAGTTCTTGGAGTTTGGCGTATGGCTTTCGCCGCTAAGGCGAGTGATTTGATCTGGCGATGCAGTTTTGCATTGGGGTCATCAGCTGGAGGTTTGATTGCCTCTAGGTATGCTGCGGCGGTGAAGAGGGCACCGCAGCTGTTTTGGGTACTGGCACTCCCTCTTCGTCGTATGTCATGAAAGAGTTGCCTATGTTGCGTGTGAGCGCCCTTTCGTCTGGCGAGAGGTGGACAACCTTGATCTGGGTCTTGTGTCTGCTCGCCCGGTGGAGCTCAGGGAGAGCTGTCTTCTTCGCACTCGACAAGCTAGCTTGCTTTTTGCGTTCTTCGAGTGTCGCTCTGACCTGCCGCAGTGAAGTGATTCCTGCAGTTGAAGTACTGGAAGGTCAACATCTCCTCTTGTGTTGCATCTGCTGGCATCATTGTGCACTCCTTGATGACTTTATCTGCTTTTGCTGCCATCTCAGCAGTGATTGTGAGAGTTGTGACTCCGTCCGGCATAGTAACTGTGCACGGGAATTCTGTAGGCCTGCGGCTGGCCGCAGCATCTGATGATTCTGCGGCGATGGCGACGTAGACCTGCTGGGGTATCACCCGAGGATATGTGTATGTGTTTTCGAGTCCTGTCATGGACTCGACATCTTCATCAGGCTCATGTCAGAGTCGATATTCCCGTCGAGTGGTCCGTCTGGATGGATCTCGCTGTCGATGCCTTTCGCCTATGCTCATCTCGGCGTTGGTGAGGCTGTTATGAATCTCGAGTCGAGGGTGTTGTTGGTGCAGATCTCGGAGTCGACGTGGTTGTCGATATGAGTTTCGGGCTCGTCGAAGTCGCTGAAGGAGATCCCACAGTCGATGCTATCCTCGAGTGGAAGATCGAGCTCGGGGTTGTTTATGCGGTATGCTGATTCGGCCTCCTCCTTCGAGCTCCTCCAGGAGCTTGTTAAGCTCTGAGTTGAGTGGTTGTTGCAGACGACAAGATCGGAGATCGACGATGGTATGGACGCGATTGATGGATCCGCAGTCGAAGGAGCCGCAGCCGATGGAGCCTCGGGTGCGGAAGTCACGAGTTGGCGTGGATCCGTCAAGTCCTGCACACCAAGCTTGTTGACGAAAAAATTGAACGAACCAACAGTTAAACCCAAACCTGACTCGAGATCGGAGAAGGCTTCCTGGAGTTCTGGCGAGTGTGGCTCGAAATCCATCAGAGGATCCGATGCGCTTTTTGCGGCTGAAGCTGGCGTGTTGCCGTTTGTCGAGTGAGCCGGCGAGTTGCCGTGTGCCGCCTGAGTCGGCGAGTTCTAGTTTGTTGATGCAGCGGGCGAGTTGCCATTTGTAGATCCAATCGGCGAGTTGCCGATTTCCGATGGAACCAAAGAAACCGTGAGTCTAGCACTATTCTTTCCCACAGACGGCGCCAATTGACGAGGTGTACCCTCATCAAATCCCATGGTTAAGGACCTAGGGTTGAGATTATGGGGAGAGAACGTGGTAGTATTGGTAGTTTCGTCGGCTGACAAGCAGAGCCAAAGATTTACCCAGGTTCAGGCCCCTCGGATGGAGGTAAAGACCCTACTTCCTGCTTGTCTATTATTGATCGTGGGAGATTATGAGGTTACAAGGTGGTTCCGGCGAGATGACGATCTCGCTAGAGCTTTGGTGGTTCGAGTATGGCTTGGTCCTAGATCGGCACCCCTCCCAGCCTTTAAATAGGCTGGGTCTCGAGAGTTTGTAACCGACCTAGTTTACATATAATGAAAGTATAAACCGACTATGTCTATGTCTAAACTTGGAGGGAACTCCATCTTGTTGGGCCTCTCGTCTTGGGCTTCGAGTTAGCTCTTCGCTATTGGGCCTTTAGTCATCACGTGCACCAGGTACCCTCACGGTAGGGTACCCGAGATGTATATCCTTGTCACCTCCATAGCCGCACGATTCCCTCACCTAGAGCATCTCCCCAACGATTCCTTCCAACCAGAGCCTCCTCTGATCACCACGATGCTTCTGCCGTGCTCGCCGGGGTGAGTGGTGGCCGGAATCGACGAGTTCATCATCGACCCGACGCCACCGCCGCCGGAGAAGAAGCTCTGCTTCCGTACAACCTCTCCGGCAGCCGCGAGTGCACAGACGAGCTACGCCACCCCTCCCTCAGCCTCTCTGCTTCATCTCCATCGCCTCCCCGTAGCCCTAGCCGCCGGGAATCGTCGCCGGTGAGTCCGCCGGAGCCGCACAGTGCTCTCCTCTGTTTTCCCACATTTTAAAGAGAAAAACGGTTCGGTTTGTTGGGTCACTGATAGTGGGACCCACTGGTCAGATTTTAATCTTTTCCGAAAACTTTTTTCTGTTTTATTTTTCTATTTGAAAATAGCAGAATTTAAACTCAACTTTAGAGGGCTGTTTCTCCCTTAAAAATGATCAGAAAAATATGAGACAAATTTTGCTAGCTTTGTTTGAATTTTGTCTTTCCAATGAAACCAAAATGGATTTATTTGGAATTTATTTTTTTGGCATTTATTCGATGACCTAGGAGGGGTATTTGATGCATATTTCTTATTCTTTGGATAGATTTAAACCTCTCCGACGAAGTGGAAGTTGTTCCCGAACCCTACCCCGCTGCTGAAGGCAAGCCGTTAACCCAATCTCAAGCTCGGTCGAACCTTTGAAAATTTCTTGATTGATTAAATTGGTTGCTGTTGCATCTCACATGTCATGCTGCATTAAATATTGTTGCATCTATATATCTGTTGATCTCCAACATATTGGGCAACACTCCTTTCTTTTTGTCAAACGAGATGGCGCTGGTCGGAGGTAGCTCCACCACAGTCATCCGGTTGACGTTTCTTTTTCTTGTCAAACGAGAAGGCGCTGGTCGGAGGTAGCTCCGCCACAGTCATCCGGTTGACGTTTTTTTTTGTCAAACGAGAAGGCGCTAGTCGGAGGTAGCTCCGCCACAGTCATTCGGTTGACGTTTCTTTTTCTTGTCGAACAAGAAGGCGCTGGTCGGAGGTAGCTCCGCCACAGTCATCTGGTTGACGTTTCTTTTTCTTGTCGAACGAGAATGCGCTGGTCGGAGGTAGCTCCGCCACAGTCATTCGGTTGACGCCATTTCCTTTTGCTAAATTTGGACATTGATATATGGAGGTTGATATGATTTATTTACTACTGAAATTATTATGTGATATCATGTGTTGCTCGGATCATGTTGGAGACAAAAATTAAAACTGGACTAAGAAGATATCCACCTCCCTCGACTAGATTGTGTCACATAGTGCCACTCACCAAGCACAACCAGCACAACCATGCGTCGTTCATATGGGCAGACCATGGCCGAGTATTCTATCCAGCCTCCTTTGACGCCACCCATTTGGCAAGTCTAGTCGGTTACCTTTGTGGTCGGGGCTAGTCTTGCGAAGGTTCCGGAGCTAGGCATCGCTCATCTGTTGGGGGCGTGCCGGATTCACTTCGTCATAAGACGTGGTCCCTAGGGCGTGTCGGTGGCTTCATAGGGAGTGTCTAGGTAGGATAAGCAGCCGTGGAGTGTGGGTTTGTACTGTTCGCCATGATCGGTTCTAGTACTTCGGTACTGGCGGTACAAGCTTAGACTTCAGCGTGTGGATAAAAGTTGCAACCTCTCGAGAGTGTAAATCTAGAATCTAGCCTTGTCCCTAGGTTATGGGACGATGTTTGGGTCAAGTCACGCTATGAGTCAGTCCAATCGAACTTGGAGAAATAATTAATGTGAAACCCAACGATCACGTGGAAATTTGAGAACATAGCCAGAGTTGGCTAAGAGGCTTGAGAGCCTAGTTTCAAGCCAGAGTTGGCTAGAAGTCTAGTTATGGTTAAAAGTTGTTAATTGAGAAACGTGATCTCACTTAGTAACACGAAACGTCCCTCCAAAGGTAAGTAGGTAAGTTATGTCCAACCGTTAAGCTTGGACTCACACTTAAATACCCGAACTCATGCCATGATACTTTCTGAACTTATGCCATGCCATATAGATAGGCTTTATTTGATTTTGGGCTAATGACTTGCGAGTGCATTCAATGTACTCACCTGGCTTTTCATGTGGCCAGACCCCGCCGCACCCGTCGCCGAGTACCCGCTGTATGAGAACTAGGAATCCGTATCCCAGGCAAAACCCCGTGGGATAAGGCCGTCGTTGCCACGCTACTACCTACGTACCCGCTGCAATCTCTGATGGAGGCTCGATGTTAGAAAAATAATGTACATACTATTATGTGCACCTGTTGCGCGACCGCTGGAGCCTCACCCCGTGTTGTAATGTTGTAACCGTCCGAACTCGGAGCCATAAATATATTTGGTTATGTCTTTGTTTATCAAGTTGTCATATATCGAGTGTTTCTGGGACTGGTATATGGGGTAGCTCGATCATCTGGATCGGGGTGCCACATGGCCCCACTCCATCTTCCCTTCTGTCTTTTGGAGTCTTCCGATGAGATATTTGCACACGTTGATTTTCGTCCAATTCCGAGAATATTTTACGACTAGCTTTTCTGAAAGAGAAAAACAGCAGAAAACAGGAACTGACACTTCGGCATCTTGTTAATAGGTTAGTCCCAGAAAATGCATAAAAATGCTATGAAGTGTAAATAAAACATGTAGCAATTGGTATAATAACAGCAAGGAACATCAAAAATTATAGATACGTTTGAGACGTATCAAGCATCCCCAAGCTTAGTTCCTGCTCGTCCTCGAGTAGGTAAACGATAAAAACAACATAATTTTTGAAGTGACATGCTACCAACATAATCTTGATCAAATAGCAATGCAAAGCACATGAACTGAATGAAGTGATCCAAGTCAATGGTCTATAGTTAGCTAACAAGTAAACAAGGAGTAAACAAAATGAATCATACAAGTGCAAACTTTCATGAATAATACTTTAGAGACAATGGAGCTATAAGAGTTTGCATAAAAATTAGCTCACAAAGCAATAGATTCTAAATGAAAGTGTTTGACTAACACAAAGGAAGATTTAGTTTCAGCACTGGCTTCAACTTTAACATATTTATCTCATGGATATTGTCAAGGCAAGGTAATGCAATAAGTCAAACATATCATTATATAACAACTGTTGTACCAAAGTTGACACTAGTGTTTGCTTCTGGGGATAGAAAGAAGTAGGAAAACTGACTCAACAATAAAGTAAAAGAAAGGCTTTCGCAGAGGGAAGCAGGGATTAAATCATGTGCTAGAGCTTTTTAAGTTTTTGAAAGCATATAGAGAGTATAAAAATATATTTTGAGAGGTGTGTGTTAGTGGTCAACGAATCAGTAAATAGACAATATTTTAAGTCACAAGTTAACCAGACCTTACAAGTGCGGCTCCCATGAAGGACGTTATTTCTACCAGCGGGTAGATCATCCCTCGTTCTCTTTTGTTTACACACTTATAACATTGCTTGACTGATTTCTCAGGGGCAAAAAGATGTGAAGAGAATTAATGGTTAAAGTTATAATTAATTGGGACTGGTCACCTCGTTGCCAGCTCTTTTTGCAAAATCATTGGCTAAGCGGATGTATATGCCACTAGTCCAGGTGTAAAGTCTGATCAACAAGTGAAATAAAGACCATCTACCACATCCTCATGAGCTTGTAAACAGTGACACAAAAAGGAGTAGTAACAGTTTTGAATATTTTAAAGGTATCACATGAAAATTTTATTTGGAATGACAGGAAAATACCACATAATAGGTAGTTATAGTGGACACAGATGGCATGGATTCTGGCTCAAGGGTTTTGGATGCACAAGCAGCATTCCCGCTTAGTACAGAGTTTAGGCTAGCAAGGTTATTTAAGCAAACACGGTCTGTCAATCGGTACAGCAAGAACTCATATAAAAAACATGCTTGAAAAATTACAAGATTCCACATTGTCTTCCTTGTTAACCAAAACCTTTCACTAGAAAATATCTAGACTTTGGAACTACCAATGATACAAATCAAATATCAACAAGCTTTACAGTAGTTCTTCACTAATAGCATTTACTTACATGATGCACAAGTCTAAACATTACTTAGTTGGTAACTCAAAACAATTGACAAGTATCAAATTACTCAAGACAGTGATCTACAAGACTTATGTAACCATTTTATACCACTACCACATGCATAGCATTTTCTGTTCCAACCAAACACCAATCAACATATTTGAACAACTCTCCAAACAAATATAAGTGAAGAAAGAGAGTACTTTCTTCAAAAGAAACTAATAGCTCTGACAAGAGATATATGAAAACAGAGAGCTAGAAGCTTTAGCAGTAGCTAGACAAGAATACTCAACAAATATAAGTGGAGAACAAGAGTATTCCAATGAAAAAGCGGAGCGTGTGTCTCTCCCAAACAAGAGTGCCAGGATCCAACAAGTATAGAGCAGCAAACAAAACAAAAACAAACTGAAAAAAAAGCACACTGACGCTCCAAGAAAAGTACATATAATGTGAAGAAATAAAAATATAGTTTCACTAGAGATGACCTTATAGTTTGTTATATTGGGGAGATCTATGGGAGCTTCCCCAAGCTTAAGCTTTTCACTCTTCTTGATCTTATAATATCATCCTCCTCTCGTAACACTTGAAATCTTCCTTCACACCAAAACTCAACATTTTTCTCATTAGCGGGTTAGTGCATCAAAACAAATAATCTCACTTAGTTCTGTAAGGACACAAATTCATAAGAAATCATTTTCAAACATTAGCTACTGTTACTAGGCTTAAGTGATGCTCTTTCACCTTAAAAGAAACCACTCAACACTTGTAAAAGAGAGAATGCAAAACAAAGACATAATCTGTCAAAACCAGAACAGTCCGTAAATATGATTTTTTTTTCGAGACACTTACGTCGCTCAAATCGAAAAACTTTAGTCGTACGAAAGTTGCGTACATATCTCAAGAACACGCACAAAAATTGGCAGATTTTTTCAAATTGTTCGGATTTTCTACGGCGAGAAACGGTGACGTTCCAGAAATCTGTTCATGTGCAGTAATCCAAATATAGGTACCATCTTGTCATAAGAGACTTTTCTTGGCACAACAAAACAGAAAATAAAAGGAGTTTTTACAGAAGTAAACATACTCCTTGACTTAATAAATAAAAATAACAGAGAGTAAAAACAATGGGTTGCCTCCCATAAGCGCTTCTCTTTAATGCCTTTTAGCTAGGCATGAAACATGAATCAAGTATTATCAAGACCAAAAATATCAACATTATAACTTGCCCTAACAATAGTATCAAAAGGGTGTTTCATCCTTCTTCTAGGGAAGTGCTCCATACCTTTCCTGAGTGGAAATTGAAATTTTATATTCCCCTTTTTTATATCAATAACAGAACCAACAGTTCTAAAAAAAGGTCTTCCCAACACAATAGGACAAGAAGGATTGCATTCAATATCCAAACCACAAAATCAATAGGGACAAGGTTATTGTTAAACATAATAAGAACATTATCAACTCTCCCCAAAGGTTTCTTCATAGAAGAATCAGCAAAGTGAACATCCAAATAACATTTTTCCAAAGGTGCAAGATCAAGGATAGCATAAAGATTTTTAGGCATAACAGAAATACTAGCACCAGAAAATTGCTCTTTCATAACAAGATTTAACAGTGCAGGTTTAATTTCATAGAACTCTGCTGTGGTAGCAGGAGGAGCAATAGGTGTGCATATGAAATCATTGTTGTTTGTGCTAGTGAAGTCACACAACTTAGTGTTTTCAGGATTACTCATTTTAGCAAAATTAAAACAGAACAAGAAAATAAAAAACCGAAATAAACTAAATGCAGGAATTTAATTTTTTTGTGTTTTTAGGTTTTAACAGCAAACAAGATAAAATAAAATAAACTAAGCAAGACAAAAACAAAGTAATGAGATTGGAGGTGTGAGACTCCCCTATCTGGAGATTCCAGTGTCCTTGGCAACGGCGCCAGAAAAATGTCTTGATGGCGTGTTAACGGTAGAGTGTTTTATTACTTCCCAGCAACAGCACCAGAAGATCTGCTTGTTGACCGTGACAACACAAGTTCGTTGGGAGACCCCAAGAGGAAGGTATGATGTAGTGCAGCAGCAGTTTTCCCTTGAAATATGACCAAGGTTTATCGAACCATGAGAACACGGAGGTTCTTCAGAAGGTTGTCAGTGGCGCAACTGACGTGGAACCTGCACACAACACAAGCAAACTACTTTGCCCCCACAAAACAGAGAGGTTGTCAATCTCTCCGGCTTGCTGAAAACAAAGGATTAAACGTATTGTGTGGAAAACAGTAATGAGTGCAGAAAGTAACAGAGAACAAATGATTGCAGTTGGTGGTTTTATCAGTATGAGGAAATGGACGGGGGTCCACAGTTCACTAGTGGTGTCTCCATAAAAGATAACTAACATGTTGGGTAAACAAATTACAGCTGGGCAATTAACAAATAATGAGCACATGACAATACAATATATGACAAGATGATTATTATGAGATTTAATTGGGCATTACAACAAAGTACATAGACTTGCTATCCAACGCATTTATGACTAAATAATCCACCTTCCGGTTAGCATCCGCACCCCTTCCGGTATTGAGTTGCAAACAACAGACTATTGCATGAAGTAAAGTGTGTAATGTAAACAATGCAAATGACACGTAGACAATGCATCATTGTTTTATCCCTAGTGGCTACAACACATCCACAAGCTTAGTCGTTTCTGTCATCTCGAGCCCAGATTACTGGAGGCATGAACCCACTATCTAGCATAA
Organism: Poa pratensis; assembly: GCA_947311845.1. NCBI lineage: Eukaryota > Viridiplantae > Streptophyta > Magnoliopsida > Poales > Poaceae > Poa > Poa pratensis. The sequence continues at coordinate 57,294,774 of CAMZMU010000035.1, forward strand.
ATACTCCCTCTTGGAGTTACAAGCATCTACTTGGCCAAAGCATCTACTAGTAACGGAGAGCATGCAAGATCATAAACAATATAAATAGATAGATTGATAAACAACTTGCTCATAGTATCAATATTCATCGGATCCCAGCAAACACAACATGTAGCATTACAATAAGATGATCTTGATCATGTTAGGCAGCTCACAAGATCTAAACATTGAGGTACAAGGTGGAGAGACAACCATCTAGCTACTGCTATGGACCCGTAGTCCAAGGATGAACTACTCACGCATCACTCCGGAGGCAGGCATGGAGGTGTAGAAGCCTCCGGTGAGGATCTCCCCTCTGGTAGCGTGCCGGGAAAAGCTTCAGAACCCTCCTGATCTAGGGTTGACGACGGCGGCGGCGACGGAACTTTTCGTGGAATATGATTGGTGTTTTTAGGGTTTTCGGGACATCGGGAATATATAGGCGAAAGGGCAGCGTCGGGAGGCAACCGAGGCGGCCACGCCAGGGCAAGGCGCGGGCCCACCCCCTGTCGCGCCCTAGGGTGGCGTGGCTACCTTGTGGCCCCACTCCGTCTCCCCTTCTGGCTTCTGGAGTCGTCCGATGAGATATTTGCACACGTTGATTTTCGTCCAATTCCGAGAATATTTTGCAACTAGCTTTCCTGAAAGAGAAAAACAGCAGAAAACAGGAACTGGCACTTCGGCATCTTGTTAATAGGTTAGTCCCAGAAAATGCATAAAAATGCTATGAAGTGTAAATAAAACATGTAGCAATTGGTATAATAACAGCATGGAACATAAAAAATTATAGATACGTTTGAGACGTATCAGAGCGAAGACGAGTCTCTTCAGCAATCAAGCTAGCAAGTGCCTCATCCATAGTAGGAGGCGAAATTCGACCAAGCAACTATGTGCGATTGTTTTCAAAATCCTGCCTCAGCCTCATCACAAACTTTAACATGAAGGATTGAGCTTCATAATTCTCCTTGGCCACACAGGACTCACATCCAGAGCGACTCTTTGGAGTCATTGAGAGAATTGGCTAGAGATCCAAGTAAAAGCTGCATAACATGCACCACTGGGCTACAAGTTGGCTAGAGATCCAAGAAGTTGGCTAGAGATCCTCTATGGACATGTCCTGTTGTTGAAGATTCTGAAGATTTTGCAACAAGGAATACTAAAGTGCACCACTGGGCTGAAGGTACCGCTGCTCCAAATACTTCCATATTTCTTTGGCAGTAGAGTGATGCTCGAGACTCATCCGCAGTGTGGGAGCAACATTGAGGATTAAAGCACCCATAACCTTTGCATCTGTCTTTTTCCAAGCTTTCTTGGTGGCTTCATCCTCCTTTTCACCAGGAGGATCATCAGTCAAATGCTCATAAAAGGAGGATCATTAGTCAAATGCTCATAAAAACCAGCAGCCCAGCCCTCACAACTATTCTAACTGAGAATGCCCATTCTCTGTAATTCGAACCATCCAACTTAATATCAATTGAGAAGATAGAATTTTCCTTGGCCATGACCAATATTTCCACAGCTAGCACTAGTTCTGAGCAGCCACAGTGAAGCAATACCAATCCAAATCAGAAGCAAAAACTAGTACCTGGTAGGCATGCAAACAGCAGCAGCCACGGGAGAGCAGCCACGAACACAAGAGAGAGCAAGCAGCTTACCAGCAACCACGAAATAGGAGAGAACAGCCAACGGGGAGAGAGCAGCAGACCAGCAAGCAGCGGACCAGCAACTCACGACAAGCTGAGTGAAGGGGCCTACGCCGTTCGGCCGGACGACAACCAGGCCGGAAGGATGGCCGCCAGCAGTGAGGTAGGTGGCGGCTAGGGTTAGGGATTTGGCAACCCTAGTCTGATACCATGTCAATAAAACTGAAATAGCCAAATCGATTTCTCTATTGCAACAATGGGAGTGATATACTCCAGATTACATGGGCCACATGGGTTTACACTACTATGGGCCTAACTATACACATACATGATACATATATATCTAACACATGTAAACTAGTTAAATCCTATTTCCACCTTAATAGGCCTTCGCATGGTTATATCAAGAAAAGTAAACTAAAGCATACTCTACAGTGCTGACAAACTTGACACGTCTCGGGATATGAAGCATCTCTATCAAATCCATTTGCACTTTACTTGTTGCAGTTGCCTACGGAAAAAAAGAAGGTTCTGCTTCTCAGAAACTTTACTTCTTCTAGATAGATAACAGAAGAAGAAAAAGGGTCCTGCCGCCATTAGCTGCAGCAGTGTTCCTCCTACATGGTAAATCTAGATACATAACACTGCACTTGAATGCCCATTAGCTGTGTTGTTGCTCAATAATTCTTTCATTTGAGACAAACTACAAATAATATTATATGAAGTGCTGAATTCGGTACCAAGTGTTCAAAGATTGAATACCTTGAAAACATGAATTCAGCACTAAGTATTCAAAGATTAGATACCTTGAAAAAATGTAAATTAAAATTATTTTTCTCATGTAAAGTCACAAATTTAGCATCAACCAAAAAGTCAGTACTGGAAGCCCTATCACCATGTACACCTCTTGGGCACAAGCACCATCCATTAATTTACTGGCAGCAAGAGAAAGAAGAAAACAAACTCATGTATCAACGATTAAGCACCTGGTACGTGCAAGAAATAAGCACCAGCTCTCATGGGGAAAATGGAAACAAACATTGTCAAAGATGAGCACAAGAAACCTGAATGATTCCCAAAACCCATAGTCATTAGGCAGGCAATCCTTTCGATCAGTGGTCAGTGTGCACTCTGAAGAATCTACTGGTGCAGTAGCTAACAGCGATTAGGAGAGCTAAAGTCAGCACTACGTTCATCCTTGAGGCCATCATTCTGCAGCTTCATTAAAGAATAACCAGCAGCCTTGTGCATCTTGAAAACAAGCCTGAATTAATCCATAGAGTACCGGCACAAGACTAATTAAGCAACCATGGTTAAAGCCTTGTGCACCTTGACAACAAGCCTGAATTCACCCTCAACTTTTTACATCTATTGGATTGTGGCTCCACATGGATTATTTCTTCTTATGTGAAGTGTAAATTTTAAGGTATGCATGTCACCTCCAAAGCCTTAACAGACTGTATGAAATTCATGTAAGGCACTCCTAGAGTACAGATTTACAGGTACATCTGATGATCGATAATTTAATCGTGTGAAGACCGCTACATGTTCCAAGCGGAGGACTATTCACACTTGGCTCCACTGTGACAGTATATCATCATGTTACCACAGAAATTTAGATTTCAATGGCATCCATAAAGATGAATACCAACTATTGTGGCACATCTCTTACAGAAAAATGCATAGCAAGATTGGTGACTGGCGTTAAGTGCGTAAAATCCTTCCGTTACCCTGCTGATTGTATTTTCTCGACAGCTTTGAGAGAAGAATAAATACTCGGTTTAATTCTCAGCTTTTAGTTTAGGTTGGCTTGAATGGTTCTCTTATAAATGTACATTATTCCAAATGGTGGTTTTGTTGGAATAAATTAAGCCACTACTTCTAACTTTTCAAACTAATTGATGCACTTTTGCAAGAACATGATAGATGTGTACTGAACCTTGGTGCTTTTTTATAAAGCAGGACAGAAATGCCTTTTCTCAAAAAAAGAACATGATAGATTACTGTGAGCAAGTTAAAATACTGTATATAGCTTAGACTTTAGACATCAATTCTTTCTATAAAACAGGGCATATTTGGCAAGCAAGTTAAAAATGCACGTGTGCATTGCAGTTTCGTCACCGAATTGATCTGGATCAACATACTATAGATAGCATAGACTTTAGACATCCGAAAATCAGTAAGACCAAGTTTGTGCAGCTTCCACATCCGAAGGCCTGATTTAAGCAGTCAGAGGTATCTAAATGATGACATAAGGGGCCGAAATTGACTAGTTCCAACTTCCAAATACAAGTTTAATTTTCATGTAACAAAGATTACACAATAACTAGCAGGATAAAACAATCGGGATCACAGTGAATTAGGTGTTTGCGCTTGTACCTTGCGCTGCAATAGACGAACACAAGTAGGTTTAGGAACTGCAATCCGGCCATCAACCAGAAGAACCGATCCAGATGCCCTTCGTTGAGGTTTTCTGGGATCCAGCCATGCTCCTCGCCTTGAGTCGTAGCCAAACTGACGATCTTTAACAAGATAGAGACAAAGTAGCTACCGAGAGTGACCATGATTAGTGCGCAAGCCTGGCACATGCTTCTCATGGCGTCAGGAGACTGCTCGTATGCAAATTCGATCAAGCCGACAACGGTGAACACCTTGGCCACGCCTACACAGAAGTACTGCGGTACCTGCCAGAGGATACTCATTGGAACAGCCAGATCCCGAGGTGATAGCCCTCTGCTCTCGGCGATGCTGAGGCGTGCTGTCTCGACTGAGGCGGCTAGCGCCAATGAAAACATTGCGAAAACCATGCCGACGCCGATGCGATGCAGCTCAGAGAGCCCACGCTTCATGCCCGTGATCCTGCTCGCAATTGGCATGAGGAACTTGTTGTATGCCGGTGCCAGCATAAGGATGCAGATGCAGTTGGTTGTCATTAGGGAGGCGGGAGGCACTGAGAAGCCGTCGACGCGGTTGTCCATTACCGTTCCTTGTTCCACGAACAGCGGAAACGAAGCTTCAGCAGTGTTGAAGATTATGGCTGTTGCCAGGACCGGCATCATTCTCACTAGAATCTTCAGCTCCTCCACTTGTGTAACGGTACAAAGCCTCCAGGGGTTCAGTAAGTCCCCAGATGTTTTATCGCAGGTGGTCACGGTGGCAGCTCGGTCAAGAAACCTAAACAGAACGATGAAATTTGTAAGAATTAATACAGAAATAGCAGATATGGAATTTAACGTGACAAAGAAAAGATATGCAACAATACGTTAGTCCTGCAGTGTGCATCAGCTTCCGGCTGCCTGCAATGGCTGACTCCTTCTGTGGAGTCTCATGCAGAAGTAGGCTGTCAACCGGCACATCACATGACGCTTCCGAATCGCTGCAACTGCTACCTGGCAAGTCCTTGTGAGCGCGCTTCCTCCAGGCTTTTGGTACCTGTAAACTTTTGTGCTAGAGAGAAATCCCGCAATGCCGACTGCCAAAAAAAATGTTGGGATCCCAAAACCGAGTGCCCAGCCACAGTTGTCCTGGATGCACACCATGATTGTGCTAGCGAAGAAGAAGCCTCCATTGACTGCAAAATAGTACCAGTTGTAGTAGAGCTCCTTCTGGGCCTTCTCCGCAACGTCGGTATCGTCGAATTGGTCGGCTCCGAACGTGGGAACGCAAGGCCAGATGCCACCCAAACCCAGAGCAGCCATGTAAAGGCCTAGCGAGCACAGGGCATCCTGAGGAGAGATCACCAATGAACTGATACTTTCTGGAGCCTCAGCTGAAAGTGTCAGTAGAGCCATTCCCTATAAAAAGTCACATGAATATATAAAATTCAGAAGTTTTTGGCACAAAGAAGACTTCATCCGGAATCGCAGATGAATGATTTACCAGTGTGAAGATGGTGAGGGATACTATGATTGTCCGGTGTCTTCCCCAATATGAATCTGCTAGGAATGCTCCTAGTGGAGAAGCTAGGTAACAGGTGCCCTGCCAGGAAATGATGCGGCTCGCCGCCTCAACGTTGCTCTGGTGTTTCACCTTGGTCAGATAACTCACCAGATTCGTCCCAACGGCATAGTACGCGAGAGCGCCGCAAAATTCACCACCTGCGTGCGATGCGAAGAACCAGGCCGTGAAAACCAACAGCTAATCATGTAATATACAAGAGCATTACAACAACACAGAGCGTAGATTACCAAGAATTGAGCAGCAGGCTCTCCATTTCCCCGAATCTCTCTCGACGCTGGCGCTCCACTGAAATCAACAGATCCATCGCCAGTACATTGCACATGATCCTGCAGAGGCATGGAGACAGAGGCGGCAAGCGTGGTGAAATGGTGAGAGCAGGGCAGGTAAAAAGGACGAAGAAAAAGGGATCGGCATCGTGCGAGGTGAGAGATATGGAGTTTCTTGAAAAAAAAATTGCGGGAATGTGGAGAGCTTTATTCAACTAGAACAGAACCTGCTTGATCAGCCTGAAGACTGATCACCAGGAAGTCCGGGATACAATCAAGCCAGCTGCTCGTCGTCATCAGCGTACAAGCAAGCTTAGCACACAGATGAGCCGAATTGTTTGCTGACCTCGAAACATGTTGAATAGTAAAGGCAGAAAAAATAAAAACAAGCTCTCCTACTTCTTGAAGAATTGGAGCCACGACGGAGCGACAGTCATGGCGAGTGTTCCAGAGATCAACGACCTCCAGGCAATCCGTTTCCATCACCACCTTCTGATAGCCTCGTAATTTTGCAAAAATTGCACCATCACGCAATGCTAGAGCTTCAGCGATGAGTGGATCCGAGATACCCTCGTAGGGTTTACTCCATGCTCCCAAGTAGGCAGAGAGAGATCTTGCAACTCCTCCCCCACCTCCCTTGTGAGCACCAATGGACAAACCGCCATCTTTGTTGATCTTGACGAAATCAACTTCTGGCGGTCTCCAACCATGGCCAGGAAGATTAGTCGCAAGTTTCTTTGGAAGTTCAAGAACCTGCAATGCTTCTTTGGCCATCTTCAGTGACTGGACAGGGTCATAGCTACCCTTGTCATGTGTCCACCCGTTCCTCGAACTCCAAATCACCCACATCATTGTTACAATCTTGGCACGATCTGAGTCAGAAAATCTAGGATCACACACGATGTCTCGGGACCATGTTAACGGGCTCAGCCTTGGCAGCGTAATGTCCATCCAGACCTTCGCTACATCCCAGAAACGCCTAGCATGATCACATGTGATAAGAGCATGCATGAGATCTTCATCTGCTGCGAGACAGATCTTGCATCGCCCCAATTCAGTAATGTGTCTGTACTTTAAGGTTGCTTCCACAGGCAAAATACCTCGGAGCACCCTCCACCAAAAGATCCGAACTTTTGGCAAAACTTTCAGTTTTCAAAGACTGGACCACAACTGTTTATTCGCGGTAAAAGTTTCGGTTATCGCCCCTTCATCTAGAGCAGCTCGCTCGTTATGATTCATTAGAGCACGATACGCACTTTTTACAGTATAGATTCTAGTTTTATCCAAAGACCAGGCCCAGAAGTCATCTCCACCATGTTGTCTCAGAGGGATATTGAGGATTGCATCAGGCTCTGGTGCTACGAAATTTCTTCTGACCATATCTATCTTCCAACGTCCATTATCATTATCGATAAGATCAGATACCTTGTCAATAACGTCAGGTACTGTGTCATCTGTGCTATGATACGCCCCGTAAAGCGGATGATGAAAGTAATTATTTGATCGATAATAGTTTTGGTCTATAAGTCAAATAAAAAATTTATGCGACAAAATATGGATACAATAGAAATATTCTCATATCTCACTAGGATTATTCAAATAGTTACAAAGAAATTTTACGAAGTAATTCTTAGATACGCCATTCATGGGGAATATTAAGATATATCAAACAATATTTTCAGAACATTTATCAAAATAGTTCACGGTAATAACAAATAATTTGCATAGCAGGACGATTTTTGGGTATAATCGACATTCCATTGAAAATGTTTGCTTTCAATAAAAAATGTGAATTTTCTTTCAATCATATTTGAAATATTAACATGATGGACTTATTACTTGTACTTAATTTTCATCTTGTGTGCAAACAATAAAAAAAGATACAATTAGGGCATATAATGATTTTTGTTATTAAAATTCTTCTCCTTTTGTTTGCAAATATGAACATTTTTCTCTTTTGAAAAAGATAACCAACAATGGCACCAAAGAGGTATTTATTTTATTAAAAAACTAAGAAAAAGGTAGATGAAAACCACATAGAGGAAAATAAAAAACAATTGTCTAGGCCCTTAAATTGTGAACCATAGGAGAGCTAGGGGAGAGTGTAACAAAATAGGATGCCCAATTTGACATTGTATACACATTTACCAAAGTATTCATAAAAAAAAAGTGTAAATTCAAAAGCGACCACAAATAGTAACAAGAACTATCTCAATTCGACGATGTTTTAGAAAGGATAGGGATAATCGTCTTAAATCTCAAGCACATTTTTTGCAATGACAGTTATTTTTATATTTAGTAAGTGATAAATATGTTTGGGTTGATTACAGAGAATGCTAACACTGGATTTGGCATGAAAATATAGTTTAAATTATACGCGCTACTAGATTTACATGTGTGGTAATCATCAATGTGGCATATTGGATCCTATACTATTCAACTAAAAAACTCCATCTACTTTAGAGCAGAGGAAGAATCATACTGTCTCCGATCCAAAATCTGAACTGTGGTTAGTTCAAAACTATTATGAACCAGAGGTGGTAGTATTTGCCAGGAGTATCCCTGCGGAAACCTCGGGCAAAAATTTAACTAAATCACATATTACCCTACAAGAACACAGACTCTCAATCAATGAGAGACTTAGACCATGTCCCATAAGATACCAAGAAGTAGAAACTCACCGGTGATGATGGTACGCCATGGAGAAGAGGAAGAAGAGGCAACAGTTTGTCCTGCACTTCCTCTGTCATGAAGTCTTCCATTCTTCTCTTCTGCTCTGGTCTTCACTGCACTACCACGGCGAAGGATGCTCCTTTTGTACACTAAAAAAGTAATACTAGGGAGAGCAAGAACAAACTAAGACGTTAAGACGATGAATGGATTAAACAAGCTAAGCAAGTACACAACTACAAATCCACGAAAGATGATCATCAACTCGTCCTTTCTCGGACATGAATCATCAAGCAGTGAGAAACTGATCGATTAGGTGGAGATTGCCAACAAGATCATGAGGGGAGGAAACAGAGGAAGTAACTGAAAACTGTCCCTCGGAGGAACAAGTGGGTGAGAAGACGAGAGCTTTTTCTACCAGGCTCGCGTTAAGAATGAGGCGTACTGCTTGTTGAGCACAGATCTACGCAGCCGAGGAACAGATCGATCAGCCGGCAATTCCAGAAAAAATCATCAAAATGCGGGGCCATATATTTACTTCTTGTTTCCAGATGCAGAAGTAGTACTTGCCCGGCATCAAGTACGAATAGTGTTCCACGAGGGTCGGTGGACGGCTGACTCTTCATAATTAAGCATGATGTGTCTTCTTGTAAATCTTCTTGTGTGTGTGGGGCGAGTATGCACTTGTTTTCTAGACTCGGTCATTACACCTCCAAAGATACAAGGTTTAATTTGCTGGATTGGCCACTAGATTTGAAGGAGCTTCTAGTGGCATGCACCGTTGTCACGTGATAAGATCGGTTGGTTAGAAAAGAAAATTTTCCATCTTTGTTCTCTAACTAAACCGCACCTCACCGAACCCTCATATGGTTTAGAGGAACACAAAAAATTCTCCAGTCGCCGGCCGACTCTCTAATATACTTGGCCTTGGCCGCGCAGAGAAAAAGTTTGGCCTCCACCCCCGGGCCAGAACTTTCCCTCGCGCGGCCCATACTGTTGCCTCCGGCGACCACCCTACACTCCCGGCCATATCGATTCGGCCGAGGCGGGTGTGGGGCGAGACAGCCAGCCAAGGTATCGGCTCCACCGAACCCCTCCATCGATTGTCGGTTGTTTCTCAGCCGCGCCGCCCTTTCAAAATTTCCGTCTCGGCTCGGCGCCGCACGCCGAGGTTATGACCTTCACTGACTTTCAAGTATTCGACGAAATAATTATGTGAGTTTTTTTTATAGGTGACGAGGTTGAGGGAGATGTTCTTCAATGATTCTTCGTCGTCTGTGGAGTAAGTAGACGACGATGATTTCGAAATGGCCATTGCGGTGATAGCGAACGAGGATTTTTGGTAGTAATTCGAGTGCTTGCCTATGGGTGTGCTTCAGAAGCGTTTTGCCATTATTCATGGCCCTGCTTAGTATTGGAAATCACAGATCCTATGGCATGTTGCATCACAGATCATATTGCCCGCAAAGCAGTCGAGTAGCTTCTCCAATTTCCCTTCAATTCCTCAAAAAACTTTCCCTTCAATTGCAGCATGTAATTTTTTTCCCAATTCCTGGCTAGCGATTGGATACTTAAAAATAAAATCTTTTTCAGCTCCGATTCACCCTGTAACAGCACCGGATTGGAATTTCGTCTGCTCTCTTTTAATTTAGCCCGCCCAAATATTTGTTTGAAGCTCCGCCACTGCATGTGTGCACCCCTACAAAGATGATTTTTATCTGTTTTCACACCCCTAGTCACCCTGGTGTTGAATGCTCTAATCCGCCACTGCGTAGACAGCGAGGGTTCAGGATCAGGCTGCCATTTCCTGAACCGTGAACGACCTGATAAACCCCGTAGAGGCCAACATTCGAGCGGCAGAGGAGCCATGTCTACCTCTAGTTCTATCTGAACTTGGTCCATGTTGATCGGTAGAATTCTGCAGTATGCAGATGATACAATTCTCCTTTTGCAAGACGACTTTGAACAAGCTAGGAACTTAAAATTCATCCTGTGCCTCTTTGAAAAGATGTCTGGGTTAAAAATAAACTTTCACAAAAGTGAAGTTTATTGCTTGGGCATAGATCAGGAAAGAATAGATATTTTCGAGGAAATCCTCACATGCCGTGTTGGAAAACTTCCGATGAAATATCTTGGGGTGCCAGTAGATGAAACCAGGCTAAAAGGTAGTGATTGGGATCCGGTAGGTGAGAAATTGATGAAGAAACTAGGATGTTGGAATGGGAAAAACTTGTCTATTGCAGGAAGAACGTTGTTGATTAACACGTCTCTCACCAGTAGCTTGCTTTACATGCTTTCCTTCTATATTATGCCTACTGGAAAAAGGAAAGGGTTTGACAAAATTAGATCAGGTTTCTTGTGGAGTGACAAAATAGACAAGAAGAAATACCACCTGGTTAACTGGAAAATTGTTTGTCTTCCGAAAGACCAGGGGGGTCTAGGAGTGCTTTTTTTTATAGTGGAACTTCCTCAGCGAGCGATCAACACAGAGATACAAAGAAAGAACTTGTCTCCACAGTTTTTACCTCCGGGGTTAATTCTCTTTCTTTTAGAAGGAATCTAACTGGAGAAAAACAGACTGAATGGAGGAAGCTTCTGGACATCTACTCTGATGTGAGATTGTCGGTAGTAGATGACAAGCTCATTTGGCTGTTGTCTGACTCGAAACAATTCTCAGTAAAATCCTTTTATTTGGCCATGCAATCGATGGGAAGTGTACCTTATAAATTCTGGTGGAAAATAAAAATTCCTCTAAGAATTAAAACGTTCCTCTGGTTGATTTTAAAAAGAAGTATTCTCACCAGAGATGTGCTTTTGAAAAGAGATGGAGATTGTGCAAAGAACTGTCTATTCTGTGGACAAGACGAAAGCATAGACCACCTGTTCCTCAACTGCCCCCTAGCTAGGTATGTCTGGAACGTGGTGAGTGTTGCTATTGGCATGAACTGCCATTTTGCTAATGTTACCCAATGCCTGACTACTTGGCTTGATGGTTTCATAGATAAACAAAAGAAGAAAATGTCAGTGGGTGTCGCTGCAGTTTTTTGGGGGATTTGGAAAGCTAGGAATCTTGCGTGTTTTGAAAACAAATGGCCAAATGAACCTGTTGAAGTAATACATAGAATTGGGCATTGGATTGATTGGTGGGCAAAAATGCAGGTATCGGAGGACGCAAAAATGGAACTGCAGGTGGGCGCAAAACTGCTGGTGCGGGTCGCTGATGAGGCTTTCAGGAGTACAAGAGGATGGGCGACTTGGAGGCAAAGGATAGAAGGATGATGAGTTCTGCATCTAGCTTTGTAGTTGTTCTTCTGGAGTTTGTTACTTCTGTGAACTATCAGACTTTGTGTTTTGGTTTGTTATGCTTTCGTTGGTGGTGGTTGCGTTCTGGAGGATAATGTAATGATGGTTTCTATTAATTGAAATCGGGGGGGCCCCTTTGCTTCAAAAAAAAAATGTTGATCGGCAGAGACGCAGAGTTACCATTCACTAGCCACATTCTTACACGGTTGAGATCAGCAAGCCTCACCATGATTCGTGAACGTTCCGAACTTTGTTTTTCAATGTTAGGTTGCTGTTTAATTTTTCAGTCTACACATATGCGTTCCTGACTGCTCTTCTACCCACGTCGGCGCTGATCCTTGCTCAACCTTCTTTCTATCTGGGTATATATCAGGGTAGGTAAAATCTAAAATGGTAAACCAGTCCAAGCAAGATGAGAACCATACTGGGAGTCCATAATTATCCAGCCACATGCATGAATAAGGAGAAATTACAAACCACGAAAGAATGAAAACACGTTCAACAACTGGCATAAATCATACACAGATGAAACAGCATTTGAGCATTTTATCTGGCCAACTTATTCCAGCACGGAGCATCCCGCTGCTCTCCCTCGTGTAAGGGCATCCACTATGTTGTCCATAAGGAGATCCATAAGCAAAAAGTAGTCCTTGTGGATGACCATATACATAGTGGAGCTTGTCCATAAGGGAATTTTCTTAAGGATGACCCATAAGCTTGTGGGTTGTCTATAAGCAATAAAAAACATTTTACTCTCTCCCCTCTCTTGCATGTGTATACTTTTAGCATAAACGTGGGTCCCAGCTTATGGACAAGTTGGCTACATACATAGTGGTATAATCAATTAGCTTATGGCGTGGTAAGTGGGTCCCAGCTTATAGACAAGTTTTACCATATACATAGTTGATGCCCTAACACCCACTCCTCCTCCTTGTCTGCTGTTGCTGACTTGCTGTGTGCTCAAGAGTTGATAGCGTAAAACTACCACTTTTCACACCAAATTTACTGATTGGTATCAGTGAGCTCCGCAATCTCATTTTGGTACCACATTTTGCCCAAATTTTCTCAGAAAGCCCAAATGACGGTCTGATTCAATTTAGACAGTCGTTCTGACAGGTATGACCCACCTGTCAGGCTGACTTGGCAAGCTGAGAGAGAATTAACAATAAACTGACAGTGGGCCCCACTTATCAGTATAATAAAAAAGAAAAAATCTGAGAAAACAAAAAATATCTAAAACAAGTCAACCGTGGCCCTAGCGCGCGGCCGCCTCTGCCTCTGCTAGCCGCCGCCGCTGCTCGCCGCTCTCCGACGGCCGGTGAGCCACCTCGCGCCTGCAAGTTCTCCGCCGGCCGTCCGCCCGCATGAGGGTCCCGTGCGAGCTCCTCTCCGCGCGCTCAGCTCTAGCCGGTCTTGGCCTTTCGCCGCAGTCGGGCCCCTGCAGCAGACGGGCTCTAGGGAGAGGAAGCCGGGCACGGGGAGCAGCCGCCCGCCACAGCCACCGTCGTCCTCCCGCCTGCAGAGCCGCGCCGAGAGGGCGCAGGGGTCGCCGGCCCCGTCCCCGCCGTGGGTATCCAGGGTCCCGCTCGCATGGCCGGCCTGGGTGGCGGCCAGCAGATGGGGAGCTCGGATACGGCGAGCAGGCGGGCGCCGGCGAGCGCGCCACACGCGGAGACGCGACGCGGCCAGCGAGCACGCGCGGCGAGCAGGCGGGCGACGGCGAGCGCGCCCCAGCCGGCGAGCACGCGCGGCGACGCGACGCGGCCGAAGAGCACGCCCGGCGACGCGACGCGGCCGGCAAGCAGCCCGCCCGGCAGCTCCGGGGTGCCGTCCGCCTGGTCGCTGCTCCTGGACGAGCTGCTCCTGAGCGCTAGGCCGGGGCGCCAGGTCGAGCTGCTCCTAGACGAGCTGCTCTGGGCGCTGCGCCTGTTATCCTGGACGAGCTGCTCCCCGGGCGCCATCCGTGGCCCCCTGCTGGCTGCGCGTGGCCAAGGTCGCCGACCGCCGGGACGGCTGGGCCGCCGTCGGCGGGGTTGGGTTTTCTCTACTTTTTAAGATATATTTTGACTTTTTATTAGGCTGACAAGTGGGGCCCACAGTACACCACACAAAACAATTTCTTTTTAATTTTTAATTATACCGACCAGTGGGTCCTAATTGCCACATCACCTTATAGGTGGGCCATACTGGTAAGATTGGCTGTCTAAATTGAATCAGAGTGTCATTTGGACTTTCTGAAAAAATCTGGGCAAAATGTGGAACCAAAATGAGATTGCGGAGCTCACTGGTACCAATCAGTAAATTTTACGTGTAAAGTGGTAGTTTTACGCTATCAACTCTGTGCTCGATGACAATTTTTTTAGAACTTCTCGACGACAAGTACTAGATGTTTTTTAGTTACACTTTCTGGGCTGGGCTAGATCGGGTTGGTGCAGCCCATTACTTCTGCCGGTCGTGCGCAATGTAAATATCCAGACATCTGTCCACTAAAAAAATCCCACGCATTCTTTTTTTGAACTTAGTATACTGCATGTATTCAACGAAATACATCAAGGAATACAAGCACACGCAGTACACGGCAAGTGGGTCCCAAGCCCCAGCACAACAGCAGAAAAGACCACAGAAAAAAGGAAACCCAGGATCCTCCGCTGAGCACGCCACCGGTCCGCCACCACTCTGCTCCACCGCCGAAGACGCCGGAGAAGAAGGCCGACCACCGCCGAACCTGGAACGGGGCGCAGCTCCACTCATGTAGGCGACCGCATAAACCACCCAAAGCACAACGACGAGATCTAACTCGATGAACGAGCACGGCCAAACCACCACCTCCTCCATTCCACCACGCAAACTCCGGCAACCCTGCGCCGGAGGCAAGCAGACACCACCGCAGTCTCCAGAACATACCTCACAATCCCACGTCGCCGCAGGAGAAGACGATGACGCCACGACAGCAGGGACGGAGGATGGGAACCCCATAAGAAGCACTCGCCGGCGCCGCCGCGACGAGCACGAAGGGGACACAACACCTCGACGGATCTGGAGATCCGCGAGACGAAACCCGTCGCAGCTCCTCGCCGGAAGCGGAGAAGGACAGGAGCCGCAACACCAAAACTCCACCACCAGCACCGCCGCACCCTCCTCAACGCCGACGGTCGGAGTACCTAAACAGCACCCTATGTACAGCAAACACCAGATCCAGGGTTCCCCCACCCTCCCGCCGCCAAAGCGGCCGGCGGAGGGAGAGGAAACCCGGAATCGCCTTCGGGGTCGCCTTTTTACTGTAGCAGGGGAAAGGGAAAGAGACAGCCGAGAATCTTCTTGAAAAATTGCATACGTACACATTCATTTCACCTTTCTACACAAAAACATGATTTTTTTTCAGTTTCATCCAAAATGATAAAAGTCAATTTCCATGCCAAAGACTTTCGCCCCCTCCTCTCTCCTCCTTATTGAAAAAATCCTTTTTTTTTTTGCAGGGGATATTGAAAAAAATCCTTTTAAAAAGGGTGCCCAATAAACTGTCATAACACCACCAAACATCGGTAAACTTAGGAAATAATTTTAAGTAGAAGAACTATCAATAGCGTAAAATGATCGGAAATATCCAAAATGCGATACTAGCATCCACGTGATGTAAAGTAATTTTTTAGTGCTATGGGTTTTTTTTGTGGAAAAATTGACTTCAGACTAATTATGGTAATAGGTTTAGAGTATTCCAAATTAACTCGATGTTTAGTTACTCTTAACATTTTTTTGTGATCTCACCAATTGGGAGCACACTACCATCCAAAGACAGAGTGGTGTTCACATAGGATGATATGTTAAGGTCCACGTCTCCGAGGCCATCACGTTCTTACACTCCTCGTACCACATCCACTTTTGCTTCACCATTTGTTGTGGTTGACCAAATATTGAATATGGAGTCGGTCGACATTGCAACGTTATACCACTCCGCGGACCATCTCCTTCTACATAGGGGATGGCGAAAATTAAAGGGCATTAGGGTCCACCAACCCTAAGATCCAATGCTATTTGGCAAACACTAAGTACTTTATTGTTTCTATACGAACCAACCCAACCATCATGGGGTGAACACATTGCTCTTTGCTGGGATATGCCAACTAGGGGTATCACCAGCATGGATCAATCCGGCTAGTTCTGGGTGGCCCGCAGTGGTGGTAAAGGCTTTGCCTGCCGGGCGGCCCAGTTAGCTGACGACCAAGGGAAGGCGTATGCCGGCAAGGAGGAAGCCCAAGACCGAAGCCCACGAAGCCACCAAGACTAAGGCGGTAGGCGGCAAACTTGCCGGTTAGGCTTAGGATTCTATATACTTGTCGGATACGTAATCACCCTGTAACCCTAGGTCCAGCCGGCTATATAAGCCGGACCTCAGGGAGCTTTTAGGGCACGCAATCATCCAATTTCATTGTAACCTGTAACACGGCGATTCGCCTTATAGTGAATTAAAGCAGCACGTAGTGCTCCGCCACCGCCGTGGAGCCTGAAGCTGGGTAAACTGTCGTGTACAATCCTGACCTCGACGATGCTCCCCTTCACCCCCTCGGTTCACCCTCGGCTAGAGGACCCCCGTCTCCTATCTACGATGCCGATACGACGACAGTTGGCGCCCACCGTGGGGCCTAAGGCGTCGGGAGTCACGTTCGACGCGGGAATACTTGGTCGCATCGGCGAAACCATCACCGTCGGCCGCTCATCGCGCTTCGGCTCCATCGGCTACGTACAAGACGACGCAACGTGGATGCCGGCGAAGGACGGACTCATCGCCTACACGCTCGTCCCAGTTGGCGAGCACGAGATCTTCATCGGGTTCACTCCTGAGGCCATGGGCTTCCCGAAGAATCACGCCGTCTTTTCGCCCACCCACCACCCGGAGTTCGACTACGCGCAAGACGGATCTGAGTCCGCCTTCTCCCAGGAGTCGACGGATTCCGATCTCCACTTCTGTGGTGTTGCCGGACTAGGATCCGGCCCCCAGCCGTCAAGCAACGATCCTGAATCGATCCTTCCTGCGCTCCAGGACGATACGATCTCAGATGCCGGATCCAGATCTACTGTTCGAGTCAACGTAGACTCTGACTCCGAAGAAGACTCTGTGAGCATGTTCGAGCAGAAGGTTCAAAAGTGCTTCAACGCACCAGAACCGCCGCCTTCAGAGGCGGAAACAAGCTTGTCAGCAACCATGCAGCAGGCCTTTGTGGCTGAGGTTACTGACACGGATCCGGCTAAAGCGGCGGCTGCCTCCAAAGCCTCCGCGTTGGACAATAACCTGCCAAGCATGGAGCCCCCGCCGGCTCCAAAGAAGAAGATCCTGGAGAAAGGCGGATGCAGCAAGGACGCCGGCAGAGCAGACGACATTGCCGCCTTGGCTGAAATCTTGAACACGCCGGTCAACGACAAAACGGCTCCGGCTAACCTGGAGAAGCTCCGCACAATAATAGTGGAGCAAACCAGGAACTTTCAGGAGAAAGAAGGCGAAGTTTCGAACCTAATCAAGGAGGCCAAGGAGGAGAATGCCAAGATAACCTCCAGGAAAAATCTCTTCACGACGACGCCGGTGGCCAAGTCAAAAGTGCCACCGTCAAAAAAGAAAAGCACCTTGCAAAATCGGGATCCGTCTCCCGAGGAGTACGAGTCCCCTACACAAAGACTTGGTTTCGAGTGGGCATCGGCTCCGCAGTGGAAGGACAAAAACGGCGATGTCATCCTGAGTACGCCTGTCCTTAACACTGCGGCCGCCTTAGACATCCTCAACAACGACGACTACGACAAGGACGAGAAAATCTACTGTGCCTCTGTCCTCGCTTACAAAGCTTTAGAGCAGCAGGCACGGGCGAATTCTCGTGCTGATCAGGCGGATGCAAGAGGAGGAAGGCTGGAGTCCAAATCCAATGCCTGCAAGGCGGCTGCCGGCGGCAATCCCGAGGATCCATCTGGCTCCAGCAGCCATGGGAAGGGAAAGGACAAGGACAAGGAACCGCGGAAATCGCCGCCTCCCAGGAGGCAGCGAGACGAAGCGTCCCGCACCGGTAACAGGCGCGACGAAGCGCCCCCTCCACCGTCTAGGAGAGAGGAAGGCGGCGGCCGGGACAACCAACATCCGCCAAGGAGAAGCAGGGACCGTACACGCTCCTCACCGCCAGCGCCTAGGCGCGAAAGCGGAAGTCAGGGACACAACAACGAGCCTAGGCGTAGCAAAAGCCGGGCTGCGCAGGACGAGCCTCATGCCGACAGATCCTACAGGCAGCTCAATCCGGAAGACGCACGACATCATCTCAATGACATCAAGGCGGGAAAAGAAGAGTCATACCTCGGCCCCGAGTGTTTTGGCCTAGCTATTCGCAAAGTTCAGGTTCCTAGGGACATGACATCAGTGTCAAAAAAGTTGCCCAACGTACAACGGAGCGGACAAGCCAAACTCGTGGTTGTCGGATTATGCGTTGGCAGTCCAGATTGCCGGGGGCAATGGCCTATTCGCCGCTCGTTTTCTCCCCCTCATGCTAGAGGGCACAACCCGAAGCTGGATTGAAAACCTCCCAGAGAAGTCCATTCATAGCTGGCTAGACATGGAACGGTTCTTTACCCAACACTTCCAGGGCACATACAAGCGACCTAACACGTATACCGATCTGACTCGCTGTGTGCAGAAGCCGGATGAAACTGCGACGGCTTTCCTGGCAAGGTGGATCTAGACAAAGGCAAGCTGCGAGAACGTCGACGACAACCAAGCAATCCACGCCTTCACCACGGGCCTACTGAAGGGCTCAAGTCTCAGACACAAGCTAGTATGCATGAAGGTCAAAGACCTCGGGGTCATGCTTGAGTTTGCCACCATGTACGCTCATGCGGACAACGATGCACGCAATGTTGACGGCGCCCAGGACTTGGCGCCAAACAGGCATGTGAGTCACAAGCGCAAGGCTCCCCAGGAAGATAAAGCCAGAACGTCCAATGAGGTTGCCGCCGCCTTCGAAGGCAAAGGCGGCAATCGCAAGTGAAAAAGCAAGGGCAAGGACATCGTTCCTAGCAAAAACCGCATGACCTACGAACAGGCGAAACTTTTGCCTTGCCCCATCCATGCATCGCTCGGGAAGGTCAACCACATGTTGTGAGAGTGCCGCTTCATGGACGACTTCAAGAAGGACCCCGACGTTGGCTGGAAGCCGAAAAGAGCAAGAAATCTAAGAAGGCAAAGATGGAAGACGACGATGAGGCAGTCTCCATGTCAGAGGATGAGGACCCCAAGCCGCCACGCAAGGAGAAAAGTATCCCAAAGTACACGGCCAATTGGCCTGCTTTTTGGGTACTCCTTCGGCAAAAGAACAAAAGGTGGAACTACCTGAGCTCAATGCCACGGTGCCAGATGTTCCCCAATACTTGGACTGGTCCGAAGCGCCAATCACATGGGACAGGGAAGACCACCCAGACCACGTGCCGCATCCCAGCAAGTACGCCCTTGTCGTCGACCCAATTGTCGACAACTTCAGACTGACCAAGGTGTTGATGGACGGAGGTAGCAGTCTCAACATCCTTTACGAAGACACCTTGAAGCGCATGAACTTGACGGAAAGCCAGCTTGACTACAACAAAGTCTAGTTTCATGGTATTGTGCCGGGAAAGCAAGCCAAGTCCATGGGAAGCATCAAGCTTGAGGTTACTTTCGGACCGGAGACAAACTATCGCACTAATCATATCCGTTTTGAAGTAGTCCCCTTCAAGAGTGCTTACCACGCCATCTTTGGAAGGCCAGCTTTCGCCAAGTTCATGGCGAGACCCTGTTACATCTACAGCAAGTTGAAGATGCCTAGACCCAACGGTACCATTACCGTCAATGGCAACTTCTAAAAAGCAAAGGAGTGCGAACTGGGAAATGTCGCCTTCGCTGAGGTAGTCCTCCACGTAGAGGAGCTAGCCATGCTGAAAAAGGAAACTGATATGTCGCAGTTGCTGGAAAAGGTGCAGACCGTCGAGGCAAAGAAGACTTTCAAGGCCTACGAAGAAACGAAGAAGGTGGATCTGACGAAGGGAGACAGCTCCAAGCAAGTCACCATCAGATCCAGTTTAAATGACAAATAGGAAAGCGCGCTCGTCGAGTTTCTGCGTGAGAATAGGGACATCTTTGCATGGTCGTCCGCCGACATGCCAGGTGTACCTAGGGAACTTGCCAAGCACTCACTCAATGTCTACAAAGGAGCCAAGCCAGTAAAGCAGGGAACAAGACGCTATGGTGAAAAGAAAAGGCAGGCGATAGGGAAGGAGATCATCAAGTTGCAGGAGGCGAAGTTCATTAGGGAAGTAGTGCATACTGATTAGTTGGCAAATCCTGTAATGGTTTCGAAACCTAATAAAGAGTTGAGGATGTGTATCGATTATACCGGTTTGAACAATTGTTGTCCTAAGGACCACTTCGTTTTACCACGTATAGATCAGGTCATAGACTCCACAGCCGGCTCCGAGCTGCCGGCTCCAAATTAAAATACGGGAATCAGACCAGCTAAAAACATCGTTCACCACACCCTACGGGACCTTCTGCTACATCACGATGCCCTTCGGTCTAAAAAAATGTCGGCGCAACGTATCAGAGATGCATGCAAAGATGCCTGAACGAACAGATTGGCCGCAATGTTCATGTCTATGTAGACGACATTGCCGTCATGTCTCGAAAGAAGGCAGATTTGCTTAACGACTTGCGAGAAACCTTCGGGTGTATAAGATGAACTCAATCCAAAGAAGTGTGTTTTTAGAGTTCCTGCCGGCAAGTTGCTCGGCATTATCGTTTCCGAACGAGGAATTGAGGTCACCCGAAAAAAATCAAGGCAATTCTCAACATATCCAGGCCCACATGCCTAAAGGACGCCTAGCCGGCTCAGCAGCTGCTGTCAGTCGTTTCATTAGCCGCCTAGGTGAAAAGGCCATGCCTTTTTACAGGCTATTGAAGAAATCCGACAACTTTGAGTGGACAGACGAAGTAGATGCCGCCTTGCAGCAACTTAAGGTAGCATTGACGACTGCCCCGATTCTCGCAGCACCTCGTTCAGAGGAGCCAATGCTGCTTTACATCGCGGCAACCAACTTGGTTGTCAGCGCGGTCATGGTTGTGGAGCGCAAGGCGGAAGCAGCTAACGTCTCTAAGCAATATCCCGTTTACTTCATCAGTGAAGTATTTTCCGCCTCAAAGCAGCGTTACACGCATTACCAAAAGTTGATCTGTGGCATTTTCTACACCGCTAGGAAGTTGAGGCACTACTTTCAGGAACATTCGATTACTGTGGTAAGCAAGGCATCTCTGGGTGACATAATTAACAATGCAGATGCAACAGGCCGAGTCGCCAAATGGGGCATTGAGCTCGCCGCCTTCGACATCGCATACAAACCTAGAAATGCCATCAAGTCTCAAGCCTTAGCAGATTTGTCGCAGACTGGACGGAAGCCATGGATGAAGTACCTCTCCCTGAATCAGAATATTGGATTATGCACTTTGACGGATCAAAGATGCTTCAGGGCTCGGGGCTGGTGTTGTGTTAAGAAGCCCGCAAGGAGACAAGCTAAGCTACGTGTTACAGATACACTTCAAAGCAACAAACAATGTTGTCGAGTACGAAACACTCCTTCACGGTTTACACATCGCCAAGGATTTAGGCGTCCAGCGCGTCCTCTACTACGGAGATTCAGACCTGGTTGCGCAGCAGATACGTGGCACATGGGATGCAAAAAGCGAAACGATGGCGGCATACCGAGCAACTGTTGATGAATTCGCCAAATGCTTCCTAGGATATGAAGTCCGCCACATCCCAAGGGCTCAAAACGAGGCGGCAGACACACTTGCCAGACTTGGGTCCGAGCGCAAAAAGGTACCAAAGGATGTTTTCCTAGAACACCTCTACAAGCCGTCGATAAAAGGAGCAGACCTCCTTGATCCAGAAGCGGCAGAACCAGTAGGCGACGCAAGCTATGCCGTCTACTTGGTAAAGCCGGATTGGATGACATCGTACCTGGACTTCCTGATCAATCAGGAGTTGCCAGATGATGAGGTATTGAAAAGGCAAATCATAAGAAGAGCTAAGACATTCACAATTATCATAGGCGAATTGTACAAGCGTAGCACCACTGGAGTCTACCAGAAGGCAGAAACCTGTTGGATGAGATACGTGCTGGAGTTTGTGGGCATCATGCTTCGTCCCGCTCCCTCATGTCCAAGGCTTTCCGGCAAGGTTTTTATTGGTTGACAGCCAAGGAAGATGCAGAAGATATCGTCAGGAGATGTAAGGGCTGCGAACTATATGCCAGACAACCACACATGTCGGCTCAGGAGTTGAAAACAATACCTATCAGTTGGCCTTTCGCAGTCCGGGCTTGGACATAGTTTGTCCATTTAAGACGGCACCTGGTGGCTACACACATTTGCATGTGGCTATAGACAAGTTCACCAAATGGGTTAAAGCTAAACCTATCAAAAAGCTTGACGGCGCCACAGCCGCTAGTTTTCTGTGGGGAATAATCTCTCAGTTCGGGGTGCCGCATAGCATCATCACCGACAATGGCACAAACCTCTCGCAGGGCGAAGTCGAGGAATACTGCAACCAACATGGCATTCGGCTGGATTTGGCCTCAGTGGTACATCCCCAAGCAAATGGTCAAGTAGAGCGTATAAACGGCTTGGTCCTACAAGGACTAAAGCCTCGGCTCGAAGTGCCATTGCATAGGGCGGCTGGGGCTTGGGTTGACGAGTTGCAATCTGTCATTTGGAGCTTACGCACAACCCCAAACAGATCAACCAAGTTTACTCCTTTCTTCCTAGTCTATGGCGCAGAAGCAGTGTTGCCATCCGACATGATGTTCGATTCTCCCAGAATTCAAGCCTACGTCGAAGAAGACGCAGAAGATGCAAGACAGGATGGCCTAGACCCACTTGACGAAGAACGAGACGTTGCCATCGCACAATCCGCCATCTATCAGCAAAATTTGCGACGTTACCACAATCGAAGAGTGCGGCAACGCAGTTTCAGAGTAGGTGACTTGGTTTTCCGCCTAATCCAAGACAGGAAGGGTTTGCATAAGCTATCCCCGCCATGGGAAGGACCCTTTATGATCAGTAAGGCACAGCTCAATGGATCCTACTACCTGGTGGACATACGAGATGGATATAGGAAGAATTGAGGCCGTAAGCGCAAAAGGAATGTCGACGACAAGTATGACGAAACAAAGCGGCCTTGGAACATTGAGCAGCTACGTCCTTTTTACACTTAGCAATTTTTTATTGTAATAAGTACTATATGATTATGAAATAAAAGTCTATGGTTTGCTCATCCCGCTTTGAGATCATGCCATCTTTTGTCTTTTCTTGCAATCATGTGTCTGTTATGTCAAAGGTTACCTAAATTTTTTCTTGCTCCGTGCTAGTGGTTCTAACTTTTTTGACATTTGTCGTCTGCCGGCTAAAACTAAGCAAACAACTTTGTACTGCCTTGTATGGCTATCTGTTTGTTTGTGTGTGGGTCGCCTAGTAATATGTCGTTGGCACCAACATGCCGGCTTTGGTCTCTGTGTCTAAACTAATTGGTATTGCACCTGGTTGGCACAGCTAAAATAACTGAGATGAGGTTCCGCCAACATATGAAAAAGCTAAACGCATAAACACACATACATTTTAAGGTGCATCGCTTGCAGGGGAGGAAGCCTAAGGTACTGCCGCCTTAGGGGAAGCCGTCTCGAGGTCCTGGGGGCTGACGCCGGCATCCTTGGGGCTGGCTCCGCCATCTTGAGGATCGCGCTCGTCAGCCAGGATTTCTCCTTCACCCGCCAAGGAGGTTTCGCCTGCTGCAAGGTGAGGGTCGGGATGCGCCTTATAGAACAGCCGGAGGTCCACCATGTTGGCAACTCGGGTCGCGTAGCCGGAGACGGAGGCAGCCACCTTTTTCGGGTCAATAGTGTTTCCATCTTCATCTTCTGTGGGCATGTACTCCGTCACCTGGTGCATGTCAGCCTCTGTGTACCAAGCAGAAATCAGCGAGAGTGCCACCATCGCGCCGCCACGTGCAGCATAACGCAGCACGCTCTCGTGCTCGTTGGTCGCCTTCTTCATCACCTCGGGCATCGCCTCGAGGACAATGGGATCGCTGCGTTCGTCCAGAAAGAACTTGGCGACAAAAGTCTTGCCTGTGTTGAGAATATTGGTGACAACTTCACCAACTTTCAGGATGCATGCAAGGCGGGGCGAGGTATCCTCATTGTCGCTAAGGTTAGCCGGCACTACAAGGCAAAAAAATCCAGCGAATGGTTAGCAATCCAACCAGTGACTCAAGTACTCAAAGGACATGAAGGCCAGAATCATTACCAAGGACATGTTCGTGGATGGCATTTATATCGTCCAGGTGGCCGACAAGTGTCTCTTCGGCTAGCCGGACGGCTTGGGCATGCTTCTCTCGCTGAAGCTGGGAGTTTTTGGTCACCTCAGCAAGGTTGTCACTTAGATTTTTCATCTGCTCCGACAGCTTGCTCACTTCGGTGGCATGAGCCATGTCCCGCTTTTCCAGCTCCTTGGCGTGATCTGCCTTCAGTTTCATGACCTCGTTGGCCAGATCTGCAGCTTCGTTAATCAAAGCTTGCATGTCAGATGAGCTCTTGAGGATATTTTGCGCAGTGTTTAGCAATTCTACAAAAAGCGTGGAAAATCCGACTAAAATATTTGTCGGAGGAAAAAACCAGAAAGTTGGCGGACGATAAGAAGGCAAAGAGATTTGTCACCTTCATCCTTTTTGCGAGCTTCTTCCAAACTCGCAATCTGGGCGTCCTTCAGCTCGATATCTTGCTGCAATTGGCGGCACTCCTTGATCTTCTTCTCCTGGGCGCCGAACAGCTCCATGTTCGAGGCAAGAGTAGCCTGAAAAGACGCGCGGAACAACGGTAAGGTTAAGCTTCATAGTCAAAAGATCACACTGCCGGCTAAAAAGTCTTTTAGCCACCAAAGTGCTCGGGGGCTGTGACTATGGGTTACTCATACCTCAAGTTGTTCGTGAAGAAGACCGTGGAGTTCCTTCGTGTGCGAGTACCAGTTGCGGGTGCCCTCGCGCACGGCCCTCAGTGTTTGCCACACATATTTTACTCCCCCGCCAAGTCCATGACCGGGATCGGAGGAGGTCGCGCTGGTAGTCTTTCCCATCTCGTTTGCCGCTTCTTGTTTCATGGCAATAAAACGGGCGGCATCACAAGCCGAAGCTTCAGCCGATCTTGATGTAGAGACGCCAGCAGCAGATTTCTTGTCTGCCACCTTCTCCGCAGCCGCCTTTGCAGCACCAGTCATCACCACGTTGTCCGCCATAAAAGTTCCCGGGCAGAGGACCGCGGGAGTATTGGCGGCAGGTGTGGATGGTGCGGTGGCTGGGGAAGACCTTGGCGGTTTGCCTCTGCCGGCAGCTGTCTTAAGGTTTGAATGAAGCTTGGCCATGGTAGGTTTCGCTCTGCAAAGGGGATAAAAGCAGGTTAGCAGACACACAGCAAAAGGGTAAGTGAGCAAAGCAAAATCTTATTTACCGCTTTGTGGAATGTTGCTTCCCAAGGTCTCATCCTCCGCCTCGGCGATGACGGCCGCTTTCTTCCTCTTCTACAAGTCCTTGGTGGAGGAAGGGCCGCCAACCTTGCGCTTCCTGGTCTTGCCGGTCCCAGGATCGTACCAGTTCAGAGCCAAGTCGGCGTCCGTTAAGGTCTTCAGCTTAAAGACAAACACACCGTCAATCCAGCAACAAATAGACATAATAAGCAAGTAAATAAAGGAAAGCTTCGGCTTACCTCTGGGGCTGGGTTGTCGTGGGTGAACATGGCGACGCCTTCGGCCGCCTTTATCCACTTGGGCTGGATGAGCTCTCTCATCCGATGCAGCAACACATCCTCGTCAAGAGTGGTGCTGCATGTGCTGGTAATCTCCGCCTTGTATTCGCACATCTTCAAGGGACGATGGCGAAGCGGCATGATCCTCCTTGATAGCCAGCACAGGACTATGTCAACTCCGTCAAGGCGGGGAGGCTCCATTGTCTTCGTCAGGAACTCAATCCACCTAAAAGCAAGGTGGTGTTCCTTCGGCAAAATGGTCGCTGCCTTCTCCGTCCAGCAAGCTTTGTAAGTTGGCAGACTGTTGACAAAAGGAGGGATCCCCACCGTGTTGCCAGGTGCCGGGATGTCCTTATAGTAGAAGAAGGTGCTGGTCCAATGCTTCACCGACACGATGTATGGGATCTTTGGATACCAGTCACCTTGGCGGCAGTTGAAAGTAGCGACGCCGCAAGTTGCCAGCTGGCCGCCTGGTATGGTTTGCCGGCGGCACAAGAAGAAGTACTTGAAGTGCTCTACTGTAGGAGCTATACATAAGTAGCCCTCAAATAGCGCTTGGAAGCCGGCTAGCACTAAAATACTGTTGGGTGCAATGTTGTGTGGTTGCAGCCCATAGTGATTGAGCACGGCGGAAAAGAAGGCGGAGGGCGGTAGAGTCATACCGTGGAGGAGGTGTGAAGCCAGAACCACCCTCTCTCCGTCTTGGGGGACTGGGACCGCTTCGTCGCCAGGTACCCACCAAAAGCACTCCATCTTGGGCGGCAGGAATCCGCCTTCCTCCAGCTCCTTCAAGTATTCTTCTGTCATGCATGACGGCAACCAATAGCGGGAGCCCAGCTCCGCTACTTCTTCTTCCTCCACCGGAGTCTCATCGGCGGGAACCTCTAGGGTGGCCGCAGGCTCGGCCGCCCCCGTCGCCATTGATGGCTAAGGATAGGAGGGGGACGCAGTGGTGGTGGCCGCCGCCGGCGCCGGAGAAGATGAAGATACCTCGCCCATGTCCATGGCGGTGAGAGGAAAAGTCGCCGGCGCGGTACTCACCGGGGTCACTGATACCCGATGACGTAGTTACCTGCGTCAAAAGAATATGGGTTAGGTTGAGACTCCAAGTGCAGAGTGTGTAGTAAGTGGAAGACGTGTTTTCCCCACGAGGGGTGACTCGAGGGTTTAATATCGAACTCTCGGGGAATCAGTAGTGAAGATTTATCTTTCCTATCCTTCTTTTGGTTACCTACAAAACAAAGTAAATGTTTTGGTCCTCAACCTCACCTAGTGGTTGTCAAGCACAAGGTGTGAGAATGATATCAAGATAATATGCAATGCAAACAAGAAATAAATATGCAATGGTGGTAAATAAATATGCAAGGATGGTGGTAGCAATGATAAATGATATTTTTGGGTTTTATATGATGAATGCAAGATGTAAAAGTGTTTTTGTATTTTCGGATTTTTAAATGGCAGAAAATGGAAAAGTGGTAAAAGTGGTTGGAAAGGTGTTTCTTATGATTAAAAATGGACCGGGGTTCATGGTTTCACAAATGCACTCTCTCTTTAATAAAGTGGTAGACAATGGAACACTAGAGTTGACATATGAGATTGCAACAACAGTTTAATGACAAGTTATAATTATATGGGCATCACGTCCTAACATAGAGACCTTTTGGTTATTAGTCTCTCTTATACTCCACCAAGATGCGAACTAAATCATAACACCTCAGTAATTAAGATAACTCAGAGTATAGCAATAAGTATCATGACATGAAGTTAAAATAAGAACATGCTAGATCTAGTCATGGAGTAGTGGCAATGGTCACACCCACATCTCCGGTAGCATGGTATTTCTTTTTATCCCTAGTGAGGCAACAAAGTAAGGTAAGATACCCAAGTGGATCGCAGAACTTTCTCTCACGTTCACTGCACTAGCCACCCCCCGTTACTCCAACTAATGCACACGTTCCCCCTCACACGCTCTCATAAACATGCTTGATCATGACAAGTAAATAAGAACGGGGTACATAATATGCATCTACTTTCATAACTGAAACAAAACCATTGCAATCTCAAACATATATTAACTCATAAAAAGATCCACCACAAAGGTATTACATAGATGACCGTAATCATGTTCAGCAGCTCATACGGTACTAATTAGTGAAGCTCAAGAGAGAGAGATACATAAGTTACTTCCACAAACCCATAGTCCAGAGGTGGACTACTCCCTCTTCATCATGGAGACGGTGGAGAAGTCGTTGGAGAAGATGGAGACCACGCCGGCAGCGCCCCGCCGGAGTTTTCCCCCTCCAATCTGCACTCCAGGTCTCTGTTTCGGTGTTTCTGTGTTTCTGCGGCGCTCCTTCCAGAGAACGTCGGGGGCTATTTTTATAGGCGGTTTTAGGTCAAACGGAGTCGGTGGAGGAAAGATCGACGGCAACGGAGCTCCGAGGCCCAAAGGGGGGTCCCACGCGGCCAGGTACTGGCCGCGTGGGCCCACCTTTGGCCCTCGGGCCTCCGCTTGTTTGCTTCCTTCGCTCCCAGTCTTCTTCCTTCCAAAAATGACGCTCGTAAATTTCCAGGTCATTTGGACGTCGTTTGGGTCCCTGAAACATTAAAATATAAAATAGGGTTTTCTGCCTGCGCAGGGTTAATTCCATAAAAATAGGAAAATATAAATATTCCCAAAATCATTATAAAACAGTGATATAACCCTTATATGATGCAAATATGACTGGAATATAAGTAAAATAATGCAAAGTTCATGTATGCATTTTACATGCATCAACATCCCCAAGCTTAACCTATACTCGTCCTCGAGTATGAAGGTGATAAAACTAACATGGACTTTGCAATTTAATACTATCAATGGATATCAAAGATGATTACTATTGCTACATAGAGTCAAATGATTCATTCTTAAAAGGAGTAGCAATATGCAAGATAGTTTATGAAGTGATATCAAGTATTCAATGCAAGGATGTTCAATGATAATTCACAAAGTGTAACATAAAGAAAGTACTATGGACCACATGTATGCATAATGAAAGTAAGAACATCCTACAATGGTCATAGAGTATTGATGAAAATCTGAATATAAAAGGTGGACACTTTGGAAAGATATATATGAGTAGAGGTAAAGCATGAATAAGTTTCATCTAACTTCTGAACTTCTCTACTTAAGTTAATGATTGTAATGTGGTAATCCTTGGTGTCAAGCTCTCATTCCCCTATCATAGCATCTTGAATGATTAAGTTTAAAGTGAAAGCAAATATGAGTAGTGTGCTTGACAAAGTACAGGTTGAAAGTCTCATGCCCCTTGAATACAAGTACCTACTCCATGTGTTACTCAACTTGGAAACAAAGCAAGTTCAAGTTAAATATCATTGTAAGTAATAATAGTATCATTAAGAGCGTCAACTGGGGTACCTCTTGTCCCAGGATATGGAACAAGCCCATATCAAAATGACAAGACAAACAAACAAATGAACAATCTCAACACCCTTTTTATTTACCATTAGATAGCTTTTTATTGTAAGGTGTATCACAGAAGGTTCACCATAGCATGTAAGTAAATTTCCACCATGAATGATGCATGGCTTAGATTAGCGGCCCAGGCGTCTCTCTAACCATTTATACAAACTCATTTAAACTCACTTCATTTCCACATTTATTTCACCCATGGTAAGCATCCATAAACAAAAGTACATGATATCAACTAAATGAATGAAGTGCATGTTGAAAGCTTGCCATGTGACAGCACATATGAGCTAACTCTCAACCAAAGACATTTGTCAAGCCACAACATCATAATTTTAATCACAATGGGTCATATTTTATTTATGCAATGAAAGTAAAGTGTGCATCAAGTTCGAGAGAGCTCTATAACCAACTTTTCCCATAACAATCAACAACATAAGCATTTTCATTCAGAGGTATAGATAACACAAATATCATGATAAACATACTCGGAATAGCATAAAGCTAATAGGTAGATATGGTGGACTCACTGGAAAAACTTTGGTTGAAGGTGTTGGAAACAAGTTTTTGCTTGTTGGAATTTTTGGGCTAGCAAGAGGGAGAAAGTTGACCATCTAAATGCATGCATGAGTGTCCATAGAACTAACTAATCCATGTTAAACAAGTAAAATAACATTCAGCATCAAAACATGAATAAAAGATAGCTCTTGATAAAATACTTGCAAATTATTACTCATTAACAAGCTCATGAATCATGCAACTATATGTATCTTTTAAAATCAACTCAACATCCCTTTTCCCAATCTTATAATAGCATCCAACATAATTCAACCCAAATTTCCAGTAGCTCTCTCATATATAAATGATAGTGTGGTGGTCTCACAAAATAAAAATCAAACCAAACAAACAAAAAGACGCTCCAAGTTTATGCGATAAAGTGTTTCGATCGAAAAACAGAAGTTAGACGTGTGCAAACCGAGAGTGTGTAGGTCCAGTGGGGTTGTCTTCACATCCCCAAGCTTATGGTCTTCACCATCCTTGGATAGCTCTTGGTGCATCTCCTCTAATCCCTGTGAAAAAACTTCAAAACACCGTTTCTCCCATTTCTTTTCTGTGGGGTGCATTAGTAGTGATAAACAAATAGATTTCTTGCTGCATATAATCCTTGAACAAAAATTCATATGAATGTCCAGAAAGTGTATAATGTTGTATGCCTACTCATAAACTCAATTGGATCAAAAAGATTCAAGTTAAAAGTTCAAAGCATGCATCAAACAAAATGGGACAGAATCTGTCCAGAAAAACAGCAGCAGCAAAACGTATTTTTCTACCCTACTTAACTTTGTCAAAAATTCCGAAAAATTCATTTTGCACTACAGTTCAAATATGAGCTCATTCGGAGTTACAGAATAAGAATTAAAAATCATACCGTGCACAGATTCGTGCAGGAATAAAATCTCCGAACGCTATAAGCAACTTTTCAAACCAAAATGAGTAAAACTTGGCACTTTATTAAAAATTCCAGAAACTAAACTAAAACAAAGTCTCTTGTTACAGCAAGAGGACACAAAGAAAATCACAAATAAAAACAACCGGGTTGCCTCCCGTAAAGCGCTTTCTTTATAGCCATATAGCTAGGCTTCTTACTTGATGTTTATTGTGGACGAAGCTCATGAGGGAGCTTGAATGATGTGCCCTCTTCCTTGGGAAGTGTTCCATGCACTTCTTGTGTGGAAACTGAAACTTCACATTCCCTTCTTTTGAATCAATGATAGCACCTGTAGTACGAAGAAAAGGTCTTCCAAGAATAATTGGACTAGAGGTTTTATTCCCCATATCCATGATTAGAAAATCAACAGGCACAAATGTCATATGTAACTCTACCATAACATCACTTACTTTTCCTAAAGCATGTTTAATGGAATCATCAGCAAGTGCAAGTTCAATAGAGCATTTTTCAAGATTTTTCAATTCAAGTACTTCATATAGTTCTTTAGATAAAACAGAGACACTAGATCCTAGATCAAGTATAGCATGGTGTGTCTCTTTTCCAATGGTTACTAGGACTTTGGGAATCCATATATCCCCAAGCTTAGGTGGTATCATAGCCTCTTGGTTGTACCTAGCAATCTTTTCTTTTAAACATGATTAGCAATATAAGAACCAAAACCAGCTTGGTTAATTGATGGAAGGATCACTTGCAAATTTTTGTAAGATAGATATTAATTCATGCAAGCTACAATTCTCTAAGTCAAGCAATGGTTCCTTGACTTCACTAAGCATTTTAACTTCCTCAATCCAAACAAAATTCTCATTTCTTTTCTTTAAAGCAGCATTCAAGGCTATTTGGAGATCATCCTCTTTTTCAACATAATTCTTAATATCCTTGTCTAAAGGTCCCAACATAGAAGATATTCTTTCATTTAATTCCCTAGTCAACTTCTTTTTAGACTTGGCATAATTCAATATAGTTTCCATTTTCAAAGAAATTCCCGAAATAGTGTTGTTTGTCTTCTTCATACTAGATTTTGTATGAAGGATAAATGAATGCATCTCATTTTTAGTAGGATAATCTTCCATATAAGTTTGTAGACATAATATTGACCTATCCATAGAAACTTTTAGTTGTTTGATCATAATTTCATCTTTTGATTCTATAGAATTCCAAATAGATTTTCCATTAGATTATTAGCATGAGGGATTTCCAGAGGCAAATCTTCCACTAGTCAATGAGTCTAGAAAACATTTTGACCACCCATCTAGACCATTATAAAAGTTTCTTATCAAAGTAGCAGGGGTATATTTGTTGCACCATTTTTACTAATGCCCTTAATTCTATACCAAGCATCCATTAACGACTCTCCATAGTATTGACCAAAATTGTTCATTTCAACACTAGAAGCCATTTTAATAAAGTTTTTATGTGTTTTTAATTTTTTATGCAAAACTGAAAATAAAATGACACTAAATGATGCAAACCGAAATAACAAATGCAACACAAAATGCAAAACTGAAAATAAATATGCAAACCGAACTTAAAAATGCAAGACAATGACAAAACAAGATAAATTGCTTTGAAGGTAAAGATGGATAAGATGATGCTCACGTAGGTGCAACCTCCCCAAGCTTAGGTGTTAGCACAAGTTGGTGATGAAGTTGACTTGGTGAGATATCCTTGGATAAACCCGGCGCCAGAAAACAGCTAGTACAGGGGACCCTTGGATAAACCTTTCAGCAATGATTCCCCGGCAACGGCGCCAGAAAACAATCTTGATACCCGATGACTTAGTTACCTGCGTCAAAAGAATATGGGTTAGGTTGAGACTCCAAGTGCAGAGTGTGTAGTAAGTGGAAGACGTGTTTTCCCCACGAGGGGTGACTCGAGGTTTAATATCGAACTCTCGGGGAATCAGTAGTGAAGATTTATCTTTCCTATCCTTCTTTTGGTTACCTACAAAACAAAGTAAATGTTTTGGTTCTCAACCTCACCTAGTGGTTGTCAAGCACAAAGTGTGAGAATGATATCAAGATAATATGCAATGCAAACAAGAAATAAATATGCAATGGTGGTAAATAAATATGCAAGGATGGTGGTAGCAATGATAAATGATATTTTTGGGTTTTATATGATGAATGCAAGATGTAAAAGTGTTTTTGTATTTTCGGATTTTTAAATGGCAGAAAATGGTAAAGTGGTAAAAGTGGTTGGAAAGGTGTTTCTTATGATTAAAAATGGACCGGGGTTCATGGTTTCACAAATGCACTCTCTTTTAATAAAGTGGTAGACAATGGAACACTAGATTTGACATATGAGATTGCAAACAACAGTTTAATGACAAGTTATAATTATATGGGCATCACGTCCTAACATAGAGACCTTTTGGTTTATTAGTCTCACTTATCCTCACCAAGATGCGAACTAAATCATAACACCTCAGTAATTAAGATAACTCAGAGTATAGCAATAAGTATCATGACATGAAGTTAAAATAAGAACATGCTAGATCTAGTCATGGAGGAAGTGGCAATGGTCACACCCACATCTCGGTAGCATGGTATTTCTTTTTATCCCTAGTGAGGCAACAAAGTAAGGTAGAGATACCCAAGTGGATCGCAGAACTTTCTCTCACGTTCACTGCACTAGCCACCCCCGTTACTCCAACTAATGCACACGTTCCCCTCACACGCTCTCATAAACATGCTTGATCATGACAAGTAAATAAGAACGGGGTACATAATATGCATCTACTTTCATAACTGAAACAAAACCATTGCAATCTCAAACATATATTAACTCATAAAAAGATCCACCACAAAGATATTACATAGATGACCGTAATCATGTTCAACAGCTCATACGGTACTAATTAGTGAAGCTCAAGAGAGAGAGATACATAAGTTACTTCCACAAACCCATAGTCCAGGGTGGACTACTCCCTCTTCATCATGGAGACGGTGGAGAAGTCTTTGGAGAAGATGGAGACTACTCCA
Source organism: Poa pratensis (assembly GCA_947311845.1). Classification (NCBI taxonomy): domain Eukaryota; kingdom Viridiplantae; phylum Streptophyta; class Magnoliopsida; order Poales; family Poaceae; genus Poa; species Poa pratensis. The sequence goes on from CAMZMU010000035.1 coordinate 57,328,439, forward strand.
GCAGCGCCCCGCCGGAGTTTTCCCCCTCCAATCTGCAACTCCAGGTCTCTGTTTCGTGTTTCTGTGTTTCTGCGGCGCTCCTTCCAGAGAACGTCGGGGGGCTATTTTTATATTCAGTTTTAGGTCAAGACGGAGTCGGTGGAGGAAAGATCAACGGCAACGGAGCTCCGAGGCCCAAAAGGAGGGGTCACACGCGGCCCATGTACCTGGCCATGTGGACCCACCTATCTTGGCCCTCGGGTCTCCGCTTGTTTGCTTCCTTCGCTCCCAAGTCTTCTTCCTTCCAAAAATTGACGCTCGTAAATTTGCAGGTCATTTGGACGTCGTTTGGGTCCCTGAAACATTAAAATATGGAAAATAGGGTTTTCTGCCTGCGCAGGGTTAATTCCATAAAAATAGGAAAATCATGAAATATTCCAAAAATCATTATAAAACAGTGATATAACCCTTATATGATGCAAATATGACTGGAATATAAGTAAAATAATGCAAAGTTCATGTAAGCATTTTACATGCATCAGTCACCGCGCCGCCGGTGCAGATCCAGATCCAGCCGCAGCGATCGATGCCGCTGCTGAGGCCGCCGCTGCCGCCGCTGAGGTTTGCTCGTTCGCGCTCGCCATTTGGCTAGGTGTTGCGCCGCTCTCAGTCTGCTTGCCGGAGTTGGATGGGGAGGAGAGCGCGAGGGAGTGGAATCGGCCGCGGTAAGGTGGGGAATGGAAGTAACCTTCACCGCTTGACGGCGTGGGAGTGTTTATCTCCCCTGCGTCGTGATTCGTGCGCGAGATGGATGGAACACACGATCTCCACCACGTGCCCACGTTTGGCACGTCGTGGCGGCGGTGTGCGAGGCCATCGCCTCGATTTCAGCGCGAAGTGGGAAGGTAATCATGATGCACGCGAAGTTCAAACTGTCGTGGACTCCGTGACGTCATCCGTCAACATTTGATGAGACTTGTCAGTTTGACAAGACCACACATGGAAGATTCCTGACAAAGCAGTCAGGCCGTCTTTCCCATGTTGGCGGCATTGGTTCCGACTACTTTAGACGGATCGCCGCTTACTTCAACTTTGGAATGCTTCAAACTCTTCAGACGCCTACGAAACAAGACGGACGTCGCCGACAAAAGAAGACGGCGCCTGGAGAACTTCAACCCTTCCAGGGGCTAATGTTGGGGATATACCAACTAGGGGTATCACCGGCATGGATCAATCTGGCTAGTCCAGGGTGGCCCGCAGTGGTGGTAAAGGCTTTGCTTGCCGGGCGACCCAGATAGCTGACCACCAAGGGAAGGCGGATGCCGGCAAGGAGGAAGCCCAAGACCGAAGCCCACGAAGCCACCAAGACTAAGGCGGTAGGCGGCAAACTTGCCGATTAGGTTTAGGATTTTGTATACTTGTCGGATACGTAATCACCCTGTAACCCTAGGTCCAGCCGCCTATATAAGCCGGACCTCAGGGAGCCTTTAGGGCACGCAATCATCCAATCTCATTGTAACCTGTAACACGGCGATTCGCCTTATAGTGAATTAAAGCAGCACGTAGGGCTCCGCCACCGCCGTGGAGCCTGAAGCTGGGTAAACTGCCGTGTACAATCCCGACCTCGACGACGCTCCCCTTCACCCACTCGGTTCACCCTAGGCTAGAGGACCCCCGTCTCCTATCTATGATGCCGATACGACGACACTCTTCAACCATGTTTCGTCTTTGACTGAAATGGGAGGAGAGGTTCGAACATGTTGAAGGTGCCAAAGGAAAGATGGTTGAACGTGGATCATCACGGAACAAGAAAGAGAACACTAAAAATAATATAATAGATAACCCAAATTAACTTCACATGCTCGTTCGGAATGGTAATGCACTCTCGCTTGCAGCACATTGTTTGTTTGGAATTACAGTAAGTTTTTCCCAGAATCATTATAGTAGCGTATTATTGGAGATATACAATAGAACTAAAACTATATAAATAAGCACTATAGTAGCAGTGGGACATAAACATTTTTTGTTAGGTAAAACAGTTTTATATTTTGTACTAGAACTGGCAAATGTTTTACAACTAACTCGGATATGTAACCTTTGACGGCGCAATGCAGTAACCACAAAGAGAGACTAAGTGATAATTTTACCAAAAATTTCAGTATACCTTGCAAAATCCTTCTACCATCACAAGTGATGGACATTCGGCTCTTCCTTCCATTGTTTGACTTTTTATAAGCACGGTACATATGCACACGTTCAAATACACGCACATACACAATTGGCAGTGTGTGTGAAGTGCCAACTAAACCAGTAGCTGGAAGGTCTGACGTGTCGCCTAACCTTCCGTCGTGGCAAATTTAGCAATTATGACTTCTTGTTTTTTACCATTTTGTCAGGCGGAGAGGTATATGTACTATCTAAATAAAATGTAGCGTTCCATTTTCTGCTATGATGTCTTTCGCTCCACTTTTAGTCACTCTTCTTCCACATACCTCCTCTGCTATGATGTCTTTCACTCCACTTTTAGTCACTCCTCTTCCACATGCCTCCTCGCACATAATTTACAGTTTTTTTTCACCAATGATCTTTTTTCACACTACCAATTAATCACTATAATTTACATTACTTTCTACCAACAATCAATAATCCAGAATTTACATTATTTTTCTCGCACGACCAATAAAAAACTCAACCCGCGAAAGACGCAGAGACACAAGACGCGACAGACGGAGGAGAGGCGCGAGCGCGGCGGGGAGGCTCATATGTAACAACACACGTGCAATTTTCTAGTGTTTGTAAAAAATTCAACAATGTCCACTGTACAAAGGGACATAAGAGTCCAACTAAAAAGACACGACACGATTCGACCAAGTGGCGGCAGGTTGAAACAGCGAGAGGAAAAAATCAACACAAAATCATGGCGAGCAGACAAAACCTTCCAACAGCGGCAAGAACTAGGGATCCTCTCCTCTCCACCTCTCTTTTCCCACTCCAATCCAATCACGTCACTCTCCATCTCCTCCGCCCCTCTTTCCCAGATTCTGCCCACCATCCCGTCGCCAAGAAAAAGCAAGGGAGAGCCGTCGCCAAAAAGGATCGGCGGCGAGGCGGCGAGAGGAGGGAGATTGAGAAAGGCGGCGAAAAGTGAGACGAAAGTTTCTCCCTGCAAGGGGCAGCTCGGTGCCGTGAGCGGAGAGGTCTATCAATCGATTTCGTATCGCTCCTCGTGCCCCCAAGATGGGATTCTGATGCTTGATTCCTCCAGCTTTTACCTCCCGGCCATCTCGTCAGTTTGGTTCTCGTTATTATATCCCTCGTGGGGTTTCCATTTCCACTTGAATATCGATACATAAGAGAGGCTTCACTTCTGCTGTCTTCAATCTAGCAGCCCAATCTCAAGTGGTTAGCTTAGCTGTGTTCGTCCAGTTTCTTGGTGGCTCGCCGTTTCTGCCGGAGAATTGATGTCCTCTGACATAATACCCTGTTCTTGATTCCATCATTTTTTTTTCTCTGGTTATGCAACTTGTTCCCATTGACTACGCACAGAGAGATTGTTCTTGGCACAAATGGACGATGGAGAGGACCTCCCGGGCCAATTTCTCTTCTCCCACCAGGAGATGCCTGGCACCTTCGACGACCTCCTGAGTAGCAGCAGCAGCGGCGCGGCGACCTGCAGCCACACGCACACCTGCAACCCTCCCGGCCCGTCGGCCGCCATGCACACCCACACCTGCCAGCACACGCACACCCAGGTTTTCGCCGCCGGTAGCGACGACGACGACGCAGCCGCCGCCAGGCCCCGGCGGCCGCTGGGCAACAGGGAGGCCGTGCGCAAGTACCGGGAGAGAAGAAGGCGCACGCCGCGTTCCTCGAGGAGGAGGTCAAGAAGCTCCGCGCCGCCAACCAGCAGCTGCTGAGGAGGCTGCAGGGCCACGCCACGCTCCAGGCCGAGGTGGTCCGGCTGAGGAGCCTCCTCTTCGACGTCCGGGCCAAGATCGACGCCGAGGTCGCCGGCGCGTTCCCGTTCCAGAAGCAGTGCTGCGTCGGCTCTGTGGTCTGCACTGACCCGACACTCTGCTTCAATGACAACTCCGAGGTTGGGCCCTGGGAGGAGTGCTCTGGGCCAGCTGGTACGGCGGACTGCAGGTTCGACGACGATGACAATGGTGGCGCGGCGCGAGAGATCGATGTCTCGGGCTCCATGGATGTCGTTGAGCTCTGCTTCCCTGGATGAATGGATGAATGTGCTATTAAGCAAGGGCTTTTCTTGCACACTCTGTTTCAGTAGTTCTTTACTCCATGAGAGTTATTTTTCTTTTTGGTAAAAATAAACTCTCTTGGAAAGTGGAATGAAAGGGCGATCAGGGCGTGCAACTGATCTGATGTTCTTATGTTCTGATACATATACTTATATAATAGCAACAGAAGAAGCTAATATACTCCGATGTGTTTTAGTACAAAATTGCACTGTCAATATGTGCTTGTTCAGAATATCTAGTTTGGATTTGTTTACTGTTCAATACATGTTCTTGTTCTGAATACATCGAGTTTAAAATTGTTAGAATTCAGACAAACAGACGGGACCATGGTACGTTTTGGATCACTTTTGCAGTAAACATTTCAGATCACGGAGGAGCCCTTTTGCTGAAAACATTTTAGATAACCTGCTCAATTTTACTGTGAATGAATGCTGCTACATGTTTGTCATATGTGCATCCGTACAATGTGTTCACTGTTCAAAAATAAGTTTTGAGTTAACCTGAACTCTGCTCCTCACAGTCCCACAAAGTCTGTCTAACTCTGGACTTAGAATGATCAATTGATGCTTGTGATCTGGCTAAAAAAATTGTCAAGAAGCAAACTTTTCAAGAAAGGAACTGATTAAACTTTACAAAACCCAGCCCTTTTAATTCCTTTTCTGAGAAATGCAAGAATGAGACAGGGAAGCTAAGCATCTGCAACCTTTCTAGCTTTACAACATGCTCTTCCGACGGCGATGTAATGGAACATCTCATCTGGGAGAGGCGCTACTCAGGTTTTACTCTGCCTGCACAAGTTGGCCATGGCAGATTGCCAGATTCCTGGTTCCACCTCTGCACCAAGCACAGGGAATGGATTCTGCTCCGACATTGTTCACTGTCACAAGTCCACACCATTTTAAGGAGCAAGGAGAAGGCATGATTTGATTTGGCAGTTGACACTTGACACTGTTGTCAACTTGTCATGGTGGAAGGAGCTATATTAACATCATCATTTTAACAGATAGTACCATTATCTAAAATAGTTTTACTGTGTTAGCACTGTTGTTCTATGTAGCATGCTTGCAAAGCTGTTGGTACTCACTGCGTCAGGAACATTCATCAGTGGTACTCACTCCGTTACTAAATATAAGATGTTTTAACTTTTTTTAAATTCACATATAACTACATGTATCTAAACATGTTTTAGTGTGTATATTCACTCATTTTAGTTCACATCTAGTCAGGGGCATAGACAGCCCCAGGCCACCTGGCCTTGGTCCGGGGCGTGGGGCTGAAATCGTAAGCTCTCGGTACTGTAGCATACTGTAGCAACAGTACGCTGAAGGTGGCATGGGGCATGATGCAATCCTGGCTACGCTACTGCATCTAGAACATGTAAAATATATAAAACATCTTATATTTAGTAACGAAGGGAGTAATAGACTAGTAGCACTGAATGTGCCAAAAAAATTAGAGGACAACTTAACACTAATTTAATTGAAGGAATCGTTAATTTCCTCGAAAGCAAAGTCAGAATAGAACACATCTTTTGGTATCGTCCATCGTGATTGCCGTGAAACATTAGGTTAACATAGTCATCTTCATCATTGACAGCGCCATAACCTGTAAGTTGGTTATTGGCTAACCAGTCTCTTTCGCTCCAGAACCACCTTACTGATAACTAAGCTTATTCACAGGTCCTCCCATTTCCAAATGCAACTTAGATTGATTAAAAATAAAAGATGCTCATGCCGTGTGTTTAGCTCCATCCCTGACCGCGAGTTCTTTATTTTTAGTTGATAGAAATATATGGTCAACTGTTCACTAAAAAGAACTGAAGATCTATGGAATATCTATGCAGTTGGCAATCCTGACGTAATTTTGCACGAGTGCACGTCTTCGCTGATAGGGAATGTATGTATTGGATAATAGATAAAATATACTGCAGCAATCGTATGATGAACACAAACCGTTTCAACCGAGCTTACCTACGACAATGAGTTGGAGTTCTAGGAAATTTCATTGGGCCCCTTTTCAGTTGCCTGGAAGGTGCTGGGACTAACATTAGGCGTCAAAGACAGAGAGGGTCAAATGTGTAAGACTGACATTTGTGTCCAGGTGATAGACACGTGTAAATGAGACATCTACTGTAGGTCTTTAACGGTGCAAAGTTTTTTAAGTATTCTAAGAGTACTGTGGTTCCTGAAAATACCATAGTTATCTATATTTTGAGGTGTTTGGTTTTACCTAAAACTGCAGTTTTTATTACCATATTGTCTGCAATACTGCAGTTTTCCTTTTACAGTATATAAGAAAGAGGTCTAGGCCTCCTCTTTTACAAAACAGAGAAACGCAAACTATGGTTTATTGAGCATGTAGTATTTGTTGCCCAGACATGTAATATTGTGGTTTTAGTATACTCCTACTTCGGTTTTAGAAATTCTTTGCTGCCAAACTAAGCTTAAAGTTCGCCCATGAACGAGGTTTCCACTGCAAGTGAGCAAAAAAATGTGGCCTTGAAAACTAATCCTACCTAAAAACATGTGAAATGGATCGTGAGCTTCGGCTGAATGAGCTCAAAAGGTGAGCCCTTAGCAGCACCACAGCAGAGAACGTCAGCACTCTAACCAGCTGAGTATCAACATCACACAAGCACAAACATGGATCGATCCCTGGTTCCCTATCGAAGGGGTTGAAGCTCGCATAAGCAAGTCAATGCACAGGTGGAACTATCCCTTCCGGTTTCCGGGAGTCCATCCAACATGTATCGCAATTCCTAAGGGAAGGATACAAAACTGGTCGTTTCACTCATTTTCACAAATCTGCTACAGCCGAAGTACAATCAGTCGATGGCAATTGTCAGTAGTTAAGACTCATGACTATTCACATTCGCAAGAAGTAACTAGCTTCGCTGTGTTAGTTCACAAGTAGAAACGAATAACAGAAAAAAGAAACACCTCTATGCAAAATCCTGAGGAACTCAGTTCTCATTCACGGTTGGATACGCAATCGTGGAGGCGGCTACTTCTGTGTTGCCAGGCAAGAAGAAATCACAGAAACCTCTGCCTTCATTTCATATGCTGCGCTCTCCAGTCAACAGCGAAATCTGTGCTGCCATCTTCCTCGTCACTTGATGAGTCGCTGGTGCTGGCCTCCATGTCCATACCAACGGGTTTGCTATTTGCCTTAGCATTCCGTGTGGCTTTTGACTCAGTTAGCTGTTTCTTCAGCATATTTACTCGCTGCCTGTACTCCCTGTGCACAGATAAATGGATGATGAGCTGATGACAAACAAAACAAAAATCTTCACTTTGCTAAGCATGGGCATGTGAACAGAACAAGACTCATACTCTTGCTCTAAAGTCAAGTACTCTTCCCTCTCAGCAGCAGCATCAATCTACAAGGCACACACAAAGTTCGCTAATATCAGCTGTGCAGAACAAATATGTGCAAGGCATAGAGCGCAAATAATCTGGAGAGGTTAGCCTAACCTCCTCTTCTTCAAGACGATCATCGACTTCCTGGAGGTCCTCCTGAATTTCCTTTTCAAATTCTTTGTATGCGTCACTGCACGATATTTTAACATATATCATATGAGAATAATCCCACTTGCAGAAAAGCTTATATATTGAACTGAATACACTAAAAAAATCCAGTGCTCATAGACACATGTCAACATTAAAAAATGCATAAAAGCAATGATTATTGACTCTGCCAGACTCTGCGGTTTTCGAACGTGAGAGCAATCATGCAAACATTCAAGATGGTTGCAGAAGTAACATAACTTATTTAGCAAATAATCCTCATTAGTCATTACTCCGTACTAGTAGATAGAAGCTAGCAAAGGTCATAAAATAGCTCTTTACATATGCAAACAAAAGCCTACAAGTCCTAACAAAACTTCGTTAAGTTAGATTAGTTATTGTAGACATAACACGACTGCAAGAATAACAATTCTTTATGGAGGCAATACACTTGCAAGATTTAGTGAAGAAAACTTACTTGATGTCAACTTTTGGTGGTTCAATACCACGTGCTCGGAGATCTGCATCTTTGTTATCAAAGAATCCTTCTGGCAGGGCTCCTTTTACTTGAGCACTTTCCATATTTTTCCCTGCTTGAGATGATGCACTGGCTTCAGTGGGTTGTGTGTTACTGCTATCGAAGAAGCCATCAGGGACACCTTTCACCTGCACGCGATTTGGATTGGCAGTATTTCCGGGGTCCTACTGGGCTCCTTTGGAGCTGGGGCTGGAGCTTCATCCTCATCTTCTTCTGTATAATCAAAAAATTCCCAGGAAGAATTCCTTTTACATTGGGTTTGCCTTGACTCCCTTTATTTGGCACTTGGTCCGGCCTCACAGATGGTTTATTATTTACACCTGCTTCTTTGTTCGGCGTTGAACACCAGCCACTTCTTGGCGTACAGACCTTCCTTCAGAACCAGTACCTGCTCATCAAAGTTGCCTTAAGTGCGCGAGACTGCTAAATGTACAATTTCAGCTGTTGCTAAAGCATAATACTGCTAGCAAGACTCTTCACAGAAAACAGACATTCATAAGATGTTCACTACATACGGAAGCTCACTTAAATGATACCAATTTTGTAGGATAACTGGTTATCAGGTGTAGCCAGGAGGGATGTCAATTCTGTCCATTCTCATGTATGAAGGCTTGGTGACTGGAATTTAATTAGTTATCACACTTTATAATTAATGGTAAATCACATGGCAATTAGCAAGTTAGCATAAACGGTAAAATGCAGCATATGACTAATGCTATCCCAGTTGTTCAAAGAGAAAACTATCCAATAGATCATGGGCAGGTTTGGATCAGTTGCCCACATTGCTTTACAAATTACAAGGAATTAAAAAACTAACACATACAAGAAATAACTCGAGAGCGGTTCTTCAGAATGCACGTATTTTTTGGAATATATCATAAGTGGCCTAAGATATAATAAAATTATTAATATTTACAACTTTCAATGAACCACAGCACGACTTAGGAGCAATCCAACCTTGCCCACATGGGAGAGTGAGCTTGAAACTCCTCCATAGGCAAGGTTTTCCTTGCTCGTGTGATAAAGGATGAATAGCAAAGCGAGGTCTTTTAGCGCATAAATCTTGCTAAGCAAAGTTAGGTGAGTAATTGCTAGGTCTAGCAAGGAACCAAATGTGCTCTATATAAAACTTTGTGCAACGTGCTATCTTACTATCTTGGTGAAAATAGATAGGTCTATTACAACAAATGTCAAGCATAGCAGATAGCTATTCGCATCAAGAGAAAACCAAAAGGAGAAATCAGATGTGAACAATTCCTTAGCCATGAGCCCATGACACTGACAATTTACCTACACTTACCAAACACTGGGAAGATGACACATAGCAGCATACAATCAAACGATTGAAGTATAGACAGGGATGACAAAATATATAATCAAACAAATGAAGTACATAAATTAGATGTGAACAATTTACACTATGAATCTTTGAATTGGGGGAGGGAGGGAGCAATTTAGCATTCTCACCATCATTTTGCCTTTTCATTCCCTGACTGTCAAAAAAATTGGCAGGCAACGAGGAGGATTTTGCTTTCTGGGGCTCTGCTGGGTTTTTATAATTGACATCTTTGCCACGAGGAGCTGCGCCTTCTGTAACTTTAGTGGCTGCAGCGGCTTTTGCCTGTACCATAAATTGGCAAAATATTAACACAGTTTGCAAAGAACGCACACAGACACCTTCAAAGCAATTATGCTTCAATCAGATGATGACTACAGTACTGAATATATGTGAAGTAAATACAAAATTAGCTGCTGCTTTGGAGCAATTAAGCTATAACAAGAGTCTTCAATTTTAATACAGTAATTAGATGAATCTTTCACGAGAAAAAACACATGCTGCTTAACAGTGAGCAACTAAACTTAAAATGAAAAGAAAAAACTGGAAAATCATGGTTACATCAAAACCCATGGAAAATTTGTTATTTTGAACTGTCATCTTTCTTAACCATGCATCAACCTTAGTGGTTGTTCAATCCAGTCATATACTCATATCTCGAACTACCTAGACAGCATGAAGTATAAGTAAGTGGTAACACTTTTGAATTTCCATACGGAAAATGGCCTACATTGGAGTAGGAATCATTCGTTCACGTTTCTGTCAAACATAATACTGTCCCTATTATTCTTCTAAACGGAACAAACATTAATACTCCATCAAACATCCATGAAAGCTATCCTTGCAATACGAACATCCAGCTACGCCCACATACAAGTGTAAATCGGTGATTTTCCCCTCTGTTTTACCTCATGATGTTTCCGTGAAACTTGGTGTGCAGGCCAAAGTGCTTCAGATTTTAGAGTAACGTTGCAGACTCTACAGATGGGCTGATCATATTCATTATACCTGCAGAAGACAATGCACTGGCTATTAGATACTCTTATCGCTTGATATACTCAAGAACATGATGTAAATGGAAACCCATTGGAAGGCCAAATCCACATCATGGGCATTCAGCTAAGCAATGCATAAGGGGGTAACACCAAGGGGGCTAAAGTAACGCACAGACTATACGAGGTCCGAACCCTGAGAGAAATTTGGTAACCGGTTTACTCGAAAATTTAGCTAATCAGAATTCCATCCCTGCAACGCTACTCGAGAACAAGCTAACCCCTACCGCCAAGTGTACACAGAAGTATCAAAACACCAAGTGGATTTGGGCCTATGTACCAAACCCCTACCACCCGCGTCTGCTGCTCGTCCCCATTCCCTAGGGTTTACATCAAGCGAACGCGCGACGACCCAACCCGAATCGTCACAGACATGGAACTAAGTAGGCCGGGAAGGATACAGATTCCAGAGGGTATATGCTAGCGACTAGCGGCAAACGGGGAGAGAAGAGGGGGCGGAGCCAGGAGACCTGACCTGACGAGGGAGGGGTCGATGCGCTTCTCCTGCTTCTCCTTGGCCTCGCGCTCCCGGAGCTTCGCGCGGAACAGGGCCTTCCTCTGATCCATGCGCGGGGCCGGCGAAACCAGGCTCCGGGGCTGCGGCTTCTGCTCGCTTCTAGAACCTTCTCAGCTCTCGCGGTCGCGGCGACGGGCGGCCTCGAGCTCCAAGGCTTGGCCGCTTGGCTGGAGCCTGGAGGGTGAGCGAGAGACACGACGAGACGGCGCGGCCTCGGCTGGCTAATGGGCCCGAAGGCTGAACTCATGGGCCGACATTAAGCGCGTCGAGATTTTCAGACCCGGCCTAGTCCAGAGTTATCCTTCCTAGATCTAGTTGGTCGCATCTCGTTGAGCCCATGCAATCGGCGTGCTTTGTTCGTTGTCGCGCGCACTCGTTGAATCTGGAGTACAACCCAAGAGACTCATGATCGCTCTTTCGCAGTGACCGCGCATGTGTTTGGATCACGGTGGGCGGTGGCCTCACCATGAAGGACGCCTTCTATCCCCTCCGCCACGTGCTCCCTCCCCAATTGTCGCCCTCCTCTATCTCTTTCTCCCTCGCGAATCCTCTGCCTCGTTCACCTCCGCTCCCTCCCTCGCCGCTACCGCAATGAGTTGCCGATGACGTCGGAGAAGGCTCTAGCGAGCTGTGAGAAAGTGGGACCATAGCTCTACATTTAGGGGAGCGGGGTATGGGGCCGACTACTTAGGGATGCAGAGGGTGCGGCTCAACAGTGCCAGAAAAGATCCTAGTCGCTCGGTGGGCTTAAAGGGCTTAAAGGGTGGACTGGAGTAGCGGTGGACTAGGTGTGCCAGTGATTTGTAGGGCATGGTGGTAATCGGGTGTGAGAGCGTCGACCATAGTCGGTGACGGTGGCGGAGGGAAATCAATCTAGTGGTGGGCCTCATCCGACGACGTTGGATCCGGTGGTGACGGGCGCAGAGCGGTAGCGTTTGATCATTTGGCGACGGTGCTCTCCCTCCTCCTCTCTGACCGGCAGTGTTAGGGTTTTGGGGCTTTGACGCCCTTGTCTCGTAGTGGTCAAAAATGATCTTGCGCGAATGACTGTAGAATGTCCTTGCCTCAAGAGAGCGCCGATCTAGAACGACGCCCTCGTACCAACAACAGCCTGCAACACCGGGTAACGAGTGCGAGCACCACGTCCATGGCATGTAAGCCACGACTTATGTTCCGAGCATGTAGTGGTACTCAGAGGTGACACATCCTCTTCATAGGAGGCACCAAGCTGGTGTGGGCAATTCTTGTACGGTTATGGCTAGGTCAGAGTTGAAGGATGGAGTGACGTCGTCGAGGACCTTGGTTGTCGGATCCTACGAGCTGCAGCCGATGGATGGACATGGTGTTGTTGTTTTACGTGATGCTCCTCAGGGTGGAGCTAGAGGCGTGCGGCGGCACTACTATTGCATCCTATCAAATAAAGCTCGGTGTTGGCTCAAATCTATCGGGTTGCGTTGCCTCCGCTCTGATTCACGACCGTCATGGTGATGGTGTTGCGAGGGAGGTTGCTCCCCATGCCCGGTTCTCGATCCGTGCCGAAGAGACTGTTGCGGTTGCTCCTAGAAGCTCACCAGCAAGGACTTGCGACAAAGCCTCTGTCTTGCCTCTGCTTCAGATGGCCAACCCTACTGATCCAAATACGAACCCAACGAGGTGGAGAAGGACCAGAGGGACTCTCCAGTGTATGCGTTACAATTTACAAAGCAACTAGCATTTTGTTCGTGAAAGAATGTTCTTGTTTTTCGTTGGAAAAACCAACGCCGACGTCAAGATCAGTCTCCCATCGGGACGGGAGCAGAGCTGAAAAAGATGGACAGTAATATCAATTTATCGGCCTCGTCATCGAAAGCGGTTTCCGATTGCTCAGAAATTCTCAGCTATATGGGGGACTTTTGATGGTGAGCAAAAATAATTGATCAAGAAATTGGTAAACTTTGATGGTAAAAGAATAAGAGTTCGTGCTATTGTTTACAAAACTTTTCACCGCCTAGCTCGAACTGAACGCGATGTAATAAAACTTATGGTTGACGCCGTAGATAATATAAATTTATGATGTTTCCTGGGATTGTAGCCAGGTATCGTCAACAAACCTTAGCTATTCGTTGGATCCTTGGAGCTGCTTTCAAACGACGTATAAGCTACAGGATAAGCTTAGAGAAATGTTCATTTGCTTGGTTTTTCAAATTTCTTTATAGGGTTTCTGATGTAAAATAGAAGGTTTTGGTTGAAAAAATTCTTTTTACCCGCTGCTCAAACATATGCAGCTGGGAAAGCCGTGTTTTTTTATTAAAAAAACACAATTTCCCATTTGACTAGTATTTCCCTTTCCCTGCCGATTTGGCTCTCCATCTATGATGACTATACTTTTTTTTTTTCATCGTTATTACATACTTCCTTCATTTCTAAATATAATCCTTTTCAATATGTACAATTACGGACTGAAATAACAGAATCAATAACCTACAATTATACGTCTAGATCCATACGAATCAACAAAAAGCTACTCCTAAAAAGGCTTGTATTTTGGAAGTAGTTGGGAGCCATAAACATTGCCAACACCAGCAGTTCGTGTGCCGAATGGGATTGTCCGTGGATTTCGACTGTTTGTTTACACATACTCCGACATCAGACGCTTGTTAGAGCATCTCCAGTCGGAGGCCCCAAATTTGGCCCCCAAACTGTCCGCGGACGCGTCCGCGGACAGTGACCGGACGACCCCCAAATGTGGTGTTTTCCAATCACAATGTTCAAATGTTCACACCCAAAAACATGCAAGCCATACAACGTAGATCACAGGAATAGATAGTTCAAAGATCATATGAATAAAGCATAGTTCGAACATCCACGGACATAGTTCAACACACAAATTAAACGGACAGAGTTCAAAGCATCATCACACACGGATGCACATTAGTCGGAGAGACCGGAGGTGATCAGAGATGTGCGGAATTGGGCCCCTGTTCGCCGGTACCGCCGCTGCCGCTTCTTCCTCTGCACGGGCCCTTGCTCGAGCTCAGCGTGCCCTGCGAACCCCCGCTTTGCACAGCATCTTATCATCGATAACGGAGTACATATTCCCTCTAGGAACGACCTACGGGTTCAACAATTATTTCGTAAAGTAACAAATTGCTACAAAGTGCTACAATCCGCATCCTAATTGTCGTGGTGGTGTCACGGCAGATGCCATAGGATGGCTTAAGTTGGGGCCGATGGACGCTGGTGGAACCGGGGAGGGCTAGCGCGCTGAGGAGCGCACACAGAAAACACAAATCACACCGCAATCTACCCAGGTTCAGGGCCCTCGTGAGGAGGTAAGACCCCTACTCCTGCCTGTCTGCCTCAGTATAACTGGAATCTCAACAATACAAAGGTGCTCCTCGAGTTGTATGCTCTCAGCTATGGTGAAGCTCTCAAGGAAGAAGAAGAAAGCTCTTTGTCTCTCCTGCAATGTCTCTCTCTCCCTTTGGCGGTCTGCCCCTCCCTCACGTAGGAGGTGGGAGGGCCTATATATAGCCTAGCCCGAGTCTCCGCTCTTGTCACCGTACGGGCACTGTGGCCACGCACGCCTGCATCAGCCACTGCGTCATGATTGTGTCCTCTGCCACGGACAGGACGTGGCCTGCCCATGCCTTGTACTCTGTTCCCACGTACACCCGTGGTCAGCGATTAGGTGAGACCGGTCACCTCGTACCCACGCCATACCTCCTGCCACGCTCCCGTGTCAGGCGGGATGTGACCTCTGCATTGACTTCCAACCGGCATAAGGTGCCTCCTCTCTTTAACCCGGCATGGACATGCCGGATTCCCCTTACTTGGCTATCCTTCCCTGCACATAAGAGAAGATACAAAGATACCGACATACATATGTCGGTCAGCATAAGTCGGTCAGTATATACCGGCATCATAACCTGGCCCCCTCTGGACCTGGTTATACCGACATTAATATGTCGGTCAATATATGTCGGTTGGCACCTGCACCATACCTCGGCCCCCTTGGGCCTGTCTATGTTGGTTTGCACCAGCATCATAACTCGGCCCCTTCTGGACTTGGTTATGTCAGTTTTACTGTACCTCGGTCCACTCTTGGACACAGTTTATACCAGACCATGACCCTACCCCGGGGTAGCCCCCCGACATTAGTCCCCGAAGCTGGTGCGGTCCTGCAGCCTCGGATGAAGGGCCACACCAGGTTTACACAACCAAACCAATTTGACCAATTATCCGACATACTTATGTCGGTCCAACTCAAACACCAGGAACCAAACCTCTAACTGCTTTCGACATCTCCATTTATGTCGGTTTCTCCGACACAAGAAGATTTCTTCGATCTTTTCAAAGATCTCACCTCTGCACGTGGCAGCAAAACACTGCGTATCGCCTCGGCTCCAGTGCACGGCCAGACGTGCCTCTGCGCGCATGCTGCACACGTCATGCGAGCCCCACGTGTTGTCACATCCCCTGTGCACTTGAGTGCTTTGACCGCACGGGCGTGCGCTTTACCGCGCGGCGCCTCGATTCTCGCGCCCATAACTGCACCATTAACCACTCCCAGGGCGGTTTCCACTTTGCGGCCCACTATGTGGCCGAACGTGCGGCCGTTTTTACCGCAAACCGCGCGGATCGTGCGCAGTTAATCCACGTTGCGGTTACGGGGATCGTGCGCGGTAATATTGCTAACCGCAAACCTCCCACGCCCATAAATAGGGGAGCGGGGCAATCCCCTCTCCTTCTTCTTCTTCCCCGCTCTCCTTCCTCTTCTTCTCCTTCCTCCCCCTGCGCAGAGCACCTCCACCGCGCAGTGCGCTCCGCCACCGCACTACACCGGACCTTGCGAGCCACCGCCCACCGGAGTTCCTCACGTCTCCGCCGAGCCAAGCTCCTCTCCGGCACGCCCTGCGTTCTTCGCCTTGCACCACCGCCGTAACTCCGGTGAGTTCTTCGCCGTCGCACTTCCCGCGGCTAGCGCCTAACTTTTTACCATTTCTTCCTTAGATCTTCTCTAAGTCTTTTCCGTATATTCTAGATCTTCTCCGTAGATCTTCTTGTTAGCTTCTTGTTTACAGATTCTTGTTTCTCTCCGTAGATTTTTGTTTCTCTTGCTTGCTTCTTTTCCTCCACCGCGTAAACATCGAGAGATGCTCACCGCCGGCGAACCTTTGCCTTTTTTGCAGATTTCCGCCACCGGCTTTTGTCTCCTCAGCGCGCCGCCGAGATGTCTTCTAGCAACAACCCGGATCGCGCCGAGGATGCCGTTGAGGAGGGTGAGCGCGCCGGGTGGGAAGGTTCCGACGTAACTCAGGATGAAATTGACTGGCTGATCTGAACTCGGCGTATCCCGGACAAGGTGATATGCCGGGCCCCTGGCAAAGAGGCCGAGCCAAATTTGGAATCCGGCGAGCGTGTTGTTTTCGTCGCGCACTTTGAGCGCGGCTTTGGCCTCCCGGTGAGCCCATTCTTCCGAGGCTTCTTAAACCGGTTCCACCTTCAACCCCATCACCTTCCAGCCAACGCCATCACCACTCTCTCGGCATATGTCTCTTTCTTCAAGGGATACCTCGGTCTTTGGCCCACCGTTGAGCTTTGGGCCAAGTATTTCCAACTCCGGAAGCAGAGTGTTCCGGATCCGGAAAACAAAAACTTCCCCAAGGAGATGACCATTATACCTCGGAGAGGTTCCACCTTTCCTCGGATTCAGGGCCTGGAGTCATGCCGGAAGTGGCAACGCACGTTCTTCTACGTGAAGAGCCCGGACAATGCCGACCTCCTCAATTTGCCGGCATTTACTCTCTCTGCACCCACGGAGCAGCATAACTGGAACTTCAACCCGAAAGAGACAAATCTCGAGGTCAACCAGATTGACAAATTCGTCATTGAGTTCCAGGCGCAAGGTATGATGGCCGATGACCTCCTGAGAACCTTCATTAGCCACCGAGTTTCCCCCCTCCAAGCCCAAGTTCACAAGATTTGCCACATGAGTGGCCGATATGACCCTACTCGGGTCAGCACTCATGAGCTGAGCAAACCCGAGGTCCGGAGACGCGTCAAGTCCATGGCCAGGACGAAGATGACGGACGAATGGGAATGGGGTAAAGAGCCCCATGACAGAACTCGACTTCCAGAGATTGTAAGTAACCTGCAACCTAGACCGACATACTTTGCCTGCCGAGACAACTTTTATGTCGGCACCATATTTTACTCTTAGGATAACCCGGTTTTATTGTGTCTGCCTTGCAGAGATTTACTCGGCAAAAGACTGAAGACGGAGCAGATCCCTCCGCCAAATGGGGAAAAGATCTGCCTGCCCCGGCCGAGGTTGAAGACCCGGACGATGAGGATCATATGCCGATTCCGGCTGCTGGCGTCCCTACCTCGGGTAAGCCTCGAGCCTAAGCCTCAATCCGAGATTGGTCCGATGACGATGATGATGATTGTGAAATTTTAGAGGTATTTGATGCTCGTCCCATCGCCTTTGCTCATCCATTAACCTCGGCACCAGCTGAACCGGCCGGCCAAGCGCCGAGTACACGCCCTGCCACCACGGGCAATTGAGGCGGATCTCGCAAACGTGCAGGGACCGGTACCTCGGATACCGAGACCTCAGGAGCCTCAGTCCCTGCAGCGAAGAAAACGAAGCTGCAGAAGAAACCGGGAATCAAGCCCCGGACCAAGAAGATGCCGCCAGTTACAGAAGGGTAAGATATCCTTTGCCGACATATGCTCATTTCCCTTTCTTCCTTTAACCGAGATAATATTTCCCCGAGGTAACATCTTTTCCTGCTTCGATGCAGTGTCGCCCTTGAAGTTAACCAGAGTGCATCTTCTGTGCGCTCACCTATTCCGCCGCCAGCGGTACCTCAGTCAAACGACACCGGAGCTGCTAGCTCAGCAAGGGCGAGTCCTCCCCGGCACATACAACTCCAGCCGACATATCGCCGCCGGCTTCTGATGCCGCACCTGGAGGATGCCAAGACGCCCCAGAAATCTCGGCCCGTGACCGAGATGATGACTCCGGTGCTCACATCATGGACTTCAAGATGGAGCGGACCGAAGCTCCGATAGCACCGGATCAGCAGCAACAACAACAACAACAACAACAACAACAACAACAACAACAACAACAACAACAACAACAACAACAACAACAACAACAACAACAACAACAACAACAACAACAACAACAACAACAACAACAACAGCAACAACGGCAGCAGCAACAGCAACAACAGCAGCAACAGCCAACTCGGCAGCCACAGCAGCAACAGCCGCCACCGAAGCCTCCCGCACCGGTATCCAGGAAATCGGCACCGGTACTAAAGCCGACACAGCCACGACGGTCGCCAGATCCGCAACAGCTTCAACTGGCCACCGGGAAAGTGCCGGCCAAGCTGACACAACTGGCGCTGACTCCGACCCAGGCTTTAGCTGCGTCCGTCGCCAGAGCCGACACAGCTGACTGGCAGTTTCCTCGGCTGCGAACTCAAAGCGGCAGTAGCCTGGGCTCGGTGGAGCACTACAACATGGACTAGAATGCTGCCGATACTACCGATGCTTCTTCCCAGAACCCGGCGCCCCGGCATCCAGCTGGCCCGAGCATGCTTGTGCAGTCCATGCACAATCTGCAGGTTGCGGCCCTTAAAGCAACCAAGATAGCAGAGGTAAAAACTCCTCGGCTCAGTCCTTCTTTCTTTTATAACAGACAATAGATATATATTATCCCCAGTCCCCGAGATCCGGGTCGAGTGGTTGATGCTCGACCGAGTAAAGATCACTCGGCGTGAATCTTCATAAATTCCGATATCCAGTCCCCGAGATTCATGTCAAGTTTACTCGGCGTGAATCTTCATAAATTCCGATATCCAGTCCCCGAGATTCATGTCGAGTTTACTCGGCGTGAATCTTCAAAAAATTCCGACATTCAGTCCCCGAGATTCATGTCGAGTTTACTCGGCGTGAACCCTTATAGTAATACTAACACTTTCCCTTTTTTTCAGGATTGCACCAATACTCGGACCAAGGTGTTCCACAAGCTGCTCTTGGAACACAAGAAGCTCAAGACCTCCTATAAGCATTTGCAGGAGCAGCTGAAGAACAAGGGTACCTTACTCTTTTACTGCCATAAAAAACTTGCTCAAAATTATCTCAACCTAACTTGCCAATATTTCTCTTTTGCTGTCCTAAATAGCCGAGACAGAGGCCCAAGTCGCAGTCGAGCATAACGCTGCGCTTCAGAAGGAAAAAGCTGAAGTGTCTCGGCTCCAGAAGGAGCTTGAACGGGTTCAGAATCAGAAGTCCGAGCTGGAGAGAGCTCTGATGCAGCGGGAAGAAGATGCTCTGAAGCATAAGGAGCTCCTCGACCAGACCGAGGTTCGCGCTACCTCAGCACAACAAGAACTGGATGCTCTCAAGGCCCAATGCGACATTTGGCTGTCCGAGCTCACTCGGATTAACCGCGAAATGGACAGTAAGTTTCCTTTATCCTTTCTTTTTATTTTCCTTACTTGTACCGACATTAAATATATGCCGGTATATAACTCAATTCGGTGATAGCTTTTCTGTCTTCAGAACACTTCTCCCATTCCAAGGCCGCTGCAGCCAACACTACCCGCAGGGCGCGAGCAAAAAGAGCAGAGGCTGGCCTGATCTCGGAGGAATGGGACATTGAAGATCATCTGACTGCTCTGAATGCTCGCATATCTCCTCTGAAGTGTATTGGTACTGAACTCCTTGATGCTGGTATCCGGGTTTACCGGACTCTATGGCCAAACTCTGCGACTCCAGCTTCCATCTCCGAGTTATCCAAGTGGCTGCTAGCTGCCAAGACAAGGCTCCGAGAGTGGAGATCTTCCTCAGCTCGTGCCGGTGCAGATCAGGCTCTGACCTTTGTGCTCTCTTGGTACGAGGCAATTGATCTCAACGCACTGAAATCCCTGCGCGCCGACTCGAAATGGACGTCGGATCCAAATCTGATCCAGAGCCGCAAGGATGCAGCTTCTTTCATGGCCAGCTACGCCCAAACCCAAGGTTTCATTCCTGGCCCTGTTTACTCCGACGATGAAGGAGATGACGAGGACGAGGATGATGACGAGGAAGAGGAAGTTGACAAAGAGATCGAGGCCGAACCTCCCAACACTACCACCGACACAGCAGCCGACACTGCCGAGCAGCCAGCAACCGACATAACTTCGAAAGCCGCATCCGACATCACCGGCAACCCGGCAACCACCATGACGGTCGATCCTGCGACCGAGACTACTCCTGCAACTCGCACTGCTCCAACTGACCCGAGCTCCTCCGGCGCAGCTGTTTGAACTTATCACAAGTTGAACTGTTAAATCCCCGGGATGCCGGGTGTAGATGTAAATATACTCTTTAAGCTTTATCAGTGCTACTTTATCATACTAGTTTCAACGAGACCAGCTCAATGCCGGATCACTTTGCACCAAGCCCCGAGTTTACTTTCTTGTTTACTACTTAGTAATCTTTGCTCTTGTCTACCATCCAGGTGTTCAACAGTCGAGTCACAAGATCAAAATTATAGCATACAATACTTGTAAATTTTGAGGTAAGGTTTAGAGTCATCCGACACAAAATAAGGAACGAAAAAACCGGGTTAGTAAACAACATATACCGAATCATTTTTGGACCGAGTCCCCAGTCTGTTTTCATGTTTACTATATTCCATAACCTCTGCTCTTGACTGCCATTTTGGCGTTCGTCAGTCGAGTCACAAGATCACAACAAGATAGCATACATTACTTGAACTTTGAGACAAGGTTTAAAACCATTCAGCATAGGACAACACAGATAAAACATAGATAAAACACATGCATATAGACAAGGCAGTCCCCGAGTTTCTTTTCGGAGTGCCAACATTTCATTCAAAGGAAACCGAGATACATACATTGGGCCCTTAAGAGTAAAAGGGACGGAGTAGAGCCACATTCCAGGGTCGTTTGGTTTCCTCTCCGGATCTGTCCATCCTGTCCTTCATCGGTACCTGTGCATCTATAAGATAGTATGCATCATTGTGCAGAGCCTTGCTCACAATGAACGGTCCCTCCCATGGAGGTGATAACTTGTGCATGCCGGCAGTGCGCTGCACTAGCCTAAGCACCAAATCTCCTTCTCGGAATACCCGAGGTTTATCTTCCGGCTATGATAGCGTCGGAGATTTTGCTGATATATTGCTGACCGAGATAAGGCCAGTTCTCGTGCTTCTTCGAGCAGATCGACACCATCTTCCCGAGCTTCTTTTGCCTCGGTTTCTGTGTACAGTGTAACTCTTGGCGAGTCATACTGTATGTCGGTCGGCAGACCGCTTCTGCTCCATAGACCAGAAAAAATGGCGTATAGCCCGTTGATCGATTCGGTGTGGTCCTAAGACCCCACAGTACTGCCGGTATTCATCTATCCAACAACCCGGAGATCGCAGCAGTGGTTCAATCAACCGGGCTTTGATGCCGGATAACACCAATGCATTTGCTCTTTCCACTTGCCCATTGGCCTCCGGATGCGCGACCGATGCTATGTCAAGTCGGATTCTCTTTTCAGCACAGAACCGAGCAAAGGCTCCTACAGCAAAGTTTGTGCCATTATCCGAGATAATGCTATGTGGGTAACCATATCTCAAAATGATGTCTTTCAAGAAAGATACAGTCGTGTGCCGTCACACTTCCTGATTGGCTTCACCTCGATCCACTTGGTGAACTTGTCCACCATCACCAGCATATGAGTCATGTTACCTCGGGCTGGTTTGAATTCCCCCACCATATCCAGACACCAAACTGCAAAAGGCCAAGTGATGGGAATGTCTTAAGTGATGGGAATGCTTAATGCTGAAGCTGGCATGTGGATCTTGTGAGCAAATCTCTGACACCCCTCGCACTTTCTGACGATATCTTCTGCCTGTTGCAAAGCAGTGGGCCAGTAAAACCCATGCCGGAATGCCTTAGCAACCAAGGCTCTTGAGCAAGCATGATGACCACATTCTCCTTGATGAATTCCAGGAGCATCTCTTGCCCTTCCTCCGGTTCAACACAACGTTGTAGCACTGTGGTTGCGCTTCTCTTTACAACTCTTTGTTGATGATGGTGTATGCTTTGGATCTTCTTTGCACTCGCCTGGCCTCGGCTTCATCATCTGGCTACTCCCATCTATCATATACGACATTATAGGCTGTGCCCATCCTGGCACAGGACGTACAGAAAGATAGTTCATCCACCTCCATTGGTTCAACCGACATTGCCTCTTCCGACATCAATGGTCAGTCCCCGGGTTCTGCCAAGCAGTCCCCGGGTTCTCAAATGCACCCGACATCGATGTCCATGGGAACAACATCAGATTCGGTTTCGCCGGGATAAAGATTGACTCGGACTCGGGCGACGGTTTGATTGATGGCTTCCTCAGATGCTCCAAGGATATGCCGGGGGGATTGGATCCCGAGATGAACCTAGCTTGGACAGTACATCGGCGGCTTCATTTTCTCCGAGGTACATGCTTGAACTCGCAACCTTCAAAGAACCCCGAGATCTTCTGGACATGAAACCGATATAACGCCATGTTGGCGTCTAAAGCGTCCCAATTTCCCGAGGCTTGCTGCACCACCAGATCCGAGTCTCCGAAGCATTCTATCGGCGAATACCAATTTCCTTGGCCACATTGAGCCCATGAACAAGTGCCTCATACTCGGCCACATTGTTAGATGCCGCAAAATGAATCTGCAACACATATCTCAGTTGATCCTGCTTTGGCGAGGTAAGGACTACCCCGGCACCTAAACCAATTTTTGTCTTGGAGCCATCAAAGTGCATTCTCCAGTAATTGGAGTCAGGCAATGGTGGCTCATATTGCATCTCGGCCCAATCCACGAAGAAATCAGGCAGTGCCTGAGATTTGATGGCATCTCTTCTTTCATAATGTGGCGTATAAGGAGCCAGCTCAATGGCCCATTTGGCTACTCGGCCGCTTGCATCTTTGTTACCAATGATTTCCGAGATAGGAGCCACACACCACTGTGATTGGATGCTCTTGGAAGTAATGTTTCAACTTCTTGGCCGCCATATAGACACCATATGTCATTTTCTGGTAGTGAGGATAATTTTGCTTGGACAACGAGATCACCTCGCTCAGATAATATACCGGCCTCTGCACGGTTTTGCCATCTTCTTCTCGCTCCACCACCACTACGGCACTCACAACTCGGTTTGTGGCTGCAATGTAGAGCAACATCGGCTCTTTGGGTAATGGTGAGGCCAATATCGGCGCAGTTGCCAACATCTTTTTTAGTTCAGTGAACGCCGCATCCGCTTGCGGGGTCCACACAAATTCACTTTTCTTCATTAGTTGATATAAAGGCAATGCCTTTTCTCCCAACCTACTAACAAACCGACTTAAGGATGCCAAGCAACCAGTGAACTTTTGCACATCCTTGAGATATCGGCAACCTCATGCTCTCAATAGCACGGATCTTTGTCGGATTTGCCTCGATACCTCTTGACACGAGGAAACCGAGTAACTTGCCTGCCGGTACACCAAATGTACATTTGTCCGGGTTAAGTTTCATCCGGAATCTCCTTAGATTCGCGAATGTTTCTCTGAGATCATCAATCAGAGTGGATTTCTCCTTAGTTTTGATGACGATATCATCGACATACACCTGCACATTTTTGCCTATTTGATCATGCAAGCATTTTTGCATACATCTTTGGTAAGTAGCACCAGCATTTCTCAAACCAAATGTCATGACACGATAGCAATAAGCCCCGTACGGGGTAATAAAAGCAGTTTTCATTTGATCAGCAGGGTTCAGCGGTATCTGGTGAAAACCAGAATATGCATCTACAAAGGATAACAGCTCACACCCGGCTGTGGAATCGATCACTTGATCAATCCGAGGCAGCGGGAATGGATCCTTAGGACATGCCTTGTTCAAGTTTGTGAAATCAATACACATGCGCCACACCTTGGCCACGTGGTCATCCTTTTTCTTTTCCACCAGGACCGGGTTAGACAACCAGTCCGGGTGCAGCACTTCCATGATGAAACCAGATGCAAGTAACTGGCCAGTTCATCGCCTATCACCTTTCTCCTCTCATCCGAGAGACGTCGCATGGGTTGCTTCACGGTTTCATATCCGGTCTGACGAACAATGAGTGCTCAGCCAACTCCCTCGGAACACCTGGCAGGTCCTGATTTGACCATGCAAAGATATCCCGATTCTCACGGAGGAAGTGACTGAGCTCGCCTTCCTATTTCTCGGTCAACCCGGTACCAATGATGACGTTGTGGTCTGGGAACGCCGGGTCGACGTTGATCTTCTTCGTCTCCTTTGGCACCTGGAATGCCGCACTCTGCTCCGGGTTAGTCATACCCGGCATACCGAGTTGCGCAGACTGGGCCAGCGCCACCACTTCATGGATTCTTTTCTTCTCCGCAGCAATGATTAATGACTCGGCCAGACAAGAGCCAGCCGAGGCGCACTCCAAGGAACGCTTATAGTCACCCGAGATGGTGATGATGCCATTAGGACCCGGCAGCTTCATCTTGAGGTAAGCCACATGGGTAGATATCATGAACTTGGCCAGTGCTGGCTACCGAGCAAAGCATGGTATGGACTTTCGAGGTCCACCACCTCGAATGGATGCTCTCAGTTCTGCAGTTGTCCTTGGTGCCGAATAATACATCAACCCAAATTTTGCCCATAGGTGCACAGGAGACACCAGGCACTATACCGTGAAAGGTTGTCACTCGGCTGTAACATATTTGCCGAGATACCCATCTTCACCATGGTGTCTCGGTACATGATGTTGATGCTGCTCCCATTGTCAATGAGAACTCGGGTGAACCTAACATTGATGGTGGGCCCGATGAACGTCGGATCCACCACTAGAGCGTAAGCTCCCGGGCTTGGCATGATCCGGGGATGGTCCTTCATGCTCCAGCTGATCTCCTGATCAGACCAGTGCATAAAATTAGGCACAGCCGGCATAACCGCGTTTACCTCCATCGCACGCCGGTGCAGGCTTGTGGCGCCCTGACCCGACTGCTATACAGTGATGCTGTGTGTCACCAGTTAAGCGATACAATCGGAGGTTACGGGTTTACCAATCCCCGGCCAAAACCTTTGGCAGGTGTTGCTCGGTATGGATCATCGGCAACACAACACCCCGATTGATGCCTTAACACAGGCACAGCCCTCAATGCATAATAGAGAGATCAAGACTTGTGGAACAACTGGCCCATCACAGACTCTACGACACAAAACATTATAGTTCAACTCTTATAATAGAGAAAGATAGCAAATGACAACCAGAGGACACAGACCCAACATTACAACAAGCGGAAGCGAATTAGTTGTTCTAAACAACAAGAACCAAAGTATGGCCTAAGAGGCCTACAGATAAACATCACAGCACCAGCTGTTCCGGGATGTCCCAAGCTGCCACCTGGGAACCCCAGACTACTCATCGACGTCCACAACGAACCCACCTTCGAGGTCAGTGAAGTCCTCTCCTGAAAATAAGCAAACGACGTTGAGTTCGACGAACTCGCAAGATTAAGAGCTAATATATGCTCGACGATTGGCTTTCAAGGTTTTATGGCTGTTTGGCATAAAGCTGATTTTATTTTAAAAAGACATAACTCCATGGCATCGACTAATCAGATTATTTTGAAAAGGGGTAAGAAGTAACCTCTTTTCTGGTAACCATTTCCATCATCACCATCACTATTCTCATCACCTATCTACTAGGCACCTCCCCGAATCACCCTCGAGGAAGACAACCTTGGTTATTAGTAGTACCTTTAGTACTCAAATTTTTAATCATTCCGTTCCAGTTATTCTATGATCATCGTCCATTCCCAAGTCGTCCATAACCGCGGACACGGCTTTTCGAAAAGATTTAACCCTGCAGGGGTGTACAAAGTGGAAGTCCCCGGAGTCCCGAGGGGCCCCAGCTCCTTTGCCACGCGTACCGTCCGGCCCATTACCTGTACAATTAGCTCTCTTCCATGGAAAGCCGGCTGGGTGGGAGCGGTGTCGACTTCTCCCTCGTTAAGGACTTTCCAGGATCATCAGTGGCGGCAGGACTGCCAGTGCCTGCAACACCCGCCCCACGGCCACTTATTTTCCTAACACCACAATCCTCATCTCAGTTCATCCCACCATCATCACGCACACGCAAATGGAAGCCCGAACTAGAGGACCCTGGCTAGCCCCGCTCGAGTTATTTAGTCTATGAGGGTTCCTACAATTGCATAGGCCTCACGCATGGTTGCACGCTCGTCTTGGTTCAAGAGGTACAGAACTCGCACCTAGGCGACGAGAACGAGACAAAACACCACAACCACAGTGGCCTCTCATCCCCACCTTTAGCATCTTATTACCTGTCACCACAATTCTCCACCATCATCTGCACAACTCATCACATGTTTCCAACATGAACCATCCATCGTACAGCTAAGCATCTACTAAGCATGGCTAAGCATCAACATAGCATAGTTTAGTATCTCAGGCCAACAATACAAACCTATGGATAATAGGAGGGGAAAATAGGTAATTGGCATCGGAATCCTAATGCAACTATAGGATGATCTAATCCAACAAAATTGACATTTAGAACCGCATGCAATATTATAGTGGAGAAAATATTTGCGGAAACATAGGATAAGATATGCTCAGAGGGGGGATTACGCTTGCCTTGTTGATACGGCTGGTAGTACGGATCGTCACGAGACGGGGGTGGCACTTCACCTCCTTGATCTACCGATGCACAAACAACACCGGAAGAACAATCAACACATGGCAATTGTGCAATGCATACAAAGATGATGATATGACATTTTAAATGCACCCTAGAAGCATTGAACATGACCAACAAGTTAAATGGGGTCCCCGTTATATTTATTGCATAATTTGGAAGAAACCCCATATTAAAATTAATGATTATCATTACTACTAGAGCACATTATTGTAATTGTGATCGATGATGCATGATGATAATGATTTTGGATCATTCATATTTTTCTGAACATTTTGGTATAAGGAACACATTTTTCGGAGGTCCCGATAAAAAGTTATTACTTTTATAAATTTCCCTTTTAAATTTATGATTATAATATTACTAGAAGCACCGTAATTCAATTGTGATCAAATATGCATAATATTTATTTTAGAGGTTTAATCACAATTTTCTGGACATTTTGGTGTATTACCCGCATTTTTCGGATACACCGATAAGAGTTATTAATTTTCTAACTTTTCTTTTTAAAGTGACCATTGATGATTTAATCAGCAACAATATGTAATTTATACATTTGGGATAGAAGGGTGAAAGGAAAAAAGAAAAGGTATTGCAAACTTTCTGGCCAGGCCGGAATTTCCGGTCCAAAAAGGGATCATGGGCCGGAGTTTCCGGTCCACCACTTTTTCAGCCCACGACGGCAGCCACTGGACCCGGTCCAGAGTGACACCGGAGTTGGGCCGGAGTCTCTGGTTGCCAACTGACGAAACTGAACGAAAAAGAATCACACGGTGCAGTGCGCGACGAACTACGGCGATGATGGCGTGCTGTGCTCGCACGAGCACGGCGAGCTACGCGAGAGCGGGGAGGGGAAGGGCATGGAGAGGTGCAGCATCTCACCACGAACTCGTACGACCAGACGGAGAGGCGCGGGGTGGACGGACGGCGACGAACTCGACCGGTGAAGCTCGGCGGCGGGCGGAGAGAAACGAGGACGGCGGCGGCGATTTAAGAACTCCCCGGTCGATTCCTTTGGCAGGAAGGTAGAGCACGACTCGGCGGAGCTTTTGGCTTGCTTCGATTTGCTCCTCGTGTGCTCAATCTCCGGCGGCAAGCAAGGCAGCCATGGCGGCCATGGAGCTCGGGGAGAGAGGGAGACGGAGAGGGACGCGGGTGGATAGGGCAGGGGACGGGGAGCAAGTGGGTTCGTGCGCTCGTGCTCTTCGCAGGGGAAGGCAGCGAAGGGGGGCCCGGCGAGCAAGGAGGGCATGGCGAGCTCGTGGTGCGGCGCGAGCACGGCCTGCTCGTGCGGTCGCTACAGGGGAGAGAGATGAAGTTTTTACAAACAAGTCCCTGGAACTTTTACGTTCATCACAAACGGGTCCTTCTGCTGTTTCTTTTTAAAATCAGTGGCTCTAGGGATTTATTTGAGGCACTTTAATACCTCCAAAAATTGTGCAAATTTTTGGGGAGTCTCTTTATATGAATATGAAGTTCCCCTAATTTTCCCAGATTATTTGAAATTCATTTGGTAGGAAAATAAAATAGGAATTGCTCACAGGCAATTTTGAGTTACTCTCCTTTTATTTTATTTTTACAATTCAAATAGTTTGTCAAAATTACCTTTGGAACTTCCTTGACAAATATAACATGTCAAAGTAATTTTGCTTACAAGTTGAGTGCCTTCCTTGATTTGAGATTTTGTTTAAACAAGTTTAGCATTTTGTTCTCCAATGTTGTCAAACCCAAATTGTGTGTTGTTTAGCAACTTAATATGGATGCCATGATGCAATGCAATACAAAAGCTAAAATTTTACTCGGGTTTTTAGGTTTTCAAACTTCGGGCTGTTACAAGGCTCCTCTTGTCAGTTTTCTCGGTCACAAAGACCACATAGCTCTGATGAGCCTCTCTATACTCACCCTGGCGACTAGGACCGGCATTCACCTGGTTAACATCTTCTGTCCTTCCCCTGTTATCCACAGGTCTCGGAGCTACAGGCCTCGGAGGAGGCGCATTCACGGGAACAGTGTTTGCCTCGGTGAGCGGTATTGTTTGCCTCGGAGCTACAGGCCTCTGAGGTGCACCCATCTGATTTCCTCCGGATCCTGCCCCTTCCTTCAACGTGCGCTGATACCAGCTGCACTGCCGGGTTGAGTGATTAGCCGGCCTGCGGGGGTCATGTGTGTGATAGCTGCATGGTCCATCCAGCATTGCCTCATAGGTTAACGGCTTCCTCTGGTCACTCCATGGTTTCTTCACATCCTGGTTTTGGCCCCATGCAGGACCACTGCTCTTCTGACGCTGGCTATTGCCGGCATCTGGCTGATCTTGATCAACTGCTGCAACTTGATTCGAACCGTACCGGTAATCCGGTCGGTCCTCTCTCCTCTTGTTCCCGAAATCCTGGCGATCACCTCGCCTGGATGGTCCGGGTCCACTGCTGACCGGGTTTCTTCCACTCGGTTCCACCAAGTTCAGCAAAGGCTGCATCGGATCACCCAGTGCATAGCTATCCGCAATCCGGATTGTCTCGGCCAAAGTGGCCGGCATCTCCCTCTACAACTTCTGCCAGAGCATGGAGCCGTGTCGGCACCCTTGAGCAAACCATGAAATGGCCTGCGCTTCAACAACTCCTTCACAGGAATTGCGAACAGTACTCCACCGGGTTAAGTAGTCCCGGTCAGTTTCATCATTCCTCTGCTTGCACATGGCAAGTTGCTGAGGACGATTCGGCCTCTTGTATGTGCTGGAGAAATTGCTAACGAAGGCTTCTTCAAAGTCCAGCCAGCAGTCAACACAGCCCTCTCGCAAGTTATTCAGCCAAATCCGGGCTGGCCCTTCCAACATTTGCGGGATATACCTTACCGCCCATCGGCGGTTCCCTCCCGCAATATGCACTGCCGACACATAATCTGTCAGCCAGTCTTCCGGCTTAGTACTGCCGTCATATGTTTTTGCACCTCAGTTCAACTGAAAGTGCGGCACTGGTGGCTCCCTCATAATCCGAGGTCCAAAGCATGCAGGGCCAGGTGGGCCTTGCTCTTCCAGCATCTCGGACATATAGATTATGTCCAACTTGTAGCGTGCATCATTGGGTGACAACTGACGAGGTCCCAACCGGGATCCCAGTGCACCTTCATATCTCTGATACCCGCCTCTCTCCATAGCCGAGTAACCATCATCATAACGATTGGCCATCTGGCCACCACCTTGTGGCTGCTGAATATGCGCGACACTTTGTTGCTGCCGGGCAGGATTTGGCGGCGGATACCGAGGTGGATAACCTCGGCCAGCCGGGTTAAGGTTTCCGACATCTGGATTGCCCGGACCGGGATTGCTTTTACCCCGGCCGACACTGCCTTGCCCGGCTAACTGCTTTCCGGCATACGCCGGATCATACATCTGCATATGCTTATTTTTACCGGAGTTTACACTCCGGTCACGATCTCCACCGACATACGGAGATGAAGCTTGCCCCTTAGATCTTTCACTGGCTGCCCTAGCCGAGTGAACAAGCTGGGACCCACCTGCAGCTGCGTTAGCCTTAAGATAGGCCTCATTTTGCCGCACAGCAACACCTACTAGCTCATTAACTCGGTCTTGTTGCTTACGCCGAGCTTCTCCGGATAAACCAGATAACTCGGCTCTTGCTGCCTCGGCAGCTCTGAGAGTCTTAGCCGGGGAACTATACTTCGGCTTTTCAACCGACATGTGACTAGGAGTTTTACTAGAACTTGATCTACCATCTCTGGCAATCTCGGCATTGAGGCATCTACCCCTGTTACGCACATCCTCTATGCGACTAGGATGAGTAGCTACCGGAGTAAGACCATGAGCTTTATTATACTCACGGAGGGTTATTCCGAACTCCCTCCGTATCTCGGCCATCGCGAGAGCCTCCTGATGCAGGCTCTGGCGTTGCGACTCCAACTCGGCCTCCGCCAGAGCAGGATCTTTACCGGTAGCTACCGGCACAGCCAGCTTCTCGATCATATCCTCGAGAGGAACTTGCCTGACCGGTGCATGGGATGTACCGGCCTGGTCGCCGAGGTTCTCCCTCCTCTCCAGCGGCAGTTTCGCCGATCTGGTGGACTTGGCGGCAGGATTGCCGACATCTCCTTTGCCGGCACCGCCCGTGGAGCCGGTCATCATGACCTCTGCGTAGCTCCCGGGGCGAGCGGTACGCCAGCCGCGAGCCGCACAGACAGCAGGAGGATCCTCAGCTACAAGCACCTGCTCGGGGTACCTGCAGACGAACTCGGTGGCGACGTAGACCTCGTACGCCCCGAAAGTGACGAGGCAGCCGTTCCTCGACATCGGCCTGCTGCCAAAGCAGCCCGCGTTGTCGCTGATGAAGTTCAGCGAGCCGAATCTGTGGACAAGGCCACTGACCACGCGCTCGCCAGAGGCGATGATGGAACCCGTCCGGATGAACACACCAGCCAGCGCCGCTGCTGGCCCCACGGTGGGCGCCAACTGTCGTGGTGGTGTCACGGCAGATGCCATAGGATGGCTTAAGTTGGGGCCGATGGACGCTGGTGGAACCGGGGAGGGCTAGCGCGCTGAGGAGCGCACACAGAAAACACAAATCACACCGCAATCTACCCAGGTTCAGGGCCCTCGTGAGGAGGTAAGACCCCTACTCCTGCCTGTCTGCCTCAGTATAACTGAAATCTCAACAATACAAAGGTGCTCCTCGAGTTGTATGCTCTCAGTTATGGTGAAGCTCTCAAGGAAGAAGAAGAAAGCTCTTTGTCTCTCCTGCAATGTCTCTCTCTCCCTTTGGCTGTCTGCCCCTCCCTCACGCAGGAGGTGGGAGGGCCTATATATAGCCTAGCCCGAGTCTCCGGTCTTGTCATCGTACCGGCACTGTGGCCACGCACGCCTGCATCAGCCACTGCGTCATGATTGTGTCCTCTGCCACGGACAGGACGTGGCCTGCCATGCCTTGTACTCTGTTCCCACGTACACCCGTGGTCAGCGATTAGGTGAGACCGGTCACCTCGTACCCGCGCCATACCTCCTGCCACGCTCCCGTGTCAGGCGGGATGTGACCTCTGCATTGACTTCCAACCGGCATAAGGTGCCTCCTCTCTTTAACCCGGCATGGACATGCCGGATTCCCCTTCCTTGGTTGTCCTTCCCTGCACATAAGAGAAGATACAAAGATACCGACATACATATGTCGGTCAGCATAAGTCGGTCAGTATATACCGGCATCATAACCCGGCCCCCTCTGGACCTGGTTATACCGACATTAATATGTCGGTCAATATATGTCGGTTGGCACCTGCACCATACCTCGGCCCCCTTGGGCCTGTCTATGTCGGTTTGCACCGGCATCATAACTCGGCCCCTTCTGGGCTTGGTTATGTCGGTTTTACTGTATCTCGGTCCACTCTTGGACACAGTTTATACCAGACCATGACCCTACCCCGGGTAGCCCCCCGACACTAATTATTCCTAAATCCTGCAATGGTGGAAGGTTCGAATGAACATACCCGTCGAGGAGCCGCCAGTTGTGCGGACGAGCCGGCTCCATCTCCGCGAACCCCCGCACAGCCAGAGCAAAGAGCCGCCGCCACCGATTTAGCTGCCGGCGGCGTGGCTTCCATCTCCGCCCCGGGGCAGCTGCCCACCTCCTCCTCCTCCGCGGACGCATCGCAGTACATCTCCGCAGATCCGCTGCCGGAGTTGGCCATCCGTATAGCTCTACGGTCGGAGAAGAGTGACAATGGAGTGGAGCGGAAAGGGGATCAGAGGAAATTGAGAGCTAGGGTTTCATCTGCGGTGGGATTGAGTTGATATATGTGGGGTCACAGCGGGCCGTGTCCGACGTGGCGGCCTGTCGCGCCCAGACCGCCCCAAACCCTCCCCATATATGGGCTAAGTTTGGGATATGCCGGACCGCCCGATCGTTTGGGCTGAGTTTGAGGGGCACCATTGGGTGCTGGTTTTAAGCCCAGGGCTGAGTTTGAGAGGCACCGTTGGGTGCTAGTTTTAAGCCCAAACCCACCCGGGCGTTTGGTTGGCCTTTGGGGAGCCGACTGGAGATGCTCTTATTCCGCAAAATGCTTGGGCGATTCTGCCACTATGTAGAGATAGCCGTAGGTCCTCATTCAAACCTTATTGTAACTCCCAGCATGACTATAAAGCCTAGAAGGCATCGAGACTATGGGAATAACAAGAACCAAGACAAATGTGCGGAACCTGTACATGCATTCAGATATAATAAGGCCGTCCATTTGATAGTGTCACAATACTGGCAGCAACTAGCAGATTAGCAAGTACCAAAATAGTGGCAGTCTTCTCCCGTCGATAGCAGTAAGCAGAAGCTTAACAGGATTCAAACACAAAAAATAAGTTTCCATTTGATAGTTCTAGGGTGGTTTATGCAGCAGGGCACACAGCCTTCACCAGCCTCCACCGCCGGAGCCCCACCCACTTCCGCCATCCTGTGCTGGAACCGCCTTTTTGGCGCTGGCCCATCCTGAGTCATCACCAGCACCGGAGCCACCAGGAGCTGATGCTCCCCAGCCTCCACCACCAGCATCAGGTGCACCCCAACCTCCATCCCCGCCACCGCCTCCACGGTTATTGTCACCACCGCCACCACCCCATCCTGCATCTCCGCCTCCAGATCCTCCGCCAGTCCCCCATCCACCTCCACCATCTCCGCCTCCAGATCCTCCGCCAGTGCCCCATCCACCTCCACCACCTCCAATGTTATTAGTCCATCTCCCACTGTTGCCACCGCCACCACCATCATCACTGCTGAAATTACCTCGGCCACGCCCACGGCCGCGACCACCAGAGCTGTTCCTTGAATCAAACCGACCTCCTGCTTTAGAAGGAAAAATGATATACATTAAGAGTGCTTGTGTACTTCTGAGGATCTTAAAACATTATTTTGGCAAGATTCTAGTGAAAACTATGATGCCGTGATGTTTTAGGAATCACAAATTTGTCAGTAGACAGAAAGAAAGAGGCAAAGTCTAAACATAGTTTGTTTGAAATACTTGCTTCGTGTGAACCCATTAAGAAATTTTGAAGACCAATCATGTTAGCATTTAGGTCATCAACGAAAAATAACATCCTAAGCAAAGCATATATGGTAGTGGTAAAGATGGCTAAACAATCCAATGCAGATAAGCTTGACAACAAAGTAATGCAAATACACTGACCTGATCTACCAGAGAAAGGTCTCTCCCTACCATTGTCACCATCCCCCCTATACCCGTCATTAGCACCACCAGAACCCCAAGCTGAATTCTTCATAGGTACCATTGCTGCAACATTTCGCCCTGATTGACCAGATTCCGGTGGTGGTTTGTCAATGTTCTTCTGGAAATATGACACGAGGCGATCAATGCTGTCAAAATCTCTCTTCCGGAATCTGAAGCCCTTTGGGTTTAACCCGACATACTCGTGATGTGGGGTTGTACTCCTAATGTAAGATAATACAAAGGTGCCTGCATGTTCATAGGATATGCCAAAACAATAGACTATTCTCATAGGATTCTCTCTCTTCTCTGCCTTTAACATTTCATCAACCTCGCCTTTTGACCCTTTCCTGAATTTGCGATAGGAGAGCATGCTTTTCAGGTGGCCTACCAATGGATCCACATACCTGTCTATTACCTGTGTATTTGTAGAAGAAAAGATTCACCTATTAGCTGAAAAAAAAAACTGCAGCTAATTGATACTCCCTCCGTTTTTTAATATAAGATGTTTTAGTTGGTACACATGTTATCTATATGCATACTAAAATGAGTGAACATGCACACAAAAATGTGTCTACATACATTTGTGTGCATGTGCATGTGGATAAAAGCTAAAACATCTTATATTAAAAAACGGAGGGAATATGAAACAAAGAAAAATTACTACTCAAATTTATCTCATGCACCAACCTCGTCAAGATCTTCAAAAGTTTCATCACCGATGGTCAATGTCTTTCCAAGGCGAAGTAAACTTGTAATATCTTTATGATCCTTTCCACTTTCAGTTATCTCCTTGTGTGCAAAAACATCATCAAATATCTTCAGGGTAAGTGTTAGAAATGATGGCCCCCTACCACTAGGCCGAATGACCTTCTCGCCAGGCTCTTTGTCTTCCAAGAACTGTTTGAACAAACAAAGAAACAAACAAAGTTACTACCAGGGGACAAAATAGAGAAAGAAAAGAAGTCTGCGAAACAAAATCTATTTAATAGGTAGGATAGCAAACCTGCTTTGCTTCTTCTTCTGTGAGGTTCTGAAAGTGAGGATGAACAATCATTCGAGGCTTGTAACGTTTCTTTGCTTGTTCCTTCTGTTTCCGGATCTTATCATTCTGGGTCGGGATGATTTCCTCTTCATGATAGTATGGATCATGATTATTCCTGGAGTAAGGCCTTCTCCTCATTTCAGATTCCTTGCATGTTAGGTAAACTATGAACCTGTTTTTGTTCACATTCTTAATTTTGCCAGTTAATACGTCACCTTCATGCAACTGCACTGATTCTGGATCATAGCCTTCATCAGAATAATTGTCTCCCATAACTATGGCTTTCAAACCAGAATCAAAGGTGCACATTATTCGGTTCTCTTGTAAGTTACGGACAGTTACTTGAACAATCCTTCCATCTGTTATGTTATCCTCAGTTTCACCAGAAAGCAACCAGAATTCCTCGTCTGGGCTTGGCTCAGCATAGGGGGTCCTCCGGTCAGAGAAGCCACGCAGTATCTCCTCCCTTATGTCTTCCAATGTTTCCCTTTTACGGAACTCCTCTGGAATATCCTTAATGTATGCATCCATCTTAAGTCTCACAAGATTTCCTGGTCTTTCTCTTACGTGCTCAATTGCCATCTCTTGCTCATCATCGTCCATCTCATTTGCTTCATTTGCTTCCTCGGACTGGACATCTTTGGCCAAATTCTTTGCCAACGCGTATGATTCAGGATGGATCCTTGTATCCTCAAGCAGATCAATGATTTGAGCACTACCTGCAGCTGCACCACTTCGTCGGACACGTAAAAACCCGGACGCGTTCATGAATACTTTCCTGCCTAGAGGTTTTACCAGCTCCTTGCGACTAAAAATGGATCCCTCTCTTACCAATTCTTTCTGCAACGCTGAGGCTTTGCGCGGCCCCAGACCAGCAACAAATTGTAAAGTGGAAAAATGCCACTCGTGGCTAGCAGCAAGATTAACATCAAATCCAATCTGATTAGTTGCATCCACCATTACTTGCTCAACAATTTCATACTTCTCATCAGGAGTAAGGAACTGATCAAGGGAGTGTAATTTCCATGACAGTATCTCTTTCCCAGGTCCACAGAGTGTTGCAACCATCGCCAAAGGATTCTGCAAGTACCGACCAAGTGCCACAGCACGCTTCACAATGGCTACACAGGAGTTAAGATATGAAAAGGAGAGTTATTTAAAAGGTTCACGGTCAAAAGAGCAAACAGTAAATCAACACATTGTACTATACCTGACTGGCCAGGCAGCTGATCTGAAGATATGCGAGAGTTCTCGTACAAGCGAGGCACGGATTCATCACCATAGACAATGCTAAAATTTTCCATTTGCGGGTTCATATCTCTTGGATTATCTTCAACCATTCTAAAAATAACCTAAGGATGGAAGTAAAATGAAGCAAATATATTATCAGCTATGTAGGTACGTAAATGAAAAATCAACTGATCAAAAACCAACTAAAGCACCCATGACATTCATGCCTAATAACAAAAGTTGAACAGAAGGATGAAGGAAATAGAAATATGAATATAAATAATGGAGCAACTGCATTTTTCATTGCAAAGGAACAGATTTTTTAGTGGTGGAACAGCAACATTATGCATTAAAATCTATTGCAACCCCAAGAAGCCAGCTTTGGGATGACATCTTGTTTCTCCTTGTCACAACATGAGAAAGAGAGCAGTAATGTTAATGTATGCAGCAACAAAAATTGCCGATCACATGTGATGTTCTACAATAGCAAGGATATACATGATGCGGCGGTTGATAGCAAACTATCATATAGAAAACGAGAGGATTAAGATCAAGGCATCAAGCTTAAGTAGCTGGGGCCCTGTCCAAACATACACGTAGAGGTACTAGTGCATAGCGGTACACTTATGAAATGAAACAACAGACATGGTTTACTTAAAGGACAGACCCAGTGCTAGAAGCTCCCACGCCAGATGGGTGTGTGGGGGTCTGGAGAAGGGTTATACGAGGCAAGCCTTGCCCCTGCACAGTGCAATGCAGGGAGGCTGCAACGAACCAAAGACCTCTTGGCACAAGTGGGGAGTACTTCACCACCGCGTAGGACTGTCGTTCACATGGTTTACTAACAGATAAATTAACATATTACCTCATAAATATCATCCTTGAGTTGTCTGCAATTCAAATTTGATGCTCCTACACATACAACATGTGGTGAATGGTCAGTCATGAACTTCAAAACCCTCTGCTGGTCGTTCTTCTTCCGCTGCTGCTCAGCAACGCCTTGAGATCTAATACTAAGAGAACCAGCATACAAAACATCCACCAATTCTCCTGATGAGTCTAACATTACAAACGTGGTTGCTGGCTTCCCAGGACCCCAGCAGCAAGCCATAACTCTCAACTCTGATTCATCATCCAGATCAAGGTCAGCATCCTTCTTGTCGGAATCCTTCTTCTTCCATGGAGCTACAGAAACCATGTTCCAGAACCGTTGTCCATACTCCATATGGAGACAACTTTTGGCTTTTGCTGTCAACAGTGATCGAGCTTCCTTTTCCATTGATGGAAGAAGAAAATTGAGGAAGGCATCATCCAGTATCATCTTCCGTTGCTCATCCCACAACTGTGCAGACTTGCTGACACAGTCACTTAGATAATTCTCACGAGCGTCGGACATAAGCTCTTTCTTTGCACCCTCTGGTAATGATATGGTAACCTTGAGGAGCTTTTCTTCCTCTGCTTTCTGAATAAGAAGCCACTGTGCATCGAGAAACTTGTTTAGTGGTTTCTCTCGCAGCCATTTAACACCTGATAGTTGGTGGTAGGGATCTATGATCAAATTGCCCTCAGGTGTGGGCTTTGTTGAGACAACAGCTTTATTCATGAAGATACTCCTGATATGCTTTCTTACAATAGGCTCACAACCAATCTCAACAGCTGCCTGATAAGACAAAAACAAACGAAATTTGATCATTTGGGCGGATGAAATGAAAAGCCCATCCAAAGACTGGTTAAATTTGTGAGATGCTGGTTACCATGTGTCTGGCACCCCGAAGAACATCTTGTGGTGTTTCAAACATCGCACATGTGAAATTTGCAGCAACATCTTCGGGAGAATCTTTCCCACTGTCAAGCTCACCCGCTTCCTGAAAGAAGCAAATGCAGATAAGGTGTCACAGTGGATTCAGCCAAGGTGGCACGAATCGATGCGGACAAATAATAAATTGCGCATGCAGTATTGTTCCGAAGAAGAGAAATGTGAAGTGTGAGCTTAGTGGACGTACAGGTATCCTCTCTAAAGTCAGATGGTGACCTAATTGCTCAGCACTCCGGCCAAATTGGTTAGCAACCTCCCACAAACCTGCCTTGTGACAAATACTGTACAAGGATTTCCTTTTTGGTCGCTTAAATTGACCTGATTCTTCAACTTCGCCAGGAGGGAAATGTAAGTTGAATTTCGCGTCAACATCTTCCACCTCTTTCTCAGTTTTTGCTTCCTTTAGAGCTTCAATAATAGAGTAATAAAGTTGCCGATTGAGTGCCTGCCTTGTAACATCATCTATTCTTCGTATCTCTTCATCAAATCGTTTTTCATAATAAATCTGCAAAGCAAGCTTGCGCTTCTGAAGAAGTAGCCACTTCCTGTCTAAGGTCTGAACAGCCCAAAGCAGCTACAAACACATGAATTATGTCAGCAATTGTAAAATCATAATAAACAAGGAAAAGCAACACCTGCCTAGCAGTGAACAGTTACCTTATGCCACCTCATTTTAGGTCTGTCTTCTTCATTCTCTTGCTCATGTGCATGATGGTCCAACAGACTCGGGCAAAGTTCTTTCCTATACATTGCAATGAATGGGATCTGACGGGCAACAATAAATATGTCAGCAGATCAAATTCGGAAATTACATACAGAGGCTGGTTACAATATCTAGATCAGCAAATCAATCATCAAAATACAAAAGAAATCAACCGTACTTCGAATTTGTTGACATGTAGCATAGTCAAGACATTCACAATGTCCTTCTGTTCAATCTCCTTGTTCACACGCTCATTGCCAAAAAAGGAGAGAAAACCATCACCAGTGAGTTGGTTGTGTATCCATACACTTTCCTCCTCTCTCCTTGTGATATCGTCCAGAGGATAGCCAGTTAATTCTTCAGAGAGCTGCCCAAGGAGCAACAAATTAGAAAGACATTATCACCCAAAATTAAGAATGCCTTCTGGTGTCTAACTGGTATTTACCTGGATCCTCTCAGGTACATCATTTTCTTTGATTTGCTCATCCTTCGGTGTCATATACTTCTCTGCCAGAATAAATGGCTCAAACTCATCTTCAAGCCTGTTTCCTCTCAGCTCGCCTGAATTAATAGCATCCCTCTCAAGCTCTTGCTTTCTTAGCGCTAATAGCTCTTCAACGTCCCCAAATATATCCTGGGCCTCTTGCAATGCAGATGATGAAACCCCTGCAGCTTGTCTTAGAGGCTTTCTTTTAACCTTCTTCCTTCTGCAATACAACAGAACGTGTGCATTCAACAAACATGGTCTGAATAATTTCAGATGGATACCGAATCAGTAACACAAAATACAAAATAAGCACGTACTTCACAACTTGACCATCCCCATCAATTTCTTCTTCGTCCACGATGAAATCAGCCATTTCATCGTCCATGTCATCTTCGGCAACATCATCTTCATCTGCCTGCTGATCCTCCTCAACTATATCCTCCTCAAAGGGCTCTGATCAAAATGCATTGCAGCAAATAAAAAGTAAGACACAAAACTTACTGCAATGGAAAACAAGCAAAATGGAAGTGGATTCAAAAGCGACTACCTTCATTACCAAACAAGGAATACTGAACTTTCTCCTCAGCAGTACGCCTTTTACCAGATGCATTGTCATCAGAGAAGCCAGAATGTTCACCCATTTCAGACTCCCTTCCTGCCTTCTTCAGCCGCTTAAATTTGTTTCCCTGCAGTGAGCCGAAAAGGTCCATTCTTGAGAAACATGATAAAGAATTGAGCAGGAAAGCTCAATCCAGACACAAATATCGTAAAGCTTACAGCAGGCTTTGGGCGATGGATGCCAGTGATGTTATTATCCTGGAGCAACATGTAGTCATCCTCATCGAGCTCGAATTCCTCTGATTCCCTGGCAACATCTCTTGCAGTTTAGCAACTAACAAAGAAGGAAATCATACTCTGTTTCACAATGAGGCGTCAGAAGCAACTACCTCTTCTTTTTCTTTTTCTTCTTACGTCTTTCATCATCAGCCTCCTCTTCCTCCTCCTCCTCGTCTTCATCCGCATCATCCACTATGAAGCCATCCTTCTCGTACTCATTCTGTCCCTCCTCTGCTCAGGAACAATTTTTACCCAATTAGTATTTGCTAAACTAACTCGAGAACAAAACCACCGGCGATTCAAGTAGAAAAAGGCAATAACTGCAAGCTCAATTCCACATACAAATAATAATACACATAATAGCAACAGAAATAAGGACACAGGCAAAAAGAACGGCCGAAACACAGCTCCGCATATATAGCACATAAAAACATCCTATTGCAGGAGAAGGAATAACTACACCGCCCAAATCGCCCGCGCAAGCAAACATAACGGCGAAATCGTGAGGAGAAAACCGACCTTCCTCGTCCTCCTCATCGTCGTCGTCGTCCTGCTCGTCGACATCATTCCTGCCCCTCCGCGACGGCCGCGGCTCGTCGTCCTCTTCCTCGGCCTCGATGAAGTCCTCTTCTAGGGTTCGAACAGAAGCACAAGCATTTCCGTCAGAAAACGCACCAGAAACCGCCGCCGAACCACCCGAAACCGCAGAGAAATGGGGAACGAGATCCCGTACCTTCGTCGTCGGACACCACGGTGCGTCCCAGTCCCATCGTCCTCGAGGCGGCGCGCGCAAACCCTAGAACGC
Source organism: Poa pratensis (assembly GCA_947311845.1). Classification (NCBI taxonomy): domain Eukaryota; kingdom Viridiplantae; phylum Streptophyta; class Magnoliopsida; order Poales; family Poaceae; genus Poa; species Poa pratensis. The sequence goes on from CAMZMU010000035.1 coordinate 57,369,513, forward strand.
GAGAGAGGTTGTGTCGAGAGCCTCGTGGGGAAGGAGGGGTCCTCCTTATATGGGCATCGCGGGAGGCGGCGGAATCTAGGGTTTCGCGGAGGGGGACAGGGGTCCAATCCCGAGCCGGCGCCGAGGGGTATCGACGCGAAGAGCTCGGGACGTAGGTTGCTGCCACCTCCCGCCGGCGAGCAGGCGAATCCGGCGGCCACCGGGGAGCTGCGAGCCGTGGGCTGGAGCGGCGGCGAGCGTCGCCGGGGACTTGGAGGTGGCGGTCGGGAGTGAGGTGCGATTGGGAAGGGGCCGGGGAAAGCTAAGTAATGCGATTTTGTGGGGAATTTGTTACATTCCGGTCCCTGTATGTCTAGGGATAAGTTTCTATGGTGTTTCCTGTGACATGATTCTTTGTTAGAGGGCCCTTTGGATAATCTTAGACCTTGCTTTTCAACGCCTGTAGGATGGATCATGGATCATCGCACTTCGCATGACTAAAGATTATTCTTTTTATTTTTGGGGGAATGTCAAGATTGAATTATTTAGAGCTGCAAATAGGGATTGTTATGGTGCGGGGAACAAAATACCCGGATTTAACAAGAGAAGAGGAACCTACTTTGCATTGTAATGACATGATACACGTAATGGCAAAAGTAATTTTCACTTCAAAATTTTAGCGCACCCTTATTTTCAAAAAAAAAAAATGTCATTTTGGATCAAATGGCAACGGCTCCCAAATGAACAAAAACGCAACATCTCTCCACTCGTCGGGCGACCAGATCTCCACCCACTCCTACGGCGTGCCCGGTGATTCATCTAACCCCATTTGTTGCTCTGACGGCATGAGGTAGGGCGAACCTCAATTTGGCGTGATAGACATAGTTAGTGTTTGTGGACTTTATTCAGATAGTGGTGGCGATGTTGCATCGAATAATTGTACCGTGTTTCCATCTCGATGATTTGGTGGATGGTGTTGATTATAGGTTGTGTCATCATCGAGCAAGTGCTCCTGGAATGTCAGGCTAATTGCGCCGTACCCGTACAAGCCCCATGTATGTGCGTAAGGGGTTCAGTCATCGCTTTTAAGTGCCCGCTTACTGGATGTGTCCCTTTGATTTTTTGTCTGTGGGCCACAAGGAGAATATGGTGACCCTTTGGGTCGTTGGTGGACTTTGTATCGCCACACCTCTCTAACGGAGGTGTACTTCCTCTCAAAGGTAAGAAACTTCGAGAATACATCTTCGTGTCCACCTTGCGTTATCTCTTATCTTTACTTACTTTTCTGTATCATCTTGTATGTCATATAGGTTGTTCACCTAGTTGCATATCTAGACAATCTATATCTTTGTTTCGCTTCTTCCGCAATGATCAAAGCAAGCATATGGGTCTTAACTTCTCTTCATCTGGTTGGCTAGCCGATATGAGCTAGTACCTTAAGTGGTTATCTCGTGTTCGTTATTGATATCATAGCGTGTTGAAGTTACTTTACTGACTAAAAATTATTCACGTCTTTGCATTGAAATAAAAGTGCCTCCATATACAACATGTAACAAAGAATGTGTCTCGTGTCAAGCTAAACCCGGTGTTGGGGTATGTTCATCTAGAGAGGACAATCGATAGGTGTGAAATCCCATAGGATATGGTGAATCTTTGATGTGCCATGATACATCGAGACTGCTCGCTATACCTTCTCACGCCCAGAAGATCTAGAAGCAGTTTACCCTCAATTAAATGATGATTGTTGAAGCGGGACATTATTGATGTGAACTTTGTAGGCCAACTTAACAGAGAATAATTCTCTGCTTAGAATGACATGCAATAAAGTCACTATGCTGCTCATAGTGTGAGATCTGTAGAATAGTGGAAACATCCTAGGGCGTGAAAGTTTGGAGAATTGCTCGATGAACACCGAGACCATAGTTAGAATGTGGGAGCTTTTAACATAAGGTGTTTTTCTTGTCAGGCCCCCTTGGTATCCTTGTATCATCCCATATGTTGGTGGCTTTTCTAGATCCAACACCCTCGATTATGCCTTCCTTGCTCACCTTTATTCCCTTCAAAATACTTCGACATACATAGGGCATGCATGTTTTCGGCCTAAAGGGCGACGACACAAATCGAATTAGTAGTTTGAAGAATAAACCAAGCTTGGCATGCTAGCACGAGAGGTTGAAAGAATGTCAGTTTCGTATTCTCCTACCCAACCCTAGTGCAGACGACATTCGTCCTCCGATTATGCCCACTACCGGTGGTAACTGAAAGAACATTTTGTGTATCCCCACATGTTTTGTGTGTTAGGTGACAACCCTAGTATTGTTGAATCTAATGTGTTATTAAGTGGTGCAGGAAAAACAAAAGAAACAAACTCATAACATCATCTTAATGCTTAGCAAATGGGCTGGAAACTGTCCAGGCCGGAGTCTCCGGCCTCAGGTGGCTCAGGGGCCAGAGTCTCTGGCCCCCAAGTTTTCGAGCAGAAAGAGAGCAAGCGACGGCAGCCTCTGTATAGGGGTCCGGAGTGACCCCGGAGTAACCCCGGAGTCTCTGCCCAGGGAGACCGGAGTCTCCGGCCCCGGCCTTCCAGACCGGAGTCTCCGGTCTAAGTGGACTGCAACGGCTAGAATTTTTTGAGGGGTATAAATACCCCTCCACCTACCTCCAGCCACCTAGCTCGCCCAGAATTGAAGTCCACCATTATTGCAAGCTCAAGATTTGCTAGATCTCCCAATCCCTCCACCCAAACTCGTTGATCTTTGGAGGATTGAAGGAGAAGGCCCGATCTACATCTTCACCAAGCCGTTCTTCATTTCCCCCTCATTCACTTGAGGGACCTTTAGCTAGGGTTTCCACTAGGAAAACCTAGCCCCCTATTGTACTCACTTGATTGTCTTTGTGACAGATTGTAGCTGTTTGGGAGCCCCTAATCCTTTGTGGGTTGTGCCCCCAAATCGTTATTGTAAAGGCTCCGGACTCCGCCTTGAAGGTTTCCGATAGTTGAAGTGAACCAATCCTTTGTGGTGCGGTTCACCGGAGAAGAGGGTGAGGCCTTTGTGGCCGTTGAACCATTGTGTTGGTTCACACCTCTCCAACGAGACGTACTCCCCTAAAAGGAGGAACTCGGGAATACATCCGTGTCTCCGCGTGCTTTGACTTTCGGTTACCTCTATCCTTGTTTATCGCCTTACTTATATGTATCGTGCATAGTTGTTAGCTTGTCATATAGGTAAATTCACCGTAGTTGCATATCTAGAGAATTTACCTTTTGTGTCAAGCCTAATTTGAAAAAGACTAAAGTTTGGAGTAGCACTTATTCACCCCCCCCCCCTCTAGGTGTCATACCGATCCCTTCAATTGGTATCAGAGCCTAGGCTCTCTTGTTTTGGGCTTAACCGCCTAAGAGAAGTATGACACAAAGTGAGGATGAGGCTGATCATGCCAAGGCCAAAGAGACCATGGCATCCATGGCAGATATCAAAACGTTGGAAACAACATTGACATCGTCCATGAATGTCAAATTTGATGAGTTGCGTGACTTGCTCGTGAAACTCACAAATGACAAGGTTTTGGAACTCATCCCACTAGAGGGTGTCTCTAACTCCGATGAAGGTGATTCCGAGGAGGGTAAAGAGAAAAATAAGAAGGGGGTGGAAACCACCTCCTCCACCTCCAACCAAGCATGTAGATGGGAAGGATGAGTTCCATGCCGTTCCGGGATGGTACCCTATCGACCCACCTATCACCACCCGCATAAACCCCATTGGTCCTCCACCTAAGCTTAATGCATTAGCTTTTGCTAGTTGGCAATGCTCAATGAAATCTCATATCAACAGTGCCTCTATCACCTAAGCTCAATGAAGATGGATACAAGGTCGCGGATCCAAGCAATGTGACAAGAAGAGAGTTTGCCGAAAAGCAACTCAATGCCTCTGCACTCCATATGATTGAACTTTCATTGAGTGAAAGTGACAAGCATTATGTTCTTAACGCCACCACCGCCAAAGAAGCTTGGAAGTGTCTTGAGGTTGCATTCCTTGGGAATGAAAGTATGAAGAGAAATAGATATGATTCTTTGAGCAATGATGCCGAAGGCTTCTACATGTTTGACAATGAGAATCATGAAGACATGTATGGAAGACTCAAGACTCTTGCAAAGGCCTTCTATGATGTGGGGGCAACCTATGTGGATGATGCTTGGGTCAAGAGGAAGTATGTGAATGCTCTCTTGCCGTTCGAGCCCATCGAGTTGAAGTCCATTCAAGGAAGACACAACTACAACGAAATGACATCCAATGAAGTTATGCAAGAAGTGCAAGCCTCCAAGGTTGCCACCAAGAATGCCGAAGATAACCGTGCTAGGGCCATGGGGATGAAACAAGGCCCCTCACTTGCTTTGAAGGCCAAGGTGGTATGTCTTGATGAGAATGATGAGGTTGAAGCGTGCCCAAGCAACATTGCTCCCAATGAACTTGAACCGGCTCTAAATGGTCATATAGCTCTTGCCACAAGAGTGTTTTGGGAAGACCCGGCAAAAGCTAAAGCCCGTGTTGATAAAGAGAACAACTCAAGTGGGAAGAAAGAGCTAGCCTCAAGGACGAAGACTTGCTACAATTGTCATGACAAGAACCACTACATAAGAGAGTGTCCTTATGAGAACCGAGAGCAAAATGGTGGGAAGCTCATCCCCAAGGACCACTCAAGGTTGATCCAAAAGAAGCCCGCAAGACCAAGGAAGCCCTTCTTCAAGAAGGCACCAAGAATTGTGTTGGTGGCACACGAAGAATATGCCACAAGTGATTCCGAAGATGAAGATGCACCTACTAAAGAGGTAGCCGCATTGGCTATTGTATCAACTTCATCATCTTCTCTCTTTGAATCCCCCAATGAGAACATCTCCACCAACAAACGCTCGTTGCCTCATGACTCATGTCACCGAGGTATCATCTCCTTCTCCCAAGACTATGCATGAAATGAGTAATCAATCTAGTCTTGTGATTAAGAAGGAACTTATTGCTTTCGATACTTTCATGACTAACTTGCAAGGTGAAGCTAAGGAACATGTTGAGTCTCTTATGAGACAACTATGTGCGGCCGAAGAACTTCTTCAAGAAAATAGTAAGATTGAGAGAGAGGATTCTCTCACCATTGCCTCTTTGAATGCTTCCATAGCATCCTTGAATGCCTCTCTTGATGAAGAGTGAAGAAAGATGTTCTCTTGAGGAAAGACTTGACTCTCTTGATGCTAAAAATGATGATATCATTAATAAAACTAGCTGGGTGGCCCGCACATTTGCGCGGCTAGACTGGCTACACATTGGCATATTTGATATTAATGTTTTAGTTATTTGACCATGTTCTAAACTTTTAATCTTATAATTTATACCTTCTTTACTATTAGCAGTACATAACTCAAAATATGAGTAGGAAATAATTATAGTGCAAGGTACTGTCATAAAATTATGATATATTTGGTAAAAGATCTCTTTATTTTATAGATTAGATTACTGTGAAGAAACTTTTTGAATTGAAGAATGTGTGTATGGCAGAAACGTCGCATCACCAGCAAAAAATCAAGTTAATAAGTGATTCTAGAGAAGAAGGTAATTTGGAGATTTACGTATTATTAAGCGTTTCTAGAACGATGCCTCGAGATTTACTGAAGCATAGAAGTCTTTCTGCCATTCAATCGCAACATGGACCATCGCCGCGCTGCCTCCCAAAACTATACATTTTAATACCACCTCCGACGTTATTTTGAATGCTAGTCCTGTTCTGATGTATGTATTCCACCAATGGGGTTTTAAGGAACTCAACATTGATGGCCCGTACTAAAAAAGTGTGTTATCTTTTCTGCTCAACTCATCATATGCCATATTCTCCACATTTGAGTTTTAAAGTAAGTTTATTATATAACCAAAAAATTATTCACTATATAAATTCACTCTGAAACCGCTATTGAGTGACTTCACATGAGACTAAAGCATCAAGCCATATATATAATTAACCCTTATACCAAATCATAAATTATTGACTGATCTTCCCAGTTTTACCTCAACATATTTGAGATTATGAATAGAAATTAAAGACAATTAATTAGTAAAAGCTACCTGGCATCCACCAAAATGAATTAATTATGTCGTTTGCTCCACAAATTATTAACCAATAGGATTTGACGCCTGCAAAGATGAAACATTGATGGGAATATATGTAAACCAAGAAGAATGTATTCATGATCTTAGGCCGTAAGCATGTTTCAAACATATATGGCCAGCAGAAGTTGGCAGCAAAAATTATATGCTCTCTTGACAAATACATCGGTAGTAGTTTTATTTCAGCCATATTGAAGGGATTTTCATGTATAACATACAGATTTATGAATAGATTTTAGTGACTCATTAGGGGAGTGACTTTAATAACTTCGAACGTGATAAATTTACACTTTCCTAATTTAGAGAACATAATGCTTACACAAATTTTGCACCCCAAAACACAACAATGTAGAAAACGGCCAACAGAATAAATAATTGGTATTTGCATCTATTTATAAAGTCAGTTGCATAAGGATGCATGTCCGTCCCGCAAAAAAAGGTATCAGAATATGGGTTTTGCTAATTTCTATTGAAACCGATAGATTCTATCAGATGCGATGTAAATATACATGTTTAAGGAGTAATCATTATGTTTCACCTAGGCTTTAGTCTTACCATCTCGTCAAAGTCTGCCAGATTCAGCTACTCAGAGTGCAATTAATGGTTAACAATTTCTAACTTGGACACATCATTGCAGAAGGGAGATTTTTTATTTATTCTTGTTCTCTAAAAGATTAGTTGCCCGACTCAGAGTGCAATTAATGGTTAACAATTGCTAACTTGAACACATCGCATTGCAGAAAGGAGATCTTTTATTCTTCTTCTTCTCTCTCTGTCTGATCCTTGCACCATGCATGATGTCCCGCGCGGCTACATGATAAAATGGTTCACAAGTTATAAAGGCTTGGAATTTTTATTTTATGCCCGTGCGGACTCTAATCTTCGACTTCTATTTTCTCCCTCCAAATCCATTAATTTATTGTGACCATCTATTTTGACCCTTCTGAATCAATCGTACTTACTATAATACTTGTTTATTTAACTTGTACGCACTATAATACTTTGAGTAGAATGATCTGATTTATATTGTTACGTTAGATCACAGATGTGAAGAAAGGCATGTGTGATTAACTTTCATACATAGGATAAATTGACAAAAAAAAAATCAGCATACAAAAACATTCTAGGAGCCTGACTCGATTCCGCCTCAACATTCGGTATGATGTATCTACTATTTTTTGAGTAAACTCAAAGAAAGAGAGAAATTAAGATACCTAGCATCCAGCCGAATTACCCAATTTTTGTATTGTAATTTATCCCGCAACCATTCAAAATTATCCATCACCTGCAAAATGATGAACAACTGAAATATATAACGAAAAGACTCCATTGTTTACATTGACCTGAGGAAGTAAAACGTTAGTTTTTGTTGTTCGAGCATAGATAGCCCGTCGTAAATATTGTATGACCAACCCAAAAAAAATTGTAGTACTGTTAATTCGGCCATCAGCAAGTAAGGGATTTGTTGTGAAGCATATGAAGTAAAACCAATTGTGAGAAAAATTATTGGCGCCATTAGTGGAGTGATTACGAAGTAAAAGAAAATGTAATATGTCCAGAAGTCACATAAATTTTATGCCTCAAAAAACAACAATGTAGAAAACCAATACAGATAGATATTATTTGTCCCTGTTTATAAATACAATCGATAAAATTAAGAAAATATAACACACATTATTTCCAATTGTTCTGACAAACAGGGTCGTAATATGAAATTTTAATATGCAGCAATTTTACTTTGAAACTGGTAGATTTGTGACTTACATCAGAGATCAAAAGTTGCATAAGCATCCTTGTTTTGAAGACCAATTAATCAATCACCTTGGCTTCACTCCCCGTCTTGTCCAGGACTGCACCTTCGTCAGCCTTCAGCTACCAGATTGATTCACCAACACAGTGCTCGTTGCTGGACTCAGCATGATACCTTTTAGTAATTAAATTTTGTTTACAGAGACGCACTGGATAAATTTTATCTAGAAGAAAAAAGTGGGATATTTATTCTGTTGATGTGTTGTCCATAGGTATCTTACCGCAGCTTTACCTGAATCAATCCATGCACCTATTAGGAAATTCAGGAACTCCTTTAAGATGAGAATACTGTAGAATTACCATCTGCTACCTTCAAGGGTACGGTCACGAAGCTAACCTGTAACTGAGCACCACGTACACATAGATTAAAAGACCAGTACGGGATAATACAACGTGATGCATGGACTTGTGAATTGTAATACATTAGCCAGTGCAGTCCCATCAGCTTACACAAATGATCAGGCACTTTGTATGACAACAAAACGATCGGCCAGCAGGAGAAGAAAGACCGATCCATCGTTGAAGATGGCAACCAAGTGACCAGCGAGATCGGCCAGGAGGACTTAGATGTTCAGAAAAATAAAAAATAGTTTATTTAATTTAGTCTTAACATAAATCAGCAAGTTATTACCTTGCAGCTCCAATCAAGTTAAGAGGGCCACACGTATATCTCCAGATTGATATTCAGTCTCTATCTAGAATCTGGACAGTTTTCAAGTACTCCGGTACGGTCATCCTTGGGCAAAATAAATTGATCATCCCGTGTTCCAACAGAAATACTACAGTCCGAGTTTACCTGGCGTAGCATCCAAAGAAGAATCACATACGTTAATTAACAGGAGATCTACAATCTATTGTCCCTGCAGGTGCAGGGTAACGTGGATGCCGGTGGCTGTAAGCTAACATGCCTGATGGACGTTTGCTACTCTTGTACTCAGTGTCACACTGATTGAACTTGTAGTCTAATGCAACCGCCAACAGGTCACCGTAAAAACATCATCGATTCAGATGGATGTGCATGTGCTGCGGCCCTGACGGGAGACGTGGTGGTTGATCAAGTATGGCATCAGCTAGCCCCGATGTGCCGGGTGTGAGTCCGCCGGCCTTGTCTTACTTGGGGCTACGATCGAACGCTGCCGCAGAGAGAGGCTTGTCGCAGGCACGCCGCCGCCGACCAAACGATTCTGCTCTGCACGCTGAGAAAACGGCCGGCTGGTCGCGATGCGTCGGCAGGTAAATAAGGTTTGCTCTTATTACGTTTTCGTTTTTCTTATACAGCACGTTTTCTCTTTCTTTTCTTCAACCTGTCGTGATGGGTACGTTTTCTCTACCAATTAAATGTGCCGGATTTGCCTTGAGCGTGTCCCATAAATCTCTACCGTTTAGACATCTTTACGTTTAGCGTGAGAAATCTTAACCGTTGATTGTTTGTTGTTTTAATAATACTAGTACACGTGCACGTGCAACGCACGTATAATTTTTGTTTTAATAACATAATGTGGCAATAATATCGATACAAAGACAATAATTCATGGAAGTTCAAATGCATCTTAGCAACAGATCTAATCTAACAACTTCCAAATGAAATGCAAGAGCTACAGAACGAATGTTTAAAAAGAGCACACCAAACTGGAGAAGGAATACATATGTGGGGGTTAGCGTCCCAATAACCGGAAAATGTCTTTGACTCCCGAGCACTAGTGATCCTGGTGTTTTAAAAAATTCAAAAACACTATTTATGAGGTTTAAAAAAATCTGAAAAAAATTACGGACATAGCCAATGATATATCCCACAAACGTGCAAAATATCATGCTCGAATACTTTGTATTCTGATCTACACAAAAATGACAAATTTTGATAAAATTGGAGGTTTGAAAATATACATATTTAGTCCACACTTTTGTCCCAAAATACAACGTATTTGAAGTTGATTTTTTTTGTACGTTTGTGGGATACATCATTGGTTACAGCCATGATTTTTTTTCAGAATTTTTATAACTCATAAATATTGTTTTTGAATTTTTTAAACCACCGGGATCACTGGTGCTCGGGAGCACCAAATCTCCTCTCCCCAATAAACCATAGCTTTCAAAAGGTTGTACTTCTTCTTCCTCCTCCCTCCTGGTTTCTCTCCCAAAGAAATTGCCATATCTGGAATCCTCTAAAAGCTGGATAGAAGAAAAGGGCAAAAAATATGTTGCGATATCAAGTCAACATGTGAAAGAGTTATAAAACAAAATTACTGTAAACATATTCAAGTTACTGAACAACTCCTTAATTCAACTGGTCCCTCATATGCTCGTCTTAGTTAAACCTTTTAATAATTGTGGAGACGATCCCAAATAGGATTGTGAAAAGAACACATGCAGATTCCCGAGCTATTATTTTGTCAAAGTCAAAACCATGAGTTTATAAAAATATAGTGCAAATGGAAGTGACTTATACTTTCCGTATAGTGTAAATCCAAGGGGGTGAAAGAACATTGACATACTTGTATGTTTAGAACAAAGCTGCGCATCCCCTTCTCAGCAACAACCTACAATAGTAAACGTTCAATCAAAATCAATACATAAGAGTACGACTGGGTTATCTATAGTCTCCCTTCAGTTCATGTATGCAGGCAAAAAATCTTCAAAGGTATCCATGTGCATGGATTCACATGCTAACCACAGTAGAATGGTACTGCTCTTTCACTAATAACCAATAAGTTTACAAAAAATATATTCTCTGGTTTGCTCCCGCTCTCTATGGTTTTGTACAACCTTCTTAATCCTAGGTTAATGCAGAGTATCATGAATTTCATTTTCAAACTGTGCCAACTCTAATTTAAGACTAAAAAAATATCCAATTTAAATAAGGATCGTAAAATTGCATCTTCAGTTCAAAATCCCCCTCACATGCAGATCTCATCTGACTATAGGATATTACCCTTCACGTCATATAAGATTGCACGATCAAAGAGCTAGATAGAAGAAGTACAACTGTATAGCTTCTAATAGTCAATATAATTATAATTATCTGATATACATAATTATCTGATATACATATTATATTATTATATATGTGTGCAAACACCACTGTTATTTAACCCAGAGAAAAAGAAGGCTCTATACGGCCCTTTGGCTATATACAGACTGACTCCCAGCCTGCGTGTGTGTGCAGTGTGCGCGCTAGCAAACATGCATGCCCGTGCAAGCACGGAAGAGAAAAAAATATGCTTCACGGAGGCGCACAAACCTATTCCAGAAAAGAAATAACACGACATCTTCACGGAATAAAATCTTCTAAATAAATGTTCCAGGAAAATGTCTATCATCAATTTATCATAACTAACTTTTGCACTGTCAATTTAAGAAAATGCATTAATTTGGAGATCATCTCTAATTATTCTCTTTTTATCTGACAATATTTTGAAACATGCCATAAACCCCTGTAAAGTTTTGTAGGTCTCTTACAAGTAAACTGATGTACCTTAGTGACGATGACACTTCTGCTTATCACAATGGCATAGACCGCAGTGACAACCTCTATATGTTGGTCATTGCTTAGAAGAATAGAAACAGCGTGATAGTTTATTATCATTATTTTAGGCGAAAGAGAGCTTTATATCACATTTGGATCAGAATTTACATTCATTACATATGACAGGCAAAATACATTTAGGGGCATAAAAAATAAAAAATAAACTTCCTGTATTTGAGCCCAGCTTGGCCAGTTCATGGGCTGCCGAGTTGCTCTCTCTCTCCATGTCTTCATAATCCTGTAGTCATCAAAGAATTTCAACACGTGTTTGGCCTCTTCAACGTAGTTGGACTGGACCACTGGAATGATCATCTTCCTTCTTGGACAGGAGCTTGACAACAGCCGCACAGTCAGTGAATAAGCTCGAGGGATGGATGAGCATTGTGATATTTTGCACGCTGTGACTGGAATGTTACTTTGTTGTATAGAGTCAGATGATTCACATGTACTGTAGCGCCACATGAGCAGCGAGAAGTAAGCAAACCAAAATTCAAAGGTCAGGGACTGCTTCGGTCAGCTTTGTAGTTCGAGGATGCAACTGAGCAATTATCAGTACAGCAATTATCATTGTTGTTACTTTTTGAAGATGAATGTGTAAGAAGACGGTTGTTTATTTAAATAGCTATGGCTTATTTAACTGGCAATCAGTTAAAACGACACATTTCAACAATTTAAGCAACAGTCCACTGCTATTCAGCAAACGGGAAAACAGCCAAATCTAACATTATCACTCCAACCGCGCATAACAACCCTACGACATGCCCAACAAGCTATTTCAACCAGAATTACTGCACAACCTACCAGTTTCTCCCTCTGCCAGCTTCTCAAGCTTCACACCGACCAATCTCCATTCATGGACGCCACCAGTTTCTCCCTCTGCCAGCTTGTCAAGCTTCACACCGACCAATCTCCATTCATGGACGCCACCCGCTTTCAGCTCATGGATAACCTAACGCCCCATACACCAACGAATTCCAAACAAGTGGAGACCAGTTCAATCGCAGACAGAGGTTGCTAAGCTGGTTCAGCAGGACGAGAAGAAATTGGGACGAAAAGTATATAAGAGGGCCCAATTCAGCGCGGGATCTCAGGTAGATAGTGGTACCTGGCGGTGCTCCCAATCCCAGACCAAGACGCGGTCATTGGCGTCGGCGGTGACCAGCCAGGGGTGAGTGGGGTGGAGTTGGATCTTCACCACCTTGTCGCTCGTCGGCCGGAACGCCCTGAGGCGGAGCATCTCGCCGCGCCTGCCGCGCGCGGCAGCGGCGTCGTCGCTGGGGATCGCGGACGGCCAGGCTTGGGGGCGGTGGGGTGGGAGGAGAGTTCACCGGCAGGTCGGGCGGCGGCGTTGACGCTTTGGTCCGGTCGGGTCGGTCGGGTCAGTCACCTCCGGCCGGTGCAGCGGGAGAACACGGGGTCTCGCAGGCTAGGGATCTGCCGTCGGGACGCCGATGGGAGGCTGTGCAGAGGGCGTGGCGCCGGCGTTGCGCTGGGAGGTGGCGCCGCGTTTGGGTAGTGGGGATCTCTCGTCGGGGTTCGCGAGGGCGTCGAGAGTGTCGCCGGCGTTCAAGGAAGTTACCGAAAAGAATCCTTTTTATGTTTTAGCGGTGGCAATATATGTAATTAACTCAAACTAAAAAGGTGTGTTGAGTTGTCAAACATTGGAGCGATCTAGATCGTTGATCGGGTTATTGAACGGCACGAATTTAATGTATCCCGAAAGTGTTTGCTCTTTTAATAGTAATATAGATAATAGATCATTAAGGATATGGATCATGTCTTTGCTAAATATAAAGTGCTTAAAAGGAGAAAGTTGAACTTGGGTTGCTAATGCTAGACTTCTTGAGGAGATGGAGAAGCTTGACAAGGCTCACAAGGCCTTGGAAACGACTCACTCTCTTTAGTCAAGTCTCATGAGCAACTTCAAACTCAACTTTCTAAATCTAGTTCAACTAGCATATCTATTCTTCCTCGTGTTCATGAAAATGTTATTGAAGAAAATGCTAGGTTGAAGGTGGATCTTGCCAAGGCCACTAGTGCCGAGACCTCTATTCCCAAAGGTAAAGATAAGGGTATTGCTTATTTGTTTGAGCAAAAACCACACAAAGGGAAGGAGGGTCTTGGTTATGTAGCCGAGCCCAAGAAGAAAGTGAGCAACAACAAGAAGATCAAGACCAAGCCCGCACAAGCCAAGACTTCCATTGCGGGTGGTAGTGCCACAAGGGGCAAGACCACTCGTAGTGACTTTGCGGGGCATAACAACCCCAACTATATTCTTTATGTTGATTATTATGGGGATGTTTATGCACAATATGTTGGTCCTATGATGGTTACATTGATTACTCTATTTGGGTTCCTAAGACCCTTGTTGCTAACCAAAGAGGACCCATTGAGAAATGGGTACCTAAATCCAAGCAATGATCTCTTGTAGGACTATGCTTCCGGTGGATCGAAATGGGTGGTTGATAGTGGATGCACTAGTCATATGACCGGAAGCAAGGAGATTATGACGGAGTTGAGACCAAATCTAAATCACTCAACCGTCTCTTATGGTGACAAGTCAAAGGCGAGGTAAAGAGTCTCGGCAAGGTGGTAGTTGCAAGGATATCACCCTTGTAAATGTCATGCTTGTGAGTCTCTAGGTTACAATCTTATGTCCGTTCGTGCTCTTAATAAGATGAACTTTGATGTCCATTTTACTATTGATATGGTGGTACTCTTGAGGAGCAAGACTCTAAAGGTCATGTTCGTTGGGTATGTTGAAAATGAGTTGTTTGTGGTAGACTTTTCGGGGTCAACCAACACTCAAGCAATATGCCTATTCGGAAAGGCCGACGTGGGGTGGTTGTGGCATCGCCGCTTGTCCCATGTCAACATGAGAACTTTGCAAAGTCTTCACAAGGGTGGCCACATTCTTGGACTAAAAGAGAATGTTTCTTTTTCTAGAGATCGTCTTTGTAGGGCTTGTGTTGAAGGAAAGATGCATGATTCTCCCCATCCAAGCAAACCATCATCTCATCAAAGAGGATATTGGAACTTCTTCATGTTGATCTCTTTGGTGCCGTGCCAACCGAGTCTTGGTGGGAAGAAGTATTGTTTGGTGATTGTTGATGACTATTCAAGATTTACTTGGGTTTTTTCTTCAAGACGAAGGATGAAACTCAACAAACCGTCATCGACTTCTCCAATGAAGTTCAACGTCAACACAATGTCCCATTTTGGCCATTAGAAGTGACAATGGCTCCGAGTTCAAGAACTACACCTTGAATGAGTTTCTTAGTGAAGAGGGAATTCGTCATCAATATTCCGCTGCGTATACCCCTCAACAAAACGGTGTAGCCGAGAGAAGAACCGGACTCTTATGGATATGGCTAGGTCCATGTTGGCGGAGTTTAAGTCTCCACTCTTCTTGTGGGCCGAAGCTATCTCCACGGCGTGTCACTCCTCCAACCGGTTATTCTTTCGCAAAGGAAAGAAGGAAACTCCATATGAAATGCTCACCGGCAACAAGCCCAATGTCTCCTACTACCGTGTGTTTGGTTGTAAGTGTTTCTACAAAATCAAAGGTGTTCATTTATCTAAATTTGAAGCTAAAGCTTTAGAGGGTGTTTTTGTTGGGTACGGTGCGAACTCTCACACTTATAGAGTCTACGACAAATCCTTAGGGAGAGTTGTGGAATCTTGTAGTGTGAGGTTCGATGAGAATGACGGCTCCCAAGTGGCGCAATTTCATGTTTGTGATGTAGATAATGAGGAACCTCAAGATGCAATAAGAAGAATGGGGGTTGGTTTCTATCGCCCCATTGAAATCCATCATGAGCCTCCTCAAGCAAGTCCAAGCTCCACTCAAGTGGAGACTCCATCATCACAAGTTGAAGTTGCACCTTCTATGGAAGCAAATGATGCACCTACCCAAGAACAAGTTCAAGACCCTCCTCAAGTTGACCAAGAGGCTATTCAAGAACCAAGTTCTCCTATTGTCAACACTAGCCAAGGTCAAGACCAAGATCAACCATCTCCTTCTATTATTGAAGATGTGCATCAAGATGATCAAGGTCACCATCCGGTCAAGACGGGGACTCAAATGATCAAGATGATCAAGCGAAATTCCTCGCATCAATGAGGATATCGAAACCCGTCGATAGCAAGAGTCAAAAAGGATTGGAGAAGAAAGAGTCTTCATCTAGAAATATCAGTGATGCAAGAACAAGGTCACCACAAGAAACAATTGGCAAATTTAGTGAACATCAAGCCCACATCTCTATGGTGGAACCAAAGAAAGTCTTTGAAGCTCTTGAAGATCCGGATTGGTTGGAAGCCATGCATGAAGAGCTCAACAACTTCAAGCGCAACAAAGTGTGGAATCTAGTGGAGAAGCCAAAAGATTGCCTCAATGTTATAGGCACCAAGTGGATATTCAAGAACAAGCAAGATGAGCATGGAATGGTTGTGAGGAACAAGGCAAGATTGGTAGCTCAAGGGTACTCTCAAGTTGAAGGCATTGATTTTGGAGAGACCTATGCTCCCGTGGCTCGCCTTGAGTCCATCCGTATCCTTCTTGCATATGCATCACATCATAATTTCAAATTGCAACAAATGGATGTGAAAAGTGCCTTTCTTAATGGTCCTTTAAAGGAGTTGGTATATGTTAAGCAACCTCCGGGATTTGAGGATCCACACTTCCCTAACCATGTCTACAAACTTGATAAGGCGCTCTATGGTCTCAAACAAGCACCTCGTGCTTGGTATGAGCACCTAAGAGAGCTATTGGTAGACCGTGGCTTTGAAGTGGGGCAAATCGATCCCACTCTTTTTACCAAGAGGGTTAAAGGGGAGCTTTTCATATGCCAACTTTATGTTGATGATATCATATTTGGCTCATCTAACAAAGCTTTTAATGATGAATTTTCAAAGCTTATGACCGATAGGTTCGAGATGTCCATGATGGGAGAGTTGAAGTACTTCCTTGGTTTTGAGATCAAGCAATTGAGTGGAGGGACCTTCATCTCTCAAGCCAAATATATCCAAGACATGCTCAAGAGGTTCAAGATGCAAAATGCTAAAGAGAAGAAGTTTCCTATGGACACCAAGTGTCATCTTGAACTTAATCCAAAGGGTAAAGATAAGGATGTTGATCAAAAACTCTATCGCTCTATGATTGGTTCTTTGCTTTATCTTTGTGCATCTAGACCCGATATTGTGTTGAGTGTAGGAGTGTGTGCAAGGTACCAAGCGGCTCCCAAAGAAAGCCACCAAACGGCGGTTCTTCGAATCTTTCGATATTTGGTTCATACCCCAAGGTTTGGTTTGTGGTATCCTAAAGGCTCAACATTCTCTCTTGCCGGTTACACGGATTCGGATTGGGCCGGTTGCAAGGATGATAGGAAATCAACTTCCGGGGCTTGCCAATTCCTTGGTAGGTCCTTGGTGAGTTGGTCTTCTAAGAAGCAAAATTGCATATCTCTCTCCACCACCGAAGCCGAGTATGTGGCGGCCGCTAGTTGTTGCACTCAATTGTTATGGATGAGGCAAACTTTAAAGGAATACGGTGTCCATTGTGACAAAGTGCCTCTTTTATGTGACAATGAAAGTGCTATCAAGATTGGCCACAACCCGGTGGAGCACTCAAGAACGAAGCATATTGAGATTCGCTATCACTTCATCCGTGATCACATCAACCGGGGTGACATTGAGCTTGGCTATATTCCCACGAAGATCCAACTTGCCGATATGTTCACGAAGCCACTTGATGAAGCAAGGTTCACTTATTTGAGGCATGAGCTAAATATCATCGATTCGGGGAGCGTCGCTTGACTATCTTGCATACACACCTATATCTTAGCTATATGTTTGGTTTAGGTGTAGGCATGGACATAGGGGGAGTGCGGTCCTAATCCATTGGACTATCCCTCCCCCCATTATGCCGATAGTAAGAACTCATTTTGTCTCTATATTGTTCATTTTATGAATTGTGAGCTTAAATGACGAGTAGTGGCGGTGAACCCAAGATATATCTTCGCGGTGTCACACCACATACACTCATACATGGTGGCCTAGGCCACCTACATCTTCTTTGTGAAGATTTGGTCTTTTTGGAGTTACATTTGGATTTCATTGCCTATCCTATGTTTTATGGAAAACACACTCAAATGTTGGTTTTTAATGTTATTTTTGTTGCTTCTTATAAGTTTGAGTGTGAAGTACCAGTTTCAGTGACCTAAAATCTCAACCCAAGCCTCACTCATTCAAAAACCTGCTCTTCTTGCAACATACATGTCTCCACACCAAAATCTGGTGTTTTTGGGTCGTAGGGGCCGGAGACTCCGGTGTTTAAGCCCGGAGACTCCGGTCTGACCAAAGACTCCGCCCTAAACCCCGGAGACTCCGGTGTGTTTGGGCCGGAGACTCCGGTCTCGGTTTTCGCTGGGTTCATAAGGAGTCGGGGTGAGGAGTTATTTCATAACTCCTCCCCACCCCCAACTCCAAAAACCACCCAGCCACCGCCTCCGCTGTAACAGCCCAGAGTTTAAGAATCTAAAAACCCGAATAAAATTTCCACTTTTGATTGCATTGCATCATGGCATGCTCATTTAAATTGCTTAAGTTGAATAAAGCAACACATGGAAATTTAAAACAAAGGAAGCAAATCCTTCCCAAAAATTTGCAAACCAAATACGTTACTCAAATTGGCAAAACCAATTGTTCTTGAGTTCCCAACTTGTCCAGGAAGCTCCAAGAGTCCAAGTAAAATAATTGCAAACTATTTGGTTTTGTAAAATAAAATAATTGGAGAGAAACTAAACTTGCCTGTGGGCAATTTCTATTTTATTTTCCTAACAAATGATTTTCAAATGATCTGTAAAAATTAGGGGAGCTTCATATCAATATAAGGAGGCTACCCAAAAATTGCACAATTTTTGGAAGTGTTTAAATGCCCCCAGTTAATTCAAATACAGCTGCGGGTTTTAAAAGGAATTGGAAGAGGACCTATCCGTGATGATTCTAAAACCTCCAGGGGGCTAGGTGCGATTTCATCCTCTTCCTCGTCGCTGTAGCGACCGAGCCGCTCGAGCTCGCGCTGCGCCCGCACCAGCTCGACGCCGCGCAGGGCCCCTCCTCTCTGCCTTCAATCTCCGGAGAGCATCCCCACGAGCCGCACTGCTCCCATTCCCGATTTCTTCCCCGTTCTCCTCTTCCTCTGTTTCCCACGGGCTTCTCACCGCCGCGCCATGCCCAAGCTCGATGCCGTCGATTGAGCGCGCAAGGAGCAAAACGAGAACCACCAGCACCTCCGCCGTGCCGTGCTGCTCCTCTCCACCAGAGGAATCGAACCGGAAGGCTGTAAATCGACGTCGCCCTTCTCAACATCGCCGCGGCCGCCCGAGCTCCACCGCACGTTCTTCGTCGCCGCCGAGCCATCCCCGACCTCCTCCTTCACCGCTGCGAGCATCCCCGCGTGGAGGGTGAGCATTCCGTGCAGAAGCACCCCTTCCCCCTCTTCCCCTTGCTCTGCATCGCCGAAACCGTGCTCACCGCCGTCGGCAATCACCGCCGCCCACGACACGAACGACACTGAACTCGGGTTTAGTTTCGTTAGTTTATTATTTCTCTCCCGCTTTAATCTCAACTAGATGCGGATCCGTATTCTAACACTAGCATCGATCCATCCCAGTGGCACCGCGCCGGTGCCGCGCTTGTGCGCGTCGCGGGATCGAATCCCAGCAGACGCAAAGCCTCCCCCTTTTTCCTTCGTTTTTCTCACACGTGGACCGGCCGCCACGCCGGCCTGACCGGGCCACAGGCCGGCCGCCTCGGGCCATTAGCCGGCCTTGGGCCGGCCCAAACCGGGCGGGAGGCTGGGCCTCTCTGGACCTTAGCCGGCCTGTAAACCGGCCCAGCCGGGCTGTGGGCCGGCTACACAGTTTTTTTTCCAGTTTCCTTTTCTTTTGTTTTATAAATGCAATAACTATTGTTTGGTTCATCCGATTTTGGTGTACAAAATATCAAAGTGATCAACAACTCCAATGCTATCTAACCATGCTAAGATCACATCATGACAACAACTTTTCTCCGTGATGTCAATCGATAATCGGTGAAAAGGAATTAAATTCAAATAATTATTTAATTCACTACTTATTCATCGGTACTCGGAAAATTACAAATGAGGTACCAAAATGATCGGGAGAACAAAACCTATCCATTCATGCCATGTTCATGCATATTTGAGCCACTTCTTGGTAATGTGATAATGGATGAACAATGTGGTCATTAAGCTAAATATGGGGTTGTTTCCAAATAATTGCACTAATTATTTGGCTCTCCATTTAATCTTGCTAGATAAACTAAATGATGCCATCTTTGCATAAACTTGTCATGTCATCATGTGGTTGTGCATTGCATGGTACACATGTGTGGTGATTGAATTGTTCTTTCGTTGTTGTGCTTCGATAGATCAAGCAGCCGGGGTTACTCTACAATACCCCGAGGATCCGTACTACCAGCACTCTGATCAAGGCAAGCGTAATCCCCCCTCTGAGCATATCTTATCCTATTTTCCGCAATTATTTTCTCCACTATAATATTGCATGCGGTTCTAAATGTCTTTCGTTTGGATTAGAGTATCCTATAAAATGCATTAAGATTCCGATGCCAATACCTGTTTTCCCCTCCTATTACCCTAGGTTTGCATTGTTGGCCTGATATAATTACTATGCTATGCAAATGCTTAGCCATGCTTAGTGAAATGCCTAGTTGTACTATGGTTGGTACATGCTAGAAACAGGTGTTGACTTGTGACAGTAAATGATGGTGGAGAAGTGTGGTGATGGATAATAAAATGCTTAAAGGTGGGGATGAGAGGCCACATGGGATGTGATGGGTTGTCTCGTTCTCGCCGCCTAAGTGCGAGTTCTCGCCTACGAGCCAAGTTGAGCGTGCAACCATGCGTGGGCATATGGAACCTCGTCGACCGACTAACTTGTGGCGGACTAGCCGAGGGTCCTCTAGTTTGGCTTTCCATTTGCGCGTGCGTTGAAGATGGTGGCCAAGACTGAGATGAGGATGGTTGTGTCAGGAAAATAAGTGGCCGCGGGACAGGGTGCGAGAAGGTACCTCTTGTCCTACCGCCACTGATGATCCTTGGATAGTCTTAAGTGAGGTAAAGGTTGTAGCCGTTTCACACTCAGCCGGCTTTCCCCGGAAGAGAGCTAATGTCTGGCAATGAGTCTGGCGGTACGCATGGATAAGGAGCTGGGAGGTCCCTCGGGAACCTGGCGTCTTTCACATTGTACACCCCTGCAGGGATAAATCTTTTCGAAAAGCCGTGTCCGCGGTTATGGACGACTTGGTGACGGATTCAGAGATCATAGAATAACTTAACGGAATGATTAAAAACTTGGGTACTAAAGGTGCCACTCGAGATTGCAAGGTTGACTTCCTCGAGGGTGATTCGGGGAGGTGCCTTTGATGAACAGGTACAATGATGATGGTGGTTGTTGTTGAGAAAGTGATCTCAAGAGAAAAGAGTTTCTTCTTACCCCTTTTCAAAATAATCTGATTAGTCGATGCCATGGAGTTGCGTTTTATAAATAAAATCAGCTTTATGCAAAACAGCCATAAAACCTTTGAAAGCCAATCATGGAGCATATATTAGCTCTTAATCTTGCGAGTTCGTCGAACTCAACGTCGTTTGCTTATTTTCAGGAGAGGACTTCACCGACCTCGAAGGTGGGTTCTTTGTGTACGTCGACGAGTAGTCTGGGGTTCCCAGGTGGCAGCTTGGGACATCTTGGAACAGCTGGCGTTGTGATGTTTATCTGTAGGCCTCTTAGGCCATATGTTGGTTCTTGTTGTTTAGAACAACACACTTCGCTTCCGCATGTTGTAATGTTGGGTCTGTGACCTCTGTTTGTCATTTGCTATCTTTCTCTATTATAAGAGTTGCTTATAATGTTTTTGTGTCGTAGAGTCTGTGATGTGCCAGTTGTTCCACAAGTCTTGATCTCTCTATTATGCTTTGATAGTGTGTCTGGTGGTAACGGATAACCGGAGACACAGTATCACTGTATAGTAGTCGGGTCGGGGCGCCACATCCGCCCCAAGAGCACCAAATCCGGCCATCCCCGCCGCTGGAATCCGCCGTGCCACCAGCTCCTTCACCTCTCAAGCCTTGGGGATCTTTCTCCCCATCGTTTGAACCTCACCATGAAGGAAACGGGTACCTCTCTCTCTTTCTCCAAGGATTCGTCCTCGATCTAGTTTTGAGAGTAGTACTTGTCGAAATTCATGGTGTAGAACATTTGTGCTGGCATTTTACACTCTAGGAAATTCTTGGAGTCATTGTTTCACTCTTTTTCGACCTAGATTGGAAGTTCCAGTCTCAGGCCGGAGACTCCGGCCCCCAAGACCGGAGACTCCGGTGTGGCCGGAGACTCCGCCCCCTGAGACCGGAGACTCCGGTCAAGATTAATTCTGAGTGAATTTTTTTGACACATGATTTCTTCTTTTTGGATTCCTGAGACATGTATGCTTACCCCCGTGCTACCTATCTACTCCTGTTTCACAGCTAGCAAGCGGTACCTCGGTGCCTCATCATCATCGTCCAAAATCAAGAAGACATCCTAAAGAGAAATGGCCGAGACTATTTTGTCCGTGATGAAGCCAATGATAGAACTGTGCAGCGAGGTGTCTTGAATCAGGAACGGGCAGAGGAGGCAAGGAGGATCAAGCAAGAGGCTGCCCTTCGTAGGGATGAAAGGGCCAAGAAGGACATGTTTGCCAACTTGACCACTTTGGCAGACTTGAACAAGGAAGACTACCGGACTATGAGGATGCAGAGGTTCTATGATATGCCCAACAACTCGATGGATAGTTACTTTTGGAGAAAGGAGCAAGAGCTCATCATGAAGGAAATCTATGCCAACTTAGACCCCAAAGCTCGTGTTTGTCCTCAAAAAAACATTGAACTTTGCAACTTTGGCCAAGAAGCAATACTTTGTGGACGCAA
This sequence comes from Poa pratensis, assembly GCA_947311845.1. NCBI lineage: Eukaryota > Viridiplantae > Streptophyta > Magnoliopsida > Poales > Poaceae > Poa > Poa pratensis. Next base: position 57,391,978 of record CAMZMU010000035.1, read on the forward strand.
TTTGGGTTGCAAAGAAGATGGGGCTTGAGCATCTCATGGCCACTCAACAAAACTATGACATTGAGAAGGTCGAACAGTTCTTTGCTACTCTTGTTCTAGGACCGGAGGAGGACACCAAGATGACTTGGATGACCGGGCCTGTCCAATGCACCGCCACTTTCTCAGATTTTGGACGGAGTTTGTGCTATGAGTTCAAAGGGGTCTCCACTCCGGTTGGTCGAAGGATGCATGTTGAAGGGCAATATTATGAGAAGAATGTTCTTCTCCCTCTTTGTGCCAAGGATGGCAAAGTCGCTACCGCTCGTGGTCTCAAGCCCATCTACAACATATTGATTCGCATGTTTCATTGGAGCCTTGTACCTCAAGCCAGAGACCAAGGTGCCATCCGTGGGGCCCTTGTCAACCTCATGTATCATGCTCACAAGACCTACCTTGCCGGACCGGATTGTCAAGGTTTTGAAGTTGATGTGATGGATTTTATAAGGAATGAGATTCACCTTACTCTCATTGAGAAGAAGACACCCATGTATGCTCCCTATGTCATGAAGCTCATTATCACCAAGGTTCAACTCGATACCTCTCGCTTCACTCCACACAAGCCTGGGATCCTTCAAGTGCTTCAAATTCATCTTGCTCCCCAACGCACCTATGAAGAGGTTGAGGAGGAAGAAGCTCCTATGGCAAGAAGGAAGAATGCCACTCCACCCTCATGGCACTCCGGTGGCCATCAAAGGGTTAACAATGAAGTGAAGCATATCACTTGGTGGCAAAGGGCTAAGATGTGCATGGGTATTGCTCTACACAAGGAAAATCATCAAAACTATGTCACTAACAAGAGGATCTTGTCCAACCAAGCCAAGCCGATGAAGGATATGCGCAAATTGAGCAATGGTGGTATCACTCCTCCTCGCCCCGAAGGTGTTCCACCTTCTCTGCCATCCGAGTGCACTATCCCTCTTGAGGAGTGGAATGAGGATATTTTCCCTTGGGATGATTTTCAAGATGTGTCCTCCATGCCTTCATCTTCTCGCAATGCCGGCAAGGCTCCTATCAACTATGAAGAAGAAAGTGACTTTGAAGGCTCAAGTGAGGAAGCTAGTCAAGAAGCAAGTGAAAGTGGTAATGATGATGAAGGTAGCGAAGCCGATGAAGAAGAAGACGACGAGTGATCCCCTTGGGTTCCGTTAGCTATGCTCTTTTCCCTTTTTGGCATTTCGATGCCAAAGGGGGAGAAGTAGTTCTACTAGGTTCTCGCGTGGGATTTGCATGGGTGGGTCACAAGCATGCTCTTTTATCATTATTACTACTATAAAGGATGAGAGCCTACCCGGCTCCTGAGAGCATTTGCCCCTCGAAATCGACCTGGGCCGTCGGATTTACTGCTACAGTATTTTTTTCCTCTCCCGCTTTCACCTCCAGCCGTTGGATGCGGTGATTTTTTTTACTTCGTGTTGCCTAATATGCACATGACATTGTGGGACACGTTATGCATTGGTACCACGAATCAGTGGGCGAGACCAGCTCGCGGGCGTCGATCAGTTTGGCTCACATAGTGCATCGGACAAAACCAGCACGGTCAAACCCTAGCCAATTGCACGCTCTCTCCTCCTCCTCCAATCCCCTTCCCTCTTTTCCTCCACTCCCGCCGCCACCCTTGCTCCAGCTCCCGCTCTCTCTCCCTCTCCTCTCTTGCTGGTGGCGCAGAGCAGGGAGATGGCGGCGGCAGAGGCAGCGGACGGTGGCAGCGAGCGGCGGCGGGTGGCGGCTGCGAGCAGCGGTGGACGTCGGCGGGTGGTGCGCGGCCGGTGGCCGGGTAGAGAGGCGGCGGCGGCCGTGCGTGGCAGGACGGCGGCCGGGCAGAGAGACGGCGGCGGCCGGCCGCCGACGGCCAGGCAAGGAGGCGGTGGCGGCCGGGCCAGTCAGGGATGCTGTGGACGGCCGGGCTTGGAGAGTGTCCTCGTTGCCTTCAACCTCCCCATGTGAGTTTCTTATTATCTGGTCTATTTTGCTTCTAGGGTTTGATATCAAGAACTGCATTTGCTCATCTCCATTCGTGCTGGAATTGATGCTTGTAATGTAGAATAGTAAGGGGCAGGTACACATCTGCTAGATCCCTACCGTCCACTACATGACTTCATTTATTTCTATTGTAGATGTTTGTGTGGCATATTTGCCTCAAATAGGATAAATGAAATGCATTCAGTCATATAATAAGGTGATGATTTTTCTACTTAATCAACTCAAGCCTCTCTAACAGATTTAATCTATAATAGAGTTTATTTTATTAGACTAGGTTCTTGGCTCTACACATACAATCTCACCATCAGTGGTGCCTGCAAGAATGTCAGACCAAAGACGCAATCGCCGCATTGATTGTTCTGGGCTTATGGGAGGAGCTCCATGGTAGGCTTATAGCTTATGAATGCATATCTGACTGTTAAAACACTCATTCATACTGTCATCCATCTGCCTAGCTAAGACTGTTGTAACCGAGGTTCAGGTGGTTGCCATAGAAAATATGTTGCATCTTGGTACGTATATATTTAGTTGTTTTATTGCCATGTCGGTTTTGTCAATGAAAATGATATCTTATATGCTTGTGAGTATTACTCTGCTATCTCTGTGGTTCTCTATTGCCAAACCTCTTTGAAATGATGTTGATTTTTTTAGAGATATTATGAGCACCCCCTTTTCCTTATTAGATTTGAAATGGCTAAAGTAGATCAGTTTTGAGTTGTCTATTTTCCTTTCTATTCTTTGTAGGCAGTATACGAATGCTTACTATTGCATTTGTTGGTATTATGTTAGAGCCCATGTCGTTTTGCTTTGTCTTGCAGTGTTCTCAGCGGTTTACGGGCTCAAACTCCCTGGACAATGAACAACACAAGTGTAGGTCAATTGCTTGCGTTTCTCAATGCTCATGTATGGTTATTATACAAGGAGATTCTGATTGAGTATATTCAAGTAACTCAACTACTTGTTGATTTCTCAATACTCATGTATGGGCTTGAACTCTCGCTGGACAATGTTATTTGTTTTCTTCGTCTAAATATCCATTGATTACTATTCATGATTCTTTTGTGACATGTTGTTTTCAGATATACTGCTACCGGCAACATGCGCCATACTGGTGGGCTTTTTCACGTTAGGTCAATTGTCGGGAGACAATCAGGTGACGTGAGTTTCTTTCTATCTTTCTTCTCCTGATTTGAATGTTTAGTGATTGTGTGATGTGGACACTGGATTATATGTTGCAGATCGTGAGGATGGTCCTGATTTGGTTTTGAAGCTCCACCGAGTTATGTATTGCATCATGCTTTTCTTAATAATTTGAGTGCAAAGCTAAGCTGGTTTGGTGCAAAAACTAAAGTTCTTGTTGACAATCGTTTCCTGCTTAGATATGGTGTACATGTTTAATTGTTGGTTCATTGCAAAAACTAAGCTCTTAATACTTATTTATGCATGGCGTGTGAAGTTAATTCATGATTGGTTGTGATGCCTTTGATTTTAGGTTGAGATACATGATGATGTTGTGGTAGATCCTTTGCTTCGCTTTGATTTCTGGTAAAACCGACGTTTGAGCGAAATTTTTCAGAATGGCAGAAAGTGATATAGTTGTTAGATTCATATCTTGGCCACTTTCAGTGGACACCGGCAGTTTTTATATGCTCAGGCGCACATGTTCTTGGTGAGTTGCTTCATCTACAAGTTTCCTGTTATGTTTTTTTGGTTCCTTTTGGTCGCATTGATTTCTGGTTAAACTAATGTTTGAGTGAAAAAAAATCAGAACTGAAGAAAGTGATAGAGTTGCTAAATTCATATCTTGGCCGCATTCAGTGGATGCCGTCAGCTTTGTTATGCTCAGTCGCACATTTTCTTGGTGAGTTGCTTCATCTATAAGTTTGCTTCTTTTATGTTTTTTGATTCCTTCTGGCATCTTCAAGTTATATTGAGCATTTTATTTTCACCCAGTTTTACCATCTCTTTCCCTCTGAATTTGCATCATCCTTTATGTGTACTAATATTCATGTCATTCGGTCAATATAGGTGCAGAGGGGAGAAGGAGAGGTTAATCATGTCAATGCATAGTGAGTTATTTGAAATGACCACTTAATACTTGCAAAGTGTGTGATTTAATATCAACACAGTAACAAGCTTGATTTGCATCTAGCTGAGCACTTTGTTGTTTTACCATCAAGATTGGTCATCAAGTTGACTAGCTGTAGATGCTACTTGTGGAGATCATCCTCTGTGATATCATATATTTTACCATAATGTTGACAATGATAGTTGTGTGCTCTTAAATATGCAATTGGTATTTAGTATTACTCTCCACACTCTGTTGTGCAGTTGGCTGCACGGTGAAGGTAAAGTTTTAATCAATAAAACATTTATAATGAAATCCATGCTCATTGCCGTGAAGAAGTTAGGTATTAAAACTTATATTCTACATAAGTGCTTTTTAAACTGGAACTACGAATTTGACTTGATCAAGTTGTTGTGTTCCTTCAGCTGTCCTTTAGTTCCAACTAGATTATCTTTTGTACTCGGAAATTCACAACCCAAATGCACGAGGAATAGTGCTCTTATCTGCCTAAATCTTCCTAGATACATCATTGATTAAGAGCTTACAACTAATTTCAGAGCTACTGCCTATAATAATTTCTAATGGTGTTCATATATCCTGATGTGATATTGTGTGTTTTAGTGTCCACACCTTTGGAGTACCTTATTCTGATTTTAGTCTACTCTCACTATTTTATAGATAAGTTTCTTGTATTATGATTTTGGCTGCACAACCTATTGATGAATACTGGGAATAAGAAAGAATAAATATTTATGATGTTCTGCGGCTTTGAAGTATTTGTTATTACCCTGACCCTTTTGTAATTGTTGCAGGCTAACCGTTGAAATAAAATGTAATTTTGAAGCCAGTCTTGATTATTTTGCCAGCTGCAGTACATGGTCAGAACTAAGGTGTCAATGGCCAGACTCTAATTTATTCGTTCAATGTTTTTTACATCTCGGTGAATGCAGTTTGGAGAGCTTCATCATCTCCACATCTTTCCAGATTCCCATCATGTTTTTCGTCAGCCAGCGCCTCTCGGTGTGTGATCTTAAATATGCAATTGGTATTTAGTATTTATATGTTTTATTCCAAATATACTCTGCAGTCTGCACACTCCATTGTGCAGTTGGTTGTATGGTGAAGTTGGGGTTTTAATCAATAAAACATTTATAAAGATTTCCATGCTCATTGCCGTGAAGTTAGGTATTAAGAGTTATATTCTATACCTGTGTGCTTTTTAAACTGGAACTAAGAATTTGGCTTGATGCCAAATGCATGTAGTTATGGAACACCTTGTTCCAAAGAGTAGTTAAATTTGGAGATGTTATTTGAATAAGTACTGCTAGAACTTGGTTGAAACTTATAATCAGCCATTAAGGTATGCTCATTAGTTCAAAAACATGACAAGAATATACGTTGCAGAGCAAAACTCAACTAATCCAGTGACTGTCTATTACAAGTACAGTTCAGTCATGTAACCATTTTCTTATGTGGTCAAGTATTTTTCATGTTAGCATGCCTCGATTCACATGTACCTTACAATAGATTAAATGGGATGATAGTTGGTCTTATATGGTGAATGTTCTGCTTTATTTTCCAGTTTTATATTCATTTATGATATAATTACCTTCAGCATATAGTATTTCTGTATGTCTATAGCATAATTTGTTTGAACGACAAAAAAAATCATTTTGGCTGAGATTTCTTATTATTAAACTGAACCATTGTTTTAAATAAGGCCGCAAGTACATGTATCCTGTGATCCAAGAGGAGCGCCCTATATTGCCTTTTTTACGTACATATGTGAATCTTGGGAGGTATCTTACTTTGATTGCTGGTTCAAGGTAAAAAAAAAAGGTAGTATGAAGTTCATCTTAATTCTCTTAAATTCCTTCTATTCCTAGCAGTGTCATGGTGCTTCTCTACTTTTGGGTATCTGTTTATGTAACCCTTTACGCCCCTTCACATTGAGGTTCAGAAATATATATAGGTAGTATGGGGTTCATATTAGTTTATTTGAGAAGAGAAACATGATATGATCATAATGTGTGAGAGATAGCAAAATCATGTGCTATTTATTGTCTGAATGGAACACTAAAGTGTACTGAAATATCCCTACTACTCCAATTGGTTCTTGAGCTGTCAAGAAAACAAGAAAAACACTTGGGAAGTGTACTGAAATATCTCTTCTCCAATTGGTTCATTGGCACAATGTCCCATAACAATGCCTTAAACCTTTGTCCTTGTTTGTAGTAGTTTGAATTCACTCAATGGAAATTAATTTGGTAGTCTCTATATGTTTGTATGTCTTCTTTTATTTTTAGTGGCTAGAATGTGATTTACTAAGATGGGATGGAAGGAAATCTTTTCGGTGGGAAAAAACTATATCTTCCATAATTATTGCAACCCACATGTAAGGGATTTGTTTTCCATTGTCTGACCATACATGTCTGCAACCAGAGTATACATCTCAGTTCAGAACAAATATTATTACCTTTATGTGGTGCCTTTGAAAATCTTGGAACGATGATTTGTTTGGCAGAAAAAACTAACTGGCGAGCTCAGATCTATGCTGCTACACATGCTATTTTAGAGGGATTGTTTGCTTCGAGACTCCAGTTCTGTGCAGGTATAGGTTTTAGCAGACACAAAATCTGATGTTAGCCAGGAGCTTCGCTCCAGGACCCATCAACACTCAAAGAGATGGTCGTTTTTGTTGGTGCAGCTTGGAAGCAGAACCAGGACCACCAACCATCTCTGTAGGTCTTGGCGTATTCTTACAGGTCTCAGAAACACACATTGCTGGAGCAGCTTATTTTTTCAGGTGATCTGGTTCTTGGAGAGATAGTATGGCTTTTTTTTGTAGCGGGGTTACAAGAAAAATAAGTAGCAACAAAGATGCATGTATGAACGTTGATGAGTAGCAAAGTTGCCCACGGCCACACTGACTATATTAGGTAATTTCTGTTGTTTGCTTCATGGTTTGCTAATCTAATGCTTCTCATAATATATGCAACAAATTTACGATGTTGGTTTTCATGTTCTGTCAAAATAAGTTGTTTGTGGAGGTGCATAACTTGATTTATGTTCATTTAAATTATTTTTGTACCATTGTAGGGCATTGCTAATATATCTTATGAAACTGAATAAAAACAGGACTGGTGTGAAGCTTGCTTGGATTTCCTTATCTTTTGGTCGCATGCTCTTGCGTGATGTTGCTTCAAAAGAGAATTAAGAGGTATACCCCTCATCTTTGTTAGTTGCAGTACTACACAATAGTGCTGCACATAATAGTTATGGATATTTTCTGGAATGTTAGCCCTTAATGAACAGCTAGGCAGTCTGATTAGTAAATACAGTTTGCTTTTGGTCCAAGCTGTTGGTAGATGGACCTATGTTTCTACTATAGCGTCCCTATTTTGCATTCAGATGTTTATAGACTTGCCAAAAAGATAAGGAGAAACATATTAATGGATAGGTTTCTCTATTAAAACAAAAAAGTAATGGATGCCTTCGCTGGACCTATGTTTCCATTCATTATCTTTGTTTCAGGACTTGCATTCCAGAAACTGTTATGGATGAATTATGCGAAGCAAAGTATTTTGCATTTCGTTAGATATCCTCATTTTATTTCTAATCAAGCATTGTTGATGTGGCATGAATTCTTGGTAATTTCGTTAGATAGGTTAAGAGCAGTCTAAGATAATCGATCTGTGTCGTTTGCACGGATAAGAATTACGAAACATTGGTTCTGTTTCAGTTGACTTATACCGACTTCTTTCGATTTTCATCAACCCAGTCCCAAGATAGATGTTTCAATTTTGGAGGTTTGGTCACACCATAGTAGTTTGTATTTGAGCTGTCCAAATATCAGGCATGTGAGTGATTTTTTAACCGTATCTCTATTGTAACTCTCATATATATCTCTATCAAATCTAATTAGTAATTGTACCTTTTTGTTGATCAGGTACCCTAACTGAAACTTCAATTTCCCTTTATAGTTTTCAGGTTGTATTGATGCTTGTTATCAGCTTTGAATATGAAAGTACAGTAGTAGCTTGTTTTCAGTACCTTCTGGGCATGTAACCCCTGCTAATTTTGACGTCTCTTCAAGGGATGGATTGATGTATATTGCAAGTGTACGTAGTTGCTTGCTTCGACTTATTTCTATCTGGAGGCATCCTCAGATTGATTCGTGGTTAGTTATGATCTGTTGTTTTTCATTGTTCAGAACCCAGGGATGGTCAATATGATGCTATTTAGCTTCAGTCACGTAGGTTTGTGAAGTAGACTAAATTTTTTGGAAGTCCGGATCATATCAGCAATGACTTGGAGATGCTTCTTTTCTCCATAATAAGATCTTAAAAACAGAAAATTAACACAATGGTTCGCCTTAAATGTACTATATGTGTGCTTGCCTGCTTGTCTTAAAAATGGAATGACTCTTTTGCTTTGTTGTGTAATAAACATTCCTTCTGTGTACAAAATGGATGAGAGACAATATGCTTTACTTATTTTTTCCAGGTCAAATTCTTTAACTGCATTGCTCCTTTATCTTAGATTACAATGTACTAGATTCCAGAACCTGGTAGTAACATTGATACTGGCAGGAGGAAAGGAGGGCTGTCGTTTCTGAATGTTGAGAATTTCTGTTATGAGAAATGGCGAACACAAATTTCTGCAATGGTATTTTCTATCCTATGCTTACAATTAAACATCGCATTTATTTTTGCTCTTTCTTGGAACTTTTGGGATGAGCTGCCTTTGATTTGCTGGTGTGTTAGGTACATAACTGACTGGTTTCACCTCTCACAAACCACATCGAGACTGCTTCTAATGTACATGGGTTGCCCTCTGTTAACAGTGTAATATCTCAACTGTTCAAGAAACAAAACTTGTGGATTTATTTTCAGAAATTATTTACTTCTTTCCATTTATAATGGTTTTGGCTGATCTGATCGTTGTCCTGAACTGAACATAGAATCAGAAGTACAGTTGGCATTGAAGATACTTAGTTTAAAAGCTAGCACAATTTGTTACTGGCGAAAGAATATGTGCAAGGATGTATTTTATTCCTCTCCTGGAGAGACAAGTCCGAATAGTATTACTTCATAGCGCTGAACAACATGGCTAACCCGTGGGGTTTTCAGGTTCGGTTGCAACTGGAATTTTGTTGAGGACTTGTCTGCAGCAATACCACGACGGTAGTACTCATTTAATCAATATGTAAGTGTACTGGAGCTGTTTACAGCGATGGCATCCTCGGCAGAAATTATTGCATCAGAGGTGGACTTGAACGATGCTACTATTTTCCTTATGTATATGTTCTTATGTGAAATTGGTAAATAGTTAAAAGGGAAATCGACTGTGAGTAATAATTGCCTTATCTCCCTTTTTCTTGGCCTGATCATCTAACAGAATGATTCCTGCTGCAGTTCAGTTGTGCTGCTTAAAATCAAAAATATATGTGAACAAACAATAGTTCTGGAAGTGGTATCAGCTATCAGGTACCATTATTATTCAGTTTTTCTTCTTCGGTTGATAGCTTCTGTGGTGCGCAAAAGTTTCTTATCTTCTTTCAGCTTAAATTTGGTGACTGCCTTTGTTTGAACCATGAATTTGATGCAGCAGTGTGAAACCTTAATTTGCTTTTTGTTTCTCATGACTGATTAGAGCATGCTGTCAACTTTACATGATGTTTGCAGAGTTTTAAATATTTCGGTTCTTACAACTTCTCATGTTCGAAAATGCAGTGCCTTAGTTTACAGATAAGTTGCTTAAATGCATGGTTGAAATGTATTAGTAGGATTTTAGTTTATTCAAGAGCTTCATGAAGCAACGGGTTATGCTGACAAGCTTGAAATCTCCCTATTGATTTGTTGATCATGTTATCTGGTTCTGGGTTCCTTAGAGGCCATAGACATTGCAATGGCCATGGAAGCTATGCACCTATGCTGATCAACTTGAAATCTTCTTATTGATTGTTTTATCATATTTGGTTCTGGGTACCACCAAGGTCGCAATCCTCACAACAACGTACACGAAGGCTAGGCACGGTGTTCTTGCCCTTCGTCACCATCGTGGATGCCATCTTCTTTGCCCTCACTGACTGCCTCAGTCGCAATTCCCCATTGTCCTTCGTTTCACGCTATCTGTTCATGGGATATTTTTTACTGGAATAGATAAACAAATAGGTTCTCTGATTTCTATAGGGATACGAGTTGGTTTGCTACCATTGAAAATATGTTGGCATGTCATGTGTAGTTGAAGATTTCTCTGAATATATATTTCACAATTGTATTGCCTGAGTAGTGCAGCGTCTATATGACTATACCTAGAAATTTTCAGCTCATAAACGCTTTCAGTGTATACTTATTGTTGTTGGTTTGCCTTTCCGGGAACAAATATTTCTTTTAGATAATTTGAGTGTATAATATTCAGCAAACCTTTCACGGGAAATGACATACTCGCATTGTTTTATTTTCCATCATATCGCAGTTTTTTTTATGGTGTAACAACTATAAAATTCAGTATACATAGTTACATACACTCACATCGTTTTCTTTTCAGTAAATCTTTCTCAGGAAATGGCATACAAATCTGAACTTTCAATTAAATTTTTATTCATGTAAATAATTGTAATTTTGTCATCACTTGCCAGCTTACTTTTCTGAGGTGCCAGTTATGTTACATGAACATTTATGTATTTAGGAAATTTTGTCATTCCTCATATGCTTATTCTGTATTTGTAGGAAGGGCTTGCTGGGCTTGAAAGAAGAAGAGATGGGACACTAAGGAGAGGAAGACAACTCTCCAGAATCTCATGACGAAGAGCAGGTTCCAGATGCAATAAAAACTGGAGGCGTCTTCAGATGAAAGAATATTGCTCGATGGTCATGGTTTAACCGTGAAGTTTTGGACACCCAGTGGAATTCAGTCGAAGCTATATGAAAACCAGTGTCATGACAACATTTACTCAGTTTGACACAGTTGTTGCTGAGTTATTCAGTTTTACATCTTTAAAGTCGATAAAGTTCAGGATTAGCAAGCGTAATAAGGTCGATTCCTTGTGCACTGTATTTCGTTGTTATCAGGACGTAGAATATTGAGAACTGCAATCAATTTAAATTCAGGATTATATTTGAATATATATAAAAAAAGTAACATGTCCTGTACTTGCTTCCTTTTTTTTTGACAAGAAGTACTTGCTTCCTGTGCTATCCACGTTTTGCATTCACTTTTTCAAAATTAAAAGTACGATATTTTCTATTTTCGAGCACCGGTTGGGAAGCATGCTATGTTTGGTCAGTAGCACCGGTTGGGAAGCATCCTATTTTCGAGCACCGAGTAGGTCGACATTGGCGAAAACGAGCAGTTATGATGACGGAAACAAATTGTCAGTAAAAAAGCCCAAGATAGCAGGAGCTCCATTTAGAATATGCAATTTGTTTCTATTGTCTCCTTTTATTGTTTTAAAATCAGTTTTACTTGATGTTTCATGCGTATTCATATATGTATCTGAGTTTAATGAGCGCAATTTTTTTTAATTTATTACTTCCCATTCTATTTTTAATAGATAAATAAACGTCGAAGTCCTACTTCACACTAAAGTATTCGATGAAAAAAACTTGGTCGGTCAACCGAACTGAAAATGGCTGCTAATTACCTACCCGAAAATGACTTCATTTCAATCGAATTATGGGTAGGGAGATAAGGAGATACTATGGCAAGAATATTGTCTTCCTTCCAGCATGGAAATGAAACGATTCTTTCTGTTTAGGTGCATGCTTATAAGTTAAATGAATACAAATAAAATTAATTACTTTTCACCAACAAATAAACCATGTGTCAACAATGTGGTAGTTGCATCCGGCAGTTGCGCAGTCGCGCAACCGGTCATCTAGTTTCGTTAAAGCTTGTGTCCTTTTTATTCTAAGTTGTTGAACTATTTGATTTGTTTTATGTTTGTGAGACTTTCTTTGTTTGTGACACTATGTTCTATCTAGTTTGAGACATATGGATATTTCTTTATCAATGGTTGAGATGGTATCTATTATTGTGATATGTATTGTTTTGCATTGGGTATATTCAATATGCACAAGGTATGCTTTTTCCCTCTCAATCCATTACTTTGCTATGTCTTTATGTTATATGTTTCATGTTCATTATATTGTGAGTTGCCTTCTCTCTACATGTTGATCATTTGTATTCAAATGCAAACTACTTATATGCACAAATGTAGGGGGAGCTTCTCAATTCTTGTATGAAACATATCTTTTATTTTGTGCGTTATTGCAAATCCTAGTGTTGTCATCTAACACAAAAAGGGGGAGATTGAAAGAACATTTTGTGTATCCCCACATGTTTTGTGTGTTAGGTGACAACCCTAGTATTGTTGAATCTAATGTGTTATTAAGTGGTGCAGGAAAAACAAAAGAAACAAACTCATAGCATCATCTTAATGCTTAGCAAATGGGCTGGAAACTGTCCAGGCAGGAGTCTCCGGCCTCAGGTGGCTCAGGGGCCGGAGTCTCCGGCCCCCAAGTTTTCGAGCAGAAAGAGAGCAAGCGACGGCAGCCTCTGTATAGGGGTCCGGAGTGACCCCGGAGTAACCCCGGAGTCTCTGCCCAGGGAGACCGGAGTCTCCGGTCTAAGTGGACTGCAATGGCTAGAATTTTTGGAGGGGTATAAATACCCCTCCACCTACCTCCAGCCACCTAGCTCGCCCAGAATTGAAGTCCACCATTATTGCAAGCTCAAGATTTGCTAGATCTCCCAATCCCTCCACCCAAACTCGTTGATCTTTGGAGGATTGAAGGAGAAGGCCCCGATCTACATCTTCACCAAGCCGTTCTTCATTTCCCCCTCATTCACTTGAGGGACCTTTAGCTAGGGTTTCCACTAGGAAAACCTAGTCCCCTATTGTACTCACTTGATTGTCTTTGTGACAGATTGTAGCTGTTTGGGAGCCCCCAATCCTTTCTGGGTTGTGCCCCAAATCGTTGTTGTAAAGGCTCCGGACTCCGCCTTGAAGGTTTCCGATAGTTGAAATGAACCAATCCTTTGTGGTGCGGTTCACCGGAAAAGAGGGTGAGGCCTTTGTGGCCGTTGAACCATTGTGTTGGTTCACACCTCTCCAACGAGACGTACTCCCCTAAAAAGGAGGAACTCGGGAATACATCCGTGTCTCCGCGTGCTTTGACTTTCGGTTACCTCTATCCTTGTTTATCGCCTTACTTATATGTATCGTGCTTAGTTGTTAGCTTGTCATATAGATAAATTTACCGTAGTTGCATATCTAGAGAATTTACCTTTTGTGTCAAGCCTAATTTGAAAAAGACTAAAGTTTGGAGTAGCACCTATTCACCCCCCTCTAGGTGTCATACCGATCCCTTCAGTAACTAATATTTAATATTGGTAAATTCATAAAACAAACCATAAGTTTCGACATGCTAGTGCACATAGGAAGACCAATCGATTTTCCATCCCAGGTATGAGTATGTTGACCAAGAATTTGCATCCACAATTGTGATGAACATAATCAAGGTTTATCTCAGTTTATGACCTAGCTCGACATTGATTCCTCGACTATCTAGTATACAAGTGCACCCTTGCTACCTCTTAGTCTATTTGCCCCCTTCGCGTGGTGCAGAAGCATTAGAAATCACTCGAAAAAAAGAAGTGACATGTATAACGAGATGCACCCTCCCTCCCCACCTTGGTCTGGTGCAATTTACCACTAACCTTGATTTTTTATGTGACCGATCTCGTGCACCTAACAATTTGCTTCCAAGTATCAATCGGCCCAGTAATTTGAATTGCTCGTGTCCAACTCGAGGGCTGCGTACCACATCCCTCTCTACCGCAGTGGTTTTTAAAAGTGGGTCATCTCACAAGACATATAATGTTATTATCTCAAACGAGTCATCCTGAAACAACTAAACAATATAATCTCCCATGACGCACTTGCACCGGTTTCCACGACTCAAAGCTGGTGGCCGGTGCTATACAACAAGTGCAACTCAAATTTTGGTATTTTCTTAGACAAACTCAAATTTCAGTTACTCGAGTACTGTTGCGCTGGGCTCAACTGGAGGCCCCTGAAGCAGAGTAAAACTGTAGCGGGTCAGCGGGCTGTCTCTGGCCCAGCACCACACTGCACTTCGCCGCGGTGATGCAGAAGAGCGCCTCCTTCCCTCCTTCGATTGGAACAATCGGCCTCTGATGTCTGATGGCTGGCTGCCTGCTGATGGCGCTCTAGCTGCAAGCTTGCAACCTAGAGGTGATCACGGTTCACGAGTGCAGTCAGTGTCACAGGTTCCAGCAGTTCACTTCCATCAGCAGCAAAAAAATCACTCTTATTCGCTACTCGTATCAGTACAGGACTACAACATACAAAGAGGACACTGATTTAGAGCAGGAGCACTGACAGAGAGAGGAGAAAAAGAAAGTAGACACAAGCAAGAGGAAGCAGAAGCGCAGGGAGAGGCCAGGGTCGGTGAATTCCTCCGCTCGCTCCCTTCAAAACAAGTCATCGATCGACTGCTCTGCTACTCCGCTGCCGGCGCTAGCGTGAGTTGCCTGCCATCCTTGCCCTTATCCCCATTCTCGCCATCGTCGTCGCCGTGTACCACAGCCGGTGGCGGCGGGGAGTCCACCTCGGCCTCCGCCGGATCGACCAGGGGTGGAGGGGAGGTCAGGTGGAACGCCACGAACTGGGCGGCGGCGGGGTTGAAAGACCCGAACTTGGGCGTCGTCTCCACCCCGGAGAAGCTCCGCGCCTGGAACGAGAAGGACGACGACGAGGACGACCCTCCTCCGTCGCCCGATTCGTCCTCCCCCTCCTCGCTCGCCGCGGCACCGCGGGGCAGGTTCTTGAGCGCGGCCACGCGCGCGCGCCGCCGCTTCGGCTCCGGCCGCTCCTCCTGGACCTCCTCGCCGTCTGTCGACGCGGCGCGCTTCTCGGCTGGCGGCGGGCTGGGAGGAGAGGGCTCCTCCGCCGGCGCCTCGGCCGCCGCCATTTCCCGGATCCGATCAGCCGCAAGAGCTTCCAAGAAAGCTCGGGGATATTTTCTCTCCCCCGCTGGCCCTGCTCCGGCCCCGATCTGTCCGTGTGTGCGCGCGCTAGCGGGGATTGCTCGGCTGGTCGCGCTCACATGGGCTCACCTTGAGCTCACGTCACGGGGCACCGGCTTGCGCGCGCGCGCTGACGCCGCCGTGTGCCGATCCCACCGTTGTCTGTCGCGCGTGCGCGCCGAAAAGGACCCGCCATGGGCTTGTCGTCCGTAGGATTTCCTCCCAATTTCTGTCGCAGTGATCAACAACTAAGAAATGCCGGGTATGTTTGGTTGAGGTGAAGAAGCTGTTGTGAGCCGACAAATGTGGGAAAGTTGGAAGCTGCTACGGCTAATCGACAATTTGCTCGACCTCGACTATAGTCAGTCCATCTATCTAGAGAGCTCTAGACAACAAGATGCACGAAGGAGGATTGATATAGATATAGATCTCTCGGTCAACTTTACGTCGTTACCTAGTCGAGAGTTCTTGCGTGCATCTCGACGAGCTGCATCATCTTAGTGCGTACATCAGTGCACAGCCGCACACATGGCACTTCTATGTGCATCACCTAACACACATGAGGAGCGAGCAAATGTGCTTCCGATGCCTTCCATTTCTATCGATGTTCATGCCTGCTTGCGCATTGCTCACGTTACTCGATATTTTCATTCATGACCATAAATCAGACTCTTTTCTCAATTTTATTGTGGTGACGTGATTTTTTTTCTTCAGTTGCTCTATCACACTATCACACCGGGAGATGAGAGTATATATATGGTGTTTGTCACCCAGTTCAGTTTGTACAGGTTTACGAACTGAATACTCAAACAATTATTACTGATCATCAACTTTTGAAGGATCTCTAGAGCTTGGTTGCTTCTATTTATTGGACAAACCATGGTTTGGTTGGTTCAATATAAGACCATGTTAATTGTACATTGTACTTGCCCGTGGAGAAATATAAGAGGTATAGTTATGAGTGTAGTCAATATTTGTAAACCTGGATCACCACTACGTGCAGAAGTATAGGAATTGAGGATGCAAAAAATAATATTGTCGTATGTGTTTGGAATAATTTTTCATCCGGTGTCTTTTGTGTCTTGGTAAAATTACTTTACTACTTTAGTCATAAAACTAGTACACGGTTGCTAAACTGAAATGTGATATATGTATTTTGCATGATTTTATTTGGTTAAACATGAAGCAAAAGGATATATAGTCAAAAGTTAGTATGCAAAAAATAGTTTTTGCAATCAACCATAATTAGTAGAGAATAGGATATAAATATGGGGGATGCCGCAACTATTTGTGAAATGTACAAAGCACATATATTCGATACATCGGTTAAATTATGTTAAAATAGGAAATTAATGAGTATGTTTTTTGTCTATTTTTTTGCATCTTAGTCAACTAGTGCGCTAAGCATGTGGTATAAATTCATTTTGCATTTGAGAAGAGGTGACGTGTTATCCATGGAAACTCGTCAAACCGTCCTTGACCATAATAGTTAACAAATTATAAAGAAGAAACTCCATCATATAGTTCTCCAAAACATCATTCTGTTCGGCAAAAATAAAGTTCTTTTACATTTTGTTGGTAACAAATTCTATCCATGAAACGAGTCAGGATTCAAGATTTTGCATATCCCTACATACAATTAACATGGTCATACATGCATTGAACAAATCAATGTTGATTTCTCCAAAGAAGCAAGCTCTAGTCATCACTTGAAAGTAGGTAAACTAATAATGGGTTGAGTAATGAGAGAGCATACTTCACACGCTTGATTAGGTGGCAAACCACATCTATATATATCGTCTCAAAATGTGCACTACACCAACGAGAGGAGTGAAGAACAAATTTCTCATCACCACTATAAAATCAGAGAAGTAGCGAGAGACTAAATAGAAACATCGAGTGACATGAGTGAGATGAACAATAATGGGTTGTGAACTCTAATAGAAATGGGAGGCACCAGAAGTTCGTATTCTCGCCCATCATATGTGATAAGTTATTGTACATCACTTCTTTGGACGGTGAAACTCGTTGTCTCGACCTAAGTTGAGTGAACTCTTAGTTCATGGCAGTAGGACAACACTAGCTTTCAGGACATAGTTGATGGCATGCATATCATAATGTCTCGGTGAGGCACGGAGATAGGAAGGGTGAATCTGAAGTAGATTGAAGGTCATGGACCTAGTGGCAAACAATTGGTCCTAGGCAGCATATGAGCATGCGGACGAGGTCAAGACTTCAAGATCAATAGTTGCTCACAACGCGAATGTCGTGTGTGTTCTCGGATATGGGATCGAGCAGACTCACTTCTCCCTACCATCTCTTTCAGTTGCGGTCTCCGAATTTGGCAAAGATGGGAGCTAATTTCTAATGCCCACAAACTATGAAAAAATTGTCATCAACATGATATATTAGCAAAATCACACTAAAAATACATAGACAGAGTTTTGACATAAAGCATAAGTTTAAGGTTTAGCGAAATGACCAAAAGAAATTCACACACAAAAGTGTGGTGTTAGAAGCTTTACTCTTATCATACCCTACCATTTCCTCATCAATCACACGAAAAGAACCATAACCTACAAAGTCAAGAGAATAATCGATCTAAACCTAATTGCATCGGTCAGACTAAACAATCAGATTAGAGTTTAAATTCTGAATCACCTAAAACAAATTGTAATGGTTAGGCTTTGTCTTAGAATGGATGAAACACACAAATTAAGTATTAGAGCTTCTTTAACCGTCTTCCTATATTTTGAATTGCCAAACTAGCCGGTTATAAAACAAATGAGAGAGATGTTATATGAATCATAAATGTTTTCTTTTCCTTTACTAGCATCCCTAAATTAGATTGCTATATTTGCACAAAACACACAAATCATACGTAGGGACAGCTTGTCATACACATACTACACACTAGCATACATACATGTATATGTATTCACACCTACACATTGCGCATGTCATTGAACGTTTCCATTATCGTTCATAGCTACTTCCTAATTTATATAGTGGTGATGATAAATTTGTTCTTCACTCGTCATGTTGATCGAAATGAATATATATTTCATTTGCCACCAAGTCTAGTATGTGAAACATGATCGTTCATGACCTAAACCACTTCTAGTTTACCAACTTGGAATAAATCTCTTGACTTTGTTCACTTGAATTTATTGAAGAAATCATGACATGGTTGCTTCAATACACGACAATGTTAAATGTATAGTGTAAATACATACAATCAATGTTGTGTGGAGTAGCTCTTATTAGAACGTGGGCACAAATTTGGTGGACAACCAATACTTTAAAACCTTGATCACTGGTATGTGTAAACATGTATCGAGTATCCAAGAATACTACTACACTACATCTTGCAAAAATGTTGTAAGATACATATATGTTTTACCAATTTTAGACATGTTTCAAGTTATGGTTATAGTCTAAATCGTGAATTGGACACCATACAAATCAAACACACCTTATAGTTAACAAAATATTCTAACCAACTTTTATTACCTCGTTAATCCCTTTAGAACAAGATAGAGACTCTGTTTGATTATGTGCGAACATAGTCAATTGACAAATAAACTGAGATATTTGTTACAACACATCACACACCAAGGTACAAAACATACCCCCTACAACAAATTTCCTTCATTACCGATATACGACATAGCTACTATACCATGTATCAGTTAGGTACCTAGAAGAAGCTTTGCACATTATTGGTATTTTTTCATACAGGTATTTGATGTTTCTTCTCATCTTTGACTTATCACCCATATTTCTACCAAAAAGATTTACAATTTGCCCATAGAATATTGTTGAAGTATAATGCACTATCTTCAGCTTTTGCCTGAATTGATTTGGTGCATGGAGTTCTAATGGTACGAGACCTCTGCCTTTAGTGACGCGCGTTGCTGACACCGCGAGGTCCGGTTGGGCCCGGCCCACTTACTTCCGCTTACTACTAATCGACCCAGCCGCCTGCAGCACAAAAAACAAATGGTCCGGCCCAAAAAGCAGGCATGGTTTATTTTCTCGTTTATGAACAATTTTCTAATATAAACAATTTTTGAATCTAAAAACATTCTCGAATCTGATTTTTTTTTCAAATGTGATTTTTTCAAGAACAAGTTTAAATTTTTGAAAAAAATTCAAGTTTGAAAAAAAAATCCATACTTGAACATTTTTCTAGTTTTAACAAATATAAATTTGAACTAAAAAAACACATTTTAAGAAAGAAACATACAACGAAAAAAACAGAAAGGAAAAGAGATAAAATGAAAAATGGGCCGGCCCAGTGCGCCACTGCAAAGGCGGCAAATAGCATTTCCCGGCGGCTCGCCGCAGCCGCCAACCAGTTTGCCGGGCCCTCCGCGGCTCCGTTCTCCCTGTGCCTTGGATTGCCTGCCCGCGAGAAAATTGCACATAACACCAACCTTTGGTGCAAGTGTTGCACAAAACACAAAAATCATACATCTTTTGCAGCTAGCACAAGTTTTTCGTCTAATAAGTTGCACCTAGCCCAAAACATTGATTTAAAAGCTTAACTATTGATTTAAAAGCTTAACAAGTATCTGACATATGGGCCATTATTATTGTACAATATTGTATACCGTATATCATAATTATATGATAATTTTGAAAAGATGCAGACTATGGTACGACACAGAATCAAAGAAAAATGCTCAGCATAGTATATGTATATGTGTTTTGGCCATGAATTTTTCTTACATGTACTACCGTGTCATGGCACGTACCCACACATAAGCTAATCAGTTTGGACAGCTTCGCGCACGTACATCCCTCTCCCTATTTCAGTTTCGAGAGAAAAACATGAGAGTCTAAGAAAGATTAAACCGGTCGCTGAAAAAAGAATGTGTCCGCGCGTACGTGATTACTATGTATTGTAACGTCTCATATGGTGAGAGTACTCCAAATTAAATATGTCAACATGGATTACGGCGGTTATGTAAAATATAATTGACTTGTTAAAATTTATCCATATATTAGATTCAACCATTTAAATAATATATGATGTTGATTGTCTGGTAGATGGTAAAAAATACGGTATAATGGTCATGGCCCCACAAGTCAGATACGTGTTAAGGCTCTAAATCAACGTTTTGGGCTATATGCAACTTATTAGACAAAAACTGGGGCTACCTGTAAAAGGTGTTTGATTTCTGTGTTCTGTGCAACACTTGCACCAAAGGTTGGTGTTATGTGCAATTTTCTCCCTGCCCGCCTCCGCCCGGCGGTGAGCCGTCGCTGCCCCCACCTGGACCCGTGTGCAGCTTCGCCGGGCGCTGGTACCTCCGCCGCCTCTGCCCGTGTGCTGCCGCAACCCCTGAACCCTAGCGGCCCTTGCGGTCAGCCTCCGCCTCCTGATATGGATCGCCTGCCGCTGCCCTCATCCCCACCAGCTTTCACCGCCGTCAAGGAAGAGCCAGATGTCGCCGCTACAACCGCTCGCATGCCGGGCACAGTCTCCAGCCAGAAACGCCGCCTGGGCAGGTTTCCTGTATAACTATTCCGCCAGGCAGTCCACGAGCCGATTCCGTCGCGGTAAAGCGATGCGGCGAGCTGGACCTGGCCACCTCCATAAAGCGCGAGCCGGACGCCAGCGCCGGTGAGTGCAAGGATGCCGGAGGGAAAACATTGTGCACGGTGGCACCACCACACAAGGAGCACCATCGTCACTGCGTGCCAAGCACATTTCAAGATGCGCCTAATTTGCTTGCCTACTTGTGCAAAAGTAAGTTCATAATTATGTTTTCAACTTTAAGACTATTGAAATCTTAGATAATTGGCTGACTCTAATATATGCCATGATTAAAATTGGCCATACAACCAGATCTGAAGTTCTGAACAAACACCTGAAACTAAAACCATAGTTTGTTTTACTTGTAATCTGTATGCCACCAAGTCCACGTACAGACTATTTCGATAAAAAAAAATGTTCCCGGAGGAACATTGATTTCCAGATGCATAGGAATTAGCACTGTTTATTCATTTGGGTATAAGCAAGGCACGTCAAAGTTCCTCACTGTACCTTTTGTTGGGTTTTGGGGATTTCATGGGAAAGGGCATTTGCTCTGAAGGCTTAGACTGGTGTATTTTTTGCCAAATCTGGCCCTTTGGCCGAACTAATCTCGTATCTGGCCCTTCTGAGAAACTATTCTCAGATCTGGCCCCCGAGGTCGGCGCCAACGAGGATGGCGCCGACCTTGTACAGGTCGGCGCCAGGAAAAAAATTGGCCGAGCTAGGTCAGCGCCAAGTGGGTTGGCGCCGAATCCATGAATTTTCAAAACGATGCAAATTGTTGGCGCCGACCTGTACAACTTCGGCGCCATGTCCATTGGCGCCGACCCGAGGGGCCAGATCCGAGAATAGTTTCTCAGAGGGGCCAGATACGAGATTAGTTCGTCCAAAGGGCCAGATTTGGCAAAAAATACTAGACTGGTTGGAAATCGTCTCCAAACAAGTGTGCGTAGGGCAGGGATCCTGGCCAAAGCAGAGATCATTGAAGCCCTTCAGATATGTGAGTGCTGGCTTACATACAGCTGGCACAATCACAACTGTGAGATCTTCCTACTGATGCCCGATTTTTTCTGCTACCTGAACTATTTGCAGTAACTCACTGCCAGTATTTGGTTAAACCATAGGTGGTCCTTTAGTAGAACAACATGAACTTAGGGTGTGGTAAAGACAGAACGGAGGAAAGGAATCCTCTTTAGATTTTAAAATCACACACGTTGTTCTGTGCATGTGTTTATTTTTTATTTTTGCTGTAATTTAAAACTCAAAAATTGGATTCAGTTGATCAAAAACATTGAATCATAACTTCATATGGTCATTTGGTTCTGCACCACCTAAGACCATGGCATTCGTTGGATAAAAAGATCACGATTAACTTTATAATCTTTAGTTCTGTTTGTGTGCCGGCTTATATGTTACCTCTGATCTAATCCTTATTACAATTTTAATAGATGTAAAGCCGTCACACTCCTTAATTTTTTGTGGCAGAAACACTTGGTTAAACTCGAACTTGCTCTATTTTATCTATCACAAGCCAACATTGACAATGCATACAATTCAACAAGAACGTGAGTTATCTGCATTTTCTCTGTCATTTGGTTACTTCTATTGTGTCTAGCTTGTGCACACTTTTATATGGTGTTTTGATTTGTTTAGTTTTATCGTGTTTTATACACTCTTTTATCTGGTGTTTTCTGGGAATACCTCGATCTATAATAGGCTTCCATGTCAACTTGTTGGTTGCTACAGTTTACAGGCCTAATTCATTTACTTCAATGAAACCAAATATCAGCTTGTCAGGTTAAATCCAAAGAAATTGTTGTTTCCACTTTTTTTACAGGAAAAAAGTAGAGGTTTCTCTACCTTGTAGCTTTATTTATGAGTCACATCACCCTGATGAGCGTGTGCATCCTGTTAGAACTACTTCAGATGCTAAAATGTTGTTCAGAGTGGAATCATTTGTGCAAAATTTGGTTCAAAGTGTCACAAAAAATAATTGTAGTTCAACCCACTACATCACAAATACGTGGTTCATTGTGGACTCTTTCATTAATAGTAAAATAGTCACCCAAATTCAAGTACCCACTATATCACCAATACCTGGTTCATAGTGGAATTTACTCTTGATCAATTGAACAAATAGGCACCCAAATTCAAGTTGAAGAGGACTCTAACATGGGTGGTGGCGGTGTACACCCACACCTCCCACCAACTCAGCTACGCTCATGAAACATTTGTGTTATTCATATGTGTCAATCCAGGATATCTTTCGTTAAGAAAGGATTCATCAAACCATACAAAAATTAGACATTTATTAAATGCAGACATTGTGTTACTAGATGTCTAGTGTCTGGTAACTGAAATACTTTTCTGATGTTGAAGCTTTGGATAATTTAGGTGGTTGTTCTTTAAATTTCAGTTCCACAGACATGTCTTCTTAGTGTTGAGATAAGAGAATTGAGAGCTTATATTTGTTTTTCAGCCTTATCGCTAAGGACGGACTACAGACGGAACCAACTCTAAATCTGATACATGGCTTGATATCATACGAGAAATGGTACTCTGGATTGCCCAAAGATATTCAGCTTGAGGAATTTGACATTTACAAGGAATCATGCACAATTTCTGTCGCTTTTAATGGCAGTGGAGAAAATGGTCTTCAGTATAGCTCAGATGACAATTGTAGCATTGATGTTGAAGATGCCAGTTTTCCTGCTTGCTCTTCA
This sequence comes from Poa pratensis, assembly GCA_947311845.1. Classification (NCBI taxonomy): domain Eukaryota; kingdom Viridiplantae; phylum Streptophyta; class Magnoliopsida; order Poales; family Poaceae; genus Poa; species Poa pratensis. The sequence continues at coordinate 57,415,391 of CAMZMU010000035.1, forward strand.
GAAAGTTCTGTCAATGATAGGAACAGAGACAAAAGATGGAAGATTCCCAAGAAATCTTGTTTTTTTTCCTGTTAAGAAAATGATTCGCAAAAAAAAGGTTCAGAAGTGAAAGAAGAGGTGGTTTATACAGATGTTCAAAGCGTATTTCTTAATACCTCGAATACTCCTACCTGTGGTTAGTGACATTCCATCATCTACTTCAAGATGCTCATCTGATTTTTCGCGGAGTGACAATAAAGAAATAAAGATCATAAAATACTGCAACCAGTTTTAGGCTTCATTTACTTTTATTTGATATACATAGGAATCTTAAATTTGATTTTGTGATATGAATTTTTTAAAAGTGCTTTGCTCAATTGTTTTTTTCCTAAAAGTGTTGAGCAAGTAAGGAGCAAAATAATAAAGACTCCATAGCTATGACAAACAATGTTGACAACTGATTTTTTTTTGCATGGAGTAAGTCAAAGACAACATTTGAAAAAGGTTCTGGAAGTATTATGTAGGTTCATCAAATTTTGTGATCGGAGCTATCCTTTATTCTTGCTAAGTTGCTAGCAGTCTATTGCATGCAATGTGTAACTTTGTCAGATCGACTAGCCACATTAATCCGAGCATTAGTTAGTGCGTTACATCTCTCCTGTTTCTTTGTTATCTCTACCAAGCTAATTTTATAGCTTCACGTAGTTATGTATTAACATACTAGATATTATAATTATTATCTACTTGAAGGTTTGGAAAAAAGCTGGTTGCCGTTACGTCTAAAGAATGCTGCTAGGAGTTCAAATGGTTGCTTTGATTCGTACTGGAACTACAAGTCAACACCTAATCTATACTTCTTATAAAGCAAAACCCCACTAACTTACAATTAATGATTCTATCTCAACATGCAAGCTAGACACATCACTTCTTCTTTTAGCCAACCAATTGTCCACCTCATCCCACTCAAATTTATTACTTATCGTCCATCCTTGCATGCAAATATCCACATCATCTTTTCCTTTAGCCATTAAATTGTCCACGTCATCCTTTTTTATTTTGTTGTTTCAATGATAAGACCACACAATTTTGTAATGTAGTTACCAAATTAAATCATGTGTTCGGGGAACACCCGAATTAGTTCAATCAAGTGATTTTTTTACTTGCATATTTCTATAGTTTATTTCAAATTTATGAGTTTATTAGGTATTAAGAGATACCCGCTGCAACGCGCGGGGTATCTTTTTAGTTCCTTCTATGCAGATGCAGAAAGATGTCTAAGAGTGTCTCTTCATTCATTGCCACTAGTAATGGCAACCTTATTACCATTAATACAGGTACTTGTCAATCAAAATGGTACTCCAGTTTTGCGTGCAGTGATGTAGTTTCTTATATAAAATTTGTTCTCATCTGTTTAGGCCCTTTCTTTCTTGCCTAATTTGCTATGGTGTAGATTCTCCTGCTTGATGATAAACTGAAAGATGCACTTTGTGAACTTGAGAAGATTTGCCGCAGTTCAACTACAGCGCTCCCTTTCAGGTCGTTAAGGTATCAATCTCATTGGTTACTAAAACATCTTTTGACTATAATAGTTTCTGTTTTTTTTTTTGTGTTCCTTGTCCATCTTGGGGAAAGTTGTTGTCTGCTAAGCACCTGAAGTTCAGTTTTAAATTGCAGATTGCGAGGTAGACTGGTAGAGTATTATGACCAAAACCAAGTATCAACTATTTTTACTTGCTACGAGGAAGCTTTGTGGAGAGATCCTTCATGCAGCTACTCAGTTGAGAGGCTAACTGAAATGCACAGAAAAGGTTTTGGCTAAATGCATTTTCCAATAGTGTTCTACTATTTAATTTCTATTCTTATTCAGTAGTTATTATTGTTTTTCTATTTCTACTCTTGTACTCTACTTTGTTTACCTTTCTCTCTTTCACCTTTTGGTTTCCATATGTTTCTGTTAGGTTTCATATCTAGCCTACCTCAACTTGATCTGGGCAAAAGGCTTTGTTGTTGTTCATACTGCTACTTGCGATATAGAAAAAGACATACACTGTTAGTGCTACTTGCGAAGCAGAATGGGTAGGAACTATTTCGAAAGCCCAATTTTTTCCTCCAACTAGGTCGTTTCTCCAGGGGATTAAAACAAACAAATAGACTATTGAGGAAAGTGAAGAAATTGTGATGTCACTACTCGACAATACCTGCCGCCCACATTGCTGAAACACGTTATATCAGGAATTATTGTGGTTTAGGTTGGGGCAGTTGCTTGGACTGGTGTCAACAAATGGAAGGGTTTTAAAAGTTGAGGGTGACTATTCGGCAGTACAGAGAGTCGAGGAAGGCAGTGGCTCTACATGCCGCTACAGATTCACATACAACTACTTACCCTCTTGTGTGGCACTAATCTAGGTGTACAGAATGGAAATATTGTATAACTTCTTTGTGATCTTGATTTCGTCATTGGACAAGCATTGTGAAACTAAATCCTGGAAGAAAATGGCAGGTACTATGAAATGGTGGAGGTGTTTTTTTTTACAGGATGCAAGGTTTTTTGGTTTACGAAATAAAGGAATTCTTCCTTGTTGCGTTGATATATTCTCAACCAACACATATAGTTTTGGTTTTTTGATACTGGTCGTTTAATAGTAGCCATGAAAATTTTGTTGGTTGGTTTCTCGCCTTACATTTTCCAGTTCTGTCTTCATTGCTAGTAGAGAAGATTGTGGTTGAAGTAAATACCAGAACTTAGAGTTTAAGCCAGTTCGATCTTTGTGTAAAGTCATTGTCCTGATCATCAAAACATAATATTGGTGAAGTGGTATCAGAAAAAATGAACTCCAAAGTAGTGGTTGGTTGGTTTCTAAAGTTATTTACATTGCTTCTCTCTGTGAACTTCATTCAGTTATTCTGCTTTTAGTTCTCATATCGGTGTCACAGCCTAAATAGCAATGTTCTACCTTTTCTTTACTTGTTGGTCCCCCCCCCCCCCCCCCCCAAAGGAAATTATAATACTGTCCGACTACTTGACGCAATAGCTTTGCATCTAGATTCTGTGGATGGGAAGCCTTTCATCTGGGATCAACTTGTATCATGCTTCGATCAGCTTTCTCCTTACCACACTACCGACTACGAGGATTGTATTTCATCTAATGTTGAAAAAGATGCAACTTGCCAATGAATTCCGCTAATACCTCAACCATTTCGTAGGCTGCAACGGGCGAATACCTTCACCAAGCGGTGTATGTTGTATGATTTTCGGCCGGTTTCTTCCGCTAATAAATCAGACACCTTCTTCTTAATTAATGAATAAGGCAAAGCTTTTATATAAAAAGATGCAACAACCAATGCGTTTAGTACTCTTTCTTCGGTCTTCTGTGAGCAACATATAAGGGAATCTTGGAAGCGCCGATTCAAATGGTGGATGAACCACCATTTCAGTTAAAACAACTGTTTGACTGAAACCGCGAAAGGTAACTCCTTACTCCTAGAATTCAATCATCGCTACAATAATTAGAAACTGCTCCACTTCGTTTGACAAGTCACATGATAGTAAATGCCATCAAGATGACATTTATTTACGATTTTGCTAAGTCGTCTCAGTCGACTGCGTGACCGTCCGATCGTTCTTGCTCTGCGATTCGTGCACGTGGAGGTTTCAGCCCGTTTTCCTGGTTAGCTGTTGTTGGGCTGCTTTGTTTTTTCCCCTGATTTTTTAAATTGATTTCTGGGCTTTTTGGGCTACTGGCAGCGTGGTGTGCAGTGGCTGGGCTCTTTTTTTAGTCTGGGGTGACGCGATCTTATTTGTTTTCTTTTCTCGTTTTTTGCGTTAATTTTTTTTTAGTGTGGAGTTTTCAGGTCGTTTTTTTATATTTTTTAGTAGTGTGGACTTTGTCGTTTGTGGCTAAAAATTAGTGCTTTTTTTTTGGTTGGGCTGGATAATTTATGATGTTTTTTTCTTAAGTATCCACGCTAGTTTTTTGTATGATTTGATTAAGAAAAAAATCTTTTTTACTTAATGTGCCTTTTTTTTGTAGTTTTGTTGGGGAGGGGGCATCGGTTTGACTTTTTTAGAAGTGTGGACTTTGCTTTGTAATTTTTTTGGTCTTATTTTTGTTTTTGTACGAAATTCTTTTTGTGTCAGCTCGATTTTGGGTATTGATCGCCCATAAATTAGTCGATGGCAAAGAAACCGATGAACTAGTTTGATTAGATGAAGAATTTAGCTAGCCAATTTTTTCAATGCGTTTGTATAGATTATATTTAGTTCAAACTAAAGCACTAGTGTGTCTTTTTTTTGGAGTTGATTAGCTACCCAAAACTAGTAGTCAGTTGCAACCGTGCTCGCAACTGAGTGTTTTTGTCGAGATAGGGACCAGTTTTTTGCAACTGCGCTTGCAACTGAGTTTTTTCTTGAGACAGGCCAGTTGCATCTACGATTGCAACTGAGAGGTTTTCTCGAGACAGGCCAGTTTCAATTGCGCTTGCAACTAGGTTTTATTATTATTTGTTATTTCTTCTTTATTAATTCCTTTTTTTTGGAAACCAGTTTTTGCAACTAAGTGTTTTCTTGAGATTGGGCTCGTTTCAACCGTGCTCGCAACTGAGTGTTTTCTCGAGATAGGGGCCAGCTGCAAAACCGCGCTTTTTGCATCTCAGATCTTATTTTTATTCTTGTTATTTTTTCTTAACTAATTTCATTTTTTTGGAAGCCATCTGTAACCGCGGTTGCAACTGAATTTTTTCTTGAGATAAGGCCAGTTTCAACCGCGCTTGCAACTGAGTGTTTTCTCGAGAGAGGAATCAGCTGCAAAACGCGTTTCGAACTGAGTTTTTCTCTCGTGATAGGGCCAGTTTCAAGCGCGCTTGGAACTGCGTGTTTTCTCGAAAGAGGGGGTCAGCTGCAACTACGCTTTCAACTCGGATCTTATGTAATCGATGATCATGTGAACTTTGTTTTTTTGTGTGTTGATTTTTATTGTGTTGAGGCTTATTTTTCGATTAACGCAGGACGATCTTAGATTTTTTTTCTGGAAGCCGTTTGCAACTGCAATTGCAGCTGAGCATTCCTCCAGAGACATGCCAGTTGCATCCGCACTTGTAACTGAAGTTTAACCCGAAACATGCCCGTTTTTTTTTGCGAAATGCAGTCGAAACTAAGTTTTTAACTGAGATGAGCTAGTTGCAACTGCGCTTGCAACTGAGTTTTTTTAGACATGTCTTGTAGCTGAGTTTTTCCTAAGACAGGCCAGTTGCACCTGCCCTTTTAACCGACTTTTATTTTATTTTTGTTATTTTTAATTACTATTTATCTGTTTTTTGGACGCTAGTTGCAACTGCACTTGCAAGTAATTTTTTTCTAAGACGGGCCAGTTGCATCTGCGCTTGCAACTAAGTTTTTCTAATAAGACAGGCCAGTTGCAACTGCACTTGCAACTGAGTTTTAATTATTATTATTTTGTTATTTTTAATTATTATTTATCTATTTTTTGGACGCCAGTTGCAACTGCATTTGCACATGATTTTTTCTAAGGCAGACCAGTTGCATCTGCACTTGCAACTGAGTTTTTTTTATAAGAAAGGACAACAAGGTCATGTTGTAATTGTGATATTTTATCTGGTTTGTCTTTCTATATGTAATTTTTTTTACATGGCTTACGTATAGACAAAGTTAAAAATTTCTATTTATTGGGGTCATTTTTCTTAACATCATTTTTTGTTGGCCCATGAGAAATACCGTCTTTTTTAGACAAAGAAGGACTGAGCCGTAGCAAGCAAGGAGAGCAGCTAGGCTCATTAGAAGCAGCGTCAGGGCCCATGCGATTCTTTGACGACCAAACGTGATCGATCGATCCATGACTTCACGTACGGATGGGTGATGTCAGCTGACTGAGACTTAGCTTATGTCCCAGTCAGCTGAGCCCTAGACACACCCATTTATTTAGTGCGATCTCTAATCTGTACTGCATGGTATTGAGATTTACACTCTTGGCTTTCTTGGCAGTTCACGTTTAAAATTCACAGTTTTTTTCTTTTGCAACTCCCATTTGAACTCACATTTGTGATCGCAGATAACAAGCCTTTTTTTGCGCTTTTATAGGTGATCGCAAGCTCCTCGCTTTCAAGGCAGCCTGTGCCGCTCACATTTTTGGGCCTGAATTCCACTATGTCAGAGCAGTCGAGAGCTATCTTTCCCAGCAGGAAGCCAAGGATGAACTCGGATTTTTGTCTAGGAACATGCATAACCCTGTGAAATTGTTGAGTAGTTTGGAGAAACTAATGGGATGACTAGGTTTAGCTTAGTCTTGCCATTTTGTTGTTCCTGCATAGCATAGTTCATGAGGTAACTTGTGTATATAATCTGACACGATACTTCTGACTCGTGTCAAAGGGAGATCGACGGACAATAACCCAGTATATTGCCAATTTTTCGAGATATGAAAACAGAGGCAACAATCTTTTCCCAAAGGGCTATTGAAATCCATTTGCATATAGATAAATCATCACGTAATGCACATTCCTGCAACTAAGCACTTGACGGGTACGGACATTTAACCCCCAAATTAGGATTGAACCAGACAGGATCGGTGGAAGAGACGCACAACTTCATCGTTCGCGACATTGTTACAAAAACAATCTAAGGTTGCACAACAGAAATTCATGGGCTCTTAATTTTGGCGTACATGCACTGGCGGAGCCAAGGCATGCTAGCCGGGTGCACAGGACACCGGCTAGAAATAATTTTCTTTGCAAAATCATATATTTTCACCATGTATGCGCCCCCTAAAAATATTTTTTATGTGTTGTGGCACCCTCCGTGACCCCTGGTTGTAGATGATGTAGCTCCGCCACTGCGTACATGTGCTAGCTTACGTGTGCATCTGGTTCCCTCCGTTGCCTACAGTACGTCCGTATAGTATACCCTCTAGACTCCAGTGGTAGGTACTAGGTGGTGGTGCATGTCTCCTTGTTCGGGATCGCTCGACCCTAACCACGTCACCTCCTTCGTTTACAATTTCAAAATCGTCTACCATGTGCGGATGGATGTACGTGCCTCGGTTCTTATCCATTTATAAAACCGCCGCTTTACTTGGTCCAATGAGCGCAATGCTCCCACCATGAGCAAGCTTGACGCATTCTTTTGCAATGAAGAGTGGGACACCTCACATGATGATCACATCCTTCACGCTCTCTCTTCCTCGCTCTCCGATCATTGCCCCTTGCTACTTGCTTGTTGTCGGGGGCCTCCAAAGCCTAATTCATTCCGCTTCGAGGACTTTTGGGTTCGTATGCCCGGATTCTTCGACGTGGTTAAGAATGGGTGGGCCGAGCCTTCCAACCACACCGATCCTTATCATATCCTTCACGACAAGCTTAAGCGGACCGCAAAAAAACTTCGTGTGTGGAGTCGTGGCCTCTTTGCCAATTCCAAAACCCAACTTCACATGGCGCTTATTGTCATCCTCCATCTTGATATGGCCACGGAAACCCGCCTCTCTCTCCGGAGGAGGCCGATATCCGCTCTAGGCTCAAGCGGAAGGTCATCGCCTTGGCGGCCCTTGAGAGATCGCGGAAAAGACAAAGGGCGAGGGTGTGCAACCTCAAGGATGGAGATGCCAACACAAGATACTTTCATGCCAAAGTAAATGCGAGGAGGAGGAAGAACTTCATTCATAAGCTCCGGAATAATCATGGATGGGTTACCTCACACGATGAAAAGCAACTTGTGGCGCAAAACCACTTCTCCGAAGCCATTGGGAGCCGCGGAACCGGTGTTAGGACGCTAAATTGGGATGCTCTAAATCTTCCAACCCACAACCTTGAGGACCTCGATGAGGCCTTCACGGAGGAGGAGGTGAAGTCGGCAATCATGCAAATGCCCTCCAATAAGGCTCCCGGTTCGGATGGGTTCTCCGGAAAGTTCTTCAAGGTTTGTTGGGACATCATTAAGGCGAATGTGATGGTGGTCATGTACCGGTTCTCCAACCTTCATACCCACAACCTCCATTGGCTCAACTCCGCCAATGTTGTGCTCCTCCCCAAGAAAGATGGAGCGGAAGAGATCACCGACTTAGGCCTATTAGCCTTATTCACGCCATTGCGAAGATTGTTGCCAAGATCCTTGCTCTACGCCTAGCCCCTCACATGGATGACCTCGTCTCGCAAGCCCAAAGTGCATTCATTAAAACTAGAAGCATTCATGACAACTTTCTTTTTGTGAGGAACTATGCTCGGTGGCTTCACCGGAAAAAGAAGGCCACCCTTCTTGTCAAGCTTGACATCAAAAAGCGTTTGATTCGGTTAAATGAGGCTATATTTTAGAGCTCCTTGCTCATCTTGGTTTCCCCCCGAAATTTCGGGATTGGCTCTCGGCTTTGTTCTCCACGGCATCCTCGCGTGTGCTTCTAAATGGCATCCCCGGTGCTCCAATCAAGCATGGGAGGGGGCTGCGGCAAGGTGACCCCCTCTCACCGCTCCTCTTCGACATTGCCATTGACCCCCTCCAACTCGTCTTGCAAGTGGCGACGGACCATGGGCTTCTCCAACGGCTTCCCGGCAAGGGCGCAACTTTCCGTACTTCCCTTTATGCGGATGATGCGGTGATCTTCATGTCCCCCTCCGGATGATATTTCGACCCTTGCTCTCATCCTAACCAACTTTGGAGACGCTACAGGACTTGTGACTAACTTTGCAAAGACTCAATCACTCCTATCCGATGTGATAATTTGACATTGAGGACGTGCTCCATGACCTTCCGGCTCCAACTACTTGCTTTCCGATCCGCTACCTCGGGCTGCCCCTTGCGGTCAAGAAGCTTAAACGGGTTCATTTTCAATACCTTGAAGACAAGGCGGTGGCCAAACTTAACCCTTGGGCCGGAAGATGCTTCAACATCGCGGGCCGCAAAACTCTTGCCATTTCGGTCCTCACCGCTCAACTCATCTACCCGCTCACCGTCCTCGAGATTTCACCGAAAACAATGCTTTTCTTCAAAAAGATTATTCGAAGCTTCTTTTGTGCGGGAACTGACAAAGTTTCCGGGGGCAAGTGCAAGGTGAATTGGACGGTGGTGTGTAAACCGACTTCCATGGGGGGGCTCGGTTTACTAAACATGGACAAGTTCGCGAAGGCACTACGTATTAGGTGGGCATGGCTTGATTGGATCGCGCCGGAGAGGCCATGGGTGGGAATGGAGACCCCTTGCAACAAAGACGAGCTTGAGATCTTCAATACTCTCTCAACGGTGACCATTGGTGACGGTGCAAAGGCTTCTTTTTGGGACTCCCCTTGGGTTGGTGGTAACCGCCCTAAGGTTCTTGCCCCTCTAGTTTATGCTATCTCCAAAAAGAAGAATAGGTCCGTTCGAGAGGCTCTAACCGATGATGCTTGGGTGCAAGACATTGACTACACCGAGGGCTTATCGCTCAACCACCTAGAAGAATTTACGAAGCTTTGGGAAATTACCTCTCAACTACACCTTCATGAAGATGCCACGGACTCAATTACTTGGAAGGTCGCAACCTCGGGAGCTTATTCTTGCTCCTCAACATACAAGGCTCAATTTGTCGAGACAATTGATTCAACAATGGACAACTTGGTGTGGAAGAATTGGGCACCTCCGAAATGTAAGCTCTTTGCTTGGTTGATCATCCAAAACCGTGTTTGGACGGCAGACCGCTGACATGGGTATGCCTATCGGGTACCCTACCATGAGGGTACCTGGTGCACGTATCGACTAGGCCCAACTATCAGAGCCTACATGAAGCCCATGAAGGGAGGCCCACGAAGATGAGTATCCTCCAAGTTTGGCGAAGCAATAGTCGGTTTAGAGTTTCCTTACTTGTAAATCGAGTCGGTTACGAACACCCGAGACCCAGCCTATTATTTAAGGACTGGGAGGGCCATCGAACCAGACCACGTACTTTCAGAGCCACCAAAACCCTAGCGAGATCGACATCTCGCCGGGACTCTTGTAACCATCATATTCACAAAGCAATAACAGACAGGCAGGACGTAGGGGTGTTACCTCCACACGAGGGCCCTGAACCTGGGTAAAATCTTTGCCCTGCTTGTCAGCCGACGATACTTCCAGCTCTACCACGTTCTCTCCCCCATATTCATAACCTAGGGACCTTAACCATGGGTCTTGATGAGTCTACCCCTCGTCAAGTGGCGCCGTCTGTGGGAAAGAATAGCGCTGGACTCGAAGTTTCGCCGGTCCCAACAGCAAACGGCAAATCGCCGATCACACCAGCAAACGGCAACTCGCCGATCTCATCTGCAAACGGCAACTCGCCGGCCATGTCAGCAAACAGCAACTCGCCGATCCAGGCGACACACGGCGACTCGCCGATCCTACTCGAAAAGCGGCGCCTGCCCGCTTCACCCGCAAAAAGCGCATCTGCTCTTCCAATGAATTTCAATCCGCACTCGCCAGAGCTTCAGGAGGCGTTTTCTGGCCTTGAATCAGGTTTGAGCTTAACTGTTGGAGCATTCAATTTTTTCGTAAACAATCTTGGCACGCAGGACTCGACAGATCCGCAACAACCGTGCTGGGCGCACTCGAGGCTCCGTCGACTGCTCTCGCCCCGTCGTCGATTCCTGAAGCCTGCTCGCCCGCAACAACCATGTCGACCGGCGAGCTCGACAGGTTCATGATGACGGAACTCCAAGGCGAGAGGCAGAATCAGCATACCGCACAAGCAACGTCGACTTCAACCTACCACTCGACGAAGTTTCGACTGCGGGATCTCCCTCGACGACTTCTACGAGCCCGCGATTCATAACGACAGCAACGTCGACTCGGAGATCTTCACCAACACCAACCTCGACTCAGACATCCATAATGGCCTCGCCAACACCGAGATGAGCATAGGCGATGAACACGCGACAACGAGATTCGCCTCGAAGATCTACTCGATGAACATACTGGCTCTGACATGAGCCTCGACGGCGACGTCGAGTCCATGACTGGAATCGACAGCACATACACCTGTCCTCGGGTCACGCCCCATCAGGTCTACGTGGCCTTCACCGCAGAATCATCCGCAGACGCAGCCGCTCGCAGGCCTGCACAATTCCCATGCACGGTAACCATGCCGGATGGGGTCACAACCTTGACAATCACGGAGGAGATGGCAGCAAAAGCAGATAAAGTCATAAAGGAGTGCACAATGATGCCACCAAATTCCACCCCAGAGGAGATGTTGACCTTCCAGTACTTCAACTGGCAGGAGTCAATTCGACTGCAAAACTACCGAGCGACGCTCGAGGAGCGCAAAAGGCAAGCCAGCCTCTCGAGTGCCCGAAGAAGGGAGCAATCCCTCGGGTCCACAATGCAACCAACCCCACGACCTAGGTCGCGGTTGGCAAGCCTTCCAGAACATGAAAGGGTAGCAATCACCCGTAACCTGTCGTTCATGACAGAGGACGCTAATGGAATCCCAGTGCCCAAAACTGCTGCGGGTGCATTATTCTCCGTAGGTGCTTACCTCAAGGCAATGCAACCTCCGGCGAATGACCCTAACGCAGCCCTGCATCGCCAACAACTCAAATCGCTAGCTCTAGCGGCACAGGCTATACAGCCAGAAGATAAAACTCCAGCAAGGAATCGCGATCGCGACATAGTCGACTCACGACACGCAGCACATCATCGCAGTGGTCGCAGCCACCACTCGGATGAAGGAAGGAGAAGCACGCGCCGGCACAGGTCCAGCAGAAGCAGATCTCGAAGATCCTATAGCAGCGATTCATACTCTGATCGTGAACCAGAGCCATGCGGAGCATTGTGCTTCACTCGACGCATCCGTGAGACGCGGATGCCCAAACGGTTCAAGTTGACAGGCGAACAACCCAAGTACAACGGTCGCCAAGAACCTTCTGGGTGGTTAGAAGATTACAGACTCGCCGTGGCATGCCAGCGTGGCACGAACACCACGGCGATGCAGTACATACGACTTATGCTCGAAGGAACTGCCCGCGACTGGCTCAAGTCGCTCCCTCCATCATCATACGACTCGTGGGACGATTTCCGCAGAGACTTCATCAAAAACTTCGAGCCTCTGTGTGAGCGCCCGAAGACATTCGAGAATTAAGGACATGCACTCAACGATCAGACGAGTCGTTGAGATCATACATACGGCGGTGGACCGAAATACGCAATTCGGTTGGCAAAGTGTCAGAAGACAGGGCCATGGATGCCTTCATACAAGGTCTCGCCAGGAAGGACTTCAAAGAGGCACTTGGTCGTGAAAAGCCAACCTCCCTGGCTGACCTCATCAAAGTTGCGACTGAGTGGGCAGATGGAGAGGATTCTGTACGCAGATCCCGTGCTTCCCCAACACGCGACAACTACGAAAGCGGCAGTCGAGGCCGCAGAGATTCATACAGAGAAGATCGCAGGCGCAAACGTTCCAAACGTCCTTACGACGATAACAGACCCGAGTTCATGGCGGCTGGATACACACAACCCGGGAAGACCAAGATAGAAGCAATCGACGCTCGGATGATCGACGGGACAGTCGAGATCGCGAGCAGCGGAGCGACAGCTACAAAAGGCAAGAATGGCGCAAACGCAGCGACGCAAAACCCGAGCGGTCATTCGAGGAAAAGATGGACGACTGGTGCAGATTCCACCTCTTCAAGGGGGACGACGGAAAACTACGCTCCAATCACACCCTAAGGAACTGCAGGGAATTCGACCAAATGGCGACTGACTACATGATACGACTCAAAAGGTACGGCCCAGCACCTGCTCAGCCCACGCCTGCACCCGCACCACAGCCGAACGCTGTGCCCGCTCTCATGGCGCCACAGCCGCCACCCAACCACCACCACAGCCTGCTCCAGGCGCAAACCTCGCAGGTGCCATACAACCCGTACTACGGGCGGAAGATGATCAATATCCACAGCCCCACGGGCAGATGTACATGATACAAAAGGGTCGCCCCTCCAACAGGCAGCAAAAGCTAATCACTCGACAAGTGAACATGGCTGTCATGGCACCTCCTGCCGTGCCAATTTCTGAAGGGATCGGAAACCATCATAAGCTTCAGTCGAGAGGATCATCCCCCAGCTGTAGTTCGACCAGGGCACGCGGCTCTGGTACTCGACGCGCAAATAGGAGGCTACGCCATGACCAAGGTCTTCATGGATGGAGGCAGCGGCATAAACATCATCTTCGCGGACACGCTCCGCAAAATGAACAGGTCAGTCGAAAACCTCCCAAAATCTTCAAATACCTTCCACGGTATTGTTCCTGGCAAAGCAATTAGCCCAGAAGGCACCATACAACTCGACGTTACGTTCGGGGACAAAAGCCACTTCAGGACAGAGTCGATTGAGTTCGAGGTCGTCGACTGGAAATCACAATACCATGCTATTCTTGGTCGCCCGACGTTTGCTCGATTCATGGCGGTGCCACACTATGCGTACCTCACGCTGAAGATGCCAGGACCAAAGGGAGTCATCACTGTCCGTGGAAACTTTCAAAGGTCCGATGCTTGCGACCGCGAGTTCAGCAAAATCTCCGAGATGTTCGGGGTGGAAGAATCACTCGCCGACTTGGCGATTACCAACGACCGCACACTCCTTCCAGAGCATAAGAAGTTGGCAGTCGACAGATCCTTCAATGCTACAAATGACACAAGGTCGCATCAGGTGCACCCGACCGATCCGTCCAAGACAGTCAACATATCTTCGAGCCTGCCTATCGCATAGGAAGGCGCGCTCGTCGAATTCCTCCGTGAGAACTGGGAAATATTTGCGTGGTGTCCAGCCGACATGCCAGGTATTCCCAGGGAATTCGCCGAGCACTCTCTCCAATTGTTTCCAGATGCAAAGCCAGTCAAGCAAACGATGCGTCGAATCTCCGGCCCAAAGCGAACCGCAGTCGAATCTGAAGTCGACCGGTTACTCGCAGCAGGATTCATTAGGGAAATCAAGAAATCACAATGGGTGGCCAACCCCGTACTCGTAGAAAAGAAGCATACAGACATCCTTCGGATGTGCGTGGACTTCACAGCGCTGAACAAGTGCTGTCCAAAGGATCACTTCCCGCTACCCGAATCGACCAGATCGTCGACTCCACCGCCGGATGCGCACGACTCTCCTTTCTGGATGCTTACTCAGGTTATCACCAGATAAGGATGAAGCAAGAAGACGAAGAAAAAACGGCGTTCATAACCCCACTCGGGGTCTACTGCTACACAACTATGCCCTTTGGGCTCAAAAACGCGGGTGCAACATACCAGCGCATGATGCAGGACTGCCTCAAAAAGCAAATCGGACGCAACGTCCAGGTCTACGTGGATGACATTGTCATTACCACAAGGGAAGAACACACACTACTCGACGATTTGAGGGAGACGTTCGCAAACCTCAAACGCTTCCATATCAAGCTCAATCCTAAGAAGTGTACGTTCGGCGTTCCAGCCGGGCAGCTCCTAGGGTACCTAGTCTCTGCCCGTGGAATCGAAGCAGACCCGGAGAAAATACAGGCCATCCTCACAATGCAAAGGCCTTCAAAGCTTCATGATGTGCAGAAACTAGCAGGACGAGTAGCAGCGCTCAGTCGATTCATCAGCAAACTGGGTGAAAAGGCTTTACCATTCTATCGACTGATGAAGAAGGCGGACAAGTTCGAGTGGACGCCAGAAGCTGAAGCAGCCTTCACAGATCTCAAGCGGATCCTCACAAGCCCTCCGATCCTCGTCGCACCTAAGGAACGGGAACCACTCTACCTGTATGTCTCGGCTACAAACAGGGTGGTGAGCACCGTACTGGTAGTCGAACGCATGGAGGAGGGGCACATCCAAAGCATACAACGTCCAGTCTACTACCTAAGCGAGGTTCTCTCCATATCAAAACAGCGGTACCCGCACTATCAAAAGCTGGCATACGCTGTATTCATGTCCTCAAGGAAGTTGACACACTACTTCACCGAGCACCCGATCACCGTGGTAAGTAACTCAGCAATCGGTGATATCCTCACAAACCCCAATGCAACGGGTCGAGTCGCAAAATGGCTCATCGAGCTGGCTCCAAGAGACATCAAGTACGAGCACCCGAAGGCTATCAAAGCACAAGTCCTACCCGACTTCACAACCGAGTGGATAGAGGCCCAATTACCTGGAGCACCAGACGTGTCCAATTCCTGGACCATGTACTTCGATGGGTCCAAGAAACACGAAGGCGCAGGCGCAGGCGTCATCCTCATATCACCAAAAGGGGACAAGCTACGTTATGTTTTGCAGATGGGATTCAAACTACCCTCCAATAACGAGGCTGAATACGAGGCCCTGATCCATGGCATGCGGATGGCAAAAGCACTTGGGTGCACTCGATTGATGATCTACGGCGACTCCAATCTCGTGGTGCAGCAAACAATGAAGGCCTGCGACGCAATCGCGGACAACATGATCGCTTATCGCGACCTGTACAACACACTGGAGGGCAGCTTCGAGGGCTGCGAGTTGAGGCACATAGGAAGGGAAAGTAACGAAGAAGCAGACATGCTAGCCAATCTTGGCTCAACTGGCGCACAAATTCCACCTGGTGTCTTCCTCGAGCGCATCGAACACAGATCTATCAAGGAGAAACGAGAGCCTCCTCCGTCGACTACGCCACCCAAAAGCAAAGTGCCTAGCACAGAGGACCCCCCAGTCGAGGTATTTCTCATTGAGCCAACCTGGACTCAACCTTTTCTGGCTTACATACTCCGTGGCGAGCTACCAGATGACATAACCGAGTCCCGACGCGTGACTCGAAGATCAAAAGCATACACCGTTATCAACGGCGAGTTATACAAGCGCAGCATATCAGGTATGTTCCAAAGATGCATCGCATTCGAAGATGGCCAAGCCATACTTCGAGACATTCATGCAGGTACCTGTGGGCATCACGCCAGCAGTCGATCACTCGTAGCCAAAGCCTTTCGCGCAGGGTTTTACTGGCCTACAGCACTCAAAGACGCGGAGGACATAGTCAAAAGGTGCGTCGGCTGCCAGAAATTCGCAACAAGGCCGCACGCACCCGCATCGGCGTTGAAGACTATACCGCTGGCCTGGCCTTTCGCCCAATGGGGGCTCGATATGGTTGGGCCACTCAAAAAATCATCGCATGGCGGGCATACTCACCTACTGGTGGCAGTCGACAAGTTCACAAAGTGGATCGAGGCGGTCCCCATCACAAATTCGACTGCTACTACGGCAGTCAACTTCATAAAGAGCATCATCTACCGCTTCGGTGTCCCAAACAGTATCATCACTGATAACGGCACAAACTTCACGGCTGAGGAGTTCAAAACCTTCTGCAAAGAGCAGGACATTACGCTCAATTACGCATCCGTGGCACATCCACAATCCAATGGCCAAGTCGAAAAGGCCAACGGACTTGTGACAGTGGGATCAAGAAGCGCCTCCTGGTGCCACTCAAAAGAGCTGCGGGTGCTTGGGTCGAAGAACTACCATCTGTGCTATGGAGCCTACGCACAACTCCCAACACTTCTACGCAGTTCACCCCATTCTTCATGGTCTATGGTGCAGAGGCAATCTGCCATCAGATGTAAGGTTCAATGCGCCACGAGTTGAAGCATACAATGAAGAAGACGCGGAAGAAGCACTCGAAGACGCAGTCGACTTGCTCGATGAGGCGCGAGACACGGCCTTGGCCCGCACAGCTGTTTACCAGCAGGATCTCCGCAACTACCATAGCCGTCGACTGCGAACCAGGTCCTTTGTTGTGGGCGACCTGGTTCTTCGACTGAAGCAAAAGAAGGTGCACAAGCTCGCTTCCCCATGGGAAGGTCCCTTCATCATCACGGAGGTCCTTGGTGGAGGCGCATATCGACTGAAGCACGCGAAGACAGGCGAACTCTCTCATAATCCTTGGAACGTTGCGCATCTGCGCCGTTTCTACGCATAAAGTGCTCACAGTCATACAATGTAATAGGCTATATGTCGGATGGCTGCAGGTTTCAGACGCGCTCTTTTCCTTACCAGGGTACCTAAGGGGACTGGAAGGTTTTTAATGAGGCGGCCTGCAGCCTAACATTCAAAAGAGGAATAAAATCAATGTTCCTTCGACTTCTTGTGACTACTACCCGCATAATTCATACCTTAACCACACCCGAAACCCTCGGGGGCTGTGTTATTGATCAAATGAGCTCTCGCTCTTGCAGAAACACAATGCCTTAGCCACACCCGAATGCTCGGGGGCTGCGTAACAAGGATCCAAACAAAGACACAAAAACTCTGCAGCCGCACTCGAATACTCGGGGGCTGCACAGTCATTGGTTCACAACCAACACATATTTCACAAACCCCGCTCGACTGACTCGGGGGCTCGACAAAAATCAAAGTATACAAACTATACAATATACAAAGAGTCAAAAATTACACTCGGGGGCTGCCCCCTATGCAAAAATTGCACTCGCAAACTATTCTAATCCTCAGGCTCGTCCTTTACGGGCAGCTCGGGACCACAAAGCTGTTCGCGAGTGCACTCGATTAGTGTCTCCGCAGCTCGGATCGTGTCATCCAGGTCTCTTTGTTCGAGAACCTCTCCGGCTGCAGGTGTCCGCAACACCAACCTTGGTTTTCGACTACGCATATACGCCATTGCAGCGTTGGCTCCAATCACAAGTCTCTGAGACAGCAACTCTCGAATGGGATTTGTTTGACGGAAGATGTTCAACAAAGCACGAATCCCTTGTGGTTGTGGCCCCGCAGGAAAAAGAGTCTCGTTCAGGCGAATAAACGCTGCCCGGCATAACTCCAGCAGTTCAGCACTTCGCCAGACGCGATCCTTCAGGGTGGCGAGTATGCGGGCATGGTACCTATCAAGCCAAAAGTGTTGACGCCCAGTCGTAGGGTCGTCAACCACGCTATCCAGACGCCCTTCCACGCGAATCTTTTCAGCCTGGAAGTTGTCGACAAAGCCTACAAAACGGGCGCACCAGTCAGATCAAAAGGA
The DNA here is from genome assembly GCA_947311845.1 of Poa pratensis. Classification (NCBI taxonomy): domain Eukaryota; kingdom Viridiplantae; phylum Streptophyta; class Magnoliopsida; order Poales; family Poaceae; genus Poa; species Poa pratensis. Next base: position 57,433,337 of record CAMZMU010000035.1, read on the forward strand.
CAATAGCTACGCAAAAAGCTTGTAAACAGAGCAAGATTCGAACTTACACTCGAGTTGCCTGTTCACAAGATCCATCTCCCCGAGCACATATTCTCGCGTTGGGTGGCCAACGCGGGTCTCGCCCTCAATCGATTCAGCTCAGCCTGGGCGTCCTTCAGATCTTGCTCCATTCTCACAAATTTGGCCTTCATATACTCCATCACCTTGGCATCATTTACCAATTGACCCTGGGATCGGGTGGTGATTGGAGCCTGCGAGGAACTAGTCGCAGTAGCAGGTTCTCGTGACTGTTCAAAGAGCATAATCACAAACACAAAGTTTGTGTCAGAAGCATACAACTCCTCGAGTGAAAGACATTAGCAAAAGACTATTTGCATAAACAAGGTAGCACAAACAAAGCGCAGACTCGCGCAGTTCAGAAGGTATCATTACAAGGCATAAACAAAAGGGTACAGCTACCCTAAACCTAAGTATTCGATTTCCTAAGCAGACGATTGGCAGTCTCGAGTGCCCGGCGCTCCATGGTGGACATAAAAACCTCGGCCAGTCGCGCGGCGGCTCCGCTCACCCCCTTCAGAGAAATGGGCTTCCCATCTGGCTTCCGAGGGAACGCAGACAGTGCTGCCTCGTAGTCGCAATCTATCCCATGTCCCATAAGAAGCTTGATGGTGGACTCGGATCCGCGTACCGTGTTGGCGCGAGCGAAACCCGCCATGGTGGACGTCCCGGGCCAAACACGTCGGCGAAGTCGTCCGCCGTCGACGGCACTACGCCAGTCGGGAACACCACCTTGTATACAGCTCCAAGTGTGTTCGTCAATTTGGCGAGTGCGTCCTTCGCCTGGGTGCATACGGCGCCTAGGCCGCCCACAACCTGGTCCAGCGGAAGATCACCACTCGACACGTCCGCAGAGGCCGGTGCGCCAACAGCTTCTGCACAATAAAAAAAGGCAAAAGTCATTTCATGACACTCGACAGCTATATTATCATATCAAAAGGAGAAAAGATTACTCACCTCCCATGGCCTGCGCAGTGCCGCGAGTGGTCAGCATATCCTCGCTCGCGTGCAGCGGCTGAGTTGGTGGCGGCAGCCAGTTCTTTCTTCGATTCTTCGCGCTGTGCGGCGAGTGCATCTTCCAGCTCCTTCTTCTCGCCTGGCCCAGCAAATCACGTGCATTCAATACTCGACAAAATCAAGCATTGCAAAAAGAAATTCGGCAAAACAAAGCAAAAAGGAGAACTCACGACTGAGCCGCTCTAGCTCGGCGCGCATGGTGTCCCTCTCCTGCTCCACCTGGACATAAGCCTTGGCGGAATCTGCCAAGGTGTGGTAGAAGGGCTGCGAGCGAACGAGTTCAGCAAAAATTCAAACTTCACAGACCTACAACTAAACGGGTCAAGCAAAAAGCTCCTTACGTGGTTCATCCACGGCTCAGGAGCCGCGACTGATGTCCCGATAACTGGAGTTGCCGCCTTGGTTGGCTCAACAACAGCATCAGTGGCCGTTGGCTGGGCAGCCTCGTTTCCAGTCGGTGCATAATTCGACTGCTCCAGGGTTGGAACATTTTCGACTGGAGGAGTCCCAGGCTGATTGTTTTCAGCGCTGTGGGCAACACACAAAGCAAAAAGACGGTCAGCATAAATATGTGACAGCACAAAATTCTCATACTCAAAAAACACATACCTGTGCTCCTCATCTTCCTCATCTTCGGAGTCGCCAAAAATTGGTCCCCCAAAGGCTGGGGTACCACTCGACTGAAGAGGAAGAGTTGAGCTTGTTGAGCACGCACGCAAAGGAGTGGCTTGGAAAACAGGTGGTGAGCCTGATTCCTCGTCATCCTCCAAGCCCTGCTCCCTCGCGGGTGAACTCACAGCAGAAGCGCCTTCTTGGCCAGTCGACGCCGCTTCGGTGGCGCGGTATCGACTTCTTGGTCAGAGGTGGCCTTGTCTTCAGATTGGACCTCTTCTGCTGCTTCCTCCTCGACTCCTCCACATGTGAATTGGTGGCAGAAGGGATGGGCGACTGATCCCCTTTCGGGTCCACCACCAGTGCCTGAGTTTCTTCAGTCTCTCCATTTTCAGGCAGAGGAGGAAGGGAGGCAGCAGTCGAATGACCCTGCATAGCACATATCACAAATTGCAAAGTCAGAGTCAAAAAGCACATATCGTAGAAGCTACGAGTGGCAAACTATTAAACTACAGACATACCTCAAGCAAAGGGTTTTCCGTCCCGTATGGCATGACGGGCAATCGATGTTGCAAGGGTCGGCTGTCGTCAGGCTGGTGATGTGGCGCACGTGCGTCACAAGTTCGTTCCTTGACAGTTCCTCTGGGCTCATTCGAGTGGAGTCACCCGTGCCCTCATACTCCCACATGGGATGCGCTCGGGCACGGAGTGGCCACACCCGCCTCTTCACAAAGGTGGCGATCAAATGGATGCCTGTGACTTTGTCTAGCATGCCTCCGATCCGAGCCAGCAAAGGGCTTGCCTCCTCCATTTCTTCGGCTGAGAGTTGGTGATCCCATGCCTTGGTCCTGGTGAAAGCAGCAGTCGAGAAAGGGGCGGCTGCGTCATGCTCGACAGTCGCATAAAACCACCCCTTCCTCCAGCCTTGGGCGGAGTCGACGGTCTTCAGGCGGAAGTAGCGGGTGTCGCTGCGCACCTGGATTCCACAGCCGCCAACTGGGTAGGTGCGACCACCTCCTCTGTTCGGCCGTACCATGAAGATGGCTTTCCACAGCGCCCAGCTGGGTGCGACGCCGAGGAAGCACTCGCACAGCGTGATGAAACACGCGATATGCATAATACCATTTGGGGTGAGATCATGGATCTGCACCCCGTAGGCAAAAAGAAGACCACGAACGAAATCGTGGAGGGGAAGCGAAAAGCCCCTAGGCAAAAACTCCGCAAAACAAACACGCTCGTTAGCGCGTGGTTCAGGGAGTACCTCCTTGGGCGATGGCGCGCGGACGGCGAGCTGCTCCGCGGGTGGCAGATACCCCTGCTCGCGGAACTTGACCAAATGGGCGTCCTTGATGGTGGACTTCGCCCAGTCCCCGCTGCCTTTCTTCAGCGCGGCGGATGCAGATGTACCCGCCACAGTCTTCTTGCCCTTGGCCGCATCGGTCGCGGCAGCGGCAGCGGCACCACGCTTGGAGCCTCCACCTTTCGCCATCGCAGCGGTGGATGAGGGTGGAGAAGAGAGCTTGGGCAGAGCAATGGAGGTGGGCGCGAGGAGGAAGATGAGACGAGGGGCGGCGCAAATAGGCAAATGGCAAGTAAAAAATTCTGCCAGCGCCGTCTCCACTATTTACCACAGATCGCAATACGATCGCAACCGTCAAAACAAAGGCATACGCTCCGCGCGAAATCTAGCCATACACGTGGCGGCCCGGAAGGCAACCGTCGCAGGCCACTCCGCCCACTACGCACGGGAAACTAGGAAATCATCATCACGCCCCGTGAAAACCGCGCCAGAGCGGTCAAATCAAGTCCAAACGGCGCTATACTTGGTCAGCTCTGCAAAAATGGGCCCACACAGAAGTGTCACGTCCCATCAGTCTTACCAGGCACGCCACCGCTTGTCAGAGATGGCAGTCGCAAAATGCGTCATTGCTGACGTTGTTTCATCCTTCAGAACTGGCATAAAAATCACTCGATGATATCTTCGGGTGGTCTCTCGCATAAGTCTCGGTTGGTTCTTTAGCAAAGATCATAAAGCCAGTCGAAATTCTTTCGACTGTAGTATCATACTCCCATCGGGAGCGTATCAAAAAATTTCTTTGACTAAAATGTGCAGGGTAAAAGATTTTGAGATTATCCTCCATTGCAAGCAATAAAGCACAATCTCGGGGGCTACTCCCATCGGGAGCGCTGTCGCGCACCCGATAGAATAATGGCAAAAGTGTCAGTCGACGAAACATTCGACTAAGTTCATAAGCAAAATCACACTCAAAATATTCCCGAGTTGATCCGACGATCCTTGGATGCTGCATGCATAGTGCAAAGGTAAGACCCACCGATCAGTCGAGCTGGGCTAAGGACCGCTCCAGCAGCGTTATCCTTAAATTTTCCGTGTCAGCAGACATGATGAATTATCCCCGACGGACGCGTTGGGTTGATTCAAAATTATACTGCAGTTCGATTCCGTAAGACCTCAACGGCTGTTTCGAGTCTGTCCAGTTTGTTCCAGATTCGAGTCCGGGGACTCGAGTTTGATTGAAAGCTAGTATGGTTTTGCCACAAATGGTAGTTAACTGGCCCCGATCCGTCGTGTGTGCCGGGCCTGCTAAGCTAATATCCCTTGACTATCATAAGCAAAAATCATAGTCGATGAAACACTCGACATAGCCAACATGTGCTATTTCATAAAATTTCAAATCAGACAAATGCAAAAAATAACGTGCATGATGTATGAGTCCATGCCCGACTCTTCGAATCAGACAAGTACTCGGGGGCTACTGACATGGGTATGCCTATCGGGTACCCTACCATGAGGGTACCTGGTGCACGTATCGACTAGGCCCAACTATCAGAGCCTACATGAAGCCCATGAAGGGAGGCCCACGAAGATGAGTATCCTCCAAGTTTGGCGAAGCAATAGTCGGTTTAGAGTTTCCTTACTTGTAAATCGAGTCGGTTACGAACACCCGAGACCCAGCCTACTATTTAAGGACTGGGAGGGCCATCGAACCAGACCACGTACTTTCAGAGCCACCAAAACCCTAGCGAGATCGACATCTCGCCGGGACTCTTGTAACCATCATATTCACACAGCAATAACAGACAGGCAGGACGTAGGGGTGTTACCTCCACACGAGGGCCCTGAACCTGGGTAAAATCTTTGCCCTGCTTGTCAGCCGACGATACTTCCAGCTCTACCACGTTCTCTCCCCCATATTCATAACCTAGGGACCTTAACCATGGGTCTTGATGAGTCTACCCCTCGTCAACCGCCTTGAGCGAAGAGGATGGCCTAACGGGCGGCTTTGTCCCCTTTGTCGCCGGGAGGACGAAACGGCAAGACATCTTCTTTTTACTTGCCGCTTCTCCATCCACATTTGGGGGATGATAAACAATTGGGTCAACCTTGTGGATCTCAACCCTTCGGAGTGGGCGTCCTTCGCCGATGTAAAGTCTGGTGGGAGCACCTTGCCATAGCCAATGGAGACGGAGGAAAGCACTCCCTTCCTTGCTCATGCTTGTGAGTTGGGAGATTTGGAATGAGCGTAATGCGCGTGTTTTTAGACACACTAGCACCCCCCCGACCATCATTTTTGCCTGGATTAAATTCGAGGCGAAGAGTTGGGTCTTCGCGGGGGCGAGGCATTTGGGTCATCTTTGCCAGGAGATTAATCTTGTATTGAGGGTGATGGTCTTTAACACCAAAACTTTGTTACAAACTCCTTCTTATTTAATGAAATTGGGCAAAGCTTTTGCCCTTTATTTCAGAAAGGATACGGTACGAATAGTAGCGAAATCATGTCAACTTTGTACATACGAATACAGAATACGGAATAGGAACATCCAATTATGAATATGGACTGAATATGGGGCGGTTACAAATAAATATTTTCTTGGATGCCGAGTTAAGCTAACACATGTTATCAATTTACTATGTATTGTGATATTCGAAGATAGAGAATACTATAATAATTTATACTTTCAAATGGTTACTTAGTTTTTTTCCCTTGAACGACCAGAGGGTGACTCCGAGTCTCCGAACGATAAATATGAGTCACAACTCACAACATGGTGGTGTCTTTGCATGGTCAGGGTATTAGTCGTCGGATTTTTCTTGGATAACCGTCGGATATAACCTCACGGTATATCTTCGAATACGGACAAATATTAGTAGAAACACATATTTTTTCCATTTCCATGACCGAATCTGTATTGTTCACCTGTCACCGTGAGACTTCGATCGGCCGGTCAGAAATAATCCGTACCGTTTTCACCCATAAACACCACTGCACACCAACAAAAAAAAGCTCACAAAAAAATCATCCGCTCCAGCGCACGCACCCTTCGTCTCTCAGTCACCACGCAAATAAAGCACAAGCTTAGAGCATCTCCAACAGACGCCCAATTTGGACCACGCGCGCCAAATAACGGTTTTTTTCGCGCGCGCGGGGCCATTTCGGCTGCTCCAGCAAGCGCGGCAAAAAAGGGCGCGCTCCAAAAACCGTAGCGCGCGCTGGCCAAAGCGGTAGATTTGGCGCTATATAAACCGCCCCGCGTCCAGCGCGCGCTCATCCACGCGCTAGTGCAACCGCCGTTTCCTCTCGCCTTCCCCACTCGCGCCACCACTCTGAATCCAGCCACCGCCGCCGTGCAACCTCTTCCCCTCCCACGATGCCGCCGCGCCGCCGCTCGTAGTCCGGCTACCGCGGCGTCCGACGCCGCCCCAACAGTCGCTACACCGCGGAGATCCGCTCCGGCGACACACGCGTCCCGCTGGGGACGTTCTTCAGTGCGCAGGCCGCCGGCCGCGCGTACGACGCGGCGGCGTGGCGTCTCGGATAACGACCGCCTCGCCGTGGCCGCATGGTACCGCGCCCACCTGGATCAGATGCGCGAGGAGCTCGAGCACTGGAACACAAGGGCGGCGGAGCGGGCCGAGCGCCGGGCCGAGATGCATGAATGGCGCAGGGAGAGGAGGGCGCTCAGGGCGGCGGCGGAGGCTGAACTAGCGGCCGGCCGCGCCTGGTGGCTCGCCGGCGACCCGATGTGGACCGCGCTGGAGAACACCTCTCCGACAGGACAAACTCCGACACCGACTTCTACTCCTCCGACATCGACTTTTAGATCGCCGACGCGTAGTGTGTTCGTTCGCGCCTATATGCGCCTAGTGTGTGTGTTTGTAGCGCCTGTGCGCGTAGCTGTGTTCGTCGAACCCTATGAACCCAACATATTTCTATTTTCCAAGTATTTTTTGGATCCAACTTCAGCGCTCTATTTTAGCGCATAAGGTTTCTGGCGCTCTATTTTAGCGCGCATGTTAAAGCGGCAAGTTTTGGCGCGTCTGCTAAAGCGAAACAGACGCGCGGCGCGCCAAAACACCTTTTTGGCGCTGCAAAAAATTTATATCGCGCCAGCGCGTTGGGCGCCTGTTGGAGATGCTCTTAACTCGTACGTTTCCCAGAGGTGACCTCGCCGCAGATCTACCGCTCGAGCACGATCGAATCGCCGGCCGATGCTTGCTTGCCGACACTTGGAATCAGAATTCCACATCAGAGGCAGACGCCCGTCAGTTATCAGAATTTCAGACGCTGCATACATCATGCCCAAGTATATGACACGGCAAGAAACGTAAAACTTTTGCGTGCAGCGCCGGCGCAGCCGGTTGACGATGATGGCTGATGGGTCGCCGGAAAGTTTAAACGGAGCACGCGCACGGCTAACGGCTCCCGTCTGCGTCCGACGCGTGTACTACCCGGCCAACCGGAGCCCGCCACGTCTGCCCAGATATTTCCGCGTGTGGGTCTCCCGGAGCTAACACGCGTCGCCCTCGCCGGCGCCGGACCTACCCGATCCGGGCGGCGGAGCGAAGCAAACCCGGCAATCATCTGGCGCCATGGCCGTGACGCGCACCACGCGTCCCGGCAGGCCGGCACGTGGCGTCCCAGGGCGCGGGAGACCGGTCCGTGCAGATGCGGCCAACGGGGCACGTGTCCTCGCCGCCAGTCGTTCCGGTCGCCCGGCTCCGTCGCCGGATACTGCATCAGCTTAGATTAATCGCCATGGAGATGACCACGGGCTCCACAAATCTTGAAAAAAAGCTCGCGATCGCATGATCTGGACGCTCGGATAAGATGGCCGGAGCACTGGTGTACTGCGCGCGCCGAAGATATTTTCGCCATGGGCAGTGGTGCTGCACTGTGCCCGCGTGCTCCGCTCCAAGAATGGCAATGTTGAGGGAGGAATTAGGCGCGTGGTGACATCATGGAGATATTTTGCGAGCGCGACAAAGATGACTTTTCATCGCGCCCTACGGCGGCCGCCTGAGCCGTACAACTGGCACGCGCGCCGCGGCGACACGAAGGCCGGCCCTCCTCCCGCTCCGGGGAGCACGGAGCCAGCCATCGTATATAACTGCCCACCCGCCGGCGCCGCCCGCACCGCACCCGATTAGGAAACAACCAGTGCTCGCTAGTTGCTACTGCTGTCACCACGCGCGGACACGCGACTCACTCACTGTCACAGCACCAGGTCGGGAAGGAGGGGCAACCATGAGCGAGGGCACGCGGGAGATGCGGCGCTTGCGCGTCGCCAGGAGCGGCAAGTCGAGCGGGAGCGGCATCGTGGCGGACGAGTGGAACACGGGGGGCCGCTGCATTGGGGCGCGGATCCGGGGCGTCAACGTGGGCATCCTGGACGAGCAGGTGCTGCTGCTAGTCTTCCGCGCCCTCAACTGGGACCCGCAGGCACTCTGCGCCGTGGCCCGCGTCAGCCGCCGCCTCCGCGCCGTCGCCGAGCGCGTGCTCTGGCGCGAGCTCTGCGTCTCGCGCGCGCGCGGATGGTCTCCGCGCTCACGGCCTCCTCCTCGTCCGCGCCGATGTCGGGCCGAGTCGGCGGCGGGTGGCCGGCGCTGGCCAAGATGCTCCTCTACTGCTGCGGCGCGGCAGTCGGCGTGCCGGGCCACTTCGCCCCCGTGTCCCGCTTCTCCAAGACCTCCGGCCGGAGCTTCCTGTCGCGCCGCTGCGGCGGAGACCTGCTGTACGTCTCCGACCCATGCGAGCACGCCGTGCCCGGCGGCGCCGCCGACGAGGACGACGTGGGCGCGTACCGCGGCGTGTTCCGCGGCTTCATGCGCTCCCGCACGCGGGCGTGCCTGGTGGGCGGCCGCGCGCCGCTGGAGCCACGCGTGCGCTGCCCCTACTGCGGCGCGCGCGTCTGGAGCGTGACCGCGGCGGGCCTCGCGCCCGCAGCGCGTGCCGCCGCCTCGGCGCGCACGAGGGCCGGCTCGAGTACTTTGTGTGCGTCAGCGGACACCTCCACGGCAGCTGCTGGCTCGCGCGCTCTCCGACAGCGACGGCGACGGCGGGGGCGATGGGTCTCACTCCGATGACGACGGGTTCGCCAGCGAGGAGGACGACGACAGGCGCATGTCGCTGTAAAGTTCAGAGCTTGGTTGTCAGGATCCCGATGGATCTGACACTGCTAGGATCGGCAAGAACATGATTTTAAGAGGAATTACATCTAGAACTAGGGAAATTGCTGGATAAAAAGGAAAGGTAATTGCAGGGAAAAGTAAAGATAAAATTAGGGTTTCATTTCTTTGTTACTTCAACAGGATACAAGCTAGTCTTTTATAAGGAGTGGCTAGCTACACAAGACCACAAGGGTGAAATACCAATACTATCCTCACACACTACTAAACCACTAATAACCCCATATTACTACTTATCCTATACCCTGACATTCCTTCCCCCTTGAGACCATTGGTCACCAATGGAACAAGTTTCTACAGAAACTTTTACAATTTGACAATTTATCCATTTGGAGGAACAGGGTATGCATTGCAATTCTTCTGGACAATCTGGCAATAGTGCATAGGCTGGTATAAGAAGAGATCGAAATTGTCTTCTAGAATCAGTTTCATCCTTGTCAAGGAGGTAGGAATGTAGTGAAGAAGGTACCCATTTCCGAGATCCAAAGATACTCCTTTGAAGATAGCGGCAAACACTTGGTCTTGACATTCTCATTGATATTTTGCTGATGAACAAACAGGAATTCAATACCAGGATCCCAAACGTAACAATTTGTACTGCTCAGTAATGTCAATGGAGTCCCGGTTACTGAGTTGTCCCATGTGAGCGCTGTCATTTTGTTACAAGTTTTTGCCATTATCTCCTGGCCAGCAAAGCAATCTTCTGTAATTAGCAGCATGTGACACTGTTGGGTATGAATTTGGTGTAGCCGTGCTTGTTGAATAGCTAGTGAAGGATCACCAACTGAGAGTTCTTTGATGTGGTTTCCAATTGTGATCCTCGGAACCCAGTCAATGTGTAATTCTGGGTCAGTTGGATGCCTCAACGCTGTGCTTTGTTCAATGAATGCATTTTCGGATACCATGTGCAAAAACTTGGCAAACTGTTCAGTTTCCTTTTGATCTTCTTCAATGCAAACTAATCTCCAGCATGTTGTAGCTTGCTCACATGCCATCGCTATTGTGGCCTCTCCAGGATCCCATGGCATTTGGGTTGCCTGTTCTTTTGAGAACTTCCATAAAGATTGGCAAAGATAAAATGTAACAGGCCATGGATTCCACGTCAAAGTATGTCCAGTTGAAGTCTCATCAGTGAAGTGCACGGTTGCTCCTTGAACAAATAGTACAGAGGCAACCTGGGTGCTATTTTCTTTTGTTAGATCGATGGACCTAGAAGCATGTGTAACAGGACCATGTGGTAATGGAAAATCTGTGTCCACGAATGCATTATCTGAGGTGTTGTTGAAACACACTGCAAGCAGTTCATTCTCAGATTTCTTCTCAACTGTAAAACTGAATATACCATCAGTAGGTCTCTCGGGACTAATTATTGGCTTGCCACTGTCTACCTTGACCTCAACTTCTTCCGTGTCTACTTCATATACAGCAATAGCAGCCATAACAATGCTGCCAGACCGTGGAGTGTTGACTTCAGCAATCAGAGATGAGTTACTGGCAGTTGTAAACAGGACATGGAGTCGTGCATCTCCTGGATCCCACGGTGTAGACAGAGACAGAGGTTTGAGACCTTCTACATGATCCCTCATGGACTGGCGAACAGTATTCAACCAACTGTTGCCCTTCACACTGTAATACCTCAGAAGGAAGGAATAGCTCAGTATAGGCGGATGGCTAACTGACTGCAGCATGTATTTCAGACTGCTGCTTTCTGTATGCCATTCCTTTCTCATCTCATCAATTTCCAATAGGTTCAACCGTGGAGCTCTTAGCTGTGGCACATTTACTGATGCTGTCTCGCCATTTTGCTCGATAGCATAATATGACACATGGGCACTGGTTTGTTCAATTTCAGGTGCCCTGCTGAAACACTTGATAGGATGTTCAGGTTCTTGTTGCTCTTCATATGTCTGCTGATCATGAAGACTAGCGAGCACAACAACAAATGCGTTTGACTGCCCATGACTATCATCGTATATAGGCATCTCCGTGAACACATTGGGAGCATCTTGCAGAACTATTGGCAGCTGCACGCCGTGAACAGGTAGCGAGTCATAACCAGCTGTGTTGTTGGCTTTGGAACAATTAGCTGGAGCAAGACATGGTGCAGACAGCCGGGCTGTAACACCAACATGTTCCACTACTAAAGGTGACATGGGCTGAGGAGCATGCTCTGAGGGATAATCTGCCGGCAGAGTGAAGTAATTGTGTTCAGTTCCATCTGCTAGGAATACGCTTTGTCGGTGGAGATTATGAAAGCCATAAGTCTGGGGCATTCCATCAAGGTTATGACAACCAGAACTGGTGCTGACACTTTGCACACATGAATTTTGAATTGGCTTTTCATGCCCAGGAGAGTAGTTAGGTGTTGTACCATGCGTTCCATGCCAAGAGTTTTGTGCTGGCATTTCACCAAACACCTTGTGTGTGTCATAAGTAGTAGCAGTATTGGGCAACGTTGAGGGAGCAGATGATAACACGGAAGAGGGGTTATTCAATGTCTGTGTACCTCCCAGGAGTGGCGCGGTCGTTGTAGCAGTGGGAACTGAAGGCCAGATGGTGGCGGTGCTGAAGACAGGCGTAGGTGCGGTTGATCCAAACACGGCCGAACCCGTGAGTGTATCGGTGGCTTGGAGCCTGACGAAGCCGTGGTCGGTGCCGGCGTTGGATATGGAGTGACTCACAGAGCCCATGTGCTTGCCGACGAGCCTTTCATCGGAGATGGGCGCGCCACCGGCGCTGATGCCCTTGGTGAGGTCGCCGCCGGAGCTTCCCTCCTTGTGCTGCTGCAGCTTGGGTAGGCCACAGAGAGAGCTCTGTAGGGAGAGGTTGGCGTCGCAGTGCGCCGGCGAGGACGGCGTTGCTGGTCCTCCCGACGAAGGGGTACCCGGGTGTGTCGAAGAAGGAGACGTCGTGGCTGGGGTCCCCGGGGCTGCGTAGCCGGGGTACGATGTGGCCGGCGACGGCGTGCCGGAGGAAGGTGGCGGCAAGCTGGAGGACGTGGCCGCAGCGGCGGCGTGGCGCTGGAAGGCGTCTGTCGCGTGGTCGCCGAATGAGGAGGAGGCGTCATGGTGGGGAGCACGGAGGTGGGAGGGAAGTGGTGGTGGTGGATGGAGTGGATGGGATGGCCGGGAGTGGTGTGGAGGGTGGCTGGTGGCGCTGTCGATGCCGGCAGCGGCGCGAGAGCTAGGGGATAGGGGAAATCGGGGACGGGGGCGTACGCGGAGGCGCCAAGCGGGTAGGGGTAGGCGGCGGCATAGGGAAAGGCGGGTGGCGCTGTCGATTCTGGCGATGGTGTGGATGGAGATGAGCACAGATCTGGCGGATAAGCGTAGGTGGCAGCGAAGTGGAAGGCTGGGGCGGGGAGAAAACCAGTAGCGGCTGTGTATGCGGTGGCCGGAGGCGGGTAGGTGTAGGTGGCGGCGCAGGGGTAGGCCGGTGGGGCGTCGTACGCTGGGGCGGGGAGAAAATCAGGCGCGGGTGCTGGTTCGTAGTAGCCATGGATTTGGGTGGGAGCATGGGTGGGGAAGAAGGGAAATTGCGATGGTGACACCGCCATGGATGCGAATGGAATCGAAGAAGAAGAAGAGATCGTCCGAATCGGGGAAGGGAGGGTGGGGACGAAGCAGATCGGGGTAGAAGAAGAAGCCGCCGGGGGCGAAATTTTGGGTCGGAGAATCGACGCTCTGATACCATTTGTCAGGATCCCGATGGATCTGACACTGCTAGGATCGGCAAGAACATGATTTTAAGAGGAATTACATCTAGAACTAGGGAAATTGCTGGATAAAAAGGAAAGGTAAATTGCAGGGAAAAGTAAAGATAAAATTAGGGTTTCATTTCTTTGTTACTTCAACAGGATACAAGCTAGTCTTTTATAAGGAGTGGCTAGCTACACAAGACCACAAGGGTGAAATACCAATACTACCCTCACACACTACTAAACCACTAATAACCCCATATTACTACTTATCCTATACCCTGACATTGGTGTTGTTGTTGTCTTAGCCACATGACAGTGCTAGCTCTGTTTTTTCGTTTGTTTTGTTGGCTTATACTCCAGTATCCATCTAGCGGTTCCGTTCCTCTTGCGGTGTTTTGCAGATAATTTTTGCACCGTCGCACGGCTGTTTTTACCGGTTTCAGATTTGTCGCCAGCCCTGACTGCAGCGGCTAATAAAAAACTGAGGTTGAGAAGATCCGACGACTGATTTCCATTTTCCGATCTGGTTGCCGCCGCGTCCGGCGAGGAACGACGTCGTCTTTGGCTATGACACGGACACTCCGGCCGCCGGCGGCCGCACATCGACCACACACAGACGCGCTGGTTACTGTTGTCACTTGTCTGTCAGGCTCAAATAATTAGCTCCGCATCTGCAAGACGCGGGAAACATCAAACATCGATGGATTGTGGATTTGTGGCGGCGTGGCGCATCGATTTGTCGCCCATTTTTTCTTCGCTGCCTCTTCTAGCCGTGACAAAAATGTTGGATCTACCCTGCACTGCTATCAGCAGCGGTACTGTTTTCAGGCTCGAATACTGCAAGAGGCGGGAAACATGTGTTGGTGGATCGATGCATTGCGGCGGCTGCAGTTTCGTCTCGAAATTCAGAGTTTCAGAAAGAGCGCTGCGCTACAACGGCTGTGTACGCCATTCAGAATTATTTAAGCCGCCGGGTAATCGAACAAGACAGCAACCAAACGCACAAGCACAACGTCTGTCTGCATTTCGGTGGAGTAGTGCAGAGCGATGTCTGAATTCCGGTCTAGCTCCGGCACTCTATGCCTCCTGCTCTCTGCGGTGTCCGGCGAGAGCCATGGGCATGGTACGGCCATGCCTATCCCCATCTACCATGTATGCTCGAAGCTTGAACCAGCGCTGTTAATCCCACGGGAAACCTGTGATGAAGAACTGGGCACCGCGGTACCGTGCTGCTTTAGCTGTTAGAGCATGCGCTTCCTGCGAAATTCAGAGTTTAAGACAACAGTGCTCGATGTGCACACCGCACGCGCACATGCCACTTCAATGGAGCATGCACGAATCCAAGCTGCAGGCAAAATCGATCCGGCACCATCTTCTAATCTGTGAAGATTTCGGCCTGCATTAAGTAGTTGGATCAGTGAAGCCGTAGCTTTCTTTTGAATTCTCGTGAACAATGTAATCATCTTTTGAGTTCTTGTGATGGGCATGGTTCTGAATTCTATAACATCGCTCCACCTATACATAGTAAGCCTAGGCCATGGTTCTGAATTCTGAAATCTGTAATCATATGGTGAGCAGTAGTAATTAGTAAACATGAATAACTACTACTCCCTCCGTTCGCAAAAGGATGTCACAAAAATGAACTATAGATAGACCATTTTCGTGACATCCTTTTCCGAACGGAGGGAGTATATGTTGATTGTGTCCATTTGTTAGCTATATGTGGAGTTTGGTATACTATGGATCTTATTAGGAGTAGCCTCAATTGTGGTAAAAGGTTTTCGCCCTGCAGGGTGCGAGCACTCTCAGCGGGTTTCCTGTTAGTGCCCCCAGCTCGCTCTCCCCCCTCACCCCAGTTTTTCTTTTACTTTTCCTTTTCTTGCTGCTTCGCAGCTTGATGCTTGTAAAAGTGAACTCTGTATCTTCGTTATCTCGGTAATGGAAAGGGACTACTTTTACCATAAAGGAGTGCTAAGCTGCGATACATATATACTCGCCAAGATACGAAATTTGTTATTGGTGGACTTTAATCCTCTGTTAATTCTGTCTTGCGTTGCCATGATTAGGCCTTGTTTACCTTAAATGTATGCTGAGTGTATTTAAAGGATTATCCCAGCCTAGTGTGAGGTCCCAAATATCCCCAATAATTCGTTTACCAAGCAGATTTTACATGGGATATTCCAAAGATATACCCCACAAACCCTCTCATTTCTGTTGAATTGAAAACACTTTCATCACACTAGTGGATTGGGATGAAATAATATTTGAGGGGACTATGTGAAAAGAAACATTTCACCGGATCCGCTCCAACCCCAATCCCCTTAGAATGAAATTATGATGGTTTGTCTTAGTTTTGTTTGTGTAAAGTTGGTCCCCCAATAACATGCTAAGAATATAGAGCTGTGCCGCCCGTAATGCGTTTTCTCTAAAAAAGGAGGAATGCCTACAACATAGACATCTACAAAGCGTATACAACACAAGGAACTGCATATCTAGATACCATAGACTGTCTTTTCTAAATCCACCTTGCTTTTATAAATAACATGAGGCAAATTGTTGGTTGTATTCAAAAAAAAAAAAGATACCATAGACTGTCTTTATAGCACTGATTTTGTAACAACAAAGAGAGCGACAAAGGTTTAGCTTAGCCTTGTATTCGAAGTGATGTGGTAGCCCTCACACAGCTCCGGACATGGTCCTCGTAACGCTTTATCACTACAGAACGGCAGAAACAGCAAGGCTTGCGTAGTGTCGCGCATAAAACAACCTGTTGCGTGGTCTCACATGCACCAAAAGGTGCCAGCCATTATTTGGGCTTAAGCAATCTCAGGACCCAGAGTTTACAGAGCCATTTTACAATGTCCCAGCTTTCAGGATAGTGCTAGAATTGAGCCGCAAATATTCCGCAACTGATATACTTCTGAAAATCAGGATAGTCTATATGTATAATGTAATAAGCACTTAGTGCTCCACTTGGGTTAGAAAAAGTACCAGCCAAGTCTATCACTATTCTTTGCTGGCTTTGTTATTTCAGATCACCAGGAGCAGATTCAAACCAGTACTGAGCAAGTAAGTGCTGCTTCCCCAGAATCATGCCCCAACACTACGTCAACAACAGACATGCTTCCAAGAATTCATGGTAAAGCTCTAGGGAAAACATGTCATTATCCGTCGAAAACAAAACAATTATGTCTACTCCAGCTTGATCAATTTAATACGGCTAGCTAACATAGACTCGACGAACCAATTAGTGAAGATGGACCGGGACCAGGAGTTTCGGCCACATTTATGAAGACAGGAAAAACCTACCATCAGACCTTAATAAGTTCAGCTAGGATTGTTAGGTGTATACCATTCAGCCCCACGACCGTTTTAAGGACGATCCAGTTCAGCTACCATAACAGCTTACCAACGCAGTTCAACCGTTGGTGGTGGGGGCAAATAAACTGATATGCTGAAAGAATGCTTCCTCCCAACAAGCTAATTAAATGTCGAGGAGGAGGGGGTCCCACATTCCATGACATAATCCAGAATAGCAGCAAACTGCTACATAGAGAGCCTGAAGTCATGATAACAAAGCAGATGACAGTAAAATTCTGATGCTTAGTGCTACTCTAGTGCCATTTTCTGAAATCTGAATGCATGCCAATGCGCTAGATGAACAGAGGCTACAGCCAACTAAATCTCATCTGAATGTAGTGGCAAACAAAACCATATGTAGTTGGTAATGGTGTTACCAACTTGGTACGATGAACACGTTACAGAGATTCATGGATGTTTCGGCAGGTGCAAAATGATCCATTCAATCACATAAGCAACAAGTCAATGCATGACCACACAATTTAAACATGTGATAGGCAAAACTACTGAATAGTTTACAGTAAGCTCATTATATGATAATACCAGTGTGCAGTACATTTTTACCTAGGCTACTTGAACAAATAAATAGGCAATGAGCGAGAGAGGAAGCAAGGCTGCCTTTCTCGATGGAACAAAAAAGCAAAAAAAAAAAAAATGACAGGGAAATATAAGTGTTTCTCCTAGCCCTCCGGAAGCAGGTT
This sequence comes from Poa pratensis, assembly GCA_947311845.1. Classification (NCBI taxonomy): domain Eukaryota; kingdom Viridiplantae; phylum Streptophyta; class Magnoliopsida; order Poales; family Poaceae; genus Poa; species Poa pratensis. The sequence goes on from CAMZMU010000035.1 coordinate 57,450,270, forward strand.
CAATTGCAAGTATTTCCTAGACCAATAGATCCTCTTGATTTGCTCCTCAGGTCCAACTAAAGTTAAAAGGGTAAACCAGAACCGGCATCCACCTCCTTGATGGCAACTGTAGACCAAACTAGTCTTTGTACTTTGCATCAGATCCCCTGTCGAGCATATATCATAGTCAGAATCAGGAAGACAGTACATGCTAAAGAAACAATCATGACTTTCATAGTTTCCTCCGATATCCTGAAAGAAAAGAAGGCGATGGACTAACTAAAGCATGTAGGTCTAGATGATGGTACACGCTAAAAAAGTAGAAACAACATTAACTTAATTGTTCAAAAGCATTCCCATAGATATTTATCACTTGCATACTTAAACAAAGAGCACGTGTGGGCAAACTACATAACAATTTCCAGCTTCTCAATGAGTATTGGTTTCTCTGATACCATTACATATTCTCAAAGAGGATAATTGACTAACTAAAGCCTGTAGATCTATATGATAGTTCACACACCCAAAAAAAAGTAGAACCAATTTGATTGTGCAAAGCATCTGTCCCATTGATCTTTACCACTTCTCTACTTCAACAAAAGAACACACATGATGTGGGATCACAATTTTCATCTTTCAATGCCAAAACAACACATTTCTCAAAGTTTATTCCTCTCCTACCACTGTACCACAGTTCATCATCAAGCTAAATAAAGGAGTAACAAAGGAGTATTGTGCACGCAATTGACAAAGCAGGAATGGATTTAGAACCAACCAATGTGGGCATGCCAACGTAAAGGTCGGTCTATGCTTGGTTGTCGCTCTTGCGGTCGCTGTGGCTATCCCGCTCCTGCAACAGCGAGCCGGCCTCCTCATCGGCCTGCGCGGACTTCTTCTGGGCCTCCTTGGCCTTGAGGGCCTGCAGCTTGATGTGGTTGTAGTAGCCGACGCCCAAGAAGGCGATCCCGTATCCGAAGAGGTTGATCGGGGTGACCGTGTCCCGGATCACGGACCAGGAGAAGGCGATCAGTAGCCAGTCCTTGACCACCCCGGCCACATTCATGGTGAGCGCGGAGGTCTTGCCGACGAGCAGGAAGACGGCGAGGTTGAGCGCGAAGGCGCAAAGGGAGTTTGTCCCGAAGATGAAGAAGTCGGGCTGGAAGGTGCCGACGGCGCGCAGCCTGGGCAGCTCGACGAAGATCCATGGCACGAGGAGGAAGCAGAGGCAGCACGGCGCGACATAGTAGAGGGACGTGATGGGGTTGAGCGAGATGCCCTTGGATGTGAGGAGGATCTGGATGAGCACGAGGCGGGTGGCCTCGAAGGCGACCGCGGCGAGCTGCAGGGCGACGCCCCGGACGTCGAACCTGGCCTCGCCGTAGGCGGCGATGGCGACCCCGAAGGAGATGGAGAGCATGTTGAGCATGGAGGCGGACCTGAAGGTCTCCTTCTTGAAGAGCACCCCGATGGAGTAGACGGCGACGGGCATGAGCGCCTTGAGCATCTGGATGAAGGAGACGGAGAGGTAGATGTAGGCGGAGTTGGAGAACCAGAGCGACATGGCGTAGAGGGCCCCGATGGGCACGACGGAGGAGGTGTAGAGCTGCGGCGTCATGGCGGGGGACGAGGGCGGGTCGACGACGCGGAGGACGCGGACGAGGCCCACGGCGAGCGAGGAGCAGAAGGACATGTGGATCATGGTGAGCGAGATGGGAAGGGCCAGTTGTACATCTTGGGGTCGAGGATGTACTTGTTGTAGACGATGACGGCGAAGGAGAGGAAGATCCAGACCGCCACGTAGCAGTAGGAGAGGAGGACCTTGCGGAGGACCGACTCCGATAGGCCGCCGGCGCCACCGCCGCCGGCCATGGTTGCGGTGGATCTGGATCCGTGGGGGCGGGGCGGTGGTGTGGAGAGGAGACGCGGTGGAGGGGTGGACTTGAGGAGGAGGCGGATCTGAGGATTCGGGGACAGGGGAGGTGGGGATGGGTTAAGGTTGTGTTATGTTCGGGGGGTTTAGGTGAGCTTGGACTCGGTGCGCTGCCCACGTGGACATGGGAGCACTTTGACTCGTCTTTCTTGAGCTTTTTTCTTTCTTTCTTTTGCGACAAAAATATCAATCCAGTTTCTCGAGTGTAGTAAATTTTGAAGTAAATAAATCTACTGTGACGTTGACGCAGCGTGAAACTGTCACGGGATGCGTTTTTTTTGTCCAGAAAATATACATCAATCAATACATTAGTACATTGTAGGGGTTTAAATGGCCACGTGAATTGTGACGGGATGCGTTCCTTTTCCTTCATAAATTTGTCGTACGGGGCTGCGTTTCTGACTCCCATTTGTGTGACATGGTCAACGAGCCCTGTGGTAACAAATTATGGTAAATCGCAAATTTTGAAGAATTTGGCGTCGTGGAGATGACGCGGATTGGTTCAATCACTTCCATGGGAAGGTCTCTCCGTAACTTTTGCGGTTACAAGGGTCTTCTATACTTTTGAGACGGAAGGGCCAAGCAACGGCCAGCTTTAAATTAATAAAGTCATCCGGTCAGGTTCATACAGCGTAAACGAAAAGCGAACAACGGTAGAGACAAATGGTAGTTCCAGACATCACGAAGCCTACATCGAAAGCCACTCACGTAGGAGGGCACAACTAAGAGACAGGCGACACCCACTACAGGGAAGATACATTCAGTCATGGCGGTCCCGAACAGTGTTGTGGAGCTCGCGGATGCGACGAATCGCCAGCTCTACCGCGCCTCGGTCCTGTCTCCTAGCCACTAGCTTCCACACCTGCATATGTATAGAAAGTTTGAACGGGCAGTCAGCCGGCTGAGAAGGGAGAATCCCTTCAATTGCTAACTTATTCCTCATGTTCCACCGAGTCCAAAAAAGAGAGGCGCAACATATCCATAACACCCTACGATCCTGACCCTTATAACCCTGGAGGAGACTGAACATCTCCGGAAAACAAGAGGGGTTCCATGTACAGTGCAACAATTTCCTAACTGCACTCCATAGGAACTTGGCAAGAGAGCAGCCAAAGAAGATGTGGTTGGTGTCCTCAAACTGGCCGCAGAGAGCGCAACAACCATTTGAAGGACCCCTCCAACTAGCAATGTTGTCACAGGAAGGGAGACGCTTCCAGACTAATTGCCATAGGAAAACCCTAAGATTAGGGGGATAGCAATCCACCAAATCTCTCGGAAATGTTTCCGAGGTGTACCTTGACCCTAATCTTCGTACCCCAACCAAGGGAAAAACTAGGCCGATTTTTGTTTTGTTTTGGCAACGACCCTGTCTTGTTCAATACTTTTAAAGATGTAGGAATAAACGCTTTTTTTGTTTCACAAAAAAAGAGAGGAATAAAACGCTTTTCACTAGTAATACTACTAGTTTTACCTTGATGTGGAAGCAATCATCTTTCTCCAGCCGGATAATGGACCCTCGATATAATATAGTCCTCTTCTTCCTCCAGCGGCGAATATTGGACATCGATGCATAAGGCATTGATGGCTTCACTCCAAATTGTTGTGTCCCCGGAGGTGTTAATGGTGCTTATGCCTTAATGTCGACGGCGAGGTGCGGTAAAGACGAAATCCTCAGTGTTTCTCTCTTGAGGGCTTGTATGCAGAGTGAATGGACCCATATGTACTTTTGTTCATCTTTATGGTTCTTCTTGTAATGGCCATTCAAAACACTTCCCATGATCTTTCTTGTCGTTGGCGCCATCTGCGTTGTCTTGAATAAGCACCATCATCAGCATCGATCATCTTCAAATGTTTTTTTTTGACACAATTAGAAGACCTCACAATGCTAAAACCACACAATATCACATGCCATGTTAGTTTAGCTAAATCATAGCCAAACACAAATATTTAACTCTTTTTTGGACATGGGTGACATTGATCATTCCTACTCAACCATGACTTAATTAAATCATCTGATCAGCATTCTATTCTTATGCATCAACCACAACAAAAACAATTCGCCAGGACTCGTATTTTAAGGATCTTCTTGTAACAAAACTGAAAGGATCGGTATGACACCTAGAGGGGGGGGTGAATAGGTGCTACTCCAATTTTAGTCTTTTTCAATTTAGGCTTGACACAAAAGGTAAATTCTCTAGATATGCAACTACGGTGAATTTACCTATATGACAAGCTAGCAACTAAGCACGATATAAAGGCGGTAAACAAGGATAGAGGTAACCGAAGTCAAAGCACGCGGAGACACGGATGTAATCCCGAGTTCCTCCTTTTTAGGGGAGTACGTCTCGTTCGAGAGGTGTGAACCAACACAATGGTTCAACGGCCACAAAGGCCTCACCTCTTCTCCGGTGAACCGCACTACAAAGGTTTGGTTCACTTCAACTATCGGAAACCTTCAAGGCGGAGTCCGGAGCCTTTACAACAACGATTTGGGGCGCAACCCACAAAGGATTGGGGGCTCCCAAACAGCTACAATCTGTCACAAAGACAATCAAGTGAGTACAATGGGGGGCTAGGTTTTCCTAGTGGAAACCCTAGCAAATGGTCCCTCAAGTGAATGAGGGGGAAATGACAAACGGCTCGGTGAAGATGTAGATCGGGGTCTTCTCCTTCAATCCTCCAAAGATCAACAAGTTTGGGTGGAGGGATTGGGAGATCTAGTGATTCTTGAGCTTGCAACAATGGGGATCTTGTATATGGGCGAGCTCTTTAGCTGGAGGAAGGTGGAGGGGTATTTATACCCCTCCAGAAATTCTAGCCGTTGCCCTCAGTTTGACCCAGTTTTCACTTAGGCCGGAAGTTCCGGTTGGGCCGGAAGTTCCGGCTTCCGGAACTTCTGGGCAAACCTCCGGGCAAACCTCCGGCCAACCACAGAACACTTTTACTTCGAAAAAAGTCGGCCGGAAGTTTTAGGCCGGAACTTCCGCCCTTGGGCCGGAACTTCCGGTCCAAACCGGAACTTCCGGCCAGTATAAAACCTGAGCATTTCCACAAGCATCAATCTTCTTTGATTGTGAACTTTGAACCTGTCACAAGCTAAACATACTGTTAAACACGGCTTGTGTTGTCATAATCACCAAAACAAGATTACGGGCAAGTTTGCCCTTTCAATCTCCCCCTTTTTGGTGGATGATGACAACACAAGAAAAAGATTTGCAACATATAGACGGGCTCCCCCTAAGCATGTGCATAACTTGATAAGATGCATTTGAATACAATATGCACATAACTTAGGATCAACACTCCCCCTATATTTTACAAGTCAAGCAAGTAAACAAGTAGACATAGAAACACAACATAGTCTTTACATAAAAGTTCACAAAAGGTTCCACATGTCTTACCACATGCATAAGATAGGAGGTTCACACACAAAAAAAAGGTTCAACAAAGGCGACAAATACAAATAACCGGAGCACAAAACATAACGGAAACACATAAAAGACGAGACTTTGTGCTCCACCCATGCAAATCCCGCAACCTAGGAGATAGACTTCTCCCCCTTTGGCATCAAGACACCAAAAAGGGAAAAGAAAGCGAAACTAACGTCCCTCACTCATCATCCGACGAGTCCGTCGCAAGCTCCGCATCATCCGGCACATGAGAAGTCCACTGAACTGTCGCGTTGTTCCAATGCTTGTATGGAAGGTGTGAGAGGAGGAGGAGGACAGTTGGAGACCTTGAGATGCTGCATCATCTTGTAATCATTCATAAGACCCTGGTGCCTCTCCACTGACGCATGAAAGTTCTCTTTGTGAAGGCAAATATTCATCCTTAATATCTTGTCAAGTGCACGCTGAGCCAGGTGCGTTGCTTGGGATGACCGGGCTTCTTCACTCTTGGATCACTTGGGATATGAGACCCACTAGCTCCATCATCGGTGGCCATAGGACCTTTATCCTTGTTGAGATTGAGATGAGCAACCTTCTTGTGCATCAAAACAGGCTTATGAATAATGTCGCAGCCGAGGGCTGCATCGGGGTTAAGCACATCATGATCTCCAAAAGGAACTTAGACTTGATGAGCCTCATAATGTAAGGAGCATATGGAGGCACTTTCCTTCCTATCACAGCATCATATATCTCATTAAAAATGAAGTCCATCACATCAATAGGAAAGGCATTCGCTTCGGGATCATCTTCCATAAAAACATAATGAGCATAGACCATGAGATTGACAAGACCACCACGGATTTCATTGTTGTTGCCTCCACTTGGAGCAATAGTGTGGCGGAACATGCGAAGCAAGATGTCATAAACGGAAGGAGTCCCGTTGTGCTGCCAATCACTCCATCATCAGCATATAGATCACTCATCTCATTCTTATCATAGCAGCCCCTTGAATGTGCATGCGTTTACCGGAAGCCCTGGTGCAGCTAGCAAACCCATACCGGTGTCCATCATGCTCAGGAGCATCAGCAAAGTCATGAAAGTTGGCGGAGAGCTTGTGATTGCTGCACATCCAAGACATACCACGGGCAGGAGTCTTGTCAAACACCAAAGTGGAATAGAACTGATGAATCATGTGGATGTTGTAGTCGGACTGAATCTCCATCAGAGGACACAAACCAAGAGCCTCCACCACAGCTACAGCCCCACCAAAGTATGCTTGTTGCTTCTCCAAGTGTTCAAAATCAATGGGCTGCATAGGGCACACCTTGTGCTTGCCAAGCTTGCAATATACCTCCTTGTACAGCACCTCTTGCTCAACATGATAGAAGCAAGAGTCCAAATCAGGGTCACGCTCGCCTTCATTGGTGAAGGCTAAGCGCCAAGGAATGAAATCCCTTTGATGCTTAGGAACAACAGGCACGGGTGCTTTTTTCTTCTTCTTTGACATAGGTTTCTTCGACACAGGGCAGCAGCAGTCTCACCACGAACAAGATCATCCTCTCCTCCACTAGTGGGACGGGACGGGAAGCGGTACGCTTGGCAACAGCTCGACGGACACGAGAGCCACTAGGTGCTGAGAACAGATAGAAGATAGCATAAGATAAGTGCTCAAGTCAGATGATAAAAGAAACAAGAAACAAGTGGATTGATGTTAGCATTTTTCCTGTTTCAGGGCGGAAGTTCCGGTCGCAGCGGAAGTTCCGGCCAACCGGAAGTTCCGGCCAAGCCGGAAGTTCCGGTTTGCACGGCTGCGAGAGGAACAAGAACCTCAAACAAAAAATTGCTAACAAAAATCAAATCGTTTCTAGTATATGTTAGGGCAAGCCTAGAAGATTGTTTTCACCAAAGGAATTCAAGTAAAAGGCTCTATTTCTACTAGGTTAAACGAAAAGTGCATCTCGTCCTAGATGTGAAATAGAGGAAAGTACCGGCATCCATGGTGAAAACCGCTTGGAGGAACGGGATCCCCTCGTCGAGGAGATGCAGATCCGACCGGAAGCCGGAGGAATCCGCGGCGCGAAGGCCGCGGTGGAGATGGGTGGTGGGGAAGTTCCTGGGCGAGGAGGGAGAGAGCACGAGCGCGGGGTGGAAGAACTGCTCGAGAGGAAACAGCCCACCCCGCGGCCTGGCATAAAAGCGCCCAGAACACTTAACCCGGAAGTTTCGTCTTAGCCGGAAGTTCCGGTGGCCGGAAGTTCCGGTTAAAGTTCCGGCAAAACCTCCGGCAAAAACAGAACAGTTTTAGCCCGGGGACTTAGCCGAAATTTTGACTGAAACTTTCGGGCGCCGGAGGTTCCGAACCAGATACAAACATTCCGAGGTACCCCCACTACCACAAACTCCGGAAAGGCAACAAATGACTTGAGCAAGAGTTTTAGCATGTTTTTAAGGAAGGAGCAAAGCATGGCTTGGGATAGAAATAGTCACTGAAAAAGGTACTTCACACTCAAGCTTTATAAGAAGCAACAAAAAAACCATAACAACCAAGATTTGAGTGTGTTTTCCATGAAAACCTCGAAAAAGTAAAGAAATCCAAATAAACTCCATAAAGATCAAATCTTTACAAAGAACATGGCGGTGGCCTAAGCCACCAGTATGAGTGTATGTGGTGTGACACCGCGAAGATATATCTTGAGTTCACCGCCACTACTCGTCATTTAAGCTCACAATTCATAAAATGAACAATATAGAGACAAAATGAGTTCTTACTATCGGCATAATGGGGGGGGGATAGTCCAATGGATTAGGACCGCACTCCCCCTATGTCCATGCCTACACCTAAACCAAACAAATAGCTAAGATAGGTGTGTATGCACGATATTCAAGCGACGCTCCCCGAATCGATGATATTTAGCTCATGCCTCAAATAAGTGAACCTTGCTTCATCAAGTGGCTTCGTGAACATATCGGCAAGTTGGATCTTCGTGGGAATATAACCAAGCTCAATATCACCCCGGATGATGTGATCACGGATGAAGTGATAGCGAATCTCAATATGCTTCGTTCTTGAGTGCTCCACCGGGTTGTGGCCAATCTTGATAGCACTTTCATTGTCACATAAAAGAGGCAATTTGTCACAATGGACACCGTATTCCTTTAAAGTTTGCCTCATCCACAACAATTGAGTGCAACAACTAGCGGCGCCACATACTCGGCTTCGTGGTGGAGAGAGATATGCAATTTTGCTTCTTAGAAGACCAACTTACCAAGGACTACCAAGGAATTGGCAAGCCCCGGAAGTTGATTTCCTATCATCCTTGCAACCGGCCCATATCCGAATCCGTGTAACCGGCAAGAGAGAAAGTTGAGCCTTTAGGATACCACAAACCAAACCTTGGGGTATGAACCAAATATCGAAAGATTCGAAGAACCGCCGTTTGGTGGCTTTCTTTGGGAGCCGCTTGGTACCTTGCACACACTCCTACACTCAACACAATATCGGGTCTAGATGCACAAAGATAAAGCAAAGAACCAATCATAGAACGATAGAGCTTTTGATCAACATCCTTATCTTTACCCTTTGGATTAAGTTCAAGATGACACTTGGTGTCCATAGGAAACTTCTTCTCTTTAGCATTTTGCATCTTGAACCTCTTGAGCATGTCTTGGATATATTTGGCTTGAGAGATGAAGGTCCCTCCACTCAATTGCTTGATCTCAAAACCAAGGAAGTACTTCAACTCTCCCATCATGGACATCTCGAACCTATCGGTCATAAGCTTTGAAAATTCATCATTAAAAGCTTTGTTAGAAGAGCCAAATATGATATCATCAACATAAAGTTGGCATATGAAAAGCTCCCCTTTAACCCTCTTGGTAAAAAGAGTGGGATCGATTTGCCCCACTTCAAAGCCACGGTCTACAATAGCTCTCTTAGGTGCTCATACCAAGCACGAGGTGCTTGTTTGAGACCATAGAGCGCCTTATCAAGTTTGTAGACATGGTTAGGGAAGTGTGGATCCTCAAATCCCGGAGGTTGCTTAACATATACCAACTCCTTTAAAGGACCATTAAGAAAGGCACTTTTCACATCCATTTGTTGCAACTTGAAATTATGATGTGATGCATATGCAAGAAGGATACGGATGGACTCAAGGCGAGCCACGGGAGCATAGGTCTCTCCAAAATCAATGCCTTCAACTTGAGAGTACCTTGAGCTACCAATCTTGCCTTGTTCCTCACAACCATTCCATGCTCATCTTGCTTGTTCTTGAATATCCACTTGGTGCCTATAACATTGAGGCAATCTTTTGGCTTCTCCACTAGATTCCACACTTTGTTGCGCTTGAAGTTATTGAGTTCTTCATGCATGGCTTCCAACCAATCCGGATCTTCAAGAGCTTCAAAGACTTTCTTTGGTTCCACCATAGAGATGTGGCTTGATGTTCATTGAAATTTGCCAATTGTTTTCTTGTGGTGACCTTGTTCTTGACATTAACAATGATATTTCTAGATGAAGACTCTTTCTTCTCCAATCCTTTTTGACTCTTGCTATACGACGGGTTTCGATATCCTCATTGATGCGAGGAATTTCGCTTGATCATCTTGATCATTTGAGTCCCCGTCTTGACCGAGGTTGACCTTGATCATCTTGAAGCTCATCTTCAACAAAGGAAGGAGAGGGTTGATCTTGGTCTTGACCTTGGCTAGTGTTGACAATAGGAGAACTTGGTTCTTGAATAGCCTCTTGGTCAACTTGAGGAGGGCCTTGAACTTGTTCTTGGTAGGTGCATCATTTGCTTCCATAGAAGGTGCAACTTCAACTTGTGATGATGGACTCCACATGAGTGGAGCTAGGACTTGCTTGAGGAGGCTCATGATGGATTTCAATGGGGCGATGGAAACCAACCCCATTCTTCTTATTGCTTCTTGAGGTTCCTCATTATCTACATCACAAACATGAAATTGCGCCACTTGGGAGCCGTCATTCTCATCGAACCTCACATCACAAGATTCTATGACTTTCCCAACGGTCTTGTCATAGACTCTATAGGTGTGAGATTCGGCACCGTAACCAACAAAAACACCCTCTAAAGCTTTAGATTCAAATTTAGACAAACGAACACTTTTGTTCTTATAGAAACACTTACAACCAAAAACTCGGTAGTAGGAGACATTGGGCTTGTTGCCGGTGAGCATCTCATAAGATGTAAACTTCTTGCCAACACGAAAGAATAACCGGTTAGATGAGTGACACGCCGTGGAGATAGCCTCGGCCCATAAGAATAGCGGAGACTTAAACTCCGCCAACATAGACCTTGCCATATCCATGAGAGTCCGGTTCTTCCTTTCGGCTACACCATTTTGTTGAGGGGTATATGCAGCGGAATATTGATGACGAATCCCCTCTTCACTAAGAAACTCATTTAAGGTGTAGTTCTTGAACTCGGAGCCATTATCACTCCTAATGACCAAAATAGGGACATTGTATTGGCGTTGAACAATATTGGAAAAGTCGATGATGGTTTGTTGGGTTTCATCCTTCGTCTTGAAGAAATAAACCCAAGTAAATCTTGAATAGTCATCAACAATCACCAAACAATATTTCTTCCCACCAAGACTAGGTTGAGGCACGGCACCAAAGAGATCAACATGAAGAAGTTCCAAAATCCTCGTTGATGAAATAATGGTCTTGCCCGGATGGGGAGAATCATGCATCTTTCCTTCAACACAAGCCCTACAAAGACGATCTCTAGAAAAAGAAACACTCTTTTAGTCCAAGAATGTGGCCACCCTTGTGAAGACTTTGCAAAGTTCTCATGTTGACATGGGACAAGCGGCGATGCCACAACCACCCCACGTCGGCCTTTCCGAATAGGCATATTGCTTGAGTGTTGGTAGACCCCGAAAAGTCTACCACAAACAATCATTTTCAACATACCCAACGAACATGACCTTTAGAGTCTTGCTCCTCAAGAGTACCACCATATCAATAGTAAAATGGACATCAAAGTTCATCTTATTAAGAGCACGAACGGACATAAGATTGTAACCTAGAGACTCAACAAGCATGACATTTACAAGGGTGATATCCCTTGCAACTACCACCTTGCCGAGACTCTTTACCTCAGCTTTTGAATTATCACCATAAGAGACGGTTATTGTATAATCTAGATTTGGTCTCAAGTCCGTCATAATCTCCTTGCTTCCGGTCATATGACTAGTGCATCCACTATCAACCACCCATTTAGATCCACCGGAAGCATAGTCCTACAAGAAATCATTGCTTGGATTTAGGTACCCATTTCTCAATGGGTCCTCTTTGGTTAGCAACAAGGGTCTTAGGACCCAAATAGAGTAATCAATGTAACCATCATATGGACCAACATATTGAGCATAAACATCCCCATAATAATCAACATAAAGAATATAGTTGGGGTTGTTATGCCCCGCAAAGTCACTACGAGTGGTCTTGCCCCTTGTGGCACTACCACCCGCAATGGAAGTCTCGGCTTGTGCGGGCTTGGTCTTGATCTTCTTGTTGTTGCCCACTTTCTTCTTGGGCTCGGCTACATAACCAAGACCCTCCTTCCCTTTGTGTGGTTTTTGCTCAAATAAGTAAGCAATACCCTTATCTTTACTTTGGGAATAGAGGTCTTGGCACTAACATTTTCTTCAATAACATTTTCATGAACACGAGGAAGAATAGATATGCTAGTTGAGCTAGATTTAGAAAGTTGAGTTTGAAGTTGCTCATGAGACTTGACTAAAAGGGAGTGAGTTGTTTCCAAGGCCTTGTGAGCCTTGTCAAGCTTCTCCATATCCTCAAGAAGTCTAGCATTAGCAACCCCAAGTTCAACTTTCTCCTTTTTAAGCACTTTATATTTAGCAACAACATGATCTCTATCCTTAATGATTTTATTAATGATATCATCATTTTTAGCATCAAGAGACTCAAGTCTTTCCTCAAGAGAACATCTTTCTTCACTCTCTTCATCAAGAGAGGCATTCAAGGATGCTACGGAAGCATTCAAAGAGGCAATGGTGAGAGAATCCTCTCTCTCAATCTTACTCTTTTCTTGAAGAAGTTCTTCGGCCGCACATAGTTGTCTCATGAGAGACTCAACATGTTCCTTAGCTTCACCTTGCAAGTTAGTCATGAAGTATCGAAAGCAACAAGTTCTTTCTTAATCACAAGACTAGATTGATCACTCATTTCATGCATAGTCTTGGGAGAAGGAGATGATACCTCGGTGACATTAGCCATGAGGCAACGAGCGTTGTTGGTGGAGAAGTTCTCATTGGGGGATTCAAAGAGAGAAGATGATGAAGTTGATACAATAGCCAATGCGGCTACCTCTTTAGTAGGTGCATCTTCATCTTCGGAATCACTTGTGGCATATTCTTCTTGTGCCACCAACACAATTCTTGGTGCCTTCTTGAAGAAAGGCTTCCTTGGTCTTGCGGGCTTCTTTTGGATCAACTTTGAATGGTCCTTGGGGATGAGCTTCCCACCATTTTGCTCTCGGTTCTCATAAGGACACTCTCTTATGTAGTGGTTCTTGTCATGACAATTGTAGCACGTCTTCCACTTTGAGGCTAGCTCTTTCTTCCCACTTGAGTTGTTCTCTTTATCAACCTTGGCTTTAGCTTTTGCCGGGTCTTGCCAAAACTCTCTTGTGGCAAGAGCTATATGACCATTTAGAGCCGGTTCAAGATCATTTGGAGCAATGTTGCTTGGGCACGCTTCAACCTCATCAAGACATACCACCTTGGCCTTCAAAGCAAGTGAGGGGCCTTGTTTCATCCCCATGGCCCTAGCACGGCTATCTTCGGCATTCTTGGTGGCAACCTTGGAGGCTTGCACTTCTTGCATAACTTCATTGGATGTCATTTCGTTGTAGTTGTGTCTTCCTTGAATGGCCTTCACCTCGATGGGCTCGGAAGGCAAGAGAGCATTCACATACTTCCTCTTGACATAAGCATCATCCACATAGGTTGCCCCCACATCAAAGAAGGCCTTTGCAAGAGTCTTGAGTCTTCCATACATGTCTTCATGAGTCTCATTGTCAAACATGTAGAGCCTTCGGCATCATTGCTCAAAGACTCATATCGGTTTCTCTTCATGCTTTCATTCCCAAGAAATGCAACCTCAAGACAATTCCAAGCTTCTTTGGCGGTGGTGGCATTGAGAACATAATGCTTGTCACTTTCACCCACTGAAAGTTCAATCATATGGAGTGCGGAGGCATTGAGTTGCTTTTCGGCAAATTCTCTTCTTGTCACATTGCTTGGATCCGCAACCTTGTACCATCTTCAATGATCCTCCAAAGCTCGATAGAGGCACTGTTAATATGAGATTTCATTGAGCGTTGCCAACTAGCAAAGGCTAATGCATTAAGCTTAGGTGGAGGACCAATGGGGTTTATGCGGGTGGTGATAGGTGGGTCGATAGGGTACCATCCCGGAACGTTATGGTACTCTTCCTTCCCATCTTCATGCTTGGTAGGAGGAGGAGGAGATGGTTTAGATCCGGAGGTGGTTTCCACCCCTTCTCATTTTTCTTTTTACCCTCCTCGGAATCACCTTCATCGGAGTTAGAGACCCTCTAGTGGGATGGTTTCCGAAACCTTGGCATTTGTGAGTTTCATGAGCATGTCACGCAACTCATCAAATTTGACATTCATGTCATTCATGGACGATGTCAATGTTGTTTCCAACGATTTGATATCGGCCATGGATGCCATGGTCCTTGGCCTTGGCAAGATCGGCCTCATCCTCACTTTGTGTCATACTTCTCTTAGGCGGTTAACCCAAAACAAGAGAGCCTAGCTCTGATACCAATTGAAAGGATCGGTATGACACCTAGAGGGGGGGGGTGAATAGGTGCTACTCCAATTTTAGTCTTTTTCAATTTAGGCTTGACACAAAAGGTAAATTCTCTAGATATGCAACTACGGTGAATTTACCTATATGACAAGCTAGCAACTAAGCACGATATAAGGCGGTAAACAAGGATAGAGGTAACCGAAGTCAAAGCACGCGGAGACACGGATGTAATCCCGAGTTCCTCCTTTTTAGGGGAGTACGTCTCGTTGGAGAGGTGTGAACCAACACAATGGTTCAACGGCCACAAAGGCCTCACCCTCTTCTCCGGTGAACCGCACCACAAAGGTTTGGTTCACTTCAACTATCGGAAACCTTCGAGGCGGAGTCCGGAGCCTTTACAACAACGATTTGGGGCACAACCCACAAAGGATTGGGGGCTCCCAAACAGCTACAATCTGTCACAAAGACAATCAAGTGAGTACAATAGGGGGCTAGGTTTTCCTAGTGGAAACCCTAGCAAATGGTCCCTCAAGTGAATGAGGGGGAAATGACAAACGGCTCGGTGAAGATGTAGATCGGGGCCTTCTCCTTCAATCCTCCAAAGATCAACAAGTTTGGGTGGAGGGATTGGGAGATCTAGTGATTCTTGAGCTTGCAACAATGGGGATCTTGTATATGGGCGAGCTCTTTAGCTGGAGGAAGGTGGAGGGGTATTTATACCCCTCCAGAAATTCTAGCCGTTGCCCTCAGTTTGACCCAGTTTTCACTTAGGCCGGAAGTTCCGGTTGGGCCGGAAGTTCCGGCTTCCGGAACTTCCGGGCAAACCTTCGGGCAAACCTCCGGCCAACCACAGAACACTTTTGCTTCGAAAAAAGTCGGCCGAAGTTTTAGGCCGGAACTTCCGCCCTTGGGCCGGAACTTCCAGTCCAAACCGGAACTTCCGGCCAGTATAAAACCTGAGCATTTCCACAAGCATCAATCTTCTTTGATTGTGAACTTTGAACCTGTCACAAGCTAAACATACTGTTAAACACGGCTTGTGTTGTCATAACCAAAACAAGATTACGGGCAAGTTTGCCCTTTCAAAAACCACAATAGCAAACTCAATTGAAAATACAAGGACCAAGAGAGAATTGTACTTTTCCCTTATCTAAGTTCAATTTGATTTTATCTTCTTCTCAATGATCTATTTTTTTCATCTAAACAACTCTCTCAATCTCTCCAACTGTTAGGTTGCCTCTCCCAAGTCTCAACAAAGTTCTTTTAAACTTGAATATGCTCCAACTTTCCTCTTTGACTTTCTTTAAACCATAACTTTCTTGGTGAATGTGACGTTTATATCATCGGGAAAATTTCTACCATACTTATATCAACCAATGATCCATATATTTTTTACCCATCTTTGATAACTCTAAAGGCGAGTCACTGAAAGAAGATATTTAGTCCCATTAAACTTTGCCATAAGTGAGATCCATATGTACCTCTCATAATCGGAACATCACATGTTTATGAAAGCATTTCTTCTTCAAAATATCTTGTCAAGTCTCTTATATATTTTCCAACTTCCATAACAGCCAAATTGTTTTTCATTTGGTGTGTCTTCAAATCCTAGATTGCTTGAACCCCACAATCTTTTGGTAAGCAGTCTATTGGCTAGTTTGCTAGATGTTTTTATTGCCATTAGTTTCCTGCCATAACATTCTTGACATGGGTAATAAAATCTTTTCATGGCTCCTTTGGAGATTTTAGGAAGGAAAGCATGTACAAAGAAAGCATTGGTCATAGATATTTTGCTCAAAGTAACCTTGCGTAGTCTATCGCCTCATTTTCTGTGAATCTTGTGCTTCTACATGAAAGTCAAAAGGTAATAATGAGAATAACAAATGATCACACATTGAGGGACTTCGATGAATGAAGGAGGGTGAAGAGAAAGAAGAACAATGAGAGGAAGAATTTATCATCAAAAGTGACGCTCCGAGTTGGCACCACTGGAGATGATGGTAGTCGGCTACAACCGAGGCAGTGGTAGGTATTTTGAATTGGATTTAACAACCACTTCATTCAAATGTCCAAAATGATAGAGAATAGTGGATAATTTTTATTAATAGAGCCCTTGGCCGTATAGTCGGCTCAGCCAAAAGTTCAAAACTCATGGGAAATAGCGCACATTCTTATTAGTGTCGAGTTGGTCGACGTCTTGAACTTAAAACCCTTTGGTTTTGATAATACATAGGATTGGCAACCATATAAAATTTTCCTATAAGCTACTCTAGATGTTTAGGAAATTCCCTTATCTCCTGCCCATTTGAAATGTTGGCTTGTTTCGATGACAACCATGTCATGCACCTATTTAGCCAGAAAAGTCTTGTGAGCTTTTCATGTGGAACAACTGAACAATTGTATTGTAGATTCATGCCTTTTGCGATATCCGCAGGTTTGAGTACGCAATACACCTCAATCATCTAATAAACGGAGAAACTTCGTCAGCTGCCGAACTTGAGGCTGGAGACCGGGCGTAAGCCCTGCTGCAATTTCATCATCGGAGAAAAGGGAAGAGGAAAGCATCGCACTTTGACGCGTTTCCAGGAAACGCACAAGAGAGCTGACGCACACCGCCATGTCTAGTCACGGTCCTTGGATTTTGTTTTCTAGATTAGATACTGTAGAGCGGAGCGCGATCTGCCACCTGCCGACGTCGGCAGATGTTTATCTCCGTGCACAGCAGCACAGGTAGTCTCTACTGCATTATTAAAAAAAAAAGGGTAGTCTCTACTGCAAAATTTTATTTTTAAACTGAGTGCGCGCGCGTACAAGAACTATGACGTTTACGTAGTGCACCGCGTGGAGGGAAAAACTCAAAGCGAGGCGGCTCAGCTAGCTAGGCATACACTTTGTGTTGGTGGATGGCACCGTCGCTCGCCGGGGACTTTCCCGATGGATACGTCGCTGGCGGCCGGGAAGAAATGGGGTTCGTTCGTGACAGCGCCGGTCGGGCCATGCGTGCGAAGTGTGCAAGGTGGTGGACGGAGATGTTTCGTCGTGGATGGACGCAGCACGGGCACCTACACCTTCTACTTCGGGCCCTTCTTCTTCCTCGAGATTCCAGTTTAAGGCTCGTGGCTATTTCTCGTAGTCGTAGCTAGCTAGGCAGGGGCGCTTTGTTCATGTTGGATCGCGTGCCATCCGGCCGCACCATGGCTTTGGTGATGCGAGCACGGCAACTGATGTGATCGGGACGACTCCAGGTATGAAGTCCACCACTGTCTACTCGAGTAGTATATATACTGTGGCACAACTGGAATAGTGATACGACTGCAGCCATGGTGTATGTATGGCCGGCTTGAGGCATCTTCAGTCGTCCCAGCGCCCTCAGGACACTAAATAGCATCGTTTTGGCCGAATAGCGCCGTTTTTCTACCAGCCGTCCTCCTCAGAAGACTCGCCATTTCGGCGAAAATTAGCGCCGGCGCCCCCAGGCGAAAACCCAGCCCACTGGGTTCTGCTGGGGGGACGACGGAAGGAAAAAGCAGACGCGTGGGACAGCGCTGTCGGCGAGACAACGCATTTTCCCACCCGGCTCGCCTTTTCCTCTGCCCGTCTCGCCGTCGCCATGCCGTCGCCGCCACCACCCCTCCTTGCGCCGCCGCACACAAGCAGCTAGGAAACACGCCGTCTAGCACCGCCACGCGCGCGCCGCCCACTCCCCTCGCCGCGATCTAGCCTCCGGGGAGATTCTCGGGGCGAAACGCGCCACCCTGCCCGCAAGGTGTTCAGCGTTCGTCCGACCAGCCATGGACTCCGACACCGAGGAGATGCTCGTCGAGCTCTTCGATGAGGAAGATCAGGCCGCCATCGACGACGAGAACACTGCTGATCTTGACCTGCCTTGCTGGCTTGCTCGCCAACGACGCGGGGCCGCGGCGTGTTGGATCGCAGCGCGGTCACCGCAAGAGCAAGCCGAGGCAGCGGTCGAGGGGTGCTGCTTCCTCTACTCCGACTACTTCGCCGATGATCCCGTCAGGACGAGAAGGTGTTCCGGCGCCGTTTCAGGATGAACCGCAAGCTCTTCCTCAGGATCATGCATGACATCCGGGAGTTCGACACCTACTTCAAATTGAAAAGGACTGCACCGGCACGGTAAGCTTACCTCAATTCAGAAGTGCACGATGGTCATGAGGTTGATTGCATACGGTGCTCCCGCAGATGCACATGATGACTATCTGCGCATGAGCGAGTCCACGGCCATTGAGTGCTTGAACAAGTTCTGCCGGGCATGGTTACAGTCTTTGGCCCAATGTACTTGCGATCACCCAATGCGGAAGACACTGCTCGCATCCTAGCTTGCAATGAAGCAAGAGGCTTTCCTAGGATGCTTGGTTAGTATCGACTGCATGCATTGGGCATGGAAGAACTGTCCATTTAATTGGCAGGGGATGTACAAGGGAAAGGAAGGAGAGTGCTCGGTGATTCTCGAGGCCGTGGCTTCATATGATTTGTGGATTTGACATTCATTTTTTGGTATGCCAAGAACTCACAACGACATCAATGTCTTGCAGTGCTCGGATGTCTTTGCCGAGCTTGTCGAAGGCCATGCTCCCCTGTGAACTACGAGATCAATGGGCCACCCGTACACAAATGGCTACTATCTTGCACTGGATCTACGCGAAGTGGGCAATATTTGTGAAGAGCATCTCCAACCCTGTGCCAGGAAGCGCGAAAGCTTGGTTTTCCAAGTGCCAGGAGGCTTGCTGGAAGGATGTTGAGTGGGCATTTGGCACGCTGCAATCTCGATCCGCTGTTGTCCGGTACCCAGCTATGACTTGGTCGAAGTCTAACTGTGGGAGGTGATGCAGTGTTGTGTGATCTTGCACAAACATGATCATTGAGAGTGAGCGGGACAATCCGGTGTCTGACAGTGAGGAAAGGGCACCATACTTCCGTCAGGGTCCTCTTGCAGATTTTGATCACCAGGTGCCGGCATCATGGGCAGCCTTCCTCGCCACAGCCAGGAGATTCGAGACGCTGCAGCACATCAAGCTCTACAGAATGATCTAGTGCAGCACTTGTGAGAGCGCAAGGCAATGGCATGCCATAATGGCGATGCCAATGCCTAGTACGATTAGTTCTATTTGCTTATATTCTTGAACTATTTATTTGTGTGTGAATTTGTATGTTAAACAACTTTTATGTTGTATGTGTATGCAAAAATGGGTCGACCTTTGTTTATGCGAAATATGGCCGAAACCGCGGCTGGGGGGCGGCCTGGGTTCACGGCTGAAAAACTCGCCCCCAGGATCCTGATAGCGCCGTTTGGCGCCGCGGCGGCCAAAAAAATCGCCGTTTGCTCGGTTCATGGCGGGTACCACACTACGCCTACCTCATGCTGAAGATGCCGGGCCCGAAGGAGTCATCATGGTGAACGGCGACTTCGACCGATGACAGATGCGACAGGGAACTTCCACAAGATCTCTGAGTCCTTCGGCATGCAAGAGCATCTCGAGGAGGTGTCCGCGACAATGACAGAACCATCTTCCCTCCTGCTAGAAACCAACATACGACGCCGCATTCAGCGCGTCTAATGACACCAGAGCAGTCCAAGTCCACCCGACGGACCCTGAGAAGACCGCTTGAGTGTCCACAAGCCTCGACAGCGCATAGGAAAGCGCGCTCGTCGAATTCCTCCGTGAGAACTGTGAAATTTCGCCTGGCAGCCTTCAGATATGCCAGGAGTACCCAGGGAATTCGCCGAGCACTCTCTCCAACTCAAAGATGATGCACGACCAGTCAAGCAGACCATGCGTCGCGTACCCGAGCACAAGAGGATCTTATCACAAAGGAGATCGACAGACTACGTCATGCCAGATTCATTCGGGGAGTCAAGAAATCAGACTGGCTCGCTAACCCAGTCCTAGTCGAGAAGAACAGGTCGACTGCGCTCCGCATGTGCGTTTGACTTCACTTCCCTCAACAAGTGCTGCCCGAAGGACCATTTTCCTCTGCCCCGCATCGACCAGATCATCGACAAGACTTCAGGCTGCGAACGCCTTTGTTTCCTGGATGCATACTCGGGTTACAACCAGATCAAAGCTGAGGGAAGAGGATCAAGAGAAGACATCATTCATCACACCCCACGGTGTATTCTGCTACCAGACGATGCCTTTCGGGCTCAAGAACGCTGGAGCCACTTACCAGCGCATGATGCAGAATGCCTTGAATTGCAACTCGGGCGGAACGTGCAAGTCTACGTCGACGACATCGTTCATGACTCGAAAGGAAGACACGCTGCTCCAAGATCTGAAAGAGACATTCGCGAACCTCAACAAAGTACAAGATCAAGCTTAACCAGACAAGTGCGCCTTCGGTGTACCAGCAGGACAACTCCTCGGTTACCTTGTATCATCACGGGGGATCGAAGCAGACCAGAGAAGTAGAGGCAATCCTGACGATGCCGCCTCCGACCAAACTCCGGGAAGTCCAGCGCTTGGCTGGTCGAATCGCCGCACTCGGGCGGTTCATTAGTAAGTTGGGTCAAAAGGCACTCCCTTTCTACAACTGATGAAGAAGGCAGACAAATTCGAGTGGACGACAGAGCGCAGGCAGCGTTTGTTCATCTCAAGCAAGTCCTGTCGACTCCACCTATTCTCGTCACACCACTGAAGAGGAGCCTATCTTCTCTAGTTGCAGCAACCAATCGAGTGGTCAGCACAATCCTTGTTGTCGAGCGCGATGAAGGAAAAGGAATCTGGTGCAGCGACACATATACTACCTCAGCGAGGTTCTGTCCGTGTCCAAGAAAGGTACCGCACTACCAGAAGCTAGCGTACGGCGTATACATGACTTCTAGGAAGCTGGTGCACTATTTCTCTGGGCAGCCGATAACAGTAGTGAGCTCATCAGCAATCTGGACATCCTCACCAACCCATATGTAACAGGGCGTGTCGCCAAGTGGGTCATTGACTTGGGTCAATGGGGCCTGAAGTATGCGCACCCGAGGGCTATTAAGGCTCAAGTGCTCCCAGACTTCACGACAGAGTGGATCGAAGCTCAACTTCCATCTGTCCCAGACCTGTCGAACGCCTGGACCATGTACTTCGATGGTTCCAAGAAATACGACGGGGCGGGTGCAGGTGTCATCCTGATCTCACCCAAAGGCGACAAGCTACGCTAAGTACTTACAGATGACTTCAAGCGAGCAACCAAATGAGGCAGAGTACGAAGGCCTCCTCCACGGCATGCGAATGGCCAGAACTGCGGTGCCACCCACCTCATGATCTACGGAGACTCGAACCTCGTCGTGCAGCAAACCATGAAAGACTACGACGCTATCGCGGATAACATGATCCTCTACCGTGACATGTACAATGTCATGGAGGAAACTTCGAGGGCTGTGTGCTGCGCCACATAGGCCGAGAAAGCAACGAAGAAGCGGACATACTCGCCAACATCGGCTCAAGAAGGGAGAAGGCGCCGGACGGAGTCTTCCTCGAGTGCATCACGCAACGCTCCATCAAGCTGAAGCAGCCGTATGAGCCGTCAACACCGACACCAGGCGCACAAGACCCGCCAGCAAAGGAGAAGGAGGCACCCGCGCGCGCAACCTATCGAGGTACTGTTGATTGAACCTACATGGACTAATCCTTTTCTCGCATACATGTTGCGAAAGGAGTTACCAGCAGACCTGACAGAGGCTAAGCGCATCACTCGCCGTTCGAAAGCCTTCACGATCATCAATGGTGAGCTGTACAAGCGGAGCATATCAGGAGTGCTCCAGCGATGCATCGATCCAGAGACGGCAAAGCAATCCTGCTCGACATCCATGCAGATAACTGTGGGCACCATGCCAGCAGTCGCGCCCTCGTCGCCAAGGCTTTTCGAGCAGGGTTCTACTGGCCCACAGCAATAAGAAGCAGAAGACATGGTCAGGAGGTGCATCGGGTGCCAGAAGTTCGCCACAAGGCCACACGCACCCGCATCCGAGCTCAAGACGATACCACTCGCCTGGCCATTTGCCCAATGGGGCTCGACATGGTGGGACCTCTGAAGAAATCATCCCCTGGCGGACACACATCTGCTGGTTGCGGTCGACAAATTCACCAAGTGGATAGAAGCCATCCCAATCACAAGTTCGACTGCCTCATCCGCGGTCAACTTCATCAGGTCCATCATCTTCAGATTCGGCGTGCCCAACAGCATCATCACGGACAACGGCACCAACTTCAAAGCTGAAGAGTTCCAGATGTTCTGCGCAGACCAAGGCATCAAGCTCAACTATGCTTCAGTCGCCCATCCCCAATCCAATGGGCAGGTCAAAAAAGCAAATGGTCTCGTCTGTCGTGGCCTCAAAAAGCGCCTATTCGTGCCTCTCAGATGTGCTGCTGGAGCCTGGGAAGAGGAGTTTCCATCTGTACTTTGGAGCTTGCGGACCACACCCAACAGATCCACTCAGTACACCCCATTCTTCATGGTCTACGGAGCCGAAGCAGTCATGCCATCTGACCTACGCTTCGACGCTCCTCGAGTGGAACTCTACGACGATTCTGACACAGATGAAGCAATGGAAGATGACAAGGACATGCTGGACGAAGCTCGGGACATAGCACTCTCCCGCACAACTGTATACCAACAGAGTCTTTGCAATTACCACGGTCGACGACTGCGAGCCAGATGTTTCGTCTCGGGCGACCTAGTGTTGCGACTCAAGCAGGAGAAGGTGCACAAGCTCGCATTGCCTTGGGAAGGACCATATATCATCACGGATGTACTCGACAATGGTGCGTACCACCTAAAAAACTCGAAGACAGGAGAGCCCTGCAACAACCCCTGGAACGCCGCACATCTGCGTCGTTTTTACACTAAACGACACCCCCAATGTAAACTGTACTCCCATGCCAACAAGCAGCAGGTTTCAGACGTGCTCTTTTCCTTTCAGGGTACGAGTGGGACTGGAAGGTTTTTAATGAGGCGGCCTGCTAGCTTAATATATGAAGTGGTTTTGAAGAAACTTTGATCTCCTTTTACTTTTTTATGTAAAAAAAAGCAAGTTCAAAACTTAGGCCGCACCCGAACACTCGGGGGCTGCGCCATACAAGTTGAAATAAAAACCTAGGCCGCACTCGAACGCTCGGGGGCTGCGCCATACAGGTCCTTGTCAAGAATCTTAGGCCGCACCGGAACACTCGGGGGCTGCGCCATACAAGTTGAAATAAAACCTAGGCCACCCGAACGCTCGGGGGCTGCGCCATACAGGTCCTTGTAACAAATCTTAGGCCGCACCCGAACACTCGGGGCTGCGCCATACAAGTTGAAATAAAAACCTAGGCCGCACCCGAACGCTTGGGGGCTGCGCCACACAGGTCCTAAGTTAAAAACGTAGGCCGCACCGAACACTCGGGGGCTGCGCCACACAGGTCCTAAGTTAAAAACCTAGGCCGCACCCGAACGCTCGGGGGCTGCGCCACACAGGTCCCAAGTTAAAACCTAGGCCGCACCCGAACGCTCGGGGGCTGCGCCACACATGTCCTAAGTTAAAAACCTAGGCCGCACCCGAACGCTCGGGGGCTGCGCCACACAGGTCCTAAGTTAAAAACCTAGGCCGCACCCAAACGCTCGGGGGATGCGCCACACATGTCCTAAGTTAAAAACTTAGGCCGCACCCGCACGCTCGGGGGCTGCACCGCACAGGTCATAAGTTTAAACCTAGGCCTCAACCGAACGTTCGGGGGCTGCGCCATACATGTCCTCGTCGAAAAAATAGGTCTCACCCGAACGCACGGGGGCTGCGCCGCTCAGAATCGACAAAAGAGTACTCATTTACTCCAAGAATTATCTACAGTCACATACATCGCGTTTGCATACAACACGTTTTTCTATCTTTTTCCTATCATACAGGTTCATCCTTGGGCGCATCTAGTGGACCCACTAGCCGCTCGGTGTGGCGTTGTACATCTTCGACCATCCGCCTGGCGAACGGCAAGGACTCGGCGTAGTGGTCGATATCCGGCAAGCCGCCACCAACCTTTTCAAGATTGAAATATGGCCGGTGCTTGCGGAAGTACGCCAGGGCAATGTTAGCTCCAGCCACGAGCTGGGCGTGGACAGCCTGCTTCACACCCGCGCCATCCTGAAACATGTCCATCAGCGCGGGAACTCCTTGCGGCTGCGGATTGTGAGGAAACATCACTCGATGCAACCTCGACAAGGTCTTCTGGCAACCAAGGAGTAACATGGCCACTCGCCAGGTGCGATCCATCATCAACGCCAGCACCTTAGCCTTGGGCGTATCAGACCAGAAGTATTGCGCACCGATGCAGTTCGCTTCGCTTCCCGTTCGACACGCTCATCCACTCGGCGCTGCTCAGACCTCCAGTCGGGATTCACATCTGCAGCGCCATCAAGCAACATTATGCCAACATTCGGCCTCAAAGAAAAAGCTGCATCAGACGAAGAAAACTCACTCTGCAGCTGTCGGCAGATCAAATCCATCTGATCGATCAAATACTGCTCGCGTTCAGTCGAAGGAGCAGGTCGTGCCTTCAATTGGTCGAGCTCTTTCTGCTTATCCTTCAAAAGCTTCTCCAAGTCGCTGATTCGATTCCTCATCCATGATATCAACTTCTGGTCGTTCCGACTTCGAGTGGGACGAGGACGGCGTACAACCCTCCGTCGAGGGGCAGCTGGAGTTGGAGCAATTTCTGGCCATTCGATCCTTCCAAGGTCTACGTTCAACCCTTCCTGTTTTCAACAAGGAAGCGAGTCAAGAAGCAAAACATTGATCCAACAGAAGGGTCAAAATACACTCGATGCAGAGAAGTTTTCGATTCCATTCAAGTAAAAGCAAAATTTTCTACAAGTCACTAAGCAAAAGATCCCAGAGAAGGAAAAATATTAAGGCTAAAGGTTTATTACAAAAGTCATGTTCGACTAAGGCATCCAACTAGCCTATGATACGGACTCAGACACGGCTCTACCCTTGCGAGCCGCTACTTCAGCTTGCTTGGCCACCCGCTTTTCAAAAAGTGATACAACCTCCTGGGCCAGGCGGCTCGCTTCAGGCTTCACTTCCTTCAGCGACAACATTTTGCCATCAGGCCTCTTTGGAAATTGGCTGACGACCTTGCCAAAGTCACCCGCAACCTGATGCCCGAGAAGAAGTTGGAAAGTAAGCTCCGAGCCGCGTACCGTCTGGGTGCGGGTGTAGTCCGTCATTATGGTGGACTCAAAGCCGAATGGCGCAGTAAGAGTGTTGACATCGCTTGGCACTGGCCGGCTGGGGAAGATGCCCTTGTGAACAGTCGTCAGGGCTCCAGTAGACTTGGCCAGCGCAGCCGAAGCATAAGCATAGACACGGTCGATGAAGCCCACAGCATGTTCTAGGGTCTGGTTTTCGCTAGAAGCCTCAGCAGGAGGAGCGCCACCACAAGCACGTGTATTCAAGCAAAGAGTCAGCATTCGACCAAAAGATCAAAGCATGTTAGTACAAAGATAACAGAGCACTTATGACCAACAACGTCGGTGAGCGTGAGCAAACGCTCCACCTGAGCCTTCTCTGAGTCGCGCATGTCATCTTCGCGCTTCTTGGCCTCTTCGAGTGCCTTCTTGGCACTCTTGTTCTCCTGCTCCAGCGTGTTCATCCGAGTGGCAGCAGCTTCCTGATCGACTGTGAGCAGATAGATAATGAGATAAAAAAAAAAAAACAGCAAGTCAATGCAAAAGATATCTGAGGAGCATTTACGCTTCGCCTGCTTCAGGTCAGCAAGGAGTTGATTCTTCTCCTGCTCCAGCTGAATGTAGGCTTCGGCTGCTGACACCTGCTGGCGATAGAAGGGCTGCACAAACACAGAAACAGATAAAAATTCTTAGTCTGTGCCCAACTATTCTATTCGCACACAGCCTCGGGGGCTACTCCAATCGGGAGCACTGTTCGCGCTCCCAATGACACAACTTACACAGAAAAAAGACACTTACATGCTCTTGGACCGAAGCTGAACTAAGTGTTGGAGTGACGAGCTTGTCTGGAACGACAGAAGTCGAAGCCTTAGCCACTTCTGTCGTGACTGCGGCACTCGCATCTGGAGCGTCTGACTGTCTCTCTTCCAGGGGAGGAGCTGAAGTGTGTTCCAAGCCATGCGGAGGAGACCGAGTGACAGCATGATCACTGAAGAAATGAACAGATGACAATCAGGAAACGTCTTGAAGATAGCGAGTGGAAAAACTTCGAGTGAATGTATACTTTACCTCATGTCGTCGTCCTCGTCACTGTCCAAGGAGACGGAGGCCATCCCGCCAAATTTCATGGGAGGAGCCGAAGCAAGAGGATCCACCGTCAGTGGCTCCTGAGCACGCTTCGAGTCCTTGGCGCTTGGAGAGGAAGAACCCGTGTCACCATCTTCATCCGCAGCTGCATGCCTGGGAGGAGAACTCGCAGAAGCAGAGTCCGCCCCTCGTGTCGTTGGCGCTTCTGCGGCCGAGCCTCTTCTTCATCAACTTCGACCTCCTCCAGCTCTTCCCCAGGAGAGTGAGCTGAAGGAAGTTCATCATCATCTGCCGGTTCCTCTTCTGGGAACGCAGCCTCTTCGTGAGGGCCATTCTCCATCAGAGGAGGAAGGCACGTCACATTCGGGTAAAGGAAAAGCAAGCAAAAAGAGATGTTTACAAATACAAGAGAAGAACT
This sequence comes from Poa pratensis, assembly GCA_947311845.1. Classification (NCBI taxonomy): domain Eukaryota; kingdom Viridiplantae; phylum Streptophyta; class Magnoliopsida; order Poales; family Poaceae; genus Poa; species Poa pratensis. The sequence continues at coordinate 57,477,067 of CAMZMU010000035.1, forward strand.
TACCTCAGGCAAAGGATTTTCTGACCCATATGGAACTACGGGACATTTGACGTTGCAGGGGTCGGCTGCCCGAAGGCTGGTGATGGCTCTCACCTTCTGCATGACCTCCTCATCACTCAGCACTGCCGAAGACAGACGAGTGGGATCGTTGACACCTTGGTCCTCCCACATCGGGTGGATGCGAGCGCGGAGTGGCTGCACTTGCATTCGAAGGAAGGTGGCAATCAGATGAACACCACCCGACTCCTTGCCCAGCCTCGTCAGTAGACTCGCGATGGTTGAGACAAAGGGCTTCACAGTCTCCCTCTCGTCAGTCGACAAGGTGTGAGCCCAAGCGTTCGACTTCTTCAGCGGTTTCTCCACCACGAAGTCAGGGAGTCCGTCTTGTTCGCAGCTGATGTAGAACCATCGCTTCCGCCAGCCTTGGACAGAGTCGGATTTCTTCATCTGGAAGAAGCTGATGTCGCCGCACACTTGGATGCCGAAGCCACCCACGGGATAAACAACTCTCCCTTCCCCACACTGCGCTTCACGTTGAAGATCGTCTTCCACAACAACCAATTGGGAGCGATCCCCAAGAAGCACTCGCAGAGCACGATATAACTCACGATGCTCAAGACGCCATTGGGAGTCAGATCATGCATCTGAATCCCATAGACGTACAGAAGACCATGAACAAAATCGTGGAGGGGAAAGGCGAAACCCCTGTGCAAAAATCGACGAAACACACGCGCTCGCCCTGACGCGGAGAAGGGATTACCTCCTTCCCTGGCGCGCGCGTCTTCATCTGGTCCAATGGCGGAAGAAGCCCCTTCTCCCGCAGATCAATGAGGTCTGCCGTCTTCACAGAGGACTTGGACCAGTCGCAGTCCACCCTCTTCAGGCTAGCGTCGCGGCGTCGGTGGCGGCCTTCTCCTTGCCACCCTTCTTGGCCTTCGACGTGCAAGCTTTCTTCATGACCACGGTGGATGGTGGTTCAGCAATGGTGGAAAGAGGCTTGGAAGCAAGGAAGAAGATGAGCTCTGGAACAGAAAGGGCGAGAATTGTGCGGGGTAATTTTCCCCGCACCACGGTTAAAGTGTTATACCATGGACTGGAAAGATCGTGGCCGTTGGATAAGCATCTCCAAACGGCACGATCCATCCGACCTTACACGTGGCAAGCGGAGAGCGCAACCGTCGCGCGCCATGCCGCCCACTACGCACGAGAAACGAGGAAGCCATCATCACGCCGCGAAAATTTCGCGCCGTGCGGTCAAATCAAAGAGCGGCAAGCATCGCCGCAGTTCAACACTGACAACAGGACCACAGTGTCACGTCCCATCGACAGCAGACAAGAAAACGTCAGCAGTGACATCAAGAAAGTGAAGCACAGCAACAACCCACTTGGCTGGTTACTTTTTCGACTGCGTCAGGGATGCAAAACGATCGAAGACACACTCGAAGCGCATTCGAGTCCAACAAAGTAGGTCATTCGACTGAATACAAACTCCAACCTCACTTGGGCTTTTTACAAAGTAGGTCGTTTGGCTGAATCAAAGATGCAACTCTGTTTGAGTTCCTCCACAAGTAAGCTTACGGCTGAGAGAACTACTCAACAGTAGGCCAATTGGCTGAATGAGCATTCGAAAGTGCATCATACAGTAGGCCGCATGAAAGGCGGAACAAAAAGGACCATGATTCCATCAGCGAGTTCCTAATGTCACTCCCATCGGGAGGGTATCAGAGATTTCTTTTCGACTGAGTAGTTTTTGAGATTAACCCCAATTACAAGCAATTTAACTTAATCTCGGGGGCTACTCCCATCGGGAGCACTGTTCGCGCTCCCGATAGAGGCAGTCGAAATTTTTCAAAGATTCAAAATCAGTTGTGCAATGCAAGTTCGAGTCATCAACTCAAGAAGAAGGACATCAAGGCAGTCGACAAGTCTTCGACTCAAGAAGAAAGGCGTGCACAGGGGAATGAGTCCTTACCCGATTCTACGATTCGACCAAGTACTCGGGGGCTCCTGACGTGGGCCAACCTTTCGAGTGCCCCACTATGAAGTACCTGGTGCACGCAAAGCCTCAAGAGTAACCTCTGAAGGCCCGTGAAGGGCCCAACAAGGACAACGTACGTCCCAAGGAAGTTGAAGGTGAATCGGTAGATACTTACCAAAATACGGTAAACCTAACCGACACATGTATCCTGAGACCTAGCCCCCCATATAAGGGCTAGGAGAGACCTCGGTCGAGGGTATGTTCATATTCACCACCGAAACCCTAGCGAGATCATCATCTCGCTGGGATCATCATTGTAACCTTCGACTCCTTCAATACAGATCAGACAAGCAGGAAGTAGGGTGTTATCCTTCGGGCTGAACCTGGGTAAATCCTTACTTGTCAGCCGTGGTAACTACCAGTACTCGCAATCTCTCCCTATATACGAAACTTGGGGTACTCGACCCTGGGATCTGCCGAGACGGAGATGACCCCTCGACAGGCCCTGAGGAGTACAACGACTCAAGGTGCCCTGACCGTGATCCAGAACTTGCATCAGGGCGTCACGAGTCACGACGCCAGGTGATGCGGTTCGCGCCTGCCGAAACGGCACGGCGAGTTCCATTAATAAACTCGATCGATCGAGGGAGATGTGTTGCACCCGGAGCGGCGACACGACATGGTAGAACAGTGTTCTGTTGTTCCTATCATCGGACTGTGTTCTGCTTCGTACCATCGGCACCGGGAGAAGTGTTGCGCGAGGTCGATTCCTCGTCGCAGCTGCCGAACGTGCCATGCTGCTCGGCCGCTCCGGTCCATCTCGAATTGTTCCTTTTTTTTCCTGTGCGGAATATTTTACTCGTAGTGGGCCGACCATACCGCACAAACGTCTTAAGGCCTGTTTACACCTGCAGCCAATTGGTGAGCTGAAGAAAATGGCTGTTGCGATCTTGCAGCGCGTCCTGCCGTGTTACAGTCTTGCAGATCACGTTGCCAGTTCCCCATCCGTCGTCGCGGCAAAACTCTACCGAGGCAGCGGCAGGCCGCAGGCGATCATGTGGCGTCGTAGCTCCGTGCTCGGTGAGCTTGTGTTCGGCCATCCCGTGGCGGACGAGGACGAGAAGCGGCACGCCGACGACCTGCTCGGCCCGCGATGTGGCGGCGTGGTCACGATGCCGCCGGGCTACGAGGACGACCCCGCAGCCGTCGCGCTCGCACGCTTCGCCGTCGGCGAGCACAACAGGAAGACCGTAGGGATATCGTCGATCCGATCTACAATACAAATACCTGTACCACCTCGATCGCCCTTGCGTGACCCAAGATGAATGAATCGGTTTGCAGAACGCAGCGGTGGAGTTCGAGAGGGTGGCGAAGGTGAGGCGACAGGGGGTGGCCGGGCTCCTGCACTACTTGACCATCGAGGCCAAGGAAGGGGAGGCAAGGAAGCAGTACAAGGCCGTTGTGTGGGAGAGGGCGTGAGAGAATTACAGGGGGCTCCAGGACTTCAAGCCGGTCGGGAACACCACGTTTTACGACCGCCTCAGGTAAATGCAGAGTTTCAGATAGACGAGTGTGTACTTGTAATTATGCTAGCTACTTAGCTAGCTATGGAAAATAGGAAAACTGTATGTTTCTTCATCGGACACTAGCTAGGACGATTAGTTTGTCTGAATAATTCTCTTCGCCCTGTGCTATTGGTATCAGATCGCCGTGTACATAAGTATAACATCATAAGAGCATCTCCAAGCGAGGTCCTAGCCCAAACGTTCAGGTGGACCGTCCGGACGGGCTTTGGGCCAAAAAACGCGACCCAACCGTGGCCCCATAACAGCCCCAAACGGCCGGGCGGTCCGGCACACCCCAAACCTAGCCCATATCTGGGGCGGGTTTGGGGTTGCGCGGACGCGACCGGACACGTCCGGACGCGCCCGCCCTGGGGGTCGCTGACAGCACGACCCCACACGGAGGGAGGCTGACCGGCGCCGGCCGCGTGAGGTGGACTCGCCGGCGCGAATTCCCAGGAGCCTCCTCCGTTCCCCACCGGTGTATTTACTCCACCTCCGCCTCTCCGCTCCCCACCGGCGCCATATTTCCTCTCCTCCCCCTTCCACCACCGTCTCCTCCCCTTCCGCCACCAAAAATGTCTTGCGCCTCCAACTCATACGACTGGGAGGACCTCGACGCCGATGCGGTGGAGTCAGCGGTGCCGGCGCGCTCCGGCTCCCCATCGACGAGGAGGAGCTCGCGTACCGCCTCGCCATCGAGGAGTCGCTCAAGGAAGCGGCGCCGGCGGCCAGCGGCCAATGCAGCCACGCTCCGGCTGCGGCTAGCGGATGCGGCTCCGCGCCCATCCACCACCGCCGAGCTTCCCCCCGCTCCACGCCGATGCGGTCGGCGCCGCCAATGCGCGCGGCACCTCCGCACATGAAGAAGGCGACATTCCCCATCCCGCCGGTCCGCGCTCCGGCGGGATGGAGGATGTTCCCCGACGGCGACGGCGGCTGGCGTCTGCGGCCGCTGTCCCCTCCACGGAGGGCGCCGGAAACAGAGAGCAAGGCCTTCCGCCGCCTCCGCAACGCCGACCCTCAAGCGGCGGCAGCCATGGTGGTGAGGGCCGCCAAAAAGGCGGACGTCCCCCCTGACGTCCTCGCCTACTCTCTGACCACGGCGGAGACGGAAGCGCGGCGCCTCCGCCGCAAGAACAAGGAGGCATTCGACACCGCCGTCGCCGCGCCTCGCCTCGGAGCAGGCACGCCATGTTCGCCTCATGGCGGCGCGGTCCAGGAGACGGCTGTGTCCGAACTATGAAATGGATGATCTACGTAAAACTATCTAAACTGTCTACGTGCATGGTTTTGTATGGATTTGGGGGTTTAGAATTTGGGGGAGACGGCTGTAGGAGCCGGTTTTTGGGGCCTGTCCACGGACGCGTCCGGACGCGTCGGCGGACAGGCCCCAAAAACCGGCTCCTACAGCCGTCTCCCCCAAATCTAAACCCGCGTCGGCGGACAGTTTGGGGGCTGTTTTTGGCAACTGAGACTGGAGATGCTCTAACAGCTGATCTCTGCATTCCTATTTTTTTCAGGTGCCTGTATACGTATCAGCTACCAGCTAGCGTGGCGCCAAGGCTGAAGCTTTGTGGCCGGATCAGATGCAGTAAGAAAGATTTGGTAGCTGAAATAAAGTTGGTGAACGAAATATCATTTTCCACATATGTTATAATATCCTTAAATATCTTGCTAGAAGTTTCGAATGCATATGTCATTTTTTTCTTTATTTTGACAAACTAATGCATATGATCTAACAAATATCGCGGCCGAGGTTTCTAGTATATGAGTATGTATAGAGAAATGGAGAATCTGAATTGTACAAATAATTTGCTGAGGATGGTGTCGATTTGGATTTCGTCTGCCTGTATGTTTCCGAATATGACCTATTTTTAAAGTTCTTCCACGCGTGCAACGCCGAATCTACTCGTTATATATCTACATCAGACAAAGAGAGTCTGGACATGTATATAAAAAAAAACAAAAAAAACTCACTCCCTATCGATCTCTCTCCACCACCCCCCCCCCCCCCCCCCCCCCCCCACCCCGCACCCCCTTGAATCACTGATAACTACACCCCTCACACTTCTCTTCATCATCCTAAGCTCCACACCAGTTATGCCATTTGTGTCCGGCTCATGCATGTACAATGTTAATAAATCAAGTACACATGTGTTTTTTATACATCAAGGGTGTTTTTGTATATTTAAGAATAATATCACAAAGCAATTTTTTGTGCAACACACATGTATGCAACGATATTCACTGCAACTATAAAATATGAAAAATGAGAAAAAAAATATTGCATTGTAAACAATGCTTTAAGTAGTATAACCACATATATTTGTTAAATGTACAATATGATAAAAAAATCTAAGAAGATACAAAAGTTTAGTATAACTAAATTTAGTTTAATTCGCCCCGGGTAAAAAATTCAGTTGAAAAGGACATGGTCACACTGCCGCGACCCATGCACGACTACTGTTACGAACCTCCATTAATCAACACAGTATATATTACAATTTGGTAGCTGGGATACAAGATCAGAGTATAGACTGGGATTAGCAAGGAATTTGGGGTAGGATCAGCAAGAGAAAGGGGTAGGGTTACAGAGAAGAGGTAGGGGAAGAGAGTCGCCTTTCAGGTTCGTGATCCAACTGGATGATCTCTTTGTTGACTCCTCCTGACGAGTATATGTAGCGATGATAGCTCTTGCTAGGTCGGTTGGGCCGAATCCGTTGTCCCCAGCCCATGACCATGGCCCAACTTGTGGTACCCAAGCGAGGGTCATGACATTCCTCCCTTGTTGAAACTCGGCTTGTCCCCAAGCCGATGTCCTCGGAGGATAACCAAGCGCTAATTTCCCGGGATCCCATGGAGCATGAACTTCCTTGATGTTGCCCGCATTGCAGTGATAATCTGCACGGTCGTAGAGGAGGTCGCCGCAGACTGTGTCGAAGGAGTACTCATAGTCGGAGCAGTAGTCGTAGCCAATAACAATCTTGTTGACGAAGGTAATGTAGTAGTTGTGTCCGACATGGATTGAGTCGGAGATGACAACTTGGTTTGTCACATTCCTCCCTTCTTGAGAAGATGCTTGCCCATAACCAGAAGAAATCTCGAGGTCCTTCCCAGCCCAGTTCAACAACCAGATCCCAAATGCATAAGCAAGAAACAGTGATAACCACCGGAGCTGATCAGAACAATGTAGAGTAGTGTGTTTAGAAGTAGTCCACCGTTTCTCATAGCTGCACCAAGCAAGCCTGCATCTCTTGCTGATTAGCTTTGTCATTGCAGTCCAAAGTTTGTTCCCCACTACCCTTGGACTTCTCCAGCCTCATGGCAGTGTACAATGGGAGCACGTATGTGAGCCACGTTTCAAAAAGAATTTGTATATTGGGGGATAATTCATGTGTACTGCACTGGTACATTTCAAGGCCTTGTCCATGAAGGAAACTAAGAAACAAAGCAACACCATCATCATGCTCCAGCTTGGAAAATGGCTCATGTTGTAGATAAGAGCTGTACTTCAGAGCCCTATCCATGATAGAGCCAAACCATGCCTCCAAGCCAATTGTACTGGACACCAAACTTCTCAAACATGTAAGTTGGGGTGAGCAGATTCAGACATAGTATCAATGTTGTGTCAAGCGAAGTTCTGTATTTAGACATAGTACCAATGTCTGCATCCAAGTTTAGGTATGCTGCAACAGTTTCGGCATCTGAATATATTTTCACAAGAAAGCTTGGGGGCAGAACTACTAAAAAACAAATTCAACTTTGAACTTCTCACTATCATTTGCATAGTGATGCTAGTGACTTGGTATCCTGATCCAAATAGATCAGTAACCATCAAGAGCAGATCATTTCCAGAGCACTTCATAGTAGCTTTGCTCTGATTCTTGGCAATAAAGAAATCAGTAGTAGGTAAGGGTTTACCATGTAGCTGCAACATTCGTGACTCTGAAACGGCCCTGATTATTTCTCTCAAACCATTAGAGGCCCTGATTTCCAGTAGCTCATGAAGTAACGAATTCTCACAAAATGGTGGCCAAGGATGCTTCACTCCAGTGCACTGATATTGTGGTTTCCGAGGCCATGACTTCAACTCAATTTGACTACGATTGAAAATTCCCCAACACGACAATCTGATCGTGTAAATCTGCGGTGGCGGCCATGGTGGTTGCTGGTGATCTCCAGGGTCAACGTAGATGATGCCGATAATAGTGAAGGCCCCTACTTCAACCCTCTCAAGCGACACAACATCATCCAGCTTGGTGTTCAGGCACTGGGCCAAGTACCGTGAGGGTGCCAACACACTGAGATCGATGACAATGAAGGGCTTCAATAGCTCGGTGGCAGTGACATCAAGTGGTGTGAGAGCAGTAAGAGGAACGGCCTCCAGAGTCATGGATCGAGTCGTTGCGTACGGAATGAGCTCAGGCCCCAATGCAGAGGCGTCGCTGCTTGGGCATTCTGACGAACGGGTGGCGCGTAGCGATGCAGCGTCACCAATGGCACTTGGTGCAGTTGCAACAAGCTTGGCGGCGGCATGGACAGTGGCTGTGGGCGACGTCGGTGCCGTTGCTGGAGTGAAGGTAGGCCTCGACTCGATGGTGCCGCAGCTTGGGCCTTCCGTCGAACAACTGGTCGGCAGCGGAGCTGCAAGGCTGGTGGTGTCAATGGCGAAGACCAGCCTTACATCGGGGACGACCGGGGACACGCCTGATGTTGCGGTTGAGTCAGGAGTTGTGGTTGGATCTCCAAAAGCGGGCGCCAGTGAAACCACGGTGGTGTCATGGCGGCACACGGTTGCTGCGGGAAATGCTACCTGTTGCTCGAGCGAGCCTTTGCGCGGTTGCACGCAGCGCAGAGGAGGCGCACGACGCGCACCACGTGGTGGGTCCCACCCACACTCCCCATCTTCTTCCTCTCCTTCCCCGACTTCTCTCTCCTGCACGACGCGCATCACGTGAGAGATGCGGCCAGGCCGAGCTGGCGTCGGGGACGCCGCAGGCAGAGAAGGCGGCCGGCGAGCATGGAGGTCCCAGGACGAGACGTCGCCGGCGACGCCGGCGCGGACGCGCGGCAGAGAAGGTGACGTCGAGGGTGAAATCTCAAGCCGAGGCGGCGCCGGCGACACCGCGGCGGAGAAGGCGGTCGTCGAGGAGAAACCTAACGAGGGGGGTGGGGGTGCTCGTTGACGACGAGGTTTCGCGGTGGTAGGGGGTTAGAGGGATGGCCGGGGACGGCAACAGACCGGCGGAGGAGGGGATTCGAGCAGGGCGGGGTGGCGAGGCGGGTGCTGTAGTGCCGTCGGCCGCGGGTGACGGGGGCAGGCGGTTCGGCCGGCGTCGACGGGCGGGGGTGCGGTGCTCGTCCTCTTCCTTTCAACGATCGTCTTCTTCCTTCCGACAACCGCACGTGCGGCGGTCGAAAACCGCGCGAGTGGTTGCGCGCGTGCAAGCTAGACCAACCCGGTTGCTGCAACTTCAGGCGCTGATGGCGCCATAGAAGATGATGCGTTCCGCCTCCTCAACATATCCAGCATCTTGTCCAACTTCCGCTCGATCCTTGCCTTCTCATGTTGTGTCATGGCATCCCAATCCCAAGCAGATGAAGGGGAATTGGCTTGATCAGCCAACGACTCGCTGCCGTTGGTAGTGTGTGGGGAACTTGGATCTGATACCATAATGTTACGAACCTCCATTAATCAACACAAGATACAACACAATTTGGTAGCTGGGATAGAAGATCAGAGTATAGAATGGGATTAGCAAGGAATTTGGGGTAGGATCAGCAAGAGAAAGGGGTAGGGTTACAGAGCAGAGGTAGGGGAAGATAGCCGCCTTTTAGGTTTGTAATCCAACTGGATGATCTCTTCGTTGACTCCTCACGAGTATATGTAGCGATGATAGCTCTTGCTAGGTCGGTTGGGCCAAATCTGTTGTCCCAAGCCCATGACCATGGCCCAACTTGTGGTACCAAGCGAGGGTCATGACAACTACTTTGTTTGTGCCAACGTCAAATGTTATCTTCCAATGCTATAGGATCCATCTCCATCAACTAGACTGTTACAACTAGGTAGTTAAAGTTTTCAAATTCCACAAACCGGGTTTGCACACAATCGAAATTATTATATAGAATCCACAGAAAAAGTGAGAATTATTACTATAGAAAATATGATATTAATCCTACAAAACTAAAAATTGTAACCCGGTTTGTTTCGATGGCCTAGGTAGGTGAGGTCTCTGTCCACAGTTTATATAGGCGCCAGTGGGAGAAGAATCGAGATTCAATGTCAAGAACGCTGCAATTTTTCACATACGATCCTTTCGTGTCGGACGCGAATCGTACATGCTTCGTCGCATGAGCAGTTTTTCTTGAATAAGATCGTACGAGCAATTTCGAATTGCCAATTGCCAACTCACGCAAAGTGGAGAGCCAAAACATACATGGCTGTCACACGGTTTGGTTAATGATAATGAAGACGCTAGTTTTTTTTTTGAACACAACATACTATTATTGATCTAGCAACATTTTACAAGGACAAGCGTGTACTGGGACACGCAAGACATTGCAATTACACCTGCATTTGGACAAGCTCTCATGCCTGTACCTAAGCACCTGAAAGATAAAGGTCTACCCTGAAACTTAAGAGCAAGTCTAGCCTGATGATGAGCTCTAATTTTTTTTTTTGAAACTTATGAGCTCTAAAATTGAGACTTCTTGATATATGAAAAACCTTCGAATCTTCAAAGGTACTGGATGCTAGCATATCAGCAAGTTGTGGTCTGATTGCCCAATGTCCTGGTGTGTGCAGGAGGTCCCTAGCGGCGGCAGCTGTTGCCAAGGTGGCATTGTCTGTAAGATAGGTTGCCTGACGAATATGCAGCATTTCCGCAAGTTTGACTGCAAGCAGCAGCCCAAACGCTTCGGCCTGTATTGCTGATGAGGCGGGCGGCGAGATGGCCGAGATGCTAACCTGGGAGCAAGGCATTTCACCACGCATGTGAATGTAAATACCTATACCAGCAGGCATCGGCTCGCCATTATGTTCTGAAGACCATGCAGCATCAGAGAAAATGATTGTGCTTGGGATGTTGGATATGTCCCTGATTGTAGCTCCTGGAGAGGGAGTCATCTGTTGGCAAGGAGCAGCCTCCAGTTGCTCAACAACGTCTGTTGCTTCCTCTGGTTTTGCCCCTTGAGTTGATCTGTTAGTTTCAGTGGAGGCAGTAGCTTCCAGTACGGTAGCCCGAATGATTGCGTTTGCTGCTGTGAACACCTGAGTAGGCCTGCAAGATTTCCTGCAAAAAAGTTCATCGTTCCGAGCTTTCCAAAGACACCACAGAAAAGTGTACAAGGAGGTGAGATTTATTTGTGGGTGCCTTGAGTTAAGCAGCGTCTGAATCATGTCTGGAATAGTGTGCTGATTCACAGCTAAGAATTCAGTTTTAATGAACCAAGGAGAACAAAACCAAGTGGCTTTAGAAAAGGGACAGAGAAAGAGCATATGCATTTCATCTTCACAACTGCCACACCTTGGGCAGTTTTCTTTAATATGCTTAGAGAACTTACTCGCCCTCTTACCGGTAGGAAGAGCTTTTCTAAGAAGTCTCCACGCAAAGGTCTGGACTCGTGGTGCCATCTTTTTGTCTTGCCAAACCTGATTAAGGAGAGCAATGGTTTGCTGGGATACTATTTTTGGACGCTGCCTCGGAGGTAGTTGCAAGTTGTTGAAGCAGTGCTTGTAAGCGCTTTTTGACGAAAAATTTCCTGCATGGGTTAGCGTCCAAACTAAAGTGTCCTGTCCAGTTGAGTCAATTATTGGGGTTTGAAGAATTGTATCAGCAACTTCTGGACTAAAGAAATAATTGATTAAGTCAACATTCCATCTCTTTTGACCTGGTATCCAAAGGTCCCTAACAATGGCAGGATAGATAAATGGTTGGTCTTGGATAGAAAGATGATCATAAATGGTTTCCCAACCCTTAAACCAGGGGAGCTCCAGACCGAGCTGCTACCATCGACAATTTGACAAACAACAGCAGAATGTAAAAGTGGTTTTACCTTTAGAATCGCAGTCCAAAAGACAGATTTTGGTTTGTTTGGCTTGGCTCTCCATATGGTTGTGTCATGATGATATTTTGCCTTAAGAATTTGTGCTAGATTGCTTTGTGGCTCCTTTGCTAGCCTCCAAGCCGCCGAGAGGACTAGACCTTGATTAACCGCCTGCAAATTCCTGACACCAAGACAACCAATGTTTTTTGCAATGCAAACATCAGCCCATGCCCGAAGGCACAAGCTTCTAGTGGTTTGATCGTGTTGAACACCAGTCCACCAGAAATCTCTTATGATTGCCGTTAGTTTCGAGAGAAATTTCTTCGAGAAAAGAATATTGGACATATAGTAGACCGGAATGGAAGAGAACACTGATTTTATAAGGGTTAATCTCGCTGCATGTGAGAGTCTACTGGCTTTGTAAGTACTAAGCTTGGACTTAAATTTATCGTAAACAAAGTTGTAAGCCGCCGATCTATTTTTGGATGGCAAAACAAGCGGATGACCTAGATGAACAAAAGAGCCGTCGATGTTTGGCGCTGGAAAGATTCTTTTGATATCTTGCTTGACCTGCGAAGGAACATTTTTGCTAAATAGAATTCCAGATTTGCCCCAATTTGGAGTCTGCCCTGAATCCTCACAAAAAATGTTGATGAGATTAAAATTAGTTCCAGCTTCTTGCACGTTTGCTTTGCCGCAAACAATCAAGTCGTCTGCAAACATTAAGGAGTGAATTGGAGGGCAATTTGGTCCAAGGGAAATACCTGTGAGGTTGTTAGATTGCAATGCTTCTTGTAGCTTCAGAGATAGTTTGTTTATTGCAAGGACAAAAAGATATGGCGACAAAGGACAACCTTGCCTTATTCTTCTACTGCTTTTGAACTTTGCAAAAGATTGGCCATTAATAATGACAGAAAAAGTCGGCGAAGAAATGCAAGCACACACAAGATTTATAAAATGATCATGAAGCCCTTTACGTGCGAGAACCGAAATTATAAAGTGCCACTCTATTCTATCAAAAGCTTTTGCTAGATCAAGTTTTAACATAAAATCAAAGCTATTCCAGGATGATAAGGAGAAAGAGTGAGCAATTTCTTGAGCAACTATAATATTATTGCTAATGCGTCTGCCTTTTATAAAAGCTTGCTGAGAGGAGTCAATGTAATCCGGCAAGTGTTCTTTCAATCTGTTGGCTAGAGATTTAGCAATAATTTTGTAAATGACATTGCATAAGCTTATGGGTCTAAAATCAGAAGGTAGATGGCAAACAAGTTTCTTAGGAATGAAGGCAATGTCGGTGTCATTGAGATGAGGCGGAAAAGTGCATGTAGTGTTAAAGTTTATTACCACTTTGGTGACATCATCTCCTATCCAACTCCAAGATGAAAGGTAGAAGCCCACATTGAATCCATCGGGTCCTGGAGAGGCATTCTTTTTCATCGCTTTGAGAATTTCCCATATCTCCTTATCGGGGATTGAATAAGTAAAGTCGCTTGTCTCTCGCGGCATTGTTGTTCCCAAATTTTTATGGCGTAGGTTAGGTGAAATCTTTGTGTGGATCTCCGGTATATATAGGCGAGAGAGGACGGTAGGGGGGCAAATCGAGGACGGTAGGGGGGCAAATCCATGTGGAGTGCAGAGCCAGAGCTGTCACGCGGTTTTATTTTTATGGCGTATGATCACTGCGCAGGGTGCAACTGTGAGCTGTTACGGAGAAACAAAAATAAAGAGGTGCAACTGTGAGCTGTTACGTAGGCTGACCAAGGCCCAGTGCTAGACGGGCCGAAGCAAGGGCCGAGCCCAAGGTACAAAGTGAGCAGGTACTACTTGGAGGTAAAACGGGACTCCCTATACGTCGACCTGGTCGACGATAGGAACCAATCGCCCATCCTGTCGCGATACTGGGCCTGGCCGAAGAAGCTTGTTTGAAAGATTCGATCGGCGCGCGTCGTTGGCCTGCTCCCGCGTTCCGCGTTCGAGTACCAGGTTTCACTGCATTTCTTCACGTTTCGATCGTCGTTCGTCGCTCGACTGTTTCACTGCATTTCCTGTTTCCCATCGCATGCACGGAGTGCACGTTCGGTTCTCTCTTTTTTTTAAAAAGAACGATCCTACTACATTACATTTATTGAAGTATGAAAACTCGAACTTCTTTGAAAGTTGTGTACACGAAAATTATGCGGGTCCACGAGTAGGTTCATTCCCATACTCAGTTTCAAGTTTCGTCAATTATAACTTCTCGATTTTTAATAGATGTACGAAACCTGTTTAGCAAAATTTTATCGAATTCGTCACGCTTTGTTACCGTTTGAAAATATCATTTTAAAATATAAATGTACACAAAATTTATGCACATGTAGGTTCCACTCCCGTACTTGATTTAGAGTTTCATCGATTGTAATTTCTTAATTTTGAATCGATGTTTGAAATATTTCTAGATTTTCTTTACCAATTTTTTCACACTCGGTTGACCGTTTTAAATATCTTTCAACGACAGTATTACTCTCGATGTTTCGCACAACTATTGTATTGAATGTTTTTTTGTTTTGATGCTCATATACGAGCAGATTTTGTATTGTAGGTGTGAACGTGTTTATACTCTGCTCAATGAGCGTGTCTTGTCCTACATATTTCGCAGCCGCTTGCCGCCGCTAACTCCGCAATCTTCAAACGATTTTTAAAGAAGTGAAAAAACAAGTATTTGAACGGAAATTATTTTTGAACGATTTCAAAAGGTGAACAAAAAAGTCCGTGAACAGAATTATTTTTGAAAGACTTTCAAAAAGTGAACAAAATAGGTATTTGAACGGAACCTATTTTTGAACGATTTTAAAAGGCAAACAAAAAAGTCTGTGAATGGAAATTATTTTTGAATGGTTTTCAAAAAGTGAAAAAAATTGAACGGAAACTATTTTTGAATGATTTTGAAAGGCGAACAGAAGAAGTCTTTGAACGGAAATTATTTTTGAACGGTTTTCAAAAAAGTGAACAAAAAATAGGTATTTGAACGAAAACTATTTTTGAACGATTTTAAAAGGAGAACAGAAAAAGTTTGTGAACGAAAATTATTTTTGAACAATTTTAAAAAAGTGAACAAAAAAAGGTATTTGAACGGAAACTATTTTTTGAACGATTTTAATACATGAACAATTTTTTAATATGAACCATTTTAAAAATTTGAACATTGTCAAAAAAGAAAATTCAAAAAAAATAATATGTAGTAAGAAATATGAAAATAATAAAAAAAGAAACAGCCAAAAAAATTAAATAATATATAAGTAGAAACATAGAAGAAGAAATGAAAAAGAAACAACAAAAAAACTAAAAAGAAAAGTAAGGAGGAAAAATCAAAAAAGAAGAAAAAACAACAACATTAAAAACGAAAAAAGAAGAAAGAATAAAGAATAAACGAAAAAAAGAAACAGAAAAAGAAATGAAACTCGAAACAAAAAACCAAAGAAAAGAAACAATAAAAGAGGCCATACGCTTTTACGTACATGAATTCGAGCTTAGCGTGTTGGTTTGCCCTCTGTCGTCGTGCGTTGAGGGTGTGCGGTTCGAATCCGTGTCCCGCATTCTACTCTTATTATTTTCTTTGTTATCGCAGCGATTAATGGGCCGGCCCAAAGGTGTGCAATGATACCCTATCATCGACCTGGTCGATGAATAGGGTTTGCCGGTAAAACCTATACATCGCGGTACGCGTACCCACGACGCAAACTGGGCCTGGCCCATTCTCTGCTTCTCCCCCTTCTCGCTTTTCCCGGGCACCAGAGCCGAGCCCTCCTCATCGGCGGCGGAGGCGGCGACCTTCTTAGGCCTCCCCCTTGCTGGGCATTGCCTTCTCCGCCTCGCCGGACTCCTGCTGCTTCTTCTGCTTCTTCTTGGACGTGTCCTTCTCCCGTGCGCCGGGACGCCTGCTGCTTCTTCTTCGGCTTCTTCTTGGGAGTGGGCTTCTCCCCTTCGCCGGCCAGCTCCTCGTTCCCGCGCTTGACCCCGTTCTGCTTCCCGGATCCGGGCTCCGTCGCCTCCCCCGCACTCCTTCTTCTTCCCCTTCGTGGGCGCCGCTATCTCCCTTCCTCCTTCGGCGGGGTCGCGCACTGCTTCTGCTCCGCTAGAACGCGCTAGGAGCGTGGGCAGGGTGGATGCTGTGCGTCCGCGCGGAGGACGTGCTGGCCGCCGCTGCCGCCGTGGCCGGGGCGTCCGACAAGATGCGCGCCTCCGTGACCCTGTCAGTCCCTGTCCCTCTCTCCTTGACTCCTCTGCAACTTCGGCGCGCTCTTGGTTGGTCTTTTGCTCATCAAAGCTAGCGACCTGCTTCTGGTTCTTTCCCTTGTTGGTAGGGGCGGCTCGATCCAGAGGGCGATGCACAGGATGGGCGGCGGCCGGAGGGTGGGCGGCCGCGAGGCGTGCGTGCTGCGGCGTCTGACGGCGGGGAACGGCAAAGCGTCGGCGAGCTACTCCGGGGTTGGTTCTATGTATTTCTCCATCCATCAAAGCCCACGCCTTTGTCCTTTCTCTGATGAATTGCGTGGCGTCCGTACAATTGTCGTGCAATTTCTGCTTCCCTGCACGAAAATTTCCACCCCGGGAATGCTCTCGTGCATTCCGCATTGGCAGCGCAAGTCAATGAATCATCAGCTTGAGACAAAGCTGCCTGCTCGCGTGGGGAACTCCGAGGGGGCCAGCAGACGAGATGTCACTTTCCCCTCGCCTACCTGGTTCTTCACCTAGCAACTGTTGTGAAATTCGGGTGTTTCGACTGTGTCTGTTGAGTCGCGTTCTGCATTTTCGGACGCCTGGTGTATAGTGAACTGATAATCTTGTTTTTTCTGGCTCTATGACTGTATTTTCAGGTGATCTGTGAACCTGATTGCTGTGATTTTCATCTGTATGATGATAACAGCAAAGGCGGTGTCAAGAGGGAAGGGGTCCGGATGGGCGGCATGCGGCGGTACAGATCACAGCTCGAGCAGGAGGTGAGTGCCAAATTTGATGCTTGTGCTCTGATGCTGTTTGCAGTCGACAGAATTCTGCTTTCTGTTTGGGTTGTGACCTGTGACAGTTCGTTGTGTTCCGGTGTTTCATTGAAAATTGCTTCCGAGACTGATCCTCCAGTGAAGTGTAGTGTCTAAGATTTCAGTTCAGTGTGCTTATGCTTCACGTTTACTCCCAATTTCAGTTGAATTTATACGTATATGCGCAACTCGGTCTTGGGACGTATAACTGCAAGTTCAAAAGAATATGATCTACTATTCTCAGATTTGATTACCTACCGCAGGTTAGGAACTTGCAGAGGCAACTCCAAGAAGAGATCGACATGCATTTGGCGTTGACAGATGCCATCGCACATGATGCTGCGCTGATGCTTAAATCTTCCACAAAGATACCAAACAAGGTGCTCCATCACCTGTGCAGATTTATGGCTGGTGGAATGAACGGTTTGGTTTAGGCTAATTTTTTTTAAATAATACACTAAATTAATTAAATTCCAGAAATAATACGCGTTTTATTTTTTTTGCAAAAATAGGATCCCGTCGTCCTTGGCGAAGCCGACAGGACCTTGTCGTCCTTGCCGAGGACGAGAGGCACGTGTGAGCTGCTGGGCTATTACTAGTGGCGTGTGTGTGTGGGTGCACGCCACTAGTAGTATTACCAGTGGCGTGTATTTGTGCAGGCACGCCACTAGTCGTCTTCGCGTCTTCGCCAAAGACGACAGGCCCGACGGGATCCTATTTTTGCAAAAAAATTAAAACACGTATTATTTCTGGAATTAAATAATTTTCGTGAATTATTTAAATAAAATTGTCTTGGTTTAGTATGGCCATGGTGCAAACATTTGTTGCTATCTTGGAAAATGGTTCCGACATTAAATAAGGTTTCATTTTCGAAAATGGTTCCAAAATTAGTAATGTTCCGTTTTGAAAACGGTTCTAAATTAAAATGGTTCCATTTTAAAAATGGTTCGAGATTTTTTTTAATAATATTATTTTTATTAAGTATTTCGGAAGGTAGTACGCGCGGCAGCGGAATTTAAATTATAGCGCGCCGTCGTTCCGGAGCAGGCCGAAAGTCAGTTTTCGGTCCGGGCCGAGCCGAAAGTGCCCTGTCGGCAGAGCTGCATGCGCGCGTGTTAGCATGGCAGGCTGGGGCCCGCAACTTTCGGCCCTAGGCGAGCCGAAACTACACTTTGGGCCTGGAGCGGACCGAAAGTGAGCTCTCCTCGCTAAATCGATCCTTGATCACCACCAGCTGACCACGCATGCGATTGCTCTACTTAGCATTAGCTATGCTTAGCATGCGAATCGCATGCACCGTACTATATTGGTCAAATGCTCCTCCACATGAGATTAATCGCATGGACCGTACTAATTAAATGGCTCTACACTGCGGAAAAATGGAGGAGACTCCACTCTAATGGAACCTGCCACTTTTTCGTTGAACAGATTCATAAGTGTAGCGGGTCTAATGCTAAGCAGAGAAATTAATTAGTGTGTGCAGAGCTAATGCTAAGTAGAGCAATCGCATGCGTGGTCAGCTGGTAGTGATCAAGGATCGGTTGCATGCATGCATGGTCAGCGACTTTCGTCACGACGGGTGACGAAACAGGCACGTGCATACAGATTGCGCAGGTGGTTAGAGCTCACTTTCGGTCCGCTCCAGGCCGAAAATGTAGTTTCTGCTCGTCTAGGGCCGAAAGTCGCGGGCCCTAGCCTGCCGCGCTGACACACGCGCACGTAGCTCTGCCGACAGGGCACTTTCGGCTCGGCCCGGGCCGAAAGCTGACTTTCGGCCCGCTCTGGAACGATGGCGCGCTATAATTCAAATTTCGCTGCCGCGCGTACTACCTTCCGAAATACTTATTAACAATAATATTATTAAAAAAAATCTCCAGTAATGTTCTATTTTGAAAATGGTTCTAAATTAAAATGGTTCCATTTTGAAAATGCTTCCAAATTAGTAATGTTCAATTTTAAAAATGCTTCCATTTGAATTTTTGGAAGCAGTTTTAAAATGGATCCAATTTAAAAATGGTTCCATTTTTCTAAAATGTTCCAAAATAAAAATGGTTCCCAAATTAGTAATGTTCCATTTTGAAAATGGTTCCGAAATTAAAAAAGTTTTCATTTTCGGAAATGGTTCCATTTTAAAAATGGTTCCAACATAAAAAATGGCTGCGGAAATAAAAATGGTTCCATTAGAAGAAATTATTCCAATATTTCATTTTGAAAATGGTTCCAAAATTAAAAATGATTTTAATCAAAATTAAAAAATGGTTCCAAAATTAGTAATGTTCCAGTTTGAAAATGGTTCCGAAATTAAAGAAGGTTCCATTTTGAATATGGTTCCAAAATTAGTAATGTTCCATTTTGACAATAGTTCTGAAATTAAAAAGGTTCCATTTTTAAAAATGGTTCTTAAATTTAGAATGGTTCCATTTAAAAAATGGTCACGGAATTAAAAATAGTTCCATTTTCCATTTTCAAAAATGGTTCCATTCGAAGAAATTATTCCATTTTGAAATGGTCCCAAAATTTAAAATGATTTTAATCAAAATTTAAAAATGGTTCCAAAATTAGTAATGTTCCGTTTTGAAAATAGTTTCGACATTAAAAAAGGTTTCATTTTTGAAAATGGTTCCAAAATTAGTAATGTTCCATTTTGAAAATGGTTCCGAAATTAAAAAAGGTTCCATTTTTAAAAATGGTTACAAAATAAAAAAATGGTTGCATTTTGAAATGGTTCTGAAATAAAAAAATGTTGCATTTTGAAATGGTTCCGAAATTAAAAATGGTTCCATTCAAAAAAAAATCCATTTTTCAAGATGATCCAGATTTAAAAAAATGTTTTTGTTCTTGAAAATGGTTAGTTCACTGAAAATGTTCCCATTTTGAAAATGGTTCTAAATTAAAAATGGTTACATTTTCCGAAATGTTGAAAATGGTTCTGAAATAAAAAATGGTTACGAAATTTAAAAATGTTACAAATTGGTTCCATTACGAGTTTTTTCGAAAATGTTTCCATTATGAAAATTGGTTCCTTTTTGAAAAAATGGTTCCATTTTTTAAAATTGTTTCCAACTTCACAATTGATCCATTTAAAAATGAAACATTTTTTAAATTTCAGCGCGATAATCTACCGTACTAATGAATCGAACGAAATTTCGGTGCGAATGAAACAAAAAATACAGCGAAATAGAAACATACAACTATCGAAAGGAAACAGTGGTAAGGAAACATACAGCGAACGAAGCAAAACAGCGAACGAACTGGGCCAGGCCCATTAGCGCGCAGCGGGGATGGAGCGGTACGCGATGGTAACCAACCATCGCGTAACGCGCTGTATAGGCGCGCCCCTACTTGGACGCCCACGTTGCTGGCGGGCCTGCCCTCACATCTTTCGCACTGGTGGGCCTGCCCGGTAAAGTGAGTCCTTCAGGCTTTCTTTGTTCGCTGTTTTGTTTTAAACTTTAATTTTTTCTGCTCTTCTTTTATTAACTTTATTGTTTTATGTTTTATTATTTTCGTTTTTCTTTCCTTCTTATCTTTTAGTTTTCTTTTTATGTTCTGTTTTTGTTTTTCTACTTTTTTTTCTTGTTTAGTTTTTCTTTCCTCATTATCGTTTTACTTTCTTCTATTGCAAAAAATTATATGAATATTATAATTGATTCATTTGTATCCGAGAACATTTTTTTTAAGTAGAGAATAATTTTGTATAATCATGTGAACATTCTATTTTGACTTTCGAACACTTATTTCAACCCGTGCAAATATTTTTTTCAGCTTGCGAACAATGTTTTTAAAAGTGTTCTTTATAATTATGAACATTTCCATAAAATATTTGTGTACCTATAATTTTTTATTGAACTTGCACACATTATGGTAACCTACGCAAAGATTTTTCCTTATAGATAACCATATACTTAGTGGAGCTTGTCCATAAGGAGATTTTCTTAAGCGTGACCCTTAAGCTTGTGCTAGCCCATAATCATTAAAATAGTACTATCTAGTACACGCAACAATATATAATGAATTACCATCACAACACTTTGAGGTGGCAGCTCTTACACATGGCTCCGAGCTTATGGACAAGCTTAGCCTCACATACATTGGGGTGCAATCAATTGCCTTACTGTTTAGTAAGTGGGTCCCTATCTCTTAAATCGATTCCATTATTGCCGAGCTCCAAGTCTACCTTAGTTGTGTATCCGTGTTTGTCGTGGAATTTATGTAGGTATTAGCTGCATCAGTAGAAATTTTAGGTGTTGGGGATTTCGCTGATTCAAAAGCAGGTTATTTTGAATTCCTTAGACCACTCCCAATTTTTTTTGTTTATTTTCTGTTCACTTCCGTGGAGAACATCAGAACACATGTATTAAAGTGTGTTGTTAACTATCTGCATGGCCAAATGTTACAAGTCAAAATGTTTATGTGCATGGGACTGGCATTGCCTTTATGTATTATGAACTCGCAGAGAGTTGTTTATTTCAAGGCATCAAATATTACAATTCGGTTGCGCTGATTTTTCGTCATGACATCAACCTGTCAAAAAAAAAATGTGTTTGTAACGACTTTCTTTCAAAATTATTTCAAAACAGAGATCCACGAATATTAATTAAACAAGTACCTTAGTTGTGTGTATGTGTTCGTTTTGGAATTTATGTAGGCGTTAGCTGCGTCTGCATATATCATTGTAGGTAAAGAACCATATGTGGGGATTTCGCTGATTCGGCAACGGGTTATCTTCAATGCCCCAACCCACCCCGGAAAATCTTCCCTGTTTATTTTCCGTTCATTTACCAATGGAAAAGTCATGTGTTAAAACGTGTTGTAAACTGTAGGCATGGCCAAATGTTATAATTCAAATTCCTTATGTGCATGGAACTCGAACACTCGATGTACCGAGGAATATGTGTTTGTAACACTTCCTTCAAAATTATTTAAAAATAAAGAGCCATGAATATTAAACAAAAAATCAAAACCTTTGTGTTATGTTCTCACTTGATCTGCTTTTCCACAACTATCTTTTGTGTGATACTTTCTCTTTAGTGTGTTCATTCTTGCTTATCTAAAATGAAGGACACACGTGGGGTCTCCGGTTTATATAGGAGTCGTGGGCGAAGAATCGAGAATGTGAGATGCAGTTGCTTGCCACTGCCAACTCATGAAGAGTGGAGAGGAAAAAGCTGTAAGGCGGTGTTGTCAATGGAGCATGATCACTGCATGGTGCAATTGTGAGCTAGTGCTAGCTGTTACTGAGGGGATCCAGGACCCGTGCTAGATTGGCCAAATCCAGAGCCGAGCCCAAGTTACAAAGGGAGCAGGTACTACTTGCCCCGTGCCCATCCGCCGCTGCGCTGTCATTGCCATGTACCAGACTACCCTTACACCTTTGGTGTTTGGACCGTGAATTTGTTTCGAAAGCCTAGGTAGCAGGTGAGGTCTTTGTGGGGACCTAGGTTTATATAGACAACATGATGATAGGGGCGAAGAATTGATCGCGAGATGCAGTTGCTGTGCTGGCACAACCTCTTGCGTACTGCGGAGGCAAAAGCTGTAACACGGTTTTGTTTAATGTAGTATGATCACTTCGCAAGGTGCTAGCTGTTACGGAGGCTGACCTAGGCCCCGTTCTAGACGGGCTGAAGCCAGGGATGATCCCAAGTTACAAAGTGAACATCTACTACTTGACGAACCCTATCTGACACCCCTGTTGTGTCAAATAGGGGGCAACCCTCACATTTATCACGCTGGTGGACCTGCCAGGTAAGGTGAGTCCTCGAAAGTGGAACAGACACAATTTACTCTCTCTTGTCGGGAACCCCAAGAGCAAAAAGCTGTAACACGGTGTTGTTAATGGAGCACATGATCAATGTAGGGTGCGATTGTGAGCTAGTGCTAGATGTTACGGAGGCGGACACATGACCCGTGCTAGATGGGCCGAATCCATTGCCGAGCCCAAGTTACAAAGGGAGTAGGTACTACTTGCTGCATGCCCGTCCGACGCTATGTTGTCATTGCCATGTGCCGAACTACCCTTACACCTTTTGTGTTCGGACTCTCTGAGTTTGTTTCGACATCCTTGATAGGTGACATCTTTGTGGGGATCTTGGTTTATATAGGCGACATGACGATAGGGGCAAGAATCAATCGCGAGATGCAATTGTCGTGTCACTACCAACTCATGCGTACTGCAGAGGCACAAGCTGTAATGCGGTTTTGTTTCATGGAGTACGATCACGACGAGGGTGCTAGCTATTACGGAGGCTGACCCAGGCCCCGTGCTAGATAGGCCAAAGCCAGGGCCGATCCCAAGTTACAAAGTGAACACATGTATTGCTTGGCGAACCCTATTTCACACCCGTGTTGTGTCAAATAGGGGAAACCCTCACATCTGTCACGCTGGCGGCCCTGACGGGTAAGGTGAGTCCTTCATGCATTACATCTTGATAACTGTTGGGAACCCCAAGTGGAAGGTACGATGTAGCACAACAACAAATTTGACTCGATTAAGTACTAAGGTTTATCGAACGAGTAGGTTGAGAAGCTAAGCGAAGGTGTAGTGGATCTACAAGCAAGAACCAAAATATCTTTGTCCCCAACATTTGAAAACGTTGTGAATCTTCCCACCTTGATTACCCCCAAGAGCAGGGGATTACTGTAGCACCTCTCAATGTGGAAGTAAGGTATCGATCCGCAGGAGTAAGAAGGAAAAGTTATCTATTCCCTACAACTAAAGTGTCAAAAGTTTTAGTTGATTATGCACTAAACAAGTTTAAAGAACAAGATGATTGATTTAATGGATAGAAGTTTAATGTAACAAAACAAGAATGTAAAAGTGTCCCAATCCTTTTCAATGCAAGAGGACAAGACAAAGGTTTTCTCTTATAGGAACTATGGACATGGGTTCATGGGTTCACTTAATCCTCTCTCTCTCATCTACGGTGTTATCATGTTATAGATAAAGTACACACAATTGTCATGTTTTAATGGTAGCTTTTATGACGGCTATATGTCCTAAAACACATAGTTGAAATAAGTAATCATTTGTGTTGCTAGGTCACCCTTGTAAGGCTAGCGTGGTTGCTGTCACTCCCATATCATACTTCTCCCTTTTTACCCCCAGATAAAGGTTGTTGGGCTGTATTTCACATGTCACTCAATACATATGCCGTGTCACATCGGCCATCCCGTACCTACATACATCATACTTTTTAATGGACAATATTCTAAACACTAGTGCAATGATTTATATTTCGTGTGTGTGACCACATCTCTCACATCTATCTACACTTGGTGGTGTCAATCACCTCATGATATGGATAAACAAGGCATTAAGCATAAATCAAACCATCACATGCATCATAGAATATCTCCAAAGTATGACAAGTCATAAAAGTTCCAACACAACAGTAAATGCATAACAAATATCATCTCATACCACAATATCCACCATAGGAATTACATAGATGACCGTAATCATGTTCGGCAGCTCATACGGTACTAATTAGTGAAGCCCAAAGAGGGGAGAGATACATAAGTTACCACCACAAACCCAAGTCCAGGGGGTGGACTACTCCCCCTTCATCATGGAGACGGTGGAGAAGTCGTTGGAGAAGATGGAGACCACCCCGACAGCGCCCGCTAGAGTTTTCCCCCTCCAATCTGCAGCTCCAGGTCTCTGTTTCGTGTTTCTGTGTTTCGGCGGCGCTCCTTCCAGAGAACGTCGGGGGACTATTTTTATAGTGTTTTTAGGTCACGACTAGGTCGGTGGAGAAAAGATCGACGGCAGCGGAGCTCCGAGGCCCAAAAGGAGGGGTCCCACGTGGCCCATGTACCTGGCCGCGTGGGCCCACCTATCTTCGCCCTCGGGTCTCCGCTTGTTTGCTTCCTTCGCTCCCAAGTCTTCTTCCTTCCAAAAATTGACGCTCGTAAATTTGCAGGTCATTTGGACGTCGTTTGGGTCCCTGAAACATTAAAATATAGAAATAGGGTTTTCTGCCTGCACAGGGTTAATTCCATAAAAAATAGGAAATAAATATAATATTCCCAAAAATCATTATAAAACATTGATATAACCCTTATATGATGCAAATATGATTGGAATACAAGTAATATAGTGCAAAGTTCATGTATGCATTTTACATGCATCAACATCCCCAAGCTTAACCAATACTCGTCCTCGAGTATGAAGGTGATAAAACTAACATGGACTTTGCAATTTAATACTAACAATGGATATTAAAGATGATTACTATTGCTACATAGAGTCAAATGATTCATTCTTAAAAGGAGTAGCAATATGCAAGATAGTTTATGAAGTGATATCAAAGTATTCAATGCAAGGATGTTCAATGATAATTCACAAAGTGTAACATAGAAGAAAGTAATATGGACCACATGTATGCATAATGATAAGTAAGAACATCCTACAATGGTCATAGAGTATTGATGAAAATCTGAATATAAAAGGTGAACACTTTGGAAAAGATATATGTGAGTAGAGGTAAAGCATGCATAAGTTTTATCTAACTTCCAAACTCTTCTACTTAAGTTAATGATTGCAATGTGGTAATCCTTGGTGTCAAGCTCTCATTACCCCTATCATAGCATCTTGAATGATTAAAGTTTAAAGTGAAAGCAAATATGAGTAGTGTGCTTGACAAAGTAAAGGTTGAATGTCTCATGCCCCTTGAATACAAGTACCTACTCCATGTGTTACTCAACTTGGGACACAAAGCAAGTTCAAGTTAAATATCATTGTAAGTAATAATAGTATCATAAAGAGCGTCAACTGGGGTACCTCTTGTCCTAGGATATGGATCAAGCCCATATCAAAATGACAAGACAAACAAACAAAATGAACAACCTCAACACCCTTTTTATTTACCATTGGAATAGCTTTTTATTGTAAGGTGTATCACTGATGGTTCACCATAGTATGTAAGTAAATTTCCACCATGAATAATGCATGGTGAAGATTAGCGGCCCAGGCGTCTCTCTAACCATTTATACAAACTCATTTAAACTTACTTTACTTCCACATTTATTTCACCCATGATAAGCATCCATAAACAAAAGTACATGATATCAACTAAATGAAATGAAGAGTATGTTGAAAGCTTGCCATGTGACAACACATATGAGCTAACTCCCAACCTCGGACATTTGTCAAGCCCACAACATCATAATCTTAATCACAATGGGTCATGTTTTATTTATGCAATAAAAGTAAAGTGTGCATCAAGTTCGTGAGAGCTATATAACCAACTTTTCCCATAACAATCAATAACATAAACATTTTCATTCAGAGGTATAGATAACACAAATAACATGATAAACATACTCGGAATAGCATAAAGCTAATAGGTAGATATGGT
Organism: Poa pratensis; assembly: GCA_947311845.1. Taxonomy (NCBI): domain Eukaryota; kingdom Viridiplantae; phylum Streptophyta; class Magnoliopsida; order Poales; family Poaceae; genus Poa; species Poa pratensis. The sequence goes on from CAMZMU010000035.1 coordinate 57,503,036, forward strand.
GGACTCACTGGAATAACTTTGGTTGAAGGTGTTTGAAACAAGTTTTTACTTGTTGGAATTTTTGGGCTAGCAAGAGGGAGAAAGTTGACCATCTAGATGCATGCATGAGTGTCCATAGAACTAACTAATCCATGGTAAACAAAGTAAAATAACTTTCAGCATCAAAACATGAATAAGTGATAGCTCTTGATAAAGCATTTGCAGATTATTACTCATAAACAAGCTCATGAATCATGCAACTATATGTATCATTAAAAATCAACTCAAACATCCCTTTTCCCAATCTTATAATAACATCCAACATAATTCAACCCATATTTCCAGTAGCTCTTTCATATATAAATGATAATGTGGTGGTCTCAAAACAAAAATCAAACAAAAATAAAAAGCAAACAAAATACGCTCCAAGTTTATGCGATAAGGTGCATTGATCGAAAAACAGAAATTAGACGTGTGCAAACCGAGAGTGTGTAGGTCCAGTGGGGTTGTCTTCACATCCCCAAGCTTATGGTCTTCACCATCCTTGGATGGCTCTTGGTGCATCTCCTCCAATCCATATGAAAAAACTTCAAAACACCGTTTCTCTCATTTCTTTTCTGTGGGGTGCATTAGTAGTGATAAACAAATAGATTTCTTGCTGCATATAATTCTTAGACAAAAATTCATATGAATTTCCAGAAAGTGTATAATGTTGTATGCCTACTCATAAACTCAATTGGATAAAAAAGATTCAAGTTAAAAGTTCAAAGCATGCATCAAACAAAATGGGACAGAATCTGTCCAGAAAAACAGCAGCAGCAAAACGTATTTTTCTACCCTACTAAACTTTGTCGAAAAATTCCGAACAAATTCAAGCATACAGAGGATGAAAAGTTGCAACTAAAGTTCAAATATCAGCTCATTCGTAGTTACAGAATAAAAATGAAAAATCATACCGTGCACAGATTCGTGCAGGAATAAAATCTCCAAACGCTATAAGCAACCTTTTGAAACCAAAATGGGTAAAACTTGGCACTTTATTAAAAATTCCAGAAACAAACTAAAAACTAAGTCTCTTGTTACAGCAAGAGGACACAAAGAAAATCACAAATAAAAACAACTGGGTTGCCTCCCGTAAAGCGCTTTCTTTATAGCCATATAGCTAGGCTTGATAGTTTAAATGATGTTCACATAGGAATAAGAATTGAAATGCAAAAGAGAGCATCAAGAGAAAAATATGAAACATATTTAAGTCTAACCCACTTCCTATGCATTGGGATCTTGTAAGAAAATAAATCATTGAAACACAAAGCAAGTAGCATAGGAAGATAAAACAAGAGCAATTTCAAGACTTTGAACTTAAAGAGAGGAAACGTAATAATATTGAAATGTTTAAAACCATGTTTTCCCCTCTCATAATAACTTTCAGTAGCATCATGAATGAATTCAACAATATAATTATGACATAAAGCATGTCTTTCACGATCTACAAGCATAAAAGTATTAATACTTTCCTGATAAGTAAAATCCTTCTTATTAGTGATAGTGGGAGTAAAACATTCATAATCATCATTGTAATCATCATATGTAGGAGGCATATCATAATCATAATAAACTTTATCCTCAATAGTAGGTGGACTGAAAATATCACATTCATCATTGTAATCGTCATAAATGGGAGACATAGTATCATCAAAATAAATTTTCTCCTCTATAGTGTAATAAGGATAATTCAAAGACAAAGTAGGACTCTCATGAGTGAGAGTATTGTCACAAACAGCAAGTATATCATCTTTATTCCCACATAATTTAGTAACAAGTTCTAAGCATGGAGGATTATCAAGCAAAATAGGACCATCATCTAGAGTACTATCATAAAACATGTCTAAACCATACTCCTCATCATTTTTACAATTATTATCAATAATGTTCTCATTAGGCATAGGTTGATATTCATCTTCATCATCAGAATCATAAAAGCATAGTTTATCATCAGCAATATATTGAATGTTACCCTCATCCATAGGTGGTGAAGGTGGAGTTTCCCTTTCTTCATTCTCTAGTTGTTCATCATTTTCATCATCTTCTTGAGGTTGCACGGGCATCCCCAAGCTTAGATTTTTATCCTCTTCTTCACATTCTTCTTCCGAGCTTATGTTTTCACCATCCTCTTCCTGAAAAATATTAGTTCTTTCCATGCCAACAAGAGTTATTTCTTTATATTTAATAACATAAGCATTATCAGAAAAGACTTCTTGGAATTGTTCAAGGAGCATTGAACTTGTTTCTTTAAGATCACGAGCTACCTCACAAGTTTTATATTTCTTATTTTTTAATTGAATCCACCTCATGAGTTCCCATGAAAGCAACAAATTGGTCCTGTAATCTCATGTCAAAGTAATTATTATCCTTCTTATGGTATGAGGCAATTATAAAGTTGTTACTACATTTGCATTGAAAATAGAGATGCTTATCATTTTGTCTTGTGCAGCAAGACACATTATATAACCCACAAAGTCGTTTAGCACACTCATTTAGCCACCCAATAAGTTTCCTAAGATTCTCTTTTCTTGAGAAAAGACATAATCAGCTTCTTTTAATAATTCAAGTTCCTCATGTGTAAATAATTCAAGTTCCTCAGGTGTATATTCATCCATAAAACCCATAGTAAAAGTATCAATAATTTTTATGTTTTTTATATTTTTAATGAAAATGAAAATAAAACTAATGAGAACCTCACAACCAAACAAGTTTAAAGGAACCTCCCCAAGCTTAGATGATTGTAAGATATAAAACGAGATAAAATAAATCTAAAGTCTAGTGCACACAAGAATAAAACTTAAGCGCTACACTCCCCGGCAACGGCGCCAGAAAAGTACTTGATTACCCCCAAGAGCAGGGGATCACTGTAGCACCTCTCAATGTGGAAGTAAGGTATCGATCCGCAGGAGCAAGAAGGAAAAGTTATCTATTCCCTACAACTAAAGTGTCACAAGTTTTAGTTGCTTATTGATGCATGTAAAATGCATACATGAACTTTGCACTATATTACTTGTATTCCAATCACATTTGCATCATATAAGGGTTATATCAATGTTTTATAATGATTTTTGGGAATATTTTATTTATTTCCTATTTTTATAGAATTAACCCTGCGCAGGCAGAAAACCCTATTTTATATTTTAATGTTTCAGGGACCCAAACGACGTCCAAATGACCTGCAAATTTACGAGCGTCAATTTTTGGAAGGAAGAAGAGTTGGGAGCGAAGGAAGCAAACAAGCGGAGACCCGAGGGCCAAGATAGGTGGGCCCACATGGCCAGGTACATGGGCCGCGTGGGACCCCTCCTTTTGGGCCTCGGAGATCCGTTGCCGTTGATCTTTTCGCCCACGACTCCGTCTTGACCTAAAAACGCCTATATAAAGAGCCCCCAACGCCCTTCAGAAAGGAGCGTCATCGAAACACAGAAATACCGAAACAGAGACCTAGAGTTGCAGATTGGAGGGGGAAAACTCCGGCGGGGCGCTGCCGGCGTGGTCTCCATCTTCTCCAACGACTTCTCCACCGTCTCCATGATGAAGAGGGAGTAGTCCACCCCTGGACTTGGGTTTTGGTGGTAACTTATGTATCTCTCCTCTCTTTGAGCTTCACTAATTAGTACGTATGAGCTGCTGAACATGATTACGGTCATCTATGTAATTCCTATGGTGGATATTGTGGTATGAGATGATTTGTTATGCATTTACCGTTGTGTTGGAACTTTTATGACTTGTCATACTTTGGAGATATTCTATGATGCATGTGATGGTTTGATTTATGCATAATGCCTTGTTTATCCATATCATGAGGTGATTGACACCATCAAGTGTAGATAGATGAGAGAGATGTGGTCACACACACGAAATATGAATCATTGCACTAGTGTTTAGAATATTGTCCATTAAGAAGTATGATGTATGTGGGTACGGGATGGCCGATGTGACACGGCATATGTATTGAGTGACATGTGAAATACCACCCAACATCCTTTATCTGGGGGTAAAAAGGAAGAGTATGATGTGGGAGTGACATCAACCACGCTAGCCTTACGAGGGTGACCTAGCAACACAAATGAGTATTTCTTCCAACTATGTGTTTTAGGACATATAGTCGTCATAAAATCTACCATTAAAACATGACAATTGTGTGTACTTTATCTATAACATGATAATCACCGTAGATGAGAGAGAGGATTGAGTGAACCCACGAACCCATGTCCATTGTTCCTAAAAGAAAAAAACCTTTGTCTTGTCCCCTTGCATTGAAGAGGATTGGGACACTTTTACATTCTTGCTTTGTTACATTAAAGCTTCCATCCATTAAATCAACTACCTTGTCCTTTAAACTTGTTTAGTGCATAATCAACTAAAACTTGTGACACTTTAGTTGTAGGGAATAGATAACTTTTCCTTCTTGCTCCTGCGGATCGATACCTTACTTCCACATTGAGAGGTGCTACAGTGATTCCCTGCTCTTGGGGGTAATCAAGTACTTTTCTGGCGCCGTTTCCGGGGAGCGTAGCGCTTAAGTTTGGGCTATACCATATCACATACAAAACATGATCATCTCATACATCAGAAATATATCATATGAAACAGTTTGGGCTATACCATATCACAAGCACCCCTGCAAAAACAAGTTAGACGCCTCTCCCTTATTCTTTGCAAATTTTACGTGGCTTAGGGCTTTCGAAGAAAGAACCGTTCTTACCTACGAACATGAAACCACAACGGTGATAAACAAATTATTAACAACCCGTTGTAGATTAAATCTTAACTATAGTGGGAGAGACAGACACCCGCAAAGCCACTTATGCAATACAAGTTGCATGTCAGTCGTGGAACAAGTCTCATGTACGTGGACATGTAAAGTTAGTCCGGGCCGCTTCATCCCACTATGCCACTAAGATTCAAAATACACAAAGGAAGTAATAAAAAGATTATCAACGCCCACATACACATATGTGTTCTACCCGTACCAAAACATCTACGCATAGATCCGGCTCTGATACCACTGTAGGAGTTTGCGCGATAGAAAACAAAATTTTTCTCTCACATGCGGAAGCAACACTCAAGATCCTATCTAGAAGATTCTAGTAATGGGGAGAGTAGTTCATCATACCCTCGAAGAACACGCGCGTTGAACGTTTAATTCAACGCAGCTCGGTGAAGTTGTTGACGATGTTCGATCCGATCAGCACCGCAAACGAGCAGCACCTCCGGAGGCTTGCACACGTACAGCTCGATGACATCTCCCTCTTCTTGATCCAGCAAGCTAGAGGGAGAAGTAGGTGGGATCGATTCCAGCAGCACGACGGCGTGGTGGTGGATATGGTGGAGATTTCCCGCGGGCAGGGCTTCGCCAAGCGGTGCGCGGGAGGTAGAGGAGCAGCAAGCCAGTGATGCGGCCAAGCCTCTGTCTCTTGGTGCACCTCTCCCTCTTCTTTATATAGGCAAGGGGCTGCAGCCACTTTATTTCCAAAGTAGAAACTCCCTCTTTCAATAGTGGTAACCCTTCTCATTTAAAAGGTGGTAAACCCCTCTTTCAAGAGTGGTAACATCCCTTTTAAAGGGCTACCCATTGAATGGCTGCATGGACCAAGTAGGACTGGTCAAATGGACCAGTGGGCCACCCTTGGTCGTTGGGGACAGGTGGGCCCCACTATGGGACCCTCCAGAACCTTCTAGAACATTCCGACACTCTGCCGAAAAATCCCGAACTTTTCCGGAACCCTGAAATCAACTTGCCATATATAAATCTTTACCTCCGGACTCTTCCGGAGCTCCTCGTGATGTCTAGGATCTCATCCGAGACTCCGAACAATATTCGGACACCATTAACAAAATTATCCCAGAGCTACTCTAGCGTTACCGAACGTTAAGTGTGTGACCCTACGGGTTCGAGAACGTGCAGACATGATGGAGACACCTCTCCGATCAATAACCATTAGAGGGACCAGGATATCCATAATGACTCCCACACATTCAACGAAGATCTTTATCGGTTGAACCACTATGTCGTGGACTACTATAATCCGTATACAATTTCCTTTGTCACGCGATATTTTACTTACCCAAGATTTGATCGTCGGTATCACTATACCTAGTTAAATCTTGTTACTGGTAAGTACTCTTTACTCGTTCCGTAATACAACATTCTCTGTGACTAACTCATTAGTCACGTGCTTGCAAGCTTTACCGAATGTGCACTACCGAGTGGGCCCAGAGTATATCTCTCCGAAACACGGAGGGACAAATCCCAGTCTTGATTCATGTAATTCAACAAGCACTTTCTGAGATACCCGTAAGACACCTTTATGATCACCCTGTCACGAAGCGATGGTTGATGTCCCCAAAGTATTCTTCCAGTACCCGGGAATAACATGATCTCATGGTCTAAGAAATAGGATACTTGACAATAAAAGGCATGACAATAAAAACTTAATGAAACGATCAATATTGTTATGCTTAGTTGGGTCTGTCCATCACGTCATTCTTCTAATGACATGATCCCGTTAATTAATTAACAACTCATGTTCATGGTTGGGAAACCATAACCATCATTAATTAACGAGCTAGTCTAGTAGAGGCTTACTAGGGACGCAATGTTGTTTACGCAACCACACATGTATTATGTTTCCGGTTAATACAATTATAGCATGGAAATAAACATATATCATGAACACGGAAATATGATAATAACATTTATTTATTATTGCCTCTAGGGCATATTTCCAACAGTCTCCCACTTGCACTAGAGTCAATAATCTAGTTTACATTGGTAAAAATCTAACACCCATGGCCTTCTGGTGTTGATCATGCAGCACCGCAAACGAGCAGCACCTCCGGAGGCTTGCACACGTACAGCTCGATGACGTCTCCCTCTTCTTGATCCAGCAAGCTAGAGGGAGAAGTAGGTGGGATCGATTCCAGCAGCACGACGGCGTGGTGGTGGATATGGTGGAGAGTTCCCGCGGGCAGGGCTTCGCCAAGCGGTGCGCGGGAGGTAGAGGAGCAGCAAGCCAGTGATGCGGCCAAGCCTCTGTCTCTTGGTGCACCTCTCCCTCTTCTTTATATAGGCAAGGGGCTGCAGCCACTTTATTTCCAAAGTAGAAACTCCCTCTTTCAATAGTGGTAACCCCTTCTCATTTAAAAGGTGGTAACCCCCTCTTTCAAGAGTGGTAACATCCCTTTTAAAGGGCTACCCATTGAATGGCTGCATGGACCAAGTAGGACTGGTCAAATGGACCAGTGGGCCACCCTTGGTCGTTGGGGACAGGTGGGCCCCACTATGGGACCCTCCGGAACCTTCTAGAACATTCCGACACTCTGCCGAAAAATCCCGAACTTTTCCGGAACCCTGAAATCAACTTGCCATATATAAATCTTTACCTCCGGACTCTTCCGGAGCTCCTCGTGATGTCTAGGATCTCATCCGAGACTCCGAACAATATTCGGACACCATTAACAAAATTATCCCAGAGCTACTCTAGCGTTACCGAACGTTAAGTGTGTGACCCTACGGGTTCGAGAACGTGCAGACATGATGGAGACACCTCTCCGATCAATAACCATTAGAGGGACCAGGATATCCATAATGACTCCCACACATTCAACGAAGATCTTTATCGGTTGAACCACTATGTCGTGGACTACTATAATCCGTATACAATTTCCTTTGTCACGCGATATTTTACTTACCCAAGATTTGATCGTCGGTATCACTATACCTAGTTAAATCTTGTTACTGGTAAGTACTCTTTACTCGTTCCGTAATACAACATTCTCTGTGACTAACTCATTAGTCACGTGCTTGCAAGCTTTACCGAATGTGCACTACCGAGTGGGCCCAGAGTATATCTCTCCGAAACACGGAGGGACAAATCCCAGTCTTGATTCATGTAATTCAACAAGCACTTTCTGAGATACCCGTAAGACACCTTTATGATCACCCTGTCACGAAGCGATGGTTGATGTCCCCAAAGTATTCTTCCAGTACCCGGGAATAACATGATCTCATGGTCTAAGAAATAGGATACTTGACAATAAAAGGCATGACAATAAAAACTTAATGAAACGATCAATATTGTTATGCTTAGTTGGGTCTGTCCATCACGTCATTCTTCTAATGACATGATCCCGTTAATTAATTAACAACTCATGTTCATGGTTGGGAAACCATAACCATCATTAATTAACGAGCTAGTCTAGTAGAGGCTTACTAGGGACGCAATGTTGTTTACGCAACCACACATGTATTATGTTTCCGGTTAATACAATTATAGCATGGAAATAAACATATATCATGAACACGGAAATATGATAATAACATTTATTTATTATTGCCTCTAGGGCATATTTCCAACAGTCTCCCACTTGCACTAGAGTCAATAATCTAGTTTACATTGGTAAAAATCTAACACCCATGGCCTTCTGGTGTTGATCATGTTTTGTCTGTGGAAGAACTTTAGTCAACGGATCAGCGATATTTTGATTCGTATGTACTTTGCTAATGGTAATATCTCCTTCATTGACATGCTCACGAATTTGATGAAACCGGCGTTTGATATGCTTGGAACTCTTGTGACATCTTGGTTCCTTGGCTAGAGCAATGGCACCAGTGTTGTCACAAAAAATCTCCATGGGATCCAGTGCGCTCGGAACAACGCCGAGTTCAGTGACGAACTCCTTCAGCCATATCCCTTCTTTCGCTGCTTCAGAAGCGGCCATATACTCCGCCTCTAATGTAGATGCCGCAATGACGGTTTGCTTGGAACTCCTCCAGCTAACCGCAGCTCCATTCAAGATAAAGACATACCCTGTTTGAGATTTCGAGTCATCTGGATCAGTATCGAAGCTAGCATCAACGTAACCTTTTACGGAGAGCTCTTCATCACCACCATAGACAAGAAACATGTCCTTAGTCCTTTTTAGGTACTTAAGGATATTTTTAACTGCTGTCCAGTGAGCCTCTCCAGGATCACTCTGGTACCTGCTCGTCAAACTAAGAGCATGGGACACATCCGGTCTAGTACACAACATGGCATACATAATAGAACCTATGGCCGAGGCATAGGGGATTTTCTTCATCCTTTCTATTTCTGTTGCCGTAGTTGGACACTGAGTCATACTCAATGGCTTACCTTGTAACATGGGCAAAGAACCTTTCTTTGCATCCTGCATATTGAATTTCTTCACTATCTTCTCAAGGTATTTACTTTGACTAAGTGCTATTAAGCGTCTTGATCTATCTCTATAGATCTTTATGCCCAATATGTATGCAGCTTCACCAAGATCTTTCATTGAAAAACTATTATTCAAATAATCTTTCACACTGTTAAGCAGCTCCACATCATTCCCAATAAGTAATATGTCATCTACATATAAAACCAGGAATGCAACCGAGCTCCCACTCACTTTCTTGTAAACACAAGCTTCTTTATAATTTTGGACAAATCCAAAACCTTTGATCACCTCATCAAATCGAAGATTCCAACTCCGGGATGCTTGCTTCAGTCCATAGATGGATCGCTGAAGTTTGCACACTTTATCAGCATCCTTAGGATCGACAAAACCTTCAGGTTGTACCATGTACAACTCTTCTTCAACGTTTCCGTTGAGGAACGCAGTTTTGACATCCATCTGCCAAATTTCATAATCGAAATAAGCAGCAATTGCTAGTAGAACCCTAACAGACTTTAGCATCGCTACGGGTGAGAAGGTCTCATCGTAGTCAACTCCTTGAATTTGTCGAAAACCTTTTGCGACAAGTCGAGCTTTATATACGGTGACATTACCGTCAGCGTCTGTTTTCTTCTTGAAAATCCATTTACATTCAACAGCCTTACGGCTATCAGGAAGGTCAACCAAAGTCCACACTTGGTTTTCCTTCATGGATTCCATTTCAGAGTTCATGGCGTCTTGCCATTTTCCAGAGTCTGGGCTCATCATCGCTTCCTCATAGTTCATAGGTTCATCATTGTCTAACAATAAAATGTTCAAGACAGGATTACCGTACCATTCAGGAGCAGTACGTAACCTTGTCGACCTGCGAACGGGAACTTTGACCGAAGCTGCATGATCACTATCATCAGCTTCTTTCTCTCTAGCTGGTGAAGGCGGTGCCTGAAGATCCAAATCTTCCTGCGCTGCGCTGCTCTCCAATTCGGGAGAAGGTTCAATAACCTCGTCTAGTTCTATTTTCCTCCCACTCACTCCTTTCGAAAGAAACTCCTTCTCAAGAAAGGATCCATTCTTAGCAACAAAAACTTTGCCTTCGGATCTGTGATAGAAGGTATACCCAATGGTTTCCTTTGGATATCCTATGAAGACGCATTTTTCCGCTTTGGGTTCGAGCTTATCAGGTTGTAATCTTTTGACATAAGCCTCGCATCCCCAAATTTTAAGAAACGATAATTTTGGCTTCTTACCAAACCACAACTCATATGGTGTCGTCTCAACGGATTTAGATGGTGCCCTATTTAAAGTGAATGCGGCTGTCTCTAATGCATACCCCCAAAATGACATTGGCAGATCGGATACAGACATCATAGAACGCACCATATCTAATAAAGTACGATTACGACGTTCAGACACACCATTACGCTGTGGTGTTCCAGGTGGCGTGAGTTGGGAAACAATTCCACAATTTTTCAAGTGCATGCCAAACTCGTAACTCAGATATTCCCCTCCACGATCAGATCGTAGAAATTTGATCTTCCTGTTACGATGATTTTCTACTTCACTCTGAAATTCTTTGAACTTTTCAAATGTTTCAGACTTGTGTTTCATTAAGTAAATATACCCATATCTACTCAAATCATCAGTGAAAGTTAGGAAGTAACGATATCCACCACGTGTTGGAATGCTCATTGGTCCACACACATCAGTATGTATGATTTCCAACAAATCACTCGCCCGTTCCATCGTACCGGAAAACGGTGTCTTAGTCATCTTACCCATGAGGCATGGTTCGCACGTATCAAATGATTCAAAGTCAAGTGATTGAAAAAGTCCATCAGAATGGAGTTTCTTCATGCGCTTTACACCAATATGACCTAAACGGCAGTGCCACAAGTATGTGGTACTATCATTATTCGCTTTGCATCTTTTAGCATCAATGTTATGGATGTGTGAAGTACTACTATCGAGATCCAACAAGAATAAACCATTTACGTTGGGTGCATGACCATAAAAGATATTACTCATAGAAATAGAACAACCTTTATTCTCTGATTTAAATGAGTAACCGTCTCGCAATAAACAAGATCCAGATATAATGTTCATGCTTAACGCAGGCACCAAATAACAATTATTCAGGTTTAAAACTAATCCCGAAGGTAGATGAAGAGGTAGTGTCCCGACGGCGATGACATCGACCTTCGATCCATTCCCGACGCGCATCGTCACCTCATCCCTCGCCAGTCTCCGTTTATTCTGCAGCTCCTGTTTCGAGTTGCAAATATGAGCAACCGAACCAGTATCAAATACCCAGGCACTACTACGAGAACTAGTAAGGTACACATCAATAACATGTATATCAAATATACCTTTGACGTTGCCAGCCTTCTTATCCGCCAAGTATTTGGCGCAGTTACGCTTCCAGTGACCGTCTCCCTTGCAGTAGAAACACACAGTGTCCGGCTTAGGACCAGCCTTGGGTTTCACAGGTGTGGCAACAGGTTTGCCGCCCTGAGCAGCAACAGATTTGCCACTCTTCTTGAAGTGACCCTTTTTGGCCTTAACCTTCTTGAAACTGGTGGTCTTATTGACCATCAACACTTGATGTTCTTTCTTGATGTCCACTTCTGCAGATTTCAGCATCGCAAAGAGCTCATTAAGAGTCTTATTCATGCCTTGCATGTTATAGTTCAGCACAAAGCCTTTGTAGCTCGGAGGGAGCGACTGCAGCACCCTGTCAGTGATTAACTCATCCGGGATCACACATCCCAGCTGAATTAGGCGTTGGATATAGCCTCCCATGGTGACAACATGTTCACTGACAGAGCTGTGCTCCTCCATCTTACATGTATAGAACTTATCAGAGATCTCATATCTCTCAGCGCGGGTCTGAGTCTGAAACATGGTTTTCAGCTCTTCAACCATCTCATAGGCGCCGTGATGTTCAAAACGTTTCTGGAGATCAGTGTCCAGAGATGTAAGGATGGCACAGGCAACTATAATGTGGTCATCTCTGCGCGTCTCAAAGACATTTTGTTCTGCTTCAGGCGCATTGTCTGCAGGTGGGTCACCTAGCGCAGCATCGAGCACATAATGCTTCTTACACCCAGTGAGGATAATCCTCAGGTTGCGGTGCCAGTCAGTGAAGTTTGAACCAGATGATTTCAGTTTTTCTTTCTCAAGGAATGCGCTGAAGTTGAACTGAGCTACGTTGCGGGCCATGATCTACAACATTTTAGCAAAGACATCTTTAGACTATGTTCATGATAAAGAGTTCCCTCATAGTTGTCTAGTGGTACACGATCCAAATCCACTACACCAAGTCCGATCTTCACGAGAGAAGATGTAGTTTCAATGGTGAACATCGAAATGTTGATCATATCATTCATATGACTCGTGTTTAACCTTTCGGTTCGTCGTGTTCCGAGTCCATGTCTGTACATGCTAGGCTCGTCAAGTTAACCAAAGTATTTCCGCATGTGTAAAACTGGCTTACACCCGTCGTATGTGAATGTAGAGTTTACCACATCCGATCATCACGAGATCCTTCAAAACGACGAACTTTCGCGACGGTGCATACTAAGGGAGAACACTTTATCTTGATATTGTGTGAGGGATCATCTTATAATGCTACCGTCGAGCACACGCAAAATAAGATGCATAAAAGGATAAACATCACATGCATAAAAATATGTGACATGGTATAGCCCTTTTATTGCGTCTTGATCTCCATCTTAAACGCACCGGCATGATCTCCATCATGGCGCCATGTTCATGTGGCGCCTTGGTTGTCTCCACCACGTTGCATCCCATATATTGCTAACTCATAGCGATAAATAATGCAATTACATGGCGTTTGAAGTTGACACGCAGGTCATACAATTGATAATTAAGACAACCATATGGCTCCTGCCGGTTGCCGTACTCATCGACATGCAAGTCGTGAAACATTACAAAACATGATCATCTCATACATCACAAATATATCATATGAAACAGTTTGGGCTATACCATATCACAAGCACCCCTGCAAAAACAAGTTAGACGCCTCTCCCTTATTCTTTGCAAATTTTACGTGGCTTAGGGCTTTCGAAGAAAGAACCGTTCTTACCTACGAACATGAAACCACAACGGTGATAAACAAATTATTAACAACCCGTTGTAGATTAAATCTTAACTATAGTGGGAGAGACAGACACCCGCAAAGCCACTTATGCAATACAAGTTGCATGTCAGTCGTGGAACAAGTCTCATGTACGTGGACATGTAAAGTTAGTCCGGGCCGCTTCATCCCACTATGCCACTAAGATTCAAAATACACAAAGGAAGTAATAAAAAGATTATCAACGCCCACATACACATATGTGTTCTACCCGTACCAAAACATCTACGCATAGATCCGGCTCTGATACCACTGTAGGAGTTTGCGCGATAGAAAACAAAAAATTTCTCTCACATGCGGAAGCAACACTCAAGATCCTATCTAGAAGATTCTAGTAATGGGGAGAGTAGTTCATCATACCCTCGAAGAACACGCGCGTTGAACGTTTAATTCAACGCAGCTCGGTGAAGTTGTTGACGATGTTCGATCCGATCAGCACCGCAAACGAGCAGCACCTCCGGAGGCTTGCACACGTACAGCTCGATGACATCTCCCTCTTCTTGATCCAGCAAGCTAGAGGGAGAAGTAGGTGGGATCGATTCCAGCAGCACGACGGCGTGGTGGTGGATATGGTGGAGAGTTCCCGCGGGCAGGGCTTCGCCAAGCGGTGCGCGGGAGGTAGAGGAGCAGCAAGCCAGTGATGCGGCCAAGCCTCTGTCTCTTGGTGCACCTCTCCCTCTTCTTTATATAGGCAAGGGGCTGCAGCCACTTTATTTCCAAAGTAGAAACTCCCTCTTTCAATAGTGGTAACCCCTTCTCATTTAAAAGGTGGTAACCCCCTCTTTCAAGAGTGGTAACATCCCTTTTAAAGGGCTACCCATTGAATGGCTGCATGGACCAAGTAGGACTGGTCAAATGGACCAGTGGGCCACCCTTGGTCGTTGGGGACAGGTGGGCCCCACTATGGGACCCTCCGGAACCTTCTAGAACATTCCGACACTCTGCCGAAAAATCCCGAACTTTTCCGGAACCCTGAAATCAACTTGCCATATATAAATCTTTACCTCCGGACTCTTCCGGAGCTCCTCGTGATGTCTAGGATCTCATCCGAGACTCCGAACAATATTCGGAAACCATTAACAAAATTATCCCAGAGCTACTCTAGCGTTACCGAACGTTAAGTGTGTGACCCTACGGGTTCGAGAACGTGCAGACATGATGGAGACACCTCTCCGATCAATAACCATTAGAGGGACCAGCATATCCATAATGACTCCCACACATTCAACGAAGATCTTTATCGGTTGAACCACTATGTCGTGGACTACTATAATCCGTATACAATTTCCTTTGTCACGCGATATTTTACTTACCCAAGATTTGATCGTCGGTATCACTATACCTAGTTAAATCTTGTTACTGGTAAGTACTCTTTACTCGTTCCGTAATACAACATTCTCTGTGACTAACTCATTAGTCACGTGCTTGCAAGCTTTACCGAATGTGCACTACCGAGTGGGCCCAGAGTATATCTCTCCGAAACACGGAGGGACAAATCCCAGTCTTGATTCATGTAATTCAACAAGCACTTTCTGAGATACCCGTAAGACACCTTTATGATCACCCTGTCACGAAGCGATGGTTGATGTCCCCAAAGTATTCTTCCAGTACCCGGGAATAACATGATCTCATGGTCTAAGAAATAGGATACTTGACAATAAAAGGCATGACAATAAAAACTTAATGAAACGATCAATATTGTTATGCTTAGTTGGGTCTGTCCATCACGTCATTCTTCTAATGACATGATCCCGTTAATTAATTAACAACTCATGTTCATGGTTGGGAAACCATAACCATCATTAATTAACGAGCTAGTCTAGTAGAGGCTTACTAGGGACGCAATGTTGTTTACGCAACCACACATGTATTATGTTTCCGGTTAATACAATTATAGCATGGAAATAAACATATATCATGAACATGGAAATATGATAATAACATTTATTTATTATTGCCTCTAGGGCATATTTCCAACATGCTGCAGTACGCATGTGCCTGTATGGAGTATATTAATTGGGATTTAAATCTGGAACACCGAAGTGATATGGAGAATAGGATCTATTCTGGTGTGATTTTAATCACGATTAGAGAAGAAATTAAGCCGAGCGGCATGGTGGCCACCTCGGGCCACCGTTCGCCGGAACAATCAGCCAAGGGGATGATGGCTTCTGTCCTCACGGCCAATCGGGAGTGGAGAGAGCAGTTGTTGGGTGATGGCAGACGAAATTGCCAGCGGAGATGCGAGGTAGAAGATGTATATGACATGTGAGCCATCTTAATCAGTAAGAGTAGCAATTTATTTAGTTTGAGTTTATTTTTTCCCATACTAAAAAGCTAGTTCAAGGTTCAAAATAGACCGGGATTAACAAGTTCAGGGTACCAACGACAGGGATTCCGAGTTTAGGGTTTAATCTGGCCGACCTCCATAAGTTCAAGGTTTAAAATGGACTTTTTCCAATTTTTTAATAAAGTGCCAAGTTTAACTCATTTTGGTTTGAAAAAGTTGCTTATAGCATTCGGAGATTTTATACCTTCACGAATCTGTGCACGGTATGATATTTAGTTCTTATTCTATAACTCCGAATGAGCTCATATTTGAACTGTAGTTCCAACTTTTCATCCTCAGTATGCATAATTGTTTTCAGAATTTTTCGAGAAAGTTTAGTAGGGTAGAAAAATACGTTTTGCTGCTGCTGTTTTTCTGGACAGATTCTGTCCCATTTTGTTTGATGCATGCTTTGAACTTTTAATTTGAATCTTTTTGATCCAATTGAGTTTATGAGTAAGCATACAACATTATACACTTTCTGGACATTCATATGAATTTTTGTCTAAGAATTATATGCAGCAAGAAATCTATTTGTTTATCACTACTAATGCACCCCACAGAAAAAGAAATGGAGAGAAACGGTGTTTTGAAGTTTTTTCACAGGGATTGGAGGAGATGCACCAAGAGCTATCCAAGTATGGTGAAGACCATAAGCTTGGGGATGTGAAAAAAACCCCATTGGACCTACACACTCTCGGTTTGCACACGTCTAACTTCTGTTTTTTGATCAAAACACTTTATCGCATAAATTTGGAGTGTCTTTTGTTTGTTTGTTTTGGTTTGATTTTTATTTTGTGAGACCACCACACTATCATTTATATATGAAAGAGCTACTGGAAATTTGGGTTGAAATATATTGGATGTTATTATAATATTGGGAAAAAGGATGTTTGAGTTGATTTTAAAAGATGCATATAGTTGCATGATTCATGAGCTTGTTAATGAATAATAATTTACAAGTGCTTTATCAAGAGCTATCTTTTATTCATGTTTTGATGCTGAATGTTATTTTACTTTGTTTAACATGGATTAGTTAGTTATATGGACACTCATGCATGCATTTAGATAGTCAACTTTCTCCCTCTTGCTAGCCCAAAAATTCCAACAAGTAAAAACTTGTTTCCAACACGTTCAACCAAAGTTATTCTAGTGAGTCCACCATATCTACCTATTAGCTTTATGCTATTCCGAGTATGTTTATCATGTTATTTGTGTTATCTATACCTCTGAATGAAAATGCTTATGTTATTGATTGTTATGGGAAAAGTTGGTTATATAGCTCTCACGAACTTGATGCACACTTTACTTTTATTGCATAAATAAAACTTGACCCATTGTGATTAAGATTATGATGTTGTGGGCTTGACAAATGTCCGAAGTTGGGAGTTAGCTCATATGTGCTGTCACATGGCAAGCTTTCAACATGCTCTTCATTTCATTTAGTTGATATCATGTACTTTTGTTTATGGATGCTTATCATGGTGAAATAAATGTGGAGATGAAGTAAGTTTAAATGAGTTTGTATAAATAGTTAGAGAGACACCTGGGCCGCTGTCGGGGGAGTACCCCCAGGTAGGGTCAAGGCTTGGCGTAAGTGGAGTTCAAAGGCGTGCCGAGGTACGGAGAGGGCCGACCTGTTTGGGCCTGAGCGCATCCGAGCTTTACTTTTGCCTGGAGAATAAAGGCCGACCTATCTTCGACCAGAGGGGTCCGAGGTACCCCGTTGGCATGGGCCGAGGTTATGATCCGAGCTGTGATCAGCCGACCTAACTACCTCGGTGCTATGGTTGGGGTTGTGAGTGCAGGAGGAGCTATGGGAAGGAAGTGAGGTCCGACCTGGTAAAAGATCTTAAGCCCAGGAGCCGGGCTAACCACGGCAGGAGGCCGTAGCTCGGGCATGAGTCAATGCTCCAGTCACTTCACGCCTGACATGGAAGCGTCTGTCACGGAGCATGGCAGAGGCATGCCCCAGGTTCGGCGGGGCTGCACGCCTCTGACCGCTGACCGCGTCAGATCCGGGGTCAGGGCTACGAGGTAGCTCGGCGCGGCTACGTCCTGTCTCAGTCAGAGGGGACATCCTAGCTCCACTGTAGGGACGCAGGGGATGGACAGGTCGTGTCTTGTCCCTGACAGGAGTACAATGATGATCAAAGCAGAGGCATGGCTACAGTGCTCGGCGAGGGCCATTATGGTAACCCGGCTGGCCTATATAGGGGGCTTCCCCCCTCCTGCGGACGAGGATGGAAAAAGAGAGAGAAGAGACCCCGGCACCCTAGTCCATTCTCCTAGTAACTTCATCTCCCACCTCAAGCTCTCACCATTGTATCATCACACAGCTCGAGGAGCGACCTGTACTTGTTGCCGTGAGCTATACACTGACTAGGATAGTGCTGCAGTAGGGGTGTTACCTCCGCAAGAGGGCCCCGAAGCAGGGTACATCGCGGTGTGCTTCGCGTTCTTGGTGGCTTGGTTTTCAGTTCGTTTTCTTGCCGCATTTTGTGTGTTCTTGCTTGTGCACTTCGAGAGTGCATAAACCCTCCCCGGATTCCCCCAACGACCATTCGGCCCCATCTTAGCCATACCCATGGCATCTGTCGTGATCCTACCACGACAGTTGGCGCCCACCGTGGGGCAGATTGAGGCGTTGGAGGGAGTTTACATCCGGACGGGCTAAGGCGAGCGTGTTCTTTCCGGGCTTATCGCCAAGATCGGTGAGTTCACCTTCATCAGTGACAACGCGGGGTGCTTCGCTGGCAAGCCCTTCCCCGAGCATGGCTTCACCATGATGCTTGGCAGCTTCGTCACCTACGTTGCTGTCGAGGTTGTTCGCGAGTACCCGGAGCAGGTGCTCGTGGACGACGAAACTCCTCTCCTTGCGGCTCTAGGTCGGCGTATCACTCGCCCCGGGAGCTGCATGGAGGTGATGATGACCGGTCCGGTTGATGCCGCTGGCAAAGGAGATGCCAGCACAACCAAGCCGGCCGAGGTGGTGGCTAAGGTGAGAGCTGCAAAGCCCAGGCTAGAGAAAGAGTAGCCTGGCACCCCCGGGGTGCAACGCCGAGGTGCAGTCCTAACAGAGATAGCGGAGACACTAGCAGATCCTGTAGATCCCGAAGTAGATATAGTGGTGACTGCGGCCGTGGTGACTGCGGCCGAGCTAGAGGAGAAGCGTGTCTTGTTGCAAAAGGAGACTGTAGCAATGATAGCAGCCCGCGATGAGTTCAATAGAGATCTGCGTGAGTACAATGCAGCGAATGGCTTCACCCCGGTTGCAGCTGATACCAATAGGTTAGCCGAGGTGCGGCAGAGGGGCAAGGGGCTCAATGATGAGATAGACAGGGAGGCTCGACCTACCACTTCGGCTAGGAGTGAGAGTCGCGTGTCGACTGGAAGGCCGGTGTATAGTTCCCCTGCTAAGAACCTCAGGGATGCCGAGGCAGGCAGGGCCGAGCTACCCGGGTTGACTGGAGATGCATGGCGTGCACAGCAGAAGCGAGTCAATGAGTTGGTGTATGTAGCCAATCAGCAGAATGAGGCTCTCCGCAGGGCCGGGGCCGGTGATTCGCAGATGGTTTATTCAGCTAGGCCAGTTAGTCAGGTGTCCAAGGGACAAGCCTCGTCTCCACTCGTCGGAGGAGCCGATCGAGCCCGGAGTGTTACCTCGGGTCAGAAGAAGCAGCTACAGATGTATGATCCGGTGTTAGCAGCAAAGCAGAAGGTGGGCCAGGGCAATGCTAGCCGGGCTAAGGGAAACCCCGGCCCAGGTAGTGCAAGCCGAGCTAAGGGTAACTCTGGTCAGGGAAATCAGAATGGCGGGCAAGCAGCGTCGGCTGGCCGAGGTAAACCACCTCCGCCCCCGAGGTATCAGCAACAACCCCGGCCGCAGGAGCAGTATCAGCAAGAGCCGGAGTATGTTCAACAACCTCAGAATGTCGGTCAAGGTGATGATCGATATGATGATGGAGATTCGGCCATGGCGCGAGCTGGATACCACAGAGTAGATGGGGCGTTGGGACCTTGGATAGGAGGTCGGATGTTAGCTCCAGGCGATGTTCGTAGCAAGCTGGATAGAATCTACTTGTCCGAGCAACTGGAGGAGGAAGGCCCTCCTGGTCCGGCATGTTTTGGACCTCGGATCATTAGGGAGCCACCACCACCAGTATCTCAGTTCCAGTTAGGTCGGAACGCCAAGCCATACAATGGGAGCACCAAGCCGCAAGATTGGCTGACAGATTATGTATCCTCAGTGCACATAGCGGGGGGCAATCGCCGATGGGCGGTCCGGTATCTCCCGCACATGTTGGAAGGTCCAGCTCGGATCTGGCTGAATAATTTGCCGGAGTATAGTATCAACTCCTGGATAGATTTGGAGCTGGCGTTTTACAGCAATTTTGCTAGTACATGCAAAAGGCCAAACCGACCTCAGCTCCTGGCGGCCTGTAAGCAAGATGATCATGAAACTGACCGAGAATTCTTAACTCGGTGGAGCAATGTTCGGAATTCCTGTGAAGGAGTTGTAGAGGCACAGGCCATTTCCTGGTTTGCTGATGGTTGTCGACATGGCAGAATGCTGTGGCAGAGGCTCCAAAGAGATATGCCGAAATCCCTAGCAGAAACAATCCGGGTTGCAGATTCTTATGCTCTTGGTGATCCGATGCAACCAGCAGCCGAGGCAGGAGTACGTAACAGAGCTCGGACACAAGAGGAGGGAGCCGGACTACCCGTACACCTCGAACCAAGTTGCAGCG
Source organism: Poa pratensis (assembly GCA_947311845.1). Classification (NCBI taxonomy): domain Eukaryota; kingdom Viridiplantae; phylum Streptophyta; class Magnoliopsida; order Poales; family Poaceae; genus Poa; species Poa pratensis. The sequence continues at coordinate 57,523,476 of CAMZMU010000035.1, forward strand.
GTGAACCCGGATCAGCCCGAAGCTGGAGGTGTCCAGAGGCCGAAAATCAGTGGTCCGGCGTTTAGTCCGAACCCAGAGCCACCCTTGACTTATGAATCAATGATAGATGGTCCTTGCCATTACCATACGACCGACCCGCGTAAGCCAGCCAATCATTCAACCCGGCAGTGTAGCTGGCACCGCAGGATCAGGGAAGAAGGGGCAAGGGCCGGAGGAAACAGAGGAGGACCACCTCAGAGATTTCAGCCGAGGTCTAACCCGAATCTGTCCGGAGCAAATGTTACCCCAATAACCACTGCACCTCCTTCGAGGCCTGCAGCTGCAAGACCGGTGAATGTGGTGAACGTCCGAGGTAACAACAACAATGGTGGTGCCGGACCAAGCCAGCAGTATGAATACCCCGGAAATGACTATAGAGAGGCTCATGCGAGCTATGTGGTCTTTGTGACCGAGCCCACTGACAAGAAGAGCGTGCAGAGGCGTGCCATGGAGGTGAATGCAGTAATGCCGGTGGTGCCAACCTTTATGAACTGGTCTGAGCAGGAGGTCACTTGGAGCAGGAAAGACACACCTCGGATCATGCCAAGCCCGGAAAGTATGCCCTGGTGGTAGATCCGACGTTGTGTGGGCCTACTAACAATGTGAGGTTTACCCGAGTTCTGGTGGACAATGGCAGTGCCATCAACATCATGTACCGAGACACAATGGTGAAATTGGGCATATCGCCAAATCAGTTGATGCCAAGCAGTTGTACTTTTCATGGGATTGTGCCTGGCGTTTCCTGTGCACCCATGGGCAAGATATGGGTGGATGTAGCATTTGGAACCAAGGATAACTGCCGAGTTGAGAGTATCGAGTTCGAGGTGGTGGACTTGGAGAGTGCATACCATGCATTGCTTGGAAGGCCAGCTCTGGCCAAGTTCATGATTTCCACCCATGTGGCATACCTGAAGATGAAAATGCCAGGGCCCAATGGGATCATAACCATCTCGGGTGATTACAAGCGAGCCATTCAGTGTGCCTCGGCGGGGTCTAATCTGGCCGAGGCTTTGGTGATTGCAGCTGAGAAGAAGAAACTGCATCAAGTGGTGGCAATGGCGCAGTCCACGCAGCTCGGCGTCCGGACTGATGAGCCCGGACTCAGCTGCTGATTCGAGGTGCCCAAGGAGACCAAGAGAATCCCCATTGACCCGGAGCACCCAGAGCATGGCCATCATTGGGACCGGGCTGGGCGAGAAATAGGAAAGCGCGCTCTGTCACTTCCTCCGTGAGAATCGGGATATCTTTGCATGGTCAGCCAAGGACCTGCCTGGTGTTCCGAGGGAGTTGGCAGAGCACTCTTTATTTGTCAGACCGGAGGTGAAACCGGTGAGGCAACCGACACCGTCTCTCAGACGACCGAGACAAGTGGTGCTGGACGAGCTGGCTAAGTTGCTTGCAGCCGGGTTCATTATGGAGGTGCTGCATCCGGACTGGATATCCAATCCGGTCTTGGTGGAAAAGAAGAAAGACGAGCCAGCCGTGGTCAAGGTGTGGCGCATGTGCATTGACTTCACTAACCTCAACAAGGCGTGCCCGAAGATCCGTTTCCATTACCTCGGATTGATCAAGTGATCGATTCCACTGCTGGTTGTGAACTGTTGTCTTTTATCGATGCGTACTCTGGTTTTCACCAGATACCACTGAACCCGAAAGATCAAATAAAGACTGCTTTTATTACCCCGTATGGGGCGTATTGCTATCGTGTCATGTGTTTTGGTCTGAGAAATGCCGGGGCAACTTATCAGAGGTGTATGCAGAAATGCCTGCACTCTCAAATGGGCAAAAATGTGCAAGTGTATGTCGATGATATTGTCATCAAAACTAAGGAGAAACATACTCTCCTCGAGGATCTCGAGGAGACATTTGTGAATTTGAGAAAGTATAGGTTGAAACTTAACCCGGACAAGTGCACCTTTGGTGTCCCGGCTGGAAAGTTGCTCGGATTCCTGGTGTCGAGCCGAGGTATCGAGGTTAACCCGGCCAAGATCCGAGCTATTGAGAACATGAGATTACCGAAGTGTTTGAAAGATGTGCAGAAATTCACAGGGTGCCTAGCCTCGTTGAGCCGATTTGTAGCAGGTTGGGAGAGAAAAGCCTTACCTTTGTACCAGCTCATGAAGAAAAGTACCGGGTTTACATGGACCCCGCAGGCCGACGTGGCGTTCAATGAGCTGAAAAAGATGTTGTCCACCGCCCGGTGTTGGCATCACCATTGCACAATGAGCCGATGTTACTTTACATTGCGGCCACAAACCGAGTTGTAAGTGTGGCAGTGGTGGTGGAGCGCGAAGAAGGTGGCAGGTCGGTGCAGAGACCGGTGTATTACTTGAGCGAGGTGATCTCTACCTCGAAGCAGAACTACCCTCACTACCAGAAGATGACGTATGGTGTCTACCTGGCGGTCAAGAAGTTGAAGCATTATTTCCAGGAGCATCCCATGACGGTGGTGTGCGAAGCTCCAATCTCGGAGATCATCGGGTGCAAAGATGCAACTGGCCGAGTTGCCAAATGGGCGATTGAGGTGTCTCCATATGCACCACATTATGAGAGAAGAGATGCAATTAAATCCCAGGCGTTGCCGGACTTCTTTTGTGATTGGGCCGAGATGCAGTATGAGCCACCCAGGCCGGACTATAATTATTGGAAAATGCATTTTGATGGGTCCAAACAAAGATCGGGCTGGGGGCTGGAATAGTCCTCACCTCGCCAAAGCGAGATCAGCTGAAGTACGTGCTGCAGATTCATTTCTCAGCATCAAACAATGTGGCGGAGTATGAGGCCTTAATCCATGGCCTCAAGGTGGCAAAGGAGATCGGTATCCGGCGTGTAGAGTGCTTCGGCGATTCCGACCTGGTGGTGCAACAATCTTCTGGAACTTGGGATGCTCTGGATGCCAACATGGCGTTATATCGGTTCCATGTGCAAAAGATATCCGGGTTCTTTGAAGGGTGTGAGTACAGGCATATACCTCGGGCAGAAAATGATGCTGCCGACGTGTTGTCAAAGCTCGGTTCATCAAAGAGGCAGTACCACCAGGGTAGCCCTGAATCACTTGAGAACTCCTTCAATCAAACCTTCTCCTGAATCCGAATCTATTTTCATCCCGGCGAGCAAGAGCCCGGACCTGTTCCAATGGAGGTAGACGTCGGGTGCGTTTGGTCGGACCCGGGGACTGCGTGGCAGAGCTCGGGGACTGCGCACCGACCTCGGGGACTGCTCATCGACTCGGGGACTGGTCGCAGGATGGTGGAGGAAATAATGGAGGAGATTATGGTGGCCGAACCAATGGAGGTGACGAGAACTTTTTCCTTTGCACCCAGTGCCGGAGTGGGCGGAGCAAATCATGAAGTTCATAACGGAGGGAAGCTTGCCAAGTGACACAACCGAGGCTAGGAGAATCCAAAGGAGGGCAAAGGCGTACACCATCATCAACAAGGAGCTCTATAAAAGAAGCGTAACCGAGGTGTTGCAACGGTGTGTCGAGCCAGCTGAAGGCAAGGAGATGCTTTTGGAGATCCACCAAGGAGAGTGTGGTCATCATTGCAGCACAAGAGCTCTGGTGGCCAAGGTGTTCGGCATGGGTTCTATTGGCCCACTGCTCTTGCTGATGCAGAGGCCATAGTCCGGAGATGTGAAGGATGCCAAAGGTTTGCCAAGCAAACGCATGCCAGCCTCGGCGCTCAAAACAATTCCTATCACTTGGCCGTTTGCGGTATGGTGTTTGGATATGGTGGGAGAGTTCAAACCAGCCCGAGGTAACATGACACATACTGGTGATGGTGGACAAATTCACCAAGTGGATCGAGGTGAAACCAATCCGGAAGTTGGATGGTCATTCAGCAGTGACTTTCTTGAAGGAATCATTCTGCGATATGGGTACCCCCATAGCATTATCTCGGACAACGGCACGAACTTTGCTGTTGGAGAATTTGCTCGGTTTTGCATGAACAAGGGAATCCGGCTGGACATAGCCTCGGTGGCACACCGGAGTCTAATGGACAAGTGGAAAGATCAAATGCTCTAGTGTTGGCCGGCATCAAGGCTCGGCTCATTGAACCACTGCTGAAAACTCCGGGGTGTTGGATAGATGAGATACCAGCAGTACTGTGGGGTCTAAGGACCACGCCAAATCGATCAACTGGCTATACGCCATTTTTTATGGTCTATGGGGCAGAAGCTGTACTACCCACTGACATCGAGTATGATGCGCCCAGAGTGGCAATGTACACTGAAGCCGAGGCAAAAGAGGCTCGGGAGGATGCAGTAGATCTGCTTGAGGAAGCTAGAGAGTTGGCCTCATCTCGGTCAGCAATATACCAGCAAGGTCTCCGACGTTATCATAGCCGGAGTATCAACCCTCGTGTGTTTCACGAGGGAGATTTGGTGCTGAGGCTGGTGCAGCGCAAGAAAGGTCGGCACAAGTTGTCACCTCCATGGGAGGGACCGTTCATTGTGAGCCGAGCTCTGCTCAATGATTCGTACTATCTAATAGATGCGCAGGAACCAAGGGAAGATGGGCTGGACAACCCCGGATCAGAGGTCAGGCGACCATGGAATGTAGCTCTACTCCGACCTTTCTACTCATGAAAGGCGCAATGTATGTACCTCGGTTAATCCTTAATGAAATGTCGGCACTCCGAGGTTGAAGCTCGGGGACTGCCTCGCTCTGTGCTTGTGTTTTATTTCTGTTTGTCAGTTTTGTTCATATGCCGAACTATTTTGAACCTCGTCTCAAACTTCAAGTAATGTGTGCTATGTAACTAATCTTGTGACTCGACTGGCATCTGCCTAAAAGGTAGTCAAGAGCAAAGATGAAAAAACGTGGGAGACATGAAAATGGACTCGGGGACTCGGTCCAAAAATATAGTTCGGCATGTGTCGTTTACTAACCCCTGTCTTTACCTTTCGTTTATGTCGGATGTTTTGAAACACACTTCGAGATTTGCTAAGTACTGTATGCTATAAACAACAATCTTGTGACTCGACTGTCGAACGCCTAAATGGTAGACAAGAGCAAAGAATGCCAGATATAGTAAACACGAAAGTGAACTCGGGGACTCGTTCCAAAAGGGTTCGGCATAAAGTTTTAGAAAAGCATGGTTCGGATAGCAAGTTAATAGTACTGGTAGCAAAGCAAACTACTTAAGGTCTGTTACATCTGCACCCGGCATACCGGGGATTTAATATTTTGTTCGAGACAAGTTCAGGCCTCGGAAGAAGGACCTCGGCGCAGGAACCTCGGAGGAGCCTCGGGCGCAGGAACCTCGGCGCAGGAGCCTCGGGCGCAGGAACAACCTCGGGCGCAGGAACCACCTCGGTCGCGGAGGCAACCTCGGTTGTTGGAGTGGATGCCGGAGTGTCCGTCACGTCGGGGGAGATCACCTCGGTGGTTACAGCTTTGCCGGACTTGCCCTTGGAGTTCGGAGGTTCGTCGAAGCTGAAGTCATCATCTGAGCCTTCAGCTACCTCGGTTGTTTTGCCGGCCTTGCCCTTGGAGCTCTCAGGCTCGTCAAAGTCAATTTCCTCGCCGTCAGAACTTCTTCACCGGACTTCTTCCTCGTCCGAGCTCTCTTCGTCCTCTGAGTAGAGGCGCCCTTCATCAAAGGTCCGGGTGTTTGCATAACTTGCAAAGAGGTCGGCTGCTGCTTGGCGTTTCGCAATGCCATCAGGGTGGAGTTCCAAGGAGAGCCCTGCGCAGGGAGGTAACAGTGTGGATCTCAATCTCTTCATACCAAGACAGCACGAACACCAGGGCCTTGTCCGCTCCAGCCCGAGCTGATGAGCATCGCCACTCCCGAAGTCTAGCCTCGGCTCCTTTCAGCTTTGTGGCGAGCTCGTCGATGCAAGTGGGAGCCTTAACCTTGGGCCAGAGGGCACGGTGGACCTCGATGGCAGCATCAACAAGCTTAGTTCCAATGGCCCGGAGCGGCCTGATCCGAGCATTAAGGGCAACAAGGTGGTCCTGGATATCCCAGCTTTCGCTGAGGGTTTCTGTCTCAGCCCTCTTTGTCCGAGCTGCTTGAACTTCGCGGATAGCCTTGTCCTTGGAGTGCTCGAAGTTCTCTGAAGAAGACAAAAAGGCTGTCGCTGAAATAAGGCATACGGTGGCACGGGGTGTAGGTCGGCAGAAAATAAGGAAAAGGGGAAAAGAAACTTACTGTCCATTTGGTCATTAATCCGAGTAAGCTCGGACAAACAGCTCTTTGATAAAGCTCGGAGGGCGATAAGTTCGGCTTCGGCCGAGGTGGCGCGGCTCTCCAGGGTCTTGGCAACCTCTTGCTGCTGTTCGGCGGCCTGGTCCTTGACCTTCATAGCGTCCTCCACAGCAGATTTGGCTTCGTTAGCCCGGTTCAGCTCTTGTTGCAGCCGAGCTATTTCATCCTCGGCTGTCTTCAACTTGGAGGCGTAATCTTTGTCGCTCTGCTCCTTCGCGGATAGAAGAGTCCGATGAGACTTCTTCAATCTGTTGTGATCCAGCAGGAGGTTCTTGAAGACCTTGGTCCGAGCATTGTTGCACTCCTGAAAAAATAGAGAGATCAGTTCGGAGAAATCCGAGGTATTTCTAGCACCCGAGGTCCAATTGAGTCCCGGGGACTTGGCAGCTTGGGAGAAATGACAAGTTTTTGAGATTCAAGCCAAGCAATTTTAACTCGGTGGAGTGTCAATTGCTCAACCCGAATCTCGGGGACTGGGAATAGTATATGTTTGTCATTTGATTTCAAAGGAAGAAAGAGAGTTGCGTAATGAAACTTACCGAGGCCTTCTTGCTGCAATCAAGGACTGCAGTCTGCATGGTGTAGATGGACTGAAGCACGGCGCTGGGTCCAACGGGATGCGGGTTAGAGGAGACCTCGGCATTGTCAGCCGAGTTCCAATCCATGTCATAGTGCTTCTCCGAGCCTAAGCTGTTCCCGCTCTTGGTCCGGAGTGGCCCGACCTCCCAGCTGCTGATGTCCGGCTGAGTAGTAGCAGCAAAAAGAGCTCGGGAGATGGCGACCTGAGAGCTTGAGGGCGCAATCTTGGTGGAGGTGGACTTCGGCGCAGGAACGTGCGGCACCAGTTGGGTGCTCGCAGCCTTGGGTCCCGTTGGCGGTGGCGGCATTGGAGTTTGTTGTGGCTGTTTGGGAGGCTCAACAGCTGGAGCTGAATCTTTCTGCTGCTGCTGCTGGAGTTTTTGCTTCTGCTGTTGTTGTTGTTGTTTCTTCTTTTGCTGCTGCTGCTGGTTGCGCGCAGCCTGGGACTTGGGGGAGAGCCGAGACTCCTGCACGGTCTCAGCCGGAGTCTTGGCGCGATCTGTCTCCGCATCCTTCTGAGGAGGCGGAGGAGTCTGACCTCGGCGGGGAGCAGAGCTCGGCGGTGGAAGTTCGGTGGAAGAGACGCGCACCGGGGAGGAGATGGTCTTCTCCGGGCTGGTAAGGTCAATGGACCGTTCTGGAGGAGAGGCTCTGGCGGGGCTTCCGAGGTTAACCTCGACCTCGGTGGTCTGAGCTTCAACCACTGGAGGTAGTGGTGAGTGTATCGAGCTATGGCTCTGCTTGACCTGCCGAGCCGGGCTAGACGAAGGAGAAAGATTAAGTTAGAGTGTAAAAACTTAAACTCGGAGCAGCGTGAGAGGTAAGGAGGAGCAAAGGAGGAGCATAGGTGACTTACGCATCTTCCTCCACGGGGCCTCGTTTCTTGCGCCTCGCCGAGGTTTTCTTGGCACGCTTGGCTTGGGGCGCCGCAGTATCCGAGGTCTTGGAAGCCTCGGCATCCGAGGTACCAGGTCCTGAGCGCTTCCGGGAAGCTGCAGACGCTGGATGAAAGTTCTTATATGTTGGAGGAGCATATGAAATGGGAATAATGTTGACAGGTTCCAGAATTTGGCAATCGTCATCGTCATCATCGTCGTCAGACCAGTCTCTGATGGAAGTGGGAACTTGTTTCTTACCCGGGTTGGAGGAGCCAGTCTTTGGGGCGGACCTCGGAACGGCCTTAGGGATCGGAAGGTGATCCTCATTGTCCGGGTCTTCAGTCTCTGAACCTTCCAGGGCGAGGCGGGCAGGAGCCCAGTTCGACGGCTCCGGGCCGTCCTCGATCAGCTGCCGGGCGAACCGCTGCAGGAGTGGCAAAAAAGAATTGAGTTAAGAAGCAACCGAGGTGTGCAAGACCGGAGCGTGAGCTCGGAAATTTAGTAAAGTACTCACTTGCTCCGGAAGATTTTCTCTGTTGTGAGGCTCCACGCCCCATGTCCACTCCTCGTCCATTTCAGTCTGGGCAACGGCTTTGACCCGGCGCCAGACTGAGGCCTTGGAGAGCGCCTTGCTGCTGATCCGTGTAGGATCGAGTAGACCTTCCATATGGCAGATCTTATGGGCTCGTTGTTGGAGGGGGCTGACCCTTCGATCTACAAAAGTCCGGAGGATGTCATCGGAACCCCACCCTCTTTTCTTGAGATCCAGCATATATTCATGGATCTCTTGAACCTCGGCGTAGGCGTCCTCCGGGTTGAAATCCCAGTTGAGTTGTGCAGTGGGAGGGCCGAGCTGGAAGTCCGGGAGGTTGATGAGGTCGACAGTACCGGGGTTCCTCACATAGAAAAAGGATCGATTCCACTTCTTGCAGCTCTCCAGGCCTTTGATCCGTGGGAACTCGGAGCCCAGCCGGGGTGAGATAGCGGCCGCACCACAGGCAGTCATATCCTTGATCACAACCTCCTTGTTGGGGATGCTCTGTTTCTTCAGCTGGAAGTACTTGGCCCAGCCCTCAACGCTCGGCCAGAGGCCGAGGTATCCTTCAGAGAAAGCTGCGTAGCACGACAGCTGTAGTATGGAGTTAGCTGGGAGGTGGTGCGGTTGCAAGCCGAAGAACTTCAGAAATTCTCGAAAGAACTTGCTGGCCGGAAGTCCGAATCCGCGCTCGAAGTGAGAGACAAACACCACTTTCTCGCCGGAGTTGGCGATCGGTTCGCCGTCCCCAGTGTGAAGCCGATACAGCAGTTCGGCTGGGATTCGATGAGTTTCTTTGAGCCATTTGATATCGTCATCGGTGACATCCGAGCCATCCCATCCACCTCTCTCGCTGGCGGAAACCTCGGCGCGGTTTGACTTAGCAATTGCCGACATGTTGGCACTTTCCTGCAGAAAAGGGAGGTCCAACCGGGGTAAGTACCTCGGACAGTTCAAGGTTCAACCGGGGTAAGTACCTCGGACAGTTCCTCGGATCATTCAAGACAGCCGAACTAAAAGGATTTAGGTGGGAAACATGTTTCTACCATGGCGGATACTAGCAAAGATCTACCGGTGAGTTAAAAAGGAAGATAAATTCGAGTTCATCAAGGGGCAAACCTAAAAGGACAATGCTACGGGTGTGTCTGATACAAGTCTAGATAAGATCTGAAAATGGCTAAAAGAGTGCAAAGGTAGAGCATCGGGTTCCTCAAGTTCATCGGATTCATCCAAATCCTCGAGTTCATCGAAGGATGAACCTGTTCATGTTCATGGCAATGGAGGGGAGAAGAGGAACTCACCGGTGAGGTACTCGAAGATCGGGGAAGGATCGACGGCGGAGTGGCGCGCGAGGCGCGGTGCGCGTTTCCGGCGAGATTCTTCGAGACAGCGAGGTTGCAGCGACGAGTGCTCGACGGCGGCGATGGAGGCAGAGCGCACGGAGTAATGGGCGCGGAGCAATGGGCGAGTGGGGAAGAAGAAGAGGAGGAAATTACCCCTGGGCCCCTATTTATAGGCCGCGTGCGGTAACGGCGCGCGTTAACTACGCACTACCGCGCGGTTATCGGGAAGGCGCGGGATCGTGTGCGGGTGAGCGCACGGTTGCGTGGTTGGTGGCCGCACGATCGGCCACGTCGTGGGCCGCAGAGTGGCAACCGCTAACCTCGGATCTCCTGTGCTGGTCAGCGTGAGAATCGAGGGGTCAGGGGCGGTCAAGTTGGTCAAGTACTTGAGTGCGCAGGTGCGCTGTTCGGTGGGTCCGGCTGACGAGGGCGGCGTGTGGTCAGGACCTGTCTTTCAGAGGTCCGGATTTCGAGGCCCGGGCAGAGGTTCTTCGCCACGTGCCTCAGAAAAATCTTGAGGCAAGATTGTGCTGAGTCAGATAGCTCGGAAAGTTCAGGTTGCATATCTACCTCGGATTAGATGGTGGTATGTGGGAAGAACCTCGGCAGAGCTGGGTTTGAGGTCGGTTTTGGCAGTGGTGCCTTGCTTATTTTGAACCTGCTACGGCCCTCCATCCGAGGTCGTAGGACCGCACCAGCTTCGGGGACTAATGTCGGGGGAGTACCCCGGGTAGGGTCAAGGCTTGGCGTAAGTGGAGTTCAAAGGCGTGCCGAGGTACGGAGAGGGCCGACCTGTTTGGGCCTGAGCGCATCCGAGCTTTACTTTTGCCTGGAGAATAAAGGCCGACCTATCTTGGACCAGAGGGGTCCGAGGTACCCCGTTGGCATGGGCCGAGGTTATGATCCGAGCTGTGATCAGCCGACCTAACTACCTCGGTGCTATGGTTGGGGTTGTGAGTGCAGGAGGAGCTATGGGAAGGAAGTGAGGTCCGACCTGGTAAAAGATCTTAAGCCCTGGAGCCGGGCTAACCACGGCAGGAGGCCGTAGCTCGGGCAGGAGTCAATGCTCCAGTCACTTCACGCCTGACACGGAAGCGTCTGTCACGGAGCATGGCAGAGGCGTGCCCCAGGTTCGGCGGGGCTGCACGCCTCTGACCGCTGACCGCGTCAGATCCAGGGTCAGGGCTACGAGGTAGCTCGGCGCAGCTACGTCCTGTCTCAGTCAGAGGGGACATCCTAGCTCCACTGTGGGACGCAAGGGATGGGCAGGTCGTGTCTTGTCCCTGACAGGAGTACAATGATGATCAAAGCAGAGGCATGGCTACAGTGCTCGGCGAGGGGCATTACGGTAACCCGGCTGGCCTATATAGGGGGCTTCCCCCCTCCTGCGGACGAGGACAGAAAAAGAGAGAGAAGAGACCCCGGCACCCTAGTCCATTCTCCTAGTAACTTCATCTCCCACCTCAAGCTCTCACCATTGTATCATCACACAGCTCGAGGAGCGACCTGTACTTGTTGCCGTAAGCTATACACTGACTAGGATAGTGCTGCAGTAGGGGTGTTACCTCTGCAAGAGGGCCCCGAAGCAGGGTACATCGCGGTGTGCTTCGCGTTCTTGGTGGCTTGGTTTTCAGTTCATTTTCTTGCCGCGTTTTGTGTGTTCTTGCTTGTGCACTTCGAGCGTGCATAAACCCTCCCCGGATTCCCCCAACGACCATTCGGCCCCATCTTAGCCATACCCATGGCATCTGTCGTGATCCCACCACGACAACCGCTAATCTAAGCCATGCATCATTCATGGTGGAAATTTACTTACATACTATGGTGAACCATCAGTGATACACCTTACAATAAAAAGCTATTCCAATGGTAAATAAAAAGGGTGTTGAGGTTGTTCATTTTGGTTGTTTGTCTTGTCATTTTGATATGGGCTTGATCCATATCCTGGGACAAGAGGTACCCCAGTTGACGCTCTTTATGATACTATTATTACTTACAATGATATTTAACTTGAACATGCTTTTTGTCCCAAGTTGAGTAACACATGGAGTAGGTACTTTTATTCAAGTGGCATGAGACATTCAACTTTTACTTTGTCAAGCACACTACTCATATTTGCTTTCAGTTTAAACTTTAATCATTCAAGATGCTATGATAGGGGTAATGAAAGCTTGACACCAAGGATTACCACATTGCAATCATTAACTTAAGTAGTAGAGTTTGGAAGTTAGATGAAACTTATGCATGCTTTACCTCTACTCACATATATATATATATCTTTCCAAAGTGTCCACCTTTTATATTCAGATTTTCATCAAATACTCTATGACCATTGTAGGATGTTCTTACTTATCATTATGCATACATGTGGTCCATATTACTTTCTTTCATGTTACACTTTGTGAATTATCATTGAACATCCTTGCATTGAATACTTGATATCACTTCATAAACTATCTTGCATATTGCTACTCCTTTTAAGAATGAATCATTTGACTCTATGTAGCAATAGTAATCATCTTTGATATCCATTGTTAGTATTAAATTGCAAAGTCCAAGTTAGTTTTATCACCTTCATACTCGAGGACGAGTATTGGTTAAGCTTGGGGATGTTGATGCATGTAAAATGCATAGATGAACTTTGCACTATATTACTTGTATTCCAATCATATTTGCATCATATAAGGGTTATATCAATGTTTTATAATGATTTTTGGAAATATTATATTTATTTCCTATTTTTTATGGAATTAACCCTGCGCAGACAGAAAACCCTTTTTCTATATTTTAATGTTTCAGGAACCCAAACGACGTCCAAATGACCTGCAAATTTACGAGCGTCAATTTTTGGAATGAAGAAGGCTTGGGAGCGAAGGAAGCAAACAAGCGGAGACCCGAGGGCCAAGATAGGTGGACCCACGTGGCCAGGTACATGGGCCTCGTGGGACCCCTCATTTTGGGCCTCGGAGCTCCGTTGCCGTTGATCTTTTCGCCCACGACTCCGTCGTGACCTAAAAACGTCTATAAAAATAGTCCCCCGACGTTCTCTGGAAGGAGCGCCGCTGAAACACAGAAACCACGAAACAAAGACTTGGAGCTGCAGATTGGAGGGGGAAAACTCCGGCGGGGCGCTGCCGGCGTGGTCCTCATCTTCTCCAACGACTTCTCCACCGTCTCCATGATGAAGAGGGAGTAGTCCACCCCTGGACTTGGGTTTGTGGTGGTAACTTATGTATCTCTCCTCTCTTTGAGCTTCACTAATTAGTACCGTATGAGCTACTGAACATGATTACGGTCATCTATGTAATTCCTATGGGGATATTGTGGTATGAGATGATTTGTTATGCATTTATCGTTGTGTTGGAACTTTTATGACTTGTCATACTTTGGAGATATTCTATGATGCATGTGATGGTTTGATTTATGCATAACTAGCTGGGCGGCCCGCGCATTTGCGCGGCTAGATTTGTCTTGTATATATGTTGTTAATTATCTTTTGTTTATTATTTTTATTTTAAAAATTAATGATATGTGCTGTCAGATTATATATTCGAGATGCTTGAATACCACCAAATGATTTGAAATTATATGAAATATTATTGCCTGAATATGAACTATCGTGGGGGTTGAAGCATTTCAACATCACTGAAAACATGAACAAAAAAAGTGGAAGTCTACATGCAGATTACAGAGGACTCTGCTTAGTGATGAAAATTTCTCAATAGCATCAGGCAACCATCGAAGCATTTTTCTTTCTTGAACATAGCCTCATCGCTGCATTAAAATTAATCCATCCATGTCATCTAACTGTAGGATTAACGTGCATACAGGAACATGATTTGCACCATTTAGAGAACCGCAACCGAGTATACATTGAGAAGTTATATGCTAGCAAATATGGCGATGGTGAATTTCCATGTCCTCCTCACTTTGTAGCAATTGATGATCTCCTGACCATTGATTCTTGTTGATTCCATTTAACTGAAGGAAAAAATTAAGATGGAAGTAATACAAATGTATGGTTACCTAATTACTAATGGGAAATTTGCATTTGCAAAAAAAATCTTTGAATGTGTAAACAATGATATCAGTCTTTGGAGATTATTCTCATCGTCTTACCTCAGTGATACATTTTTGACATAACACTTTCTATCTTCAGCGTTACTGAAAGTTACATCCAATGAGCACCTTAATCAAGAAATATATTAAATAGGCCAGTCACAAAACACAGGTATGTAATTTAACATGGTTCATTAAGAAAAACATCTGAAAATAAATTTGATATTGGTTACCGTAATGCCTGGTTTTATCCTAACCTTGATGGAAGAGATTCCGTATCAAATCACGCATATGAACTTGTTTTTTTTGAAGGATAACGGCAGGTGTTCTGCCAAATCAATTAAGAAGATAGAAAGTAGTTCAGTTACACGCTAGAAAGGATCTACCAAAACACAGAGAGAAAACAACAACAAGAATGACAGCGAAGGCAGCCAATCTCTAAGGACAACTACTCGCGAGAATGCGCCTTCACAGGCGGCTCCGACTCCAGATCTTCAGCTGCGCGGGCAGCCCGGGCCGCAGTCATTGGGGTAGCCCGTCTCCCAGCCGTCTTGGAAATCACGGATCTTGAAGACCCCACTCTGCTGAACAGAGCCCTCACCGCCTCCGTCTCCGGCGCCGTCTTCGGATCCTTGAAGAGGTCCATGAAACTCTGCTGCTGGACCTCCTCTGTGGCATCCCCTTTCGCTTCATCTTCCGCCGGCAGCCCCCATTTTTTGCGTAGGACACGACGCGCCCTCTCAACCGTGCTCAACCCCGCCATGGATGTGATAGCCCGCCGAACGCTGGCCTGGCGAGTGGGCAACGGGGCAGGAATTGTGGGGCGGCGCCTGATCGGAGTGGCCGGTGTTGGTGGAGCCGCAGACAGCAGAGGAGCGGTGATGCAAGCGGTAATGGATTCAATGAAGGTTGGCGCCTGATCGGAGTGGCCGCCTGCGCAATCAGCATTGATCCCAGTACTCAAAGATGAAGTTGGCTCCACCTCGGTCAAATCCAAAGCTTCGAAGAACTCCTCTGAAGTTTTTCAGCATCCAAATGGACCAGCTCCTTCGTGGTCCTCTCCTCCGAGCAACCAAAGAGCTCGACCCCGGCGTCTGCACATCCAACATGCCCCCAGCACACAGAGGTGATGCTGGAGTCACCTGCATGACAGCCGGCGCCGAGGAAAGCTTCTCCAAAGCCACCTCTGCCCGCTCCACCAATCTGACATCAGCAAGCGGAGATGTCACAGCCAGCGGCAAGGAAAACCTCTCAAGAGCAGCTTCAGCCCGTTCCACCAAGCTCCCAACACGCTCCATCAACTCCTGCACAGCTTCTTGCATCTTGAGCTGAGCTGCGACCATCTCCTCAAGCTGAGTCGCGACCAAGCCTCGCAGCTCCGCCCGCAACAGCGTCACCTGCTCTTGCCCAGCCCGCAATAGCACTGCCTCAAGGTCGGAGTCGGAGGCAGCCGGACCTTGACGGCGAACAACGACGGCCGGAGTTGGAGGTGGAGGAAGCCGAGCAGCCGGGCGCCACGCGCGGGGCCCCGGCGACGCGGTGTCAGGGCTTGGCGGAGGGTCGGACGGGTGGGTGCAGCCGCGAGCGAAGTGGCCGGACCTGAAGCAGTGGCGACACTTGACGGGGTCCCTACACTCAGTAGCCCGATGCCCAGGTCGCCCTTTGAATAGGCAGTGGAAGCAGCGGCCCAGAAGCCAAGCAGGCGGCGGAGGGCGGGCAGCATTGAGTGCTAGCCGCGGCGGTGGGAAGGCGGTGCGCCGCGAGTGCCTGGAAGTAACGACCTCCCACCTCCCGAGCCCTGCCTCCTCGAGTCCAGCCCCAGCCCGAACGGAAGATGGCGGCGCAGTAAAGGCGGCCCCGCCCCTTCGAGTTCCGAACCCAGCGGCATGCCCAGGTGGCACCGGCCGGCGTTCAGGTTGCAGCAGCTCAGGGGGAGTCTCCGGGACCAACTCCGACTCGCCGGACGTCACTGATTCGCCGCCCGGAGCCGGCCGCAGCGGAGACTGAAGATCTTGCTCCAGATATGCTGAGTGGGGGAGAGAAACGGGTTGAATACCTGGGGGACGAACCCGGCTGGGAGATGAGCCGGCGGAGGCGGCGGGCGGCGGTGATGGCCAGCGAGAGCGCCGGCGTAGGTGGGCGGCGTGGCCGGAGTGGCCGGCGCCGGCGCGGGGCGGTGTGGCTCGGTCGCGGGATCGCGAGAGCTCCAGTCTTGCATCGTAACTAAACGATCTGGTGGCAGAGGGATTGGAAGAGGGCTTGGAGTGGAAGAGGGCTTGGAGTGGATTCCGGATCTGGTGGCGTTGATCGGGAAGGATGCCGGGAGAGGGAGATCAGCTCGGCGGCGGCACCAGGTTGGCCCTAGTCGCCATGGTCGCGGGCGCTCAGTCGGGTGTTTACCACCTTCATCAGATAGTATAATTCGCATATGAACTTGTCACGTGCATTTTATGAAGTCAAAATTAAATTTATTTTTGAATCATGACATGATTAGAAATCTATAAACAATATTTGAGTACGGTAAAATGACACGATTCCAGAGCTTCTGAGCTTCTGTAGTTCCAGAACACGGATAGAGATCTGCAAAAGAAAAAACCTCAACACATTTTGGAGGATTAAACAAATTCAAATAAAACGCAAAGCTAACAGGCTAGTGGAGAATATACTGACCGCAAAAATACTGAAGATGGCGAGTGTATGAATCATGAAATGATTAGAAAACTATAAACAATATTTGAGTATGGTAATAATGTCACAATTCCAGAGCTTCTCTAGTTCCAGAACACGGATACAGACCTGCAAAAGAAAAAAACCTCAACACATTTTGGAGGATTGAAAAAATTCAAATAAAAGGCAAAGCCAACAGGCTAGTGGAGAATATAGTTACCGCAAAAATACTGAAGGCAGTGGCGAGTGTATGGAACTAATATTCTAATACTATACATCTTGCAATATAGGCACTGATATGTTTTTTTTTATCTTAACAGCTCCACATTCTTAAAATCATCCTTTTACATGCATCTCACAGTGTCCAAGTCGGTCAACATCATCAGCTCCTATTAGGTATTGTAATTTATTCTGTCATTCACATCTATTTCTTTGGTAAATTCCTTTCGGTGTTGTTGTTATGCCAAGCAAGGAAGCAACACTACTTGATCATTGATCTCTTGGGCCCCATCTAGATTTATATATTGTTCACAAAAGCCATAGTATACATGAAAGGACCAAACAACAAATATAATAACTCCTAAATAGTGCTACTATTGCAGTTAGTTTGGTACCGATAGAAGGAAAATGAGAAGCTGTATAAACTGTTTGTCTGGATGAAAACTATTGTCCCATATGTATGTGTCAGGCTCTCAGCATAAAATCACCGATTATATATTGTGTCGTCATAAAGAAGTAACTCATAATGCAGCCAGTGAAATAAATTTGTATAAACTGCTTCCATCATCTTGCAATAACAACGATCAATCAGGATCAGAGCTCTCTATCTGTTCGTCGAGCTCAGAGACAGCTGCTGTGCTAATTTAAAAAAAGAAGAATAGCTGACTGGATATAGATAGGTAGATTAGCTTAGCTTCGTTCTGTCACAGCAAGGTTCATGTCGGTCACAGTATAGCTTAGCTTCATCCCGATCGTTCCGATTGATCAAGAGCTAGCTAGCTAGGGCATGTTTGCTGGTCCAGCGACCTTCTGATCTGGTCTGTATTCTACATCGGCCATGTCCTTCATCCTTCCCATGCTCATCTCTTTTGTTCAGGTGAAATCAGTAACATGAGTGTGAGGTGAGAGACAGCTACCAGCCATCGTGATTATAAACTGGGCCTGATGAGGTCAATGCATCAATTAGTTTAGATTTTTCAAATTAGTTTCATAGTGAACCACAGATTTATGTAAAAGATAATAAACCTGAGAGCAATTGGCAGGAGTACCTAGAATTAGTTTCACAGTGAACCGCAGATTAATGTAAAAGAGAATAAACCTGACAGCAATTGGCAGGAGTACGGATGATTATTGTCGATCCGGCTTCGTCGGCGTCGACCATATCTCCAGCCAGACAAAATCGTCTGCTGATAATCTCCAGCCAGCGAAAGATATAATAGATTTGGTTAACAAAACCATATTATTCTCTGAATAAGATAAAACGCACTTGGCTGCACGGACATACACGCTACAGCAGAGAGTACCTCCTGAAAGATTTTTCCTACCTTTTTCGCAAGGCGATGATCCAAACCTGTAGGTCTTTTTCCTTGATCAAATCAGTACACCGAGCTGACTTGGGAGCGGCCAGAGGATTGATTGCCTGAGATCTGTGATAACTTGTTAGCTGAGTAGATCGGCGCCAAAAAATACATAGAAGCGGATGCCTGCACAATCTAGCGACTTGGTATCAGCCGGGGATGCCGCAAACTTCATGACGGCGAAGCAAGAGGCGATCAATATCCAGCTTGTATAGGCTCTGTTTTGAACAGCAGCATGAATAGGCTAATTAGAATCAATCGGGACGAAACCAGGAATAATCGCCGGGACGCTTTGCAATTGTTGGCGTAGGTTTCCCATCCGCTCGAGCGCGGCCGCGAGGAAGATTTGTTTGAAGAACCCAAACAATCTGGATCTGTCTAGGGTTTTCCGGTTGCATTGGAGAATTAGAAATTGCTATATCTCACTCATCTGGGAAGGGGTGATTTAGGTGCGGATTCTTTTTATTTTAGCCGCACGACTCTCCGGTTTGACCAAAATAGAAGCGTATCCTTTTTAACCTTTTTCTTCAAATCTCAGTCGTTCCTTTCTAGCGTTTAAATCATGTAAAATCTGAGCCGTTCAATGTTTGTTGTCTTAATAACATAATAGATGCCTTGTTTATCTATATCATGAGGTGATTGACACCACCAAGTGTAGATAGATGAGAAAGATGTGGTCACACACACGAAATATGAATCATTGCACTAGTGTTTAGAATATTGTCCATTAAGAAGTATGATATATGTGGGTACGGGATGGCCGATGTGACACGGCATATGTATTGAGTGACATGTGAAATACAACCCAACATCCTTTATCTGGGGGAAAAAAGGAAGAGTATGATGTGAGAGTGACAGCAACCACGCTAGCCTTACGAGGCTGACCTAGCAACACAAATGAGTATTTCTTCCAACTATGTGTTTTAGGACATATAGCCGTCATAAAAGCTAGCATTAAAATATGACAATTGTGTGTACTTTATCTATAACATGATAATCACCGTAGATGAGTGAGAGAGGATTGAGTGAACCCACGAATCCATGTCCATTGTTCCTATAAGAGAAAACCTTTGTCTTGTCCTATTGCATTGAAGAGGATTGGGACACTTTTACATTTTTTGCTTTGTTACATTAAAACTTCCATCCATTAAATCAACCACCTTGTCCTTTAAACTTCTTTAGTGCATAATCAACTAAAACTTGTGACACTATAGTTGTAGAGAATAAATAACTTTTCTTTCTTGCTCCTGCGGATCGATACCTTGTCCTTTAAACTTGTTTAGTGCATAATCAACTAAAACTTGTGACACTTTAGTTGTAGAGAATAAATAACTTTTCCTTCTTGGTCCTGCGGATCGATACCTTACTTCCACATTGATAGGTGCTACAGTGATCCCCTGCTCTTGGGGTAATCAATTATGCACTAAACAAGTTTAAAGAACAAGGTGATTGATTTAATGGATGAAAGTTTAATGTAACAAAACAAGAATGTAAAAGTGTCCCAATCTTCTTCAATGCTAGAGGACAAGACAAATATTTTCTATTATAGGAACAATAGACATGGGTTCATGGGTTTACTTAATCCTCTCTCTCATCTACGGTGATTATCATGTTATAGATAAAGTACACACAATTGTCATTTTTAATGGTAACTTTTATGACGGCTATATGTCCTAAAACACATAGTTGAAATTAGTACTCATTTGTTTTGCTAGGTCACCCTTGTAAGGCTAGCGTGGTTGGTGTCACTCCACATCATACTTCTCCCTTTTACCCCCAGATAAATGATGTTGGGTTGTATTTCACATGTCACTCAATACATATGCCGTGTCACATCGGCCATCCCGTACCTACATACATCATACTTTTTAATGGACAATATTCCAAACACTAGTGCAATGATTTATATTTCGTGTGTGTGACCACATCTCTCTTATCTATCTATACTTGGTGGTGTCAATCACCTCATGATATGGATAAACAAGACATTAAGCATAAATCAAACCATCACATGCATCATAGAATATCTCCAAAGTATGACAAGTCATAAAAGTTCCAACACAACAGTAAATGCATAACAAATATCATCTCATACCACAATATCCACCATAGGAATTACATAGATGACCGTAATCATGTTCAGCAGCTCATACGGTACTAATTAGTGAAGCTCAAAGAGGTGAGAGATACATAAGTTACCACCACAAACCCAAGTCCAGGGGGTGGACTACTCCCCCTTCATCATGGAGACGGTGGAGAAGTCGTTGGAGAAGATGGAGACCATCCCAGTAGCGCCCCGCCGGAGTTTTTCCCCTCCAATCTGCAGCTCCAGGTCTTTATTTCGTGGTTTTGTGTTTCGGCGCACTCCTTTCAGAGAACGTCGGGGGACTATTTTTATAGACTTTTTTAGGTCACGACTAGGTCGGTGGAGAAAAGATCGACGACAGCGGAGCTCCGAGGCCCAAAAGGAGGGGTCCCACATGGCCCATGTACCTGGCCACGTGGGCCCACCTATCTTGGCCCTCGGGTCTCCGCTTGTTTGCTTCCTTCGCTCCCAAGTCTTCTTCCTTCCAAAAATTGACGCTCGTAAATTTGCAGTCATTTGACGTCGTTTGGGTCCCTGAAACATTAAAATATAGAAATAGGGTTTTCTGCATGCGCAGGGTTAATTCCATAAAAAATAGGAAATAAATATAATATTCCAAAAATCATTGTAAAATATTGATATAACCCTTATATGATGCAAATATGATTGGAATACAATTAATATAGTGCAAAGTTCATGTATGCATTTTACATGCATCACACCTCTCGCTAAAACAAAGGGTTAAACATATAGTGCGGAAGATAATTGTAGATAACACAAATATTAAAACAGACCAGCAAGTAATCAATGAAGAAAGGTGTATAAGTGAGGTTGGAGACAATGTAAAAAGATGGACCGGGGGCCATGGTTTCACCAGTGGCATATCTCCTTGAAAAGATAGAATTGTTGGGTGAACAGATTACATGCAATTGATAAAATTATGATCATGGTAGTTATGACAAAATGTGCAAGCCATATTTATGTAGCATCACGTCAAGATAAAAAGACTGTTAATGAACCACATCTTTGACTAATACTCTACTTCGAGTGCGCTTCTATGCTTGCCACTCTAGGAATTACGTTACCGAAATAACGAAGTATCCCGTTAAGTTCAATACATGATGTAAGCAACTTTTATATATCAATGGGAGTAGATAAGCCATTGTTTTGCCTTTAGTAGCAACAACATGCTCACTCTTAGTCGTTCTGTCACTTGAGCCCAGAGATAAAATGAGGTATGAACCTACGTCACACATATACTCCTCCTTGGAGACTCCCACAACTACTTGGCCCACCAACATATAAATCGGAGAGCATTTTGGAACGTAAATAAAACAATCTAATATATAATATAACATGAACGGTCTCATTATAAGTTTATAACATAACAATTCATCATACCTCGGCAAACACATCAATAACAATTACATTGATTGGTGTCGATCATACCTCGGCATAATTAAGCAGGAGAGACTACCATCTGCTACTACCATTGACCGGTAGTACAGGGATGAATACTCACACATCATCATGGAGATGCCAAGAATGTCATAGAGGCCTATGATGATGATGATCCCGCCCTCCGGCAGGGTGCCGGAAAGAAACTCCAGAATCTCTCCGATCAAGTTTCCACGACGACAGACTCTGTCTCTGTTTTGTGGAAATTTGCCGTCCTCGTAGCTCTTAGGGTTGAAGGGATTTAATAGGCGAAAGAGGTGACTGTCACTGATGCGCCGGTCCCGTCCGTCAGTGTCCGGTGTGACTCTCATTGCCACGTTTCCCGGCACTCCCACTTCCTCCCTACAAACGGTGTGCAAAGGCGGTTACCAGACGCACTATTGGCCCGTCCGGCCACTCTGCCGCTATTCCGAGGGCCTTGATGGGCCTTTTCGTGCCGGCAATTCCAATAGCCCTATTGGGAGCTATTCGGAGCTCCAAGTGTGGTGCTCTTACTGCTAGCATTTTTATTTTCTATCTTGTATTCTTCATTAAAACCCTAGTTCCATTTTGCAATTTCTAGAATTCGATGGTGTGTTTTTACCATGTACCTTATGTACTCTACATTCTTCTCACAAGCAGCCCATTTTGCTAGGTGTAACTGTGTAAGTCACACTTGACCTGCTCAGAAGTTGCCAAATGTAAGCTACACTTCAGTTCGGTACACGAGATTTGAAATGCAAATCACATTCGTGCATGTCCTGAAATGTGCTGCGTCCATGAATATCCACAACTGAACATCATGTCATTCTTTATTTTTAGGGATGAAAACGGAACGGAATCTTTCTGACTTTTCGCAAAAAACAGAAACGGAACAGAAATACGGAATCGGAAACGGAACAGAAATACGGAATCGGAAATGGAATTTTGCGTAACTGAAACGGAAATAAAACTTTTATGTGGAAACGGAAACGGAAATGGAACAGTATATTCCAGCGGAACGGGCACGTAAACGGAAATTCGTTTCCGGTAATACGGAACTTTTTGTTTTTATTATGCGTTGCTTTTTAATTCCAGCATGCCCAATAATTCTAGTGGAAATGTTTGGGCACAATCCAAGATATGAATTAAAACAGAAAAGGTTTTCAAGCACAATGTTTAGTCCATATGTACTTGGATATCATGTCCCTCTGGAGTCATTCACATTTCGCGTTAGGAGTGATATTAGGTATTTTCATAATGTTGTGCAAGTTGAGAATTTCTATATACTATATTATATAATCATGAGATCTCGTTATATTTTATTTGATTTTAAAAACTTGACCAGTTTGTTTGGATGAGTTTTCCTGCATTATTCAAGGGGTTTCTTGGTTCCGGCAAATATCCGCTTTTGTTTCGTGTCCGCACCGTATTCGGTCCATATCTGTTTCGATAATACGTGTTTCCGTATTTGTTTCCGAAGTTTCTGTATTTGTTTTCGCTTCCTAAAAAAATGTGAAAATAAATATGGCACCGCAGTCCTTATCTGCTCCGTTTTCATCCCTATTTAGTTTTTTCCATCTTAAATTAGCGAGAGGTTTGCCCAAACAAATCATGAGCCAGTGCTAGCTGTAACAAGGCCCCGTGCTAGACCGTCTAGACGGGTTGGAGCCCGGGTCCAACGAAAGTTAGAAAGGTACAAGGTACTACTTAGTCAGCCCAAAAAAGAAGTCCATGCAGGTCAACGTTCTTTTTTTTGCCATATCGAGCTTTTCTGGATTTAATCCCACATTTAACCTCCTTTCGAAATTATTTTCAGATCTTGTCTTTGGGCCGGCGGTAACTGACATAGACCCGAAGTCATGCGGGTCGACATCCACTAGACCACTACCATGCGGCGTCAAAGTTTTTTTTTTTGAATTTCCACATATATTAAACCAACAAAGAGTACACGATTATATCGATTATAAAAACAAAACTAAAATAGACTAGCAAATCTATGAGATGTTTAATCCCGTTCTTCATCAATGATACAACCTTTTACTTTTCTGAATGCAGCCGTAGAACAACGCCAAAAGCACCAAACCACACACCTTTGAATACCACCGAAGGTTCTCACTTTTTTAATTTTGAGCCGCAATGACAAGGCTTTGTGCACGCACACAACCATTAAATTAATCAAGAAACATCGGCAAGAGCACCACCACTGATATTCCAGGGATAAATAACCGAACCACGTTGTCGACGTCGTTGGGAGCCGAGAGAACGAATCACCATTGCCGAAAACATAGTAGTCGAGATAGATATTGCGAGGACAAACCTTCTCGTGGTGACCATGAGAAACACTCCAAGATTGATCTGGCGAAATAAGATCTGAAGAACCATACCTAGACAGACTTAATCTTCCAAAACTACCATTGACGCCGGGAAGGATATCTCGTCGTCGAACGAAGCATGGGAGATCACTTATTAGAGACGATACCATCTCCATTAACGAAGAAGATGACGATCAAAACCAAGCTCTAACATTAGGGACCTTCGTATAGCGCCGTGCGCAGGTCCGAGGTCCCCACCCCTCCTAGTGCCAGAACGGCAACTAGAGGAGGCGAGTACCCGTTGAATCTTTGCCCGCGGCGACTGTAACACCCCAATTTTCTTGGATTTAAAATTTTGGTGTTAATCTAGGATTTTCCAAAAAGTAACAAAAACTTTTGTTTTATTCAGCCAACTCTCTTTAGCTTGCCTTAGTTGCTTTCTTAAGTTGTTAGTCTTGGTTGAAAACTTTTAGTAGTGCTTTTATAAAATTCTTCTAGTTTTGATTTTAGAAACTTTGATCTTCATGCTTGTTAAAACTTAGCATATCTAGGGCTTTAATTTAAGCAAACTAGATTTTTTTTGGCTTGTTTCAACTCCTTGTTGATCTTTAGTGTTTATAGTTTAGAGTCATGTCCTTGCTTGCTTGCTTGCTAACACTCTGTTTTGTCACTAACTTAACTAAGGTTTAGAGCCTAGTCTAACTATTGACCATTTGGTTATCTCTCACTAAACCAACCCTAAACCTCACCTAACTCGACCCCTCTCTTCCCACTCTCACCCCTCTGCCCAGGAAGACCATCCTAGTCAGCAAGACCCCACAAGTCAGCCACCCCCTCTCCCTCTCCATCACTAAAAACACCCACTCACACTCCACCCCCCAATGGGAGCTCACTCCCTCCCCTCCTCACTGGGCAGAACACCTCAACACGGCCACCTCACTCCAGCCCACTCCTCCACCACCCTAGCTGCCCTCTGCCCGTGCCCCACGTCGCCCCAGCTCGCCCCCATGTCCGAAAACCCTAAAAAGGGATGAGCTCGCCTCTCACTTGACCCGGCCTCCCATTCACTCCCCCTGTCCCCCAGAGCACACGCACCTCCCCTCTCCACTCTTTCACGAAGCCCAGAGCATCCCCGTGACCCCTGCTGCCCTGGAACGCTCGAGAAACCGTAGGTCGCCGCCGGTGAAACTCGGCCGTGGCCACTCGACTCTCTTCCCCTTTCTTCGCCATTTTTGGCCTGCTGGAATCCCCTCTGCCTAAGCTAACTCCTCCCACTCTCCTTTTGCCCAGAGGTTGCCCGTGGACGCCGTGCTCGACCTCGACCGGAGAAGGACGTCGCCGCCGCCGCCATGAACTCCGGCTACCCCAGCTAACGCCGTCCACTCCAGAGCCTCTCCCTCGACCCCCTCCGTCGTCCGCAACACTCCCCAGCCGCATCGCGCTAGAGGAAGATGAGCGCGAGCCGTTGATCTCGCGATCAATGGCCCAGTTCAAAACCGCGCACGCGGGTTGCTCCCGCGCGCCGCGCCACGTCCTGCGCGCAGATGGGCTGGCCCATCTAGCCCGCGCGGCGGATTGGCGCTGATCTCGGTCAGATCTGGCCCAAGCGCGGCCCAGTTTATTTTTTTAGCCGAGTCTTTATCTTTTTCCTGTTTCTGTCAATTGTTTGCTGCTAGTTTAATTAGTTTGTGATAGATCTGTACATGCATGTTGGTTAGGAGTATTTTTAGTGGGTGCCTATATGTTTTCTTAACCATGCAGAGTTGGTTTGGTCAGAAAATCAACTATGGGTTGTGCAAATCGTTAAATAGTGTAAAAAGTGTGTTTTTCACTCTTTTGGTGATATCTTGAGCTAGGAGTAATATTTTTGGGTGAGTCTAATTTGTGCAGAGAGGTAAAATCCATACCTTTCTGTAGGTTCCAACCTTGCATGCAGGAGTTGCTTGAAACAGAAGTGGTAGCACTGTTTGTTTTAGGACCAGAGGCACTTGTAGGATTTTTAGCTCACATTTAGTGGAAGCTTTTGATGCAAATCCAATTCCTGTAGTTTAGTATGGTTCATATCAGTACTGTGTTAAGAGGGTTTAATTTTTGGAGCATTATTCTAGGACTGGTGGAATTTACCCCAAAACAGCCACCTTACCCCTTCTAGAAAAGTTCCTTTTATTTGTTTGGTTTGAATGTTTGTGTTTAGTTTTGCCTTAAGCTTTCTAGGCAGAGAAGGTTTAAGTGTGGCTATGCTTGTTGTATTGTTTATTTACTTTAGATTGTTGTCAACCCGTTTCCTAGCTTTGACGGTAGATACGTTTAAATTTTTCCGGTACCTTAGCACCGCAAGAGGAGGAGCAGTACGTTGAGGCTGAACAGTTCGCCTACGAAGAGGAACAAGACCAGGGCCACTTTGCTGAGCAAGGCAAGCCACCTCAACACCTTACTATAATCCTACTATTTGTTCAAAGCATGTTTTGTTTTCAAAATAAAATAATGCATGTTTTGTCTTTTATGTGACATTTTGTCACCCCAAAACTATTTCCCAAAAGTATTGTTTGGCCAAAGATATATCTACTAGTATATAATAGGTTTTATAAAAGTAACACTTTACTTGAGAAGTCTTCTGCTGAAGGCACTATCAAGAAGATTATATTTTCTGGTAGTGTATCTGTATACCCTCATCTCAAAACTTTAGGATGGGAGCCTATTTTGATAAAATATTTTCGGAGGAAAAACCCGAGTCGCTGGGAGCGATCGGCGAGACAGTGGTTTATAAAACCCATCTTGCTGGGAGCAAATGGAGAAGTTTATGAAACCCCGAAGTGCTGGGAGCATTCAGTGAGATTGCGAAAACCCGAGCTGCTGGGAGCAGTCGGAGATGGAGATGATGTTTTTGAAAAACAAAGTACAGCCCTAGCGGCCGCCCGAACAATTAACCCGTGCAACCACACTACCTGATATGGGTAGGGCTTAGCCGGAAGCTTGTCTATTTTAGTACGGAGGATCTCTTACTCTATAAGGGCGGGGCCCTCGAAGCCGGGTTGCCGTATGTACGAGGCAATACACATGTGGGGGGATCCGCGCCGGACGATTACGTTGGGTCCCCTGTCGTGGCGGTGTGGCATCCCAAGGAAAGACCAGGGGTCTAGGGGAGCACATGGTGCCGAGGGGAACAAACCTAGCGGGAGTCCTCTGTACTAGAATGGATTAGGGGAAAGCTTTGATCATGTTATCCGAACCCCCGCATACTATCGTATGAGGACCGTGGCTGATCACGGCGGAATGACTGTTTGGTGTGGTGAAAGTGCACCACCTCTGCAGAGTGTAAAACTATTCGAATAGCCGTGTCCGCGGTCATGGACGGTTGGAAAGGCCACCGATCTAGGCGTATGGGCAAGTTTTATGTTTTAAAAAGAAAATTGATTTCTCGGTGGAGACATGAAGGCATCAAGATGGTACCTAGGAGGTACGGTAGTTGAGAGAAGACGGTTGGTCTCGGGGAGACAACGCTGTCTTATCTTGTGGAAAGAAAAAGGGGTATCCCCATCCTAGTGTCTTTGAAAAGTTTTACAAAATGTTTTACAAAGAGGTGGAGATGGTTTCATCTATCTCTACAAGAGAGAGTTCTATCTCTAAATGTTCTCTTTAACAAAGATATAGAGTTGTCGTATTCTCTATATCTAAAAGCATTCGTTTGCGAAAACTAAGCCCTATAGTATTATGTAGCAGCTATCCCAGTTTTTGAAAACAACTTTAATTGCATTACCATGAAAACTTAAGCCTTGAGGTGGTCTTGCGAGTACGTCAAAGTACTTATTTGGCTGTGTCCCTTGATATTCAAACGTCCAGATTACGACGAGGAGGTTTATGCCGAGGAGGAAGAGTATGCCGACGACTACGCCGCTTAGCTGTCACCGGTCAACTGCACTTGTGGGATGGCGTCTGATGGAGACAAGGGCCGACGCTAGCCACGAGCTTCCGCTGTATTGTAGTTAATTCCGTCTTGCGCGACGATGTTTGCAGATCTGGTCATGTGACCATTAAGTATTGTAAGACTTTTATTCGTATGACTTGAATGATGTAACTCTTGATACCATGTTGGTTATGTTATTGCGATGCACTGATCATTGGGATCGTGATCTATTTACATAACGTGGTCTTTTCGGACTTCGGTCTGAGGGGTCCTTACAGACTTGGTATCAGACCCATCGTTGACCTTAGGAGACTTTAGCTAGGTTGGGCGTCTAAGTCACGCAAATTAGTTTTTCTCAAAAACTAAGGAGAGGTGTCTAAAAATTTGGCGGAATATACTGCTATATCCTCTCCCCTCTATTTTAATTACTATAAGTACTACTACCGTCATTAATTATTCTACTTGTTTTTACTTAAAATATTGCACACCGATCACTAATTAAACTCTACTTAAAATTTGGTGTAGATGGAGGACGCTTTTACGATGGGTTTCCAGCTGGGAGCAGTACGCACCCCCGGAGTGGAGTTTCTGTTTCAGTCAGAGCTGCTTGAGCTGACGAGTCACCTGCGTCGCCCTCTTCCCGAGTTACGGGGAGTACGTGCTCTGCCGTTTGTTGACACAGAGTTGTCCTGGAGAGTGAGCTGCACTCTTCGAGGCCCTCTTGTGCCACCTTCCGCAGAGGAGTTGGTGGTTGAGGCCGTCGAGCCTACCCGGACCGCAGCTGTCGTGACGGTTCTTTAGAGGGCGCTCGCCCGCTTGGTGCACCACCACCGTGCCGAGCTGGTCGGCACCCGCTTCGAGTTCTTCGAGAGGCTTGACGCTCAGGGCCACCCGGCGCCTTTGCGTCCCCACCCCACTTTCGTGCTTCACGTGGAGAACCTGGGGATTCTTCTGGCGCGCACTCAGCACGACCTTGTCCACAGTCGCATGGAGGGCGATCTCCGCCGTATGCAGTACCTCGACGCGGAGAACCGCGTTACCGAGGCTGAGCAGGACAGCGAGGCTGTGCAGACACAGTTGCAGGAGACTTTGGGCAGGCTGGCGACAGCATAGGAGAGCCTCGCGGCCACAGAGGCGCGTCTGACAGAGACCAGGACCGCACTAGCAGCAGCGCGGAAGGAGACCACTCGCATCGGGCCCGTTTCAGGACCGCCCGGTACTACCAGGTCCACCTCTCAGGACAGGTGGACGATCAGTGGGCGGCTATCCAGAGCCGCGACTCCAGGATCGCCAAGCTTGAGGAGGAGCTAGAGGAGGCGCACATGGAGAATGATGATCTCCTGCCCGACGACGAGGATCCTATGGAGGATATGGACATGGAGCAGGAGAGTGAGCAGGAGGACGACGACCTTCGCAGCGACGCCGACACTGACCAGGAGCTGGTTATGACCGAGGAGGAGGACCCTGACGAGCCCCCTTTCTACGGTGACGCAGCTACCTCACCTGATGTCACCCTCACCGACGAGTAGGTACCACGAGTAGTTCTTTTGGGTTAGGGTCACCCGTCGTTAGCCATGTTGTTGCGATTGAGTGATCTTGTTGTCATGGGTATGTTAGTCTTGGTGTCTGTAAGACCGTTGTCGAGTTAGAACACCTATTTGTGGACTCTTATGAGCTTGTATCGAGACCTTATCGTCGAGTTAGTTATCTCATTTGTGTCATGTTTTTATGCTGCACTTGTACGATTGTTCTTGTTTGCATTGTTTTACATGCTTTCCTTTTGTGTTCAAAGTTTTACCTATTGTTTGTTGGAGTTTTTAATTCTGTCGTTTCCTAACTTCAGTATGGCGAGAGAACCACCACCACCACCCGAGCCCACGATGGCGTAGATGTTGCGCATGTTCAAGGAGGACCGTGAGGCCGCTAGAGCCGAGAGGACCGCCAACCTCGCCACTCTGCAGCACCTAGCTCAGATCGCCGTCAACCCCAATGGCGGGAATGGCGGGAATGGCAATGAGGAGGGCCGTTCCAAGTTGCGGGACTTTCAGAACACCAATCCCCGGTGTTCTCTCAGAGAGTGGCTCCCCTTGACGCCGACGATTGGCTCCGCACCATCGAGAACAACCTTGTGGTCGCCCAAGTTGGCGACAATGAGAAGGTGGTCTATGCTACTCACTACCTCTCCGGACCCGCCCGAGCTTGGTGGGAAATGATCAAGGCACTGCTACCCCAAGACGAAATTGTGACCTGGGATGCCTTCAAGACCAAGTTCCAGAAGCGCTATGTACCCTCTGGCGAAGTCAGCATTCTGCGAGAGAAGTTTCTGCAGCTGAAGCAAGGAGGTATGTGAGTTGGTGAATATCTGGAGAAGTTCACCCTGATGTCAAGGTATGCACCTGCTGATACTGACACAGAGGCAAAGCTGAAAGAAAGATTTCTGAATGGACTGCATGATGAACTGCAATGCATCCTGGTGGTGATGCCCTTCAATGATCTGGAGTCCCTGGCTAATGCAGCCATCATGATGGAGCACAAGCGCAAAGCGTCCTTCGATAACCGCAAGCGCCGCCAGATGATGCAGCAAGGCAGTAGCAGCGGCAGCAACAACAACAACAACCAGCGCCTGCGTCCCTCAGTTCCATTCAAGCCTGGGTACCCACTGCCACGACCTGCGTACCCACCATCAAGACCCCCGTCGTATGCACCCCGTCCAAGCTACCCTACTCGCCCACCTGTTCCCCGCCCTAGAGGCGGATATCACCCAGGACTCACTGCTGGTCGACCACCTGCCCCAAGACCCATAGGAGGCTGCTTTGCCTGTGGATAGCCTGGACATTACTCAAGGGACTGCCCCACCAAGCAGCCAGCTGACAACAGCCCCAATGCGACCAAGATGAACCAGGGATCCGTCCGACCCCTTGGGGGGCAAAGCCCCGTACCCGAAGAAGTCTGGGCACATGGCGAGAGGGCATCTGAATCACATCAGCGCTGAAGAAGCTCAGGAAGCACCTGACCTTGTGATGGGTACGTTTCCTGTCAACTCAGTACCTGCTGCAGTTTTGTTTGATTCTGGAGCATCCCACTCGTTTGTTACCGAGCCTTTTGTTAAGAAAAGTGGGTTGGTCCCAACTTTGATGAACCATCCTATGCTAGTGCAAATTCCTAGAGCCACGATAAGGGCTAACCTTGCCTGCAAGGAGACACCTGTGGATATCCAGGGAGCCCGATTCCATGCTGACCTTGTGGTTCTGGGAAAACAAGGGATAGAAGTGGTTTTAGGAATGGATTGGATGGCCGTAAACCGTGGAGTCATAGATTGCAACACCAAATCCATCTCTCTGACTAGTCCAGAGGGAGTTGAAGTTGTGCATACCTCTTCATTGCACTCTTTGACAGGACACTTTCATAAAAGTGTCGCTGGTCCTGCTTTGGAGGAAGTACCAATAGTTTGTGAATACCCCGATGTGTTACCCGGAGAGCTACCCGGTATGCCGCCTGATCGGGATATCGAGTTCATCATTGAGTTAGTCCCCGGAACTAGACCCGTAGCTCAGAAGCCTTACCGTATGAATCCTGAAGAGCTCGAGGAATTGAAGAAGCAGTTGGATGACATGCTTAGAAAGGTCTGATTCGCCCTAGTGCCTCTCCATGGGGATCTCCAGTGATCTTTGTGGACAAAAGAGACGGTGCCACTCGCTTAAGTGTGGATTACCGGAAGATGAATGACGTGACCATCAAAAACAAGTACCCCTTCCCAAGATTGAGGATCTGTTTGATCAACTCAATGGAGCTCGAGTCTTTTCCAAGATCGATCTCCGCACCGGATACCACCAGCTGAAAGTGAGAGAGACAGACATCCCAAAGACAGCCTTCACCACCCGCTACGGATTGTTTGAGTCCACCGTAATGACCTTTGGCTTGACCAATGCCCCGCCTATTTCATGAATCTCATGAATAAGGTGTTTATTGATTATCTAGACAGATTCGTGGTGGTTTTCATCGATGACATTCTGATCTATTCCAAAACAGAAGAAGAGCACGAGGAGCATCTGAGGTTAGTTCTAGGCACCCTTCGTGAGCATCAGCTCTATGCTAAGTTTAGCAAGTGCCAATTTTGGCTGAAGGAAGTGGCATTCCTTGGGCATATCATCAGCGCTGGAGGAATAGCCGTGGATCCATCTCACATTAAGTCTATAGTTGAGTTTCCAACTCCAACCAATTAGAAGCAAGTGAGATCTATCCTTGGAATGGCTGGATACTACCGCAAGTTCGTCGAGGGATTTTCCAGCATTACCAAACTACTCACTCAGTTGCTAAAGAAAGATCAGAAATTTGAATGGACCGACAAGTGTGTAGAAAGCTTCCAAGAGCTGAAGAATAGATTAACCACCGCACCCATCCCGACCATGCCTGATGTTACCAAAGACTTTGTCGTGTATTGCGATGCATCCAAACTTGGACTAGGTTGTGTCCTCATACAAGAGGGCAAGGTGATATCCTACTCCTCGCAGCGACTCCGCAAGCACGAGCAAAATTACCCCACCCATGACTTAGAGCTTGCCGCCGTAGTTCATGCACTCAAGACCTGGCGCCACTTTTTGATGGGTAACCGTTGTGATATCTACACTGACCACAAGAGCCTGAAGTATATCTTCACCCAGCGGGAGTTAAATATGAGGCAACGAAGATGGATAGAACTCATCAAAGATTATGACCTAGACATCCATTACCACCCTGGAAAAGGCAATGTTGTAACTGATGCCCTTAGTCGTCACCCGTGTTCTTTCAACACCATGATCAAGACTCGTCAACCAGAACTCTGGGCCGAGCTGGACAAGATGGGCATTGAAGTAGTCTGTTATGGAGCTGTGGATCAACTTATGTTGCAGCCACATTGTGGGATCAGATCAAGAAGGCACAGAAGGGCCATGAGAGTATTGAAGGCATCAAACGTAGGATGGGGAAGGAAGAAGTTCCTGGGTTCACCATTGACCCCGAAGGCACTCTTTGGTATGAAGGCTGCATCTGCGTACCTTCTGTCCATGACTTGAAACAGCTGATCATGAAGGAAGCCCACGAGACTTTATACTCCATCCACCCCGGTGGAACCAAGATGTATCAAGATCTCAAAGAGAAGTTTTGGTGGCATGGCATGAAGCGAGAGATTGCATTCTTCGTTCAAAATTGTGATGTTTGTCAAAGAGTCAAGGCCGAACATCAGCGACCAGCAGGACTACTCCAACCCCTGAAGATAACTGAATGAAGTGGGATGAAATCGGTATGGAATTTATCACGGGTTTGCCCCGATCCAATAGAGGGCACGATGCCATTTGGGTCATCGTGGACAGGCTCACCAAAGTTGCTCACTTCATACCGGTCCGCACCACTCACCGTTCAGACCAGCTAGCAGACTTATATATGTCCCGTATCGTCAGTCTTCATGGAATCCCCAAGACCATCGTGTACGACCGAGTAACTCAATTCACTTCACGTTTCTGGACCAAGCTTCATGAAGAGTTAGGAACCAAGCTCTTTTTCAGCACAGCCTACCACCCTCAGACTGGAGGACAAACCAAGAGAAATAATCAGATTCTAGAGGATATGCTTAGAGCCTGTGTGTTAGCTTATGGATCCAAATGGGAGGATTGCTTGCCGTTTGCTGAATTCTCCTACAACAACAGTTACCAAGCCAGCCTGAAGATGGCCCCTTTTGAAGCCCTGTATGGACGTAGATGTCGCACCCCCTTGAACTGGTCACAATCCAGAGATAGTCAAGTTTTCGGAGTCGACACCCTGAGAGAAGCTGAAGAGCAAGTTCAACTGATCCGTGATCGTCTTAAGGCCGCACAGTCCAGACAGAAGAGTTACGCAGATTCCAAGCGGCGTGACTTATGCTTCAAGACTGGAGACATGGTATACCTGTGTGTTACTCCACTCAAAGGCATGCAGCGTTTTCATGTCCGTGGAAAGCTGGCGCCCCGCTACATCGGCCCATTCCAAGTTCTCTGTCGGCGAGGAGAAGTATCTTACCAACTGGAATTACCCCCTCACCTGTCCGAGTTTCACGATGTGTTCCATGTATCACTACTCCGGAAGTGTCTGCAAGTCCCTGGAGCTACCCACTCGTATCAGAAGGTGGATCACCACACCATTGACCTCAACCACGACCTCACCTATCGGGAACGACCACTCCGTGTGCTAGCTGAAGATGTCCGTGTGACCCGTAGACGGAACATCAAGTTTCTGAAGGTCTAGTGGACCAATCACACAGAAGAAGAAGCCACCTGGGAGCGTGAAGATTACCTGGAACGTGAATTTCCCGGCTTCCTTTCCTCTTCAACTCCAGAATCTCGAGGACGAGATTCTCCTAAGGGGGAAGGTCTGTAACACCCCAATTTTCTTGGATTTAAAATTTTGGTGTTAATCTAGGATTTTCCAAAAAGTAACAAAAACTTTTGATTTATTCAGCCAACTCTCTTTAGCTTGCCTTAGTTGCTTTCTTAAGTTGTTAGTCTTGGTTGAAAACTTTTAGTAGTGCTTTTATAAAATTCTTCTAGTTTTAATTTTAGAAACTTTGATCTTCATGCATGTTAAAACTTAGCATATCTAGGGTTTTAGTTTAAGCAAACTAGAATTTGTTTTTGGCTTGTTTCAACTCCTTGTTGATCTTTAGTGTTTATAGTTTAGAGTCATGTCCTTGCTTGCTTGCTTGCTAACACTCTGTTTTGTCACTAACTTAACTAAGGTTTAGAGCCTAGTCTAACTATTGACCATTTGGTTATCTCTCACTAAACCAACCCTAAACCTCACCTAACTCTACCCCTCTCTTCCCACTCTCACCCCTCTGCCCAGGAAGACCATCCTAGTCAGCAAGACCCCACAAGTCAGCCACCCCCTCTCCCTCTCCATCACTAAAAACACCCACTCACACTCCACCCCCCAATGGGAGCTCACTCCCTCCCCTCCTCACTGGGCAGAACACCTCAACACGGCCACCTCACTCCAGCCCACTCCTCCACCACCCTAGCTGCCCTCTGCCCGTGCCCCACATCGCCCCAGCTCGCCCCCATGTCCGAAAACCCTAAAAAGGGATGAGCTCGCCTCTCACTTGACCCGGCCTCCCATTCACTCCCCCTGTCCCCCAGAGCACACGCACCTCCCCTCTCCACTCTCCCACGAAGCCCAGAGCATCCCCGTGACCCTGCTGCCCTGGAACGCTCGAGAAACCGTAGGTCGCCGCCGGTGAAACTCGGCCGTGGCCACTCGACTCTCTTCCCTTTCTTCGCCATTTTTGGCCTGCTGGAATCCCCTCTGCCTAAGCTAACTCCTCCCGCTCTCCTTTTGCCCAGAGGTTGCCCGTGGACGCCGTGCTCGACCTCGACCGGAGAAGGACGTCGCCGCCGCCGCCATGAACTCCGGCACCCCAGTTAACGCCGTCCACTCCAGAGCCTCTCCCTCGACCCCCTCCATCGTCCGCAACACTCCCCAGCCGCATGCAGAGCCCCTAGGTGAGCCCCTCGCCGTCGCCGTCCTTCCCTGCATGCAGCGCCGTCGAGCGCGTCGCGCTAGGGGAAGACGAGCGCGAGCCATTGATCTCGCGATCAACGGCCCAGTTCAAAACCGCGCCGCGCGCCGCGCCGCATCCTGCACGCAGATGGGCCGGCCCATCTCGCCCGCGCGGCGGATTGGCGCTGATCTCGGTCAGATCTGGCCCAAGCGCGGCCCAGTTTATTTTTTTAGCCGAGTCTTTATCTTTTTCCTGTTTCTGTCAATTGTTTGCTGCTAGTTTAATTAGTTTGTGATAGATCTGTACATACATGTTGGTTAGGAGTATTTTTAGTGGGTGCCTATATGTTTTCTTAACCATGCAGAGTTGGTTTGGTCAGAAAATCAACTATGGGTTGTGCAAATCGTTAAATAGTGTAAAAAGTGTGTTTTTCACTCTTTTGGTGATATCTTGAGCTAGGAGTAATATTTTTGGGTGAGTCTAATTTGTGCAGAGAGGTAAAATCCATACCTTTCTGTAGGTTCCAACCTTGCATGCAGGAGTTGCTTGAAACAGAAGTGGTAGCACTGTTTGTTTTAGGACCAGAGGCACTTGTAGGATTTTTAGCTCACATTTGGTGGAAGCTTTTGATGCAAATCCAATTCCTGTAGTTTAGTATGGTTCATATCAGTACTGTGTTAAGAGGGTTTAATTTTTGGAGCATTATTCTAGAACTGGTGGAATTTACCCCAAAACAGCCACCTTACCCCTTCTAGAAAAGTTCCTTTTATTTGTTTGGTTTGAATGTTTGTGTTTAGTTTTGTCTTAAGCTTTCTAGGCAGAGAAGGTTTAAGTGTGGCTATACTTGTTGTATTGTTTGTTTACTTTAGATTGTTGTCAACCCGTTTCCTAGCTTTGACGGTAGATACGTTTAAATTTTTCCGGTACCTTGGCACCGCAAGAGGAGGAGCAGTACGTGGAGGCTGAACAGTTCGCCTACGAAGAGGAACAAGACCAGGGCCACTTTGCTGAGCAAGGCAAGCCACCTCAACACCTTACTATTATCCTACTATTTGTTCAAAGCATGTTTTGTTTTCAAAATAAAATAATGCATGTTTTGTCTTTTATGTGACATTTTGTCACCCCAAAACTATTTCCCAAAAGTATTGATTGGCCAAAGATATATCTACTAGTATATAATAGGTTCTATAAAAGTACAACTTTACTTGAGAAGTCTTCTGCTGAAGGCGCTATCAAGAAGATTATATTTTCTGGTAGTGTATCTGTATACCCTCATCTCAAAACTTTAGGATGGGAGCATATTTTGATAAAATGTTTTCGGAGGAAAAACCCGAGTCGCTGGGAGCAATCGGCGAGACAGTGGTTTATAAAACCCATGTTGCTGGGAGCAAATGGAGAAGTTTATGAAAACCCGAAGTGCTGGGAGCATTCGGTGAGATTGCGAAAACCCGAGCTGCTGGGAGCAGTCGGAGATGGAGATGCTGTTTTTGAAAAACAAAGTACAGCCCTAGCGGCCGCCCGAACAATTAACCCGTGCAACCACAGTACCTGATATGGGTAGGGATTAGCCGGAAGCTTGTCTATTTTAGTACGGAGGATCTCTTACTCTATAAGGGCGGGGCCCTCGAAGCCGGGTTGCCGTATGTACGAGGCAATACACATGTGGGGGATCCGCGCCGGACGATTACGTTGGGTCCCCTGTCGTGGCGGTGTGGCGTCCCAAGGAAATACCAGGGGTCTAGGGGAGCACACAGTGCCGAGGGGAACAAACCTAGCCGGAGTCCTCTGTACTAGAATGGATTAGGGGAAAGCTTTGATCATGTTATCCGAACCCCCGCATACTGTCATATGAGGACCGTGGCTGATCACGGCGGAATGACTGTTTGGTGTGGTGAAAGTGCACCACCTCTGCAGAGTGTAAAACTATTCGAATAGCCGTGTCCGCGGTCATGGACGGTTGGAAAGGCCACCGATCTAGGCGTATGGGCAAGTTTTATGTTTTAAAAAGAAAATTGATTTCTCGGTGGAGACATGAAGGCATCAAGATGGTACCTGGGAGGTACGGCAGTTGAGAGAAGACGGTTGGTCTCAGGGAGACAACGCCGTCTTATCTCGTGGAAAGAAAAAGGGGTATCCCCATCCTAGTGTCTTTGAAAAGTTTTACAAAAAGTTTTACAAAGATGTGGAGATGGTTTCAGCTATCTCTACAAGAGAGAGTTCTATCTCTAAATGTTCTCTTTAACAAAGATATAGAGATGTCGTATTCTCTATATCTAAAAGCATTCGTTTGCGAAAACTAATCCCTATAGTATTATGTTGCAGCTATCCAGTTTTCGAAAACAACTTTAATTGCATTACCATGAAAACTTAAGCCTTGAGGTGGTCTTGCGAGTACGTTAAAGTACTTATTTGGCTGTGTCCCTAGATATTCAAACGTCCAGATTACGACGAGGAGGTTTATGCCGAGGAGGTAGAGTATGCCGACAACTACGCCGCTTAGCTGTCACCGGTCAACTGCACTTGTGGGATGGCGTCTGATGGAGACGAGGGCCGACGCTAGCCACGAGCTTCTGCTGTATCGTTGTTAATTCCGTCCTGCGCGACGATGTTTGCAGACCTGGTCATGTGACCATTAAGTATTGTAAGACTTTTATTCGTATGACTTGAATGATGTAACTCTTGATACCATGTTGGTTATGTGATTGCGATGCACTGATCATTGGGATCGTGATCTATTTACATAACGTGGTCTTTTCGGACTTCGGTCTGAGGGGTCCTTACAGCGACGATGAAGATGCAGATGGCACCAACGGCGACGACTAGGGCTGAAACCCTAGGCTGCCGCCATGATCGCCGAAAATCGCCTCGCTCTTTTGCTAGTACCGGTTCGACTAATTCACCATGCGGCATCAAAGTTGTTTGTGAGGGTTAACGGAAATTCGACGTGGTGGTAGGGTGGGCGCTAGCCCAACTACAACTAGTGTATACCAGCAGAGCATGCATGCATGGGGTACGTTTTGATTGGATGGTTGGTTGGGCTTATTTTTCTTTTTGAGTTTTAACGCGGTCGTATCCGTTCTCCGATTAGAAAGAATAGATGTTTATGTACATAATTTGTGAGTCCGATAACCACAAGCTATCTAGGAACAACATGGGAGTGGGCATACGCCCTATGTTGTATCTCCTCTCACACGAGGTAAGCTACCTCATCAGGCAACAAAGCGGTGTTTTGGCGTCGATTCCGCTCCTTCCAAACACCCCACATGGTGTAGATGAAAGTGCCACTCGCTTCCCATCTCTTCTCCTTCGGAATACCCGCGATCATACCATCCCACCATGAATTTAAGTTTCGACCCAACACCGGAGGCATGGGGCCGAACTCCCCGGTCCACTCAAATATTTTCTCACAGACAATCTTGGCGAAGCTACAATCAAGTAGTAGATGCTGCTCTGTTTCTTGGTTGATATTGCATAGTTTGCAAACCGGATCATTGGGCCAGCCCCTGAGTGCTAAGTTTTCCGCCGTTAGTATCTTCCCGTATAGAGCCAACCAAGCAAAAAACCGACATTTCAGCTCCGCCTTCGCCTTCCAAGTTTTTGTCGTCTTGAATGGCGGACAAGCCCCAGCAAATTGGCAGCGATATGCGGAGTCTGGGGTGTAAACGCCCGATGACGTTCAACGCCAAGTGATCGCATCCGGGCGCGTGGTAGTAGAACGACGTCCTGCAAGACCCCCCAAAGCTCGACCAATTGAGCAAGTTGGGCTGCAGTCGAAAGCCAGAAGAAGGAGCGCAACCAATACTTGTTTTCAAGCTCTTTTTGCACAGATCTGAATTTCCTTGTAGCAATCTTGTACAACTCCTGGAACTGAAGTTTGAGAGGTCCCCCAGGCACTGGCAGCCACCGATCCTGCCAAAACAGGCATCTAGTGTTGGCGCTGCCTCTCGCAGTGCTGCTCTCTTCTTCCTCTCTCTAACTCTGAACTTTCTCTCTCACATGAACACACACGGACACACACTTAGCCAAGGAAGAAAACAACGCTTTGCCTAGAGAAGCTCCCTTGGACACCACCGTAGCTACATCTTGTTCTTTCTCATTAATTCAACCAAGGTGATTATAGGTGATTATATAGGCCCCATGCACACACGGCCGGAAGCCACTCACGCCACTAACCCAACGCACGGATGCACTACTCTTCACCACTAACTACATGACTCCATCTCTCTCCTAGATTCACTCTAGAATGCATAAGACTCGGCCAACTAACTAACACATCAAATGCAGCTAACAGCCAAACAACCTACGATTTGCTAACTTGCCGACTCACTCGGACAGACAACTCTAACTACATGCAAAACTAAACTAATGCACATACATGAATATGACAAGATTAAAGCCAACACCTAGCTAGTGCCATCCCCAACGGGGAACAGCTGCATGTCCACCGTGTCACAGGGCAGGGCCATGCCATGCCACGGCCTAGAGGGATCACCCACGGCCATCGCAATCTCAAAGCTCTGTCAAAATTTTCAATATCCAGAATTAACAAGCCGCCAAGTTGGGCTTCTTTTTCTCCTCTCTTCTCTTGTTAAAGAAATTTCCAAAAACAAAAAATGCAAGCACATTATCGCCAGGTGCATGCATCCAGGCACGTACGTAATAATGAAATGCTTACATATCTATCTCACTATCTGGAACGTAACAAACCAAAAACAAAAGGAAAAATAAGTGCAACTTTAAAACTTAGTATAAAGAAAGGAAACTTAAGAGGCCGTAGTGAGAAAGCCCACGGTAATACAAATTTTGCATGTCCTCATAGGGGTGCTAGCCCTGGGCCCTGGAGGGGCCGACCATATTGGCGACAACTAGATGTGTGAATCAACCCTCAAAAAAAAAAAAAAAACTAGATGTGTGAACCACACAACTTCTCAAAAAAAGAAAAAAAAAGTGTGAACCACACAAGATGCCCAACTCGCTCGCCTTGTTGCACAGCTCGGTGCGGTGCTTGGAGAAATATATAATATACATATGGTTGTTAAATTTACTACGAAATAATACGCAATATAGTTGTTAAAATATATAATATCACATATGAACGCATATCATTGCTTCATGTACAAAATGGCAACCGGTTTAGCAATCTAGACTTTAGTTCAGTGTTTTTTGATCCATGATGTACAAACAGTTGACAAGCTCACGGTTGACTGGCTTACAATCTTTATTTCCGTGTCCCAATCGAACATCGCATAAGAGAAAAATGGATACTGTAGAGTCATATGTCAGTGTATCTATTATATAATTAAAACACAAGACAATGAACGCCTAGGATTAATCACCTTCACGTTAAGAAATATCAACGGTACAGATTAATCATTGTATTTGATCCGAGTCGATCAGATCCAGATTCGCATGCAGGAGTCAGCCTGGTCTACGATTTATTGCTTTCCTTACGTAACACCTATGCCAATTGATCACGTTTGCTAAATTTCCCTAATTATTCCGGCAACAGTGCGCATAGCCAAGCGGAGTATGACGAGGATATGCAACTTCATACAGGGTAAACAATGGCACAAACATCTATACGCGCCAGCGATGCCTCGGCGACGTTCGGCGAATCTTTAGTCTCAAGACAACACGTATCCAGTACAGGCCGGAGATGATCCGTACACGCCGACAGCCGACATCCGGCGGACTGCAGTCTCGACGACATACACCACATAGATACACGACGTCCAATGGAGAATCAAGATTACGGAGAGAAGCTTTGCTCGGAGTGGTCGCAGTGAGACTCAACTATCGCCTTCCGGACGTGTAGTTGCGCAAGCCACGACGCGATCGTTACCATTGGCGTGCACTTTCTCAGGCCAGATCACAAATCACGATCTCTATGCATGCATGTGAGGTACGTGATCATTTGACATAGGTCGCCCGGAGAAGATTCACATTGAGTTTGCAGCTACCTTTGCATCGAAATTTCAAATCATCGCCAGAAAGTACTCGGCCAGGAGCGTACATGAGTGTCACAGATCGTTCTTGATGTATTGTCTTGGCGAAACCAGCTGCCCTTCCGATCTATTGACCTGTTTTGACCTGAATTGATTCGCTTAGCTGCTTCCAATTTTTCGATTGGATCAGCAGGTATGAGGTAAAGAAAAGAGTATCTTCCTCCCCGTAGTGTAGACTCTCTTCCCATAGTTTGGCGGAACTTTGCAATCTTGCTGGCGCCAAGTTTCTACATCCGACCACCGGAGATAGCCAACGCCCTTTACTCGGCTCTGTAACCAGAATCATGTTCTTTACACAAGCAATGTATATATGAATGGTCGGTCGGATCCCTTTTTATATGAATGGTCGGATACCTTTGGGAGTTGATCGCATGGGTGTTCTCAAGTTTCAGTCTTATTTGGTTCTGTAGGTGGTTGATGAAATAGCCACAAATTATATGGAGCCCACTAATTCGTACCAGGGATACAAGGTACAAGGTGG
The DNA here is from genome assembly GCA_947311845.1 of Poa pratensis. Lineage (NCBI taxonomy): Eukaryota > Viridiplantae > Streptophyta > Magnoliopsida > Poales > Poaceae > Poa > Poa pratensis. Next base: position 57,565,085 of record CAMZMU010000035.1, read on the forward strand.
ATTTGGATGAGAATTTATGCACCTACATTGCATCCTTGACGTTGCACAAATTATATGGAGCCCAGTAATTTGTAACAGAGATGCAAGGGGATACAGAATTTTTTTCTTCTTCTGTCGTCCCAGAGATACAAGGTGGATTTGGATGAGAATTTATGCACATGCATTGCATCCTTGATGCTGCACCAATAATGGAGCCACTAATTCGTTTTGATGTCTTTGTTACAGGTATAGAACCGTGTGCAATCAGAAGTAACAGTACGTGAGCATCATGTTGGGGGATGGCAAGAAAACAGAAGCAAGCAACGTGGAAATTGATCAAATATGAAGTAATGACATGTCAACCGTGGAGATGTAAATCTCGATTCTCCGTTTCGAGTTCAGATAACACACCTTACCTGACCTTTTTTGTTGTAGTCTCTATTCGTATGGGATGAGGACTTCTTGCAAGGGATCGACGCATCGTGTGAAAGAAAAAATATTGGCCACGCACGTATGTGAAGTTCATATCCACCGCAAAATCTAACCGAGAGCAAACCAAGTGTTTATCGACAATCATGTCTAGCATGAAGGCGTGTTTGATGGCTGGACGCCGGCGGCGATGACAAGCAAAGTACCAGCGAAGCAGCAGTGTTTAATTTGTGTTCAGTCGTATGAGTGTTTCAGGGGTACTGTATCGCGTCGCTGGAGGCTGGAGTAGATTACCCGGGACATATTTCCGATGCTATTTTGTAAGGTGCGTTAAATCTATACATTTATCTAAACGTTCTTATTTGACTCCTATGCAACTGGTGATTTCTTTTTTTTATCCTATACACATTTAATTCTGGCCTACGTTTGTACAACCACATAAATAATTTTGTACTGTCCTTACTTATAGTTTGTTTATTAAGAGTTTGGTCAACTGAGGTTATCAAGCATACAATCACTCTTATTATTTCTTCTGCAATATACAACGACACAATTTGGATGGAGGAACTGAACCACTTTAGAAACTAAACTATGTCTCAAAAGAATTTCCTAGAAATTTGGGTAGGTTCATATTCCTTCAGCAGTTCAGTTGTATCCAAGTTAATATTATAATTGCTGCACATAGATGTAATTTGCTGGATTCGACCAGCTCATGAAGCTACAGCCTTCAAGAGACACTAGATTATTTTTCAACACAGTACGTAAGTCTCCTCTTTTGCCTTCATGTATTTCATATTCTAACTTGGTTTACTATTTGTGGCCAATTATAATGTATTCAAATTTCTGATCTCCTATGTCAATGCCAAATCCTTTCAAGATAGAACGAAATATACTTCAGATTTTACAGTGATCACAATAAAAATGGAGACCTTTTGTGAGTAGATGTGTGGTGCTACTTCAAGACTTTAGTATTCTGCCTGTGCAAAACTCAGGTATGGTGCTACATCTACTTCCCACACTATATGTTATTACTTGATTGGTCGGTTTCAAAATATAGTACACTGCATGTAGTCCACCTAAGAATTTGCTTGATCTCAGTTATACCTCTGAAAGACACTTTTATATTTTTAAATCGTGCAAAACCTCAGCCATGTGTTGAAGACACTATCTTACATAAATATACGATGCAGGGTGCAGAGGAATGTTATCTTAACACAATGTTTTTTTCTACACACAGATTATTCCCTGCTCAAAGTCATCATTCCTCTGTATATCAGTTAGACTGAAATCATGATAGGCCAAAATGTTCTTATAGTTCATTCGTTAACGCTTTTGGTGCATAAGATTTAACATTTTTTGTTAACAAAAAACTAACCATTGACCATTAATTTCATTTGCTTACAGGAAAACATATTATTATTATGTTCATGCCGAAAGAAAGGTTATATTGGAAGCATAATGAACCAGATGTATTTGTAAGAAAGATCTCAAGGGAGAGACGGTGTTCATCAGGTTCAAACAAATAATTGCTCAAGAATATAAAGGGGATGGAATAGTGATAAATAACATAGCTCAGATCACTTTTCAGAATCAAATAATAGTCCACTTTCTGTTGAAAATACATAAATTAGTTAAGATTGACTTAATTCTTTATTATTCTCTTGCAGAACTATGATTGCAAAATGAATTTGATACCTACCATGGTAGTTCTTTAGACCAAATCAGTAACATGTGTTGGATTATAAATACATCATATCCCCTTCAATCTATTTATATGACATGCATTAGTGTTGAATTAAAATAAAACAATGGGTGTATTAAGGTCATGTAGCTGGAAAATGCTTCTCAAGGTAAAAGTTAATGAAAAATCTAGCCGCGCAATTGCGCTTTCAAAATGAACTTTTAGGGCTTTGTGTTCACAACAATAGCTACAATTGATCGATTAGAAGAAAATATTCAATGGTAGTACATGTCATGTGATAAATGCAATACAATTGCTAACGAAAATTCTGATAACTATTATTGCAACAACTGCAACATATATGAAGAAGGTGTAACACGGCAGTAAGAATATTCTACCAATTTGAACATCAGTGTTACTATCATATTTTCATTACACACATTCGGCTCCAGATTAGTGACCATACTGCTAGAACAAGTTGTAGTTTATTTTATGAAGAGGCCAGAAGAATGCTAAATACATCAGTCTCATTCTTGCTGGACTCTGTAGATGGAAAATCCCAAGAAGATCCAAAGGTTATATAACAATTATGTGGACGAAGACTTATCTTTTGATTCGAGCAAAACAATCAAAATCGATCATTCTAGGTATGCAAAATTATTTGGTAAAAAATATTTGTGCCTGATAAGCTTGAGATGCGGTAGTTGGGTGATAAACCATAAGAGGTAATATTACACTTGATCCTTTTTAAATAATAATAGATTGCATTATTTTGTAGATTATTTTTTAAGAATCTTCATGATTTTGTTGAACAGGATTTGATGGATGACGAAGTGGACAGCATGTTAAACTCACCTCAAAGCAAACTAGAACCCGCAAGTATCTCATGTATAAATCTACATTTTTTGCATGGTCGATAAGTTTAAATATTACTACCAAATCGACAGACATTATATTTTACATGATTGTCAGAAACATGAAAGTTGGTACATGAAAGCTAAATTCTAGGTACAACACACAACACACTTGTATACATATGGTATGGCACAACCTAGGTTTTGGTGGGGTTCCGACGCTCCGGGGCCCCGCTTCGGCGAAACCCTGAATCCGCTGGAAAAACCCTAACGTTTTCGTCTACCCCCTAGACGTGCATCGAAAGGGGGTAGCCCAGTGGACTTTTTTGCCTGGTTGTGTTAGGTTAGGCCGTAGGCACATGGGAAACCATTTCATCTTAGACTGTGTGTGCAAATGATTCGATCCAGGGGTTTGCACTATACACATGTACCTTGCCATATTTTAAGTGCAGGTACGCTACAATGATGAAGACCATAAGCTTGGGGATGTGAAGACAACCCCACTGGACCTACACACTCTCGGTTTGCGCACGTCTAACTTCTGTTTTTCCATCGAAACACTTTATCGCATAAACTTGGAGCGTCCTTTTGTTTGTTTTTGGTTTGTTTGTTATTTTGTGAGAACACCACATTATCATTTATATGAGAAAGAGCTACTGGAAATATGGGTTGAAATATGTTGGATGCTTTTATCATATTGGGAAAAGGTATGTTTGAGTTGATTTTTAATGATACATATAGTTGCATGATTCATGAGCTTGTTTATGAGTAATAATTTGCAAATGCTTTATCAAGAGCTATCACTTATTCATGTTTTGATGCTGAAAGTTATTTTACTTTGTTTAACATGGATTAGTTAGTTCTATGGACACTCATGCATGCATCTAGATGGTCAACTTTCTCCCTCTTGCTAGCCCAAACATTCCAACAAGTAAAAACTTGTTTCCAACACCTTCAACCAAAGTTATTCCAGTGAGTCCACAATATCTACCTATTAGCTTTATGCTATTCCGAGTATGTATATCATGATATGTGTGTTATCTATACCTCTGAATGAAAATGTTTACGTTATTGATTGTTATGGGAAAAGTTGGTTATATAGCTCTCACGAACTTGATGCACAACTTTATTTTTATTGCATAAATAAAACATGACCCATTGTGATTAATAATATGATTCTAGTGGCTTGATAAATATCCGAGGTTGGGAGTTAGCCCATATGTGCTGTCACATGCAAAGCTTTCAACATGCTCCTTCATCATTTAGTTGATATCATGTACTTTTGTTTATGGATGCCTATCATGGTGGAATGAGGTGGAAATGAAGTAGTTTAAATGAGTTTGTATAAATGGTTAGAGAGATGCCTGGGCCGCTAATCTAAGCCATGCATCATTCATGGTGGAAATTTACTTACATGCTATGGTGAACCGTCTCTGATGCACCTTATAATAAAAAGCTATTCCAATGGTAAATAAAAAGGGTGTTGAGGTTGTTCATCTTGTTTGTTTGTCTTGTCATTTTGATATGGGCTTGTTCCATATCCTGGGACAAGAGGTACCCCAGTTGACGCTCTTGATGATACTATTATTACTTACAACTAGCACAGTGGCCCTCGCAAATGCGAGGGCACCATCTTTAAAGTGTTTTAAATTTGATTTAATGGTTACACAAATAGTCGTACTATGTGACTAAGAATAATATAATTTTTAGTTGTGTACAACTCTCCAGGTCCTTTAAAAGTTGTTGCTTTGAAAATTGGAAAGAGTACTCAATATATGCTCGTCTTATTGAAATTTAATTTGTGCATATTCCATACGTAGTAACCATAAAATCTATTATGTTACAAACTATGTAAAACCAATGATCTTTTTCTAGTATCCCATTCTTTTCGCGTAAGAATTGACTTGTTTTACATATGTAGGAGTATTCTTTATTCTGTGGGGCAATTCCAAATGCAATATCCAGAGAAAGGAAATGAAACACATAGGAATATATAAAAAAGTGCAAATATGTTCGGCCGTGTCCTCAAAAAACATGCCTCGGAAGTCGAATAAGAACCATCAGTAGCAAGCATACCTGCTAAAGAACCCAAAAAACAACGCTTGCATACATCGTGCAAGTTTTTCACAAATATATATTGAATGTTATAACACATTTATGTCCATTGATAGCTTATCAGCTATTAAGTAACTTCCATTCTTGTTTAACATACGATAGTTTCATTATCTACACAAAATATTATATTGATTTGACCTAATATTACACTGAACTAATAACTATAGTACAACATAGTTACCTCATTCGTTTTGTTTAGTGTCCGAACGCGTCATGCAGCGAAAGATCATGTGCCTGCATACTGTACAATAGTAAAATATTTCTTCATGTGGCCAAAGGTGATCCCTCTTATTTGTGGGCCTGCATAAAATACTATACAATATCTGTCGAACATGAGTATTATCCACCCAAACACGGATATCAAGAAAATTTGTGCGCTAAATCTAAATGACCATGTCAGTGGCAGTGCTAAAGATATATACAGACTTGAACTCTTCTAGTCGAGAAAGTTGCTTTATGGTTTCTTCAAGACCCTCATGGAGGTAGAGGTGGCAATACCTGGATGTACTGATCTGAAACATGCTGAATATCAATATAACAACCATGGAATACTAATCAACAAAAAATCAATCTCTAGTGACATGTGCACTTCTCCAGTACAGTATGATTATTTTTATATCAAGTCGTCATTTAGTTTCATAACAAAAGGTCTACTCGGCAACAACGTAAGATGTCCAATATTCGAATACAAAGTACCCCTCTCCTTAGTTGCTGCCCAAAATTAACGCATCTTTTATTTTGATAAGAGGCATCGCCAAAACTAACATGTTTCACTTTTTATGATAGACATTAACTTGTATAACTAAGACACTTAGATTTAACTTAGTCCATGTAATCAAACTGAGATATATATGTCCGCAAAAGTATCGCAAATCTTATATTTCTATAAAAAAAACTATTCATTATCTATGAATATCGTTTTTCAAATCTGTACATGCAAAACATTTGTTTATTCATCATGCATTGCATAAAACATTTTTTTTAAAGCCCGACACAATGTAGCCACGACAGCTCTATGCGACATATAACATTGTGACAGCTCAGTAGAAAACATACCCTTTTTATATCTTCACCATGTGAAATTCACTTGATTTAATAATATAAAAATTCATATAGTGGCCCAATTTTATCTTGTGGAATATGAGATGACTAATCACCGCCTTTAGGTCTTTCGAAATGCTCCAGACTGTGACTTACATGCACATAGTTTGTTACAAAAAAATATAGGACATGCAGCCACCGAGATATGTGAAATACACCGGGGATAATTTTCTCTCACATGTATTCTCTATTGAGTTGCATGAGCTTGCTCCATTCTAACATGCCGCTTTGTTTCTCTATTTTCTGTATCCCTGCGAATTTATTATGCAGACTTGGACATAACTCTGTAGAAAAAAGGGAGATGACCATGCATGAGTACTACCATAAATCATTTGTAGCACAAATCATATCCATGGAAACTCCAAAAAAGGTTGATATCACTACAATTTTGTAGCAGAAATATGTTACCTGAGGATTGATGGACTCAATTAGGAAATATCGCATGTGGGAATATCGTTTATTTATCTGCTTTAATCCTTTGAGGTCCTCCTTGTTAATTAGGTCTGCTAGGAATAACTGTACGTATAGATATACTTTAGTCAATGAATAAGTAAATATCCCATGAAGGAAAAGCTCTTCAACATAGTTATAGTTGTGAAATGAAATAAGTATGGGATTATTTGTAAAGGCGCACAAACTGAACCATGAAAATTATCAGGCCAGCATTTATAGATAAATCTGGAAAAAAAAATTATCTTAGTGAAGAAATAGAAATTATCAGGCTCTAAGAGATAGCAAAGAAAGTACCATCTTGAGACATACACCACAGAAATTGGGGACCTGCAGATTAAAAACTATTGCTTTGTTCAATTGCTAACCGATCTGCAAGTAGAAAACAATCAGAAGACGATGGATTGCAGTACCGCAATTGTAAGAGGATTTGCGTATTTGAGTCAGCCAACTAACCCGGGTCGCCAGATTTGATATCGTCGGTTCCTGCTTCCACAATTCCATGCTATGCACTATCCATAGTACCTTGCTCCTTGCAGTACTGCACCGAGCGAGTGTAATTCAGTGTGGTTTATTTGTTTGATTGACCTGCTGCAGAGACTCGATGCCGGAAGGAACTTGCAGCCTACATACTGTTAAATATATACTAAAATAGCTGGTAAAAATCTGTACAACTGGTATGCGTAAAAAACTAATTAATTGATGAAGCGCAGTCAAAGGAAAGATAAGAGCTATTATCTCACATGGCATTGGCTGTTAGGTTGTGCGCATGAGGCAATTTTTTAATTCAATGGATGGATCCATCTTGCATGGTGCATGCAAATAGCAGCCTTACCGATCAGAGTATGGTTCGCTGGCCAGCGCCGTTGGCCGCCGCCTGGGAGCAGGAGCAGTGTCTCTATTCTTGGTTGCCTCTGTCGACTCACAATCGATTTAATAGCTCCAGCTGAATCATTGCTGGAAACGATGGGATTGGAACGCATGAGGGTCCATGCATGTAAGGCGTCAACAGCTTTTATCAAGCTTACCGATTTTGTTATGTTTTTAGTAATTAGATGCCATTTTCCTTTAGACGTATTTTATCTTTTGACTTTTTAATTTACATGTCTTTATCCAGATTATTTAGCCGAGATTTTTTCCAATCTTTTTCATGCATATTTGTTGTATTTTATCTCACTATTATTTTTGTCACTATATATTTGAGGGCAAGGTCAGTGATTCTTTTTTTCAAGGAAGACGGTCAGTGATTGTGAATGACGGTCCAATCTCGACATTTCTTCTGAAAACAGCGGAAGAGAAATCCCCTTTCTTTTCTCTCCTTCCACGCCATGCTCTTGGAGGCGATTCTGGAGCTCCGGATATGGCGTTGACCGCCGGCGAGGCTGCATCTCGCCATCCCTGATTTTCAGTGTTGTGGCCGGCAAGGTCAGTGCGGACCGCACTGTGCGCAACCCGGCATGTCCTGGACGTGGTCGACGACGACGAAGGCGGCGGCTGCGGCTCTCATTCAGCATCCAAGGTGCTGCCTCACTGCTCCAGTCCTCCCGTTCACGGTCGCTTCCTCATTTCCCCCCAAATTTTAATTGCAGCTCTGTTGTTTATCTTGTAGCAGAAGCAGCCACATGTAAAGCCGCCATCCTATCTCCCTCCCAAATCTAAATTTATCACAGCTGCAGAGTACATATATATTTAGTTCTTCGTCAGATACGTAGCCACCCTTTTAATTTTCTTAGGGCTTGTTTGCCAAAGGCGAATCATTTGAGCTTGTAAAACAGTGACTAGAGCTTGGTGTATTTGATGTACTTCTGGGTGTAGTAGTGACATCGATATATCAATATATATATAAGGTCACTCATCGGTATTACAAAAGATGATTAAACATATTTATGTACTTCAAATCTGATCACGAATGTTTTCCTCCCACTTCTGCGAGACGAGTGTAGATAAAAGCCTGAATCTTCATTATACCGGTGCAACGAATACAAAACAGTAGGAGCCACTAAGTTGAGGAAATATAATGTGTTGCAGGAGCAATGCCGATACAACGCAGCAGGAGATACGAAATTGAAAACATAGTACGCGTGCTTCATCCGCATAGATGTGTTAGATTTTGGTGAACGATCGTTGCCCGTTCTGGGTCGATCGGGTGCATGTTATAGGGCAGGGAATAGCCCCTGCGTGGCTTACAGATTGGTGTACGTATACGATTGGAGTACTACTCCATATCGTATACGGTATGGATATTATCACCTACATGAACTATGCTTTTAGTAACTGAAGCGAGACAAACAATCTAAGAAGATACATAGTCGAGATAGTTCTCAATGCTTCGTCCATGAATGCATTTGAAGAATCAATGAAGCTCGAATTGATTTCGGGCTGGATCTCACTGTGGGCAGCCGTACGGCCCGTACCACTGATGCGGCACCATCTCCATTCCGCGGGTAGCGAACCCCAGCGGCATCGGCACCATCATCCGCTGCACTGCCATTGCAATCAGACTACCCTTGCATCTTTGGAGTATGATGTGGCGGCTAAAGTACCACACCACGAAAGAGCATTCACTAATATAGAAGCATACTAAGAACACCCCTCTACATATAGATAAGATAGCGAGAAAGGCCACAGTAATATGAATTTTGCACGTTGCTATAGGGGATGTTGAGTATCATGGTTATTTAGGAAATATGAGATAGAGTAGGATTCTATTCTACCTTGTCTTGTACTCTAAGTAGATCATTGTACTCCTATATATATGCCCATGGGGCTCAAGCAATAAACAACGATTCCACCAATCCCTCTCTATTCTTCTACATGGTATCAGCCTTACTTCGATCCTAAACCCTAGCCTCCGCCGCTTCCGCACCGCGCGCCCTCGGCGAGGTCGATCTCCATGATCTCTGCCGGGGGCCGCGCCGCCCGTACCTAGGGTTCGTCCGCCGGTCCGCTCTAGAGTCTTTTCTCCCAATCGCCTGATCGAGGTTTTTTCTTTCACGCCGGTCGCCTTTGTTCGGCGTTCTTTTTTGGTTTTCCGATCTAAGATCGGTTTGCGTCCCCCACCGCCGCCGTCGTTCTCACGCGCCTCTACTCTGACACCGGCGCGACTACCGGCCTCTTCCCCGACACGGCGGCTTTCGCGCGCCGCCTCGGCGGATTTCGCGCGATGCGGCGACCAGTAATGGCCGTCTTCCGCGCTTCAGCTCGCCCGTCGCCCTCGCCGGCTGTCGCCGCCCCTGCTCCGATCGGGACTCCTCCGCTCCTCGCTGCCACCATAGTCGCCTCATGCACGGCGCTCCATCGGCCGCTCGGGCCGTCCGCCGCGGTCGCCCGGCTGCCCGCTTGGGCGCCGGCGTCGCGCCTCGCCCGCGTCGACCATTGACGTCATCTTCTGCTCGGACGCCTCCGCCACGCCGCCTCCATCGTGGCCACCTCATGCACGGCGCTGCGTCGGCCGCTTGGGCACCTCCACCGTGGTCGCCCGACCGCACGCTTGGGCGTCGACGCCGCACGTCGCCTGCGCCGGCCTACGCCTTCATCACCGAGCAGCACATCCACCTCGCGGGCGATCGGATTGGCCATCCGCCCGCCCGCGATCAGCCTCATCCACGCCATGCCGCCGACCTGATCAGTCGCCCGCGTGCGCCTCCGCGGGATCCCGTGAAGATCGTCCAAGTATGAACGCCTATCCACCGATCGAGCAATGGGATGCCGCTGCGTCGCCCCTTCAGGCCGCAGCGCCGCCTCCCCGTGGTTCTCAGGGCGGCTACCTCGACCTGCGCGCTGCCGATGCGTCGCCCCTACGGGTCGTATCGCTGCGGCACGCGGTCCACGCCGCCGTCCTGAGGCCGTCCCCGTGGCTGCCCGACACGCACGTCGCCGCTGCATCGCCCCTTCGGGCTGTAGCGCCGCGGCACGCGGTCCACGCCGCCTCCCAGAGGTCTTCCCCGCCGTCGCCCCCGATACGCGCGCCGCCGCTGCGTCGCCCCTTCGGGCCGTAGCGCCGCGGCACGCGGTCCACTTCGCCGTCTCCGTGCGTCGACTTCTACGTGGTATGCGCTGCGCCGCCTCCCTAGGTGCGGGAACGCCACCGTCCGCGCTTGGTCTTCGTCATGTTGTCGGGTTCTTCTTCGCCTACTTCGAGCACCGTCGCCACGCTTCTACATGTGACCGCCGTGGCCCTTCACAGGCTACCGCCGCCGTCACCGCTCGCATCTTCGTCTTCGTCCAGTACCTGCTCATCGCCAGCGTCGCCGTCATCTTCCCCGACCACTTCATCTACTCCGAGAGTCGCGGGCGACATCGGCACCTTCTACCCCACGCCGATTGACGCCGCACCCGTCGTCGAGTCCTCCTCTGCTGGCCCCTTCGACATGGCGTACAACTTGTACTGGTCCCCGTCTACGCATGCCCGGTGCTGGCAACACCGCCGTGTGCCTTTGTCTACGATGTGTCCCCGGTCTGGCAAGCCTGGTGCGGCGCCTCGTCAACATCGACTAACTTACCATCATCGTGCCGCTGCAGCTCGCCGAGCCACGCCGCTTCTTCCGACGCGCCGCTGTGACTCACTGATCCACGCCGCATCCTCTCACCGCCCCTACGCATGCTCGGTGCCGGCAACACCGATGCGTGTCTTCGTCCACGACGTGTCCCCAGGCTTTGCGAAACCGGCGCGACGCCTCGTCCACATCATCTACTACCCGGCGCCACTGCGCCCTGACTACCGGCGCACCCTTGCGCCCGCGGCTCCACGACGGCTCCCTCGACACCGGCAACCCCGACTCGACATCGACCACGGCGCCCCTCGCACGGCTACCTCGACCACGGCTACACCACCCTACGCTCTCGGCTAGAATTGCGAGATATGAGGAATTGGTGGATGTCCGTCGGCTCTGTCTTCGGATTCTTCTCCAGTCTCACCGTCTGCGTCGCTACGTTGTGACTGCGGGGGGATGTTGAGTATCATGGTTATTTAGGAAATATGAGATAGAGTAGGATTCTATTCTACCTTGGCTTGTACTCCAAATAGATCATTGTACTCCTATATATATGCCCATGGGGCTCAAGCAATAAACAACGATTCCACCAATCCCTCTCTATCCTTCTACAGGGGATGTTGGGTCCTTGGAGGGGCCCAACACACGTTGGCAACAAGTAAAAGTGTGAACCACACAAGATGGCCAACTCGCTCGCCTTACTGAATAGCTCGCTACGATGCTTGGAGAAGAACACCTGTCGTGCCTACTCGCCCTCGATTCAATGGATCTTGATCTTCTTCCGCTATGTGCCCTTCCGCTGCTGCGCCGTCATGTGCCCTTCCGCTGCTGCGCCGCCATTGCCACCGTACTACCCTTACATCTTTGGACCTTGAACTTTCACATTGTTTTTTTTAATGGATAGCCTTAGTAGGTCTCTGTCCACGGCTTTGGGGATCTTCCGTTTATACGTGGGAGAAGATTCGAGATGTAATTGCCATGGCATGTGTGAATTTCAATATCTAAATTTCCACAATGCCAAAATATTTAGATGTATGTTTTGTACTTAATTTGAACTGTACTTAATTTTGCCATTTTCATCATTATGTTTGCTTCATTTTTTTAATGAGGGGAGGCCCTAGCCTCCAATCATCCACCTCCGTAGCCGCTGCGCCGAAGAGCTGCTGCAACGCCACCGCCACTACATGTTCATAGTTCCAATAGCAATACGCCATTCTTGGGAGAAAAAGACAAAGCTTCGGACACGGAAGCCATGCCATCAACATCAACATAGTCATCATCTAAGGCCCCGCCATCGAATTCTCCATTCATCTTGTTGTAGTCTCGGACGTTATTGTGGATTATTTCGTTTACTCATGTAATCATTCACACATAATAGTATAATACAATTGCCTTGTTCCTATGATATCTTTTGCCCCCATGCCTAAGTAGATTAGTTGGGAATATGAATGAACCCTAGTCCTAGAATGAATTAAAATAAAACATGTATTGTTTTGTATTGTTTTCTGTGTAGTAATACTCTTCAGATAATATGCGAACGTGTGGACTATACAATATTTTCCCTAAGGGACATGAAGGTCATTAACGTTGGTGCAAGACGAGGGTGTTTTTGTGGACATCTGGTCTTGCACCGCCTTGTTCTGCGCCTTGGTTGCGGCCAGCTTCGCGCGCAGCTCGTCGAGCTCCTGGTTCAGCTCCTCAAGCACCAGGTTACGGTCGCCAGCGCCGCCGTGCACAGCCGCATCCATAGCCTGCGCTTCCGAAGAGTTGGAGGCGCGGAAGCGGTCGAAGACGGAGTCGACGGAGGGGTGGCCGAAGGTGAAGGCCTTGCCGCCCGGGGAGAAGGCGAGAGCGGCAACCTGGGCGCCGCACAGGGTGGACAGCTCTCTCAGCTTGTTGAACAGCCCCTTGCGGCGCTTGGAGAAGCACACCTGCTGCGCCTTCTCCTTTTCGATGCGCCGGATCTCGATCTTCTTCTGCCCCGTACTCGGCGGCGCCATTGCGGCCTACCCTTAAACCTTTGGACCCTCTCTCAGTGTTTGTTTCGTAGCCTACAGGTTTGGGGATCTTCGGTTTATATAGCGACGGAGGAGAAGAATTGAGATGTGAAAGGAGTTCAGATCTTCGTCTTGTGTTCTCATGTCATCACTACTTGGCCCACGTATGAGCTAGAAGAGTTCATGAGACGATAACACGATGATCAACACGATGAGCTGTCAGATGTCTAAAGGAGGAATATTTTGATGAAGGGACGGGCCCACAATAAACCATGGGTAATATTTTAATACCCCTCAAAAACCGTATTTAGAAAATCCTCGAAGAAATATACAATGTCTCCCGTGGCTATTTTTTTGTGTGGCAAGACTTCAATCTGTAGATGTATGAGTTTTTGTACTTAGTTTGAATTTTGACATATTTCATACCATGTTGTCCAAATGCGCCCTTTGACTTTTGCCACTTCAACATTATGTTTGCTTCATGTTTTTTAATACGCTTCCCAAAGTCACGGGATCACACATGATGAGATGTTAATTCATTCCAACACCACCGTCCTTTTCTTTTTCGTTTGCCTATACGTTTTTAGTTGACCGGGGTTCATCTTATCTTTTTATTTGGAGCTTGCTTCGTTTCTATTTTCTAAATAAATAAAAATCCAAAGACATGTTTTATATATTATGTGGATTAGTCAAATGTTTTGTTCCTTTCGTTATTCCATTAGCTCATTTCTCTTACTTAGCTTTTCATATTTTTGTAAAAAACGTAAATATAATAATTAAAAAAGGCTTGAGTTTCAACAGTACAAAACTCTTTAATAATTAGTGCTCCTTAAATCACAACAAAAAAACAACAACTTCAACAAATACACAAAATATTACAACACAAAACCATGTGTTTGTAGCAATTAAAAATTGGGTAAGCAACAATAATGTTGCGCATATCATTTGTAACAAAAATCACCAACTATTGCAATAAGAAACACAAGTGAAATGGCAACAAAAAATCCACGTGTTTGCACCATTTGGAAAATCACATAAAAAATATCACCAAAAAAATGGGAAGCACACAAACTTGTAAAACACCATGAAAACATGGCAACATCTAGCATGTGATTTCGCAATAAAAACATATGTGTTAGTTAAAATTTGAAAAAACCTATGCAAAATAATAGAACAATAGAGGGAACACGAACTTGTATAGTAAACCGCCCAAAAAACTCGTAAGCATTTTGTTACATGTTTAAACATGTATGCAATATAAAACAAATCCACACAAACCCTTAACAAGCAAGGCTATCTAGCTAACTAGGGGTGTTGGTCTCTTTCACGTAGCAAAACTGGGCCAGAACTTGCTATTGAGCTGCAAATTAAAGGGTTGGCCGAAGGTGAAGGCCTTGCCGCCTGGGGAGAAGGCGAGGGCGGCAACCTCGGTGCCGCACAGGATGGACAACTCGCTAAGCTTGTTGAACAACTCTTCTCAGCTCTTGGAGAAGCACACCTGCCGCGCCTCCTGCTTCTAGATGCGCCGAGTCTCAATCTTTTTTCGCCCGGTAACCGTCGGTCGCGGCGCCGCCATTGCGACCTGCCCTTAAACCTTTGGACCCTCTCTCACAGCCTTGGTGCCGCTCGGGGAGATGGCGACGGCGGCCACCTCGAGGTTGCAGAGGATAGCCAGTTCTCTGGCCTTGTTGAACAGCCCCGTGCGGCGCTTGGAGAAGCTCACCTGCCGCGCCTCCTCACCCTCGATGGGCTTGATCTTGACCTACTTCCGCCCTGTGCTCGTCGGCCGCTGCGGCGCCATTGCCCTAGGACTACCCTTACACAGTTGGATCCTCTCTCACAGTGTTTGTTTCGATGACCTAGGTAGGTGAGGTCTCTTTCCAAAGTTTATATAGGCGTCTGTGGGAGAAGAATCGAGATTCAATGTCAAGAACGCTGCAATTTTTTTTAAATAGGCTTGTTAGGCGTCTGAGGAGCGTCAGCGCGCCCTCGGTACATAATAGCGAGTACCGTGCCTGCGCACCATACCGCGAAAAGACACCCGAAAACCGACAACCAGAGGGCTCGAACTCGGGCGGAAGGAGCAGCCACTGCTGGCTCCTATACCACTGGGCCACGCCTCAGCTCTAGAACGCTGCGGGAGAAGAATCGAGATTCAATGTCAAGAACGCTGCAATTTTTCACGTACGATCCTTTCGTGTGTCGGACGCGAATCGTACATGCTTCTTCGTACGAGCAATTTCGAATAAGATCGTACGAGCAATTTCGAATTGCCAATTGCCAACTCACGCAAAGTGGAGAGCCAAAACATGCATGGCTGTCACGCGGTTTGGTTAATGATAATGAAGCAGCTAGCTGATCACTGACTGGCAGCGAGTGACGTGAGCGCTATACCTCGCTCATTGCGAGCTGGTGCACGGACTAGCCTGCATAATCATCTCGCATGGGCCGCCGCATTTGGCCTGTTTTTTTCGTATAGTTTCTCTTTTTTCTTTTGCTGTTTCTTTACTTTTTTTTGTAATTTCGGATACCACATAATTTTTAAAATCCGAACTTCTTTAAATTTTAATTTTAAATCTGAAAATTTTAAAATCTAACAATTTAAGAATGAATAGTTTCAAAATTTGAACAATTTTTTAAAAGTTTATTTTTTTCACATGTGAGCGTTTTAAAAACATAACCATTTTTTAAATGAAATTTTAATTTTTTAAACCCTTTAAAAATGAAAGTTTAAATTCGAACATTTCAACTCGATTTTTTTTCAAAAAATGTTAAATTTTATTTTTAAACAATCTTACAATTTTCAAAAATATACAAATAAAAGAAAATTTGAAAATAAATATACTAAAAGTTTAAGGGAAATAATTTCAAAGAAAATCAATACCTTTATTGGCCAAAAATCTGTCCGAGTAACACAAACCGCATGGAGGGGATCTCTGTCCTGCGGGTGAGTCCAACGCACAAGCTCGCAAGGAGCAATAGGTAGGGGCTCCACGGCCTCCCTGCGAGCGAGGCAGAGCGTGGGATTCGAGAGAAGGCCCACGGAACGAACGAGCGAGGGGTTTTGATGGTGAACGGATTATTCGGCTCGCTTCGCGTGAAGACACCGTGTTGGGCCAGACTCGGCTGCGTGACGCGCTTTTTTTATATTGGTAATAGGCCGATTTTTTCCCCGCGCTCGGGTCACGACCCTTATTGCCCTAAACTCAGATCCACCCCTCAACAAGGTGTAGATTGTGAGCTACTCATTCCTAGCTGAAACATGTTCGTTTCGAGGTGGGGTGCAGATCCAAAACATGCATGCTGTAACACGGGTCCTTAAATCAAAAAAGTCTGATGCAGGGTGCAGATTGTGAGCTGAAAAGTACAATCAACTATCACAGTCCCAATCAAGCAAGGACTTGATGAAGGGTCAGGCCCACCTTAATTCGTGGGTAGTAGCTGAATACCCACAAAATTGCTAAATAAAATAGCTCTACCCATAGCTTAGTATCCTTTGCATGAGGGCAGGCTCCCATGGATATATAAGTGTAATTAGAAAGTACCACCATAAATTTATGGAACGGAATTAAGAAGTCGAGCTGAGTGTGGAATCAGAACAATGATCTAGGGTTCAACCCTATCCCCCGTTGCACCCCGTTACCACTGTCTTCGACCAAGACTCGACGCTCAACGGGTCCTTACCTTATATGCTTGCATCTCTGGTGGCGGGAGAGGATATGGAAAATTTATTGTCATGTGTGAAAGGCAAACCCGAGAAGCAAAGGTCACTAAGAAGTCTAAGCTCACAAACTTGGAAACTGTCTCTGAAGTTAGGTAGCCAGACGTTGCGCCCATATGCGTGTTGAGAAGTGTTCATGTTGCCATAACGCCTCATTAATACCTCCAATTACCATCCACGATAGGGAGGAAGAAGCCCTATGTGCTGAGAGGTGACACATCCGATGATGATGCTTCGTGCGAGATTCACCACATGCGGTAACATGAAAAAAAGGCTCTTCAGTAGAAGCACACGTATGAGCATTAATAATCCTTTCATTTGCATCCTTAATTTCCGCTTGTCAGTTTGATTCTAGAACCAAGTTAGACCTCTACTCGGCCCATCACTATCCATACTAATCGAACTTATTTCTATGGAGAAATATTTGCATGCAATATTTGGTTTAAGGACTAAAATTTGTAACTATCTACTCACCCATTTGTACATTTATGAATTTTTTCCATAATTAAAAATGTATATGAATATCTAGCTCCACTTTCGATTATCAAGGTGCAAATTCTGTTGAGTACATAGTTTTGATTTTTTGGTACCCATTAACGGACGATCAATGTTTAGGAACAGTGATCGATAAATAAGAAATTTTCAGTTGACTAGATATAGAACCCCTCCAAACCATAGATGAATTTATGAAATGTTTAGTACTATAATTTTATATCGTTACATAGAAAACAACAAAGAAACGAAATAAAGAGTGTCCTACTCTCATCTTATAGGGTATTTATTTTGGCACTTTGCCTTATGGCTCACCTAGGCTCGACAATATTCCTAGCTCTGCCACGGACGGACAATATATATGTGATTAATTTCCAATATACATATATTTACTAAATTTAGTAAGAAATAATGCACAATATAGTTGTTCAGTGTTTGGCAATCACTTCCTCATGTACAAAATAACAACCGGTATAGCAATCTAGACTTTAGTTCAGTGCTCCTTGATACTCGGTAATGTTCAGACAGTTGACCGACCCAAGGTTGGATGGCTTACCGTCATTTATCTCCATGTCCCAATCGAACATAACATCACATAGGAGCAAATGGATATAGTAGTCCGATCGGTTGGCTTAGGATCCGAGTTGTATGTCAATGTATAATCAAATTTATACGATTTGTCGTCCCACATGCAAAACAGTGACTAGCTTAGTATATGTGATGTACTTCTGGGTGGAGTAGTGACATCGATATATCAATATATCGGGTCACTCATCGGGTATTATTGCAAAGGATGATTACAAGTATTTCCTGCGTACTTCAAATCTGGTTACGAATGTTTTCCACGCTATTGTGCAACTCTAAATAAAAGCCCGAATCTTCATTATATTGGTGCAACGAATACAACACAGTACGAGCCACTAAGTTGAGGAATTACAATGTGTTGCAGGAGCAACGCCGATGCAACGCAACAGGAGATACGAAATTGAAAAACATTGTACGCATCCTTCATCCACATAGATGGATATCAACTACATGAACGAACGATGCTTATTGTAAACTAAAGCGAGACGAGACAGACAATCTATAAAGATACATAGTCGAGGTAGTTCTCAATGCTTCGTCCTGCAGGTATTGGACGAAGAATCAGTGAAGCTCGAATTGCTTTCGGGCTGGATATCGATCACTGCGGGACGTTCGGCCCGAACCACTGATTCGCCACCATCTCCATTCCGGCGGCGAACCCTGGCTGCATCGGCACCATCATCTGCTGCTGCTGCTGCATAGGAATAGGCATAGGCATCGGCACCATCTCCATTCCAGCGTTAAACCCCGTCAGCGTCGGCATCACCATGGGCATCTCCTGTTGCTGCTGCTGCTGCTGCACCATCTCCATCCCGCTGCTCGCCTGGATGCCACCCATTCCGAGCTCAAAGCCGCCCCCGCTGCCGCCGCCGCCATGCACCATGTGGGCAACGAGCTGCGCCTCCTGGAGCACCTGGTTGGCGTGCGCCTCTATGGCGGCTTGCATCTTCGCCAGCGCGGCACCGAAGGCAACCAGGTCTTCCTCCCCCATCTGACTCACCTCGGTGTCAACCGACGCCGCCGCCTGGCACCCCTCAGCGCGTTCCTTCGCCGAGACCTCCTTCATGGCGTCCATCCGCGCCTTCACCGCGTCCAGCTGCGCGAGCAGCACCTCCTGCTCCCGGTTCAGCTGCGCCAGCGCTTGGTTAGGGTTGCTGGCGCCGCCGCCCACCGCCGCCACGGCCTGCGCCTGCGCCCACGGATAGTTGGGAGGACAGAAGCGGTCGAGGATGTAGTCGACGGAAGGGTGGCCGAAGGAGAAGGCCTTGGTGCCGCTCGGGGAGATGGTGACGGCGGCCACCTCGAGGTTGCACATAATCGCCAGTTCCCTGGCCTTGTTGAACAGCCCCGTGCGGCGCTTGGAGAAGCTCACCTGCCGCGCCTCCTCGCGCTCGAGGCGCTGGATCGCGATCTTCCTCCACCCCGTGCCCCGCGGCGGCGCCATTGCCACCAGACCGGACAACCTTACACACCTATGGAGTTTTGGACCCTTGTTTCGATAGCCTAGGCATTTCACCACGCATGTGAATGTAAATACCTATACCAGCAGGCATCGGCTCGCCATTATGTTCTAAAGACCATGCAGCATCAGAGAAAATGATTGTGCTTGGGATGTTGGATATGTCCCTGATTGTAGCTCCTGGAGAGGGAGTCATCTGTTGGCAAGGAGCAGCCTCCAGTTGCTCAACAACGTCTGTTGCTTCCTCTGGTTTTGCCCCTTGAGTTGATCTGTTAGTTTCAGTGGAGGAAGTAGCTTCCAGTACGGTAGCCCGAATGATTGCGTTTGCTGCTGTGAACACCTGAGTAGGCCTGCAAGATTTCCTGCAAAAAAGTTCGTCGTTCCGAGCTTTCCAAAGACACCACAGAAAAGTGTACAAGGAGGTGAGATTTATTTGTGGGTGCCCTGAGTTAAGCAGCGTCTGAATCATGTCTGGAATAATGTGCTGATTCACAGCTAAGAATTCAGTTTTAATGAACCAAGGAGAACAAAACCAAGTGGCTTTAGAAAAGGGACAGAGAAAGAGCATATGCATTTCATCTTCACAACTGCCACACCTTGGGCAGTTTTCTTTAATATGCTTAGAGAACTTACTCGCCCTCTTACCGGTAGGAAGAGCTTTTCTAAGAAGTCTCCACGCAAAGGTCTGGACTCGTGGTGCCATCTTTTTGTCTTGCCAAACCTGATTAAGGAGAGCAATGGTTTGCTGGGATACTATTTTTGGACGCTGCCTCGGAGGTAGTTGCAAGTTGTTGAAGCAGTGCTTGTAAGCGCTTTTTGACGAAAAATTTCCTGCATGGGTTAGCGTCCAAACTAAAGTGTCCTGTCCAGTTGAGTCAATTATTGGGGTTTGAAGAATTGTATCAGCAACTTCTGGACTAAAGAAATAATTGATTAAGTCAACATTCCATCTCTTTTGACCTGGTATCCAAAGGTCCCTAACAATGGCTGGATAGATAAATGGTTGGTGTTGGATAGAAAGATGATCATAAATGGTTTCCCAACCCTTAAACCAGGGGAGCTCCAGACCGAGCTGCTACCATCGACAATTTGACAAACAGCAGCAGAATGTAAAAGTGGTTTTACCTTTAGAATCGCAGTCCAAAAGACAAATTTTGGTTTGTTTGGCTTGGCTCTCCATATGGTTGTGTCATGATGATATTTTGCCTTAAGAATTTGTGCTAGATTGCTTTGTGGCTCCTTTGCTAGCCTCCAAGCTGCCGAGAGGACTAGACCTTGATTAACCGCCTGCAAATTCCTGACACCAAGACAACCAATGTTTTTTGCAATGCAAACATCAGCCCATGCCCGAAGGCACAAGCTTCTAGTGGTTTGATCGTGTTGAACACCAGTCCACCAGAAATCTCTTATGATTACCGTTAGTTTCGAGAGAAATTTCTTCGAGAAAAGAATATTGGACATATAGTAGACCGGAATGGAAGAGAACACTGATTTTATAAGGGTTAATCTCGCTGCATGTGAGAGTCTACTGGCTTTGTAAGTACTAAGCTTGGACTTAAATTTATCATAAACAAAGTTGTAAGCCACCGATCTATTTTTGGATGGCAAAACAAGCGGATGACCTAGATGAACAAAAGAGTCGTCGATGTTTGGCGCTGGAAAGATTCTTTTGATATCTTGCTTGACCTGCGAAGGAACATTTTTGCTAAATAGAATTCCAGATTTGCCCCAATTTGGAGTTTGCCCTGAATCCTCACAAAAAATGTTGATGAGATTAAAATTAGTTCCAGCTTCCTGCACGTTTGCTTTTCCGCAAACAATCAAGTCGTTTGCAAACATTAAGGAGTGAATTGGAGGGCAATTTGGTCCAAGGGAAATACCTGTGAGGTTGTTAGATTGCAATGCTTCTTGTAGCTTCAGAGATAGTTTGTTTATTGCAAGGACAAAAAGATATGGCGACAAAGGACAACCTTGCCTTATTCTTCTACTGCTTTTGAACTTTGCAAAAGATTGGCCATTAATAATGACAGAAAAAGTCGGCGAAGAAATGCAAGCACACACAAGATTTATAAAATGATCATGAAGCCCTTTACGTGCGAGAGCCGAAATTATAAAGTGCCACTCTATTCTATCAAAAGCTTTTGCTAGATCAAGTTTTAACATAAAATCAAAGCTATTCCAGGATGATAAGGAGAAAGAGTGAGCAATTTCTTGAGCAACTATAATATTATTGCTAATGCGTCTGCCTTTTATAAAAGCTTGCTGAGAGGAGTCAATGTAATCCGGCAAGTGTTCTTTCAATCTGTTGGCTAGAGATTTAGCAATAATTTTGTAAATGACATTGCATAAGCTTATGGGTCTAAAATCAGAAGGTAAATGCCAAACAAGTTTCTTAGGAATGAAGGCAATGTCGGTGTCATTGAGATGAGGCGGAAAAGTGCATGTAGTGTTAAAGTTTGTTACCACTTTGGTGACATCATCTCCTATCCAACTCCAAGATGAAAGGTAGAAGCCCACATTGAATCCATCGGGTCCTGGAGAGGCATTCTTTTTCATCGCTTTGAGAATTTCCCATATCTCCTTCTTATCGGGGATTGAATAAGTAAAGTCGCTTGTCTCTCGCGGCATTGTTGTTCCCAAATTGGACCTGTCATTGTTAGTGGAAGAGGAGCGAAAAATAGTTTTGAAATAATTAACAAACTCCATTGCTATATCATTCGGGTCAAACAGATTATTACCATGAGCATTCTTAATTGAAACAATACGATTTTGACGCTTACGCTTTTGGACAGCATTGTGAAAGAAGGTTGTGTTCCTGTCACCTTGGGTTGCCCAATGTTTTTTTGCACGTTGCCGATAGAATTTAGTGAGCTTTGTCAAGATGTCTTCATATTGGGAAGCTAACTTTGCCTGAAGGGAGTGATCTTGGAGCTGCACTGGCTTCATTTGCATTTCGTTGATCTGATTTTGAATATAGTCAAGTTGTTGCTGTAGAGGTTTTTTCTTCTTACACCACCTTTTCAAACTTCCTGCAAGGTTAGTGGTTCTAGCATGGAAAGGATGGTTGACCGAGGAGGCCCAAGCATTTTTTGCCAAAGGTTGAAAGTCTTCCTCAAAAGTCCACCAATTTTCAAATTTAAAACGAAGTTTCAGTCTACGAACTTGGGAATGAGTAGAAAGCAAAATAGGCGCATGATCACTGAGAGAATGAATAATTGGCAGATTAAAGACATTAGCATTTGGATAAACAACACACCATTCTGCATTAGCAATACACCGATCAAGCCTTTCAAAGATAGGTTTAGAGGAGAAGCGCATATTTGTCCACGTATAAGCTGGCCCACTAAAGCCCAAATCAAACAGACCACATTGCTTGACATAAGAATTGAAAACACGCATACGACATTTATTCACTTTATCAGAAGTTGTCTCGACACCACATATGATATTATTTAGATCACCTAAACAGATAAATGGCTTCCCCAGGTTATCACACTACTAGGAAAACCATTATAGATAGGTTACATTCTGTGGCGCACCAGGCTTGGTGCGCCACAGAAAGTCATATTTCTGTGGCACACCTAGCCATGTGCGCCACCGAAATGTGACTTTCTGTGGCGCACCAAGCCTGGTGCGCCACAGAAAGTCACATTTCTGTAGCCTGGTGCGTCACAGAAAGTCACATTTCTGTGGCGCACATGGCCAGGTGCGCCACAGAAAGTTATCCGGGAGGCGGGTTAAAAATTGAAAAAAATAATGGTGCGCCACAGATTTTTTTTTCAAATCCCACCCCCTGTGGATCGCCTTTTTTGTCTTGCAGGAATTAAAGGAAAATGAAAAAAATTTCAATAAATAAAATCCTTTGACATGTAGTTAGATTTGAGTGTCTAGTAGGTATAGAAATTTTGAAATATGAATTTTGACCTTTTCTGCAACAAACAGGAAAAAAAACTTATAACGGTCATAACTTTTGCATACGACGTCGAAATAACGCAAATAATATGTCAAAAAAATCGTGAGAAAAATCCGAGTTCGATTCCACCAGGGTTTACCCGGTCAGCAATTCACACATTCCTCAAATTCCAAAAAAAAAAAGTTATTTTAAACAGACGATTTTTCGCAGCAAAATAAAAAAATCAAAAAATTAAAAAAAAATCAAAAATTCCAAAAAAAAGACACAGAAATGTATAACAAAGAAGAGTGCTGACTTTTCTTGACTTTTTTATATTTTTTTGGATTTTTAAGATTTTATGATTTTTTTTGGATTTTTTTGAATTTTTTTTAAGTTTTTTGAATTTTTTGGGATCTTTTGAAACTTTTGAATCTCCTTTTGAAAGTTTAGAAGTTTTTGAAAAATCTGAAATTTAAAAACACACGTTTATAACATATACATAAGATATACACATATAAGACTTAAGAGGATACATATGATATATATATCAATAAGAACTTGAGTAGCACAAGGGTAGGTGAAGTTGGTTGAACTTAGAAGTTAAGCGTGCTAGGGTTGGAGCAATTTGAGGATGGGTGACCTAGCGGGAAGGTATCAGTTCAAAAAATTCAAAAAATCTGAAAATAATTCCAATAATTAGGATTTTTCATATTATTTCATATTTTGATTTTTCTGATTTTTTCGAAACTTTTTAATTTTTTTTCGCAGTTTTTAAAATTTTTGAATTTTTTCAGAATTCTGTGGCGCACGAGGCAGGTGCGCCACAGAAATGTGGATTTCTGTGGCGCACCCGGCCAGGTGCGCCACAGAAAGTGGATTTCTGTGGCGCACGCCCATGGTGCGCCACAGAAAAAATATTTTAGTGGCGAGGATTCTGTGGCGCACCCAGCAATTCTGGGGGTGCGCCACAGAATCCATTTTTGGTGCGCCACTGATAAGGCTTTTCCTAGTAGTGTCAGTAACAAAGTTTGAAATATGATCCCAGATCATCCTAGTGTGACGATGATGTGGATCTCCATAAACGCAAGCCGGGGCAAAATTTATATTAGTAATTCTATTTACAACTAGAGCTAATATCATATAGTGGTTGGAGAACTTGATAGAGACGCAAACATCATCCGACCACATCAACCAGAGCCCGCCCGACCGCCCGTTGGACTGAACTACAAAGCTACCTGTTGTGTTAAAATGAGAATTAAGTTGCGAAGGTTTGTACCTCGATGTTCTTACTTCCGAAACAAATGTTATCTGCGCACCCGTATAGTTCATCAACCTTGCAAGATATTCCATCTTAGCTGAGCCATAGAGGTCCTTGCCCATTCCTCGGCAGTTCCAACCGACAAGCTTTACCGCTGCAGAGGGAGGGGCCACAGTTCGAGCGTCTCCAATGGTCGCAGCCAGACCAGCATCATGAGGTCTGCTTCGAATCGTGGCGGTTGCATCGGGTGGCTCTCCAGGCGTCTTCGACCCAAACATGGCCTGCGCGCTCAAAGCCGACTTTGGTAATCAAAGCTTTGAGTCTCCATCAGGCAGAGATGATCTTGACTGTCTCTCTCGTAGTGATGTTCACCAGAATTAGTAGGCTATAAATCACCGGAGTGGCAGAGTTTGCGTATCCGATTTTCCCCAATCTTCTTGGCTGAAGGTGTTCTTCTTGTGGGGATTTTCGATTGTGGAGCGGAAGAATGGACAATAGAGGATTAATCGATGGGGGAAAGAAACGGGGATTCAGATCTAGTAAGGAACTACGTGGGGATCACTGTGTGGAAGAGGGATCGGAAGAAATCGGCAGCATAAACTAGGGACAGAACCTTCTCAAAACGGGTGAGGGATTGATGGCGAAACAGGGGAGAGGTGTTGAGTCAGGGGATTTAGGCTGACCTTGGGGATGTTTAGATGAATCACGGATTGTGGAGCAGAAATCAGTAGGAAGAGGATATCGGCATCACGCCAGTAGCCGGCAGTTCGCCATTCGCCACATGGCCCACATGGGGATGAAGACGCTAGCTGATCACTGACTGGCAGCGAGCGACGCGAGCACTATACCTTGCTCATTGCGGGCTGGTGCACGGACTCGCCCGCATAATCATCTCGCATGGGCCGACGCATTTGGTCTGTTTTTTTTTCCGTATAGTTTATCTTTTTCCTTTTGCTGTTTCTTTACTTTTTTTGTAATTTCGGATACCACTTAATTTTTAAAATCCGAACTTCTTTAGATTTGATTTTTTTAATCTGAACATATTAAAAATCTAACAATTTAAAAAACGAATAGTTTCCAAATATGAACAATTTTTTAAAAAGCTAATTTTTTTCACATATGAACGTTTTAAAATCTAAACCATTTTTAAATTTGTTAAACCATTTAAAGAATGAACATTTAAATTCGAACATTTCAACTCAGATTTTTTCAAAAAATGTTCAATTTGATTTTTTTTACCATTTTCATAAATATGCAAATAAAAAAGAAAATATTAAAAGTTTAAGAAAAAAATTCCAAAGAAAATCAATACCTTTATTGGGCCTAAAATTCGTCCGAGTAACACAAACCGCATCGAGGGGATCTCCGTCCTGCGGGTGAGTCCAACGCACAAGCTCGCAATGAGCAATAGGTAGGGGCTCTAGGTCCTCCCAGCGAGCGAGGCAGAGCGTGGGATTCGAGAGAAGGCCCACAAAACGAACGAGCGAGAGGGTTTCGATGGTGAACCGATTATTTGGCTCGCTTCGCGTGAGGACACCGTGTTGGGCCAGACTCGGTTGCACGTCGCGCTTTTTTATATTGGTAACAGGCCTATTTTTTCCCATGCCCTGGTCCATGACCCTTAACGCCTCAGCAGGGTGTGATTGTGAACTAGTCATTCCTAGCTGAAACATGTTCGTTTCGATGTGGGGTGCAGATCCAAAACATGCATGCTGTAACACGGGTCCTTAAATCAAAAGAAGGTCATGCAGGGTGCAGATTGTGAGCTGAAAAGTTGATGAAGGGTCTGGCAAGGATTTGATGAAGGGTCTGGCCTACTGTAATTCATGGGTAGTAGCTGAATACCCACAAAATTGCTAAAGAAAGTAGCTCTACCCATATCTTAGTATCGTTTGCATGAGGTCAGGAACCCATGGATATATAAGTGTAATTAGAAAGTACCACTAGAAATTTATGGAAGCAAATTAAGAAGTCGAGATGTGTGTTCAACCCTATCCCCCGTTGCACCCCGTTTCCACTGCCTTCGATCGAGACTCGACGCTCAACGGGTCCCTGCCTTATATGCTTGCATCTCTGGTGACGGGAGAGGATATGGCAAATTTATTTTCATGTGTGAAAGGTAAACCCGAGAAGCAAAGGTCACTAAGTTGTCTATGCTCACAAACTTGGAAACCGTCTCTGAAGTTAGGTAGCCAGACATTACGCCCATATGCACGTTGAGAAGTGTTCATATTGCCATAACGCCTCATTAATACCTCCAATTACCATCCACGATAGGGAAGAAGAAGCCCTATGTGCTGAGAGGTGACACATCCGATGATGATGCTTCGTGCGAGATTCACCAAACATGAAAAAGAGGCTCTTCAGTAGAAGCACAAATCTGAGCATTAATTAATAAGCCTTTCATTTGCATCCTTAATTTCCGCTTGTCAATTTTGATGCTAGAATAAAGTTAGTCCTCTACTCGGCCCATCACTATCCACACTAATCGAACTTACTTCTATGGAAAAAAATATGTGCATGCAATATTTGGTCTAAGGACTAAAATTTGTAACTATCTACTCACCCATTTGTACATTATGAAATGATTTTTTTTCCATAATTCAAAATGTATATGAATATCTAGCTTCACTTTTCAACCAAGTACTTTCGATTATCAACGTGCAAATTCTATTGATTCCATAGTTTTTGATTTTTGGTACCCATTAACGGATGATCAACCTTTAGGACCAGTGATCGATAAATAAGAAAATTTTAGTTGACTAGATATAGAACCCCTCCAAACCATAGATGAATTTATGAAATGTTTAGTACTATAATTTATTGAGCTACATAGAAAACAACAAAAAAAACGAAATAAAGAGTGTCCTACTCTCATCTTATAGGGTATTTATTTTGGCACTTTGCCTTATGGCTCACCCAGGCTCGACAATATTCCTGGCTCCGCCAAGGACGGACAATATATATGTGATTAATTTCCAATATACATATATTTGTTAAATTTAGTAAGAAATAATGCACAATATAGTTGTTCAGTGTTTGGCAATCACTTCCTCATGTACAAAATGACAACCAGTACAGCAATCTAGTCTTTAGTTCAGTGCTCCTTGATCCTCGGTAATGTTCAAACAGTGGACCGACCCACGGTTGGATGGCTTACAGTCATTTATCTCCATGTCCCAATTGAACATAACATAGGAGCAAATGGATATAGTAGACTATAATTTTGTTCGATCGGTTGGCTTAGGATCCGAGTTGTATGTCAATGTATAATCAAATTTATATGATTTGTCGTCCCACATGCAAAACAGTGACTAGCTTAGTATATTTGATGTACTTCTGGGTGTAGTAGTGACATCGATATATCAATACCAAAAAAAAAAAATTACATCGGATCACTCATCGGGTATTGCAAAGGATGATTACAAGTATTTCCAGCGTACTTCAATTCTGATTACGAATGTTTTCCACGCAATTGTGCGAGTCTAAAAAAAGACTGAATCTTCATTATATTGGTGCAACGAATACAAAACAGTAGGAGCCACTAAGTTGAGGAATTACAATGTGTTGCATGAGCAATTCTGATGCAACGCAACAGTAGATATGAAATTGAAAAACATATATAGTAGGGATCATTCATCCACATAGATGGACATCAACTACATGAACGATGCTTATTGTGGGTAAAGCGAGACAAACAATCTAAAAAGATACATAATCGAGGTAGTTCCCAATGCTTCGTCCATGCATGCACCGGAAGAAACAATGAAGCTCGATTTGCTTTGGGGCTCGATCTCACTGGGGGAACCCGTTCGGCCCGAACCACTGATTCGCCACCATCTCCATTCCGGCAGGGAACCCTGGCTGCATCGGCACCATCATCTGCTGCTGCTGCTGCATAGGCATAGGCATCGGCATCGGCACCATCTCCATTCCGGCGTTAAACCCCGTCAGCGTCAGCATCACCATGGGCATCTCCTGTTGCTGCTGCTGCTGCATCATCTCCATCCCGCTGCTCGCCTGGATACCACCGATTCCGAGCTCAAAGCCGCCGCCGCCGCCGCCATGCACCATGTGGTCAACGAGCTGCGCCTCCTGGAGCACCTGGTTGGCGTGCGCCTCTATGGCGGCTTGCATCTTCGCCAGCGCGGCACCGAAGGCCACCAGGTCTTCCTCCCCCATCTCGCTCACCTCGGTGTCAACCCACGCCGCCGCCTGGCACCCCTCGGCGCGTTCCTTCGCCGAGACCTCCTTCATGGCGTCCATCCGCGCCTTCACCGCGTCCAGCTGCGTGAGCAGCTCGCCCTGCTTCCGGGTCAGCTCCGCCAGCGCCGGGTTCGGGTTGCCGGCGCCGCCGCCCACCGCCGCCACGGCCTGCGCCTGCGGATAGTCGGAGGGAT
The DNA here is from genome assembly GCA_947311845.1 of Poa pratensis. Classification (NCBI taxonomy): domain Eukaryota; kingdom Viridiplantae; phylum Streptophyta; class Magnoliopsida; order Poales; family Poaceae; genus Poa; species Poa pratensis. The sequence goes on from CAMZMU010000035.1 coordinate 57,593,991, forward strand.
GGAAGCGTTCGAGCACGGAGTCGACGGATGGGTGGCCGAAGGAGAAGGCCTTGGTGCCGCTCGGGGAGATGGCGACGGCGGCCACCTCGAGGTTGCACATAATCGCCAATTCCCTGGCCTTGTTGAACAGCCCCGTGCGGCGCTTGGAGAAGCTCACCTGCCGCGCCTCCTCGTGCTCGAGGCGCTGGATCGCGATCGTCCTCCGCCCCGTGCCCCGCGGCGGCGCCATTGCCACCAGACCGGACAACCTTACACACCTATGGAGTTTTGGACCCTTGTTTCGATAGCCTAGGTTAGGCGAGAGAGGACGGTAGGGGGGCAAATCGACGACGAGATGTAATTTCCGTGAGCCTGCCAACCCATGCGGAGTGCAGAGCCAGAGCTGTCACGCGGTTTTATTTTTATGGCGTATGATCACTGCGCAGGGTGCAACTGTGAGCTGTTACGGAGAAACAAAAATAAAGAGGTGCAACTGTGAGCTGTTACGTAGGCTGACCAAGGCCCAGTGCTAGACGGGCCGAAGCAAGGGCCGAGCCCAAGGTACAAAGTGAGCAGGTACTACTTGGAGGTAAAACGGGACTCCCTATACGTCGACCTGGTCGACGATAGGAACCAATCGCCCATCCTGTCGCGATACTGGGCCTGGCCCAAGAAGCTTGTTTGAAAGATTCGATCGGCGCGCCTCGTTGGCCTGCTCCCGCGTTCCGCGTTCGAGTACCAGGTTTCACTGCATTTCTTCACGTTTCGATCGTCGTTCGTCGCTCGACTGTTTCACTGCATTTCCTGTTTCCCATCGCATGCACGGAGTGCACGTTCGGTTCTCTCTCTTTTTTTTTAAAAGAACGATCCTACTACATTACATTTATTGAAGTATGAAAACTCGAACTACTTTGAAAGTTGTGTACACGAAAATTATGCGGGTCCACGAGTAGGTTCATTCCCATACTCAGTTTCAAGTTTCGTCAATTATAACTTCTCGATTTTGAATAGATGTACGAAACCTGTTTAGCAAAATTTTATCGAATTCGTCACGCTTTGTGACCGTTTGAAAATATCATTTTAAAATATAAATGTACACAAAATTTATGCACATGTAGGTTCCACTCCCGTACTTGATTTAGAGTTTCATCGATTGTAATTTCTTAATTTTGAATCGATGTTTGAAATATTTCTAGATTTTCTTTACCAATTTTTTCACACTCGGTTGACCGTTTTAAATATCTTTCAACGACAGTATTACTCTCGATGTTTCGCACAACTGTTGTATTGAATGTTTTTTTTGTTTTGATGCTCATATACGAGCAAATTTTGTATTGTAGGTGTGAACGTGTTTATACTCTGCTCAATGAACGTGTCTTGTCCAACATATTTCGCAGCCGCTTGCCGCCGCTAACTCCGCAATCTTCAAACGATTTTTAAAGAAGTGAAAAAATAAGTATTTGAACGGAAACTATTTTTGAACGATTTCAAAAGGTGAACAAAAAAGTCCGTGAACGGAATTATTTTTGAAAGATTTTCGAAAAGTGAACAAAATAGGTATTTGAACGGAACCCATTTTTGAACGATTTTAAAAGGCAAACAAAAAAGTCTGTGAACGGAAATTATTTTTGAACGGTTTTCAAAAAGTGAAAAAAATTGAACGGAAACTATTTTTGAACGATTTTGAAAGGCGAACAGAAGAAGTCTTTGAACGGAAATTATTTTGAACGGTTTTCAAAAAAGTGAACAAAAAATAGGTATTTGAACGGAAACTATTTTTGAATGATTTTAAAAGGAGAACAGAAAAAGTTTGTGAACGAAAATTATTTTTGAACAATTTTCAAAAAGTGAACAAAAAAAGGTATCTGAACGGAAACTATTTTTGAACGATTTTAATACATGAACAAAAAAAGGTATCTGAACGGAAGATTTCAGTTCAGTGTGCTTATGCTTCACGTTTACTCCCAATTTCAGTTGAATTTATACGTATATGCGCAACTCGGTCTTGGGACGTATAACTGCAAGTTCAAAAGAATATGATCTACTATTCTCAGATTTGATTACCTACCGCAGGTTAGGAACTTGCAGAGGCAACTCCAAGAAGAGATCGACATGCATTTGGCGTTGACAGATGCCATCGCACATGATGCTGCGCTGATGCTTAAATCTTCCACAAAGATACCAAACAAGGTGCTCCATCACCTGTGCAGATTTATGGCTGGTGGAATGAACGGTTTGGTTTAGTATGGCCATGGTGCAAACATTTGTTGCTATCTTGGAAAATGGTTCCGACATTAAATAAGGTTTCATTTTCGAAAATGGTTCCAAAATTAGTAATGTTCCGTTTTGAAAACGATTCTAAATTAAAATGGTTTGAGATTTTTTTTAATAATATTATTTTTAGTAAGTATTTTGGAAGGTAGTACGCGCGGCAGCGGAATTTGAATTATAGCGCGCCGTCGTTCCGGAGCAGGCCGAAAGTCAGTTTTCGGCCCGGGCCGAGCCGAAAGTGCCCTGTCGGCAGAGCTGCATGCACGCGTGTTAGCACGGCAGGCTGGGGCCCGCGACTTTCGGCCCTAGACGAGCCGAAACTACACTTTCGGGCTGGAGCGGACCGAAAGTGAGCTCTCCTCGCTAAATCGATCCTTGATCACCACCAGCTGACCACGCATGCGATTGCTCTACTTAGCATTAGCTATGCTTAGCATGCGAATCGCATGCACCGTACTATATTGGTCAAATGCTCCTCCACATGAGATTAATCGCATGGACCGTACTAATTAAATGGCTCTACACTGCGGAAAAATGGAGGCGACTCCACTCTAATGGAACCTGCCACTTTTTTGTTGAACAGATTCATAAGTGTAGCGGGTCTAATGCTAAGCAGAGAAATTAATTAGTGTGTGCAGAGCTAATGCTAAGTAGAGCAATCGCATGCGTGGTCAGCTGGTAGTGATCAAGGATCGGTTGCATGCATGCATGGTCAGCGACTTTCGTCACGACGGGTGACGAAACAGGCACGTGCATACAGATTGCGCAGGTGGTTAGAGCTCACTTTCGGTCCGCACCAGGCCGAAAGTGTAGTTTCGGCTCGCCTAGGGCCGAAAGTCGCGGGCCCCAGCCTGCCGCGCTGACACACGCGCACGTAGCTCCGCCGACAGGGCACTTTCGGCTCGGCCCGCTTTCGGCCCGCTCTGGAACGACGGCGCGCTATAATTCAAATTCCGCTGCCGCGCGTACTACCTTCCGAAATAATTATTAAAAATAATATTATTAAAAAAAAATCTCCAGTAATGTTCTATTTTGAAAATGGTTCTAAATTAAAATGGTTCCATTTTAAAAATAGTTCCAAATTAGTAATGTTCAATTTTAAAAATGCTTCCATTTGAATTTGAAAAAAGCTTCAAATGGAAGCATTTTTAAAATTGATCCAATTTAAAAATGGTTCCATTTTTCTAAAATGTTCCAAAATAAAAATGGTTCCCAAATTAGTAATGTTCCATTTTGAAAATGGTTCCGAAATTAAAAAAGTTTTCATTTTCAGAAATGGTTCTATTTTAAAAATGGTTCCAACATAAAAAATGGCTGCGGAAATAAAAATGGTTCCATTAGAAGAAATTATTCCAATATTTCATTTTGAAAAAGGTTCCAAAATTAAAAATGGTTTTAATCAAAATTAAAAAAATGGTTCCAAAATTAGTAATGTTCCAGTTTGAAAATGGTTCCGAAATTAAAAAAGGTTCCATTTTGAATATGGTTCCAAAATTAGTAATGTTCCATTTTGACAATAGTTCTGAAATTAAAAAGGTTCCATTTTTAAAAATGGTTCTTAAATTTAGAATGGTTCCATTTAAAAAATGGTCACGGAATTAAAAATAGTTCCATTTTCCATTTTCAAAAATGGTTCCATTTTAAAAATGATTGCGGAATAAAAATGGTTCCATTCGAAGAAATTATTCCATTTTGAAAAGGTCCCAAAATTTAAAATGATTTTAATCAAAATTTAAAAATGGTTCCAAAATTAGTAATGTTCCGTTTTGAAAATAGTTTCGACATTAAAAAAGGTTTCATTTTTGAAAATGGTTCCAAAATTAGTAATGTTCCATTTTGAAAATGGTTCCGAAATTAAAAAAGGTTCCATTTTTTAAAATGGTTCCAAAATAAAAAATGGTTGCTTTTTGAAATGGTTCTGAAATAAAAAAATGTTGCATTTTGAAATGGTTCCATTCAAAAAAAAAATCCATTTTTCAAGATGATCCTGATTTTAAAAAATGTTTTCGTTCTTGAAAATGGTTAGTTCACTGAAAATGTTCCCATTTTGAAAATGGTTCTAAATTAAAAATGGTTACATTTTCTGAAATGTTGAAAATGGTTCCGAAATAAAAAATGGTTACGAAATTTAAAAATGTTACAAATTGGTTCCATTACGAGTTTTTTCGAAAATGTTTCCATTATGAAAATTGGTTCCTTTTTGAAAATTGTTTCTTTTTGAAAAAATGGTTCCATTTTTTAAAATTGTTTCCAACTTCACAATTGATCTATTTAAAAATGAAACCATTTTTTAAATTTCGGCGCGATAATCTACCGTACTAATGAATCGAACGAAATTTCGGTGCGAATGAAACAAAAAATACAGCGAAATAGAAACATACAACTATCGAAAGGAAACAGTGGTAAGGAAACATACAGCGAATGAAGCGAAACAGCGAACGAACTGGGCCAGGCCCATTAGCGCGCAGCGGGGATGGAGCGGTACGCGACGGTAACCAACCATCGCGTAATGCGCTATATAGGCGCGCCCCTACTTGGACGCCCACGTTGCTGGCGGGCCTGCCCTCACATCTTTCGCACTGGTGGGCCTGCCCGGTAAAGTGAGTCCTTCAGGCTTTCTTTGTTCGCTGTTTTGTTTTAAACTTTAATTTTTTCTGCTCTTCTTTTATTAACTTTATTGTTTTATGTTTTATTATTTTCGTTTTTCTTTCCTTCTTATCTTTTAGTTTTCTTTTTATGTTCTGTTTTTGTTTTTCTACTTTTTTTTCATGTTTAGTTTTTCTTTCCTCATTATCGTTTTACTTTCTTCTATTGCAAAAATTTATATGAATATTATAATTGATTCATTTGTATCCGAGAACATTTTTTTTAAGTAGAGAATAATTTTGTATAATCATGTGAACATTCTATTTTGACTTTCGAACACTTATTTCAACCCGTGCAAATATTTTTTTCAGCTTGCGAACAATGTTTTTAAAAGTGTTTTTTTTAATTATGAACATTTCCATAAAATATTTGTGTACCTATAATTTTTTATTGAACTTGCACACATTATGGTAACCTACGCAAAGATTTTTCCTTATAGATGACCATATACTTAGTGGAGCTTGTCCATAAGGAGATTTTCTTAAGCGTGACCCTTAAGCTTGTGCTAGCCCATAATCATTAAAATAGTACTATCTAGTACACGCAACAATATATAATGAATTACCATCACAACACTTTGAGGTGGCAGCTCTTACACATGGCTCCGAGCTTATGGACAAGCTTAGTCTCACATACATTGGGGTGCAATCAATTGCCTTACTGTTTAGTAAGTGGGTCCCTATCTCTTAAATCGATTCCATTATTGCCGAGCTCCAAGTCTACCTTAGTTGTGTATCCGTGTTTGTCGTGGAATTTATGTAGGTATTAGCTGCATCAGTAGAAATTTTAGGTGTTGGGGATTTCGCTGATTCAAAAGCAGGTTATTTTGAATTCCTTAGACCACTCCCAATTTTTTTTGTTTATTTTCTGTTCACTTCAAAAGTGTGTTGTTAACTATCGGCATGGCCAAATGTTACAAGTCAAAATGTTTATGTGCATGGGACTGGCATTCCCCTTATGTATTATGAACTCGCAGAGAGTTGTTTATTTCAAGGCATCAAATATTACAATTCGGTTGCGCTGATTTTTCGTCATGACATCAACCTGTCAAAAAAATATGTGTTTGTAACGACTTTCTTTCAAAATTATTTCAAAACAGAGATCCACGAATATTAATTAAACAAGTACCTTAGTTGTGTGTATGTGTTCGTTTTGGAATTTATGTAGGCGTTAGCTGCGTCTGCATATATCATTGTAGGTAAAGAACCATATGTGGGGATTTCGCTGATTCGGCAACGGGTTATCTTCAATGCCCCAAACCACCCCGGAAAATCTTCCCTGTTTATTTTCCGTTCATTTACCAATGGAAAAGTCATGTGTTAAAACGTGTTGTAAACTGTAGGCATGGCCAAATGTTATAATTCAAATTCCTTATGTGCATGGAACTCGAACACTCGATGTACCGAGGAATATGTGTTTGTAACACTTCCTTCAAAATTATTTAAAAATAAAGAGCCATGAATATTAAACAAAAAATCAAAACCTTTGTGTTATGTTCTCACTTGATCTGCTTTTCCACAACTATCTTTTGTGTGATACTTTCTCTTTAGTGTGTTCATTCTCTGCTTATCTAAAATGCAGGACACACGTGGGGTCTCCGGTTTATATAGGAGTCGTGGGCGAAGAATCGAGAATGTGAGATGCAGTTGCTTGCCACTGCCAACTCATGAAGAGTGGAGAGGAAAAAGCTGTAAGGCGGTGTTGTCAATGGAGCATGATCACTGCATGGTGCAATTGTGAGCTAGTTCTAGCTGTTACTGAGGGGATCCAGGACCCGTGCTAGATTGGCCAAATCCAGAGCCGAGCCCAAGTTACAAAGAGAGCAGGTACTACTTGCCCCGTGCCCATCCGCCGCTGTGCTGTCATTGCCATGTACCAGACTACCCTTACACCTTTGGTGTTTGGACCGTCTGAATTTGTTTCGAAAGCCTAGGTAGCAGGTGAGGTCTTTGTGGGGACCTAGGTTTATATAGGCAACATGATGATAGGGGTGAAGAATCGATCGCGAGATGCAGTTGCTGTGCTGGCACAACCTCTTGCGTACTGCGGAGGCAAAAGCTGTAACACGGTTTTGTTTAATGTAGTATGATCACTTCGCAAGGTGCTAGCTGTTACGGAGGCTGACCTAGGCCCCGTTCTAGACGGGCCGAAGCCAGGGATGATCCCAAGTTACAAAGTGAACATCTACTGCTTGACGAACCCTATCTGACACCCCAGTTGTGTCAAATAGGGGGCAACCCTCACATTTATCATGCTGGTGGGCCTGCCAGGTAAGGTGAGTCCTCGAAAGTGGAACATACACAATTTGCTCTCTCTTGTCGGGAACCCCAAGAGCAAAAAGCTGTAACACGGTGTTGTTAATGGAGCACATGATCAATGTAGGGTGCGATTGTGAGCTAGTGCTAGATGTTACGGAGGCGGACACATGACCCGTGCTAGATGGGCCGAATCCATAGCCGAGCCCAAGTTACAAAGGGAGCAGGTACTACTTGCTGCATGCCCGTCCGACGCTATGTTGTCATTGCCATGTGCCGAACTACCCTTACACCTTTTGTGTTCGGACTCTCTGAGTTTGTTTCGACATCCTTGATAGGTGATATCTTTGTGGGGATCTTGGTTTATATAGGCGACATGACGATAGGGGCAAGAATCAATCGCAAGATGCAATTGTCGTGTCACTACCAACTCATGCGTACTGCGGAGGCACAAGCTGTAATGCGGTTTTGTTTCATGGAGTACGATCACGGCGAGGGTGCTAGCTATTGCGGAGGCTGACCCAGGCCCCGTGCTAGATAGGCCAAAGCCAGGGCCGATCCCAAGTTACAAAGTGAACACATGTATTGCTTGTCGAACCCTATTTCACACCCGTGTTGTGTCAAATAGGCGGAAACCCTCACATCTGTCACGCTGGCGGCCCTGACGGGTAAGGTGAGTCCTTCATGCATTACATCTTGATAACTGTTGGGAACCCCAAGTGGAAGGTACGATATAGCACAACAACAAATTTGACTCGATTAAGTACTAAGGTTTATCGAACGAGTAGGTTGAGAAGCTAAGCGAAGGTGTAGTGGATCTACAAGCAAGAACCAAAATATCTTTGTCCCCAACATTTGAAAACGTTGTGAATCTTCCCACCTTGATTACCCCCAAGAGCAGGGGATTACTGTAGCACCTCTTAATGTGGAAGTAAGGTATCGATCCGCAGGAGTAAGAAGGAAAAGTTATCTATTCCCTACAACTAAAGTGTCAAAAGTTTTAGTTGATTATGCACTAAACAAGTTTAAAGAACAAGATGATTGATTTAATGGATAGAAGTTTAATGTAACAAAACAAGAATGTAAAAGTGTCCCAATCCTTTCAATGCAAGAGGACAAGACAAAGGTTTTCTCTTATAGGAACTATGGACATGGGTTCATGGGTTCACTTAATCCTCTCTCTCTCATCTACGGTGATTATCATGTTATAGATAAAGTACACACAATTGTCATGTTTTAATGGTAGCTTTTATGACGGCTATATGTCCTAAAACACATAGTTGAAATAAGTAATCATTTGTGTTGCTAGGTCACCCTTGTAAGGCTAGCGTGGTTGCTGTCACTCCCATATCATACTTCTCCCTTTTTACCCCAGATAAAGGTGTTGGGCTGTATTTCACATGTCACTCAATACATATGCCGTGTCACATCGGCCATCCCGTACCTACATACATCATACTTTAATGGACAATATTCTAAACACTAGTGCAATGATTTATATTTCGTGTGTGTGACCACATCTCTCACATCTATCTACACTTGGTGGTGTCAATCACCTCATGATATGGATAAACAAGGCATTATGCATAAATCAAACCATCACATGCATCATAGAATATCTCCAAAGTATGACAAGTCATAAAAGTTCCAACACAACAGTAAATGCATAACAAATATCATCTCATACCACAATATCCACCATAGGAATTACATAGATGACCGTAATCATGTTCGGCAGCTCATACGGTACTAATTATGAAGCCAAAGAGGGAGAGATACATAAGTTACCACCACAAACCCAAGTCCAGGGGGTGGACTACTCCCCCTTCATCATGGAGACGGTGGAGAAGTCGTTGGAGAAGATGGAGACCACCCCGGCAGCGCCCGCCGAGTTTTCCCCCTCCAATCTGCAGCTCCAGGTCTCTGTTTCGTGTTTCTGTGTTTCGGCGGCGCTCCTTCCAGAGAACGTCGGGGGACTATTTTTATAGGTTTTTAGGTCACGACTAGGTCGGTGGAGAAAAGATCGACGGCAACGGAGCTCCGAGGCCCAAAAGGAGGGGTCCCACGTGGCCATGTACCTGGCCGCGTGGGCCCACCTATCTTGGCCCTCGGGTCTCCGCTTGTTTGCTTCCTTCGCTCCCAAGTCTTCTTCCTTCCAAAAATTGACGCTCGTAAATTTGCAGGTCATTTGGACGTCGTTTGGGTCCCTGAAACATTAAAATATAGAAATAGGGTTTTCTGCCTGCACAGGGTTAATTCCATAAAAATAGGAAATAATATAATATTCCCAAAAATCATTATAAAACATTGATATAACCCTTATATGATGCAAATATGATTGGAATAAAGTAATATAGTGCAAAGTTCATGTATGCATTTTACATGCATCAACATCCCCAAGCTTAACCAACTCGTCCTCGAGTATGAAGGTGATAAAACTAACATGGACTTTGCAATTTAATACTAACAATGGATATCAAAGATGATTACTATTGCTACATAGAGTCAAATGATTCATTCTTAAAAGGAGTAGCAATATGCAAGATAGTTTATGAAGTGATATCAAGTATTCAATGCAAGGATGTTCAATGATAATTCACAAAGTGTAACATAGAAGAAAGTAATATGGACCACATGTATGCATAATGATAAGTAAGAACATCCTACAATGGTCATAGAGTATTGATGAAAATCTGAATATAAAAGGTGGACACTTTGGAAAGATATATGTGAGTAGAGGTAAAGCATGCATAAGTTTCATCTAACTTCCAAACTCTTCTACTTAAGTTAATGATTGCAATGTGGTAATCCTTGGTGTCAAGCTCTCATTCCCCTATCATAGCATCTTGAATGATTAAGTTTAAAGTGAAAGCAAATATGAGTAGTGTGCTTGACAAAGTAAGGTTGAATGTCTCATGCCCCTTGAATACAAGTACCTACTCCATGTGTTACTCAACTTGGGAAACAAAGCAAGTTCAAGTTAAATATCATTGTAAGTAATAATAGTATCATAAGAGCGTCAACTGGGTACCTCTTGTCCCAGGATATGGAACAAGCCCATATCAAAATGACAAGACAAACAAACAAAATGAACAACCTCAACACCCTTTTTATTTACCATTGGAATAGCTTTTTATTGTAAGGTGTATCACAGAAGGTTCACCATAGTATGTAAGTAAATTTCCACCATGAATGATGCATGGCTTAGATTAGCGGCCCAGGCGTCTCTCTAACCATTTATACAAACTCATTTAAACTTACTTTATTCCACATTTATTTCACCCATGATAAGCATCCATAAACAAAAGTACATGATATCAACTAAATGAAATGAAGAGTATGTTGAAAGCTTGCCATGTGACAGCACATATGAGCTAACTCCCAACCTCGACATTTGTCAAGCCACAACATCATAATCTTAATCACAATGGGTCATGTTTTATTTATGCAATAAAAGTAAAGTGTGCATCAAGTTCGTGAGAGCTATATAACCAACTTTTCCCATAACAATCAATAACATAAACATTTTCATTCAGAGGTATAGATAACACAAATAACATGATAAACATACTCGGAATAGCATAAAGCTAATAGGTAGATATGGTGGACTCACTGGAATAACTTTGGTTGAAGGTGTTGGAAACAAGTTTTTACTTGTTGGAATTTTTGGGCTAGCAAGAGGGAGAAAGTTGACCATCTAGATGCATGCATGAGTGTCCATAGAACTAACTAATCCATGTTAAACAAAGTAAAATAACTTTCAGCATCAAAACATGAATAAGTGATAGCTCTTGATAAAGCATTTGCAAATTATTACTCATAAACAAGCTCATGAATCATGCAACTATATGTATCATTAAAATCAACTCAAACATCCCTTTTCCCAATCTTATAATAGCATCCAACATAATTCAACCCATATTTCCAGTAGCTCTTTCATATATAAATGATAGTGTGGTGGTCTCAAAACAAAAATCAAACAAAAAAAAAAAAACAAAATACGCTCCAAGTTTATGCGATAAAGTGTTGATCGAAAAACAGAAGTTAGACGTGTGCAAACCGAGAGTGTGTAGGTCCAGTGGGGTTGTCTTCACATCCCCAAGCTTATGGTCTTCACCATCCTTGGATAGCTCTTGGTGCATCTCCTCCAATCCCTGTGAAAAAACTTCAAAACACCGTTTCTCCCATTTCTTTTCTGTGGGGTGCATTAGTAGTGATAAACAAATAGATTTCTTGCTGCATATAATCCTTAGACAAAAATTCATATGAATGTCCAGAAAGTGTATAATGTTGTATGCCTACTCATAAACTCAATTGGATAAAAAAGATTCAAGTTAAAAGTTCAAAGCATGCATCAAACAAAATGGGACAGAATCTGTCCAGAAAAACAGCAGCAGCAAAACGTATTTTTCTACCCTACTAAACTTTGTCAAAAATTCCGAACAAATTCATGCATACAGAGGATGAAAAGTTGCAACTAAGTTCAAATATCAGCTCATTCGGAGTTACAGAATAAAATGAAAAATCATACCGTGCACAGATTCGTGCAGGAATAAAATCTCCAAACGCTATAAGCAACCTTTTGAAACCAAAATGGGTAAAACTTGGCACTTTATTAAAAATTCCAGAAACAAAACTAAAAACTAAGTCTCTTGTTACAGCAAGAGGACACAAAGAAAATCACAAATAAAAACAACTGGGTTGCCTCCCGTAAAGCGCTTTCTTTAAAGCCATATAGCTAGGCTTGATAGTTTAAATGATGTTCACATAGGAATAAGAATTGAAATGCAAAAGAGAGCATCAAGAGAAAAATATGAAACATATTTAAGTCTAACCCACTTCCTATGCATTGGGATCTTGTAAGAAAATAAATCATTGAAACACAAAGCAAGTAGCATAGGAAGATAAAACAAGAGCAATTTCAAGACTTTGAACTTAAAGAGAGGAAACGTAATAATATTGAAATGTTTAAAACCATGTTTTCCCCTCTCATAATAACTTTCAGTAGCATCATGAATGAATTCAACAATATAATTATGACATAAAGCATGTCTTTCACGATCTACAAGCATAAAAGTATTAATACTTTCCTGATAAGTAAAATCCTTCTTATTAGTGATAGTGGGAGTAAAACATTCATAATCATCATTGTAATCATCATATGTAGGAGGCATATCATAATCATAATAAACTTTATCCTCAATAGTAGGTGGACTGAAAATATCACATTCATCATTGTAATCGTCATAAATGGGAGACATAGTATCATCAAAATAAATTTTCTCCTCTATAGTGTAATAAGGAGAATTCAAAGACAAAGTAGGACTCTCATGAGTGAGAGTATTGTCACAAACAGCAAGTATATCATCTTTATTCCCACATAATTTAGTAACAAGTTCTAAGCATGGAGGATTATCAAGCAAAATAGGACCATCATCTAGAGTACTATCATAAAACATGTCTAAACCATACTCCTCATCATTTTTACAATTATTATCAATAATGTTCTCATTAGGCATAGGTTGATATTCATCTTCATCATCAGAATCATAAAAGCATAGTTTATCATCAGCAATATATTGAATGTTACCCTCATCCATAGGTGGTGAAGGTGGAGTTTCCCTTTCTTCATTATCTAGTTGTTCATCATTTTCAACATCTTCTTGAGGTTGCACGGGCATCCCCAAGCTTAGGTTTTTATCCTCTTCTTCACATTCTTCTTCCGAGCTTATGTTTTCACCATCCTCTTCCTGAAAAATATTAGTTCTTTCCATGCCAACAAGAGTTATTTCTTTATATTTAATAACATAAGCATTATCAGAAAAGACTTCTTGGAATTGTTCAAGGAGCATTGAACTTGTTTCTTTAAGATCACGAGCTACCTCGCAAGTTTTATATTTCTTATTTTTTAATTGAATCCACCTCATGAGTTCCCATGAAAGCAACAAATTGGTCCTGTAATCTCATGTCAAAGTAATTATTATGCTTCTTATGGTATGAGGCAATTATAAAGTTGTTACTACATTTGCATTGAAAATAGAGATGCTTATCATTTTGTCTTGTGCAGCAAGACACATTATATAACCCACAAAGTCGTTTAGCACACTCATTTAGCCACCCAATAAGTTTCCTAAGATTCTCCTTTTCTTGAGAAAAGACATAATCAGCTTCTTTTAATAATTCAAGTTCCTCATGTGTAAATAATTCAAGTTCCTCAGGTGTATATTCATCCATAAAACCCATAGTAAAAGTATCAATAATTTTTATGTTTTTTATATTTTTAATGAAAATAAAACTAATGAGAACCTCACAACCAAACAAGTTTAAAGGAACCTCCCCAAGCTTAGATGATTGTAAGATATAAAACGAGATAAAATAAATCTAAAGTCTAGTGCACACAAGAATAAAAACTTAAGCGCTACACTCCCCGGCAACGGCGCCAGAAAAGTACTTGATTACCCCCAAGAGCAGGGGATCACTGTAGCACCTCTCAATGTGGAAGTAAGGTATCGATCCACAGGAGCAAGAAGGAAAAGTTATCTATTCCCTACAACTAAAGTGTCACAAGTTTTAGTTGCATATTGATGCATGTAAAATGCATACATGAACTTTGCACTATATTACTTGTATTCCAATCACATTTGCATCATATAAGGGTTATATCAATGTTTTATAATGATTTTTGGGAATATTATTTTTATTTCCTATTTTTATGGAATTAACCCTGCGTAGGCAGAAAACCCTATTTCTATATTTTAATGTTTCAGGGACCCAAACGACGTCCAAATGACTTACGAGCGTCAATTTTTGGAAGCAAGAAGACTTGGGAGCGAAGGAAGCAAACAAGCGGAGACCCGAGGGCCAAGATAGGTGGGCCCACGCGGCCAGGTACATGGCCGCGTGGGACCCCTCCTTTTGGGCCTCGGAGATCCGTTGCCGTTGATCTTTTCGCCCACGACTCTGTCTTGACCTAAAAACGCCTATATAAAGAGCCCCCGACGCCCTTCGGAAAGGAGCGCCACCGAAACACAGAAATACCGAAACAGAGACCTGGAGTTGCAGATTGGAGGGGGAAAACTCCGGCGGGGCGCTGCCAGCGTGGTCTCCATCTTCTCCAACGACTTCTCCACCGTCTCCATGATGAAGAGGGAGTAGTCCACCCCTGGACTTGGGTTTGTGGTGGTAACTTATGTATCTCTCCTCTCTTTGAGCTTCACTAATTAGTAACGTATGAGCTGCTAAACATGATTACGGTCATCTATGTAATTCCTATGGTGGATATTGTGGTATGAGATGATTTGTTATGCATTTACCGTTGTGTTGGAACTTTTATGACTTGTCATACTTTGGAGATATTCTATGATGCATGTGATGGTTTGATTTATGCATAATGCCTTGTTTATCCATATCATGAGGTGATTGACACCACCAAGTGTAGATAGATGAGAGAGATGTGGTCACACACACGAAATATGAATCATTGCACTAGTGTTTAGAATATTGTCCATTAAGAAGTATGATGTATGTGGGTACGGGATGGCCGATGTGAGACGGCATATGTATTGAGTGACATGTGAAATACAACCCAACATCCTTTATCTGGGGGTAAAAAGGAAGAGTATGATGTGGGAGTGATAGCAACCACGCTAGCCTTACGAGGGTGACCTAGCAACACAAATGAATATTTCTTTCAACTATGTGTTTTAGGACATATAGTCGTCATAAAATCTACCATTAAAACATGACAATTGTGTGTACTTTATCTATAACATGATAATCACCGTAGATGAGAGAGAGGATTGAGTGAACCCACGAACCCATGTCCATTGTTCCTAAAAGAAAAAAACCTTTGTCTTGTCCTCTTGCATTGAAGAGGATTGGGACACTTTTACATTCTTGCTTTGTTACATTAAAGCTTCCATCCATTAAATCAACCACCTTGTCCTTTAGACTTGTTTAGTGCATAATCAACTAAAACTTGTGACACTTTAGTTGTAGGGAATAGATAACTTTTCCTTCTTGCTCCTGCGGATCGATACCTTACTTCGACATTGAGAGGTGCTACAGTGATTCCCTGCTCTTGGGGGTAATCAAGTACTTTTCTGGCGCCGTTTCCGGGGAGCGTAGCACTTAAGTTTCTATTCTTGTGTACACTAGACAAAGCTTGGGGAGGTTTTTTAACTTGTTTTATATCTTGCAATCATCTAAGCTTGGGGAGGTTTCTTTAACTTGTTTTATGATACTATGTCTCCCATTTATGATGGTGAATATGATATTTTCAGTCCACCTACTATTGAGGATAAAGTTTATTATGACTATGATGTGCCTCCTATATATGATGATTACAATGATGACTATGAATGTTTTACTCCCACAATCACTAATAAGAAGGATTTTTCTTATGTGGAGAGTATTAATACTTTTATGCTTGTAGATCATGAAAGACATGCTTTATGTCATAATTATATTGTTGAATTCATTCATGATGCTACTGAAAGTTATTATGAGAGGGGAAAACATGGTTCTAAACATTTCAATATTATTATGTTTCCTCTCTTTAAGTTCAAAGTCTTGAAATTGCTCTTGTTTTATCTTCCTATGCTACTTGCTTTGTGTTTCAATGATTTATTTTCTTACAAGATTCCAATGCATAGGAAGTGGGTTAGACTTAAATGTGTTTCATATTTTTCTCTTGATGCTCTCTTTTGCATTTCAATTCTTATTCCTATGTGAACATCATTTAAACTATCAAGCCTAGCTATATGGCTATAAAGAAAGCGCTTTACGGGAGGCAACCCGGTTGTTTTTATTTGTGATTTTCTTTGTGTCCTCTTGCTGTAACAAGAGGCTTAGTTTTTAGTTTAGTTTCTGGAATTTTTAAGGAAAAAGTTCATTTTAAACCTTGAATTTATAGAGGCCGGCCGGATTAGACCCTGAACTCGAAATTCCTGTCGTTTGTACCCTGAACTTTTAAATCCCGGTCTAAATCAAACCTTGAACATGTTTGGCACAGCGGGAATGCAGTGATCCCAGCCGGGATTGCTGGCTACTATCACCGACATGTTGGCCCCACGTGTAAGATCCTTCTTTCTCAATCTGCCGATGCAAACACATCGCATGTTCTTCTGAAACACCAGGGGATAGCACCATGGTAATGTGTACAGATCCGGTTCTGAAACATCTAGTTCAACGGGAGTGGCCGCCCCAAGTCGGACCGTGACCTGCGCGCGCGCTGCCATGCTCGGTCTTGTTGATGCTCTCAGTGAGCTGGGGCGCTGTCTTCAGAACGGCTACGGCGTGCGGCGCGACCCAGCCGAAGGATCTCCGTGCAAGCAGGCGCTGAACCACCTAGCTAGCTACTAGTACTGCTGCTGCAGTACACATGTGCCTGTATGGAGTATGTTAATTGGGATTTAAATCTGGAACACCGAAGTGATATAGAGAATAGGATCTGTTCTGGTGTGATTTTAATTGCGATTAGAGAAGAAATTAAGCCGAGCGACATGGTGGCCACCTCGGGCCACCGTTCGCCGGAACAATCAGCCGAGGGGATGATGGCTTCTGTCCTCACGGCCAATCGGGAGCGGAGAGAGCAGTTGTTGGGTGATGGCAGATGAAATTGCCAGCGGAGATGCGAGGTAGAAGATGTATATGACATGTGAGCCATCTTAATCAGTAAGAGTAGCAATTTATTTAGTTTGAGTTTATTTTTTCCCATACTAAAAAGCTAGTTCAAGGTTCAAAATAGATCGGGATTAACAAGTTCAGGGTACCAACGACAGGGATTCCAAGTTTAGGGTTTAATCTGGCCGACCTCTATAAGTTCAAGGTTTAAAATGGACTTTTTCCAATTTTTAATAAAGTGCCAAGTTTAACTCATTTTGGTTTGAAAAAGTTGCTTATAGCGTTCGGAGATTTTATTCCTTCACGAATCTGTGCACGGTATGATATTTAGTTCTTATTCTATAACTCCGAATGAGCTCATATTTGAACTGTAGTTCCAACTTTTCATCCTCTGTATGCATAATTGTTTTCAGAATTTTTCGAGAAAGTTTAGTAGGGTAGAAAAATACGTTTTGCTGCTGCTGTTTTTCTGGACAGATTCTGTCCCATTTTGTTTGATGCATGCTTTGAACTTTTAATTTGAATCTTTTTGATCCAATTGAGTTTATGAGTAAGCATACAACATTTTACACTTTCTGGACATTCATATGAATTTTTGTCTAAGAATTATATGCAGCAAGAAATCTATTTGTTTATCACTACTAATGCACTCCACAGAAAAAGAAATAGGAGAAACGGTGTTTTGAAGTTTTTTCACAGGGATTGGAGGAGATGCACCAAGAGCTATCCAAGTATGGTGAAGACCATAAGCTTGGGGATGTGAAAAAAACCCCACTGGACCTACACACTCTCGGTTTGCACACGTCTAACTTCTGTGTTTTGATCAAAACACTTTATCGCATAAATTTGGAGTGTCTTTTGTTTGTTTGTTTTGGTTTGATTTTTATTTTGTGAGACCACCACACTATCATTTATATATGAAAGAGCTACTGGAAATTTGGGTTGAAATATGTTGGATGCTATTATAAGATTGGGAAAAAGGATGTTTGAGTTGATTTTAAAAGATGCATATAGTTGCATGATTCATGAGCTTGTTAATGAATAATAATTTGCAAGTGCTTTATCAAGAGCTATCTTTTATTCATGTTTTGATGCTGAATGTTATTTTACTTTGTTTAACATGGATTTGTTAGTTATATGGACACTCATGCATGCATTTAGATAGTCAACTTTCTCCCTCTTGCTAGCCCAAAAATTCCAACAAGTAAAAACTTGTTTCCAACACGTTCAACCAAAGTTATTCCAGTGAGTCCACCATATCTACCTATTAGCTTTATGCTATTCCGAGTATGTTTATCATGTTATTTGTGTTATCTATACCTCTGAATGAAAATGCTTATGTTATTGATTGTTATGGGAAAAGTTGGTTATATAGCTCTCACGAATTTGATGCACACTGGGCCCATTGTGATTAAGATTATGATGTTGTGGGCTTGAAAAATGTCCGAAGTTGGGAGTTAGCTCATATGTGCTGTCACATGGCAAGCTTTCAACATGCTCTTCATTTCATTTAGTTGATATCATGTACTTTTGTTTATGGATGCTTATCATGGTGAAATAAATGTGGAGATGAATTAAGTTTAAATGAGTTTGTACAAATAGTTAGAGAGACGACTGGGCCGCTAATCTAAGCCATGCATCATTCATGGTGGAAATTTACTTACATACTATGGTGAACCATCAGTGATACACCTGGGAATAAAAAGCTATTCCAATGGTAAATAAAAAGGGTGTTGAGGTTGTTCATTTTGGTTGTTTGTCTTGTCATTTTGATATGGGCTAGATCCATATCCTGGGACAAGAGGTACCCCAGTTGACGCTCTTTATGATACTATTATTACTTACAATGATATTTAACTTGAACATGCTTTTTGTCCCAAGTTGAGTAACACATGGAGTAGGTACTTGTATTCAAGTGGCATGAGACATTCAACTTTTACTTTGTCAAGCACACTACTCATATTTGCTTTCAGTTTAAACTTTAATCATTCAAGATGCTATGATAGGGGTAATGAGAGCTTGACACCAAGGATTACCACATTGCAATCATTAACTTAAGTAGTAGAGTTTGGAAGTTAGATGAAACTTATGCATGCTTTATCTCTATATTTTAATGTTTCAGGAACCCAAACGACGTCCAAATGACCTGCAAATTTACGAGCGTCAATTTTTGGAAGGAAGAAGACTTGGGAGCGAAGGAAGCAAACAAGCGGAGACCCGAGGGCCAAGATAGGTGGACCCACGTGGCCAGGTACATGGGCCTCGTGGGACCCCTCATTTTGGGCCTCGGAGCTCCGTTGCCGTTGATCTTTTCGCCCACGACTCCGTCGTGACCTAAAAATGTCTATAAAAATAGTCCCCAACGTTCTCTGGAAGGAGCGCCGCTGAAACACAGAAACCACGAAACAAAGACTTGGAGCTGCAGATTGGAGGGGGAAAACTCCGGCGGGGCGCTGCCGGCGTGGTCCTCATCTTCTCCAACGACTTCTCCACCGTCTCCATGATGAAGAGGGAGTAGTCCACCCCTGGACTTGGGTTTGTGGTGGTAACTTATGTATCTCTCCTCTCTTTGAGCTTCACTAATTAGTACCGTATGAGCTGCTGAACATGATTACGGTCATCTATGTAATTCCTATGGTGGATATTGTGG
Organism: Poa pratensis; assembly: GCA_947311845.1. Classification (NCBI taxonomy): domain Eukaryota; kingdom Viridiplantae; phylum Streptophyta; class Magnoliopsida; order Poales; family Poaceae; genus Poa; species Poa pratensis. The sequence continues at coordinate 57,613,416 of CAMZMU010000035.1, forward strand.
TATGAGATGATTTGTTATGCATTTATCGTTGTGTTGGAACTTTTATGACTTGTCATACTTTGGAGATATTCTATGATGCATGTGATGGTTTGATTTATGCATAACTAGCTGGGCGGCCCGCGCATTTGCGCGGCTAGATTTGTCTTGTATATATGTTGTTAATTTTCTTTTGTTTATTATTTTTATTTTAAAAATTAATTATATGTGCTGTCAGATTATATATTCGAGATGCTTGAATACCACAAAATGTTTTGAAATTATATGAAATATTATTGCCTGAATATGAACTATCGTGGGGGTTGAAGCATTTCAACATCACTGAAAACATGAACAAAAAAAGTGGAAGGCTACATGCAGATTACAGAGGACTCTGCTTAGTGATGAAAATTTCTCAATAGCATCAGGCAACCATCGAAGCATTTTTCTTTCTTGAACATAGCCTCATCGCTGCATTAAAATTAATCCATCCATGTCATCTAACTGTAGGATTAACGTGCATACAGGAACATGATTTGCACCATTTAGAGAACCACAGCCGAGTATACATTGAGAAGTTATATGCTAGCAAATATGGCGATGGTGAATTTCCATGTCCTCCTCACTTTGTAGCAATTGATGATCTCCTGACCATTGATTCTTGTTGATTCCATTTAACTGAAGGAAAAAATTAAGATGGAAGTAATACAAATGTATGGTTACCTAATTACTAATGGGAAATTTGCATTTGCAAATTTTTTTTTTGAATGTGTAAACAATGATATCAGTCTTTGGAGATTATTCTCATCGTCTTACCTCAGTGATATATTTTTGACATAACACTTTCTATCTTCAGCGTTACTGAAAGTTACATCCAATGAGCACCTTAATCAAGAAATATATTAAATAGGCCAGTCACAAAACACAGGTATGTAATTTTAACATGGTTCATTAAGAAAAACATCTGAAAATAAATTTGACATTGGTTACCATAATGCCTAGTTTTATCCTAACCTTGATGGAAGAGATTCCGTATCAAATCACGCATATGAACTTGTCACGTGCATTTTATGAAGTCAAAATTAAATTTATTTTTGAATCATGACATGATTAGAAATCTATAAACAATATTTGAGTACGGTAAAATGACACAATTCCAGAGCTTCTGTAGTTCCAGAACACGGATAGAGATCTGCAAAAGAAAAAACCTCAACACATTTTGGAGGATTAAACAAATTCAAATAAAACGCAAAGCTAACAGGCTAGTGGAGAATATACTGACTGCAAAAATACTGAAGATGGCGAGTGTATGAATCATGAAATGATTAGAAAACTATAAACAATATTTGAGTATGGTAATAATGTCACAATTCCAGAGCTTCTCTAGTTCCAGAACACCGATACAGACCTGCAAAAGAAAAAAACCTCAACACATTTTGGAGGATTGAAAAAATTCAAATAAAAGGCAAAGCCAACAGGCTAGTGGAGAATATAGTTACCGCAAAAATACTGAAGGCAGTGGCGAGTGTATGGAACTAATATTCTAATACTATACATCTTGCAATATAGGCACTGATATGTTTTTTTTAATCTTAACAGCTCCACATTCTTAAAATCATCCTTTTACATGCATCTCACAGTGTCCAAGTCGGTCAACATCATCAGCTCCTATTAGGTATTGTAATTTCTTCTGTCATTCACATCTATTTCTTTGGTAAATTCCTTTCGGTGTTGTTGTTATGCCAAGCAAGGAAGCAACACTACTTGATCATTGATCTCTTGGGCCCCATCTAGATTTATATATTGTTCACAAAAGCCATAGTATACATGAAAGGACCAAACAACAAATATAATAACTCCTAAATAGTGCTACTATTGCAGTTAGTTTGGTATCGATAGAAGGAAAATGAGAAGCTGTATAAACTGTTTGTCTGGATGAAAACTATTGTCCCATATGTATGTGTCAGGCTCTCAGCATAAAATCACCGATTATATATTGTGTCGTCATAAAGAAGTAACTCATAATGCAGTCAGTGAAATAAATTTGTATAAACTGCTTCCATCATCTTGCAATAACAACGATCAATCAGGATCAGAGCTCTCTATCTGTTCGTCGAGCTCACAGACAGCTGCTGGGCTAATTTAAAAAAAGAAGAATAGCTGACTGGATATAGATAGGTAGATTAGCTTAGCTTCGTTCTATCACAGCAAGGTTCATGTCGGTCACAGTATAGCTTAGCTTCATCCCGATCGTTCCGATTGATCAAGAGCTAGCTAGCTAGGGCATGTTTGCTGGTCCAGCGACCTTCTGATCTGGTATGTATTCTACATCGGCCATGTCCTTCATCCTTCCCATGCTCATCTCTTTTGTTCAGGTGAAATCAGCAACATGAGTGTGAAGTGAGAGACGGCTACCGGCCATCGTGATTATAAACTGGGCCTGATGAGGTCAATGCATCAATTAGTTTAGATTTTTCAAATTAGTTTCATAGTGAACCACAGATTTATGTAAAAGAGAATAAACCTGAGAGCAATTGGCAGGAGTACCTAGAATTAGTTTCACAGTGAACCGCAGATTAATGTAAAAGAGAATAAACCTGACAGCAATTGGCAGGAGTACGGATGATTATTGTCGATCCGGCTTCGTCGGCATCGGCCATATCTCCAGCCAGACAAAATCGTCTGCTGATAATCTCCAGCCAGCGAAAGATATAATAGATTTGGTTAACAAAACCATATTATTCTCTGAATAAGATAAAACGCACTTGGCTGCACGGACATACACGCTACAGCAGAGAGTACCTCCTGAAAGATTTTTCCTACCTTTTTGGCAAGGCGATGATCCAAACCTGTAGGTCTTTTTCCTTGATCAAATCAGTACACCGAGCTGACTTGGGAGCGGCCAGAGGATTGATTGCCTGAGATCTGTGATAACTTGTTAGCTGAGTAGATCGGCGCCAAAAAATACATAGAAGCGGATGCCTGCACAATCTAGCGACTTGGTATCGGCCGGGGATGCCGCAAACTTCATGACGGCGAAGCAAGAGGCGATCAATATCCAGCTTGTATAGGCTCTGTTTTGAACAGCAGCATGAATAGGCTAATTAGAATCAATCGGGACGAAACCAGGAATAATCGCCGGGACGCTTTGCAATTGTTGGCGTAGGTTTCCATCCGCTCGAGCGCGGCCGCGAGGAAGATTTCTTTGAAGAACCCAAACAATCTGGATCTGTCTAGGGTTTTCCGGTTGCATTGGAGAATTAGAAATTGCTATATCTCACGCATCTGGGAAGGGGTGAGTTAGGTGCGGATTCTTTTTATTTTAGCCGCAGGACTCTCCGGTTTGACCAAAATAGAAGCGTATCCTTTTTAACCTTTTTCTTCAAATCTCAGTCGTTCCTTTCTAGCGTTTAAATCATGTAAAATCTGAGCCGTTCAATGTTTGTTGTCTTAATAATATAATAGATGCCTTGTTTATCCATATCATGAGGTGATTGACACCACCAAGTGTAGATAGATGAGAAAGATGTGGTCACACACACGAAATATGAATCATTGCACTAGTGTTTAGAATATTGTCCATTAAGAAGTATGATGTATGTGGGTACGGGATGACCGATGTGACACGGCATATGTATTGAGTGACATGTGAAATACAACCCAACATCCTTTATCTGGGGGTAAAAATGAAGAGTATGATGTGGGAGTGACATCAACCATGCTAGCCTTACGAGGGTGACCTAGCAACACAAATGAGTATTTCTTCCAACTATGTGTTTTAGGACATATAGCCGTCATAAAAGCTAGCATTAAAACATGACAATTGTGTGTACTTTATCTATAACATGATAATCACCGTAGATGAGTGAGAGAGGATTGAGTGAACCCACGAATCCATGTCCATTGTTCCTATAAGAGAAAGCCTTTGTCTTGTCCTATTGCATTGAAGAGGATTGTGACACTTTTACATTCTTGCTTTGTTACATTAAAACTTCCATCCATTAAATCAACCACCTTGTCCTTTAAACTTCTTTAGTGCATAACTTAGGAAATCTCCTCCGGCGACGCGTGGTGGCTGAGAGGTTCAGGGAGAGGAGGGGAACACGCTAGGCGTGGTTAGGGTCGCGGGGGCGCAGAACGTCGACGACCATAACACGGCGGCGCCGTCGTGCACGGACTCGCCGGCGGTGATTACCGTTTTGTCCACGCCAGAAGCGACATCGACACGTTTCTCTCAGCTCCGTGCTCCAAATGAGGTGTGGTTTTCACCATTGAGTGCCAAATTCAAAATCCTCTAACTTTGCTGACTAAAGTTTCTTCAAATTTGAAAGTTGGTCCGACTAGTTTTTTTGAAATACAATACTGGTCAAAAAGAGTTTTAAAGTTTTGGAGGGGTAGATGGTGTTAGATGGATATGCCCTTTTGTCCTGAGGTAGGAGGGATGATGGGGAGTCTATCTATGCCCTGGATTCATCCAGGAAAAATAATTTGGACAGGCTTAAAAATGTTTTGAGAAAACAGGCAGAAAGGAAAAAGAATTATGGAGGGAAATAATCTGGGCCGAGCTGGACAAGATGGGCATTGAAGTAGTCTGTCATGGAGCTGTGGATGAACTTATGTTGCAGCCCACATTGTGGGATCAGATCAAGAAGGCACAGAAGGGCCATGAGAGTATTGAAGGCATCAAACGTAGGATGGGGAAGGAAGAAGTTCCAGGGTTCACCATTGACCCCGAAGGCACTCTTTGGTATGAAGGCTGCATCTGCGTACCTTCTGTCCATGACTTGAAACAGCTGATCATGAAGGAAGCCCACGAGACTTTATACTCCATCCACCCCGGTGGAACCAAGATGTATCAAGATCTCAAAGAGAAGTTTTGGTGGCATGGCATGAAGCGAGAGATTGCATTCTTCGTTCAAAATTGTGATGTTTGTCAAAGAGTCAAGGCCGAACATCAGCGACCAGCAGGACTACTCCAACCCCTGAAGATACCTGAATGGAAGTGGGATGAAATCAGTATGGAATTTATCACAGGTTTGCCCCGATCCAATAGAGGGTACGATGCCATTTGGGTCATCGTGGACAGGCTCACCAAAGTTGCTCACTTCATACCGGTCCGCACCAGTCACCGTTCGGACCAGCTAGCAGACTTATATATGTCCTGTATCGTCAGTCTTCATGGAATCCCCAAGACCATCGTGTCCGACCGAGGAACTCAATTCACTTCACGTTTCTGGACCAAGCTTCATGAAGAGTTAGGAACCAAGCTCTTTTTCAGCACAGCCTACCACCCTCAGACTGGAGGACAAACCAAGAGAAATAATCAGATTCTAGAGGATATGCTTAGAGCCTGTGTGTTAACTTACGGATCCAAATGGGAGGATTGCTTGCCATTTGCTGAATTCTCCTACAACAACAGTTACCAAGCCAGCTTGAAGATGGCCCCTTTTGAAGCCCTGTATGGACGTAGATGTCGCACCCCCTTGAACTGGTCACAATCCGGAGATAGTCAAGTTTTCGGAGTCGACACCCTGAGAGAAGCTGAAGAGCAAGTTCAACTGATCCGTGATCGTCTTAAGGCCGCACAGTCCAGACAGAAGAGTTACGCAGATTCCAAGCGGCGTGACTTATGCTTCAAGACTGGAGACATGGTATACCTGCGTGTTACTCCACTCAAAGGCATGCAGCGTTTTCACGTCCGTGGAAAGCTGGCGCCCCGCTACATCGGCCCATTCCAAGTTCTCTGTCGGCGAGGAGAAGTATCTTACCAACTGGAATTACCCCCTCACCTGTCCGAGTTTCACGATGTGTTCCATGTATCACTACTCCGGAAGTGTCTGCAAGTCCCTGGAGCTACCCACTCGTATCAGAAGGTGGATCACCACACCATTGACCTCAACCACGACCTCACCTATCGGGAACGACCACTTCGTGTGCTAGCTGAAGATGTCCGTGTGACCCGTAGACGGAAGATCAAGTTTCTGAAGGTCTAGTGGACCAATCACACAGAAGAAGAAGCCACCTGGGAGCGTGAAGATTACCTGGAACGTGAATTTCCCGGCTTCCTTTCCTCTTCAACTCCGGAATCTCGAGGACGAGATTCTCCTAAGGGGGAAGGTCTGTTAACACCCCAATTTTCTTGGATTTAAAATTTTGGTGTTAATCTAGGATTTTCCAAAAAGTAACAAAAACTTTTGTTTTATTCAGCCAACTCTCTTTAGCTTGCCTTAGTTGCTTTCTTAAGTTGTTTGTCTTGGTTGAAAACTATTAGTAGTGCTTTTATAAAATTCTTCTAGTTTTAATTTTAGAAACTTTGATCTTCATGCTTGTTAAAACTTAGCATATCTAGGGCTTTAGTTTAAGCAAACTAGAAGTTGTTTTTGGCTTGTTTCAACTCCTTGTTGATCTTTAGTGTTTATAGTTTAGAGTCATGTCCTTGCTTGCTTGCTAACACTCTGTTTTGTCACTAACTTAACTAAGGTTTAGAGCCTAGTCTAACTATTGACCATATGGTCATCTCTCACTAAACCAACCACTAAACCTCACCTAACTCGACCCCTCTCTTCCCACTCTCACCCCTCTGCCCAGGAAGACCATCCTAGTCAGCAAGACCCCACAAGTCAGCCACCCCCTCTCCCTCTCCATCACTTAAAACACCCACTCACACTCCACCCCCCAATGGGAGCTCACTCTCTCCCCTCCTCACTGGGCAGAACACCTCACCACGGCCACCTCACTCCAGCCCACTCCTCCACCGCCCTAGCTGCCCTCTACCCGTGCCCCACGTCACCCCTGCTCGCCCCCATGTCCGAAAACCCTAAAAAGGGATGAGCTCGCCTCTCACTTGACCCGGCCTCCCATTCACTCCCCCTGTCCCCCAGAGCACACGCACCTCCCCTCTCCACTCTCCCACGAAGCCCAGAGCATCCCCGTGACCCTTGCTGCCCTGGAACGCTCGAGAAACCGTAGGTCGCCGCCGGTGAAACTCGGCCGTGGCCACTCGACTCTCTTCCCCTTTCTTCGCCATTTTTGGCCTGCTGGAATCCCCTCTGCCTAAGCTAACTCCTCCCGCTCTCCTTTTGCCCAGAGGTTGCCCGTGGACGCCGTGCTCGACCTCGACCGGAGAAGGACGTCGCCGCCGCCATGAACTCCGGCACCCCAGCTAACGCCGTCCACTCTAGAGCCTCTCCCTCGACCCCCTCCGTCGTCCGCAACACTCCCCAGCCGCATGCAGAGCCCCTAGGTGGGCCCCTCGCCGTCGCCGTCCTTCCCTGCATGCAGCGCCGTCGAGCGCGTCGCGCTAGGGGAAGACGAGCGCGAGCCATTGATCTCGCGATCAACGGCCTAGTTCAAAACCGCACCCGCGGGCTGCTCCCGCGCGCCGCGCCACATCCTGCGCGCAGATGGGCCGGCCCGTCTCGCCCACGCGGCGGATTGGCGCTGATCTCGGTCAGATCTGGCCCAAGCGCGGCCCAGTTTATTTTTTTAGCCGAGTCTTTATCTTTTTCCTGTTTCTGTCAATTGTTTGCTGCTAGTTTAATTAGTTTGTGATAGATTTGTACATGCATGTTGGTTAGGAGTATTTTTAGTGGGTGCCTATATGTTTTCTTAACCATGCAGAGTTGGTTTGGTCAGAAAATCAACTATGGGTTGTGCAAATCGTTAAATAGTGTAAAAAGTGTGTTTTTCACTCTTTTGGTGATATCTTGAGCTAGGAGTAATATTTTTGGGTGAGTCTAATTTGTGCAGAGAGGTAAAATCCATACCTTTCTGTAGGTTCCAACCTTCCATGCAGGAGTTGCATGAAACAGAAGTGGTAGCACTGTTTGTTTTAGGACCAGAGGCACTTGTAGGATTTTTAGCTCACATTTGGTGGAAGCTTTTGATGCAAATCCAATTCCTGTAGTTTAGTATGGTTCATATCAGTACTGTGTTAAGAGGGTTTAATTTTTGGAGCATTATTCTAGGACTGGTGGAATTTACCCCAAAACAGCCACCTTACCCCTTCTAGAAAAGTTCCTTTTATTTGTTTGGTTTGAATGTTTGTGTTTAGTTTTGTCTTAAGCTTTCTAGGCAGAGAAGGTTTAAGTGTGGCTATACTTGTTGTATTGTTTGTTTACTTTAGATTGTTGTCAACCCGTTTCCTAGCTTTGACGGTAGATACGTTTAAATTTTTCCGGTACCTTAGCACCGCAAGAGGAGGAGCAGTACGTGGAGGCTGAACAGTTCGCCTACGAAGAGGAACAAGACCAGGGCCACTTTGCTGAGTAAGGCAAGCCACCTCAACACCTTACTATAATCCTACTATTTGTTCAAAGCATGTTTTGTTTTCAAAATAAAATAATGCATGTTTTGTCTTTTATGTGACATTTTGTCACCCCAAAACTATTTCCCAAAAGTATTGTTTGGCCAAAGATATATCTACTAGTATATAATAGGTTTTATAAAAGTACAACTTTACTTGAGAAGTCTTCTGCTGAATGCGCTATCAAGAAGATTATATTTTCTGGTAGTGTATCTGTATACCCTCATCTCAAAACTTTAGGATGGGAGCCTATTTTGATAAAATGTTTTCGGAGGAAAAACCCGAGTCGCTGGGAGCGATCGGCGAGACAGTGGTTTATAAAACCCATGTTGCTGGGAGCAAATGGAGAAGTTTATGAAAACCCGAAGTGCTGGGAGCATTCGGTGAGATTGCGAAAACCCGAGCTGCTGGGAGCAGTCGGAGATGGAGATGCTGTTTTTGAAAAACAAAGTACAGCCCTAGCGGCCGCCCGAACAATTAACCCGTGCAACCACACTACCTGATATGGGTAGGGCTTAGCCGGAAGCTTGTCTATTTTAGTACGGAGGATCTCATACTCTATAAGGGCGGGGCCCTCGAAGCCGGGTTGCTGTATGTACGAGGCAATACACATGTGGGGGGATCCGCGCCGGACGATTACGTTGGGTCCCCTGTCGTGGCGGTGTGGCGTCCCAAGGAAATACCAGGGGTCTAGGGGAGCACACAGTGCCGAGGGGAACAAACCTAGCCGGAGTCCTCTGTACTAGAATGGATTAGGGGAAAGCTTTGATCATGTTATCCGAACCCCCGCATACTGTCATATGAGGACCGTGGCTGATCACGGCAGAATGACTGTTTGGTGTGGTGAAAGTGCACCACCTCTGCAGAGTGTAAAACTATTCGAATAGCCGTGTCCGCGGTCATGGACGGTTGGAAAGGCCACCGATCTAGGCATATGGGCAAGTTTTATGTTTTAAAAAGAAAATTGATTTCTCGGTGGAGACATGAAGGCATCAAGATGGTACCTGGGAGGTACGGCAGTTGAGAGAAGACGGTTGGTCTCGGGGAGACAACGCCGTCTTATCTCGTGGAAAGAAAAAGGGGTATCCCCATCCTAGTGTCTTTGAAAAGTTTTACAAAGATGTGGAGATGGTTTCAGCTATCTCTACAAGAGAGAGTTCTATCTCTAAATGTTCTCTTTAACAAAGATATAGAGATGTCGTATTCTCTATATCTAAAAGCATTCGTTTGCGAAAACTAAGCCCTATAGTATTATGTAGCAGCTATCCTAGTTTTCGAAAACAACTTTAATTGCATTACCATGAAAACTTAAGCCTTGAGGTGGTCTTGCGAGTACGTCAAAGTACTTATTTGGCTGTGTCCCTAGATATTCAAACGTCCAGATTACGACGAGGAGGTTTATGCCGAGGAGGAAGAGTATGCCGACGACTACGCCGCTTAGCTGTCACCGGTCAACTGCACTTGTGGGATGGCGTCTGATGGAGACAAGGGCCGACGCTAGCCACGAGCTTCGCTGTATCGTAGTTAATTCCGTCCTGCGCGACGATGTTTGCAGACCTGGTCATGTGACCATTAAGTATTGTAAGACTTTTATTCGTATGACTTGAATGATGTAACTCTTGATACCATGTTGGTTATGTGATTGCGATGCACTGATCATTGGGATCGTGATCTATTAACATAACGTGGTCTTTTCGGACTTCGGTCTGAGGGGTCCTTACAGCGACGATGAAGATGCAGATGGCACCAACGGCGACGACTAGGGCTGAAACCCTAGGCTGCCGCCATGATTGCCGAAAATCGCCTCGCTCTTTTGCTAGTACCGGTTCGACTAACTCACCATGCGGCGTCAAAGTTGTTTGTGAGGGTTAACGGAAATTCGACGTGGTGGCAGGGTGGGCGCTAGCCCAACTACAACTAGTGTATACCAGCAGAGCATGCATGCATGGGGTACGTTTTGATTGGATGGTTGGTTGGGCTTATTTTTCTTTCTGAGTTTTAACGCGGTCGTATCCGTTCTCCGATTAGAAAGAATAGATGTTTATGTACATAATTTGTGAGTCCGATAACCACAAGCTATCTAGGAACAACATGGGAGTGGGCATACGCCCTATGTTGTATCTCCTCTCACACGAGGTAAGCTACCTCATCAGGCAACAAAGCGGTGTTTTGGCATCGATTCCGCTCCTTCCAAACACCCCACATGGTGTAGATGAAAGCGCCACTCGCTTCCCGTCTCTTCTCCTTCGGAATACCCGCGATCATACCATCCCACCATGAATTTAAGTTTCGACCCAACACCGGAGGCATGGGGCCGAACTCCCCGGTCCACTCAAATATTTTCTCACAGACAATCTTGGCGAAGCTACAATCAAGTAGTAGATGCTGCTCTGTTTCTTGGTTGATATTGCATAGTTTGCAAACCGGATCATTGGGCCAGCCCCTGAGTGCTAAGTTTTCCGCCGTTAGTATCTTCCCGTATAGACCCAACCAAGCAAAAAACCGACATTTCAGCTCCGCCTTCACCTTCCAAGTTTTTGTCGTCTTGAATGGCGGACAAGCCCCAACAAATTGGCAGCGATATGCGGAGTCTGGGGTGTAAACGCCCGATGACGTTCAACGCCAAGTGATCGCATCCGGGCGCGTGGCAGTAGAACGACGTCCTGCAAGACCCCCCAAAGCTCGACCAATTGAGCAAGTTGGGCTGCAGTCGAAAGCCAGAAGAAGGAGCGCAACCAATACTTGTTTTCAAGCTCTTTTTGCACAGATCTGAATTTCCTTGTAGCAATCTTGTACAACTCCTGGAACTGAAGTTTGAGAGGTCCCCCAGGCACTGGCAGCCACCGATCCTGCCAAAACAGGCATCTAGTGTTGGCGCTGCCTCTCGCAGTGCTGCTCTCTTCTTCCTCTCTCTAACTCTGAACTTTCTCTCTCACATGAACACACACGGACACACACTTAGCCAAGGAAGAAAACAACGCTTTGCCTAGAGAAGCTCCCTTGGACACCACCGTAGCTACATCTTGTTCTTTCTCATTAATTCAACCAAGGTGATTACAGGTGATTATATAGGCCCCATGCACACACGGCCGGAAGCCACTCACGCCACTAACCCAACGCACGGATGCACTACTCTTCACCACTAACTACATGACTCCATCTCTCTCCTAGATTCACTCTAGGATGCATAAGACTCGGCCAACTAACTAACACATCACATGCAGCTAACAGCCTAACAACCTACGATTTGCTAACTTGCCGACTCACTCGGACAGACAACTCTAACTACATGCAAAACTAAACTAATGCACATACATGAATAGGGGTGAAAACGGTACGGATTATTTCCGACCGACCGACCGACCGGAGCCTCACGAAAGGCAAATACGGATACGTTCAGATAGTTGCCGGATACGGTCACGGATACGGATAGTAACTAACGGATACGGAAAAGGATGTGGTTTTACTAATATCCGCCCGTATCCGAAGATATACCATGTTTCACGGTTATATCCGACAAATATCCGGCGTAATATCCGACAAGTAATACCTCGAACCTGAGTTGTTGGGCAAGATAAAACTTATGTACTTACACAACTCTTGAAAAATCTTTGCTCAACTCACTACCATATTTGTGAATAACATTTTTGGGAGGCACCCTTAGGTCATGCAAGGGCAAAATTAAGTAGCCACTTGGGAAATGGAAATATGAGTATGAAAACATTATCTATCTTAGTATATCACAATACATAGAGTTAATTTGGAGTAAGTTAGTTCATAATATCTGCTATATACCAGCCCTATTTTCAATGCGACATTCGACGAAATGTTTATCCGCAACCGAACCGTATTCGTTCCGTATTCGATCCATATTCGTAACCGACAATATCCGATTCCGTATTCGTATCCGCACACTATCCGCTCCGACTCCGTATCCGGAAAAAATATGGTCACGAACATGGTTTCACTACTATTCGACCGTATCCGCTCCGTTTTCACCCCTATACATGAATATGACAAGATTAAAGCCAACACCTAGCTAGTGCCATCCCCAACGGAAACATCCGTGGACGCCCGGAACAGCCGCATGTCCACCGTGTCACAGGGCAGGGCCATGCCATGCCACGGCCTAGAGGGATCACCCACGGCCATCGCAATCTCAAAGCTCTGTCAAAATTTTCAATATCCAGAATTAACAAGCCGCCAAGTTGGGCTTCTTTTTCTCCTCTCTTCTCTTGTTAAAGAAATTTCCAAAAACAAAAAATGCAAGCACATTATCGCCAGGTGCATGCATCCAGGCACGTACGTAATAATGAAATGCTTACATACCTATCTCACTATCTGGAACGTAACAAACCAAAAACAAAAGGAAAAATAAGTGCAACTTTAAAACTTAGTATAAAGAAAGGAAACTTAAGAGGCCGTAGTGAGAAAGCCCACGGTAATACAAATTTTGCATGTCCTCATAGGGTTGCTAGCCCTGGGCCCTGGAGGGGCCGACCATATTGGCGACAACTAGATGTGTGAATCAACCCTCCAAAAAAAAAAAACTAGATGTGTGAACCACACAACTTCTCAAAAAAAAAAAGTGTGAACCACACAAGATGCCCAACTCGCTCGCCTTGTTGCACAGCTCGGGGCGGTGCTTGGAGAAATATATAATATACATATGGTTGTTAAATTTACTACGAAATAATACGCAATATAGTTGTTAAAATATATAATATCACATATGAACGCATATCATTGCTTCATGTACAAAATGGCAACCGGTTTAGCAATCTAGACTTTAGTTCAGTGTTTTTTGATCCATGATGTACAAACAGTTGACAAGCTCACGGTTGACTGGCTTACAATCTTTATTTCCGTGTCCCAATCGAACATCGCATAAGAGAAAAATGGATACTGTAGAGTCATATGTCAGTGTATTCATATAATATGATATGTCGTCTCACATGCAAAACAGTGACTAGAGCTTGGTGTATTTGATGTACTTCTGGGTGTAGTAGTGACATCGATATATCAATATATATAAGGTCACTCATCGGTATTACAAAAGATGATTAAACATATTTATGTACTTCAAATCTGATCACGAATGTTTTCCTCCCACTTCTGCGAGACGAGTGTAGATAAAAGCCTGAATCTTCATTATACCGGTGCAACGAATACAAAACAGTAGGAGCCACTAAGTTGAGGAAATATAATGTGTTGCAGGAGCAATGCCGATACAACGCAGCAGGAGATACGAAATTGAAAACATAGTACGCGTGCTTCATCCGCATAGATGTGTTAGATTTTGGTGAACGATCGTTGCCCGTTCTGGGTCGATCGGGTGCATGTTATAGGGCAGGGAATAGCCCCCTGCGTGGCTTACAGATTGGTGTATGTATACGATTGGAGTACTACTCCATATCGTATACGGTACGGATATTATCACCTACATGAACTATGCTTTTAGTAACTGAAGCGAGACAAACAATCTAAGAAGATACATAGTCGAGATAGTTCTCAATGCTTCGTCCATGAATGCATTTGAAGAATCAATGAAGCTCGAATTGATTTCGGGCTGGATCTCACTGTGGGCAGCCGTACGGCCCGTACCACTGATGCGGCACCATCTCCATTCCGCGGGTAGCGAACCCCAGCGGCATCGGCACCATCATCCGCTGCACTGCCATTGCAATCAGACTACCCTTGCATCTTTGGAGTATGATGTGGCGGCTAAAGTACCACACCACGAAAGAGCATTCACTAATATAGAAGCATACTAAGAACACCCCTCTACATATAGATAAGATAGCGAGAAAGGCCACAGTAATATGAATTTTGCACGTTGCTATAGGGGATGTTGAGTATCATGGTTATTTAGGAAATATGAGATAGCGTAGGATTCGATTCTACCTTGCCTTGTACTCCAATTAGATCATTGTACTCCTATATATATGCCCATGGGGCTCAAGCAATAAACAACGATTCCACCAATCCCTCTCTATCCTTTTACATGGTATCAGCCTTACTTCGATCCTAAACCCTAGCCGCCGCCGCTTCCGCACCGCGCGCCCTCGGCGAGGTCGATCTCCATGATCTCTGCCGGGGGCCGCGCCGCCCGTACCTATGGTTCGTCCGCCGGTCCGCTCTAGAGTCTTTTCTCCCGATCGCTTGATCGAGGTTTTTTTTCTTTCACGCCGGTCGCCTTTGTTCGGCGTTCTTTTTTGGTTTTCCGATCTAAGATCGGTTTGCGTCGCCCACCGCCGCCGTCGTTCTCACGCGCCTCTACTCCGACACCGGCGCGACTACCGGCCTCTTCCCCGACACGGCGGCTTTCGCGCGCCGCCTCGGCGGCTTTCGCGCGATGCGGCGACCAGTAATGGCCGTCTTCCGCGCTTCAGCTCGCCCGTCGCCCTCGCCGGCTGTCGCCGCCCCTGCTCCGATCGGGACTCCTCCGCTCCTCGCCGCCACCATAGTCGCCTCATGCACGGCGCTCCATCGGCCACTCGGGCCGTCCGCCGCGGTCGCCCGGCTGCCCGCTCGGGCGCCGGCGTCGCGCCTCGCCCGCGTCGACCATTGACGTCATCTTCTGCTCGGACGCCTCCGCCACCCCGCCTCCATCGTGGCCACCTCATGCACGGCGCTGCGTCGGCCGCTTGGGCACGTCCACCGTGGTCGCCCGACCGCACGCTTGGGCGTCGACGCCGCACGTCGCCTGCGCCGGCCTACGCCTTCATCACCGAGCAGCACATCCACCTCGCGGGCGATCGGATTGGCCATCCGCCCGCCCGCGATCAGCCTCATCCACGCCATGCCGCCGACCTGATCAGTCGCCCGCGTGCACCTCCGCGGGATCCCGTGAAGATCGTCCAAGTATGAACGCCTATCCACCGATCGAGCAATGGGATGCCGCTGCGTCGCCCCTTCAGGCTGCAGCGCCGCCTCCCCGTGGTTCTCAGGGCGGCTACCTCGACCTGTGCACTGCCGATGCGTCGCCCCTACGAGTCGTATCGCTGCGGCACGCGGTCCACGCGCCGCCCCGAGGCCGTCCCCGTGGCTGCCCGACACGCACGTCGCCGCTGCATCGCCCCTTCGGGCTGTAGCGCCGCGGCACGCGGTCAACGCCGCCTCCCGAGGTCTTCCCCGCCGTTGCCCCCGATACGCGCGCCGCCGCTGCGTCGCCCCTTCGGGCCGTAGCGCCGCAGCACGCGGTCCACTTCGCCGTCTCCACGCGTTGACTTCTACGTGGTACGCGCTGCGCCGCCTCCCTAGGCGCGGGAACGCCACCGTCCGCGCTTGGTCTTCATCATGTTGTCGGGTTCTTCTTCGCCTACTTCGAGCACCGTCGCCGCGCTTCTACATGTGACCGCCGTGGCCCTTCACAGGCTACCGCCGCCGTCACCGCTCGCATCTTCGTCTTCGTCCAGTACCTGCTCATCGCCAGCGTCGCCGTCATCTTCCCCGACCACTTCATCTACTCCGAGAGTCGCGGGCGACATCGGCACCTTCTACCCCACGCCGATTGACGCCGCACCCGTCGTCGAGTCCTCCTCTGCTGGCCCCTTCGACATGGCGTACAGCTTGTACTGGTCCCCGTCTACGCATGCCCGGTGCTGGCAACACCGCCGTGTGCCTTCGTCTACGATGTGTCCCCGTGTCTGGCAAGCCTGGTGCGGCGCCTCGTCAACATCGACTAACTTACCATCATCGCGCCGCTGCAGCTCGCCGAGCCACGCCACTTCTTCCAACGCGCCGTTGTGACTCGCTGATCCACGCCGCATCCTTTCACCGCCCCTACGCATGCTCGGTGCCGGCAACACCGATGCGTGTCTTCGTCCACGACGTGTCCCCAGGCTTTGCGAAACCGGCGCGACGCCTCGTCCACATCATCTACTACCCGGCGCCACTGCGCCCTGACTACCGGCGCACCCTTGCGCCCGCGGCTCCACGACGGCTCCCTCGACACCGGCAACCCCGACTCGACATCGACCACGGCGCCCCTCGCACGGCTACCTCGACCACGGCTACACCACCCTACGCTCTCCTCTAGAATTGTGAGATATGCGGAATTGGTGGATGTCCGTCGGCTCTGTCTTCGGATTCTTCTCCAGTCTCACCGTCTGCGTCACTACGTTGTGACTGCGGGGGGATGTTGAGTATCATGGTTATTTAGGAAATATGAGATAGAGTAGGATTCTATTCTACCTTGCCTTGTACTCCAAGTAGATCATTGTACTCCTATATATATGTCCATGGGGCTCAAGCAATAAATAACGATTCCACCAATCCCTCTCTATCCTTCTACAGGGGATGTTGGGTCCTTGGAGGGGCCCAACACACGTTGGCAACAAGTAAAAGTGTGAGCCACACAAGATGGCCAACTCGCTCGCCTTACTGAATAGCTCGCTACGATGCTTGGAGAAGAACACCTGTCGCGCCTACTCGCCCTCGATTCAATGGATCTTGATCTTCTTCCGCTATGTGCCCTTCCGCTGCTGCGCCGTCATGTGCCCTTCCGCTGCTGCGCCGCCATTGCCACCGTACTACCCTTACATCTTTGGACCTTGAACTTTCACATTGTTTTTTTTAATGGATAGCCTAAGTAGGTCTCTGTCCACGGCTTTGGGGATCTTCCGTTTATACGTGGGAGAAGATTCGAGATATAATTGCCATGGCATGTGTGAATTTCAATATCTAAATTTCCACAATGCCAAAATATTTAGATGTATGTTTTGTACTTAATTTGAACTTGTACTTAATTTTGCCATTTTCATCATTATGTTTGCTTCATTTTTTAATGAGGGGAGGCCCTAGCCTCCAATCATCCACCTCCGTAGCCGCTGCGCCGAAGAGCTGCTGCAACGCCACCGCCACTACATGTTCATAGTTCCAATAGCAAAACGCCATTCTTGGGAGAAGAAGACAAAGCTTGGGACACGGAAGCCATGCCATCAACATCAACATAGTCATCATCTAAGGCCCCGCCATCGAATTCTCCATTCATCTTGTTGTAGTCTCGGACGTTATTGTGGATTATTTCGTTTACTCATGTAATCATTCATACATAATAGTATAATACAATTGCCTTGTTCCTATGATATCTTTTGCCCCCATGCCTAAGTAGATTAGTTGGGAATATGAATGAACCCTAGTCCTAGAATGAATTAAAATAAAACATGTATTGTTTTGTATTGTTTTCTGTGTAGTAATACTCTTCAGATAATATGCGAACGTGTGGACTATACAATATTTTCCCTAAGGGACATGAAGGTCATTAACGTTGGTGCAAGACGAGGGTGTTTTTGTGGACATCTGGTCTTGCACCGCCTTGTTCCGCGCCTTGGTTGCGGCCAGCTTCGCGCGCAGCTCGTCGAGCTCCTGGTTCAGCTCCTCAAGCACCAGGTTACGGTCGCCGGCGCCGCCGTCCACAGCCGCATCCACAGCCTGCGCTTCCGAAGAGTTGGAGGCGCGGAAGCGGTCGAAGACGGAGTCGACGGAGGGGTGGCCGAAGGTGAAGGCCTTGCGCCCGGGGAGAAGGCGAGAGCGGCAACCTGGGCGCCGCACAGGGTGGACAGCTCTCTCAGCTTGTTGAACAGCCCCTTGCGGCGCTTGGAGAAGCACACCTGCCGCGCCTCCTCCTTTTCGATACGCCGGATCTCGATCTTCTTCCGCCCCGTACTCGGCGGCGCCATTGCGGCCTACCCTTAAACCTTTGGACCCTCTCTCAGTGTTTGTTTCGTAGCCTACAGGTTTGGGGATCTTCGGTTTATATAGCGACGGAGGAGAAGAATTGAGATGTGAAAGGAGTTCAGATCTTCGTCTTGTGTTCTCATGTCATCACTACTTGCCCCACGTATGAGCTAGAAGAGTTCATGAGACGATAACACGATGATCAACACGATGAGCTGTCAGATGTCTAAAGGAGGAATATTTTGATGAAGGGACGGGCCCACAATAAACCATGGGTAATATTTTAATACCCTTCAAAAAGGTATCCATCATGCCCAACGTAATTATTTAAAATTTAAAAAGGGCGCCAATTGCTCAATACGTGGCATGTGTGAACAAAGGGGTCACTTTTCAATATGTGACGTAGCTTAGTCTAATTTTTTTATATCTGCTTTGCATATGAGGATGTTATTTGTTCTTTCTCATATTTTCATTGAGCTTGGTATCCTTAGCATGAGCACATCCTCACCTGCAGGATACAAAACCGTATTTAGAAAATCCTCGAAGAAATATACAATGTCTCCCGTGGCTATTTTTTTTTGGCAAGACTTCAATCTGTAGATGTATGAGTTTTTGTACTTAGTTTGAATTTTGACATATTTCATACCATGTTGTCCAAATGCGCCCTTTGATTTTTGCCACTTCAACATTATGTTTGCTTCATGTTTTTTAATACGCTTCCCAAAGTCACGGGATCACACATGATGAGATGTTAATTCATTCCAACACCACCGTCCTTTTCTTTTTCGTTTGCCTATACGTTTTTAGTTGACCAGCGTTAATCTTATCTTTTTATTTGGAGCTTGCTTCGTTTCTATTTTCTAAATAAATAAAAATCCAAAGACATGTTTTATATATTATGTGGATTAGTCAAATGTTTTGTTCCTTTCGTTATTCCATTAGCTCATTTCTCTTACTTAGCTTTTCATATTTTTGTAAAAAACGTAAATATAATAATTTAAAAAGGCTTGAGTTTCAACAGTACAAAACTCTTTAATAATTAGTGCTCCTTAAATCACAACAAAAAAAAAACAACAACTTCAACAAAAACACAAAATATTACAACACAAAACCATGTGTTTGTAGCAATTAAAAATTGGGTAAGCAACAATAGTGTTGCGCATATCATTTGTAACAAAAATCACCAACTATTGCAATAAGAAACACAAGTGAAATGGCAACAAAAAATCCATGTGTTTGCACCATTTGGAAAATCACATAAAAAATATCATCAAAAAAATGGGAAGCACACAAACTTGTAAAACACCATGAAAACATGGCAACATCTAGCATGTGATTTCGCAATAAAAACATATGTGTTAGTTAAAATTTGAAAAAACCTATGCAAAATAATAGAACAATAGAGGGAACACGAACTTGTATAGTAAACCGCCCAAAAAACTCGTAAGCATTTTGTTACATGTTTAAACATGTATGCAATATAAAACAAATCCACACAAACCCTTAACAAGCAAGGCTATCTAGCTAACTAGGGGTGTTGGTCTCTTTCGCGTAGCAAAAATGGGCCAGAACTTGCTATTGAGCTGCAAATTAAAGGGTTGGCCGAAGGTGAAGGCCTTGCCGCCTGGGGAGAAGGCGAGGGCGGCAACCTCGGTGCCGCACAGGATGGACAACTCGCTAAGCTTGTTGAACAACTCTTCTCAGCTCTTGGAGAAGCACACCTGCCGCGCCTCCTGCTTCTAGATGCGCCGAGTCTCAATCTTTTTTCGCCCGGTAGCCGTGGGTCGCGGCGCCGCCATTGCGACCTGCCCTTAAACCTTTGGACCCTCTCTCACAGCCTTGGTGCCGCTCGGGGAGATGGCGACGGCGGCCACCTCGAGGTTGCAGAGGATAGCCAGTTCTCTGGCCTTGTTGAACAGCCCCGTGTGGCGCTTGGAGAAGCTCACCTGCCGCGCCTCCTCACCCTCGATGGGCTTGATCTTGACCTACTTCCGCCCTGTGCCCGTCGGCCGCTGCGGCGCCATTGCCCTAGGACTACCCTTACACAGTTGGATCCTCTCTCACAGTGTTTGTTTCGATGACCTAGGTAGGTGAGGTCTCTTTCCAAAGTTTATATAGGCGTCTGTGGGAGAAGAATCGAGATTCAATGTCAAGAACGCTGCAATTTTTTTTAAATAGGCTTGTTAGGCGTCTGAGGAGCGTCAGCGCGCCCTCAGTACATAATAGCGAGTACCGTGCCTGCGCACCATACCGCGAAAAGACACCCGAAAACCGACAACCAGAGGGCTCGAACTCGGGCGGAAGGAGCAGCCACTGCTGGCTCCTATACCACTGGGCCACGCCTCAGCTCTAGAACGCTGCGGGAGAAGAATCGAGATTCAATGTCAAGAACGCTGCAATTTTTCACGTACGATCCTTTCGTGTGTCGGACGCGAATCGTACATGCTTCTTCGTACGAGCAATTTCGAATAAGATCGTACGAGCAATTTCGAATTGCCAATTGCCAACTCACGCAAAGTGGAGAGCCAAAACATGCATGGCTGTCACGCGGTTTGGTTAATGATAATGAAGCAGCTAGCTGATCACTGACTGGCAGCGAGTGACGTGAGCGCTATACCTCGCTCATTGCGAGCTGGTGCACGGACTAGCCTGCATAATCATCTCGCATGGGCCGCCGCATTTGGCCTGTTTTTTTTCGTATAGTTTCTCTTTTTTCTTTTGCTGTTTCTTTACTTTTTTTTAATTTCGGATACCACATAATTTTTAAAATCCGAACTTCTTTAAATTTTAATTTTAAATCTGAAAATTTTAAAATCTAACAATTTAAGAATGAATAGTTTCAAAATTTGAATTTTTTTAAAAGTTTATTTTTTTCACATGTGAGCGTTTTAAAAACATAACCATTTTTTAAATGAAATTTTAATTTTTTAAACCCTTTAAAAATGAAAGTTTAAATTCGAACATTTCAACTCGATTTTTTTTCAAAAAATGTTAAATTTTATTTTTAAACAATCTTACAATTTTCAAAAATATACAAATAAAGGAAAATTTGAAAATAAATATACTAAAAGTTTAAGGGAAATAATTTCAAAGAAAATCAATACCTTTATTGGCCGAAAATCCGTCCGAGTAACACAAACCGCATGGAGGGGATCTCTGTCCTGCGGGTGAGTCCAACGCACAAGCTCGCAAGGAGCAATAGGTAGGGGCTCCACGGCCTCCCAGCGAGCGAGGCAGAGCGTGGGATTCGAGAGAAGGCCCACGGAACGAACGAGCGAGAGGGTTTTGATGGTGAACAGATTATTCGGCTCGCTTCGCGTGAAGACACCGTGTTGGGCCAGACTCGGCTGCGTGACGCGCTTTTTTTATATTGGTAATAGGCCGATTTTTTCCCCGCGCTTCGGGCCACGACCCTTATTGCCCTAAACTCAGATCCACCCCTCAACAGGGTGTAGATTGTGAGCTACTCATTCCTAGCTGAAACATGTTCGTTTCGAGGTGGGGTGCAGATCCAAAACATGCATGCTGTAACACGGGTCCTTAAATCAAAAAAGTGTGATGCAGGGTGAAGATTGTGAGCTGAAAAGGACAATCAACTATCACAGTCCCAATCAAGCAAGGACTTGATGAAGGGTCAGGCCCACCTTAATTCGTGGGTAGTAGCTGAATACCCACAAAATTGCTAAATAAAATAGCTCTACCCATAGCTTAGTATCCTTTGCATGAGGGCAGGCTCCCATGGATATATAAGTGTAATTAGAAAGTACCACTATAAATTTATGGAACGGAATTAAGAAGTCGAGCTGAGTGTGGAATCAGCACAATGATCTAGGGTTCAACCCTATCCCCCGTTGCACCCCGTTACCACTGTCTTCGACCAAGACTCGACGCTCAACGGGTCCTTACCTTATATGCTTGCATCTCTGGTGGCGGGAGAGGATATGGAAAATTTATTGTCATGTGTGGAAGGCAAACCCGAGAAGCAAAGGTCACTAAGAAGTCTAAGCTCACAAACTTGGAAACCGTCTCTGAAGTTAGGTAGCCAGACGTTGCGCCCATATGCGTGTTGAGAAGTGTTCATGTTGCCATAACGCCTCATTAATACCTCCAATTACCATCCACGATAGGGAGGAAGAAGCCCTATGTGCTGAGAGGTGACACATCCGATGATGATGCTTCGTGCGAGATTCACCACATGCGGTAACATGAAAAAAAGGCTCTTCAGTAGAAGCACACGTATGAGCATTAATAATCCTTTCATTTGCATCCTTAATTTCCGCTTGTCAGTTTGATGCTAGAATCAAGTTAGACCTCTACTCGGCCCATCACTATCCATACTAATCGAACTTATTTCTATGGAGAAATATTTGCATGCAATATTTGGTTTAAGGACTAAAATTTGTAACTATCTACTCACCCATTTGTACATTTATGAATTTTTTCCATAATAAAAATGTATATGAATATCTAGCTCCACTTTCGATTATCAAGGTGCAAATTCTGTTGAGTACATAGTTTTGATTTTTTTGGTACCCATTAACGGACGATCAACGTTTAGGAACAGTGATCGATAAATAAGAAATTTTCAGTTGACTAGATATAGAACCCCTCCAAACCATAGATGAATTTATGAAATGTTTAGTACTACTCTCATAGAAAACAACAAAGAAACGAAATAAAGAGTGTCCTACTCTCATCTTATAGGGTATTTATTTTGGCACTTTGCCTTATGGCTCACCTAGGCTCGACAATATTCCTAGCTCTGCCACGGACGGACAATATATATGTGATTAATTTCCAATATACATATATTTACTAAATTTAGTAAGAAATAATGCACAATATAGTTGTTCAGTGTTTGGCAATCACTTCCTCATGTACAAAATAACAACCGGTATAGCAATCTAGACTTTAGTTCAGTGCTCCTTGATACTCGGTAATGTTCAGACAGTTGACCGACCCAAGGTTGGATGGCTTACCGTCATTTATCTCCATGTCCCAATCGAACATAACATCACATAGGAGCAAATGGATATAGTAGTCCGATCGGTTGGCTTAGGATCCGAGTTGTATGTCAATGTATAATCAAATTTATACGATTTGTCGTCCCACATGCAAAACAGTGACTAGCTTAGTATATGTGATGTACTTCTGGGTGGAGTAGTGACATCGATATATCAATATATCGGGTCACTCATCGGGTATTATTGCAAAGGATGATTACGAATGTTTTCCACGCTATTGTGCAACTCTAAATAAAAGCCCGAATCTTCATTATATTGGTGCAACGAATACAACACAGTACGAGCCACTAAGTTGAGGAATTACAATGTGTTGCAGGAGCAACGCCGATGCAACGCAACAGGAGATACGAAATTGAAAAACATAGTACGCATCCTTCATCCACATAGATGGGTATCAACTACATGAACGAACGATGCTTATTGTAAACTAAAGCGAGACGAGACAGACAATCTATAAAGATACATAGTCGAGGTAGTTCTCAATGCTTCGTCCTGCAGGCATTGGACGAAGAATCAGTGAAGCTCGAATTGCTTTCGGGCTGGATATCGATCACTGCGGGAAGCCGTTCGGCCCGAACCACTGATTCGCCACCATCTCCATTCCGGCGGCGAACCCTGGCTGCATCGGCACCATCATCTGCTGCTGCTGCATAGGCATAGGCATAGGCATCGGCACCATCTCCATTCCGGCGTTAAACCCCGTCAGCGTCGGCATCACCATGGGCATCTCCTGTTGCTGCTGCTGCTGCTGCTGCACCATCTCCATCCCGCTGCTCGCCTGGATGCCACCCATTCCGAGCTCAAAGCCGCCCCCGCTGCCGCCGCCGCCATGCACCATGTGGGCAACGAGCTGCGCCTCCTGGAGCACCTGGTTGGCGTGCGCCTCTATGGCGGCTTGCATCTTCGCCAGCGCGGCACCGAAGGCAACCAGGTCTTCCTCCCCCATCTGACTCACCTTGGTGTCAACCCACGCCGCCGCCTGGCACCCCTCAGCGCGTTCCTTCGCCGAGACCTCCTTCATGGCGTCCATCCGCGCCTTCACCGCGTCCAGCTGCGCGAGCAGCACCTCCTGCTCCCGGTTCAGCTGCGCCAGCGCTTGGTTAGGGTTGCCGGCGCCGCCGCCCACCGCCGCCACGGCCTGCGCCTGCGCCCACGGATAGTTGGGAGGACAGAAGTGGTCGAGGATGTAGTCGACGGAAGGGTGGCCGAAGGAGAAGGCCTTGGTGCCGCTCGGGGAGATGGTGAGGCGGCCACCTCGAGGTTGCACATAATCGCCAGTTCCCTGGCCTTGTTGAACAGCCCCGTGCGGCGCTTGGAGAAGCTCACCTGCCGCGCCTCCTCGCGCTCGAGGCGCTGGATCGCGATCTTCCTCCACCCCGTGCCCCGCGGCGGCGCCATTGCCACCAGACCGGACAACCTTACACACCTATGGAGTTTTGGACCCTTGTTTCGATAGCCTAGGCATTTCACCACGCATGTGAATGTAAATACCTATACCAGCAGGCATCGGCTCGCCATTATGTTCTGAAGACCATGCAGCATCAGAGAAAATGATTGTGCTTGGGATGTTGGATATGTCCCTGATTGTAGCTCCTGGAGAGGGAGTCATCTGTTGGCAAGGAGCAGCCTCCAGTTGCTCAACAACGTCTGTTGCTTCCTCTGGTTTTGCCCCTTGAGTTGATCTGTTAGTTTCAGTGGAGGCAGTAGCTTCCAGTACGGTAGCCCGAATGATTGCGTTTGCTGCTGTGAACACCTGAGTAGGCCTGCAAGATTTCCTGCAAAAAAGTTCGTCGTTCCGAGCTTTCCAAAGACACCACAGAAAAGTGTACAAGGAGGTGAGATTTATTTGTGGGTGCCCTGAGTTAAGCAGCGTCTGAATCATGTCTGGAATAGTGTGCTGATTCACAGCTAAGAATTCAGTTTTAATGAACCAAGGAGAACAAAACCAAGTGGCTTTAGAAAAGGGACAGAGAAAGAGCATATGCATTTCATCTTCACAACTGCCACACCTTGGGCAGTTTTCTTTAATATGCTTAGAGAACTTACTCGCCCTCTTACCGGTAGGAAGAGCTTTTCTAAGAAGTCTCCACGCAAAGGTCTGGACTCGTGGTGCCATCTTTTTGTCTTGCCAAACCTGATTAAGGAGAGCAATGGTTTGCTGGGATACTATTTTTGGACGCTGCCTCGGAGGTAGTTGCAAGTTGTTGAAGCAGTGCTTGTAAGCGCTTTTTGACGAAAAATTTCCTGCATGGGTTAGCGTCCAAACTAAAGTGTCTTGTCCAGTTGAGTCAATTATTGGGGTTTGAAGAATTGTATCAGCAACTTCTGGACTAAAGAAATAATTGATTAAGTCAACATTCCATCTCTTTTGACCTGGTATCCAAAGGTCCCTAACAATGGCAGGATAGATAAATGGTTGGTCTTGGATAGAAAGATGATCATAAATGGTTTCCCAACCCTTAAACCAGCGGGAGCTCCAGACCGAGCTGCTACCATCGATAATTTGACAAACATCAGCAGAATGTAAAAGTGGTTTTACCTTTAGAATCGCAGTCCAAAAGACAGATTTTGGTTGGTTTGGCTTGACTCTCCATATGGTTGTGTCATGATGATATTTTGCCTTAAGAATTTGTGCTAGATTGCTTTGTGGCTCCTTTGCTAGCCTCCAAGCCGCCGAGAGGACTAGACCTTGATTAACCGCTTGCAAATTCCTGACACCAAGACAACCAATGTTTTTTGCAATGCAAACATCAGCCCATGCCCGAAGGCACAAGCTTCTAGTGGTTTGATCGTGTTGAACACCAGTCCACCAGAAATCTCTTATGATTACCGTTAGTTTCGAGAGAAATTTCTTTGAGAAAAGAATATTGGACATATAGTAGACCGGAATGGAAGAGAACACTGATTTTATAAGGGTTAATCTCGCTGCATGTGAGAGTCTACTAGCTTTGTAAGTACTAAGCTTGGACTTAAATTTATCGTAAACAAAGTTGTAAGCCGCCAATCTATTTTTGGATGGCAAAACAAGCGGATGACCTAGATGAACAAAAGAGTCGTCGATGTTTGGCGCTGGAAAGATTCTTTTGATATCTTGCTTGACCTGCGAAGGAACATTTTTGCTAAATAGAATTCCAGATTTGCCCCAATTTGGAGTCTGCCCTGAATCCTCACAAAAAATGTTGATGAGATTAAAATTAGTTCCAGCTTCCTGCACGTTTGCTTTGCCGCAAACAATCAAGTCGTCTGCAAACATTAAGCAGTGAATTGGAGGGCAATTTGGTCCAAGGGAAATACCTGTGAGGTTGTTAGATTGCAATGCTTCTTGTAGCTTCAGAGATAGTTTGTTTATTGCAAGGACAAAAAGATATGGCGACAAAGGACAACCTTGCCTTATTCTTCTACTGCTTTTGAACTTTGCAAAAGATTGGCCATTAATAATGACAGAAAAAGTCGGTGAAGAAATGCAAGCACACACAAGATTTATAAAATGATCATGAAGCCCTTTACGTGCGAGAGCCAAAATTATAAAGTGCCACTCTATTCTATCAAAAGCTTTTGCTAGATCAAGTTTTAACATAAAATCAAAGCTATTCCAGGATGATAAGGAGAAAGAGTGAGCAATTTCTTGAGCAACTATAATATTATTGCTAATGCGTCTGCCTTTTATAAAAGCTTGCTGAGAGGAGTCAATGTAATACGGCAAGTGTTCTTTCAATCTGTTGGCTAGAGATTTAGCAATAATTTTGTAAATGACATTGCATAAGCTTATGGGTCTAAAATCAGAAGGTAAATGGCAAACAAGTTTCTTAGGAATGAAGGCAATGTCGGTGTCATTGAGATGAGGCGGAAAAGTGCATGTAGTATTAAAGTTTGTTACCACTTTGGTGACATCATCTCCTATCCAACTCCAAGATGAAAGGTAGAAGCCCACATTGAATCCATCGGGTCCTGGAGAGGCATTCTTTTTCATCGCTTTGAGAATTTCCCATATCTCCTTCTTATCGGGGATTGAATAAGTAAAGTCGCTTGTCTCTCGCGGCATTGTTGTTCCCAAATTGGACCTGTCATTGTTAGTGGAAGAGGAGCGAAAAATAGTTTTGAAATAATTAACAAACTCCATTGCTATATCATTCGGGTCAAACAGATTATTACCATGAGCATTCTTAATTGAAACAATACGATTTTGACGCTTACGCTTTTGGACAGCATTGTGAAAGAAGGTTGTGTTCCTGTCACCTTGGGTTGCCCAATGTTTTTTTGCACGTTGCCGATAGAATTTAGTGAGCTTTGTCAAGATGTCTTCATATTGGGAAGCTAACTTTGCCTGAAGGGAGTGATCTTGGAGCTGCACTGGCTTCATTTGCATTTCGTTGATCTGATTTTGAATATAGTCAAGTTGTTGCTGTAGAGGTTTTTTCTTCTTACACCACCTTTTCAAACTTCCTGCAAGGTTAGTGGTTCTAGCATGGAAAGGATGGTTGACCGAGGAGGCCCAAGCATTTTTTGCAAAAGGTTGAAAGTCTTCCTCAAAAGTCCACCAATTTTCAAATTTAAAACGAAGTTTCGGTCTACGAACTTGGGAATGAGTAGAAAGCAAAATAGGCGCATGATCACTGAGAGAATGAATAATTGGCAGATTAAAGACATTAGCATTTGGATAAACAACACACCATTCTGCATTAGCAATACACCGATCAAGCCTTTCAAAGATAGGTATAGAGGAGAAGCGCATATTTGTCCACGTATAAGCTGGCCCACTAAACCCCAAATCAAACAGATCACATTGCTTGACATAAGAATTGAAAGCACGCATACGACATTTATTCACTTTATCAGAAGTTGCCTCGACACCACACATGATATTATTTAGATCACCTAAACAGATAAATGGCTTCCCCAGGTTATCAGTAACAAAGTTTGAAATATGATCCCAGATCATCCTAGTGTGACGATGATGTGGATCTCCATAAACGCAAGCCAGGGCAAAATTTATATTAGTAATTCTATTTACAACTAGAGCTAATATCATATAGTGGTTGGAGAACTTGATAGAGACGCAAACATCATCCGACCACATCAACCAGAGCCCGCCCGACCCCCCGTTGGACTGAACTACAAAGCTACCTGTTGTGTTAAAACGAGAATTAAGTTGCGAAGGTTTGTACCTCGATGTTCTTACTTCCGAAACAAATGTTATCTGCGCAGCCGTATAGTTCATCAACCTTGCAAGATATTCCATCTTAGCTGAGCCATAGAGGTCCTTGCCCATTCCTCGACAGTTCCAACCGACAAGCTTTACCGCTGCAGAGGGAGGGGCCACAGTTCGAGCGTCTCCAATGGTCGCAGCCAGACCAGCATCATGAGGTCTGCTTCGAATCGTGGCGGTTGCATCGGGTGGCTCTCCAGGCGTCTTCGACCCAAACATGGCCTGCGCGCTCAAAGCCGACTTTGGTAGCTCAAAGCTTTGAGTCTCCATCAGGCAGAGATGATCTTGACTGTCTCTCTCGTAGTGATGTTCACCAGAATTAGTAGGCTATAAATCACCGGAGTGGCAGAGTTTGCGTATCCGATTTTCCCCAATCTTCTTGGCTGAAGGTGTTCTTCTTGTGGGGATTTTCGATTGTGGAGTGGAAGAATGGACAATAGAGGATTAATCGATGGGGGGAAAGAAACGGGCATTCAGATCTAGTAAGGAACTATGTGGGGATCACTGTGTGGAAGAGGGATGTAAGAAATCGGCAGCATAAACTAGGGACAGAACCTTCTCAAAACGGGTGAGGGATTGATGGCGAAACAGGGGAGAGGTGTTGAGTCAGGGGATTTAGGCTGACCTTGGGGATATTTAGATGAATCACGGATTGTGGAGCAGAAATCAGTAGGAAGAGGATATCGGCATCACGCCAATAGCCGGCCGTTCGCCATTCGCCACATGGCCCACATCGGGATGAAGATGCTAGCTGATCACTGACTGGCAGCGAGCGACGCGAGCACTATACCTCGCTCATTGCGAGCTGGTGCACGGACTCGCCCGCATAATCATTTCGCATGGGCCGCCGCATTTGGTCTGTTTTTTTCCGTATAGTTTCTTTTTTTCCTTTTGCTGTTTCTTTACTTTTTTTGTAATTTCAGATACCACTTAATTTTTAAAATCCGAACTTTTTTAGATTTGATTTTTTTTAATCTGAACATATTAAAAATCTAACAATTTAAAAAACGAATAGTTTCCAAATATGAACAATTTTTTAAAAAGCTAATTTTTTTCACATATGAACGTTTTAAAATCTAAACCATTTTTAAATTTGTTAAACCATTTAAAGAATGAACATTTAAATTCGAACATTTCAACTCAGATTTTTCAAAAAATGTTCAATTTGATTTTTTTACCATTTTCATAAATATGCAAATAAAAAAGAAAATATTAAAAGTTTAAGAAAAAATTCCAAAGAAAATCAATACCTTTATTGGGCCTAAAATTCGTCCGAGTAACACAAACCGCATCGAGGGGATCTCCGTCCTGCGGGTGAGTCCAACGCACAAGCTCGCAATGAGCAATAGGTAGGGGCTCCAGGTCCTCCCAGCGAGCGAGGCAGAGCGTGGGATTCGAGAGAAGGCCCACAAAACGAACGAGCGAGAGGGTTTCGATGGTGAACCGATTATTTGGCTCATTTCGCGTGAGGACACCGTGTTGGGCCAGACTCGGTTGCACGTCACGCTTTTTTTATATTGGTAACAGGCCTATTTTTTCCCATGCCCTGGTCCATGACCCTTAACGCCTCAGCAGGGTGTGATTGTGAACTAGTCATTCCTAGCTGAAACATGTTCGTTTCGAGGTGGGGTGCAGATCCAAAACATGCATGCTGACGAGGTGTGGACTCGGCAAATCCCTGGGTTGTGTACCCCGGGTTGATTGAGGGGGAGAGAGATGGCGCGCTGGTAGTTCCGTCGGCTGACAAGCAAGGATTTACCCAGGTTCGGCCCCTCATGGTGAGGTAAAGACCTACATCCTGCTTGTCTGATCTGTATAGATGATGATATGGAGTTACATGGTGGCCGCAAGTGCGATGGTATGAGACATGGTCTCGCTAGGTCTACGCCTATCTGTGTGCCCCGTGGGCCTCTGTCTATGGGGTGCCCCTGCCTGGCTTTATAAAGGGAGCCAGGTAGGGTTTACATGAGGTGTCTTGTACTCCAAGTTGTAGTTTGTTGGGCTTCATGGGCCTCCAGGTGCTGGGCTGCATCGGGTACGCCAACGGTCGGGTGCCCGGAGGGTATTCCCACGTCAGGAGCCCCCGAGTGTCTGGTCGATACGAAGAATCGGGCAGAGACTCAAAGCAGCATGTCGTGTAGGCGTAGTCGATGCGTCGGGTAAGTACTCTTTCCTCCTGGGCATGCCGTCTTGTTCCAGAAAACGATAGTTAAACAAATTCGACTCCGGCCGTTGAGGGCTTACAGAGGATGCTTTAGTCGGTAATGTTTCGACTGAGTCTATCGGGAGCGCGAACAGTGCTCCCGATGGGAGTAGCCCCCGAGATTAAGCTGAATTACTTGTAATTGAGGTTAATCTAAAAAAAACTCTCTCAGTCGAAAAGAAATTCTTGAACCCCTCCCGATGGGAGTAATTTTATGAAATCACTAATAAATCAGAGTCCTTTTTCAGCCTGTTTGGCTTACTATGTGTTTGCACTTTTCGAGTGCTTGCTCAGCCTGACGGCTTACTCGTGTGACTCGAATGGATTCGAGTGCTTGCTCAGCCCGACGGCTTACTCGTGTGACTCGAATGGGTTCGAGTGTTTGCTCAGCCTGACGGCTTACTCGTGTGACTCGAATGGGTTCGAGTGCTTGCTCAGCCCGACGGCTTACTCGTGTGACTCGAATGGGTTCGAGTGTTTGCTCAGCCTGACGGCCTACTTCTGGAACTCGAATGATTTTCGAGTGTTCGCTCAGCCTGACAGCCTACTTGTGGAACTCGAATGAGATTCGAGTGCTTATTCAGCCTGACGGCCTACTTGGTGGACTCGACAAACTTATCGAGTATTTGCTCAGCCGAATGGCCTACTGCGTTGTTGGACCTGTATGGCGCAGCCCCCGAGTGTTCGAGTGCGGCCTAGGTTTTCTTGTGGGACCTGTATGGCGCAGCCCCCGAGTGCTTCGGGTGGCGACCGAGATTTTTTCGAGTTAGACCTGTATGGCGCAACCCCCGAGTGCGTCGGGTGGCGACCTAGGTTTTAGAGTTAGACCTGTATGGCGCAGCCCCCGAGTGCGTCGGGTGGCGACCGAGGTTTTTTCGAGTTAGACCTGTATGGCGCAGCCCCCGAGTGCTTCGGGTGGCGACCTAGGTTTTAGAGTTAGACCTGTATGGCGCAGCCCCCGAGTGCTTCGGGTGGCGACCGAGGTTTTTTTTTTGTGGCCTGTGCGGCGCAGCACCCTGAAGAGTATCAGGTGTGGCCAAGGCGAGGACCGGAGTCGACGCGGCGGAGTGGTGCCGTAGAGGCAGTCGACGCGGCGGACCGGAGTCGACGCAGCGGACAAAGTGGTTGTAGAAGTTGTCGAATCATGGATGCGATCTTGGCGAGTTGTGGATGTCGTAGTGGACGGAGTCGACGCCGTGAAGTGCGGCGGAGGGGGTCGAAGCGGCGGGCCGGAGTCGACGCGGCGTGGGCAACGCTCAGCCCCCGAGTCCCTTATTAGGCCGGCGAAGGGGAGTCGATAGTGCCGAGTCGATGAAGGAACTCGAGTTGCATGTCGACTGCAGCGATGAACTTGTCGTTGACGAAGCGCCAGCCCTAGAGCGTCGGAGGCGGAGTCGATGAAGGCGAGGCCGCCAGCCTCCGAGTGTCGGAGGCGGAGCCAGTGAAATCGAGGCCACGGCGGACCTGAGTCGACGCGGCGGACCGGAGTCGACGCGACGGAAGTAGTCGACGCGGCGGACCGGAGTCGATGCCGCGGAAGTAGTCGACGCGGCGGAAGTGATGAACGTGAAGCGCCAGCCCCCGAGTGTCGGAGACGGGCCGATGAAGGCGAGGCCGCCAGCCCCCGAGTGTCGGAGACGGAGCCAATGAAGGCGAAGTCGACGAAGGCGAGGCCGCCAGCCCCCGAGTGTTGGAGGCGGAGTCGACGAAGGCGGGGCCGCCAGCCTCCGAGTGTCGGAGGCGGAGCCAGTGAAGGCGAGGCCGCGGCAGACCTGAGTCGACGCGGCGGACTTGAGTCGACGCGGCGGACCGGAGTCGATGCCGCGGAAGTAGTCGACGCGGCGGAAGTGATGAAGGTGAAGCGCCAGCCCCCGAGTGTCGGAGATGGGCCGATGAAGGCGAGGCCGCCAGCCCCCGAGTGTCGGAGATGGAGCCAATGAAGGCGAAGTCGACGAAGGCGAGACCGCCAGCCCCCGAGTGTTGGAGGCGGAGTCGACGAAGGCGGGGCCGCCAGCCTCAGAAACACGGGTCCTTAAATCAAAAGAAGGTCATGCAGGGTGCAGATTGTGAGCTGAAAAGTTGATGAAGGGTCTGGCAAGGATTTGATGAAGGGTCTGGCCTACTGTAATTCATGGGTAGTAGCTGAATACCCACAAAATTGCTAAAGAAAGTAGCTCTACCATATCTTAGTATCGTTTGCATGAGGTCAGGAACCCATGGATATATAAGTGTAATTAGAAAGTACCACTAGAAATTTATGGAAGCAAATTAAGAAGTCGAGATGTGTGTTCAACCCTATCCCCCGTTGCACCCCGTTTCCACTGCCTTCGATCGAGACTCGACGCTCAACGGGTCCCTGCCTTATATGCTTGCATCTCTGGTGACGGGAGAGGATATGGCAAATTTATTGTCATTTGTGAAAGGTAAACCCGAGAAGCAGAGGTCACTAAGTTGTCTAAGCTCACAAACTTGGAAACCGTCTCTGAAGTTAGGTAGCCAGACATTACGCCCATATGCGCGTTGAGAAGTGTTCATATTGCCATCACGCCTTATTAATACCTCTAATTACCATCCACGATAGGGAAGAAGAAGCCCTATGTGCTGAGAGGTGACACATCCGATGATGATGCTTCGTGCGAGATTCACCAAACATGCAAAAGAGGCTCTTCAGTAGAAGCACAAATATGAGCATTAATTAATAAGCCTTTCATTTGCATCCTTAATTTCCGCTTGTCAATTTTGATGCTAGAATAAAGTTAGACCTCTACTCGGCCCATCACTATCCACACTAATCGAACTTACTTCTATGGAAAAAATATGTGCATGCAATATTTGGTCTAAGGACTAAAATTTGTAACTATCTACTCACCCATTTGTACATTATGAAATGATTTTTTTTCCATAATTCAAAATGTATATGAATATCTAGCTTCACTTTTCAACCAAATACTTTCGATTATCAAGGTGCAAATTCTATTGATTCCATAGTTTTTGATTTTTGGTACCCATTAACGGATGATCAACCTTTAGGACCAGTGATCGATAAATAAGAAAATTTTAGTTGACTAGATATAGAACCCCTCCAAACCATAGATGAATTTATGAAATGTTTAGTACTTTGCCTACTCACTCGGGGGCTACATAGAAAACAACAAAAAAACGAAATAAAGAGTGTCCTACTCTCATCTTATAGGGTATTTATTTTGGCACTTTGCCTTATGGCTCACCCAGGCTCGACAATATTCCTGGCTCCGCCAAGGACGGACGATATATATGTGATTGATTTCCAATATACATATATTTGTTAAATTTAGTAAGAAATAATGCACAATATAGTTGTTCAGTGTTTGGCAATCACTTCCTCATGTACAAAATGACAACCAGTACAGCAATCTAGTCTTTAGTTCAGTGCTCCTTGATCCTCGGTAATGTTCAAACAGTGGACCGACCCACGGTTGGATGGCTTACAGTCATTTATCTCCATGTCCCAATTGAACATAACATAGGAGCAAATGGATATAGTAGACTCTATAAGTTTGTTCGATCGGTTGGCTTAGGATCCGAGTTGTATGTCAATCTATACCTAATAATAAAAGTATTAAGATTTCTTGTGTTACGTCATTTTTTTTGCCGATTTTACCCTCCACCAAATCATATATTTACCCACCACTACCACCCATTAATCATATAACGGTTCTTTTTTTATCATCTTTTTCTCCGGCGTGGAACACCCTCAGCAAGAAGGAGAATCTCAGCCGCTTGCCGCCACACCTCCGGCCGAGGCCACTCTCCGCGACGCCCGAAACCGGCGTGCTCCGCCTGCAGTAGTGCCGAGGCCATCCGCCGTTCGCCTCGCCTCAAGCCGTCGGGATTCCAAACCATCCGCTGCACACCACGCTCGCGATTAATTCGAAGCATAAGCGGGAAATAGAACCACACAATCCGTCTGTGAGAAGGTACGAAGAGGGATCACGGAGAGGATCTTCTCCTTTCCGCCGTCGCCGGCGACGAGACCCATGGCCCTGTGCTTGGTAAAGGACCCTCACCTCCGCCGGCGTGCGTCGCGGTCGCTCGTGGACGCATCGTCGTCCACCAGGAAGCGAGCTGGAGGAGCTGGGTTCGCCGGGCATGAGGAGGATAAGGCGCGGAGGCGGGGAATCCCGGGCGGCAACGGCGGGGAACCGGAGGTCGCCGGATTTGTCGGGCTAGGGGCGCATGGCGGCGGTTTGTAGAAACTGGGACGAGTGGGGATTCAGGCGGGCCGGCCGCGACCACCAGGCGCGACGGCGCTGCGGCCTCGGCCAGGCCAGGCGAGCCGAGGCGGCGACGGCCAGGCGCGGCGGCCATGCGCGACGGGCAGGGCCGGGCGGAGTAGAGGCGCGACACTCCTCCAACGGCGGCGGGGCCGGGCGGAGCGGAGGCGTCGACAGCCGAGCTCGTCGGCCTCGGGCGGAGCAGAGGCGGCCTCCAGGTGCGGCGGCGGCGGCCTTTGGCCAGGCGCCTACGGCGGCCAGCAGGCCGACGACCTCGTCCATGCGCGGCTAGCCTTCCTCCTCTCTTCCTTGATTTGGGGGAATAATTCCAGTCAGAAGTATCCACGCGCAGCGAGGGCACAGACTTCCAGAGCGTGCGCCAGCGGGTGGCGAGCACGCACGTCCGCACGGCGTCGCGCGAGGGCAGGAGCGACAGCAACAGCTGGAGCACGTCGTCCGGGATGGCGCCGATGCAGTCCTCGCCGACGCGAACCAGCGCGGGCGCCAGCCGCTGCCGATGTTGGTTCACTTGAACAGCACGAGGAGACAACGGCATGTGGAGCATTTGGTGGAGCAGCCGTTTCTTGCTTTCGTTGATTGATTTGTTTTTCAGTGTATTGGTGACTATTGCAATACAGGCATTCGTGGCATCGTGCTCTGTTTGAGTATATGCCCTGAATGTGAATTTGATGCTCTGTAGGTGATTGTTGATATATGTACGAGAATAAACTTTTTTCTTTCTGCTCGTGAGGTACTTGTTCACTTCGGGCAATACAGGTTGCTGCATGAAAAGGTAAAAAAAACGATAAATCTTTATTTTAGGCATTTCAGAAACTTTTATACAAACATTCTTGCGAGAAATACACCACTCTAAGAATTCCAAAGAATTGTTTTGCCAAAATCAAAAAAAAATATTCTTTGAGCTTCGGAAGCGGAGATCTCCTGCTAAAGTACGACTATAAAAATCGCCAAGAAGTACACACGAGCACTAGCGGAAAATCATCTGTTCGACCAAAGAAGTAATTATCCTCCCAGGAAATTACAAAAATTGTAAAAAAATATATACATATATACACTATGAGAGGCGGAACAAGTGGGGCGTTGTAAAAAAGGTGGACTTTTTCTCCCGTTGCAACGCAAGGGCATGTTTCCTAGTGTATAATCAAATTTATATGATTTGTCGTCCCACATGCAAAACAGTGACTAGCTTAGTATATTTGATGTACTTCTGGGTGTAGTAGTGACATCGATATATCAATACCAAATTTTTTTTTTTTACATCGGGTCACTCATCGGGTATTGCAAAGGATGATTACAAGTATTTCCAGCGTACTTCAATTCTGATTACGAATGTTTTCCACGCAATTGTGCGAGTCTAAAAAAAGACTGAATCTTCATTATATTGGTGCAACGAATACAAAACAGTAGGAGCCACTAAGTTGAGGAATTACAATGTGTTGCATGAGCAATGCTGATGCAACGCAACAGTAGATATGAAATTGAAAAACATATATAGTAGGGATCATTCATCCACATAGATGGACATCAACTACATGAACGATGCTTATTGTAGGTAAAGCGAGACAAACAATCTAAAAAGATACATAATCGAGGTAGTTCCCAATGCTTCGTCCATGCATGCACCGGAAGAAACAATGAAGCTCGATTTGCTTTGGGGCTCGATCTCACTGGGGGAACCCGTTCGGCCCGAACCACTGATTCGCCACCATCTCCATTCCGGCAGGAACCCTGGCTGCATCGGCACCATCATCCGCTGCTGCTGCTGCTGCATAGGCATAGGCATCGGCATCGGCACCATCTCCATTCCGGCGTTAAACCCCGTCAGCGTCGGCATCACCATGGGCATCTCCTGTTGCTGCTGCTGCTGCTGCATCATCTCCATCCCGCTGCTCGCCTGGATACCACCGATTCCGAGCTCAAAGCCGCCGCCGCCGCCATGCACCATGTGGTCAACGAGCTGCGCCTCCTGGAGCACCTGGTTGGCGTGCGCCTCTATGGCGGCTTGCATCTTCGCCAGCGCGGCACCGAAGGCCACCAGGCCTTCCTCCCCCATCTCGCTCACCTCGGTGTCAACCCACGCCGCCGCCTGGCACCCCTCGGCGCGTTCCTTTGCCGAGACCTCCTTCATGGCGTCCATCCGCGCCTTCACCGCGTCCAGCTGCGTGAGCAGCTCGCCCTGCTTCCGGGTCAGCTCCGCCAGCGCCGGGTTCGGGTTGCCGGCGCCGCCGCCCACCGCCGCCACGGCCTGCGCCTGCGGATAGTCGGAGGGATGGAAGCGTTCGAGCACGGAGTCGACGGATGGGTGGCCGAAGGAGAAGGCCTTGGTGCCGCTCGGGGAGATGGCGACGGCGGCCACCTCGAGGTTGCATATAATCGCCAGTTCCCTGGCCTTGTTGAACAGCCCCGTGCGGCGCTTGGAGAAGCTCACCTGCCGCGCCTCCTCGCGCTCGAGGCGCTGGATCGCGATCTTCCTCCGCCCCGTGCCCCGCGGCGGCGCCATTGCCACCAGACCGGACAACCTTACACACCTATGGAGTTTTGGACCCTTGTTTCGATAGCCTAGGTTAGGTGAAATCTTTGTGTGGATCTCCGGTATATATAGGCGAGAGAGGACGGTAGGGGGGCAAATCGACGACGAGATGTAATTGCCGTGAGCCTGCCAACCCATGCGGAGTGCAGAGCCAGAGCTGTCACGCGGTTTTATTTTTATGGCGTATGATCACTGCGCAGGGTGCAACTGTGAGCTGTTACGGAGAAACAAAAATAAAGAGGTGCAACTGTGAGCTGTTACGTAGGCTGACCAAGTCCCAGTGCTAGACGGGCCGAAGCAAGGGCCGAGCCCAAGGTACAAAGTGAGCAGGTACTACTTGGAGGTAAAACGGGACTCCCTATACGTCGACCTGGTCGACGATAGGAACCAATCGCCCACCCTGTCGCGATACTGGGCCTGGCCCAAGAAGCTTGTTTGAAAGATTCGATCGGCGCGCGTCGTTGGCCTGCTCCCGCGTTCCGCGTTCGAGTACCAGGTTTCACTGCATTTCTTCACGTTTCGATCGTCGTTCGTCGCTCGACTGTTTCACTGCATTTCCTGTTTCCCATCGCATGCACTGAGTGCACGTTCGGTTCCCTCTTTTTTTTTAAAGAACAATCCTACTACATTACATTTATTGAAGTATGAAAACTCGAACTACTTTGAAAGTTGTGTACACGAAAATTATACGGGTCCACAAGTAGGTTCATTCCCATACTTAGTTTCAAGTTTCGTCAATTATAACTTCTCGATTTTGAATAGATGTACGAAACCTGTTTAGCAAAATTTTATCGAATTTGTCACGCTTTGTGACCGTTTGAAAATATCATTTTAAAATATAAATGTACACAAAATTTATGCACATGTAGGTTCCACTCCCGTACTTGATTTAGAGTTTCATCGATTGTAATTTCTTAATTTTGAATCGATGTTTGAAATATTTCTAGATTTTCTTTACCAATTTTTTCACACTTGGTTGACCGTTTTAAATATCTTTCAACGACAGTATTACTCTCGATGTTTCACACAACTGTTGTATTGAATTTTTTTTGTTTTGATGCTCATATATGAGCAGATTTTGTATTGTAGGTGTGAACGTGTTTATACTCTGCTCAATGAACGTGTCTTGTCCTACATATTTCGCAGCCGCTTGCCGCCGCTAACTCCGCAATCTTCAAACGATTTTTAAAGAAGTGAAAAAATAAGTATTTGAACGGAAACTATTTTTGAACGATTTCAAAAGGTGAACAAAAAAAGTCCGTGAACGGAATTATTTTTGAAAGATTTTCAAAAAGTGGACAAAATAGTTATTTGAACGGAGCCTATTTTTGAACGATTTTAAAAGGCAAACAAAAAAGTCTGTGAACGGAAATTATTTTTGAACGGTTTTCAAAAAGTAAAAAAATTTGAAAGGAAACTATTTTTGAACGATTTTGAAAGGCGAACAGAAGAAGTCTTTGAACGGAAATTATTTTTGATCGGTTGTCAAAAAAGTGAACAAAAAATAGGTATTTAAACGGAAACTATTTTTGAACGATTTTAAAAGGCGAACAGAAAAAGTTTGTGAACGAAAATTATTTTTAAACGATATTTAAAAAGTGAACAAAAAAAGTATTTGAACGGAAACTATTTTTGAACGATTTTAATACATGAACAATTTTTTAATATGAACCACTTTAAAAATTTGAACATTTTCAAAAAAGAAAATTCAAAAAAAATAATATGTAGTAAGAAATCTGAAAATAATAAAAAAAGAAACAGCCAAAAAATTAAATAATATATAAGTAGAAACATAGAAGAAGAAATGAAAAAGAAACAACAAAAAAACTAAATAGAAAAGTAAGGAGGAAAAATCGAAAAAGAAGAAAAAAACAACATTAAAAACGAAAAAAGAAGAAAGAATAAACGAAAAAAAAGAAACAGAAAAAGAAATGAAACTCGAAACAAAAAACCAAAGAAAAGAAACAATAAAAGAGGCCGTACGCTTTTACGTACATGAATTCGAGCTTAGCGTGTTGGTTTGCCCTCTGTCGTCGTGCGTTGAGGGTGTGCGGTTCGAATCCCTGTCCCGCATTCTACTCTTATTATTTTCTTTGTTATCGCAACGAGTAATGGGCCGGCCCAAAGGTGTGCGATGATACCCTATCATCGACCTGGTCGATGAATAGGGATTGCCGGTAAAACCTATACATCGCGGTACGCGTACCCACGACTTTTTTATGGGTACGCAAACTGGGCCTGGCCCATTCTCTGCTTCTCCCCCTTCTCGCTTTTCCCGGGCACCGGAGCCGAGCCCTCCTCATCGGCGGCGGAGGCGGCGACCTTCTTAGGCCTCCCCCTTGCTGGGCGTTGCCTTCTCCGCCTCGCCGGACTCCTGCTGCTTCTTCTGCTTCTTCTTGGACGTGTCCTTCTCCCGTGCACCGGGACGCCTGCTGCTTCTTCTTCGGCTTCTTCTTGGGAGTGGGCTTCTCCCCTTCGCCGGCCAGCTCCTCGTTCCCGCGCTTGACCCCCTTCTTCTTCCCGGATCCGGGCTCCGCCGCCTCCCCCGCACTCCTTCTTCTTCCCCTTCGTGGGCGCCGCTATCTCCCTTCCTCCTTCAGCGGGGTCGCGCACTGCTTCTGCTCCGCTAGAACGCGCTAGGAGCGTGGGGCAGGGTGGATGCTGTGCGTCCGCGCGGAGGACGCGCTGGCCGCCGCTGCCGCCGTGGCCGGGGCGTCCGACAAGATGCGCGCCTCCATGACCCTGTCAGTCCCTGTCCCTCTCTCCTTGACTCCTCTGCAACTTCGGCGCGCTCTTGGTTGGTCTTTTGCTCATCAAAGCTAGCGACCTGCTTCTGGTTCTTTCCCTTGTTGGTACGCGCAGGGGCGGCTCGATCCAGAGGGCGATGCACAGGATGGGCGGCGGCCGGAGGCGTGCGTGCTGCGGCGTCTGACGGCGGGGAACGGCAAAGCGTCGGCGAGCTACTCCGGGGTTGGTTCTATGTATTTCTCCATCCATCAAAGCCCACGCCTTTGTCCTTTCTCTGATGAATTGCGTGGCGTCCGTACAATTGTCGTGCAAATTCTACTTCCCTGCACGAAAATTTCCACCCCGGGAATGCTCTCGTGCATTCCGCATTGGCAGCGCAAGTCAATGAATCATCAGCTTGAGACAAAGCTGCCTGCTCGCGTGGGGAACTCCGAGGGGGCCAGCAGACGAGATGTCACTTTCCCCTCGCCTACCTGGTTCTTCACCTAGCAACTGTTGTGAAATTCGGGTGTTTCGACTGTGTCTGTTGAGTCGCGTTCTGCATTTTCGGACGCCGGGTGTATAGTGAACTGATAATCTTGTTTTTTCTGGCTCTATGACTGTATTTTCAGGTGATCTGTGAACCTGATTGCTGTGATTTTCATTTGTATGATGATAACAGCAAATGCGGTGGCAAGAGGGAAGGGGTCTGGAGGGGCGGCATGCGGCGGTACAGATCACAGCTCGAGCAGGAGGTGAGTGCCAAATTTGATGCTTGTGCTCTGATGCTGTTTGCAGTCGACAGAATTCTGCTTTCTGTTTGGGTTGTGACCTGTGACAGTTCGTTGTGTTCCGGTGTTTCATTGAAAATTGCTTCCGAGACTGATCCTCCAGTGAAGTGTAGTGTCTAAGATTTCAGTTCAGTGTGCTTATGCTTCACGTTTACTCCCAATTTCAGTTGAATTTATACGTATATGCGCAACTCGGTCTTGGGACGTATAACTGAAAGTTCAAAAGAATATGATCTACTATTCTCAGATTTGATTACCTACCGCAGGTTAGGAACTTGCAGAGGCAACTCCAAGAAGAGATCGACATGCATTTGGCGTTGACATATGCCATCACACATGATGCTGCGCTGATGCTTAAATCTTCCACAAAGATACCAAACAAGGTGCTCCATCACCTGTGCAGATTTATGGCTGGTGGAATGAACGGTTTGGTTTAGTATGGCCATGGTGCAAACATTTGTTGCTATCTTGGAAAATGGTTCCGACATTAAATAAGGTTTCATTTTCGAAAATGGTTCCAAAATTAGTAATGTTCTGTTTTGAAAACGGTTCTAAAATAAAATGGTTCCATTTTAAAAATAGTTCAGTAATGTTCTATTTTAAAAATGGTTCTAAATTAAAATGGTTCCATTTTGAAAATGGTTCCAAAATTAGTAATGTTCAATTTTAAAAATGGTTCTATTTGAATTTAAAAAAAGCATCAAATGGAAGTATTTTTAAAATTGATCCAATTTAAAAATGGTTCCATTTTTCTAACATGTTCCAAAATAAAAATGGTTCCCAAATTAGTAATGTTCCATTTTGAAAATGGTTCCGAAATTAAAAAAGTTTTCATTTTCGGAAATGGTTCCATTTTAAAAATGGTTCCAACATAAAAAATGGCTGCGGAAATAAAAATGGTTCCATTAGAAGAAATTATTCCAATATTTCATTTTGAAAATGGTTCCAAAATTAAAAATGGTTCCAAAATTAGTAATGTTCCAGTTTGAAAATGGTTCCGAAATTAAAAAAGGTTGCATTTTGAATATGGTTCCAAAATTAGTAATGTTCCATTTTGACAATAGTTCTGAAATTAAAAAGGTTCCATTTTTAAAAATGGTTCTTAAATTTAGAATGGTTCCATTTAAAAAGTGGTCACGGAATTAAAAATAGTTCCATTTTCCATTTTAAAAAATGGTTCCATTTTGAAAATGATTGCGGAATAAAAATGGTTCCATTCGAAGAAATTATTCTATTTTGAACAACATAAAAAATTGCTGCGGAAATAAAAATGGTTCCATTAGAAGAAATTATTCCAATATTTCATTTTGAAAATGGTTCCAAAATTTAAAATGGTTTTAATCAAAATTAAAAAAAGGTTCCAAAATTAGTAATGTTCCAGTTTTTAAATGGTTCCGAAATTAAAAAAAAGGTTGCATTTT
This sequence comes from Poa pratensis, assembly GCA_947311845.1. Taxonomy (NCBI): domain Eukaryota; kingdom Viridiplantae; phylum Streptophyta; class Magnoliopsida; order Poales; family Poaceae; genus Poa; species Poa pratensis. The sequence continues at coordinate 57,655,554 of CAMZMU010000035.1, forward strand.
GAATATGGTTCCAAAATTAGTAATGTTCCATTTTGACAATAGTTCTGAAATTAAAAAGGTTCCATTTTTAAAAATGGTTCTTAAATTTAGAATGGTTCCATTTAAAAAATGGTCACGGAATTAAAAATAGTTCCATTTTCCATTTTCAAAAATGGTTCCATAATTAAAAATGGTTCCATTTTGAAAATGATTGCGGAAAAAAATGGTTCCATTCGAAGAAATTATTCTATTTTGAAATGGTCCCAAAATTTAAAATGATTTTAATCAAAATTTAAAAATGGTTCCAAAATTAGTAATGTTCCATTTTGAAAATAGTTTTGACATTAAAAAAGGTTTCATTTTTGAAAATGGTTCCAAAATTAGTAATGTTCCATTTTGAAAATGGTTCCGAAATTAAAAAAGGTTCCATTTTTTAAAATGGTTCCAAAATAAAAAATGGTTGCATTTTGAAATGGTTCTGAAATAAAAAAATGTTGCATTTTGAAATGGTTCCGAAATTAAAAATGGTTCTGTTAAAAAAAAATCCATTTTTCAAGATGATCCAGATTTAAAAAACAATTTCGTTCTTGAAAATGGTTAGTTCACTGAAAATGTTCCCATTTTGAAAATGGTTCTAAATTAAAAATGGTTACATTTTCTGAAATGTTGAAAATGGTTCCGAAATAAAAAATGGTTACGAAATTTAAAAATGTTACAAATTGGTTCCATTACGAGTTTTTTCGAAAATGTTTCCATTATGAAAATTGGTTCCTTTTTGAAATTGTTTCTTTTTGAAAAAATGGTTCCATTTTTTAAAATTGTTTCCAACTTCACAATTGATCCATTTAAAAATGAAACCATTTTTTAAATTTCGGCGTGATAATCTACCGTACTAATGAATCGAACGAAATTTCGGTGCGAATGAAACAAAAAATACAGCGAAATAGAAACATACAACTATCGAAAGGAAACAGTGGTAAGGAAACATACATCGAACGAAGCGAAACAACGAACGAACTGGGCCAGGCCCATTAGCGCGCAGCGGGGATGGAGCGGTACGCGATGGTAACCAACCATCGCGTAACGTGCTGTATAGGCGCGCCCCTACTTGGACCCCACGTTGCTGGCGGGCCTGCCCTCACATCTTTCGCACTGGTGGGCCTGCCCGGTAAAGTGAGTCCTTCAGGCTTTCTTTGTTCGCTGTTTTGTTTTAAACTTTAATTTTTTCTGCTCTTCTTTTATTAACTTTATTGTTTTATGTTTTATTATTTTCGTTTTTCTTCCTTCTTATCTTTTAGTTTTCTTTTTATGTTCTGTTTTTGTTTTTCTACTTTTTTTCATGTTTAGTTTTTCTTTCCTCATTATCGTTTTACTTTCTTCTATTGCAAAAAATTATATGAATATTATAATTGATTCATTTGTATCCGAGAACATTTTTTTTAAGTAGAGAATAATTTTGTATAATCATGTGAACATTCTATTTTGACTTTCGAACACTTATTTCAACCCGTGCAAATATTTTTTCAGCTTGCAACAATGTTTTTAAAAGTGTTTTTTTAATTATGAACATTTCCATAAAATATTTGTGTACCTATAATTTTTTATTGAACTTGCACACATTATGGTAACCTACGCAAAGATTTTTCCTTATAGATGACCATATACTTAGTGGAGCTTGTCCATAAGGAGATTTTCTTAAGCGTGACCCTTAAGCTTGTGCTAGCCCATAATCATTAAAATAGTACTATCTAGTACACGCAACAATATATAATGAATTACCATCACAACACTTTGAGGTGGCAGCTCTTACACATGGCTCCGAGCTTATGGACAAGCTTAGTCTCACATACATTGGGTGCAATCAATTGCCTTACTGTTTAGTAAGTGGGTCCCTATCTCTTAAATCGATTCCATTATTGCCGAGCTCCAAGTCTACCTTAGTTGTGTATCCGTGTTTGTCGTGGAATTTATGTAGGTATTAGCTGCATCAGTAGAAATTTTAGGTGTTGGGGATTTCGCTGATTCAAAAGCAGGTTATTTTGAATTCCTTAGACCACTCCCAATTTTTTTTGTTTATTTTCTGTTCACTTCCGTGGAGAACATCAGAACACATGTATTAAAGTGTGTTGTTAACTATCGGCATGGCCAAATGTTACAAGTCAAAATGTTTATGTGCATGGGACTGGCATTCCCCTTATGTATTATGAACTCGCAGAGAGTTGTTTATTTCAAGGCATCAAATATTACAATTCGGTTGCGCTGATTTTTCGTCATGACATCAACCTGTCAAAAAAAAAATGTGTTTGTAACGACTTTCTTTCAAAATTATTTCAAAACAGAGATCCACGAATATTAATTAAACAAGTACCTTAGTTGTGTGTATGTGTTCGTTTTGGAATTTATGTAGGCGTTAGCTGCGTCTGCATATATCATTGTAGGTAAAGAACCATATGTGGGGATTTCGCTGATTCGGCAACGGGTTATCTTCAATGCCCCAAACCACCCCGGAAAATCTTCCCTGTTTATTTTCCGTTCATTTACCAATGGAAAAGTCATGTGTTAAAACGTGTTGTAAACTGTAGGCATGGCCAAATGTTATAATTCAAATTCCTTATGTGCATGGAACTCGAACACTCGATGTACCGAGGAATATGTGTTTGTAACACTTCCTTCAAAATTATTTAAAAATAAAGAGCCATGAATTTAAACAAAAATCAAAACCTTTGTGTTATGTTCTCACTTGATCTGCTTTTCCACAACTATCTTTTGTGTGATACTTTCTCTTTAGTGTGTTCATTCTCTGCTTATCTAAAATGCAGGACACACGTGGGGTCTCCGGTTTATATAGGAGTCGTGGGCGAAGAATCGAGAATGTGAGATGCAGTTGCTTGCCACTGCCAACTCATGAAGAGTGGAGAGGAAAAAGCTGTAAGGCGGTGTTGTCAATGGAGCATGATCACTGCATGGTGCAATTGTGAGCTAGTGCTAGCTGTTACTGAGGGGATCCAGGACCCGTGCTAGATTGGCCAAATCCAGAGCCGAGCCCAAGTTACAAAGGGAGCAGGTACTACTTGCCCCGTGCCCATCCGCCGATGCGCTGTCATTGCCATGTACCAGACTACCCTTACACCTTTGGTGTTTGGACCGTCTGAATTTGTTTCGAAAGCCTAGGTAGCAGGTGAGGTCTTTGTGGGGACCTAGGTTTATATAGGCAACATGATGATAGGGGCGAAGAATCGATCGCGAGATGCAGTTGCTGTGCTGGCACAACCTCTTGCGTACTGCGGAGGCAAAAGCTGTAACACGGTTTTGTTTAATGTAGTATGATCACTTCGCAAGGTGCTAGCTGTTACGGAGGCTGACCTAGGCCCCGTTCTAGACGGGCCGAAGCCAGGGATGATCCCAAGTTACAAAGTGAACATCTACTGCTTGACGAACCCTATCTGACACCCCTGTTGTGTCAAATAGGGGCAACCCTCACATTTATCACGCTGGTGGGCCTGCCAGGTAAGGTGAGTCCTCGAAAGTGGAACAGACACAATTTACTCTCTCTTGTCGGGAACCCCAAGAGCAAAAAGCTGTAACACGGTGTTGTTAATGGAGCACATGATCAATGTAGGGTGCGATTGTGAGCTAGTGCTAGATGTTACGGAGGCGGACACATGACCCGTGCTAGATGGGCCGAATCCATAGCCGAGCCCAAGTTACAAAGGGAGCAGGTACTACTTGCTGCATGCCCTTCCGCCGCTATGTTGTCATTGCCATGTGCCGAACTACCCTTACACCTTTTGTGTTCGGACTCTCTGAGTTTGTTTCGACATCCTTGATAGGTGACATCTTTGTGGGATCTTGGTTTATATAGGCGACATGACGATAGGGGCAAGAATCAATCGCGAGATGCAATTGTCGTGTCACTACCAACTCATGCGTACTGCGGAGGCACAAGCTGTAATGCGGTTTTGTTTAAAGGAGTACGATCACGGCGAGGGTGCTAGCTATTACGGAGGCTGACCCAGGCCCCATGCTAGATAGGCCAAAGCCAGGGCCGATCCCAAGTTACAAAGTGAACACATGTATTGCTTGGCAAACTCTATTTCACACCCGTGTTGTGTCAAATAGGGGAAACCCTCACATCTGTCACGCTGGCGGCCCTGACGGGTAAGGTGAGTCCTTCATGCATTACATCTTGATAACTGTTGGCAACCCCAAGTGGAAGGTACGATATAGCACAACAACAAATTTTACTCGATTAAGTACTAAGGTTTATCGAACGAGTAGGTTGAGAAGCTAAGCGAAGGTGAAGTGGATCTACAAGCAAGAACCAAAATATCTTTGTCCCCAACATTTGAAAACGTTGTGAATCTTCCAACCTTGATTACCCCCAAGAGCAGGGATTACTGTAGCACCTCTCAATGTGGAAATAAGGTATCGATCCGCAGGAGTAAGAAGGAAAAGTTATCTATTCCCTACAACTAAAGTGTCAAAAGTTTTAGTTGATTATGCACTAAACAAGTTTAAAGAACAAGGTGATTGATTTAATGGATATAAGTTTAATGTAACAAAACAAGAATGTAAAAGTGTCCCAATCCTTTTCAATGCAAGAGGACAAGACAAAGGTTTTCTCTTATAGGAACTATGGACATGGGTTCATGGGTTCACTTAATCCTCTCTCTCTCATCTACGGTGATTATCATGTTATAGATAAAGTACACACAATTGTCATGTTTTAATGGTAGCTTTTATGACGGCTATATGTCCTAAAACACATAGTTGAAATAAGTAATCATTTGTGTTGCTAGGTCACCCTTGTAAGGCTAGCGTGGTTGCTGTCACTCCGATATCATACTTCTCCCTTTTTACCCCAGATAAAGGTTGTTGGGCTGTATTTCACATGTCACTCAATACATATGCCGTGTCACATCGGCCATCCCGTACCTACATACATCATACTTTTTAATGGACAATATTCTAAACACTAGTGCAATGATTTATATTTCGTGTGTGTGACCACATCTCTCACATCTATCTACACTTGGTGGTGTCAATCACCTCATGATATGGATAAACAAGGCATTAAGCATAAATCAAACCATCACATGCATCATAGAATATCTCCAAAGTATGACAAGTCATAAAAGTTCCAACACAACAGTAAATGCATAACAAATATCATCTCATACCACAATATCCACCATATAATTATATAGATGACCGTAATCATGTTCGGCAGCTCATACGGTACTAATTAGTGAAGCTCAAAGAGGGCAGAGATACATAAGTTACCACTGCAAACCCAAGTCCAGGGGGTGGACTACTCCCCCTTCATCATGGAGACGGTGGAGAAGTCGTTGGAGAAGATGGAGACCACCCCGGCAGCGCCCGCTAGAGTTTTCCCCCTCCAATCTGCAGCTCCAGGTCTCTGTTTCGTGGTTTCTGTTTTTCGGCGGCGCTCCTTCCAGAGAACGTCGGGGGACTATTTTTATAGGTGTTTTTAGGTCACGACTAGGTCGGTGGAGAAAAGATCGACGACAGCGGAGCTCCGAGGCCAAAAAGGAGGGGTCCCACGTGGCCCATGTACCTGGCCGCGTGGGCCCACCTATCTTCGCCCTCGGGTCTCCGCTTGTTTGCTTCCTTCGCTCCCAAGTCTTCTTCCTTCCAAAAATTGACGCTCGTAAATTTGCAGGTCATTTGGACGTCGTTTGGGTCCCTGAAACATTAAAATATAGAAATAGGGTTTTCTGGCTGCGCAGGGTTAATTCCATAAAAAATAGGAAATAAATATAATATTCCCAAAAATCATTATAAAACATTGATATAACCCTTATATGATGCAAATATGATTGGAATACAAGTAATATAGTGCAAAGTTCATGTATGCATTTTACATGCATCAACATCCCCAAGCTTAACCAATACTCGTCCTCGAGTATGAAGGTGATAAAACTAACATGGACTTTGCAATTTAATACTAACAATGGATATTAAAGATGATTACTATTGCTACATAGAGTCAAATGATTCATTCTTCAAAGGAGTAGCAATATGCAAGATAGTTTATGAAGTGATATCAAAGTATTCAATGCAAGGATGTTCAATGATAGTTCACAAAGTGTAACATAGAAAGCAAATATGATTAACGTGCTTGACAAAGTAAAGGTTGAATGTCTCATGCCCCTTGAATACAAGTACCTACTCCATGTGTTACTCAACTTGGGACACAAAGCAAGTTCAACTTAAATATCATTGTAAGTAATAATAGTATCATAAAGAGCGTCAACTAGGGTACCTCTTATCCTAGGATATGGATCAAGCCCATATCAAAATGACAAGACAAACAAACAAAATGAACAACCTCAACACCCTTTTTATTTACCATTGGAATAGCTTTTTATTGTAAGGTGTATCACTGATGGTTCACCATAGTATGTAAGTAAATTTCCACCATGAATAATGCATGGCTTAGATTAGCGGCCCAGGCGTCTCTCTAACCATTTATACAAACTCATTTAAACTTACTTTACTTCCACATTTATTTCACCCATGATAAGCATACATAAACAAAAGTACATGATATCAACTAAATGAAATGAAGAGTATGTTGAAAGCTTGCCATGTGACAACACATATGAGCTAACTCCCAACCTCGGACATTTGTCAAGCCCACAACATCATAATCTTAATCACAATGGGTCATGTTTTATTTATGCAATAAAAGTAAAGTGTGCATCAAGTTCGTGAGAGCTATATAGCCAACTTTTCCCATAACAATCAATAACATAAACATTTTCATTCAGAGGTATAGATAACACAAATAACATGATAAACATACTCGGAATAGCATAAAGCTAATAGGTAGATATGGTGGACTCACTGGAATAACTTTGGTTGAAAGTGTTGGAAACAAGTTTTTACTTGTTGGAAGTTTTGGGCTAGCAAGAGGGAGAAAGTTGACCATCTAAATGCATGCATGGGTGTGCATAAAACTAACTAATCCATGTTAAACAAAGTAAAATAACATTCAGCTACAAAACATGAATAAGAGATATCTCTTGATAAAGCATTTGCAAATTATTACTCATTAACAAGCTCATGAATCATGCAATTATATGTATCTTTTAAAATCAACTCAAACATCCCTTTTCCCAATCTTATAATAACATCCAACATAATTCAACCCATATTTCCAGTAGCTCTTTCATATATAAATGATAATGTGGTGGTCTCAAAACAAAAATCAAACAAAAATAAAAAGCAAACAAAATACGCTCCAAGTTTATGCGATAAGGTGCATTGATCGAAAAACAGAAATTAGACGTGTGCAAACCGAGAGTGTGTAGGTCCAGTGGGGTTATCTTCACATCCCCAAGCTTATGGTCTTCACCATCCTTGGATGGCTCTTGGTGCATCTCCTCCAATCCATATGAAAAAACTTCAAAACACCGTTTCTCCCATTTCTTTTCTGTGGGGTGCATTAGTAGTGATAAACAAATAGATTTTGTGCTGCATATAATTCTTTGACAAAAATTCATATGAATTTCCAGAAAGTGTATAATGTTGTATGCCTACTCATAAACTCAATTGGATAAAAAATATTCAAGTTAAAACTTCAAAGCATGCATCAAACAAAATGGGACAGAATCTGTCCAGAAAAACAGCAGCAGCAAAACGTATTTTTCTACCCTACTAAAATTTGTCGAAAAATTCCGAACAAATTCATGCATACAGAGGATGAAAAGTTGCAACTACAGTTCAAATATCAGCTCATTCGTAGTTACAGAATAAAAACGAAAAATCATACCGTGCACAGATTCGTGCAGGAATAAAATCTCCAAACGCTATAAGCAACCTTTTGAAACCAAAATGGGTAAAACTTGGCACTTTATTAAAAATTACAGAAACAAAACTAAAAACTAAGTCTCTTGTTACAGCAAGAGGACACAAAGAAAATCACAAATAAAAACAACTGGGTTGCCTCCCGTAAAGCGCTTTCTTTATAGCCATATAGCTAGGCTTGGATAGTTTAAATGATGTTCACATAGGAATAAGAATTGAAATGCAAAAGAGAGCATCAAGAGAAAAATATGAAACATATTTAAGTCTAACCCACTTCCTATGCATTGGGATCTTGTAAGAAAATAAATCATTGAAACACAAAGCAAGTAGCATAGGAAGATAAAACAAGAGCAATTTCAAGACTTTGAACTTAAAGAGAGGAAACGTAATAATATTGAAATGTTTAAAACCATGTTTTCCCCTCTCATAATAACTTTCAGTAGCATCATGAATGAATTCAACAATATAATTATGACATAAAGCATGTCTTTCACGATCTACAAGCATAAAAGTATTAATACTTTCCTGATAAGTAAAATCCTTCTTATTAGTGATAGTGGGAGTACAACATTCATAATCATCATATGTAGGAGGCATATCATAATCATAAGAAACTTTATCCTCAATAGTAGGTGGACTGAAAATATCACATTCATCATTGTAATCGTCATAAATGGGAGACATAGTATCATCAAAATAAATTTTCTCCTCTATAGTTTAATAAGGAGAATTCAAAGACAAAGTAGGACTCTCATGAGTGAGAGTATTGTCACAAACAGCAAGTATATCATCTTTATTCCCACATAATTTAGTAACAAGTTCTAAGCATGGAGGATTATCAAGCAAAATAGGACCATCATCTAGAGTACTATCATAAAACATGTCTAAACCATACTCCTCATCATTTTTACAATTATTATCAATAATGTTCTCATTAGGCATAGGTTGATATTCATCTTCATCATCAGAATCATAAAAGCATAGTTTATCATCAGCAATATATTGAATGTTACCCTCATCCATAGGTGGTGAAGGTGGAGTTTCCCTTTCTTCATTCTCTAGTTGTTCATCATTTTCATCATCTTCTTGAGGTTGCACGGGCATCCCCAAGCTTAGGTTTTTATCCTCTTCTTCACATTCTTCTTCCGAGCTTATGTTTTCACCATCCTCTTCCTGAAAAATATTAGTTCTTTCCATGCCAACAAGAGTTATTTCTTTATATTTAATAACATAAGCATTATCAGAAAAGACTTCTTGGAATTGTTCAAGGAGCATTGAACTTGTTTCTTTAAGATCACGAGCTACCTCGCAAGTTTTATATTTCTTATTAATAATTGAATCCACCTCATGAGTTCCCATGAAAGCAACAAATTGGTCCTGTAATCTCATGTCAAAGTAATTATTATCCTTCTTATGGTATGAGGCAATTATAAAGTTGTTACTACATTTGCATTGAAAATAGAGATGCTTATCATTTTGTCTTGTGCAGCAAGACACATTATATAACCCAGAAAGTCGTTTAGCACACTCATTTAGCCACCCAATAAGTTTCCTAAGATTCTCCTTTTCTTGAGAAAAGACATAATCAGCTTCTTTTAATAATTCAAGTTCCTCATGTGTAAATAATTCAAGTTCCTCAGGTGTATATTCATCCATAAAACCCATAGTAAAAGTATCAATAATTTTTATGTTTTTTATATTTTTAATGAAAATGAAAATAAAACTAATGAGAACCTCACAACCAAACAAGTTTAAAGGAACCTCCCCAAACTTAGATGATTGTAAGATATAAAACGAGATAAAATAAATCTAAAGTCTAGTGCACACAAGAATAAAAACTTAAGCGCTACACTCCCCGGCAACGGCGCTAGAAAAGTACTTGATTACCCCCAAGAGCAGGGGATCACTGTAGCACATCTCAATGTGGAAGTAAGGTATCGATCTGCAGGAGCAAGAAGGAAAAGTTATCTATTCCCTACAACTAAAGTGTCACAAGTTTTAGTTGCTTATTGATGCATGTAAAATGCAGACATGAACTTTGCACTATATTACTTGTATTCCAATCACATTTGCATCATATAAGGGTTATCTCAATGTTTTATAATGATTTTTGGGAAAATTATATTTATTTCCTATTTTTATGGAATTAACCCTGCGTAGGCAGAAAACCCTATTTCTATATTTTAATGTTTCAGGGACCCAAACGACGTCCAAATGACCTGCAAATTTACGAGCGTCAATTTTTGGAAGGAAGAAGACTTGGGAGCGAAGGAAGCAAACAAGCGGAGACCCGAGGGCCAAGATAGGTGGGCCCACACGGCCAGGTTCATGGGCCACGTGGGACCCCTCCTTTTGGGAATCGGAGATCCGTTGCCATTGATTTTTTCGCCCACGACTCCGTCTTGACCTAAAAACGCCTATATAAAGAGCCCCCGACGCCCTTCGGAAAGGAGCGCCACCGAAACACAGAAACACCGAAACAGAGACCTGGAGTTGCAGATAGGAGGGGGAAAACTCCGGCGAGGCACTGCCGGCGTGGTCTCCATCTTCTCCAACGACTTCTCCACCGTCTCCATGATGAAGAGGGAGTAGTCCACCCCTGGACTTGGGTTTGTGGTGGTAACTTATGTATCTCTCCTCTCTTTGCGCTTCACTAATTAGTACCGTATGAGCTGCTAAACATGATTACGGTCATCTATGTAATTCCTATGGTGGATATTGTGGTATGAGATGATTTGTTATGCATTTACCGTTGTGTTGGAACTTTTATGACTTGTCATACTTTGGAGATATTCTATGATGCATGTGATGGTTTTATTTATGCATAATGCCTTGTTTATCCATACCATGAGGTGATTGACACCACCAAGTGTAGATAGATGAGAGAGATGTGGTCACACACACGAAATATGAATAATTGCACTAGTGTTTAGAATATTGTCCATTAAGAAGTATGATGTATGTGGGTACGGGATGGCCGATGTGACACGGCATATGTATTGAGTGACATGTGAAATACAACCCAACATCCTTTATCTGGGGGTAAAAAGGAAGAGTATGATGTGGGAGTGACAGCAACCACGCTAGCCTTACGAGGGTGACCTAGCAACACAAATGAGTATTTCTTCCAACTATGTGTTTTAGGACATATAGCCGTCATAAAATCTACCATTAAAACATGACAATTGTGTGTACTTTATCTATAACATGATAATCACCGTAGATGAGAGAGAGGATTGAGTGAACCCACGAACCCATGTCCATCTATTATATAATTAAAACACAGGATAACCAACGGTCTAGATTTAGCACGCACAAGCAATGGTTCAGATTTTATGAGAAAGGTTACGCAACCGTATAGCGCCAGGAGATTAGCAACGCACACATATGGAAATTCTTTTCTCATACGAAACGTACGAGATTGCATAGTCCATATTTAGAAAGAGAAAGAGCCAGCCGAAATCGATTAGAACTATGACAGGGAAAGAATGTTAAGCAATCATCGAAGAGATTAGAAGACCACGGAAACACGGCGATTCTCACCGGCGCCCGGCGGTGCGGCACATGTGTTCGCTGGCTATGCACAGCATCCAGGTCGAACCCGCCGTCATGCCAAATTCGAGTGGGTTTGTGGATTCCAACTTGCGGCATCTGCTGCCGGACATGATGACGATCAGATCGATCGATGTTGCCGCCTTGCCGGTCATGATGACTATAGCGTCAGGGTTCTAGACGTGCGACCGTGCTCACAGAAGGCGTCCCTCACGCACAGGGAGGCTGATTGATCCTTTAAGAGGGCGGAGTTCAGGCAGGAGAGTTACGTTGATGATTCGCGTACATACAGGTCTTGACCAGGTTTTCGATAGAGAGAGATCGTCGTACGTGTATCCCATGAAGCAGTGTTGATCCTTTGACGCCGGCAGCCATCACAAGCAAAGAAGTAGCTCCGTCGCGCAGATTATGATCATATGCATGAGCACGGAGAGGGGTTTGGTAGAACAAGTTTTGCGGCCGGTCAGTGTGCCTTCCGATCTTGCCGACAAGCCGTTGAGCCTGCAACATAAGCATATGCACGGTAGATTTTGAATTGAATGGATGCACGTGTTCAAGCAAAATCAGTCTCCTCCATTGCTCTTCTGTTCATCTTTCAGACTTTGGCGAGAGGACGATATCAGCTTCTCTGAATTTACGACAAAGTCTATGCAAGCCGGCCATGGCGATATCAATCTTGCCATAGTGGGTCGGCAATGGCGATATCGATCTGGCGATAAACGACGGCATTGACAGGCCAAGTAGCATTTAGGGTCGATGGCGACTCCAGGCAGCAGAAGTACCACGATTCCATCGAATGCATCGTTATTGTGCGAGAGCATGGATAGAAGTGCAGCCGGGAGTTTTTAAGACGAAAAAAAGCAATCGGGAGTCAAGCACATGTAGATGGATCGTGCGAGAGCTGACGGCAAAGAAGTCCAACGGCCTCCGCCGGCGGCCGGAAGTTGCAAACTTGCAGATTGATGGTGTGAGAACTGACGCATGATCCATGCAAGCTAGACGCACCCTGGCCAGGACTAAGAAGTCCGCCGGCGGCCAGGAGTCACACACATGCGGAGTATGGTGCGATGGCTGATGGATACAGGTATTGCCTTGAGTGCTTGATGAGCACGTTCTGCACACATGATTAAGGATTAGCCTGGATGCATCGTATGAAAAGGGCCATGCTGGATGCACACACTTTGGGTTTTTGCCTGCCTGGGCATCTCGATCGTCAGTAATTTCAGCTGGACACTTGCAAGTTTTCTAGCAACAGAAGCACCCATATATTTATTAGTAAGCTAATACACATATGTGCTATTTGTTTCAGGTATGTGATCACTATGATTAGTCCATCGCCGTGAAAAGGAAGGGCCATGCTTGGAACAACAACGACGCAAGTTCAGATATTTGAGATGAATTTACTTGATGATAACCCATTGTTAATGTATCTAGAGCAGTGATGTTTTACCATGCAATAGTTCAAACTATTAACTAGACAGTCAGGTTTGTATTCTAAAGTTATTTTCAGATTTACCTTTATATAGTGAGATAATCAATAAATGGATGAACCTTTTACGATATATTTGTTTATTTTAAAAATACTATATACAACAAAATTGAAAAATACTATATATTTTGATTTTATAGGTCAATCAATTGTATTATCCATGTTTATATTATGTTTCAGGGACATAATGCCTTATATCAGATAATCGACGACACTCAAAGGCCGATGATGCGGTTATCCATACAATCTCTGGTAAATTCTACTCGGCGACGACAAGGCCTGTGACGATATCACGCAGACAAAGTGGCAAAAACATCAAACCCCTCAGTCTATGTCAAAGCCAACGACGATCATGGTGGAAATTAAGATCGGCGTGGCTACAACACACACATACGTCAGTCGAATCGACCAGCCGGATTGGACTGAAACTTTGAGCCCTATAAACCAAGAGTTCGGAGGCATCATTGTTAACCATCAGCCCTATTTTTGTACTTGCACGAGCTCAGAATTAGTTGTCCCGTTGTTGCATGCATGATGAAAGGACTGATTCTGAGGTAATAAGCTTTACTAATTTCAATCCGACGATATATGTTGCCCCGATTCATGAGAAGATTTTCAATGATTTGTTTCTTTCTTTTGTTGCAGGGGTGAAGAAGAACTCTATTTGGTTCTCCAGATTTCTCCATTGTTTTGTTCCGGGCAATAAAATTGGTGTGAATGTTCCCGCAAATTAGGTGAGTATAAATTGAATCGATGTTATTTCAAATCACCTGCTGCTGATGTCACTAAATTTCCTAATGATCTTATTTTTTCTTGGTATATGCTACAATAAGCACATCAGCATAGGCCGATAAAAAGGCCATAAATTTCCATATGGAAACTACAACTGATCCTTTCTATGAGAGAGCTTACAAAGTTTCCGTTGTTTCTCCTTACCATCTACCAAAGCTTAGAGCCTAGATTCATGTACGACATTGCAGCCTTTCTTTTAGATATTTTATCTATTCTTCTTTTTTTGCAGGTTCATGCCCTTTTGGATAATTGTTTGTGAAATGCATGATAATAAGATAGGATTTTAGTATACTCTTTCGGGAGAATTTCAGGTAGCTCTTATAGCAGTTTTTTTATTTCTCAAAAAATAGTATTTCAATTGTTCGGTTAAATGTTTATTGGTACTGATCTGTCATGCAAACACCAGAAAGTATCAGCGTACGGTGGGCAAATGTTGAGACATTTCTCAATAGAATAACCAGGAGGAGTTCATTATTTGACATAACTTAGCATTCCATAATTCTTATATCTTAACAACATGTGGCGTGTCAAAGTGTTATGGGACCAATATTTCACCAAGTGTACTTTGTCATTTCAAAATTAAAGTATTCTATTTTGACCAATCGTAGCAAGAATATGCGAGTGCAAAATTACGTGATTTTTTATACTTCTGGAACAGAGCTGCGACGGCTATTCACCAGCATATTCTCCCATTGTGAAGTAAGAAAAACCTAGATAGGTTTACGAGACTCAGTGAGGGAGGTAGTGAGCGAAGATGCCTAATACATGAAAAGAACTACCCGAATATGTGATATACAAGAGAAAATCTACTCTAAACTTCGGATCACTGTAACTTATTATCAAACAGAAAATACGGTACACATCTTTAGATAAAAACTGACGAGTCAAGTAGAGGAGAGTTTCTAATAGAATATCCTGACACATTCCGACCTAATGCTAGAAAGCTTTTTTAAAAGCTAAATGCTAGAAAGTTAGAGGAACGTGGAAACAAACAAACGAATTTGGAGGAACAAAAAAATTGTACGGAAATATCTAATAGCTAGAAAATTCAAGGTAACTAAAATATTAAGTTATATAGAGATGATAGATAATATTAGCTTAATTTCAAAAATATGACAGCAAATACAACATCAATAAATAGTCTAGCCGCGCAAATGCGCGGGCCACCCCGCTAGTTGTTCCTAAAAGAAAAAACCTTTGTCTTGTCCTCTTGCATTGAAGAGGATTGGGACACTTTTACATTCTTGCTTTGTTACATTAAAGCTTCCATCCATTAAATCAACCACCTTGTCCTTTAAACTTGTTTAGTGCATAATCAACTAAAACTTGTGACACTTTAGTTGTAGGGAATAGATAACTTTTCCTTCTTGCTCCTGCGGATCGATACCTTACTTCCACATTGAGAGGTGCTACAGTGATCCCCTACTCTTGGGGGTAATCAAGTACTTTTCTGGCGCCGTTGCCGGGGAGCGTAGCACTTAAGTTTCTATTCTTGTGTGCACTAGACTAAGCTTGGGGAGGTTTTTTTAACTTGTTTTATATCTTGCAATCATCTAAGCTTGGGGAGGTTTCTTTAACTTGTTTGATGATACTATGTCTCCCATTTATGATGGTGAATATGATATTTTCAGTCCACCTACTATTGAGGATAAAGTTTATTATGACTATGATATGCCTCCTATATATGATGATTACAATGATGACTATGAATGTTTTACTCCCACTATCACTAATAAGAAGGATTTTACTTATGTGGAGAGTATTAATACTTTTATGCTTGTAGATCATGAAAGACATGCTTTATGTCATAATTATATTGTTAAATTCATTCATGATGCTACTGAAAGTTATTATGAGAGGGGAAAACATGGTTCTAAACATTTCAATATTATTACGTTTCCTCTCTTTAAGTTCAAAGTCTTGAAATAGCTCTTGTTTTATCTTCCTATGCTACTTGCTTTGTGTTTCAATGATTTATTTTCTTACAAGATTCCAATGCATAGGAAGTGGGCTAGACTTAAATGTGTTTCATATTTTTCTCTTGATGCTCTCTTTTGCATTTCAATTCTTATTCCTATGTGAACATCATTTAAACTATCAAGCCTAGCTATATGGCTATAAAGAAAGCGCTTTACGGGAGGCAACCCGGTTGTTTTTATTTGTGATTTTCTTTGTGTCCTCTTGCTGTAACAAGAGGCTTAGTTTTTAGTTTAGTTTCTGGAATTTTTAAGGAAAAAGTGCATTTTAAACCTTAAATTTATAGAGGCCGGCCGGATTAGACCCTGAACTCGAAATTCCTGTCGTTTGTACCCTGAACTTTTAAATCCCGGTCTAAATCAAACCTTGAACATGTTTGGCACAGCGGGAATGCAGTGATCCCAGCCGGGATTGCAGGCTACTATCACCGACATGTTGGCCCCACGTGTAAGATCCTTCTTTCTCAATCTGCCGATGCAAACACATCGCATGTTCTTCTGAAACACCAGGGGATAGCACAATGGTAATTTGTACAGATCCGGTTCTGAAACATGTAGTTCAACAGGAGTGGCCGCCCCAAGTCGGACCGCGACCTGCGCGCGCGCTGCCACGCTCGGTCTTGTTGATGCTCTCCGCGAGCTGGGGCTCTGTCTTCAGAACGGCTACGGCGTGCGGCGCGACCCAGCCGAAGGATCTCTGTGCAAGCAGGCGCTGAACCACCTAGCTAGCTACTAGTACTGCTGCTGTAGTACGCATGTGCCTGTATGGAGTATGTTAATTGGGATTTAAATCTGGAACACCGAAGTGATATGGAGAATAGGATCTGTTCTGGTGTGATTTTAATCGCGATAGTGAAGAAATTAAGCCGAGCGGCATGGTGGCCACCTCGGGCCACCGTTCGCCCGAACAATCAGCCGAGGGGATGATGGCTTCTGTCCTCATGGCCAATCGGGAGCGGAGAGAGCAGTTGTTGGGTGATGGCAGATGAAATTTCCAGCGGAGATGCGAGGTAGAAGATGTATATGACATGTGAGCCATCTTAATCAGTAAGAGTAGCAATTTATTTAGTTTGAGTTTATTTTTTCCCATACTAAAAAGCTAGTTCAAGGTTCAAAATAGACCGGGATTAACAAGTTCAGGGTACCAACGACAGGGATTCCGAGTTTAGGGTTTAATCTGGCCGACCTCTATAAGTTCAAGGTTTAAAATGGACTTTTTCCAATTTTTAATAAAGTGCCAAGTTTAACTCATTTTGGTTTGAAAAAGTTGCTTATAACGTTCGGAGATTTTATTCCTTCACGAATCTGTGCACGGTATGATTTTTAATTCTTATTCTATATCTCCGAATGAGCTCATATTTGAACTGTAGTTCCAACTTTTCTTCCTCTGTATGCATAATTGTTTTCGGAATTTTTCGAGAAAGTTTAGCAGGGTAGAAAAATACGTTTTGCTGCTGCTGTTTTTCTGGACAGATTCTGTCCCATTTTGTTTGATGCATGCTTTGAACTTTTAATTTGAATCTTTTTGATCCAATTGAGTTTATGAGTAGCATACAACATTATACACTTTCTGGACATTCATATGAATTTTTGTCTAAGGATTATATGCAGCAAGAAATCTATTTGTTTATCACTACTAATGCACCCCACAGAAAAAGAAATGGGAGAAACGGTGTTTTGAAGTTTTTTCACAGGGATTGGAGGAGATGCACCAAGAGCTATCCAAGGATGGTGAAGACCATAAGCTTGGGGATGTGAAAAAACCCCACTGGACCTACACACTCTCGGTTTGCACACGTCTAACTTCTGTTTTTCGATCGAAACACTTTATCGCATAAACTTGGAGCGTCTTTTGTTTGTTTGTTTTGGTTTGATTTTTATTTTGTGAGACCACCACACTATCATTTATATATGAAGAGCTACTGGAAATTTGGGTTGAAATATGTTGGATGCTATTATAAGATTGGGAAAAGGGATGTTTGAGTTGATTTTAAAAGATACATATAGTTGCATGATTCATGAGCTTGTTAATGAGTAATAATTTGCAAGTTTTATCAAGAGCTATTTTTATTCATGTTTTGATGCTGAATGTTATTTTACTTTGTTTAACATGGATTAGTTAGTTCTATGGACACTCATGCATGCATTTAGATGGTCAACTTTCTCCCTCTTGCTAGCCCAAAAATTCCAACAAGTAAAAACTTGTTTCCAACACCTTCAACCAAAGTTTTCCAGTGAGTCCACCATATCTACCTATTAGCTTTATGCTATTCCGAGTATGTTTATCATGTTATTTGTGTTATCTATACCTCTGAATGAAAATGCTTATGTTATTGATTGTTATGGAAAAAGTTGGTTATATAGCTCTCACGAACTTGATGCACACTTTACTTTTATTGCATAAATAAAACTTGACCCATTGTGATTAAATTATGATGTTTGGGCTTGACAAATGTCGGTTGGGAGTTAGCTCATATGTGCTGTCACATGGCAAGCTTTCAACATGCTCTTCATTTCATTTAGTTGATATCATGTACTTTTGTTTATGGATGCTTATCATGGTGAAATAAATGTGGAGATGAAGTAGTTTAAATGAGTTTGTATAAATGGTTAGAGAGACGCCTGGGCCGCTAATCTAAGCCATGCATCATTCATGGTGGAAATTTACTTACATACTATGGTGAACCTTCAGTGATACACCTTACAATAAAAAGCTATTCCAATGGTAAATAAAAAGGGTGTTGAGGTTGTTCATTTTGATATGGGCTTGTTCCATATCCTGGGACAAGAGGTACCCCAGTTGACGCTCTTAATGATACTATTATTACTTACAATGATATTTAACTTGAACTTGCTTTTTGTCCCAAGTTGAGTAACACATGGAGTAGGTACTTGTATTCAAGGGGCATGAGACATTCAACCTTACTTTGTCAAGCACACTACTCATATTTGCTTTCACTTTAAACTTTAATCATTCAAGATGCTATGATAGGGGTAATGAGAGCTTGACACCAAGGATTACCACATTGCAATCATTAACTTAAGTAGTAGAGTTTGGAAGTTAGATGAAACTTATGCATGCTTTACCTCTACTCACATATATATCTTTCCAAAGTGTCCACCTTTTATATTCAGATTTTCATCAAATACTCTATGACCATTGTAGGATGTTCTTACTTATCATTATGCATACATGTGGTCCATATTACTTTCTTTCATGTTACACTTTGTGAATTATCATTGAACATCCTTGCATTGAATACTTGATATCACTTCATAAACTATCTTGCATATTGCTACTCCTTTTAAGAATGAATCATTTGACTCTATGTAGCAATAGTAATCATCTTTGATATCCATTGTTAGTATTAAATTGCAAAGTCCATGTTAGTTTTATCACCTTCATACTCGAGGACGAGTATTGGTTAAGCTTGGGGATGTTGATGCATGTAAAATGCATACATGAACTTTGCACTATATTACTTGTATTCCAATCATATTTGCATCATATAAGGGTTATATCAATGTTTTATAATGATTTTTGGAAATATTATATTTATTTCCTATTTTTATGGAATTAACCCTGCGCAGGCAGAAAACCCTTTTTCTATTTTTAATGTTTCAGGGACCCAAACGACGTCCAAATGACCTGCAAATTTACGAGCGTCAATTTTGGAAGGAAGAAGACTTGGGAGCGAAGGAAGCAAACAAACGGAGACCGAGGGCCAAGATAGGTGGGCCCACGTGGCCAGGTACTGGCCTCGTGGGACCCCTCATTTTGGGCCTCGGAGCTCCGTTGCCGTTGATCTTTTCGCCCACGACTCCGTCGTGACCTAAAAACGTCTAAAAAATAGTCCCCCGACGTTCTCTGGAAGGAGCGCCGCGAAACACAGAAACCACGAAACAAAGAATTGGAGCTGCAGATTGGAGGGGGAAAACTCCGGCGGGGCGCTGCCGGCGTGGTCTCCATCTTCTCCAACGACTTCTCCACCGTCTCCATGATGAAGAGGGAGTAGTCCACCCCTGGACTTGGGTTTGTGGTGGTAACTTATGTATCTCTCCTCTCTTTGAGCTTCACTAATTAGTACCGTATGAGCTGCTGAACATGATTACGGTCATCTATGTAATTCCTATGGTGAATATTGTGGTATGAGATGATTTGTTATGCATTTACCGTTGTGTTGGACTTTTATGACTTGTCATACTTTGGAGATATTCTATGATGCATGTGATGGTTTGATTTATGCATAATGCCTTGTTTATCCTTGTCATGAGGTGATTGACACCACCAAGTGTAGATAGATGAGAGAGATGTGGTCACACACACGAAATATGAATCATTGCACTAGTGTTTAGAATATTGTCCATTAAGAAGTATGTGGGTACGGGATGGCTGATGTGACACGGCATATGTATTGAGTGACATGTGAAATACAACCCAACATCCTTTATCTGGGGGTAAAAAGGAAGAGTATGATGTGGGAGTGACAGCAACCACGCTAGCCTTACGAGGGTGACCTAGCAACACAAATGAGTATTTCTTCCAACTATGTGTTTTAGGACATATAGCCGTCATAAAAGCTAGCATTAAAACATGACAATTGTGTGTACTTTATCTATAACATGATAATCACCGTAGATGAGAGAGAGAGGATTGAGTGAACCCACGAATCCATGTCCATTGTTCCTATAAGAGAAACCTTTGTCTTGTCCTCTTGCATTGAAGAGGATTGGGACACTTTTACATTCTTGTTTTGTTACATTAAACTTCCATCCATTAAATCAACCACCTTGTCCTTTAAACTTCTTTAGTGCATAATCAACTAAAACTTGTGACACTTTAGTTGTAGAGAATAAATAACTTTTCCTTCTTGCTCCTGCGGATCGATACCTTACTTCTACATTGATAGGTGCTACAGTGATCCCCTGCTCTTGGTGGTAATCAATTATGCACTAAACAAGTTTAAAGAACAAGGTGATTGATTTAATGGATGAAAGTTTAATGTAACAAAACAAGAATGTAAAAGTGTCCCAATCTTCTTCAATGCAAGAGGACAAGACAAATGTTTTCTCTTATAGGAACAATAGACATGGGTTCATGGGTTTACTTAATCCTCTCTCTCATCTACGGTGATTATCATGTTATAGATAAAGTACACACAATTGTCATTTTTAATGGTAACTTTTATGACGGCTATATGTGCTAAAACACATAGTTGAAATAAGTACTCATTTGTTTTGCTAGGTCACCCTTGTAAGGCTAGCGGGGTTGCTGTCACTCTCACATCATACTTCTCCCTTTTTACCCCCAGATATAGGATGTTGGGCTATATTTCACATGTCACTCAATACATATGCCGTGTCACATTGGCCATCCCGTACCTACATACATCATACTTTTTAATGGACAATATTCTAAACACTAGTGCAATGATTTATATTTCGTGTGTGTGACCACATCTCTCTTATCTATCTATACTTGGTGGTGTCAATCACCTCATGAGATGGATAAACAAGGCATTAAGCATAAATCAAACAATCACATGCATCATAGAATATCTCCAAAGTATGACAAGTCATAAAAGTTCCAACACAACAGTAAATGCATAACAAATATCATCTCATACCACAATATCCACCATAGGAATTACATAGATGACCGTAATCATGTTCAGCAGCTCATATGGTACTAATTAGTGAAGCTCAAAGAGGTGAGAGATACATAAGTTACCACCACAAACCCAAGTCCAGGGGGTGGACTACTCCCCTTCATCATGGAGACGGTGGAGAAGTCGTTGGAGAAGATGGAGACCATCCCAGTAGCGCCCCGCCGGAGTTTTTCCCCTCCAATCTGCAGCTCCGGGTCTTTATTTCGTGGTTTTTGTGTTTCGGCGGCGCTCCTTCCAGAGAACGTCGGGGGACTATTTTTATAGACTTTTTTAGGTCACTACTAGGTCGGTGGAGAAAAGATCGACGACAGCGGAGCTCCGAGGCCCAAAAGGAGGGGTCCCACATGGCCCATGTACCTGGCCACGTGGGCCCACCTATCTTGGCCCTCGGGTCTCCGCTTGTTTGCTTCCTTCGCTCCCAAGTCTTCTTCCTTCCAAAAATTGACGCTCGTAAATTTGCAGGTCATTTGAACGTCGTTTGGGTCCCTGAAACATTAAAAATATAGAAATAGGGTTTTCTGCATGCGCAGGGTTAATTCCATAAAAAATAGGAAATAAATATAATATTCTCAAAAATCATTGTAAAACATTGATATAACCCTTATATGATGCAAATATGATTGGAATACAATTAATATAGTGCATAGTTCATGTATGCATTTTACATGCATCACACCTCTCGCTAAAACAAAGGGTTAAACATATAGTGTGGAAGATAATTGTAGATAACACAAATATTAAAACGGACCAGCAAGTAATCAATGAAGAAAGGTGTATAAGTGAGGTTGGAGACAATGTAAAAATATGGACCGGGGGCCATGGTTTCACCAGTGGCATATCTCCTTGAAAAGATAGAATTGTTGGGTGAACAGATTACATGCAATTGATAAAATTATGATCATGGTAGTTATGACAAAATGTGCAAGCCATATTTATGTAGCATCACGTCAAGATAAAAAGACTGTTAATGAACCACATCTTTGACTAATACTCTACTTCGAGTGCGCTTCTATGCTTGCCACTCTAGGAATTACGTTACCGAAATAACGAAGTATCCCGTTAAGTTCAATACATGATGTAAGCAACTTTTATATATCAATGGGAGTAGATAAGCCATTGTTTTGCCTTTAGTAGCAACAACATGCTCACTCTTAGTCGTTCTGTCACTTGAGCCCAGAGATAAAATGAGGTATGAACCTACGTCACACATATACTCCTCCTTGGAGACTCCCACAACTACTTGGCCCAACCAACATATAAATCGGAGAGCATTTTGGAACGTAAATAAAACAATCTAATATATAATATACATGAACGGTCTCATTATAAGTTTATAACATAACAATTCATCATACCTCGGCAAACACATCAATAACAATTACATTTGATTGGTGTCGATCATACCTCGGCATAATTAAGCAGGAGAGACTACCATCTGCTACTACCATTGACCGGTAGTACAGGGATGAATACTCACACGTCATCATGGAGATGCCAAGAATGTCATAGAGGCCTATGATGATGATGATCCCGCCCTCCGGCAGGGTGCCGGAAAGAAACTCCAGAATCTCTCCGATCAAGTTTCCACGACGACAAGACTCTGTCTCTGTTTTGTGGAAATTTGCCGTCCTCGTAGCTCTTAGGGTTGAAGGGATTTAATAGGCGAAAGAGGTGACTGTCACTGATGCGCCGGTCCCGTCCGTCAGTGTCCGGTGTGACTCTCATTGCCACGTTTCCCGGCACTCCCACTTCCTCCCTACAAACGGTGTGCAAAGGCGGTTACCAGACGCACTATTGGCCCGTCCGGCCACTCTGCCGCTATTCCGAGGGCCTCTGATGGGCCTTTTCGTGCCGGCAATTCCAATAGCCCTATTGGGAGAGCTATTCGGAGCTCCAAGTGTGGTGCTCTTACTGCTAGCATTTTTATTTTCTATCTTGTATTCTTCATTAAAACCCTAGTTCCATTTTGCAATTTCTAGAATTCGATGGTGTGTTTTTACCGTATACCTTATGTACTCTACATTCTTCTCACAAGCAGCCCATTTTGCTAGGTGTAACTGTGTAAGTCACACTTGACCTGCTCAGAAGTTGCCAAATGTAAGCTACACTTCAGTTCGGTACACGAGATTTGAAATGCAAATCACATTCGTGCATGTCCTGAAATGTGCTGCGTCCATGAATATCCACAACTGAACATCATGTCATTCTTTATTTTTAGGGATGAAAACGGAACGGAATCTTTCTGACTTTTCGCAGAAAAACAGAAACGGAACAGAAATACGGAATCGGAAACGGAACAGAAATACGGAATCGGAAATGGAATTTTGCGTAACTGAAACGGAAACATAAACTTTTATGTGGAAACGGAAACGGAAATGGAATAGCATATTCCAGCGGAACGGGCACGTAAACGGAAATTCTGTTTCCGGTAATACGGAACTTTTTGTTTTTATTATGCGTTGCTTTTTAATTCCAGCATGCCCAATAATTCTAGTGGAAATATTTGGGCACAATCCAAGATATGAATTAAAACATAAAAGGTTTTCAAGCCACAATGTTTAGTCCATATGTACTTGGATATCATGTCCCTCTGGAGTCATTCACATTTCGATATTTTAGTGTTGCTCTAGCGTTAGGAGTGATAGTAGGTATTTTCATAATGTTGTGCAAGTTGATAATTTCTATATACTATATTATATAATCATGAGATCTCGTTATATTTTATTTGATTTTAAAAACTTGACCAGTTTGTTTGGATGAGTTTTCCTGCATTATTCAAGGGGTTTCTTGGTTCCGGCAAATATCCGCTTTTGTTTCGTGTCCGCACCGTATTCGGTCCATATCTGTTTCTGATAATACGTGTTTCCGTATTTATTTCCGAAGTTTCTGTATTTGTTTTCGCTTCCTAAAAAAATGTGAAAATAAATATGGCACCGCTCAGTTCCATCCTTATCTACTCCGTTTTCATCCCTATTTAGTTTTTTCCATCTTAAATTAGCGAGAGGTTTGCCCAAACAAATCATGAGCCAGTGCTAGCTGTAACAAGGCCCCGTGCTAGACCGTCTAGACGGGTTGGAGCCCGGGTCCAACGAAAGTTAGAAAGGTACAAGGTACTACTTAGTCAGCCCAAAAAAGAAGTCCATGCAGGTCAACGTTCTTTTTTTTGCCATATCGAAGCTTTTCTGGATTTAATCCCACATTTAACCTCCTTTCGAAATTGTTTTCAGATCTTGTCTTTGGGCCGGCGGTAACTGACATAGACCCGAAGTCATGCAGGTCGACACTCCACTAGACCACTACCATGCGGCGTCAAAGTTTTTTTTTTGAATTTCCACATATATTAAACCAACAAAGAGTAGACGATTATATCGATTATAAAAACAAAACTAAAATAGACTAGCAAATCTATGAGATGTTTAAGCCCTTTCTTCATCAATGACACAACCTTTTACTTTTCTGAATGCAGCCGTAGAACAACGCCAAAAGCACCAAACCACACACCTTTGAATACCACCGAAGGTTCTCACTTTTTAATTTTGACCCGCAATGACAAGGCTTTGTGCACACACACAACCATTAAATTAATCAAGAAACATCGGCAAGAGCACCACCACTGATATTCCAGGGATAAATAACCGAACCACGTTGTCGACGTCGTTGGGAGCCGAGAGAACGAATCACCATTGCCGAAAACGTAGTAGTCGAGATAGATATTGCAAGGACAAACCTTTTCGTGGCGACCATGAGAAACACTCCAAGATTGATCTGGTGAAACAAGATCTGAAGAACCATACCTAGACAGACTTAATCTTCCAAAACTACCATTGACGCCGGGAAGGATATCTCGTCATCGAACGAAGCGTGGGAGATCACTTATTACAGACGATACCATCTCCATTAACGAAGAAGATGACGATCAAAACCAAGCTCTAACATTAGGGACCTTCGTATAGCGCCGTGCGCAGGTCCGAGGTCCCCACCCTTCCTAGTGCCAGAACGGCAACTAGAGGAGGCAAGTACCCGTTGAATCTTTGCCCGCGGCGACGATGAAGATGCAGATGGCACCAACGGCGACGACTAGGGCTGAAACCCTAGGCTGCCGCCATGATCGCCCAAAATCGCCTCACTCTTTTGCTAGTACCGGTTCGACTAACTCACCATGCGGCGTCAAAGTTGTTTGTGAGGGTTAACGGAAATTCGAAGTGGTGGCAGGGTGGGCGCTAGCCCAACTACAACTAGTGTATACCAGCAGAGCATGCATGCATGGGGTACGTTTTGATTGGATGGTTGGTTGGGCTTATTTTTCTTTTTGAGTTTTACCGCGGTCGTATCCGTTCTCCGATTAGAAAGAATAGATGTTTATGTACATAATTTGTGAGTCCGATAACCACAAGCTATCTAGGAACAACATGGGAGTGGGCATACGCCCTATGTTGTATCTCCTCTCACACGAGGTAAGCTACCTCATCAGGCAACAAAGCGGTGTTTTGGCATCGATTCCGCTCCTTCCAAACACCCCACATGGTGTAGATGAAAGCGCCACTCGCTTCCCGTCTCTTCTCCTTCGGAATACCCGCGATCATACCATCCCACCATGAATTTAAGTTTCGACCCAACACCGGAGGCATGGGGCCGAACTCCCCGGTCCACTCAAATATTTTCTCACAGACAATCTTGGCGAAGCTACAATCAAGTAGTAGATTCTGCTCTGTTTCTTGGTTGATATTGCATAGTTTGCAAACCGGATCATTGGGCCAGCCCCTGAGTGCTAAGTTTTCCGCCGTTAGTATCTTCCCGTATAGAGCCAACCAAGCAAAAAACCGACATTTCAGCTCCGCCTTCGCCTTCCAAGTTTTTGTCGTCTTGAATGGCGGACAAGCCCCAGCAAATTGGCAGCGATATGCGGAGTCTGGGGTGTAAACGCCCGATGACGTTCAACGCCAAGTGATCGCATCCGGGCGCGTGGTAGTAGAACGACGTCCTGCAAGACCCCCCAAAGCTCGACCAATTGAGCAAGTTGGGCTGCAGTCGAAAGCCAGAAGAAGGAGCGCAACCAATACTTGTTTTCAAGCTCTTTTTGCACAGATCTGAATTTCCTTGTAGCAATCTTGTACAACTCCTGGAACTGAAGTTTGAGAGGTCCCCCAGGCACTGGCAGCCACCGATCCTGCCAAAACAGGCATCTAGTGTTGGCGCTGCCTCTCGCAGTGCTGCTCTCTTCTTCCTCTCTCTAACTCTGAACTTTCTCTCTCACATGAACACACACGGACACACACTTAGCCAAGGAAGAAAACAACGCTTTACCTAGAGAAGCTCCCTTGGACACCACCGTAGCTACATCTTGTTCTTTCATTAATTCAACCAAGGTGATTACAGGTGATTATATAGGCCCCATGCACACACGGCCGGAAGCCACTCACGCCACTAACCCAACGCACGGATGCACTACTCTTCACCACTAACTACATGACTCCATCTCTCTCCTAGATTCACTCTAGAATGCATAAGACTCGGCCAGCTAACTAACACATCACATGCAGCTAACAGCCTAACAACCTACGATTTGCTAACTTGCCGACTCACTCGGACAGACAACTCTAACTACATGCAAAACTAAACTAATGCACATACATGAATATGACAAGATTAAAGCCAACACCTAGCTAGTGCCATCCCCAACGGGGAACAGCTGCATGTCCACCGTGTCACAGGGCAGGGCCATGCCATACCACGGCCTAGAGGGATCACCCACGGCCATCGCAATCTCAAAGCTCTGTCAAAATTTT
This sequence comes from Poa pratensis, assembly GCA_947311845.1. Taxonomy (NCBI): domain Eukaryota; kingdom Viridiplantae; phylum Streptophyta; class Magnoliopsida; order Poales; family Poaceae; genus Poa; species Poa pratensis. Next base: position 57,682,630 of record CAMZMU010000035.1, read on the forward strand.
CAATATCCAGAATTAACAAGCCGCCAAGTTGGGCTTCTTTTTCTCCTCTCTTCTCTTGTTAAAGAAATTTCCAAAAACAAAAAATGCAAGCACATTATCGCCAGGTGCATGCATCCAGGCACGTACGTAATAATGAAATGCTTACATACCTATCTCACTATCTGGAACGTAACAAACCAAAAACAAAAGGAAAAATAAGTGCAACTTTAAAACTTAGTATAAAGAAAGGAAACTTAAGAGGCCGTAGTGAGAAAGCCCACGGTAATACAAATTTTGCATGTCCTCATAGGGGTGCTAGCCCTGGGCCCTGGAGGGGCCGACCATATTGGCGACAACTAGATGTGTGAATCAACCCTCCAAAAAAAAAAAACTAGATGTGTGAACCACACAACTTCTCAAAAAAAAAAAAAGTGTGAACCACACAAGATGCCCAACTCGCTCGCCTTGTTGCACAGCTCGGTGCGGTGCTTGGAGAAATATATAATATACATATGGTTGTTAAATTTACTACGAAATAATACGCAATATAGTTGTTAAAATATATAATATCACATATGAACGCATATCATTGCTTCATGTACAAAATGGCAACCGGTTTAGCAATCTAGACTTTAGTTCAGTGTTTTTTGATCCATAATGTACAAACAGTTGACAAGCTCACGGTTGACTGGCTTACAATCTTTATTTCCGTGTCCCAATCGAACATCGCATAAGAGAAAAATGGATACTGTAGAGTCATATGTCAGTGTATTCATATAATATGATATGTCGTCTCACATGCAAAACAGTGACTAGAGCTTGGTGTATTTGATGTACTTCTGGGTGTAGTAGTGACATCGATATATCAATATATATAAGGTCACTCATCGGTATTACAAAAGATGATTAAACATATTTATGTACTTCAAATCTGATCACGAATGTTTTCCTCCCACTTCTGCGAGACGAGTGTAGATAAAAGCCTGAATCTTCATTATACCGGTGCAACGAAAACAAAACAGTAGGAGCCACTAAGTTGAGGAAATATAATGTGTTGCAGGAGCAATGCCGATACAACGCAGCAGGAGATACGAAATTGAAAACATAGTACGCGTGCTTCATCCGCATAGATGTGTTAGATTTTGGTGAACGATCGTTGCCCGTTCTGAGTCGATCGGGTGCATGTTATAGGGTAGGGAATAGCCCCCTGCGTGGCTTACAGATTGGTGTACGTATATTATTGGAGTACTACTCCATATCGTATACGGTACGGATATTATCACCTACATGAACTATGCTTTTAGTAACTGAAGCGAGACAAACAATCTAAGAAGATACATAGTCGAGATAGTTCTCAATGCTTCGTCCATGAATGCATTTGAAGAATCAATGAAGCTCGAATTGATTTCGGGCTGGATCTCACTGTGGGCAGCCGTACGGCCCGTACCACTGATGCGGCACCATCTCCATTCCGCGGGTAGCGAACCCCAGCGGCATCGGCACCATCATCCGCTGCACTGCCATTGCAATCAGACTACCCTTGCATCTTTGGAGTATGATGTGGCGGCTAAAGTACCACACCACGAAAGAGCATTCACTAATATAGAAGCATACTAAGAACACCCCTCTACATATAGATAAGATAGCGAGAAAGGCCACAGTAATATGAATTTTGCACGTTGCTATAGGGGATGTTGGGTCCTTGGAGGGGCCCAACACACGTTGGCAACAAGTAAAAGTGTGAACCACACAAGATGGCCAACTCGCTCGCCTTACTGAATAGCTCGCTACGATGCTTGCAGAAGAACACCTGTCGCGCCTACTCGCCCTCGATTCAATGGATCTTGATCTTCTTCCGCTATGTGCCCTTCCGCTGCTGCGCCGTCATGTGCCCTTCCGCTGCTGCGCCGCCATTGCCACCGTACTACCCTTACATCTTTGGACCTTGAACTTTCACATTGTTTTTTTTAATGGATAGCCTAAGTAGGTCTCTGTCCACGGCTTTGGGGATCTTCCGTTTATACGTGGGAGAAGATTCGAGATGTAATTGCCATGGCATGTGTGAATTTCAATATCTAAATTTCCATAATGCCAAAATATTTAGATGTATGTTTTGTACTTAATTTGAACTTTTACTTAATTTTGCCATTTTCATCATTATGTTTGCTTCATTTTTTAATGAGGGGAGGCCCTAGCCTCCAATCATCCACCTCCGTAGCCGCTGCGCCGAAGAGCTGCTGCAATGCCACCGCCACTACATGTTCATAGTTCCAATAGCAAAACGCCATTCTTGGGAGAAGAAGACAAAGCTTGGGACACGGAAGCCATGCCATCTACATCAACATAGTCATCATCTAAGGCCCCGCCATCGAATTCTCCATTCATCTTGTTGTAGTCTCGGACGTTATTGTGGATTATTTCGTTTACTCATGTAATCATTCATACATAATAGTATAATACAATTGCCTTGTTCCTATGATATCTTTTGCCCCCATGCCTAAGTAGATTAGTTGGGAATATGAATGAACCCTAGTCCTAGAATGAATTAAAATAAAACATGTATTGTTTTGTATTGTTTTCTGTGTAGTAATACTCTTCAGATAATATGCGAACGTGTGGACTATACAATATTTTCCCTAAGGGACATGAAGGTCATTAACGTTGGTGCAAGACGAGGGTGTTTTTGTGGACATCTGGTCTTGCACCGCCTTGTTCCGCGCCTTGGTTGCGGCCAGCTTCGCGCGCAGCTCGTCGAGCTCCTGGTTCAGCTCCTCAAGCACCAGGTTACGGTCGCCGGCGCCGCCGTCCACAGCCGCATCCACAGCCTACGCTTCCGAAGAGTTGGAGGCGCGGAAGCGGTCGAAGACGGAGTCGACGGAGGGGTGGCCGAAGGTGAAGGCCTTGCCGCCCGGGAAGAAGGCGAGAGCGGCAACCTGGGCGCCGCACAGGGTGGACAGCTCTCTCAGCTTGTTGAACAGCCCCTTGCGGCGCTTGGAGAAGCACACCTGCCACGCCTCCTCCTTTTCGATGCGCCGGATCTCGATCTTCTTCCGCCCCGTACTCGGCGGCGCCATTGCGGCCTACCCTTAAACCTTTGGACCCTCTCTCAGTGTTTGTTTCGTAGCCTACAGGTTTGGGGATCTTCGGTTTATATAGCGACGGAGGAGAAGAATTGAGATGTGAAAGGAGTTCAGATCTTCGTCTTGTGTTCTCATGTCATCACTACTTGCCCCACGTATGAGCTAGAAGAGTTCATGAGACGATAACCCGATGATCAACACGATGAGCTGTCAGATGTCTAAAGGAGGAATATTTTGATGAAGGGACGGGCCCACAATAAACCATGGGTAATATTTTAATACCCTAAAAAAGGTATCCATCATGCCCAACGTAATTATTTAAAATTTAAACAAGGGCGCCAATTGCTCAATACGTGGCATGTGTGAACAAAGGGGTCACTTTTCAATATGTGACGTAGCTTAGCCTAATTTTTTTATATCTGCTTTACATATGAGGATGTTATTTGTTCTTTCTCATATTTTCATTGAGCTTGGTATCCTTAGCATGAGCACATCCTCACCTGCAGGATACAAACCGTATTTAGAAAATCCTCGAAGAAATATACAATGTCTCCCGTGGCTATTTTTTTTTTGGCAAGACTTCAATCTGTAGATGTATGAGTTTTTGTACTTAGTTTGAATTTTGACATATTTCATACCATGTTGTCCAAATGCGCCCTTTGACTTTTGCCACTTCAACATTATGTTTGCTTCATGTTTTTTAATACGCTTCCCAAAGTCACGGGATCACACATGATGAGATGTTAATTCATTCCAACACCACCGTCCTTTTCTTTTTCGTTTGCCTATACGTTTTTAGTTGACCAGCGTTAATCTTATCTTTTTATTTGGAGCTTACTTCGTTTCTATTTTCTAAATAAATAAAAATCCAAAGACATGTTTTATATATTATGTGGATTAGTCAAATGTTTTGTTCCTTTCGTTATTCCATTAGCTCATTTCTCTTACTTAGCTTTTCATATTTTTGTAAAAAACGTAAATATAATAATTTAAAAAGGCTTGAGTTTCAACAGTACAAAACTCTTTAATAATTAGTGCTCCTTAAATCACAACAAAAAAACAACAACTTCAACAAAAACACAAAATATTACAACACAAAACCATGTGTTTGTAGCAATTAAAAATTGGGTAAGCAACAATAGTGTTGCGCATATCATTTGTAACAAAAATCACCAACTATTGCAATAAGAAACACAAGTGAAATGGCAACAAAAAATCCATGTGTTTGCACCATTTGGAAAATCACATAAAAATTATCATCAAAAAAATGGGAAACACACAAACTTGTAAAACACCATGAAAACATGGCAACATCTAGCATGTGATTTAGCAATAAAAACATATGTGTTAGTTAAAATTTGAAAAAACCTATGCAAAATAATAGAACAATAGAGGGAACACGAACTTGTATAGTAAACCGCCCAAAAAACTCGTAAGCATTTTGTTACATGTTTAAACATGTATGCAATATAAAACAAATCCACACAAACCCTTAACAAGCAAGGCTATCTAGCTAACTAGGGGTGTTGGTCTCTTCCGCGTAGCAAAAATGGGCCAGAACTTGCTATTGAGCTGCAAATTAAAGGGTTGGCCGAAGGTGAAGGCCTTGCCGCCTGGGGAGAAGGCGAGGGCGGCAACCTCGGTGCCGCACAGGATGGACAACTCGCTAAGCTTGTTGAACAACTCTTCTCAGCTCTTGGAGAAGCACACCTGCCGCGCCTCCTGCTTCTAGATGCGCCGAGTCTCAATCTTTTTTCGCCCGGTAGCCGTCGGTCGCGGCGCCGCCATTGCGACCTGCCCTTAATTACCTTTGGACCCTCTCTCACAGCCTTGGTGCCGCTCGGGGAGATGGCGACGGCGGCCACCTCGAGGTTGCAGAGGATAGCCAGTTCTCTGGCCTTGTTGAACAGCCCCGTGCGACGCTTGGAGAAGCTCACCTGCCGCGCCTCCTCACCCTCGATGGGCTTGATCTTGACCTACTTCCGCCCTGTGCCCGTCGGTCGCTGCGGCGCCATTGCCCTAGGACTACCCTTACACAGTTGGATCCTCTCTCACAGTGTTTGTTTCGATGACCTAGGTAGGTGAGGTCTCTTTCCAAAGTTTATATAGGCGTCTGTCGAGATTCAATGTCAAGAACGCTGCAAATTTTTTTAAATAGGCTTGTTAGGCGTCTGAGGAGCGTCAGCGCGCCCTCAGTACATAATAGCGAGTACCGTGCCTGCGCACCATACCGCGAAAAGACACCCGAAAACCGACGACCAGAGGGCTCGAACTCGGGCGGAAGGAGCAACCACTGCTGGCTCCTACCACTGGGCCACGCCTCAGCTCTAGAACGCTGCGGGAGAAGAATCGAGATTCAATGTCAAGAACGCTGCAATTTTTCACGTACGATCCTTTCGTGTGTCGGACGCGAATCGTACATGCTTCTTCGTACGAGCAATTTCGAATAAGATCGTACGAGCAATTTCGAATTGCCAATTGCCAACTCACGCAAAGTGGAGATCCAAAACATGCATGGCTGTCAGGCGGTTTGGTTAATGATAATGAAGCAGCTAGCTGATCACTGACTGGGAGCGAGTGACGTGAGCGCTATACCTCGCTCATTGCGAGCTGGTGCACGGACTAGCCTGCATAATCATCTCGCATGGGCCGCCGCATTTGGCCTGTTTTTTTTCGTATAGTTTCTCTTTTTTCTTTTGCTGTTTCTTTACTTTTTTTGTAATTTCGGATACCACATAATTTTTAAAATCCGAACTTCTTTAAATTTTAATTTTAAATCTGAAAATTTTAAAATCTAACAATTTAAGAATGAATAGTTTCAAAATTTGAACATTTTTTTAAAAGTTTATTTTTTCACATGTGAGCGTTTTAAAAACATAACCATTTTTTAAATGAAATTTTAATTTTTTAAACCCTTCAAAAATGAAAGTTTAAATTCGAACATTTCAACTCGATTTTTTTTTCAAAAAATGTTAAATTTTATTTTTAAACAATCTTACAATTTTCAAAAATATACAAATAAAGGAAAATTTGAAAATAAATATACTAAAAGTTTAAGGGAAATAATTTCAAAGAAAATCAATACCTTTATTGGCCGAAAATCCGTCCGAGTAACTGTAACAGCCCAACGTGTGAAACCTGAAAACCTGTATAAAATTTTCACTTTTTGCATCATGGCATACATGCATCATGTAGTTGCTAGGAAATTATGGAGGTTGGGCACCACCTAAAACAGAATGCACCAAGTGCTCTAACTAAACTTCCACACAATATGGGCACTCAAGTTTGCAAATACAAATCCTTGTCATCTTATATTGTCAAGGATGTTCCAAGAGTAGTAATGTGTTGGACTTGATGGATCTCAATTAGGAGCAACATTTTCAAATTGGGCAAAATGCCCATTTCCTAACCTATGAACAAAAATGTTGCAAAACTTTTTATTTGGACAAACCAAATTTTGTGGAGCAACTACATGACATGGGGAGGCTCCCCAATTTTTCTCAGATTTTTCAGATGTGTTTGGATACCCCAATAAAATCCGGGAAGTTGCTGTCCAATTTTGTGCAGAAAAGGACCTAATTGTAAATGCCCGGGGATCTGTCCGTGATGAATTCAAAGTTCCCAGGGACCCATTTGCAAAACGGTCGTCTTCTCCGTCGCTGTAGCGACCGTGCGAGCAGAGCTCGCACCGCACCCGCTCCCTGCCTCGCTGCTTGCCGCCGGGGCCCTCCTGCTGTGCCCTAACCGCGAGGGAGAGAGACCCCGAGCCCCTGCCTACCCTATCCATCCCCGTTCCCCTCCCTATTTTCTCTCCGCACGCGGGCCGCCATGGCCGCCGCCCCTGCCGAGCTCGCCGCCGCTAAGTGAGGAGCTCCCGAGCGAATCCCGCACCACCACTAGCTCCGCCTCGCCGTGCTGCTCCTCTTCACCGCAGGAATCGACCGGGGAGACTGCACATTGCCACCGCCGTCCTCGTTTCCCTCCACCACCGTCGCCGTCGCCGCGGGCGAATCCCGCCGCCCCCGTCCGTCCCCGTCGTCGCCGAGCACGTGCACCAGCTCCTGGTGAGCACGCCAACCACCCCGTGCCCTTTCCCCTCCCCCTCTCGCCCTGGGTCGTCGTAGCCACGCTGCGGCCGTCGCAACGTCGCCGTTCGCCGTTCCCGTTGCGTGCACGTACGGGTCATTTCCTTTTTTTTTCTTCGACCGGAGACTCCGGCTCAACTCCGGGCTCACTCCGGACCCGATACAGAAGCTGCCGTTTTGGGCTGAAATTTGCTGCACCGGAGACTCCGGCCCATGAGCCCACTCAGACCAGAGACTCCGGCCCAAACAAAAAAACAGCAAACTTTTACTTTTCCCTGGCGGATTAATTTGTCGACCCCTCTCACCTGCGATTCCCGCACCCCTCTCTCGCGCAACTCCGGACATCGAACCTCTTCGAATCACATGATCCCTCCCTCTCTCTCGAGTTCGAGGAATCAATTCCTATTATCGTCGTTTATAAATTGTTAAAAGCACATATTTAAACGATCGACAAACGTAATAACTTTTTACCGGTGCAACCGAAAATTGCGAGCGAGGTACCGAAACACTCGGAATAACGATAGCTATCTCGATTCATCATCATCATGCATATTTGCTCACATGCATAACGCTGTACTCCTAGTTGTAACAATGTCATTAAGATAAATATGGGGCGTTTTCCTCTCCGGTTGACGCAAATATTCTTGCACCCCATTTAATTTGCTCGAATGCTGTTAATAAGTACCGTGCATGTAAAATTGGCATGTCATCATGTGTTTGCGCATTGCATTGTGAAACATGTGTGGTGATTGATTGTTTTTCCCGTGTGTTGTGCTTCGTTAGATCCTGCAGTCGGGGTTCCACCGCAGTACCCTGACGATCCGTACTACCAGCACCCGATCAAGGCAAGCGTAATTCCCCCTCTGAGCATGTATATCCTAATTTCCGCAAATATTTTCTCCACTATAATATTGCATGCGGTTTCAAATGTCAATTTTGTTGGATTAGATATCCTATAGTTGCATTATGATTCCGTTGCCAATACCTGTTCCCTCCTATTATCCATAGGGTTGTATTGTTGGCCTAGGTTACTAAACTATGCTATGTTGATGCTTAGCCATGCTTAGGCAAATGTTGTCCGTCCGATGGATATCTCATGTTGGAAACAGGTGTGAAATGTACAGATGATGGTGGAGAATTGTGGTAACAGGTAATAAGATGCTAAGAAGGTGGGGATGAGAGGCCACTGTGGTTGTGGTGCTTTGTCTCGTTCTCGCCGCCTAGGTGCGAGTTCTTTACCTCCCGAACCAAGACTGAGCGTGCAACCATGCGTGAGGCCTATGCATTCGCAGTGCAGGAACCCTCATAGACTAAATAACTCGAGCGGGGCTAGCCAGGGTCCTCTAGTTCGGGCTTCCATTTGCGCGTGCGTGATGATGGTGGTATGAACAGGGATGAGGATGGTGGTGTTAGGAAAATGAGTGGCTGTGGGGCGGGGTGTGGTGATCCTGGCAGTCCTACCGCCACTGATGATCCTGGAAAGTCCTTAACGAGGGAGAAGTCGACACCGTTCCCACCCAGCCGGCTTCCAAGGAAGAGAGCTAATGCGCAGGTAATGGGCCGGGCGGTACGCGTGGTAAACATTGTACACCCCTGCAGGGTTAAATCTTTTCGAAAAGCCGTGTCCACGGTTAAGGAAACTTGGGAAAGGACGATAAGATCATAGAATAACTTTAACGGAATGATTAAAAACTGGGTACTAGAGGTACCACTTCAAGATTGTAAGGTGAGCTTCCTCGAGGGTGATTCGGGGAGGTGCCTTTGATGAACAGGTACAGTGGTTGATGATGGAAGGTGACGAAAGAAGAGTACTTCTTACCTCTTTTGAAAATACTCTGAATAGTCGATGCCTTTGAGTTATGTTTTTCATAAATAAAATCAGCTTTATGCAAAAGAGCCATAAAACCTTGAAAACCAATCATCGAGCATATATTAGCTCTTAATCTTGCGAGTTCGTCGAACTCAACGTCTTTGCTTTTGTTTCAGAGGAGGACTTCACCGACCTCGAAGGTGGGTTCTTTGTGGACATCGACGAGTAGTCTGGGGTTCCCAGGTGGCAGCTTGGGACATCCTGGAGCAGCTGGCGTTGTGATGTTTATCTGTAGGCCTCTTAGGCCATATGTTGGATCTTGTTGTTTAGAACAACCTAATTTGCTTCCGCTTGTTGTAATGTTGGGTCTGTGACCTCTGGTTGTCATTTGCTATCTTTCTCTGTATAAGAGTTGAACTATATGTTTTTGTGTCGTAGAGTCTGTGATGTGCCAGTTGTTCCACAAGTCTTGATCTTACTATTATGCTTTGATAGTTGTGCCTGTGTTAAGGCATCAATCGGGGTGTTGCGTTGTCTGGAGTGAGGTGTACCCAGCAACGCCTGCCAAAGGTTTTGGCCGGGGATTGGTAAACCCGTAACCTCCGGTTGTATCGCTTAACCGGTGACACACAGCATCACTGTATAGCAGTCGGGTCGGGGCGCCACAAGTTGGTATCAGAGCAGTACTGCCTGTAGGAAACCCTTCTACTGGTCGATGTTGAGTCTAGTGTTTGTGAAAATATTTTAACCTAAAAATGAGTTGTGAAAACCATCTTAGGATTCTTTTTACTCCTTATCTGGTTACCCTCTAATCTCGGAGCAATCTTACCTCAATTTGATTAAAGGTTTTACTTCTCACCTGTTACTTCAAAATGATTAGAAACGGGGTGGGTTCGACCTTTAGTGTTATGTGTCACGTTGCTCCCGCTGCGTTGCAATCCCAAATCAACTCAGATGTTTCTACCGAATCAATCATTGATCCTTTCTTTGGGTTTTAACCCAGGACTTGAACATAAGGTCCCGGATTGTGTCCAACTAGAGTGTGTTAAGTTGTGATTTCTTAACTCTCACTAGTAGCACATGATGCTGATCTTTGACCCAAGTTCTATCTTGTTGTTTTCCTTCTCGCAAAGTATTATCGTCCCTAGTCTGTGTACTTGTGTAGACGCTAATGCTATTGTTCGACCATTCGGAGAAAGATACTAACGTGTCATTGTCAAATCTCCAGAATGGCTCGAGGAGGCCGTGGAGGCCGTGGTGGTCGCGGTAACCACAATGATGATGAGGATGATCTGCCGCCACCACCCTCGATGGCTCAAGTCTTGATGGCCATTGAGGAGAACCGTGGGCGCAATGAGCGCTTGCTTGAGCAGTTGGTGCAGCAAATGCACGGAGGAACGAGTGCAACACTCTCACGAGTTCCTGCGTTCCCAGCCACCCACTTTGCTGATGCTAAGGAGCCACTGGAAGCTGATGATTGGCTTCGTGCTTTGGAGCGCAAGTTCTCCGCGCTCATGTCCATTGGCGGAGCAAGTCAACTTTGCCACCTATCTCTTGGTTGGTGCTGCTGGCTGTTGGTGGGAAAGCCATGTGGCTTTGTTTCCAGCCAACCATGTCTTCACCTGGGCTGAATTCCGCACTGCCTTCCGAGCGGAGTACATTCCCAGCCTATCATGGACTTGAAGAGGAGGGAGTTCCTGGATTTGCAACAGGGACGGATGGACCTCCGCACTTATGGTCGTGAGTTCAACCATCTTTCTCGTTACGCCCCAAGGGACGTGACCAATGATGCTGACAAGCAAGAGCTGTTCCGCAAGGGTCTGACTCCGCAGCTCGCTATGAGTTGCCCTTCAGGTTCCAGACCTATCAGGAGCTGTTCAACCAGGCTTTCACTCTTGAGCAAGGAAGAAAGGAACTTGAAGCTTCCAAGAGGCCCGCACATGGGGACCACCAGAGTTCCTCGGGTTCTGAGAGCAAGAAGCGCAGGGTTTTGTTCCCTACAGCGCCGTACCTCGTGCTCCCTTCATGCCGAGGGCACAGGATATAGGCCACCTCCTCCGCGTCCCACTACTTCGACACTTGGGATAGGCGGAAGTGGGTACCGTCCTATGCTACCTGCTCCACCTGGACTCACTTGCTACACCTGTGGCCAGGCTGGTCACTACTCCAGGGAGTGCCCCCAGAAGGCACCTCTCGCTATAACTCCTGCACGAGCCCCTGCCACTCCAACTGGCAAGGCTGGACCTTGGTGCGTGGTCGCCTGAACCACGTCTCTGCTGAAGAAGCTGAAGAGGATCCTGGCGTCCTTATGGGTGAGCTTCGAATCAACAACCATCTTGCTACCGTTTTGTTTGATTCTGGAGCATCGCATTCATTCATCTCTATTGCGTTTGCAAAAGATCACCAAATACCGTTTGAGAAGATGAGCAGTCCCTTGATGATCTCTACCCCTGGCTCCAAATGGCAAACCGATGGCGTTACTCCTGAGGTCCAGATTATCATAGCATCCCTGTCCTTCCCTTTCCCGTTGATAGCCTTGAGGTCGAAGGGCCTTGATGCCATACTGGGCATGGACTGGTTAGCAAGATACCATGCTAATCTCGACTGTGCTGCTAAGTCCATCACCGTGACCCACCCTTCCGGTTACGATGTGCAGTTTTGGGCTACATATTCAGGACCTCCATCATCAGACAATCCCCTCTCCCCGGAGATCACCCTATGTTTCATGGAAGGCTTGTCCCCTCCTGAAATCCAGGACATACACGTGGTGTGTGACTTCCCGGATGTGTTCCCAGAAGAATTGCCTGGCATGCCACCTGATCGAAGTGTGGAGTTTGTCATAGACTTGCTTCCCGGTACTGCTCCAATTTCCAAGAAGCCCTACCGTATGCCGGTGGAAGAGTTGGCTCTGTTGAAAGAGCAAATTGATCAGCTGTTAGCGAAGGAGTTCATTCAGCCTAGCAGTTCACCTTGGGGTTGTCCGGTACTCTTTGTCAAGAAGAGGGATTCTACCGTGCCTCGTCTGTCTCTGACTATCGACCGTTGAATGCGGTGACAATCAAGAACAAGTATCCTATTCCCCGATCAATGATCTGTTGGATCAGTTAGCTGGTGCAAGAGTATTCTCCAAGATGGATCTGAGGTCAGGGTACCATCAAATAAAGATCAGAAAGGAGGATATCCCAAAGACGGCATTTGTTACTCGCTATGGCTCATATGAGTATACCGTCATGTCCTTTGGTCTCACAAATGCTCCAGCTACTTTCATGAGGCTCATGAATTCCATTTTCATGGATTATCTTGATAAGTTTGTCGTCATTTACATCGATGACATCCTCATCTATTCTAAAACCGACGAAGAGCATGATGAACACCTTCGGTTGGTTCTGACACGGCTTCGTGAACACCGTCTCTATGCCAAGTTCTCCAAGTGTGAGTTTTGGTTGGATAAACTTGTCTTCCTTGGACATGTAATATCTGCCAATGGTGTGGAAGTCATCCCCGACAAAATTCAAGCTATTCTAGACTGGAAAACTCCAATGTCAGTCAAGGACATTCGTAGCTTTCTCGGATTGGCGGGTTACTACCGCCGATTCATCGAAGCTTTCTCCAAAATAGCCAAGGCATTGACTGACCTTCTCAAGAAGGATAGAAAGTTCGTATGGACGGCCGAAGCTGAAGAGAGTTTCCAAACACTGAAAGCAAGCTCACTCCGCTCCTGTGCTTGTCCTGCCGGACACGAGCAAGGATTTCGTCGTCTTCTGTGACGCCTCTCTACAAGGCTTGGGCTGTGTGCTAATGCAAGAGGCCATGTTGTGGCCTATGCTTCTCGTCAGTTGAAGCCACATGAGCTCAATTACCCAACTCATGATCTAGAGCTTGCCGCTGTGGTCTATGCTTTGAAGCAATGGAGACCATATTTGTTTGGTAACCGTTGCGAGATCTTCTCGGATCACAAGAGTCTGAAGTACCTCTTCACCCAGCCGGATTTAAATCTCAGGCAAAGGCGTTGGTTGGAGTTAATCACGGACTATAATGTGAGTCTGAACTATCAACCCGGCAAAGCAAACGTCGTGGCTGACGCGCTAAGTCGGAAGTCCTATTGCAACAATCTTATGATTGAAGAAGCCCAACCTGCCCTCTATGAAGAGTTCTCTCGTTTGAACTTAGAAATGGTGCCCTCCGGCTATCTTGCAAATCTGGACATAAAATCTACTCTTGTAGACCAGTTAAGGAGGCTCAAACTCGTGACAAGGGTATTCAGAAAATCAAAGAGAACATTGCTAGCGGGAAGGCAAAATGTTTTTCTGTCAATGAATCCGGAGTTGTTTATTTTGGTGACCGCTTGGTTGTGCCAAAGAAGCAAAAACTGAGAGGACTGATCCTCCAAGAAGCTCATGAATCTCCTCTCTCTATTCATCCCGGTAGTACCAAGATGTACCAAGACCTTCGACCACTATTCTGGTGGACTCGTATGAAACGAGAAATTGCCAAGTATGTTGCTGAATGCGACACATGTCGACGGGTAAAGGCTGAACATCAAAGACCTGCCGGCACTCTTCGCCCTATTGCAGTCCCCGAGTGGAAATGGGATGAAATTGGTATGGACTTCATCACCGGGTTTCCCAGATCTCAAAAGGGCAACAATGCTATTTGGGTAATCATTGATCGTCTTTCCAAGGTTGCTCACTTCCTACCAGTCCGTGATGATATACGTGCAAGTCAACTTGCTGACTTATATTTGGCTCGTATTGTTCCATTACATGGGATCCCTCTGAGGATCATATCGGACCGTGGAAGTATCTTGTCTCCAAGTTTTGGCAGAGTTTCCAAACTGCTATGGGGTCCCGTCTCAACTTCAGTACCGCTTACCATCCCAAACTGATGGTCAGACCGAAAGAGTGAACCAAGTATTGGAAGACATGCTTCGGGCATGTGTGATCTCTTTTGGCAAGGGTTGGGAAAAATATCTCCCTTTCGCGGATTCTCCTACAACAATAGCTATCAAGCTAGTCTGGGCATGGCTCCATTCGAGGCTTATATGGAAGAAAATGCCGCACTCCTCTAAATTGGTCCGAGACCGGAGAGAGAGCACTCTTTGGTCCGGATGTGATCAATGAAGCTGAGGAGAAGGTTCGAATCATAAGAGAGAATCTGAAATTGCTCAGTCTAGGCAGAAGAGCTACTATGATAAGCATCACCAGGAAATTCACTATGAAATTGGTGATAAAGCTTATCTCCGTGTCTCTCCCCTTCGTGGCGTTCGCCGCTTCGGAATCAAAGGGAAATTGGCACCTCGCTATGTTGGTCCTTCACCATTCTGGACAAGCGAGGAGATCTTTCTATAAGTTGGAGTTACCGGTCAAATTCCCAAATGTACATGATGTGTTTCATGTCTCCCAACTCCGTCGGTGTTTCAAGGATCCGATCCATGGAGTTAATCATGAGGAGCTAGATCTACAAGAAGACCTCACTTATCGTGAGCATCCTATCCGTATCTTGGATGAAGCTGAAAGAAAGACCCGTAACAAGACTATCAAGTTCCTCAAGATTCAATGGTCTCATCACTCCGAAGAAGAAGCAACCTGGGAGAGAGAGTCTAGCCTCCGTGAAGAGTATCCCGACTTCTTTACGCGCTCTTAGAATCTCGGGACGAGATTCCTGTAAGGAGGGTAGAATTGTAACAGCCCAACGTGTGAAACCTGAAAACCTGTATAAAATTTTCACTTTTTGCATCATGGCATACATGCATCATGTAGTTGCTAGGAAATTGTGGAGGTTGGGCACCACCTAAAACAAAATGCACCAAGTGCTCTAACTAAACTTCCACACAATATGGGCACTCAAGTTTGCAAATACAAATCCTTGTCATCTTATATTGTCAAGGATGTTCCAAGAGTAGTAATGTGTTGGACTTGATGGATCTCAATTAGGAGCAACATTTTCAAATTGGGCAAAATGCCCATTTCCTAACCTATGAACAAAAATGTTGCAAAACTTTTTATTTGGACAAACCAAATTTTGTGGAGCAACTACATGACATGGGGAGGCTCCCCAATTTTTCTCAGATTTTTCAGATGTGTTTGGATACCCCAATAAAATCCGGGAAGTTGCTGTCCAATTTTGTGCAGAAAAGGACCTAATTGTAAATGCCCGGGGATCTGTCCGTGATGAATTCAAAGTTCCCAGGGACCCATTTGCAAAACGGTCGTCTTCTCCGTCGCTGTAGCGACCGTGCGAGCAGAGCTCGCACCGCACCCGCTCCCTGCCTCGCTGCTTGCCGCCGGGGCCCTCCTGCTGTGCCCTAACCGCGAGGGAGAGAGACCCCGAGCCCCTGCCTACCCTATCCATCCCCGTTCCCCTCCCCATTTTCTCTCCGCACGCGGGCCACCATGGCCGCCGGCCCTGCCGAGCTCGCCGCCGCTAAGTGAGGAGCTCCCGAGCGAATCCCGCACCACCACTAGCTCTGCCTCGCCGTGCTGCTCCTCTTCACCGCAGGAATCGACCGGGGAGACTCACATTGCCGCCGCCGTCCTCGTTTCCCTCCGCCACTGTCGCCGTCGCCGCGGGCGAATCTCGCCGCCCCTGTCCGTCCCCGTCGTCGCCGAGCACGTGCACCAGCTCCTGGTGAGCACGCCAACCACCCCGTGCCCTTTCCCCTCCCCCTCTCGCCCTGGGTGGTCGTAGCCACGCTGCGGCCGTCGCAACGTCGCCGTTCGCCGTTCCCGTTGCGTGCACGTACGGGTCGTTTCCTTTTTTTTTCTTCGACCGGAGACTCCGGCCCAACTCCGGGCTCACTCCGGACCCGATACAGAAGCTGCCGTTTTGGGCTGAAATTTGCTGCACCGGAGACTCCGGCCCATGAGCCCACTCAGACCAGAGACTCCGGCCCAAACAGAAAAACAGCAAACTTTTACTTTTCCCTGGCGGATTAATTTGTCGCCCCCTCTCGCCTGCGATTCCCGCACCCCTCTCTCGCGCAACTCCGGACATCGAACCTCTTCGAATCACACGATCCCTCCCTCTCTCTCGAGTTCGAGGAATCAATTCCTATTATCGTCGTTTATAAATTGTTAAAAGCACATATTTAAACGATCGATAAACATAATAACTTTTTACCGGTGCAACCGAAAATTGCGAGCGAGGTACCGAAACGCTCGGAATAACAATAGCTATCTCGATTCATCATCATCATGCATATTTGCTCACATGCATAACGCTGTACTCCTAGTTGTAACAATGTCATTAAGATAAATATGGGGCGTTTTCCTCTCCGGTTGACGCAAATATTCTTGCACCCCATTTAATTTGCTCGAATGCAGTTAATAAGTACCGTGCATGTAAAATTGGCATGTCATCATGTGTTTGCGCATTGCATTGTGAAACATGTGTGGTGATTGATTGTTTTTCCTGTGTGTTGTGCTTCGTTAGATCCTGCAGTCGGGGTTCCACCGCAGTACCCTGACGATCCGTACTACCAACACCCGATTCAAGGCAAGCGTAATTCCCCCCTCTGAGCATGTATATCCTAATTTCCGCAAATATTTTCTCCACTATAATATTGCATGCGGTTCCAAATGTCAATTTTGTTGGATTAGAGTATCCTATAGTTGCATTATGATTTCGTTGCCAATACCTGTTCCCTCCTATTATCCATAGGGTTGTATTGTTGGCCTAGGTTACTAAACTATGCTATGTTGATGCTTAGCCATGCTTAGGCAAATGTTGTCCGTCCGATGGATATCTCATGTTGGAAACATGTGTGAAATGTACAGATGATGGTGGAGAATTGTGGTAACAGGTAATAAGATGCTAAGAAGGTGGGGATGAGAGGCCACTGTGGTTGTGGTGCTTTGTCTCGTTCTCGCCGCCTAGGTGCGAGTTCTTTACCTCCCGAACCAAGACTGAGCGTGCAACCATGCGTGAGGCCTATGCATTCGCAGTGCAGGAACCCTCATAGACTAAATAACTCGAGCGGGGCTAGCCAGGGTCCTCTATTTCGGGCTTCCATTTGCGCGTGCGTGATGATGGTGGTATGAACAGGGATGAGGATGGTGGTGTTAGGAAAATGAGTGGCTGTGGGGCGGGGTGTGGTGATCCTGGCAGTCCTACCGCCACTGATGATCCTGGAAAGTCCTTAACGAGGGAGAAGTCGACACCGTTCCCACCCAGCCGGCTCTCCATGGAAGAGAGCTAATGCGCAGGTAATGGGCCGGGCGGTACGCGTGGTAAACATTGTACACCCCTGCAGGTTTAAATCTTTTCGAAAAGCCGTGTCCACGGTTAAGGAAACTTGGGAAAGGACGATAAGATCATAGAATAACTTTAACGGAATGACTAAAAACTGGGTACTAGAGGTACCACTTCAAGATTGTAAGGTGAGCTTCCTCGAGGGTGATTCGGGGAGGTGCCTTTGATAAACAGGTACAGTGGTTGAGGATGGAAGGTGACGAAAGGAAGAGTAATTCTTACCTCTTTTGAAAATACTCTGAATAGTCGATGCCTTTGAGTTATGTTTTTCATAAATAAAATCAGCTTTATGCAAAAGAGCCATAAAACCTTGAAAACCAATCATCGAGCATATATTAGCTCTTAATCTTGCGAGTTCGCCGAACTCAACGTCTTTGCTTTTGTTTCAGAGGAGGACTTCACCGACCTCGAAGGTGGGTTCTTTGTGGACATCGACGAGTAGTCTGGGGTTCCCAGGTGGCAGCTTGGGACATCCTGGAGCAGCTGGCGTTGTGATGTTTATCTGTAGGCCTCTTAGGCCATATGTTGGATCTTGTTGTTTAGAACAACCTAATTTGCTTCCGCTTGTTGTAATGTTGGGTCAGTGACCTCTGGTTGTCATTTGCTATCTTTCTCGGTATAAGAGTTGAACTATATGGTTTTTTGTGTCGTAGAGTCTGTGATGTGCCAGTTGTTCCACAAGTCTTGATCTTACTATTATGCTTTGATGGTTGTGCCTGTGTTAAGGCATCAATCGGGGTGTTGCGTTGTCTGGAGTGAGGTGTACCCAGCAACGCCTGCCAAAGGTTTTGGCCGGGGATTGGTAAACCCGTAACCTCCGGTTGTATCGCTTAACCGGTGACACACAGCATCACTGTATAGCAGTCGGGTCGTGGGCGCTACAGTAACACAAACCGCATGGAGGGGATATCTGTACTGCGGGTGAGTCCAACGCACAAGCTCGCAAGGAGCAATAGGTAGGGGCTCCACGGCCTCCCAGCGAGCGAGGCAGAGTGTGGGATTCGAGAGAAGGCCCACGGAACGAACGAGCGAGAGGGTTTTGATGGTGAACGGATTATTCGGCTCGCTTCGCGTGAAGACACCGTGTTGGGCCAGACTCGGCTGCGTGACGCGCTTTTTTTATATTGGTAATAGGCCGATTTTTTCCCCGCGCTCCGGGTCACGACCCTTATTGCCCTAAACTCAGATCCACCCCTCAACAAGGTGTAGATTGTGAGCTACTCATTCCTAGCTGAAACATGTTCGTTTCGAGGTGGGGTGCAGATCCAAAACATGCATGCTGTAACACGGGTCCTTAAATCAAAAAAGTCTGATGCAGGGTGCAGATTGTGAGCTGAAAAGTACAATCAACTATCACAGTCCCAATCAAGCAAGGACTTGATGAAGGGTCAGGCCCACCTTAATTCGTGGGTAGTAGCTGAATACCCACAAAATTGCTAAATAAAATAGCTCTACCCATAGCTTAGTATCCTTTGCATGAGGGCAGGATCCCATGGATATATAAGTGTAATTAGAAAGTACCACTATAAATTTATGGAACGGAATTAAGAAGTCGAGCTGAGTGTGGAATCAGAACAATGATCTAGGGTTCAACCCTATCCCCCGTTGCACCCCGTTTCCACTGTCTTCGACCAAGACTCGACGCTCAATGGGTCCTTACCTTATATGCTTGCATCTCTGGTGGCGGGAGAGGATATGGAAAATTTATTGTCATGTGTGAAAGGCAAACCCAAGAAGCAAAGGACACTAAGAAGTCTAAGCTCACAAACTTGGAAACCGTCTCTGAAGTTAGGTAGCCATATGTTGCGCCCATATGCGTGTTGAGAAGTGTTCATGTTGCCATAACGCCTCATTAATACCTCCAATTACCATCCACGATAGGGAGGAAGAAGCCCTATGTGCTGAGAGGTGACACATCCGATGATGATGCTTCGTGCGAGATTCACCACATGCGGTAACATGAAAAAAAGGCTCTTCAGTAGAAGCACACGTATGAGCATTAATAATCCTTTCATTTGCATCCTTAATTTCCGCTTGTCAGTTTGATGCTAGAATCAAGTTGGACCTCTACTCGGCCCATCACTATCCATACTAATCGAACTTATTTCTATGGACAAATATTTGCATGCAATATTTGGTTTAAGGACTAAAATTTGTAACTATCTACTCACCCATTTGTACATTTGTGAATTTTTTCCATAATTAAAAATGTATATGAATATCTAGCTCCACTTTTCAACCAAATACTTTCGATTATCAAGGTGCAAATTCTGTTGAGTACATAAATTTGATTTTTTGGTACCCATTAACGGACGATCAATGTTTAGGAACAGTGATCAATAAATAAGAAATTTTCAGTTGACTAGATATAGAACCCCTCCAAACCATAGATGAATTTATGAAATGTTTAGTACTATAATTTTATATCGTTACATAGAAAACAACAAAGAAACGAAATAAAGAGTGTCCTACTCTCATCTTATAGGGTATTTATTTTGGCACTTTGCCTTATGGCTCACCTAGGCTCGACAATATTCCTAGCTCCGCCACGGACGGACAATATATATGTGATTAATTTCCAATATACATATATTTACTAAATTTAGTAAGAAATAATGCACAATATAGTTGTTCAGTGTTTGGCAATCACTTCCTCATGTACAAAATAACAACCGGTATAGCAATCTAGACTTTAGTTCAGTGCTCCTTGATACTCGGTAATGTTCAGACAGTTGACCGACCCAAGGTTGGATGGCTTACCGTCATTTATCTCCATGTCCCAATCGAACATAACATCACATAGGAGCAAATGGATATAGTAGTCCGATCGGTTGGCTTAGGATCCGAGTTGTATGTCAATGTATAATCAAATTTATACGATTTGTCGTCCCACAAGCAAAACAGTGACTACCTTAGTATATGTGATGTACTTCTGGGTGGAGTAGTGACATCGATATATCAATATATCGGGTCACTCATCGGGTATTATTGCAAAGGATGATTACAAGTATTTCCTGCGTACTTCAAATCTGGTTACGAATGTTTTCCACGCTATTGTGCAACTCTAAATAAAAGCCCGAATCTTCATTATATTGGTGCAACGAATACAACAAAGTACGAGCCACTAAGTTGAGGAATTACAATGTGTTGCAGGAGCAACGCCGATGCAACGCAACAGGAGATACGAAATTGAAAAACATAGTACGCATCCTTCATCCACATAGATGGATATCAACTACATGAACGAACGATGCTTATTGTAAACTAAAGCGAGACGAGACAGACAATCTATAAAGATACATAGTCGAGGTAGTTCTCAATGTTTCGTCCTGCAGGCATTGGACGAAGAATCAGTGAAGCTCGAATTGCTTTCGGGCTGGATATCGATCACTGCGGGAAGCCGTTCGGCCCGAACCACTGATTCGCCACCATCTCCATTCCGGCGGCGAACCCTGGCTGCATCGGCACCATCATCTGCTGCTGCTGCATAGGCATAGGCATAGGCATCGGCACCATCTCCATTCCGGCGTTAAACCCCGTCAGCGTCGGCATCACCATGGGCATCTCCTGTTGCTGCTGCTGCTGCTGCACCATCTCCATCCCGCTGCTCGCCTGGATGCCACCCATTACGAGCTCAAAGCCGCCCCCGCTGCCGCCGCCGCCTCCATGCACCATGTGGGCAACGAGCTGCGCCTCCTGGAGCACCTGGTTGGCGTGCGCCTCTATGGAGGCTTGCATCTTCGCCAGCGCGGCACCGAAGGCAACCAGGTCTTCCGCCCCCATCTGAGTCACCTCGGTGTCAACCCACGCCGCCGCCTGGCACCCCTCAGCGCGTTCCTTCGCCGAGACCTCCTTCATGGCGTCCATCCGCGCCTTCACCGCGTCCAGCTGCGCGAGCAGCACCTCCTGCTCCCGGTTCAGCTGCGCCAGCGCTTGGTTCGGGTTGCCGGCGCCGCCGCCCACCGCCGCCACGGCCTGCGCCTGCGCCCACGGATAGTTGGGAGGACAGAAGCGGTCGAGGATGTAGTCGACGGAAGGGTGGCCGAAGGAGAAGGCCTTGGTGCCGCTCGGGGAGATGGTGACGGCGGCCACCTCGAGGTTGCACATAATCGCCAGTTCCCTGGCCTTGTTGAACAGCCCCGTGCGGCGCTTGGAGAAGCTCACCTGCCGCGCCTCCTCGCGCTCGAGGCGCTGGATCGCGATCTTCCTCCGTCCCGTGCCCCGCGGCGGCGCCATTGCCACCAGACCGGACAACCTTACACCTCTGTGAGTTTGGACCCTTGTTTCGATAGCCTAGGTTTGGTGAAATCTCTGTGGAGATCTGTGGTTTATATAAGCGGGAGGAGGGTAGGGGCGAAGAATCGTGAGCGAGACGCGAGGTGCATTTGCAGGGTGCCAACTCATGCAGAAAGCTGTACGCGCTTTTGTTTAATTGCGTATGATCACTGCGCTGCGCAGGGTGCTAGCTGTTACGAGGGTGGTAGACGGGCTGAAGGGAGGACCGAGCCCAAGTTACAAAGGGCCCAGATAGTACTTGACGAACCCTATTTGACGCGCGCACTGCGTCAAATAGGAAGCGCCCCTCACATATTTCGCACTGGCGGCCCAGCTCGGTAAGGTGCGGCCCAACCTATGCAACGATTTTTGTTTTAACTTGCAAACAAATTTTTAACACGAACATTTTCAAATATACGAATATTTTTTCACAATATATGAATTTTTTTAAACCACGTCGACAATTATTTTATACGTCGTAAAAGTATTTTCCTCACATATTAACACTTTTTAAACCTCACAACTATTATTTTAGAGGACACAAGCATTTTTTTTTAACATTTCCCCTTGTACTCCCTCCGTCCCGAAATAAGTGTCTCAAATTATTTACCCAAAAGTACATGTATCTATTCATGTTTCATGTCTAGATACATCCATTTTTTTATAAATTTGACACAGTTATTTTGGGATGGAGGGAGTTCAATTTTTTATTTTTATCACTATTTCCCCAACTTTTTACAAAGTGAACATATAATGAAAACAAAAACAAAAAGAATACACACGAAAGAAAGAGAAAAGAAACAACAGACGGAAAAAAGAGGAAATAGAGAAGCATCAGCCTAGCTGGGCCGACCTACTAGAAGGCAACTTGTTGGGGTCACCACGTAGCGGACGTTATATAGTTGCTCTGTACTACCTAGGGCATCCAGTATTTGTCCATAATGTTATCCATAAGCAAAAATTGGTCGTTACAGATGACCATATACATAGTGGAACGTCCTCATAAGGAAATTTTCTTGAAGCCTAGCTTGAAACGTCATTATTTCCTTCTCTTCTTTTTTCCTTTTCCTGTTTTTCTCGTATCTAGAAAATGTTTTGAAAAATTCTCATAGTAAACAATTGGCAACACACGTACCGTCGTTGTCCGGCTCGTTGCAACACGTACCCCCTCGTTTTGAAAATTCTCATATTGAAAAATGTTTCTTCTTTCAAAAATTTCAAAACATTTTCGAGACCAGCTTGTTGCGCTAGCTATCGTCACA
Organism: Poa pratensis; assembly: GCA_947311845.1. Classification (NCBI taxonomy): domain Eukaryota; kingdom Viridiplantae; phylum Streptophyta; class Magnoliopsida; order Poales; family Poaceae; genus Poa; species Poa pratensis. The sequence continues at coordinate 57,705,371 of CAMZMU010000035.1, forward strand.
ACACATACCCCTCCTACACTTCGGGTGTGTTCAGTATTTGGATGGGGTGGAATGGAACCATTCCACCCCTAGGGATGATTCCAGTGTTCGGTTAGGGGATTGGAACGGAACGAGGTCGTTCCTCGGAAGTGAATATTCGCCAAAGATCCGGAATACGCCCGTTCCACCAAATTGGTCGAACGAGGTGGAACGGGCCGCTGTCGACACCGCCCACCCCTCACCCTATCCTCTCCCGACCATGAACTCCACCCTCACCGCATCTCACCTCCGCCGCAACACTCCTTACGCGCCGCCACTCCCATCCGCGCCGTCGCCACTCCCCCCCGCGCCTCCACTCCCATTCAACAGATCCACGCGATCGGCGGACCTACGAGGGCCGGCGGCGACGACGGGGGAGGAGCAAGGGAGCGGCGCGGCGACCACCAATCACGAGCTAGCAGCGGCAGCGGCGACCCGCGGGCAGGAGCGAGGAGGAGCAAGGCAGGAGCGGCAGCGACCCGCAGGCAGGAGCTAGCAGCGGCCACGGCGACCCGCAGGCAGGAGCGAGGAGGAGCAGGCGACCAGCAGGACGCATGGCATCAAGGTATACTACTCAGACCTATCTGCTACTGCAAAATCTGCTGATGTATGGTATAATTCATGTTTGCTTGCTGAAAGCATTGACATATTGCATGTCTTTTATTTATTTGCCATATAAATTGTTCTAGTGTATGTATTGTAGATGGGCAAGAGCATTGACAAAAGGAAAAGGATGATTAGGGGAGCTGCAATTTTTGTTGTTTGTGCTGCAATTGTTTTAGCTGTTCGGGCCATAAAAAGGAAGAGAAGACCACGCATATCTTATGGGCCAATGCATGAAAGAGACCGGATGAGAATTGAGTATCTCAATAGTAAAATTTGGCATTCAGATGTGACGTGTAGTAACATGTTACGATTTGACAGAGCGCCTTTCTTTAGGCAGTGTGAGATAATGAGAGAACGCAAGTTGCTAGAAAATAGTGTGCATTTATGTGTGGAGTAGCAAGTGGCAATGTTCTTGCATACCGTTGGACACAACGTTCGGAATCGAGTTGTTGCAACAAATTTTGGTAGATCGTATGCGACAATTAGCATATATTTTAGGCAAATCCTACATGCCATTGGTGAGCTTCGTAATGAGTATATCAGGCCAGCTTCGTCGGAGACCCCAGAAAAGATAGCAGGAAACCATCGGTTCGACCCATATTTTAAGGTATATGCGAAAACTATTGCTTAGCTATGTAGGATTGTATTTACCCATAATATTGACATATTTTTCACTACATAGGATTGTATTGGAGCTATTGATGGTACACATGTGCGAGCATCTGTTACTAAAGATGTGGAAGCTTCCTTTCGTGGTTGAAAGCCTTTTCCTACTCAAAATGTGATGGCAGCGGTAGATTTTGACCTCCGGTTCACATATGTGTTGGCTGGGTGGGAGGGGACAGCACATGATGCGAATGTTTTAGCTGATGCATTAGGGCGTGAGAGAGGCCTACAAGTCCCACAAGGTAAATAATTGCCTTAGATATGATTGTCCATATCTTGTCCAAAAAATACTACCTAGTTGATGCCGGTTATGAAGCCAACCCTGGTTTCATCCGACCTTTTGGTAATGTGAGATACCATTTGAACGAGTGGGACAGCAATCCCGTCCAGAATGCCGAAGAAGTTTTCAACCTTAGGCACTTGTCTCTACGTATAGGGGTAGAGCGAGCTTTCGGATCCCTTAAGAGGAGATTCAAGATTTTAGATGATGCCAAGCCGTTCTTTCCCTTTCCGGTACAAGTTGACATTGTTGTAGCTTGTTGTGTTCTTCATAATTATGCACTATCCCAAGGAATAGATGGATTCATCATACCGGAGGTAACTTGGACCACCCAACCAATCCGGTCACAAAGACAACAAGCAAGAGACCATAGGGGCATGGTTGACCGTAGGCAACAAATTGCTAACCAAATGTGGGCTGATAGACAGATCATGTATGGTCATTGAGTGGGCCAAAACCATGTATTTCAAGTGTTATTCATGTATCCTTATGTATTTTAAACCATGTATTTGATTGCTGAACGAAATTGTATTGAAACCATGTATTTGTTATGTTATAAATTATATTTCTGCAACCATTTTATTGCTGGACGAAAATGTGCATCTTATGTATTGAAACCTTGTGTTTTTCATGTTCTATATCATATTTCTGCAGCCATTTTATTGCTGGACGAAAATGTGCATCTTATGTATTGAAACCTTGTGTTCTTCATGTTCTATATCATATTTTCTGCAGCCATTTTATTGCTGGACGAAAATGTGCATCTTATGTATTGAAACATTGTGTTCTTCATGTTATAAATAATATTTGTGCAATCATTTTATTGCTGGACAAATATGGACAATAATGTTGAAAGCGCCGGTGCAAGTGGGAGCAACACCATGGGTGCAAGTGGAAGCAAAACCAAGTCCGTGGTTCACTGGACCACTCCTATGTCCACCATGATGCTTGTTTTTTTGGCTGACATTGTGGCCAGTGGTAAAGGACTTCAAGTGGTTTCAAAGTGTGCCATCATAACCAATGTGTTCATGTTCTGAATGGACACTTCAAGCTGTCATTGACTCATGAGCAGTGTAGCAACTATCTCAAGAAGTGGAGGAAGATTTGGGGCAGGCTAATCCAACTGAAAAATCTGAGTGGAGCTCTATGGGATGAGGATACTTGCACTATTAGCCTCTCCGATGAACACTATGCAGCGCATTGCACTGTAATTTTTATCTATTTCATGCTATTTACTACATAAGTTATGTCTCATTTATGCTACTAACTTCTGCTTCTTTTTGTGGCAAAACAAACCTGATATCCCATTGCTGAATACCCCAATTGAACACTACCGTGCAATAGAAACAATCTTTGGGACCACTACATCAACAGGGAAGCATGCCAAGTATGGGAATGACCCCTTGTCTATTGATGTTGAAGATGAAAGTGAGGTGAACATGTCGCCAAATGTAGGTGAGTCTGCTGAAAAAGCACCAGCAAAAAAGAAGGCCAAGCTTGTCCACATTGAAGATGATGCATTAGTCACCACTCTGAAAGATGGATTCAAAATGATGGCTGAAGCTCTTGTGAAGTCAGGTGGGGATGATGATGCCATACCCGATGGCTTGTTCGATGCTTTGAAGGACCTCAATGGATTTGATGAGGAACACATAACTGATTATTATGCACACCTTGTTGAGAATCCAAAGATTGCAAGAGCATTCATGACTCTTAGCAAGGACAACAAGCTGATTTGGGTGGGCAGGTATGTGATGAAGACCTTTGGAGTTCGCTGGAATCTGAGTTAAAGTGATGGTATGAACTTCAATTATCTATAGGTTGTGTTTGGTATCTACTATGATATATGGACTGTAATGAAACAAAGACCTTGAACTATGCTTTTGGATGACTATTATGCCATGAACTAGACATCGTTGAAATCTGTGGGGATTGAACTACTATGCCCTTCTTTTGGATGAATGTAATGAATTTGGACTACTTTGCAATGATGTCGGACAATTTGGATGATTATTGTTATGTGATTCAAAATCTGTGTTGTGTTGTTGAACATAATTGTTTTGATTGTGATATATATATATGTTGCTGCTTATTGCTGAAAATATAGGCGAAATGTTGCCAAAATTTCGATTAAAATTGTGATATACAACACACACACGAAGTGGTAAGCTCACCACTCCTGTCAAAGAGGTGACCACATACCACTTTCAGCCATTCCATTCTGCCCCCATTCCAAAACCGAACACATGGACGAAACGGTTCCGTGACTTTTTTTGCCCAACCGAACACAGGAACGGGACGGTTCCATTCTGCTGGATTCCATTCCATTCCACCCCATCCAAATACTGAACACACCCCATCCATTCGTGTAGTTTCCTTCCACATGCATATGGTTCACATGTCCTATCTTAAATGGGATGGGCTTGGCAGATCCTTCTGCCTTGCATTCAGGCAATCACTTATATAATGTCCCATTTTTTTGCACTTGTAGCACTGTATCTGACTAAGATCTTTCTTAGCCCGAGTGAGGTGTTGACCATTGTGGTTGTTATCCTTGTGGATATCATTATTGTTCCCCATGAATCCACCATTGTGGTTATGCTCATGATGCTTGTGGTGACTTCCTCCATTATGGTGATTCCCATGTTTGTGACCATTGATCACATCATGAAAAAGTGTTTCTTGAATGAGGGTTCAGAGGGGTGCTTGTTTGAATTAATCTTCCTCTTCCTGTTTTAAGCTTTCTTCAGGCTATCTTCAAGAGTGATTGCTTGATCAAGAAGTGTCTGATAGTTTGGAGCGTAAGCAACAGTCAAAGGTATCTTCAGCTCATCACTTAGTCCCTTGAGAAATTTTGCCTTCCTCTTTGCATCTGTGTCAATGTCCTCAGGAGCATATCGAGACAAGGCAAGAAAGTCATCCATGTACTCCTTAAGACTTATGTTCCCTTGACGCAGATTGCAAAACTCTTCCAGTTTCAGATTCATAATGCATGTGGAGATATATGCATTACGAAAACCTTCCTTGAAATCCTCCCAGGTCAAAGTGTCCAATGGGTGAGTAATCTGATAAGTTTCCCACCATTGGGCAGCAGGTCCTTCGAGCAGATGTGCAGTGAACCTAACTTTCTCAGCATCTTCACACTCACATGTAACCAGATCCTTTTGCACAGAGCGCGGCCAATCATCAGCCACAACTGGCTCAGCTGCATTGGAGAACTTGTTAGGCCCGAACCTCAGAAATATGGCAAGTCTGTCCACTTGGGGAGGGGGTGGTGGTGGGGGTCCATGTTGATTTGCCATGAATTGAGCCATCATGGTCATCAGCTGAGTCTGGGCAGCCATCATCCGTTGCATCTTAGCTTGGTTGTTGCTGTTGTTGTTGTTGTTTTTAGGTGCACGACGGGGATGCATCTGTGGGTTAAGCATAGATGAGAAAAAGATAGACAGATCTAGGAGAAATATTCCTACCCATACGACAATTTGTCACAAACAACCACACATGATAAAAGAAAAACTCACACTTTTGAGAAAACCAAACTAGTCGTCTTTGGGATAGAAGTACACCTAGGATATGGGGAAGCAATATGATAGTACTGCCATACCACAATTTGATAGGTCAATACATCAACATGGTTTCTTTATTCCAATACATAAGGGGGTCTAGTCTATCTCCATCTTGAGTGCTTCAAGTTCTTCTTCAGCTTTCTATAAAATCTTCTAAGTGCTTGAGCTCATAATCTGATTTCTTCAATGATCTTCCATGTAGGTAGTGCTTCATGTTGAGTCGTAGCATTTCTCCCTGAAGTATCAGACTTACTCTTGGTCATCACCAAACATGTCTTCATGGATACAAAGAGGTAGGTCATTTAGAATAAAAGACGAATTTTCTAGGAGGTTGATAGTAGATGAGAGTACTAGAAAGATAAAATGAAAAGTTCTGTTTTTAGTAGCCTGAATAAAAATAGATTTTAAATCCTATGGTCAAACCTATTTCTATCCATGTCTAGGGTCTCGAATCTACAGGCAACACAGTGCTCTAATATCATCTGTAGCGTACCTGCACTTAGAAATTGGCAAGGTACCTGTGTATAGTGCAAACCCCTGGATCGATTCATTTGCACACACAGTCTAAGATGAAATATCACAAAATTGTATTAATTATTACACGAATGATCCAGATTTGGTAAAATAAATGGTTCGATACATCTTTGCATAGCTCAAAGCTAGCTTAAAACAATAGAGCAGCGGAAATAAATCTTCAATGGGCCTCCATCTTCATGATGCGCCATAGGCGAAAACATGTTGGTTGCAGACTCGAAAACCTTTAAAGTAAACTCACTCGTCGTCAAAACAATCTGCAACAAATAAATTTTTGCAACATAGTGGGTAAGAACCATTAAAAATGGAACTGGCAAGTGACACTTTGTGGACACTTAGTGAAATAATTCTAATAACTTATATGCATATTTGGCTGGTGGGGTTCAAGGCTATTTTGCATAAAGCAAGTTTTATCCTATCAATTTGAAAATATTTTCATCTATTATGTTGGTAACACTGGTAAACTCCAGTGAACCATGACATCACATGGCAAACTCCAGTGTGTCAAGTGACTACCTCCGGCAAACTCCGGTGAGCCCCTATGTTATTTACTAACAAGTTTTATTTTGAAGTTGGCATGATGAGATCCTTGGACGTCTTCCTTGTTTGGCTGCACTTGGAGCAATCTTCACTTGGAGTATCTTCAAATCTCTTTGCTCCTGGGTGGCTCTCCTTAGTGTGATTCATCCTCCCGATCCTGGAAAATCACGTATGATCTATACTCCTGCGGGGGAATCACCCTCTTCTAGCAACTTATACTCCCAAAGATGGGGAAGTGCTTAAATCTATTTACACACCCAAGTGGTTCTTTAACTTAGTAGAAATTAGTTTTCCATGAAAAAAACTGTTTGCAAAGCATCAATATTTCTACTAAGTTATAATAGGATTCTAGACACATAGGAATAAGGATGCTACTCTAAACAGTCTTTGCATAGCAGTACTATCCAACACATGCTTATAGAAAAATACTCTAAGTCATGCATATAAAATACTTAGGAAATTTATGAGTGTGCCACTTGCCTTGGCAAACAGGAGTGCAGTATTAGCAGTTGCAACCACCTTCGTCTCTCTCCGAAATTTCTAACAAGTCAAACAAACCACAAATAAACATACAATCATAAATGCAACACTTCGAAAAATATGACATGCATGAGATGCAGAATGATACAAAGAAATATGGTATGAAAGACATGCAAACCAAAATAAGGGAAAGACATAAAATAACAATATCCCATTTGGCTAAGGCAAGGTCAAGGTTGAGCTCAAAGTAAACTTGATAAAATAACAACTTGAAAAGTTGTAAGGCTACTCCAAGTCTTCACAAGTTTGGTCTTCAAATAATCTTCTTTGTAGCTTCATTGATCTTCAATGGTCTTCAATTAGCACTCTAGGAACTTACTCTTAAACACCAAGTACTTGGTCTATGTCCAAAGTGAGACAAAAATAGAAAGAAAGAGAAGATAGAAAGAAAGAAGTAGTTGGTCTTCCAAGAATCTTCTCCAGGCTTCCTTGTAACTTTCTTCTTGGTGTGTTGACTTCATTTCATTTTGTAGACTTGATGGTTCTGCAGTCTTGATGATGTTGGTAGCATCAAGGTTGGTCTTGAAAATAACTTAGTCACCATGAAGTCTAAGAGAAGAAGGAAGAAAAGGAGAGAAGGACTTAGAAAAAGGTAGGATGATTGGTCTTCATGAATTTCCTCTTGATTTCTTCTAAGTACTTTTTTCTTGGAGATGCTTCTGGAGTCTTGTTTTCTTGGCTAAGTCCTTCATCGGTTTCCACTAATTCTAACTTAGTGGGTTTTAACTAGGAGAGTCAAGAGAGCTAACATGCATCCTCAATTTTGCTAAGGAGGAATGTCATGTAAGAAGTGCAAAATAATACTAAGGACTTAATATGCATGCCATGTTATGAAAGATGCTCTAAGGAAATGCAAGCAAGTAAGATGGTCCAAAATAACTAAGGACCAAGGGTCAAACAACAAGTCACAAATAAATCCTAAGGAAAAGTTAACAAAATAAGAGATGCTAGAATTTTCTAAGGAAAAGTGTTGGCAAAAATACTTATCAAATATTTTCCTAACGGAGAAATAATTTTGTTTTGAAAGACAAAATATTTCTAAGTGCTATTGTATCTAAAGTGATCAAAATATGACTAAGTCACTTATTAGTCAAAAATATAGGAAGCAATAATTTTTAATAAATTTTTAATTATCATAATTACACCTAAAAGCATTTAATCAATATTTACTCAAAAAATTATTGAAAATACTTTTACAAAAATAGTAGAGTAATCCTACGGCCAATACTTAGGCATACAAAATTATAGCAAAAGAGTTTGCTCAAAAATCTATTTTTAAACTCAAGTTATAATCAAAATACTATTTAAAGCACTTTGGAAAATCAACCTAAATAATTTCGACAAAACTTAGAAATAACTATGCCAAAAGTTTCTACAAGTCCTTAGCTTTCCAAAAATATATTTTTCATAAAATTTGGATAAAAGAGTAAAAATTAATAATGGATCTAAAACGCAGGGACTAATCTGTGATACGCAGGGGCTAAACTGTGAGGAAAATAGAATAAAGCTTCGCGCTGAGGTCCTTGGGGACGTGGCGTCTTCTGATTGGTGCGCTTCCTCCAGGCGGGCAATGCGGCGCGGGCGCGGACGGACGTGGCGCGGACGCGGACAAGCGGGCACAAGTGGGAAACTTGATGACGTGGCGCGTTGCGGTTGGCCGGTACCCCTTCGCTGGATGCATCTAATCCTAGCCGTCGGAAATGGATCTAACGGTCCAAATCTCGCTGACCAAAAACAAGCGGCGTCCCGCGCCGGAGTTACTCCGGTGGCCGAGCTTTGCGGCGGCGCCATGGCCGGCGTGCTCTAAGACGACAAAGGAGAGGGGTTCGGGACGCGCGGTTCATGCCACTGGATGCAGCTCGTCGAGGCGAAGCCGAGGAAGGTGTCGCGGCGGACGGGGCGGTCGGGTGCGCCGGAGATTTCTCACCGGAGTCGAGACGGCGGACGGTGCTTCGGGTCGAGCACGGGCGGCACGATCTGGTGCACACAAAAATTCGGGACAAGGTCAGGGACGTGCGCCACGGCAAGAGGAGAGGAGGGATACCAAAAGGAGGTGGAGGGGACGCTGGAACTCACCGCGGTTGACGGAAGGGCGGCGGCGACAATGGCGGCTCCGGCGAGCTTATGCGGCGGCCTGGCGGCATCTTAGATGCTAGGGTTTGGGGCAAAACGCAGCGGGGATTGTGGGGTTTATATAGGGGCTAAAGTCACGGGTTAATCGCGATCAAAACGAACGAATTTGGTTAGGGTTTCGGGGAGGAAACCGTGTTCATCACGTTGACGATGATGATGTCATCCATGACGTCATAAATGAAACATTTTCCAAATCATTTCCTTATAAAATCTATAACTTTTGATTTAAAAGCCCAAATGAACTCAAACCAATTTCTATAGTTTTGTAAAAACAAACTCTCTGTTTTGGGACTTTCAAATAACATTTTCTAAAACATTTTGTCAACTAAATTTTTGAAATGTGTTTAAATGAATTTTGGACATAGTAATGTCATTTGAAAACTATAGGGTTTTATAAATTCCTTTTGAACTTATATTTTTTAAACCAAAGCAAAATATGAGTAATAAGATTACATATCACTCAATAAAATAATTTTGCATAAAACTCATTTTGTTTATACAGAGTTTGATAAATCAAAATGAATTCAAAACTCATTTTAAAATCCAAATAAATATTTTCTTTCAAAAGCAAAACTATAAAACTTGAAAATAGAGAATAGGTAAGTAATAGAATAATTCCCAATACATACAAACAAATCAGAACCAAACACACTTCTTCAAATAGAAACTCATTTTGATTTTCAAACTAGGTTTTAATAAACAATATGACACTTGATGTCCAATTTAAAATAGGTTTTAAAACAAAGTAAATGTGGCTTAAATAACTTTAAGTACCACAATGGTAAATATTTGAGGATACTTTATTTTACAAATAAGTTCAAACAAATAAAAACCATCACAAGCCAACATTAACAGAACAATAAGTTCAAAAAGTCAAAAGAATTTGGAGCATAATTGCTCTACTAATATATTTTCTTAAATATGTTTTCAAGTGGAAATTTATTTCCCACTTTTGAAATAACCAAATGCAAACAATGCTATATGATGATGAATGCATGCATGAATTTTCTTTTTAAAACAAAATACATAATAGTTTTCAAAAGTTTTAAATTTTTCTGATTTTTCAACTTTTCAAAAAAATACTTGGGATGTTTCAATTCTGCTGGAATGGAATGGTTCCATTCCATTCCACCCCATCCAAATACTGAACACACCCCATCCATTCGTGTTTTCTTAGGTGGGTGATACGTCTCAAACGTATCTATAATTGCCGATGTTCCATTATTTAATTATGCCAATTGTTACATGTTTTACATGCACTTCATAGCATTTTTATGCATTTTCTGGGACTAACCTATTAACAAGATGCCACAGTGCCAGTTCCTGTTTTCTGCTGCTTTTGTATTTCAGAAAAGTTGTTCTGGAAATATTCTCAGAATTGAACGAAAATCATCGTGACGGAGGAGCGCCTGGAGGCGGCCACGCCAGGGCCCGGCGCGGCCCCCTCCCAACCGCGCCGTGGGGTGGCGTGGGCCCCATGGGCATCTCTAGCCGCCTCCCTTTCGCCTATAAATTCATATTATCGGGAAAACCCTAGACACCCGAGCCTCCATCCACGAAAAGTTCTGTAGCCGCCGCCGTCATCAACCCTAGCTCGGGAGGGTTCTGAAGCTCTTCCCGGCACCCTGCCGGAGAGGGGAATCATCACCGGAGGGCTCTACAATCATGCCCGCCTCCGGAGTGATGCGTGAGTAGCTCATCCTTGGACTACAGGTTCATGGCAGTAGCTAGATGGTAGTCTCTCAACTTTGTGCTGTCATGTTTAGATCTTGTGAGCTGCATATCATGATCAAGATCATATTATTGTAATGCTACATGTTGTGTTTGCTGGGATCCGATGAATATTGAATAATATGTCAAGTTGATTATCAATCTAGCTTATATGTTATTTAAGATCTTGCATGCTTTCCATTACTAGTAGATGCTTTGGCCAAGTAGATGCTTGTAACTCCAAGAGGGAGTATTTATGCTAGATAGTGGGTTCATGCCTCCGTTTAATCTGCGAGAGTGACAGCAACTTCTAAGATTGTGGATGTGTTGTTGTCAGTAGGGGTAAAACAACAATGCTTTGTCTAACGATAATTGTCTTTGCTTACATTATGCACTTTACTTAATGCAATAATCTGTTGCTTGCAACTTAATACCAATGGGAACTCGGATGACAACCTGAAGGTGGATTATTAGTCATAGATGCTGTTGGATAATGGTCTATGTATCATGTTTTAAGGCCCAATTAAATATCATAGTAATCACCATGTCATATATATGCATTGTCATGCGCTCAATATTTTGTCAATTGTCCAGCTGTAATTCGTTTACTTAGCATGTTAGTTATCTTTATGGAGAGACACCACTAGTGAACTGTGGACCCCGGTCCATTCTTTTACATATGATAAATACAACCTACTGCAATCATTTTTACTTTTCATTCTCTACAAGTAAACACCATTTTCCACACCAGACATTTAATCCTTTATTTTCAGTAAGCCGGTGAGATTGACAACCTCTTTGTTTCGTTGGGGGAAAAGTAGTTTGATTGTCTTGTGTGCAGGTTCCACGTCAATAGTCAAGAATTTCCTGCAACAGCTCTTTTCTAGCACCGTTGACAACCTTCAGAAGTGATTTCTTACTCCTACTAGTTCGATAACCTTGGTTTCATATGGAGGGAAACTTGCTGTTGCACTACTACATACCTTCCTCTTGGGGTCTCCCAAAGAACGTGTGTCTACACGCATCAAGCACTTTTCTGGCGCCATTGCCGGGGAGTAAGAGGATTTCTGCAAGGGGAGTCTCTCGCTTCCAGTCTCTTTACTTTGTTATTGTCTTGCTCAGTTTATTATTATCTTGTTTTGTTTGCATTATTTATCAAAAACACAACAAAAATTAGTTTCTTGCATTTAGTTTATTTCGGTTTGTTATTATGTCTAGTTATTTATTTGCTATCAATGGGTTCTATCTTTGATACAAAATCTTATTGGCTAAGTCGGTTTACGGAGGAACAACAAAATTATTATAAGGATTACCGCTTGTCTGAAAAGGGGAAATATTTATGGGAACAAATACGTAGATTGGATTATTTTGCTAAAATCTTGTGCTCTACCTATGATAAATCTTACAGCTTTAATGAATCTTTATGTTGTAGAAGGCATAAACACCTCCCTTTCCAATGTGATTATAATGATAATGAAACTTTGACTGCTTATGCTAAAGGAAACTATGACTTTGGTAATCTTGATCAAACTAAAGAATTTGTTTTTTTAAGGGTGCCTATAAAATTCCTGGTTATATTCAAGATGTTGATGCTCCTTGTAGAACTGAGAATTGTGCTATACTTGGTTATTGCCTTAAATATTATAATGAGAATCCTTATATCACATAATTTCTTGAGAAAACTTATTCTTCAGAACAACTTGCTACCTTTCAGGAACCTGTGGCAGAAGAAATTGTTGAAGCTGAAAGCTCATTGGATGAAAAAGAGGAGGAGAGTAAAGAACAAAAGGAGGATCTACCTTCTAATGATAGTAACTCTCTAACTCTTGCCTTATATGATTACCCTCCATGCCTACCTAAGGAGGAAGAGCGCTATATTGTGAATGTCATGATTCTATTGAAGTATCTCCTTTTGATAAATTTGAAGTACACAACACCTTGACTCAAATAGAAGAGGGAATTGCAGAAAGTAAAAATGTGATCCCTAATCTTATATATGATAATTCTCTTGATGATGGTCCTATATTGAATTGCCTAAGCACTTGTCCATATAGTGAGAATATATACATCATATGAAGCAAATGTGTTCGTGAAAGTTTCTTTTATCGCACTCAGTTGTTAACTGAATTGCTTGAGGATAAGCAATAAGCTAAGCTTGGGGGGAATTGATACGTCTAAAACGTATGTACTTTCCCGAACACTTTTGTTGTTGTTTTGACTCTGAATTGTTTTCAGCAGAATTGCCCTGGTGTCTTGTTTTTGTGCAGAAATCCAACTTTCGGGAAAATCCCCAGAAAACGTCGCAAAGTTCCTATTTTATCAGAAGACCCACGGAGCCAGAAGGGGAAGCGGAGAAGGGCCACGAGGCACCCTCACCACGTGGTGGCGCGGTGGGGCCTTGGGCCGCGCCACCACATGGTGAGGCTGGCTCGGGTGCCCCCCGGAGCCCCCGTCTGGACACATATTGCCTCTGACCTAAAACGCGAGGGGTGTCGACCACTTCTTCCAGAAACACCTCCGAACGCCGCCGCCACCGAAAACCCTATTTCGGGGATCAGAAACTCCGTTCTGGCACTCCGCCGGGACGGGGAATTGGAGGAGATCATCGCCATCATCATTACCAACGCTTCTCCATCGACCATCCGTGTTTCCCCCATCCATGTGTGAGTAAATCCCTGCTATAGGCTGAAGGGGATGGTAGGAATTGGATGAGATCGTTCATGTAATAGATATAAGATCATTAGGGCATGGTGCCTAGTATCCGTTGTTAGTACTTTATGACATTGTTGCAACTTGTTATGCTTAATGCTTGTCACTAGGGCCCGAGTGCCATGATTTCAGATCAGAACATGTTATTGTTTCATGAGGATAATCATTGTTTTAGATCATATCTGCAAGTTGTTTACACACATAATTGTCCGAAACCCGAGGCCGCAAAGTGACAATAATTGGGACAACCGGAGGGGATGGCTGTGATGTGAAGATCACATGTGTTTACGGAGTGTTAATGCTTTGCTCCGGTACTCTATTAAAAGGAGTACTTAATTACCAGTAGTTTCCCTTGAGGCCCCGCTGCAACGGGCTGGTAGGACAGAAGATGTTGTGCAAGTTTCTCATTGCGAGCACGTACGACTATATACGGAACACATGCCTATGGTTACTTAGTACTTGGATGCTTTATCATTATTATCTGCAATGCCTATGTTTGATTATTATATGAACTATCTTATCCATGCAACGCCCGTTCATCCATCCCTATGCCTACAGTATTTTTAATATCGCTGTTTACCGCAATCACTACTGCTGTCTTTACTTTACTGCTGCTATTATTTCACTACTGCTACTGCTATAAAACTGTTGCTACTGATAATATGTGTCGAGCAAGCCTATTCACAGGTGCAGCTGAACTGACAATTCATCTGTTAAGGCTTACAAATATTCTTTGGCTCCCCTTGTGTCGAATCAATAAATTTGGGTTTTACTTCCCTCGAAGACTGTGCGATCCCCTATACTTGTGGGTCATCAAGACTATTTTCTGGCGCCGTTGCCGGGGAGCATAGCTTTATTTGTAAGTTCACTTGAGATTAATATTGCTCGCTGAATTTATTCATCATGGGTAAAGCTCGTGATGGAAGGTCCGTGTATTGCCATCCACTACAAGACAAGGTACGACTCTTAGTACCGCCACTGCTCTTGATTCACCATCTGTGATGAGTCAACTTGTTACACCACCACAAGCTTCACGTGTTGGAACTTCTCCTGAATCTGAAATTACTTCTGAAATTTTTGATGATGCTTCAACTGTGCTTGATGAGAGTATTCCATTAGGTCCTCTTTTAGATGCTGCTATTGCTAAGTCTAAACAACTTGAAAATGATGAAACACCTAATGAAAATCCTTTTACACCTGTTGGTTCACCTAAGTCTGTAGAACACTCTTGTGATGATCTCGATGAAACTTATGTGGAACTTGATGATGATTTTATTGATAAATGTAATGCTATTACTGGTGCAAGTAATATTAAAAATCTTCTTGCACAACATGCTGTTAGATATAAACTGTCTCCTGATCCTAACTTTGCCACTTCTCCCATAAACATTAAAGATGAGGATTATGATTTCTCGCTTGATTTACCTCATATATCTATTGTTGAGAAAACACCTTTTTGTGGTACCGAAAAAGAAAGTGCTGTAGAGCACATGAATGAGCTCTCTACCTTGAGTAGTTTGTTTTCTGATGATATCAAGAAGCGTAGCTACTTTGTTGCTAATTTTTTCCTTTCTCATTAAAGGATGATGCTAAAACTTGGTATAATAATTTGCCTCCTGGTTCCATTTATAGTCCTACTGGTTTTCTTAATGTTTTCTTTCAGAAATATTTTCCCGCTAGTGCTCAACATGCTGCTTTGCAGAAAATTTATAACTTTGACCAGGAAGATGGGAGAAACTGCCTGAAGCCTAGACAAGGTTTTGCTCTCTAATTAGAGCTCGACCTGGACATGATTTGGAAAAGCATGATCTTCTTGATATATTTTATAGTGGACTAACTATTGAATCTAGAGCATATCTGGATAGTTGCGCTGGTTGTGTTTTCAGGAAAAGAACTCCAGACGAAGCTGAAGAATTAATGGCTAAAATAAGCCAAAATCATGATGATTGGACCTTGCCTGAGCCGACCCCAACATCAGCACCGACACCACCATTGAAGAAGAGGGGTATTATTGAATAAATGATGAATCAATGAGGGAAGCCAAGAAGACTCTCAAGGAGAAGGGTATTAAATCTGAAGATGTGAAGAACCTTCCACCAATAGAAGAATTATGTAACCAATTCCCCTTCATCCATAATTGAGGTACACTCTCTCCAACGGTTTGATGAGGAGATATTCCCTACTCTAAACTCCTGATCAATGCTTAGATGAATTTGATAATTATGTTGTTAAGCAAGATAACTTTAATATGAGAGTGGAAAATCATTTGATGGAAAATTCTCAGCTATTAGTAAATTGCATGATATTGTGGAGAGAACCTCCAATGATGTTAAGATGCTTATTAAACATTTTCATATGGTTCAAACTCAAATTGATCAACTCACTAAAGTGCAAAAAGATCTGTTAGAAATGCCTCTAGAGATAAAGAGAAACATGTTTGTGAAGTAACAACTAGAGGAGGTATTTCAACTCAGGATCCTTTATATCCTGAGGGACATCCTAAAAGAATTGAACAAGATTCTCAACGTGTTAATGAAACTAGTGCTCCTTCTAAGAAAAAGAAGAAGAAACATAAAACTGTTGTAGAATCCTCTGAACCTGCTAATGATCCTAATAGTATATCTATTTCTGATGCTGAAACTGAAAGTGGTAATGAACATAACAATGATAATGATAATGATAAGAATGATGCTTCTGATAAAGAAGAAGTTGAAGAGGAACCTGAAAAGCATGCTAAAAATAAAAGTACACTAAGGAAGATTTCTTGCTAAGAAACATGGTAATGAAAGGGAACCTTGGGTTCAAAAGCAAATGCCTTTTCCTGTAAGAAACTAAAATCGAAGGAAGAAGAACACTATAATAAATTTTGTGAATGGATGAAACCTTTGTTCTTGCAAATTCCTTTGACTGATGCTATTAAATTGCCTCCTTATTCAAAGTATATGAAAGATATTGTTTCTAACAAAAGGAAAATTCCCAATGAGGAAATTTCTACTATGCTTGCTAATTATTCTTTCAATGGCAAGGTTCCAAAGAAGCTTGGAGATCCAGGTATACCAACCATTCCTTGTTCCATCAAAAATAATTATGTTAGAACTGCTCTATGTGATTTGGGAGCGGAGTTAGTGTTATGCCTTTCTCTCTCTATAAGAGACTTTATCTTGATAAGCTGATACCTACTAATATATCTTTGCAAATGGCTGATAAATCTACTGATGTTCCTGTTGGCATTTGTGAGGATGTCCTGTTCAAGTGGCTAATAATTGTTTGATTTTAACTGATTTTGTTGTTCTTGAAATGCCTAAAGATGATAATATGTCTATTATTCTTGGGAGACCTTTTCTAAATACTGCAGGTGCTGTTATTGATTGCAATAAAGGAAAAGTAACTTTCAATGTGAATGACAAAGAGCATACTGTTTATTTCCCCAAGAAAGTGACAAGGTTTATGGAGTTAATACAATCTCTAATTTTAGAACTATCAAAGTGGGAAGTATTGATTGCCCTATATATGATCATCAAGAAGGATATCAAAATATTATGATTGGATCCATATCAATACAATTCAAGGTAACATGATTGTCTCATGATGTTTAATTCATTTGTGTCATATAAAATATTTGGTGACAAGACTTGATCAACCTTGTTAACAAATACATCTTATATACATAAAGGTGCTAAACAACATTTTATTCCTCATCCTTGTTTTACCTACTGTAATGCTACTTAGTTTGCAAAAGTTTAGTTTATTTGAATTTTGAAAATCATTTTTCTGCTTGATTCTTATTAGCTTAAGTACCCAGAATTTGTCCAAATTGAAAGTTTTCAAAAATTTGTAAAAAATATACCACTAGTCTTATTTTTGAAAATGAATCGTGGGAGTGCCTAGGGATGACCAGGGGGACCCACCATGCCACCTCACCACGTGGTGGCGCGGCTGGCTCCTGGCCGCGCCGTGGCATGGTGAGGGCCCCACCTGGCCCTCCACTCACTCATCCACCTACCACTCCTTCCTCTTTCATGACCAAACACATTTCCTCTGTTCAAACTCGAGTTCTTACTGTTCTTCCTCGCAATTTTCGATCTCCTTGCTCAACCCATCCAGCTGCTGAGATTTGGGGCATTTGTTCTCCGGTATGTGACTCCTCCGATTATCCAAGTAGAATTTTGTTTAGTGGAATTTTTCTTGAGTATTTTGCTGCTGTAGGTGACTTGTTAAGTGAGTTTGCATGCTTGTTCCAAGTTGCAATAATTAGTTTTGATGCATGTTTAGTCCTCTAGCAAGTTCCTATAGTAGTTCCCCTCATTTTTATGTCTCAAAATCAATTTTTATAGTGTTTGCCAAAAAATTCAGAAAATGGAGAGGAATGAGCACCAACTAAACCAATATGAGTTGGTGGTGCCAGAAGTCATGAGAGTCCATCGTGAAGAAGGGGCGTTCCCCTCCGTCTATCCATGCTCATAATTCATGAGAAGTGCAGGGATTCTGCAAGATTTTCAAACTCTAATCTCTAATGCAGGATTGAGTGATTTTGTTGTTGGTGAACCTTACCAATATGCAAAGCTAACTGTGTCTGTGGTGTAGGATTTCAGTTTTGATTGGTCTTCACCTAACCCCATGGTTCGCTACAAAATTTACAATAAAACTGTCAACTTGCCCTTTGATGACTTTTGTGCAGCAATTAGGGTGCCCCAATGGGGGTCACGAGAGAAGATAAGGGGACAGCCCAAGCCATTGACAGATTTATACAAGGCAATTTGCCAAGGAAGAAGCTTCTCGGACGAGAATGGTAAAATTCAAAATATTCAACTCCCATCTATTCGATATTTTGCTTACTTCGTTTCAAAGTGTGTTCTTGCTAGGAAGGTTGCAAGTAAGTTATCTGTTCATGACTTGGCTTTCCTAGCAGCAGCTTTGCAGCAAGATAGGTGTTATAATTTGGGTGCTTTAATAGCTTTCCATCTTGCTACTAACCGTGAGAAAGGGGGATTTTGTGGGGGTCTCATTGCTTCTCGTTTATTGACTATGCATGGTGTAGTACCTCACCCTCTTGATATTCAGCTTCCCATAGAGAAACTTGATATTGCCTCCATGATAAAACACAACTTTGTTTCTAATTGGTCTGATTTGAATAACCTATCTTATGAGATAACCTTTTTCAAGAAAGTGGTTTGGAAAGTAGTTAGATCGGATCGAATAGTCGGTTTGCCTACGCCTCTTTTGTTTAACCTTGATTCCAGGACTAGTTGGTCAATCTCTGAGGAGGAGTTCAATGCATACATAGAGCAACATGGCCATCATGCAGAGGATGGAGAGTGGGCTGAAGATGACTTCGCCCAGTCCTCTGACACAGCTAGTTACTCACACCCACACCCTGGGTACGCTGGGCCTTCAGCTTCCTCTTCCTCAGTTGAACCAGAGTATGAGCACGCCAGGTATGATCCACCAGCCTGGAGTTCCTACCCGCATTATGATTGATCCCCACTTAGGCCAAAAGCCTAAGCTTGGTGGGAGGTATACCGACATCTCACTCATTTACATATCATATCCTGTCGGTACTTTGTATATTCATGCTTCGGTTTTCTTTCTTTCTTTTTGTTGATTGCTGTTTATTTCTGTTTTCCAAAACACAAAAAGACCAAAAATATTTCTGTTGTGTCTCTTTATTCGTTTAAATTCGGTTTGTTATTCAAAAATCCAAAAATATTTTGCTTTATTGCTTGCTTCTTTTTGCTCTTGTTTTAAATTCAAAAAACCCAAAAATGTTTGTTGTTGTTTTTCGGTTTTGTATAGTTTGCTACAGAGTTCGACAGCCTTCTGTGACTCCAGTGGAGCTTGGTTATCATTTCATACCATCAAGCCACACAAGTGAAAAGCAATAATGACGATTTACGACGATTCGAGTTGGGGTGAGAGGCTGGTATGAACTCTATTTGTTTTTCATTTTTGTACATATACTCATCCATGTGAGCATGCTTAGTTGGTTCATGTGAGGTATATGTTATTTAGTGGAAGCTTAGTAGTTCATGTTCTCTTATGATCAGTTCCAATTTATTAATAGTGGGTAGCATGTTATATTGATGTTTGCTTGCATTGTTCTATTCATAAAAGGTTATGACACTGTGGTATCCTCCTCTGAATGATTCTTTTGAATTGACTTGGCACATGCTCACGCATGCTTATGACTGAAAAACAAAAAGTCAATTAAGCCTCGATGATTTATTTTGCCTCAGAGTTCTTGTATCACTTTTATGCCTCCATTAATTTTGTTTTGTCGCAAGCATGATTATGACGGTTATTGCTCTCTTGATTGTCGCTTCCCAGTCTTTTGCTAGCCTCCACTTGTACTGAGCGGGAATGCTGCTCGTGCTTCCAAATCCTTGAAAACCAAGTTATTCCAAAGAGTCCACTATAAATTCCTATGCATGGCATGTCAAACCATTCAAGTAAATTTTCATGTGCTACCTTTAAAACCTTCAAATTACTTCTCATTTTGTGACACTGTTTTTAGCTCATGAGGAAGTAGTAGTTGGGTTTGTTATCTTCCATACTAAATTAAGTACCCAGACTTGCATGCTTCATCTCCTTGTCACTAATTTTGCAAAGAGCTGGTTAGTCCATTATAGCATCAAAAAGCTAAGAACAAGTAAATAGACACTCCTCCATGGTATGTGATTGTTGGAAGGCACCCGAGGATTCGGTTAGCCATGGCTTGTGTAAGCAAGGTTGGGAGGAGTGTCAAACAATATATAAAGTGCATGATATACATGCTTAATAACAACATCTCGGAACCGCTCTCAACTTGTTTAGTATGGAAGATAACAGAAACTCTATTGCCATTCGTTGACAGGAACAACCACCACCCAAAACAATTTTACCTCTGTTTTTGAAAATAAAAAGCTCTAGCACATGTTAATCACTGCTTCCCTCTGCGAAGGGCCTATCTTTTACTTTTATGTTGAGTCACCATCCTTTCTTTGAGCACTTTCTCGAGAGCATGGTTGTCATTCTTAGTGTAATGTGCTTGTCCCAGAATGCGGTTAACTGTGGTATAACTTTGATGCTTTTATCTTTGATATCTTTACTTCTAGTCTTCCCTTGAACTTTAGAGGTGCTTGGGCATTTATGTTTTGCTGTACAAATATGGGCAAGCGAGATACCACCTTATCATATCTTGTTATGAGCATTACAATCTTGTAGATAGATATGTTTCATGTTGTTTGTTATTAGTATGTTGGCATCTTTTCATGGTTTACATGGCTATTAGGTAACATTATTTGCATAAATCTTATATTGAATTGCCTAAGCACTTGTCCATATAGTGAGAATATATACATCATATGAAGCAAATGTGTTCGTGAAAGTTTCTTTTATCGCACTCAGTTGTTAACTGAATTGCTTGAGGATAAGCAATAAGCTAAGCTTGGGGGGAGTTGATACGTCTAAAACGTATCTACTTTCCTGAACCCTTTTGCTGTTGTTTTGCCTCTAATTTGTATGTTTTGAATACAACTAACACGGACTAACGCTATTTTCAGCAGAATTGCCCTGGTGTCTTGTTTTTGTGCAGAAATCCAACTTTCGGGAAAATACCCAGAAAATGTCGCAAAGCTCCTATTTTATCAGAAGACCCACGGAGCCAGAAGGGGAAGCGGAGAAGGGCCACGAGGCGCCCTCACCACGTGGCGGCGCGGTGGGGCCCTGGGCCGCGCCACCACATGGTGAGGCCGGCTCGGGTGCCCCCCGGAGCCCCCCTCTGGACTACATATTTCCTCTGACCTAAAACGCGAGGTGTAGGAAATATGCCCAAGAGGCAATCATAGAGATGATGATATTTCGATGTATCCATGATTTATAATAATGTGCCTTGAATAATAACTATTGTACTGATTGGCAGGTATGTGACTTGTTTGTGAAACTCATTACTTGTATGGTTATTCTAAATATGTCCCTAGTCGGAGTTCATGTGAGGACACACTTGAATATTAGACTAGCACATGTATTAGTTGATGACTATGTTTCACAAGTCATAGACATGGAGATGTCAAACTAATAATGTGGACTTATGTTATGAACATAGAGTTGGGCTGACCCACCTTGAGACAATGAAGCAAACGTTCATAGCTCTCTCTCTACACGATGTGTATGCTTTGTCCCTAGACCTGAGATTGTCGCATGTACCCGAAATGTGAATCGACCTACTTTGGGGCTATCAAACACTACGCCGTGAAAGGGTAGCTATAAAGGTAGCTTTCGGGTTTGTCGTGAAACATGCTGCGGGGCTTGGTCAGTCAAGATGGAATTTGCCCCTCTCTTCTTGAGAGAGATATTTCTCTGGGCCCCTCGAGTGATAGGATCCAGAAATGCATGGCCATGCTACATAAGGTTAATGGTTAACCTAGTACGGGATTCCGAATCACAGGATCGAGAAAGAGTGGTCAGCTGGGAGCTTGACCAAATATCGCGAGGCAAAGGGAATGGCGTAAACATTGTAATGGTTCGTCCGATGAGATCTTTATGCTCGTTTAGGAGTTGGCACGTTTTGCTAGAAGCCGCTACCAACTATTGATCGAGTAGGTGTCCTCGAGTCATGTCCAAACGTGTGTGAACCTATAGGGTCACACACTTAAGGTTGTGGAGGCATAATTCGGATTGGATCCGAGTTGGGCTGGAATAGACTCCATAATGGGCTTCAGTTGAGGCAGCCCAATATGAGGAGGTCTATATAAGGAGGGGAGGCTGGACGTTTTAGGGTTGCCCATTTCCGCACCACATCCATCCAGCCACCGCCTCACCACGCCCCTGCCGCCCGCGCGGACCTAGCAGTCCGGCGAGCGGTGCCTCCATGCCGTGCGTGTGGATACCGATAGAGGTGCTGCATCCGAGCACTTGGACGAACCGCCGGGAGGAGCTGTTCGTGGGAGCTGTTCGTGGGAGCGACTGGATCAGAGAGGATTGTACGTCTACCCTGCCCCGACTCGCTTCACCGACTTCGGCACGACACAACGCGTCTAGTGGTAATCCCGTGATCTATAACTGCAGCAGTTCCTTGGTTGTTGCAGTAGAAAATTTTGATTTGCGCTAGTGTAGCCTAGACGCGACCCAACAGTGGTATCAGAGCCGATGCTGCCTCGTTATAGGTTCGGATCATTTGCATATGTGATATGTAGATAGGGTAAGGCCGATGTGATCGGCAATCCGTCGTAAAAGTTTTGATCTGTGATCTGATTTCCGTGATCATGCTGCAAGAGGTTGTCGAACGACTTACCCCTACCGGTCGGTTTCCGCCATCAGGGTAGACTGTGTCACGTAAATCCTATGGCAGCACGCGAAGATCAATAAGATTAGTCGAGTTGGAATATAGATCATATTTATGTGCATGAGATGCGCAGGGTGATAGATCGGATCTAACACCGGTATCGGGTAATCTGCAATTTTGGAACAGTCTTGGCAATTCAGCCATAACTTTTGCATATGACCTCGGATCGAAAAGTTTGTGAACGAAAAAGTTTACGGGTTTGTGACCTCGGATCGAAAAAGTTTATGAACGAAAAAGTTTGTGACTAAATTTCTAAGATCTCCAATTTTGACTGCTAAAAGGGAGTTTTACGGGTTGCAAGTTTCGGCGTTAGAACGTCTAACTCGTTTTTGAAGATTTGTGTTTTGTGACCGGTATGGACCATGTGTATGTGATGCATGTGTCTAATATTTTCATGACCTGCGTGTCGTGAGTATGTCAACACGGCAGGAGCCAAGTGTGTTGTCACTTATTGTAATTTGCGGCCTGCGTGCCGACTTGTGATGACCAAATCTACCATGTAATTTACATTACTAGCTGTTAGGTGTAATAGCTTGTAGTAGTTCTTGGAGGACTCGTCGCTCGGAGGGATGGCGCACATGTACCATGGAGATGGAGATCATCATGGTGTACAGGTTCTATAGAGATGGAGATCACCATGAGAAACGGGCCATACTGTGTCACAACTATGTGATTGCTATTCCTGTTGTTTTACTCCTATGCATGTTAGATTCGTGGAAGTAGAACGATCCCTCACAAATGTTAAGTTCTCATGCCCCGCCAACTAAACCTTGCACCATCCCATGTCTTCTACGATCGATGGTGGGCTATGACAGTAGGGTGCCATCGGTTTTCGTTGACTAGATGAGTTTGTATCGGATACTTACATGCATAAGAGTTGGTTAACTTAACAAGGTAATCTTAACGGTTAAGCGCCTTGGGGCATAAAGGTTGGCGTTTTGACATAGAGATGTCACCCAACAACAAGAGTCATATGTGATATGATTAGCAAAGTGTTGCTTACCGACTACCTTGTTTTCTAGCGGTGAAGCGTCCGGCTCACTAGGAGACTTGTTCGTTGCGATCTTGAATCACTAAGTACCAACAGAGGGATGTTGGTTTTAGTGGGAGTAGACTCGTTAAATAGTTTAATGTTTTACTCTATCATGGATTTTTGTCTTAGTATTTTGCATGTTTTTGTTGTAGATCAATGGCACGTAACCACCCACCCCTTTTGCTTTGCGTTCCATCCTTGAGAAAGAAAAGTTAACTGGAACAAACTATTCGGATTGGATCCGGAATCTGAGAATTGTTCTCAGGGCTGATAAGAAGGAAAGTGTTCTGGATACCCCATTACCAGATGAACCTCTTGACACCGACACTGCTGCAATTAGGACTGCCTACAAGAGAGCATGTGATGAGTCTCTTGAGGTCAGCTGCCTTATGCTTGCTTGCATGGAACCCGACCTTCAAAAGCAGTTTGATGGTCAGGAAGCGTACGATATGATCGTTGCGCTTAAGGACATGTTCCAGACCCAGGCCAGGACTGAAAGGTTCAATGTCGCTAAGGCTTTTGGTGAATGCAAGCTAGCTGAAGGAGCAGCAGTAGGCCCGCACGTGATCAAGATGCTTGGTTACGCGCAGACTTTGGACAAACTGGTTTTCCATTGGGCCGAGAGTTGGCCACTGATTTCATTTTAGCGTCACTTCCAGCCAGCTATGGGCACTTCATTTCGAACTACCATATGCATGGGGTGGAGAAGGACCTTAATGAACTCTGTGGGATGCTCAAGACGGCAGAATGTGACATTAAGAAGTGTGCAGGGCATGGCCAAGTGTTGGCTGTGCAGAACAAGCCAGCTTTAAGAAGTATGGTAAGGCCAAGGGAAAGGCAAAGGCTAAAGATACGATCTCCAAGCCAAAACCTAAGCCTAAGGATGGACCTAAACCTGACACAGAATGTTTCCACTGCCATGAGACTGGACACTGGAAAGAAACTGCAGCAAGTACCTTTCTATGAAGAAGAGTGGAAGTAAGACTTCTAGCTCAGGTACGCTTGTGGTTAATGTTATAGAGATTTTTCTCGCTGACTCCATTATTAACTCTTGGGTATTTGATACCGGATCGGTTGCTCATATTTGCAAGTCGATGCAGGGGCTAGTAAGGAGTAGAAGCGTGAGACAAGGAGAAGTTGATCTTCGCGTCGGAAATAATGCAAAGGTTGCAGCGTTGTCCGTTGGCGTCATGCAACTGCACCTCCCTTCAGGATTTGTGATGGAATTGAATAATTGTTATTACGTTCCAGCTTTGAGTCGAAACATTATTTCTCCTTCATGTTTGATGAGAGATGGTTATTCATTTGCGAGTAAAGACAATGGTTGTTTATCTCTAAGAATGATATGTTTGTGGCTTTTGCATCCATTGTGAATGGGTTGTTTATTTTGAATCTGATGATGCTCATGATGATGCGCATGTCTATAACATAAGTGCTAAAAGGCTTCGGCCTAATGATTTGAATCCCACCTATATTTGGCATTGTCGTTTGGGTCATATAAGTGAAAAACGCATGAAGAAACTCCTACTGATGGATTCTAAATTCGTTTGATTTTGAATCATACGAGACATGCGAAGCATGTTTGCTTGGAAAGATGACCAAGTCGCCTTTCAATGGTTCTCCAGAGAGGGCGACGGACTTGTTGGAACTCGTGCATACTGATGTATGTGGACCAATGAGCACGACCGCACGAGGTGGTTTTCACTACTTCATAACTTTCACTGATGATTTTAGTAGATATGGATATGTCTACCTAATGAAGCATAAATCTGAAACTTTTGAAATGTTCAAGGAATTTCAGAATGAAGTTGAAAATCAACGTGGCAAGAAAATTAAAGCTCTACGATCAGATCGTGGAGGAGAGTATTTGAGCCACGAATTTAGCAATCATCTGAAGAGTTGTGGAATAGTTTCACAACTTACGCCGCCCGGGACGCCTCAAAGAAATGGGGTGTCCGAACGACGTAATCGAACTTTGTTGGACATGGTTCGATCAATGATGAGCCAGTCAGATCTACCATTATCGTTTTGGGGTTACGCTCTAGAAACAGCAGCTCACACACTAAACAGGGTGCCATCTAAATCCGTAGTGAAGACACCATATGAGATGTGGAATGGGAAGAGTCCCAAGTTGTCTTTTCTAAAGATTTGGGGATGTGATGCGTTTGTCAAGCGACTCCAGTCGGACAAGCTCACACCCAAGTCGGATAAGTGCATATTCGTAGGATATCCGAAGAAACCTTAGGATATTACTTCTACAACCGAGAAGAGGGCAAAGTGTTTGTCGCTCGAGCGGTGTTTTCCTCGAGAAAGAGTTTCTCAAGAAAGAGGTAAGTGGAAGAACGGTGCAGCTTGATGAAGTTCAAGTTGAGCCAATCGGGGAGGACTCAACGAGTGATGCCGTCATGGCAGAACGAGTTGAGGAACCCGTGGCAAGAGATACACCAGCACTACGAAGGTCGGAAAGGCTCAATGCGCGAGAAATATTATTGTTGGACAATGAGACGCGTGAAATATTATTGTTGGACAATGATGAGCCTTCGACATATGCGGAAGCAATGAAGGACCCAGACTCTGAGAAATGGCAAAGTGCCATGAGATCCGAAATAGAGTCCATGGATGACAATCAAGTTTGGAACTTGGTTGACCTGCCTGATGGCCATAAAACCATCGAGTGCAAATGGATCTATAAGAAGAAGATTGATATGGATGGAAATGTTCACATCTATAAAGCTGGCTTGTCGCAAAAGGTTTTCGACAAGTTCATGGAATTGACTACGAGGAGACTTTCTCGCCCGTAGTGATGCTTAAATCTATTCGGATAATTTAGCTATTGCTGCATATTTCGATTATGAGATATGGCAAATGGATGTCAAGACGGCTTTCCTAAATGGAAACCTTGCCGAGGACGTGTATATGATGCAGCCCGAGGGTTTTGTCGATCCTAAAAATGCTAGAAAGGTTTGCAAACTTCAGAAGTCCATCTATGGACTGAAGCAAGCATCTCGGAGTTGGAACATTCGTTTTGATGAAGTGGTCCAAGGATTTGGCTTCACCAAAATCGAATCAGATTCTTGTGTTTACAAGAAAGTTAGTGGGAGCTCGCTCGTATTTCTGGTCTTGTATGTGGATGACATACTCTTGATTGGAAATGACATTCCTATGCTTGAATCCATTAAGACCTCATTGAAGAATAGTTTTTCGATGAAGGACTTAGGGAAGCGGCATACATTCTGGGAATTAAGATCTATAGAGATAGATCAAGGAGGCTAATAGGATTAAGCCAGAGTACATACATTGACAAGTGATAAATAGATTTCGGCATGGAAGATGCAAAGAAAGGGTTCTTGCCTATGTCTCATGGCATACATCTCAGCAAGACTCAGTGTCCTTCGACTACTGCTGAGCGAGAGCGCATGAAAAAGATCTATACGCTTCGGCAATTGGGTCTATTATGTATGCAATGATTTGTACTCGCCCAGATGTTTCTTATGCTCTAAGTGTTACGAGCAGATACCAGCTGATTACGGTGAAAGTCACTGGACAGCGGTAAAGAATATCCTTAAGTACTTGAAAAGGACTAAGGACATGTTCCTAGTTTACGGAGGTGAGGAGGAGCTCGTTGTAAATGGTTACACCGATGCTAGTTTCCAAACCGATGTGGATGATTCCAAGTCGCAATCGGGCTATGTGTTCACATTGAACGGTGGGGCGGTTAGCTGGAAGAGTTCCAAGCAGGATACAGTTGCTCATTCTACAATGGAGGCCGAGTATTATGCTGCGGCAGAAGCCGCATGGAAAGTGTTTGGATGAAGAATTTCCTTACTGATCTTGGTGTTGTCCCTAGTGCGTCCAATCCATTGGATCTCTACTGTGACAATAGTGGAACCATTGCGATAGCGAAGGAGCCAAGGAATCACCAGAAGACCAAACACTTTATGCGGCGGTTTCATCTCATTCGACAGTTCATCGAACGAGGTGAAATAAACTTGTGCAAAATACATACGGATCTGAATGTGGCTGATCCGTTGACAAAGCCTCTCTCACAGAAGAATCATGATAAGCACACAAGAGCTATGGGTATTAGATATCTTCTAGATTGACTCTAGTGCAAGTGGGAGACTGTAGGAAATATGCCCAAGAGGCAATCATAGAGATGATGATATTTCGATGTATCCATGATTTATAATAATGTGCCTTGAATAACTATTGTATTGATTGGCAAGTAGTGACTTGTTGTGAAACTCATTACTTGTATGGTTATTCTAAATATGTCCCTAGTCGGAGTTCATGTGAGGACACACTTGAATATTAGACTAGCACATGTATTAGTTGATGACTATGTTTCACAAGTCATAGACATGGAGATGTCAAACTAATAATGTGGACTTATGTTATGAACATAGAGTTGGGCTGACCCACCTTGAGACAATGAAGCAAACGTTCATAGCTCTCTCTCTACACGATGTGTATGCTTTGTCCCTAGACCTGAGATTGTCGCATGTACCCGAGATGTGAATTGACCTACTTTGGGGCTATCAAACACTACGCCGTGAAAGGGTAGCTATAAAGGTAGCTTTCGGGTTTGTCGTGAAACATGCTGCGGGCTTGGTCAGTCAAGATGGAATTTGCCCCTCTTCTTGAGAGAGATATTTCTCTGGGCCCCTCGAGTGATAGGATCCAGAAATGCATGGCCATGCTACATAAGGTTAATGGTTAACCTAGTACGGGATTCCGAATCACAGGATCGAGAAAAAGTGGTCAGCTGGGAGCTTGATCAAATATCGTGAGGCAAAGGGAATGGCGTAAACATTGTAATGGTTCGTCCGATGAGATCTTTATGCTCGTTTGGGAGTTGGCACGTTTTGCTAGAAGCCGCTACCAACTATTGATCGAGTAGGTGTACTCGAGTCATGTCCAAACGTGCGTGAACCTATAGGGTCACACACTTAAGGTTGTGGAGGCATAATTCGGATTGGATCCGAGTTGGGCTGGAATAGACTCCATAATGGGCTTTAGTTGAGGCAGCCCAATATGAGGAGGTCTATATAAGGAGGGGAGGCTGGACGTTTTAGGGTTGCCCATTTCCGCACCACATCCATCCAGCCACCGCCTCACCACGCCCCGCCGCCCACGCGGACCTAGCAGTCCGGCGAGCGGTGCCTCCATGCCGTACGTGTGGATACCGATAGAGGTGCTGCATCCGAGCACTTGGACGAACCGCCGGGAGGAGCTGTTCGTGGGAGCGACTGGATCGGAGAGGATTGTACGTCTACCCTGCCCCGACTCGCTTCACCGACTTCGGCACGGCACAACGCGTCTAGTGGTAATCCCGTGATCTATGACTGCAGCAGTTCCTTGGTTATTGCGGTAGAAAATTTCGATTTGCGCTAGTGTAGCCTACACGTGACCCAACACGAGGGGGGTCGACCACTTCTTCCAGAAACACCTCCGAATGCCGCCGCCGTCGAAAACCCTATTTCGGGGATCAGAAACTCCGTTCTGGCACTCCGCCGCGACGGGGAATTGGAGGAGATCATCGCCATCATCATCATCGACCATCCATGTTTCCCCCATCCATGTGTGAGTAAATCCCTGCTGCAGGCTGAAGGGGATGGTAGGGATTGGATGAGATCGTTCATGTAATAGATATAAGATCATTAGGGCATGGTGCCTAGTATCCGTTGTTAGTACTTTATGACATTGTTGCAACTTGTTATGCTTAATGCTTGTCACTAGGGCCCGAGTGCCATGATTTCAGATTTGAACATGTTATTATTTCATGAGGATAATCATTGTTTTAGATCATATCTGCAAGTTGTTTACACACATAATTGTCCGGAACCCGAGGCCCCAAAGTGACAATAATTGGGACAACCGGAGGGGATGGTTGTGATGTGAGGATCACATGTGTTCACGGAGTGTTAATGCTTTGCTCCGGTACTCTATTAAAAGGAGTACCTTAATTACCAGTAGTTTCCCTTGAGGCCCCGCTGCAACGGGCTGGTAGGACAGAAGATGTTGTGCAAGTTTCTCATTGCGAGCACGTACGACTATATACGTAACACATGCCTATGGTTACTTAGTACTTGGATGCTTTATCATTATTATCTGCAATGCCTATGTTTTGATTATTATATGAACTATCTTATCCATGCAACGCCCGTTTATCCATCCCTATGCCTACAATATTTTTAATATTGATGTTTACCGCAATCACTACTGTTGTCTTTACTTTACTGCTGCTATTATTTCACTACTGCTACTGCTATAAAACTTTTGCTACTGATAATCTGTGTCGAGCAAGCCTATTCACAGGTGCAGCTGAACTGACAATTCATCTGTTAAGGCTTACAAATATTCTTTGGCTCCCCTTGTGTCGAATCAATAAATTTGGGTTTACTTCCCTCGAAGACTGTTGCGATCCCCTATACTTGTGGGTCATCAGCAATGCCTTTGTATCTTTATTTTCTTGCATTGTTGTGTCAAGTAAGGCCTCAAATATAAAGATGATGCTAGATTTGGATTTCTGCGCAGGAACAGATTTCTGCTCTTCACTGTTTTGCTTTTGTAAAATCATAGAAACATTGAAAAAAAATCTGCAAATGTTTGTGCGTGATCCTTAGATATGTACGCATCTTTCGTTAGTTTGGAGTTTTTAGATCAGAGCAACTTAAGTGCCTCGAAAAAATTCGTCTTTACGGACTGTTCTGTTTTAGGCAGATTCCGTCTTTTATTTTGCATTCTCTCTTTTATTAGTGTCGAGTGGAATTCTTTTTTGGGTGGAAGAGATCTACATAACATCAGTGGCTATTGTTAATGTTTAAATTAAAAGTCTATAGAACATGTGAGTTTTTGATTGTGCACTAACACTCTAATGAGAACTACTCTGAGTTTGGTGTGGCGGAAGTTTTCAAGGGTCAAAAGAGAATGAAGATATAATGTGATCAAGAAGAGTGAAGAGCCTAAGCTTGGGATGCTCCCATGGATCACCCTAGCATATTTCAAGAAGACCCATGCGTCTAAGCTTTGGCATCCGCTTCTTCATCATCAATTTATCAGGTCATCTCTAGTGAAACTATATTTTAATTCTTTCACATCGTATGTGCTTTACTTGGAGCGTCTGTGTGCTTTTATTTTCGCATTGTTATTTTATTTTCTGAGTCAACTTGATTGGATTCTAGCATTCTTACTTAGGAGATAGACACGCTCCGCTTAATCATGTGAATACTCGTATTCTTCACTTATACTTGTTGAGTATTCTTGTCTAGCTACAGCTACGCTTTTTAGCTCCTGTTTTTCATACATCTCTTGTCAGAGTTGTTATTTCTTTTAGAATTAGTACTCTCTTGCTTTTATTATAAATTTTTAAAGAGAGTTTACGTTGAAATAAATTGATTGGTGTTTGGTTGGAACAGAAAATACTACATGTGGTAGTTGGTATAATGGAAAAGACTTACATATTCTTGTAGATCCTACTTTGATACTTGTCAATTGTTTTGAGTTATCAAGTAGTTCATGTTTAAGCTTTTGTATCATGTAGTTAAAACCTATTAGTAAAGAACTACCAGAAAGCTTGTTGAAATTTGGTTTGTATAATTGGTATCTCTAAGTTCTAGATATTTTCTAGCAAAAGGGTTTGGTTAACAAGGAAGACAGTGTAAAGTCTTATAATGCTTACAATATGTTTTCATATGAGTCTTGTTGTACCGGTTGATATAATGTGTTTGCTTCAAATAATCTTGCTAGCCTAAACTCTGTACTGAGAGGGAATGCTTCTCAAGCATTCAAAACCTTGAGCCAAAAGCCATGCCATTTGTATCCACCATAACTACCTATATGTGGTATTTCCTGTCATTCCAAGTAAATACTTCTTGTGCTACCTTTAAACTATTCAAAACGTTATTACTCCTCATTTGTGTCACTGTTTACTAGCTCATGAGGAAGTTATGTGGGTTATTCTTTAGGGTCAATCGTTTCTGTGCCCTACCTACCTCAGTTTTATCTGTTTGTGCCACCCCCGCGTAGTTTCTCTCGTCCGTGCCCTGGCTGGGCTGCAAATGGGCCGCGCACGGCCAAGACGGCCGTTTCCGTCTGGTCAACCTCATTTGACCGTAACTTGGCCTGACTGGTGGGGTCGCCCTGGCGCGGCTCGTGAGTTGGAAGTGGGACCAGTCAAGTGGGGCCGGGGCGGTTGGAATCGCATCTAGTGGGGCCGGGGCACTTGTTTAATGAAGGGATACCGCCAATGGGGCCCACGTGGTCTTTCTTCCCTAGCTCACTGCTGCCGCCCATAGAACCCCCGAGGAAACCCCAAGAACAGAGCAATAGGAGTTGGATTGAGGGCGGAGAGCAGGGTGATTGAAGGCGCAAAGGAGCTCCATCGCCATCGCCATTGCCGTCGCCCGCCCGTCTCCCTTCGCCCGTCGAGAAGGAGGGACAAGCAAGGAGCTCCATCGCCATCGCCATTGTACGGCCGCCTTCGCCGTTTGGGGTTTTTTGGTCGCCGACGGTTCCAGCTGCAGTCCATCAACCCCATTTCGATGGTCAGTGCTATCTTCTCTACATGCTTCATTTCCCTGTTTGAGCTCCCGAATGGTTCACTATATGTGAGTAGATTTTATTTTCTATTTGGCTCCCCGAGGAACCCCCAAAAACCCCAGGTTCCGCCTGTTTATCTGGTTCTAAATTTCATTTGTTAAAATATGATTCCGATAGCGATGTCGCCGATTACTGTGCTATGTGCCGTCATACAGCAACTTTCTGTCGCACACTAACTCGTCGTTCCAATACTTTCAAAGTCCCGATTGAACACGGTTACAAAGAGGAAGTTGTAAGTATTGCCTTTCAAATTCGAGGGAATGTCATTTGTTTTTCCTTCAATGAGTGTCTTCATAGTTTCTCCGGTTTTGTAGATTCTGCCATGCCCTTTAAGATATCTTCTAGAGAGCCGGGCAATTGGCCCTCGTAAGAACTGGATGGAGGCTAGGTGTCCGAACGGAGACCAGTACTTCTTCTACCTGGATAGGTGGGAAATTGAAATTGAAACACATCGGAGATATCTCTGTAAGCGGCTAAGTGATAGCCCGAAGACCCATATTGATACCTCAATCTGTGGAACGCAGTGGAGAGCACTATGTGAATGCTACGGCTTCGAGGAGGGCGATGTTGTCAAGTTCACTTGGAATGAAGATCAGCATCTGTTCAATGTTGAAGTGACTAACGAGCACAATGCTGCAAAACCTTTTGTGCAACACACGGGTATGCTGGTTTGTGTTCTTTTTCTTACACATTGAGTAGTTTACAAGTTTTCTGAATGTCTTCCTCTCTTTGATCAGAGTTTGAACAGATTGTCGGATGCTGCAAGCCAGCCCTCCTAAAGAGCATCTTTCACGAACCGAGAGATGTCACCTATTCAGAAATGAATGCGATATCTTTCGCTTTATTCAAAGATGCCACGATGGAGTTGGAAGAGATCCCTCAGTTCTACGTGCAAAGGATTGAGGATGATTCTATAGATGTCAATTCTCTGGTATGATTCAAACGTTTCGTATTCATTTACATTTTCTGAACTATTCTATCATTTGAACTATTCTGTCATTTTCTGAACTATTCTGTCATTTTGAAGTATTCTGTCATTTTCTGATACGATGCTCATGTTATTTTGATAGCATCTCAAGATTGCGGTAGTAGATGGTTACGATGTTATTCCATCGCGTGATCGCATATTACATCAAGTTCACGGAAAATCTCGTCTTTTGGCGAGAAACGATATCGAGATCTTTGGATCATATCGAGTGATCGAAGTTTACATCGAGTTCACGGATAGCTGGGATCTATTCTGGGAGCAACTGCCGATGCGCTTTGGTGATCTCTACGTTATCAAGGTGATCGTCAAGGAGGAGTACATCGAGCTGACATTTGAGAAGGTCAACAAAGACGTCGAGGAGCCCAGCGAAGAGATCGAGCAGTGGGTCAAAGAAGAGAAGGACGTCAAAGAAGAGACTGACTAATATTACTATGATTTGTATTTGATTTTGGTCGGATTTTGGACGGATGTATTTTGGTCGAACACCTTATGGGCGTGCTCTGGGCATGAACTGGCGCGCTCTGGGCGCGCTCTGTGCGTCACCGTAATGATATTATGATGGTTAAGCTTGCCTCCGGTCATTTGTTTCAAACTTTGTTGTTGCAAGTCCAAAAACACTTATCTTTACTCTTGAGTTCATACGACATAGTTTGAGAAACACAATTGATACTGCATTTCTCGTCAGAATGTACGTAGACCTTGTTTATCAACTTGAATCGTTAGTATATGACATAAGACGACTATGTGCGCAGGATTTTCCATTTTTTGATTTTTTGTGAATATTTGAAGCTCATTTCAGATTTCGGTCAACTTAACGTTGACCGACATTTAAACAAGTTTAAAACATGAAAAAGAAAAACAAAGCATGGATCCTTCTTAGTCACTCCAAAATGAAACTTTGTGAGGTGCTTGAACGTTTTATGTTGGAAAATCCAAAACCCCTTCTCTTCACCCTAGAAATCATAAGACATAGTCTGAGATATCGCCTTAGATACATGCGTTTCTCATATGAAATGTTTATTGATGATGTTTATCAACTTGAATCGTTAGTATATGACATAAGACGACTATGTGCGCAGGATTTTCCTTTTTTTGATTTTTTTTGAATATTTGAAGCTCATTTGAACCTCGAGTTCATATGACACAGTTCGGGGATATCACTTAGATACATGCATTTTTCATCTGAATGTGTATAGACATTGTTTATCAGCTTGAATCGTTAGTATATGACATAAGACGACTATGTGCGCAGGATTTTCCATTTTTTGATTTTTTGTGAATATTTGAAGCTCATTTCAAATTTCGGTCAACTTAACGTTGACCGACATGTAAACAAGTTTAAAATATGAAATTTGAAAAACGAAGACTCGATCCTTCTTAGTCACTTCAAAATGAAGCTTGGACACTTTATCAAACTTTTCAAAACCCCGTTGAGTGCCTCCAAACCCTGTTGAGTGCCTCCAAACCCCATTTGAAAAATGACCGTCGAACTAACCCTAGCGTTGAACTGCAGCCGTCCGATCGTTGCTCTAGAAGGAATCTTCAGACTCGGGGCGATCCGTGAGAGGCTCATTCTGCGATCTGATTGGCTGTAACCCATGTGAGAAGCTCATTCTGCACAACCCGTTCGATGTGTTTCAAATGAGCTCCAAAGGTAGGGTAAACGGCCCCATTTCTAAGCAAAAAGGGTTGGTGGACTCGCAACAGCCGCACCGCCGCAAATGACCGTTACACGCTCACCGCGGACCCACCATTTGCCACCTCTTCACAGACAGAGCATCCATCCTCTTTGGACCATCTTCTTCTTCCTCTTCCTTCCTCTTCTTCCTCTCCGGCGACGAAGGCAGCAGCAATGTCGTGCTCCTCCAGTTCATCCGTTCGCCCCAGTTGGCCAAAGCAGCCTGAGCTGTCGTTGCCGGCATGTCCTAAATGCTCACGCAAGGAGCTACTGAGCCGTAAGACTAGTAGGGCTGAGACAGCCAACAAGGGGCGCGAGTATTTGAAATGCCTAAGCCTGCCACAGGATGTAAAGATCTTTCTCTCGAATCCTTTTGCTTTGATTTCTTCAGTGTTTTCAATTTCTTGCTCAGATCTGGGATTTAGGGTTCAGGTTGACTTTTTCAGGGGTTGGAACCATGCAACTATTTTCAGTGGTTGGATGAATACGTTACGCAGCTTAGACGGGATGGAAGGTGGCGCGCGCCCAGCGACCTTCCTCTGCCGTCTGATGTGGAGATTGCGCCCTCTGCTCCGCCGATGGGCATCGTTGCTCCGCCGATGGGATCTGACATGGTTGCTCCTCCGATGGGGCTTGCGGAAGTGAGAGGCGAATTGAAGAAGTTGAACAAGCACTTAAGGCAGATGAATGATCTGAAGAAGCGGGCTAATCTGATAGCTGCAGGATTTTATCTCTGTATAGTTGCTCTAGGTTTTGTTTATCTGCTGATTGTCAGTCGTAGTTAATTAATGCGATGTAAGCATAATTAATGCAATGTAAGCATAATTAATGCAATGTAAGCTCTATGTTATTTGGACCAACCGCTTATGATAAACCAGTCGGCTCATTTGGAAATTAGGGGCAGATCTATACACCAACACGTATTTACACCAGAAATTGCTTATATTTTTAGGGACAGATGACTAATCATCCGTACAGAAACTATCTACAGTTTTAGGGGCAGATCTATACACCAACACGTATTTTACACCAGAAATTTCTTATATTTTTAGGGGCAAATGACTAATCATCCGTACAGAAACTATCTACAGTTTTAGGGGCAGATCTATACACCAACACGTATTTTACACCAGAAAGTTCTTATATTTTTAGGGACAAATGACTAATCATCCGTACTGAAACTATCTACAGTTTTAGGGGCAGATCTATACACCAACACGTATTTTACACCAGAAATTTCTTATTATTTTAGGGACAAATGACTAATCATCCGTACCGAGACGTGGTCAATTTGAGCCGACCCTACCAGTCAGACAAGTGCCCCGGCCCCACTGGATGCGATTCCAACCGAGCCGCGTCAGGGCGACCCCACAAGTCAGGCCAAGTTACGGTCAAACGAGGTTGACCAGACGGAAACGGCCGTCTTGGCCGTGCGTGGGCCATTTGCGGCCCAGCCAGGGCACGAACGAGAGAAACTACGCGGGGGTGGCACAAACAGATAAACTAGAGAGAACCAGGGCACAGAAGCAATTATCCCTATTCTTTATCAATCTTGTCAGACATACTTTCACCACCGGACTAGTGGCATATACATCCGCTTATCCAATAATTTTACAAAAAGAGCTGGCAAACGGGTTGCCCAGTCCCAATTAATTACAACTTTAACCAAAAATTCTCTTCACATTTTTGCCCTGATCCAGTCAGTCAAGTAATGATACCAGTGAATAACTGCATGTGTAAACAAAAGAGAATAATATGGATGATCTATCATGTTGGTAGAAATAACGTCCTTCAATGGGAGTCGCTCTTGAAAGTCTGGTTGACAAGGGGGTATTGTTTTCACCCACTACCAATCGTTGACAACGACATACATAGCTCAAAACTTATATTTTTACTCTTTATATGATTTCAAAAACTTAAAAAGCTCTAGCACATGATTTAATCACTGCTTCCCTCTGCGAAGGGCCTTTCTTTTACTTTTATGTTGAGTCAGTTTTTCTACTTCTTTCTATCCTAGAAGCAAACATTAGTGTCAACTTGGGTACAACATTTTTTTATATACAAGTATATTGTTCTTATTATATTGCTCTGTGTTGAAAAAAATCCATGAGATATGTATGTTAAAGGTTCAAAGCAAATGCTGCAAACTTAAATCTTCCTTTGGGTTGGTTCAACACCTTTTTACTTAGAATCTGTTGCTTTATGAGTTAACTCTTATGAAAAACTCTTTGATGCTTGTCTCAAAAGTACTATTTATGAAAAAAAATTGTTTATATGATACAGTTGTTTTCTCATTATCTATTTGTTAGCAAACTATAGACCATTTACCTGGATCACTTCATTCATAACATGTACTTTACAATACTATTTGATCAAGATTATGATGGTAGCATGTCACTTCATAAATTATTTTGTTTTTATCGTTTTAGCTACTTGAGGACGAGTAGAACTAAGCTTGGGGATGCTTGATACGTCTCAAATGTATCTATAATTTCTGATGTTCCATGTTGATATTATACCAATTGTTACATGTTTTGCATACACTTCATAGCATTTTTATACATTTTTTGGGACTAACCTATTAACAAGATGCCACAGTGCTGATACGTCTCCAACGTATCCATAATTTCTGATGTTCCATGCTTATATTATACCAATTGCTACATGTTTTATTTACACTTTATATCATTTTTATGCATTTTCTTGGACTAACCTATTAACAAGATGCCACAGTGTCAGTTCCTGTTTTCTGCTGTTTTTGTATTCCAGAAAAGTTGTTCTGCAAATATTCTCGGAATTAGACGAAACAAAAGCCCAGGTCCCTATTTTTCTGTCACGTACACGGAGTCCAGAGGAGAAACGAAGAGGAGCACCAAGGCGTCCTCACCACGTGGCGGCGCGGCCCCACCTTCTGCCGCGCCGTGACGTGGTGAGGGGCCCACGGGTGCCCACCGACATCGCCCCTTCGCCTATAAATTCATATTTTTGGGAAAACCCTAGACACCCGAGTCATATTCCACGAAAAGTTCCAGAGCCATCGCCGCCATCAACCCTAAGTCAGGAGGGTTCTGAAGCTCTTCCCGGCACCCTGCCGGAGAGGGGAATCATCACCAGAGGGCTCTAAGTCGCCATGCCTGCCTCCGGAGTGATGTGTGAGTAGTTCATCCTTGAACTATGGGTCCATAGCATTAGCTAGATGGTTGTCTTCTCCTCTTGTGCCATCATGTTTAGATCTTGTGAGCTGCCTATCATGATCAATATCATATTATTGTAATGCTACATGTTGTGTTTGCTGGGATCCAATGAATATTGAGTACTATGTCAAGTTGTTTATTGAATTATCATATATATGTTATTTATGATCTTGCATGCTCTCTGTTACTAGTAGATGCTCTGTCCAAGTTGATGCTTGTAACTCCAAGAGGGGGTATTTATGCTAGATAGTGGGTTCAGTCTCCATTTAATCTGGGGGAGTGACAGCAACCTCTAAGGTTGTGGATGTTCTGTTGCCACTAGGGGCAAAACAACGATGCTTTGTCTAAGGATAATTGCATTGCTTACATTATGCACTTTACTTAATGCAATAATATGTTGCTTGCAACTTAATACTGAAAGGGGTGCGGATGCTAACCTGAAGGTGGATTATTAGTCATAGATGTAGTTGGATTACGGTCTATGAATCATTTTGTAATGCCCAAGTAAATCTCATAGTAGCCATCATGACTTGTGCATGCATTGTTATGCACTTCTCCATTTACTCAATTCCCAGCTGTAATTTGTTTACCCAACATGTCAGTTATTTATTATGGAGAGACACCACTAGTGAACTGTGGACCCCGGTCCATTCTTTTACGTTGATAATACAACCTACTGCAAGCACTGTTCTTTTACATTCTCTACAAACAAACATCATTTTCCACACCATACGTCTAATCCTTTGTTTTCAGCAAGCCGGTGAGATTTACAACCTCACTGTTAAGTTGGGGCAAAGTAGGTTGATTGTGTTGTGAAGGTTCCACGTTGGCACCGGAAACCCTGGTGTTGCGCCGCACTACACTCTTCACCAACAACGTTGAGAAGTGTCTTCATCTCCTACTGGTTCGAATAAACCTTGGTTTCATACTGACGGAAAACTTGCTGCTACGCTCATCATACCTTCCTCTTGGGGTCTCCCAACGAACGTGTGTCTTGCACGTATCACGCAACCTTTTTCTGGCACCGGTGCCGGGGAGGTCAAGCCTTCTGCAAGGGGAGTCTCTCACTTCCAATCTCTTTACTTTGTTATTGTCTTGCTTAGTTTATTTTTATTTTGTCTTGTTTGCTTCTTTTTATCAAAAACACAAAAAATAGTTACTTGCATTTATATTTCGGTTTTGTCTTATTTTTGCTAAAATGAGTACTCCTGAGAACACCAAGTTGTGTGACTTCACTAGCAAAAATAATAATGATTTCATATGCACTCCTATTGCTCCACCTGTTTCTAAAGCAGACTTTTATGAAATTAAACCTGCTCTGTTAAATCTTGTTATGAAAGAGCAATTTTCTGGTGTTAGTACTGATGATGCTGCTGCTCACCTTAATAATTTTGTTGAACTTTTTGAGATGCAAAAGTATAAGGATATAGATGGAGATATTATTAAACTGAAATTATTTCCTTTCTCTTTGGGAGGAAGAGCTAAAAAATGG
Source organism: Poa pratensis (assembly GCA_947311845.1). Taxonomy (NCBI): domain Eukaryota; kingdom Viridiplantae; phylum Streptophyta; class Magnoliopsida; order Poales; family Poaceae; genus Poa; species Poa pratensis. Next base: position 57,744,978 of record CAMZMU010000035.1, read on the forward strand.
TTGCTATCTTTGCATAGAAATAGTATTGATTCATGGACTAAATGCAAAGATGCTTTCATTGGAAAATAGTATCCTCCTGCTAAGATTATATCTTTGAGAAGTAGCATTATGAATTTCAAACAATTTGATAATGAACATGTTGCCCAAGCATGGGAGAGAATGAAATCATTGGTAAAGAATTGTCCTACCCATGGACTGACTGCTTGGATGATCATCCAAACCTTTTATGCAGGACTGAACTTTTCTTCAAGGAATCTTCTTGATTCAGCTGCTGGAGGTACCTTTATGTCCATCACTTTGGGTGCCGCAATAAAGCTTCTTGATTATATGATGATTAATTATTCTGAATGGCACACCGAGAGGACTCCCCAAGGTAAGAAGATAAATTCTGTTGAAGAAAACTCTTCCTTGAGTGATAAGATTGATGTTATTATATCTATGCTGGTGAATGGTAAATCTCATGTTGATCCAAATAATTTTACCTTAGCTTGATTGGTTGCCCAAGAAGAGCATGTTGATGTGAACTTCATTAAAAACAATAATTTCAACAACAATGCTTATTGGAATAATTTTGGTAATAACAATTATAAGCCTTATCCTTCTAATAGTGGTCATGGCTATATCAATTCCTATGGTAATTCCTACAGCAATAATCTCTGATCTTGAAGCCATGCTTAAGAATTTATTAGTACACAAACTGCTTTTAATAAATCTGTTGAGGAAAAGCTTGGTAAAATTGATGTTCTTGCTTCTAAAGTTGATAGCCTTGCTCTTGATGTTGATCTTTTGAAAATAAAAGTTATGCCTAATGATGTTAAAGAGAACAAGACTTTTGCTACTGCCAATGCTATCCAAGTTAAAATTGACAACAATATTAGGATGTTGGCTGAATTGCATGCTAGGTGGGAAAGAGAAGATAAATTTGATAAAGAGAATAGTATAGCTAGAGTTTGTACTATCACCACCACTAGTAATGCTGAAGTATCACATGCTAGTAAACCTCCTACTATCAATGGTAACATAATTGGTGTTGGCAATGTTTCTACTACCTCTGCAAAACGTTTAAAATTGCCTAAAACCACTGAAACTGTCCGTGATAAAAGTGCTGAATTTTTTCGAAATATGGGAGACAATGGTTCCACTACCATTGATCATAATGATTTTGATTTTGATGATTGTAATATTTCTAAAGTAATTATGTTCTTACAAAAACTAGTTAGAAGTCCTAATGCTAGTACTATAAATATGGCTTTTACAAAACATATTACAAATACTCTCATGCAAGTTAGGGAAGAGAAATTGAAACATGAAGCTTCTATCCCTATGAAGTTAGAAGATGGTTGGGAGCCATCATCTATCTATTATATAATTAAAACACAGGACAATTAATGGCTCAGATTTAGCACTAGAAACTGAACGGCTCAGATTTGAAAAATCTATTGTTGGAGATCCTGTTGAGAACGGCAGCGGACCAAGCAGGCAGCAGTCCAGGTCGTACACGCCTCGAGCAGGAAAATATTAAATAGAAATGATGCAGTCCGTTTCGTGTACATCTCAATAGAAAAAAGTCACGTACAATATATTAACGGCCGAGATCCAGCAGCATCGACAAACAGGAATAGCCTGGTCACGTGTACGGACAAAACACGATCGATTGAGTTTCGGAAAGTTAAGCGTATAGAAAGCCTCTTGCCCCCTTCATCTCCAACCTTGGAACATCCTCCGTTCCAAAATATGCAATATATACAGCTTCTCTTCTTCGCTTTGTGGCAGAACTACAGCGGAGTCCTCCAAGACGTCCTCTTTGCCTCCTTGCATCAGCCCCATGCGGTACCTACAGCAAGGAAGATAGCATGCAGGCGATGTTGCCGTTGTCGACAAGCCAATGGTGCTAAAAAAAATAGGCCTTTGTGCCCCCAAGGTCCACATCCATCACCGCCGGCAGACCATACCCGAAACCAGCTGAGCATCAACCAAGGGCCAGGGACTACGGCGAGCCGGCAGACTGCGCCTCTTCCGATCTTCCGGCCGCATACGCACTGCCCGATCAGCTCCGATCTTCCGGCCTCATGTGCATAGCCCAAGCAGCCGCGTGCACCAACATGCATTCAGAATCAGGAACCAGCCCCGCATGCAAAAGATGTCTTGGTTGCATGCATGCCAAGCCGAATTCAGATTGAGATTAAGGAAATAAAGTTAATTAAATTTTCGAATCACTGACTCAGGCCCATTGTCGAATCCTACTCAGCAATTGTCGAATCCTACTCAGCCGAAAAGGGGTACTTATGTATGGCGGAACAGGCCTCGGTCATTATGTATTGAACGGAGGAAAAAAAATTAATGACACGGTACAGATCATTGGAAGCAGCTCAGCAGCCAACTTACAGATCGGATGCACGCCCGCAGAGCAGCATCGGCCAGATCGGATAACCGGCAACGACGGCGGCCAGATCGAGGGGAGAGAGCTGCAGGTCGGAGGAGGAGCACCACTAGGTGAGAGAGAACCAAAAGAAGAAGAAAAATGAGCGGAAACGCCCCGCCGCCGTCCGCCGCAAGGTCGTCCTCCTGCGGCAGCGGCGAGGCAAATGGATGGCGAGAGAGGGTCAGCTATGGCGGCGGCGGCGGCCGCCTCCGGAGTCGCTCGAAGCAACCAGGGAGGCTAGGGTTTGTATGGAAGGGCATTAGAAAATAGCTGCATGGCCAGACACTAACGTCACAAAGTCACGGGCTCTATTCGCAGATGGTGATGACCCGCAATGCCGCAAAAGGTTTGGATTCGTGTTTTATTGTTGTGTTCAAACTATACATATTTGTCTTACACGTACTAGGTTGAGTTGTTAAAATATTTTCTCTTCACTTGCAACTTATGAGATGGACTTGACAAATATACACAGATCGGTTTATTAAGTGTGCTATCTGTGACTGATATTGAGGCTAAGGTTGAAGCTCTCTTCTAATTTCATGATTGCTGATGCTTCATGTGTGTTATTGCAGGGAGATATCAACATATAGTTTTTTTATATTTGCGATTTGGTGAATTCAATTTATATGGTTCCCTTTTCCCTTACTTGGTGTATAACTAACTGCTTGATGAAATTGGTCACACATGAGATTTAGAGTACATAAAGGATGAGGTGATGACTCCATTGCAAAAAACTACAAAAGCTAATAACAGAGATTTATTGATATTTCCAAATTTGCGGGGCAACAATTGCATGTAGTAGTTCCTCAAATACCAACGTTTTTGGACTTTTCTTATTATTTGTCTAAATTCCGTAAATTTATTTGATTCCCCCGTGTTTTCTGTGTTTACAGTCTATAGGTCGTAGTAAGTATATTGATTTGGAAAACATGAACAAAAAATGACTTAAAAACGTGGCCAACGGGGGAATGATCCCTCCCTTGGTTATACGTTGGAAAGGTAGGTGAGATACCCGGTTTATCCGAGCCCGCGCAGCTGGGGACTCGAATCCGGGTCGGCTGGGCACGCACTCGCTGCTCCTGCCACTGATCTAGCACTCAGTTCTCACAAGAAATGACTTATGATGCTCCAGATATTGTACATTCTATTCATATCCAACATTTATTCATATCTTGTCCACCTGCAAAAATGATCTGGTGTATTGTTCATATGGCTTTTAATATTAAACCACCAGACACTATAGGAAATATGTTTGGCAATTGGTTAAACGGAGTGTCGAAAACTGAGAAGGTTCAAATCCGAGTGGGTGTATGCGCCTTGCTTTGGGCTATGTGGAACATCCGCAATGACTATATTTTTAACAGAGCAAAGAAAACTTCATTTATGCAGGTTATCCCGATGGCTACATATTGGATCCGTACGTGGTCCTACCTACAATCAACGGACAAAAGCGACGCATTGGATTTTGGGTGCTGCCGCCTGGAATCGGTCGCGTCGGATCTATTTGCCCAGTTCAGCTGGCGTTCTGATCTTAGTATAACATGTTGATGCAGAGTCATTTCTTGTTGTCCAGCTGTTTTCTTTGGTTAATTCATGTCGAAACTTTGTGCCACACTTGATGTAATTCGGATGTAAGACATACCTTTTTAATAAAAATAAAAGCCACATGCATCAACCGATGCAGAGGCTGGGCTACCCTTTAAAAAAAACATTCTATTTATCAAGTTCAACTTATGAGCTAGATCGATGGTTCATAAATGTTTACAAACATTGTTGCTAAAGAACGCAACTTATTTCATAAATAAACTTCGAAATACAATCCATGTGAAATCCTTAGAAAGCCAAATTGCAGAAGAAGGTTCTTATAGAATGAACCATTGTATTTATTAAAGAAACTCACCTAAAACAGAAACGTGGATTAAAAATCAAGTAAACATTAGAATTTTCGTTTCCATGCTAAGCATCTGACGTGTAGTGATGAAGGACCAGTTTTCACGTAACATGATCAACATGTGTATGCTTTCTTTGATGCGTGGTCACTAACAAATTTCTGGCTATCAAGCCCCAGATGAATGATTCATCTCAAACAATTAAAGAGTAGGTATTTACAGGAACCGTGTAAAATGCACATCTATATATTGTCTTTGAAGTGTTCGCCGTCAAAGTACTTAACTAATATGTCGAGCTAACATACAAATACAATGCAAAATGAGAAACAAAACAATTCCATGACTACAAAAAATCAATGATTCAAAATAGCATATTTTTCGGAAAAAAGTGGGTACGACAAGAAAGACAGGTTATGATGAGATTGAGTAAACCTATCTATTATATAATTAAAACACAAGACAATTAATGGCTCAGATTAAGCACTTGAAAGCAAACGGCTCAGATTTAAAAGATTATTATTGGAAAGAAAAAAAGGTATCGGATCGGTTTTGGAAAGAGCCCACGCTCACGGGGTTAGCTAACCATCATGTTCACGGATTGTTTCCAGCACCTCATTGACAGAGTTATTAAATTGCTTTGTGGCTGGAAGGAAAAAATGTTGTCTTTTGGTGGGAAGGAAACTCTTATCAAGGCTATAATCCAAGCGTTACCAGTGTACGCTATGTCGGTGTTTAAGCTACCCAAACAGATTGTCAAAGGGATAATATCTGCAATGTCCCAATTCTGGTGGGGAGATGAGGACCAACAACGGCACATGCACTGGTTTGCATGGTGGAAGATGTGCATCTCAAAAGATAAAGGAGGTATGGGTTTTAGAGATCTTGAGAGTTTTAATCTTGCTATGCTCTCTAAGCAGGTTTGGAGGCTGTTATCTGAGCCACAGTCTCTTTGTGCTCAAATACTACGGGCTAAATACTTTCCATCCGGTGACCTATTAAATGCTGAACTGAAAAAGGGTAGCTCCTATACGTGGCAAAGCATCTGGTCTGGGATTCAAACCTTCAAAAGAGGGCACATATGGAGAGTCGGTGATGGTGAAAAAATCAATATTTGGGAGGATTGTTGGATCCCCTCTAGCCCGAGCAGGAAAATTATGACACGCCGTGGTAATATGCTGATTTCTAAAGTTTCTGAACTCATTGATCATGATACTGGTACATGGGATGAAGTATTCATGCGAGAGATGTTGTGGGCAGGCGACGTTGAAAGAATCCTTCGAATTCCCTTGGCTGTGGGTATGATGGAGGACTTTCCCGCTTGGCATTTCAACAAGAATGGTAGACATTCTGTTCGATCAGCTTACCATGTCGAGTGGGACGCCCAGCATGGGCGTAAATTGAGGAGAACAAGCCCATTTGCTTCTTCCGCAGCTAACCCTGTCTGGCGATCTTTGTGGTCGTTGAAAACTCCAGAAAAAATAAAAGTTCATTGTTGGCGTGCTCTACTTGGGGTGATTCCTTGCTTTGGGGTGTTGGCTAACCGGCATATTCCGATCTCTAGCCAATGCCCGATGTGTTCCGTCGACTGTGAAAGTATCTCCCACGCATTCTTCAAGTGTACCCGAGCTACAGAAGTGTGGGCAAGGCTAGGTATGCTTCCGATAATCAACAAGGCTGCAACTTTGGAGGCCCATGGGGCCACGATCATGGAGACCCTGCTGCTGGACAAAGCTAGCGTGCCTTCTATGCCAGAGTTGCGACGCTGTGGCTTGGTGGCTGTAGCAGCTTGGTATCTTTGGTGGGAAAGGAGGAAAGTAACTCACGGTGAAACAATCCAGAACCCTTCGAGATCGGCTCAATCTATTCTTGCGTTGGCTCTAAACTACAAGAGGATTACAAAACCAGGTGCTAGCCCTATCCGTCGCCATGGTTGGCTGAAACCGGCCGAGGGGTATACTAAGATGAATGTGGATGCAGCGTATGACACAGACTCTGGTTCTGGTGGCGCGGCGGCTGTTATTCGTGATCATCATGGTGCTTTTGTCGCTGGGGGTCGATGGAATCTGCAAAATGTTGAAGATGCCGCAACGGCCGAAGCAATTGCACTACGCTATGGGTTGGCGCTTGCTGGTAATATTGGCTGTAACAAGTTGGTAGTCGAGGCGGACTGTATGGAGGTTGTCGAAGCCATGCAAGACGGAGGCAATTCCCTTGGGGCTGCAGCGACAATTTATGAGGAATGTGCGTTCCTATGTCGAAGCTTTGCACGAGTTAGGTTTTCACATTGCCCTAGAGAGGCCAATATGGCAGCACATGAACTAGCTAAATTTTTTGAGGTAAACCATGGCATTTGGCATGGTGACCCTCCCCTTTGCATTGTTCATGTAATAGCAAATGATGTAACCGTTGTAAACGCTTGAGGCAGCAAGTTTTTGACGCACTCTTTTCCTTACCAGGGTACATAAGGGGACTGGAAGGTTTTTAATGAGGCGGCTTGCTTGCTTATTATAGTTCTGAGTTCAAAAAAAAAACCATCACGTTCACGTTTTGGAAATAATTTTATATTCGTGGAAGTCATGGACTCCTAGCAAACATGAGGACGTGCATAGATTTATTCGTGGGAGCCATGGAATCCTAGCAAACATTGCGCTTGATTTCAAGGTCTACGACAAGCTTGATTTTGATCTATCGAAAAGTGACGGCGTTGGCAGACCTGGAGCTGATTTACTAGGATCGATGGCAGCCCGGCCTATGGCGGTTTGATCGTATGCTGGATAGAAAGCCGATTGATTAGTAGGACAAGAAGACTTTCTATGGCCGGAGAACATCAGCCGTTATTGCGACCCTGGAAGATTTCTCAGGCCGTGATCGCGGTCGTGCGAGACCAGAAGATTTCGCCGGCCGCCGTGATCGCGGTCGTTCAAGACCAGAAGATTTCGCCGGCCGTCCAACTTATATTCGTTCGACTTTCAGGCTGCTAGAGCGATGGGCAGGGGACCCTGGGACATCACCTAATCATCAGTCGCGAGTGGCGAACTTCCGTCATATACTCGTGGCAATGGAGAGGACGCCGTAGGTCTGACCACTCAACCAGATGATGGAAGGTGTCGCGGAGCAGCTGCATGGCCATGATTCGCACAACGATATATATGTACGTATGTTGGATAGAAAGCCGGATACACAGACGCTCAAAATTGGTTTTTGTCTAGACGGATGACATCGGCGACGATCGTGAACAAGGTTGTTTCGAGATCGTGAACAAGGCGATATCACCGGCCGTCCTCTGTACTAGGTATAATCGATCACGTCTACCTATGGCTACAGCCTTGACACAAAGTCCGCCTACTTGAAGATTGGAAACCCCATGAGGATAAATAAGAAACTCCTAATTGATGCTACTCCAGCAAGAGAAACCCTTGCGAATATTTTTGCAGCCTGCGCAGGTTTTGCACGATGGAGTAGTACGTATAGATGTCGACGGCGTGGTCTGGCTTCACAACGGCGATTTGGTGACGGCCAGTGTCCTCGGCCCAGCATAAAGTCTTCGATGATGAGCTCGAGGCGACAACGGGATATCACTTCGGCGAAGTAAGCTCTAAGGGATGACGACGATCTTGCGTAGACAAACACTGAAGGTGCCCTTCTAACTCAATATCTTCTAGGAGTACGGCCGGATGGCCATATTGATCTGGAGGGAAGTAACAACGTCTGAAGTCCAACGATGGTTTGAATCTGTGGTGACATGCCGACCCCAAGAACCAAAATCCAGTGCAGAGCTTCACGGCAGTGGAGAATTTGGTGATCAGGCATGCAGTTTGCATCAGATGTGCATGGTTGTTTTCTGATGATCCAAGGAGGTCACGTCATCTCCTCATGCACAGGTCCGCCTTCTAATGAATTTGCTTCCAGATGATTAGGGGTGAAGCCGGAAGGCACGAACTCAAGTAGTTTTTTTGCGGGTGGTATGCAAGAACTTGAAGATTCATGCGGAGTAGAGAAAGTAATTATCTCCAGGTAAGAAGTCCACACATGACCTATCAAGAGCTATTCGTGTATCAAAATAAGGCATCCTACAAGGAAACCGATCGTCTTCAGAATAAAGAGAAGAATATAGGTCGATTTCTCTCCGGGGGCCTTCCTCCTTGATTTGGCGACGACGACGAGTTGAATCTGCTATCCATCTGAACGTTTACCCTTCCTCCGGTTGGATCAGGACTTGCAAGTTGGAGAAGATGCCGCTGCCTTCCCCATGGCGTCTTGACTGGGCATCACCGACTCATCAGTCGTGAGCGGCGATCTCCTGTCATATACTCGCAAGAGGCACGAGAGAGGACGCCGTAGGCCTGGAGCACTAAACCAGATGATGGAAGGTGTCGCAAAACAGCTACATGGCCAGAGTCGCGTATGCTGAATTGAAAGTCGGAGATACAGCTGGTCAAAATCGATTTTGTCCGGCCAGAGAACATCGGCTGCGACCTCGAGCAAGGCTGCTTTGAGATCGCGAACAAGGCGACATCTCCGGCCGTGCAACTTACTTATGCTGGCTTCCAAGTTTGGCTTTCAGGTTCATGAGTTGATTAACAGGAACTGTGACATCACTGTATGTATGTACTCATGCATCGCCATCACGCCGGCGGCCGCCGCACAACGCTTGGGCGGCTCTCTCACCAGTGTTCACTCCATAACTTAACTTGATATATTACTTCACTTCAGGCCTTGAACTACACCAACAAATTGGAACGATATGCGAGTAGTATTAGTGGACTTGGTCGGCATTGGAGGAGGATTACAAGGAGCATATATATCATCCTACATTAATGGCGTCGACTATTCATGTATCAATGTATGGTGCGTATGTTTAGCAGCGCTGCAAGCAGGTATGTTTGATTATTTTTTAAACAAAACGTATGAGCGTGTTAAGCATGATCGTATCACCTACCAACTACTTGACTTTTGTATAAAGCTTCGCCCCATCGATAGCTCATATGTGTTCAGGTACATTTATGCTGAAAAAAAACCCGTCACATATAGATTCAAGTCACCATGGTCTCGAATGTAGGTTTATATTGGTAGTTTGGTATTATCGAGGTTTCCATGCATACACTCTAACAAATTCCATTTGATATACAAAAACTGACAAAGAATATAGAATTAACATGAGCATGTTTGGAGATATAAAATAACTCAATACGGCCATTGATGAATCATAGAGGAATAAATCACAAATTTTAAGCACGTGGATGTAAGGTTCCTAGAAATAACTATTGGTGGGAAGGTACACACCAGGGATGAGAATTTGATGTCATAACCAAATATTCGTATGGTATAATCTATGGTATCATGCAGCAAGCATATCTTATTACCTTTAATCTTCTGATGTCACTACAAAACGATCCTCACAAAATATTGAATAGAATAAATGGAAATATTTCTAATATCAAAATACAATCATGTTACTTGAGTCATGCAATTGTTGCTACACTCATCTTATACGTATATTTAGATTTTTTTAAATTAACACAAACGTAGTAATAATTGAGCTGTATAATAGATTTTTGTAGAAAGAGATCGTACAAAAATTCATGTCAAATAATGTATTTAATCTCGCGCAAATGCGCGGGCCACCCAGCTAGTTAAGATGAAGGTGAATGATTTTTATTTTAATGCTTTATGTGATCTTGGTGCTAGTATCTCGGTTATGCCTAACAAACTCTATGATATGCTTGATTTGCCACATTTGGAACACTGTTATTTGGATGTTTATCTTGCTGATAATGCTATGAAGAAACCTTTGGGAGAATTGATAATGTTCACATTATGGTTAACAATAACCTTGTCCCCGCTGATTTTATTGTTTTGGACACTGAATGCAATGCATCTTGTCGTATTGTTTTGGGAAGACCTTTTCTTAAAACTGTTGGTGCCATTATTGATATGAAGGAAGGAAACATTAGGTACCAATTCCCACTCAAGAAATGTAAGGAACACTTCCCTAGAAAGAGAATGAAGCTACATTTTGATTCTATTATTAGAACACATTATTCTGTTGATGCTTCTTCACTTGAAAACACTTGATTTTCACTTTCTGTGCCTAGCTGAAAGGCGTTAAAGTAAAGCGCTTATGGAAGACAACCCATTGTTTTATTTCTGTAATTTTTCTTTTATTTGAGTCAAGGAGCTTGCTTACTTCTGTAACAACTCATTTGTATATTTATTTTATTGCATTGTGTGCCAAGTAAAGTTTCTAGTGGAAAGTTGATGCTAGATTTGGATTTCTGCGCAGGGATAGATTTTTGCTGTCCACCGTTTTGAGCTTTAAAAATCCCAGAAAAATTGAAAAATCTGAACAAATTCATACGTGATCCTCAGATATGTACGCAACTTTCATTTGTTTTGAGTTTTACGATCTGAGCAACTTAAGTGCCTCGAAAATATTCGTCTTTACGGACTGTTCTGTTTTTGACAGATTCTGCCTTTTATTTTGCATTCTCTCTTTTACTATGTTTGAGTAGATTTCTTTACTCCACAAAACATAAGTGGTTGTAGCTAATCTCCAAAAGTATTGGTGATGATTATGTCCTTACAGAACATGTGAGTTTTTGATTATGCACTAACCCTCTAATAAGAATTACTATGAGTTTGGTGTGAAGGAAGTTTTTAAGGATCAAGAGAGGAGAATGATATAATGTGATCAAGAAGAGTGAAAAGCCTAAGATTGGGGATGTCCCCGTGGGTCACCCAAGAATATTTCAAGAAGACTCAAGCGTCTAAGCTTGGGGATGCCATGGGCATCCCCTTCTTTATCGACAACTTATCAGGTCACTGATAACCCACAAGTATAGGGGATCGCAATAGTCTTCGAGTGAAGTAAAACCCAAATTTATTGATTCGACACAAGGGGAGACAAAGAATACTTATAAGCCTTAACAGCGGAGTTGTCAATTCAGCTGCACCTGGAAAAGCACTAGTAACAGGGCTGATGTGAAAGCAGCAGTAATATGAGAGCAATAGTAATAGTAATACATCAGCAGTAGCAGTAACACAGAGGCAATGGCACCATAAAATAGTTGATACTACTTCTAATGGCGTACTCGACGGGAAATCAATGATGATGACAGAAGGATCGGGGTTCCCAGCTATCTCCACTAGTGGTAACTCTCCAATAACATGTGTTGGGTGAACAAATTACAGTTGGGTAATTGATAATCGTGAGGGCATGACAATGCATGCTATGATAAGATAAAGTTTACTGTAGTATTTAATTGGGCATTAGGACAAGATACACAGACCGCTATCCAGCATGCATCTGTGCCTAAATAATCCACCTTCAGGTTAGCATCCGCACCCCTTCCAGTATTAAGTTGCAAACAACAGACTATTGCATTAAGTAAAGTGCATAATGTAAACAACACAATTATCCTTAGACAAAGCATTGTTGTTTTACCCCTAATGGCAACAGCACATCCACAATCTTAGAACTTTCTGTCACTATCCCAGGTTAAATGGAGGCATGAACCCACCATCTAGCATAAATACTCCCTCTTGGAGATACATGCAACTACTTGATCAGGGTAACCACAAGTATCGGAGAGCATGCAAGATCTTAAATAAACAATAGTATGATAACATGATGAACAATCTGATCATAATTCCACAATTTATCAAATCCCAACAAACACAACACCAATTACATCATATGGATCTCAATCATGTAAGGCAGCTCATGAGATCATTGTATTGAACAACATAGGAGAGAGAGTACCAACTAGCTACAGCCAAGAACCCGTAATCCCTGGGGGAACTACTCACAAATCATCATGAAGTCGAAGTGGAGGCGGTGGAGTCGATGGAGATGGCTCCGGGGTCAATCCCCGTCCCGGCAGGGTGCCGGAACAGGAACTTCTGACCCCCGAAACTTGTCTTCGATGGCGGCGGAGCTGCGGAACTCTTTCTGGAATATCACCGATTGTTTTAGGGTTTTCGCGTCGGGGGGCAATAAATAGGCGAAAGGACAATGGTCGGTGGCTCTTCAAGGGACCCACAGCACATGGCGGCGCGCCAGTGGGTGGGGCCACGCCACCACATGGTGTGGTTGGCTCGTGGCTCCCCTCCTTCTCAGCTTTGGACTCCGTTGACGTGTCGGGGAAAATAGGAGGTTGGGTCCTTGTTTCGTCCAATTCCGAAAATATGTCCTTAAGTAATTATCTGGAATAGCAAAACAGCAGAAAATAGGAACTGGCACTGTGGCATCTTTTTAATAGGTTAGTCCCAGAAAATGTATAATAGTGATATATAATGCATATAAAACATGTGACATTGATATAAAACAAGCATGAAACATCATAAATTATCCCTAAGCTTAGTTCCTACTCATCCTCGAGTAGGTAAAACGATAAAAACAAAATAATTTCTAACGTGACATGCTACCAACATAATCTTGATCTAATAGTGATGTAAGGCATGTGAGCTGAGATCAAATCATTCAAAAAAAAGTCTATAATTGATATTAAATAAGACATAATAAAGCAAGATAGTTAAACGAGCTAAAAGTTTTCATGAACTATTGCTTTAAAGACATGCATGAAACCGTACAAGGTTCATTAAAGATGTTTTAAGTATCCAGTGTAAGAGTTTTATCCTTCAATTCCAAGCATCAAGCAAATTTTCACAACATAGAGTACATATCTAGTCAAGTAAAAATAAAAATGAACGTCATGAATCAACTGTTTTGAAGCCTACTCAACCGGTGAGCGTAAGCATTTGGTATTGGCACCAGGATGTTATGGCTAAGAGAACATTAATGGCGGTTTGGAAGGCCAATGGAAGAAAGTCTCACAAAGCTATAAGTGATCATTAGACAAGAGAAAGTCTTATAATCGAAGCTATGTAAGGACTAGTGATTGCCATGCAACGGATGCACATAGAGCTATATGTGTATGAAAGCTCTCCAATGTAACTACTGGGAGTGCATCCAACTTGGTTGCTCACGAAGACCTAGATCACTTTTGAGGAAGCTCATCATTGCAATATACAACCCAAGTTGTATAGTGTAAATTCCCCACATAGTTATACTGGTAAAAAATGAAAACTCTCCCATGAAGTACAGGTGCTAAACATGAGCACAAATGATGACTATGAATACTGCAGGTGCTGAAACATGAGCACAAGTCTGGATAAAGGATAGTAATGTTGCCCCCTTTTTTTCTCTTTTTTATATTTTTTTCTGTTTCACTTTTCGATGGCCTCCATGGCTCTTTTCACTTTTAGGGGCAACATTCTAATATGACAACACACTTTTTGATACAAATAACTCATAATGAACAAAACATGGTGTATCAAACTGTATGCCTCTGCCAGTGTATCAGGATGTGCAATGATCTAGCGTAACATGGGTAAACGACACATCAGCTGTATAGAATCACGCAAAGTAATATATAAATGATAAATGACAACAAGTCATGTAATGTACAATGGAAGTTGCATGGCAATATATCTCGGAACAGCTATGGAAATTTTGTGGTAGGTAGGTATGGTGGCTGTTTTAAGGAAGATGTAATGGCTTATGTGTAGGAGAACAAGAGAAAGTCCTCCCACGAGTTTGGATGTACTGGCGAAGTATGCACAACTCTCAATGTGAGCAGAAGGCAATGCACAACACCGAAGAGGCTAGCAAATTTGGATGGTGGAAGTGCCAAAAACCGTAGCTTAATATTAGTAAAAAAGAACTCACAAGGTTATTGCAAACAACTAGCAGGTTCAACATTAATAGCATGATTAAAATTCACTCCAAGAAGGGCCGTTCACGGCGGCACAAGTACCCCGCTAGATCCCTCGACCTTCAGCACAACTCAGTTATTACAAATTACCTTTAGACATGGAAAACTATCAAGTCTAACTACACTTTCAACAATTTTAGTAGAGTTTGTAGTACGGTACAAGCTTAAAGACAACAGTCCACTAATGATTTTAATTTAATTAACCAGCAAGATTTACCATCTATTATTTATTACCTCAAAACGTTTGCAAAGAATCAGGTTATCAAAGTTTAATGATCTACAAGATTATGCAAGTTTTTCATTATCAAATGAACCCTGCTATTCATAGTTGTAGCTGCGCACGGGCTCTGTAATTGACGCGTGTCTAACGTACGTTCCTTTTGACGGCATGGTGCATGCAACCAGCAAGCTCGCACGTGCACGTCTATCTCCTTTTTCTCTATGCCATGTCACTACAGCATAACAGAATTTAAGTAACACAATCATGTAACACACTGGAAAATGTGTTACAAGCAAAATTGCAGTAACACGCCATCTGTGTTACAAGGCTAGATAGTAACACAAATTAATTAAGATCTAAAATAGCGTTACAAAGGTGTTGCTACAGTAACACGTAAGTCTGTGTTGCTCAGACGGTGTTACAATTGTTGATTACGGGCGACACATAGTCATGTGTTATTGCTTTGTGTTACAAGTTCTGTGGAGGAAATTAGTGAAAAAATTAAATGACATTAATCGATTTTACCGTGGCCTGCTTAGCTTTTTGCATATATATAGGTCGATAATTTGACGGATTCTGGACTCGAACTCAGGTACAACACCACAACAGCAACATCGCAAACCATCAGCCCAAGGTAGCGTACATGTTGGGAAACAACATTTAGTGTATTAAATCTCGAAAAAAAAACATTTAGTGTATTATTTATCCACTCTATTACGTAGTCAGCTGTTGGGAAATGCATTAGGCCCAGAGTAGCAATCAACATGTCTTTTTTCTCCACCACACGGGGCAATGGCCCAAAATCTAACAGGGCTGAAGCAGTACGAGGCCTTCATAAGAATTTTAGCCCGAATAAGTGGAAAGACTTTTCAATATATTATTTTCCAAGCAAAAGAAAAAAAAGTAAAAATTAATAGCAGCGTGCTGGGTAAAACGTGCAAACCAATTGGGAACTGCCACGTGCACGTCTCTGTGTCAGTAATGCACAAATTCAGGGTGTTCGCTGTCACATCTGACGGTTTAGAACAAGTCGGCCATGATTCCGAAAATTGTCAGCTTCGGGTGAATTTTTTCCCTAACTTATTATCCAAATAACAAAAAATAAAATAACATAAGAACATGAAAAATAAAGCAGGCCTCGCTGTCTAAATTTTCAGTTAACATGATTTCGTGTTCATGTCCGACTGCGTCCACGCGGCAATGTTTGGATTTGTAGTGGCGTGTGGATTGGGATGACACGCCACGACACATCAGCTACCTCTGACGTGTTGGCCCGAAGCGCCACCGATGCAAGATTTTACTGGCGTGTCACACCACATGCCACCGACACTTTTTGTACGGGTTATCAAGTGGGTCCACACATACTAGTGGCGTGGCATACCTATCCAGACGCCGCTGGTACACGAACATCACTAGCGCTTTAAAAAGAAACGCCACTGATACTAGCACTACTATAAGGGTTTTCGTCATATTGTTATATTGAAAGGATCTCAAAATAAACTTCATTCCCTTATTCAAAAAGATTTTTTTATGTTGGTGAAAATGATCGTATGATTTCATATAAAGTGCATATCCTTTAGAATATCCAAATACAATGGTTGTATATCCTTTGTTTCACATCAACTGCCAATGGTGTTTTCCTTTACAATAATCAATCTAAATCTAGATGATGTTTATATTGGTCCCAATAATATGTATTTGGTATTGAATTTCAAATCAATGACCCAGATTTTAAATAAGATCAAATATTCTCAAGTATGAATGATTCACTGACACCGCCTCCCACGAAGACCTCCATGTTCATTTATGGTATCCAAGTAATTAAACTAAATTATGTTAGTTTAGGTACCAATAATTTGTAAGTCATATTGAAATTCAATATACGAACCATAGTTTGACAGAGATCAAATATCCAGTACAAACGATTTGAATAATTCAACCATCAAATTACTCCATACACCACGCCGCCCCCTCTCCGCTACACCACGCACATGGCCAACAACGATGAGGCTGGATGTAATGGCAGGTGGGCACATACCCTCAACAAGGAGCTAACAATGGAGTTCGCCAAGTACGAATTCCTTGTCCTTACGCAACTATTATGGTCAAGAAGACGATTTATTTATTTTAGTGTGAAAAAAAAGACGATTTATTTTCTTGGACACAATGTTTTGACTCACACTTCTAGATGCACTTGTTATGGAAATCCAAACATTTTATGCCCACACAAAGTTTGCCCAAAAAAGATTTTTTTGTGACATGCATAAGAAGACAAAACAATGTCTCGTGAAAATTTATTTTGGAGCACCGGAATTTGTCTTCTTTTTTTGCATAGGCCACAAAAAATGTTGTTTTGTTGCTAAACTTTTTGTGAAGACATTAAATATCCGTATGTACACCTAAAAATCTGTTGAACTTTTTTATTATTTTGAAATAGTGGGTATATCTATATCTACGAGTCAAAACAGATTTCCCCTATTCTCTTTATGTTTTACTAGCAAAAATGACCGTGCGTTGCAACGGGGGAGGAAAAATCATACACCCCTAACCAAATAATATACAAACTAAATAAAGCATCTGTGTTAGTTCTCTTCGAGACATGAATGATATAAATAAAAAGAAGCTAAAGAGTAAGAAGAGAACATAATTGATTACATACCATCATATTTTTCCACATGTTCTTCTCATACTGTTCCTCTGTCACAATTGCTATAGGCAAACATGGTTAATGGTTCAGATTCACATTAGAGTGATATTAAAGTGAAAGTGCCCGTTTACTGCAATGGTTAATAAATAAATAAACATATGTTTAGTACAACTTTGCAAGTAGCAAAACAATGTTGAAAGTGCTCAAAGTACCAAGTGACATTCTTTAAGAAAACAATATTTGATTCTCAAATAGAAAAGTGCAAAGGTCGCTCATATATCAGAACGTAAAACACGTATATCAGATGAGCCGAAGTTGTTACTCCTTACGTAAGGTCAGGATGGCCTGTCTGGCATCATGGCCGAGTACAGGAAGCCCGCCCACAGCTCCGCATTAGATGGATACAGTGCAAAAGCTTTGCGTTGGAGAAGCAACGGCCTTGTGCGGCTGCTGCTGGCGTGGCACTCAATTGTCACGACTCAGATATATCACCCATTACTTTGGCCTTGCCTGCTTGCCAGTCGTGCTTCGATGGTGGCGTCTGCCTTGGACGGCTCTCCTCGCTCTGTAAGGCCGCGAAGATGCATGTACCAAGGGAGGCCGGCCGTCGCCTGGAAAGCTGGAAGACATGGACATGTTGAAGCAAGGTCGGCCGTTCATGTGTCACTTCTCGTCCCAAATCGGGAGTCTACACGGTGGAGCACCTAAGAGCCCGACGATGTTGCCGGAGTACCTCCGGGTCAGCTGCAACCTGCAACCTGCGATAGCCCCAGGGCGCCGCAGCCGGCAGCCATCGTTGCGCCTCATGGTCCTGGAGGAGTCCGCGCCGCCTTCTCCCGCACCTAGACGCCCTCCTCCTTCCATGCCGCCAGGGCCGCAGAGAAGGGTCGCAAGGTGCTCGGCCCGCTATGAAATCGAGGCCAGGGTCTTACGCTGCATCTTGGCAGATCCCTCGATTCTTCGATCGATGGTCATGGGGTTACGGCAGGTATTGGGTACGGCAGGTCATGGGTTAAGACGACAGCGATTCCCCTCAGCCGCCTGGACTGAGATATCGATGTGCGCTTCGTGCCCTTGACCTCGGCTCTTCCTCCTCCATGGCATGCATGCCCTGCTTCGACGGCTGCGTGCGCTGCTTGTATGCTCTCCGGAGGCAAATTTATGCAAGGGGTTCCACCGAGAGGAGACTCCGTCCGATCGACCACAAAGCGAGACATGGCGCTCGTTGTCGTCGACGCGCTCAGCTCCACGTTGGGGCGCTCGGGACCAATCCTTGCATCTCAAAGACGACACGTAATGCCAGGAAAGCTTGATAGCACTAGTCGAGAAGAGGCCTTTCATCCGGGCCATTAGTCCCGGCCGTGGTCTGGGCCGCGACTAATGGTCCGGACACGTCGCCCCGAAAACGCCGAAGCGTACGACAAGCATTAGTTGCGGCCCGTTAGGAACCAAAGGTCCCGGTTTGAGATACAAACCGGGACTAAAGGGTCTGCGGCTAATTCGTTCAAACGAGGACCCTTTAGTCTCGGTCCTACATACAACCCGCGACTAATGTGTTTAAACGAGGACCCTTTGGGTTCCCGCGCTGGTCGTTGATCACACGGGCCGGGGAATGAAACGTTGTCTTGAAAGTTGATCAAATGCTTAATGGATTTTTGGGAAGTTGAAAAACACGGCCGGATTAATTAGCCAGCCTCCTCATCTCCCCTGCTAGCTCTATATAAGAGAGCTACATTGCCATTTGCCAAATGCACCATCTCCTCTCTCTAATCTTCTCTCTCGAATCGCTGCCGCGCGCCATGGAGCCACTCGCGCCCCCACCTCGATCCGAGGTGTACCACTATAAGGACGACGCCGTCGACATGCACTTCAAGGTCATGGTCACTCTCCGCGCATCAACCGTGGAGAGATGGATCCGCGTCGTCAAGAGGCGCTACCTCGACGCCGCACCGATGAAGATCGTGGGTCTCGACTGCGAGTTCACCGACGCCACACCCGAGGAGAGGCAGCGTGCCGCTGTCCTGCAACTCTCCGTGGCGACCGACACGTTGGTGTTCCATATTTGCCACGCTGATCGGGTGCCGCAGGCCCTCAAGGACTTCTTGATGGACAAAACCATCAAATTCTGCGGCGCGGCTATCAACAACGATCAGCGTATGCTGGGGCCTTACGGAATTCATATTTCGTCCGCCGTCGACCTCCAGCGAGCCGTTCACGCTAACCCAACGTAACCTAATCTTCCGAGTCTCTATATTCTAGCCAATGTTACTATTGGCACAACGCTTGAGAAGAAGAAGAAGAACAACAAGAAGAAGAAGGAGGATGAGAAGAAGAAGGGGGAAGAAGAGAACCTCGCATTAGGTTGGGGAGAGTTTCCATTGAGCTTTTATCGCATCAAGTATGCCGCTCTGGACGCTCGCCTAGGCTACGAGATAGCTAGGAGGTGTCTCGGTGCTATGTGATCGTATGTCTCAATGTGTCGATCTAAATGTGCTATATTTAAATCAATTGGGCAATCCGGGTGCCTCGTATTGTTTCCTATATTTAAATCAATTGGGCAAGACTTGAGAAATATATTTTTTGAATGTGCTATATTGTTTCCGAGTGTGAAAAATGTGTTTTTTTGCAAAGCACCAACCACAAATATGTTGCAAAACTTGAGAAATAATTTTTTTGAAAATACTATACCATGTTATATGCACCTCAATATTGTTGCCTCAATAGTACCAGACTCATATTAAATTGAAAATGACAATAATAATGTAAAATTAATTTATTGTTATTTGAATTCAAAACAACGGGGTTACGGGGTAGCATATAGCGGGGAGGAGTGCCACCGGAATGAATGGCGAGGCTACGGGGTTCAGACGGGAGACGGCAACCATTGCTTTCTCTTTCGCTTGATGAGGAATAGGAAGTAGGGAGGCACTATACGGAAGATGCAGCTAGCAGCCGGTGTTTATATATATCGGGCAATGGGGGAAAGAAGAGCCTAGAACGAAGGTTGCAGCTAGCAGCCGGTTTGAAGATATGAATGTTTCCATATTAAATTGAAAATGACAATAATAATGTAAAATTAATTTTTGTTATTTGAATTCAAAACTATTAGTACTTAATCATTAATGTTTATGTTAAGATAGGTTTGGCATTAAAAAAATAATATGATTTTTCACTACAAATAACAAAAAAATGAATTAATAATTATTATTACTTAATCATTAATATTTATGCAAAAGATGATATGGACACAATATTTAGATTCCTATCATTTATCCGATCGATTCATACATATTATTTGTCGAATTTCGATTTATCGGTTTAAAGATATGAATGTTTCCATATTAAATTGAAAATGACAATAATAATGTAAAATTAATTTTTTTGTTATTTGAATTCAAAACTATTAGTACTTAATCATTAATCTTACTTATGCAAAAAATAATTTGAAGTAATATTTATGCAAAAAATGAATTAATTTTTGAATTAATAATTTGAAGTAATATTTATGCAAAAAGAATTAATAATTATTATTACTTAATCATAAATCTTACTTAATAATTTTTTTGATCGATTTATACATATTATTTGTCAAATTTCGATTTACGGATTTAAAGATATGAATTTATCCATATTTAATTGAAAATGAAAATAATAATGTAAAATTGATTTTCTTGTTATTTGAATTCAAAACTATTAGTACTTAATCATTAATGTTTATGTTAACATAGGTTTGGAATTCAAAAATAATAATATGATTTTCTCTACAAATAACAAAAAAATGAATTAATAATTATTATTACTTAATTATTAATATTTATGCAAAAGATGATATGGACACAATATTTAGATTCCTATCATTTTTCTGATCGATTCATATATATTACTTGTCCAATTGCGATTTATAGATTTAAAGTTATATTATATACCATATTATATGATAATAATAACAAAAAATGAATAAAATATTGAAAAACTAAATTATTTCATATTTGGATTTAAAGATATATTATTTGTCCAATTGCAATTTACAGATTCCTCACATTTTTCTGATAATAGTGGATATATTATTTGTCCAATTGCGATTTACAGATTTAAAGATATTAATTATGCCATATTATATGAATAAATGGCAATAAATGAATAAAATAGTTTTATTACTTATTTTATTTTCATTGGAATTCAATATTATTTTTACTTATTCATTATTGTTTACTTAAATTTAACTAAAGTTTAAATTTGACTAAATTTGACTTACATGTGAGAATGGGTGACCAATCGGGAAGTTTGAACAAGAGTAGAATTTGACTAAAGTTTAAGTGTAATTAGTGTTAAAAATGATCCAAGTGAGAGAGTAACGAGTCAAACAATTAGAAAAAAGAAATTAGAGGCGCTAGGATTACGATAGCATTGCTTAGTTAGAGGCGCCTCTAATTAGAGCCCGGATGGAAAACAAATGTTGGAAAAAAATTGAAACAAATGTTGGATAAAAAAATTTGAATTTTTTTCGGAAAATAATTTTTAGTCCCGGATGGTATTACCAGCCGGGACTAAAGGTCCTCCAGCCCAATCCCTGTATCGCGGCCACGTGGAAGGCCTTTAGTCGCGGCTGGTAACAGTCCCGGGACTAAAGGTTGGGCCTTTAGTCCCGCTTGGCCTGTCCCGGTTGGCTAACTGGGACTAAAGGCCCTCACGGGCCGGGACAGAAGGTCATGTGTCCACTAGTGTAGAGGCTCAGCCCCGCCATCCTTGCCGATCACCTCGGCGACATCTCCTCATGCCACCGCGATCCATCGGAGAAAAGTGTGTTAATCAAGTTGAGGCTGTGTATATATGAGCGAGCAACCGTATGTTCAAGTCGACAAGGAGACCGAACCTGATACTCTTTAGACTCACGTAGCACGGTACGATTCCGGTCATGCCATATACAGAGGTAAACGAAAAAAGAAAACTGACGACAAGAAACGTTACCGTACAAAAAAAAAGAGGAACAATATTGAAACGGTACGTGACTTATGGGTGGCAGTGGTGGGTAATTTTCGTCAATTTTAGAGGTAGTTTCAAAGATGTACCACAAGAAAATTTAATGTTTTTATTATTAGGTATAGATATAGATTAGGGGTAGCTATTTTGCTGGTTTGCTCAATAAATCTTATCTTTTTTGGCGAAAAAAATACTTTCCCTCCTTCAATCCGTTTATTTTAGGTGAAGAGGGAAAATCAGTCGAGGGAAAATTTTAATTATTCGCATTAACATACACTTTTCCCTCCATCAATTGCTCCTATAAATTGAGCCCTCTCGTATCCCTAGCGCTAAACCAATCCCTCCTGAAAAATTCGCATCTGTACACAGCTGAGTTCTCCCCCACCGCGCCGCCCACCATTGCCCACCACCGCCGTGCCGCCCCCTCCCACCGAGTTTCCCACCGCCGCGGCGGCCCCCTTTGCCCACCACCACTGCGTCACCCCCACCCAGCCGCCCACCGTCCCCCTCCACTGGCCCCACCACCTCGCCGCCGCCCCGATCACCGAGTCGTCCCACACCGCCCTCACCTCCGCGTGCTCCTCGCGGTTGCGCCTGAAGCCCTGAAGGCTTGCTCCCGTCCAATGCAGGCATTTTTTCAGGCCTCCGCACCCCGTGGAGTATAGACATTTCTTCAGGCCCCTGCACCACGAGGTAATTTGCCAGCAACCGAGTGCTTCCTCTGTTTGATGCTTGAAATTGATTTGGAATTTCGTAATTGCTTGCATTCACATGTTTCTTGTGGTAGGATTGCTCGGTTCTGCCACCCAAATTGCAAAGGAGACGCCCACAACTTGTCCTTGATTTCCCTGTCCGAGACCACAAACTTGTCCTAGGTTGATTCCCCTCATATATTGCCTACGAATTCATGTCTGTTGGCAATTTAAATTATTGCTGTGTTGTTTGTCTAATCTTACTTACAATACTGTGAAGTAGCTCTGGCATTTACGTACTGAGGATCCCAGATTACTTTTATTGCTTCCTTCATTTGAAGTTGTAAGATCATGCACAAAAACATAGTTGAGTTTCATATTTAGTAAGTTGGTTCCTTCTCTGACAATAGACGAATAAAAAGTACAACTTGGTTGCACTAGGCCTGGCTGAACAAACATTCTAGGCTTTCTGTATTGAAACCGACAGTAGTGTTACTTAGGTTAAACTGGTCAGCTATAATCTAAATTTTTGAGACTAAAATAGAACTAAAACCAAGTAGTTCAAGGCACTGACTTTACTGTAAGTCTGCTGCAAGCTGTAGCTATTTCTTTGGGTTCAATTTCCTATTCCTTCCTGCAACTTGAACAGCTGCTACTGACAAGAAAAATTACAACTGCCTTCTAACTTCTCTAAAAAAAATATGGATCAGATCAACTCTTTCTTTATTGTACAATTGGATCAACCAAACATACAAGTAAGGCACTCTTTCTCAACAGCAGCAAGGCTCCCGTGTGTGTATGTAAAACTGAAACTTTTGACTAAACTTCTCCCTATTTCCCTGAGATTTACCTGCATTTGGTATAACTTAACCTTGCTCTCTGATTTTGAAATAAACATGAAACTATAGTATGCGTGTGTACTTCTAGGATTGCCTATACACTAGTCATGTCTGAATCTAATTTGATTGGTTGACTTGCAATGGTTGGATTGACATTTTTCTTTATATCTAGGGTGGTGATGGACATGTTGACCATATACCTGCACTTGACATCCTGTTGGTGGCTCCTTGAGATCATGTAAGCAACTTCATTTATTTTCTTGAGGGGAACTTCAGTTAGTAATCTGTACTGATGTGTTAAGAAGGAACTCTACATACTGACTTGGTGGCTGATTATTAATCTTCGAAAGGTGTAATTACTCTTCCTTTTGTTTCTTATCAATACTCAAGATCCAAACAAATTAGGACCTGCTATGCACGGACAGCTCACGATACAAAGTAACTATGTAACAGTTGAGGGACCTGGTTTTACGAATTGAATAGTGAAAATTCAGAACCTATGGAGCCACGGTGCGTACACCTTTCTTATTTGCAAGACATTACTTCATTTAAACCCAATAGCTCTTAACTCAAATCCAGTGGATGTAACCAGTAAATGCAAACTTGCAAAATGAGGTATTATGACTTCTCTCATTTGCTTTCTGCACATGAAAAATAGTCTAGTTAATCTGGGGCGTACCACTGTACCTCATTGTACCTCATTATAGTGCTTTGTCAATCTATTTTCAAATGTGGACACCAGAATGATCAACAAACATGTCTTTCTCTTAGCGGCTTATCTAAATTATCTTGGACCATCGTTATCTTCTACTGTTAGCGTGTTGTAAAGACTTTTTACTGCAAATCATTTACAACCTCGAACCTGCTTGAAACACTTTTTGCTGGTTCTTTGACTATGAATCTTGATTGTCTGTTGTTAGTCAAAATATATTTAAGCTCCTAAAGTGGCTATATAACAATTGTATTTGTTCATAACGGTAATGTTCACAATTTTTTTTGCAGATTAAAAAGAAGGATGATGATGAGTTGTTGAATTCTCCATACTTCTGGATCAAGCAATAAATTAATTTCAAAGATTTCACTTACCAGTAATTGTAGTTTACATTGATGGATGAAAATGTAATATTATGTATAACGATAGATTTCGTTTGTCGAGTTGTTGCAAATGCTATGTTGTAATATTGTTCACAGAGATTTTTTTCTATAGTCAAAATGATCTTAATGTTACGGTGTTGTATGAATAATTTTGGTATTTATTGTAAAGCGTACTTGTGCTACACAAGTTGTATATTGGTAATATTTTAATTTTTTATTGTGAATATGTCGAGCTTCATTTTTCTCTCTTATTTTACTGGCACCAAGCATCAATTCATTTCACAATAAACAAGTTAATTAAAATAGTCAATAAATATATATATATTCCATAAATTAATTAAGGGATATTTAATTCTGTGCCCCCAGCTTCTTAGTTGTACTCACTTTTCCCCACGCTCTAACTTTTTGCTCTCTTTTGCCCACTCCCTTAGCTGAAACTCTCACAAATGCTCACAGCGGACGTGTGCCGTCGTTTGCCGTCGGGTCAATGCATTGACCGTTATCTGACTAGTGTGCTGACGAGTGGGACCCCAAGGAGACACGTCGGACCAGCTTGTCTGAATCTGAAACTCAGTGTTACCTGAACATATCGAGACATTCAGGCGCCGCCCGGCCCCCTCCGCTGCCGCCGCCGTCGTGCCGCCTCCGCTGTCGTCGTCCCCTCCACCCTCTAACCCTATTTTGCTTGCCGGCGACGCCGCGTCTCCGCCAGATCTATCTCATCTCCCCATCTCGGACTACGAAGCGATGTCAGGGGAGGCCGCTGTCAAACCCATCGATCGTGGAGAAGATTGGGTCGAATCCAATGGGGATAATTCATGGATTCCAGATGGGTAAGCAACGTATACCCTCGAATTGATTAGGAAACTCGTAGATTTGGCTGGATTTGACCAATACTAGCATGAATCGTTCCAATTTTGCTGATTTCCATTCTCTAACTGCATCCTTTATTTGACTCGGATAGGATTGATCCCACGCTTGCTTTTCGGCTGGCTGTTAGAATGGAAATTAGCGAGATCCGCGGTACGAAGGCGCATCACCTAACTGGATTTTACTTCCCGAAGGTGGTAGAAATAGTCATTTGTTTCAAAGCTTTTCGCGAAGGTCTCCAGCGTTGTACATATGGTTGGAGCGATGCCGACGCTGTTGAACTGCAATATTTCAACACTAGCGAGCAAACATTTCTCCCACTAACTTGCGACGAGCATTTGGGATTGCTATTTACTTTGAATGCTGAGTGCCGTTTCGGTAAAATTCATATCTGTGTGCTTCAGCCACGCAAAGCGCGGGATAATGGGAAGGGTGCATCCTCTGCTACTGCTAATAGCCAGCAACCTGGCACTCCTTGTAGGTCGAGACCAACCAAAGCCAGTGGTTCTGAAAGCCACAATATGTCTGCTGCGGATTCGGCTGCTTCTCCTGTCCCTTCTGCAGCCGCTGTTTATGAAGAGGCAGAAGCTGACGAGGAAGTGCCTGCAAATGATGATGAAGACGAGATGATGTACCCTGAATTGGTAGATATAGCCAGTCAGCAAGCAGTGGATGATGAATATCTGGAGCAGCCCATCAGCCGTGCTAGGTTTGATGACACTTACGATGAAGAGAAGGAGAAGAACATGGACAGCTTAATCGAGGATGAATACGATGGTGAGGACATGCCAACAATTGAGTGGAATAGGGAAGCACCTGAGCTTACTGAAGGCACCATATTTCAATCCATGGTGGACTGTCGGAATGCAGTGACAACATGGTGCATTCTAACTGAAAACACTTATGAGATTAAAAGGAGTGAGCCGTCAAGGTTCACAGTTTTTTGTCCATATGATAGGTGTAGGTGGAGGTTGCATGCATCTCTTATGTTAAAGAGCAAATATATTCGGGTAATCCAAGTTCATTGAGTAATTTAGTTTCACATCATTTAGTAATGTTTCTTAACTGTTTTTGCCTTTATTTTGTTTCAGATAAAGAAAAACCCACACAAGCACTCCTGTCCACCTGGAGGGGGAGGGGGGAAGGCCAAAACCAAGCTAGCAAAAACTAGGTGGGTGGCAGATGCGATATTGGATTGGCTGAGGGAAGAACCTGGACTTGGTCCAACAGCACTCCATGGGAAGCTTTTTGAGAAGTACAAGATAAAATTTCCTTACATGAGAGTTTTCAATGCTAGGGAAAGGGCTCTTGACAGAATTAATGGTCAATGGAATGACAGTTTTCAGCTGCTTTACACCTTCAAAGCTGAAGTGGAGAGAACAGCTAGTAGCAGCTTCTGCAGTTGATGGACACAACTGGCTATTCCCAGTTGCATTTGGTGTGGTGGAGGCAGAGTCCGAGGAAAGTTGGGTCTGGTTTCTGCAGCAGTTGCGCAACATTATAGGCACACCCCCAGGTTTAGCCATACACACAGATGCTTGCAAGGGCTTAGAGAGTGCAGTAGAAATTGTATTCCCAGGAGTGGAGCATAGGAAATGTATGCGACACCTAGCGCAAAATTTCAAAAAGAAGTTCAAAGGTAAAGTTTTTTATGAGAACTTATGGCCAGCATCATACACATGCAGCAAAAGGAAGTATGAACACCATTTGAGAGTGTTGTATGCTCAAACTCCTGTTGTGAAGGAGTACATGGATGCACATCATGGCAAGGTGTGGTCAAGAAGCCAATTCAACAAAATCTGCAAAGTTGATTATGTGACCAATAACCTTGCAGAATGCTTCAATGCAAAGTTCAAGTCAGTGAAAGGGCTCTTGCTGTGGCAAGCATTCGACAAGATGAGGCAGATGATCATGATAAAGATGGCTCTTCGCAAAAGAATTGCAGAAACAAAATATGTTGGTCATCTTATGCTCCCATCACTGATTAAGGCATTGCATTTGAAGGCAAGAGGACTGAAGATGAGATGCATTCGATCTGATACACTTGAGGGTGAGGTAGCCTATACTGACAGTAAAAATAGGCTATGGAGGTATCCAGTGAACCTAGCAACAAAACTATGCAGTAGAGACAGTTTTATAGAGACACTCTCCCCTTTGTCTCTTACAACCTAATCCAGATTGCTATAGAGGCACTAGAAGAGACATTTTGGGGAATGCCTTAGCAGTAGAGACATCTACCAAAAGACATTTTCCAAAATGTCTCTTAATCTTCATATAAAGGCATTTTAAGTGTCATTCTTGAGAATGCCTTAATAATAGAGACATCTCCTTTGAGACACTCCTCACAATGTCACTTAACATCTCTGTAAACGCATTAAGAGATACATCATTCAGAACGCCTTAAGAGTAGTCATTCTCTAAAGACAGTACATGTGTCTCTTCACGAAGAGAGATATTGGAAAATTCCTTACAAAATAGATGCACAACTCCATCTCTATGACAAAATTACGAAACAAATTTTGAAGTTTTAATGCAAGTTTGCGAAGTAAGACTCTGAAATAGAAAAAAAGGAACTTACCTACATATGACTAACATATTTCCGGACCTCGCTCCCCTATACCTCCGTGAGCGCACGCCGGCTACGGATCCACTTTCAAAGAAGCTATTTGAGCTGCACGATCTTCCTCATCGCCTCGCAATGACGTGGCAGACGACGGTGGCCAGATCGATGGTCGGGTATGCAACAAATGGTGTAGGAGAGAAAAGAAAGAAAAATAAACGAAAGTATACTAAAGGTGGGTCACACATGGAAGAAGAAATACAGGGTTCATAGTTTAGGGGTGTGAAATGGAACATCACTCCATGTTTTAGGGGTGGCACCCAATGTGAATCTAAT
Organism: Poa pratensis; assembly: GCA_947311845.1. NCBI lineage: Eukaryota > Viridiplantae > Streptophyta > Magnoliopsida > Poales > Poaceae > Poa > Poa pratensis. The sequence continues at coordinate 57,773,304 of CAMZMU010000035.1, forward strand.
TGCATTTTAATTCATTTCAGGGTTGTTTGTGCAGTCCGAGTGATAAATTTATTTTTTCAAACAATAAAAATTAAATGTATTTAAAAGAAAAATAAATTTCCATATACCGAAGGACCTATCCTCTCCAATTTTCCCTCCAAAAAAATCTATTATCTTCCACAAAAAAATCTATTTTTCCTCCACCCAAAATACAGATTTCCCGCCACTTCTCCTTTTTTTTGCTGACCATACCGTATGTCCCCAGCTGTCGGTGACTTGCAAAATTTCCAACTCCTGCTAATCGTGCACGGAGCCAGCACCCACTCCCCATTTTCTCCTGCTCCTCTCCCCCATTCTCGCCACGCACCAGATCGGAAGCGCCCTCTGATCCACCCGCCCCATCGAGGTCGAACGGCGGCACTCTCCTCATCTGCGGGATTGGGGCTGCCGGCCTAACCGCGACCTTCTCCTCCGCGCCCCAGCCCGCTCGAACACCGACGCCCTCCTCACCGGCGGGATCGGAGCCACCGGCCTCACCCACGACGTCCTCCTCCCCACTCCTTCCCTGCTTCCTCCCATGAGTGCTGCTCCGTCCGTACCCACGCGAACGCCGGTGCCTGCACCCGTGCGAATGCCGCCGTCCTCCTCAAGGTAACAACCTCTTCTACAAACCTTCGTAGTAGTAGAAACTGCAGGTACTTCATGTGTTTGTTGCTCCGTGCCACCATCGTTGTTTCCTACTGTGGTGTGTGTTGCTTTTCTTTCCCCTTGCAGCTCGTGTTCTGATTCCTTGATTGTGGTAGAGATTCTTCTGCTGGTATATCTGCAGGTGAACAATTCCTGACGCCGGAGAGCCTCTCCGCTGTGTACGCACCTTGCAATCACGCTGTGATTCTTCGTTCTGTTCAGTCGTACATACAGAAGACATGGTACGTGTTGTTGAACTCAGATTACTGAATTTTAGTGGATCCATGGTTCAGTAGGATTAGAGGTTCAGCCATTGGAGGCTCAGTTAGGATTAGGGATTATAGGTTCAGTCATTGGAGGTTCAGTTAGGATTAGAGGTTCAGTCATTGTAGGTTCAGTCAAGGGGGTTCAGTTAGTAATAGCGGTTCAGTTAGAGGTACGTCTGTACCGGTCGGTCTGAATAGTGGCAATGACCAAAAACGGGTTGGGATGGTACAGACTGAAACTTTTATGCTACTGAGATGCATGTTTCAGTTCAGATTAGAGGTTTACTCATTATTTAATGGCACATCTAAGATTTACCTTATCATACTGTAATCCACAATATATGCTCGCGATTTATGTTATCAGCCAATACTACTTCTCTTCAGGATCAGATTGTGAACTTGGCAAGGGGAATCGTGATATTTGACGATTGGCAGAGTAATCTAATTGCATAGTAATTAGTGTCAAATAAAATCTTATTGCAAAGTTGGATCAGAAACAACCTGTAGGTAGGAAAGAGGAACTAATGCTCCAATGCTGCACCAGTCAATCTGTCTACTCCAGTATGCTTCAGTTTACATTATTCTTGTTTTTCCCTCTCATGTTGTCCTTGCAATGTCATTTAAACTAATTTGCTAAAGAGGCAAATGTGCATTTTTGTCCCAATGTTTTTTTCGACTCATGCAATTTTCATGCTTCTGATTTACATAACCTCATCTTACAAAGCTTTTGGTATTTCAGTTATACAATATGGCAATTTTTAGTTTGAACCGAATACTCTTTATATCTTACAAAGCAAATTTTGGCTTGCGCTCTTAGTCTTATTAATTTGGGAGGTGCTCTTCAATGAAAAGAATAATCTCTTGGTAAGTCAAGTATTCCTGAAAACTCGCGCTTTTAATCTCGGGTTTGCCTTGCACATTTTGGTCTGTGATCATGCAGCTTGTGATGTCTTTATGAAAAGCTCAGTCATTTTTATTTATTGTTCGTTTGCTATGCTACCGTATGCAACAAAACTGCCCATGAGTTTAGCCTATTTTGGATCAAAATTGGATATGAAGTCTGCATTAATGCATGGATAGATCTATATTTTTTATGAAATTGTTGTTGATTCCATCTCAGGTTTCTGTATATCTTTGTACGATGGTAGATTCAATTAAATACAAACGTGCAAGTGCACGTGCCTGATTACTAATTTGTATGGTTTTTAATAGATCAATTAAATCAACGTATCTTTCTTGCAAAAACAAGTTGTTTTAGGATATAAACATGACATTGAAATAGAACTTGATCATTCCATTAAATTACTAAAGAGGAACCTTCTGATCTTGCAAAATATGTGGTTAGAGGGGATATGCTTGGCGATGCATTTTGGGCAATCATTGTTCTAGATGTTTGTAGACTTGTATGTGCAATTTTTCCTCGGCCATTTGCGGATCTCTAAATTGTAGAAGATGCTATTGGTCATTGCATTTCTTGGCCAACTACTCATGTAATTTTTTAATGCATTTTAATCAGTATTTGTTTCTAAAATAGGATTTCTTATTTGCAAATATTGATGTATGTGTGTATCGATTATTAAAAGATCAACTATTCTTGTTACATGTTAAGAGAGTAAAAGATGATTTAACTTGAGGCAACATGTCTTTCTGATCTTGCATTCCGAGTAAATTCCATGATGGTAATTTATTAGAAACTGTGATGGGAGGAATACAATGTATCCGCATTTTCTCTTAGACTGAAGTCACATTAGTTTTATGATTGCAGAGATTCTATACGACTCTGTGTGGTGGCTGATGACAAGACCGCATGGTAGCTGATGACAAGAGTTCATAAGGGAACTCTAAAGTGACTGGTCATTCGGTCTGGTGTTGTGTAGTAGTTTTAAGACTATTACTATGTGCGCTTTGTGATGTTGTCTAGCACATGGATTATATTGTTCGTGCTTGGAACATGTTTGGTTTTCTGTTTTCCCTCTCATGGGCACATACTCACACTTTTATATCAATGTTTTAATGTTTAATACTCATATTTTTATTAGCAATTATCAGATCCTTAGTCTATCTTCATTCCTTTGTCATAATAATATATTGTCTGTGTATTATGCTTTTATCGAATCATGACTGAGTGTATCTTCGAGGGAGCAAATGTATTTATCTTAGAAAGGAATAAGAGAATGCATCTATGATGTCGCTCTTGAGACATGCCAAGATGAATCTGTATGGACTATATAAATGTCTCAAGGTAATATTTTTTTTGTCATGACAAGGCATCCATACATTTTGGACGGACGATATGTATGTCTCTAAGCAGATACATTGACACAAGAGAATGTCTCTATTAATGCTAGAGACAAGATAAATGCAGCATAAAAGTGCCTCTATACCAATACATACACATTATAGATGTATCTTTGAAGTGCCTCTATGTTTGTAACTACACAACCTCGTGTCTCTAGGAAGTGACCTTATATAATATAAAGACATTTTGCCATATGACTCTATAGTCTAAGAGACACTGCCCGTAGTGACATTTTTGAGACACTATGGTAAATGCCTCTACAACTATGTAAAGACAATTTTAGTGTCTCTACGGTACCCAAATAGTGTCTCTACGGGCTAGTTCTCTTGTAGTGGCAATGGCAGATCCGTGGGAAGCCATGCATACATGCCCTACATCTGATGACTCTCATTGGGGGTGCAGATGGTGAAGTTGATCAATATTGCTCGGACTATTTCTCTATTGCCAAATTTATGGCTGCTTATGCTGACAATGTGCTTGCACTCTTGGGAAAAGACCAATGGAATATAGTTGATCAGGGTTCAAACTCTGCTCCCCTGTACTCACTAGACCACCAGGAAGACCAAAGAAAAACAGGTTCAGAACAGGTGAGGAGGGTCGTGTACCAAAAAAGCGTGCTTGAAGAGAATGTGGAGTTCTGGGGCATATTGCCAGGCTTTGTACCAATCCAGTGGAGCCATCATTTGGAGAGGAGGAAAGATGGACAGCAGCCAATGCAGAGGAAAATGCAGCAGTAATGGAGATTGAAAATGCTGAGGAGAATGCAGCTACACTGGAGATTGAAGCAAATGAAGCTGTACCAGCACCTTGGTATGTGTTTGCATTTGTAGAATGCAACTACCCTTTTGTTTGCATTTGTTCTCTTTTTAACCTATGGCTTCCCTTTTATTTATCAGCTCTAGGGAGAAAAGGCCTAGACATGAAGAAACCGAAGAAACTGAAGTTCAACCATCATCTGATGGCTTAGATTTTGAAGCCATGGCCTTTGATGGTTTTGAAGCTATAAGAGAGGAAGAGGAGGGGGTAATTGTTCCAATTGTTCCTTTAAAGATTGTTGAACCCACAGATGATGACCATCAATTGGTCGTCAAGTGCTCGGCGAGTGGAAGTACTCCATCAGCAACTCCAAGGCCAAAACCCCAAGTAAAGAGCAAAATGATCAAGAGTCTGAATCAGAAGAGCATCTCAACTAGGGAAACCAGGAGCAAGTCGGTGAAGCCAGCTGCGAACACAAGGAGCAAGTCGAAGATTTGAATTTGAACTTGATACATTTGTGTTAAGATGTTTGTGTTGTCAATTCGAGCTACTGTGAAAACTTATCAGGTGTAATAATGTTGCTTGTACTTTGGTATCTTATTTGAGTAAGAATTAAAATTTCCATCAAAATTTGAATTTGAATGAATATTTGAATTTGAGGTTGAACCAAAGTTGAAGTTGAACCAAAGTTAGAGTTGAACCAACATATGAGGTCCATTGCTCTGTGCTATGTATTTGATCGAACATTTTAAGTCCAATATTTGAAGGTGATCAATCCGAATGAGAAATGTGCTAGAAACGAGCTCGAAAGCTAGGGTAAACAGCCCTATTTGTAATCAAGTTTTTTTCGACCTTGTCTAAATGAGGCATAAATTTTTTATTAACACCTGTTCCATATATATAGAGTAAAAACGAAGTCCCACTATTTATTGAACTAATCTTCATATTATTACATTTTTTTGGAAAAATATGCTATTAACTGAAAATCATGAAATAACACCTTTTAAATATGAAAAGGAAAAAGTAATTTCAGAACCTTCATATTCAATCCAAAATGAAGCTTTTGTGATTTTATTGATTTTTTTGAATTTTATCAAAACCTAAACCCTCTCTCACTTTCCTACGAACTCTGAATAGTTTCATACGTGATAGCTCATTTGTGTGAAGCTTTTTTCATGAAAATGTACCAACACCAAGTTTATATTTTTTCTCGTAACCATGTCACATATTACGGCAATGTGCACTGGTTTTGTTATTTTTTGATTTTTTTTTGAATTACTTATGCTCATTTGAATGTGATTTCGATGTCTCATTTCTGAAAATGGTTTTTCATGAAAATGACCCTTAACCCTAAACCTAGGGTTTTTTGGTAACTATGTCTTATAAAACAACGAACTATGCAAGTTTTTTCATTTTTTGATTTTTTTGTAACTATTTGTGGCCATTTGAAGTTCAGGTCAAACCCTAATAACCCCGTTGACTGACTCAAAACCCCGGAGCATCTCTCCAAACCCTAGCGTCGAACGTCCGCCGTCGGATCGGAATCTAGCGCCAAACTCCACCCGTCAGATATGGCCTTCCACGGGCGATCCGCGCGAAGCTGGTTCTGCATCTTGATTGGCCGCAAGGGAGTTTTACCATCTGCCCCACTTTACATCTGAAATTGGATTATTCGCACATGACCACCACATGTCAGTGAGACGAGATGTTGCAAATATTTAAACTGCAAAATACAATGAGGCAAATCGTCAAATCTTCCCCTTCTCCATCTGACAGAGCAGCTCCTTCTCCAGTCTCCACCCACGCACAGAGCAGCTCGTCCTCGCCCACCATTGTCTCCCCTTTCTTCTGCTTCTTCTTCTCCAGCGACGAGAGCAGCGATTCTTCTTCTCCGGCGACGAGATATGTCGGACTCTAGTTCAGCCTCCCGCCCCTCGTGGCCCCAGCATGGTCCAGTGCTGTGAGGACCCCGGATTAGGTATCCGAGATACTCGTTATGTTTCCTGCAACAATCCCATGATCAGTCGGTTGTTGCACATAACTCGAATTGGTACCACAGAACACCCATAAATACTGAATAAATATACTTACTTGATTGAAGTCATAATTTCAATAGGTACTTGCAGCGGATATCACCAAACAACGTGGAGCCCAAGCCATTTGCCAACCCTACAGGCAGCTGACTGGGAAGCGCCCTAGTTTGCATTGACGTCATCGATCCCTCGGTCTTCAGCCTACTTCTTCTTGAACTCTGGACATGGGAATATCCAGGGACACAGCCATGAGTACATTTAAGTACTCGCAAACTACCCCCGACATGAGCATGCAACAGCACCCTTTTAATTTTCAAACTTTTATTTATTTTAAAACATCTCTATATCTTTATTGAAAAGAAAAGAAGGCTTTGCGAACTTTTTCCCATAAATCTATCTTTGTAAGAATTCTCTTTTAAAACTTTTTCCCGAAAATATATCTTTGTTGGAAAGGTAAGAAGTCTCTTTTATAAACATTTTCCCGAAAATCATCACCATTTGTTTATTTCTCCAAAACTCCTCCTTTTCCGACCATAACCCTTCATGGTCATTCAATCCCAACAACCTCATGCCGGCCCGTTGGCATAGTTGCATAAAACATTTTCTACTTTCAAATCACAAAACTCTGCACTTCTCGACCATAGCCCGTCATGGTCCCCCTCTTTTCCAGCAACCTCATACCAGCCCGTCGGTAGAGTTGCTGATACAACACATCTCCGTTTTATTTTCAAATCTCAAAACTTTGCAAAACTTGCACATGGTCAGAGGACAGCCTCCCAACTGTCCATATCTGAGGACTCGGCTATTCGAATAGTTTTAACCCTCTGCAGAGGTAGCACGCTTTTCCCACACCCATCCGGTAACTCATCGTGTCAGCCACGTCCCGCCATACCAGGTGTATGCGAAGTTGAGCCACCGACCATAGCCTCTCATTTGCTCATGCTAGTACAGGATCCTTCCCATATGACACTTTCCATCGACACCCAGTCCAGTTTCCCGTCAGAAACCCTAAGTGTGAGGACTCATAGTTTTATCCGGCGGTTTATGGTGGAACCTTCTATCCTCCCCACCAACTTGTGTGAGGACCCGGGTCAGGGGGTAGGTCCTCGGACCATCCCCTCATGCATAACGGAGTCATCTCCGTCGATGAGGTATCCCATACTAATAAGAGCAAACTACATGACTACGCCTTTTCCCATATGTGGTAAATGTGGTCGCACAGGGTAAGATTGGTCGTCATAGTACAAAGACACAATGTGCATTTTTCATAAACATCTCCATTCTCCATTCCTCCACTTCAACACCGACATCTCGGCATTCCATATCCACACACAAGTATTTTCAAAGGAGTTTTGAGTAAACAATATTTTTCCCATACTATAGTTTGAAAAAGAAATTCCAGCTAATATCTCCATATAGGGTGTCAAAATAATATACTTATAATTTGGAAAAGGGTTTTCAAAATCATAGCTTTTGTGGCAAACACCATATAAATAACTTTTGCTCTTTATAAGTAAAACATGCGAACCAAAATAGATGTATATAAATGCAAGCTCAGAGGATAGCTTGCCTTGCTCGGCAAAGTGAACTTGGTCTTGATCTTCAGGTTCAACGAATTCCCCTTCCTCAATAACTCCGTTCCAAAGACCATTCCGGTAGCGTTTATATCTAGCGTCGCAAACAGGAGGATAACACAACAATCACTAAGCAAACCAAACCACAAGGGGTATACAGACAAGTAACAAACCGTAAGCTTCGAACTAATCGTTCGGGCAACAGCTAGGATCTACACTTACGAGGGCATTATATTGATCAGTAGTCTATCGCCTATACGCAAGCTAGGTACATCGATCACAAAACTATCTGAGGCGAATGATAACAACAAGCACCTCCTGTTGAACAGGAAATACTTCAGACAAAAGTTAGGTCACTATATATTTTCTGTGAGTTAAAATATTACACCAAGTTAGGATATGATAAAGTGAAACACTAGGAACCTAGCAAAATTAGATTTGCTCCAAAATCATTACAGATTAATTTATAAAATCCCTTTTTTTAAATATGCCCTTTTGTTAGTTTATTTTAAACAACACTATAAAATAATTATCCATGTTTGGAAACAAGGTGGAACATAAAGGTTATCACTTGCTAAGCATTTTGATGGGTCAAACTTAATTTTTGGATTATTATTTTTAAAGATATGAATTTTCCCAATTTGTTTCATATTCTGCCATTTTCTTTGTTTTAATAAAACATTTAATAAACTAATTTATTTGGATAGGTGAATTACACCAAAAGAGAGGTTTTATTTTTATGAACATTTTGGTATATCATTTGTAATTTTTGGAGCAGTATTTAAAAAGATATGGATTTTACAAGTTTAAATTCAAATCTGGCTGTTTATATTATTTTCCAGAAATGACAACGGAACGTTTTGCACCGAGGCAACGCCTACACACGGTCACTGGCTAGTGGGGCCTTCGGCCATGCTGGCGCTGACTGGGCTCGGGTGTGACTGCGCTGGCCACCACGGTCGCTGACCGGTGGGGCCAGCTGTCAGAGTGTGGGAAAAGAATGAAAAAGGGTGCGCATTTGCGTCCGAGCGGGGTCGAACTCGCGACGCGTGCGTGGGTGCTGCGCTCTGCTAGCCAGTAGGTCAGTGCGGTGTTCGTGCTAGTATACGGGCGCGTGGTCCTTTGAGGTGAGTACGGTGCACGGCGACGTCGCGCGTGGCCGCGGTGATCGCCGGCGGCGAGGCGCACGGGTGCGACGATCTACGGCGCTAGGGGACAAGCGGATGCTCGCGTTCGACGCGCACAAGGGTGGGACGCCTCGTGGCGGTGCTACGGGCCAAAAGGTCGCCGCGAAAAGCTCCGGCGACGAGCTACGGTGGCGGCGTGCTACGGCTACGGCGGGAACGACTACGTCGCGACGAACCCGAGGGGGATAGAGAGGACGGAGATGTCCAGGAGGTGCGCCTGCTCACCCTTGACGCGTGGCTAACGACCGCTGGTGCTGAGGTGGATGGGAACGGCGGCGAGCTTGCTCGAAGCGCGGCTGCCGGAGAGGAGGAAGACGCAGACGGGCTGCTCGATTCGCGGCTCCCCGCGGCGATTCCTTGGACCAGGGTGTAGAGGACGATGAGGCGGTGATGTCTGTGCGCTTCGATTTGCTCCGGGAGGTCTCAGACGATGGCGATGTGGCGGCGCTCTCGAGCTCGGCTTCGGCCATGGTGGAGAGGAAAGAGAGGAGAGGGAAAATATCCGGGCAGGGAGAGTAGAGGAGCGCCTCGGTGGCCTTCTTATCTCCTCATCGAGCAGCAGGAGAGGGGGGGGGGCCTGGTGGAGCGCGGCGACGGGCAGGCGACACGGCGACCTAGCGCCATAGCTCTACTGGAGCTACAGGGAGAAGAAGAGGGTTTCGCAGAAAACCCCCTGGCTAATTTTTCTATTTTCACTTAAGTCCTTTTTTAATTTTATTTTAAAACCAGAAGCTCTTTAGGTATTTAATTGGGGCACTTAAAATATTTCAAAAATTCTGAAATAATTTGGGTAGGCTCCCTTTATAATGTAGAGCCCCCACAAAAATTGGTGTTTAAAAATAAAATGTTTTGAACAACTTTTGTTCATAGGATTTAAATATGTTGTTTTTGGTAAATAATATTTGATACTCTTTTAATATTTTCAAGCAAGTGATAAAATATTGTTTTGAACTTTTGGAACTTTCTTTGACAAATATGGAAACTTCAAATACTTTATATTTTCATAGAGAAAATATTTGATTGAAGAAAATAGAGAGTTAAGTAGGGGAAAATAATTTATTAAGACCATTTATTTATCATGATCTTAATTTCTTTTTTTAAATACTTTGAGAGTTTTGTCTAAAATTGAAAAGTATGTTTACTTGAGGAGGGAGTGAGATGGGGTTGAAATGATTATTATTTCATCTCATTCCTAGAATAAGGAAATATAATTGTTTTCATAAAATAGAGGAATAGAGATAGAGGGAAATTAAATAAGATCATTTCCCTTAATTTAGGATTTCAATTAGGTGTGAATACTTCTAGAGGGTTTGTTTTTATTCAAGTCACATACCAAATTTGTTGTCAAGTGCGTCTTTTTCTAGTATTAAGCACAACTGAGGAATTACCCTCACAAGCAACAAACACAACAAGATCAACAGTGGCATACACAAAAGATCAACAACACAATCAAGACCACACAATTCAAACCACCAGAATAAATCACACCACCATTTCCACAGTCAACAATACTCTCTTATAGAGATGATCACACTCAATTATGACAAGATGATGTTTTAAAGAATATCTCAACTCATAACTTAATAGTTTTCAAAAGATTTGATAAAGAGAAATAGGTGGGGTAATATATTTCCCACTAGTGTTATTTTAAAATGGAGTGGGAATAAGAGTCTGTAAAATGGGAGTTGCACACACATGCAAAATATCAAGGTTGAAATATAGATAGGAGATAACATATAGATCTCCACATTTTTGGAAACACATAGTTCTGGAAATACTTTTACTTTCTCAAATAATGGGTATTAGTTTTGGGGTGTTGCTAAACCAAGTATCATTGAAATGGCGTTGGCCAAAATAAGAATGGAAAAGATACATGGAATATTTTTCTTGTCATGACATGATCACCAAAGTTAAATATATTTTTATATTGGTTGGGTCTGATATTTACTATTCAAACAACTTAAACAACAAGTCACACAAGTTCAAACATAGCAATGGGATGGAAAACACAATCATCAGTAAAATACTTCAAAAAGTTTTTGTTGGTTCTGAATTTTGGTCTTGTAAAACTAAGTTTTTCTTAGTTTCCAAATTTGGGATGTGACAGCTCTTCCCCCCTTAAAAATAAATCTCGTCCTCGAGATTTGCTCGGTGGTAACAGGGGAGTACGAGGGCACGGGTTTTGGGCTGGCTATACTTCTGAGGTCGTTGCTTCTTTAGTATGGTCACCATGTGAGATCTTGACAAATTGATTTTTGCGAGGCTTTCTTTGTCGATGATCTTCTGTGCTGAGTTCAGATCCTCGATGATGGGGTTGACTTAACGATCGACGCTGAGGGAGAGTCCTGGCTGGCTGTTTCCCGACACTATAAGGCTGAAAGCGCACGGATCTAATTATTACCACGTTCTTGTATACCTATTGCAGGTCTTCCCCCCTTAAAAAGGGGTTTTGAAGGTTCAACCTGAAGGTTGCAGCTGGAGATGAATTGGGGACATTATTCTTCCGGGGTAGCTTGACGATCTTTGTCTTGGGTGTCATTCCTCGATGTTTGGGTCGGTGCAGATATCACTTCCTGGTATTGTCTCCTTACGAGGGTCGCAGGTGGGGACGCGTCGGTCTCCGGATGCGTCAAGTTTTAGCACTCGACTCTCTCCGGTTTCTAGTTAGTAGAGGGGTGTTATAAACTTCTAAGGGCGTCTGGACTTGCTTGGTGGTTGATGTTGCCAACAGCAGGTGCTTCCGTTGTTTGATTCTTCTTAATGACTTCCGGTAGATTTTCTTCACGCTTTTCTTCCTTCAGCTTGGCGAGAAAAAGGCTGGTCCTGAAAGACTTCTTTGGTCCTGGGTCTTCACGAAGCTTCGCAGGGGTCTTCACAAGTAAGTTAGAGTGCACCAGAAGAGTTAGGGTTTCCGGAAAAACTCTCTGGTTGAGGGGCTTAAGTTAGTTTTCAAGGGAGTTGGGTGCTATACTCTGAACATCAAACTTATTATACCTAAGATCCAAAACGGCCATCTTTACATAGGCCTCTAATTCTCGAGTCTTCAAAATACCATTCCAACATCTCTAGTAAGGCCACTACTATCAACTAGTTAATTGAATCTTGGCCCTTGCCCAAGCTAAAGTTATTAATCCACCATCATCTTCTTCGGGCTTAAACTCTTTATCATAGTATAGTTCAATCTATCGGATATCCATCAAACCTTTTAGGACATAACCTTCCCATTACATCCTATCACAAAAATCATAGTGGTCCACCAATTATTTCTTGCATACAACGATCTACTCATTTGCTAACTCATCTTTGACCACTTCCTATAATTCCATAAGAATTTAATACAAAGGTCACTTGCGCTAAGAATCACCCTAAACATTCCAACACCGGAGTATTCTTCTTAATTTACTTGCTTCTAACCAATCCAAACATCATTTTATCAGTAAGTGCTTCCTAAAAATCCAATAACTTTCACTTTTATCTCCAAACCTTAATTCAAGGGTCACGTCTTCTAGTTCCAGATAACCACCAGTGGTTGGGGTCCACAACTGGTTAGCCCCAGAGTATTAATCAAATATATCATCTGTCCAAACCCAATTAATTTATCGATCCACTCCAAGTTTTCACTCCTATTCTAAACCTCAAATGTTTGACATTACCAACATTATCCAACAAAATTTGATTTCATCATGATCCTTTTGAGTAATAAACTCATAGTTCAACACTCTTATATCCTCCTAAAGTCTCTTTTCTACCAACTAGTTTTGAGTCGTCCTATGGCACTTATTCCTTGGTCTAGAAAAAGCAGTTAGTATCTTTGCAAAATTTGGTTAGATGAGAGATTAAAGTTAGATAAATTATGTTAGTTAGGTTAGTTTTTCATATTGTTTTGTTAGTCCGACGGGATACGACCAGTGTCATCTACCGTCGGGTCTTGAATCTTCATCTTTCTCGATGGCTTGATGCGGTTGTACAAAACGACGAATGTAGGCAGGTATCCGTCTTGCAGAAGATCGCAAAGTCTTGGGGTAGAGAGTATTCCATACCTTGCTTCTCTTACTAGGAGAAAATTTTCTGAAAGGTTTTCTAAGTCGAACTTTTGAGAGAGTACAAAAGTACATCTATGGCCAACACGGCAAAAAGGTTTTTGCAAACAGTCTAAAATAAAGCAACAGTAAAAGTGTGGTTACTTTGGGTTCCCGACAAGACGGGTTTTGTGAAACACACAAGGAAAACAACACACATGAATGCAACATACAAGCAAAGATTAATCAAGGCACTTTTAGCACCAACAGGCGTTTAATACCGTGGAAGATGGGTTTTGCTCAAGTAAAACGAGCTTATCCTATTGATCCTATGGGTCTTTGTATCTCGAGGATTTTCTTCACCTTGTCCAAGTGGGAAACTTTGGCGGTGAAATTACTGCGATTTCAAGGTTGCACGGATCATCGGTCTTTGCATATAAATCGCCTTGCTGTTGAAGTCTTCGGGTTGCTAAGTACCCAGGTCTGGTTTGGGGTGTCGTCAAGTATGTAAGTTTGAATGGAGGTAAGACAACAGATGGAAACTTTTGATAACCTTTAGACAAGAGATAAGGTTTAAATAATTCGAGAAGGTGAAAAGAGTGGAAGCTACACTTAGGCTTCCTTAGATACAAGTAATTTTAGGTAGTAATATTTTTCTTTCCAAAATAATTCTCTCGTATGGGCCTTGGTGAAACAGGGCTGTTGAAGTCTTCATTTTATCGCCTTAGTCTTCAGCTGGAATACTTGGGATTGTCGAGGTAGTAACTGAGTGGAATTGTCGATATTGAGTTGAGGTCTTCGAGGTTTCTTGCTTTATTGATACTGACGATCTTGGTATTTGCAGATCAATCACCTTGATGCTGAATGTTGAATATTTGAGATGGAAGCTTTTTCTTGTAGGTGCTAGCTAATCAGGTCTCACTTGGGTTCATCGTCAAGTATTTTGAACGGGTAAGAGAGAGTAGAGAAATCCTTGGAAAATCTTAAAATAGAGGGATGAGACTCAGAAATATTTGAGAAGATACGAAGAGTGGAAGTTATTTTTGGACTTCCTTGGAAAATATATTTTTGGTATTAATAGATTTTTTAATCAAATATTTCTTTACTAACTAACGTCCATGCTAACTAAGGTCTGTTACAGTCAGGATGGCTCTGATACCAAGTCTGTGGGGACCCCGGATTACTATCCGAGATACCGTTATGTTTCCTGCAACAATCCCATGATCAGTCGTTGTTGCACATAACTCGAATTGGTATCACAGAACACCCATAAATACCGAATAAATTACTTACTTGATTGAAGTCATAACTTCATAGGTACTTGCAGCGGAAATCACCAAACAACGTGGAGCCCAAGTCACTTGCCAACCCTACAGGCAGCTGACTGGGAAGCGCCCTAGTTTGCATTGACGTCATCGATCCCTCGGTCTTCAGCCTACTTCTTCTTGAACTCTGGACATGGGAATATCCAGGGACACAGCCATGAGTACATTTAAGTACTCGCAAACTACCCCCGACATGAGCATGCAACAGCACCCTTTTAATTTTCAAACTTTTATTTATTTTAAAACATCTCTATATCTTTATTGAAAAGAAAAGAAGGCTTTGAGAACTTTTTCCCATAAATCTATCTTTGTAAGAATTCTCTTTTAAAACTTTTTCCCGAAAATATATCTTTGTTGGAAAGGTAAGAAGTCTCTTTTATAAACATTTTCCCGAAAATCATCACCATTTGTTTATTTCTCCAAAACTCCTCCTTTTCCGACCATAACCCTTCATGGTCATTCAATCCCAACAACCTCATGCCGGCCCTTTGGCATAGTTGCATAAAACATTTTCTACTTTCAAATCACAAAACTCTGCACTTCTCGACCATAGCCCGTCATGGTCCCTCTTCCAGCAACCTCATACCAGCCCGTCGGTAGAGTTGCTGATACAACACATCTCCATTTTATTTTCAAATCTCAAAACTTTGCAAAACTTGCACATGGTCAGAGGACAGCCTCCCAACTGTCCATATCCGAGGACTCGGCTATTCGAATAGTTTTAACCCTCTGCAGAGGTAGCACGCTTTTCCCACACCCATCCGGTAACTCATCGTGTCAGCCACGTCCCGCCATACCAGGTGTATGCGAAGTTGAGCCACCGACCATAGCCTCTCATTTGCTCATGCTAGTACAGGATCCTTCCCATATGACACTTTCCATCGACACCCAGTCCAGTTTCCCGTCAGAAACCCTAAGTGTGAGGACTCATAGTTTTGTCCGGCGGTTTATGGTGGAACCTTCTATCCTCCCCACCAACTTGTGTGAGGACCCGGGTCAGGGGGTAGGTCCTCGGACCATCCCCTCATGCATAACGGAGTCATCTCCGTCGATGAGGTATCCCATACTAATAAGAGCAAACTACATGACTACGCCTTTTCCCATATGTGGTAAATGTGGTCGCACAGGGTAAGATTGGTCGTCATAGTACAAAGACACAATGTGCATTTTTCATAAACATCTCCATTCACCATTCTCCATTTCAACACCGACATCTCGGTATTCCATATCCACACACAAGTATTTTCAAAGGAGTTTTGAGTAAACAATATTTTTCCCATCCTATAGTTTGAAAAAGAAATTCCAGCTAATATCTCCATATAGGGTGTCAAAATAATATACTTATAATTTGGAAAAGGGTTTTCAAAATCATAGCTTTTGTGGCAAACACCATATAAATAACTTTTGCTCTTTATAAGTAAAACATGCGAACCAAAATAGATGTATATAAATGCAAGCTCAGAGGATAGCTTGCCTTGCTCGGCAAAGTGAACTTGGTCTTGATCTTCAGGTTCAACGAATTCCCCTTCCTCAATAACTCCGTTCCAAAGACCATTCCGGTAGCGTTTATATCTAGCGTCGCAAACAGGAGGATAACACAACAATCACTAAGCAAACCAAACCACAAGGGGTATACAGACAAGTAACAAACCGTAAGCTTCGAACTAATCGTTCGGGCAACAGCTAGGATCTACACTTACGAGGGCATTATATTGATCAGTAGTCTATCGCCTATACGCAAGCTAGGTACATCGATCACAAAACTATCTGAGGCGAATGATAACAACAAGCACCTCCTGTTGAACAGGAAATACTTCAGACAAAAGTTAGGTCACTATATATTTTCTGTGAGTCAAAATATTACACCAAGTTAGGATATGATAAAGTGAAACACTAGGAACCTAGCAAAATTAGATTTGCTCCAAAATCATTACAGATTAATTTATAAAATCCCTTTTTTTAAATATGCCCTTTTGTTAGTTTATTTTAAACAACACTATAAAATAATTATCCATGTTTGGAAACAAGGTGGAACATAAAGGTTATCACTTGCTAAGCATTTTGATGGGTCAAACTTAATTTTTGGATTATTATTTTTAAAGATATGAATTTTCCCAATTTGTTTCATATTCTGCCATTTTCTTTGTTTTAATAAAACATTTAATAAACTAATTTATTTGGATAGGTGAATTACACCAAAAGAGAGGTTTTATTTTTATGAACATTTTGGTATATCATTTGTAATTTTTGGAGCAGTATTTAAAAAGATATGGATTTTACAAGTTTAAATTCAAATCTGGCTGTTTATATTATTTTCCAGAAATGACAACGGAACGTTTTGCACCGAGGCAACGCCTACACACGGTCAGTGGCTAGTGGGGCCTTCGGCCATGCTGGCGCTGACTGGGCTCGGGTGTGACTGCGCTGGCCACCACGGTCGCTGACCGGTGGGGCCCAGCTGTCAGAGTGTGGGAAAAGAATGAAAAAGGGTGCGCATTTGCGTCCGAGCGGGGTCGAACTCGCGACGCGCGCGTGGGTGCTGCGCTCTGCTAGCCAGTAGGTCAGTGCGGTGTTCGTGCTAGTATACGGGCGCGTGGTCCTTTGAGGTGAGTACGGTGCACGGCGACGTCGCGCGTGGCCGCGGTGATCGCCGGCGGCGAGGCGCACGGGTGCGACGATCTACGGCGCTAGGGGACAAGCGGATGCTCGCGTTCGACGCGCACAAGGGTGGGACGCCTCGTGGCGGTGCTACGGGCCAAAAGGTCGCCGCGAAAAGCTCCGGCGACGAGCTACGGCGGCGGCGTGCTACGGCTACGGCGGGAACGACTACGTCGCGACGAACCCGAGGGGGATAGAGAGGACGGAGATGTCCAGGAGGTGCGCCTGCTCACCCTTGACGTGTGGCTAACGACTGCTGGTGCTGAGGTGGATGGGAATGGCGGCAGCTTGCTCGAAGCGCGGCTGCCGGAGAGGAGGAAGACGCAGACGGGCTCCTCGATTCGCGGCTCCCCGCGGCGATTCCTTGGACCAGGGTGTAGAGGACGATGAGGCGGTGATGTCTGTGCGCTTCGATTTGCTCCGGGAGGTCTCAGACGATGGCGATGTGGCGGCGCTCTCGAGCTCGGCTTCGGCCATGGTGGAGAGGAAAGAGAGGAGAGGGAAAATATCCGGGCAGGGAGAGTAGAGGAGCGCCTCGGTGGCCTTCTTATCTCCTCATCGAGCAGCAGGAGAGGGGGGGGGGCCTGGTGGAGCGCGGCGACGGGCAGGCGACACGGCGACCTAGCGCCATAGCTCTACTGGAGCTACAGGGAGAAGAAGAGGGTTTCGCAGAAAACCCCCTGGCTAATTTTTCTATTTTCACTTAAGTCCTTTTTTTATTTTATTTTAAAACCAGAAGCTCTTTAGGTATTTAATTGGGGCACTTAAAATATTTCAAAAATTCTGAAATAATTTGGGTAGGCTCCCTTTATAATGTAGAGCCCCCACAAAAATTGGTGTTTAAAAATAAAATGTTTTGAACAACTTTTGTTCATAGGATTTAAATATGTTGTTTTTGGTAAATAATATTTGATACTCTTTTAATATTTTCAAGCAAGTGATAAAATATTGTTTTGAACTTTTGGAACTTTCTTTGACAAATATGGAAACTTCAAATACTTTATATTTTCATAGAGAAAATATTTGATTGAAGAAAATAGAGAGTTAAGTAGGGGAAAATAATTTATTAAGACCATTTATTTATCATGATCTTAATTTCTTTTTTTTAAATACTTTGAGAGTTTTGTCTAAAATTGAAAAGTATGTTTACTTGAGGAGGGAGTGAGATGGGGTTGAAATGATTATTATTTCATCTCATTCCTAGAATAAGGAAATATAATTGTTTTCATAAAATAGAGGAATAGAGATAGAGGGAAATTAAATAAGATCATTTCCCTTAATTTAGGATTTCAATTAGGTGTGAATACTTCTAGAGGGTTTGTTTTTATTCAAGTCACATACCAAATTTGTTGTCAAGTGCGTCTTTTTCTAGTATTAAGCACAACTGAGGAATTACCCTCACAAGCAACAAACACAACAAGATCAACAGTGGCATACACAAAAGATCAACAACACAATCAAGACCACACAATTCAAACCACCAGAATAAATCACACCACCATTTCCACAGTCAACAATACTCTCTTATAGAGATGATCACACTCAATTATGACAAGATGATGTTTTAAAGAATATCTCAACTCATAACTTAATAGTTTTCAAAAGATTTGATAAAGAGAAATAGGTGGGGTAATATATTTCCCACTAGTGTTATTTTAAAATGGAGTGGGAATAAGAGTCTGTAAAATGGGAGTTGCACACACATGCAAAATATCAAGGTTGAAATATAGATAGGAGATAACATATAGATCTCCACATTTTTGGAAACACATAGTTCTGGAAATACTTTTACTTTCTCAAATAATGGGTATTAGTTTTGGGGTGTTGCTAAACCAAGTATCATTGAAATGGCGTTGGCCAAAATAAGAATGGAAAAGATACATGGAATATTTTTCTTGTCATGACATGATCACCAAAGTTAAATATATTTTTATATTGGTTGGGTCTGATATTTACTATTCAAACAACTTAAACAACAAGTCACACAAGTTTAAACATAGCAATGGGATGGAAAACACAATCATCAGTAAAATACTTCAAAAAGTTTTTGTTGGTTCTGAATTTTGGTCTTGTAAAACTAAGTTTTTCTTAGTTTCCAAATTTGGGATGTGACAAGTGCCCATGGAGCGATGTCCTGACTGCGAACGCATCGCGCCATTGGTACGGTTGACTTGTACGTCGGACAAGAATGGCAGCAAAGGGCGAGAGTTCGTGAAATGCGAGAGCAAGCCAGAGGGGCAGGTTAGATCTCATGATTTTGCTCTCATTTCTTTTTCCCTTTGCTCTAAATTCTTTTTCCTTGGATCTGAGATTTAGGGTTCATATTTTTGTTTCAGATCGTGAGCCATTGCGGCCATTTCGAATGGCTAGATAACTACGTTGCTAGGCTCAGAGCTAGATCTCAGAGCTCGATGCCTTTCAATGGTGCCGCAACCCGGCAGCAGAATTTGGTCTCCGACAGTGCTGCTCCGACAGTTGGGGATGCGGATCTGAAGGGGGAACTAAAGAAGATGAACAAGAACTTGAGGCAGCTGACTGAATTGAAGAGGCAGTCGAATCAGCTAGCTTTAGGATTTTACATTTCTGTAATTGCTCTAGGAATTGCTTACTTGCTGGTCGTCAGTCATTAGAGATGTTACTAGTGTGGATCTGGTGCTCTTATGTTGCTTAAACTGTGTCTGTATCAGTTAGTTCTTGCTTAACATCAGTTTTGTCAGTTAATTCTTGCTTACCATCAGTCTCTGTGTGGATCTGGTGCTCTCTGTATCACCGAATTTTTGTTTGTGTTCTTGACACTTTCAGTTTCTTCAGTTTCGTCAGACAACACCTAGCGCAAAAGGAAAAAAACAATATTGAGTTCTTGGGCCCAAACAAGAAACAAAGCTATGTTGGGCCGGTCCATGCCGTTGACTCTGAAAGGCCCGCAAAGATATAAGAGTCCCAGAAATTAGTGCACGCGCTCACTCTGTGTTTTTTTGGCTGTATTTATTTGATTGCACAGAGTGCATGTTGATTCCAAAATTGCCACCAACAATTCAAAAATGGGAAAATTGAGTGCTCGTTTTTCGTTGTTTCAAATTGCACATACACAACAATTGAGTGATCTTTTTTCATACACAACAATTGAGTACTCTTTTTTCATCGTTTCAAATTTTACCTATAGAGATTGAGTGCTCTTCTTTTTTTGCTTTTTCCATGCAATATTGCCACCAACAATTCCACCTACAACTCTTCTTCGTATCTTATTGTTTTTGAACAAATATGACCACCAACAATTACAAATGGGTTACCCTTCGCAAATTACCTTGTTTTACATGCACTACGACCACCAACGAATTAGCTACTTTCTAATCATATGTTATTAGTTTGTCGTGTTCTCGCGGCCTTGTTGACTTCAAAAGAGGTGTTTGCTGAAGTAAGAACACATAAGCGAAACACCTTTTTTTCCCTTGTCACTTAGCGGTGCATGTCTCAATAAATATTGGGATAAATATTGGGATCCCATAAATATTTGGGACAAGACAAATACAACACAAATGTAACACAACATGAACTACCATAGATATAGTTCTTAAAGTTCATACATATAGCACGGCATACATAGTATGGGCAACAAACCATGAACGCAACAACAACACATAGATAAAGATTCCCTAAAGATAAAGCCCTAGCACACTAGCTATAGGGCAACACACACACAGAAAATACCGTCATGGCCTCCACCGCCGTCTTCACTCCTCCTCCCCCAGACCGTTCTCGCCGAGATAGTACGGGAGGCTGTGCATGCGGTTGGCACTGGGGAAGATGCTCTCAAAGTCAGTGAAGATGTTGTAGGTGGTGAAGGCGATGAACTCGCACCCACACCAAAACACCCTGCCGAGCAGGTAGTAGGCGTCGAATCTATTGGTGAAGTGGGCGACGAGCCCTATCGGTGGAGCGGTGGGGTGGGAACGCTGTTCCTCGAGGCGGAACATGGGCGGCGAGCCAGCCGGGAGGTGGCGAAAGCCCACACGATGAAACCACTCGGCAAGCTCGCGAGGACCCCTCCAGCGTGAGATCGCCCACACGCGGAGCGAGGTCTCGACGACGATGAAGGCGGGGTACCGCCTCTCCGGCATGGTGGGCGGCACGCGGAAAGTCGGCGCGTTGAACTGTATCTCGTCTTCACGTCGCTGCGTGTTTGCTTTGGCTCTTGGGGAAGAAGAGAAGGGAGGGAGGTGCAGATGGATGTGTAGAGGAAGAGGCAACCGAAGGGCGGTTTAAATAGTCAAGGGAGAGGAAGAGGCAACCGAAGGGCGGTTTATTTCACACTGGATCGAGGGCGTGGTGTCGATCCGTTTGTGTAGCCTAGGTTTTTTTACCGTTTACACACGATGTGTGGGCTCGACGCGTCGAACGACGCGGCAACTGCTTCGACGGTGCATCAGTGGCAGCGGCAACTGAACCAAGCGGCTGGCTTCGATGGTGCATCAGTGGCTGCATGCGTGCATAGGGACTGAATCGACGCATGCGTGCGTGCATAGGGACTGGCTGCGTAGACTGAATCGACGCATGCGTGTGTGGCGGCGCGCATGCATGCAACCACGTCGCGCTGCGCTCCTCCCATAGCAGGCTGAGTCGATGCCAAAGCCGCGCTCCTCCCATAGCAGGCTGAATCGATGCCGCGCATGCATACATGGTTGCGTGAGTCCATAGCAGGCTTAATTTAATTATCAACACAATGGCCCGGTCTACGACGTACGAAGCCATCCACGGCCCAACGAACAAAGCCACAGAAGCGCACCCTCGTCAGGTCCAAAGAGCGAACAGTCAATAGAGTCCCACGCGGCCCCACTCGTCAGAGTTAACGGACCAGACGGCAACTTCCGCTGTGAGCATTTGTAAGAGTTTCAGCTAAGGGAGTGGGGAAAAGTGAGCAAAAGTTTCAAGCGTGGGGAAAACTGAGCACAACTAAGGAGTTGGGGGCACAGGAGTAATAAAATTAAAATAGTCAATTAATTTAATAGATATTCCATAAATTATATTCCAAAATTTGTGTATAATAATTTAAAAATAATACATTATTTATTTGCGATAGGCGTTACTATGGTTAGACACATGTGTTACCAGGGTAGTTTGCAACCATCAATTGTGGTGTTACAATATTTGGAATATTATGTTACTAATTGTGTTACGGGAGCTGATAAAATGGTACCATTTGTGTTACTACCTTTAGTAAAATATGTTACCAATTGTGTTGCCATAGTTAGAAAATGGTGTTACAGGCATATTTAGTAACACATAACCTACATGTTACTACAACATAATTGTAACACAATTTTCAACATATGGTAACAATTAAAATGTGTGACAACAGACACATCTTAGTAACATGGCCTAACGTAACACATTTCAAAATGTGTTACTGCATGACTTAGTAACACCTTTTTGGACCTGTGGTAACACAAGCAGGTGTTACCAAAGCCTTGTCCTGTTGTAGTGTGTGTGCTACTGCCTCCCTATCCTTTGGAGTGAAGCTACAGAAACAAGCAAGTGGATGTCACGCTTGTGTTCGTCGGCGCCGCCGCCCACCGTCGAGGGCCCGCGCGAGGACGGCGGTACCAGGACCGCCGTATAGAGCAGCTGCAGCTCCATGGCGGCTATCTCTCCATGAACGCCAGTCTCGCTCTCGTTCAGCGCTGGCTTTCCAGACGTCACGCTCGTGTTCGTCGGCGCCGCCGCCCACCGTGGAGGGCCCGCGTGAAGACCGGCGATACCAGGACCGCCGTGCAGAGCAGCTCCGAGGGCAACCAGTGAGGAGATCGTCCTGGGCAGGCGGTGGAGGACAGCATGGTGTCCGGCCCTGGGCAGCCATGTAGGCAGTGGCAGCGTCTGCCATGACAGCCAGCTCTCCACTCGGGCCACCCAGCTCTCCACACCGACGACCGCCGTATCCGGTCGTGAGGCCTCGTCCCTAGCTAGGAACAACAAGAGCAAGGTGACAAGGTCCTCGTGCTCGTGCCGGACTGTGGCTCGCCGCCCGTGGACGAGATGCGACTCGATTGGATCCATCCATCTTTTTTTTACCTGCCATCCATTGATTCTTGAGACAGCTAGTAGCTAGCACCTGCACGTGATGGACATAGGGAAAACTAGTGGCCTAGTGGGCATCTTTGGAAGGTAACAAGGATATGCCAAATCAACGGACCCACAGGCGTGGCAGCAGTGCAAAGAATGGGATACTTTTGATGTTACGATCGTTTAGTTTCCGTCAGTCGACACGTTATGATGTAGAGAATCCAACGGTGTTGCGATTAATCAAACGGTGTTGGGTGCATGTGTAGCTACCTCCATGACTAGTGAAACATCTTTTCATTATACCACTACCACATGCAACATTTTCTGAACCAAAACATCAACCAAGTAACTCTCAAAACAAATATAAGTGAAGTAAGAGAGTACTTTCTATAAAAGAACTAATAGCTCTGAACAAGAGATACATGAAAACCAAGAGCTAGAAGCTAAACAGTGTGAAAACGGAATATTGAACAGATATAAGTGAAGAATAGCAGTATTCAAATGAAAAAGCGGAGCGTGTCTCTCTCCCAAACAAGATAGATAGGATCCGACATTGATATGATCAGAAAATAAAATAACAAACTAAAAATAAAAGCACACAGACGCTCCAAGAACATCACATATGATGTGAAAGAATTAAAATGTAGTTTCACTAGAGATGACCTGATAAGTTGTTGATGAAGAAGGGGATGCCTTGGGCATCCCCAAGCTTAGACGTTTGAGTCTTCTTGAAATATGCTTGGGTGACCCACGGGGGCACCCCCAAGCTTAGGCTCTTCACTCTTCTTGATCACATTATATCATCCTTCTCTCTTGACCCTTGAAAACTTCTGCCACACCAAACTTCTCATAAACTTCATTAGAGGGGTTAGTACTCAAAAACTTTAATCCACTTTGGTTCTGTAGTGACACATTGCAAGAACTCAATAAAACATTAGCTACATCCCTCCATGATAGAGAGCCTTACTTAAAGTCCACAAGAGACAATGCAAAAAAACAGAGACATAATCTGTCAAAACAGAACAGCCAGTAAAGATGAATTTTTCGAGGCACTTCTGTGCAGAAATCCAAATCTAGCATCATCTAATCATTAGAGACTCTTCTTGGCACAACAATTCGAAAAAGTAAAGATACAAAGGAGTTGTTCCAGAAGTAAGCAGCTCCTGTCTCAAAAAGCAAAGAAAAATTTCAGAAATAAAACATGGGTTGTCTCCCAAGAGCGCTTTTCTTTAATGCCTTTTAGCTAGTCTTGATAGTTTTAATGATGCTCTCATGAAAATAGAAAATGAAGCAAATTCAAAACACATTTAAGTCTAACCCACATCCTATGCATAGGAATCTTGTATCCAAATAAATTCACAAAGAGCAAAGTGACAAGCATAGGAAGATAAAACAAGAGTAACTTCAAAACTTTCAGCATATAGAGAGGTGTTTTAATACCATGAAAATTTCTACAACCATATTCTCCTCTCTCACAATAATTTTCAGTAGCATCATGAATAAACTTAACAATATAACCATCACATAAAGCATGCTTTTCATGATCTACAAGCACATAATTTTTATCAAGCTCAAAAATAGTGGGATCAAAACTTTCAAACCCACTTTTAACAATTTTATAACAAGATGATTGATCATTCTCTAGAGGTATGGGACTTCTAGATAAAGTCAAAACCTCTTCAATCCCATTTCAATAGTAGTACAATTAATATTATCAAGTAACATAGGACCATCATCTAGAGCTTTATCATAAACATTTTCCAAGCAAAACTCCTTAGTACCATGCATTTCGATATCAGCCACAAATAAAGGATTATCATAAGATTTTTTGAAATAGCATGGATTGTCATAGATATTAGTAGCATAATTATTCTCACAAGTTTTACTCATAGGAAATATTTGAAGAGAATCCACAGGAACATAACATTCATCCTCCTTTGGTAAGCATGGGGGACAATCAAATAGTGTAAGAGATAAAGAGTTACTCTCATTAGAAGGTAGGCATGGGTAGCTAATCCATTCTTCCTCCTTTTGTTCATCACTCTCCTCCTCTTTTTCATCTAATGAGCTTTCAGGTTCAGCAATTTCTTCTTCCACAGGTTCCTGCAAAGAATTAGTCTCTTCTTTCTGAGAAAACATACTCTTAAAATGTTCAATAATATAACAATTTTCATCCTTATAGTTATCAAAACAATATTTAAGTATAGAGAGACTTTCAGATTTATAAGGGGCATCAATTTTATGCTCAAGATAAGAACTAATTTCTAGGGCACCCTTAAAAGCAATAAATTCTTCCATCCTTTCTACCTCATAAGCATTATAGTAACTTTTAACATAAGAAGCTAAGGTTTCATTATCATTATAAGCACATTGGAAAGGAAAATGCTTAAACTTCACATGACAACCAGATTCATCACAACAAAAAGATTTGCCAAATATAAAGCATAAATTTTTAGCATACATCTCCAGTTGATTTAGTAATTTCCATAAGTATATCCCTTTATATGACAAGCGGTAATTCATATAATATTTTTGTTCACCCTCCGTGGACCCGCCTTGCCAACAAGATCTAGCTCTAGTTTCATGGAAATAATCCATAGTACAAGTTTTTTAGATTTTCGGTTTTTAAATTTTTATGGATTTTCGGGTATATAAGAAAAATAAAACTAGACAAAAATAAACTAGACAAAAGTAAACTAAGCAAAACACAACTAAACAAAAATAAACTAAGCACAATAAAACTAGACAAAAGTAAACTAGACAAAATAAAATAAAATAAAAACAGAGAGACAAGTAGAGTGTACTCCCCAGGTGAACTTATGAGTAGAGCTATGCTTCCCGGCAACGGCGCCAGAAAATAGTCTTGATAACCCACAAGTATAGGGGATCGCAACAGTCTTCGAGGGAAGTAAAACCCAAATTTATTGATTCGACACAAGGGGAGACAAAGAATACTTATAAGCGTTAATAGCGGAGAGTTGTCAATTCAGCTGCACCTGGAAAAGCACTACTAATAGGGGTGATGTGAAAGCAGCAGTAATATGAGAGCAATAGTAACAGTAATAAAGCAGCAGTACCAGTAATACAGAGGCAATGGCACCAGAAAATAGTTGATACTACTTCTAATGGCGTACTTGACGGGAAATCAATGATGATGACAGAAGGACCGGGATTCCCAGCTATCTACACTAGTGGTAACTCTCCAATAACATGTGTTGGGTAAACAAATTACAGTTGGGCAATTGATAATCGTGAGGGCATGACAATGCGTGCTATGATAAGATAAAGTTTACTGTAGTATTTAATTGGGCATTACGACAAGATACACAGACTGCTATCCAACATGCATCTGTGCCTCAATAATCCACCTTCAGGTTAGCATCCGCACCCCTTCCAGTATTAAGTTGCAAACAACAGACTATTGCATTAAGTAAAGTGCATAATGTAAACAACACAATTATTCTTGGACAAATCATTGTTTTACCCCTAATGGCAACAGCACATCCACAACCTTAGAACTTTCTGTCACTATCCCAGGTTAAATGGAGGCATGAACCCACCATCTAGCATAAATACTCCCTCTTGGAGATACAGGCAACTACTTGATCAGGGTAACCACAAGTACCGGAGAGCATGCAAGATCTTAAATAAACAATAGTATGATAACATGATGAACAATCTGATCATAATTCCACAATTTATCGGATCCCAACAAACACAACACCAATTACATCATATGGATCTCAATCATGTAAGACAGCTCATGAGATCATTGTATTGAACAACATGGGAGAGAGAGTACCAACTAGCTACAGCCAAGAACCCGTAGTCCATGGGGGAACTACTCACAAACCATCATGGAGTCAAAGTGGAGGCGGTGGAGTCGATGGAGATGGCTCCGGGGGTCAATCCCCATCCCGGCAGGGTGCCGGAACAGGAACTTCTGACCCCCGAAACTTGTCTTCGATGGCGGCGGAGCAGTGGAACTCTTTCTAGAATATCACCGATTGTTTTAGGGTTTTCGCGTCCGAGGAAATAAATAGGCGAAAGGACGATGGTCCGTGGCGCTTCGAGGGGCCCACACCATGTGGCGGCGCGCCAGGGGGTGGGGCCGCGCCACCACATGGTGTGGTTTGCTCGTGGCTCCCCTCCTTCTCTGCTTTGGACTCCGTTGACGTATCAGGGAAAATAGGAGGTTGGGTCCTTGTTTCGTCCAATTCCGAAAATATTTCCTTAAGTAATTATCTGGAATAGAAAAACAGCGGAAAACAGGAACTGGCACTGTGGCATCTTGTTAATGGGTTAGTCCCAGAGAATATTTAAGATCTTGCATGCTCTCCGTTACTAGTTGATGCTCTGGCCAAGTTGATGCTTGTAACTCCAAGAGGGAGTATTTATGCTAAATAGTGGGTTCAGTCTCCATTTAATCTGGGGGAGTGACGGCAACCTCTAAGTTTGTGGATGTGCTATTGCCACTAGGGTTAAACATCGATACTTTGTCTAAGGATAATTGTATTGTTTACATTCTGCACTTTAATTAATGCAATAATCTGTTGCTTGCAACTTAATACTGAAAGGGGTGCGGATGCTAACCTGAAGGTGGATTATTAGTCATAGATGCAGTTGGATTATGATCTATGAATCAGGTTGTAATGCCCAATTAAATCTCATAGTAGACATCTTGACTTGTACATGCATTGTTATGCACTTCTCTATTTTGTCAATTGCCCAGCTGTAATTTGTTTATCCAACATGTTAGTTATTTATTACGGAGAGACACCACTAGTGAACTGTGGACCCCGGTCCATTATTTTACATTGATAATACAACATACTGCAAACACTGTTTCATTTCATTCTTTGCAAATAAACATTATTTTCCACACTATACGTCTAATCATTTGTTTTCAGCAAGCCGGTGAGTTTGACAACCTCACTGTTAAGTTGGGGCAAAGTAGTTGATTGTGTTGTGCAGGTTCCACGTTGGCACCGGAATCCCTGGTGTTGCGCCGCACTACACTCCTTCACCAACAACCTTCAGAAGTGTCTTTGATTTCCTACTGGTTCGATTAAACTTTGGTTTCATACTGAGGGAAAACTTGTTGCTACGCTCATCATACCTTCCTCTTGGGGTCTCCCAACGAACGTGTGCCCTGCACGTATCAGACACCACTAGTGAATTGTGGACCCCGGTCCATTCTTTTACATCTGATAAATACAACCTACTGCAATCATTGTTACTTTTCATTCTATGCAAGTAAACACCATTTCCACACCATATATTTAATCATTTGTTTTCAGCAAGCCAGTGAGATTGACAATTTCACTGTTTTGTTGGGGGCAAAATAGTTTGATTGTCTTGTGTTCAGGTTCCACGTTAACAGTCTAGAATTCCCTGCAACAACTCTTTTCTAGCACCGTTGACAACCTTCAGAAGTGATTTCTTACTCCTACTGGTTCAATAACCTAGATTTCATACTGAGAGAAAATTGCTGCTGCACTACTACATACCTTCCTCTTGGGGTCTCCCAACGAACGTGTGTCTACACGCATCAGCTGGCCCACTCCTTTTTCTGTCTACCGCTTCGTCTAGCTCCTTCCTCGGTAGTCTAGTCTCTCTATTTCTTTCCTTTTCTCCATTTATTTGCCTTTCCTCTTCTCATTGCAATCATTTTCTTGTGCCCCGAAAATATTCCATTTTATTTTTCGTTCACTACCCAATGGAGAACACATGTGTTGTTGTTAACTATTGGCATGGCCAAATGTTATAATTCAAAATCCTTATGTGCATGGAACTGGCTCAATGAATGTTCCCTTATGTACTATGAAGTCCTAGGCAGTGATTTATTTCATGGCATGTCCGGGGAATAAAACCCGGGGTACCAAAAGCCACGACTCGACAAGAAGACAGAAGAAGCAAGCCGGCTGCCCGCCATCCGACTGGCCGCAAGCCCGGCTGCCCGGCTCCGACTGCCCGTCATCCGGCTGTCCGCGCACCTGCTACGCGAAGTCAACCGCCGCGTCCCATCGGACACGCGCCGACAAGACAAGACATGCATGTATCCGGGCACTATGCGCGATGTGACTGAAGGAAGAACAATGTTGATGAATAGCACCGTGGGCCCCCACTTGTCCCCCGAGTGGCAGAACACGGGTCGCCCCTTGTCCCCTTGTCCCCTGGGCTCCATTTTATAAGGAGCACCAGGGGAGAGCTAGGGAGGGATTCGGTCATGGAGGCCAGACACCGGGCAAGCAAGGCAGCGAGCCCTTGGCTCACTCGCCCCAAGCCAGAGAGCAAGCAGCTCACTCCATCGATCACTCACGTACTGGCTAGCTCCACCTCCAAGCAACCAAGTAGGCAGCTCAAGTAGCTAGCATATACACCTCCAGGAGTAACATGTAACACATATACTACACCAGATATACACCTAAGATGCAGGATGTAGGGGTTTTACCTCCTCACGAGGGCCCTGAACCTGGGTACGTCTCGCGTTTGCCGTGCTCGTGCCCAATCCCGCCGAAATACCGTCGCTCGCGCTGTCCGAACCACTCAAGTCATCCTCTTTGACATATGCCGAACTTTATCTCTCGACATGGCATCTAGTATTATTCTCAGTTCAGCAGCGCTGATTTTTCGTCATGACCTCACCCTGTCAAAGAATGTGTTTGTAACACTTTCTTTCAAAGTTTTTCAACTGAGAGAGCCATGCATATTAAACAAGTACATTAGCTGTGTGACTATGTTTGTTTTGGAATTTGCAGGCGTTAGCTGTGTCTGCATCTATCATTGTGTTAAAATGCGTCGTAAACTGTCTGCAGATATCAATGGAGAACTCATGTGTTAAAATGTGTTGTAAACTGTCAGCATGGCCAAATGTTATAATTTAAATTCCTTATGTGCATGGAACTTGGACACTCGGTGTTCCCTTATGTATTATGAACTCCTATGCAGTGATTAACTTCATAACATGTAGTAGTATTATTCTCAGTTCAGTTAAGTTGATTTTTTTGTCATGACCTCACCATACGGAAGAATATGTGTTTGTTACACTTCCTTCAAAATAATTTAAAAAAGAGAGACATGAATATTGAACACCGGCCGTCTCACTGGCGAATGGGCCCAACTAATCTTGGGTCCCGCATGGTAGTGGGGATGTTTTAAGATTTTCCAGTGGCGTTGGAGATTTTGCGGGAGTGATGTGCGTTACAGTCACTCATCGGCGCACGTACCGCGGTCCTTTAAAACGCTCAGGCGAGGCGCTGAATCGCGATCTTCTTCCGACCCGTGCCCCGCGGCGGCGCCATTGCCAATGGACCTTTGGAGTTTGGACCCTTGTTTCGATAGCCTAGGTTTGGTGAAATCTCCGTGGAGATCTCTGATTTATATAAGCGAGAGGAGGGTAGGGGCGAAGAATCGTGCGCTAGACGCGAGATGCATTTGCAGGGTGCCAACTATTAAATTTCAAAACCTTTGCGTTCCGTTCTCACTTGATTCGCTTTTCCACAACTATTTATTTTTGTTACGTTATCTTTAGTGTGTTCATTCCCTACTTATCTAAATTGCAGGACACACGTTGGATCTCCGGTTTATATAAGAGACGTGGGTGAATAATCGAGAATGTGAAATGCAGTTGTCTTTCCACTGCCAACCCATGCAGAGTGCAGAGTGAAAAGCTGTAACTGGTATTTTTAATGGAGCATGATCACCGTAGGGTGCAATTGTGAGCTAGTGCTAGCTGTTACGAAGGTGGACCCAAGACCCGTGCTAGATGGGCCGAATCCAGAGCCGAGCCCAAGTTACAAAGGGGGAAGGTACTACTTGCCCCGTGCTTTTGAGCCGCTGCACCGTCATCTTTGTGGGGATCTCGGTTTATCTAAAGAGGTAAACCGGGAGACCTCAAGGAGCTCTCTCAGGCGTTTGGATTCCTGGCCGTCGGATCGATCTCACGCAGCGAATCTCGGCCGTTGGCTCGCTTTCAACGTGTGGTATAAAACGCTCACCCCGTGGTGGAAACCCTAGCTCCAATCCCCTCGCGTGTTTGCTCCGCCAATCCCCTCGCGCGTTTCATCCTCCTGCCGCCGCCACCCACGCCCTCTCTCTTCCAGCATGCCTCCGCCATTGGTGTGCTCGCGCCCGCGCCCTGCACTGCCCTCGCGCCGCCGCCGCGCGAGCGCTCTCTCCCTCTCCCTCTTGCATCAGCAGCACGCGCGGACTGCGGGACGACGATGCGGAAGCTGGGGCAGAGGTTCGTGGAGATGTTCGTTCCTGGTTCGCCGCCGACTCCCCTCGATCTACAGCCTCCATCACTAGCTGCTCTTTGTCGCGGACAACAGCTGGCCGAGTTCTATCTCCTCCACCTTACCTTTTTTATTTCTGCACACAGGAACCAAAGGAGGCCCGGAAGATGACTCGACGGCGCGGGATCGATGCCGTCGTCGTCCTCACATGGATCCCAAGTCGTTCTTCTTGCTGCCCAGCGGCAGCCCGACCATGGTATGACGCCGCAGTGAGAACTGGGAGAAGGAGCAGCTGAGGGGCGCCTCCATAGATCCCCTGTCCAAGGTATTCCAGCAGCGCGTAGGAGAGGATTTACTCGCAGTCGTCGCACCATCCAGACCACAGGTATAACAGTTGACCTTGCTTGGATCCCCGTCTCCTTCGTTACATCTCTTCCTAATTCTATGTCTGAGCTACACGACCTTTTCTTTTCCCTACTGTTAGGTTTCAGATGTGTACATAAGCTGTTTGCTTAAATGTCTAAGGGCAAAGATTGGAAGAATCCCACAAATCAACTTGGATCTGTAAGCTGTTTGTCCTCTCAAATGCATTCCTCTTCCTGCTTTATGTGTTCTAATATTGATTCTTAGTTCCAATTATTTTACAGGTTATTTGCGTGGGGAGAGACACCAAGCCAGGATAGTAGCAGATCCTAGCAGCTCTATTTGAGTGGGGAGATACCAAGCCTGGATGAATAGGTATATGCTTTATATTACTTATCAGAACGTTGTCCTTGCAGTGATTGGAGTAACTCTATTTTCTGGATATTCAATGGTATTGTACTGAAAAAATTCAAGAAATGACTCTTTTGGTATTGTATTGCTTCCGTGAATATCTCTTCCATGTACTTTCTCAGTATAGTAACAACAAATAAATCATTTCGTCTTTTTGCTTAGGCTTGAAGCATTTATTTATGCTGAAAAAATACGGCCAGAGGACATATTGGGTGTACTTCATTGCTTATAGATAAGCAATCCTGTTTACATCAGCCGAATTTGTATTTTGTTAATTCTGAAAACATAGTGTGTGCTTGATTTTTGTATTCCCCTATTTATCCTTGCAGAAAATAAGAAAAGTTTATTGGCATGAAAAGGATCTTTGACTGCCCCATAGCTGGTAAATTTGACTGTATACCTCACGTGGAAACAATGTCCGTTTTCTTACCCTGCGTGTTTAATCCACCTTTTCTATTTGTTTCAGGACTACATGAGCACCCATCGTGCCTGGTCACAGAGCACATAAACTTCCACCTTATTGTCGAATGAAAAGGTATGCTGTCTTAAAAGTGAGCTTTCTTGATTAGTCAATGGCTGTTTTTTTTGTATATAATGTCGTAGATTTTCAGATTGTCTAATATATAGATAAATATGGAAACACAACTGCAATTTTGGTTCGTCTTACAGTCTAAACAGCACAACGGCACCGAGTGCCTATAAAAGCTTAGGACAGGTTGATCCATTTGTATATCAGTAAGCTTGAATGAATATGAATAGCTCATTCGAAGTTTTGCATTTGTGCCACAAGTAAATTTTAATTTATTCTTCCTTTTCAAATGATATATCAGATGTGTATCCTTCACTTTTTAGCCCTTTAATTCCCAAATGGTATAGGAGAGGTCGTTGGTACTCCATCCTCTCAATTGGTTATTTTGTGATTTCGTTAGTGTTTTTTGAGATGATGCTTATACTATTTGTCTATTTCAGATGCAATTGTTGTGAGCTGAAACTGAGGGGCTTTAGGCACGGAGATCAGCGCATCGGTGTCCGTCAGCAACACACATAGGTGCGGTGTTGCAAGGGAGTTTGTGAGCATGACCTTGCAGTGCCGGTTGCCTTGCTGTGTACAGATCGACAGCCTCGAGAGCCTATGAGTTGGTTCCCTCCAACCCTAGGTAATTTTTATACTACTCAACATGATTCTGTTTAATCATATATTTATAGTATATCATATTATCAGCAGGATAACACAGATCTATATTCAGTTATGCTGTTCATGTTCAGTTTAGAGACTCATTATCAAACACATGCTGAAAAGTGTAGTGAGACATGCGTGTTAATGTTATTTCGAGTTAGCTAACAACAAATGTGAGCTATATGTTACAAATATTTACTGAAGCATGGTATTGATGTTTTTTCTACAGACCTGACAACAAAGGGAAAACACCGAGAAGTATGTGTTGAAGGAAAGAGGAAGGCAGATGGGTTATTTAGCTTACTGAAGCAAGGTAGTGTTCTTTCCCCAAGAGCCCTAATATATTTATACTTCCTGGTGTTTTACTTATAGCTAAATGTCTATGTGAGAGCAAACACTTTTTATTCCGTTCCTGTCATTTCCTCCTAATTTCCTGTTCTAAAAGTGATTGAAATGGTTGTTTTGATCTCTTTATTCCGTTGTGTGTGGCATTCCCCAAGGCATAATATATTTTTGCATTTCCTGTTGAGCTTATTTTTATGGATGCATGTCTGGTAACATAGCTAATGTGTTTATTGCTTTCGCATCGATTTATAGACCCCCTTGGTTTTCAATGCTGAAAGCGATTTAATAGATACACTTATTTCTTATGGCATCATCGAGCTGTTGTTACATGTATTTGGAACAAGGTTTAATTAAGTGTGAGGCGCTAACTGAGCCTTTTGCCCCCCCCCCTTTCTCTTTTTTGAAGGATTAAAGCGCTAACCGCAATTAAGTGCATGTTTAATCGTAGTTGAGTGCTAGGCGTTTTGCTCCGCTCAGCGCCTAAGCGAGCTTAAGTGCACTTTCTATAACCTTGATTTGGAAGCAAATTAAAGTTGGGTTTTGGTTTCAGTCATCCTTAAACGTTAGTGATGGACTATTGTAGCTAGAAGAGGCTTCCATGGTTTATTTATTTTAGTAATTAGTGTGTGTCATTAGATTCTTCCACAATTTGTTAAGCATTGCATGTCATTGTCCAAAATGGCTACTGCTTCCATGGCTAATGTTTATTATCTTCTTCCTTCTCTGTTTTTCTGGGGTACCTTGAATTCTTGTGTTTCTGTCTGTTGCTTTTTGTTTCAAGAATATGGCTTGCAGTGCCTGTTTGTGGAAGAAATATGAAAAATTATTGCGAGAATATGACTTCTTCCTTCAGCTTCTGACTGAAAGTATTTTGTATTATCATAACCGTGATTTACGAGAAGTGGGTTCTCTGAATTCTCTTTGCTTCTGTTCTTCGTTCTTGAAATTCTTTAGTTCATTTGTTTATTATCTTCTCTCATTCTGTGTTCCGGGGCTTTCTGGAAAACGTTTGTTCCATGTCTGATTGTGGAAGAAACAAGAGAAACTATTACTATCTATAATTGAAAGAGGTAACGCATGGGGATTTGTGTTGTTGGGTCTGCTGCATTCTCTGCTCTTCGCCTCTATTGCATGTTCTTCTCGATCTTCTTTTCTTCTTATTTTTGTCCTCAGCTTGGTCTCGTGCTCCGTGTTTTCTATCTAGATTTTTCTTTTTGAGCTCGATGATCTTGCAGCCTGTGTTGTTCTGTTTTCTTTCTTTTTACCTGACGCACTTGTGACACTCTTTGCTTTTTTTGCAGGTTGCCGCGTAGTTGGTGATTTCTACTTGAAGATTGCAGCTGCTGCTTGATTTGGGATATGTTCTCTTGCTGGTAAGTTTCAAGACCTGAAGGACCAATACGCTATGGGCCGTGTTGTTGATCGAGACAGATGTGGGGCTGAGCTATATGTGCTTTACATATTAATAGATGTGGGCATGAGCTATATGTGCTTTGCATATTAGTAGAAATTAGTTCTGGTGGCAGTAGGTCCTTCATAGTGGAAATTAGTTTTTGTTCACTCACATGCGGTGAATCTGGTCCCTGAAAATTGCAGATAATGTCTGTGATTGGGAAACAGTTAGTTGGATATACTTATCTGTGGGCTGAATATGGTCTTAGAGGAGCATATGCTCTCTGAAGATTGCAAATAATGGTGTGAGATTGGAAAAAGTTAGATTTTTTCTCTTGGTTATATGTATCTATGCCTCGATGATGATTTGCTTTGAATGATGGATGGACTATTTCAGAAAAATATGATCTGATTTAATTCATCTCTGAGTATAGGGCAACTTATGAAGTTCTGTTGTAAGCTTAAGTTTTCCTTTCAGAGTTTGTATTTGTACCTTATGCCAACCAGCCATGGATTCAGGTGGAACCACCGGAAGCTGCCCACAAAAAAGAGCATGGGCGGCACACGCAAATGAGGGTGATGCCAGGCCACTGTACCAACAGACGACGAGAGTTGTCGTCAGTTCACTGTGCCTGAATGACACAACATGACGGCCGAGAGGAGGAGCATGTTGGAAGCAGGACGTCAGCCTTTGAGTCGCCTGTCATCCTTGGGATCGAGAAGATGCCACCCAAGCCGTTTCTGCACCATAGGTATAGCAAATGCTTCCGTTGTTCTCCCTGCCCGCTTTCTCCATGGTCATTATTTCACTAGGCTAGCATACTGCAGGAGGACTCATGCCTACAGCTTCAGCATATGATTCGCCTATGATCTTAGGATGTAAAACTTATTGTATGAAGGTGTCCTTCTGGTAGTAGTTATTTGTTAATTGTTTGTGTCAAACGATGATGGATTGCTATGTCAATAGTCAGACTATATTCCTCCGATCTATATGTGCATGACATTTGTAGTAGGTTGGGGATGCAGCTATGTGAAGTTCTTTATGCGGCACATGTAATAGGCATACTGCCTACTGAAATATGTTATTATCAATATTCGTTTCTATTATTTTATAATTTTTATCATATCCTGGAGTTCTTCCTCTTTTTCTTTCCTACAATGGAGAGTATAGTTTAGGCATGTTTCAGTTATTCAAATGGCCTAATACATAATTTTTTTGTATTGGTAATAGAACTTTTCTATTCTTTGAGTTCAGATATATGTTTTTTGGCAGGCAGTAGCAACGTATATACATTGGCAACTTATGAAGCTAAAGTATGCCAATGTTAACCTATATATACAAAACAACCGCTGGAGAACTCCATGGTTGGAGTACCCATGAACAGATGGGAGGTCCCATGCTTCAGGTGAGCTTCTGCTCTCCATGATTAGTCCATCTCAACATGTTGATTCAATTTGTATGCCTCTATTTTGTTCTTGCCAATGCGTTGATCTTATGTGAAAAATATGCCCCTGATTTGGTTGCCTTTTACACTGCACACTTTTACATATTTCAGTTTCATCAGGTCGTGTTTTTTTTATGTCAGCTTCTTGGTCGGCTTACCACAGAGTGAATGGCTCAAGAATTTTGGCGATGAATGATTGAATACCCAATTTCTTCATCTCTATGCCAAAAATCATCTCGCCATCAACCAGATTTATGTTTTCTGCATCACTTTTGCATCGAGGTAACCCTTTTGATGCCATTGTCGTTGTTCAAGTGTTGCTTTTAGTTTTCCATGGGTTTGTATTTTATATTCCATGTCTGTACAATGTTTTGTATGTACTTGATTCGCCTCTTATGATCCAAATATATTGCCATGCCGCCTTTTTGAAACATGGAACTATCCACATTTTCTTATAATTATCATATACTAGAGTTATTTTTATTATTTGTACAATGGCGCAGAATTTAAACATGTTTAGTTTCTTAACTCGACATGTTCCTTGAAACTTTAATATTAATAAGGTCTAGCTAATTTCTGATCTTTGTAGTTAAGCTGGAAATCTACTTACTTTCTGGTGATGATCACCTATAGAAATGTAGATGATAGTTCTTTTTCACTAAGAACAATATTCACTTACCTTTTGAATTTTTAATGCTCTCCTCCTGAATTTTTAATGCTCTCCTACTGATTAACTAAGGCATGCTGAGCCAAGAAGTACATGTTTTTGTTTCTTCTGACGGTCTTTTCTTATGTTAATGCAGGCCTAACATCACTAAATTCTGCTACACTTCCACTGGGAACGAGGGTAAGTAAATCAGTGCTTTCTTTTAATTTTCTAATTATTTTTAGAAATACCATCCAAACATTATTTGTAAGCATTGTGGTTTGAGTTTTTAATTGTGCAAAACTTCCTGCGTGCCTCCTGATCCCCACCACTGCTTCCTTCCCAACGCTCAACAGGAGGTTCATGCACTGCCTCTTGGATCGCTGTTGCCTCCTCCTCGGCGCTGATCGGGAGGAGCACGAGGTGACGCAAAACTGCTCTAGATGTCGAGCGTGAGCCTACAGCAAACTGCACCGGAAGGTATATTTTGTTTTTACAATTAAATTTAGCTTCACCCCAAGTTAAAACTGGAGTTGTAATAGGACTGTAAGGTAAAATTGAATGTATAGCAGCACTCTTTACTTCCACATGTGGCCAATTCGTAAATCATCAATATTAGACATAATTCTGTTTGTTTGGGATCCTTCCATTTGACCATTGTATGCATGCTTAAAATGCTATCGGCTTTGGGTATGGAGAGATGGCAGACTGCTACATGACATATCATCATTGGCCTCAAGAATTTGCTCCCTCAAAGTGGCAATTTCAGTGTGGTTGCGTAACCATCTCTTCTTGATTATGAATATGGTTCACTATGCTTAGGACTAACTCCCGCATTCCTTATTACGTGAATTATATAATGTATGCTGTGAATATTGCAATTCAGTCTTTATTTAATATTTATCTATTTTCCTTAATTTTCATCGCTGATGTTATACTGGACGGAGTATATTTGGAGTCCAAAGAAACATTGAGCAGTTGCCATTGCAATTGCTACTCTGATTTTTTTTACCAATCGTGTGAGGAATCACCAGCAAGGGGAGAGGGTTGCTTTCATAGTTTTTTGTTGCGGGAATGCTTTCTTAGTTTCTCAAATCTCATAATTTGTTGTGAAGAATAAACTGAATGGTTTATCAGAGCCTGCTAAAATTTGTGTGTTCTTTATTTACTTTTAACGAGTTCACCTTTGAATCGTTATGCTCCATGGTATTATTCTTATTACTAATGAAACTTCATTTATCTCTATTTTTGTGTGGAGAGACACCGAGGCAGAAGGTAAGGTATATGCTCTACCTATCACCACCCTTTTTCTGATGTTATTTCACGAGGATCATTACCTCCTTTTTCGTAATTTATGGCTGATTAGTTCGTACTTCCGAATTGTATTTGCATATATTATTTGTCTGTTGCTTAGTCAACTGATAGACAGTTACTTGAACACCAAAAATTATGAGGTATAAGCTATGGTTACACAACTAAATTGGCTTCTGTGTTGTGATAATATGGTGTCCTTTTTTGTATTGTTTTAATGGCCTTCTGGTTTATCTGTTTAGATAGTTACTCTTTTTTGCAGCTTTATTTTAGTGGCCCATAGTGGAAATTAATACTGAGTAGTGCCTGCATCCACATGTAATTGTTTCTTCTGGTTTTACCCACATGGGATTATCTGACATTAGTACCTTTGTGGTTCAGTTTAATATTGGAAAGAAAATAGTTTTGTTGTGATTATCCTGACAGAAGCGCAGGCCACAAGCGCTGCAGCTGCAAGACGAGTCTCCCTGGACGCGTGAGTTAGATTGTTAGCTTTGTAGTTCTGTGTAGTCATGGTAACAAAATACTTTTGATGTGATTATCCTGACGGTAATTAGTTTGTTCTGCCGGTGTCCCTCTCCTTGGAGGTCATACGACTAGCTTCTATGTGCATCATGTGTATTAGGATTGCTAGATTTCTATATATCCCTGCGTGTTAATAGTTCTTGGTATGGGTCACATAATCACCGTTGCTTTTGTTTCTTTCAGGTGTGTTGTTGTGAGCCGTCGCTACATCGGTCTTTCTGTCAGGTATATAACTGTCGTCCCTCTGCATTTCCTTATTGTTGTCCTTAGCTTATGTATTTTCCAAATTTTATTTATACTCTGCTTGTATTTATATCTTGCTCGCTGCTTTGTTTTTCCATCGTTTATTTCCGAACTCTACGATCTTGCAGCTTGTGGTGCTCTGGTCTTTTCGTTTTATACACTTAAGTTTGAGCTGCGGTTTCTTGTGCTAGATGAGTTGTGCGTGTGAAATCTTGGTTACGATACTGACTGGTGGTGGAGAGCCTAGCTTAGTTCATATCTTGTGTGAGAATTACGTGCATGTTGTATGGAGCACTGTAAATAAATTGTGTCAGCGGAGAACCTTCCAACATAGACAGAGTGGACATGCGCAACTAATATAGCTTTTAATTCTATCCATGGGGTGTTGACAGTGCTGGTTTGTGCAGGTTGACCATCGGGTGGTAGAAGGATAGTGAAAATACTTCAATATGGACAATCTGCTCTAGACAGTGGCCATGAATGGTACATTCTTGATCTAACTCCACTAAGAAAATCGTCATTCATGTTGCAGATATGAAATGTCTGTTTGGTTTGCCCATAAATCGTCTCTTCTCTTGGTTCCTCACTGTCTTTCCAAGACCAGTTAATCCACTTTTCTATTTGTTTCAGGACTACATGAGCACCTATCGTGCCTAAGTCCCAAATTTCATGAACCTGGCCCTTATTGTCGAATAAAAAGATCTGCTGTCTTAAAAGTGAGCTTTCTTGATCAGTCAATGGCTTCTTTGCATGTTTTTTTTTTGTATATTATGTCGTACCCTTTTTAGATTTTCTAATTAGTAGATAAACTGGAAACACAGCATCAAGTGCCTATAAATCAGCAAGATTTAAACTGGACTATGATGTTTTTTTAATGTAATCTAGGGTTCCGCAAATAATGAATGATATAGAAACGGTTTTTAATTTTAATTATGATTTTTATTTTAACCAGCTAGACTTCTTTAATTTCAGAGTGTATGTTCTCATAATTTCCCCCTATGTTTCTGCGAGACTCAAGTATGCACATAGAATTACCTACAGGATTGAAACTGATATTTAAAGACAATCTATCTAAGATTTTACACTCAAACTGCTCTTTCAGGAGAGGCTGTACTATGCTCAGGGAGAGCTAAAAGATCCAGATAGGACAGGTTGATCCATTTGTATATCGGTAAAGCCTGAATGAACATGAATTGCCCCCTATTTTTACATGTTGATAGGTTTTGCAGCCAAGTTAAGATCAGCCAGGCAATAATTTATTATTTTGCCTCGCAGACATACTAAGTTCATTCATCCAACTGATTGAAAAAGGCAAAAAAAGTGGGTGTTATTTATTCTTGGTCACTCGCATATATCATGTTGATATTCAGGCCAAACCTCAAAAAACTTTGCTACACATAATGAGGGTAAGTAAATCAGGGCTAAGCACCCAATCTGATCATTTGTTTTCATTATGCAGCTCAGCTTTCATCCTTGAAAAGCACGAGTACAACATATGAATGACCTACCATTAGAGAAGAAAAAAAGAGGTTGGTGTTAAGGGCCAAGAAGGTTTCAGATTAATTCTACAAAAACTGAAATGAAGTTTATTACTTCTGTTGCAGAATTTCACGAGTTTCAATTTTTTATATAAATGTTACCCTTGGCATGCTTAAGCTTCATAAGTTCTGAATGTATATATTGCTTTGGCCATCCCAAAGCATATTTTGAACTACGAATGATTTGTGCTGCTATTCACTGATTGTGTTGATTTGCTAAAACACTAAATAGTTAGTTAGTTAAACACTTCCCCAGATAACCTGGATGATTTGAAGTAAGTTTGTTGTACATGATTATTTAGTTAGTTAAACATATAAAGCTTTGCTATGCATAATTATTGTGTCATAATAGGAATGTTTGGTATAGCGTTTTGCAAACTGAAAACCAGTGTCAACGGCGGGTGGCGCGCGGCAAGCCGCGCCAAGGAATCTAGTAGAGGTGACATGACGATAGGGGCGAAGAGTCGATCGCGAGATGCAATTGATGTGCTACTACCAACTCATGCAGATCACTGCGTAGGGTGCTAGCTTTTACAGAGGCTGATCCATGCCCCGTGCTAGATGGGCCGAAGCCAGGGCCGGGCCAAAGTTACAAAGTGAGCATGCACAACTTGGCGAACCCTATTTGACACGCGCGTTGCATCAAATTGGGGGCAACCCTCACATCTTTCGCGCTGGCGGGCCTAGGTACAAAAAAGTACTGGGCATCTTGTTGATAAGTTAGTTAATAAAAATGCCACAAAAAGATATTATATCATGATATAAGTATGTTACAATCATATAGAAGTAGCACGCAATAATCAAAACATTACAGATACATTTTGGATGTATCAGAATACGCACCCCTCGCACTGCTAGCGCTAAGTTGACGAGGGAATATCTCCCCGGCAAGAGCGCCAGAAACTATGCTTGATGCGTGTAACGTCACACGTCAGTTGGGAACCCCAAGAGGAAGGTATGATGAGTGCAGCAGCAAGTTTTCCCTCAGTATGAAACCAAGGTTTATCGAACCAGTAGGAAAACAAGGTTGCGTCGAAGGTGTTGGTGAAGGAGTGTAGTGCGGCGCAACACCAGGGATTCCGGTGCCAACGTGGAACCTGCACAACACAATCAAATTATTTTGCCCCAACTTAACAGTGAGGTTGTCAATCTCACCGGCTTGCTGAAAACAAAGGGTTAAACGTATCATATGGAAGATGATGTTTGTTTGCATAAAACAGTAGAGAACAATGATTGCAGTAGATTGTATTTCAGATGTAAAAGAATGGACCGGGGTCCACAGTTCACTAGTGGTGTCTCTCCAATAAGATAACTAACATGCTGGGTAAACAAATTACAGCTGGGCAATTGACAATTGATAATTGCATATAACATGCATGTGCGAGTTGTGGTGTCTACTATGAGATTCATTTGGGCATTACGACAAAGTACATAGACCGCTATCCAGCATGCATCTATGCCTAAATAGTCCACCTTCCGGTTAACATCCGTACCCCTTCCAGTATTAAGTTGCAAGCAACAGACAATTGCATTAAGTAATGTGCATAATGTAAACAATACATTCATCCTTGAATAAAGCATTGCTGTTTTACCCCTAGTGGCAACAACACATCTACAACCTTAGAACTTGCTGTCACTATCGCAGGTTGAATAGAGGTTGAACCCAACTATCATGCATAAATACCCTCTCTTGGAGTCACAAGTATTCACTTGGCCAAGGCTTCAACAAGTAACGGAGAGCATGCAAGATCACAAATGACATAGACATGATAATATAATATTCAGCTCCACATATGTATCAATATAAGTCAGATCCCAGCAAACACAACATGTAGCATTACAATAAGATGATCTTGATCATGATAGGCAGCTCACAAGATCTAAACATGATGGCACAAGTGGAGAAGACAACCATCTAGCTACTGCTATGGACCCATAGTCCAAGGATGAACTACTCACGCATCACTCCGGAGGCGGGCATGGCGATGTAGAGCCCTCCGGTGATGATTCCCCTCTCCGGCAGGGTGCCGGGAAGAGCTTCAGAACCCCCTGAGTTAGGGTTGACGACGGCGGCGGCAGCGAATATGTTCTGGATGAAAGGCTTGGTGTTTTAAGGTTTTCACATCTCGGCGAATAAATAGGCGAAGGGGCGATGTCGGCGGACCCCCGAGGGGCCCAAACCACAGGCTAGCGCGACAGAAGGTGGGGCCGCGCCGCCAGGTGGTTTGGCCACCTCGTGGCTCCCCTTCGTCTCTCCTTCGGACTCCGTGTACGTGTTGGAAAAATAGGGACTTGGCCTTTTGTTTCGTGCAATTCCGAGAATATTTCCAGAAGTAACTTTCTGAAACCAAAAACAGCAGAAAACAGGGAACTGGCACTGTGGCATCTTGTTAATAGGTTAGTCCCAGAAAATGCATAAAAGTGATATGAAGTGTATATAAAACATGTAGCAAATGGTATAATAGAAGCATGAAACAACAAAAAATTATGGATACGTTGGAGACGTATCACGCACGTAAGTGCTTCCTTTTCTCGCACCCGCGCACCATGCTGAGCGCAAGCGACGAGGTCATGATCTGTATGTCCAGCTTCCTAGAGGTTGCACTTAGGCACATAGCTTCTTTATGTCATTCTTCGATGGTCAGGCTCGCTGGACTGTCAATGCCTTATTTGACATGTCGGACGACCGCACACGGGACTTATGAGGAGCACGCCGCCACCACGAGCTCACTTGGCGGGAGACATGAGCGGCGTGGCAGTGATGGTGGGCGAACGTGGAGCGCAAAAGGTGGGAAAGACGTGAACGAGGTGGGAAGGGGCGCTAGCAGGCGGGAGAACGAAAAATGGTGGTGGAGGGGGGCGGAAGTGAAATAGAATTCGTCTGCGTCACTGACGCGCCGGCCCCGCTCGTGAATGATTCATCGGTCCCGCCCGTAAGTGTCCGGCGTGACTCTCGTTGCCGCGTTTGCCGGTACTCCCACTTCCTCCCTACAAACGGTGTGCGAAGGCGGGTTGTCGGACACACTATTGGCCCCATCCATCCACTTAACCGCTATTGGAAGGGCCGGTGGTGGGCCTTTTCGTGCCGGCAATACCAATAGCCCTATTGGGAGCGCTATTCGGAGCTCTTTGAGAGATGTTTTTACTGCTAGCATTTCCATTTTCTATCTTGCAATCTTCATTAAATCCATAGTTCCACTTTGTCATTTCTAGAACTCGATGGCGATTTTTTTAGGTGTGAACTCGTACCTTATGTACTGTACATTCTTCGCACATGCAACCCATTTTGCTAGGTGTAACTGTGTAAGTCACACTTGACCTGCTCAGACGGGGACACAGCTTCAGTGACTTTGCCAAATACAAAGTCACGTGACTTTGAGTCACTGCCCATCGGGCCCACCGTGTGTAGGGGCCACATGTCAG
This sequence comes from Poa pratensis, assembly GCA_947311845.1. NCBI lineage: Eukaryota > Viridiplantae > Streptophyta > Magnoliopsida > Poales > Poaceae > Poa > Poa pratensis. The sequence goes on from CAMZMU010000035.1 coordinate 57,817,200, forward strand.
TCACCACAAAGTCACCCACGCAAAGTCACTGAAGCTGCGTCGGCTCAGAAGTAGCCAAATTTAGGCTACACTTCAGTTCGGTACGTGAGATTTGAAATGCATGTCACATTCGAGCATGTCCTCAAATGTGTTGCGCCCATAAATATCTACAAATTGAACATCATGGCATTCTTTACTTTTATATCTCTCTAAATTACCGAGGGGCTTGCCCAATTGCCTAACGGATTTGAAATGCTTGTCACATTCGTGCATGTCTTGAAGTGTGTTGCGCCCATAAATATCTACAAATTGAACATCATGGCATTCTTTACTTTTATATCTCTCTAAATTACTGAGGGGTTGCCCAATTATATAACGCTCACTTATCACTGTAGGGTGCCGAGTGTGAGCCAGTGTTAGCTGTAACAAGGCTCCGTGCTAGACGGGCTGGAGCCCGGGTCCAACCAAATTTAGGAAAGGACAAGGTATCGATGATTTTTTTTTTTTGCCATATCAAGGCTTTTCTGGATGTAATCCCACATTTAACCTCCTTTCGAAACTATTCTATGGACCGACGGCAACTAACGTAGACCCGAAGTCATGCAGGTCGACCGTCGACACTCCACTACCATGCGGCGTGGAAGTTGTTTGTGAGGGCTAACAGAAATTTTACGTGGTAGGGTCCCGGCGCTAGCCCTACTAGTGCCGAACGCTGCGTCTACCGTTTTCTTCCTGAAACGAAGTACAGTATGAGAGCATGCATGGATGGGGTTCGTTTGATTGGGTAGTTGGCAGGGCTTCCTTTTCTCGTCTCTTCTCCTGTTAAACTAATTTCCGGAAAAAAAAATTGCATCGAGGCACGTATGTAAAAATGAAATGCTTACATTATCTGGAAGCGTAACAAACCAAAATCAAAAGGAAAATCAAGTGTAACTTTGAAACTTTCAGTATAAAAAAAGGAAACTTAAGATGCCGTAGCGAGAAGCCCAAGATAATACAAATTTTGCACGTCCTCATAGGGCTAGCCTTGGGCCCTGGAGGGCCAACCATGTTGTGTCGACAACTAGAAGTGTGAACCACACAAGTTGGCTAACTCGTCCTCGCAAAAAAAAAAATTTGGCTAACTCGTCCTCTCAAACAAAAAAGTTGAGGGTTCCGCAGTTGCTCTCCTCTTTCCCTTCCCCTCTGCTACAGTAGAAGAGAAGAAAAAGGGAGGAGCCCCGTTTCCCTCTCCTTGCCGCCGGCCAGACTACCGGTCACCTCACTCTCCGCCGGCCGTTTCGGCGGCGTGAGAGTGGCGTGACCGCGGATCTGTGCTTCCGGCGTGTAATTAGTAGGGTAGGTTTGCCGGCCGGCGTCGGGTTGGTGGTGGAGTTGACGCCGGTGTGGAATAAGTTGCTCCAGCCCTTCCTCCACCGTGACGGCGTTCTTTGGAGTGGCGTCGCAGGGCTGCGAGCTTCGGGTTCTCGTGGATCCGTCAGATCTACGAGGTTTAGGTTCCTGGATGTGGCCGGTGAGGCGAGGTCGCCGGCCGCATCATCGGATTTTGTTCTCCAGCTCCAACCTCGTCGCGCCGGCGTTTCCTCCATCGCTGCCGTGGAGCTCGTGAGATCCAGTTCAGGAGGATTTTTCTCAGCTATCCCTGCTCTAGTTTTCTTGCAGGTCAAGAGGCTGGTGGTCGCCGGCGACTCTGACCTGACCGCCGGTTGGATTCGGGGCGTGTCCCCCGCCGATGCGTCTTCTCTCCGTCCCAAATTCTGGCGTTCGTGCCGGATGGCTCTTACGGCGACATTAACGAGGCGGCGTCCTCTAGAGTTTCCGGCCGGTGACTTAGCTGCGGCGAGCTTGGACTTTGGCGTCGTCTTCTCGGGGATGACGCGGTTCCGGCAAGCGGCGGCGGATCGAGCTCGTTGCAGACAGAACCAAGGACTTAGGTGTTATTTCGTATTTTGTCAGGGTTCTTTCTGTAATTTTGAGACAGCTGTTCATGTTCTGGATACGGTTTTCCTTACTTAATATATCCAGATAGTTGTAGTCAAAAAAAAAAAGAACAAAAAAGTTGGCCAACACGCTCGCCTTGTTGAACAGCTCGGTGCGGTGCTTGGAGAAATATATAATATACATATGGTTGTTAAATTTACTACGAAATAATACACAATATAGTTGTTAAAATATATTTTTTGTTTGAGAAACACAGTACAAACGCAGACGATCACATACACGCGCAAACACTCACCCATATGAACGCATGCACGCACACCCTACCCCTATGAGCACATCCGAAATACTGAGCCGGCAGATCGAGTCTTGAGATTGACGAAGTCACCACGGACGCCTCGCTGTCGACGGGAACGTCGCCTCCCACTGAAAGAATATTCCGCCTAAATGTAACACACAGATGTCAAACCTGGGGTTTGAACTCTGGTGGACTGAGGGTACAACCACCCTGCTAACCATCCATCCACTGGTTGGTATCACATATGAACGCATATCACTGCCTCTTGTACAAAATGGCAACCGGTTTAGCAATCTAGACTTTAGTTCAGTGTTCTTTGATCCATAAGCTACAACCAGTACAAACTCACGGTTGTCTGGCTTACACTCTTTATTTCCATGTCCCAATCGAACATCACATAAGAGAAAAATGGATACTGTAGAGTCTATTATTGCCCGATCGGTTGGTCTACGACCCGAGTCGTATGTCAGTGTATTCATATAATATGATATGTCGTCTCACATGCAAAACAATGACTAGAGCTTAGTGTATTTGATGTACTTCTGGGTGTAGTCTGTAGTGTAGTAGTGACATCGATATATCAATATCTAAGGTCACTCATCGGTATTACAAAACATGATTAAACATATTTACAACGTACTTCAAATCTGATCACAAATTTTTTTCCGCCCACTTCTGCGAGACATCATGCGACTGTAAATAAAAGCCTGAATCTTCATTATACTGGTGCAACGAATACAAAACAGTAGGAGCCACTAAGTTGAGGAAATATAATGTGTTGCAAGAGCAATGCCGATAAAACACGACAGGAGATACGAAATTGAAAACATAGTACGTGTGCTTCATCCGCATAGATGGATATTATCACCTACATGAACGATGCTCGATGCTTATTGTAACTAAAGCGAGACAAACAATCTAAGAAGATACATAATCGAGATAGTTATCAATGCTTCGTACATGAATGCATCTGAAGAATCAATGAAGCTCGAATTGATTTCGGGCTGGATCTCACTGCCAGAAGCCGTTCGGCCCGAACCACTGCTGCGGCACCATCTCCATTCCGGCGGCGAACCCCTGCAGCATCGGCACCATCATCCGATGCACTGCCATTGCAACCGGACTACCCTTACATCTTTGGAGTATGATGTGGCGGCTAAAGTACCACACCGCGAAAGAGCATTCACTAATACATAATCATACGAAGAACACCCCTCTATCTCTACTATATAATATAGCTAAGCGACCGTGGTGGTACGTCGTGGTTGTTTTTCGTTTTAGTCCTCCCGTTCTGTGGAATCAACCCGCGGTCCAAATAAAGGGGCCAAATTGCAAAATTAGGGGCCAAATTGCAAAATTATTGTCGAGCACCAACCATCCGCCCATGATCCCTTCCACCCCCGCCTCCGCCCCATTCGCCGGTGCCGCCCCTGTGTCCCACGGATCCGGCGATGCATTCTTCTCTGGCTGGATACCCGGCACGCGCGCCCCGGCCGCGGCCTGCTCTGGTCTCGTCCGCCGCCCACCTCCCGCCGTCCCCATGGCCTCCAGCACCGCCCCTGACGCCACTCTTCTCCGCAGCCGCCGACCCAGCCGCCTCCTATCCACAACGCCACGCCGCGCCGGATCCCGCCGTAATCCCTCGAAGCCAGCCCCGTCGGCGAGCACCACGGCTCGACGCGCCCAACTCGCCGCCGCCCTGCTGCCAATCGGCCACGCGAGCCGGCGAGGCGAGGTTAGCGAGGCGTCGCTAGAGGAGATGGACTGGTGGCGGGACGCCACGAGCTTCCGTCAGACTGCTTCTGCAACGACAAGATGGCGGCGTGGACGCATGCGGCATGCCCTGAGCTCGAAGCTGGAGAAGCCGGCCTTGTGATGACGCGGTCAACACTCGGGTCGTCAAGCACGGAGATGACGAGATGCTCCAGCTCCAACTTGTCCACGCCCCCAGGTGCTGCGGTCGCCTGATCACGGCGCAGAACGGCAGAACCGAGCGCGTTCGATGCCGCCGGATCGACGCTCTCGCCAAGGTCGGTGGGTCGACTCATGGCAGCGATGTAGCCGAGCGCGACATCTAGGCAGAGATGGAGCGCCTTCAGCTGATGCGAGTAGGACCGGGAGCTGACATCCACATTACCGAATCGACAGGATTTTCCTCGACTCTAAAGATGCTGGCATGTTGCCATTTTCCTCCACCGTAGTGTCCGTGTACGGCGTGTGATCCAGAAGCTGCGGTCTCTCTCACGTTAGTTTAGTATACTCCCTTTGATTATTGGCGTGTGATCACTTGACAAATGCATGCTTCTGATTAAATATTGTTCACCAAATCTTTTATCCAAGTACTGAATTTAGCACTTCGTAACTGAATATTCTACTGTACTTGATTATTATGCTGTGAATGTCAATCATAGCCTAAAACATATTTCCCTACTCAGAGGATTACCACCCCATTTTGTATAACTTCAACTATCGTTCTGCTCGAAATGGATAAAGGTGACTGCCTCGCACAGCTAATGCCATTTGTTTGGTCGAATAGATGAAGTTTCAGCAGAGAATCAAACATGTTTTTCGCTCAAACATTTTACTAATCCGTGTAATACGCCGATTTTATTTTATCTCGCCCGTTGCAACGCACGGGCATGTTTCCTAGTATATATAAGATAGCAAGAAAAGCAACAATAATATGAATTTTGCACGTTGCTATAGGGGATGCCAACATTGTGTCCCTTGAAGGGGCCCAACACACGTTGGCAACAAGTAAAAGTGTGAACCACACAAGATGCCCAACTCACTCGCCTTACCGAACAACTCGCTACGATGCTTCGAGAAGGACACCTGCCGCGCTTACTCGCCCTTGATTCAATGGATCTCGATCTTCTTCCGCCATGTGCCCTTCCACCGCTGCGCCGCCATTGCCACTTGACTACCCTTACATCTTTGGACCCTGAACTTTCACATTGTTTTTTTATGGATAGCCTAAGTGGGTCTCTGTCCGTGGCTTTGGGGATCTTATGTTTATATAGGCGACGTCACTAGTAGGGAAACCCTATATAGGTAGGTTGGCATTCTGTGGCGCACCCTTAATTGGTGCGACACAGAATTATTTTTTGTGGCGCACCAAACCCGGTGCGCCACAGAAAGTCACATTTCTGTGACGCACTAAACCACATGCATGCGCCATAGAAATTTGAAATTCTGTGGCGCACCAATACCAAATGCGTCACAGAAATGTGGCTTTCTGTGGCGCACCCAGACCCGTGCGCCACAAAAACCAGGATTTCTGTGGCGCACCCAGTCCCGTGCGCCACAGAAATCCACAATTCTGTGGCGCATTGTGTTTCGGTGCGCCACAAAAAGTCTCTCTCCCATCCTTGGTCGATCCCAGATCTGAGATCTGGCCTGCTTCGATCTGGTCAAACCCGAGGTCCCACGTCCACATAGCACCACGCACGCACGGTCCCCGTTCTCTCTCTCCCTTATCTCCGCAGTCCACACACACAACACCACACAGGGTCTCGCTTATCTGCATGTGAGATCGATCGGTGCTCGATCGAGCAATCGACATGGCGGGGCTGGGACGGAGCTCGCGCGCCGCAGGGAAGCGCGGGGGCGGGGCGTCGTCGTTGGCCGTGGCGTCGGCGTGCGTGTACTACGCCACCACGGCCGGGGATGCTGGTCGCGCTCTGCGTCGCGGGGGCGTGCTTCCTCACTTCGACCTCAATCGCGTCAATCGCGGGCGCGGACGACGCCGGGGACAAGGCGGAAGGCGGCGTCTCACCGTACAGGCACACCACGCGGTCCTCGTTCGCGTACGAGGTGACCAGGGAGAAGGCGGTGCCGTCGCCGCCGCGAGGCCGAGGCCGAGGACGCGCCGCGGGGCAAGGAAGGCGTTATTGGCTCCCACCACACTACAAGAAATATGCTAACTGGTGACCCTCCATATTGGTCACTGAATGGTCACGTAGTATCATTTGTGACCTTTTTGTGACCAAAATCATTTGGTCGAAAGTTGGCGGTCACAAACGAAAGTACGTGACCATTTGGGTGCAATGGTCATAGACATCCATGACTAAAATAAAGGGTCATAAGTGTTATGACCAATTGTTTTGGTCACCTGCTATCTGGCATGTCCACGTTAGATCCGACGTGGCGTGGCTGACGTGGCAAAAATGGTGACCAATTTAAATGGTCATACAGCAGAATCAGCCCAATCCAGTTTGATAGTTTAGATGGGCCAGGCCCAACAATATAGTTTTTCCTCTTAATTATGGCCAACTAGATGGGCCAAGCCCAATATTTTGGCCTTTTTACTTTTGGACCATGCCAACTATTTTCTATTTAACAAATGGGTCCCAACCGTCAGGTTCTGGTTCGTGGGTCCCAACTGTCAGTTTCGTCAGTGGGTCCCGACAGTCAGGCTCTGTTGTGTGGGTCCAAACTGTCAGTTTTATTAAGTGGGGCCCATGTTTAGAGTTCAGATGGGTCCCTAGTTGTTAGGACAATTTTCTTCAGATATTTATATGCCATCATAATATAAAAAGAAAATGACAGAAAAAATAATACTAAAAACAACAGCAAGTGTAAATCTGTTATATCATTAACACACATACAATGGCTCTACAAGTGCAAAAATTGTTACATGAGCTAAGTTCCTGATTCTGTTGCCTCTCTCTCACGTGAACTCTTAACACAGGCAACAAAACCTGGGAGTAGACAAATAAACAGTACATCTCACCTGAAATAAACCGTACTATTCTTGGAAGCCTCTTTGCTAATGTACTCCACGTTCTCATCAGTCGCAACTGCCAGCGGATAACCCTTTTACCAATTGGGCACATCAGGGTAGCCTTCAATGTAAGCAAAAGAAGAGTCATCACTTTCCTTATAGTACATATAGCAAGAATTGACAACAAATTTCAGTCAGAGCCATGCAAGAACAGAAGATAGTAGGCACCTGCTGGTTGAGCTTGATTACCTTCTAATTCTCCTTGATCTTGTCCTCGAATTTCTTCAACGCCAGGTTGTTCCGCTGCAGCTCGTCCTACACCACACAAAACAAATAATTCAGATCGACACCGACAAATATTATCCCTTTTTTACTTATCTAGACCACACACTACAACTGGGAAGCAAGCAAATTATCGTAGGCAACGTAGATGAGCATTTTTTTTAATCAAATGTCAGGAGGTAATGCAAATAAAGAAATCTGAATAGAGGTTGATCCAAATAACACCTAGGAAAAATATTTATACAATAGGTTAATACAACATGTGCATAATCCAACCAATATTAAGGATGCATAAGAATATGTAAAGCCTAATAACTGGGAGTAATCATTTAAGTATGGAACATAGGGAGTACTCTAATTTAACTCATGTCTCATTGAAAATAGAATTGACATTGAAATGTATTATTCGACTCTATGCATGTATGGTCAACAATGCAGATCAAATGAGCATAGAACAATAAAAACATAGTGTTGAATCATGCTGACAGGATTAATCAATTAACACAATATCACACATATAAAACATTCCTAGCTGGCCATATCAAGCATCCTATATCCACACACATTAAGTGCCAATTTTCTCATAGAGCAAGGAGAACAGGAGCGCAGAGCAATGGCAGTGCCATACCTGTCGATGTGTGTTCCCAGCAGGCGATGATACATGGCATGGGCTATCCAAGAATCGGAGGTGCAGCTGCAGCCACAGCGGTGACCTAAACTAGTGCATTCTCCTCCCTGATCGACAGAAAGATAAGATTCAATCAGCAAATGAAACAAGCCAAAACATGCATTTGATCACATAGTAAACTTGAAAGTTGAGCAAGCCATGAGATGATGTCCAAATTGCAGCTCCAAATTTTATTACAAGCACGTCATTCACATGCCATGTAATAGTATCACAGGACAGCAGCAGCATAATAACTACTAAAGACAATTCACATAAACTTCAGTCTTTGCACCAACTGACACAGTAACTACAAGAATAGCACCACTGGGCTGCTATGATAAGTACAACAAGTCTCCTTCCGCTGCTGCTACTACAGAGTACAACACAGAGAAGCAGCATACATTACCTAACCACTAACAGCAATTAAGATGGCAACAATCACACCGATAAGGAAGGAGCGGGGGCATGCGGCCTGTACCTGGAGGACAGTGGAGACGGGGGCGAGCTCGTAGTCCTTGTAGATGAAGAAGCCGTCAACAACGGCAGCGGCTGCCACCCTACTCGACCAGGCATCGACGTTCCCGACCGTGTTTTGCAGCCCCTGCAGCATCCGCGCCCTGAATCATCAGTAAGACAACAAAAGTCAGATATGAGCCTTCTCTGCCCTGGTCAAACACGCGAAGAAGATGAAGCAGTAGATCTGCGAGTTGTGCTGTCGGGGAAGCGAGAAGAAGATGAAGCAGTAGATATGCGAGGCGTCAAGTGCTCGGAACGGAGGTGCCGTCGCGCTGCAGGCGGAGTCGTCAGAGGCGCTACGCGGCGAGCGTGGAGGGGGGCGAGGCCGTGGAGGCTTAGCCGGTCGAGCTAGGGGTCGAGGCTGCGGTGCCGGCCATGGAGGCAGAGACCCCGGCGCTCCAGATCGGACGCAGGAGGCCCCGACCAGGGCCGCGACGGCGAGGTGGAGCGCGTAGGGGGAGGACTCCGCCATGGTGATGGCGCGGCGGCGGTGCGGTGGTGGATGGGGTTGGACTGTGGGAGTCGGGGGATGCGGTTGTTTGGTGGTGGGGAGCGGCGGTGCGGTGGTGCGCGTAGTCGGGGTCAGATCGATGGCCGATGGAAGGAGAGGAGTGGAGCGATGCGGTTGTTTGGTGGTGGCGGCGCGAGGGAGGCGGATCGGGGGTGGCGGCTAGGGTTCAGGAGGAAGTGGGCTTATATATTGAACTCTCACAGAATTACAAAATTGCCCCTGGTTATGTGGTGCCTGCTCGAATCTTTATGGGTATACAAGTCATTTGACGTCAAAAATTGGGTAGCGGGAGATTTGCCGCTGTGTGCAAAATTCAGTTTCATTTTTGGTTGTCACAAATGTTGTATTTTGTAAAGGACCAATCAAATACACGTTGCAAACTTAGAGCACACAAAAGTAAAAATATTATACCACAACTTGTGTAGAAATAAGTGAATAACCAAAAAAATCAGTTGGGTTAAAAAGTTTTGACATCATATTTAGGTACACAAGTACCTATTTCAGCAGAGATACAACCAAGATTTAACTCCTAGCTACGAACAGTCATGTCCCCGAGTTGACCGCATATTGAAACCGGCATACGAAATTAAAAAAAATCAAATAAATGGAAACCTTCACGTGGTGTCATTATATGTGTCCTAGTATCCATCAAAAATCATAAACTTGGAATACGGCAATTTTCTTAAGAAAGTGTTCTCAGAAATGAGGTATCATCTATGAAGATTCATGGCTTTAGGCCCAAATGACGAATGTTATGTCCACATTCATGGTATAGTTTGCTTAAATATGACCGTATTGGGTACAAACGTGTATCTTGGAACCGTGAACAATGTTGCCGAAGAAACTTTTCATTTTCCATTCACGAAAAAATCATTTTTCTATTTCCGAATGCGAAAAATGGGTTATTTTGTTAAGCAACTACCAAAAATATGCCGTAAAATAGGAGCGCTAAATTATTTGAAAATACTAGACCACATTGAATTTACAAATAACCAAATGGTCACGTGTCAAAACGTTTCCATCTACCTCTCGTCAAAAAGACAAACTTCTGTCGATTCAGCTGGAAGCGGGTCAAATTTGAACTACAGCTGCCTCGTGGTTTGCGCATGATTTTTTGCAAAAATCATATTTAGGTACACAAGTACCTATTTCATCAGAGATACAACAAAAGTTTTGCGAGATTTGACCCCTAGCTACGAACGGTCATGTCCCCCGAGTTGACCGTATATTGAAACCGACATACGAAATTCAAAAAAAAATCAAATAAATGGAAAACCTTCACGTGGTGTCATTATATGTGTCCTAGTATCCATCAAAAATCATAAACTTGGAATACGGCAATTTTCTTAAGAAAGTGTTCTCAGAAATGAGGTATCATCTATGAAGATTCATGGCTTTAGGCCCAAATGACGAATGTTATGTCCACATTCATGGTATAGTTTGCTTAAATATGACCGTATTGGGTACAAACGTGTATCTTGGAACCGTGAACAATGTTGCCGAAGAAACTTTTCATTTTCCATTCACAAAAAAATTATTTTTCTATTTCCGAATGCGAAAAATGGGTTATTTTGTGAAGCAACTACCAAAAATAGCCGTAAAATAGGAGCGCTAAATTATTTGAAAATACTAGACCACATTGAATTTACAAATAACCAAATGGTCACGTGTCAAAACGTTTCCATCTACCTCTCGTCAAAAAGACAAACTTCTGTCGATTCAGCTGGAAGCGGGTCAAATTTGAACTTCAGCTGCCTCGTGGTTTGCGCATGATTTTTTGCAAAAATCATATTTAGGTACACAAGTACCTATTTCATCAGAGATACAACAAAAGTTTTGCGAGATTTGACCCCTAGCTACGAACGGTCATGTCCCCGAGTTGACCATATATTGAAACCGACATACGAAATTCAAAAAAAATCAAATAAATGGAAAATCTTCACGTGGTGTCATTATATGTGTCCTAGTATCCATCAAAAATCATAAACTTGGAATACGGAAATTTCTTAAGAAAGTGTTCTCAGAAATGAGGTATCATCTATGAAGATTCATGGCTTTAGTGCCAAATGACGAATGTTATTGCCACATTCAGGGTATAGTTTGCTTAAATATTCCCGTATTGGGCACAAACATGTATCTTGGAACCGTGAACAATGTTGCCGAAGAAACTTTTTATTTTGCTCTCACGAAAAAATCATTTTTCTATTTCCGAATGCGAAAAATGGGTTATTTTGTGAAGCAACTACCAAAAATATGCTGTAAAATAGAAGCGCTAAATTATTTGAAAATACTAGACCACATTGAATTTACAAATAACCAAATGGTCGCGTGTCAAAACGTTTCCATCTACCTCTCGTCAAAAACACAATTATATTGGAAAAGTGTTCTCAGAAATGAGCTATCATCTACGAAGATTTATGCCTTTGAGGTCAAATGACAAATGTATGTGCCCTAGTTTCGAGAAAAAAATATAAACTTGGAATACAACAAATATTTTAAAAACATGTTCACAGAAATGAGCTATCAAGTACGAAGATTCACACCTTTCATGCCAAATGACAGATGTTATGGCCACTTTAGGGGTATTTTGTATTTTGTATTTTATTTTTTCCAAAAACAGTACTAATAGTCCATAATGACAGAGGACATCTTTACAAAAAATTTAAATTTTATTTGGTTGAAATTGGAGTTCAAAATTAAAACTTATAAAAGAAAACAGAAAAGAATAAAAAGAAAAGAACAAAAAAAAATCAACCGAGCCGGCCTAGCCCACCAGCGCAGCCGAACCAGACCGACCGGCCCCCGCCTCCCCTAGTTGGGCCAGATTCTGCCCGACAGAAAAATAGAAGAAAGGAGAGAGAAAAAAAAAGAACATGGGCTGCTTGCTGGCTGGGGAGATGGGCTTCGCCCCAGTTCGGTTCGGGGCGGCCCGTTATTTTTTTCTTTCTCTTTTTCTATTTCTGTTTTTCTTATTTCTTTTATATCTTTTGTTTTAAAAGTCCAAAATACTTCAAACTTGTTTCTACGGATTGGTAAAATTAATATCTATCAATTTAAATATTCAAGCACACTTTTCCAAAATACTTCAAACTTTTTTTAAATAGAACAAGCTTTAAAATACTTTATAGATATTGTTTTAGGGTTTAATAAATAGTCAAAAGTGAAATATTTAAAATCTAATAATTGGAAGAAAACATTTTAAGAGATGAAGGTTTCTTTGAAATACCTTGAATAAAATAATTTAAACTAAACTCAAATTTTGAAATTAAAGATTACTTGGATATTTTAAACTTTTTTTTTAAGATGCCAAATGTTTTCTATTATTTGGTTTCTGTTAGAATTTTAATGTTTTCTGTTTAACAAAAACAAAAGTTTTAATTTTTAGTGATTTTTAAACATTCCAAAATATTGGGATGTTACACATAAGCAGTGACACGTAGGCGAGACTGCTGAGTTGGCTGTCCAATCAGAGTGACAACTAAGCGAAAATGACACATAAGCAATGACACGTAGGCAAGAAGCTGAGTTGGCAGTCCACTAATATTATTGACCATTTAAATTGGTCACAGGCGGCTAAAGAAAAGGCAATATGTCAGAGCTTTTTAGTTTATGACCAATTCATCTAACCAGGTTATGACTATTCAGACAAGAAAAGTCACCATTGTTTCAGTTTTAGAATCTCCAAAGTTGCGTATGACCAAATGGCTTCAATTGGTCATAGATCTATGACCAATTTTCCCTGGTCACTATAGAAAAGTCACTAGTTGACACATTTCTTGTAGTGCCAGGACGCCGTTGTCACCGCGACGGCAGTGCGAGGACCTCCCGAAGAACGATGCGGCGACGGTGTATGACGAGCGTGTACGCCTCACAGCCAGCGAGGAGGACGATGCGGCGGCGGCGGCGGGTGCGGGCACGGAGCAAGAGACACCGGAGAACGATCAGGATGGCGCGCAAGAAGAGCAGCAGCCGACGCATCTGCAGATGCCGCGCGCCACGGTGGACGGGAAGAGCTTGGACGACGGGATCAAGGAGGAGAGCAACGCGGTGGCGTGGGATCTGGGTCGCTCCGTTACAGGGCGGCCGTATTTTTTTTAAAAAACCTGAAAAGCTCTTATGTGGCGCATGGTTGCCTAGTGCGCCACAGAATTCCGGTATTTCTGGGGCGCACGGGTTAGGTGCGCCACAGAAAAAAAATAGTGGCGACGATTCTGTGGCGCACCCAGCAAACCTGGGGGTGCGCCACAGAATCGTAATTTGGTGCGTCACTAATAGCCAATTCTGTACTAGTGCGTGGGAGAAGAATATAAATATAATTGCCATGGCCTGTGTGAATTTCAAAATCTATTTTTTCCCATTGCCAAAATATTTAGATGTATGTTTTGCACTTAGTTTGAACTTTGAAAGATTTCATACCGTGTTGTCCAAATGCGCCCTTTGATTATTTTTGCCATTTTCAACATTATGTTTGCTTCATATTTTTTAATGATGGGAGGCCCTAGCCTCCAATCATCCACCTTCATAGACGTTGCGCCGAAGAGCTGTTGCAACGCCACCGCCACTACATCTTCATAGCTCCAATACCACCACGCCATTCTTGGGAGAAGAAGACAAAGCTTGGGACACGGAAGCCATGCCATCTGCCTCAACATAGTCATCATCTAAGCCCCCGCATGGAATTCTCCATTCATCTTGCTGTAGTCTCAAACGTTATTGTGGATTACTTCTGTACTCATTTAATCATTGATACATGATACTAATGCCTTGTTCCTATGATATCTTTTGCCCCCATGCCTGAGTAGAGTTGGGACATATGAATGAACCCTAGTCCTATGATGAATTAAAATAAAACATGTATTGTTTTGTATTGTTTTCTGTGGAGTAATGCTCTTCATGATAATATGCAAACGTAGACTATACAATATTTAGCCAAAGGGACATGAAGGTCATTAACGTTGGTGCAAGACGAGGGTGCTTTTGTGGACATAGCGGTGACTTGAGCTGTCCCTCTCTCTTGTTGAATGTCAACGTGGGAAAACTGAGATCCAATTTCTTACTCCACATCTTCGGGGTACCCCTTAATTTGCTCGGACTTATCCGTTCCGTTTTCCCACGGGGTGAACCAGTGATAGAATTCACATGGAGAGTGCTTATTTTTAATGGTCAGGCACGAAAAGGCCGCCATTTCTGCTCAGAGTCATCCCGGTATCAGCTTAAGATATTATCAGAGAGAGTGAACATGAGGCTTGAAATTTCATTAATTTGGTGCAATGGGTACAAATAAGTACATGGCTACAACAGGATCCATGATAGACGATGGGCATCACGAATTAAGGCGAGACAAACAATCTGAAAAGATGCAATGATCGAATCTAGAGTTTGATCTCCTTACGAGTACGGGGGCACGTCCATATCCATGCATGCAAGCATTGGAAGAATCAATGAACGGACTCGGATTGGCTATTATTGGTTTCGGGTTCGATCTCATCCTGTCCTCACTGGGGGAAGTCATGCCCGAACTCCGTATGCAGTGTCTCCATTCCGGCGGCGAACCCGGGCGGCATCGGTGGCGGCATCATCATCTGAGGCTGCTCCATCATCTCCATTCCGGTGGCGAACCCCGGCAGCGGCATCATCATCTGAGGCTGCTCTATCATCTCCATTCCGGCGCTGAACCCCGGCAGCGGCGGTGGCGGCATCATCATCTGAGGCTGCTCTATCATCTCCATTCCGGCGCCGAACCCCGTCGGTGGCGGCGGCATAGCCATCATCATCGTCTGGAGCTGCTCCTGCTGCATCATCTTCGTGCCGGCGTTGAACCCCATCATTATCTGCTGCTGCATCATCTCCGTTCCGGCGTGGAACCCCGTCGGCGGCGGTGGCATCTCCATTATCATCTGTTGCTGCTGCTGCATCATCTCCGTTCCGGCGGCGATCCCCGTCGTAGGCGCAGGCGGCGGCATTTCCAGCATCATCATCTGCTGCTGCGTCATCTCCATCCCGCCGCTCGCGCTGGTGCCACCGAGCTCAAACTCGCCCCGGACGCCGCCACGCACCGGGCGGCCAAAGAGCAGCGCCTCCCGGAGCACCTGGTTGGCGTGCGCCGCCACGTCGGCGTGCACCTTCTCAAGGGCGGCCACGAAGGCCGCCTGGTCCTCCTCTGCCATCTGGCTCACGTCGGTGTCCGGATGCAGCCATGCCGCTACCTGGCATCCCTCGGCACGAGCCTTCGCAAAAAACTCATCAATGGCCTTGTTCCGCGCCTTGGTTGCGTCCAGCTTCGCGCGCAGCTCGCCGAGCTCCCGGTTCAGCTCCTCAAGCGCCAGGTTGCGGTCGCCGGCGCCACCGTCCACCGCCAAATCCACGGCCTGCGCTTCCGAAGAGTTGGAGGCGCGGAAGCGGTCGAAGACGGAGTCGACGGAGGGGTGGCCGAAGGTGAAGGCCTTGCCGCCCGGGGAGAAGGCGAGAGCGGCAACTTGGGCGCCGCACAGGGTGGACAGCTCGCTCAGCTTGTTGAACAGCCCCTTGCGGCGCTTGGAGAAGCACACCTGCCGCGCCTCCTCCTTCTCGATGCGCCTGATCTCGATCTTCTTCCGCCCCGTACTCGGCGGCGCCATTGCGACCTACCCTTAAACCTTTGGACCCTCTGTCAGTGTTTGTTTCGTAGCCTAGGTAGGTTAGCTAGGTTGATGTGTCCGTCTACAGATTTGGGGATCATCGGTTTATATAGCGATGGAGGAGAAGAATTGAAATGTGAAAGGAGTTGAGATCTTCGTCTCGTGTTCTCATGTCATCACTACTTGCCCCATGTATGAGCTAGAAGAGTTCATGAGACGATAAGACGATGATCAAAACGATGAGCTGTCAGATGTCTAAACGAGGGAGATTTTGATGAAGGGACGGGCCCACAATAAACCATGGGTAATATTTTAACCCAAACGCTAAACAACGAACGGCTGCTCTCGCGTCGTCGCGAGCAATCGCTCGCGAGCCGTCCGATGGCCAAATCCCACCTGTGCGCCGCATGGGTCCCGCATGTCATAGAGAGGACAGAGGCTTCGATCGAACATCTTGGCTTCCCCCGACCATTTCATCCCTCCTGACGCATTGATTAGGGTTAGCTCCCAGGTGCTCCCGCCGGCGATTCCCCACATCTCCGTCGCCAACGAGCAGTGCGGCGAGCTCTGCTGGTACCGAGAGGAGCCCGACCGCTTGGGGAGCGTGGAGATCGAGTCTCGCGCGTCGGGGCGGAGGAGCTACGCGGCGGTGACGTGCGGGGGCGAGAAAAGCTCCACCAGAAGGGCGGCGAACTGCGCGGCGGAGGCCGAACCCGCATGCGTGGGGTCAAGATTTGCGCGGGGGGGAGGCCGATTCCGTGCACGAGGTCGTCGAGATTGGAGGTCGAATCCGTGAGGGGAGGTCGGCGAGCTCGAGGGGTGGAACCCGTGCGTGTGTAGTGGCGATATCCGCGGGGGTCAACGAGCGGCGGTGCACGAGGTCGACGACGAAAGGTATGCACGATTTTTTCTCCCCCCTCCCATGTAGCAAGGTGCAGAGCAGCGCCAAATTTTTGCTGTTGTAGGCAAAATTTGCACATCAGAGTATGTTCTAGGACAAAGTTACGGAGCAGAAGCGTTTTCCAAAATTTTGAAAGGTGCTTATGCTGCATGTTTTAATAGTAAAGCTTCAGAGTAGCTTCAGAATGATAAGTTTGCAGACTAGCTTGCAGATGAAGAGTTGTAGTAGCTAGTTGCAGAGTTATAGTTGCAAATATGCGGAATTGTAGCTTCAGAATGATAAGTTGCAGACTACCAGTGCTAAGTTGCAGAAGAAGAGTTGTAGTAGCTAGTTGCAGAACTTGTTGATGCAGTTTTTACTAGTTTTTGTTTCTTGTCTATTACTGACTTGCATTGTTGTAGTTCCAGTAAGGGTTTATGATTTGGTTTATGTCTCCTTCCCCAGGAAAAAGAACATGACGAAACGCAACCTTCGTTTACGTGATACTGCTGCCAACGCTGAAGTCCGAGCACCGTCCGTGCCCAGCTCGAACAATAACCCCACTGGTGGAGTTGCAAGGAGCAAAACCATGGCTGCCAAGGCAATTCGCAAGAGGAAGCAGGCCCAAGCGGTGAGTTTTTTTTTGTGCTTTTTTGATCCATCTATAATGGTTCATTGTGTTCTTTTTTTTTTATTCGCTCGCACCAAATTGGGTTTCTGACTTTTGACTATCCTGCAATCATGGACAGATTGGTAGGAACCGTGCCTCACCAGCAAGGTTAGCCAAGCTAAACGCAATCTTGTCAGAGAATCAGAAGAAGCTGTTAATAGAGTGGGGATGGGGTGGCTTGCTACTAGTGAAGGCAACAGAAATGCCTCACGACCTCAGCATGTGGGTTCTCAGATGTTTCGACCCGATGAGGAGTGAGCTCGTCATCCCCGAGAGGGGCACCATCAAGGTTGATGGCGACAGCTTTCAGAAAGTGTTTGGATTACTCAACGAGGGCACGCCTGCTCGTTTGGAGATGGACACTGATGCCGCAACTTTCATGAATGAAGAGTATGGTGTAAATAGTGGTATAGCCCCCACATTTGTAGAGTGGTGCAACAAGATAAAGGCCATGAACGGGGTTGCAGATATGAAGTTTCTCCGAGCGTATCTTGCCGGAGTCATGCGTTGTTTTATTTGCCCAACTACAAAGTGCAGCATCACCCCACGGTGTTACGGGGTGATAAGGAATCTTGAAGAAGCAAGGGGTACCAATTTTGCGCAGCTTGCTGGCGACCAAATCATAGCTGAAGTGAAGACCATGGGATCCAAGAAAATGGTTGTATGATGTTGCGTATTACATTTAGTGGTAAATATCTCATGATCTAGCATTTTCTTTGTTTTTTTGTATCCAATGTTTATCATATCTAGCAGTTTTTTAAAAACTGATGGCTGTTTGTTTTTTCAACTCACGCAGATCCTTTATCTGGATTCGCTTGAGGTCGATGAGCTTATCGAGTCTGCAAGTGATTGCCCAATACGTGCTGCGGCATGGAATAACCATCTTATACAAGCTGTCATGCTAAAAGATAGGAAACCTAATGGGGAGTTTGGCAAGCTGAGGGTATGATATACCCTTTTCCATGCTTCTTTACTCTGAACCTAGAGCGCATTTTTCTACTTTGTTCCCAAAGTTGCAGATCAGTGTTTTTTTGTGTTGGCAACTATGAAAGCATGTTTTCATACTGATATTTTTTACATTTTTTGTTCCAGCTGAAAGAAGGTGTTGGCGTCACTATGAAGGATGGCTTGTTTGCTGGCATGACGCAAACTGAGCTATTTATTTCATCAAAGTTGCCACCAAACTTCCCAAACGAGGTAATACTTTCCAAAACACACCATTTTTTTTGCCTTCGTGTGTTTCATTTTGTTCATGTCAGTGACCATTTATTTCTATGTTTTTTTTGCAGAAGAAAAGGAAAATGGCACTATTGATAGGAGATTTATGCAAGGACATCTCTACCAGACTGGGCACATTTGTTGAGGATTATGGGAGGCTTGACCAGGATGAAACAACCACACATGTTCAGGATCCGGGGAGCAGCAGGCAAAGGCTGGATGAAGTTGATGATGACGTAGAGGATGATTCGGAGGGGGACAACGATTATGACGACAGAGAGGATGACTCCGAAGACGAAGAACATCATGATGATGAAGCAACTGACTGTGGAATCAACAGAGAGGATGACGAAAACGAGGCAGATTGCGACCTACAAGCTCAAAGTAGGAAGGATCACAGGGATGCAACTTGCAGTGTTATCATGACAGAACAGGGGGAAAGCATCCGCAGCATGCACATAGGTGCTGATATGATCAAGGGAGAACAGCAACTTAGGAGGTCTCCTAGGGGGCCTAAGATCATCCCAATGAAAGTAAGTTTGGGGGACAGCCCTAAGAAAGAAATCCCTAAAGGAAACAGTCACAGCATGCACGTAGGTGCTGATATGTTCAAGGGAGAACAGCAACCAAGGATGTCTCCTAGGCTTGCTAAGAAGAGCCCAATGAAGGGTAGTTTGGCGGACAGCCCTATGAAAGAAATCTCAAAAGGAAACAGGCATGGACCCAGCAAAGATGGCACCAGTCTTGATGATGGACAAGCACATTCTCCGCCGCAACGTACCGTCCCAGAAAACAAGCAACCAAGGAGGTCTCCTAGGTTTGCAAAGGGCAGTCCGGTGAAAGGACATTCAGAGGGAAATACAGTGGTAAAGAAAGATGAGGTCGTTGAAGACACAGTACTACGTGCAATCTTAAGCTCTGAAGGGAAATGCATGAAGGCGGATCCAATCGCACATACTCCAGGGGACAGTACAACAAAAGATCGCACCCCAAGGCCCAGTCCTTTTTCCTCTGAACTAAGAGATTATGTAATGGCAAAAGACAAAAAAGAGATTGACATACCTTTCCTCGAAGAACAAGTGATTTTTGATACACCACCCGAATTCACTAAGAGACAGATTTTCAATAAAATATTGGAGAGGGAGTTACCTGGCAGCTCACCGCCACAACTGGACGGGCTTTGCAGCGATTTAAGCTTGAAAATGTTTGTTTAAGAGTGCTATGGTAAAAGAAGGGTGGAAGCCGATGGCAGCAGTCCACAAGCTAAGAAAAGGCAAAAAACACTCGCACACCGTTCCAAGCCAGTCAGCAGTACCTCCACAGCAGCAGCAGCAGGACACCAAGTAGGCGGCATGCCCGATGCAGGTCAGGGCAAGGTAGAAGCAACAGTGAACAAATTGATTGCAACTACCAGTTCTATGCCATCAACAACCCACAAATTGGCAGCAACCCAAGCACAACAGCCCACAATCCAAGCCAATAAGACAGCAACAATGCCCCTAGTGCACAGAGAAGGGGTTTCAGCAGCAGGACAGGGACATGGATTGTTAGGAGCAACTACTAGGGGTGTCACAACTAGAGCCGCTTCCAAAGCAACCATCCCAGGGCCAGCTGCACCCACTCTGGAAACATGCCCACCCCCTTTACCAAGAGATGCTAGGTGGGATGGGGCTTGTGATGCGCCAGGCTTCGACCTTGGGTTTGATGATAGTCCACAGAAGGAAAAGACTGTCAACATTTCTGAACCATCTTGTCTGAAACCTGTGCAGCTGGCAAAAAGGTTTTCTACTCTCGACAACATTACTCCACAAGAGGAAACAAAATTGTGGGAGATGTGTGATAAAGTCACGAGAGAGAAAGCACTAGAGAAGGCAAAGTTGCAGGCAGGGGAACAACAGCCAGTAGTTTTTGTTCAAAGTACAGCAAGGGCAAATCCAACATAAGCACACAAACGCGGGATCGTAAGGAACCCTCCTTCTAATAAGCCGTCTTATGTGGACTACAGCAACAAAAGGAGCTTCACATGCTCAGCTGAAGTAAACGAGGTGTATGATGCTGTTGTTGTGCACGGACGCAAGTATCCGAGAGGTCAAACAATGGACGAGACCCCTGACATCGTGAACTACGAGAAATTTCATGTCTCATTGCAAGAACTAGGAAGCTCAATGATGCCATGTGCGTCTTTGTTGAACTCAGTCGTAGAGACAGGCCTTGAATGGATTATGTTGAATACAGAGAAGAGGCAGAAGAAGGTGGTGATGCCTTTGTGTGTTGCGGTACACAGCTAATCTGATACCTTGTCATTTTTTGGTTGACTACACCACAATATGTATCCACTAACATTGGTACTTTTTGCTTTTTGCTTTTCAGTCTATAATCCTGCAAGACATGGATCCGCGCAACAAGCAACTCGTCAAGTTTTCTCAAAAAAAAATGCACACCTTAACAGGAAGGACTTGGTAAGATTGTTATACACCCTTCCTTTTTTGCATTTTTTACACGTATCATTTTTGTGTTGTCTGTGCATTCTTTTTACCTAAGTTTTGAAACTCATCATTGTAGCTAATGATACCTGTCATGGAGAATTTAGCACCAAAAGCTAAAACCCCTGTGAACCACTATTGGCTACTCTGCATCAACACAAAGGCCAGACGTTTCGAGTTGCTGGATTCATTGAGGTGAAAGGCAAACAAGGCCCTCGACACGTGTGCAAAGAAGATCATCACTGTTCTCATGTCTCTGTGGGAGGATTTGTACCCACAATCTCCTATCAAGTTGGACAGATTTCTCAGATGTGTGGACATTGAACCACCAAGGTAGACTACGACGTAAGTAGTAGTCTTTTATCTATTCATGCTTCAGCAACTCATTCATTTTTGTTGACAGTTGTTTTTCTCCCTCAAACATTAGTTTTACTAGCAACTTAGTTGTTTTCTTTTAGAACTTAGCTTTTTTTTGCACTGTCTGCAACTTAATACATTTTTGTTGAACTCTGCAACCTAGCATATACAATCTGCAGTTTACTACAAACTTTTTCAAGTTTTTTCAACTACCATTTTGATACATTTTGCTGATTCAACTCTTCCTGCACTCTAACTACCAACTGAAAAATGCTTTTTTTTTTCAGGCACGACTGCGGTGTATGCACCCTGTACAACGCGCAACACTGGGATGGGACAAGCCTACCAGGATATGCAGGTGCAGATATCCCAAGCATTAGGAAGATCATTACGCACTCCTGGGTCACTTCTGAATTCAACGACGTCGACTGGAAAGAGGTTCTAAATTTGAAGTGAGGTACAACAGTGATTTCTTTTGCTTACGACCCAGCAGTGAAACAATGTACTCAAGAATGTTTTTTGATGAATGTTTTCCCGCCGCATAACGAAGTGCAAAGTGTACTATTACAATAATTTAGTCAAGATGTTGCCTTTTTTTTTTGAGGTCAATACATGCCTTTTTTTCATCAATACAGTAATGAAAGAGAAAACTAACAATGAGCAACTAGTGCACATCATGTCTGATTATTACCCAACGCAGCAGTACACGTAGCTGAATTGTGACCAGGTTGACCACACGTACCACATAGGACAGTCTTTGTTGCCTGCAACTCGATCCCAGCTAGATATCTCCCCTTCCTCCTCCCTTTCGTGTTAGACCTCGGAGGGTTCAGTATTACAAATTCTTCATGACCTGGTGGATCTGACGCGTTGGCGGGATGAATAGTTGATGGGCCAAGCCCTGACAATGACCTCCTAGCACGGGGAGTAGCCGAACTCATGGCCACGCCTGACGAACGTAGAGTTGCTGGTACATCTGTAGTTCCACTAGTACCAACGCCTTGCACTTGTTGATTAGGCACATAGCCTTCTGTTCTTGACTGTTTTGCCCTACCACCGGTTGGCTGCAATGGAGAGGGCATGCGAGATGCACATGTGGACTGCTTCATGTTAGCACTGCATGTGGCTGTCTGGTTTAGGCTAGTTCCTGGCAGTTGCATGCGAGATGTAGTTGTTGTCCGACGCATGTTAGGAGCCGAAGTTGATGGCTGAGCAGTTCTACGACTTGCCGGTTGCGACGCAACCGGAACACGCCCTGTTGCACTGTCTGTGGACTGATGCATGTCAGCACTGTCTGTGGTTGTCTGGTTCAGGGTAGGACCTGTTGGCTGCATTGGCGGTTACATGCGAGATGTAGGTGTTGTCCGACGCACATTAGGAGCTCAAGTTGATGGCTGAGTAGGCTGAGTAGGCTGAGTAGTTCTACGACTCGCCGGCTGTGGCACAACCGGAACATGCCCTGTTGCTGAGTTGGCTCTGCCGGTTTGGGTGTTAGCTTTTTTTCTTTTCACCTTGTTCAGCTGAGCAAACTCTGTGTGCATCTCCCTAATGTGTCTCCGGGCAATAGCCTCAGCTTGGTCAGACTTGCTGCCCATCTTAGCAACTCCTACAAAGTCCCTAGACAAGTTAGCAAACCTTATATGCTCCCGCGATTCTTTAGGCATGACATCATTTTGCCCTGTCACATGATGCATACCAGCAGCATCTGCTGCCACTGGTGTCCACCTACGGGAGATGTAGCGCTGAGGTATCCTGTCAACACCAACATGTGTGAAGATCTTTAACACATGGCAGCAAAGCATCCCGTCCCGCTCAAATTTACCGCACTCACAGTTGTAGTTACTTTCACCATTTGTGTCAGCACCATTTGTGTTAACCATGTAGCTCCTAGCCCCATAAGGATAACACCTAAGGTTGTTAGGAACCACAAGGAATATGGCATGGCCCTGAGGTTGAACATTGTAGCGCCCTATCATCTCAAACTCCAGCTTGAAATGGGGACCTTGTGTCAGCAACTAGCTCGCCAGTGCGGAAGTCATTGTAACCTTCCCTGCCCAACATCCTTTGTTGTATCTTCTCGTATTTGCTGCAATAAGTGCTTGATATAATTTTGGGGATTGGCGTAGCATTTCAAGACAGAGTTGAAACCTTCGCTTCTCTGAGTTGATTGTAGGAAAGGAAAGAAACGCGTCCTGAAGTAGCATGGAACCCATGTGTGTGCATACTTCTTGAGCCAAGCAAATGTTTCATGACCAGCCAACTCCCATTTCTGAATCAACTCAGCCCATCGAGCTTCAAACTCATCAATACTCATGCTCTTGTCAAAAACTTCATTGAAATCCTCAGCAAGTCCAGGATGTCGACCTAGGAATGATCCCAGCTTCTCATTGGCTTTCTTCAGAATATGCCAGCGGCAGTTGCGGTGCCAAGTGAGTGGGAAAATCGTAGATATTGCATTTGTCATAGCTTTGTCCTGGTCCGTGATAATGTTGTCCGGTTGCCTGCCATCCATAGCCTCAAGAACCCGCAACCTAGCATAAATGACTGCCCATGCCTATTAATCCCAATGAAGGGAGCGAAAGGCATATTGAAGTTGTTGGTCATGAAGGTAGTGTCAAAAGAGACATAGTCATGATAAGCATCTGCATAAGCTTTCCTAGCGACACTGTCCACCCAAAAAATGTTCTCAACTCTGTTCTCGTCATCGCGGGAAATCTTGTAGAAGAACCCAGGGTCATTCTCTTGCAACTCCATGAAATAGCAGATTGTATCTTCAATATCAAACTCCTGGTTCTCAAGTCTGAATTTTGTTTGCAAGTTTGTTATGTCCTTAGGATCATATGGCACAAAAGCTTCCTTACCATATAAGGAAGACATTAATGTCATCATGCGACCTGCAGCCAAAAACAGTACAGGAAACAAGTCAGATAGGATAAGCAACTTTTTGCAAAAAACAGAAATGCAAACTCAGAAACTGGCTCAATTTTGTTTTGGGTGTTGAGTTGCTCACAAACCTGTCTCAATGTTGCAGTCATGTAGACATCTCAGAAACTGCCTCTCATCTTGGGGGATGCCCCTGTGTGATCTCAAGTATTTCAGTAGATTGGGTTTCTCAACCAATTGGGTTTCTCAACCAAGGGATGGTTGTGTTCAGCAACAAAATAAGTCACCTCCAACTTGTTGTTGATCAACTTCACAATCATGTTAGCGGGGCATTTGGTTGGCTTTATAGATTCTCTCTTCCGTTTTTTTCCTATTCCTACACTTGCTACCAGTAGTTCTCTTACTTGGACCAGCACCACCACTAGCATCATCGTCGCTGTCGATCTGCACTGGACTAACTTTATCCACAGCAGCTAGTCTCTCCTTCTGAATTTCTTCTTCAGTCTTGGGGGCCCTGTGTTTGTTGCAACAGAACTGTTGCTTTTCCAACACGTTCATGTAATTCGACCTCTTGGTTGTGTTTGACTTGATAGAGAAGCCCAATCTCAAAGCATATGAATTGTAGTGTGCTCTGGCACCAGCTATGGTATCAAACCTCATACCCAAAAATGGCTCAGATGGACTGGAAGCAACTTCTTCATTGGCTCCAACTCCGTCACCGCCCCCCTCCGGCAAACCAGTGTGTGTAGCAGATTCTGTGGGGACAGTAGTAGTAGCTGGTATGCTAGGGTTAGACTGCTGAGGGACAGCATTGTGTTGTGGCCCCCTTACGCTACCATCGTCACCCAAACCAATGGGGTCTGGTGATTCATCAACTGCCTCCAACACCGACAGCTGTGTGCAAAACTGTGGTTCAGTATCATAATAAACCTCATCAGCTGGCTCGTTTAGGTCTAGTCCAATCATCTGTAGAGAAAAACAAGGAGCAACCAACTCAGTATGACTCAAAATGAGAAGCTAAAATGTTGTTTACAAATCATTTTCCTTTTGTTATCTGTTCTTAGTCGCGCTACAACTTTGGCTTTGTCTGTTCTACAAGTTCTCATGGTTTTCTCTATTTTTGTTCTTTTTTTGCAGATTTGGTGGACCTGCAAGGTTATGAAGGTTTGATTTGATGTTGGAAGTAGAAGCAACAAGTAAGAATTGCAGAGGAGCTCTGTACCATATGCTATAATTTTGGGAAATGCCAGCAAGGACAGAAAAGACACTCCAGTTCATCTACTGGGTTGCATACCCCAGTATATAATCCGTATGAACTAAGTACTAAAACATTTGCATGTTTTTATGATGTCTCATCAACATGTGTTCTTTCACACTCATGTGCCTCAGGTAATTTGGCATGTTTGATGCTACTCATGTTTTGTCAGTAGATGATTTGCAAGTAGTACTTGTTGCATGCTATGCCTGGCACTTAGCAACATGGGTACTGGTACTTTTGGCAACATGGGTACTGAACTATTTCTGCTACCACTGTTTTTTGTTTTTCTGCTAAATATTGCATGTTTCTCTGTCGACACGTTTCTGTGTCATTGAGGCTATTAGTAAGTTGTACTAAGTTGCAGGTTAAATTTGGCACGAGTTGCAGATGAAGTAGCACTGAGTTGCAGCAAACAAAATTGTACAAAGTTGCTTCATTTTTTGGGGGGATTTCCTAGTGGCAGCAACTTTTGGCCAGGGTGGATTTCCCTGGGGTAGCAAGTTTTTTGCTCCAGGGGGTGTTCAAGTTGCAGGGCTAGGCAAAATCAGTGCTAGATGTTCAAAAATCGAAGTTATTACAGGAAGTTTCTTGCAGGAAGTGTGCTCTGGGATTTTCTAGTAGTAGCACTTTTGTCCAGGGGTGGTTTTTTCTTGGTAGCAAGTTTGCAGTCTAGACCAGAAGTCTTGGTAGCAAATTTCATCCAGTTGCAGGCTAGACATGGAGTAGCAGATCATGTTTCTCCAGGGCGAGGCATGGAGAAGCAGGTACCAGATCCACAATTCAGCAACAGATTATGCAGAGCAGAGAGGAGGTGCAACGTACCAGGAAGATAGCAGGAGACGAAGAGCTGCAGACGAAGAGCACCAGACGAAGTCTAGGCCAGCAGACGAAGCTGCAACAATGGCGGATCTGGAGGGAGGAGAGAGAGGAACGGGGCGGCAGGAGCTCCTGCTGGCGGCGGCTGTTTCTGGGAGAAAGGGGACAAGGAAGCAGAGAAGTAGGTAGCAGGTAGGTTTTATCTGGGGGCGTCAGGATTCGTGCACGCGACCTGTGGTTGGTGGGCGCGCGATTTCCCGCGTCCCAGGTTCGATTTGGTCCGACGCGCGCGGCGCGCGCGAGCAACGATTGCTCGCTAGACCGCGCCTATTTTAATACCCCCAAAAAAGGTATCCATCATGCCCAACGTAATTATTTAAAATTTAAACAAGGGCGCCAATTGCTCAATACGTGGCATGTGTAATCGAGAACAAAGGGGTCACTTTTCAATATGTGACGTAGCTTAGTCTAATCTTTTTTTATTTGCTTTACATATGAGGATGTTCTTTGTTCTTTCTCATATTTTCATTGAGCTTGGTATCCTTAGCATGAGCACATCCTCACCTGGATACAAAACCGTATTTAGAAAATCCTACAAGAAATATACAATGTCTCCCCTGGCTATTATTTTTGGCAAGACTTCAATCTGTAATTTTTCACAATGCCCAAATGGTTAGATGTATGAATTTTTGTACTTAGTTTGAATTTTGACATATTTCATACCATGTTGTCCAAATACGCCCTTTGACTTTTGCCACTTCAACATTATGTTTGCTTCATGTTTTTTAATACGCATCCCAAAGTCATAGCATCACGCATGATGAGATGTTAATTCATTGCAACACCACCGTCCTTTTCTTTTTCGTTTGCCTATACGTTTTTAGTTGACCAACGTTAATTCTTATCTTTTTATTTGGAGCTTGCTTCGTTTCTATTTTCTAAATAAATAAAAACCAAAAACATGTTTTATATATTTTGTGGAGTAGTTAAATGTTTTGTTCCTTTCGTTATTTCATTAGCTCATTTCTCTTACTTAGTTTTTCATATTTTAAAAAATACATAAATATAATAATTTAAAAAGGCTTGAGTTTCAACAGTACAAAACTCTTTAATAATTAGTGCTCCTTAAATAAATAAAAAACAACAACTTCAAGAAAAACACAAAAGATTACAACACAAAACCATCTGCTTGTAGCAATTAAAAATTGGGTAAGCAACAAAAGTGTTGCACATATCATTTGTAACAAAAATCACCAACTATTGCAATAAGAAACACAAGTGATGGCAACAAAAAAATTCATGTGTTTGCACCATTTGGAAAATCACTTAAAAAACATCATCAAAAATGGGAAACACACAAACTTGTAAAACGCCAAGAAAACCTTGCAACATCTAGCATGTGATTTCGCAATAAAAACATATGTGTTACTTAAAATTAAAAAAAACGTATGCAAAATATAACAATAGAGGGACCACGAACTTGTAGTAAACCGCCCAAAAAACTCGTAAGCATTTTGTTACATGTTTAAGCATGTATGCAATATAAAACAAATCCACACAAACCCTTAACAATCAAGGCTAGCTAGCTAACTAGGGGTGTTGGTCTCTTTCGCGTGGCAAAAATGGGCCAGAACTTGCTATTGAGCCGCAAATGAAAGGGTTGGCCGAAGGTGAAGGCCTTGCCGCCCGGGGAGAAGGCGAGAGCGGCAACCTTGGTGCCGCACAGGATGGATAGCTCGCTAAGCTTGTTGAAAAGCCCTTTTCAGCGCTTGGAGAAACACACCTGCCGCGCCTCCTGCTTCTAGATGCGCCGAGTCTCGATCTTTTTCCGCCAGGAAACCGTCGGTCGCTGCGCCGCCATTGCGACCTGACCTTAAACCTTTGGACCCTCTATCACACTGTTTGTTACGTAGCCTAGGTAGGTTAGGTAGCTAGATTGATGTGTCTGTTAGCACTAATCTTGACGAGTGCGCTCGTGGCAAGTTCGTGCATGTAGACATGAGTTAGTTAGTTAGTTGCATGTAGTTGGTTAGCTTTGCCCGCGAGTGTAGGCGTGCTAGTGCGTGGGTTAGTGGCTGTGTGCGTGCGTGGGGTTAGTGGCCGAAGTGGCAGCGTCGTGTGTGTGTTGGCTCGGGTATAAATCCCCCATGTACTGATCGGTGAGAGAGCCTGAGTGAAGAGCGAGAGATGTATAGTCTCGCCGGCAACCGTGGTGTGTGCCCGGCCGGCAGGAGCTCCACTAGGTTGTACTGTGTGAGTGCGTAGTACCTCCATGTATAAGAACCACGAGGTTGAGCTAGGTTCAGAAAGAAACCCGTCAGTGCGGCGGCGTTAGTGCGCCTACAAAATTCAGAGTGTATTCTTTCTTGTGCTTCTTCCACCTCCGTCCACGAGAGAGAGAGCAGGCCGTTTGGCAGCAACAGTGTCTACAGCTTTACGGATCATCAGTTTATATTGGCGATGGATCATCTGTCTCATCACTAGCTAGGTCTCGATTGAGACCCTAACTGAATGTTGGCACAAGGATGTATCATTAGATAAGGAGGCACTAAATAGTTACACCCCCAAGAAAGTGACAGTAAGGTGAAGTGGGGTGCCTGACACAAGTCCTTTGTGAGTCACGGTATATTCATGAAACACTATGGTGTTACTCTGATTCATACCACAGAAACTTCGTATCGTGAACATGAAGAACTGGCTTTGGTTAAGAAATGAACCCTAGATGTGGTGGTTGGACATACCGCCCATATACCGACATAATAATCAGTTGTACTCTCTTTATTACCAATGTTATTGTTTATATTATTACACTTGTGGTAGTTCTGCGTTGCAAGTGAAGTGTGTCCCTTGTCCTATTTGATCAAATTTCTTCTAACAAAATTTCCCATGTTTATTTCTTGTATAACCTTTTGTCACAACTTGTGCAACTATGTCTGGAACAACAAAGAGAAATCAAACATAGTGGTGTTTATTAACGCCGCCCAACTTGGACACATTATCCTCCACTGATTTGGCAACCTAGGTTATCCTATGAAGAGGGCCCCTACACAATCCAGTTTGCTGATTGGGCGGACAAATAGCACTTCGGAAGATTTATACATCCTCAAATAATTCCTAAGAGAATCACTCCAATGATACTTCAACCATTTTCAGATGTATGAATCCAATTCATAGAACCCAAATCATTGGCATTATATAGCTAGTATTGTTCCCACATGCCCAAATTCATGGCAAACCCAAGAAATTAAGTAAACCCTAGAGTCTTGCATTAATGTCAGGTGTCATTTGTTAAACTATTCTAGCCCAAGGCCCGCATAATTCAACCCCCAGAACATCTGATCTAGCATCCATTGGAAACGTCTGGCCAGTCCAGAAGGTGCACCGCATGAAAAACTCTCCGAACACCCCGGGTCATCGCCTAGATAAGAGCCCGAAACATCCCTTCGACTATAAATAGGCCCCTTCCTCTTCAGACCTAGGTTAGACAAGATGTTATGAAACCCATGTGGATTTCCATGACCTCTCCCTAGTATTTCTATTGGAGTTGTATCAAGTCCCCTAGCATCCGATCTCTCATTTGTATGGAATTCTGTTGATCTCTTCTATATTTCGGATTCTATTGGAGTTTGCCAATATACTCGATCGGTTGGACGGGAGGAACTGCTCCAGTGGTCGCTATTTGTTCTGACAAATTAACTTCACGGAATGTCACTTTTTGGTAAACTAACTTACTGTTTTGATTCTAGGTCCCGCTCTCTAGGGTTTCGGCATCTTCGTGTGTTTGGGATAAACCTCTAGTTGCCTCTGTTCGTTCCGAGGTGTGGTGAAACATTCCTCTGTAATCGACCAGTTCATCTTATCCGTGAATTGGGCACGCTATTGTGTGAGATATCTGGATTTCTTCGTCCGTAACTGAATCCTAGTTTCAGTCTTATCAAGGAGCAGTTGTGGTGACGATTGACGGATGCCAAACGATGGAGAATGGACGTCACCTCCATCAGGGAAACAATATGTAGTGTTGTAGGTTGCCAGATGCAGTCGGGGCGCCCAAATGGCCGCCCAAAGGCCTTCCGGACAGGCCCTTTGGGCGCTATCCGGAAGGCCTGGCGCATTTGGGCGCCCTGGCTCCCCACTCACGCCGCCCAAACCAAATTATTTTAGTTCAAAGTACGGCGAATTTCATTCAAATTTTAGGAAATTTGACAAATTTGAACGAAATTAAAAAAACTAAACCTAATTCTACTGGTAGCGGCTGTCGAAGGCCCAGTAGGGGTCCTTCTCCTCCTCCTTCACGCCGCTGGTTCCTGCTTCGCCGTCGTCCTCCTTCTTGACGTGGCTAGGGCCAGGGGCGTCGCCGGTGAGGTCGACGAACGGCACGCCAGTTTCCTGGGTGTGCATGTACGCCGACCAGGCGCAGGCAGCCCGCCCATCCATGGGAGGCATGTCATTGAGGGACACGGCCTCCGCCTGCCGGAGGAGCTCTTCTTCGTCGTGGGCCTCTTGCGCCGCCTTCAGCTCGGCGTAGAGCGACGCTGCCTTCGACGTCCCCGGCTCCGCCTTCACCTTTATCGGCTCTGGCTTCGGCGTGAGCAGCCCGGCGGCACGGGAGCGGGAGGATGAAGAGCGCGATGATGACGGCCGCGATGAGGACGCCCGTGACGATGATGCCGTCGAGCGCGAGGAGGATGGAGACGCCAGCCGCGGCGCCCACACGTTTGCTGGCGCTGGCGGCGCGTAGTACGGCGCCGCGGGCCACTCCAGCAGGGAGCCGCCGGCGGCGATGTGGTTCATGACGTTCTGGAGCGTGCGGTGCGGCACGCTCCAGAACGCCTCACGCCCGGCCGCGTTTTTGTCCCTGGGCACCGGGCCGGCGCCCTCCCACCGGTTCATCTCCTCGTCGTAGAGGCGCCTGAACGCCTCCTCGGGGGGCGCTACCCGGGTCCTCCGGGCTCCAGCATGGGTCTTCGCGCTCCTCCGGCGTCAGCTCACGCCAGTAGTGCGTGACCTGCGCGGCAGGGAAGTCTCGGTTGACGCGCGTGAGCGGCTTCGCCACTGGGATGCCGTGCACGCTGATGCTGAACCGATGCCCGATGCGCATGTCAGGCGGCACGGGGAACCGTTCTCCGCGAGCGCCTCCGACTGCTCGCGGAGGAGGGTGCGGCGCGAAGCCGTTCGCCGCCGCGCCCCCCGTGCGTCGCCAGTTCCCGGCCATGTGCGGCGGCGGCGGTGTTTGTGGTGGGCAGAGGAGGAGGCGGAGGGAGAGAGGAGAGCGGTGACGGCTGGTGCGGCGAGTGAGCGCGGGGGCATCGCCTTTTATTGCCGCCGGAGAGTGGTGGCCGCATTTACGCCGCCTGCCTCTAAAAGGCGCGCCGTGCATTCACTCCGGCGAGCAGTCGAGGCGACGGCTCACTGGCGTCTGCGCCGGGCAGTGAAATCGAGGCGTCATCACGTGTCACGCGCCTTTGACGACGACCGCCGCTTCGTGTCTCACTGCCAGGCGTGACCCGCGCGTCGGGGGCGGCAGTTTCGTAGTGTCCGGGGCCGCCCCAACCCTCCCCAAGTTGAGGGCGTGGGTTGGACGTGCCGGACACAAAACTAGGCCGCGCCGGACCGAAACAGATTTGGGCGGCGCGAGTGAGGAAAAACTAGTGTCCGGCACGCCCCAAATCCCTTTGGGCGGCCATTTGGGCGCCCCGACTGAGATGCTCTTAGTCTACATACAGTGACTTGGTGAGGGAGCCGAGAACCATTAAATGGAAGTCAGCGACAACTGTAAGAAGATGGAGGCTATCATGCAAATATTGTTCCCGAAGTTCCGTCTTTAATTAATGGAGGCGCTACATGACTGTAAAAAAAGGACTGTCAAAAAAATGAATAGATGCTCTACATCACTGCCAAGAAAAAGAAAACATGGGCTACATGTGGTGCAATTCAGGATCAGCCTCAGCTTGTCCTGAGAGACCAAATCAACCAAGTTGTAAGATCCAAATCACGAGAAGTTGAAGGAACAGTTGGGGGTCCTCCTCCAATAACCAATTTTTCGCGCTGCACTTTGTTTGAGCATGTCAGTCTCACAAATGAGCTAAACTTAAGGTTGCTTCACTAGAGCTGTGTGACCTTGTGTTCTCTCTGAGCTGCAGGTGTCACTTTGTTACCCACCAAGTAAACAGAATTATACTCCATCTGCTGGACACAAGCAAGCAACATGCTTCAGTCCACAACTTCCATTTCTTCAAAGTATAGCCACATTACGTCCTAGTTTAACACAAATGGTTGCAGTCATTAGTAAATTATGGATTGCTCAAAGTATGGAGTATAACTACAGAAAAACATTTGGATTAGAACAACCATACAAATTCTGAATTCACGATAAATCATGGACCTTGGTTTGAACCAGTTCCTGGCAGGTTATTGATTCTTTCCAGGTGTTTGTTTGCTCAATTAAATGAATTATTTGTTTACCTATATGCCCATATGGAAATATTGTCATTCATTTAAATTCAGATTTTGATTTAAAAATTTAGCTAGCAAAATGATGACCCGTGCATTTGCTCGGCTAGATTATATGCATAGATATGTTTTCTTGCTTTAGATATTGGTAGGGTCTTTACTACACATAATGTTTCTATTACTTTTTCTATCAGTATGTTGTAAAACTATTCAAAGTATTATGGAGAAAAAAAAATGTCTATACCGAATAAAAAGTTAGCATTCTTACTTGACTGATCCAAATCACAATAGTATGCATTAATAGCCGACGTGAGAAATGTTTTACTGCACGTACTGTCCACGATCTATGTCAATATGGTTTTGTCATGGGTACTTTAACACCAAAGTATGAAGACCTCATTACAATGACATGATGCATGTTTGAAATTATAGCTAGAAAGATTTTAGTCAAAAAAGTTAAATCTAAATGTTGAGGCTAATATGTTTATTTTGTGTTAGATCCTCCAGCTGTCTCACTGTTGGTGGAGTTACAGTTACGTATTCGATTGGTGCATGTCATGCATTTGTGGTCAATTCGTTGTACCACATGTTGCTGCACTTGCACAGTATAAGTGCTCGTGTGCATATGCAGGTCCTGTACATCATCTTTACCAATACATATACTCATTGGTCTCGTTTGGTCTATCACTTTCTCTTCCCCGTCCCTTACTATTCTTGTGAAATCTTCTAGTGAAAATAGGGCGAATGCTGAAAATAAGGGTTCATGAGTATGATGTTTCATTAGCCATTTTCTTCAGTCGCTGCATGTGCAGATGCATGTTGTCGAATAAAACCAAATGCTTAATTTATTTTATTTTATTTATAATTCAAAATTTACTCGTGCTTTAATTTTAGATTAAAACTTCACTATTAAAGAATGTGTTATCAGATACTTCCATGGAGGCATGGACCATGAACGGTATGATTGTATACTTCTCAAGGTCTACTGTTGGGTATAGCTCGCTCTAAGGAATCCAATTCATGTATTTTCAAATAGAATTTGGATTACCTGAAACAGAAAGTGGTTACAATTTTTCTCTTTAACCTTTGATCTATCCAGGAATATTTTCTCGAGTTTTGGAGAGATATGTGTTCCTATACTTTAAAAAAAAAATGGACATGTAGCAGTTGTTCTCCAAGGGGATTTAGGTGTGCAATAATATTTTCTTGTGCAAATGCAAGTACCAGATTGGACTTTGAAGTGTGGCACATGTAACCAATTAGAGTATTTGATGCATCTAAGAGTGTACGCATGTACACATGAGAACATCCCACTGTTAGGACAGGGTGATATTAACAAGACTTGGAATCGTAGTCCTGGAATGCAAGCAGTGTTGTGGTGTCCTCATACATGGCTAATGCAAGCAGTGTTGTAGATTTTCTCATTCCATCTCTTCGTATAAATCACCTTATGAGCTTCAATTGTAGCCTTTATTCTTTTTGTATACAGCTCCTTATGAGCGTAAATTGTAGCCTGATGAATTTCCACCATGAAATATGCTAGTTTTAGATTAATCTACACCCTTTGTATTCTGTTGCTTTACTACTATAAAATAGATAGATGGTACTAGGCTGAAATTTAGATGCATGTAGGCAGGTAACTATCAATGAAATTTGAAACCATGGGTACATGATATAGCTAACTGACATACCTCAGTATCTCGATGCGGCATTAAATTGTGGGTTTTTGAAATTTGCCATGTACCCATGCGCGTCGCATGTTCTTCCCGTTCTTTCTGTTCACTGATCTCACACAGCAGTATTCGAGCTCCAACTGCAGAGATAAGCAAATATGTGGACGTGTTCCATAAGTTGTAGACACACTAAACAATGAAATGAAGCAAACCACCCAGGAAAATAAAGGAGATGAAAATATAAGATAAAACATGGCAATTTACAAGCCTGTTGATGAATGTTAGGAGCACAACTATACCCTGGAAGATTGGTACGGTGCAAAGTAATTTACTATAGCTCCCAAACAATTTTACTTAAGATGTAATTAACTATAATGGGTTATTAGGAACCAGGGCCGGTCCTGAGGGGGGCGAGAGGGGCGGCCGCCCGGGTCCAGAAATTTTTGGGGCCCTTCCCATGTATGTGTAACTAGGCTTAGTTATGTATTTGTAAACAAGAAAGAAAGTCAATCAGCTTAAATAGGCCGTGGAGAATAGTAGTTGGGCCTGGCTGCATGGCGGAGCACGATCGAGTTTGGACGTCATGTAGGCTGTCATTACTTCACGTCTTCACGTACCAATCTGATCGCATCAGCTACCCGGTCAGAGATGAAAACCGAAAAACCCATTTGCATCGCCGCCTGCCTTGGTCGTCGCTCGCCCGCCGCAGCCCAGGAGCTCGACGAGTTGGCTGATTCTGTGATTCGTCGTCCTATTATAGATTGCCCAAGGAGCCTCGCTGGCAGGTATTTGATTAATTTTGATTTTCCCTAATTCTTTTGTAGTTTTATGCCCTAATTTGGAGTTGTATAATTTTAATTATTCAGCTACATAATCTGCTAGTTTGATGAGTTTGTTGGGATATTAATGACCTGGCAAATTGAGCTAATCTTGATAACAAAGTAATGGACACATTAGTGGAAATGGGGCCTATTAGAGAACAAAATATCACTTTTCCTTTTAAATGATAAGTCAATACATATTCTTATTAGAAAGGATTTTCCACCTAAAATATGTGTCTAATTTCTCTCGTTTGATTTAAATTTCGCTAACATATGCGTGTCTATTTATACCAACGGGCCCCAAATTTTAGTCTCGCCCCGGGTCCCGAAAATGTCAGGACCGGCCTGTTAGGAACTAACTACGATCCACACAAAATATTTTGGAGAGTTCAAATTTTGCACTATTCACCACTTTCAGATTTTGTCATTTTTGCATAGTCTAAAATATAACACATTATTATTTGAGATTTTACACGTTGGTAGAAGACAACACTATCTACATGCCGGATTTTTTCCAGACTTCTTTGAAAATCCAAAATAAGAAATTCATTTTTTTTTCAAAATAAAGAGCTATTTGTAACTCGGGTTCCATGTCGCTGCTCTCGTTGAGCAGCATGTTAGTTTCCAGTAGCTACTGCTAGGCTACATAACCAAAGCACTAGTCATGACTAGTTTACGAGTCGGTACCCCAGGGACTATATATCTAGTATCTAACAATGGATATCTAAAAGACTATAACACAACTGAATGCAACGACTCTATAAGATGCAACTAATAGATGAGATTAACTCGGCAACTGGATAAAACTGTCCTTCCCATGAGTGTCTTGACTTGACATGCCAGAAGAAGCTGATACTGACTCATGCTGTGCTACTTTTCAATGTAATCTGCCATATAAAATCATTGAGATTTTAGAGTTACCTCTAGTAGTCCAGCAGCAACAAAGAGTTCTCTCACAGCGTCTAACGAGAAGTAGTACGAAAAGGTACCATCAGCACGAATATATTCCCGAAACCCCGCTCTTTGGTGAGGCAAAAATCGAAGCATGTCATGTCATAAATGCCTAATATGAAAAAGGGAGAGTTGTCAGCCAATGATTGCTTATAAATTAGACGAAATAATACCAAGTCTGAGATGTTACCGTAATCCCTGAATAGAACAAGGCCACCTGGTTTCAGAACAGAAACACAACGTTGTAGAGTAGCTGACATTATGTCATAGTATGGCTGACAATGTAAATATCTGCCAATCAAAAGGGAAGTACAATAACTAGTTATGTAAGCAGTAACAATGATGATTTGATTTTTCCTATAATTAGATCCAGAATCAAAATAGTTTGTTACAGATTTGAACATATAAATGCAGCCACACCATGACGTCAAACTTAAAGTACCAGTGAACTAAATATCAAATGATGAAGCAGATCCAGATGCTCTGACCAAAAGGAGGGAGAATGATAGATAGCATTGTAAATCTCACTAACCATAGTAATAAAATCCATGCCGTGAATACAACACTGATTTTCTTTCAGCAAAATTGGTTTATCTTTCCTGATATTATGATGGCCTGAATCTGGAAGAAACAATATATGGTTGAGTTGAGTATAAAGTGAAAACAAATTTTCACAGAAGAATGTATTAATAGAATTACTAGAGAGAGGTCAACAGCCTTAGAACCTAAACTTTGACACCAATTACAGAACAACCAATCTGGAAATGTTTCTTTAGAAACATCCAGTAAAAACGGGTGGAACCTATCCTTGGCATCAACTCCTTGTGTATTGCACACAATCTCATTTGTTTTCTGTAGAATATCTTGACTGCAATCACATGCATAGACAGTGATGCTTGGACTACATCTGCAAAAATCATTCATTCTGGCTGTGTCATCATCATAAGTAATTAAGTTCCTTGTGAGTTCAGTATGACTGTGCCATCAATCATGAATCACTGCAATGCAGCACAAGCATAACAGCAACTGCTCATATCATTATTCTATTTCTGCGTTTTGCAATAAATGTCTTAAATAGATACAATCAGTATCATAAGAGTGGGAAAACAAAGGTTTGAACTGTCTGCAATGTATATATAAAGAGGCCCATGATTGCTGTCATAAATATTAAATATAGATAATGAGAGAATGTAGCTATATGGAAATGGGCTCTAGTGGGACAAGTAATCAGCCTCGCGCCCTCACCAAGAAAAATAACTATTCCTTTTACATCTTAGACAGACCTGTACTCCTATATATGGAGCAAAAATAAGCATGGTATATTTTCCTGCTGCGAGCTGCAACTAACAAAGCGATAAAAAGCACACATGCAGTTTATATGCAAACCGAGTCGTTTTTGCATAGCTAGAATCGAGTTGGTGCGCTAGCACGCTACTACTTTGGGCCAGACCCAGTAGTGCATGCACCACAAAGCTGATGCTTTTCACAGTTAATTAATCTAGTCCCAGATCGCACAAAAGCAGGAGGCCGTAGCTAGTCAACCTTTGATTGCCGTCTGTGTGTGCCGTGCGCATCCGAGTGCACTGCCTTCTTGCATGAGCTAGGTGCTAGCTCAGGGTCCCTGGTTTCTGGGCCCGGGGTTGCCGCCCCGTTCACCCTGCTCCAGGGTTGGGCCTGAGCAAATACAAAACATGAGCTGGTTTAGTTGGCATGTGAGCTAGCATCCATCCATGGTGACCTGGGAGGATGGCTCAAGCTCCATCACTCTGCTCTGGTGCTGTGAGTTGAGGTCAAGACATTCTCCAACAAAAGGGGATTGTCCCTTGGAAAGTTGGACAGTGCTAGGCTGCAGGACAGTGAACCAGAAGCTACGAAAAAGCCATGTGAGCAGTTAAGCTAGAATGCAGGCTGACTGTGTAACCCATTGGATAGGCAATCATTACCAGTTTACCACAATATATGAGCCAAGGAATGGAGCGTTGCATTGGACTGAACCAATTGAAAATAGTGCAATCTAATCCCCAATCCCCCGTATTCATTTCCAAATACTCTGGTTTTCCTAAAGCCCCACTTTGATCTGCCACATTCCCAAAATCATCCCTACCTACTGTTGCGTATACATTAACGAGTGCTCATATTCAAAGCTAGCCGTGGTCCTGCCGCCATAAGCCTACTGCAATATGATATGATCAAACTCTTGCACCGAAAGACCTTATTACTAATAAATTAACTTTATTGGAATGTGATGAAAATTTGGAGAACATTACCGTAGAATTGATACAACAGTGCTTCCACTCCCACACCCCACCTCTAGAACCTTTGCACATTCTTTGATGTTAAGTAGATCAGGAAATTCCTTCAGCAAATACCTCCTTTCCTAACAAAGTAAGATGAGATAGTAGTTGTTTTGTGAGAACTTATAATGGTATAAATTCTTCATTTCTTCTTACTCAATGTCCTACCACATTGGTTCACATGGAACTTTCCGTAGTGATCAGTGAGGGGAATGATATTCACTTAATTTGATTCTACCAACCCACAAAGAAGCAAACCAAGAGAATGTACGAAGAAAAAAATATCATCTAACAGATAGGTGCATGGTCCACACATAATTAGAAATATATTTAAATAATTGTAAGTTCAGACTGCCGTAGATAACAATCTAAATTGTCTTCTTGATTCATAATACAAAAAATGCAGCAAATAGGTAAACAATGCCCCTAATGTACATATGGTATGCCCACATACATTACTGCCTAGTAAAAGTTCCTATTCCAATTTCGTGGCAATGGTACAGAACAAGCACTGCTACTACTAAAGACACGTTTCATTCCATTTGTTCATTTAACTCTCCAATTATAGTCTGCATCCACCTAAGAAGAACTTAGGATAGAGAGCAATCTAGCATCGATTCTCTTGCCGCGTGGAGTACTAGTACACTGCTACTTAACTGGCTCCTTGTCTTACTGCACGGCTCAAGTCCATGAAGTGCAGTCGTTTCCCCGATCAAGAAAAGCAATCTTGGACTAGTCCACGAATTCGAATCATCTACCTATGTGATCTAGTTCATGTTCCTACCGAGATTTAGGAGTGGACGGTTTCACAGCAGGTTTTTACCAGCGGCATTGGGACCTGATTGGTGATAGTCTCTGTCAAGCGGTTTTGGGTTTTCTGAATAGAGAGGAGGTACCGGAAAATTTAAATGACACTTCTATCACTTTAATTCCAAAGGTACGGAATCCTCAGTCTATTAAACAGTACATACCGATCTCGCTATGCAATGTTCTTTATAAAATTTGCACTAAGGTGGTTGCTAATAAAATGAGATCAGTGCTGGAATATACAATCAGCCAGGAACAAAGCGCTTTTGTCCCAGGGCGATTGATTACTGATAACGCTTTGGTTGCGTTTGAATCTATTCATGCTATGAAAAGAAAGAAGAAGGGCAAGAAAGGGCACTGTGCAGTTAAGCTGGACATGATGAAAGCCTATGATCGTGTGGAATGGTCCTTTATCGAAGCTATGATGCTAAAACTAGGCTACCCGGCCAAATTGGTCAGGATTATAATGAGATGTGTGTCCACTGTTCGTTTCTCCATCAAGGTTAATGGTGGTTTGCTTGAACCTTTCCATCCTACTCGTGGAATAAGACAGGGGGACCCGGTGTCACCTTACCTCTTCCTTTTTTGTGGGGAAGGATTGACAACTTTGCTACATCACTATAGTACTGGCTTTGTGGATAGAGGTATACGGGTGTGTAACAGATCACCTTGGGTATCTCACTTACTTTTTGCTGATGACAGTCTCATATTCATCAATGCAAATGGTGCAAGTGCAAGGAGATTAGATGAAATTCTTCAGATTTATGATGCTGCGACTGGCCAGAGGGTCAATAGAGAGAAGAGTGCTATTTTCTTCAGCCCTTGCACCTCAGAGGAACACAGGAATGCTGTGAAAACAAATCTGAATATTCAGGTGGAAGCTTTCAGTGAAAAATATCTTGGTTTGCCTACTGCAATGGGGAGAGTCACGAGTGAAGCTTTTGAGTACATTGCAGATAGTGCACGGAGTAAAGTTAATGGCTGGGCTGAGAAGAACTTAACTTACCCAGGAAAGGAGGCCCTCATAAAATCGGTTATTCAAGCAAAATCGACATTCAGCATGGGTTGTTTTCTGCTCTCCAAGGGCTCATGTAAGAAGTTAACTTCGATCATGGGGCAATTCTGGTGGAGTGGTAATCTAGATAAAAGGTCTATGCATTGGATAGCATGGGACAAGT
This sequence comes from Poa pratensis, assembly GCA_947311845.1. Taxonomy (NCBI): domain Eukaryota; kingdom Viridiplantae; phylum Streptophyta; class Magnoliopsida; order Poales; family Poaceae; genus Poa; species Poa pratensis. The sequence goes on from CAMZMU010000035.1 coordinate 57,857,473, forward strand.
TAGCCACCCCTAAATCTCAAGGGGGGATGGGCTTCAGAGATATGCATGTCTTCAACATTGCTTTGCTAGGTAAACAAGGTTGGAGATTACTAAATACTAATGAACCCTGATTCTTTGTGCTCTCGGGTTCTACTGACCAGATATTGTCACAATACAAGCTTCATGGAAGCCACAGCGCCGAGGACTGCATCAAAGACTTGGCGAGCAATTCTGGCGGGAAGAGAGGCTTTGAACTGTGGGCTGATAAAGAGAGTGGGATCCGGTGAATCTATTTCTATCTGGAATGATAACTGGATCACAGAGGCTCGTGCGATGAGGCCCATGGGTAGGATGAAGGACACTGATCTTACAAAAGTCAGTGAACTTATAACACCTGAACACCAGTGGAACATTCCACTAATTCAGAGTGTTTTTCCAGCCCCTGATGCTCAAGATATCATGAAAATACCGTTGAGAGCTACTGTGGGAGAAGACTGGTTAGCCTGGGCTCATGAAAAGTCAGGGAATTACTCGGTACGGTCTGCGTATCGGGCTTTAATTCTCAATAAACAGTCCGCGGAAACTGAAGGAAGCAATGCTTTACCTTCATCTTCAGACAATGACTCTGATATCTGGAAGAGAGTTTGGAAACTTTGTGTTATACCTAAGGTACGAGTATTTTGGTGGCGAGTTCTTCGAGGAATATTACCCGATTACAGGACTTTGTCACGGAGGCATATCATGGAAGAAAGTACCTGTGGGATTTGCAAAGCTGAATCTGAATCTCTTATGCATGCGTTGATTGAGTGTAGTCACGCAGCATGTTTCTGGGAGGCAGCAAAAGATTTATTCATGCTGAAACTTCCCAGATTTCACCCTTCGACGTGGACGAAAGATATTCTTTGTGATCCACGGTTTACCCAGAAGGAGAAGGAAATAATTGTTACTATTATGTATTCGATTTGGACTTCAAGAAACAATCTGACTCATGGAGAGTCGGGATATGATCCAAGAAAAACAATGGAGTTTGTTCAGGAAGCTTTGCAAACTCTGGAGTTTCCAAAAGATCAGCCAGTAAAGAAGGCCCATCGTCCAATCTGTAAGTGGCAGAAACCTGATAATGGCTTTATTAAGGTTAATTCAGATGGAGCTCTGCAGTTGGACGAGAAGGTGGCAGCCACCGGATTAGTGGCTAGAGATGGGAGCTCCTTCAGAGGAGCATCATGCAAAACCTACAAGGGGATCATGGAACCACTAGTGGTCGAAGCATTGGCGTTGAGGGATGCCTTTGCATATGCAGTTAAGCAAGCTTTCCAAAGCGTGGTCTTTGAAGTAGATTGTGCTGTCCTGATACAGCACTGGAATAATCGTGCTCTTGATCGATCTGTACTCAAACCTGTTCTTGATGAGATTAGCGAACTAGGTTCTTTTTTCCTGTCTTTCAGTATTGTTTTTGCCCGTCGCGAAGCTAACCAGGCGGCCCATTGCACCGCAAAGTTTGCGTCCTTGCAGTTGGTGTCGAATTCTTGGGAAGTTGAGCCTCCGGCGTTTTTAGAACACAGCTTAGAGGCTGATTGTAATCCTGTGCTGGTGAATTAATAAAGTGTGTGGTTTTCAAAAAAAAAAGTAAAAGGCAAAATAAGAAGGTATCTGCGCAAAAGGGGCACGAGTGAGCGCGTTTCAGCAAAAGAGGATAAAAAGAGCAGGGGGGGAAGAAGGAACCTTGAAGAACTTGCCGGAGGCGTGGCGGCGGTGGAAGATTCTCCAGGCCTCCGACGACGGTGGCGGCGGCGGGGTGGTGGTCGTCGGAAAAGGGGACAGGTGGTAGGAGAAGGAAGGGTTGGCTTCCACTTCCGCCCGGAGATCCTCCCAGTCGAAGTCGTGGCAGTGGTACTCCGCCTCCACATCGTGCTTGGAGCTGGCGCTCTCCCGTTCGCCGCCCCCGTCCATCGCACCTAACGCTGTCTGCTGGCAGCGGCGGCGCGGCGAACAACAGCCCGTCGTGGGGTGTACGGCTGGAGCGCTGGAAATTGCGGGATTCGCAAGGGGGACATCGGGCCGGCCTGGTACGGTACAAAGGGCCAGTGCCGGGCCTGCCCACATGTGTAGTTTCGAAAAATGCCTGGCCCGGCTAATATCGCCCGGCACGAGCTCATAAGGCAGTGTGTGTTTTTTGTTTGGTACTAGCTAATTGCCCGTGCATTGCAACGGGTATAAATATTCTAAGAAATTGTAACACGCATTATCCCACTTTCAACAACAGTACTTGTGATGGGCTTTTCACTCTGAGTCGAATCGTGAAAATACGGCCAGCAAACCCACTGATCCATCAACTGAAGAGCGCAAATTTCAACATAATCCCAGATATTGGCATCTCATCAAAAAATACTACTATTTGTCAATCACATACATATGGCAAATGCAGAGATAGTGGTATCACAGAAATTCGGAAGCAGATGAGTTCCGTTCGTGAGCTTGATGCTTGATGCACAGCCCAACGCGGCTCCAAGCTCATCCGGTAGATGTGGGTGCCGGCGGCTACCTCCCTGATCCAGAAAAGGCACTAATATGGCAAAAAGTACAATGCAAGCAAATAAGCCATTTAGTAACACACTTGTTAAACTACTTGTTGAAGGATATCAATGACATGTTTTAACACATTCCTCTGAGGTACTCTCATAGAGGCGATACTTTCCATCCGTCTACAGAAAAAAAAGAGGGGTAAAATAGCAACGTGCAATCGCAAGTTGTCCAGTACAATAGAAAAGAGATGTGCACAAACCTCAGATTTCGTAGCTGATTCCTGCTCAGTAAACCATTTGTAGAACTACAAGTGGTAATAAAAGTATCAGCTCAATCTGCAGAAACATCTTAGTACAAAATTATTAGTCCTTCAATATATATAGCAATGAAGGAAAACATACATGATGCGTATTCACCAAGACCGCATCTGTTGCACCCGCTTCCTCCGAAGCAGACTATTTCTCTGTCACAGCTATACCCCCATCTTCCTGATATAATACCCAAAAATCCATTTTAAACTACCAATGATGCCAATGCAATGCATCCAGAAGTAATACAAAGACAGGGGAGACAAAGTACATAGAGTACACCATTTAAATGACACTGATACTTAGTTACAAGCAGCCATAAAATGAATTTTACAACACTACTCCAAATGCAGGCCTTGGGAATCCCTTTGACGCCCAAATAAAATTACAAAATTATCACAAATCTGATACTTGTTAGTTTGAGAGACATTAGCTAATAATGCCACACCAATCACAACTTTTTTATTTCACCAAACCCATGTACTGCAAAGTCTGCATGCTCTATTACTACTAATGAAATTTTCAAATCCTCAAGCAAAAATAAATTTGACAGTGCTCTGGTACAGCCAAGCATAAGTAAACTGATGTGTTGAAATTTAATTCTCATCAATGCACCATGTTTTGTGCTATGTTAGAAATAGCGTTTTTCAACTTTACAGTTCAGAACAAACCTTGAGAGCAGATACTTCACCTCCCCACAAAGTTTTCACCTGAATGTTTGTAAATCACAAGAAAGTGTAAATACTTGATAGGGATAGAGGGATAGGAAATATCAAAACACAGCCAATAGCTCCCTTATTTTACATAATCCTCATACACTCGGTGTCGCCACCCAGTGGCCGAGGTCTCACGGTCCTTGGATTGTATGCGACTCAGTCAAAATCTTTCTGTGGGGAAGTGGTCCAAGGCTCCTGCTTGTTCGCCATCTTGGACTGATTCAAAAACTGTATATGCAGCCATCAGTACAAAACAAAGACTTCAAAAAATACAAGAACGAATGTCTTTTCTCTAATTTGCCGTATCAAGCTAAAAGTAAAGCAAGTTGAATTTGCATCCATTTTGTTCTTCCAAAACATGACGGGAATATTAGTTATGCATGGATGAATGTAGGTGGCAGTTGCTCATAGAAGCATGAATCTAGGATACCAGCATTATGTATCCTTTATTTCGCAAAAAAATCTAAATAAGACATCAAATGAAATTAGTGCCTGACAATGGAGAAGAAATTCTCTAGTCAGCATCATGATTCCACAACCAAGTGATTCAAGTTTTTGTGAACCATAATAAAGTGCTTTTCTCGTCTGCAGCAAAAATTAAATGGCAAAACAAACGAGTTCACAACCAGAAAGTGCAGAAATAATTCAGTGCAGTAGAAAATTCAATAACCTGAATCATAACAATATGCTTCATATGCATGACCCTGTAAAATCAAAAATCTATCTGGTACTTCCAAATCAAATCATTGCTAAATGTAAAGAAGTGTGAGTGTACTGGGAGCATTACCCAAAGACTTAGGAGCCGATTCAGGCGAGGACATAGAATGAGAACCGCTGAATGAAGAGGGAATGTGCAGGGCGGCTACACCATTGAGTGCTTGTGCGCCGACCTTCGATGTCGTGCTAGATGAGGAGGAAGAAATAAATTCTTGCAGGCTTTGTCGCTCTGCAGTTCTTCTCCCTAAGCCCCATCTGATTCATGCAAACTGCAGGTCTGGAGCCATCCCGGGAGAGAGGCAAACGGAAAGTATTAAAGAGAGACGCTAAGTAAATGTAGAACACAACCAAATCTTGCATGGTGGAGCAAAACGAGCAGATCAAGGCCGGTGCCGGTCCATCCAATTCCAATCCACGGAAACCAAAACCATCACAGCAATGGGGAGAGGGGATAGGCGGCTCACTGAGGAAACATAGGATGATGCGACCACGAGGACCCTGAAGCTGCTGCTTGTGCGGCGGATGTTGTGGCCGCCGCCGGCGAACGGGGATTTCAGGCAGTTCTCGCGGAGGCGGAGGTGACCGTGTACACCTCATTCTCACCGCGGAGTAGAGGCAGTGGCCGGCGATGGCGTCGGCGTCGTTGTTAGCGGCCGCGAGGTCGAAGGCCTGAAGTGCCGCCTTGACGGCACCTCGCTGCTGCCTCTTGGCATGGAGCGTAGTCGGGCCTCCAAGCGATGGGTAAACGCTCGCGATCTGGCTCCATCGCCGCCCACGCTCTGATCCGGAAATTAACTGCGGGCGTGGAGATGTGTTGTAGTGCGGGTTAACTTCCTAATTACCAAGGGGCTAAACTGTAAAGAGGCAGCGATATGGTGACGAAGAGACGAAGGGGGACGACGTACGAGAGGAACCAAACTTTTCTTTTAGATAGGAGAGAAGTGCTCACTTTTGGTCCCTAAAGTTCTGCAAAAGTCTAACTTTGGTCCTTAACTCTATTTTGGTCTAAACGTGGTTCTCAAACACTAGACAAATTCGACGCCGAGATGCATTACGCAATTAACATGCACGTTCAACGTCATAAATCTCAATCACTCTCTCATACAATCCTATCTCTCAAAAGGGTTCTGTGATCACTCTCACAAATTAAGTGTTTGAGGACCATGTTCACACCAGAATAAAGTTAAAGAATCAAAGTTAGACTTTGCAAAACTTGAGGACCAAAAGTGCACTCAACCTTTTTGTTTTCAACTCTTAAAAAAGGACTATTTTTTGAAAAACTGAGAAGCAATATAGAAACAATTAAAAAAATAAAAAATAAAGAAAACTAAAAATCCTCAGGCTTCTCGCGTCGTGCCCGGTTCCGGCCCGAGGTCTTTCGCATTGCCTTTTTCTCATGCCCCAGGCTTGCCTAAAAAATCTAATCCCAATGGCCCACCATATTTGTGGGTCATCGCACTATGCCTAATTGGCTAGTAAAAAATATATAGAATACTGGCTATAGATTAGCTACTATTGTTTTTGCACTGATTAGCTACTAATCTGGCTATATCATAAATGCTTGAAATGTGGAGTAATTGGTAGGCTCTCCGCTTCATTTATACGACGCACACACTTTAAGGGGCTAATTTTGACCCTAAATTATAATATATCAATTATTTTATAAAAATATCTTGTTGCATTCCTGTTGAAAATATTTTCTAATGACATAAGTTATTTTAAATATTCCTCATCTAATTCTACGAATTATTGATCAGATGAAAATCTCGTAAAATGTGTTCACCTTATAAGTCGACATGCTTCATATTTTTTTTTAAAAAATATGACAAGCTGTAGCAAAAAAGTTAAAAACACGGGACGAATCTCTAAGCACCAGGATACATATATGATGTCTCCTGTGCAGACTTATATTTGATACGGAAGGGGTAGAAAACTCAACCTACAGTGGATAGCGACTTGGTAACCATTGTACTGATATTGGAATGGATGCTGTATTCTGTATATTCTTTTTGAGATGGATGTTGTATTCTGTACTGGTGGCGCCTGCTTACTTCGCCACCACTTGACTTACGGGTTAAGCATTCATTTGCCGCGCATCGCCATCGCGTCGACGTGCAGGTGCCAACGCTTGAGAAACCGTCGCGCTCGCACGGCAGATCACATCGCATTTCCCCTCCTTTCTCCTCAAACGTCGCTATAAATCCCGTCACCGGCCGGCTCCATTCCGCTCGATATCAACGGAGACTGATCTTCTCGATCGACGGAATCAGTTCTCAGTTGCAGCTCTCGTTCCACTCCTTCCCGCAGCTCCTCACTACAGGTCTACAGCGATGGCCGATGCGGCGCACGACGGCCCCCGGCGTGGCACGATGGTCGGCGGCATCACGGACGTGCCGGCGGGGACGGAGAACGACATCGCCGTCATCGAGCTTGCCCGATTCGCCGTCGCCGAGCACAACGCCAAGGCCGTAAGACAATTCCCACCCGATCCAAAGAACGCACCACCTCTGTTTCTTGTTTTTTCTTCTGAAACAACTGTCCCTTGTGTTTGTTTGTCAGAACGCGTTGCTGGAGTTCGAGCGGCTGGTGAAGGTGAGGCGGCAGGTGGTGGCCGGGTGCATGCACTACTTCACCATCGAGGCCAAGGACGGCGGCGACAAGAAGCTGTACGAGGCCAAGGTGTGGGAGAAGGCGTGGGAGAACTTCAAGCAGCTCCAGGAATTCAAGCCGGCCGCCTGAAGATGCTCTGCGCTGCATATGTGTGATACAGCAGCTCAAGCTTGTGGTTGGGGCTTATCGAATCGAACATGTCAGTCTCACTGGCTATAAGTGTTCTATGATGAATAAAGCAGCTCCATGCATGATGTATTACTAGTTGAATCGGCGCGGCGCACGCGGCGTCCTTTATGTTAATCTCTGGGAGTTTTTTTTTAAAATATTCAAATTTAAATGGTGATCATTGTTTTATATTTTAAGAATGTTTTTTTCTTCTGGTTGTGTTGGCACGTTGATCGTATTTTAATCTTTGTTGCGTTTATTAAATGCGCAGATTAGAAAAGCATTTAAAATTTGAATTATTCAAACGGGGAATGTGATCATATGCTGTAAATAGGCGGGTTTTTTTTGTGTTCACGTTGACACACTTGTCATATTTTGCCCGCCTACTAAATTTAATTTTGAAAGTGTCCGCATTTAAAAATTGCGCAGACTCGAAATTTTTTGAAATACAAAGAGGGCTTACGTTTTAAGATTGCCCACATTTCGAAAATCGTTCAAATTAGGAAGTCATCCAGTTTTGAATATTTTTTAACATGTTTGTATTCTTTTTAACGTCTACGAAATGAACAAATTTGGAAAGCACATGAAAGTTTGAAATTTGAATTTTGATCGTATGTCGTAATTAGTCATCATTTATTTTTATGTGACCACGTTGACACTTTTTTTTTGGATGTATTTAAAATTATTGGTTTGCAGCATTTAGCAATTTTTCGAAATTATTTAAATAGGTTGGGCTTTTTTCTAAAAAAAAAGAAAAAAATCTGACAGGGACAGGCGTGACGTCACAGTGGCACATCTGGCCGCATTTGATAAGTTCCATCATACCAAGTTGGTTAATCAAAATCTAAAAAAAATGCATCCAACTACTACGCAACAAATTAAATTCACTGGAGGATAATGATACTGTAGTAGTAAGAATCATTGCTGGCAACCTAAATGACGATAAAATAAGCAAGCGAAGAAAGCAACCATTGGTGCTGAACCCAAAGTAATTCATATTATTGTCCGAGGCATCTAGGCCCTTGCAGTATTTACTTTGTTTAGTATCACTTGTTACCAAGAACGACTAATATTTGAAGGATGCATGGACATAGATAAGTTTTCTTTACACTGATAAGTTTACCATGCACAGCCTCACACGAATCAGTTCTAATTGCTTTCTCATTAAACCATGTGTCAATTTTACTCCCAAAGAAGGCTATTTGATCAAAAAGTACTTAGCTTTCTAATAATATCATTGTACAAATTAAGTCTATCGTGCTTCTAAAGAGGCAAGTCAAGTTCCCAAATCAAAATGGATGTAACTACAACGCAACAACTTAAATACACAGCAGGATAACTGTTCAGTAACACAAGAACTGAGGTTCTCTCATCAGAAGACTATAGACAGCAGAAGCCACTTACAGCTTTTACCATCATAGGTTTACACAATTTTACAGGATGAGAACAATAATGAAAGGCCAAAATTGAGCAGTCCTGTCCTGGAATGGTCTTTCCAGAAAAGAATGTCTAACTATTAGAAAATAGCAACACTAACCTATAATCAATATTAATTAGTAATGCTAATACCAACACCTACGAAGAAAGAACTCTTGATAATTAGAAAAATTGGAGGTGTTACTTCACAAACAGTGATGATGAAATAAGCAACTTTAAACATTGGTTGTGAACCCCAAATAAACCCAGATAATTGTATGAAACATCTAGATCTTTGCAGTTTTTACTTTCCAGTAAGTATCACTTGATACCAAAAAAGACTAACATTTTATCCGGGTCAGTTCGTGGTACTGATAAGTTTGAGTGTTTAACCATGCACAACCGCACAAGAATCAGTTCTAATTGATTTTACATAGAACCCTGGGTTATTTTTTACTCCCAAAGAAAGCTAACAAAAATAGTAGTTACTCAGCTTTCTAGTACCGCTGTATCAATCAAGTCTATGCTACTTTTAGAGAGGCAGTAGCCAAGTTGCTAACTCAAAATGTAGTTACTTAGCTTTCGAGTAGTATCATTGTATAAATGGTATGGTGTTTTTAAACATGCAGCAGTCCAACGGTCGAGGAAGCGGCGGCTGAGCCCGTGGTAGGCTCCGATTCGAGCGAGGAGCAGCGTGGCGGCGCGAGGCGTCGGCGGCGGCGGCGACGTCGGAATCACGGGAGAGAGAGGAGGAAGGGGAACGTGTGGACGTTTTGCAGAAAAAATCCTCCACGTTATCTGTAATTACTCTTTAGTCCTTCCACTCGTAAATTAGTGGGCTGCGGAGTATTTGTCGAATTGCGAGGTAGATTTAGGTAAAACTGACGCGCGAGTGGAGCTGAGACCGTCGGATTGACGATCGGACAGCCCAAATCGCGGCCAGTACTGTTCATAACTGTTCATGAACAGTAGCCAGGCGATCCAACGGTCCAGATAGCGAGCGCGAAGCGAGCCTCAAAATGTTGCCCCTTAATATATAGGGGTATTATATGGGTGTATGATTCCCGTAATGGAACGTGCTCATTGGGTTGATCAACTCCAAACAAGGATATATTATGATAAGTCATATGAACTTGTATGCATTTCATTTCACCTCGCACGCATGTAGAAAGCTGCATCAGTGGGTATGTACAACCACTGAAATAATTTTGGTCGAAGTATTGGTTGATCAGCTCGGAATTCAACGTTCACGGGCAACATGTCATGTCTTCTGTATGACAAAAATTGCAGCAACATATCTTAGCAAATCCCATGTCCCATGTGAGAAGAAAACACAGAACATTAAAAGTTGGTTGACATTTTGTATAAGTGTGTAACTCCGAAGCTTTTGGATATATTCTCTCAATAAAACCCCTCAATACATATGTATAGAGTCAACGTCATTTCTTTCTTCTGACCCTATCCTCTGGCCCACGCTGTTACATATCATTTTTCTCCCGATCAAATAGGCAAGGTTACGTGCGGGTCTTTCCCTCGATGGGTTCGGTAGGCGGCATGCACTTTTTTCCTCTCGACTGGATCGTGTAGGTTGCAGTGGCTTATTATTTCTGATCTGATCGCACGTTTTTCCACATACCATTTTCTTTTACGTATGTCGTTTATTAATTTAATATAACAAATATTACTTTGGAAACTAGTACATTTAATATAAAAATTTAAAATTCTCTGAACCTCTTAAATCAGGTCGAGCTTTTGCAGAACATCCTTGCAATACAAAATGTATATTTATATCAAACTCTTATACAATTTTCATTTATTATTTAACCCATGTGGGAACCACTATTTTTAACTAGTATATTATTGTAGTTATCATAATGAACTAGAAAAAATGATGCTAAATTTTAAGAAATGGTGTTATTTGCTATGTAGTTTTAACTCTATCATTGTTAAATAGAACCAAATGCAAATCAGTTTTTTCCGCAAGAGGTATTTTAGTATGTTTCCCCTTTAGGTGATCACTTTGAAACAAATCCCATTAAATGTGAGAAATAAAAAGGGTCATACCGCATGCCTTTCTATAATAACCAATGATACTTACATGAGTTATAGGGTGTATGTGTGTTTCACATATATTCTGGTATCTCCAAATATCTTAGTAGAAGTTTCTAAAGTTTCAGGTTTAAGATATTGTGGTACATATTTTGGTATACTTTTAAGTATAAACAGATAATGAATTCTTGAGTAATAGGTTATTCATGAGGAGCTTTATCCAATCATTGTAATTGCACTTTTTATGATTCTCCCATGGTCTAATAGGCTGATACAAGTAGAATAAACCTGAAGAAACATTACATACCTTTGAAAAACATGAAAGCTTTAAGAAAAATAAAAGACACGGCACAAATCTCCAAGGAGGCAAGCACCATCTGACTGGATAGCAAGGATTTGGTTACCGGACGGTTACAGGCCGTTACAGGCCGTTTGAATCTATGCCGATTTTTTTTTCTCTCAAATACATTTTTATTTTCTATATACACTTTAAGTTTACATTCAAAATTGTGTCCGAGAATGTTGTCCGGTAACCGGACCATCCGGTTACCAGGAGTATCAGCCCCCTCTTAGAAAATAATGAATCTGGTACCTAAATCCTTGCTGGATACACGAGGATAGACAATCCATTTTACGTTGTTATTTTATTTTTTGGATAGCGACATATTAATCACCGAATTTTTCTTTTGACGAAACACAGACGCTCATATACATGTGCACACACTCATCTCTATGAACGCAGACGAAGTCACCACATGCGCCTCGCTGTCGACGGGAATATCGCCTCTCACCGAATAATATTCCAACTAAATAAGAAATACGAGTGTTAAAACTGAGGTTTGAACCCCGTGGGTTGAGAGTACAACCACCCTTAACCATCGGTAAGTTCTCATATTCATCACCATACTGTATTCGGATGTACTGGTGGCGCCTGTTTACTTCGCCACCACTTGCCTTCCGCGCTAAGCGTTCATTTGCAACGCATCGGCGCCATCGCGTCGACATGCAGTGCCAATGCCAACGCTTGCTTACCGTGTCCCGCCTCCCGGCGCTCAAAACTGTCGCGCTCCCACAGCAGATCACATCGCTATAAATCCCGTCCATGAGGCCTGACTCCATTCAGCTCGATATCTACGGAGATCGACGGAATCAGTTCTCGGTAGCAACAGTCATCCACTCCTCCCGCATCTCACCACAGTCTACAGCGACCAACGGTCCAACGAACCGGACGGCACCAGCGATGGCCGAGGCGGCGCACGACGGTCCAAGGCGTCGCCCGCTGCTGGGCGGCATCCAGGACGCGCCGGCGGGGACGGAGAACGACCTCGACGTCATCGAGCTCGCCCGATTCGCCGTCGCCGAGCACAACACCAAGGCCGTAAGATAATTCCCACCCGATCCAAAGAATTTACTCTCTCTGTTCTTGCCTCTGATACGTGTTACCTGACGATGGATGGCGATGTCTGATTTGGGCGGGTGCAGAACGCGTTGCTGGAGTTCGAGAGGCTGGTGAAGGTGAGGCGGCAGGTGGTGGCCGGGTGCATGCACTACTTCACCATCGAGGCCAAGGACGGCGGCGACAAGAAGTTGTACGAGGCCAAGGTCTGGGAGAAGGCGTGGAAGAACTTCAAGCAGCTCCAAGAATTCAAGCCGGCCGCCTGATTGCCTGAACATGCTCTGCACTGCATATTTGTGATACAGCAGCTCAAGCTTGTGGTTGGGGCTTATTGAACATGTCAGTCTCACTGGCTATAGGTGTTCTAGGATGAATAAACCTGCTCCATACATGTGGGTATGATTCCCTAATGGAACGTGCTCATTGAGCTGATGAATCCAAGTATTTTGATCAGTCCCCTGAACTTGTCTGCATTTCACCTTCCCACGTATGTGGACAGCTGCACCTCTTTTATGGACTGTGCAATTAAAGGTACGTGTCCCAGATAAGAATTTCGTGGATACGGATGAGAAATGCTAATTAAACCATTCATCCAGTCACCACGTGGACTTCTTTTTTCGCTCTCAAGTTTTAAAACGATTTATCTCTAAAACCGTAATGGAACGTGCTCGTTGAGTTGATGTACTCCAAGTGTTTTGATTAGTCCTCTGGACTTGTTTGTATTTCACTTCACACGTATCTGGACAGTTGCATCTCTACAAGATTGCTGAGTTAATCACTACAGCAAGAGAAATATTCCACCAAGCATGGAATTTCGATGTTCCAAGTGTGTGGTGATTGTGATCAGATTGCAGACCCTCAACCACGCCTCTCTCTCTCTCTCTCTCTCTACCACTGCGAAGTTGTCAGTGCATCAGGCAAAGCTTTGGGTCCAGATGACTCAACTCGCTAGAGGAACATTGTTGGTGACATGCAGTATTTAACTTTTACAAGGGCTGGCATGTCATTTTCACTTAATAAACTTTGGATTTAAGTGGAAAACAGGTGTACAAAACCATTCCAGATTCGAAATCCACAATCATTTAAGAACAATCAGTTGGAACTGAGGAGGGATATTAGCATAGGTAGTTGTGTTATACTCTATTTTGGTTGCAAGGATCTGGGTATCGGTAAAAAAAATCATGGGGGCTAACATTACCGTTTAATATCATACGAAATTCTCAAATGAGTTTTGGATTTCGAACTCCGTAATTTTTATACATTGAAATCCAACTTTGCAGGATAAATCGTAAATTTGGGACAAATGGGTATGGGCTAGTAATAGCTCTCGGGTACCAGCGCAGCTGATATGCGAAAAACAATTTAGAAAACTTTAAACAGGTCGGAAACTTCCGAAATTTTGAAAATAAGGGAAAATGGTATTTAGAGGATTCTCAAAATTCTTATTTTCGGTACATAGATACATACTAATATGATCTATATATCTGCAAAGTTTCGCTAACAAATACGTTGGGTCATAAGGAAGTTTATCCAAATTAATGTCTCTTGGCACTAGATTGATTGAAGGCATGGTCTCATGGACATGTGGTTTAGTTGAATATTATAGGTTGCATGAAAGTCCCTACATCTGCATCTGATATTTTTCTTCTCATCCCAAAGCCACTTATAATTTGGTAAGTTAAGAAAAACATTGTGCTATTTAGCCTTAAGTGCTCACGGAATAATGAGTGATGTATTCATCATGAATAGTTCATTGCTAGATAGATTACTCAGCAACTTAAAATGGTTAATTAGCTGCACCCAGTCCTAGTACATGAAAATTTGTCCATGGCTCTCCCACATATCACATCACGTTTATTTAACTAGTTGAAATATTAAACTTAATTAGATTGTTGTTATAGAACCGGTGTGAAAATAGCACACGATTTTCTATCTGAAGTAACCGCTATAATCACTACATTGAAACTGATACATTTTATATAGCAACTTCAATTTTTGAGCCTCTTAATTCAGATTACTCTGGGGAAAACTATTAAATAAAATATATATTTTCTAGAGCATGCTTAAAATAAGACATTCACATTTACATTAAACTTTTATACATTTAGCTTATTATTAAACCAACGTTTTGTGTTACATACTATTTCAACTAGTATACTTTCGCAATGCTTAGTTATCGTAATGCACAAGAAAGTAATGTTACTGAATATTAAGAAATGATGTTATTTTTCTATGGGATTTTAACTTTATCATTGATAATAAAACAATGTAAATCAGTTATTATTTTTGGAAGTTGTTATGTAGTATGTTTCTTTTTCAGAGTAAAGATCATTCGTTACAAAAAAAAATCCCTTTGATGAATGCCTTTATATATTAACATACAATACTTAGATGAATTTTAGTGTGTATGTGTATTTTACATATATTCTTGTATCCTTAAATATCTTCATAGACATTTCAAAATGTCTGGTATAAAATATCGTGGTAGCAATTTTTGTTATACTATTAAATATAGTTGAATACCCGTGCGTTGCACAAGCTATTAAGATTATTTCATATAAACATTATGCACGACGAATATTGTAACATTTGAATGCATTGAGCCAAAAAATAATGCGTCCATATTTTCATATCTAACGCAAGAGCAAGAGGTTGTCAGGAAAGACCTGAATTGCTTCGAAGTTTAATTACCATATACCCATTTGCCAATCTGAATTAAAATGTATATCCCAAAAGGAAGATAGAACAGTTTATTGAACAAATTCGATGGCAACATATAGAGTACGAAGGAGTGGCAACGGCAAGAGATTCTGGAGCAAAACCATATGACCAATATATTCCGGTGGTGTTAATAACTCGAAACATAAAATATTCGATGATCAATAATTTTCTTTACTTGTACTCATACTTAAAGAAACCTGGCCGAGATTGCTACAACAGTTTAATTGCTAGCTAATAAGTAAACACCGTGAAGTCGAGGAAAAAAGACAATAGTAGGACGAACCTGTGAAATCTTGAGACCTTTCGTACTGAATCTTTTTTGCGAGGAAAATACAATACATACACCAGGACTCTTACAGAAAAACCCAGGAAACAAGAGAAATTACAAAGAAGCCCTCCTGAGCTCTGGCATCGTCGTCTTCGAGCTGAACCTTGTGCCGGCGAAGCCCGCCGCACGACCTCCATGACCTTGGACTGGGAGGCTCCCCTTCGCGACAAGGGAGTCGACGCCCCTCGGTGCCGAAGCACCTTCGCCCACCACGACGAGCGGCAACACCATCCTGGCCTTCCGCATCTGCATCTTCGAAGTCGTCAATCACCAGATCCGCCACCTCGGACTCCGGCAAAGGGGATGTCCCCCCGAGCACTCCGAGGAGCCGCAGACGGGGACGGAGCAGCAGATCCGCGGCGGAGCTCCACAGAGCCGCGCCGACAGAGGGGTAGACCGCCGCCACCAAAAGGCTCACCGACGCCGCCGCTACCACCCCAGCGCCGCCAGAAGCCACACCACCACGCACACCTAATCTACATACATGCACGGATCCGTGGATCCCCCGTCCTCCCGCCGCCGAAGCGGCCGCCGGAGGGCGAGGGATCCGGCGAATCTCCAGCTGCGAGCTGCTGTGCGCGGTGTCGCCTAAAAATCGCCATTTACTGTAGATGGGGAAAGGGGTGAGGTCCAAGCTCTCTGGCGGGCTTTCGTACTGAATCTTCTCTGCTCTTTCACACAGCAAAGACAGCCAAGCAAAATAATGTCGTAGCTTCGCTCGATTCTCCGTTTCCTCAATCATCAGCACACATGCAAGCAAAATAGCATCTATCCGCTCTCAAATGTCTGGTCTCAAACAGCCAGCAGGACTCACGCAAAGTAGCATGAGCTGTAAATCTCTTCTCTCTTAATTCTCACACACCATACCTCTCAATCTTCTCTAATCTCTCTTAACTTCTCAGTATCTCTGAGAACAGAACATCTACAGCGGCCCAAATCTCGAGGAGACGATGGGGCTGGTGGTGGCAGTGATTTTTCCATTCGCCTGGCAAACCACATAGCTTCCTGTATGTCTTTTGGCCGCAGACACTGCAAATGTTTCTGAATATACGTGTTGAGACCTGAGATAAAACTGTTGACATAGTAATCATCTTGTATAGTTGGGTTGTCCCTTCTGAACAGGTTCATGGACTTCTCAAAACACATTATGTAATCAGCTACTGTAGTTGTTTGAACCACAGAGTGAAAGTCTCTGACATTGTCACAGATGGCCACTGAGTTGTTACTGTGGCAAATCCAGTGCTTCTCCACCACTGTCTTGCTGGTCCAATCAAGTAAGTGACAGCAATTTGAGTTTTCTGCTCCAAAGGAGTTTTTGCTGCCTCAAAGTATTCTTCAAAGGTTCTGAATCCAGGCATCTGCATCTTCACCATCAAATTCCAGTATGTTCAACTTAGCTGGTTTAACTACTGGTTGCAACCTTCTCATTTCAAACTGAGGTTGCTGTCTGTTAGCACTCCTTCTATACTCATTATCCCTGTATTCCTCGTCCATGCCCGCATTAGCATTTTGTTTAGCTAATTGGTTCTCCCTCACAGCTTGTTCAATGCGTTGTTGCTGTAGGTGGCCTGGATTGCGTTGGTGGCCGTAATGAGGATGTCTGTAAGTCACCTTCACCGTGCCATCCAGGTTGAGCTCTCTGTTGTCTTTGTCATGCAAAGAAGCTGAGCCCAATGGTGCTAGTTGCTTGTTATTTTCTTGGTCCACAGGTACTGGGTTGTTGTTGCTTGCACCTTGACCCATAAAAGTTGGCCCTTGCGGAGTATGCATGTACACACTGCCAGGGGAAGCTGCTTGCTCTGACAGCTTATCAAAGTTTGCTTGGATTGCATCGAAGTTCTCTTGAATGCTAGCGAAACTCTTCTGAACACTGGCAGTGAACTCAGTGAACTCTAGGTGGTCTGCTTCTCTGTACTGCTGCAGCGTTTTCACATCTAATTGCAGAGATCTGACTTCTAAAGCCTCGGTGTCACCTGACTCAGTGATTTTCGCCATAGCACAATGAGGATTTGACGATCTGGTAAAGTACCAGAAGAACTCACCGTGGAAAGTGATCTGCTTTTGTTGAGGAGGCGGTTTTTACGTCTGTTGACAACCCGACTCAACTGAACAGAACCTGCCGTCGCCTGCTACCGCCGCCTGCGCCGCCCGCCACCGGAGTCGCACGGATCAGGGTGGGTGGTGGGATTTAACACCGGAGAAGTGTTCTCCGGAAGCCACTTCCTTTTCCCTCGATCTGCAACCAAATTTACAAGTCCGGCAAGCGATGCGCCTGGTCCTCGCGCTGCGTCTCTTCCTGTAGCTTCTGCGCCTCCTTCGCCTTGGAGGCTTTTGTTCCTCGTACCTCTGCAGCCTTTCCTCCATCTTCGCCTGCGCGCGCAGCACAAAACAAGTTTAAAGTATGGTCTCAAATGTTCTAGGAACCGCGGTGGAGGGGGGAGGGAGGGGGACGGAAACGGCGGGATCTGGCGTGCCTTGTAGGAGGTCTCGATGCGGTGCATGACGTAGAAGCCGAGGCCGCCGCCGAGGATGGTGCCGGCCATGATCCATAAGTACGCCCACCGGCGCGACCCGGGCGGCGCCATTGCTCGTAGACTTTGCGCCGCCTCTGACGCATGTAGAGGAGGACGGGGTGGCCGGCTTGGCGAGGATTTCACCGACGAGCCGAGAGGGACGGGGACGGGAGGATGGTGGCTTGGTGAGCAGCGGCGAAGGCGTCTAGGAGGTGAGCAGCTGCGGCGGCACCCGGTGTTGAGCGGCGGCGGCGCGGGGAATTGGGGTGTCTCAGAGGTGAGCAGCTGCGGCGGCTCCCGGTGTTGAGCGGCGGCGGCGGCGGCGGCGCAGGGAATTAGGGATTTGTTTTCCATGGGTGTATGTTTCGTTTAACTTGGCGGTGGTAGGGGCTGTAAATTCTCCGAAAACCAGGGGCAAAATTGGAAACTTAAAAAAACGTACAAACATCCTCAGGCCATATTATATAGTAGAGATAAAGAAAATAATGAATTCTCGTGTACATAGGGTATTCGTGAATCATTGACATGGTTCCTTTAATAAGTGGTGCTTAATCCCATCTCATATTTTAAGGACACAATCTGAGATGGTTGGCCTTGTTCCAGCGTCAAATATATATTTGTTTTCACATAGCACGACATCTCAAAGTTTACTTATCGACACAAAGGCGGATCAGACGGCTTTAAATATATCCAAGACATCTATCTTGACTATGTGTTTCTAAACATACAAAATCATGTCATAGGGGGGATGAGTTTTAACCATGCACGGTAGATCCACCCTACTTATGTTTGGACATTCGTGCAACTCGACTGTTACAGCTACACATTAAAAAAATGATGACACCTTTTGAAACAAGATAAAACCTGATATAAGTAGAACAACTCTGAACAAACACTAACATTCTAAAATAAGATAGCCTATTAAAGGGAGTTCGTGAAAGGAACCAGCAGCCTGGACACGAACCGGTCCATACGCGTACTAGGCGGCGGTTTCTAACTCCTAGATCCAAGTCCTCGACGGTGATTTCATCGCCCCCTTCCTCTCTGATCACCATCCCAGTGTCGCGAAGAGGGGGGGGGGGGGGGGGGGGGGGAGCTCTGTCTCTCGTGTGTGTATGTGTTAGTTCAAGTTTGTTTCTAGGTTTCGAGTTTTTTTCGTTGGTGTCAAGATGCAACGGATGCTAATGGTGCTAGTAAGAATAATGGTCTCCCAATCCATTCTCATATTCATTGGAGGTGTTGCTGGTGCCGGCGAGAGGCTTGTGCAGTCCAAGCTGTTGGAGCAACATCGATCTGATGTTGCGTCTTGGCGTGGCGGTGGGGATGGGTTGCTCTTCGAGTGCAACGTTGTTGACTGCTGCAGATCGAAAATGGTGAGGGATCCGTATTGGGTTGCGCGTACGGTAAATTAAAAATTTCATGTATTGCTACGCAACCTTCACAAGATCTACTATCGAGATACATGCGAATACGAAGATCCATAGATCTAGTTTAGTATACGTTACCAACACCATAGATTGCGGAAGAACTTGTTGATGACGTAGTCGATGTAGCCGATCGCGGTCTCTCTCAACCAAGCCTGGTAGAGAGATTCCGACGCCTTCTTCTCCTTCGCTTCACCACCTTGATTCAACAGCTGAAGGGTCCAACATCTATGACGAGAAACCCCTCTGAGAGTTTGCACACGTACACTGGAAAGGTTCAGCAGGGCTTCGCCGTCCAAGCTTGAATTCTGCTGGTATATATGAAGGTGGAGATCTCAACACATGAGAAGGAGAGAGAGATTAGATCTAGTCTAATCGGATAGGTCGCCTCTAATTAGAGGTCCCTCTAATCCAACTAGAAGAGATCTAAACTTAAGAGCTGACGTGAGTCAATCGTGTGTGTCTATTCTAATTGAGAAAACTTGTATCTCTCCAACTAGAGGGGGTGGGGTTTATAAAAGAGCCCAAGGTGTAGGGAGACTTGGAAAGGGGGAAACCTTCCCCTAGTCCAACTTGGACAAGGGGAAAGTTCCCCTTGCCCAATTCGGTAGAGGAGGATGAGTTGGGGTTGGACCCCAACTCTCCTCCCCCTCCCTTCCTTGTGCACCGGCCGGGTGGGGCCCACCCCTAGGCCGAACCGACCTAGGGCGGGTGGGGCCCACCGCGCTGCACCGACCTGGCGGGTGGGGCCTGCCCTAGGCCGGCCACCTCGGCCACTTGGGCCGCCGTCGCCGCGCCACCTCCCCCCGCCGTGGGCCTCGGCCCACTAGGGTTCGGCCGGGGGGAGCTCCCCCCATTGGCGCCCTGGCCCACCACCAATTGGTGGTGTGGCCCTTTTTAATATTTTCCCGTAATTATATTATCAATTAAATAAATCAATATTTAATTAACACATAATTAAATAATACTTTGTCTAATTAATTCTTATTTGAATATTTCCTTTTACAGAATATTCACCGAATTAATTGCCTATCATATGAAACTCCTTTCATATGATCCGGGACACCCAGTGTCCGCCGACAAAATACTCCGGACAAATATATCTTCCATATATAAAACCTCGGAATAAATCCGACCGTGATAGTAAATTCTATCACAAACTTTCTCTCTTGACAAGGTATGTCTATCACGCAAGCACCATGCCGGTGATACTGTCTCCATGTTCCAGACCAACCATAATACACAACTAACCAATCATAACTTAAGTGTGTCCACCCTAAAGGTTCGATAACGGGTAGCTATAATTGGTTGGGTATCAACCAATCACCGGCCAGTGACAGTTCCAAGGACGTCCTGTGTAGCTGCTATCGTTATGCGAATAACTCTACTGTTTAATCAACATATATCAATCTAATTACTCACGATACTGAACTTCACCCGAGATATAGATCCGTGATGATACCATGAATCAATCAAGGATTGATTCACATCATCTTTGTCTATCTCGTTACCGGTAAGTTCCATTTACTCGTTGCCGTATTATGATATCCCACACAGTGTAACTTCACGTGCATTGTCTGCAGAACGTAGTGGATATATATATAATACCGAGTGGGCCCTGGAAATATCTCTCTTAACCTAGAGGAGTAATTTCTCATCTCAGAACATTAGGATACACACACCTTCGAAGCCACCCAACAACTGCCTTTATGGTCACCCTGTTACGGCCGTGACGGTTGACAGCACCAAAGCAACTCTTACAGTATGCATGACCCCAATAATCTCATGGTTACAAGGACATGTTATACAACAACCTTTCTGTGATAAAGCTAAGGACAAAAAGACTATTTAACGGAATCTCTTAGCATACCAACACTTGGGTGACCCATCCATATTATTGTCCAATAATATGCCATCCTTGATACTGACATAAACTCTATGTCCATGACTAGGAAAAACCGCGTCATCTAGCATTCAAGAATTAGTTCATAAAAGAACTAGGGTACATTTTACGTATTCATATTCTCTACACGTGCAGGTGAGTTTTTCCCTAAATCACGCATTTAGAAATCACTGCAGTTATAGCATAGAGAATATGAATCAATAATGTATGAATCAGATATACATATGTATAAATACATTGTCACATATATAAATACATTGCCTTTTGGGCATATATCCAACGATCCGAATGCCTGTTAAAGGACGTGTGACATTGGGCCTGGATCCGGCGTTGAAGAGATCTAGAACACTCCTTCGTCCGATGTTTTTGTATTAGGCATCATCCAACATTACGAAGTTGATAGCTATCGCAGCTCGTTAACGTCTCATGGCCAGGGACGGAGCCAGGGGCGCGCTGGGCCATGCCCCCCACACACACACACACACACGGTGGGAATTTTTCTAAAACACCCCCTGTAAATTTACAGATTTAACTCCAAATTTGATCAAATTTACCCATATGGCCCCTTCAACTTATTTTATATGCATTTGGCCCCTTATATTTCAGTCCAGGCTCCGTCCCTGCTCATGGCAAGTGGTCTCTTCAACGTTAATATATGGACCAACAATTGATACACTTATTCTCCGGCAACGACTAAGGACGTGGGTGCTTCAAGGGCGGTTTGCAGCAGTACAATCGGTTGTATCCTACTAGTACCCTATTACTTGTTTTTCGAGTAACCTCTCGAACCCTATTTTCGTACTATTATCAATGCAAACAATTTATCAATGGAAATAATGTATGTCTACTGATGTATATCCGTCAATGGATACATGATAAGTTTTGACAAAACAAAAGACAGGACACAGAATCGTGCAGGGTAGAAAATCCATGCCGCCTGTTTACTTCGCCACCACTACCCTTCCGCGTTAAGCGTTCATTTGCCATCGCCATCGCGTCGACGTGCAGCGTCAACGTTACAGCACTCCCATAGCAGATCACACCGCTATAAATCCCGATTCCATTCCGCTCGATACTATCTACCGAGATTGATCTTCTTGATTGAAGGAATCAATTCTCCGTAGCAGCTGTCATTCCACTCCTCCCGAAGCTCACTACAGCGACCCACACTCACCGGACGGCAGCAGCAATGGCCGAGGCGGCACATGATGGTCCCCGGCGCCGCCCGCTGCTGGGCGGCATCCAGGACGCGCCGGCGGGGACGGAGAACGACCTCGACGTCATCGAGCTCGCCCGATTCGCCGTCGCCGAGCACAACACCAAGGCCGTAAGATAATTCCCACCCGATCCAAAGAATTCACCCTCTTTGTTCTTGTGTCTGATGGTGATGTCTGATTCGGGCGGGTGCAGAACGCGTTGCTGGAGTTCGAGAGGCTGGTGAAGGTGAGGCGGCAGCTGGTGGCTGGGAGCATGCACTACTTCACTATCGAGGCCAAGGACGGCGGCGACAAGAAGCTGTATGAGGCCAAGGTGTGGCAGAAGGTGCGGGAGAACTTCAAGCAGCTCCAGGAATTCAAGCCGGCAGCCTAGCTAAGCATCGATCACTTCATATGTTTGATATAGCAGCTGAAGAAGCTGATATTTCTGGTTGGAGCCTATCGAACATCCTAGTCTCACTGGCTATAGACGATTTATGATGAATAAACCTGCTCCACACACACCTGATGTATTACATTTAGATGTGGATATGATTCCCATAATGGAAGGTGCTCATTGAGTTGATCAATTCCAAGTATTTTGATCTGCCCCCTGAACTTTTTTGCATTTCACCTCCCACGTATCTTGAGTTCTTGACAGCTGCATCTCTTAATTGCATCACTAAATAACACATGATTGCTGAGTTTATCATTAGTTCATTCCAGCAAGAGAAATATTCCACCAAACATGGACTTTCTGACTCAAGCATGTAGTGAACTAGTGATCCGATTACAAACCCTCAAGCACGCCTCGGTCGGTGCATCAGGGAAAAGCTTTGCGTCTAGATAGATATTCATAGGAAGACTGTCTAGTGTGCGGGAAAGAAGAAAATTTGATCCACCGATTTGTGCCTTTTCCGATACCAATTGGGCCAAATATCCTGATGATAGAAGATAAGCTGGAGGTTTCGTTGTCTTTCTTGGATCTACTCTCGTGTCATGGAGGACACAAAAATAAGTCACAATGTCACGTTCAGGTGGAGAAGCACGGTATGAGGCTAGAAGGCATTAGCAAATACAACTATTCAGGTAATATGGGTTGAAGCATTGGTTGATCAGTTTGGAATTCAAATCTGACGAGCCCATGTCTTTGGTGTGATAAGCCAACGCATCTCAGCAAATCCAGTTTCCCATGCAGCACAAAACATATTGAATTGATTGTCATTTTGCGAAAGAACGGGTAGCTCATAAGCATTTGGAAATCTGAAACCATTGCCGATTCGACAACTGCAATCATTCAAGAACAATCGACTGGAATTGAGGAGGGATGTTAGTATAGATGGCGGTGATCTACTCTGTTTGTTTTGCAAGGATTTGGGTGCCGGTAAAAAATCTCGAGGGCTGAAATTTGGTTAATACATGTCAAGATTCTCAAATGAAATTTGAATTTCAAACTACATTTAAACATTTTGAACACCAATTTTGGGAGGAGGAATCATCAGTTTTTTTACCTGGAATAACGTCGGCCACAACAGGTGCTACATCGTCTGGTGGGTCAGAAAGCCACACAACATGGTTTCCAAACACCCCCATCGGTACCAAGCTTAGCCAAAATATGGGCTGGACTATTACATGAACGAGGACTGAAAACTACTTGGTACTCGATAAACCCCAGACTTAGCAGGAACTTAGCTTAACGGAAGAGAGTACCCAGAGCAGCTCGGTCTTGCGAGGTCGAGGTGAGTGCTTGCTGCAAATTCAGGCTATCAGTCAAGAAGATCACCCGTCCCATCCCAAACTGTTCTGCTAGCTTAATACCTTTCAGCATGGAGCCATGGATAGAGTTTCAGCATAAGTTCGGGACAAAGGATTTATTTTTTTGAGATTCAGGACAAAGGATTTTGGGAGTGGAGAGACATCGGGAGTAAAAATAGTACCCAACCCAAATTCAATCGGTATGGAAATTTTCTCCCAGTAAACACAATTACTAGGGTGGTCAGGGACTCAGGGTAACTGGTTATTTGCTCGGTAACTAAATCCCTATTTTGTTGTACACGGTATAAACCGACCGATTCTTTACTGATTCGTTCCGATCTTTTTTGATCCTCAAGGTTGTAAACCTACACCAACTTCGCTCTGCCTTCCGCGCTAAGAATTCACATCGCAGTTCCCCTTATCCCCCACGTCCGTCCACTCCCCTCAACATGAGATCGATTGTTTCGATTCGTGAAATATGTTCTCTCGGTAGCGGCCGTCGTCCTGCGCTCTTTTCCTCCACCCGCAGCTCAGCACAGCGACCCACGTACCGGACAACAGCAGCGATGGCCGAGGCGGCGCATGACGGTCCACGGCGTCCGCCGATGTTTGGCAGCATCATTGACGCGGTGGCGGGGACGGAAAACGAACTCGAGGTCATCGAGCTCGCCCGGTTCGCCGTTGCCGAGCACAACACCAAGACCGTAAGAAATATTTCCCTTCACAGCATCACAGGATCCGAAGAGTTTACAGCATCCGTTCCTTGTTGTGTTACCTGATTGACTGTTTATGGGGGTGCAGAACGCGGCGGTGGAGTTCGAGAGGGTGGTGAAGGTGAGGGTGCAGCTGGTGGCCGGGATCATGCACTACTTCACCATCGAGGTCAAGGAAGGCGGCGCCAGGAAGCTGTACGAGGCCAAGGTGTGGGTAAAGGTGTGGGAGAACTTCAAGGGGCTCCAGGAATTCAAGCCGGCCGCCTAGCTAGGATAAATATGTGAGCTCAAGCTTGTGGTTGGAGCTTACCCAAACATGTCAGTCTCGTTGGTAATATGTGTACTAGGATGAGTAAACGTGCATGGTAGTATTCCTCCGTTCCAATGTAATTGACTTCCTATCAACGAAAGAAGTTTTGAGTCCCAAAACGAAACATGCATGTCAACGAGTTTCACGTATTTTGATGGATTCGTAGTTCGCCATCAGCTGCACGACAGAAGTCGCACAAGAATATTTAGCCAGTTCACACATCTATCACATAAGCAGGGGAATCTTTCTACCAAGAGAACCAACAAAAAAACCTTAACTGGCTGTCGGAAACTTAATTATATAGTATTAAACTGGAGAGCAACGATATGTGGAATCGCTGGTTCGAGGCAGAGCACAACAAGCGCCGCCGTGCTTTCTTCGCGGCAGAGCTATCGCGCCCCCAACGACTCGGGGCCGGAGGACGATGTGGACTCCCTCGTCGACGACCTCTTCGACGACATGGACGATGACGACGCCACGCCGCCCATGACCGTGCCCGCTCCGCCCGCATCCGAGGTGAGGACGACGACGATGCCGTCCTCTGTGCAGCCTCGGAGCTCATGGAGCTCGGAATTTGGCCAAACCTGGCCCTGGGCCCTACACGCCTCGGCAATGCAGGCTCGCGCTCCCCGCCGCCACCTCCAGATCCGTGGTCACCGTGGCCCGCCTGCGAGGCGATGCAGCACTAGGTGTCGGCTCCGGCGTGGCCAACGGGGCCAACTTGGCCTCCGACACCGCAAACGCCTCCTCTGGCGCCACCAGCGTCTGCGTGGCCACCGCTGGCTGCATAGCCACTACGCCGGCGTGGCCGCACGTCATAATCAAGATCGAGGACAACGACGACTAGGCGCGCGGTGAAGCCACGGACGGTAGCAGTGATGACGGCATCACCTCCCCCGAGCCCACTAGATAGGCTTCTATTTTTTAGTGGATATTTTGTGAGCAATCTGGCCCCAAAAATATGTGTAAATTAATTTTAAATATGTTTGTGTTTTGGGTTTTTTTTGGTCGACCGTTGGGTTTGCCCCCACCCCAAACGTATACGGACCAAAAAACCGTTTGTGCATCGTCTTAACCGGATCAGAACGAAGAGAACTTGTCTGTGGCAAGATGGTGAAGAGGGTGGTTGTACCCCCGGTCCATTAGAGTTCAGGTGACGCTGGTATTTTTCATTTAGGCTGAATATTCTTCAGTGAGAGGCGACGTTCCCATCGACAGCGAGGCGCCCGATCTGAAGACCTGATCTGCCGGCCCAGTCTTTCGGAGTTGCTCATAGGAGTAGGGTGTGCGTATGTACGTTCATAAGGGTGATGGCATGCGCGTGTATATGAGCGTCTGCGTTGTATTGTGTTTCGAAAAAAACTTAATACATGTATTGGGTTGAAACATTGGTTGATCCGTTTGGAATTAGCAGCGTGGTAGTTCGGTCGGTAACTAAATTACTGTTTTCTTGTGCGCGGTTTAACCAACCGAATCTTTCCAGATTTGTGATGATCTTTTCTTGATCCTCAAGGTTGTAACCTTCACGCAGTTTTTTTATTTATTTTTGTGCGATTTACCTTCACGCCATTATCGCTCGCTAGTCCCCGTTATGATCGGAGCCGCTGGTTACTTCGCCTCGACCTGGCTTCGCTCGCCCGTCCCGATCTATGCCCAAAACTGTCTCGCTCCCGCAGCAGATCACATCGCAGTCCCCCACGCCCATACACTCCTGTCGACATGAGATCGATCGCTTCCATTCGTGGAATCTGTTCTCTCGGCAGCGTCCGTCGTCCTCCGCTCTTCTCCTCCAACCGCAGCTCAGCACAGCGACCCACGTACCGGACGACAGCAGCGATGTCCGAGGCGGCACATGACGGTCCACGGCGCTACCGGGTGTTTGGCGGCATCGATGACCTGGCGCCGGGGGCGGAGAACGACCCCGAGTTCATCGAGCTCGCCAGGTTTGCCGTCGCCGAGCACAACACCAAGGCCGTAAGAAATCCTTCACAACAGCTGGTCCAAAGAGTTTACGGCCTCTGCGTTGCCTGATTGATTTGTTTATGTGAGTCGTGAGTGCAGAACGCGGCGGTCGAGTTCGAGAGGGTGGTGAAGGTGCGAGTGCAGCTGGTGTCCGGGATCATGCACTACCTCACCATCGAGGCCAAGGAAGGCGGCGCCAAGAAGCTGTACGAGGCCAGTGTGTGGGTCAAGGTATGGGAGAAGGACTTCAAGAAGCTCCAGGAATTCAAGCCGGCCACCCACCTAGGATAAATATGCGAGCTCGGGCTTGTGGTTGGAGTCTATCGAACATGTCAGTCTCACTGGTTATTAGGTGTTCTGTGATGAATAAGCCTGGATGTTTTGAATTTTTTTATCGATCCCTAGTTTGCCATCAGCTGCACGACAGAAATGGCTCAAGATTAGGTTGGAGACTTTTTTTTTATCCCAGGCACCAGTGCACCCTCCAGTTTAAACAATTCGAAAACCGTATTTATAAGCTTCAAACAATTCTGTTTTTTTTTCATGTGTAGCCAATGGTGTATCTCATAACCGTGAATTTTTTATATTCAAATACTTTATATTGTGGTCTAACAAAAATAACAAATCTGTTAAAACTTAGAGATTTGAAAATATACATTCTCAGATCTACACATTTGTCATTTTTGTGTAGCTCAGAATACAAAGTTTTTGGAGTTAAAATTTTGCACGTAAGTGAGATATATCATTGGCTACACGTGGAATTTTTTGAAGTTTATAAATATGGATTTCGAATTTTTTAAACTGGAGTGTGCACTGGTGCCCGGGATCAAAACCCACTTTCCGTCAAGATTATTGTTTCAAAAACAGAAAAGGCTCAAAATTATTTAGCAAGTTCATTGTCACATCAAACAGTGAAGCAGGGGAACCTTCTACCAAGAAAACCAACAAAAACACACTACCAACAGTTTGAAACTTATAGCATTAACTGGGGAGCAACCACGATTTACAAATTGTAAACCTGTCCAGATATAGTTGGTACACAAGCAGTAGCTACTGGCTATTGAGCGATCATTACATCCTAAACTACTTCTGCAGCGTCTGCTGGCACACATATGATACAGTTGAGTCGCTACAGAGTTGAGCTGGGACTACAAGGATGTACAACAGTCAAGTCTACCTATCAGCCTCTCAAGCTAGATCCAGAGCTAGGCTCCTAAGTCATCATTCTTCATTGTCATAGTCTTCATCCTCTTCTAACCTATGGTTCGACGACAGCACAAACTGAACAGGGTCCATGGCCATCTTGCCCATCTCAGGCAGTTGCCAGCCAAGGAAATTATTGGTCTTTGCTTCTTCTTTGACCTGTGAAACCGACGATCTGGACGGGGCTGCCTCCATGACCATCACCGGACCTGAAGGCTGGAATTGCACTGCTGCATCATCCTCCTCCTCCTCGTAGTCAGCAAGATCTATGTTCAAGTCAATGTTCCTTAAGGAGGCCCTGGCATTGCTCAAAGGAGTTGGCTCCTTGGTTTCGATTGCGTCAGAGAACCCATCTCCAATCTCTACCTTTAGGTATCTTGGCTTGCTAAATTGGCTGTGACATACGTCATGGTTTTCGATCTCCCTCTCAGCTCCACGCCCACCACGGCGGCTTCTCCCACGTCCCCTGCCACGCCCTCTGCCATTGCTTGTTTGGATTGCTCCCTCCTGCAAGTGCAGAACTTTTATCAGCAAAAGCAGGTCGAATCGAAACTATGCCCATGCATAAAATGAGATGATCTAATAACATATGGAACTGAACAACAGGGCTGAGTATCAAGAAAGTTGAATTCCTGAAGCTCAAACTAATAAAACGCCAACAAGCGTACATGTAAGCTGCGTAATATACAATATGTTCAGAAAAGTATGGATAACAAAGACTTACATTTCTTGTCCGCTTCGATTCTTCCTCACTTTCATCTTCAGCATGTTTCCTGATGACATTTTTCAGGGGTTAATAAAGTTCATATCAGAGTCTAATTAACCACAATTTGATACATTACCTTCTTTTGCCCTTATCATCAGCACTGGCATCAGGTGCACCTAAATCTGGAACTTTGTTGACTACATTCTTCAAGAAATCATACACATCATAACCATGGACGCACTGTTTCCTGTAAAATCATAATACTGAATGAGATAATGGGACCATCTGACAAAATAAATGTTTTTCCTCAGGATATAATACATAGTATGTATGATATAATACATAGTATGTATCAGGATTAAGAAAGTAAGTCCATTTGTACCACATATAGAAATTATGCAACCACCACCAGCACGGTTATACCCAAAACCAACATTGACAACCACGGAACACATGCTTACCTGCTTTTGTCTTTTAGTTTTAAAAAAGCATATATTAAGATAGTATAAGACACTTTTACATCTTCATTACAACATGCTGTTGACTTTGGGTAAATAGGAACAACGAATAATAAGAAACCAACTACGCCAAAAAAATCAGTTCAGCACAAAAAAAAGGAAGTAAGACTGTAGGACATACTTGTTATTACTGACAATGTTATTGGGAAAGAGTGCTAGACCAATATTAGTATGTCAAAGCTTCTTGCCTTAGTCACTTTTGAAGTTTTGATATTTGTTATACAAGGAAATTTGTTTAGTAAAGCCGCAAATTGAAAATAACAGCCAATGCGACAATGAAAGGTGGGGACTCTGTTCATGTGTTCAGTGAAACAATGTAAATTAATTATTAACCCACATGTGATCTTTGCAGTGCTGTTGGTATGTTCTATAGACTAGTAGAACATGACTGGTAGATTACGGCTGTATAATGAACCTTGACAACAAAAATGCAAGAACAATGCATTGTTAAGAAAACTCGAAATGCCAAATGGATGATGCTATACCAAGATTCTGCCATGCTGAAATAAAGTTCTATATCGTAATATAAATTATGCATATCCCTACTGAGTTGGCGAGAAAGTGTTTCGAAATGACAAATCATATAAGGTCAAGAAAACTTACAAATGCGATGAACCCACTGTCTTGACCCCCTTTTGAACTGTAATATTATATGTCCTATCACACAAGTCTTGCAAAAAAAGCTCCAGCGCTTTGGCTGCAAATCATAGATAAGAGACAAAGATGTTAGTTGAAACGTGAAAGCACATGCATGATGTAAGTTACAAAAAAAGGCTCTTACAAAAAAAACTATAAGAGAACAGAAGCATGTAGGTGTACCCTACGAAGCACGGATACGGGGACGGAAAGACGGGGATACGGGATACGGCATTTTCCAAAAACAGCCATTCGGGGATACGGCGAGTATATATAAAATAAAATGAAAATATGCCGTGTAATATAGAGTTAATACAGAAATGCACGTTCACTTGTCACAGTTGGATGCTGCCAGTTCTTTTGTTACTTTTGTCCCGTGGGTCACAGACAATGACAGCTGGGGCCTGTTTAGGTGGGCTCCTTTTGCCAGCAGGCCGTGTGATGTTTGCGAGAGTAGCGTTGTTGGTTTGCTCCTTTTTTCCCGCTGTAAAAGAGCTGTGCTGTGGTCATCTATGGGCCCAGTAGGTGGCCAGTCCCTTCTTCCCGTCTCTCTCCCATCCCACCCAATCCCCTTTCTCTCCCGGAATATGTGGATCGAGACGGAGGCGAGAGAACCAGGCCGCCATGTCGAGTGAGAGGAAGGCCAGAGCGAGATCCCCTGCCGCCACCTCCTCCGCACAGGTGGGGATGGACGAGGCCGAGGGAGAGGAGCAGGGCTGTGGCTAGGCGGCGAGGCCCAGGTAGGGCACGGCGACGGTGGTGGAGGGCGGCAAGGCGCAGAGAGGAGAGGAGGGGTGCACGGGAGAGGAGGAAGGCGGCGGCTCCTGCACGTGTCCGTGCGCAACTCCTCTGCCGCCTCTGTGCGTGAGTGTGGGCTGCGTGCGCCGCTCCTCCGTCACTCCTGTCCTACGCCGCCGCCGCTGCCTCTGCGGCCTCCTGCCGTCCGTGTCTGCGTATCCCTCCGTGTCCCTGTATTTTTTTTCTTTTTTTTAATTCGAATCTTGGGGATACTGCAAAACTCGCGTATCCCGACGTATCCCCGTATCCCGCCGTATCAGGACGGCAGTTCGGCAGTTTTTGCCGTGTCCGTGCTTCGTAGGGTGTACCAACAAGTATGGAGTTACATTTGCTATCGCCTATAGCTAGTGTCAATCTTATCAACATGTACATGCCAATACTAATGAATCAGTTAGTTCAAATAACCACATGCAATTAAGCTATACCCTGCAATGAATGACATCTATACTGCTTGTAGGAGTATAGAGTCCTATTGCTTTTAACATTCACCCACGTTTGTGTACGTGTAACTAAAATGGAATGGCTCCCATTCAAACTATGACCCGTTAGAGTATCTGTCACGAGCTAGGTTGCGGAGAGGGTAGTCGTGAGAGGTGGGAGGCCTGGGGCGAACTGGTTTAGGTTTAGGCGCCGTGGTGCCCTAGGGCTTAGATCGTATCTGGAGGAAAACCTCCCCTTTTCTCTGTTTTATTTCTTTGATAACGATTACATGAGTACTCGTTGGCTTATATAGCAGCCAGCCAACCAGGGATACAAACCGACCCAACTAGGACTCCTTATTCTAAACAAAGACCAATACTTGCAAATAAAGGAAACTAACCAATCCTAAGATAGGAAGGCTTATCTAAGCCTGATTCGGATCCTGTACAGGATCCTGATTACCAACGTCCCTGGACTTGTGGAGGTGCCGGCGGCTGTACTGCTTACCCCACATGACATCACTCCCCCCTTCGACAAGCAGCTCGTCCTCGAGCTTGAAAGAAAGGGATAGTCTCCCCTAGAAGACACAGCCACTCAGGAACCAGTGCTTATTTCCTGCAGATCAGGCGTCTCTTCTTCGGAAGCATCCACCCAACAAGCATAAAGGCGCTTGCAACGATGGCCCGGGCTGAACTTGTCGTCACAGTTGTAGCAAAGGCCCTTGGCACGCCGCTCGTCCATCTCAACTGGAGATAGCCGCATAAGTGGCCGCCTATTTGGCAATGCCACTGCCATTGCAGCCTTGGGCGGAGCCACAAGCTCTGGAGTAGATGGCCTAGCGCCTCCAAAAGAGTTTCCCTTGAGAACAAGAGTGGAATCCCTGTCTTCTGGTGCGTCACGCTCCTCGTACGCCCGTGCATGATCCATGGCATCCTCCAGCGTCGTCGGGTACATGAGCTTGACATCTGTGCGAATTGACTTATGAAGACCAGCCACAAACAGCTCCACTTGGTGCGCCTCTGTAAGTCCTTCACATCTGCAGACAAGGGTTAAGAACGTCTCCTCATAATCGTCAACAGAACCTATTTGACGCAGGTTCTTGATCGCCGACAGTTCAGTGTTCCGGATTTTAGGCCCGAAGCGTCGGTTCAGCAAAGAACTGAACTCTTGCCAAGGCGGTGCACCGTGCACCAGCTTGAGACGCCTGTACCATAGTGAGGCTCTCCCGGACAGATGATAGGATGCGAGCCACACCTTGCCGCTTTCCGGTGTGCCCTGCCCATCAAAGAATTGCTCCACACGAGTGAGCCATGGCAGCGCATCTTCTGATCCATCAAAGATGGGGAATTCCAGCTTGTGAAATTTGGGTTTCCACTCGCCTGTGCCGTCCTCTGGACCAGACAGGAAACTGCGGTGGGGGCTCTGCTTTGCCTGAGCGGGATCCTCCTTGCTGCCGATTTGACTTGAGCTGCCCTTCTCCAGGATTGCGATGGCACCCTGGGTGGCTGCAGCCTGCTCCTTGAGGTCTGCAATGGCAACTTGGTTGGCTGCTGATTGCTCCTTGAGATCTGCAATGTCGGCCTCAATCTTGTGGAGGAAGGTGTTCTGCAGGTCCTCCACGATCTCCTTCCGTGCAGCAGCGAGCTTCTGGTCGAGCAGCTTCGAGATGTCAGCGAGGGAAGCCATGGATGGTGGTGGTGGGGAAAATCCAAGGATCGGTGAATCTGATACCAAGTTTTCACGAGCTAGGTTGCGGAGAGGGTAGTCGTGAGAGTGGGAGGCCTGGGGCGAACTGGTTTAGGTTTAGGCGCCGTGGTGCCCTAGGGCTTAGATCGTATCTGGAGGAAAACCTCCCCTTTTCTCTGTTTTATTTCTTTGATAACGATTACATGAGTACTCGTTGGCTTATATAGCAGCCAGCCAACCAGGGATACAAACCGACCCAACTAGGACTCCTTATTCTAAACAAAGACCAATACTTGCAAATAAAGGAAACTAACCAATCCTAAGATAGGAAGGCTTATCTAAGCCTGATTCGGATCCTGTACAGGATCCTGATTACCAACGTCCCTGGACTTGTGGAGGTGCCGGCGGCTGTACTGCTTACCCCACATGACAGTATCAACTGTCAAGTATCTTTGTTACCCTAGTCATTTAATGATACATTGCTACATGAGCTCTTCCACCTAGGGTATATCCGGCCAGAGTGTCAAGCACACTTAATTATTCCACTCAATTTGTGGTCCTTAATGCTGCACCACCTATACACCAGTTCTTTCCATGTATTGCCTTCTCCCAGATTTCCGTTGGCCCTCACCATGGATCCCCCGCCTAACTTGTGTTTGTGTCTCATCTTCACCTCTACCCAGGTTAACCCTTCAGGACATATAAAAAACTGACTTGCTGCAGATCAGGAGAACAGAGAAAAGGTAAATCGTGATTACATGGCCATAGCCTATCATGGAGTTAACAGGGTAGAGATGAGGTGCCTGGTGGAGGATCCAGTCAGAAATAGCCCTGACAAGGAAATGTGAGGGCGATCCGCCTGTGGGTGAAGAGGTGGAAAACAATTGTGCATGCGTGGAAAAATATAGGAAAACAGGCTTACATTGCTGCTTGGATGTTTGTGTATGCTATGCGGGGGTTTGCCACTGAGCCTATGCTCAATTTTCCTTGGCCACAGGATTCACATTTGCACCTCAGCTCTGATGAGGTAGTAAGTTCCTCCTTTTATCAAGAGAAAGATGACTAGCATTGCTCTACATCTTCCCTATATGTTTTATGGTTAGTATTGTTCTCAAGTTTAAATTCGAGATCTACATCAAATCATGTCATCTGAATAAAAGTGTAGTTCTGAGGTTGGACTTCAATGATATAGTGATAGATTTAGTTCTTAGTTTCTTAAAAGTGACCACTGACGAAACAAGACTCTGTAAAGATAAATTTAGGATTTATCCCTATAAACCTCCCCAAAGGACCAAATAGTTCTGCAACTTTGCCTATGTTTTTTTTACACCGAGAAGGTACAATAAACACTAATGTCTGCACTTATGTTTCAGTTTGGTTATAATATGAGAATAATTTGGTCTAAGCAAATAACAACGAATTCAGAAGTTCATAGTGACTGCATTTCTGGGTCCTCTAATGGAAATATTTTACCAACAAAAGTGAAATACGAATAGTAATTACAACATCATTTTCCTAAAGAGGGACGTCCTAGATAGACCAACTACGTTTGTAGCATATGTTTGTGAACATAAGCTACTCGTTAATGAAATAGTCAAATGGCGAAAGAGAGATGTAGCATGTAGTGAAGGAACTCCTCTTTAATAACAAATGAGTTAAAAGGAAAGTTCTCTAGAAAGCGGTTGTAGAGAACTTACACACTAGAACAGGTACAGCTAAAGCAATCTTGCCGACATCTTCATCGGCTTGCATGATCTTCTTAATCCGAGGCTGTATAACAAATTACAATGTAAGCTGACATTAGATTAACAGAAGAGTGCCATGATACCATCTGAAAAAGACTAGAAGGGAAGATAGCCTGTAATTTTATTGAAACAATGACAACCTGTCATCAATAAATGGCTCGCCTAGTGTTAACTTTAACGGAAAAAAATATGACAGTGGTAGTATTCACATGTGATTATAAGCATTGGTCCTAGCAGATGAAGGAAGGAGATTCTCCTGGTCCCTTGTGAAAGAAAAGGTTAGTAAAGAAGATCTCAGTCTCCTGTACAAGAACTTTAGTATCATGAGAATTCCATTGTACAGAAACCATCAACAAGCGAAAAGTCGCTTTGGAGCACGGGCTATATGGAGCCTTTTTATTTTTTAATCGACATTTAAAGTTTTAAAATTCGGAAAAAAAAGGTCCTAGATGTAGACAATGACGGATCCTAAGGTCCTGCAAAATTTCAAGCCGAAATAGTTTGTATTCCACACTAAACAAAAATCACAAATCCCGACAAATCTGATATTTCTCGAATTTCGCACTGTTCACCAACTCCGATCCAGAATTTGTCATTTTTACACAGCCCAAAATACATAATGTATGGCAATGATTTTTTACACACTGGAAGAAAAAACCATCGTCTACACTAGGATCTTTTTCGGTTTTCTGGAATTTATAAATAACGTTTTTGAAATTTTCAAAAACTGGCTCCATGAAGCCTGTCCCACTGTACTGCATCTTCTCCCAAAGATAAACCAAAAAAAGATTTGAGAATTTGCTGTCCTTGGAATTAGATATTCACTGTGGAACTTTATACTACTTATCTTTATCGACTGTACACAGCTGTAACCAAAACTCACCGCCTGTTGTGGACCAGTCGGTTAAGTTGTAGTATCTTATTCGGTCTATTTAGCATTTGGATATCCTACAAAATGCTAAACAGTACTAACTTGTCGATTAAGAAGCAACTATATGGAGAAATGCACATTGGTGATTGGTCTACACGATATAGACCTAAACAAACATAATACCAATGTCAACAGATTGACAGCTATTAAAAAACTTGCACGATTGATTCCATACTGTTAGTAGAAATCACTTTTGGCATTTTTGCGCTCTCCTCATTTTATATAGGAAAAAAAGGAAGGAGAACTGTCTGTTAAGCAGGAGTATCAGTTTATGTACAGGTGGCCCGGTTAGAAGGAACTGCAAGACAACCTACAACTAAGCTACTATTCCCCACTACCTGAGCTAAGGAGCAAAACAGGAAACACTGCAGAAGACATAAGAGTTGGTTTCCTCTTGAAACAAATAAGCCACCTCCATCGCAGTTAACCTATCATTCCTTAAAATTCTCTGATTGATTACGGCGCCACTTAATAATCATGTTCATCTTTTTCCAGTAAATAGTAAATGCAACTAATCCAGATTTCCTCCGTACCATACAGAACGAACCTTCCTGTTGAAGCCCAAAGAT
This sequence comes from Poa pratensis, assembly GCA_947311845.1. NCBI lineage: Eukaryota > Viridiplantae > Streptophyta > Magnoliopsida > Poales > Poaceae > Poa > Poa pratensis. Next base: position 57,893,392 of record CAMZMU010000035.1, read on the forward strand.
TTCATCATAACTACTTATGCAAGCATACACTGATTTTTTTTTTAAAGTAGGTAATGAAGGCACTTTCATCCATGCTAAAATCGCACAATCGAAACATTAACAAGGCTGAATCTAAGCCATCCAGGATTTTCATGCATCTACTGCCTATATCTACAGCATGTTTAACAATTAAATCCAAAGGCTAACGATCCCTGATACACGCATGGAACAAGCAGCCCACAAAATTACACCCATCTGTAAGCAATCAAGCATAGTTTCACTGCCATCCCGATAGCGAAACATAACCACCCGAATTACAAACGTGTAAGAGCAAACAAAGGATGAGGCACAGACAAACGGCTAATATTTTGGCGGTTGCAACTAAGAAATTCCTCAAAAGTGCATCTACGGAGCCCAGCAGAGGAGAGAAAAAGATATATAGATGCATACCACAAGTCCAATGCCCATCATGTAAACAAAACCGCAAGTGAAGCAAACACAGGATGAGCACACGGTATACTAGCGCGCAGCAACCCGAACCTCAATGATAACTTCTTTGGAATTAAATAAATAATAATTCGTACCGAGGGGAAGCGCGTGTCGAGCTTCTTTCTCATGGCGGCGTGGAGCCAGCGGCGCCGGAGAGCCGGGGTGACCGAGCCCGGCGGATGGAACCCGGCGGCTGGCGGTCGTGGGATCGGCGCGGTGGCGGAGGGCATCGGATCGGGGGAGCGAACCGCAGACACATTTAAATAGCGATTCGGATGGATTTGCGTTTTGGGTTGGGGGGTTAGGGTTTCCGTTATCCGTTCGTTCCCCCCTCTCTTTAATTTTTGGACTGAAAAAAATTAAAAGCTAAAATTATTTTTTCCATAAATAAACAGCGGGCGGAGGTGCGCGAACTCTCGGGGCTGCGGACGCGGGTTCGTACACTCGGTGTAGAGGCTTGGAGTCACGTGCGGCGCTCAAGGAATGCGGTGATTGGAGGGTCTATGCTTGTGGGACGGACCTGGTCTACGGAGATGTTTTGGGGTGGGTGGGTGCAGCGGGATGTGGGGGCCCACGTGGGTAGACCTCTCCGCGTCGCGCGCGCAGCGAAACGTCAGCCGTCCGTCTCTATCCCCGGATGAGGTCGGCCCCACGTTTTCTGGCTGGTTCGTGGCGCTCGCTCTATGCGCCGTCCGATCAGGGGGTTGGCGGGATCCGGCGGCTGTGGAGGTGCCTTGTTCGTGGCCTTCGCTCCCAACCATCCATTTTGGGGCATGGCTCTTTTTATCTCGGTTTAGGTGGGAAAATCGTGGAGAGTTTGTTCCGTTTAAGAGTTGTCTTCATGAGATAGGAACAAATACTAGGTAAGATGGCGCGTCGGAGTGCGTTAAAATTCATGTTTGAAAATGTCCACATCAAAAAAATTGTTCAGATTTTAAAACTGTTGGAATAAAAAAAAGTTTACATTTATTAATTGTTTAGATTTCAAAAAAATGGAATGATTTAGAAGTTGTTTATATTTGAATTCTTTTCACGTTTGCAAAATGCTTAGATTTGAAAGGCATTTGTAAATTTAAAATATGCATCATTTAGTAGTTTTTGAAAATTGTTTAAATACTCTGAAACAATATCTGGCTGCACTTTTCGCGAATACTCATCTAATAAAGATCATTTTTTGTATGCAGTTCGAAAATATGGAAAACAAATTTCATCTTAAATTTATCTTAGCGGAATAAGTATCGTTGAACAATTGATATTCAAATTTGAATTTTGATCATATGTTGTAAATAATCAGTATTTTTTTTGATAATTTTTGGTATAATTTTTTTTTGCATATATTTTTGTAACTGGATATATTCAAATTTATTGATTTTCAGCATTTAATAGTTTTCCGGAATTTTTAATTAAGTCTGATATTTTTTTATATATTTTTCCGTTGGATATATTTGAAGTTATTGGTTTTGCAGCATTTAGTAAATTTCTGAAAATTGTTTAAATAAGTTGGACCCACCTGTCAGGAATTGAATTGTTCAAATTTGACTTTATTTTTCATTAATGTTTGCTGAATTAAAGTATATATAAATGTTGACCAATTCAAAATGTTTAAACATGTTTGTGAGCATGTTTATGTATTGTTGAGTATCTATAATTATTTAGTAATTTTAAATGTTCGAATGTGATTATATTTTCCATTAATATGTACTGAGTTGGAGTATAAATATTGACCAATTCAAATTATTTAAATATGTTTTGCATTAATGTTTACTGGATTAGAATATCTATGAATGTTGACTAATTCAAAATATTCAAACATTTTTTCGAATTTCATATTTCTCTTATCTTTTTCTCTTGCTCAAACAGTACTCCAAATATCTGTGGAAATTTTTTTTTGGACAACTGATTTCATTATTATAATTTGGAACATTGTTTATGTTTTCTGGACAAATGACTCCATTATTAAGAGAGTTGTGAAATGTTTGGAGTATTGAAAAACAATGTCTCCATTATCATTTGTTTAAGGAATTGGAACATTTCTTGAACAATACTTCATTTATTATCTTTTTCTTTTGGTTAAACAATACTCGAAATATTTCACATTTCTCTTAACTGTTGTGGATCATAAAAAAATAATTGATGAATTTTTTTTTTTGAAATCTTGATGTATTGAACATATTTTAATGTTTTTAAAAGGTTTAGTTATGAATCTCCAAAGTTTGATTCAAATTCGGGAATGTTAGAAAAGACTTAAATTTTGATAACCAGACACACTGTCAGAGATTTAACAAATATGGAAAATATTTATTCAAAACTTGAATATGTACAACTATTTTTTCCTTTAGTTGAATCATTTTATTATATAAAGTCTTAAGCATAGGGATAATTTTTAAGTGGAGGCCAAATACATTTAAAAAAAACATTTGGAGGTACTCCATGGATTCTTAAATTGGTTATTTTGTTTTCCTATCTAGACATAACTGGAAATTGTTGGATATGCATGAATTCGATGCAAATAGGCTCTTTTTTTTCCTTGTGAAAAATTGGATATGTTAAACTTATTTTCATGTTTTAAAAAGGTTTATTTATGTTTTTTTTGCGAAGTTTATTTCAAATTCTTGAATTTTACAAAATATTAAAATTTTGGTAACCAGGCCCACTGTCAGAGGTTTAATAAATATGGAAAAGTTTTGTTAAGCGGAAAAAAAAATATGACGCGTGGGTCCGTGGTGATGTCAGCTGCTGACGTCGGCAATGGAGATGCTTCTCCTGTGCAGCACGAGCCCGTCGATCTGGAGCGAGAGGGCGCGCGCGTGCGCGCACACGCGGCTGCGCTGGACGCGAGCCGATGCGTCTGACTTCGTAGAGGCGGCGCCGCTCGTTTGTGGTCGCCGGAGAGGAGCCGGTGGTGAGTTTGGCGGCGGGCGGCGGCCGTCTGCAGAGGAAATTCGAATTAGAGCGAGAGGGAGAGGAGGAAAGGGTCCAGGAGAAGCAGAAGCTCACGAGGAGCGCAACAGAACGGTCAGGGAGGCCGGAGGAGGTCGGGAGTGACCGGAGCAAGCTCGGAAGAAGGTGGCCAGAGTGCGGGAAGAACCACTCGATCCGCTGGATTGAGAGCTTCCCAGCACGCGGTACTTTGCGAGGAGAAAAAGGAGGATGACACGGTTCCGTTGGTGGCCTTCAATCTGACCGGAGAGGAGTGGAGAGACGGTGTGGCGCGTCGGCGTCGCCGGCGAATTTCGGTTCGCACGGGAGAGAGAAGGGAGGGAGAGGGGAGGTGTGCGGTTGTTTTTCCAGATAGGTCCCTAGAGTTTTCCAAAATCATAGTTTAGCCCTTCGAGGGGGTTACCGGGAAGTCTCGCGTCAATAATCGTGCGGGGCGGTGGGTTACTGGCTAGCAGGGAACGGTGACCAACTGCGCTGTGCGCCAATTTTCGTGCGTGTGCTGGGAAACCGGATGCGGCCGGTCGGTTGGTATCATCCCGTGCGCCAAAATCTGTGCGAAGAGAGTACCGTGTGCAACTGTTGATCAAGTGCGGGAGACGTCGACCGTTGATCTGGGAACGAGTGGCCTGGATCTGTTACTGTAGCTAAGTAACAGGTGGCCTGAGACGCCGTTTTCTTGTCCGCCCTTTATATATAGTGTTATTGTACGCGAACTAAACGTCATGTTGTTATCTTTTAGTTTATTTCGCTAGCACATAAGGAAAAATCTTTAAATTCTCTTTACATTTATATGTCAAGGCTAACCTATAAGATTATATATGTTGGGCAGCATTATCTTTTCTACATGTAAGTGTGAGTTTCGACCTCTCTCTTGTAGTGCGTGTGTGCGTTCATAGGGGTGAGTGTATGCGCGTGTTTGTGAGCGTCTGTGTTGTACTGTGTTTTGCAAACAAAAAAAATCTCTCTCTTGTAGTGTGTAGACGGTGACATATGAAAGTAGAGGCGGTGCCGCTTGGCCTCACCGATTTTTGATAAAGTTAAAAGGCGACACTGCCACTTATACTATGTCGAACGTTTGGAAAAAACTCAACGGGAGAGTTTTTCAAGAATATCCATTATGTCTCTCCACTGCTCCACCATAGTGCCATTTTGGATTTATTTTTTTCTCTTTGTCATATAATTAATGAGGAAAAAGGGTGAATCTGTCTATTATCTTCAATTTAGTCTCTTCACACAAATCATATGCATTGATCATTATATCTTACACTATGATAAGCAATTTTAATATAAGTGGATCCACTATAGTAAATATTAGCATACCTAATATAGAATGCAGTGTGATAGTTGTTTCTACTTTATAAACATCATGCACTAAGAGACATCTTAAGGGACCATACATTATTCAATTTTTGATGAAATACGCATGTTGCCTGGCTTCAATAAAGCCCCCCAAGAAGGCGGCGACATATAAATATCTATTTATATCGATGCCATCAACGGAGTTTAAGTATGGACCAATGAAATATAACCTGCAGAGATCCAAGATAACATCACAACTGAAACGGAGAACATAAACACAACCCACAACACTAAGACGGAGCCGACACCTGTCAGGTCTTGGTTGGAGGGGTTGCAGTGTTAGCGAAAAGCTCCAAAGTTTGTTCATTATTACCACCAGCTCTTTTTTTTTTTTTTTTGCGAGGAGTATTACCACCAGCTCTTGCCTATCCTTGGGTTTGATGACCGACCTCCGTTGCTGAACAAGCATAATAGTTTATAATAAATATTGGGCAGATTGTTGAGAGAGTTTCGCTTCAACCGTAAGCTTACTTATAGAGCTCGACTTTGTGTAGCAAAATAAATCCAAAGACTTGTGTAGTTTTGAACGAAAAGCCCTAGAGAACGACAAAGAAATCGGCCAATGACACAAAGGTCCATTGATACCTAGCATCTCACGCACCCCATGCTACGTAAATTGTCATTAAGGAGGCCATCTTGATGTTTACTCATTCTCATTTAATTGCCCGGTAGAGCTATTTCCTGTATGTGAAAACAAAAATACGAAGGACCTATTTGGTTAATTCATAGGGTTCTAAAAACGTAGGAACAAACAAATGTAGGATTGAGATGACGCAACATAATGAATCTTACAGGGACTGAAAACACATGAATCTGTAATATTAGTTGTTTGGTTGAACCATAGAAACGACACATGATTTGCTTAAAGAAATGGGTATATGTCATACGTGTATTGAGATAAAGGAAAATGTCCATGAGGTTTAGACCTTAAGAGAATTTTTAAATGAAATTGCATGTAAGTAGTCCATAGGTAAAATTTCTATAGTTCCCAATCCTACAAATCAAACAAGCTATATAGGAAATTTTCACAGAAATAGAATCCTCCAAATTTCTTACATAATTCTTTTGCTCTAAATGGTAAAATAAAACTTTTGATGTGTTGTTAAGACCTCGGACGAAGAGGCTTGAAGTTGAGCATATTGCATGCGCAAATACACTAATATCATGAGCTTTCCTATGGTCAAATCAATTGTGACATATATAGATTCTGAGCTCGACACCTTAACGTTGAATTCTTTGAAAACATAATGAATGAATATGGAATAAGATTCCATGAACAACAAGGCAAACCATACGTTTCCAAGGGCCCCTCACATACAGGGTTAACAATGCGATATACAGTGCCAAATTCAGTTCAGACCAAGATATTTAGCCATCATTTACATCGATTGTATTAGGTGGGGAAATACATTGTCTAAATTGATTTGCTGTGTTAATAAAAAAACAAAAGTGCATGTGAAGAAACACACCTAAGTACATAGTCAAGGTAGAAACAATCTGCCACGGTAACTTTATGAGATTCAAAAGGCAGTTAACACCTCACAATTTACAACAACACGCCAGCGCCTAGCTGAAAGCAGCGGTGTAACATCCCAAGCAGCACAGGCTGCTCACATCTCAACTGGGACCCTCTTGTACAGCTCCTCTTTCTCCAGGCGCGGCTTGGCGACAGCCTGCAGCGGCGTGCCCATGAACGTGACAAGCCCGGGGGACTCCATCATGTTAACATCCTCCGGCCTGGTACCTTCCGGCAGAGACCAGTCGAAATGATGCAGGAGGTGCCCGATCATGGAGGCGACGAGGTTGATCCCGAGCTGCGCGCCGGGGCACACTCTCCGGCCCGCGCCGAAGGGCAGCACCCTAAAGTCGCTGCCCTTGATGTCGATGCTCTCCTCCAGGAAGCGTTCGGGCCTGAACTCCAGCGGGTTGTTCCAGACCTTGGGGTCGCGGGCGACCGCCCACACGTTCACCATGACGTTGGCGCCCTTGGGGATGTCGTAGCCGCCCACCTTGACACTCGTGCTGGCCTTGTGGGGCAGCATGAGCGGTGTCGGTGGGTGTAGACGGAGGGACTCCTTGACAACGGCTAGCAGGTAGGGCAGGTTTTGGAAGTCGGTCTCGGACATGACGCGGTCACCACCAATGATACTGTCCAACTCCTCTTGCAGCTTCCTCTGCACCCTGGGGTTCCTGATCAGCTCTGCCATAGCCCACTCGACTGATATGACTGTTGTGTCCATTCCAGCAGTGATCATGTCCTGAACATGAGGAGCAGTCGGGATGATAAGAACTAAGAACTCACAAAAGGATCAATGATATTACCAGGGCTGCAAGTTCAGTAAATAGCATATATTGTGTACTTCTATGGTATTAATTTACCACTATGAACAAGTTTGAAATAAAAAGTTCGGCACGTGCAAGATAGCCTTTGAAAAGGCATCACAGTAAAAAAAAAGATAGGTGGGTAGGCTAAGAACCTTTGAGACACATTTTTGGTAGTTGAATTTTGTAACGATAAAGCATTACCTAATTTCCAACTCGAAAGTAAACAAGACGTTTTTCAGTCCCAGCATCTTACACCAACCTTGAGACAATGCCATCCCACCTAAACTTATATACTTAATCTGGCTAAACTTAATACGATTTCTCTTGATCCATAAATCAAGCAATGCAATAGAAGCTGTGTAGTATTTGTGCAAAAAATGGAAAAACTACGTAAGGCATTGATATTCTCATACCATATTAAAAAATTAGCAGTGCATCTCATCAGAAACTAAAAGGAAAGGGGAATATAAGAAGATAAATTAGTTAGTTATAAAGAGGCATCCAACATACCCACAGAAGTCCGAAAACTGTGTCGTCACTAAGGTCATACTGTTCTCTGAGAGTGAACAGTGCATCCACAAAGTGTTGCTTTGCACCACTCTCCTTGAGGGCCTTCGCTTGCTCTTCTATGATCTTCTTGGTCAGGCGATCCCTTCTCTCATTGTGGGTCTTGTAAAGCTCCTCATTAAGTGGACACAACCATCTCAAGTACCAAATGAATTCGGCAACAGAGAGAGATGCACCAATTTTGATGCCGTTGTTGACAATAATCTTGAACTCCTGCCCTTCTTCATCAATATCACCATTTGCATTCATGAACCGCTTCCCAAAAGCTAGCCTTGTTATATTGTTGAAGGACACCATAGAAAGGTAATTCCTAACTACCAATGGCTTTCCTTCATTACCTGAAAAGCCACAAGAATAGTTAAATAAAAACCTGATAGTCCGTACGGGTGGTTAAGACTTGAAGCTGAATTAGGGTCTTATTGATTAGGTAACGTAAAGTGTTTCACTATAATATGTCATGCCGGATACACCATGTTTCCATTATGTCATGCCGAATTACAGCAACGTGCAATGATAGAAGAATAAATATTTTGCCAAATTAAGCCAAAATCGTAACATAACGTAAAAGCAAGAGCATAAACCAATTAATGTTTTCTGTGACAACAACAAGAACTTAAACAGCTGTGCAAAGGATCCATGCAGATATCCAGTTTAATATAAAATAAGCCCACATACCAGGCATATTGCTGGTGTTCTCTGAAGGTTTTCTCCGACAAATACTGTCCCAAGAAACTAAAGCTAAATTTGCATTTTTTTTCTTGATCTTCTGGATATCTAATAGCTTATATTCCTATAGTAAATCAACATTTATCGGAGAGTAAATCAACATTTATCAGAGAGATGGTTATGCTAGACGACTACATTCACATGAATTTACTACATTAATACTCCAATACGCATTGAGTATGTAGTAAAATGTGGTGCTAGATGTGATTTGAAGAAAGAAAATAGTCAATAATAAGTTGAAATAACAGGGTTGAGGTGGAGGGAAGCATCAAATGGCATTTAATTAGTCTAGCATATTCCTGATGAGACACAAACATGCATTTGAAGCATAATTCACAATACAAAAGCAAAATGAAATTTGTGGGCTGTGCCACTGACCACTGACCAGAGACCATCAATGAGATATAAAAGGCAGGATATGTTGCCACCTCATGTCACTGTGCTAGTACCTTGATTAAGACTTCACATACTTGGACTCCCAATTTTGGACTTGTATATCAATTAACTCAATAAAATGATTTTTTGTATTAACCGGTCTTAATTGGGTACCAATATCCCAAATGCTGTAGTAAGACTGCCCAAGGACTAAAGACTATAGATTGCAGTCAAAGTCACATCTGAAACTATCATCATTCTGATCTATTTTAGTACTTATAGCAGTATAGGTCCATTGCTCAGTCCGCGGGACAATTTAAGCTAAGATTTCTGGATAGATAAAGCGAAAGTATTGTTGCTGAACAGTAGAAGGTAAGTTGTCCCTAAACTCACAACATATAAATTTCTCAAAATCAGACACCTAGAGTCCTCGGCTACATCAATACTAGAATGGACCTACATCCGTTGCATTAGTGAAACTAAAAGATAAGATAAAAATAGCTTTCCATATATGATTTGTTTGGTCATGATAGTCAAGTCAAGATTTCCGAGTTCCAAACAGGTATTATGCCGCAAGACAAATGGTTGAGCTTTAAATAGCATAGTGCCATTTGAAATGACTCATTACCACAAGGAGAATGCTTATCATAACACTGGCTCACTAGGAGGCTAGAATGTCATACTTTTTTCAAGCACCAGATCATCCGGCACTAGTACACAATAGGACAAACTGTTCTACCAAGAAGGGATTTGAGTAGTATCATACTAGTTCTTTAGTGGCATCGAAGTACCTGAACTAGCAGTAATGTGGAAAGCAACAAACTGTCTTAACCTGAAGCTTAAAAGGCATGCAGAATCAAGATTACCATCCTCATATGTACCAAGTCTCATGTGAAGTGCAGTGTACTTGTATAACTTGCAGTCACCATGATTTTGTTGAGGCGAGTCCGCGGAATAATAAAATGAACTCAAGGCCCCTCATCACACTGGTGCTGACCAGTGATGATCTATTGTGGTAGGCCACCTACATTTTCAGTTTAATTAATCTGTATCTTAACGATCCAGCACTCTAGCAACGTGCTTGCCATGTTGATGTTGCCACTCAAAAGGAATGCACTTCTGAGGCACTTCAACCGATCAACTTCGTTTACTATTCCACCGAATCTGAGGCACTCTGGATTCTGGAACAACTAGGAACTGTTGGCACCGTTTTCGCCGAGTCAACACGACAGACCAATCCGTCACCATTCACCAAACTCACCAAACACGAGGGCACCACTCGCCTAACGACTCTTCGGACCAAAGATACCTCCCTTCTATTGCAGCAACAACCCTCGCTTTATCCAAATTTCCATAATGTACTGAAGCAAAGAAAAAAGGCGCGATCTCGCTTTGCTTACCGGCGGTGGTGGCGGCGCGGTGGACGGACTCGACCATGGCGGTGACCTCGTCCTCCCGGACGGGGCGCAGCGCCTCGAGGCGCTTCTGGGTGAAGAGCTCGAGGTTGCAGAGCTTGCGCACCTTGATGTAGTGCGGGCCGTAGTCGGCCCAGATGAGGTCCTGGCCGTTACGGCTGAATCGCTGGGTGGAGCGGTTGCGGGGCCGGTCGGCGAGCTGCTGGTCGTGCTCCTTGAGCACCTCCTTGGCGAGCTCGGAGGTGGAGACGACGACGGTGAGGGAGGAGCCGAACCAGACCGAGATGATCGGCCCGTACCGGCCCGCCCACTCCTGGAAGCAGCGGCACCGCACGGGCTTGATCTGGCGCAGGTTGCCCACCACGGGCCACGGGCGCGGGCCCGGCGGGATGCGGCCCAGGCGGAGCCGGTCGAGGAGGGCGAGCGAGATCGGGATCGCCACCAGCGCGAGCAGGAAGGGGAGCAGCGACGCGACGTCCATGGTGGCTCTGCTCTGCTCGGAGTTGGTGGAGACGGTGCTGAACTGGTGGTGCCGGTGATGGTTGGTGACTTTATACGTCGGGGAAGGGGAGCAGCAGATTGGGGCAGTTGGTGGTAGGTGAGTGGGGTCAGAGACGCAGGCAGAGTGAACTTGCTTCGTGGTCTGAATTCTGAATTGGGCTGCTGTAGTGGATTGGCAGTAGCCTGTTTTTTTTTTTTTTTGCGGTGGAGCTTAACAGACTGTTACTCAAACTCACAAAAAAACAGACTGTTTGTTGGAATTTGTGGGCTTTTGTCATAGCCCAACTAAATTCTGAAAATCTTATGCCCATTTGTATGGCTGGTTGGAGACAAACGTTTAGTCCCACATTGCTACTTGGAATTGAGTTGCACCACTTTATATAGTGAGCTGTTTTACTACTCCCTCCGTTCTAAATTAGATGACTTTCCATTCGTACACATGTGTATGTACATATACTTGTAACATGTCTAGATACATCCGTATGTGGACAAATAGAAGTCATCTAATTCGGAACAGAGGGAGTACTAGTAAGAGCATGAGAAGAGGAATGGCTCCCGCGCGCTCCTCCTCCTCGCTCGCCTCGTCACGACGTGCCGCGCCGCGCCGCGGGTTACGGGAACGAGCCGATGCCTATATTTTTACAGTCCGGAAAAACTTAATAAGTCATTAACTAATAATTAACGGACGCATTAATTACATTGCCGTTTTCGATTCCTTAATCGTGGGGCAGTTACCTGACTTGATTGTGGTATTGAACCATGTCCTATCCGAGCCGCACTACATATGCATCGCCTGGGTGAATCCTACCAGACACTCAACACGTGGTCTCGCACCACCAACATTCCAGAACTTTGCGCCGCCGTCTTTCAAGTCTTCTCTATCCCGTCTTCCGGCGTGCACCGGTTGAAGGGACAGTAGGCCTCCGGAACCCTGCCTCTTGTGATCCTGTACGGGATAGGGGCGATCAGATTTTTGGGGAGCGCACTCGCGCGACTATTGGCATCGAGTTCTTCCCCAACGACGAATTCTTCCCCGACATCGACAGCCTCTTCATCGACGACATGGGCGACAACGCCAACGCTTCTGCTGCCGCTGCGCCGTATGATCTCTTGATCTTCCTGTTAAAGATATTGCTAGAGTTTCTGTTATTAGTGTCTGCTCTAGATTCGTTATGTTCATCTACTGTTCGTGTAGATCACATGATTAGTTTAATTCTGGTTACTCTAGTTTTAAACTATTTATCATTTTCGTGGATTAAATCAATTGCAAAATTGCTTATATATTCAACAATCTAAAAACCTGATTATAGGCAATTTGTTGCATCTGACTTTCTCGCGTCTATGAGGCCGTTTCCGTTCAAAGGGGTACAATATAATGGTGGAGCATGAGAGCAGTTTACTGGTTTCAAAACAGTAACTGCTATGCTGCCACCAAATACAAGCCTGAGGGCGATCTCAATCCTGAACAACAGAAAGCTTTTGAGAAGCTCGATACCCTTTTCAAGGTGCCCTTTTGAGTGTTCTTAACGACTCCATTGTGGACTCGTATATGTAGTTTGTTAACGGAAAGGACATGTGGGATGCGCTCGAGGCCAAGTTTGGTGCCTCGGACGCTGGTAGCGAGCTGTATGTCATGGAGTAATTCTATGACTACAAGATAACTGATGAGCGCTCTGTTGTACAGCAGGCTCATGATATACAGTCACTCGCTAAGGAACTTGAGCACTTTAAGTGTAATTTACCGGACAAGTTTGTTGCCGGTGGCATTATCGTCAAGCTTCCACCTTCGTGGAGCAACTTTGCTACTTCTCTGAAACATAAGAGACAAGAGTTTTCCGTTTTGTATCTCATTGGGTCGCTTGATGTTGAAAAGAAGGCGAGAGCGAATGATACACGTGCTCGAGTTGCCGAGTCGGGTTCTAGTGCCCATGTGGTACAGAAGAAAAATTACCAGCTGCCCCACAAGCCCAAAAACAACAAGAAACAGTCTGGGGGTAATGGCAAGTCTGATGGAAGGTACAAGCCTTCACAGCGTACCAACTTCAAGAAGAACAACAACAAACCGAGGAAGGGATCAACTAAACATATGACCAATTGCTACCTTCATCGTTGACGATTAGTCTCTTAGCAAGATCATACAATGGGTCGGTTCAGTACTATTGTAATTCCGACAATAAACTCATATAGTTGTGTGACTTATACAAAGTCCATGATCTGGAAAACATGATCATCAAACAACAAGATATGCTAGTCTTAGAGACAAGACTAGGAACTCTTTTACTTGTTCGTATCTCTACACCTGTATTGGAGGTTTTCCTCTTGACCACGTTGTATTTGCTATTCAAGTGCCCAATACAGTTATAGCATAAAGATATAAACATCTATTCACAAATATACAAGAGAGTATAGAATGAGGTACATCTTATGACAACATCTTCCTTGTAGCTAATCAAAATATCGAAGGAAATGAAGGTGCTAGATGAGTTGTGAGCCAAGAAAATGAGGTACATCTTATGACAACAAATAAGAGAACTGTGAAAATTTGAGTCCTCACCCATGACTGACTTGTAGATTGACCAATTTGCTTTCAATTTCACCCACCAAAATAACTTTAGCGGATGGTGGAACAATATCCACGGTGAAGCTGCTTCTATGAAAGTAGCTGGTATCTTTGGTGAAGGAGAGGTACAACGCACCATCCGGCTGATTTGCACAGACATGATCGGCATTCTGGATGATAGACTAGTATGGGCCACTAACAGAGGATCATCTGTCAAGAAGTGCTTTAGTGCCAACAATCTCTCCAATCTCCTGAGCATGAACGGTTCGTGTGGATCCAACCAATGTGAAAGTTTAGGTGAAATTCTAAGACAACCAACGGTGGAGATTTAGCACTGTATTACAAACGGTGGAGATTTACGTGCAAGATAAAAGGTACGACTAGATGTCCAGTCTCAACACGTTAAAGAATTTGAAAAGCACAAAAAAAAAAAAACAAGTAGACCGTACCTAACCTAGCTAAGGTTAGGAAATTTATACGGATAGGTGTTTGACCTGAGCACGTAAATGGATCTGTTATCTCTAGGAGCAAACAAACAGTAATCAACAGGCCAATGCGGAGGCTCGAAAAAACTCTCACGCGTGGACACCGCCAATTCCGCCCTCGGCGAATCGAAGGCATGCTGACGGTCAATTACCTGCGAATCGTATCACAGATGCTACGGAAAGGCTACGTCAAGATGAGCTGCAGGACGACGCCGGCGGCCGGCAACCAGCTGAGGCTGGTAGGCTATGTCAAGATGGAGCTACGGGACGAAACCGGCCGGCGACCAAAAGGTGGAGCAGTGAATCATGAAAGACCTCGGCTTCCAGGGTTCTGGCACTTCGATCTGGTGGTCCACGATCTAATAGATTGGCAAGTCTTCACCAGGCTATGGGCGAGATACCATTGGCCCAACTCTACGGCACCATGCATCTCCATCGTCATCATGCATGAGCTGCGGACGACGCTGGCCGGCGACCACAAGGCGTAGCACATAAACATGAAGGAGCTCGGTTTCAAGGTTCTGGCACGTCGTGTGGTCCACGATGTAAGATCGATCGGTAAGTCTCTACGACACCATGCATCCTTACCGTGGATCGGCCGGAGATTGTTAGATTGATCGGATGGAACAATTTTCCATCGATCGGCTAGATTGATATGTGCATGGTCCAGGGACGATCGATTTTTGATTAACCATAGCAGGCGGCAAGGGCAAATATGTGCATGGTTGGGATAGTAGTCATGATCATCATTGGGCACGCAAAGCAGAACTTGCAGTTGCTGCTTATGAATCGGGGATTAGATGGGCGTACAAGTACAATAAATATCAACGAGGTACATACAGGTAAACGTTTATTTATATGTAATATCTAAAACTAACACTACCGACTAATTTCACAAATACCTCGCGACTTAGATAAATCAGTAATAGAAGTTTCTTTTACAAGATTAATAGTTTGAGTTTCATGTTTTCCTAGAATATAGAGTCGAAGAGGAACTGCTGTCTTCCTATTGCTCACTCTCGATGTCATGGAGATGAACGCCATCTAGGATACATCTTCATGGCAGTACCCAGCCCGAGGGATGAATCCTTTGTGCACGTTCGTCAAGCCGCGCCGAGACGTCGTTCACATTGGCACGACCAACCTGAGTACCACTTCCTCAAGCCAGGCGAATCACAAATTCACGATCTTTGTGCACGCAATGTTCAGGTACGTAACCATCTGGCATGCATGCACAATGATTATAATGCACACATGAATTTTGATTATATGCAAGACTAGGTCGCCCGGGCAGATTGTATTGATTGTGTACTTTGACATAATTCTGAAAAATAAATTAATGCACTACAGGCAGGCAGATCTAACACGAAGACTGATGGAGGCGAATTTGAAGATAGAGATCGATCTCACGGAAACGAGCTTGACAAACATACACGGAGTCATGCGTCCATGCCGAATCTACATGACGCCATTGATCCACCGAGAAGTGAAGGCATATGAAAGACGGAAAGCCATGGACGCCTACTGCAATGCCACGGAAGGCAATCTCACGACGACAAACTCGATGATGGTGACCTAACGCCAGCGATCTTGGCAAACATATAAGGAGACTTTACCGTACATAGGCGTCCCCCGGCGTTTCCTCTCCATCCATGAAGAGATTGACTCCACGACCAGTCGTCAGGACCTTCGTCTTACTCTGCACATCACGGTCAGCCTTTTAACTTTCAGAACAAACCTGAACTTTCCTTGAACCAGTTGTGTCAGTTCTTTCAGATTGAACAAAACGATTTCTCAAGTTTATTGGGCGTTGAATTTTTTAAGATTTGTATCCTTTTCTGGGATTCAATCGCACATGATGTTGTGGAGTGCGAGCAGTTGCCATTCTCCCATGATATCTCTCTCTTGCAGGTGAAATATGCATCGATTTAATGACAATGCCATCGACAAATTTTGAAACTCAACAGGGCACGACAAGAAGGGATCAATTGGATAGGTCAGTATCTTTGTATTATGCATACATAATTCGTACTTTCGTTCTCTTTTTAGTTATTTTGTTCATCCTCTTTCGCATGTATTCTATGTCATTAAACAGAAATCAATTTTATAACTGCATTGAATTTTTGTCACTCACCTCAGCGTCGTCCGAACGTTTTACAGCCAGGTTAAGCAAGCATCTCAGTGAAACTAGACTGTAAAAGCGAATCCATCAAACGTGGCCAATTTCTGTTTTCTTGAGCAAAATATGACAACCAGATAATCATATTTCCGTATTTGTAGGCTGTTCAGAGCTTGAGCCGGCCAACAACGCATATGATATTGATTTGGGCTGGCACATTAATGGTAAGATTAACTACGTACCTTTTTTACCGGCAGTAGTATATTTTGTCAGCCCATGCTTTTTTCTGGATCAAGTATTAGCCCAAGCATACCTGCACTTACTATGAAGAAATGATTTGGGCTGATTTTCTCAATGTACGTCCATGAATAAAGACATCTCTATCCTACTATTTTCCTAACACTGCAGCGAAGTGTACCAACACATAAACCTGATCGCACCTTCATAAAGAAATTGGTGTGGAGCTCTTAATAATGAGGTTATGTACGTTAAAATCTGTTGGGTGGATGTCAGGTAGCATATACTTTGTGCATTTTCCTGTTTGCTCAAGAAATAGGTCGTTGTTCATATATTTTTGAGAGATTTCATGGTAAAATTTTAATTTACATGCTTACTGGTAATGAGTTGTACCATAAATATGTAGTAAGATGTGGATTATTGAGGTTTCATGGTATAAAACCAGGGAAAATGCACATCTCTTACAGTATACATACTCATTTCAAAAAATAGAATTATTATATTTAACAATTAGCCACCTTGAGATATGCACAAATTTTACACGATTAAGCAATTCAAACACAGGGCTAACGCTTTTTAATATATCTTCGTTTGTGTCTTTGTTTTCATTAATAATAAATTTAATTGGATGGTTTTGGAGGTATTACAATTCACACGTTTGATATGTGAGAAATGTCGCTAATGAATAAATTTGGTGTATTACCAATTTTTGCAGATGTTACTAGACATTTAAAGATAATTCATGAGTGATGAGAAGGTATATGCTGGAGTTTGAGAAAACGACATAAGTTGAATGTTAGACTCACCCGCTACATAATAGAACATGGAGGAATAAACAATCAAGTTTGTTGGGTTTTGTATCTAATTTACAGTAGTTTTAGCACCAAGATGGAAACATGCGAGCAGTAACAAAGCTCATTATCACAAACTATTTTTAACATTTAGACTTACATTTTCTTTTCAACGTGCCAAAATACGACATCAACAAGAATAATAATTAAATTGCTAGCCGCGCAATTGCGCGGGCCACCCAGCTAGTTAATAATAAACTTGGAGATACATAATAACTAAATTATTATTGTCTCTAGGGCATATCTCCAACAATTTTATCCCTAGTGGCAACAGCACATCCACAACCTTAGATGTTCTTGTCAGTCACCCAGATTACTGGAGGCATGAACCCAATATCGAGCATAAATACTCCCTCTTAGAGTCACAAGCATCTATTTGACCAAAGCATCTACTAGCAATGGAGAGCATGCAAGAACATAAAAAAAACAGTAGATAGATTGATAAACAATTTGATCATAACATCACTACTCATCGGATCCCAGCAAACACAACATGTAGCATTACAATAAGATGATCTTGATCATGTTAGGCAGCTCACAAGATCTAAACATGATAGCACAAAGTGGAGAGACAACCATCTAGCTACTGCTATGGACCCATAGTCCAAGGATGAACTACTCACGCATCACTCCAGAGGCGGGCATGGCGATGTAGATCCCTCTGGTGATGATCTCCCTCTCCGACAGGGTGACGGGAGGAGTTTCAGAACCCTCCCAAACTAGGAATGACGACGGCGGCGGCGACGAAACTTTTCGTGGAATAATGCTCGGGTATTTACGGTTTTCGGGACGGAGGCAATATATAGGCGAAAGGGCGTCGCGTGGGGCCAGCCGAGGGCCCCACACACCACCACGGCGCGCCGGGCAGGGGAGCCGTGCCCTAGTGGTGTTTGGCTCCCCTAGGTCGCTTCTTCGTGCACCCTTCGGACTTCGTCTTCGTGTCGGTGAAAAACTGGGCTCCGTTGATTTTCATCCAATTCCGAGAATATTTCCTGACTAGCTTTTCTGAAACGGAAAAACAATAGAAAATAGGAACTGACGCTGTGGCATCTTGTTAATAGGTTAGTCCCAGAAAATGCATAAAAATGCTATGAAGTGTATATAAAACATGTAGCAATATGTATAAAACAAGCATGGAACATCAAAAATTATAGATACGTTTGAGACGTATCAATGGTACTATTGAGAAGTACAAGGCGCGGCTTGTGGCCAAGGGTTATACCCAAAAATAAGGTGAAGACTTCTTTGACACTTACTCACCTGTCTCTAGACTGACCACGATTCAGGTGCTACTTTCATTGGCTGCCTCACATTGCCTTCTCGTTCATCAAATGGATGTTAAGACGGTTTTGCTAAATGGAGAGTTGGATGAGGAGATTTATATGGATCAGCTAGATGGTTTTGTAGTATCTGGTCAAGAAGCAAAAGTGTGCAAGCTGTTGAAGTCCTTATATGGCCTTAAGCAAGCTCCTAAGCAATGGCATGAAAAGTTTGAAAGAACTTTAACTGCCGCAGGTTTCGTTGTAAACGAATATGATAAGTGTGTGTACTATCGCCATGGTGGGGGCGAGGGAGTTATTCTCTGTCTGTATGTCGATGACATACTGATCTTTGGGACTAACCTTGATTTAATCAAGGAGGTTAAGGATTTCTTATCTCGTTGCTTTGAGATGAAGGATCTAGGAGTAGCTGATGTTATCTTGAACATCAAGCTGCTGAGAGATGGTGATGGTGGGATTACACTGCTTCAGTCTCACTATGTGGAAAAGATCTTGAGTCGCTTCGGGTATGACGACTGCAAGCCTTCTCCGACACCATATGATCCTAGTGTGTTGCTTCGAAAGAATCAACGGATTGCTAGAGATCAACTGAGATATTCTCAGATTATTGGCTCGCTTATGTATTTGGCTTGTGCCACGAGGCCTGCCATCTCTTTTGCTGTAAGCAAGTTGAGCCGGTTTGTTTCCAATCCGGGAGATGATCATTGGTATGCACTCGAGAGAGTTATGCGCTATTTAAAAGGCCCTGCGAGCTATGGAATTCACTACTCCGGTTATCCATAGGTACTTGATGGCTCCCAAGTGCAGGAGATCAATTGTAGTACCTTTCAATTAGAAAAGGTTGTCGAACCCACGAGGAGCTGAAGGTATTGGTTAGTAAGATTGATAAATAAAACAATAAAAGATGCAGTGTTTTTGGTATTTTCAGTTGTATAATTGCAAGCAGATAACAGATAGTAGCAAGTGAAAGCTCTCAAAGAGAGAAAGCCCAATCCTCTTATGTGGCAAGAGGACAAGCTCAAGTGATGTGTAACTTATATGTGGCAAACGTTCCCGAGGGCGGCATGGATGATGCTAGGCATAGAGATTTATTAAACAACACGTTGAATATCTTGTCAAGTTTTAATCCTCTTTGGACGGAGCCATAATTAGGTATAGCTAAATAAATAAACTACAACCCCTTATGATGGATCATGTGGCCAAGCAAATGACTGCACAAGAATTATTAAGACCTAAAGTCCCACCATAGCATTACACTCTAAGGTCCCCGATACTAATACCCTCATAATATAACTTCATGACTCGGTCTCAGGTTTACGTGTCCTCCCAAGTCTCCATCAATTCATTACACTACGGTGTTCTCCTATGAGCCCATATAGGTGAAGTGTTGTGCAGTCGACGTTCGCACAACACCATCATAGAATCACATAAAAGATAAACTCTTGACAAAATACCAACACATGTCATATATAAATCAATGCCAATTCATCCTATGCCCTCAGGAACATACGGGAACTACTCACAACGTGCGAACATGATCATAATCAGTGGCATAAGTGGTACAACACAATCTGAAATTATAACTTCACCACCAAATAATGACAAGTACTCAATCACAAACATGAATAGTAGCACAAGACAAGTATCTAGGGTATAGCAACTCTCAAACTGCGAGGGGAACGGAGTGGATCACGGTGATGATGATGGTGATGGTGCTGGTCTTGATGGGGGTGATGATGTAGAGGCCTCCTCCCACGCCAAGGAGGAGAGGTGATGACGATGACGATGATTTCCCCCTTCTCCGGAGTTCCGGAGCAGCAGGATCTGACCCCCCTCGGAAGGGATCAGGAGTTTCGCCGCCGCCGCGACCTCGGATGGACTTGGAAAAATTAGGGCGTTACTTTTCGGGCGAGACGAAGGCGTCGATAAAAAGCCCCAGGCGAGGAGGTGCCCGAGGCACCTTTTGGTGGGTCCCACGCGGCCAGGTACATGGGCCGCGTGGGCCACCCCCATTTGGCCCTCGTGGCTCTCCTCTCTTCGGTCTTCTTCCCTCTGCCTTTCTCCCGATGAAAAACTGACGCAGTATTTTTCCTTTTATTATTTGAGGTCCTGTAGCTCCTGAAACATTAAAGACAAGAAAAAGGAGGTTTTCTGCCTCCCAGAAATTAAATACCAAAAATAGGGACTTTGTATGAAAGTCCCCAAAATCATCTAAAACATGTAGAAACAATCATATAATCATGCAAATAACATTCTAGTATGATACTAAAAGTTATATAAATGATGATATAAAATGCACGTATCAACTCCCCCAAGCTTAAACCTTTACTCGTCCTCGAGTAAGTAAGGACATAGATCATTACATGCATCAATGGACTTATGGTTGATAAATAAATACGGGCATTGTATCATCATCATATTCAATTGCAAGATAAGATTAATGATCTAAAACTCATACATATGAGGGCAACATAAGTAGAACTCTAGCAATCACCCCTTACTTTTGAAAGCAAATAACCATTGTATGTTGGACAATCGAATCATATTGTTTTTCACATGCTTTTGCTCTTCATGGCAAGCATTATAATCTTTTATACTTTGCTGAAATTCAAAGACAAGATAAACTCTCATTGGATAACAAGTTCAAAAGAAGACAAATGAAAAGACAGATAGATATAAAAATTGTTATCACTCTTGCTTGACTAGTAACTAGTGCAAACTTTAGTCATGGATATCTCAATCAAGTTCCCATGCTCTACACAACCCTTTTCTTACACTTTCCATGGCTAGCTGAAATTTCAGGTGCCTTCCTTTCATTCACATTCAAGAGCATAAGTATTGAAATATCCATGATCATTAATTTGCTCAAAAGATACTAGGTTGTAACAAGAGTGTTTTATATCCTTTTCATTAAGTCTTCTCAACTTCTTATCCTACAAGACTATATCTTAACCTCAAACTATTAATTCACAAGTCTTTTTACTTCTTCTATATTGAGATAATTCTATAATTGTCCAACATACTCAAGTTAATTAATTTCAAGGCAAGATGTGATTGAAATTCTAAATATGCCACGCTCATTTGCATGAGTGTTACCCATAAATCCCAAACAAGAGAATCATGGATGACACCATACTTTAATATTCATTGATAAACCATAGATAGGGATACATGATAATGCTCCATGAGCTCACACACGCCTAAGAGATATTGATAACTAAACGATAAAAGCAAACACACCATGACTAGATAGATATGATAATAGTGAGAGAAAGACTAGATGGAACTCCCCCAAGCTTGCGTTTCAGGTCTTTCTTTGCTGCAGCTCCTCCTTCTCATATTCTTCTCCCACTCAGCCATCTTCCATGGAAAGGCCTTCCATCACGGAAAGATGTAGGTGGATCATTGTACCTGAGGGTGGCGGCTGCTGCAATCTTCTTGAAGCGTTCTTCATATTCGCAGTTCTGGTTCTCTACATCCCACATGAAGCATTGGAACTTTCCCACTTGTCGATGACGTCCTTGTACCTATCTTCCAGATCTTCAAGCCTTTTCTTGTACTCTTCAACCTTCTTTCCAGCTCCAGGTTCATGAAGTGGTGAGCATCAAGGCTGCGGTAAACCACAGTGCCATACCTGAAGGTCTTGTCCTCAACTCATCCAGCCTTTCCTCACCGTGCCGGTGGCCTTGGGAGCCTTCACCTCCTCCACGAGCATCACGCCCTCCTTGAAGCACACGGTCTTCGGTGGTGTCATCACGGAGTTGAGGTAGCGGTTCACAACACCCTCCTTGGGAGAGCTCTCCCCCTCTTGGTTGGATCCGGAGCAAGACATGGCTAAAACCTGACAGGCAGAAACAACAGAAACAAAGATCGCTCGAGAACGCTCGGTGCGAGATTAGATCGGCAGAGAGGGTATATATTGAGGGTTTTTAGGTCAAGACGAAGCGTCGGGATCGAAAACGAGACGAAAAGGACTCCGAGGTGGAAAAGGGATAGCCCCACGCGGCCAGGTACATGGGCCGCGTGGGCCCCTCTCTTTCTCCCTCGGGTCTCCGTTTCGTCCAGTTTTCTTGTCCCATACGATGATTTCCATAAAAATGACCTCCGTAAAATTTTATGCAATTCCGAGAAACTTTCCAACACAAAAGTTACCTTCTATTGATTTAGGGTTTCTGAAACTGCACGGTTTCTCTCAATTACCTCTTCCGGTGTTTGTAAATTCAACTCCTCCACCCTTCCGATGAAGCTCTTTCCTGCAATATAAGGTTTAAGGCGTTGTCCATTGACTACATGAGGTTTACCTTTCATGTCACCGTGAAGACGGATAGCTCCTGAACGGTACACCTCCTGTATCACTAATGGTCCCTGCCACTTTGAAGCTAGCTTCCCTGCAGAAAACTTGAAACGAGAGTTGTACAATAAAACTTGATCACCTACTTTGAATTCCTTTTTCTTAATTTTCTTGTCATGCCAAATCTTAACTTTTTCTTTAAACATCCTGGCACTTTCATAAGCTTCATTTCTCCATTCGTCAAGTAGGTTTAGGTCAAGAATTCTCTTTTCTCCCGCAGTTTTAAAATCAAAGTTCAGTTGTTTAATAGCCCATCTAGCTTTATGTTCTAGTTCAACAGGTAAGTGACAAGCTTTTCCATAAACCATTTTATAAGGAGACATTCCCATAGGATTTTTAAAAGCAGTTCTATAAGCCCACAAAGCATCATTAATCTTAATTGGCCAATCAGATCTAGACTTATTCACTGTCTTTTCCAAAATGAGTTTAATTTCCCTATTGCTTAATTCAACTTGCCCACTTGTTTGAGGATGATAAGGAGATGCAATTCTATGGTTAACATCATATTTTGCCAAAGTTTTTCTAAGAACACCATGCAAGAAATGAGAACCACCATCAGTAATTAAGAACCTAGGAACACCAAACCTGGGGAAAATGATGTCCTTGAGCATCTTCATTGCTGTGGCATGATCTGCACTTTTGGTTGGAATTGCTTCCACCCACTTTGTAACATAGTCAACTGCAACCAAAATGTGAGTATGCTTTGTCTTTGATTCTGGGAAAGGACCCATAAAGTCAAAACCCCACACATCAAATGGTTCAAGTGGCAATGAATAATTCATAGGCATTTCATTCCTCCTACCAATGTTTCCTACTCTTTGACATTTATCACAAGATTTAACATATTCAGCACAGTCCTTAAATAAAGTAGGCCAATAGATTGTAATACCTTTGCTCCTGTGCGATCTCCTGCATGATGCCCTCCATAGGGACTGTCATGACAATCTCTTATAATAGCCTGTTGTTCATGCTCAGGTACACAACGTCTAATAATACCATCCACACTTTTCTTATAGAGGAAAGGATCATCCCAAAAATAATGTCTAAGATCATAAAAGAATTTCTTTCTTTGTTGAGAAGTGAAGTGTGGAGGCAAAACTTTACCAACAATAAAATTTGCATAGTTGGCAAACCAAGGAGATGCAACTTTAGCACTAGAAACATTAACAATTGCAAGTTGTTCATTAACAAAGCTATCATTAATAGGAATAGGATCATCAGGTATGCTTTCCATCCTAGAGAGATGATCAGCAACTTGATTATCCTCCCCTTTCCTATCAACAATGTGTAAATCAAATTCTTGCAATAGAAGTACCCATCTTATTAGTCTAGGCTTAGCATCTTTCTTATTCATCAAGTATTTAATAGCAGAATGATCAGTATGTATTGTGACTTTTGAATCAGTAATATAAGGTCTAAACTTGTCACAAGCAAACAGTACTGCTAAAAATTCTTTCTCAGTTGTAGCATAATTCTTTTGAGCAGCATCAAGTGTTCTACTAGCATAATAAATAACATTCAGTTTCTTATCAACACGTTGGCCCAAAACAGCCCCAACTGCATAATCACTAGCATCACACATAATTTCAAAAGGCAAGTTCCAATCAGGAGGTTGAATAATGGGAGCAGTGATTAAAGCATTCTTCAAAATATTAAAGGACTCAATGCAATCATCATTAAAAGAGAAAGGAACATCCTTTTGCAGAAGATTGGTTAGAGGTTTTGATATTTTGGAGAAATCCTTAATGAACCTACGGTAAAAACCTGCATGCCCAAGAAAACTTCTTATACCTTTGAGGTCCCTTGGATATGGTAGTTTTTCAATAGCTTCAATCTTTGCTGGATCAACTTCTATTCCTTCTCCAGAAATCTTATGCCCAAGAACTATACCCTCAGTAACCATGAAGTGACACTTCTCCCAATTAAGAACCAAGTGTTGGTCTTCACAACGCTGTAAAACTTTGTTAAGGTTGAACAAGCAATTATCGAAGGAAGTACCATACACAGAAAAATCATCCATAAAAACCTCCATTATCTTTTCAATATAATCAGCAAATATAGCATTCATGCATCTTTGAAAAGTAGCAGGAGCATTACATAAACCGAATGGCATTCTCCTGTAAGCAAAAGTACCATATGGGCAAGTAAAAGTGGTCTTTTCTTGATCATCCTTATGGACAGGAATTTGCGAGAAACCTGAATAACCATCTAGATAGCAAAAGTGAGAGTGTTTAGACCTTTCTAGCATTTGATCAATAAATGGCAATGGATAATGATCTTTTCGAGTTGCTTTATTCAATTTTCTGAAATCAATAACCATCCTATAACCAACTACAGTACGTTGAGCCACAAGTTCATCCTTTTCATTTGGAACAACAGTCATTCCACCCTTTTTAGGAACACAATGAACAGGACTAACCCACTTACTGTCAGCTATAGGATAAATGATACCAGCTTCAATAAGTCTTATTACCTCTTTCTTACCACTTCTTTCATTTTTGGATGGAGGCGGCGTTGAAAATCAACAACAGGTTTTGCATCTTCCTCCAGATTAATTTTATGCATACATAGAGCGGGGCTTATACCTTTAAGATCATCAAGAGAGTATCCAATGGCTGGTCGGTGAGCTTTTAGCACATCAAGTAATTTCTCTTCCTCTTCAGCTGAAAGGTTAGCACTAATAATGACAGGATATATGCTCTTCTCATCCAAATATGCATATTTCAGATTTGCAGGCAAAGGTTTCAATTCAAAACTAGGATCCCCTTTAGGTGGTGGTAGCACTCCTAAATTATCAGGTGGGATATGCAATTGTAATTGTGGTGGTTGTTGCCATAATATTTGTTCCAAAGCCTCTTTTTCCTCATCATTAAATGGTTCATCTTGATTAAGCATATAACGTTCTACAACATCAGTTGAAGCTACAGCTATATGAGCAAGAGTTTCAATTAAATTATTAGGAATTGGCTCTTTCTCAACATGTTTATCAGCAAATTTGGAAAAGTTAAATTCAAGTTTCTCACCAGCACATTTAATAAACACTTTCTCTTTAGGCAAATTAATTTCAGCACCAACAGTATGTAAGAAAGGTCTACCAAAAATGATAGGACAAAATGAATCTTGAGGACAACCAAGCACAATAAAATCAGCAGGGTATTTTATTTTGCCAATCAATACTTCAACATCTCTAACAATTCCAAATGGACTAATATAATCTTTATTAGCAAGTTGAATTGTCATACCTGTCTCTTCCATAACAATGGGATCAATATCAGGCTTGATCTCAAGATAAAGAGAATATGGAATGACACTAATACTTGCTCCAATATCACATAGACCATGATAACTTGAAGTCCCAATAGAGCATGATATAACAGGTTTCCCAACTTTGGCCGAATTACCTTTGATGACTTTGGTAGCATCTTCACATAGATAAACATCCACTGGGTCTTCTTCATTTAGTTGCTTGATAACAGAAATTTGAGTGTTGACTTCCACCTGTTCATAAGGCTGAGAACATCTTTTGTTACTCTTGTTAGTAACAGCTTTAAGTAAATTCTCCTTAACTTGGTTTGGAAATGGAGGTGGTTCAACATACTCCTCAATTGTCACAGATGACATTGGTTCAACCTGTTTAATAACTTTAGGAACAACAATAGATTGTTTAACAGGTTCAACATAAACTTCAAATCCACTTTTTGGAACACAGATATGATCAGCAAAACCTTTAGCTATTTCAATTATAACATAAGGATCAAGACCAAAAGTATCACTCAGATTTTTAAACAGAATAGAAGTAGAGAAATTCTCTACACATGAATATTCATAATCAAAATATGGCTCATTACCTTTATCAAGATCCCAGTGGCTAGTATTTTCAGAAATAGTCTCCAATAAATTCCATGCTTCTTCTTCAGTGTTATTAGTAAAACTTCCACCAGATGAATTATCCAGAATCTCCTTGTGCTTCATAGGTAGTCTCACATAAAAGTTTATCAATATAAGTTTCCTTGTAAGATCATGACATGGATTCTTGCGAAGGAGTTCCTTTAACCTCCCCCAAGCTTGAGTAATACTCTCTCCCAGATGTGGCCAGAAATTGAATATATAGCAGCGGTTATCATAAGCTTCTTTAGGAGTAAAATATTTAAGAAAGAAAACCTTCCTCAAGATACTCCATTCATTCTGGACCTCTTCATCCAAGACCTGTACCAATCACGAGCATTACCAGATAAAGACAAATACAATAGCTTCCTTTTTACCTGATCCTCTGAAATACCAGGTAGTCTGAATAAGCCACATATGTCCTCAATTATTTCCATGTGCTCGCGTGCCGACTTAGTTCCATCTCCTGTAAATGGATTTTTCATAACTCTTTTAACATGACCATGGGAATTTTAATCCCACTTTAGGTACCTCAGACACAGTAGTTTCAACCACCTTTGCAGTAGTGGCATAAGCACTTTCATATAGAGCAAGATGCAGCGAGGCACGATTCATAAATGCCATAGTAACAATGAGATAAACAGCTTTCAAGTTTCCTTACCAAACTTCTTACCAATAGCGCTACGCTCCCCGGCAACGGCGCCAGAAAAGTATCTTGATGGCTCCCAAGTGCAGGAGATCAATTGTAGTACCTTTCAATTAGAAAAGGTTGTCGAACCCACGAGGAGCTGAAGGTATTGGTTAGTAAGATTGATAAATAAAACAATAAAAGATGCAGTGTTTTTGGTATTTTCAGTTGTATAATTGCAAGCAGATAACAGATAGTAGCAAGTGAAAGCTCTCAAAGAGAGAAAGCCCAATCCTCTTATGTGGCAAAGGACAAGCTCAAGTGATGTGTAACTTATATGTGGCAAACGTTCCCGAGGGCGGCATGGATGATGCTAGGCATAGAGATTTATTAAACAACACGTTGAATATCTTGTCAAGTTTTAATCCTCTTTGGACGGAGCCATAATTAGGTATAGCTAAATAAATAAACTACAACCCCTTATGATGGATCATGTGGCCAAGCAAATGACTGCACAAGAATTATTAAGACCTAAAGTCCCACCATAGCATTACACTCTAAGGTCCCCGATACTAATACCCTCATAATATAACTTCATGACTCGGTCTCAGGTTTACGTGTCCTCCCAAGTCTCCATCAATTCATTACACTACGGTGTTCTCCTATGAGCCCATAAGGTGAAGTGTTGTGCAGTCGACGTTCGCACAACACCATCATAGAATCACATAAAAGATAAACTCTTGACAAAATACCAACACATGTCATATATAAATCAATGCCAATTCATCCTATGCCCTCAGGAACATACGGGAACTACTCACAACGTGCGAACATGATCATAATCAGTGGCATAAGTGGTACAACACAATCTGAAATTATAACTTCACCACCAAATAATGACAAGTACTCAATCACAAACATGAATAGTAGCACAAGACAAGTATCTAGGGTATAGCAACTCTCAAACTGCGAGGGGAACGGAGTGGATCACGGTGATGATGATGGTGATGGTGCTGGTCTTGATGGGGGTGATGATGTAGAGGCCTCCTCCCACGCCAAGGAGGAGAGGTGATGACGATGACGATGATTTCCCCCTTCTCCGGAGCAGCAGGATCTGACCCCCCTCGGAAGGGATCAGGAGTTTCGCCGCCGCCGCGACCTCGGATGGACTTGGAAAAATTAGGGCGTTACTTTTCGGGCGAGACGAAGGCGTCGATAAAAAGCCCCAGGCGAGGAGGTGCCCGAGGCACCTTTTGGTGGGTCCCACGCGGCCAGGTACATGGGCCGCGTGGGCCACCCCCATTTGGCCCTCGTGGCTCTCCTCTCTTCGGTCTTCTTCCCTCTGCCTTTCTCCCGATGAAAAACTGACGCAGTATTTTTCCTTTTATTATTTGAGGTCCTGTAGCTCCTGAAACATTAAAGACAAGAAAAAGGAGGTTTTCTGCCTCCCAGAAATTAAATACCAAAAATAGGGACTTTGTATGAAAGTCCCCAAAATCATCTAAAACATGTAGAAACAATCATATAATCATGCAAATAACATTCTAGTATGATATAAAATGCACGTATCAGTACTGGAGGGTTATAGTGATTCAAATTGGATATCTGATACTGATGAGATTAAGGCCACAAGTGGTTATGTGTTTACACTCGATGGTGGAGCTGTTTCCTGGAAGTCTTACAAGCAGACCATCTTAACGAGGTCAACTATGGAAGCAGAACACACATCGTTGGACACAGCCACTGTTGAAGCAGAGTGGCTTCGAGAGCTTTTGATGGACTTACCTGTGGTTGAAAAACCAATACCCGCTATCCTTATGAACTGTGATAATCAAACTGTGATACACAAAATTAACAGTTCTAAGGATAATATGAAGTCATCAAGGCATGTGAAAAGGAGATTGAAATCTGTCCAAAAATTAAAGAACTCCGGAGTCATTGCGTTGGATTATATCCAAACGTCTAAGAATTTGGCAGATCCCTTCACAAAGGGTTTATCACGTAATGTGATAGATAGTGCATCGAGTGAGATGGGTTTGAGACCCACGGTATGAGTTGTCCACAGTGGTAACCTATTCTATGTGATCGGAAATCCCGTGAATTAGAAGTGGGAGACAAGCTGTTGGGCAGCTGAGAGGAGAGTATCCTTATATTATATTTCCCACTCCATGAAGATGCAATACTCTTCTATTCTGCATGGCAGGTTGATTTATCTTAATGTATTCCAAGTGGCTTACTTATATAAGCGGAGATGTTGTCATGCAGAGCATCTTTTGGGCAATACACCTATATGAGTCTGACTGTTAAATGTCACAGTCTGTGAGAGTCGGGTGCTCTTTAATAAACTCATGAAAGGTCTCGGAGTATGACGCATAAGCTCCAACCGCGGGGAAGCCTTGCGCCAGCCCAGTATCGGTCTAGAATTTTTGTGAAACTAGATTCGTAGCAAACTTGTAGTTCAAGGCATACTCCACTATTCAAGTTGCGGTCTAGCGTAGCATAAGTTCTAAGTGGAAGTTCAACTTAACAGTCTCCACTACACCGGTATATAAAACAATATTTTGGAACAAAGTGGTATGATATGCCAATGAGACTTTGTGGGGATTGTTGGAATTTGTGGGCTTTTGTCCATAGCCCAACTAAATTCTGAAAATCTCATGGCCCATTTATATGGCTGGTTTGAGGATAAACGTTTAGTCCCACATTGCTAGTTGGGAGTGAGCTGCACCACTTTATATAGTGAGCTATTTTACTACTAGTAAGAGCATGAGAGGAGGAATGGCTCCCGCGCGCTCCTCCTCCTCCTCGCTCGCCTCGCCACTCCTCGCCTCGTCATGACGCGCCGCGCCGCGGGTTGCAGGAATGAGCCGAGCCAATGCCTATATTTTTGCAGTCCGGGAAAACTTACCAGACACTCAACACATGGTCTCGCACCACCAACATTCCAGAACCTTGCGCCGTCGTCTTCCAAGTCTTCTCCATCCCGTCTTCCGGCGTGCACCGGTTGAAGAGACAGTAGGCCTCCGGAACCCCATCTATTATGATCCTGTACGTGAGAGAGCGCACTCGCGCGACTACTGGCATCGAGTTCTTCCCCAACGATGACTTCTTGCCCGACATCGGCAGCCTCTTCATCGACGACATGGGCGACAACGCCAACGCTTCTGCTGCCACTGCGCCGTATGATCTCTTGATCTTCTTGTTTAAGATACTGCTAGAGTTTCTGCTATTAGTATCGGCTCTAGATTCGTTATGTTCATCTACTGTTCGTGTAGATCGCATGATTAGTTTAATTCTGGTTACTCTAGTTTTAAACTGTTTATCATTTTCGTGGATTAAATCAATTGCAAAATTGCTTATATATTCAACATTGTTACTATGTTAATGGTCATTTGTTCTAGCTTCAGATGGGTTTGGTGTTAAAAAACCTCAAAATTCAACGTCGAAGTTCGGAAGCAACCGCTACAAAACCTAGCTGTCGCCCGTCTTCTCTATGTCCCTCCCACCGTCGTCGGGTCTCCTTATTGTCTACAGCCGATGAGGGTGGGGACCTTGAACTTGCGCTCGTTGTTGTAATTAGTTTCCTAAACTTAGAATTTTGCTGATCGACAACACTGTTATGATGGGTAGCTGGGTATGCTGATGCTATGCGAAGCAAAAATAAAGGTTTTCCGTCTTCGCGTCCACCTCGTCGGTGGCAAGCTCGTTGTGATGTTGAGAAGGACGGGGAATTGTGTGGTCACCGCTCCCTTGGACGGTGGATCTCGCTTTATCTACGTGTGTTACAGGTTTAGCGTCAAGACATTCAGATAGATTCAATGGTTCAATAATGACGACTTCGGCTGTAGGATGCTGATCCTTGGGTGCACGGTGACATTTCAGCAATAGTTATGGTCTTTAGATGGTCCAAATATTTTGATGTAATTTTATCATATTGGAGTGCTTTTTCCTATAGTATCTCGAAAAAGAAGGTAGATTTAAAGTACAAAGAAAGACAATTTCCTAAGGTTTTACTGTATTACATGACAAAACACTATGCAAAGAGTTGGGATGTTCATATCATGCACGCACACAAAGACCTGATGTTTTGGCAGGTGGCTTGAGAGCATCTCCAAGCGGAGCCCCCAAATCCGGCCCCCAAACTGTCCGCGGACGCGTCCGCGGACAGAGACCGGACGACCCCCATAGTTGGGCTCCTACAACCACATCCCCTACAATGTTGTCCCCAAACTCATGCAAACCATGCAACGTCGATCCGATACATACCGGATCCGCATTACAAAACATAGTGGTTCAAATTCAAATGAAACAAACAAAGTTCAAGTTGTCCGATACAACGGGCAGAGTGATCTCTTCTTCTTCAAGGGGCGGTTCCAGCGGAGGCATCTAGGCCGAGGTCACGGTCGGAGATCCTCTTCTTCATCATGAGGATCCACTTTGCGCTAGGCTCATCCAAGAGGGAAGTGTCTTGGAACATGATCCTTTGTTCCTTGGTAATTCTTGCAACATTGAGTTTCTCTTGCTCCATCGCATAGGCATCCGCCATCTTCTTTTGCTCCAATTGGACCTTCATCCAAGCCTCCTCCTTCACCAATTCCAACCTCGCCCTCTCAATCTCCATCCTCTCCTTGAGTCGGAGGCGATCAAACTCCATTATTTCCCTTTGCAAAGCCAAGAAGGAGTCATACCTCTCGGCCTTCTTGTCCTGTCTTTCTTTCTCCAACTTGTGCATGGATTCATCCTTCTTTGAGAAGATGTCCTTCCATGTGGTGGACATCTTCGTGGCGGCGCCGTCTCGAGCCACCCGATCCTTCTCCCACCTCCTCCCATCATCCTCTTGCGGCCACTTCCGGCTTCGAACGACCCATCTTCTTTATCAAGTCCAATTGGGATGGAAGAGCTTGATCCATCATTGGTCTTCCATTTTTTAGCCGGATTCTTGTGATCATCATATTGGGAGATCCACTTGGGCTTCCCGGTCAACTCTAGCCAACAATGTGCCATGGTGAAGGGTTTGCCCTCTGTTTGATGGTACAACGTGGAGGCCAAACCGGTCTAGCAAGCAAACAAGTAGAGCAATTAGAGCAATGAAATGTGATGAAATGAAGAGATGTCAATGAAACAAGTAGAAGAAATTGCTTACATGGGAAATCACGTTGACACAACTTTGATTCCGATTCACCACTTGTGCATGAAAGCCACAAAACTTATTCATGCTTTCTTGGATCGAAGCCCACCTATGTTGGAGAGAACCGGCGTTGCGATAGGACACAATCGGGTGGGGTTGCACATATTCCTTTTGATGATGGAAGTGGGCATGTATTTTCTCCCACAATCGGGTGCCCTTTTGCTCGGTTCCACATATAGCATCCATGCTTGTGGCTAACCAAGCTCGGCAAAGTAAAACATCTTCGAAAGTTGTGTACGAAGTGCCTCTTGGCGTGTACACCTTCTTGGCCTTCGCCTTCTTCGTCGTCGCAACGTCCGCCGGCTCGTCCTCACCCAAAGTTGATGCTGACGGCTCCTGCGATGGCGGATCGACCCCATTTCGGATCAATTCCATCATATATTCATCCTAATCATGCTAACAATTACACTACGGATCTAAAATTGACTCGGAACTATGCAATTCGGATAGAAATTCATACCCCAAAGTCCAATTGACTTCCGTCGAACAGGTTGTGGGCGAGTTGGTTGTCGGTGACGCCGGAAGAAGCTCGCGTCCGCTGGAGCGGCGGAGACTCCCCCACCACCTCCTCGTCCTGCGTCGGCGGTACCTGCGACGCGTACTCATCCGCGATGAGGAGCGGCTCCTCCCGGTTCGTCGTCGAGGACGGAGGCAGCGCCGGCGTAGGGCGCCGGACCACGGGCACTGGCGTGGTCATCACCGGCTCCTCCTCTTGCGTCTCCGCGTTCGCAATCCTCATCGCCTCCTTCCTCTCCGCCTCCTTCTTCTCCCGCTCGCATTCGCGCTGCTTGCGGCGGCGCGTCCTCCGCGCCACGGTCTCCGGCTTCAGCGCCGAGTTCATCGCCTGCTCTACGGTCTCGGAGGATGCACCCTTCTCCGCCGAATCGATGGCTCCTTCCGCCTCCATCCGAATTTGCAGGTGGACGCGGCGGGAGGAATGAAATGAAAGTGGCCGGCGAGAAGTTGAGGCGGAGAAGAGGATAAATGAAATTGGCTGGCGCCGAAATTTGGTGTTTCAAATTTCGTGGAGCCGCTTTGCCAGATCCGACGTGGCGGACGCGTCCGGGCGGCCCCAAACCCGCCCTACATATGGGCTGTCTTTGGGGTGTGCCGGACCACCCGGACGTTTGCAGAGGCTTTGGGGGCCGCGGTTGGGTGGCCGATTTTAGCCCAAACCGCGTCCGGGCTGACAGCCCGGACGTTTAGGGAGGGTTTGCCAACATGGTTGGAGATGCTCTGAGGTCACCAACCACTGGGAGATGAGATACCAGATGCTGCTGCTGATTTCGTTTCAAGTGCGTGCTGAAACCATCGGGCTGCAGTACCTGGTTGACCGAAATGTCAGACATTGTCAAAATATACTAGTGTCCTTGGCTCTAGTCCTACGATTCAGCACACTGTCAAAAAAAATTAAACATATTCAGATTGTATGCAGAGTGGGAATTCAGAACTAATTTCCTCTGGAAAATGGCCAAACGAAACCCGAACCGATATTTTCTTCTTCAATTTTGCCACCTCGATGATTGGTGTTGCGCGTGTTCCCGTGGGCCAGATTTCGGTGGGGCGGCGCTGCCGCTTGACTGGTATCGTGTGCTTTTGCAGTTAGTTACACATCATCTGTGCTTTTTTTTTGAATTTTCACCGGGGGAGTTAATCCCCACCTGATATCGTCTGTGCTCTGACGAACGAACCGGGGCCTGGGTCCAAGTATTTCCGCTTCAAGCTAGAGACGCGGGCCGAGGTGCACATCCGTTTCATCCACCAGACACATGAATTTTCCGACCCGAGTGAGCTCACCTCGGTTGCATGCATGGATAGACAGACAGAAGTGAGTATACATTTCTCCCTCGAGATGGTGTAGAGAGAGTCAGTTTTGCCGGCACTTCTCTTGACGATTCTACAAAGCACTTCAAACATAGAGATAGTTTTATCTTTTAGAAATTTCAGACAAGGATCCTTTTTAGGGGATTCAGATGGTGGAGATTTTGTGCTCCCGGGCTCCAGTGCTCCGGCTTTAGAATAAAAAGACGAAAATAGTATTTCAAACTTTTAAAAATCCACAAAAGAAAAATCACAAAATCACAAAAAAGGCGAAAATGTTATCTACATATTTGTAAAGTTTCACTCAATAATACGTTATATTGTAGACTACACAAAAATCACAAAATCATGGATCTGAAAAGGGTGAAAAACTATTCATCTTACTAAGTAGATTTGTCTTATTTTCGCAGATCACGTATGTAAAGATATTTCTCTGAAACTTTAGGCCTACTTAATAGACATGTATATGTACTTATATATATTTTTCAGAATTTTCTGAGTTGGAAAGTTTAACTTTTCGAATTTTTTAAGAACCGGGAGCACTGGAGTTGTTCGGGAGTATATTTTTTTTAGAATGCAAAAATGAATTTCCAGATTCAGACAAGATTTATATATATTTTTAGACTCAGACAAGGACTGACGATTCGAGGACAAGGAGCACTACTGTTAGACCCAGTTGTTTTGCGTACATTCAGCCCAAGTAGCTCAACCATCGACACGGGACCCAGAACTTCGGGAGATCCGATGCTACGCCCATTGTGTCCGATGGCAAAGCAACGCCTGAAGCCTTCTATTACTGGGCCGCTTTTGGCACCGCCCGTTAGCAAGACCAGTTTTCCCTTTTTATCTCAAAATTCATAATTGAAAATGAATATACTGTATATGAATTTTCTTTTAGAAAACTGAGAGAATGTTCTTCTAGTTAAAAATAAATTCACGAGGTTTAAACAAGGTTTGTGCAGTACAAAAAAATTGTTCACGAGGTACAAAATGTTTATATGAGAGTTTTTTTTCGGCCAGTACAAAATCTTTATTAAAGAAACAAGAAAAAGTAAAAAATAAAAGGGAAAAAACAAAACATATATCGTGAAAGCATTTGAAAAGAAATGTAATATATAAAGAAATAAAAACAAAGAAACAAATAATAAAATCGGCGGAAAAGAAAACAAGAATGACGAACGACTTATTTTAAAAGCCTGCCCCCAGTGCGAAGGATGTGTGCATTCTCTAGGAATTACTCAAAATTTGTGCTAGTTTAAACAAGTCCTACTATAGGTCTCGCTCCGTAGTCCGAGGCAATCGGTTGTCCTTAGTGCACCATTGTCCTTCTATTGGTTCGTGTCGTTTTTAGCAGTTCGCATGCAGAAAGGGGAAAGAAATAGTCACACTTGATTGAATTTGATCTGCATGGCAGTTGGCACCTTGTTCCTTTCCTTTATTTTCCTTTTCTTTTTTGCATTTCAGTTTTTCATGCCCTTTTTCTAGTTCTTCTCTTTATTACATTGTGTTTTTTATTAGGAATTTAATTACAATTTTAAAAATCTATCTTACACTTACTTTGTTTTTTAACATATTTCCTTAATTATGTTTCTTTTAATTTTTTAAATTTTACATAATTGGTTTTTGTAAGATGTTTATATTTATAATAAATAGTTAGAACTTAACAAAAAATGTTATATTTATTATTTTGGAGGGACATTTCGGATAAATTTGTGAACAATTATCTTAAATTGACGATTATATTCATAGACCTTGATCCATATAAAAATGAACATTTTGCATATGAGAAATATTTAGAAGTCATGCGAATATCATGCATATTGTAAGTTATCGTGCATGGACATACTTTGTGGATGGTTTTTTCTAGAAAAAAATTAGAGATTGCGTGAACATTTTGGGTTATACATAAATGCTAAAATATAATATAAATGGAAATATTTCAAAGGAGAGAGATAACATCGCTTTCGCTCTCACTCATTTTTCTCTCAGCTAGTAGAGATGTTGGGAGTGATATTGAAAGGTGTCTTACAATAGTGGCACGGTTTTTTTTTTGTACCGGATTGCACAATAATTATCCGAACAAGCCTAATAACTAGTCGTACATGCACCGACTGGTTAAAGAGTTGAGATTGGTTTGGTTCTAAGTACTCTCCTCTTCTAGACTCTAATATTCTTAGAACACATGTACAAATTAATCGACCATTTCGGGGAAGCTAGTATTATACTCAAGTTACTGTGTTGTCACTAATTTGATCCTCAAAACAGACACGCTGTATGATTTCTTCGTGCTACTGTGCACACGAGTACGAGTGTGTACCATTTGTAAATTAACAAATAAATTCTTGTGTTTACGTCAACTATGTTTTCTTTTTTTTTCTCTATTTTCATGTTTTATTTTTGTTCATATTTTCTATTTTTAAATTTACATGTTCAACATCCAATCTGGATTTCTAAATTCATGATCACCACTGCCTCATCTAAGATTGTCTTGTTGTGGCATGATAAACACATTATATGATTTTTGGAAGCCATGATTTTAAAAATGTAGAGAACGTCATAAATTTCTAACTCCAAGAAACCTAAGGATGTGGCTTGGAAAACATATACATTTGGTGGTACACGAATGTTTACGAGAATTTGTAGCGAGAAAAGAAACTTTTCACAGCAACATTTTGTCATAAATATTACACACACTGAAATCTTACAAGATTCTTTTGTTGAGAGGCGAGACTATCACTATATATAATGGGGCATTAGAGTTGAGAACCAATATGTACTTGGCACCAGATTTGTACATATTTTATTGGTGAGTTAGTACCTTGGATCACACATTTTTGAGCTTTACAGAAGCTCCCGGGCCACTGGCCAAACGAAGCCCTTTCGTCTATTGACTTACGTCCAAGAACAGTCACTCTGAAGCCCCCAGATGGAACGAGATCAACTCAGCAACCGTCTGATGAAGTGACGGAACCTGGCACACACGTGGTACTGATGGGATCATCTCGTGGCGGCAGACGTATGGAGCTAGCTAGATGCAAACGTTAACGCAATCAATCATGCATGCCTATAGCTTTACTTCTTATCGTCCCGGCCTGATCGATGATCAACACTTCATTTCGTTTGACATCATCGAGATTCCATGCTAATTATTAAGTAATGATAATGCATGCTCCATCTAGCTAGGTCACCCGCATGAACACCCACATCCATTGGCCTTCGCCGACGTCAATGGCGCCGAAGTTGCCAAACCCTAACTCTCACGTATCTCGGCCAAAGCGCGGAGGGGATTTGGCTCTTTTGCTTATTTATATGCAGGAAAAGGCACGGCAACTTGTCTATGCGTGCACCTGAATCGGTGAATCCCTCAGTGGCTCGGTGCTGTCCGAGTAGGGATCGAGACAGAGACCTGAATAATTAAGCAGCAACATCCCGCCGTTAACTGAGAAGCTGGCCAGCAATGGCGACACGGACAGCCCCGTAGTATACGATGGCCGTTGCGCTGAACGAAAGAACCGGGAGTTCTTTCCCAGATCATGATCGATCGATAATGGGGGCGCGGCGTGGGCTCACCTAATTTGTTCCGGCGTGGGCTCATCTAATTTGTTCCGGCGTGGGCACGGCGGCCGGCGCCACGGGTGAATTAGGCGACGGTTTCCCGCATCTGTGATCGCTTTATTGGATCGATCTACGATCTGCCTCGCGG
Organism: Poa pratensis; assembly: GCA_947311845.1. Lineage (NCBI taxonomy): Eukaryota > Viridiplantae > Streptophyta > Magnoliopsida > Poales > Poaceae > Poa > Poa pratensis. The sequence goes on from CAMZMU010000035.1 coordinate 57,931,176, forward strand.
GCTAGCTGTTGCATATTGGTTAGGCCAGATCGACATGCATGTAAAGCTTCCTTCCGAGTACATGTAATAAGCGCGTGTAGATTCACCGAATGAGCCGAAGGAGTTTAATTTAAGCTTGGTGGGGAGGGGCTTTCACGCGCATGATTTTTTGCTGGTTTTCTCTTGACTACTATCCCCGTAGAAATGCTTCGTCAGCTCACAGTTCACGAGAGCTCATAAATTGATTTGATCAGCTGATTTATCATAAATTCAGGATGCTCGCGTTAATTTATTCCCAGCTTAGAGTAGTTGAAGAAACGCACAACTGAAATGACAAATACTGTGGCTTCTACATGATTTCAAAACATGTGGAATTTGTAAGAGGTTTAGAGGTTTGGTAAAAGAAGGTGGAGAAAGATGGGGTGCAAACGCATTCGTACTCTTAAAGGAAAAATATAACGAAATGAGCTCATGTTGAGATTACTATGTAATAAAGGGCACGAAATTTAATGAATTTGAGAAATTTAGCTACTCTAATCATATGATATCCAAAGTGCCGTCACATGAAATTTTATTAGGATTCAAATCCTCAAAAATTATTATAAATATCTTGCAATACAAGGGAACACTAAAAGTTAAGTTTGTTGCATATCTTTGAATATTGATCAAAAAAATTAATGTTTTGAAACAAATTTGTTCAAAACATTATGGCCACTTAGATGACGGTTTGCAAATGTGGATTTGCAGTCATTAAAAAAATGAAGTTGAAAATTACGAAAAACCAAAGTTTTGAATTTTTTGGCAAGAGAAAAAACCAGCAATATGTCAAAAACTGAGATGTCCGAAAAAATCAGAAGAGTTCGAAAAAATCATTGTTTCTCATAGATTGGTGTTTTTCGTACTATATTCACTATTTTATGAGATTTCTAAAGAATATAATTTTCTTCTATAATGCATGTATTTTTTTCTAATTAGCAACCTTTTATTCCGTATCATCCAACTTTCTGTTATCCTGACATTTCTTAGAATAATTTTGTTATTTTGTAAGTCGTACAAGTAAGGGCAACCCATTTCATTCACATATATTAGAATCAAGAGTCTGTATGAGTTTGTGAAGAAAATTTTAAACGGAAAAGGTTGGGATTGTTGAAGCACGATTTTATTACGCCACCTAATTGATTTCCTTGACACTTAAAGTTTTGGTGGAACAATATTAGATCATGAAACCGAATACTCATGATAAAGATTGTACTCAAGTTGCTGATCATTCTCTTTCATGATAGGGTTATTGTTCAGTTTGTCTTTCCACTATAAAGAGACAAGAATAGCAGAAGGTTTTGCTATTTTCTTGCTTAAACCCAACATAGAAAACTCGTTAATCCATTGAAACCGTATCACTTTACATGTGGATCTGGAAATCTGGATATCCGCCAACAAGTGGATCACTAGACAGACCGCTTCTCGTAACTAAAAGCAGGATACTAATGTTCCCAAGAAAAGTAAAACAATTTGAAATCCTTTTATACCTCGATAAAGGATTGGCATGCGAGAAGACAAAAAAAAGCCAGTTTAGCTGATATTGATTTTATTTTTGTAAGTTGTAGAGTAACTGCTTATATTTATAGTTTTTAAAAAATTCGAGAAAAGTTATGGTACAAAGCTAGGGGCTAAAGGAGTACAAAGCTGCAAGACCACTAGACTAATATACACAACAATTACATTTAAATGCTAATCGGCACTCAAGAGCATATGTTACTTAATGTGTCGTTTTTGGAGAACCTTCCGGCGGCCGGTGCGTTGTTAGGGTAGTGCTTGATGTCGATGTTGGTTGATGCGTGACTTTGATATTTTTTTAATAATTTGGTTGCGTATATCCTCAGTGTCTCAAATTGCTCCTGATATTGAGTTGTTAGAGAGACCGCGTTAACTTGATATTTTCGCAAAAAATATGTTTGTACTTGTTTCTTTTTAGCAAACCAACCACGGTAGGCACTAGCTAGGCCGAGATGCATACAAGCTCCTTTCATACACTTTCCTTATCGTCAACCCTCAGTTAGAGGCATTCCTAGATATCTACGGTTCGATCTCTGCATTTTTACCAATCTGTGATTGCTCTAGTTACCAGAAAGCAACAAGTGTCAAAAGTGGCACTAGAATGCTCAGTGGAGTCTGAATCCAACTCCATGTACGAGAGACACAACATTCTGGGTGACGGCATACCTGCATTTTGTTGCACAAGCAGAACTTCCACAGAAAGGAGCTTTCGAATGAATCTTTCGTGACGACTGTGCTTCTGTAGTGTGTACTTGCGTAGCCAAAGCACTCGAGAATTGCCACAACGTGCGACTTGCTGCGTGTGATTCATGCCTATCCAGCTGGTTATGCTTCGTTGCTGCAAGGATGATACCACCAATTCGATTTTGTCATTTCGGAGTCGATCCAAATTAAATAATCTTTGATTCTCATAACATTGTCAGACAGGGTGGCATGAATGTATCTTTTTTTTCTTCGATAAAGACCATGAATAATGTATGTTCCACGGTTACTACGACATATTGGAAAGGTAGGAAATGCAAAACACATCACTCTTCGGTGAACAGAGAGGTAAAAGTGATGTAACAAATAAGTATTCATATACTGTAGTATATTGCTCAATCATACATATTATAAGCAAAAATGCGAGCCACCAACTGGCCCTTCTGATGGTGGCTATGCTTTGGGAATCCCAAGGAGAACAGCACGATACCTATCAGAAAACGGAAAACTTAGCTCCAATCCGAACGGGCACTAGTGCGTGCGTAGTGGACGAGCAGTTCGGAGTTGGACGACAACGTCTTCTCATCTCATGTCAAGAGCACAAATTATTATCGGAGTTGTCAGTCATTCAGACTGCACTAGCTGATCCACCTCCACGTCCGTTGGAGGCCGACCTCGTCGCGTCACGATTCTTTCCTGCACCAGCGGAGCCGATAATCATCTCCGTGCTCGCGGCGGCGCCGTGTCCGTTGGCGGCCACCGGCAGCGACGGCGCCTCCTTCTCCTGCGTCTGCTTGTGGTTACCCCAGAGGACGGCGTAGAGCCCAACCACGATCACCACTGCCCCCAGCACGGCCCCGAGGTATATCTTCTCGGACAGGATGAAGGACCCCATGACCGCCACGATGATCATCATCAGCGGGCTGAACGCCGACGCGAACACCGGCCCCGTCTTCTTGATCACCATCCCCTGCACGTAGTACGCGATGCTCGACGTCACGATGCCGGCGTAGGCGGCGGCGAGGAGATTCATGTCGAAGCCGATGGTCCAGACCGAGGGGCGGCGCTCCATGACGAAGGTGACGACGATGGCCTGGATGGTGCCGACGAAGCAGATGAGCGTGGTGAGGGAGAGCTGGGCGGTGTACCGCTTGATGGTGTGGGTCTGCAGGATGAAGAGGGAGGCCCAGGCGAGGGTGGCGATGATGACGAAGAGGGAACCGAGGAACCACTCCCTGGCCGTGGGGTCGACGACGGTGGAGGCCTCCGCACCGCCGCCGCCGGCCTGAGAGTGCCTGGTCCACACCAGGTGCATCAACGGGCCCTTGTAGAGCGTCATCAGCATCGCGCCGGCCACCGTCACCACCGTTCCGCAGATCTTGGCCAGGCACTGCTTCTTCAGCTCTAACTTCTCCATCCTATAGAGCAATCACAATCAAACAGCATGCAAAACGTTAGCAGAAGTATTATCGTTTCCACGTACGTGCATGCACTGTATGCAAATTAATTAAGTTGGTAACTAAATTGCACCTGAAGATCAGAGCCATGACAAAGGTCATCGCCGGCAGGATGTTGCTCATCGCGCAGGCGAAGGTCGGGCCAGTGTACTTCAGCCCGACGTAGTAGAAATTCTGGTCAATCACCGGTCTGCAGTAATCAACAATTACAGGTGAAAGTTAGTGAGCGTGCCATTTCAAACGTGATTATCAAACGTGTCACTTGCATCTGGCACTCCTCCAGTCCATAATAAGGAGCTTAAAATTTGGACTGAAGGTGATCAATGACATGATGCAGGCAGGCCAACACGTACCCGAGCAGAGCAAGGACGAAGATTTGGAAGAAGATCGACCACGTCATCTTCGGTCTCACCTTCCTGCAATTTTGCATATCAACAGCTTCGTTTATTAGAGGAAAATTTATATGAAGGCCAACCATGCACCGTCGTGCCACGCTGGTGATTGGCACAAAATGGGTAGTTAGCTAGCTACCTCTCCAGCACGAGAGCGAAGGGGGCAATGGCGATGGTGGCGAAGGCGTGTCGGTACACGACGAGCACATAGTGGCTCATGCCGCCGTTGAGGGAGACCTTGGTAAGGACGTTCATGCCGGCGTAGCCGAATTGCAGGCAGATCATGGCGATGTAAGGCCCTGCCTTCTCCATGAAAGCCATGGCGACCAAGCTTTTGGACTTTGTCTGAAACTCTAGATATAGCAACTGACTAGCTATGAGCTGAAATGGCAGGGCGCGTGATCAAGTCAAGGATAGATCAGTGAACCAAGCGAGAGACTATGAGTTGAAATGGAGAGACTCCACCCCTATATATAGGGTTGTGGGAGGCTAATTTCAACCAAATTGTTTGGGTGTGAGAGTGTGAGTAACGTGGGCCAGGCAACGTTGGATTCGTAGATTCCAGAATATTGCAGCATAGCTCCGTTTTAGTGCCTGCCGAGTTGAACTCCGGCCCGAGTTTTTTATACAGAAAGGAGCAGAGAAGAATCCTTTCCTGCTAATGGGTGCAATATACGTGGAGCAGTGAAAACGTTGTAAGAATCTGAATGTCTAACAGCTTGCCCGATCGAGCTTAGCTGAACTAACAGTGCACGTGGTTAGCTGAACTATGCTGATTACGCAGCTTCAAGCCGCGTGGTTAGGATTTCATCACGCAAATTAAGATATCTCAGTATCTCACTGTGTATGGACTATGGACACAGTATGCAGATCTTGCATGGTGCCGGGTGGATCAAGAGCAGTTGAACTGACACGTGACTCATGGTTAGTGCGTAGCCCTCCAAGTGTTCGCGAGAAGGAAAAACAAAATGCGTTTGCTAATTTTTGGTGGCAGATTTTTAAAAAAATCCTGGTCATTCAAAATTTAAACTATTACAACCAAACTGTCCGAAGTAGTGCAAATTTTATAAATCATTAATGCAAATTTTGATTGGTGAGTTATATGTATGGGGTGGTTTGAGATGATGATGATGATGATGATAGCTGAAATGTGACCGATATTTACGAAAATGTTACGCAAATGATGAATAGACAAGCCAACTAAAAAAAATACATTGGTGCATATACAAAGGAGTAAACCACGTTTTTTATCTCTAAACTTACTGGGTTGATTAATTTTGGTCTCTCAACCGCAGAACCAGACAACTTAAACCTTCAATGACGAAGTTGTACTTTTGGTTCCTTTCGTGGCATGAACAAGGTTTTGGTTACCGGTTGGGAAAATCTGGTTACCGCCCGGTAACCGGATATCCCGAGCACCCCCGGGAAATGGTCATCCCGGGCAAAAAATTCCGAAAATTTTAAAAAATTAAATTTTAACAAAAACCTTCGGCAAATGGTCAAATTGGGAACCAAATATTTTGAATTTTTAAATTTTAGTTTCCAAATTCGTTCGGTAACCGGTTAGGATTTTCCGGTAACCGGTAATCCCAACCCTGCTTGGGATTTTTTTTCTACCGGGAACAAAAACCTTGGCCATGAAGCGGTTTTTCCTACGACCTGGAATGGTATTGAACGTGAGTTGACACAAGACAGTAGTCTGTTCATCAACGTCACCATCTTTTCTGTCTCTCTGCTAGTGGGTCTCACATGTCAGTTCCATCTTCTACCTCCATCTCCTCAAATCTTGTGCTCAAATCCGTGCATCTAGGTCTCGATTTCAGCAAAACTCTTGCAACTTTGCACTCGGGTTGATCACGTATGTAAGTATGTGCATTTTAAAGTTGTAAGAAGAACGATTTGCATACATCTGTAGCTGTCTTTACGGATAATGCATGAGATACATAACTCAGTAGTCTCTCCAACATTGTATGTCTTCTCTAAAATAGTCTGGAACACTTCCGAAGTCTTACCGATAACATCAGAATGTTTCCGGTGTTTCTTATATCTACCTACCATACAAATATCTCTCAATAAAAGATTAAAGGACTTTAAGCGTGTGACCCAGTAGGTTCGGTAATACACGGACATGTATAGAACACCTTTCGAATAATGACCAACAACGGAGCCATTGATGGTTCCCATGCATACACGAATACATCAAGCAAACCTAATGTTACTCATGTTGCTAATCCCTTTGCTTCACGATACTAGTGATATCCCGAGGTGAGATGTCGGTATCCTCGTGATTAAATCTCTTTGATCACTATACCAGTTATTCTCGTACCGTATCACTCTCTTTTCTCATTCTGTATTCCGATATCCTTGGTGAATATTTTCATGCTTTGTTTGGCCAGACGATAGGATGACATCGTAATACTGAGAGGGCCTGGAGTGTATCTCTCCATTGTCAGGAGGAGCAAGATCCCATTCTCGAATAATCCAAATTCCTTGCACACTTTAGGATATACATGAAAACCACCGTTATGATCACCCAGTTACGGAATGACGTTTAGATGGAAATCTAAGCATACCTCTCAAGTATGTGGTCACTAGACATTCTCATTGTATAAGGACATACGCAAATGACACCGTCATAATAACATTTGCATCAACAACGATGAATAATATCTAACAGAAAAAATCATATAATTGGGTCTATCGGTTGATACGTCTCAAACATATATATAATTTTTGATGTTCCATGCTTGTTTTATATCAAATGCCACATGTTTATCCTAAAGTTTATATCATTTTATGACATTTATTGGGCTAACCTATTAACCTAGTGCCCAGTGTCAGTTTCTGTCTGTTTTGTCTGTTTATTGCAGAAAAGACCCAAAAATGAAAGTGCTCGGAATTGGACGAAAATTTATCTGAATTATTTCCAGCACAAATAAGCCACGGAGCCAGAAGACCACCTGTAGGCGGGCCCCACAGCAACCAAAAGGCCTAGGGGCGTGATACGTCCAAAACGTATCTATAATTTTTGATTGTTTCATGTTAATATTATGCCTTTGACACTTGTTTTTATATTAAGTTTATGATTTATTTGGACTAACCTATTAATAGTTGCAAAAGTGCACAATGTTCTTGTTTTACTCTTTGATGTGTAGGAATTATCAAAAATACAAGAGTAAACCTTGTTGAAGTTAAATTGGGACTTTTCTGAAATCTGTCTGGAAACGTTTTTCGGAGATGGCCACGTTACGGACAAAAGATGACATCAAATGGAAAAAGTCTAGTCGCAAAAGTTGCAGGGAATTTTCGGCCCAATTGGAGTCCGGACGCTCCAGATATCGCCGTCCCACTGCAACCCTAGATGGGATGACGGGAATCCGAGAAGCTATATAAAGGGAGGAAACCTAGGTCGTGGCCAACACCCTATACCCACGAATTTTCAGCCACCAAAGCCACGTTTTTGCCTCCCCAATGGACCTCATCTCCATGGGGGAGGGCTCCCAAGAAGCCATGAAGGAAGGGGGCTAAGGGGCGGCATTCCCCCATGATGCCGGCGGCGGGGGAGGAGCTCCCCGCGCCACCGTCGGCACCGCCGCCGCCCTGCGCCTCTCGATGTCCCCTTCACCGTCTTCACCGCCATCTCCATCACCAACTCCTCCTTGTATACAGTGGTTCATCCTCCCACACACCTCTGTACCATCCTATGTAAACATGGTGTTTGATGCTATAAGTTATTATCCTATGATATATGCCATGATTGTGTAGTTTATTTGTTCTTAGATTGAATGGTTGAATGTCTTTGGTTCATTAGAGTTGTATGCTGATATGGTATTGTCCTTTGGTGTCCATTATATTTGTGCGCGCATGGATCAACATCTTAGGGTTGGTAGTATCTGTAAACGAAGGGGGTATGCTTTTATATGTCTTGGTTTTACCTTCTTTAGTTTTATTAGGCTCTTTATTTGATTTCTATTGCTTCTTTGCTTTCACTTATAAATTCAAAACAACAAAAATATTTTCTTTTGTTTTGCTTCTTTGCTTGGTTATTTATTTTTATTTTATTTGGTTTTTACTTCTGATTCTTATTTAGAGTTTTTCTTGTTGTAGCTAGCAGGTTTGGGTCTTGCTTATCCTCTGGTCTCTTAGTTTATCAAAAATAAAGCACCAAGTTTTACCCATTTAGCTTAGTTGATACATATGTAAAAAAGTGATTTTCTGTTTTCAGCATCTACAGCTCATTGTGCGTTTTTTCACATTTCACAAAAACTATAAAAATCACGTAAAATTTACTGATGTTGTATCACCGAATCCTCTGCATGCACAACAATTGGCTAAAATTTCGGACATGTTTAAGAGCACCTAAAAATTACGTTTGCCAGCTGCTGTTTTCTGGACAGATTCCGACTTTTATTGCAAGAGTGGCTTCTTTGCGTTTTCATTTGATTCTTAATGGTTCTTACCTTTCATTTAGAAGTTGGCCATTTAAGCAACCTTTATGTAACTTAGAAACAAAATTTGATTTGTTTTAATAGCAGCACTTTGGAAATATTATGTATTGCACTAAGTGCCTAGCTAAAAGTCGTATAGAAAAGCGCTTATGGGAGGCAACCCATTATTTTTATTTCTGCAATTTTTCTTTTATTGAGTCAAGGAATTTGTCTACTTCTGTAGCAAATCCTTTGTATCTTTACTTTTTCGTATTGTTGTGCCAATAATAGTCGCTAATGATAAGATGATGCTAGATTTTGATTGTTGCGCAGAAATAGATTTTTGCTGTTTACTGTACGAAAATTCTAAATTCATAGAAATGTGATTTTAATCTGCAATTGTTTTGTGCGTAATCCTGATGTATGTACGCATCTTTCGTTAGTTCAAAGTTTTTCGATCTGAGCAACGTAAGTGCCTCGAAAAAATTCGTCTTTGCGGACTGTTCAGTTTTAGACTGATTCTGTCTTTTATTTTGCATTATCTCTTTTACTAGTGTTGGGTGGAAGAGCTTCACATAAGGCTAGTGGCAGTAGTTAATGTTTAAAGTAACGGTCATGTTTGCGTCCTTACAGAGCATGTGAGTTTTTGATTGATGCACCAACCCTCTAATGAGAATTACTTTGAATTTGGTGTGGCGGAAATTTTCAAGTGTCAAGAGAGAAGAGTGATATAATAAGATTAAGAAGAGTGAAGAGATTAAGCTTGGGGAGGCTCCCATGGATCTCCCCAGCATATTTCAAGAAGACTCAAGCGTCTAAGCTTGGGGATGCCTTGGGCATCCCCTTCTTCATCGTCAAAATTATCAGGTCATCTCTAGTGAAACTATATTTTAATTCTTTCACATCATATATGATGTTCTTGGAGCGTCTGTATCTTATTATTTATTTATCTTAGCATCAAACACCAGTTACATTAATAAGTTGATCGTCACATCTTTTATTTATCCCATGTTTACAAAGTTTACCTAGTTAATGGATTATTTGTTGAAACTTAAAAATGATGTGTGAATAATATTGTTTAGTAGTTTATGTTTTCGTATGGTTAGTCTCAACTAGCTAATAGTGTATATTATGTTATTTTTATGATTGACATGTATTGCCTTGTTCATAAGATGGTATGGTACTGTGGTATCCTCCTCTGAATGATTTACTTGAATCGACTTGGCACATGCTTACACATGTTTATGACTGAAAAATAAAATTCAATTAAGACTTGATGATCTATTTTGCCTCAGAGTTTTAGTATTATTTTTATGGCTCCGTTAATTTTATTCTGTCGCAAGTATGATTATGACGGTTATTACTCTCTTGATTGTCGCTTCCCAGTCTATTGCTAGCATTCACTTGTACTGAGCGGGAATGCTGCTCGTGCATCCAAATCCCTAAAACCAAGTTATCCCAAAGAGTCCACTATAAATTCCTATGAATGGTATTTCGAACCATTCCAAGTAAATTTTCATGTGCTACCTTTAATTTTTGTTTCTAAGTTCCATGCTTGTTTTATATCAAATGCCACATGTTTATCCTAAAGTTTATATCATTTTATGACATTTATTGGGCTAACCTATTAACCTAGTGCCCAGTGTCAGTTTCTGTCTGTTTTGTCTGTTTATTGCAGAAAAGACCCAAAAATGAAAGTGCTCGGAATTGGACGAAAATTTATCTGAATTATTTCCAGCACAAATAAGCCACGGAGCCAGAAGACCACCTGTAGGCGGGCCCCACAGCAACCAAAAGGCCTAGGGGCGTGATACGTCCAAAACGTATCTATATTTTTTGATTGTTTCATGTTAATATTATGCCTTTGACACTTGTTTTTATATTAAGTTTATGATTTATTTGGACTAACCTATTAATAGTTGCAAAAGTGCACAATGTTCTTGTTTTACTCTTTGATGTGTAGGAATTATCAAAAATACAAGAGTAAACCTTGTTGGAGTTAAATTGGGACTTTCCTGAAATCTGTCTGGAAACGTTTTTCGGAGATGGCCACGTTACGGACAAAAGATGACATCAAATGGAAAAAGTCTAGTCGCAAAAGTTGCAGGGAATTTTCGGCCCAATTGGAGTCCGGACGCTCCAGATATCGCCGTCCCACTGCAACCCTAGATGGGATGACGGGAATCCGAGAAGCTATATAAAGGGAGGAAACCTAGGTCGTGGCCAACACCCTATACCCACGAATTTTCAGCCACCAAAGCCACGTTTTTGCCTCCCCAATGGACCTCATCTCCATGGGGGAGGGCTCCCAAGAAGCCATGAAGGAAGGGGGCTAAGGGGCGGCGTTCCCCCATGATGCCGATGGCGGGGGAGGAGCTCCCAGCGCCACCGTCGGCGCCGCCGCCCTGCGTCTCTCGATGTCCCCATCACCGTCTTCACCGCCATCTCCATCACCAACTCCCACACACCTCTGTACCGTCCTATGTAAACATGGTGTTTGATGCTATAAGTTATTATCCTATGATATATGCCATGTTTGTGTAGTTTATTTGTTCTTAGATTGAATGGTTGAATGTCTTTGGTTCATTAGAGTTGTATGCTGATATGGTACTGTCCTTTGGTGTCCATTATATTTGTGCGCGCATGGATCAACATCTTAGGGTTGGTAGTATTTGTAAACGAAGGGGGTATGCCTGCCAGAGTGACAGAAACCTGAGGACTCGAACCGGTTAGTTGCACGTATGGGAGTAAGAGGACCATAAACTTAAAGCTATGGTTGGGGAATCCTTAATGCATTGTTAGTATTTACGGATGTCTGCTAACAATCCAATCATATAGTATGTGTAATCCTAAGCAGAGAAGTGCATGTATATTTAGCCTCTCCCACATAGAAAACAATATCGAAGACAATGAACCAAATATCTTCACTAATTAATCTTGGACAAAGCCATCACAATTACCACCACTTTTCCACACTCATGCTACTGTTAGTTTATGGTTACTTAGTATACTTTATTACTGCAGCACTAACATTTACTTTCTTGTATTTATTTCGCAAAGCTATCTCTCATACCAGTATTATTACTCTAGTATTATTTCCTAGATAAAGTAAACGTTTAGTGTGCGTAGAGTTGTATCAGTGGTTGATAGAACTTGAGAGAATACTTATCCTACCTTTAGCTCCTCGTTGGGTTCGATACTCTTACTTATCGAAAAGGCTACACGCGATCCCCTATACTTGTGGGTTATTAGGGCGCGGCCAGGGCCTCCCCGTGTCGTGGGCCCGCCTGGTCCACCGCCTTGCGCCGCCTCTTCGCCTATAAAATCACCCGTGACCTAAAAACGCCGGAACCAGGAAGACTTTTCCTAGAAACGCCTCCGAGCTCCGCCGCCACCAAAAACCCTAATTCGGGGGACAGAAGTCTCTGTTCTGGGACCCTGCCGGGACGGGGAAGTGCCCCCGGAGCCATCTTCATCGCCATTGCTGCTTCCCATGATGAGGAGGGAGTAGTTCTCCATCGAGGCTGACTCTACCGGTAGCTATGTGGTTTATCTCTCTCTCCCATGGTGTGATCTTTATGTGATCATGAGCATTGTAATCTAGTTGAATTCATAGATGTTTCCCCTTCATTATGTTATGGATATGCTACTCAATTGGTTGTATCATTATAATTTCCGGAGTTACCTTTGTACCACGGTGCGAAGAGGACAGTGCGCGTGCCGTGTGTGACTCTAGGGATAATAGATTAGAGGGATACTTACCATGAGTTGTTCTTTATGTTGGATGTCACTATATAATTGTGGTGTTTGAACTTTAAGGTGTGACATACCTACGCAAGTAATTGTGGTGTTCGAACTCTAAGGTGTGCTTTTATAGCCCTACGTGATGGTATCGGTGTTCTATGAAATTGTGGTGTTTGTTTACTCAGACTTTAAGGTGTGCTTCTGTAGACCTACGCAGTAGATTGGTACTTCTATCAAACATGAGAATAATTTAGAGTAGCATCTAAATTGCATATTGAAGAGGAAGTATTTATATGTGTTCAGTTATATTATTATTGTTGAGAGTGACCACTAGTGAAAGTACGATCCCTAGGCCTTGTTTCCAAGTACTGAAACACCATTTGTATCCAGTTCTGCTGCATGTCTGCTCGCTGCCATTTTTACTACAGATTGCAATTACCACTTGTTAATATCCATATCAGCTGCATTTTACCATCTCTTTGCCGAACTAGTGCACCTATACATCTGACAAGTGTATTGGGTGTGTTGGGGACACAAGAGACTTCGTGTATCTTAATTGCAGGGTTGCTTGAGAGGGATATGTTTAACCTCTACTTCCCTGAGTTCGATATACCTTGGGTTACTCACTAAAGGGAAATTTGCTGCTCTTCTACAAATCTCTGCACTTGGAGGCCCAACACTGTCAACAAGAATAGAAGTTATAGTAGACATCAAGCTATTTTCTTGCGCTGTTGCCGGGGAGGTAAGGTAAAAGGTACTCACATCCTCTGGCTACTGATTGCGTGGATCACACGTTCGTTGGGAGACCCCAAGAGGAAGGTATGATGCAGTATAGAAGCAGTTTTCCCTCAGTATGAAACCAAGGTTTAATCGAACCAGTAGGAGCAAGAAATCGATTCGGAAGGTTGTTGGTGGCGGAATATGGCACGTCGCAGCACCAGGGAATCCGGCGCCAACGTGGAATCTGCACACAACACAATCAAACTACTTTGCCCCAACGAAACAGTGAGGTTGTCAATCTCACCGGCTTGCTGAAAACAAAGGATTAAACGTATGGTGTGGAAAACAGTAGTAAATTGCAGAGAATGAAAAGGAACAGTGTTTGCAGTTGGTTGTATTATCAGTGTAAAAGAATGGACCGGGGTCCACAGTTCACTGGTGGTGTCTCTCCATAACAGATAACTAACATGCTGGGTGAACAAATTACAGCTGGGCAATTGACAAAATATTGAGCGCATAACAATGTATATATATGACATGATGATTACTATGATATTCATGTGGGCATTACGACAAAATACATAGACCGTTATCCAACGTGGAATCTGGGAATCCGGCGCCAACGTGGAATCTGCACACAACACAATCAAACTATTTTGCCCCAACGAAACAGTGAGGTTGTCAATCTCACCGGCTTGCTGAAAACAAAGGATTAAACGTATGGTGTGGAAAACAGTAGTAAATTGCAGAGAATGAAAAAGAACAGTGTTTGCAGTTGGTTGTATTCTTAGTGTAAAAGAATGGACCGGGGTCCACAGTTCACTAGTGGTGTCTCTCCATAACAGATAACTAACATGCTTGGTAAACAAATTACAGCTGAGCAATTGACAAAATATTGAGCGCATAACAATGTATATATATGACATGATGATTACTATGATATTCATGTGGGCATTACGACAAAATACATAGACCGTTATCCAACTAAGTCTATGACTAATAATCCACCGCCAGGTTGTCATACCGAGTTCCCCGTTGGTATTAAGTTGCAAGCAACGGATAATTGCATTAAGTAATGTGCGTAAAGTAAACAAATGCATTAGACCTAACGGCGTACCCTTAAGCTAAGCATCGGTTATTTTATCCCTAGTGGCAACAGCACATCCACAATCTTAGAAGTTATTGTCACTCTCCCAGATTACCGGAGGCATGAACCCACTATCTAGCATAAATACTCACTCTTGGAGTTACAAGCATCTACTTGGCCAAAGCATCTACTAGTAATGGAAAGCATGCAAGATCATAAATTACATATAAGATAGATTGATAATCAACTTGACATAGTATTCAATATTCATCGGATCCCAGCAAACACAACATGTAGCATTACAATAAGATGATCTTAATCATGATAGGCAGCTCACAAGATCTAAACATGATAGCATAAAGTGGAGAGACAACCATCTAGCTACTGCCATGGACCCGTAGTCCAAGGATGAACTACTCACGCATCACTCCAGAGGCAGGCATGGTGATGTAGAGCCCTCCGGTGATGATTCCCCTCTCCGACAGGGTGCCGGGAAGAGCTTCTGAACCCTCCCAAGCTAGGGTTGACGGCGGCGGCGTCTCTGGAACTTTTCGTGGATAATGGCTCGGGTCTCTAGGTTTTTCACGTCGGGAGGAATAAATAGACGAAAGGGCGGCGGCTGCGGAGCCACGAGGGCCCCACACCACCACACGGCGCGGTTGGGGGTGGGCCCGCGCGGCCCCATGGTGTGGCTGGCTCGCGGCCCCCCTCCGTGTCTCCTCTGGATTCCGTCTTCGTGTTGGAAAAATAGGAGGTTCTGTCCAAGTTTCGTCCAATTCCGAAAATATTTCCAGACTAGCTTTTCTGGAATACAAAAACATCAGAAAACAGGAACTGGCACTGTGGCATCTTGTTAATAGGTTAGTCACAGAAAATGCATAAAAATGCTATGAAGTGTATATAAAACATGTAACAATTGGTATAATATCAACATGGAACATCAGAAATTAAAGATACGTTTGAGACGTATCAAGCATCCCCAAGCTTAGTTCTACTCGTCCTCGAGTAGGTAAAACGATAAAAACAAAATAATTTCTGAGGTGACATGCTACAATCATAATCTTGATCAAATAATACTGTAAAGCACATGTTATGAATGAAGTGATCCAGGTCAATGGTCTATAGTTTGCTAGCAAGTAGATAATGAGCAAACAACTGAATCATATAAGCAAAAACTTTTCATGAATAGTACTTTCGAGATAAGCATCAAGGATTTTTTCATAATAGTTAACTCATAAAGCAATAGATTCTAAGCAAAAGGTGTTTAACCAACACAAGGGAAGATTTAAGTTTCAGCAATTGCTTTCAACTTTCAACATATATATCTCATGGATATTTGTCAACACAAAGCATATAATAAGTGCAATATATGAGCATATAAAAATTGTTGCACCAAAGTTAACACTAGTGTTTGCTTATAAGATAGAAAGAAGAAGGTAAACTGACTCAACATAAAAGTAAAAGAAAGACCCTTCACAGAGGGAAGCAGGGATTAAATCATGTGCTAGAGCTTTTTAAGTTTTGAAAAACATATAGAGATTGCATAAAATATTTGACACTCCTCCCAACCTTTGCTAACACAAGCCATGGCTAACCGAATCCTCGGGTGCCTACCATCAATCACATACCATGGAGGAGTGTCTAGTTTTGAGAGGTGTTTGTTAATTGTCAACAAATGGTAGCGGATGAAAACAGTATACTCCCTATCAAACAGACTTTTAAGAGCGGCTCCCATGAAGGACGTTATTTCTACCAGCAAGTCAGATCATCCCTCTTCTCTTTTGTTTACACATGCAGGTATTTCACTGTTTGTCATTGCTTACTGATAAATCAGGGCAAAAATGTGAAGAGAATTAAGTGGTTAAAGTTGTAATTAATTGGGACTGGGCACCCCATTTGCCAGCTCTTTTTGCAAAATTAATGGATAAGCGGATGTATATGCCACTAGTCCGGTGGTAAAGTCTGTTTGACAAGTCGAATAAAGAATAACCCACTACTTCCTCATGAGCTAGTAAACATTGGCACAAAAAGGAATAATAACAATTTTGAATAATTTAAAGGTAGCACATGAAAAATTTACTTGGAATGGCAAGAAAATACCACATATAGGTAGTTATGGTGGACACAGATGGCATGGATTTGGCTCAAGGTTTTGGATGCACGAGAAGCATTCCCTCTCAGTACAGAGTTTAGGCTAGCAAGGTTATTTGAAGCAAACACAGGATATCAACCGACACAGCAAGGCTTATATGAAAACATATTGCAAGCATTATAAGACTCTACACTGTCTTCCTTGTTAACCAAACCCTTTTACTAGAAAATATCTAGACCTTAGAGATACCAAACATGCAAACCAAATTTCAACGAGCTTTACGGTAGTTCTTCATTAATAGATTTTAACTACATGATACAAAAGCATAAACATGAACTACTTAATAACTCAAAACAATTGACAAGTATCAAATTATCCAATACAGCGATCTACAAGAATATGTAAGCTTTTTCCATTATACCATCTACCACATGCAACATTTTCTGTTCCAACCAAACACCAATCAATTTATTTCAACATAAACTCTCCAAACAATTATAAGTGAAGCAAGAGAGTACTTTGTTTAAAAGACTAACAGCTCTGAATAAGAGATGCATGAAAAACAGGAGCTAAAAGCATAGCAATAGCTAGACAAGAATACTCAACAAGTATAAGTGAAGAATAGGAGTATTCATATGAAAAAGCGGAGCGTGTCTCTCTCCCAATCAAGAATGCTGGGGTCCAATCAAGTTGACCATACGATAAATAAAATACTGAAAATAAAAGCACACAGACGCTCCAAGTAAAGCACATATGATGTGAAAGAATTAAAATATAGTTTCACTAGAGATGACCTGATAAGTTGCTGATGAAGAAGGGGATGCCTTGGGCATCCCCAAGCTTAAGCTCTTCACTCTTCTTGATCACATTATATCATCCTTCTCTCTTGACCCTTGAAAACTTCCGCCACACCAAACTCAAAGTAATTCTCATTAGAGGGTTAGTGCACAATCAAAAACTCACATGTTCTATAAGGACACAAACATGACCGTTACTTTTAACATTAGCTACTGCCACTGATGTTATGTGAAGCTCTTCACCCTAAAAAAAGAATTCCACTCAACACTAGTAAAAGAGAGAATGCGAAAAATAAAAGACAAAATCTGTCTAAACAGAACAGTCCGCAAAGATGAATTTTTTCGAGGCACTGATGGCCCTTGAAGAGGTTGATCTACGATGCCAGAAAACACTTTGTTGATCTCCGGTGCGTAGTTACCTGCGTCAAAAGTAAATGGGTTAGGTTGATACTCCAAGTGCAGAGTGTGTAGTAGTGGAAGACTTGTTTTCCCCACGAGGGGTGACTCGAGGGTTTAATATCGAACTCTCGGGGAATCATTAGTGAAGATATATCTTCTTATCCTTCTTTTGGTTACCTACAAAACAAATTTAAATGTTTTGGTCCTCAACCTCACCTGTGGTTGTCAAGCACAAGGTGTAAGAATGATATCAAGATAGTTATGCAATGCAAACAGGAAATAAATATGCAATGGTGGTGGATGCAATGGTAAATGATATTTTTGGGTTTTTTAATGATGTATGCAAGATGAAAAGTATTTTTGTATTTTCAGATTTAATGATGGCTGAAAATAGAAAAGTGGTATATGGTGTTGGAAAGGTGTTTCTTATGATTAAAAATGGACCGGGGTTCATGGTTTCACAAATGCACTCTCTCTTTATAAAGTGGCAGACAATGGAACACACACAGAATTAACATATGAGATTGCAACACAAAGTTTGATAGCAAGTTACTTAGATATATGGGCATCACGTCCTAACATAGAGACCTTTTGATTATTAGTCTCTCTTATACTCCACCAAGATGCGAACCAAATCATAACACCTCAGTATTTAATATGACTCAGAGTATAGCAATAAGTTTCATGACATGAAGTGAAAATAAGAACATGCTGGATCTAGTCACAGGAAGAAGCTTGGTCACCCTCAACCCTTGCAGCATGGTATTTTTGTTTATCCCTAGTGAGGTAACAAAGTAAGGTAAACACCCAAGTGGATCGCGATATTAAGTTGTTAGCTTACCGCACTCACCACTCCCCATTACTCCAACTAATGCACACGTTCCCCCACACACGCTCTTATAAACATGCTTGATCATAACAAGTAGACAAGAACGGGGTACATAATATGCATCTATACTCATAACTGAAACAAACATTGCAATCTCAAACATATATTAACTCATAGAAAGATCCACCACATAGGTATTACAAATATGACCGTAATCATGTTCAGCAGCTCATACGGTACTAATTAGTGAAGCTCAAGAGAGGAGAGATACATAAGTTACTTCCACTAACCCATAGTCCAGAGGTGGACTACTCCCTCTTCATCATGGAGACGGTGGAGAAGTCGATGGAGAGGATGGAAACCACACCGGCAGCGCCCCGCCGGATTTTTTCCCCTCCAATCTGCAGCTCCTGATCTCCATTTCGGTGTTTCTGTGTTTGTGTGGGGCTCTCTTCGCGAAATGCCAGGGGACCTTTTTTATAGGCATTTTTAGGTCAAGATGGAGTCGGTGGACGAAAGATCGACGACAGCGGAGCCACGAGGCCCAAATGAGTGGGCCCCACGCGGCCACAGTACCTGGCCACGTGGGCCGCCCCCTTTTTGCCTTGCGGGCTCCGTTTGCTTGATTCCTTCGCTCACTACGTCTTCTTCCTTCCAAAATAACGACCTCTGTATTTTTCTAGAATTTTTGGACGACGTTTGGGTCCCTGAAACATAAAAGGAAAAAAATAGGGTTTTCTGCCTGCGCAGAGTTAATTCCATAAAAATAGGAAACAATTGATTTATTTACTAAAATCATTAAATAACAGTAATATAACCCTTATATGATGCAAATATGATTGGAATATGTGTGATATAGTGCAAAGTTCATGTATGCATTTTACATGCATCAGGCACTTACGTTGCTCAGATCGAAAAACTTTAAACTAACGAAAGATGCATACATATCTGAGGATCACGCACAAACAATTTTAGATTTAAATAATTTTTCTGTGATTTTACAGAATGAAAACGGTGAACAGTAGAAATCTGTTCCTGCACAGAAATCCAAATCTAGCATCATCTTCCTATTAGAGGCAATACTTGGCACAACAATGCGATAAAATAAAGATACAAAGGAATTGTTACAGAAGTAAACAACTCCTTGACTCAAAAAAAAAAGACAAAAATTGCAGAAATAAAATAATGGGTTGTCTCCCATAAGCACTTTTCTTTAAAGCCTTTTATCTAGGCATGAAAATTTTAATGATGCTCACATAAGGATAAGAGTTGAAACATAAAGGAGAGCATCACGAAGCATATATTAAACATGTTTAAATCTAACACTCTTCCTATGCATAGGAGCCTTGTAAGAAAACAAGTCAATGTAGCACAAAGAGACTAGCGTAGGAAGATAAAAGAAGAACAATTTCAGGACTTTAAACTTACAGAGAGGTGTTTTAGTAACATGAAAATTTCTACAATCATATTTTCCTCTCTCATAATAATTTTCAGTAGCATCATGAACAAACTCAACAACATAACTATCACATAAAGCATGCCTTTCATGATCTACAAACACATAATTTTTATCAAGCTAAAAAATAGTGGAATCAAAAATTTCAAACCCACTTTTAACAATTTTATAGCAAGATAATTGATCACTCTCAAAAGGTATGGGACTCCATTTAGCTAAAGTCAATACCTCTCCAATCCCATTTTCAATAGTAGTACAATTAATATTATCAAGCAACATTGGACCATCATCTAGAGCTTTATCATAAACATTTTCTGAGCAAACTTTCTCATTACCATGCATTTAAAAATTAGGAATAAATATAGGATTATCATAAGACTTATCAAAATATCATGGATTATCATAAATAACAGTAGCATAATAATTTGCACAAGTTTCATTCATAGGGAATATTTCAAGAGAATCCATAGGAACATAACATTCATCCTCCTTTAGTAAGCATGGAGGGCAATCAAATAGTGTAAGAGATAAAGAGTTACTCTCATTAGAAGGTAGGCATGGGTTAATCCACTCTTCCTCCTTTTGTTCATCACTCTCTTCCTCTTTTTCATCCAATGAGCTTTCAGCTTCAGTAGTTTCTTCTTCCACAGGTTCCTGAAAGGTAACAAGTTGTTCTCGAGAATAAGTTTTCTCAAGAAATTCAGTGATATAAGGATTATTATTGTAATATTCAAGGCAATAACCAAGTATAGCAAAATTTTCAGATTTATAAGGAGAATCATCATCGTGAATATAACCAGCAATTTCATAGGCACCTTTAAAAACAAAAAATTCTTCAGTTTGTTCAAGATTACCAAAGTCATAGTTTCCTTTAGCATAAGCTGCCAAGGTTTCATTATCATTATAATCACATTGGAAAGGGAGGTGTTTATGCCTTTTACAACATAATGATTCATTAAAGCAGTAGGATTCATTATAAGTAGAGCACAAGTTTTTAGAAAAATAAGTCAATCTACTTATTTGTTCCCATAAATATTTCCCTTTTTGAGATAAGCGGTATTCCTTATAATAATTTTGTTGTTCCTCCGTGAACCCACTTAGCCAATAAGGTTTTGTTTCAAAGAGAGAAGACATTGATAGTAAGAAAACAATTAGACATAATAACAAACCGAAATAGACTAGATGAAGGAAACTAATTTTTTTGTGTTTTTGATAAATGAAGCAAACACGACTAAATAAAAATAAACTAAGCAAGAAAATAACAAATTAAAGAGATTGGAAGCGTGAAACTCTGTAACAGCCCAAAGTTCAGAAACCTAAAAACCCGAGTAAAATTTTCGCATTTGTGTTGCATTGCATCATGGCATCCTTGATTAAAAATGCTCAAGCAATTATAACATTGAGAAACCCCAAATATGAACTGCTTCAATTACAAATTCAAATCAATGAGAGTTTTCAAATTTTCAAACAAAATATCTTGACATCTTATATTTGTCGAGGTAGTTCCAAAAGTTCCAAAGGTAATTTTGACAAACTATTTTTAATTGTAAAAATAAAATAAAAGGAGAGAAAACTCAGATTGCCTGTGAGCAATTCCTATTTTATTTACCTAGCAAATGGTTTTCAAATATTCTGGAAAAATTAGGGGAGCTTCCTATTAATATAAAGAGGCTACCCAAAAATTGACATAATTTTTGGAAGTGGATAAGTGCCCCAACTAAATCCCTCCTCTCACTGGTTTCATTGCAAAATAAAAGAAAAGGAAGCAAGGGCCAATCCGTGTTGGAAACAGAAGTTCCAGGGGGCTATTCGAAAAATCGCCGTCTTCCTCACTGTTGCGACCGAGCACCTCGTGCTCGCGCCACACCACCGTCGCGCGCCCGGGCCCCCTCTCCTCTGCCTCTCACTGCGAGGAGCAAGCTCCACGAGGTCGCCCTCTGCTCACTCCCCCGAGTTCTCCCCGTTTCCTCTCCCCTAGCTCCCTCTTGCTCGCTGTTACGGCCATGGCCGAGCCTGCCATTGCCGTGTTCGTCGCCGCCATCTGAGAGGTCCCGGAGCGAATCGACGGGCACCAGCACCACTGTCGTGCTCCCCTCTCCCTCCTCGTGGAAGGAATCGGCCGGAGACGCTCAGAATCGACGCCGCCATCGCCTTCTTCCTCGCGGCCGTCCGACCACCGCCGCTGCTCCCCCGCACGATCTCGTCGCCGTCGACCTCCCTCCTTCTTCCCCGACCTCTTCCCCGCATTCGTGGTGAGCCTCCCGTGCAGTAGCACCTCTTTCCCTCTCCCCTCCCACCGTAGTTTCGCCGGGATGCTCGCCGTGCGGCCGCCGTCGCCGAAGTTCTTCCTCGTCGCGCGCTGCCCGGCCATGCAAACGGCCTAGGCCGGATGGAGGGCCGTTGCCCTCTGTAACCAGGCCGGCCTGCCAGCCGGCCCAGACTGGCTGGAGGGCCGGAGCCCTCTGTGTCTCGGCCGGCCTGCCAGCCGGCCCAGGCTGGGTGGAGGGCTGGCTGGCCCGTTTTTTTAGTTGTTCCTTTTTCTGTTTTCCTCTCCCTTTGGCGCATGATTCCGGCTACTCCCTCGCGCTTTAGGGATGTCGAACACCGATGATTCAACTACTTCCTCCCTTTCTCTCGAATCCGAGGAAATAAGTTTTAATAGTGGTTGAAAATAATTGAATTAAAAGAATAAATTCAAAAGAAGAATTTATAAAAGTAATAACTTTTCCTCTGGACCTCCGAAAAATGTGTTCCTTATACCAAAATGTTCAGAAAAATATGATTCACCCAGAATCATCATCTTCATGCATAATTGATCACCACTACAATAATGTACCTTTAGTAGCACTAGAATCATTAAGTTTTAATATGGGGTTATTCCAAATAATGCAATAAATATAATGGGGACCCCATTTAACTTGTTGATCCTGTTCAATGCTTCTAGGGTGCATTCAAAATGTCATATCATCATTTTCATATGCATTGCATATTTGCCATGTGTTGATTGTTGTTTCTGCTTTCCGGTGTTGTTTGCTCTTCGGTAGATCACGAGTTCGGAGTTGAGCATCATTACTCCGACGAGCAGTCTGACTCATCTGCTCAACAAGGCAAGCGTAATCCCCCTCTGAGCATATCTTATCCTACTTTCCGCAAATATATTTTCTCCACTATAATATTGCATGCGGTTCCAAATGTCAATTTACTTGGAGTAGAGTATCCCATAGTTGCATTAAGATTCCGATGCCAATTACCTGTTTCCCCTCCTATTATCCATAGGATGGTATTGCTGGCCTAAAATACTTAACTATGCTATGTGTTGCTTAGCCATGCTTAGTAAAATGCTTAGCGGTACCATGGGTACTTCATGTGGTAAACAGGTGTTGAAATGAGAGTGATGGTGGAGAATTGTGGTGGTGGATAATAAAATGCTTAAAGGTGGGGATGAGAGGCCACATGGGATGTGGTGGGTTGTCTCGTTCTCGCCGCCTAAGTGCGAGTTCTCGCCTACGAGCCAAGTTGAGCATGCTACCAAGCGTGGGCTATATGGAACCCCTATCGACCAACTAACTTGTGGAGGACTAGCCGAGGGTCCTCTAGTTTGGCTTTCCATTTGCGCGTGCGTTGAAGATGGTGGCCAGGACTGAGATGAGGATGGTTGTGTCAGGAAAATAAGTGGCCGCGGGACAGGGTGCGAGTAGGTACCTCTTGTCCTACCGCCACTGATGATCTTGGGTTAGTCTTAAGCGAGGTAAAGGTTGTAGCCGCTCCCACTCAGCCGGCTTTCCCCGGAAGAGAGCAAATGTACAGGCATGTACGGGCAATGAGCCAGACGGTACGCATGGATAAGAAGCTGGGAGGTCCCTCGGGAACCTGGCGACTTTCACATTGTACACCCCTGCAGGGATAAATCTTTTCGAAAAGCCGTGTCCGCGGTTATGGACGACTTGGTGACGGATTCAGAGATCATAGAATAACTTTAACGGAATGATTAAAAACTAGGTACTAGAGGTACCACTTCAAGATTGCAAGGTGAGCTTCCTCGAGGGTGATTCGGGGAGGTGCCTTTGATGAACAGGTACAGTGGTTGATGATGTTGGTGATGTTGAGAAAAGTGATCAAAGAAAAGAGTTACTTCTTACCTCTTTTGAAAATATTCTGATTAGTCGATGCCATGGAGTTATGTCTTTTAAAATAAAATCAGCTTTATGCAAAACAGCCATAAAACCTTGAAAGCCAATCATCGAGCATATATTAGCTCTTAATCTTGCGAGTTCGTCGAACTCAACGTCGTTTGCTTATTTTCAGGAGAGGACTTCACCGCCCTCGAAGGTGGGTTCTTTGTGGACGTCGACGAGTAGTCTGGGGTTCCCAGGTGGCAGCTTGGGACATCCCGGAACAGCTGGCGCTGTGATGTTTATTTGCAGGCCTCTTAGGCCATAATTTGGTTCTTGTTGTTTAGAACAACACACTTCGTTTCCGCATGTTGTATTGTTGGGTCGGTGACCTCTGGTTGTCAGTTGCTATCTTTCTCTATTATAAGAGTTGAACTATATGATTTTTGTGTCGTAGAGTCTGTGATGTGCCAGTTGTTCCACAAGTCTTGATCTCTCTATTATGCTTTGATAGTGTGTCCGCTGGTATCGGATAACCGGAGACACAGTATCACTGTATAGCAGTCGGGTCGGGGCGCCACAAACTCCCCTTGCAGAAATCCTCTTGCTTCCCAATATGGCGTCAGAAAATATGGCGTGTGGAAGGAAGGCAAGGAGATTGCTGAACTGAAGTGCTTCTGCTCCCCGGCAACGGCGCCAGAAAATATGCTTGATTGCGTGGATCACACGTTCGTTGGGAGACCCCAAGAGGAAGGTATGATGCAGTATAGAAGCAGTTTTCCCTCAGTATGAAACCAAGGTTTAATCGAACCAGTAGGAGCAAGAAATCGCTTCGGAAGGTTGTTGGTGGCGGAATATGGCACGTCGCAGCACCAGGGAATCCGGCGCCAACGTGGAATCTGCACACAACACAATCAAACTACTTTGCCCCAATGAAACAGTGAGGTTGTCAATCTCACCGGCTTGCTGAAAACAAAGGATTAAACGTATGGTGTGGAAAACAGTAGTAAATTGCAGAGAATGAAAAGGAACAGTGTTTGCAGTTGGTTGTATTATCAGTGTAAAAGAATGGACCGGGTCCATAGTTCACTAGTGGTGTCTCTCCATAACAGATAACTAACATGCTGGGTGAACAAATTACAGCTGGGCAATTGACAAAATATTGAGCGCATAACAATGTATATATATGACATGATGATTACTATGATATTCATGTGGGCATTACGACAAAATACATAGACCGTTATCCAACTAAGTCTATGACTAATAATCCACCGCCAGGTTGTCATACCGAGTTCCCCGTTGGTATTAAGTTGCAAGCAACGGATAATTGCATTAAGTAATGTGCGTAAAGTAAACAAATGCATTAGACCTAACGGCGTACCCTTAAGCTAAGCATCGGTTATTTTATCCCTAGTGGCAACAGCACATCCACAATCTTAGAAGTTATTGTCACTCTCCCAGATTACCAGAGGCATGAACCCACTATCTAGCATAAATACTCACACTTGGAGTTACAAGCATCTACTTGGCCAAAGCATCTACTAGTAACGGAAAGCATGCAAGATCATAAATAACATATAAGATAGATTGATAATCAACTTGACATAGTATTCAATATTCATCGGATCCCAGCAAACACAACATGTAGCATTATAATAAGATGATCTTGATCATGATAGGCAGCTCACAAGATCTAAACATGATAGCATAAAGTGGAGAGACAACCATCTAGCTACTGCCATAGACCCGTAGTCCAAGGATGAACTACTCACGCATCACTCCGGAGGCAGGCATGGTGATGTAGAGCCCTCCGGTGATGATTCCCCTCTCCGATAGGGTGCCGGGAAGAGCTTCTGAACCCTCCCAAGCTAGGGTTGACGGCGGCGGTGTCTCTGGAAATTTTCGTGGATAATGGCTCGGGTCTCTAGGGTTTTTGCGTCGGGAGGAATAAATAGACGAAAGGGCGGCGGCTGCGGAGCCACGATAGCCCCACACCACCACACGGCGCGGTTGGGGGTGGGCCCACGCGGCCCCATGGTGTGGCTGGCTCGCGGCCCCCCTCCGTGTCTCCTCTGGACTCCGTCTTCGTGTTGGAAAAATAGGAGGTTCTGTCCAAGTTTCGTCCAATTCCGAGAATATTTCCAGACTAGCTTTTCTGGAATACAAAAACATCAGAAAACAGGAACTGGCACTGTGGCATCTTGTTAATAGGATAGTCCCAGAAAATGCATAAAAATGCTATGAAGTGTATATAAAACATGTAACCATTGGTATAATATCAACATGAAACATCAGAAATTATAGATACGTCTGAGACGTATCAGCTACTTAGCTATTTTCTAGCACCGTTGCTGGCGTGTGAGTGCTTGAACGTATCTCCTTTAGATCCTGTAGTTATATCTTTTTGTTTTTTGTTTTTATTTCACTAGTTAGGCTTAATGTAAAATAACAAAAAAAATAGAGATCTCTATGAAATTTATCTTGAGTTAGGACATGATTTGTTTGAAGAGAATATTAAAAAACCTATGGAACTTTGCTTGCATAATTGTAGTAGCAATGTTATTAGCATGAATTCTTTGAACACCATTATTTCTAATGCTATGGAAAAGTCTAAGCTTGGGGAAGCTGGTTTTAATGAAAATGATCTTTTTAGTCCCCCGGGTATTGAGGATATAGTTTATGTTGATTATGATATGCCTCCGATATATGATGTTTACAATGATAAATATGATATTTTCAGTCCATCTACTATTGAGGATAAAATTCATTATGATTATTCTATGCCTCCAATTTATGATGATTACAATGATGGATGTGATAGTTTTACTCCCACTATTACTAATGAAATTGATTTTGCTTATGTGGAGAGTAATGATACTTTTATGCATGTGAATCATGATAAGAATGCTTTATGTGATAGCTATATTGTGGACTTTATTATTGATGCTACTGTAAGTTACTATGAGAGAGGAAAACAAGGTTCTAAATATCTCAATAATATTAAGTCTCCTCTCTTTATGTTGAAAATTTTGAAGTTGCACTTGTTTTGCCTTACTATGCTAGTAGCTTCACGCTTCAATAGTTTGTTTTCTTACAAGATTCCTTTGTATAGGAAGTGGGTTAGACTTAAATGTGTTTGATATTTGCTTCTTGATGCTTTCTTATATTCAACTCTCATATCTATGAGAGCATCATTAAAATTATCATGCCTAGCTAAAAGGCTTTAAAGAAAAGCGCTTGTGGGAGACAACCCATGTTATTTTTGCTTTCTGTTTTCTTTTGCTTTTTGTTGAGTGATGCATGTAAAATGCATACAGGAACTTTGCACTTTGATTGCTTATATTCCAATCATATTTGCATCATATAAGGGTTATATCAATGTTTTATCATGATTTTGGGAATACTTCATAGTTTTCCCATTTATTTGGAATTAACCCTGCACAGGCAGAAAACCCTAGTTTTGTATTTTAATGTTTCAGGGACCCAAACGTCAACGAAATCACCTGGAAATTTACGGGCGTCAATATTTGGAAGGAAGAAGGACTACGGAAAAAGGAAGCGAGCAAACGGAGGCCCGAGGGCCAAACGAGCATGGCCCACGCGGCCAGATACTGTGGCCGCGTGGGACCCACCCGTTCAGCCCTCGTGGCTCCGTTGCCGTCGATCTTCGCTCCACCGACATAGTCTTGACCTAAAAACGCCTATAAAAAAGGTCCCACGTCGTTCTCTGGAAGGAGCGCCGCACAAACACAGAAACACCTAAACGAAGATCAGGAGCTGCAGATTGGAGGGGGAAAACTCTGGCGGGGCGCTGCCGGCATGGTCTCCACCTTCTCCATCGACTTCTCCACCGTCTCCATGATGAAGAGGGAGTAGTCCACCTCTGGACTATGGGTTTGTGGAAGTAACTTATGTATCTCTCCTCTCTTGAGCTTCACTAATTAGCACCGTATGAGCTGCTGAACATGATTACGGTCACCGTTGTAATACCTTTGTGGTGGATCTTTATGAGTTAATATATGTTTGAGATTGCAATGTTTGTTTCAGTTATGAGTATAGATGCATATTATGTACCCCGTTCTTGTCTACTTGTTTTGATCAAGCATGTTTATGAGAGCGTGTGTGGGGGAACGTGTGCATTAGTTGGAGTAACGGGGGGTGGCTAGTGCAGTGAACGTGAGAGAAAGTTCTGCGATCCACTTTGGTATCTTTACCTTACTTTGTTACCTCACTAGGGATAAACTAAAATACCATGCTACCGGGGATGTGGGCGTGACCATTGCCACTACTCCATGACTAGATCTAGCATGTTCTTATTTTCACTTCATGTCATGATACTTATTGCTATACTCTGAGTTATCTTAATTACTGAGGTGTTATGATTTAGTTCGCATCTTGGTGGAGTATAAGAGAGGTTAATAACCAAAAGATCTCTATGTTAGGACGTGATGCCCATATATCTAAGTAACTTGTTATCAAACCCTGTGTTGCAATCTCATATGTTAACTTTGTGTGTTCCATTGTCTACCACTTTATAAAGAGAGAGTGCATTTGTGAAACCATGAACCCCAGTCCATTTTTAATCATAAGAAACACCTTTCCAACACCATATACCACTTTTCTATTTTCAGCCATCATTAAATCCGAAAATACAAAAATATTTTTCATCTTGCATACATCATTCAAAAACCCAAAAATATCATTTATCATTGCATCCACCATCATTGCATATTTATTTCTTGTTTGCATATATAACTATCCTGATATCATTCTTACACCTTGTGCTTGACAACCACAGGTGAGGTTGAGGACCAAAACATCTAACCTTGTTTTGTAGGTAACCAAAAGAAGGATAAGAAGATAAATCTACCACTTCAGATTCCCCGAGAGTTCGATATTAAACCCTCGAGTCATCCCTCGTGGGGAAAACTGTCTTCCACTTACTATACACTCTGCACTTGGAGTCTCAACCTAAATCCCATTTATTTGTGCTGGCATCAAGACTTGCTCTTCGGGATCATCAAGACGTTTTTTGGCGCCGTTGCCGGGGAATCGTAGCTGAGAGATTTATCCAAGGGTGTGCATCATCGCATTCATCTCACAACAAAGTCAACGTCACCAACTTGTGCTAACACCTAAGCTTGGGGAGGTTGCACCTACGTGAGCACCATCTTATCCATCTTTACTTACAAAGCAATTTATTTGTTTTGTTAGTGTCATTGCATATCATATGATATTTATTTCAGTTTTGCATAAAAAATCTAAAAACACATAAAAACTTGCTAAAATGGGAGAAAAG
Source organism: Poa pratensis (assembly GCA_947311845.1). NCBI lineage: Eukaryota > Viridiplantae > Streptophyta > Magnoliopsida > Poales > Poaceae > Poa > Poa pratensis. The sequence continues at coordinate 57,960,225 of CAMZMU010000035.1, forward strand.
CCCATTGCCACACCTGAGAGAAAAGCCAAAAATTATTGATGCTTCGACTATGGCTTTTATGAATCATGCATCGCTGCACCTTGCTCTATATGAAAGTGCTTATGCCACTACTGCTAAAGTGGTTGAAACTACTGTGTCTGAGGTACCTAAAGTGGGATATAAAATTCCCATTGGCCATGTTAAAAGAGTTATGAAAAATCCATTTACAGGGGATGGAACTAAGTCTGCATGTGAACACATAGAAACAATTGATGAAATATGTGGTTTATTTAGGCTTCCTGGTATTTCTGATGATCAAATAAAAAGGAAGCTATTATATTTGTCTTTATCTGGTAATGCTCGTGATTGGTACATGTCTTTGGATGAAGAAGTGAAAACTGATTGGAGTATTTTGATGGAGGTTTTTCTTAAATATTTTACTCCCCAAGAAAGTACTAATATTTTGCAGGAAAAAGATGATGAACACATAAGCTTGGAAGAGGAAGAATGTGAAGAAGAGGATAAAAACCTAAGCTTGGGGATGCCCATGCAATCTCAAGAAGATGCTGAAAAAGATGAACAACTGGAGAATGAAGAGTTGGATCTCCCAACTTCACCTTCAACAAATGATAGTAACACTCAAACTCAAAAATCCTTTGTTATTTATGAGAACCCATGTTATGATGAGTGTGAAACTGAAAATTCTATGGTCCTATATGATAACCCATGCTATTATGATGAAACTAATAATGCTACTAGTAAACTCATTGATGATAATGAGGAGTGTTGCTTAAATGAGCTATATGATAATGCTTTAGATGATGGTCCTATGCCTATTGATAATCCTACATGTTTGGAAGTTGTTACTTCTCTATGTGAGGATAAAAATGATATACTTGCTGTTTGTGACAATACTCTCACCCATGAGAGTCCCACTTTGTTCTGAATTCTCCTAATAACACCATAGAGGAGAAATTTGCTTATGTTGAGAAATACTTATGTGGTTTGCAATTATCTCTAGTTCCAAATCTTTGTTGCAACCATGATATTAAACTTGATATTGATCTCAACAACTATTTTGAAAGAGGGAAGCATGCTAATGAATTCCAAAATAAATTTAATGATCCTCATCATGTTCCCAAATTATCTAAGTTGGAAGATTCTATTGGTTACGTGATTAAATACACTTCTACTACTTGCAACTATTATGAGAGAGGAGGTTATGAGAACCCTCTTTATGCTACTAATAATTATGGGCTGCAAGTAACTTTGTTAATATGCATTGGAAAACTTCATTCATATACAAAATGCCAATGCATAGAAAGAAAGTTAGACTTCGTTGTTATTACTTTTGTGTTCTATTTTTCTCTCAACCAGGTTTCAACTTGACTATTATTTTGATCGGTTTGAGAGCAACATGGGACCCTGGTATTGTGCATGGAACACTTTCCAAGGAAGAGGGAACCACCAAAGTTCAAGCTCCCTCATGAGCTTCGTCCACAATAAAACAACAAGTAAGAAGCCTAGCTATATGGCTATAAAGAAAGCGCTTTGCGGGAGGCAACCCGGTTATTTTTGTGTGTGATTTTTCTTTGTGTCCTCTTGCTGTAACAAGAGATTTTGTGTCTAGTTAGGTTCTGGAGTTTTTAATAAAGTGCCAAGTTTTACCCTTTTTGGTTTGAAAAAGTTGCTTATAGCGTTCGGAGATTTTATTCCTGCACGAGTCAGTGCACGGTATGATTTTTAATTCTTATTCTGTAACTCCGAATGAGCTCATATTTGAACTGTAGTTGCAACTTTTCATCCTCTGTATGCATGAATTTTTCGGAATTTTTCGAGAAAGTTTGGTAGGGTAGAAAAATACGTTTTGCTGCTGCTGTTTTTCTGGACAGATTCTGTCCCATTTTGTTTGATGCATGCTTTGAGCTTTTAAGTTGAATCTTTTTGATCCAATTGAGTTTATGAGTAGGCATACAACATTATATACTTTCTGGACATGTCATATGAATTTTTGTTCAAGGATTATATGCAGCAAGGAACCTATTTGTTTATCACTATTAATGCACCCCACAGAAAAGAGATGGGAGAAACGGTGTTTTGAAGTTTTTTCACAGGGATTGGAGGAGATGCACCAAGAGCTATCCAAGGATGGTGAAGACCATAAGCTTGGGGATGTGAAGACAACCCCGCTGGACCTACACACTCTCGGTTTGCACACGTCCAACTTCTGTTTTTCGATCGAAACACTTTATCGCATAAACTTGGAGCGTCGTTTTTGTTTTTGTTTGAGTCTTGAGAGACCACCACACTATCAATTATATATGAGAGAGCTACTGGAAATATGGGTTGAAATATGTTGGATGCTTTTATAAGATTGGGAAAAGGGATGTTTGATTGATTTTTAGTTGCATGATTCATGAGCTTGTTTATGAGTAATAGTTTGCAAATTCTTTTTGTAGAGCTATCACTTATTCATGTTTTGGTGCTGATTGTTATTTCACTTGGTTTAACATGGATTAGTTAGTTCTATGGACACTCATGCATGCATCTAGATGGTCAACTTTCTCCCTTTTGCTAGCCCAAAAACTCCAACAAGCAAAAACTTGTTTCCAACACCTTCAACCAAAGTTATTCCAGTGAGTCCACCATATCTACCTATTGGCTTTATGCTATTCCGAGTATGTTTAACATGTTGTTTGTGTTATCTTACCTCTGAATGAAAATGTTTATGTTATTGATTGCAATGGAAAAAATTGGTTATATAGCTCTCACGAACTTGATGCACATTTTACTATCATTGCAATAAATAAAACATGACCCATTGTGATTAAGATTATGATGCTAGTGGCTTGATAAATGTTCGAGGTTGGGAGTTAGCCCATATGTGCTGTCACATGCAAAGCTTTCAACATGCTCCTTCATCTCATTTAGTTGATATCATGTACTTTTGTTTATGGATGCTATCATGGTGAAATGAGGTGGAAATGAAGTAGTTCAAATGAGTTTGTATAAATGGTTAGAGAGACGCCTGGGCCGCTAATCTAAGCCATGCATTATTCATGGTGGAAATTTACTTACATGCTATGGTGAATTATCTATGACACCTTACAATAAAAAGCTATTCCAATGGTAAATAAAAAGGGTGTTGAGGTTTTTCATTTGTTTGTTTGTCTTGTCATTTTGATATGGGCTTGTTCCATATCCTGGGACAAGAGGTACCCCAGTTGACGCTCTTGATGATACTATTATTACTTACAATGATATATAACTTGAACTTGCTTTGTTTCCTAAGTTGAGTAATCATGGTGTAGGTACTTGTATTCAAGGGGCATGAGACATCCAACCTTTACTTTATCAAGCACACTACTCATATTTGCTTTCACTTTAACCTTAATCATTCAAGATGCTATGATAGGGGCAATGAGAGCTTGACACCAATGAATACCTTATTGCAATCATTAACTTAAGTAGAAGAGTTTGGAAGTTGGATGAAACTTATGCATGCTTTACCTCTACTCACATATACATCTTTCCAAAGTGTACACCTATCATATTCAGATTTTCATCTACACTCTATGACCATTGTAGGATGTTCTACTTATCATTATGCATACATGTGTTCCATATTACTTGCTACCATGTTACACTTTGTGAACTATCAATGAACATCCTTGTCTTGAATACTTGATATCACTTCATAAACTATTTGCATATTGCTACTCCTTTGAAGAATGAATCATTTGACTATATGTAGCAATAGTAATCATCTTTGATATCATTGTTAAGTATTAAATTGCAAAGTCCATGTTAGTTTTATCATCTTCATACTCGAGGACGAGCATGGATTAAGCTTGGGGATGTTGATGCATGTAAAATGCATACATGAACTTTGCACTTTAATTGCTTATATTCCAATCATATTTGCATCATATAAGGGTTATATCAATGTTTTATCATGATTTTGGGAATACTTCATAGTTTTCCCATTTATTTGGAATTAACCCTGCACAGGCAGAAAACCCTAGTTTTGTATTTTAATGTTTCAGGGACCCAAACGTCAACGAAATCACCTGGAAATTTACGGGCGTCAATATTTGGAAGGAAGAAGGACTACGGAAAAAGGAAGCGAGCAAACGGAGGCCCGAGGGCCAAACGCATGGCCCACGCGGCCAGGTACTGTGGCCGCGTGGGACCCACCCGTTCCTCGTGGCTCCGTTGCCGTCGATCTTCGCTCCACCGACATGTCTTGACCTAAAAACGCCTATAAAAAAGGTCCCCCGTCGTTCTCTGGAAGGAGCGCCGCACAAACACAGAAACACCGAAACGGAGATCAGGAGCTGCAGATTGGAGGGGGAAAACTCCGGCGGGGCGCTGCCGGCGTGGTCTCCATCTTCTCCATCGACTTCTCCACCGTCTCCATGATGAAGAGGGAGTAGTCCACCTCTGGACTATGGGTTTGTGGAAGTAACTTATGTATCTCTCCTCTCTTGAGCTTCACTAATTAGCACCGTATGAGCTGCTGAACATGATTACGGTCACCGTTGTAATACCTTTGTGGTGGATCTTTATGAGTTAATATATGTTTGAGATTGCAATGTTTGTTTCAGTTATGAGTATAGATGCATATTATGTACCCCGTTCTTGTCTACTTGTTTTGATCAAGCATGTTTATGAGAGCGTGTGTGGGGGAACGTGTGCATTAGTTGGAGTAACGGGGGGTGGCTAGTGCAGTGAACGTGAGAGAAAGTTCTGCGATCCACTTTGGTATCTTTACCTTACTTTGTTACCTCACTAGGGATAAACTAAAATACCATGCTACCGGGGATGTGGGCGTGACCATTGCCACTACTCCATGACTAGATCTAGCATGTTCTTATTTTCACTTCATGTCATGATACTTAATGCTATACTCTGAGTTATCTTAATTACTGAGGTGTTATGATTTAGTTCGCATCTTGGTGGAGTATAAGAGAGGTTAATAACCAAAAGATCTCTATGTTAGGACGTGATGCCCATATATCTAAGTAACTTGTTATCAAACCCTGTGTTGCAATCTCATATGTTAACTTTGTGTGTTCCATTGTCTACCACTTTATAAAGAGAGAGTGCATTTGTGAAACCATGAACCCCAGTCCATTTTTAATCATAAGAAACACCTTTCCAACACCATATACCACTTTTCTATTTTCAGCCATCATTAAATCCGAAAATACAAAAATACTTTTCATCTTGCATACATCATTCAAAAACCCAAAAATATCATTTATCATTGCATCCACCATCATTGCATATTTATTTCTTGTTTGCATTGCATAACTATCCTGATATCATTCTTACACCTTGTGCTTGACAACCACAGGTGAGGTTGAGGACCAAAACATCTAACCTTGTTTTGTAGGTAACCAAAAGAAGGATAAGAAGATAAATCTACCACTTCAGATTCCCCGAGAGTTCGATATTAAACCCTCGAGTCACCCCTCGTGGGGAAAACTGTCTTCCACTTACTATACACTCTGCACTTGGAGTCTCAACCTAAATCCCGTTTATTTGTGCAGGCATCAAGACTTACTCTTCGGGATCATCATTGAGTCAAGGATGTTGTTACCTCTGTAACACCTCCTTTGTATCTTTTAGTTTTTTAGTTTTTGTGCCAAGAAGAACCTCTAATGGTAAGAAAGTTCAAAAGTTTGGTTTGCTGTCCAGAAACAGATTTCTGTGTCCCGCTGCAACAATTCTCAAAAAATCCTAGAACATCATTTGGATATGTAATTTTTTGTGCATAAACCTAAGCTTTATATCTAACTTTCATTAGTTCGAGTTTTCTGATTTGAGTTACGTAAGTGTCTCAAATAAATTCATCTTTACTGGTTGTTTTGTTTTTGACAGATTGTCGGGGGGGCTGCCCCCGAGTAGGGCAAAGAGATGGTGTTAAGAGCTGTAAAGAGGGGGCCGGATCAAGGTCAAGCCGGATGTCTTGGGCCGGATCCCTTGGACCGGATCACTTGCGCCGGATCACTTGGGCCGGATAACTTGGGAGAGTCAATTAGCTCTCAATCATGCTAGAGTGCAGGGAGAGACCGAAGGGGATCCGGCAAAGGCTCGCCGGATCAGAGTAAGGAATTCCGGCTTAACTTAGCCGGGTTGGTCAGGAAGGATCTGGCATAAGGCGATGTCGGATAATGCACAAAGGCCGAGTAATGTCAGTAAGTTCACGGGTCCTGCAGGCCTCCTGCCGAGGTTCAGAAGACAGCCAGGTCGAGCCACAGGTTTTCCGGGTCGCTAGGCCCTAGGCGCTGACTCGGCTAATTCGGGAAAGGGCAGTGGCCTAGGCTCCGGTGGGCTACGCTGGCTTAAGCTCAAAGAGGAAAAATAGACCTGCCGTTGGACTGACAATGAGCTGGACTGAGTGACAGTAGCCAGAGCTTGTCCTGTTCCTCTTGTCCATGCCATTATCATCTCTGGCCAGGGGCATAATGTAATCCGGTTGGTGTATAAATAGACCAGCACATCCTCCAGGGCGAGGGACGACGACTGACAAGGGAGAAGAAGCCTCATTTCCCCCTCACTCCATCTTCCTCCTAGAGCTCTCACCATTGTTGCTTCATACAGCTCAAGGAGCACTTTGTACTTGTCATCATTGAGATATAAAGAGTGTAGGCTAGTGCTGCAGTAGGGGTGTTACCTCCGCAAGAGGGCCCCGAAGCAGGGTACATCTTGGTGTGCTTTGGTTGTTCTTGGTTTTGCTCGTTCTTGCTTGTACTTGCGTGTTCTTCGTGGTTCTTCATGCGTGCTTCTTGAGCGCGCACACCCTCCCGGATCCCCAACGTTCTAGCGAGCCCCCAACTTAAGCCATCCTATGGCATCTGCCGTGACACCACCACGACAGTTGGCGCCCACCGTGGGCGAGCAGTGGCGTTGGCTGGGGTTCCCATCCGGACGGGTTCCGTCACCAGCTCCGCGTGCGTGTGCTGTCCGGGCTCGTCTGCAACTACGGCGGGTTCACCTTCATCAGCGACAACGCCGGCTGCTTCGCGGGAAGGCCACTCCCTGTGGATGGATGCTTCATCCAGTTCGGTCAAGGCAATCCGGGAGCCGGAAGGGTAATTCGGCTGGCCGAAGTCAACCACCTCGTCCTCCTGGGCAGAATCAACCCCGGCAGGAGCAGCAAGTAATGGTGCAAGCGCAGGAGCAAGGTGGTGGCCAGGCGGGCTACCGCTATGATGATGGTAATTCGGCTATGGCGCGAGCCGGATACCAAACGTATGATAATGCACTTGCATCCAGACTGGGACCTCGGACATTGGATCCGAATGATCAGCGTCTCAAGTTGGATAGGATTTACCAGTCCGAGAAGCTGGAAGAGCAAGGCCCACCAGGTCCTCCATGCTTTGGGCCTCGGATCATGAACGAGCCGAAAGTGCCGTTGTTTCAGCTTGGCCGAATCACAAAGCCGTATAACGGCAGCACTAAGCCACAGGATTGGCTGATAGACTATGTATCCTCGGTGCACATTGCGGGGGGCAATTGCCGATGGGCGGTCCGGTATCTCCCGCATATGTTGGAAGGGCCAGCCCAGATTTGGCTGAATAACTTACCAGAGGGTAGTATCAACTCTTGGATGGACTTGGAACAGGCGTTTTACAGCAACTTCTCCAGCACTTACAAGAGGCCAAACCGACCTCAGCTCTTGTCTGCGTGCAGGCAGGAAGAGCGGGAGACAGACCGAGAATTTTTGACTCGGTGGAGCAACATTCGCAATTCTTGTGAAGGTGTCGTGGAGGAGCAGGCCTTTTCTTGGTTTGCGCAGGGTTGCCGACATGGCACCCCGCTTTGGCAGAAGCTCCAGAGGGATATGCCAAAGACCTTGGCGGAAACGATCCGGATAGCAGATACATATGCTCTTGGAGATCCGACGCAGCCAGCCTTGGATGCGGTGGGAACAAGCAGGAGGCAACCAGTCAACAACCGAACAGGACCATTGAGGCCCAGTGACCGACATGAGTTCGGTTACAAGAGGAGAGATCCGGATTATAGATACGGTTCAGATCAGGTTGCTGCAGTAAATATGGATCATCCTGAGCAGGAGATAGCCAGAGACCAAAAATGAGGGTCCAGCTTGGAGGCCGAATCAAGGTGCCTGGGCAAAGAAAGTGTGGGATGGACCGAGTCCACCTCTAACTTTTGAGGCAATGATAGATGGGCCTTGCCGTTATCACACAACAGACCCACGCAAGCCGGCCAATCATTCAACTCGGAATTGTAGCTGGCATCATCGCATCCAGGCGGAAGGTCAGAGAGGGCCACCTCAGAGAGGTGCTCCTAGACCGAATTTCAGGCCAATACGCCTTTATCCGGAGCCAATGCAACCCCGGTGAACAAGGAGCTCCAAGGCCGGCAGCCACAAAGCCGGTTAACCTGGTAAATATGGGAGGCAACAACAACAATGCTGGTCCGAGTCGGCAAGGTGGATACCCCGGAAATGATTACAAGGAGGCTCATCAAAGTTATGTGGTTTTTGTGACCGAGCCAACTGACAAGAAAAGTCAGCTGCGAAGGGCGAAGGAGGTGAATGCAGTCACACCAGCAGTCCCAAAATACCTGAACTGGTCCGAGCAGGAGATCACTTGGAGCAGGGCTGATAATCCCAGGGTTATGCCAAGCCCAGGAAACTATGCACTGGTGGTGGATCCGACTTTGGTTGGACCAAGATTAATGTGAAATTCAGCGAGTCTTGATTGACAATGGCAGTGCTATAAACATCATGTATCGGGACACAATGGTCAAGTTGGGTTATTCGCCGAATCAGTTGCAGCAGAGCAGTTGTACCTTCCATGGTATAGTACCCGGGTGTCTTGTTCCCCAATGGGTAAGATCTGGGTAGATGTGCTGTTTGGTACCAAGGACAATCACAGACTTGAGAGTCTCGAATTCGAGGTGGTAGACTTGGAGAGCCCATACCATGCTCTGCTCGGCAGGCCGGCATTAGCCAAGTTCATGATATCCACTCATGTGGCCTACCTCAAGATGAAGATGCCTGGCCCGAATGGTATCATCACCGTTGCGGGAGATTACAAGAAGGCCATACAGTGTGCCACGGTGGTTCCACCTTAGCCGAGTCGTTGGTGATCCAAGCTGAGAAGAGCAAGATGCATGAAGTAGTGGCGATGGCGAAGTCAGCTCAGCTCGGCGTGCTGGCTATGACCAATCCGGATGCAGGTGCAACATTTGAGGTGCCCAAGGAGACAAAGAAGATCCCCATTGACCCGGAGAATCCGGAGCGCATGGCCATCATTGGTGCCGGATTGGGCGAGAAATAGGAAAGCGCGCTCTGTCACTTCCTCCGTGAGAATCGGGATATCTTTGCATGGTCGGCTAAGGACCTGCCTGGTGTTCCGAGGGAGTTGGCAGAGCACTCTTTATTTGTCAGGCCGGATGTGAAGCCGGTGAGGCAACCGACTCGCGTCTTTCAGACGATCGAAGAAAAGTGGTGCTTGATGAGCTGGCTAAGCTACTTGCAGCCGGATTCATTATGGAGGTGTTGCATCCAGACTGGATATCCAATCCGGTTCTGGTAGAGAAGAAGAAGGACGAACCAGCGGTGATCAAGGTGTGGCGTATGTGCATCGACTTCACCAACCTGAACAAGGCGTGCCCGAAGGATCCCTTTCCTTTACCTCGGATTGATCAAGTGATCGATTCTACTGCTGGGTGTGAGTTGTTGTCTTTTATTGATGCGTACTCTGGTTTTCACCAGATACCACTGAACCCCAAAGATCAAATAAAGACTGCTTTTATTACCCCGTATGGGGCGTATTGCTATCGTGTCATGTGTTTCGGTTTGAGAAATGCCGGTGCAACTTATCAGAGATGTATGCAGAAATGCTTACACTCTCAAATGGGCAAAAATGTGCAAGTGTATGTCGATGATATCGTCATCAAAACTAAAGAAAAACGCACTCTCCTCGAGGATCTCGAGGAAACATTTGTGAACTTGAGAAAGTATCGGTTAAAATTGAATCCGGATAAATGCACCTTTGGTGTCCCGGCTGGAAAGTTGCTCGGTTTCCTTGTATCGAGCCGAGGTATTGAGGTGAATCCGGCTAAGATCCGAGCCATAGAAAACATGAAATTGCCTAAATGTCTAAAAGATGTGCAAAAGTTCACCGGGTGTCTAGCCTCGTTGAGTCGGTTTGTGAGTCGGCTAGGAGAAAAAGCCTTGCCCTTGTATCAGTTGATGAAAAAGAGCACCGGGTTCACATGGACCCCGCAGGCAGACTCGGCTTTCAATGAATTAAAAAAGATGTTGTCCACTGCACCAATTTTGGCATCACCTTTGCCGAATGAGCCAATGCTACTTTACATTGCGGCCACTAACCGGGTCGTAAGTGTGGTGATAGTGGTAGAGCGAGAAGAGGAGGGTAAATCCGTGCAGAGACCGGTGTACTATTTAAGCGAGGTGATCTCAACCTCAAAGCAGAATTATCCTCACTACCAGAAGATGACATATGGTGTATACCTGGCGGCCAAGAAGTTGAAACATTACTTCCAGGAGCACCCGATCACCGTAGTATGCGAAGCTCCAATCTCGGAGATCATTGGGTGCAAAGATGCGACTGGCCGAGTTGCCAAATGGGCAATAGAAGTGTCTCCTTACACCCCGCATTATGAGAGAAGAGATGCTATCAAGTCTCAGGCTTTACCGGATTTCCTTTGTGACTGGGCCGAGATGCAGTATGAGCCACCCAAGCCGGATTACAATTACTGGAAGTTGCACTTTGATGGCTCCAAAACCAAAATCGGACTAGGTGCTGGGATAGTACTCACATCACCGAAGCAAGATCAGTTGCGATATGTGTTGCAGATTCATTTCTCAGCATCAAACAATGTGGCCGAATATGAGGCACTGATCCATGGGCTTAATGTGGCTAAGGACATCGGCATCCGCCGGATAGAATGTTTTGGTGATTCAGATTTAGTGGTGCAGCAGTCTTCTGGAAATTGGGATGCCTTGATGCCAATATGGCACTATATCGATTTCATGTCCAGAAAATTTCAGGATTTTTTGAAGGCTGCGAGTACAAGCACATACCTCGGCTGGAGAACGAAGCTGCTGATATCCTGTCAAAACTCGGGTCGTCTAGGGATGCAATCCCACCCGGGATATCCTTGAATCACCTAAGGATCCCTTCAATCAAGCCTTCGCCTGATTCCGAGTCAATTTTTATCCCAAAGCAAGAATCTGAAGCTGTTCCTATGAATGTTGATGTCGGGTACATTTGGGAAGACCCGGGGACTGCATGGCGAGACTCGGGGACTGCGCACCGAGACTCGGGGAATGATAACCAATCTTAGGGAAGAGGAGAAGAGAGGAAGATGGTGCTAACCGAATCTTAGGGAATGGACAGAGACTGATAGAAGAAATAATGGCGGCCGAACCAGTGGAAATAGATGAGCACTTATTCCCTTTGCATCCAGTACCGGAAGTGGGCTGAAGAAATCATGAAGTTCATGTCGGAGGGGAGTTTGCCAAATGATGAAACCGAAGCTAGGCGAGTGCAGAGGAGGTCCAAGGGTTACACCATCATAAACAAGGAGTTATACAAAAGGAGTGCAACCGAGGTGCTACACGTTGCGTGGAGCCAGCCGAGGGCAAGGAGATGCTCCTGGAGATACATCAAGGAGAATGTGGGCATCATTGCAGTACAAGAGCCCTGGTGGCTAAGTATTCCGGCATGGGTTTTACTGGCCCACTGCTCATGCAGATGCAGAGGACATAGTCCGAAAATGTGAAGGATGCCAAAGGTTTGCCAAGCAGACACACCTACCCGCATCGGCGCTCAAAACAATTCCTATCACTTGGCCGTTTGCTGTGTGGTGTTTGGATATGGTGGGAGAATTCAAGCCGGCTAGGGTAACATGACACATATGCTGGTGATGGTGGATAAGTTCACCAAGTGGATAGAGGTGAAACCAATCCGGAAAGTGGATGGTCATTCGGCTGTAACTTTCCTGAAAGAAATCATTTTGAGATACGGTTACCCCCATAGCATCATCTCGGATAATGGCACGAACTTTGCTGTGGGAGAGTTTGCCCGATTCTGCATGGATAAGGGGATCCGGTTAGACATAGCCTCAGTGGCACACCCAGAGTCCAATGGACAGGTGGAAAGATCAAATGCTTTGGTATTAGCTGGGATAAAAGCCGGTTAATAGAACCTCTGGTAAAGACTCCGGGGTGCTGGATAGATGAGATACCATCAGTACTATGGGGTCTAAGGACCACGCCGAATCGGTCAACTGGCTATACGCCATTTTTTCTGGTATATGGGGCAGAAGCAGTGCTACCCACTGACATAGAATATGATGCACCAAGGGTGACAATGTATACCGAAACCGAGGCAAAAGAGGCCCGGGAAGATGCAGTGGATCTGCTAGAGGAAGCAAGAGAATTGGCCCTATCTCGGACAGCAGTATACCAGCAGGTCTCCGACGTTATCATAGTCGGAAATCAGCCCTCGAGTGTTTCATGAGGGAGATCTAGTACTAAGGCTGGTGCAGCGCAGCAAAGGCCGACACAAGTTATCACCTCCATGGGAGGGACCATTCATTGTGAGCAAGGCTATGCACAATGACTCGTACTACCTTGTAGATGCACAGGAACCAAGGAGGATGGCCTGGACAGACCCGGAGAAGAAACCAAGCGACCCTGGAATGTAGCTCTGCTTCGACCCTTTTACTCTTAAGGGGCGCAATGTATGTATCTCAGTTTATCATAAATGAAATTTCGGCAATCCGAGTCTGGACTCGGGGACTGCCTCGTCCTTATGCATGTGTTTTTTATTACTGTTTTGTCCATACCGTTCATGTGTCGGATTGCTTTGAACCTCGTCCCAAAATTCAAGTAATGTATGCTGTGTTGTTGATCTCGTGACTCGACTGACAAACACCAAAATGGTAGTCAAGAGCAGAGGTGGGGAATATGGGAAACATGAAAATGGACTCGGGGACTCGGTCCAAAACCGATTCGGCACATGTCGTTTACTAACCCCTGTTATTTCTTTTTTGTTTATGTTAGATGATTCTAAACCACAACTCGCATGTTTCAAGTATTGTATGCTATGATTCCTATCTTGTGACTCGACTGTCAACACCTAAAAGGTAGACAAGAGCAAAGATTCGGCAAAAATAGTAACAAGAAAACAGACTCGGGGACTCGGTTTAAGATGATCCAACATAAACCTAGTCCGGATCACATTAAGCAAAATAAAAGTAGTCTCGAAGAACTTAAATTGTATATTACATCTGCTCCCGGCATACCGGGGATTTAATGTTTTTCATTAAGATAATTCAGGAAGAAGGAGCCATGGTTGCAGGAGACTCGGTTGCAGGGATGACTCGGATGATGGAGGAACCTCGGTTGAAAGAGGACCCTCACTTGCAGGAATGACCTTGGACGGAGAGCTTGAAGGCTTGGCAGACTCGGAAGCATCCGGATCAACTGAAGTCTTGGCGGTCTTGACTAAAGCTTGTTCGGCAGTCTCAGCCAAGTCAGTGGCTGGCGTCTTGGAAGTCTTGGCCGAGATTGTTCGGCAGTCTTGGCCGAGTCGGAAGCTGGCACTTGGTGGACTTGATACGAGGTTGTTCGGCAGAGTTAGCCGAATCACCAGACTCGCCCTCAGACTCGGCGTATTCGTCAAGGGAGGCATCGTCCGATTCCTCTTCTTCAGATTCTTCCCCATCCGAGTAGACCGGAGCGTCCAGATCAAGATGCTTTGTGTTTGCAAATTCGGCCATAAAGTTGGCAGCTTCTTCGCGGATCTTGATCCGGTTCGGATCTGAAGCCCATGAAGAACCCTCGCGAAGTGAGCGCACTTTGACGAGATCAATCAGCTCATACCAAGACATGATAAATAGCAAAGCTGCGTCAGCACCAGCGCGGGCGGACGAAGATCTCCACTGCTTTAACCGGGTCTCGCCTGATCCAGGTCTTTGATTAGCTCGTCCGCAGACCGGACTTGCCGGCTTCAGGAAACAAGACTCGGTGAGCTTTGAGACTTGCATTGAACAGATCAATGTGGGACTCCTTCAAAGGAGCAATCCGAGCTTTAAGTGCAGTAATGTGATCTTCGATATCCCACGTCTCTGGTAGGGGAGCCCAGCTAACTTAGCTCTCTCAGCTCGGGCATCTCTCACAGCTTTGGCGGCTTGAAGCCGGATGCTGGTAAACTCTCCTACATTCAGATAAGCTAACACCGAATTAAACGAGAGGGAACACGAAATTATGTGTCGGATAAGAGCAGAGGAGGAAGAGGAGATTCGGCAAACTTACGATCCATGTCTTCATTGAGGCTAGCAAGATCAGCCAGCCATTTCGCGCTGACCGCCTTGTGAGCAGCCAGATCATCTTTCGCCGCTTTAGCTTCGGCTTCAGCGTCTGCAACGACCGTTTGGATTTTCTTGTCCAATTCGGCCCGCTTCGCAAGCCCGGCTTTGAAAGCATCTCGCTCCTTCTGGATCGAATCTTTCTCACTGCAGCGAATCCCGGTCTTTCTTGAGCTTGGCCTTCACTTTTCCAACCCGGTCAAGCTCCCGCTGGAGCCGAGTCACTTCTGACTTTTCCTCCGCTAAAGCGCGCTTGTGCTCCTGATCTTTCTTTTTCATCTCCTCACCTTGCGCCTCGAAGGAAGTTTGGAGGGCCTGGTGTTGCAGGACTAGCTGCTTAAAGATCCGGCTGCGAGCAGTCGTGGTTTCCTGAAAGAAAAAAGGTTAATGGCGTAAAAAGAGTCTCGGGGACTGGCACCCGAGACTATTAAAAAACTAGCAAGATGGAGCCAAAACGAATCTCGGGGACTGGAGGCCCGAGATTGATAAAAAAAAATTGACCGACTCAATTGGAAAAGAGACTCGGGGACTGGGAGTCCCACGATTTTTTCGGCTAAACAAAATTCATGATCAAGTTTTTAGAGATTCAAGCCGAATGACTTTCTTACTCGGGAGTATCAGTCGTTCGACCCGAATCTCGGGGACTGGGAATAGTGCAGATTGATCATGATAAATAAAAGCAGGATTCGGCAAAGTTACCTCGAGACCCGGTTAGCTTCACGACCGAGGCCTGCACAGAGTGTAGAGATTGAAACATCCGGCTAGGGCCAGCCGGATGTGGCGACGCTGAAGTAGAGGAGCCTTCGGCAAGGTCCGCAGCATTCCAAGCTTTAACAATTGCTCTGCGGAGCCGAGGTTGTCGCCGCTCGGAGTGCGGAGATTCGGCAGACCTGGCCACTAAGTCGGGCGGAGTGATCGCCTCAGAGAGTTGATCATGCACCCGAGTCACTGATGGAGTGGCGGAAACCTGCTTGCTAGCAACCACCTGCTTATCCGAGGTGGTTGGAGTTGTGCCAGAGGCGGCTGAGTCGGCTTAGGTAGAGGCGATGCGCCCGGGGTCTTGGCTGGATCTGGCTCTCGGTTGGTTCTGGGCTTGTTGTGGTGGTTTAAGTACTTCCTGTTGCTGCTTCTGCTGCTTCTCGAAGTTTGTTGCTGCTGCTTTTTCTTCTTCTGCTGCTCTTGATTCAGCAGAGCTTGAGCCTTGGGGGTAGGGCGAGGATCCGGCTTAGGCAAAGACTTAGCCGAAGTCTTAGTTTTTTCCTTCTCCAACTCCTTCAGAGGGCGTGGCCAAGTTGAATCTCGGGTAGGAGCCGAGATTTCCTCGTTCTCCAGGTCAGTAACCGACTCTGGAATGAGAGTCGGCGGAGGAGTCTTGGCAGTTGTGGCACGCGCGGGAGAGGTGACAGCCCTTTCAGGAGACTGGTCTCCATGGCCGTATCCAGTGGGGAATGGGAGAAAGAATGGATGAATGAGTTTGCTCGGTGACGACGACGTCACTACATAGAGCAAAGTAAACAGTTAACTCGATAATAGAGGAAGAAAGCAAATGAAGTTAAGTTGGCATTACCCCTTGGTGGTAGGCATGGGCTTGAGCCGATTCGGCTTGAAGGCAGCTTTCTTCATTCTCTTGGCTTGAGGGGCATCTGATCCGGACGCGTCATCGCGTTTCCGAGATGTCCCTTGAGCATCCTGTTTGGCTGGAACACAAGGTGGTGACCATGAAATCGGAATAGCATCAATGGGATCTAGGATCCAGCAATCATCATCTTCATCTCGGAAATGTTGTAAATAGTCGGTTGCTTACCCTTGCGGATGGGCTTGGCGCGGGAATCGGCAAATAATCGTCCGTATCCGCATCCTCTTCGCCCTCGCGCAGCGGGCTGCGATCCGGTCCCCACACTTTGGTGGAGAGATCTCCATCTTCGGTGATTTGGCGGTCGAACAGCTGCAGTAGAGTCAAGGCAAATCTGGATTAGTCCGATGGTATTTTGATGAAGTATGGATTAATTCGGAGAATGGTGAACTAACCTGTGGTGGAAGTGCATCTCGGTGGAACGGCTCCACGCCCCACCGCCACTTGTCCGACATCTCGGTGTAGGCAATGGCGTTTACCCGTCTCTTGACGGAAGCTCTGGTGAGGTCATGTTTGCTGATCCGGGTAGGATCTAGCAGACCACTCATGTGGCAAATCTTGTGCTACGTTGTTGAAGAGGACTGACCCACGACAGACGAAGGCCGGAGGAGATCGTCCGAGAGCAGGCCCTTCTCCAGAAAATCCTCCAGAGTTTGATGTATGATTTGAAGCTCCGCAAGAGTGTCAGCCGGATCATATCTGAAGTTTAATTCGGCTGTGGGGGGCTCGATCCTGAACTCGGGCAAGTTGAGAGCATCATGGCCTTCAACGCTCTTCACGTAGAAGAAGGACCTTTGCCATTTCTTGCAAGTATCCAGGCCAGTGATCCGGGGAAAGATGGAGCCCGTCCTCGGAGTAATGCTAGCCGAACCACAAGCGGTCATCACCTTCGGGTCACTGCCCGGGATAGTCTGTTTCCGGAGGTGGAAGTACTTCGCCCAGGTTTGACAGTCGGCCAGAGACCGAGATATCCCTCGTAAAGGAGGTAAAAGCCGACAGGGAGACAAAGGCGTTAGCCGGAAGGTGGTGAGGCTGCAGGCCAAAGAAGTCTAGGAAAGCCCGGAAGAAGTCACTCGCCGGGAGTCCGAATCCGCGCTCGAAGTGCGCTAGAAATACAACGCGTTCACCCGGTTGGGTGACCGGTTCAGTTCCTTCCCCGGTTTTCGGCATATAACTTTAGGTGTTATACGCCGGGTGCTCAGCAGCCATTCCAGGTCATCGTTTGTAACATCGGAACCCTCCCAACTGCCGGGGGGCAGCTTCGGCATATCCGAATCAGTCCTGCAAGAAATCGGAGATAGCCGAGTTAGGAGATTCGGAATCTCTAAGTCCAGAAGAAATCGGATAATGGTGTAACCGAATCAGTGTAAAGCGATTCGGTAGAAGCTATCCCGGATAAAGTTGTCTAGTTAATACGGAAAAGTAATTCGGCTAGTAAAAACACCTTTTCGTGAGAATCTAGGGTTACGCAAGATCTACCGCAGCAGTAAAATAGAGAGGAAATCCCGAGTAAAAAATATGGTGGAACTGCTCAAGCGGTGGCAAGCCAAACTAGGGCAATCTAGTGCAAAACCTGGAAAGGAGATCTAGGGAATGCACTAAGGCGTGACAATGGACTCGTACGCGAGTGAATCTACAAGAAACAGGCGCAAGTTCCCAGCGGATATGAACTTGCTCGAAGGTCGCCATGGCCGGAAGAAAAGGAACTTACGGTTGTATGCGGCGAGGAAGAAGCTCGGTGAAGAAACGGCGGTGCAGGGCGCGGTGCGCGGCTCCGGCGAGTTTTCTCCGGCGTTGTCGAGGTCTCTGGCGCGGCGAAGTCGCAAAGGCGAGATCGCAGCGGCGTCAATGGCACGGATGGAGTTCTCAAAGTGGGAAGTGCAGGGAAGAAGAAGAGGAACCCCGCACCCCTATTTATAGACGCTCGCAGATAACTGGCGCACTACCGCGTGGTTTTCGGGGCGTGGCCAGATCAAGTGTGGCCTGAAACTCTGTGGTCGCAATTGTGGCCGTGCTTTTAAGCACAAGGAGGGTTGCGGAATTGGAAGTGGTCACGCCGGATCGGGTGCGCCGGTCAACGAAGAAACCGAGGAGGCGGGGTCATTTAGTCAAATGCACTCAAGTACCTGGTGGATCCGGATAATGTGCTGTCAATGGTATGTCAAATCAAAGACCCGGATTACGGGGCTTTGCGCAGAGATTCCCTGCCAAGTGTCCCGGGAAATCCAGAGACAAGATTGTGTAATATGGGATTCGGTTAATGGCGTTTGTATTTAACCTGCTACGGCCCGTCAGCCAAGGCTGTAGGACCGCACCAGCTTCGGGGACTACTGTCGGGGGGCTGCCCCCGAGTACGGCAAAGAGATGGTGTTAAGAGCTGTAAAGAGGGGGCCGGATCAAGGTCAAGCCGGATCTCTAGGGCCGGATCCCTTGGACCGGATCACTTGCGCCGGATCACTTGGGCCGGATAACTTGGGAGAGTCAGTTAGCTCTCAATCATGCTAGAGTGCAGGGAGAGACCGAAGGGGATCCGGCAAAGGCTCGCCGGATCAAAGGAAGGAATTCCGGCTTAACTTAGCCGGGTTGGTCAGGAAGGATCCGGCATAAGGCGATGTCGGATAATGCACAAAGGCCGAGTAATGTCAGTAAGTTCACGGGTCCTGCAGGCCTCCTGCCCGAGGTTCAGAAGACAGCCAGGTCGAGCCACGGGTTTTCTGGGTCGCTAGGCCCTAAGCGCTGACTCGGCTAATTCGGGAAAGGGCAGTGGCCTAGGCTCCGGTGGGCTACGCTGGCTTAAGCTCAAAGAGTAAAAGATAGACCTGCCGTTGGACTGACAATGAGCTGGACTGAGTGACAGTAGCCAGAGCTTGTCCTGTTCCTCTTGTCCATGCCATTATCATCTCCGGCCAGGGGCATAATGGTAATCCGGTTGGTGTATAAATAGACCAGCACATCCTCCAGGGCGAGGGACGACGACTGACGAGGGAGAAGAAGCCTCATTTCCCCCTCACTCCATCTTCCTCCTAGAGCTCTCACCATTGTTGCTTCATACAGCTCAAGGAGCACTTTGTACTTGTCATCATTGAGATATAAAGAGAGTAGGCTAGTGCTGCAGTAGGGGTGTTACCTCCGCAAGAGGGCCCCGAAGCAGGGTACATCTTGGTGTGCTTTGGTTGTTCTTGGTTTTGCTCGTTCTTGCTTGTACTTGCGTGTTCTTCGTGGTTCTTCATGCGTGCTTCTTGAGCGCGCACACCCTCCCCGGATCCCCAACATCCTAGCAAGCCCCCAACTTAAGCCATCCTATGGCATCTGCCGTGACACCACCACGACACAGATTCTGTCTTTATTTTGCATTACCTCTTTCTTTGAGGTTTCTTTTTGAGGAAAGGTGTTACAAAGACATAGTATACAGTAGCTAATGTTAGAATGAATTCTTGCAATGTGTCCTTACAGAAACAAAGTGGATTAAATGTTTTGAATACTAATCCTCTAATGAAGTTTGGGGAACTTCCGTGGACCTTCCCTGCATATTTCAAGAAGGCTCAAGCATCGATTCAGTACCATTGTTCTGCCAACAATGTCTCTCATAATTGTTGACTAAACTTAGTCCACGATCAGGAAAACATGATCATCACACAACATGCAAGCTAATATTAGAGGCTAGATTACGAACTCTTGTTTGTTTCTTTCTTTGTTTGTTTCTCTACATGTGCATATGAGTTTTCCTTTGAATCTCATATTCAAGTGTCGTACCAGTTATAGCATAAAGATATAAACATTAATAATAAATCTGAGATAAATAATAACTTAATATTATTGCGCCTAGGCCATAGCTCCAAAAATTACTACTACTCGTACATTCTTTGATTTGTGATCATTTATTAACTAGAAATGACAATAATTATGTTATTCCAATTCATGTTTAGTTCAAAATCTATTTTTTTACAATGAAATTCTATAGAAAAACTCATATAACAATTTTTTACTCAAAAGGACAAAGATAATATTTACAAAAACGTGCAAGGCCAAAGCCCAAAAACAAATAACAAATTGTCAATCCATTTTGATATAGATCAAAAGTTCTTCTCTTTCACTCTGCACGTATGCAAAGTGATATCACGTGCTCCTAATGTTTTTATTTAATTCGCGTGCTAAATGTTTTATCGTCAAACTTTATAAACTTTGACCAGGTATATATGAAAAAAATACCAACATATGTAATATAAGTGTATAAAGTTTAAAAACATTAATGATGATTCTAATGATATTAAATTTATATTGCAGATGTTAATTTTTTCCTATATTTGGTCAAATTTTACAAAATTTGACTTGGAATAAATTTGGAACACAATTTAGTTGTGAACGGAGGGAGTATAAAGGCACCCTTCCATGCTCTGAAGGAGGGTAATTTGTTTTTGAAATGCGGTACAATTTCTATGTTCCTAGTGTGCCAGCAAGTTGAAACAAACCTCAATAAGAAAGTTTTTTAAGGGAAAGCCGTGGGGGAGACCCCCACAACGAGTTTTTGTTAAATAGTATAAGAACCCAAATTCACGCTCATGAGCACTTGTGGGAACTTGTGTGGCTGGATTGTACATCCACTTCCCTAGCTAAGTGATCTAGGCTCGTCTCCAGTTAAATGAGTGTTTTAAGGTTTAGTGAATTATTTTCGACTTCTTTCAAAATCCTTCCAATAATATCTCCATGACACTAATTTAGGGTATGAAAATAACAATGACCTCTTATGTATCTATGATGATTAGGTAACTATGAATGAATCTTCTATGGATCTTCATAGATCCTATGCAATTTCATTAGCAAAAATCATGTACCTTCCTAGATCCATTGTAATTTCATTAGACCATTGTAGTTTTTTTGTTTTTGTTTTATCAGTTTCATTGCAGATCCTTCAATAAGTTCATGGAACTTCTATGTACCTATTTATGAAACATCAATGTAACTCAGCTGAATTTTTGAAAGTTCATTTACACTATGTTGAAACTAATTCGGTTTCAATTTGAATTTACACTCTGAAAAAGTGAACTAGAAGGGGATAAAAAGAAACATAAATATGTAAAAATACATAAAATGATAAGGCACGTTTTACAAAATGTAACATGCTTAAGAATGAGATCGGGTAGACGTGGAGGGGCATTTTGTAAAACTTTTAGCATGAATCTCTAGGCTTTGGACGCCTCTGATAGTGCAAGGACGTGAACATATGGCCTAGAAATTCGTTCCATGTAATGGCATCAATGATATATAGTCAACTCTTGACTCTTACATCCTTGACGTTATATATATAGAGTGCATATAAAAAATATTTTATACAAGGATCTTAGTTACTGTTAAGTTTTCATGGTGTAAACACTACGACTTGCACTTTTCGTAGTGATAACTATTCTTCACAGAAAGTTAGTTTTATTCTCTGTCTTCTCTGTGTGACATGATGCTATGTGGGAGTGAGCCGACATTATGGTTTTCATGTTTTAACCTCACCTGATATTTTTCATGCCACACATGACTTACTACTTTTTTTTGTACAAGGGGTGGGGCCACGAAGGACCCCCTCAGCTGCTTTCATAATGAACCACGTGGCGGTACAAATTACAAAGAGGCCCTTTTTAAACACTTGCACTAATGAACCTGCAATTTGAGGATAAGGCATCCCGTCTTACAAACACACCCCTGCAACTAAAAAGTAAAAAGCAATTAGGTCCAGGGGGTCTCCACCACCAACGCTCGCTGCCGAACTCCAGGCACTGGCCGCACCGAGATCAGAGAGGGAATAGCCCGTCGTCTCTCTCCGGCGAGGAGCCACTGCCACTGGCCTTCTCGGAGCCATCGGGGATGCACCACTTGACGGCTCGGAGAAGTAGAGCTCCAGCACAGGACTCGAAGAGCCTCTGATGAAGAGGCAGAAATATGGCCGCCATACCGGCCGAGGATCACGGCGGCGACAACAGCCACCGTGTGTGACGCACAAAGAAACAACAACAATGGACCTTAGCCCACCTGGGACGCACAGAAGCAACTGTCCCACGCCGCGCTCGAACGCGAGGACAGCTCCCACGTCGGAAAAGCTGGAAACCACCATCCTCCACCCGCTCCTCATCTTCTCCTCCTCACCACCAAGGCCGGCCAGGAAAAGCAGAGCAGCTAGCAGAGCAATGATGCAGGGGCGCTTATTGAAGAAGGTCGCCATCGATTCGACCTCCACCTTGGAGGCTTGACGGAGCGCGAGACGAAGACCAGCTCGGCGCCGCGCCGATACGCCAGAGCCGTAAACCTCTGGGAAAGGGAAGAGGGCAAGGCGCCATCCACCAGAGAGGAAAACTCGCCGAACCCTAACCTACTACCTAAACTACTGCTATACAAGGGGGGCCAGCACTCTAAATCATCTCCACGCCAGCCAGATCTGGGTGGATTCGGTGGTTGACTTTCAAGGGAAGAGGAGAGGAGAGATGACTTATTACTTATGTTGTGCGTGGCACAAGACTGAGCATCTCTCTCTCCCTCCCTCTCAACTAAGAAAAAGGCGATGTGCCAACTTTCCAACGGTGAGTTTTTCTTCCTCTATATCAGTTGATGCACACAATTATAAACTCCAATGACGAGTGATGTGCCCATGTGGATCATTGGACATGATGACCTTGTTGGTACCTACTACCTAATAATCAATAAAGCTCTGATTTTCCAGGAAAAGAAAGTTGCTAGGCACATCTTCAAGTGAGAGCAAATTATGGAATTGTCTCAAGTTCCCTTTTGGTCCCTAAAGAACGATGCTCAACGCTCGCGGAATTTCACGGATTCAACTGATGTACTCCCTCCGTTCCAAATTACTTGTCATCCATTTGCCAAAAAGTAGATGTATCTAGTCATGTTACATGTATAAATACATCCACTTTTGGGCAAATGGATGACAAGTAATTTGAAACAGAGGAGTACAAGCCAGCAAACCTGGCTATGTTCACATGCTGAGTTGAGAATAACAAGTTGATGATCGATCGTGACCGGCCTCCCTTCCAAAAAAGAACATTATTCAGGTGCATGCACAGCAGTAGCATTGTCACGTACGCACAAACCCTCCGCCGAGCGGTTTCGGAAAGCCGCATACGTATCGAAACAGAGAGGACACATTAAAGAGAGAAGCTTCCGAGTGGTGTCCATGGCGGAAAGCGAAGCATCATCTCCGAATTAGTTGTTGCCTAACCGAAGCTTTACGCATGGCGGCAGATCGACCAGAGTCGCCCGTCCGAAAGTGCTTCTCAACTTTTCTTTCACCACCGTTTTTTTTTTGAAAGGGGGGCAAAAGCTTTGCCCCGGCCCATATATAATTTAGGAGAAGATTGCAAGAATGCAATTTTGTTTGTGACCGTAACCAATATTACAAAACAACTACTCTCGCGGCATTAAATTGCCCAAACATTTGGCACCCGCGAAGACCCAAAGGCGAGCCTCTCTCTTAACTCTATCTAGTATGACAAAGGTTGGCGCACTTTTATTCTTGAACACCCTATCGTTCCTCTCGTTCCACACCTCCCAAGTGACAAGCAACGTGAGGGAGGCGATGGCCTTCCGGTTGGGGGGCAAGCTGGTCATCAAAAGCCACCAATCGTTGAAGGTTAGGCCCAACCAAGAACCGGTGTCGATGTTTTGGAGGCCAAACCAACCCTTGATAGATCTCAAATTCTTCTTGTGACACGGCAATGGACGAAGATGTCACCACCGGTTATCAACTCTTGGCAGTTCTCTGCTAATTCCTCATCAGAATGTACAGAAAATTGGAAACAAAAAACGATTCGCTTTTCAAATAAACAAGATCTGAGTTCTGAGGAGTTTTGCATGAGGGTTTGCATGAGTTTTACATGAGATTTTGCAGAAAAATTAGTAGATTTCGCGTTAAAAAAATCCCAGAACTCCTGGTGCCACATGCACTTGCGCCAACAGCGGTAGTAGTTGATCCTCGCGCAGTCGGTGGCAGTAGATGGCAAAGAGCTCGGAAGAAGAATTTCTATTCTCCCTTTTGCAATCGACGTCAGTCACGCACTCACGCTTGTAACTCGACACGCCCAAAAAAATCTGGGCATGTGTAATCTTCCCCAGTGCATATAAAATAGTAGGACACCAAAACCAATTCAACTTGCTGCATACCTCGCTGAACTTTCCTGATACGCTACCAATCTAAACTATGCCTCAGGTATACTCTATTGAGAAAGATAACATTGATCTTTGGTCTACAATAGCATCACATAGTCATGAACTTATCACTGCGTTCACAATTTCACATTTCACAGTGAAATATTGTGCTGAACCTAGGTTTAGCTGGACCAGAGAATTTTCACAATACATTTTTTTTTTGAGGGACACCAAGTATAAAGAAGACATGCACATACACACTCACTCGCATGCCTCGCTGAACTTTCCTCATACACTACTAATATTTAGTTAAACTGCAAGTCTACTACTATTAATCTTGCAACAGATAACATTAATCTTCAGTCTACAAAAGCATCACATAATCATAAACTTATCACGGATTCCATAGCGAAATACTTTCCTGAACCCAGGATTCAAACTGGACCAAAAAAATCACCTTACATACATATTTTCTTTCAAAACACGAAACACAAAGCAGGCACACATACACACGCTCATGGAATGTTTAATAGAGCCTAGAGTTGCGGAGCTACAGACGTCAAAGTTGAGGTTTGATCCCATGTAAGCTCCCAAAGAATGTTAATTTTGACATTCAAACAAATGATCTCGTTTCTTGAACTTCATGAAAAATCATATTTGCAAGTTTACAAAAATAAAGACATGCACGTAGAGGTCACGGAATAACTTTGTAGTTTTTTTTGGTAAATATGACTGTTCGGAACCCTTTAAAAAATCATAAAATGGATTTATTTGGCACATATTATAGCTTTTCACTCATTTCCTCCGAAGTCACTAAGCATGATTTTCAACAAAAAAATTATAGAAGGTATAACCAAATACTTACATGTAGATTTTTGCTGCATTTCAAAAAGTGAAATTATAAGGACCTAAAATTCCCACTTTAGAGCCCATGCGTGGCAAATTTTCTAGCCCACACATAAGTGCGGTGAGTGCATGTAGTGACAAAGTCTACATGAAAGAACAAATGATGACCAAAACAACTAAAAGCTAATTTCGAAGATAAAAAAATGCATACCGGCTAAACCAATCATTTTCACCATTGGCTTTGTATCAACGAGGTGTATTGCGTTAGTTTTCTGTGTAAGCGAGGGTGATAACACAGGGGGACTTCATTTATGGTGTTGCTCTTTGAGTACCGAGTTTTGATCTCTGGGGTGAGAACTCTACTCTGACTTTCATTGGTTGTGCTTGCCAATGATAGAATTCTAGCTATTTTTGTTGAGGAAATTGTCTGGATATTGAGCAGACTTTTTACGGGGTGAAAATCAATTATCTGCTTTTCCTGGCCAAATCGACACTTGTGCATTGTTCCCATCCGAGATGTTGCTCATGGAGGACCTTTGTCAAAGTTTGGATGTAGCCCATGGTGGTGGTCGTTTCTTGCTGATGAGAGTACATGATCGCTTTGGTGGCGTGATGCATGTAGTTTTTTTGTGCATCCGTAATGTCTGAACTACCTCGTGACATTATATTGTTGCAGAGGTCGGGTATAAATGTTGATATTAGTATATTCTCTTTAAAGAAATCATCGAGAACGTCAAAACTAGATGTCATAATACTCACTCGGTATCAAAATATAAGACTCTCTACCTACTTTCTGCACACATGTATCTAGACATGTTTTAGTGCAAGATTCACATGAACCTTACACTAAAACATTTCTAAATACATGTGTGTAGAAAGTAGGTAAAGAGTCTTATATTTTGATACGGAGGGAGTAGTATGTTTTGACTAACTTGTTTCGGGCTCTTTTATTACCACAGTAACATATTTCTTTTGCGGGGGTAGGAACTATAACACATTAGTTGCCACCTAGTTTTGTAACAAGTTACCACGTGATAACTTCTACACGAAGACAACTTCACAAATCTTTGGGTAGTAACTTTGAAGCCAAAATAAGTGGTCGAAACATGTACCAACATCGGGTATAGATTTAAAGCTAGTACACCATTGTAAATTTCGAGTTACAAAGAATATTTGAAGACATCATCATATCTAGAAGGAAACCAGTGAGATTCCGATCGACATCAGATAGCACCGGCGGAAGAGGCTAATCTGGAGATCGATCGACCTCGATCGGCATCGGAATGTCACGTCGGAGCTGGACAGCAACGCACCTATACGCGTGCATGCACCGGCCGGCGATTAAAATATCGTCGATCGGCCGGCATCTGCGTGCGTCACGATGTAAGTCGAATCAGCAGAAACCACCCACGATTTAACTACTGATTCGCCGCTGACGAGACGAGGGATCGATAGGAAGTCGTCGTGGTTGGGATTCGGCAGCTTTTCTTTCGTTCTGGCCTGGCCGGTTTGTTTATCCGGCGCCGCATGATAATGAAACATTGTGTTGGATATTTGCATCGTCATGATGCTTGGTTGCATATATAGGGGCAACTTGTTTGTTGGTAATTGCCGGCGTCTAATCGTGTTAAATAAATGAACGACTGCAGAAAAAAGAGAAAGTAGGCACATCTCGTTCCCCTTCCTGCTACAGTGCCCGAGAGAGGCGAAAACCAAATCCTCCTCGCTCCTGTCTCCGCCGACGGCAAGATCGGGGGCCTCTCTCCTCTCCGGCCGCCGCTCCGGCGGTGGGAGAGTGGAGGGCCCTGGATCTTTGCCTGAGGTGTGTGTACATAGTAGTCTAGGTCTTCCCGGTTGCGGCGGTGGGGTGGAGCCGGCGTCGCGTCTGTGGAATAAGGGTGCCGGTGCTCGTCTTCCACCTCGGCTTCGTCCTCTGTGGCGGTGCCTTCGTGCTGCCGGCGGTTCGTGCTCACCGATCTACTGATCTGGCGGGCTTTGGTGGCTTGGGCTTGGTCGTTGCGGCGAAGGTGACGACCTAACTTTGGCTCTTTTGTCCTCCGTCTCCGTCTTCGCGGCGGTGAGGTGTGCTCCACCCTCACCGTGGAGCTTCTGGAGGTTGTGCTGGAGTTGGAGTTGCCGGTGTGCGTCTCCGGTTTCCCTGGCCGGCCGTGGTGGCGAGGGGGGAAGCAGGAGCGCTGTTGTGTGGGCAGCTCAAGATGGAGGTTCGCGGCGTCGGTGCGGCTCTGCAGATTCTTCGGTGTCTGCTGCCGGACCGGGGAGGGGAAGCGCCATGGCCGTACTCGTTCAACGTGCTCGGATCCGGCGTCTGACGGCGGACAGCTCATGCGGTCTTCTTCATATGTGGAGGTGCTTCTTCTCTTGGGTAAGTGGGCGGCCTGGCGTCTTCCCTCCGGCGACGGCGTCGGCGGCGGGAAGGAGCTGTAGGTTGCTGTAGGTGGTGTTCTCCTCCTGTATTTGTACCTCTGTTTTCCTGTACTTCACTGCTTTACGGTATGAATACAAGGGGATTTGGTTCAAAAAAAGAAAAAAGAGAAAGTGATCGATGCTCGTATTCTTGATGGATTGATCATTATCAACTTAGGCTAAATTTCATACGACTACAAAAATTTGCATCTCATGAATCAAATATTATTTCACCTCGGAAGTTCTACGACGCACAACCTATATAGAGTGGAGACCATCACACTACGCAGTGATACCCGTGAGAGAGTATCCAAAAACTGTTGGAGTATAATACCGCTGTAATGAGACGATGAACCCGTGTTCCTAGGATCCACCACAGTGTACGATTTTCTTGATGCCATTGCCAACCTCCATGTTGACCAAGATGAACAAAGAAATTGGCAAACTTCTAGAAAAGGCCTACGCCAAAACCAACTCTTCACCTTCAAGAGAGCACTTGTTGTCGGTGTTTTTTCTCTCACAAGAGATTTATATTGTAGTATGACGCTGATCTGATTGGTGGCACACAATGTAACAACCCTACTCCTGTCTGGTGGCACTGTTTAATTCACCCGTGAAAAAGTGTGGTCAAACTTATGAGAGAGAGTTGTGTGAATGTGTTGGACTATGTCGTTGTAGGGGTATTCTCCGCTGAACCTCTGAAGTTGTATGAGAATTCCAAATCACCTACACACCGAAACCAAGGAAAATTAATAAAATTTAATAAAACAGGAGTCTATGGGATGATCACAATAAAAGGCACCGAAACTAGTAATCATGCATAATGACCATTTAAGTGGCTTGATGGAGCACGATACTACTATAGATGATGGATTTAAAGCAACAAATGAGTTCGAGCATCTCCAAGAGCAATGTTCTATTTTGACCCTTCATTTGTTCGTGTTCACTTTGAATCTTCATTTCTCCGTGCGTGCAGCCATGTCCCCTAAATTGTTCGATCAGTTGTGTATGATTGGTGGGGATGATATAAAAAATAAATAATAAAGGAATATATGAAGTGGCCTGGGGTGGACGACGTCCTACGTGGAGGACTATCCGAACACCCTCATTTCTACCCCATATATTGGTGAACATGGAGGTGTTGAACAATGCACACATATAGGGGAAAGTATATATGTGTGTGTGTGTGTGGGGGGGGGGGGGGGGGGGGGGGTCGTCGGGTTAGGTGTTTTATTTTCTTCTCTCCAGTTTGACTATCCATCCGGACATATAGGGATAACGTGGGGGTTCAGTAAGAGAAACTCTTATAACACAGTATATAAAAATTCATTGATCAATATCCTCAAGGTTAAATATTGCTCATCCTCGAGAGGTTGATAAACTCATTAACGCTATCCACCTGTTTTACCAATAAAGACCATTATAAAAAACACACTCACTCCATCCATGAATAAGTGTACTTCTAATTTTGTTCTATGTAAAAAAATAAAAAAAATTGACCAACTATAGAAAAGAGTATCAACATATGTGACATCAAATTGGTATATTTTGAAATTTCGTTTCAAGAAGAATCTATTGATACTAATTTAACGTCATAAATATTTTTATTTTTTCTGTAAAGTTAATCAAATTTAATAAATTTGACTTACGATAAAACTTAGAAGTACACTTATTCAGCTGACCTATGTGCCTATTACCTCAGATCATTTGGAATTTTGGATGTTCCAACCCAGCAGATCTCATCTACGGAATATTAACTTACCGGGTGACGTGTCATTCTTTGATTGCCTGTAAGTCCAACATTTTCCGATTTTTCTTCGTCCTCTGTCCGCCTCCCCCAAAAATTCCACAGCGGATCTCGAGGTAGCAGCCACCACCACTCCACGAGATCGTGTCTCCAATGGCGGACAAGCGGAATCCCGTCACGATTCACATGGTCAAGCAGGCACGCAGCATTGTTTCTCGCTTCCGCGCAGCCCCCTCCTAGCTAGCAAGCTGGGCATTCCTCCGAGCCAAAGAGGAGACAATAGGCTTCGTGGCGGCAATGCCGCCGTGCCACTTCGTGGCCGTCCCGTTCCCGGGCCGCGGCCACGTCAACTCGATGCTGAACCTGTGCCGCATCCTCACCGCCCGCGACGGCGTCTCGGCCACCGTCGTCGTCACCGAGGAGTGGCTCGGCCTGCTCGCCAATGACCCCGCGCTCGCCGGCGCCGCGCGCGTCCGCCTCGACGCCGTCCCCAACGTCATCCCCTCCGAGTACGGCCGCGCCGCCGACTGGGCCGGGTTTCTCGAGGCCGTGTACACCAGGATGGAGGCGCCGTTCGAGCGCCTCCTCAACCGGCTCGACGAACCCCCAACGGCCATCGTCGCCGACACCTTCGTGCCCTGGGCGGTGCGCGTCGGCAACCGGAGGGGCATCCCGGTATGCATCCTCTCGGCGGTCGGCGCCAACATGTTCTCCGTGCACTACCTCTCCGACCGCTTGCATGTGGCTGCCGGCGGTGGGGCTTCTCCGGCGGGTGCCGACATCGCTGGTACGTGTACAAGTTGTGCATCTCAGCTTTTTCCCTCGTACTACCTCTGTATAGATGGCAATGATCCTAGTTGATTAAACTTATGCAGATGGCACTGATCCTAGGTTGATTGAGAACTACATTCCTGGACTCAAATCAATCAAATTAACGGATCTTGAGCCGACACACTCCGACAAGATAAAGTGGGACAAGATCCTTGAAGCCTACCCTTATGTGAGGAAAGCACAGTGTGTCATCTTCACCACCTTCTACGAGCTCGAGAGCAGTGCCATTGACGCTCTAAGACCAGAGCTCCCCTGCCACGTGTTCACCGTTGGCCCTTGCATCCCCTTCATGGCGCTCCAAGAACAGCAGTCCAATTCAGAAAAAGCACAAGGAGGCTACATGGCTTGGCTGGATGAACAGCCGGTGAACTCAGTGTTGTATGTCTCACTCGGCAGCTTCCTCTCGGTGTCGTCAGCCCAGCTCGACGAGCTCGCCATCGGCTTGGCACAGAGCAAGGTCAGGTTTCTGTGGGTGCTCCGCGATACGTGTTCCCGTGTGCAGGATTTGATCCGTGGAAGCGCCGGCATGGTCGTCCCCTGGTGCGATCAGCTGAAGGTCTTGTGCCATCCTTCTCTCGGCGGGTTCTGCACCCATTGTGGCCTGAACTCGACGCTCGAGGCGCTGTACGCCGGCGTGCCGATGCTGACTCTGCCGATAGCTTTCGACCAGCCGATCAATAGCCGGCTTATCGTCGAAGTATGGAAGGTTGGGTACAACCTCAAAGAGAAGACCCAGCCTGATGGTGTTATCGGTAGAGAGGATATTGCTGAAGCCGTGAAGAGGCTGATGGACTGTGATGACGCCGAGGGCGTGAGGAGGAGGGCTTCAGCGATGAAGGAGGCGTCTCGCACTGCAGCTGAAGTGGGTGGTTCCTCGTACCGAGATATCACATCTTTCATCAATTACATTTCACAGTTCAAGAGCTGAATTGTTGTTAGAGACCTCATTTCTGAAATAAAACTTAGTGTGGTACTCACTACATGTAATATTGTAGTAATGAATTAAAATTCGATTTGTTGTACTCCTGCTAGTACTCCACAATTTCTGAAATTAACATTCAAGTCCATATGTAGTAGACTCCAAGGCCTTGTTTGCTTTTTCCTGAAGCATTGATACATCAACGTTGGTGGCTCCAAGGCCAATGTATCTGTAGCAACTAAAGCTGCCACAGATATCAACGTTGGTGGCTCCTTGACGAACTCCTCGTCGGCTGGGAACTGCAGGTTGTAGCTGTGTTCAAGTGATGGAGACGTGTTCAAGACTCTCTGGGACATAATGCTATTTAAAATAGAGACGTTTTCAGATAAAACCAAGATCCTGAATTCTGGAGAACCTCTTAGACGAACAGGAGAAAACACCCACGCTTTGTGTTGGCATTTTCCATTTAGGTGTGTGTTCACTAGCTTTATTTCCGAAATAGACATATAAAATCTTTACTGACATGGACATTGAGGAGGTTGGCCACCTGCCCTCTCTCATCCGTAACATGACATGAGGTATCTCTGGGTATCTTTTGTCCTAAATGGCACTTTACCAAGCTATCGACCAGTAATGGCATCTCAAAAACTTTCAACTAGATCTGCCTCTCCCAAAAACGTCATTTATAATGACGTATGTTAACAGGTAGTCACGTCATTCACTCGGCTAAGTCATTTGAATCACTACATATGCATAGTCGTTTTTGCAATCTCGAAACCTCGGAGATTCTCCACATGCACATATGCGTCATTTTCTTAGACTTTCTGACAATCTCAGAGGCTCTGAGATTGCAAAAACAGCTAACCAAATAGAGTGATTCAAATGACTTGGCAGTTTTTACATTTTGCAGATTTAGATAAGCTAAAGTTAATGGCGACCTGTTGAAAACGTACTTTAATATGGCATTTTTTGGGAGGGCCATATTTGGTTCAAAAATTTCTGAGAGCCATTAGTGGATGAAAGTTTTTTTTGCATGGTTAGTGGATGAAAGTTTCCAAAGGCCATTTAGAACAAAATATACCATATCAGGGCTCCCCTCGACAATGATGCAGTAATAAACTAATGATATACCGTTCTTAATTAGAAGATGTTTTGGATATGTTAGTGTGGAATACATACGGACTGAATGAGTGATTATACACACTAAAACGGGTATAAATACATGAGAATCTCAAAAAATAAATTTAAACTGAAACGGAGGTTTTTTTTGTTGAGCATCTCACCCCCACACTTTATTAATTTGTGATATTCATCGGGATACAAATATTTTCCGGCGGCAGGATAAGCCAAACCGCTCTACCAACGCCCGCAGACGTACCAAAACGAGCTAAGCCATGAGCTTCGCCATTAGAGCTCCGCCCTTCATGAACAAAAGAAATAGCTTCAAAAAATTCGCCCAAGCCTGACACTCACGTGTAATGGCACCAAACCGACCTCTGTCAGGCTCCACTCCCTGCAGGCATTTTGCAACCTCCAGGCAAGCAGTTGCAATTGTTAAACGATGGATGTTGCGATCACTTGCAAGAGCTATGCTTTCCAGAATTGTGGGATATTCCATCATGCCTTTGATTGTGATTACCGAACAGCCAAGAAAGAGACCTGCTGCATCACCGCGCCACTGCTGCTACTGAACCCTTGCTGGAATTTTTTGCCAGCGCCCCGTCCACATTGATCTTTAACATATCAGCCGGCGGGGCGATCCAGCTATGTAGAGAGACCTTGAACTGACCATCGTTGGTTTTTCAATCTTAATCTGCTCCAGATCATCCGAGAACTTTCTAATGAAACTGTAAGTTGATAACGGACCCTGTTACTCATCATCAAAAATTGCTTTGCGTCTTGCATACCAGATAGCCCACATAGTAACGAGGACAGAAGTGAATTCCTCATGCTTGAGAGTAGCCAGTACCTAAAAAATCCACAGTTTCACGTCATTTTTATAATGCTTATGTGCTCGACCACTTGCTCATTACACAGAGCCCACACGCACCTTGAGATCGAACAATCCAAAAGAGCGTGTCGCCAAGTATGCACAGCAGCACCACGTCTGCCATAGCATGGAGATGACGCATGAAACGGAGGATTTTTTTTAGAAACAAACAGAGGATTATTTGAGATGGCATAACTAATCCTTCTGGGCACAGACCTGGGCTGCATGTGGCCCAATATGACCCAAGAGGCTCGACTAGGGATTAGGCATAACGGCAAGTACTTAGGCTTAAATAAAACCTAGGAAGGCAGGTAGGCAGTGCTGCCCACAAAACCTACGCTGCGAGAGCGAGAGACACGCACGGGCGACGGGCGCGACTGCCCACGACCTGCGGCCAGCGAGCAAACTCCCCTTGAAGATCCTCCCTCCGCACGCAGCAGCTGCTTCCACGGAGATCAGCACGGCGGCGGCGGCGGTGGCCCGTGTACAGGGCTACAGGCGAGAAACTAGCTATCAGATTTTGATCTGATCTCGCAAGGTCGAGCGACGAAGATCGGCATCGATTATCCAACTACCTACCTGGTCCGTGTAAGTTTCCCGCATTGCTCCAGCAGTCTGTAATTAAATTTTAAGTGTTTATCGTCTCTCTTCTATGAGTGGTTTTTGCTGCTTTTTCTTGTTCTTCCCTTTTTCTTTTCTTATAGCAATCCTAACAATTCTGAATAGAAAGCGAACAATCCTGGTTGAGAAATAGTACTCTAACTAGGCTCTGCAACTCGGATACTATAAATCGATTGTTTCTATACACGGGCGAGCAATGTGTTATAGTAGTAGTAGCGTGCTAGCTGTATGAGTTCTTCTTTTGGTTAGAATTTAACCCTTCTTAATAATGGCGTTGTCTCCTACCTCTCAGAGTCCAGGTTCTTCTTTTAGGCCAGGTAGCGCAGCGACCATGAATCGGGGGATTAGATTCGTTTTACGTCTCAATATTTGTTTTGCATGAGTTACTAGGAAAACCAGAGGCTCAGGCCTACAGAGAAGTCTTTTCGTGTTCTTTCTACTTGACAAAAGATCGCACCGGCCGCCCAGCTCTCACCCCGTCGGCCAATTCTTTCACTAATCGACTAGATTGCGCCGCCGCCGTGACGACTACGAGCTCGTCTTGACCACACGGCCGCGTCGTTCGAGAGCTCAGACCTCTATACGCACCGACACTCAGGCGCGCGCTTGTGTATCTTCCTCGTCGCCTCTAACTTGCCGGCTCTTTGCACCGGTCTTCTCTGTTGGTAGGTAATTATTTGTTCTAATGCTCATTCTCGAGGGCCAACCCTAGTTGTTTCCTCGCTGAACTGCAGAAATTAGGCTTAGCCGATTGGGGATCAATTTGACCTTATCTAATCTGGTTACATAGACACTTTCTGGTTTTGGTTACATGTAACCTGTGTTTTTTTTTAAGGGTACATGTAATCTGTGTTTATTCATACTACTATACTAGTACATTACGTTTATTTTTTATGTAGATTCTGGTTCTTCTCCCATGATTCACAAGAAAATGACCGGTTAGGACGAAAGTACATCTTCGTTATTTAGGTATTAAAAATATGTCCTTACTATGTAAATTATCCCCTCGTGATTGTTTTTATGTCTTTCTCCACATGTAGTTTGTCTAAGCATCAACCTCACGTGTGATGTATTAATGTTGTGTTTTCGTTAGCTGGGGGTGGGGTTGGGGCATTTTTGCGCACTGGTGTCATAGCTAAATCTTGGTCCGCCCCTGAGTGCTGTTAAACCTCTCACACGGCAATGCTCCTCTTTGGTTCATCTACACGTTTTAAGCTATAAATGTAACGTAGTACTAAGATTCTGATCCCTCATTAACCCTACAAAAAAACTGTTCTTGTTGTTTCTGCTGTATCATTGTATTAGATGAACTTCCTGTAATTTTAGTTTTATGGTCAAACTTAAACAGCGTGTTTTTAAGGTTCATATTTTATACTCTGCTCGTAACACTAAAAATTGCAGTATACCTTTTTTTTCAGTTTGCTGTCCAGTGTTCAGGAGTCATTGTTCATCATGAAACAACCACTGTTGAATCCGGCCGATTCTTCCTCATTTGAGGAAACAAGCACAAAATCACTTTTCACAGATGCTGGGTGGTTTAGTATTATCACATTTTCGTGGATGGGACCTTTACTTGATCTTGGCAGAAGGAAAACACTAGATCTTGACGATGTGCCGTTCTTGGATCACAATGACAGTGTCCATGGGATCCTCCCTAACTTTAAGGCAAAGATTGCCTCAAATTCTGTGACAGGGCAGTTCACCGACGTTACAACTGTTAAGCTGGCCAACTTCTCCTCACAACATGGAAATTAATCCTCGTCACTGCAGTATATGCGCTGCTCAGCACTGTTGCTGCATATGTTGGTCCCTACCTGATTGAGTACTTTGTCGACTACCTAAATAAAATCTCAAGATCCACTAAAGAGGGCTACATTTTAGTGTCGATATTTGTTGTTGCACAGTTCATCGAAGGCTTCTCAACAAGGCATTTGCAGTTCAGATCAAAACAAGTTGGTGTGCGTGCACGTTCATCACTTGTTGCTACTATTTACCAAAAAGGCCTTGCCCTCTCCAATCAGTCCAGGCAAAGCAACTCAAGTGGAGAGATGATCAATGTTGCGAGCCTCGATGCTGACTGTGTAGGAGATTTCAGTCGGTCCATGCATGACGTTTGGTTTCTTCCTGTGCAAGCTATTCTAGGCATGCTCATCTTATACTCAGCACTTGGTTTGGCAGCATTTTCTGGGAAACTCAAATTTGCAACTAGTTGCACCCGCAACTAGTTGCCAAAAATCATACTTCCGAGTTTCAAAAAATTCCGAAAAAAATCACGGACATGTGTCATGTTGAATCTACTACACCCATAAAATTTCATCCAAAAATATGCTCATATGTGGCATGTGCAAAAAAGACAAATGAAAGTTTGAATAGACTATTCAAACTTTCATTTGTCTTTTTTGCACATGCCACATATGAGCATATT
Organism: Poa pratensis; assembly: GCA_947311845.1. Classification (NCBI taxonomy): domain Eukaryota; kingdom Viridiplantae; phylum Streptophyta; class Magnoliopsida; order Poales; family Poaceae; genus Poa; species Poa pratensis. The sequence continues at coordinate 57,996,161 of CAMZMU010000035.1, forward strand.
TTTGGATGAAATTTTATGGGTGTAGTAGATTCAACATGGTGCATGTCCATAATTTTTTTCGGAATTTTTTAAAACTCGGAAGTACGATTTTTGAAAACTAGTTGCGGGTGCAACTAGTTGCAAATAATTCCCTTTCGCATTTTCTGCCCTTGCTGCCACAGTTTTGACAATGGTGGCAAATATACCTTTAGGGACTATCGAGCAAAATTACCAAGAGAAAACGATGACCGCCAAGGATGCGAGAATGAGGGCAATGTCTGAGATCTTACGGAACATGCGCATTCTCAAGCTTCAAGGATGGGAAATGATCTTTTTGTCAAAGGTCCACGAGTTGAGGAAGGTAGAGATGAATTGGCTAAAGAAGAACGTATACACCTCGGCTATGCTTCTATCTGTCTTCTTTTGTGCTCCTGCTTTTGTTGCTATGTTCACTTTTGGAACTTGCGTGCTTTTGGGCATTCCACTAGAAACAGGTAAAGTGTTATCTGCTCTGGCAACATTTAGACAGCTACAAACACCTATCCATGGTCTCCCGGACGCGATTTCTATGATCATTCAAACAAAAGTATCACTTGACAGGATAAGCTCATTTCTGTGTCTTGAGGAACTACCTAGTGATGCTGTAACTAAGCTTCCTAGAGGTACCACCGATGTATCAATTGAGGTGAGGGATGGTCAGTTCTCTTGGAATACATCTTCTGAAGTGCCTACTCTTCAAGACTTGAACTTCCGTATACAACAAGGGATGAGGGTTGCTATCTGTGGAAGAGTTGGATCTGGTAAATCCAGTTTATTGTCTTGCATACTCGGTGAGATACCAAAATTATCAGGAGAGGTTAAAACTTGTGGTAGGATTGCCTATGTTAGCCAATCACCTTGGATACAGAGTGGTAAAATCGAAGATAATATACTTTTCGGCACAGAGATGAATAGGGAAAGGTATGTGAAGGTCCTTGAAGCATGCTCTCTAATCAAGGACCTGGATATATTGCCATTGGGTGACCAAACGATTATAGAAGAGAGAGGAATTAACCTTAGTGGTGGACAAAAACAAAGGATACAAATAGCCCGTGCTTTGTACCATGATGCTGATATTTTTCTATTCGATGATCCGTTTAGTGCGGTTGATGCTCATACTGGATTGCACTTGTTCAAGGTATGTCTTGATAATTTGTATTTCATTGTTTCTTTATTTAATTTTTTCCATAATTTATGATAGAATATTTGTTCAATATGAAGTGGCAGTCTATATATCTGAGTACTAGTACTGAAACACTGATAAGCATTTAATTCGAGAATTTGCCGGAAAATGTTGCCCAGACTACAAATATTACCAAAACTAACTCGGAAGAATGAATATATGTTTTACTTAGGTAGTAGATTTTTTGAAATTCTTCTTGGGTGAGAGTGGTAATTAATCTCTCGCCTCTCTGACAATCCCATGATGAATGTTCTTCATATTACAGTTCCGGCAAAATTGGTTTCATTGTTGTTTTAGTCATGTTTAACAACTCCATCCTCTTTTCTGATTGGTCCAGCAAAGCAATTTTGAGTTAATATGCCCTTGAGAGCAATTCTAGGGTGCGAGGGAATACTACTTCTATTAATTGAACTTATTGACTACAATTTGTGTTTTGCAGGAATGCTTGCTTGGATTTTTAGCTTCAAAAACTGTCGTGTATGTTACCCACCATGTCGAATTTTTACCTTCAGCCGATGTTATCATGGTATGCTAGCACCATATGGATAATCCCTTCTTTATGTTAAATGCCAAAAAAACCTTTTCAGTTGCTCCTGTCATATTTCAGGTCTTGAAAGATGGGAAAATAACACAAGCAGGGGATTACACTGAAATTCTCAATTCCGGAGAAGAATTCACTGAATTAATTGTGTCCCATAAGGATGCTTTATATACTATGGACATGTTGGAGCTCCCAAGTAGCAATTTTGGAAGTAGTCTCCATGTTAACGTCAGTCGAAGCACCCTTCCCATAGCAGATGAGCAAAGAGATGATAATAATGCAGAAGTAATTGTTCAAAATGGTCAACTTGTACAAGAAGAAGAGAGGGAGAAAGGACGGGTTGGGTTTATTGTCTACTGAAAATACATTACAATGGCATACAAAGGAGGACTTGTGCCACTTATCTTGCTAGCTCAGATCATTTTTCAATCTCTTCAAATTGGAAGCAATTTATGGATGGCTTGGGCAGCTCCAATATCTAAAGACGTGAATCCTCCAGTTAGTACCTTGACAATGATAAATGTGTATGTTGCATTAGCTCTTGTTACCTCTTTGTGGGTCTTTATACGATCTGGTCTTCTTGTCATGGTTGGATGTAAGACTGCAACCATGCTATTTGAGAAGATGCACCTATGCATATTCCGGGCACCTATGTCCTTCTTTGACTCCACTCCTAGTGGCCGTATCTTGAATAGAGTAAGAAAATGGTCTTCCAAATATTATTTGCAATGATAAATTGAAGTGACATAACCTCTAGGACTATTGGTCTTTCTATTCTTTAGTAATGTTGAAAGTCGAAACAAATTGCAGGCTTCCACCGATCAGGGAGCAGTGGATACTCGTCTTTTTAACCTGATGGGCTACCTTCTATTTCCTGTCATCGAACTTCTTGGAACAATTGTTCTAATGTCACGGGTTGCATGGCCAGTGTTTGTAATTTTCATCCCTGTTATTGTTGCATCTCTATGGTATCAGGTAATATTTGCCATCTAGTTTTTTTGGATAGGAATTTGTTTTGGCACTTATTTCTAAGTACGGATACATTACTTCGTTGCTAGTAATGATGCACGAGAGTTCCACACCTTGAAGACAAAATACAGAATTGTTAAAATTATATTGCAGAGTACAGGAATTGATCATATATTTTGGCAACAATTTGCTTCATTTTCAATATTCATATATTTTTGTAATGATTAATGGGTTGGACGAGTCGTGTGAATTTTTTAGTGCATTCTGTATGTAAGTGTGCAATGCTACTAATTCAAGAAGCTCTGTTTTTGTAATGAGAAGTCCAAACACGTCCATGGTTTATCATATAGTTCTCTGACTATAACTACATTGATCCCAAGTGAGTTAGAGCAGGTCCAGTCTAACTTATATTGGCAGTCATAGAGGGCATGACACTTTTACCTTATTTAAGTACAAGTGCTGAAAGATGACTACGCAAAAAGCTAATTTTAGGTGAAGTAAAAAGCCAATAATTTTGTTCAAGGGAATTTGAATACCAAGTGGCTAAGGTTTAAACCTATGCTGACACATTTATACAAGTTAAAGAGCTTGAAAAGGTGCACTTCATATGTTTGGGGTGTAACTGTTACAACTGCAAATATGGGACCGATGTAGAACTTTTTGTTAAGCAGATAAGAAAATTTTAATCCGCAACATTTTCTTAAAGTAGGCATATTGTATCAAAAAATTATAGTAACGTCTATTCTGTGAAAATAATAGTTATTTCTTGTTCTTTTATTTATGTGCTTTTTGAGAATGATTTTGTTCTTAATCATAATGCTATTCCTTCTATTCCAGCAATTCTACATAGATGCTGCCAGGGAGTTGCAAAGGTTAACTGGTGTTTGCAGGGCTCCTGTTATGCAGCATTTTGCTGAATCAATAGCTGGCTCAAATATAATTAGATGCTTTGATAAGGAAAGACAGTTCATCAGTTCTACTGGCTATTTGATGGATAATTTTTCTCGGCCAGATTTATATAATACTGCTGCGATGGAATGGTTGTGCTTTCGCTTGGACTTTCTTCATCCTTTATTTTTGCATTTGCCTTGATACTTCTAGTCACCTTGCCAGCTACTTTAATTGACTCAAGTAAGTAAACATGATTTTGCTATTCAAATTAAACTAGAAAATATGTGTATTAACATTCCTGATAATTATTAAATTATTATCTGTTTACACTTTACAGAGACGGCTGGTCTTGCAGTCACTTATGGACTAAGTCTGAGTATGCTGCAAGGGTGGGCTATTGCGATCCTCTGTAGTTTGGGAAATAGAATGATATCCGTGGAAAGAATGTTGCAATACATGAGTATTCCTGCTGAACCACCCCTTACATACCAGAAAGTAGACCGGACTGCCATTGGCCATCAAAGGGTGAAATTGAGCTTCGCAACCTTCATGTTCGTTTCTGGAAATTCGTATATTTAGTTTCAAAATTTAAATTTGTGCAGTTCCATATTTACTGACCTTCTGAAGTTCTATGAGATAGTTTTGGGGTTAATTCTCCTATTTCTTGAATATTTTATTACCTTAGGTATTCCTCCAACAATTTTATGTAGTATTTATTCGCGATTACTAGTGGCAGTTCTGATGCTCTGCCTGCTGCTAACATAATTTTTCAGTTATGTTTCTTTGTACTCTGAGAATATTGTAGAAAATTTGATCTATTTTCATGAAGTCAAAACAGATATATAAAACGGAATGCTGCCGTCAGCTGCCTTTTCCCCTAAGTTCTTGAATGTCATGCAGGTACAATATGCGCCACACCTGCCTTTAGTTTTGAAAGGCGTGACGTGCACCTTATCAGGAGGTATGAAGTCTGGTATCGTTGGAAGAACAGGTGGAGGAAAGTCAACCTTGATTCAAGCACTATTTCGCATTGTCGATCTGTGCATCGGGCAAATATTGATAGATGGCATCGACATCTCCACCATTGGACTGCATGACCTGCGGACAAGATTGAGCATCATTCCACAAGATCCTGTTATGTTTGAGGGGACTCTGCGAAGTAACATCGACCCTCCGAATGAATATAGTGACGAAGAAATCTGGGAGGTACTTTAATGTCAAATTTACTTCATTCCTTAAAAAAAACAATTTTAAGACATGTTAAAAAAATGTGCCATTCTTTTAAAAATTCAGTTCTATTTGTTTTTAAATACTTCCCTTTTGCACAAGCTACATGCATTCTTAACAGCATCCATATTTTCGATATGATGGCTAAAGTAGTCTGTACATGATACATGTTTTCTAGGCATTGGATTCCTGTCATCTTGGAGATGAAGTTAGAAATAACGAGCTTAAGCTCGACTCTACAGGTTAGATGTCTATAAGAAATTCCCAGGAACACTGGTTTGCTTTATGATTTAGCCAATTATGATGGTGAACTCAAAGCTTTATCATTTAAAACTGAAATGCAGTCACAGAGAATGGAGAAAACTGGAGCGCTGGTCAGCGGCAGCTTGTGTGTTTGGGAAGGGTGATACTAAAGAGGAGAAAGATATTAGTTTTGGATGAGGCAACTTCTTCGGTCGATCCAAAAACCGACAGTTTAATCCAGAAAACCTTAAAACAGCAATTCGCTGGATGCACTGTGATTACAATAGCACATCGAATTACATCGATTCTTGATAGCGAGAAGATCATTCTTTTGGACAACGGTCAGTTCCTCCACTCCACTGCGTTACAGTTTGAAGCGACGGATCGTTCTCCTGTGTTACTCTGTTTCGACCATGTTCTGTTACTCTGTTTTAACCACGTTGTCCTAAAACAGGTGAAATTGTAGAGCACGACTCGCCAGCGAAATTGCTAGAAGACAGTTCATCCTTATTTGCTAAGCTGGTGTCAGAATACTCAATGGGGTCAACTTATAAGTAGAGGATGCAAGAAGAGGTGCGTCAAATATCAACGGTGGCATCAAGTTTCAGAGGATGGACCTCGCATTTCTGGCCTATAAATTCAGTGATTGTTCAAAACTCCCTCAGAAAACATGTAATGGAACAAGTTCGTGGGTGGGAGCAGATAGAACTTTACATATGCTGTTTAGCATGTACTAGTAGTTCATAAGACATACAAATACAGTGTTTACTTAAGCTAGATCATAAAACATCCTGGTCGAAAGACATACTCCACCGACTAGCTTAGCTCGGGACTCATAGCTTCAGTGCCCAACTAGATTTCAGTAGCCGACTAGCCGCTACCCACAGCACATACTTCTCCGGCATGTAGTGGCAGACCGGCTCACCCTGGGTCCCGTTGAGCATCACGAAGTACTCCGGGTCCCAACCACTGGTCTCCTCGTGGCACACGGCGATCGCCGTCGCGCCCAGCGAAGCGTCGTCCTGCCCGACGAGCTCCACGCGCAACGCCTGCACGCCGTCTGGCCGGTGGCAGTGCAGCACGTCCACTGGGTACGGCAGCGGGTGGCACGGCACCACTTTGCCGCCGATGCTGGTGATGCCGTTCGGCGCCACCATGTACCTGAGTGGCTCCCTGGGCCCGTGCACGACCGTCATGGCCGCTCGTGGCGTAGTTCCCAGCGCCGCGGCGGCGAACTCCATGGCCGCTCGCTGCGTGGCGGCGCATACGTGCGGCTCTTCTTGCTTCTGGTCGCGGCAGAAGAGGAGCGTGGCGGCGACCTGCCGGGCTCGCTCCGAGCCCCGCGTTATGTTGTAGAAGGCGAGTATGTTTCCAAGGTTGCTGTAGGCGAACTGCGGTGGCCGTGGCAGAGACCGGCGTGCTGGGGGAGCTTGGCCGTGTGTCGACGTGCCCCAGCTTTGTGTTTGTTGGCAGTACTGCACCGTCGAACAGGTTGCGCTTGAGGAAGAGGATCCCTCTCTTGGCCTTGCGCTGGTGCCGTGGCCAGTGGGGGATTGCACCATTGTCTCGGGGTAGCCTCGGCGTCTGACGCTGCACATGCGCGATATATGACGTGATACTGACTTAGTATTAGCTTTGCAGTGGTCTAATTAAGATCGAAGTTAATTACGCACGGGAAGGAGGTAGAGTTGTTGATGTAGGAGAGCGTGGTGACCAATTGACTTCGTACGCTGCTGCACCAAATGCTCTATCTACAAAATAATTGAGTAGCAGATAAACCATAAACGGGACTGTCTATTTGTTCTTAAGTCTTTTGTTCATGGGTTTATAGAACCTGTTTCGATTTTCGACATAACTTTCTCAAAAAAAAATTAAAATTGAATGCAATGGAGCTGAATATCTTTTTTTATCTGAGTTGGTAGTATAGCACACAAAGCGATCCAAGACGACCGTGAAACACGACAACGTGCTCAACCAAAAAAAAAAAGGGCAATCGAAATTCGCCTGTAACCAAAATTCGTCTACAGACAACGAACCTTGTGAACTTACCTGAATGACCATCCACATGTTACTCCTGCGACGAACCCAACGATGAAGAGCGCTAAGAGAAGTGTCATCATCGTCATAACACCCTCTCAATTTCCTTTTCTTTCGAGCCAAGTGTATTTTATAGTGCCAACCTTGGGTTTCTAATTGTAGAACCATGCGAAAACTGACCAAGCGCAAACCTTGTGATTTATGTGTTCTCCTGAAATTCGGTGCACACTATCGGTATGTTTTGCTTGATGTGCCACGGCCCACTTGAGATGGGTGGAACCAATTAGTGGTGGTTCTGGGAGGAGCAATGTACCCTAGTAACTCTCATCGTACTTGCCTCGGATTTACTTCCGTGATTGTGGACTTAACCTACTCAGGTTGTTTAAATTTGTTGACATTTATGTGTTATATCTTCTTTTATTTGTAAGAAATGGTCGAGTCTAATATATGGCCTTTGGTCTCTTCGCACAAAACAAATGATCACCTTCTGCTGTAACTGCTCATTAGGACAAATGAAACTGCACATAGGAGGGCAAGGAGGCAGAGGAAGCGGCATTGAGTCCAACGTGGTAAAAGGAGCCCAAAGAGTGGCTCGAATTTTGCGCTTAGCCCATTTCCTTCTTCCTTGTTCTTCACCCCTTCTCACTATCTTTTGACAAGAGAGAAGCGAGAGCGGTGGCACTGGTTAAGGCGGTTGCGGCGGATTTGGGGATGCCAGAGGCGATCGGTTGCCTAAGAGAACAATTAATGAGTCAAAGAAACCATAGCGACGCTGGTTATCGTAGTTGGAGCAGCCGACGGGGTTGTGAGCTACTCCCTCAGTTTCTAAATATAAGATGTTCCAGATTTTTCACATGTTAACGGATGCGGATCAAAATGAGTGAACATACACATTAAATATATGTGGACACATGTGAATCTCAAAAAAGCCTAAAACATCTTATATTTAGAAACGGAGGGAGTAGATATTTAAGAATCGGGAAATTTGAATGAACTGTTGAGTCGGCCACTTGAATCGCATATACATCAATTAATCGACTCCTTGATATTCTGTTCTGTTTCGTACCAACTAAGTTCTGGTTTGGCTACCCAAAATGGCTAATACCTTGGTGCGTGATTTCCTCCTTCTCTCAAACTTATCTCGACCTCCCCCTCTCCACTTGCAACATCGTAGCACCACCACTACTTGATCCAGCAAGTTGGATCTGGGATTTCCCTCGTTACACACGAGTAGGCTTGACGAAAAGGCTCTAGACAAAGCCTTTAAGAAGGTGATGGCACCCACAGGTGTCGCCGTCGTCTGCAATCGCACGGGGATTTATTGCAAGCCAAACATCAGCCGGAGCCAACAGCCAGACACACCACCGACAAGAGGCCAACACTTGTCATCGGCGTGAGAGGCGATGACCACCTCAAGGATCACCTAGGCAGCCTGGTGTGGTTGTGTTTGGAGCTAGAGGAGCAGCACGTATGTGGGCTCCGCGCATGCGACTCGGTAGCAACAGACTGCAATAGCATGCGAAACCCACCCACTTTTTTTTTTTTGCCAAATCTGGCCCTTGAGCAAAACTAATATCACATTTAGCCCCTACGCAAACTATTTACAAATCTGACCTGAGGTCGACGGCAACAAGAATGGAGTCGAATCTGTGTATGTCGGTGCCACCTGATTTTTAAGCCAAAGCCGGTCCAAAGACCCATGTCGCCGAACCCATTAGACATCTAAATGTCAAAATATATTGTAGCCGAACTTGTATAGTTCAGATCCATTCTCTTTGGCGCCCATCTCACGGGTAAAGATTTAGAAATAGTTTCACCGATTGGCTAGATGTAGCAATCAAAGGACCAGATTGCAAAGAAGAAAAATACTCCACGCGCAACATTAAGGAGAAGATCCGCCCTGACAGCCAGATCATCTCCGATGTGTGGAAGATTGGGTACAACATTAAGGAAAAGATCCGCCCTGACGGCGTCATCGGAAGAGTGAAAATTGCTGAAGCCGTGAAGAAGCTCATGAATTGTGATGACGGCGAGGGCATGAGGACGACAGCTTCACTGCTGAAAGAGGCTTCCCACGGCGCAGTTGAAGTGGGTGTTTCATGCACATCGACATCACATCTTTCATCAATTACATTTTCACCAATTGTATTTGAAGTCGATTGGATGTGTAGCTTGTGGAGGAAACACTTCAGTATCATATTGCCAAACACATTGACAAAAAATGAGTTGTGACAGGTGAGAACTATCAAAGTTTAAAAGTATCATTTCATCAACTACATTTCACAGTGCAAGAACTGAGTTGTTGCTATGGTCCTTACTTCATTAGCGCAATATATTCGAATTGGACTGACTGTATCATTTCACAATCTAAGAATTGAATTGTTTTTAGGGACTACAATTCTGAAAATAAAGTCAGTATGGTCCTTACTTCATTTGCATAATGTATTCGAAATGGACTGGCTGTGTTTTGAGATGAAGGAAATTTGTAAACGGCTATTGCCTACACCCTGTATCCCTTTGGTGTAATTTGCTTTTAGATGGCGTACAAGTATTTGAAAGTGATTTGGTGAACTGAAATTTGTATTGGAAAGTAGCAATTCAATTGCTGGCAAAATTTCTTCAGTGTAATTTGCTCCAGTTGGTGCAACATTTAAATGATCAAATCTATATTCCCTCCACAGCTTCTTTTCAGCACTGTGGTGTTTTGTCCAGAACAGTTGCAAGTACGTTATTGTTTGGTCCAGGAAAAATTCAGAAAATTAACCAATTACCACCAAGAAAGGCCGTGGAGAAGTTGAAGTCAATGGCTAACCATGGAAACACTTCAGCAATTCTGTATTGGAAAGTAGCAATTCAATTGCTGGCAAAATTTCTTCAGTGTAATTTGCTCCAGTTGGTGCAACATTTAAATGATCAAATCTATATTCCCTCCACAGCTTCTTTTCAGCACTGTGGTGTTTTGTCCAGAACAGTTGCAAGTACGTTATTGTTTGGTCCAGGAAAAATTCAGAAAATTAACCAATTACCACCAAGAAAGGCCGTGGAGAAGTTGAAGTCAATGGCTAACCATGGAAACACTTCAGCAATGGCAGAAAATGAGTGGTGACAGGTGAACTATCGAAGTGATGAAACAGACAGAATTGACCAATTACCAAGAAAAGTTTCAGCATCATTTTTACAGACAGAAAATTTGTACTGGAACAAACAGAAACGTTTAGTTGCAAAACTTTCAGAAACGTAAACAAAGCAGGCAGATACAGAGATTAAATTCCATGCACAACACTCATGAGCCATGATAACACTTGCACACAACAGAATTGACAGGCAACACATGTAAAAAAGAATACTTTGAATTCGATTTAAACGTATGATCTGTTACACCCTGGTGTATCAAACACATGAATATTAGTACTTTGATTCTGATGTATAAAATTAGCAGAGCAGCATTCAGTCACGCAAACATAGCAAGTAAACCAAGCTTTCTTGATTCGAGAGCCAAGCAAAACCTAAGATGACTAAACCACCCACTAGGCGAGGCCTTGAGGAGCAGCAACTGCAGGAGGGTGCAGAGCCACACGACCGAAAGGCTCACTGCAGTACTTCTTGTAGACGGTCTTGAGCTTGCCCTGTGGGGCGGCGGCGTGCGAAAGGACGAGGGCCTTGGCAGGCTCCCTGAAACAAAACAGAATTTTCATGAGTTCCAGTTCAACCAAGTTCTTCAGGCAAGCACACAACATATCAAATTGAAAAGAACAAGAAGAACAGTAGCTTGGATCGAAGAGCTTACATCAGCTGTAGCTCAGTGTAGCCGTGTGGTGCTTGAGAGTGTCAGTCCAGAGGGGACTCTTCTTGAGCGTGCAGCGAGCGGCGTACACAGCGGAGGCGGCCACCAGCGACGGGCACAGCGAGACCAGCCATAATCCATCAGCGCCAGCTCTGCAAAGAAGAAGACCATGTGCTCCAGCTCCTTGTCGTTGCTCCCGGCGGCCTTGGCGAACCGCACCAGGAAGACATAGGGCGTGGGGACGGTCAGATTCCACGACATCCGGTTCAGGATGCCCTTCTCCATGCCGAGGACCTGCTGACGCGAGTAGGCGTTGTCTGCGATGTGAATGAAATCATTGACCTGCAGCAAATCACACACAGGCAGATGAATGAGCTCTTGGATTCAGAGTTCAGAGTTCGTTCACAGACTGACAGACACGAGCTGATGAGCTCTTCGATTCACACACAAGCAGATGAGCTCTTGGATTCAGAGTTCGTTCACAGACTGACAGAAACGAAAAGACCATACCTCAGGCGCCCAGATCTCCTCATATTTGCACGCGATCAGCATGGCCGCGACCCCGACGAGCTGCAGCTCCCGTCGAGGCACCGGCTGCATGGAGAGGAACATGTCGATGATGTAGATGGTGAGGTAGAAGGTCTCGGGCATCAGCTCGAACTTGTGGGCGACTTCCACCAGCCAGTCGACCAGGATCGCCCTCATGCTGGGCTTGATCTCAGGCTGCCTCCCCATGTAATCGATTGGTCTGCTCTCGTGCTGCGGCACAACACAACACATATTGGTTCAGAACAGTTGCTGACAATGTCAATCGAACAGACATGCTGAAGAGGAAGGAAGAGTGTAGTAACCTGAGCAGCCTTGTAGTAGGTGTAGATGTCCTCGATGTAGTCCACAACGGCCAGCTCGTTGTCGCCGTCGAGCTTGTCGATGTCTTCCACGAGCACCTTCGGCCTGAGACTGAGGCCACATGCTTCCTGCCATTGACAAGAACAGGCAAGCAGAGAGTCAGTGGACAGTCACAACACTGGATTCGTATCATACAGTGGAAACGAGCAGCAGTACAGCACAGTGTGGAAAAGAGCAGAAGTACAGCACAGAGGTGTTGGATCGATCGAGCTCACCTTAGAGCGGTGGGAGAGCACCGCGGTGAGCGTGTCACCACCTTCTTTCTGGGGACCTTGTGGGCAGAGCCGGCGGCCGCCACCTTCTTGTTCTCGTCGGAGGCCTTGGCGACCTGCTCAGGACGAGGTGCGGGCTTGACAACCGGCTTCTGGGCCTCTGCGGGAGGAGCAGGAGCAGCGCCATTGGCCTGAGCCTTCTTCAGGAGCTGGGCGCCGAAGCTTCGAGTGATTGGGCGATTGATCCCCCTGTTACAGAGACGGGATTCAGGTCAGGACACGGAACTGAAGTAGTAAGAAACAAGATTGAGGGTTCCTGCGCTGATTTTCTTACCCGTCCAGGACATGGGAGTGGACGAGGTTGCCGATATCACCGAGGACTCGCCGCCGAGCGTTTCTTTCCTCGGGTCGGCCGGCGGCGGCGGCGGCCTTCTTCTGGACGGCTGGACCTGACCATCGCCAAAAGAGAAAGCAGAGTTAAGATTAAGAACTGTTGGTGCACGAATCGGGCAAGAAGGGCATGGAAAAAAACGAGAAATTCGCATCCGACGACCCTGGAAACATCAAAAACCCATTCTTGGCCAAGGATTCGCATGAAGAACAGCCGACGAACAGATCAAGAACTCGAGCCAAACAGTACGGGCTACCTCAAAGCCACAAGCTTTCTCCAAGAATCGCACGAGAGAAGAAGAACAGCAACGAACAGATCAAGAACCTAGGATCGAATTCCCCATCCACGCAAGAAATCCAAGATCCTTCCCCACCAACGCAAGAAACCCCCACGACGGAGGCAGGACCAAATCAAGAACGCGCCCAGAACCAGCGATCGATCCCCACCACGAAGACGCGACCAGAACGCCCAAGAAAGAAAGGGGTAGAGATCCGGGTGGCTGGCTCACCTCGGTTCGCCGGCTGCGGAGCGGCAGCCGCGTGCTGGTGGTGCCTCGTCGCCATGGGGTTGATCTCGGGGACTAGCTCGACCGCCTCCTCCCAAAGTTCCGGCCTCCGGCGAGCTCCTGAGCGAGACGAGCGAAACTCTCTCTTCCTCCGATTCCTCTCTGCTACTTCGGCGGTGGGGGATTGGATGGGATGGGAGGAGGTGTCGGGGAGCTTTATTGCGGAGCGGGTGGCTCCAACGGTCGGGGGATCGGGAGAGCTGACGGTCCGGACAGGCACGGGGGAAATCGGACGGCTAGATTGAGGCGGCGGGGGGAGAGACTAGCCGTTGGGGTTATCTATGTGCTATGGATGGAAAATTTCCCGGCCGCGAGAGTTTTTACCGTTATCTGAGTTGCGTGTCCGTTCCTGGATTTCTTTTCTTTTTGTCCGTGTCGACGCGGTGAAAAGTAAGCAAAGCTGTAACACGGTAGAAAATGTATTTTGAAGTTGTTCGAAAGATGAATACTCCAGTTTTTGAACTTCTCAAATCTCAATTGTTGTGTGGTCCGTCTTGTACGTGGCTATGTCGCGCGTTGGAAAGGGAACGGCACTGCATTGTGAAACTGATTCTTGTATAAAATGCTCTCATCTGGAAAGTGTCAGGATAAAAATGGACCGGATCCACCCGTTGGGCCAATGTTCGGCCTAAAAATTCGAGGCCAATGGGCTGTGTGGGTTGGCCTGAGCAAAATTGGGCGGAGCGAGGCCAATTCGAAACCAGTTGCTCAATGGGTCAGCCGGGCCGATCCATGTGGCGGAGCTACGTCCCGCTCGAAGTCACCTTCCCCCTTTAGCTGGAGGTGCTGCCAAGCACGATTGAGACTAGGATCAACATGGTTTGGTTATTTGTTACGTGCTACATGCATGGTAGATTATTTCCATTTTTTGTGATCAATTTCAACATATACACGTAGTACTTCTCTGTATTGTTCCATTCTGTAACTAGTGCTTCTAATACAAGTGTCAACTAGCAGTGATTCAAAATTGTTCCGATGTTCGGGCTTCAAAGAGTTGAAAAGAAAATATGTTACCGGCTTTATCATTGGTTTTTTTTTCTACGTGCAAATAGAGTTGAAAAATATATCAGCTAAATTTGGGTCGGCCCAGGATACCCATAGGGCCAACAAGGCCAATACATTTTCTGAAATGGATCGACCCATGGCCTCACAAAAGGGCCTTGGGGCCACAAGGCCAGGTCCGAGTCGACCCATTCCCCATCTGGAGAGGTGAAATAAGATGTGATGGTGATGGGAGGACACGGATGTCAAGTCGTGTAGTGGAGCCATGGCACCACGGTCACTGGCGGTGGCGGATGCCTAGGTGCCCAGGTCGGGTTGCACCTGCTATGCACCATGTTTCACTTTCTCACGAAGTAACGAGTGAGTGTCGTCTCATGTGTCGGCCCAGGTGGAGCCGCGTGCGGTACACATAGTTGCACGACTAATCGTGTTACCCACACGTCCGGATGCAAACAGACCGAGTGAGAGAGAGTGGTCACCTGGGTAGTTTGGTCGTGATACCACTATTGGGAACGTGGTAAACGTACACGCTCAACCGAGATCTACTAAGAAGCAACATGTAACTGTGTCATACCCTCAATACTGACTCCCGCATCTAGGTTATCCCTCTCAGTCGCAAGAGTTTCTCCCCGTGATAGCTAGCCCGATCTAGCATCGAAAAGACAATGCCTCCAAAGGATCAACACATAAGATGAAGGAACACCACATCAACGTTACACATAGAAGCGGGGAAATATATATGATGAAGATCTTAATCCAATCTAGAAGAGGGTGGACCCTGGGCCCTCGTGGAGCCCTAGGGTTTTGGCCGACTATAAGAGAAGTGCAGCCAAGGGGCTGGGTGTGAGAACTCATAGTTTATACCAACATAAGGATTAGCTATGTGTGTTGCATCGTACATGTGAAAATACGGAAAATTAGAAGGTTTTTTTATCAGTTATGACAAAGTGATCGAAGTTTTTCTTAACTCGATGAGTTAAAGTTAGATCATCGGTCTAGTGAAATATTGACATGATCTTTGTGTATCCAAACTTGGGTAAGAATCGAAAATCAAAATAAATCATGACATGAGGTCATGTTGACATCATCACATACAATTCAATCTGACTATGAATTTTAAATATTGATGAGGAATATAAAATTCAAAAGTAAATGACAATATTCAAACTTGGGACAATAATGAAAGAACATCTTTATTATCTCATATTCTTTACATTTGGTAATAATACAATGTTTGCAAAAGGAAATTACTGATAATAAAAGAAATGGCCTAAATTAATTGATCTTGATCTTGTATCGGCAAAACAAACACAACGACAATAATTGTGGTTATGGTAAAATGTTGCAGTCATCTAATGATGAGGCATTTGATTTGGTATCTAGGTATTGGGCCACTAAGAACAAGTTTTAGTTCCCAAATGGTTATTATAGGTGTTATTCCCAAAAGCCAACAAAAAGGGACATGATCATCATCTCAAAATAAAATGGATCAATTTGGATCAAATTGGTGATAAGGTAACTTAAGAGGCAACAAGGGACAAGGAAGCAATTGTGGATCCAATATTTGTTAAGTAAACCCATGCAACATGAGATGATCTTTATGTGAGTAAATCCACATTAGTTCCCTCTAAATATTCTAGCTATACACATTGGAAGCAACCCACAAGTCAAAACGTGATCAATATTGATATTTATGGTCAATAACTCTATATAACCAAAAGCCCACAAATTTAAAGCCACATAGATCATTTGATCTAATTCATGTCTAGATAGAATCAAAGGCATATCAAACCCGTAGAAAGCCCAAAACAAACAACTAAATACCAGAAGGACAAGCCCATGTGCATTATACACTTGGCTACCAAAAAAATTAAAACCTGATCCATATCCATAACAGTGGAAGTCTTGAGCACGGGAAAAAAATAAAATTAGTAACTTGTAACCGAGGAGAGGAGGCACCCAAAAAGTGGTAACAAGAGTCACTAGGCAGTGTGTCGATCACAGAACAAAAGCCACAACAGTATAGGGACACAACCGCACCAAAATGCCAAGATCACATTCCACATTACAACCACAACAAGAACACCAGAGTGGTTACCAATTAAAGCAGTTAGGAGGGGAATGATGTCCACAAGATACATGTAGTTCATAAACCATAAGAACAAGCTAAAAGACCATCAGGTATAGGAATCAAGAGAAGGAAATGTGTTGTACAGAGGATAAGGAGTAGAGGAGAAATAACAGGAGAAGAGAAGCATTTGTTCTTATCAGCAGAAGTAGAGACAGTGAAAAGGGAGAAGAAACCCAAGCTCAAGAACATAGCACTTGAGTGATGATCAGTGCCATCTACCATAAGAACCACTCGGAGGAGGAGGAGATTGTCAATGAGGAACCAACCCTACTAGAGGAGTTGAAGTCATCGACTGGTACATCACATGCATGCTTGACAGATGGCGAAGGATATGTTTTTTTTGTTGAGTTTTGATGGCGAAGCAGGTGTTGTTTTTTAGGATAGAGTAATGCTACCGGAATAGGCCAAGCAACCGTAGAAGTAGCATAAGTAGGTTTTTGAGATAATATGGTTTATAGTCTTATCATTCCAGTATTAGTAGGTTCGTGTAAGTTTGTACTGGAGTTTTCTCAGTGGCATAAGGAAGACATTGCATCTTTTATGCACCTTTGGCTTGTAATAATAAATATGTAAACGTTTACCTTACAATATTTCTGTTGTACTGCTGCTCCGTGGGATATAATTCGTGTATGGTAAGGTATTATATCATCGACTAGCGTACTACAGTACGTCTTGACGTGCAGGGTCACTGCACAGGAGTTGGGCGACGACATGGGGTGGCCTCCCTTCTTTATATAGGGCCAAGGTGCTTGACGACCACCCTTGTGTACTCCTAGGAGTCCTACTTCTAATAGGACTAGTTCAATACCCGTGCGTTGCAACGGGAAAGAAAATATATACTTATTAAATAATTATTTTGATTAAAAAATGTATGCAAAGCATGACAACATGTGGTTCTTGTATAGAAAACAAAAGATACAATAATTAAATAATTATTTGGATTCAAAGATGTGTGCAAAGCACTCACAACAACAGAAAAATAAACATCCTTCAAATAAACATCCTTCTTATTGATGTATCTAAGTATAACACATGTATACATCAAGTTAAAGTTTAATTCTATCATCCATTACTCAAACTGCCACTTTAGAAAGAAAAAAAGTGTAGAATCGTCTTATGGTAGAAGGACAACAAAGTCTCCGTTATCTTGTAATATGGGCAATCGATCCATTCTGAATTACATAGACAGAGAAACAATTTTTTGTTGACCATCCACCCTGAATTTCACAACATTCAATTAAACTTGTAGAAAACAAGATAATAATTTGTACCAATCTCGCCGACCAAATGATTGTTAAATAAAACTCATAGAAATTTCGATGTGGTTTTACCCTCAACCATGCATACATATATGCGGTCAATATATGTTTCACCCTCGTTACTATGCATATATGCTCTGAACATACCATCTAGTTTTTGCTAGTACATTTTTGCGGCGGACAACATTTTGACAGGTTTTCATACATTCATATAAGAGTGAAAGGCACCAGAGGTCACGAAGTTGCGCGAAAAGTAAGGATTGGTCACCAAGTTAAAAAAAACCTCAAAACGAGGTTACGAAGTTGTGGAGTAGTCAATTTTTGGTCATTCCGTCACGGTGGGCGTCAAGTTGCTGACGTGGCAGTGTGTTTTTTTACAAAAAACACCTTCAACTTTTATATATTCTAATAGTTAGGTCCTTCTCCGGGCATGAACTTTTATATATTCTAAAAAAAACACCTTGAACTTTTATATATTCTAATTGTTAGGTCCTTCTCCTTTTTTCAAGTTGCTGACGTTGCTGCCTGGTCCTTCCCCGCCGTCTTTCCGAGCTGCTCCGATGTGCGCGTCACGTCTAGTACGTCGTCCACCACCTGGAAGAGCAAGCCGATGGAGCGCGCGTACCGCCGGACTCTCTCAATCTCGCGGTCCGTACCTCGAGGAGCCACGTTGTCTTGTGCAGGTGGATGTGCTCCAGCATGACGAGGCTCACGGGTGCGCCCTCCGACGCCTTGTCGGCGACCTGTCCGGAGTATGGCTTCCCGGTCGGCACCCGCGGCGTTCCCTAGCTCTGCCACGGCCCGCAGCGCGCGCTCCGCGGGGACAGCGCCGAGGTCGGCGCAGCCGCGGGCAAGGTGCTCGAACGCGAGCGCAAGGAGGGCGCCTTGCTCTGTATTTCTTTTCTATTTTTCGTTGTTACAAGCAGCAGCCCTGCTGCTCCTTTTATACACCTCGGCCTCGCGTATTCGTATAAGGAGGAGTATGGCTTCCCGGCCGGCGCCTCCGGCCCAGTTGCACTACCCTGCGACGAGGACAGCCTCCGAGATGTCCTGCGCCGTGTATCAGGCGCTGTAGCTCGCGCCCAAGAATCAGCCACGGCGAGCAGCTCGAAAATAAATATGGAGAAGGACCTAACAATTAGAATATATAAAAGTTTAAGGTGTTTTTTGTAAAAAAAAAACATACTGCCACGTCAGCAACTTGACGCCCACCGTGACGGAATGACCAAAAATTGACTACTCCACAACTTCGTGACCTCGTTTTGAGGTTTTTCAACTTGGTGCCAATCCTTACTTTTCGCGCAACTTCGTGACCTCTGGTGCCTTTCATGCCCGTAGAAGGACCTAACAATTAGAATATATAAAAGTTGAAGGTGTTTTTTGTAAAAAAACACACTGTCACGTCAGTAACTTGACGCTCACCGTGACGGAATGACCAAAAATTGATTACTCCACAACTTCGTGACCTCGTTTTGAGGTTTTTCAACTTGGTGACCAATCCTTACTTTTCGCGCAACTTCGTGAACTCTGGTGCCTTTCACTCTTCATATAAATACTAACACAACAAGGCTACAACGTACTCCCTCCGTTCTAAATTAATTGACTTCATTTTGCCCACATGTGGATGTATCTAGACATGTTACAAGTATAGATACATCCACATTTGGACAAATGGAAGTCAATTAATTTGAAACGGAGGGAGTACTATAAAAGTATCTATTACAAGTGCACATAAGACACAAGTTTGCAAAATTCAGTCAGCATATCTCCAAAGCCATTTTTTCTTTTCTTGCAAATTCAGAAACATATATAGCGGCACAAACAAGTTCTCTCCTCCTCAAGTTTTCTTCAGCGCATAATTTTGAACCTACACTTGTACAAGAGAAGCTAATTGAGAGTGAAATCAGTTTTTGTTTAAGGGGTCAACTGGGCGGCTGAGCCCATCCGTCTTCACGGGAGTTGCCATCATGCTCGTGCTACACACGCCCATGATCCCATCTAAGCAGGTGACAAAGGAAATCGTCATGATCCCATCTAAGCAGGCGACAGAGGAAATCGTCCTCATCGGCAGCGGCATGGCGACCTCTTTGTCGTAGATGACGTCACGGGCGAGTGCTTGCGCGCACACGGCGGCTCGGCGACGAGCTGATACACAGGCGGCGAGCTCGTTGTCCAGGCGACCGCGCGGATAGATTCTGCCATCACGACAGCCTGCTCCAGCTCGACATGCTCCACGACGGCCTGTCCTACGTCCGTCGCCGTGCACGGGTCGCACGTGATGCACACGGCGATGTCCGAGCTGCGCCAGTTCTGGCCTACCGGCCGGCGAGAACGAGACGTTCGCGGATGTGCGCGCCCACGGGCGCGGGTACTGCGCCGACGGTGGCACACCAGGGCAGCGCACACGTCCGTGCAGAAACGGGAAACGTCCTTCCTCATCGGCACGATCGAGTTACCTCGTCCATGCGTCTATGCCCCCAGCGTCGCGCATGCCCTCCATCCACTCAAGCGATCTCGTCGCCAACGAACTTTGGCAACAAGCTTTTCCATCCTAGTTCGTCGGTGGACTTGTTCTTCACCCCCCGAAGAAGACGACACCCTCGTCATCTACAGTTGGCCACGACCCACGAACCACCACTGGCAGGTCGATGCCTCTCATGCACGTGGCCCTAAGTGCAGCAGTGGCGGCGTCGATCGCTTCGGCTTCTTTAGTTCTTTAACCCACGGCCGTGCGCAAACAAACTCTACAAAAAAGTGCGGAGCTGTACTCGCTAATCTCCTTCAGGTGCCTGTAACCCTGTAGCCGCTACTCTCTCTGTGCACCGCCGATCAATGAGACCCGAGGCTCAACCGCCGATCAATCAATCAGTCCATAGACAAAAACGGAATTGGAAATAGTAGAACACAAAGAAAAGGGACGGTCGAAGACACAGGTCGAATACCTCTTCTTCAGCACCAAAAACGCCAACACGAGACCTCTCCGGCGTCGACGCCCTTTAGCTGCTGCTTCGCCGACATGGGAGTACGGGGCGTTAGCTGTTGCAGTGTGCGGGGCGTTTCTTCTGATTTTCTCCGTTTCTTCCTCTACAAACGGATCTCAGAAAGAGAGAATAGTACGAGATGAAACTGCACGCCAGATTAGGCGGGCGAGGAAGCTTAGATATTAAGCCGAACATCAACAAACAACAGACGCCTAATTTGCGGAGGAGGGGTACTTTCAGGAAGAGGAAGGGTTTGCATCCGGATTTTTTAAATCGAGATAGACGCTCGGGGTTGTTGAGAAAAAAGTGTGATGTTTTTTTTTTGAAATTAAGTGTGATGGTTTGTTGAGCGCGGGGTGATTTGTTTGTTGCATGCAAGCGGATGGTATCGGGGATGGGACCACTAAGGTGGCATTTTTTCGTAAATAAGTAGATGTGTGACACCAACGACGGACTCTCCTTTAATAGTAATGATTGGGGTAGGGGGGGGGGGGGGGTTGGGGGAGTGACTTGGGTGGAAGTTTTCCTTGCCCTTCAAGGCAAGTCCCATGTGGCTGGGTAGGGGGCCCAGCTAGAACCTTCTGTCGTGTTTTGGGACCTTCCGCAAATTTGTAGAACTTTCTAGTATTTTTCGGAATACTTACAAACATCACCAGGATTACGTGGGACCTCCCAAAATACTTACAAGATCATCTGAAACATTTTCAGAACTCTTCTCTCTCATTCACTAAACCGTTAAGCATATGACCCTATAGATTTGAAAATATGTGGACTTGACCAGAACACTTTCGATCAGTAATCGATAGCGGAATCTAGATACCCATAAAGACTCCCACATGTCATCGAAGATTATTATCGAGCGAACCTTGTATTACAGTATACCGTTCCTTTTTCTTCCTGCCACTTTACATTATCCAGGGAGAGACTTTGATGGTACTGGTATCCCCATGATCAACACTTGGGGCGTGTTTGGTAGGCCGGTTGCACTCAGAAAATCCCACCCCACCCACTTTTTAGTTGTTTGGCAGCCCAGTTTGCTCACCTGGGCCATGCCGTACTCATACGAAAAAGGGTGCTCAGCCCTGCCGGGTTGGGAAGCTCGATTCGAGCTTCTCACCTCAGCCCCAGCCGAGTCCATCCTGAAAAATGCCCTGCGCATGCGATTCAGCCAGCTAGGGGCACCGCCCCGCACGCCTCTCTCCCGTCAGATGCCCCTGGCAGCCTCATCTCTCTCCATTGCTCTCTCAGGTCAACTGCGTCGCCCCGCCCAGCTCTCCATGCCCCCGCCCCTGCCCCGAGCTCTTCACCGGCTGGAGCAGGCCACACCGCCTCTCCTGGCCTCGTCCAGCACGCTCTCTCCTCGCCCTGCTCTTCTACATTGGCGGTCAGACGAGCCTCGCCCTCAGCAACGACGGGGACGCGGACTATGACTTCGCCGACCGCAACTCGGCCTCGCTAGAAGAACGCGCTAGACGACGAGGAGGACGCAAGCGGGCGAAGCCTGTCACCGGCGGCGCCACGTGAGGTGGCCGTGCTCTACTGCGGGTCAGCGGCGGCGCCACGAGGTGGCCGTGCTTGGCCTCGCCCTCTTATGCGTGTGCCTGCTGGTGGCCGTGCTGCGTGGCACGCGCCCGTCTGCGCTGCACGCCGGTGCTGGCAGCGTCGTCCTCTCCGACGCCGAGCTCGAGGAATTCCGGCAGGGACGGAGGCGGGTAATGGCAGCAGCTCATCCCAGGGACCTGATTGCTTTTCAGTTTTCTGTTTAGGGACCTGATTGCTTTCAATATTTTTATTCAGGGACCTGATGGCTTTTCAGTTTTCTGTTTAGGGACCTGATTGCTTTCAATATTTTTACTCAGGGACCTGATCGCTTTTAATAAATATCTGCCATGTCTCAAGTCATACAGGCTACCAAACAAGGTCTCCACTAAGCACAACTTACCTCATACAAGCTACCAAACACAACACATTGAAACACAATTGTATGTAGTCAGCCTAGCTAGACTCGGCCTCTATGAGATGAGATTGACCATAAGGACTACCAAACACACCCTTGGTCATTATACCTAGCTATCCTCGTTGCAGATTTGTACTATTTACTTGTTATCATCTTCAATAATGTATGATATTCCCTAATAGTCGTAATGGAGTACGGCTTCATGTAGTCCGTTTTGAAAAAAATTCTAGACGTTTCAAGAAATTAAAAAACAAATATCTGGATGTTCGACAACTCTATGCACTACGAGCCGTGTAAATTTTCAATGTCGAAAACCTCGTATTTTTGGTCAGCAAAAAAAAAAATACAAATCCAACAATTTATGAGAAAAAATAAGTTGCATTTTTTACTTCCCAATACCTGCATATTTGTCATTTTTGTTGAGTATAGAATACAATGCATTTTGTATCGATTTTTTACAAGATTGTAGTGCTTAGTATTGACTAAATCATTATGTTTGTTTTGAATTTTTTTACACTTGAAATTTAAAAATAAATAAAAAAGGGCTACATGGATCCCGGGAGCCTCCCCACTATTCCTAGCCTCCGCCTTGACCAGCCGAACGCAGTAGCTCGACCACCGCCAGCTATAGCTGGCCAAACGTGCCGCACGGCACGGCACGTCGCGTGCCGAGCTCGGCATGGCCCGCGAACGGCACGG
Organism: Poa pratensis; assembly: GCA_947311845.1. NCBI lineage: Eukaryota > Viridiplantae > Streptophyta > Magnoliopsida > Poales > Poaceae > Poa > Poa pratensis. Next base: position 58,019,160 of record CAMZMU010000035.1, read on the forward strand.
CACGCGAGCGGCACGGTGCTAATCGTGCCGTGCCGGGCCGGCACGCGGGCTCCAACTCCGGGAGGAGCACGGGCACGGCGGCACGGCAATAGCACGGCGGCACGGCACGGCACGTTCGGCACGGCGCACCACCAGCGACGGCGCGGCTCCGGCGACGGCACGACACACCTCCAGCGACGGCGCGGCTCCGGCGACGGAGAAGGCGCGGCTCCGGCCGTCCGGCGTCAGCACGACACAGCTCCGGCGGCGGCGAAGGCGCGGTTCCTCGTCTCCTCCATGTCGAGTTGGGAGCTGGCGGCGGTGCTCTGGGTGCTGGCGGCGGCGCTGGTGGTGCAGATCGATCCGTGCTGGGCTGTGGTGCTAATCCGTACTGGGCAGTGCTCAGGGTCAACGACAGCACGCTAATCGTGCCGTGCCGGGCCGGCACGCGTGCTTCAGATTGAGGTCGTGCACGAGCACGCTCGGGCCACGGGCCTAGCACGGCACGATTAGTTCGTACCGGCCGTGCTTGAGCCGGGCTGAAAATCCCGTGCCTCGTGCCAGCCCGTTTAGCACGGCCCGTTTGGCCAGCGCCAGCTCGCAATGTGAACGCCGGCCGACGATCCCAGCACAGTAGTAGCGTGCTCCTACTCCCATCTCTAACAACTTCTACCGTACCACCCATTCCCGCCCACCGGAACCGACATGCGGGCCCAAAACCCACCATAGCCCACATGTCAATACCCTCTTCTCGAAACCAACCGCAAAGCAGTTCCAGCAGTAACACCGACAGTGAGTTGGCCCAGCGAGGCTCACTCATCCCGAGGGCAGTTCCGTCCTTTCTCCCTGGTAAAATTCAAAAAGTAAAATCCTGCACCGTCCGATCCGACCGGCCGTTCGAACCGACGCGAGAGGGCCGTCGGATCTCGCCCCTGCGCCGTGGTCCTCCTCCTACGGCTATATGTAATTCTCGCTGCCCCAAACACCCCAATCTTATCTCTCCTTGCTTCTCCTCGCCGCCAGCCACACTCCCCACTGCCGCTGCGCTTTTCTCGAACGAGTTCGTCAATCGTAAGTTTCTCAAGCCGCCGCCTCCTTGCATTTATTTCCGGTAAATGGTTGTAGATCTGTCTGATCTGTTGCGTCGTATGATTTGGTAATTTTTCTCATTTTTTTCTTCAAATAATTTCGAAACGCCGAGGCCGTTTGGGGTGAGGGAGTAGGAAATGTGCGTGGATCTGGCGGTGTATCCCGTAGTTTTTGGCTGTGGGATGCGTCGATCTGGTAGATTTGTATGGTGCTGAAGTTAGATTGGAGCTGTTTTTGGGTGGATTTCCGACAGATTTTGCGCCTAAACCAGCAGATCTGAGATGCGCTTCTAGGGATCTGGCGGAAATGGGGCGTCTAGGTTTGGAACAGATTTAATACTAGTTCATGGCATGATTCGCCCACATTAGAGAGACGGTAGCCTAGTTTCTCAGTGCATTCCTTCAAGTTCTATGGATTGGGTCATTTTGGGACAGTAATCATTTTTAGCTGGTGCTAAGTCAGTAGGCACCAGCTATTGGTTCGGTTGCACCGATTTAAATTTGAATATACTTCAGTAGCGTCATGTAGATTGGTTCGTCCATAAGAGCCTTAGATTGTTTGCAGTCTATACACATGCTTGATGATTTGATTCAGCAACCAAAACAAGTCAGATCTTGCTTTGATTTCGAGTAAATCTGTTTAGTTAATCATTCTTTCGGTGTACTACTGCACAATGTGAACCTTTGCTTACCAGTGTATTTCTTATTTCAGAGAGAAGATGAGGGAGATCCTCCACATTCAGGGTGGGCAATGTGGCAACCAGATTGGTTCCAAATTCTGGGAGGTGGTTTGTGATGAGCATGGCATTGACCCAACGGGTCGGTATGTAGGCACCTCTGACCTGCAGCTTGAGCGCGTCAATGTCTACTACAATGAGGCTTCATGTGGCCGCTTCGTGCCCCGAGCTGTCCTCATGGATCTTGAGCCTGGTACTATGGACAGCGTCCGAACTGGACCTTATGGGCAGATCTTCCGCCCTGACAACTTTGTGTTTGGGCAGTCCGGTGCTGGTAACAACTGGGCCAAGGGTCATTACACTGAGGGTGCCGAGCTCATCGATTCTGTTCTTGATGTTGTCAGGAAGGAGGCTGAGAACTGTGACTGCCTTCAAGGTAATTGAACTTGCACTAAAATTGGTGATAGTGTAGAATGCTTCTGATAGGATCTGCAGTTGTTGATCTAATAAAAAATCTGCACTTGTTAAATTGAATTTATATTAGTTCAGAATGCAAGATTTCAATTATGTTTTCATGCCTATATAGTTTTGGCTCCAAATGCCTTTCATATAATATCAAGTATTACTACTATCCACTTGGAATCACCATTATACTTGTGTCTTTTCAGGTTTCCAAGTATGCCACTCTCTTGGTGGTGGTACTGGATCTGGCATGGGGACTCTTTTGATCTCAAAGATCAGGGAGGAGTACCCAGACCGCATGATGCTGACATTCTCTGTTTTCCCCTCACCAAAGGTATCTGATACCGTGGTTGAGCCTTACAATGCCACTCTATCTGTGCATCAGTTGGTTGAGAATGCAGATGAGTGCATGGTTCTTGATAATGAGGCCCTTTATGACATCTGTTTCAGAACTCTCAAGCTGACCACACCCAGCTGTAAGTGAAACTTGCCCCTACTAATTGTTATGTTTGAGAGATTGCTGTAGCCATGATGTCACTTAGATTCACTCTTTTCGACTAATTTTGAACTACCTGCTGTAATAATCTTAGCGCAGTATGTAATGCATAGTTCTATTGTTTACATCATGCTTACTTTTCCCGACTGAAAGAATGAAGCATGTCGTAGTCCAACCATTTCTTTGCAGCACTCATTTTGGAAATTATAGTTTTAGTGCAGTTTTGATCATCTTAGACATGTCTGGATAGAGCCTAGTGGTTGAGTTACTTGCTACGAGCTTTCGTTTATCCTCACATATGCAGTATTTCTCATGTCTGTTTGTACATTATCATGATTCAAACCACGTAGTTACTTGAGATTTTGCTTCACTTAGACCTCTTGAGCATGATTTTTGAGTCGCCGTATAGTCGCCAAGTCGTCGTGGCGTGGCTGGGTCGCGCAGGCGACTTGACTCACGGAGCAAGTCGCGCCACGTCACTGGCTCGACGGCGATTTGCTGCGACTATACAGCGACTTTTGCCTGAGGATTTCAGCGACTTACGCGGAGCAGGGACACGGGAGCAGGGACACGGGAGGAGGAGGTGCTGGCAGCGACGGACGGTGGCCGGAGGTCGACGCACGGGCTCGGGGCAGAGCTTGGCGATGGCGCGGCTCATGGAGCTCGAGGATGGAGCGGGGATGGCGAGCGCCGGAGAGAGGAAGACGGGTAGAAGATGCCGGCGGCGAGGGGAGAGGCTCGAGCGAGGAGGCTGTGCGGGAGTGCGAGTACGGGCTGGCGGCGCTGGGAGGATTCACGCGTGCTGTGTTCTAGGGTTAGTGAGAAGCTGGTTCACGTGCTGAAGCTGGGAGCGGTTAACTGGGCCAGTGCTGGGCCTGGCTGGCCTGGCCTTTCTGCTGGGCCTGGATGAAACAATGCTGCTGGGAGCTGGGCTCGGGGTTGACAGGCCAACTTTGGCGTACTGTAGCAGGCGACTTGGGGCGACTATACACGCTGAGTCGTTGACTCAAGTCGGCAAGTCACAAGCCGCAGCCTCGGCGACTAAAAAATCATGCTCTTGAGAATAACTGTTACCTTGTCAGGCTAATCCAACAAACAGTTTATATGGTATTATTCTCTCCCTGAATTGATCAATGTAAAGCTGTGCAGATAATAATATTTAGGGATGTTTTAGTCCATTGCCCTTGTGGTTATGGTTCTCAGCTTAATTGAAGTTTATTTTGATATATAATTGAGCACATGAAACCACACACATTTTTTAACCATGTTATAGGTTTTTTAATTAAAACATTAGCAATATGTTGCTTGACATGTGCTTGTAGTATCATCTGACATTTTTCTCTTGCATGCTACTTTCTGCAGTTGGAGACTTGAACCATTTGATCTCTGCCACCATGAGTGGAGTAACATGCTGTTTGAGGTTCCCTGGTCAGCTGAACTCCGACCTCCGGAAGCTGGCAGTGAACCTTATCCCCTTCCCACGTCTCCACTTCTTCATGGTTGGGTTTGCCCCCTTGACCTCCCGTGGCTCGCAGATGTACCGCTCCCTCACCGTCCCCGAGCTCACCCAGCAGATGTGGGACTCTAAGAACATGATGTGCGCCGCTGATCCTCGCCACGGGCGCTACCTCACAGCCTCTGCCATGTTCCGTGGTAAGATGAGCACGAAGGAGGTGGACGAGCAGATGATCAACGTCCAGAACAAGAACTCGTCCTACTTTGTGGAGTGGATTCCAAACAATGTGAAGTCCAGCGTGTGCGACATCGCACCGAGGGGCCTGTCCATGGCGTCGACCTTCATCGGCAACTCCACGTCCATCCAGGAGATGTTCAGGAGGGTGAGCGAGCAGTTCACGGCCATGTTCAGGAGGAAGGCCTTCTTGCACTGGTACACTGGCGAGGGCATGGACGAGATGGAGTTCACCGAGGCTGAGAGCAACATGAACGACCTCGTTGCGGAGTACCAGCAGTACCAGGACGCCACCGCCGACGAGGAGGGCGAGTACGAGGAGGAAGAGTACGACGACGACGAGCGTCTGAAGCCTGATGAAGAGTAAGGTGTATTCTGCTTGACAGGGGCTATCTGTCTCTGATGGCTCTGTGGCTAGTACCTGCAGCCTCCTGTTGCTGCGAGCACGTGTGTCACGGTGTGAGTGTGACTGTGTGTGCCCATGCTTGGGCACTCGTTTGAACCTGGTTGATGCTTGGTGTAGTGTGTTGTCGGTTAATTAAGTAGTCAGTTTGTGGTGCGTTTATGGTGAACCTGATATCTGTACCATTGTATTGGATGCTTCCTGGTTAATCTTGCTAATGTTTTTTTCCCCTGCTATGATATGAGGTGCTGTGTATTCATGCATCGCCATCTCAATATCTTCAGTGTCATACTGCGGTGCCAGCATCACTTGACACCGTCTTGTTTGCTGTCTCTTGACTTCAGCCGTCTGGTAGCGACATCAGTTTGGGAAATTAGAGGTGCTCCTCCAGAAAACCGGCCACGCTACAAGGACGTCTCTTGTACTCAGCACAGTATCAAGTAGCCGTAGGAGACAACTCGAATCACAGCAGTCGTTTTCATGTTCTGATTTATGGTATTGCGTGCTGAAAGTGAAGCCATGTCAGGATCTGTTTTCTCTTTAAACTTTGCATCACATCACTTGTGCCATACGCCATGGGAGACGTGAAGCTTGGCGAAGGAAAAGGGTAGCACCGTCACCTCGGACAAAATAAAGCCTACAGTTCACGTGTCAAGGTTGCTTGCAAGATGACACACCAACACGTTTAAAGAAAAAAACAACACCAACACAAACACTAAGAAAAAGGATAATTTACAGGTGTGAGGAGAAAAGCCTCATATAAGCTACACAAAAAGGGTAAGCCGTGAGTGCTAGGCTACTAGAACATCTGAGTCTTTGGCGTTGAAGACTCATACTGGTTTGTTGCGGTGGTCGCGGCCTTTTCCCCACAACGCCGGCCAGCAACCGATGCCCAGAGAAGCTTGTATCCTGCTGAAACATTTTGCACATAACTTAGATCGATATGTAGTCATGCTCTTGCATCTCAAGTAAATTCATTTACAGTGATCGATACAGTACATGTGTGAATACGGTTTTAATCATAAGAAGCAATAAGCCGGTCGTTTTATGTAAGAAATATTTTTTTAGATAAAGATGTAAGAAAACAATGCGTTCGACAGAACAAGAAAGGTTCTGCATATTTGCCCATTTAAGTGCATTTTGGTCAGACTGTCATCGTCGCTCCTGTTCCTTTTCATTCCAGGTCATGCATGAATTGGTACATTTTTTCCTTCTGAATCGAAAGCTAGCAAAGTCAAAAGGTTGAACCATGTGGTCTAAAGGAGGGGATCAACTTTGAATTGTCAAACAAACCGAGATACCGAGGAAAAAACATGTATATATAGTAGTACAGTAATCGTATTGTTTACTTTATGGTGGTCCTTTTTTAAACAGTTTATTGGAAGAAGAATGTTCGTGACCGTACTGTGTGTTTGGAAAAAAATGCCATGACTAATGAGCACTTATGATAGTGGCAAAGCATGTTAGTATCATCTAAACTAATGAGAATCTACTACATTTGCAGATATTCAGTGCAATCACCTAGTCATCAAGGACCATTACATCAACTAGGTAGCTAAAAGTCCACAACTACTAACGCTCAAGCATCAGTCGAAATGATTTCGACATGACTAGCAATTAGTAACATCATTTTCGTGGGTAAACTCCGTTGGACTGATTCTCTTTTTTGTGGTTAAATCATAATCGTAGCCTGTATGCTGTATCCATGGTTGCAAATTTCGCCGTGTGCACGCGGAAAAACAAAAGGAGAGATCTCGAGCTATGCCAGCTGCAGAAAGAAAGATCACCTGGATTTCTTGGCAGCAACCGTCGCCGGCGCGTCGTGCACGGCGGCCCCTGCAGCGGCCGGTAACGTGCCCCGGCCGGGGCGCGGCATCGTCATGCTCCTGGTGAGCAGCCCCGGCACGTAGAAGTTGAGCAGCACGCCGTCCCGCCTCCGCCGTAGCTCCCCCTGCTGTCGCTCCGGCGCCTACGCAGCCTCCTCTGCTTTCCGGCCGCCGCCGCCTCCTGCAGCTGCTTCGACGTGATGGCGTCCTCCTCCTGCGTCTGCGCGGGCGCCACCGCCGCTGTCGGGACGTGGCTGCTGGCGTTCGGCGGCCTGCTGATGGCGTCGACGAGGTCGGAGAAGGACAGCTCGCGGTTGGAGTCGTCCCCGTCCCGGAGAAGTCTGCGAGGAGGCCGAGCATCTCCTCCCGGCTCCTGGCGATCCGCCGCGCCCGCGCCGACAGCGGCTGGCCACCGGCGACTAGCGCCTCCATCGTGCGTACCTAGCTCGTGTCGTACGTCAGCGACGCTCCCTGCAGTTGATGCTCTCGACTCGGGACAGCGATGTGCTGTCTGCCGTGTTTCCTATGTAGAGATCGAGGACTCTCGCTGCTGAGGTGCTGGCTCGGTTGCTCGCTTCTTTTCTGTCTTTTCGTGGGTCTTTATGGGGCTCCTTTTCTCGTCAGTTGAGATCAAACACGCGCGGCGGAGTCGATCTAGAAGGCTAGGATTCGAAGACGTGTTTTGCGTCGCTGTCAACCTTTTCTCTAGCGAGACCAGAGAACTCGTACCACAGAGAGAACGCATATATGTCTGTCAATTGGAGTCTCATGCCGTCATGCGGCCAACGGAAAAGAACCTCCTCTTGTCTTGGCGGCGAAGTGGAATTTCGCTCAAGTTCAGTCGTCAAGATTCAGTTTCGATGCTTCTATTAGTAAGATTATGTCTTGAGATGCAGTACTTGCATGTTTTGGGCATCCGTTGTTATTGAGTCTAACTTAAAAACCCGCCCCGTACGTTCAGCACAAGCAACCACTGTCGTCCCAATCAGGCCGGCCAAGGAGTTCGCCACCACAGCGAACAGGAGTCAAGTCTCTCGTGATGTGCTGCACGCGTTTTGGAGGACTCCATGGCTATCATCGGAGCTGATGCTGATCTATCGATCAGCCACCGAGTGGCCGATGCGATGTACTGCGCTCGGCGTCAAAGGGTCCGCTGAAGTAGGGCTCGTGGAATCTCTACGTCGATCATAACACTGACTGCAGGGAATTATACGCCGTTCGCCACCTCTAGACGTTCAGAAGAGATGACCAGGTGCTGGACTGCTGAGATACAAAGTTTTGACATCAAGCGAGCGCCTACAAAGTTGCCGGGTCCTCACAGAAGGTTCTGGAATGAAGAAGCAGGGATCTACGGAGGAAAGAACGAGATCAGCCGAAGCTGACGTTCTCTGCGAAGCAGCACCCGGTTCCTTTTTTTTTTGTCTTGAGTAAAATCCATCGGGCATCACTGAACTTGAGCCTATTACTCACCTTTATCACCGTACATCGCGACATGCAAATTACGGTCATTGAATACGCAAAGATCTGTCGTACAAGGTCACCGGAGGCTGTATAGCGCAGTATTTGCCGACGTGGCAATGTGTTGACCAGTCTCCAACAGTGACATTTTGTAAAAGAGCCCCTCTCAATTATGCTTTTCTATTCAAAGTCAAACTGGCTGGTAGGGCCAACTCATCAGTGTCACACACCACCTTCTTCCTCCTCTCTTCCTCTATTTGCTCCGCACCGTTCTCCTCATAGAAGGTTCTGGAACGAAGAAGCAGGGGATCTACGGAGGAAAGAACGAGATTAGCCGAAGCTGACGTGCTCTGCGAAGCAGCACCCGATTCGTTTTTGTTTTTTTTGTGGCGAAGGAAAGCAGAACCCTGTTCGTGGTTCCTTATCGATCTTCCAGGCCCAGCTTGATGCAATCAGTTCCATCTTGTAAGTTCCCAGGCCGTAGATTCGGCATTTCCTATACATCGACCAGGTCGACGTTAGGCCGGCGTCACACACCCCCAGATGGGCCTGGCCCATGGCATGGCAAGGAGGAAGAAGAAGACGAGGGCGGCGCGGCCAGGCCGAGACGTCGCCGACGACGCCGGTACGGACGCGCGGCGGAGAAGGCGACGTTGAGGACGAAAATCTCAAGCCGAGGCGGTGCCGGCGACGCCGCTGCGAAGCCACGGCGGAGAAGGCTGCCGGCTAGGAGAAACTTAACGAGGGGGGTGGGGGTGCTCGCCGGCGACGAGGTTCTGTGGTGGTGGGGGAGGGGAGTTAGAGGAGAGGCCGACCGGGGGCAGAGGTGGCGGCTGGGGTAGGGCCGGGCTGCGAGGCGGCGCGGTAGCGACGCCGGCCACGGGTGGCGGTTAGGCGGGCGGGGGCGGGCGGCTCGATGAAGAACGCGTGCGAGGAAGAAGAGGAACACGGCGGGCGACAGCGACGGCGGCGAGGAAGAAGATGCGAGGAGGATGGGAGCGAGGGGGCAGTGGGCCGCGGCCCAACGCGGTGCGCGGGTGTGCGACACACCGCTATCGTCGCATGGGTCGATGAACATGGGCACCCGTATATTCTCTCCACCAGTACCACGGCCCACGGCCCAAGGCGTAACTGGTCGCATTCCTCCTTCAAATTCGGATTTTGCCCTCGAGCTGATGCACGCGCATAATGCTATCTGCATCCCATGTACGTCGGGCTTTGTGAAAGTCAAGTCTCTACTCTCGTGGTCTCGCCACCATGATCCAATGCATTTTTGCACCACCAAGATATCTTTTCATAAAGACGATCGAAGAAGAAAATTTGCCGATAGCATGCACTCAGTGATCTTGTTGTCCTAGTCATAGTTATAATCACGATGTTAGTTATCTTTGGGTTGTAGACTCCCCTCCCCCAAATAAATAAATAAATAGAACCACATTTTAAAATTTTGTCAGAGAAAATAACTCTTGATTCCAAACTAAATAATCTCTCCTTTCGCGAAAACAACATTTTAGAAGCCTCTTATAGGGGACCCGTGAAGATGCCTTAGACAATGCCAACTCCATCACAAATCGCCAGATAGTGGTCTCTAAAGTGTCATTCCGTTTTTTTTCCATAGACATGCCGCCAATCCCTGATCTATAGGCGGGGGTGGGATTGGAAAATATGCCTTGAGAGGGGCGTTTTGGATAGGGGGTGCATATTCACCCTTTATTTAAAATACATTTTAAACTTATTTTGAAAAGTAAAAACATTCCGGTTAATTTTGTGCATGTGTTTCGACATCCAATGTGCGCACAAAATCGTTCGAAAAAACTGATGTTTTGTTTGGACCAAGTAAAAATACAAAGTTTTTGTGCTAAAATAAGATTTTTTACAAGACATTTATTTATCGTTTTTACACGTGCACAAAATATATCGTTTTTTCAAGAAACTTTTGTTGCACAAATATAATGTGAAGATGTATGTGCAAAACTGTTTATAATTTTTTACATTTTAAATTTGTTTTTTACTAAAAAATGTCTTTTCTTGGTAAAGGGTCTTGTCTTCACATTAGAGGAGTCTTCATATTGGTTTTTGTTTTTTTAGAGGAGTCTTCAAATTAGGTTTTTTAGTTAATTCAAATTAAGTAGTGATGTCCATTTTGTTTTGTGCAGCAGCTCCGGTTTGCCTACAGGCCCAGCCCGTAGTATTTGGGCCGAGAAAATGACACAAAACCACCACATTTACGGGTGAGTTCTAACATAACTACCACATTTGATTTTTTTACACATAAATACCACTTTTGGGGCCAGTGTGTGACACTGAGCACTGATTTTTCTGTTTAAGCACGCTAACAGGTTTTCTGACTGATCGGACCCACCTGTCAGATCTACGTGGCAAATTTGACGGAAGGAAGGACATGGATCCACATGCCAGACCAATAAAAAACTAAATATCTCAAAAAACAAAGTCAAAGGAGCTCCTTGCGCATCCGGTCCTGCGCAATCTGCACCACGCCGCCGCCTGGCAGTGTCATCCGGCCGCATCGCCACCGGCGCCCGTCCACGTCCGCCAGCCTCCTCCCTGCTCCCTCTGCACCGTGCCGCCGCCTGAAGCCATGTCGGAGCTCGGAGCCGTGCCAAAGTTCATATCATATGTCGCTTGGAGCCGTGCCGGAGCTCGGCGACGGCCGCGGCCGTGGCGTCGGCGTCCCGCATGGCCGCATGGGATTCCATCCGTGTCCTCGCACGGGACGCTTCGGGGCACCGCGAATGAAATGCCGTCTCATTCCATTCCAAGCTTCATGCTACGCTCCAGCTAGCTGAATGTAAGGGTTCCTCTAGTATTCGAATCAATTGTCAACACAACAATCTGGAAACAAGGTTTTAGCAAGGATTTGGGAAGAACAGAGAAGCAGGTAGGGGATCAGAGAAGCAAGAGGACAGAGAGATAGAGCCATTCTGCCGTGATCCGTCTGGATGGTATCCTCGTTGCGGTACGCCCAGTACTTGTAGTTTCTATCGTCGTTGCCGATGAGAGGGCCCAAGCCCATGAAGCCTGCTCCAGCGTCGTCTAAGCCCATGCCCATGCCAAGGTATAGGAAGGGTCCCTGACACCCCTCCTTCCTTGAAATACGGCTTGTCCCCAAGCCGTGGTTGTAGATGAATCGTGAAGACCTAAGCCACCCGACCGGGGTCCCATGGAACATGCAGTACCTTGAGGCCATTAGAGTCTAGAGAGTCGAAGTTGTCAATGTAGCTGTCGTGGGCTCGATCGTGGATGATGGACATCATTGCACACCTCCCTCCTTGAAAGACAACTTTTCTATCAAATGCCAGGAACATGAACAGTGCAGGCCCTCCATAGTACCAACATAAGAAACAGTGGCTCTCATTATCTTCACATGACAGCTCATTTGTGATGATTTTTACATGAACACTAGGCGGCGACTCACTCAGCATTTGCATCAGTTCTAGATGGTTCAGCAGCCAAGCCTCACATATGGCCAGAATAGATACTTCAAGGTCACTGAACATGTTGCTGGTAAGTGAAAAATATTCAGTGGGTGGTGGCCAAGTTGGTAGCAGTTCCTCATAAAGCAAGCACATCAGACCAAAGCCCTCTGATGACCAAGCATGACCTGAATACACTCCGTTATCTGAATCAACCAAACTATGCGCACCTTCTTGATTCGAAAGGAGCAATAATCCACAGGCCAGCATGTATAATGCATTTTTCTGTGAGTAGGATGCAGCACATGGATAATATGATATGTGTCCAGCCTGAGTTGGCACATATACTCCAAGGAAACCTTTGTATCTCAGCCCCATTGTACCAGTGTTAGTACTGACATCCCTTTTACTCATTTCAGGTTTTATCTGAACACTCTTAAGAATAAGAAACCAAACCACTAAGGCACACATCTCTGAACTGAAAAGGCAGATCAAACTGGTCCAAGCAAAACTTAAAATATCTGTTGCCAGAATGCTCTCACAGTTTGTACCTTCACGTGTACAAGAGAAATTAAAACAATACATGACCATACCAACTGAATATGCAAGACTTGCCACACACCACTTTAGCTGGCAACGGTTCCCATTGATGCTAATGCTGGTAAGAATAGCTCCTTCTAGCTCATTTGATCCATTTGTAGCTTCTGCAAATACACACACTGACCGCTAGTTCTGGCGAGGTTCAGTTCAGGCATTACCACTAGATAAAAACTGGACGAAAATACACTTAAATGCAGGTGCATAGCTGAACAGTCAGAGAAAATTGCTTGTCCGGGATCCCATGGTGATAGTACCCATTCATCACATAGAACAGAATTTGAAGAGCTAATTGCAGAACCATGTACACAAGGAACAAGCCAATGACTAGCAAAGTTGCCACTGTCCAAGAGAAAAGTCAACAGGGTGACAGACGTAGGACCAATTGACAAAAGCTTCAGTTCAAGCCTTCTGACCATGACTAGCAAATGAAAACCAGCGATAGTGTATGGAAGGCAAACAATAGGAGTATGATTCATATGAGCTGACTGCACCGAATCACTAGCAGACCCGCAATGAATTAAGAGCACATCATCCGAACATCTCCATTCACTAAAACTTCACAAGTCAGAGGTAATGATGCAACCGGCAGAGGTGAAGAGATTACCACATAAGTCTGAGATTTGAGACTCAATAGAAGCACAACTTCCTGCATGGGACGCCTTCGCGACGACATCACTTGGGAACTCACAACTATTAATCTTCCTGAATGACGGCTATGACAAGGGCCGTGCCTCAACTCCATCAACATGAACTCCCATGAAAGAAGGCCAGGGCATAGGACGAGGAACCTTACTTGCAATGAGCTGACCTGAAGCTGGCATGAAGATCTTAATGCCATTGTAAAGTTGATGCATCTGAATCATGGGTGTGAAAGTTGTAGGCGCGAGAACTACCGGGAACTCGCCCATTGTGGCCAGGGGCACCGCTTCAACAAGGGTGGAGTTGGTGCCGAGGACGCACTCGGGCGTAGCCGGTGTCGAGGACGCAACCACTACGGGTGATGCCACTGGGTGTCGGGGTAGGCAAACAATCGAACAGTTGGCGGGCGTCGATGGAACACCACTGATGGCTTGACCGTCGAGGGCTCTGTCGGTTGCTGCAGGTGCAGCAAGCACAGGGACGATTTCGACGGTGGCCGTGTGCACCGTAGGCGCCGTCAATGGGGCGTGTGCTGAACCTGAGTCGCGACTTGGGTCTCCCGTCAAGCGTGTGGTCCGCGTTGGAGCTGCGGGGCCATCAACGTCGATGGTGATGAGCTTGGCGTCAGAGTCGGAGGACACTGGCGTGGGCACCTCAGCGATAGGGTTGAGGGACGCTGGCATGGGCACCTCGGCGACGCCACAGACATCACTCTGAGCGGAGGTCGAGGAAGAGGGCGGCGTACCGCCCGTGGTTAGGCAGGAGTCCATGACTTGGATCATCCTGTCGTACCTCACGGCAAGCCTGCGGTCGGTGTTGTCGATCAACTCCTTCAGCAGGCGAAAGATCTCCTCGTTTGTTGGATCCATGGTGGATGGGGAAAATTTGTGGAAATTTTTGGGAAAAAAATTCAGGAAGGGTGATGGGCTGGCTCTGATACCAGGTGTAAGGGTTCCTCTAGTATTCGAATCAATTGTCAACACAACAATCTGGATACAAGGTTTCAGCAAGGATTTGGGAAGAATAGAGAAGCAGGTAGAAGATCAGAGAAGCAAGAGGACAAAGAGATAGAGTCGTTCCGCCGTGATCCGTCTGGATGGTATCCTCGTTGCGGTACGCCCAGTACTTGTAGTTTCTGTCGTCGTTGCCGATGAGAGGGCCCAAGCCCATGAAGCCTGCTCCAGCGTCGTCTAAGCCCAGGCCCATGCCAAGGTATAGGAAGGGTCCCTGACACCGAACATGCAATCGAATCATGGAATTTGGAGCTAGCTGAACATGAAATTGATTTGTGGAATTTGGAGCTCGTTGAACATGCAATTGATTCAATTAATTCGTGGAATTTGGAGCTGCATATGCAATTGATGCAGGGTCTTCTCTGGCTGCCGAAGGGAATGAATCGCAACATAGTGTCGGAGCTTGCTTGTCCTTCAGCCGCTGCACTTCCAGCTCGTCCATGGCCAGGATCTGCGCGGGTGGCGCCGGGTCGTACTGCTCGCTCTGTTGCAGCATCCATGCCACCACGGCGCAGCTCCTCCTGCTGGGACGAGAGGCCGAGGGCGGCGGCCAGGAGCACGGCGGCTGGGAGCCTGGGCAACGTCGTGCGGGCGGGCTGAATGGTGGCGCGGAGTCGCTCGGAGGCACACGGGCACGGGCACAGCTTCGCGCGTGTCGGCGTGTGCAGGCCGAGCTCGCCGCCGCGCGCGCTGATACGTCCATTTTGCATCACTATTTTATATCATAATTTATTGTTATTCATTGATATATTTCATATTTAGAGATGATACTTATGTTATTTTACCTATTTTGCATGTATGATGATTATTGGAGAATTAAACACCAGAGTCAGATTTCTGCTGGAAAAAGGACCGTCAAGACACCATATTTCTGAAGATCAATAATTCGGGGAAAACATCCAGAAGTTCCTAATTTACCAGATGCCGGAGGCAACCAAAAGGGGAGGCCAAGGTGGGCCACCATGGGCCCTCACCATGTGGTGGCGCGGCCCACCTTGCCCCGCGCCGCCATGTGGTGAGGACGCCCTAGCCCACCTCTGCCTGCCCCCTTTTGTGTACATCATCCGCAGGAAACCCGAAGCCGAGAGGGACGTCGAGGAAATATTCCGCCGACTCCACGAGGCGGAAAACACCAGAGAGAGAAAAGCTCTCCGGCAGGGAGAAATCTGTCAGGGAAATTCCTTCCCGGAGGGGGGAAATCATCGCCATCGTCACCGTCATCGAGCTAGACTTCATTGGGATCATCATCATCATCATCTCTACCACCAGCACCATCGTCTCCGCTGCTCCACTCCGTTCCGCTGTAACATCTAGGGTTGAATCTTGTCTAGTTCATAGGGGAAGCTTTCCCGGTGTTAATTACTCCTTGTGGTTGATGCTATTGAGTGAAACCGTTGAATTAAGGTTTATGTCCAGATTGTTATTCATCATTATATCACCTCTGATCATGTTCCATACGATGTCTTGTGAGTAGTTCGTTTAGTTCTTGAGGACATGGGAGAAGTCTTGATGTTAGTAGTGAATTATGTTGAGTAATATTTAATGGTTTGATATTTAAGTTGTGGTGTTATTCTTCTAGTGGTGTCATGTGAACGTCGACTACATGACACTTCACCTTTATAGGCCAAGGGGAATGCTTTGTGTATTCGGTTGCCAATTGTGGGGTTGCCGGAGTGACAGAAACCTAAACCCCCGTTGATATATCGATGCATGAGGGATAGCAGGATCTCAGAGTTTAAGGTTGTGGTTAGATTTATCTTAATTACTTTCTTGTATTTGCGGATGCTTGCAAGGGGTATAATCACAAGTATGTATTAGTCCTAGGAAGGGCGGTGCATTAGCATAGGTTCACCCACACAACACTTATCAAAACAATGATGATTAATCAACTATATGAAGCGAAAGCACTTGACGAAATTCCGTGTGTCCTCAAGAACGTTTGGTCATCATAAGTAAACCTACCGGCTTGTCCTTTGCTGTAGAAAGGATTGGGCCACTCGCTGCGATTATTATTACTGCACTTTATTTACTTATACTTTATTTATCTGCTATATCAAAAACCACTAAAAACTTGTCTGCTAGTATTTACAGTGAATTCCATATCGAAACTGCTTGTCAACACCTTCTGCTCCTCGTTGGGTTCGACACTCTTATTTATCGAAAGTACTACGATACACCCCCTATACTTGTGGTTTATCAAGACTATTTTCTGGTGCCATTGCCGGGGAGTGAAGCGCTATTGGTAAGGAAAACTCCTACTGTACGTGCTGTTTTTATTTTTGTGTGCTGCTATATTTCATTATGGAGAGATCTTCTCTTGAGTTCCTATTTGGGAAAACCACTACCACTGCTAAGGTAGTAGAGGAGGCGCCACCTGAGCAGGTAATCCCATTCAAAATACCTATGAAAATTGTTGAACGTGTTACGAATAACCGCTATGATGGGGATGGAACTGTCCATCCTGGTGATCATTTATTATTTTTACATGAATTATGCGAGTTATTCAAGTGTGCAAGTATTTCAATTGATGAAGTTAGGAAGAAACTATTCTCTTTATCACTGTCTGGTAGAGCTGCACATTGGTACAAACTGTTGAAGAATGGTCGTTCTCTTGGTTGGGAGGAAATTGTACCTCTCTTTTATTCTAAATTCTATCCTCCAAGTGAGATTCACAAAGACCGGAACCTCATATATATTTTTTGGCCTCATGATGGAGAAAGTTGTTGGAGGGGGGTCTCCGCGCTTCCTGCATGACCCCTGATGCATACGTCAGCACGCCCGGCGCGAGAGGACAATCCCAGCTGCACCCCAGGGGTGTCGTGACCCCTGCACGCTAGACGCGACCGTGCCTCTAGCCCTGTGTCGGGGGCACGTCCAGCACCGCAGGGACCAGCTCCACAAGGGAGGACGGTCGTGCGTCGAGGGCGCGTCCAGGGCCGCAGAGGTCAAGCGTGAACCACATCACCAGACGGGAATTGGACGACAATCGGATGACAAGCTCCCCTAGGGAATACGTCATCCACCATCCCCATCGGCTGTTTTGTTGGGATATTCAGATGGAATATTCTTGTAAGATTCTCTGTAAGGACCATAGTGCCCCTCGGGGTGTGTTGTGGACCAAAGGACAGACCTGTAATTTCACACTAGGCCTTCACTTTTCCTATAAATAGAGGAGGCCCCTCCCATTTGGAGGGATCAAAATCTGAAATAAAGAGAGCTATCTTCATAGTTGTTCCTCTTGTGGTGTGTTTGAGGTCATCGGGCCTCCGTCCGTGGAGCTATCGTCGCACGTGAGCGCGAGTCTCATACTCAAGGTCCCCGTGCACCCCGCGTAGACCTCTGACGTCTCACGGGGGTGCCTCAAGTGTATTGTCTAGTCTTGACCCTACGACAGTTGGCGCCGTCTGTGGAACTTGAGCAAAAAGCCTTGTGACGAGGAGACTGCGACCGCGTGCGGGGAAGGCCGAGAAAGCCCAACACCATGCCGCCGAAGAAGAGGAAGGCGTCCGCGCAACTGCCCATAGGCCCGACCACGCGGCAAGCGGCGCGCGCTGGGGCCCGTGGGGGGATGCTGCACGTGAACCCACCGCAGACGCGCATGTGGCCGGTTCAGAAGGCTCCGCCCAGGCCGCAGGTAGCGAGGGCTTGGCCATGATTGAAGTGCTAAGACAGCAAGCGGCAGAGGCGGGACAAAAGGCCGTGGAGCTACAGGCCCAGCTAGAGGGTCCCGTTCTGACTCCACGCGTCTAGAGGCTCTCTTGGTAGAAGCCGCCGGCATACGCGCACGACAAGAGGCTGCAGCCTCCGCCGCAAGGACCACACCCGACTCCACCGCGCCTCCAGGGGGCGACGTCCACCCCCAGCAAGCGCAGGCACGCACCGATGCAGGGGAGGATACGCGGGTCGAGCCGCAGGCCGCAGGAGTCCAGCGACGAGCACAGGTGATGGGCTCGGCCAAGCGGCCCAGGCGACGCCCCTAGGTGCCACTGAGACAGAAGCACTCAAGGCCGACATTCGCCGGCAACGAGAAGACGCATTGGCAGTCCTTCGGGAGACGGGCATGGCCCTGGGCCTCGAGGGTAGTGGGTACGCACCCGACCATGCCGCGCCCCCACTGGCGCACCCTAGGAGGCGAGACGTCATCAACATCGCCGACGAGCGGAGCCCCCTTAGTCCCGGCTCGAGGCGAGACCTTGGTCGCACAAGTTCCGGGCGGCGGACCTCCCGGGCTACGCAGGCGACACTGACCCTAGCGAGTTCACCCGCGTATATGAGGCCGCCGTATCCGCTTCCGGAGGTGATGATGCGACCATGGCTAAAGGTCTACTCCTTAAGCTATCGGGTATGGCACAGTCGTGGTATCTCGCGCTCGCGCCTGGCTCGATATACTCGTGGGAGCAGCTCCGCGAGCGACTACATGCGGACTTCCAGGGAAACGAGACCAAAGCGGTGACCGCCGCGGACCTCTATGCGCTTGTCCAAGGACCGCGTGAGTCCATCCGGGCCTTTCAGAAGCGCTTTGCGGGTATACAGTGCCAAGTCCGTAATATCACCAACGAGAGTGTGTGCTCCGCCGCGCGGCTCGCGGTGTGCAACCCCGCCTTGAGGGCCAAGTTGCACCGAAGCCCGCCCACCACCATACAAGGGCTCTATGCTGTCATGAGGAAGTATGCCCTCCAGGAGGAAGGGGAAATCCACCAGCAGGCAAGCAAGGCGTCAACAGCCATGAGGCAACATAGGACCGCCTACGACGACCCTCGGCCACATCAACGCAACATCCACCAGGTGGAGGAAACCGAGAGGCGCACGCCACCCCGCGCAAAGTGGGATGAGAATGGCCAAGCACCCCGAGGGTCCCTAGGCCGGGAGGAGCGGACCCAAGACCGCGGGAATGGGCGCCCCTTCCAAGGGCGCCAGACGGACAACCTGTCAAAAAGATATTGCGACTTCCACCAGACGCACGGCCACTGGAGTGCCGATTGTTATGATATCCGGAAGATGCGCGAGCGGAACCGTGCACCCCAGAGGGGTAGAGGTGCCCCGCCGCTGCGAGCGGTGAAACCAAGGGAGCCTCAACTACAGCTGCCCCCGCCGCCACCGCTCCCTATGGGGTCGCCCCTGTGCAGGCAATCATCCCCGGCGCATCATCCACGCCATCACTGGGGGGAACGCGCACACATACCCCACCAAACGCCAACGACGCGAGTATGGCCGACGGATAAACCACGTCGCTTCGTGCCCGCCTAGCGAGCTCCCGCCATGGACGGTCATGCCAGTGACATTTGGCCCGAAGATGCCGCGGGAGTGGTTTTCCCACACCATGATGCACTCGTCGTCACGGCCACAATTCACAACACGGAGGTGCGTCGCGTCTTTGTGGATGGAGGAAGCTCAGCGGACATCATGTTCACATCGACCTTCGAGCAGATGGGCATACCATCATCTTTCCTCCAAGCTCCGGCACGGACCTCCTTGGATTTGGGGTGAGCCGATCACGGCTATAGGGCGAATCGAGCTGCCGTCACGTTCGGCACACCGGGTGCGACGCGGGAAAACATCACGTTCGACGTCATCGACTTCCCGTACCAGTACAACATCATCTTGGGACGGGTATCCCTCAACAAGTTTGGTGCCATCCCTCACCACGCGTACCTATGCATGAAGATCCCCACGGCAGCAGGGGTTATCACGGTCCGAGGAGACCAAAAGTTGTCCAGAAGGATAGACGAGCAGACCCACGCGATCAGCCGTCGGGTTCACAACGTGCGCCCCGAGGACAAGAAGGTTACGCTAGGGGCTCCTCCTCCAGGCTCGCCCCCGTGGACCGCGAAGCCGAAGCCCGATGGGGAGACGCGTGCGGTGGCCCTCCGGGATGACGAACCAGGGAAGACCGTGCTCCTTGGGGCAGATCTGGACCCCGAAGTGTCAGCGGCCATATTGAAGGTCCTGCGAGACAACGCCGACATCTTCGCGTGGGGGCACGAAGATCTACAGGGGGTCCCGCGTGCAGTTATTGAGCACAAGTTATTCGTCGACCCAAACGCTCGGCCGTTAAGCAGGGCCCGCGGAAAATGAGCGAAGAACGCCAGGCGGTGGCGCGCAAGCTAGTCGATGAGCTCCTCGAGGCGGGCATCATCCGGGAGGTCTTACATCCCAAGTGGGTCTCAAACCCGGTGGTCGTCGAAAAGTCCGACGACAAGTGGCGCTTGTGCGTTGATTTCACCAACCTCAACAAGGCATGCCCGAAGGATGAGTTCCCCCTCCCCCGCATCGACCAACTCGTGGACGCGACGGCCGGTTGCGAGCTTATGAGCTTCTTGGATGCGTTCTCCGGGTACCACCAAGTCTGGATGGACAAGGAAGACGAGGAGAAAACAAGTTTCCGCACTCCTGGGGGTACGTACTGCTACGTGCGGATGGCCATGGGGTTAAAGAACGCCGGGGCAACTTTCGCTCGATTGGTCCAGAAAGCGTTGCGCTCCCAGGTGGGGCGTAACATCGAGGCCTATGTGGACGACATAGTCGTCAAAAGCACGCTGGCATCCCCCCACGCCCGGGATCTGGAAGAAACCTTTGAGAGCCTACGTGCTGTAGGGATGAAGCTCAACCCAAAGAAGTGCGTGTTTGGCGTACGAGCCGGCAAGCTGCTTGGCTTCTTGGTATCAAAGAGGGGCATTGAAGCCAACCCGTCAAAGATTAGCGCCATCCTTGACATGCCACCGCCGAGCAACATCAAGGAGGTACAACGACTCACGGGCCGCCTCGCGGCGTTGGGACGGTTCGTGTCCCGCTCGGCAGAAAGGGGTCTGCCATTCTTCAAGACCCTTAGGGGTTCGGCGGGGTTCGAGTGGAACGCCGATAGCCAGCGAGCATTCGACGACCTCAAGGCCTACCTGACGTCCCCGCCTCTCTTGCAGAGCCCCTCACCAAAGGAGGGCCTGCTCCTGTACCTGGCCGCCACCCCGGTGGCTGTGAGCGCGGTGCTCGTAAAGGAGAAGGACCACGTGCAACACCCAGTCTACTATGTATCGGAGTCCCTTCAAGGCGCGAGGGTTCGCTATACCGAGCTGGAAAAGCTTGCCTACGCGCTAGTCATGGCGTCAAGGAAGCTCCGACACTACTTCCAAGCACACCCTCTCCAGGTCCCTTCCTCGTTCCCCCTCGGGGAGATGCTCCACAATAGACAGGCCTCGGGGCGTGTCGGGAAGTGGGCGACAGAAATCGCCGAGTTCACTCTCGAGTTCGTCCCCCGCACCGCGGTCAAGTCCCAAATCCTAGCGGACTTCATCGTTGAGTGGGTTGTACCTGAGCATCCCGGTCCCTTGGAACTCAAGGAGCCCATATGGACAGTCTATGTGGATGGCTCGTGGTGCGCAGAGGGCACAGGAGCAGGTGCGGTGGTCGAGTCCCCTGACGGGGCCCGAACCATGTTTGCAGCGAGACTCGAGTTCAAAGCTACCAACAACATCGCCGAGTACGAGGCGTTGTTACTCGGCTTACGCAAGGCTGCGCTGCGGGGGCCCAACGTGTCTTGGTGAAGAGTGACTCCCAGCTCATTGCGGGGCACGTCGACAAGAGTTATCAAGCTAAGGAGCCTGAGATGATCAAGTATCTGGCCTTGGCCAGGGCCATGGAGAAACACTTCATCGGCTTCACTGTCCGTCCGATCCCACGTGGTGAAAACACCGAGGCGGACGCGCTAGCCCGCGCCGCAAGCTCGACCGCGGGGCCACCACCGCAAGCCTTTTACGAGGTGCTTTCGGCCCCAGCGACCCGGGAGTTGGCAGAGGTCAACATCATTATCACACAAGATTGGAGGACGCCAATCATTCGATACCTCGTAGACAGAGTAGAACCCGAGGATCCCGTCGAAGCCCGGCCTCAAGCGCGCGCTAGGGGTTTCGTCGTCCACAACGGCGTTCTCTACAAGCATGGGGTGTGTGCGCCGTACCTCAGGTGTGTTTCCAAGGAAGAAGGAGAAGGGCTAGTGCGGGACATACACCAGGGGCTGTGCGGGACTCACCTCGCCCCGCGTGCCCTGGTCTCCAAGGCTACAGGCAAGGTTTCTATTGGCCCACGCGTTGGGTGACGCTCAAGACTTGGTGAAAACGTGCCCTGCCTGCCAGTGGATGGGAGGCGGAACAAGCGCGCCGGCGTACAACTTGCAGCCCATCCCCCCATCATGGCCACTAGCGCGGTGGGGAATCGACCTCGTCGGCCCTTTCAAATCTGCAAGCCGCGGAGCCAAGTTCGTGGTCGTGGCAGTAGACTACTTCTCCAAGTGGGTGGAAGCTGAACCGCTAATAAAGATCACCTCGGCCTCCGTGCAGAAGTTTGTGTGGAAAAACTTAATATGTCGCTTTGGCGTCCCGCGCGAGATCACAGTCGACAACGGCACCCAATTCGATGCCACGCCGTTCCGCAAGTTCTGCACCGCGCTCGGCGTGAAACTCTGCTTCGCGTCCGTAGCCAACCCACGGGCAAATGGCGCCGTTGAGCGCGCCAATGGGTCCTCCTCCATGGATTGCGTACTCGCCTCTTTGACCTTCCCAAAGGACGGTGGGCAGACGAGCTCCCCAACGTCCTGTGGTCCACACGTACCTCAGCAGCAGGCCACAGGGTTTACGCCGTTCAAGCTATTATACGGCGACGAAGCTGTTACTCCGAGGAAATAAAATTAGGTCTCTCCGTGCAGCGACGCCACCAGAGGATGAAGTGCGTCAGGGCGCCCTCGACGGGTTGGACACGATAAGGCAAGACGCCACGCTCAACATCGAACGCTACCAGGCGTCCATGGCAAGGGCGTATAACAAAGCCGTGCGGCCACGTCCCATCGGCGTGGGGGATCTTGTCCTGAAGTTGAAGGCGAATCCTGGGGCCGGCGGCAAATTGAGCAGCAAGTGGGAAGGACCATACGAGATGATTAGCCAGTCACGCCCAACATCATTTCGACTGCAGACCCTCGAAGGAGAGGAGCTGAAGCGTAGCTGGAACACGATCAATTTGAAGAGGTAGTATGTGTAGTACGTGACGCCAGCATGGGGCAGGCGGTCATTTTGTAAGACGGAAACGACTGGACAGGAGCAGAAGTCTTAGTAGCATCCCCTCGTATTTTGTACTTCTCTAGTTTGCCGTCGTGCCGGTCTTATAGCACTGTAACGACTTCCAAGTCGCACCATGGGTAATGTACGTATGTATGTGTGCATGACAAGAGTGTGGCTTCCTTCACAAAGGGGATGTATCAAACAAATCCATAAACCTCCTCGTGCGTCGCACGGGCCGAGTGAGAAACAAGCGGTAAACCTCCTCGTGCGTCCCACGGGTCGAGTGCGAAAAAGTATCGGTAAACCTCCTGACCCTCTCGGGCGGGTCGAGAACGCGTAAGGGCACGAAGGTGCGTCGGACCAAGCTCGCTCCATACACGGCGCAGGTAGGAACGAGAGGGGCCTCGGACGGATTCGCGGGCGGAACTGATCTGGCTACGCGCTGGCACGACGAAGTCGTCATCTTGGAACTGTGCGACATGGTCACACCCCACCAAAGTCAAGCAAGAGAAGGCAAGCTCGGCGGAGGCTCGCGCGCAGTCATGTGTGTGTCCAGGCACGGCAGCGCGCGCGGCTGCGCCGAGGGACGCGATGGCACGCAACTGAGCGGCCACGTCACTATCAGCACCACCACCGGAAGGGTCGGCCGTGGCGCCTAACGAAGCCGCCAACTCACTAGCTACCGCGAGGATAGGCGCGACCATCGCGGCAAGATCGCCCTCGCGAGTGGCATGGGCCACCAGGGCCTGAGTAGAGGTCTCAAGCTTGGCCTCGGTGTCACCGAGCGAGAGACGCAGGGAGTCGATGACGGACTGCGCCTCCTGTAGTCTCCTGTCGGCCGCGGCCGCCGCCTCTTGAGCCGTGGCTACAGCCTCAGCCAGCGCGTCACGCGCAAGAGAGACCTCCGCCTCGACAGCGTCTAGACGCGTCTTCCGCCTCTCGCGCTCAGCATTATACGCTAAGGCCTCAAGTTCGTGCGTGTAAAGGGCCTGGACAAGAAACCATCATCAGTATGACGCAGAGGTTAAGAGCAAAATGATAGATGGTACCTTGAGGAGGAAGGCCTGAGTAGTGGGGCGCAGTGTGGCGAGGTTCTGACCACTTAACCCGGACGACCAATCCGTCGACATGGCAAGTCCAGCCGCATGCCCGAAGAACTCTGTCTCGGTCGGCGAGATGACCAAGGACCCGAGGGGCAAAGGCCCCAAGGCCTTCGCCTCACAGGACCCACCACCAGCGTCAAAGCCTGGTGATAGGGCCGGCGTCAGCGGACGTGGTGGAGAGCGGTACCCAGACGTCCCCGAGGTCCCAAAATCGTGTTGATCCTCCGGCGCTGCCTCCTCCGAGTACTCAAAGTTCCCCGTAGGGGACCGCCTAGGGGACTCTTCGTCCTCATAGTCTCCCTCACTGTTCGGCGCGCGGTCGTCGGGCGCCATCACCAACCCCTTTCCCAAACCCGGACGGGGAAGGGTAGAAACGTCTGCCGTAGGGCTAGGCGACCGTGCGCGTGGGCGCGTCATATGACCAGTTGTGCCAGGAGTGGGCGACAGAGGGCGCTTCTTCTGTTGCGCCTTGGTGAGGACAAGAGGGCGCTCGGGTAGACTCAAGCAGAAGGCAGAACAAGCACGGTTGCGGCGTGGAGACTTGATCAAGGCCGCTATGCCGGAGGACTCCCACGGCGGCATGGGACCCAACACCTCAATCGCAGCCGCCTCTCCATCCTCCAGGGAAAGACCTGCACAAGGGCGGTAGGACAGAATCAATATGTAGTTCCGCCAAGTCGAAAGCAAAAATGAGTGATAACAAGATCTTGAAGCTCAACTTCAGAGCAAGCGTAACCTGGGACGGAGGGGTCCGAAGACGGCGCAGCCCGTAGGCAGCGCATATCAAGGAAGGGCCCTTCGCCCTCCGGCAACAAGAAGGGCTCCCAATTCCTGGCCAGAGGCAGCACCCTCAGCATAAGGTACTCCTCCACGAGGTCGCGGGCACACATCGTGGACGCCATGCGTTCGAGTAAGATAGCACAAGCAGAGTTCGCTGAACTCAACGGTAACAGAGGAGCGGTCATACGAGGTTTGGGGCCTAACCCCAAGTTAGTCAAAGCCGGGTCCGTCACGGTACAAAAAAACCAATCTCTTCGCCAGTTTTCCCACTTGTTCTTGGTTGCCCACTGCGGGTACTGTGTAGGCTTGCGCCCAGGGCGCTTGCAGAAGGTAACCACGCCAACGAGATCTCGTCCATCGCGCCTTTCACACTAGACAAGACGAGGCGAGCCACCTGAGGCTGGTGGTAGTATGCAAACAGCTCAGCGGAGCCAGAGACACCCATGCTCCGCAGAGCCCACTCGAAGACCGCTAGAAGCACAAAGGCGCCCGGTGCGAGGTGCGCCACCTCTAGCTGGAAGAACTTGAGCACTTGCCTCAGCAAGTTAGCAGAGGGGAGGCACATGCCCGCGTCGAACTGAGCGGCAAAGGCCACTACCTGCCCAGGTCCAGGATGGCCCCGAGTCTTGCTCCCTGGGAGCGTGACCATGTCGACCGAAGATATCTTGCCTTCCTCAAACAGGCGCATGACCAACGTCTCGTCGGCCCGAGAACGCCCGAGGTAGCGCGTGTACTGGTCGAAAGCCTCTGGGTCGACCTCATCGTCGCCGCGCGCCGTCTTGGCGATAGAGGCCCTTAGGGGCTGCGTCGGAAGAGGCGCACCCGCGGCATGAGCCTTCCCCTTCAAGGACTCGCTCTCAGGAGCGCTCGAGCGTGACTTCACGGTGACCGTCACCGTGGCTCTCTCGGACGCCGAGTTGATCGCTAGCTTTCCGGCAGGGACATCCCTTCGAGGCTTGGGGGTTGACATGGTACCTGTGGAGGAAAGTAGCAACAATGAGGGACCACACCTAGACAACCTGCGAGCAATGGAAAATAATGGCACCGAGCGGGAGCACGTGCATCAGATTCGTTAAGGTAGCCCAGGCATCACAATTCACGTACATCACAGCTCACATACGTGCAGCAGATACCATGTCATACATCCAAGAAAAGAAAAAGAGGCTGGCACATGCACCCCCGTTCTAACCATCAACAACACGCACGCATGCCCCCATCGAGCTCCACACGAGTTGATGCATGCAGCTAACTGCCGTATTCTCTCCTTGTGCGTGATTAGTGTCGACAGGAACCAGGGGAGAGGGACATCCAGCGTTTACCCTGTAAGCGTGCGCTCCTCTTCAGCCAGGGACACGTCGGGCAGCGTCGTCTCCCAGAGACAAGGTCGACGTCAAGGACGCGGTCGGTACCCCCCGGTGGCTGCCTCGTGGCGAGCGCGCGCGTGGAGGAAGTGCGGCAGCCGACGGCTCCCCGGCGACTGAATCGTGGCGAGCGCGCGCGGGAGCGAGCTGGACGGAGACGGCGACACGGTCGGCGGCTGCCTCGTGGCGAGCGCGCGCGGGGACGCGCTGGATGGAGACGGCGACACGGTCGGCGGCTCCCCGGCGGCTGCCTCGTGGCGAGCGCGCGCGGGGGCGAGCTGGACGGAGACGGCGGCGCGGTCGACGGCTGCCTCGTGGCGAGCGCGCGCGGGGGCGAGTTGGACGGAGACGGCGGCGCGGTCGGCGGCGCCTCGGCGGCTTCCTCCTGGCGAGCACGCGCCGGTCAGGTTCGAGGTCAGAGCAAACAGCGGCGGACGGGCGCGGGAGTCGAGCTACACGAAGGAGAGAGAAAGTGGATCGTAGAAAAAGAAAAGAGAGAGAATGTGGATCGGGGAAAGAGAAGGAGAAGTGGGAAAAGAAAGACCGCTCGGTTTGTTTTTATACAGGTCCACCACTTGACCTAGCAACCAGTGGGCCGTGGGCCGGTTTTAGCATGGCAGTAACTTTGCTCATGACCAGCTTGGAAAAAGAAGAAAAAAAAGGGAAATTTTACCCTTGCGTGTTGCAGCGCGGGGCGCTCTCGTCGGGCATCGTGTCATACAAGACGGGCGAGCAGCTTAAGACACGTATGCGCATTGGAGTGTTGAGTAAGTCTAGTCAGCACGCTGACCCCCAAGGATCGGTACGCCGGCCCAGACGGGCGCTACTCTACCGCCCGGACCTGCGAGGGGCTACTGTTGGAGGGGGGTCTCCGCGCTTCCTGCATGACCCCTGATGCATACGTCAGCACGCCCGGCGCGAGAGGACAATCCCACCTGCACCCTAGGGGTGGCGTGACCCCTGCACGCTAGACGCGACCGTGCCTCTAGCCCTGTGTCGGGGGCACGTCCAGCACCGCAGGGACCAACTCCACAAGGGAGGACGGTCGTGCGTCGAGGGCGCGTCCAGGGCCGCAGAGGTCAAGCGTGAACCACATCACCAGACGGGAATTGGACGACAATCGGATGACAAGCTACCCTAGGGAATACATCATCCACCATCCCATCGGCTGTTTTGTCGGGATATTCAGATGGAATATTCTTGTAAGATTCTTTGTAAGGACCATAGTGCCCCTCGGGGTGTGTTGTGGACCAAAGGACGGACCTGTAATTTCACACTAGGCCTTCACTTTTCCTATAAATAGAGGAGGCCCCCTCCCATTTGGAGGGATCAAAATCTGAAATAAAGAGAGCTCTCTTCATAGTTGTTCCTCTTGTGGTGTGTTTGAGGTCATCGGGCCTCCGTCCGTGGAGCTATCGTCGCACGTGAGCGCGAGTCTCATACTCAAGGTCCCCGTTGAAAGGGCATGGCGCCCCATGTGTGGTTTTGGTAATTAATGACAATCCCTATGGACTAATGGTTGCATTGAGTTTTACTTGTAGTGTTTGTCCATAGACCATGCTTGAACTCCATATGTTAGATTCAAGATTGATGCCATGAGTATATTGATATAATGAAGTATTTGGCATCAAGATCATAGAGTTGAGCATATTGTAAGTATGTCTTGAAGAAAAGAATTATGTGATCATTCATGGTTATCTTCAAGACATCATCTATTGAAAAGAGAAAAAAAGATACAAGGTTGATCAAGTATTGATCAACACACAAAGCTACAAGATGTACCAAGTGGGATCATGTATCTCTTGATATGGTAAGCAATTGTCCATATAGCTTTATGAACTAACCCATGATATGTGTGTAGCATTTCTATGTGTGGTTAGGTATCTTTCTATGGGTTAGCATCAAATGAAGATTTCATATGGCCCATGATCGATGACGTAAAGTGGTGATCGTCATCAATGTTGAGAAGCGCAAGTTCAAGAGGAGCATCTCGAATAAATCCTAGGCTTGAAACTTGCCACCCATTTAGAGATAATGTTCATATGAAGATATGCCTAAGAGAGGCTCTCCCATAGTGGAGTATGGGGGAGCAATGTTTGGGTCTTCACCAAGCGAAGCGCAATCAAGAAAGGTGGTCCACTTGAAGAGATCAAGATCGACGTCATCTAGCTCAAGTGGAATGCGCAAGGCAAAGGTATGATAGGGTTTCTATTTTACCGGTCTCATGTTACTAGTTGGGAGACCGGGTTATAGGATAGATACCGTACTATCAAGAGGGGCTCTCGATTGAGCTTTAGCGTATCAGTTGGAGAGAGCTCAAACCTTTGCATACTTGCCTTCATCATCTTTCTTGGTTCTTATTTGGATTTTCTCCTTGTTGGGTTTTGGTGCTTGTTGTGATCTTCATGATAAGCCCAAGTTCTCCGAAAACGGATTTCATATGGAAAACTTGTTGCGTGTTCTGGTTGGAAATATTATCGGTCCACCTTCGAGATAGGGTCCACACCTTCATCATCTTTTGTAGTAAAGCTCTTGTCGCTACCTTTCCAGCAGAATTGGATTCATCTCGTTTGGAGCTTCCTTGCAAAAGTTATTGCGGTTCTCCTTTCCTGGTTCTGCAGTTTCTTCTTAGGCCGGTAGTACCGACCCTCACCCGGTACTACCGGGTGACCCCTTGCGGAACTACCGCGGGCAGTACCAGGCCCAGTACCGCATCTCCGGATGGCTCTCTGCCTCTCGAAGTTTTAACCCGGTAGTTGCCCCGGTAGTGGTACGGTACTACCGGGAAGGGAGCACTACCGGGCCAGGTGGTCTGGTACTACCGTTGCGCGCCGAGTCAGGGAGCGCTGACTGGTCTTCGTTCTTCCTCGAGTCAACGCGGCTCGGTACTACCGGGATCGGCCCGGTACTACCGCTGCGGCCTTTTTCGTCTGCAACGGGCAGATTTTTTAGAGGACCTTTTTAAGGGGGTTTCTTCCCTAACGGTTCTCTCATCCCTTGAGCTAGCTTTTCCCCTCTCTCTCCTCCATTGTTGACCTTTGGAAAAGCTTGCCTTCCTCTCAATCCCTCCCATGATTCTTGCATATCTTTGAGGAAATTTGAGAGGAGATCTAGATCTACATATTCATCCAATCCATTCCTTCTCTAAGTGAGGGGAACCTAGTAGATCGTGATCTTGAAGTTCCATTTGTTGAGTTCTTCCTTGTTCTTCCTCTCTTCTCCCCCCACAAGCATTAGTTGCTTTTGGTGGGATTTGGGAGTGAAGGATTTGACCACTTCTAGTGGTCTTGCCTTCTTGCATCGGTTGCATCGGTTTGAGTTCTCCACGGTGATACGTGGAAATCGAAGTTGAGAAGCTTGTTACTCTTGGGTACTTGGGGTGCCCTAGAGCTTGTCCTCTTGGGTACTTGGAGTGCCCTAGACGGTTCTTGTTGATCTCGGAGTTTTGGTGGCTCGCGGGATAGTTGGGAGCCTCCAATTAAGTTGTGGAGTCGCGCCCCAACCTTGTGATTCTTGTGGCTTTGGGAGCCGCGGGAATTCGGTGAGAGCCTCCAATTAAGTTGTGGAGTGTGCCTCATCCTTGTACGGGTTCGGTGACCACCCTCAAGTGTCCCATAGTGGTTCGTGGCACTCCGCATTGGTGGAGGCACAAAGGAGATTACGGTGTGCCATTTGACGGCTATTCGGGGATCACTTTGTGACTCCGCACCGCTCCAACGGAGACGTAGCTTCCATTGGGAAGTGAACTTCGGGATAAATCATCGTCTCCAAGTGCCTCGGTATTTCTATACTCGAGCTTCTTACTTATGCTATTTACTTTGTGATAGCCATCGAGCTTGAAGTAATATATCTTGCTATCACATATTTGCTTATCTTGTTTAGCATAAGTTGTTGGTGCACATAGGTTAACCTAGCTTGTTTAGGTTTTGTGCTTGATAAATTAAATGCTAGTTTTATTCCGCATTTATTCAAGCCTAAACCGCAAAGAATTTTAATCGCCTATTCACCCCCTCTAGGCGACATCTGTGTCCTTTCACCCGTGCACCCCGCGTAGACCTCTGACGTCTCACGGGGGTGCCTCAAGTGTATTGTCTAGGCTTGACCCTACGACAAAAGTATTGCCCAAGCGTGGGGGAGATTAAAGTCATTAATGCTCAAATGCCCCATTCATGAGCTTCCTGGTAATGTTGTTATTGATAACTTCTATGCAAGGCTCTCCTTTCAGGATAAAACTCTCTTGGATACTGCTTGTTCTGGATCATTCACTCGTAATAAAGAAGAGTTTAAATGGGACCTTCTTGATCGGATTCAGGAGAACACCGAAGGATGGGAGAACGACAAAGGTAGAGAGTTAGGTATAAAATATGATTTCGAATGCATTAAAACTTTCATGAATACTGATGATTTTCGAAATGTTAGCACTACTTATGGCCTTCACTCTCAAGTTGTTGCAAATTTTTATAAAGATGTTGCCTCCTATTTCGGTATGCCTAAGGAGGGTTTTAAAAATTATCATGAACCTTATAAAGATAAAACTGTTTCTCCTGTGGCTAGAACTATTGAGGTTAATACCGTTGATCACATTATTCCTGAACCTTATATCGAAAAAGTTCCTTTCCCTGCTAAAATAAAGGAACACTCTATTATAGCTAGCGTTGCTAACAAAAGTACAAAGAAAGCTATAGAACCTGATGAACAAATAGTTGTTGAACCTGATGTAGCAATGGTTAAGGACCTTGTCACTGAAAATATAGAAGATGGTCATATTATCTTTTGTGAAGATGCTTCTAATATTGTTTCACATCCTAAAAGCTCTAGGAAAACTAGTGTTCATGTGCTTTCTGTTAGGATAGGTGATCATTGCTATTATGGTTTATGTGATATTGGTGCAAATTCAAGCGCCATTCCTTATGAGCTTTACAGGGAAATTATGCATGAAATTGGTTCTTGTGAACTTGAGGAAATTGATGTGGTTATTCAGCTTGCTAATAGAAAAACTATCTCCCCAATTGGTATTGTTAGAGATGTGGAAGTTTTATGTGGTAGGACTAAATATCCTGCTGATTTTCTAGTACTTGGTTCAACTGCTAGTAAGACTTGTCCTATCATTTTTGGTAGACCTTTTCTGAATACTTGTGGTGCTGTTATAGACTGTAAGAAAGAGAAAATCTTTACTAAATTTGCTGGTGAATCTTATGAGTTTAATTTCTCTAAATTTGCTAAGATTCCTTATGAAACCGAATTGCCTAATAAAGATTTTAAAGTTGCTCAGCTTGCCTCTATTGCTCTTGCTCCTAACAATGCTTTGCAGCAACATATGGAGGACCACGAAAGTGAGGTCTTTATGGAAGAAAGGAATGAGCTTGACGAAATATTCCTTCGTCAACCTATACTTAAACATAACTTACCGGTGGAAGATTTGGGTGCCACTTTACCACCAAAGGAGGATCCCGTTTTCGATTTAAAACCTTTACCTGATAATCTTAATTATGCTTATATTGATGATAAGAAAATATATCCTGTTATTATTAGTTCTAAACTTTCAGGTAGAGAAGAGGAAAGGTTATTAGAGGTATTGAAGAAACACCGTGGTGCTATGGGCTATACTCTTGATGATTTGAAAGGGATCTCCCCTGCTATTTGTCAACATGCTATTAATATGGAACCAGATGCAAAACCAGTTGTTGAATATCACCGTCGTTTAATACCAAAGATGAAAGAAGTGGTAAGAAATAGGGTATTGAAACTCTTTGAAGCTGGTATTATTTATCCTATTGCTGATAGTAGATGGGTAAGTCATGTGCATTGTGTTCCTAAGAAAGGAGGAATTACTGTTGTGCCTAACGAAAATGATGAACTTATTCCTCAAAGAGTAGTAGTTGGTTATAGAATGTGCATCGATTTTAGAAAGGTTAATAAAGTTACTAAGAAGGATCATCACTAGTAGGAAAAGGGTTATAGGGAGGTTGGCATTCTGTGGCGCACCCTTAATTGGTGCGCCATGCGCCACAGAAATTTGGAATTCTGTGGCGCACCCGAATTATTTCTGTGGCGCATTTTTTGCATGCGCCACAGAAATTTGGAATTCTGTGACGCACCAAAATCAAATGCGCCACAGAAATGTGGCTTTCTGTGGCGCATGGTGCTAGATGCGTCACAGAAAGTCACATTTCTGTGGCGCACCCACTGCGTGCGCCACAAAAATGTGGTTTTCTGTGGCGTACCAGGCTAGATGCGCCACAGAAAGTCCCATTTCTGTGGCGCACCCCCTATGGCGCGCCACAGAATTGTTGATTACTGTGGCGCATGTGTGCCGGTGCGCCACGAAAAGTCACCAAAAAAATCAAAATCTCATATCCTATCCTATACCCTATCCTATCCTCTCACGCGAAACACAAAGCCACACACTCGTACGCATCCAGATTCATATTCTCTCTCCTCTCTCCAGATTCTCTCTTCTCTCTTTATTCTTTCACGCACACATGGACCTGCGCCTGCTCCTCGGCGAGTCCTGGACATGCGCGGCATGGACCTGCGCCTGGGCGTGCTCCCGACCTACGCCTTCGGCCGGTACGCCGCCGCCAAGTTTGCCGCGTCAGAGCCCCGCGCCGTGCCGCTTTCGCGCCTCACCACGGAGGCGTCCAGCCCGAGCTCACCACGGTTCACCGCCTGCCATCGAAGGAGGCATCCAACCCGAGCTCGACGGCCCCAGCACCAGCTCAAATCCCCTCTCCCTTCCTTCCTCCTCCCCCTGCTCACCTCTTCCTCCCATGGCGTCTCTCCACTTCCTCTCGCAAGCAGCCCGCACGCCCACACCCCGCGCGCCGCCACGCCTCCTCCGCCCACGACCATGACGACTTCCCGCGCCACTCCCTCGACTCGGTCGACCTCACCCCGAAGCCACGCATCCGGCTCGTCCGCTCCCAACAACCCCAGCGCCACCTCTAGCCTCCGCTCCCGGTCGCGCGTCATGGACCGGTCCTACTCCACGCCGGTCGTGCTCAACGTGCCCGTCTGCTCGCGGCCGTCGTTCGGGTTCTTCAAGGACAAGAAGGACATGGCGGCCAAAGACGCGGCGGCGAGGCTGCGGTCGTCGCTTGGCCGGAAGACCGCCACCCATCCCGCCGTAGGACCGGAAGCCCGCACGCCCACCCCGCGCCGCCACGCCTCATCCCGTCCGTCGGGCTGCTTTTTTTAAAATCCGAAATAGCAATTCTGTGGCGCATGGTGCCACTGCGCCACAAAATCATGTACTTTCTGTGGCGCACGGGTTCGGTGCACCACAGAAACCCAAAAAGGTGCGTCACATATAGCCTTTTCTGTACTAGTGCATTATCCTTTACCCTTTATTGATCAAATGTTAGAAAGGTTGTCTAAGAAGACTCATTTTTGTTTCCTTGATGGTTATTCTGGGTTTTCTCAAATTGCTGTGAGAAAGCAAGATCAAGAGAAAACTACTTTTACTTGTCCTTATGGAACCTATGCTTATAGACGTATGCCTTTTGGTTTGTGTAATGCTCCTGCTACTTTTCAAAGATGCATGTCTGCTATTTTTCATGGTTTTTGTGAGGAAATTGTGGAAGTCTTCATGGACGATTTTTCCGTCTATGGAACTTCTTTTGATAATTGTTTGCACAATCTTGATAAAGTTTTGCAGAGATGTGAAGAAACTAATCTTGTTCTTAATTGGGAGAAATGCCACTTTATGGTCAATGAAGGAATTGTTCTTGGACATAAAATCTCTGAAAGAGGCATTGAAGTTGATCGAGCTAAAGTTGAGGCAATAGAGAAAATGCCTTCCCAGAGATGTCAAAGGTATTCGTAGTATTCTTGGTCATGCTGGTTTCTATAGGAGGTTTATTAAAGATTTCTCTAAAATTTCAAAGCCCTTACTAATCTTCTCCAAAAAGATGTACCTTTTGTTTTTTATGATGATTGTAAGGAAGCTTTTGAAACTCTGAAGAAGGCTTTAATTACTGCTCCTATTGTTCAACCACCTGATTGGATTACCTTTTGAAATTATGTGTGATGCTAGTGATTTTGCTGTTGGTGTTGTTCTTGGACAGCGGATAGATAAGAAGTTGAATGTTATTCATTATGCTAGTAAGACTCTTGATTCTGCTCAAAAGAATTATGCAACTACTGAAAAAGAGTTCCTAGCTGTAGTTTTGCTTGTGACAAATTTAGACCTTATATTGTTGATTCAAAAGTCATTATTCATACTGATCATGCTGCTATTAGGTACCTTATGGAAAAGAAAGATGCTAAGCCTAGGCTTATTAGATGGGTGCTTCTTTTGCAAGAGTTTGATTTACATATTGTAGATAGGAAAGGTGCTGAAAATCCTGTTGCTGATAATTTGTCTAGATTGGAAAACATTGCTTATGATCCTATTCCTGTTAATGATAGTTTTCCAAATGAACAGTTGGCTGCAATAAGGGTAAGTTCACGAGATAGTCCTTGGTATGCTGATTATGCTAACTTTATTGTTTCCAAGTACTTGCCTCCAACCTTTTCAGCTCAGCAAAGAAGGAAATTCTTTTATGACTTAAGGCATTATTTTTGGGATGACCCACATTTATATAAAGAAGGAGTAGATGGCATTATGCGAAGATGTGTTCCAGAACATGAACAACGAGAAATATTGAGAAAGTGCCATGGTAGTGCTTATGGAGGACATCATGCTGGAGATAGAACCGCACAAAAGGTTCTACAATCAGGTTTTTATTGGCCTACCCTCTTTAAAGATGCAAGAAAGTTTATTTTATCTTGTGATGAATGTCAAAGAGTTGGTAATATCTCTAGACGTAATGAAATGCCTATGAGTTATTCTCTTGTTATTGAACCATTTGACTGTTGGGGATTCGACTTTATGGGTCCTTTTCCTCCTTCAGAAGGTAATACTCATATACTTGTTGCTGTTGATTATGTTACTAAGTGGGTAGAAGCTATACCTACAAAAAGTTATGATGGTGAGACCTCTTTAAAAATGCTTCAAGATGTTATTTTTCCTAGGTTTGGTGTGCCTAGATATCTTATGACTGATGGAGGTTCTCATTTTATTCATGGTGGTTTTAGAAAGACCCTTGCTAAATATGGTGTTAATCATAGAATTGCTTCAGCTTATCATCCCAAACTAGTGGGCAAGTAGAATTATCAAATAGAGAGATTAAATCTATCTTGCAAAAGACTGTTAATAAATCTAGAAAGAATTGGGCTAGTAAGTTGAAGATGCTTTATGGGCTTATAGAACTGCTTATAAAAACCCTATGGGTATGTCTCCTTATAAAATGGTTTATGGTAAAGCTTGTCACTTGCCTCTAGAATTAGAACACAAAGCTTATTGGGCAGTGAGGGAACTTAATAGAGACTTTAAACTTGCTGGTGAAAAGAGGTTGCTTCATTTGAGTTCTTTAGATGAATGGAGAAGTGAAGCTTATGAAAATGCTAGACTTTTTAAAGAGAAAGTTAAGAAATGGCATGATAGGAGAATTATTAAAAGAGAGTTTAATGTTGGTGAGAAAGTTCTATTGTATAGGTCTCGTCTCAGATTTTTTGCAGGAAAATTACTCTCAAAATGGGAAGGACCTTTTGTTATTGTGGAGGTATATCGTTCAGGTGCAATAAAGATTGCTTCACTTAAAGATAACTCTACACAAGTGGTGAATGGACAAAGACTCAAACATTATATTTCTGGAGATTCTTATGATGAAGATGTTGATACTATTCAAGTGGTGACTCCGGAAGTTTTCATTGAAAAGCAAATTCAGGGGACTGCAGAGTCTGTTTTCGAATAGGTAACAGTTTTGGTAAGAAAAGTTCGCGTTTAACCTTCCAATAGATATTTTTGTCATTTTTATTAAATATGGAAAAATAAGAGACCAAACCGGGTAGGAGAAGGTGCCCGAGGGCACCTCACCATGCCGTGGCGCGGGCCCACCCCTGGCCGCGCCGCCACGTGGTGAGGGCGCCTCGGACCCGTCTCCGACCAGGTTTTCTCCTGTACCTTCCTTTTGTTGTAATTTTTGCTATATAATCTCCTGGATCCCCCGAGGTTCGTATATCGCCTTTTCGTCGTGTTTTTGTTTCGAGCTGTTTCTGCCAGATTTCATCCGTGGATCTAGAGCCGCCATGTCTTCGTCTAGCCCTCCAAGGACAGCTTCTTCGCGAACGTCGTCAACCCGTACATGAACGAGTTGAAGATGCATCTGAAGGAGTCGCTGCTCAAGGATGGGGAGTTGCAAGTGGAAGACGTTCAAGGTCCTAAAGGGGAAGGGAGCCTGGAAGACAGGATGGAGAAGCTGGAGCAAGAGGTCTTTACATACAAGAAGATGGCGGAACGTGAATTGGACATCTTTAACAGGATGGTGTCTGGACTTGAGGCTGAACACAAGAAGGAGACCGCAAAGCTCTGGGAGGACATTTTTTCACTCCACGAGACCACCAACAAACTTCAAGCGCAACTCTACGATATTCAGAATCAAAACTGTGAGTATGAAATCAGGTTTAAACGCATAAGCTCTGCTGCTAGTTTCAGGATACCAGAGACCAAGACATCATTTGTTGACGGAGAGCCTCTGTGTTGATGACCGATTTTGACTTACAAGAAGGTTTCACCAAGATGATCTCAGGTGAAGATATAATGTGAATGAAAGTTGTGCGTATCGTCGAGACAATCAACTTTGGTTTTTGGATAATCTCAATCCGAGGTCGTATACAACTTGTGGAGGCAAAAGACTGTGGACACCATATGCTAGACATGGTCTGTCCTCGCGCGCGCACACGGGGTGCTGGGCGCACGCAAGGGTGCAGGCAGGTCGCTAGGCCACAGACACCGCCTGCCCTCAGGCGCGGGCAATCCGGGAAAGACTAAAACGCATCGATTTTCTCCCAATTGAATTTGAAGGGTCTAGATTAAGTCAAATGGAAAAATGCATAAATTGTAAGTTCTTCGTTTTTTCGAGACGAACAACTTTGTCTTCTACGAGATTTTCATCTGAGGTCGGTAACCGCCTCAAAAAAGACCCGCAATGTGTAGACCGAACAGTTTTGGAAAGTTCGGGTCAGGCCATCCGAATTGGAGCCAGATTAGGGTTTTGGACGTGAATCCAAACCTTTCCTTGCACGGGAAGTCCAGCCGCCCTTATATACGAGGGTGCCGGCCGATTGAACAACACACAATCGTCAAACACAAAACCAATCTACAAACTTTCTGTATCCTATCCTAGTTTTCTGCTTCTCGTTCGTCGGTGTTCTTCGTCAAGGAGGATTTCGATCTACGAGCCCAAGGTCGACGCGAAGTGGCCAAGGGCAGCCCATCGCTGCCGTGCGTCCAGATGGGGTCCCTCCCGGGCGTGTGGGGTGTCGGGTTCCAAAAGCGCCTGCCGGATTGTCTTGCGTATCACGCTTCCGGCGAGCCTCCCGTGGAGTGAGTTGCGGAGCATCTCCCTCGGCGCCGCGGGTACACGTGACGTGTTCGTGTGTCAACACACTTTTTGGCGACTCCGCTGGGGAAGAAATCATCATGTCGACCAAGATTTCCCAGCCATCTGAGGTTAGCGCCGAAAACATCATCAAGCCTAACTTCGATGATCTTTCGGCGGAGCAGCGCCAACACTATGAGGCGTGGAAGAAGGAACGCTAGGAGCAACTCGACGCGCTGGAGAAGAAGCGCAAGGAAGAGTTCGAGGCTCTGAGGAAGCAGAAGGAGGAAGAGGATGTGAAGTCGTTCCTCTCCGGATACAAGAAGGAACGCCAAGGGGGCTTCGTCCCGCTCGGAGAGAACAAGCTGCCACCCATGCTCGACGTCCCAGCCGAGCCTACTGTAAGTTCTGACGTCTTTTCGAAGGACCAAATAGCTACAATTAATCATTATGCCACCGAGTCTAGTAACCTAGCGTATGCAGCCATGTTAGATCTTATTAAAGCTGGGAAAAATACACCTGATAATTTTGTTAATGCAAGTCTTCCCGCTAGAAAACCTAATATGGCTCCACCTGGTTCATCGGTTGCACCTCAGGGTACACCGAAACGTCCTTTTCAAGATAGTCAGCTCATAAACGTGCCGGTATCTCCAATGCCTATTAGCAGCATACCGCATTTGGCTCTGGTGCCGAATTATGTTGGGTCACCTATAGCTAATCTTACGGCACCAAATCATAATTCCACACCCACTGCGCCTATGAGTAGCATGTCATATTCGGCTCCATTGCCGAATCAGGTCACGCCACCCGTAGCCAATATCACAGCCCCAAATTACAATTTGGCGGCACCACCAGTAGGTAATTCAGTCATGGATGAAAATATGGTTACTCTTAGAGCCGAATTGCAAAAAATGTTTTACGACAACTTCGGCATAGAGCCGAAGCCAATTAGCCGAATGTGCCAAAAACCATATCCAGAATATTTTGACAGCATACCGTACCCCCATGGTTATAAAGTCCCTGATTTTGCTAAATTTAACGGGGTAGACAATAAGACGACGTGGGAGCATGTGAGTCAATATCTAGCGCAGCTAGGAGAAGCCGGTAACATTGATCCTTTAAAAGTGCGCTTATTTCCATTGTCGTTAACCGGTACTGCATTTTCATGGTTTTCTGCGTTACCTTATGGCTCTATTCACACTTGGTATCATCTAGAAAAGAAGTTCCATGAGCACTTTTATACCGGTGATAATGAGCTTAAGTTGTCCCATCTTACTTCGGTTAGGTCAAACGATTTAGAGACACTAAAAACCGGTGCTATAGCTTGGTGATAACCGAAAGGGACATGGCTGATTTAGTGCTTAACGGTTTGCGAACCCACATAAAAGAAAAATTGAGGGTTTTGAATTTTTAAATGTTAGCCAAGTCTTGCAGCGAGCATTGGCTCAAGAAAATCGTGGCAAGGAGACGAGGTACATGCATAGATCTAAATCCGATCGTCCCCATGTCCACATGGTAGACTACAACAGTGAAAATTTGGACGAAGAGGCCGATGTATATGCTGCTGAGTTTGTTTGGCCATCAAAGGCCAAACCGTATACATGTGAAGCTTTAAAACCGACTCGCAAGAGTCGTGATGATGATATAGTGTACAGCTTTGATGTTGGTAAATGTGATAGAATTTTTGATGCTATGCTTAAAGACAAACATATTCGCATTTCTCATGCTTTACCGCCGTTTGATGAGTTAAAACGGCGTGCATATTGCAAGTATCATAATTCATTTTCTCATGCAACTAACGACTGCAATGTTTTTCGACGGCAGATACAATCGGCCATCAATGACGGACGATTGAGTTTTTCTGATATGCAAATCGATAAGCAACCCTTCCCCATGAACACCATTGAGCTGCAAGGGAAGAAGGTGCTAATTCGGCCAGAGGCGGTCGGATCTATTAACAAAGCTAATGTCGTTATTGGTGAGCTCAGGAACAACAAGGACAACGACAAGGCTGCAAGGAGAGAAGTGGTGCTGGACAAGCAAGCCGGGGGCAGGAGGTGTTGAAGATCACTATCAAGAACACCGCACTTGGGGGGCAAGCACCAGCACAAGAGGGTATTCGTGCTAGATTCATAAAGCCAAAGAGCCCAGAAGTTGGCAAGTGGAAGAAGAATGATGTGAATGCACGCTACAAGAAGATCAAACCAACCTTCGACATGTTGCTGAACAAGTACACATGCCAGGCTGTCGGTTCGTACAACCGGCAATCTCATATGAAGCGTCCAAGATCACCTCCGAGGGACATGTCTCCACGGCGCGAGAGGCCGTATGGGCAGTGGATACCAGGGCCCCGTGGGGCGACACTTCCCTATGCACCACGATACTACAACGGAGGACAAATGCAACCCTGGCACCACATACGTTTCATCCGGGGTGGACAGCTCCTCGAAGATCTGTCCATGACAGGATCAGACGCTCTGTTCATGACCGGTTGGGCAGCAACACCAATCGGTCATATCCTCGCACCGAAGTGCAGAGGGTTTGGCGTCCTACGTCACCAGTATCAGGCGAGTCAACAAGTGTTGGGCAACAGGGACGTGTCACAGATGTGGGCACTGTGATCATTGGCACGCATGAGTTGTTGCTCGGGGAACCGGTCGTTGACGGATCGGTTGAAGACAGGACAACACAACGCTACGGCAATGAATCTGCCAAAACAACTGTCGTGGCAGAAAAATCTGCTAAAACAGCCGCCACGACAGGAGCAAGCATTGTAACGGGTATCGCCGGGACAGTAGGCGACGGCAGCAAAAAACGGCAAAAGTTCTGTCATGGCAGGGAGCTGTAGCAAATCGGCAGTACAGCCGGTTTCGTCTATGCTACAGCGAACCTCGGCTAACGATCATGAAGCCAGCAGCAGCCGGACTAAGTTGAGGGATCCAAAGTACATGCAGCCTAAGTGGTGTCCTCGCGGGATAACCAAAACTCAAAAGAGGAAGCTGCAACGCATGAGGAACCACCAGAAGGCGGAACACGATGCAGAGATGTGGAGGGACGAATTCTTTGAGGAGATTCTCCCGGCTACATCTCAAATTTGGGTGCGCAAGGAGGTGAAGAAGGCTGTTGACATGGAGATCGCGCCAATTCCTACGCCACCTAAGGAAAACGGCGATGTTGATACATCGCTTGTGTCCACCGACATGGAGATCATACCAATTCCTACGCTAGCTGAGGGAAACGACGATGTTGATACATCGCGTGTGTCCACCGACATGATAACGTCAACTGATCATTTGGAGTTGGCGGATAAGCAAGATGATGATTTGGAGGTGGAAACCACGACAGAGGGCGATGAGGAGATGGTGGACTTCGAGAACACGCCAACCAGGGGAGGTATGGATATTAACAGAGGTAATAACACTGGACATACAACAACTTGCGTGGTGCGTGCAAATTCATACAAAAACTTGAAAATTGGGGTGAACTGGTACATGAACTTGTGGTACAGGTGCAAAACTGGTCCAAATTGCTCTAGTGAGGACATGTGGCGTTGTTCTTTTTGCAAAAATACCCCCGAGTACGATAGAAATCCGGGTAAGTGGTGCATGTATATTTTTTCTCTCGCTGTGGCATTCCCTTGTTAGTTGTTACCCCCTTTGCTTGTGGGGTCAAATGGCTACGTCACGTCGTGTGCGCATGTCTGGAGGCACCATGTAAACTTCCGCGGGAACAAAATTTTCAGCTTGGACAGTGCTCCTCTCATGGATCGCTGGCGTCGTGGAGGCTAGCGAGCATGCCATCCAGAGTCGGGGTCCACGGCAAGCATGACACGGAGGCAAGACACGATGCTTGGCCCGCCGGGCCGCGAGCAGA
Source organism: Poa pratensis (assembly GCA_947311845.1). NCBI lineage: Eukaryota > Viridiplantae > Streptophyta > Magnoliopsida > Poales > Poaceae > Poa > Poa pratensis. The sequence goes on from CAMZMU010000035.1 coordinate 58,060,509, forward strand.
GCAGAACAGGCGGGGGCAGAGTAGGCACTAGTCTGTGGCGGTTGCCGATGCTGGCACCATGTCGTCGTCCTTGCTGAAGTTACCCACTTGACTTGGCCGCCCGCTGCCCGCGCCCGAGGTGCACGCAAGAGGGGCGCCGCATACACGCGCGCACGATCTGGCCGAGCGCGTAGCTCGCTGCCTTGTCTCAAGGGTGTGCTGGCGGTGTTCGGCGGCGCCTCCGCACTGGTGTTTTTCGCGTGTACCAGGTGACGACGATGGCGAGGACCTCGAGCATGAGCTTGCACGCAGCGTCGTCCGATGAACCTGCATGAGCTGGTTTGGTGCTTCACTCCCGTGGACAATGAATGTGCAGAAGCAAACTCACATTGGAAGCTAGCTCCGAGTTTGATTTTCTTAACCCGAACTGGATATGTTAATCTGCTAACCGGACTGAGTTAGCTAGCTCCCTCTTTTTTGTGCTGCATCTAGGCTAGAACAGTGGCAGCGTCAGCGAGGACCTGGTCGAGCCTTCCGTCACGGCCAGGCGACAGAGGATTGAATCCGCGGCTACGGGGTAAAGCAGTGGAGATGGTCATCTGGTTATCAGCAGTGAGCGGTGACGCGGAGTAGACGAGGTTGTGGGCTGGTGGCGGTGCGTACGAGGTCAAGTCCACGTCGGCCGGGCATAGCCATTTAACGCCACGACCACGAGCAAATGGGAAAACAGCAAGAGCAAAAATATACACACACCGGGCTGGACGGGGAAAAGAACAGAGGATATGGGACTCATGCGGATTTCTTTCGCACTCGGGGCTATTTTTGCAAAAAGAACAACGCCACATGTCCTCACTAGAGCAATTTGGACCAGTTTTGCACATGTACCACAAGTTTATGTACCAGTTCACCCCAATTTTCAAGTTTTTGCATGAATTTGCACGCACCACGCAAGTTGTTGTATGTCCGGTGTTATTACCTCATATTAACATGGTGTATTACTTGCCCTCTGAGTTCCGTGCTACAGACGAAGAAGGAGAGGTGGCACAGTTGGATTTTGGTCCCAAGAATGCTATCTTTGAGAAGCCACGAGAACCGGTGAATCATTTAAAACCACTATTTATCAAGGGACACATTGATGGATCACCGGTTGCTAGGGTGCTTGTTGATGGAGGCTGTTGTAAATTTGATGCCATACTCGGTCTTCAAGAAATTGGGGCTAGATGAAAATAAGTTGATGAAATCCAACATGGTGCTCAATGGATTTGAAGGCAAGGAACGGACCGAGGCCAAAGGCGTTATGAGTGTTGAGCTCATGGTGGGGAGCAAGACTTTGGCCACCACATTCTTTGTCGCTGAGGAGCAAGGTAACTACAATGTCATACTTGGCCGTGATTGGCTTCATGCAAATCAGTGCGTGCCATCTACATTGCACTAGTTCTTAATTCAGTGGGTTGAGGATGAAGTGGAGGTAGTCCATGCGGATAATTCGGTTTGCGTTGCTTTGGCCGATTCTTCGGTGGACTGGCAGCATCCTAACGCCACATGTTTGACGGGGCGTGATCTTTCAGATTTTGATGTCCTTAGCGCCACAAGGAATGGTTTTATACCCGTCTCTCTAAAGCCGATTGGTGACAATCGGCTGTCCCGTTCATAGTCTAATGGATCACAACAAAGAGTGGTTGCAGAAGAGGCTCGTCGAATATCGGGCCGTTGGGAACGATATGGGTGAATCTATAGAAGAGATAGAAGACATGGACAAGTTGGGACAAGGATTTACGTCGGCTGACCCGTTGGAGGAGGTAGACATAGGGGATGGTTATGTTCCTAGGCCGACGTTTGTAAACAAAAATTTGAATGCCGATTATAAATTTGTGTTGATCGGCTTGCTGAAAGAATTTGTTGATTGCTTTGCATGGGAATATCATGAGATGTCTGGATTAAGCCGAGAGCTAGTTGAGCATCGGTTGCCAATTAAAGCCGGTTTTAGACCTCATAAACAACCGGCTAGGAAATTCGATCCTAATATGTATGACCGAATCAAGGAAGAGATTGGTCGCTTACTTAAAGCTAATTTCATCAGAACTTGCAGGTATGTGGATTGGATTTCCAACATTGTGCCCGTGGAGAAGAAAGAATCCTCCAAGTTGCGGATTTGCACCGACTTCCGGGATTTGAACAGGGCTACGCCCAAAGATGAGTACCCTATGCCTATAGCTGATATGCTTATTAATAATGCTTCTGGTTACAAGATCATCAGTTTTCTTGATGGAAATGCGGGGTACAATCAGATTTTTATGGCCGAAGAGGACGCGTATAAGACGGCCTTTCGTTGCCCTGGTTTTGTTGGTTTATTCGAGTGGACAGTGATGACGTTCGGCTTGAAGAATGCCGGTGCCACGTATCAGCGGGCAATGAATTTAATATTTCATGATTTGCTTGGAGTCATACTTGAAGTTTACATCGACGATGTTGTTGTTAAATCAAGTGCTACTGATCCCCACTTAGCCGATTTGCGCCTAGCGTTTGAGAGGATGCGGAAATATGGACTGAAGATGAACCCGTTGAAGTGCGCGTTTGGAGTATCGGCTGGGAAGTTCTTGGGCTTTGTTATTCATGAGCGTGGTATAGAAATTGATCCCAAGAAGATAGAAGCAATACAGAAAGTGGAAGCACCAAAATGCAAGAAGGACGTACACAAATTCCTGGGCAAAATAAATTATTTACGGCGGTTTATAGTGAATCTATCCGGGAAAGTTAGTGCCTTCACTCCTATTCTTCGGTTGAAGTATAATCATGAGTTTGCCTGGGGGGCAAAGCAGCAAGAAGCGTTTGAGAATATCAAGCGGTGTTTATCCACCCCTCCGGTGATGAGGGCCCCCAGGCATGGAGAGCCATCTCGGTTGTACATTGCAGCAGTAGACAACGTTATTGGTTCTGTCTTGACACAAGAAACCGAAGGGAAGGAACACATTATCACTTATTTGAGTCGGCGTTTATTGGATGCCGAAACAAGGTACACATTTATTGAAAAATTATGTTTATGCTTATATTATGCTTGCACCAAAGTACGACATTATTTGTTGTCTAGTATATGCACTATAGCTTGTCAAACCGATGTCATAAAATACATGTTGCATAGGCCGATTTTGAGTGGTAGAATCGGCAAGTGGGCATATGGTTTAATTGAATATGATTTGGCTTATGAATCACTAAAATCTATGAAAGGCCAAATTGTTGCTGATTTTATTGTTGAGCATTGATCCGTGTAAATCACACGTTCATCAGGAGACCTCAAGTGTAAGGTTTGATGAGTATAGCAGCAAGTTTTCCCTTGGTTAAGAAACCAAGGTTATCAATCTAGTAGGAGATCGACGATATTCTGAAGGTGTCAACGGCGTCAGAAAACTAGTGGCGTCGTTTGGGAGGCAAACCTCCTGACGGTTGACTTGGAACCTGCACACAAGATACTCAAACTACTTTGCCCCGACGAGTCAGTGAGGGTGTCAATCTCACCGGCTTGCTGAAAACAAAGTATTAGACGTATAGTGTGGAAAATGATGTTTGTTGGCACAGAATGAAAAAGAACAATGATTGCAGTAGGTTGTATTTCAGATGTAAAAGAATGGACTGGGGTCCACAGTTCACTAGTGGTGTCTCTCCATAATAAAATACTAACATGCTGGGTGAACAAATTACAGCTGGGCAATTGATAAAATAAAGAGGTGCATAACAATGCATATACAAGTCATGATGATCACTATGAGATTTATTTGGGCATTACGACAAAGTACACAGACCGCCATCCAGCATGCATCTGTGCCTAAATAGTCCACCTTCAGGTTAGCATCCGCACCCCTTCCAGTATTAAGTTGCAAGCAATAGACAATTGCATTAAGTATGGTGCATAATGTAAACAATACAAATATCCTTAGACAAAGCATTGCTGTTTTACCCCTAGTACCAACAGCACATCCATAACCTTAGAACTTTCTGTCACTGTCCCAGATTAAATGGAGGCATGAACCTACTATCTAGCATAAATACTACCTCTTGGAGTTACAAGCGTAAACTTGGCTAGAGACTACACTAATAACGGAGAGCATGCAAGATCATAAACAACATATATATAATAGATCAATAATCAACTTGACATAGTATTCAATACTCATCGGATCCCAGCAAACACAACATGTAGCATTACAATAAGATGATCTTGATCATGATAGGCAGCTCACAAGATCCAAACATGATGGCACAAAAGGAGAAGACAACCATCTAGCTACTGCTATGGACCCATAGTCCAGAGATGAACTACTCACACATCACTCCGGAGGCGGGCATGGCGATGTAGAGCCCTCCGGTGATGACTCCCCTCTCCGGCAGGGTGACGGGAGGAGCTTCAGGAACCCCCGAGTTAGGGTTGACGGCGGCGGCAGCGGATGTTTTCTGGAATAATGGCTCGGTGTTTTAGGGTTTTCGCGTCTGGAAGAATAAATAGGCGAAGGGGCGGCGTCGGTGGAGCCACGAGGCTCGCTCCCCACCTTGTGGCGCGGCAGGGGGCCCACCCGCCCCATGGGGTGGAGACGGCGCCTCGCTGCCCCCCTTCGTCTCTTCTTCGGACTTCTGGAACGTGTCGGGAAAATAGGAACTTTGCAATTTGTTTCGTCCGATTCTGAGGATATTTGCAGAACAGCTTTTCTGAAACCAAAAATAGCAGAAAACAGGAACTGGCACTGTGGCATCTTGTTAATAGGTTAGTCCCAGAAAATGCATAAAAATGCTATGAAGTGTGAATAAAACATGTAGCAATTGGTATAATACAAGCATGGAACACAAGAAATTATAGATACGTTGGAGACGTATCAAGCATCCCCAAGCTTAGTTCTACTCGTCCTCGAGTAGGTAAAACAATAACAACAAATAATTTCTGAAGTGACATGCTACCACATAATCTTGATCAAATAATATTGTAAAGCATGTGAGCTGAGATCAAATCATTGAAAGCAATGGTCTATAATTGATATTCAATAAGAGATGACAAAGCAAGATAGTTAAACAAGCTAAAACTTTTCATGAACTATTGCTTTAAAGACATGAAACCGTACTAGGTTCATTAGAGATGTTTTAAGTATCCAATGTAGGAGTTCTATCCTTCAATTCCAAGCATCAAGTAATCTTTCACAACATAGAAGGATTCAGCCAAGTAAATATAAACATGAACATCATGAATCAACGGTTTCGAAGTCTACTCAACCGGTGAGCGCAAGCATTTGGTATTGGCACCAGGATGTTATGGCTAAAAGAACATTAATGGAGGTTTGGAAGGCCAAAGGAAGAAAGTCTCACAAAGCTATAAGTGATCATTAGACAAGAGGAAGTCTTATAATCGAAGCTATGTAAGGAGTAGTGATTGCCATGCAACGAATGCACATAGAGCTATATGTGTATGAAAGCTCTCCAATGGAACTAGTGGGGGTGCATCCAACTTGGTTGCTCATGAAGACCTAGAGCATTTTTGAGGAAGCTCATCATTGGAATATACAACCCAAGTTCTATAGTGTAAATTCCCCACATAGTTATACTAGTAAAACATGAAAACTCTCTCACATGGAGTATAGGTGCTAAACATGAGCACAAATGATGACTACGAATATGCAGGTGCTAAAATATGAGCACAAGTGTGGATAAAGGATAGTAATGTTACCCTTTTTTCTATTTTTTTTCTGTTTCTCTTTTCGATGGCCTCCATGGCTCTTTTCACTTTTAGGGGCAACATCCTAATATGACAACACACTTTTTGGTACAAATAACTCATAACGAACAAAAACGTGATGTATGAAACTGTATGCCTCTGCTAGTGTAGCAGGATATTGTAACATCCCAAGTTTTTCAAAATTTTGAAAATTCTGAAAAATCGAAAACTTTTTAAAAACTATATGTATATTATTTCGAAAATATAAAATCATGCATACATGCATCATCATCTTGTCTTGTTTGCATTTGAATTTTCAAAAGTTGGAAATTTAATTCCACTTGAAAACTATTTGAGAAAATATCAAAAAGGGCATATTATGCTCCATATAATATTTCTGCTTTGCTATAGTTTTATATGTTCTATTTTGAATCTTGGTTGAGTCTGGATTTTATTTATATGAATATTAAAAATAACTATTTTCCAAAAATTACATTTGTGGTAATTGATTTGATTTTAATAAACCATAAATGTTTTTATTTAAAATCCTATTTATAAAATGAACATAAAGGTTTAAGTAATCCTTTATGCAATATTTGAATTTTCAAATATGAAATATTTTGAAAAAGAGTGTTTGAAAATTTCAAAACAAAGGTTTTGATTTTAAAAAATTTTAGAAATTTGTTTGAGTTGATTTGGACTTTTAAAACCAAAGATATGAAATAATTAAGAAAAACCAGAAAATAGAAAAAGAAAAATTGATGATGTCATCGCCGATGTCATCATCGTCTTCAATCTCCAGCACGCAGAAATCACTCCCGTGTCCATTGATTTTGGCCGTTTCTTCTCGATTTATTTCCCGACGTTTTACAAAACCAAATGTAACACCCGACATACACCTGGATTGGGCTTCCATTGCTGATGGCAGTAAACGGGCTTGGCCCAGCTGGTCAATGCTTGTAGCTAGACAGATAAGGTGCATGGGAGGGCACGGAAGAAGGCAGAAAAGAATGACCTGAAGTGAGAAACTCTCCTCTCGGTCCCGTTCGTCTCTCTCGTCCTCAACCTCTCCGGTGGCCGCTCCCCACAAGCGGCATATTCCTACGGTGGCCGCTCTCCACAAGCGGCGGTATCCACGGTGGCCGCTCTCCACAAGCGGCGGTATCCTCTTCCTCACGCTCCGGCGACCTCCGGCAGCAACGGGGTGTGACAATTTGGTATCAGAGCTAGATCCAGAGGTCCCAGATCCTTCCACAAATTTCATCCAAATTTCCTCACGTCCTCACCACCACCGATTCATCCCAGATCCAGAGGTCCCAGATTACAATCCCAGAAATATCCACAAGATGTTCCAAACCGGACCTGCAAGCATCACTGTTTCTTTCCTGAACCTGGTGATTCATCTACATGTTTGGGAGGATGGTAAGTCAACAGTTCTTGCAATAGAGCTCCATGTTCAGTGGGATCCTGGAATTATACAATGGCCTTTACTGGATAATCTCAGGCTAGATGCGACATCTAAGGTGAAATGTCTATTGGTCCTTGCTATGGGGTGGTATGTTGCTTATATTTTCCTAGATATTTATGCAGTGTCCTTCACCCAATTTTCTAGCACAGACATCAATTTTGGAAATAACTCTGCAAGCTGTGAAAATGGGGTGTCTGTTGGTATTGAGCAGCAAGCTGAACCGGAGACAGTAAATCACTTAATTGTTACTGCACAACTCCAACATATTGCACAGGTTGGCATGTCTCGTATTCAGAAGTTCGAGCAGTTGGAAGCATTGCAGAGGGCATGCTCCAGATATTCAATCCTTGCTAGTTCTTTTCCTATTTGGAACTTTTCAGCATGTGCACTACTGTCCTCAACTTCTTCCAGCGCCGTGTGCTTTGCAAGAGGGGTTGTTCATAGTGTACACATATTCCCAGGAAAAGAATTCTACTTGGAGAGCACCAATCTGCATATCTTTCAGGTTGCAAATGTTTTTGATTATCGGTGCTTGATGGCGGTGTTGGTGACATATAAATCTGCTCAAACATTCCAAGTTGATTTCAGTTTGGTTGATGAGGCCATTGATGCATCTTCTTTTGAACTGGAAGTGAAGGCTTCTATACAAATGTACTGGCCTTGGTATCCTGGCATTTGGTCAATAATTTCTGAAGAAGTAGCAAAGCTTGTTGCAGAAGAAGAAACTGAAACTTGCTGTAGAGCTTCTCGGTTGGGAAGTTCTTGACACGATACTGCAGCAGACCTAGCCTTTGTCCGTGTCATTTGGAAATATCATATTGGTCAATGCGATTCATTCTTCCAGGAGCAGATGGTTCACAGGAATCGACAAACTGACTCGGGATGCTGCTGTCACCTGCAGTCCAAGTTGTGTGGGTTCACTATTTATCAGCTATCCAACATATCAACACCCGATGGAATGCCATGGGATCCTGGAGGCGTCATTGGAAGCAGAATTCAAGCCATTGCTTGGGGACAAGCAATGTTTTGCCGGGGCGGTAGTGTAACACCCGACATACACCTGGATTGGGCTTCCATTGCTGATGGCAGTAAACGGGCTTGGCCCAGCTGGTCAATGCTTGTAGCTAGACAGATAAGGTGCATGGGAGGGCACGGAAGAAGGCAGAAAAGAATGACCTGAAGTGAGAAACTCTCCTCTCGGTCCCGTTCGTCTCTCTCGTCCTCAACCTCTCCGGTGGCCGCTCCCCACAAGCGGCATATTCCTACGGTGGCCGCTCTCCACAAGCGGCGGTATCCACGGTGGCCGCTCTCCACAAGCGGCGGTATCCTCTTCCTCACGCTCCGGCGACCTCCGGCAGCAACGGGGTGTGACACCAAATCACGAGCCGTTTCTTCCTATAGCAAGCCCTCGACCTCCTCCGTCACGTTATCACAAAAGCCCTCTCCAAAACGGTCCCAATATGGAGAATTTAATCGCCGGAGCTCCGCAACGCCAAAACGGCCGATTTGATTGCGCTCTTAAATTCGCACGATTTACTCCACCGTTTCCTTCCACGTTTGCTCCTACATAATCCCCACGTCCCCATATCTCTTTTCCCCAAATCCCACAACCCGAGAGCCCCCAGGCTGCTCTCAATCGAGCTCGAAGCATCGCGACGGCCGCCGGCGAATTTCTCCATTTCCGGTGGACGTCAGACCACCCCAAGCTCTCTCTCCTTTCCCATATCCTTTGTTACATCCTTAAGCACGCATGTGATTTTTATGTGAATATTTTGCACGCCAGATCGACGGAAGACGTTGCCGGAGTTTCACCGGAGAACCACCTCGGGAAGTCAACGCCGCCGTCGTTCGAAGCTTCGGAAGCTGTCGCCGAGGACGCCATCGAGTTAGCAGTGATCAACTCCGCCATTTGCAGCCGTCTACGAGCCCGGGGAGCAGCAGAACGTCGCCGCCGTCCGCATCCGAGCTGGCACCATCGTCCTCTTCTCCGATTCACGTTCACGGTGAGAGCACCAATGTTCCCAGCACCTTTTTCGTGTCAACCATTAGATCTTGATCCAACGTATCAGATTTTATCACTTGATGAAGGGGTACCAGCCAGTAGAATCTCGCCATGTGTCACCTATTTATCAATTTTCGCATTTCTGTCTAGTTTAGACATAAAACTTTCAAAATTCATATCTTTTTAACCGTTTGGCCAAATTTAACAAACTTTATATCCACGGATTCAGAAAAATGAGGATAATTTATTGAACCAATAAAATTGACGTTTTGAATCGTGCAGAATCATTTATTTTGCAGAATCATTTAAACCTTATTTTGAGTATAAAATATGTTCAGTAAATTATTTTTGAGACAATAAATTTCCAGTAGCGTGTATTTGAAACCATCTGTCCAGAGGATCCAAAGATGTAATTTTTAAATGCTTTAATGACATAAATTTGTGTTTGTTGTTTAAAGCCTTTTTAGGTGTTTTAAAAATGTTTAAAGTCATTTAATTGCAATAGTTTTATTTAGATGCCCCTAGCCAGAGAGACCTTCCCCTTATTTTTGTAAATTATTGTGTCACCTTATTTTGTTAAACTTATTTTCCTTAGAAATTATTTTAGTCACCTTATTTTTGTTAACTTGTCCTTAGAAAATTTGATTGGTTGTTTGTTAGCCCATTTTGACCCTCCAAATTGAAAATCACCAAGTTAGAACTAGTGAAAACCATGAAGGGCAAGAAGATGTTGCATTTGCCATCATTGGGATTCTCAACATGAAGCTAGAAGGATAATGAAGGACTTAGCCAAGAAAACAGACTCTAGAAGCATCTCCAAGAAGTAAAAGCACTTAGAAGAAATCAAGAGGAACTTCAAAAAGACCAACCACCTATATTCTCTAAGTCTTTCTCTCTTTTCTTTTCTTCTCCCTTAGACCTTGTGGTGGCTAAGTTACATCCAAGACCAGCCCTGGTGATTCCAAAATCATCAAGTCTGCAGAACCATCAAGTCTACAAAATTTCAATGAAGTCATCACACCAAGGAGAAAGCTACAAGGAAGCCTGGAGGTGATCCTCTGGAAGGATCAACTACATCTTTCTCTCTATCTTTTCTACCCTTCCTATCCCTCTTTCACTTTGTACATAGACCAAGTCCTTGGTGTTTATGACTAAGTCCCTAGAGTGCTAATTGAAGATCATTGAAGATCAATGAAACTACAAGGGAGATGAAGATTCTTTGAAGACCAAAAATGTGAAGACTTGGAGCAACCATACAACCTATTCAAGTTAATTTATATCAAGTTTACTTTATCCAACCTTGACCTAGCCAACTTGTTTAAGTTATTTTGTCTATGTTCCTTAGAATGTTTTGCATGTCATATTTCCTTAGAATAATTGCATCTCATGCATGTCATATTTTTCATATAGTGTTGTTTTTGCTTGTATGTTTATTGTGGCTTGTTTGATGTGTTAGAAATTTCGAAGAGAAACGAAGACTTCTGCAACTGCTACTCATACTCTCCCTGTTGTCAAGGCAAGTGGCACATTCATAAATTTCCTAAGTATTTTGTATATGAATGAGTAGAGTATTTTTCTATAAGCATGTGTTGGATAGTATTGCTATGCAAAAACTGTTTAGAGTAGTACCTCTATACTAGTGGTCTAGAATCCTATTATAACTTAGTAGAAATATTGATATGCTATGCAAAAGATTGTTTTGATAAAATCTAAATTCTACTAAGTAAAATGAAACACCTGGGTGGATTGGTTTTGATAAGAGGAGGTCGGAGTTGAGTGGCTACTCAGGGCCATTTCTATGGTTTTACTTGAGTATGTGCACTTGTGGATTGCCACCGAGGGACAAAGGGATTTGAAGTTACTCCAAGTGAAGATTGCTTCCAGTGCAGCCACTTGGTACTATGGCTCTGCCTTGACTAAGTAAGTTCTAGGAACCTGATTCCGGCAGTTCGCAGCGGATGAATGTCTTGTATGGGTCTGCCCAGAGGAACAGGGGACTGTTTCCCAAAAGTCTCGTCTTAATCTTCTCCTTTTCCTTATCACTAATGGAGTGTAGAGGATAGTTTGGGCTGATTGAGTCAAGTGGTGAACGTGCACAACCTCTCGAGAGTGTCAAAACTAAGTACTTAGCCGTGTCCCAGGTTACGGACAATTCTGAGCAGCTGATCAAGGACGTCAACGGAGGATCCCAACATGCCAACTTTTCAAGTAAAAGTTTGAAAGGTGAACAAGGGTTGATTAGAAGAAAAGTTTTTCCAAAGAGTTAGGAAAAAGATGGCTTTATGCAAAATAGCCTTGAACTCCACCAGCCAAATATGCATATAGGTTATTAGAGTTATTCCACTAAGTGTCCACAGAGTGTCACTTGCCAGTTCCATTTTATATGGTTCTGACCCACTTTGTTGCAACATTTTTCCTGTTTCAGGATGTTCAGACGAAGAGTGAGTTTCGTTTAAGGTTTCGAGTCTGCAACCAACATGTTTTCGCCTGTGGCACATGAAGATGATGGAGACTCACTGCTACTTTTATTTCCGCTGCTTTACTCTTTCAAAGCTAGCTTTATGCTATGAAAGTTGTAACGGATATTTTCCTAAGTGCTGGATCTTCGTGTAATATTTGATACAATGTTGTGATATTTCATCTTAGACTGTGTATGCAAACAAATCGATCCAGGGATTTGCACTATACACAGGGACTTGCCAATTTTTAAGTGCAGGTCCACTACAGATATGCAACGATCTAGCGTAACATGGGTAAACCGCACATCAGCTGTATAGAATCATGCAAAGCAATATATAAATGATAAATGACAACAAGTCATATAATGTAAGATGGAAGTTGCATGGCAATATATCTCGGAACAGCTATGGAAATGATGTGGTAGGTAGGTATGGTGGCTGTTTTGAGGAAGATGTATGGGCTTATGTGTAGGAGAACAAGAGAAAGTCCTCCCACGGGTTTGGATGTACTGGCAAAGTATGCACAACTCTCAATGTGAGCAGAAGGCAATGCATAACACCGAAGAGGCTAGCAAATTTGGATGGTGGAAGTGCCAAAAACCGTAGCATAACATTAGTCAAAAAGAACTCACAAGCTTATTGCAAACAACTAGCAGGTTCAACATTAAGAGCATGATTAAAATTCACTCCAAGAAGGGTCGTTCACGGCGGTACAAGTACCCCGCTAGATCTCTCGACCTTCAGCACAACTTAGTTATTACGAATCACTTTTAGACATGGAAAGTTATCAAGTCCAACTACACCTTCAACAATTTTAGTAGAGTTTGTAGTACGGTACAAGCTTAAAGCCAACAATCCACTAATGATTTTAACTTAACTAACCAGCAAGCTTTACCATCTAAATATCTCAAAACATTTGCAAAGAATCAAGTTATCAAAGTTCAATGATCTATAAGATCATGCAAGTTTATTCATTACACCACTACCACATGCAGCATTTTCTGAACCAACACATCAACCAAGCAACTCTCCAAGTAATTTACAAATGAAACAAGAGAGTACTTTCCTCAAGAATTAACAGCTCTAAAAGAGATGCATGAAAAACAGGAGCTAAAAGCATAACAGTAGCTAGATAAGAATACTCAAAAGATATAAGTGAAGAATATGAGTATTCACATGAAAAAGCGGAGCGTGTCTCTCTCGCACACAAGAATGCTAGGATCCAACTTATTCAGAAAATAAAAACAACAAAGCAAAAAATAAAAGCAAACAGACGCTCCAAGTAAAATACATAAGATGTGAAAGAATAAAAATATAGTTTCACTAGAGATGACCTGATAGGTTGTTGATGAAGAAGGGGATGCCCGGCATCCCTAAGCTTAGACGATTGAGTCTTCTTGAATATTGCTGGGGTGACCCACGGGGGCATCCCCAAGCTTAGACTTTTCACTCTTCTTGATCGCATCATATCATCCTTCTCGCTTGCTCCTTGAAAACTTCCGCCACACCAAACTCAAAATAATTCTCATTAGAGGGTTAGTGCATAATCAAAAATTCACACGATCTACTGTGACACAATCATTACCAAAGCTTCTGGACATTAGCTACAGCCACTGATGTTTTATGGAGTAAAGAAATCCAATCAAACATAGTAAAAGAGGCAATGCAAAATAAAAGGCAAAATCTGTCAAAAACTACACAGTCTAGAACGACGAATTTTTTCGAGGAACTTAACTTGCTCAGATGCGAAAAATCAAAACTAATGAAAGTTGCGTACACATATAAGGATCATGAGTAATTTTTTCAGAATTTTTCGATTTTTCTAGAGTGCATACAGCTCAAAACGGTGGACAGCAAAAATCTGTCACTGCGCAGAAATCCAAATCTATCATCAACTTTCAACTAGAGACTTTACTTGGCACAACAATACAATAAAATAAAGATACAATGGAGTTGTTACAGAAGCAAACAACACCTTGACTCAAAATAAAATAAAATGACAGAAAATAAAAAGGTGGGTTGTCTCTCATAAGCGCTTTTCTTTAACGCCTTTCAGCTAGGCGCAGAAAGTGAAAATCAAGTGTCCGCAAGAGATAAATCATCCAAACCATCAAAGGCTTCATCAAAAACACAACTTGTCACAGTAGGTACCTTAGGTATTCCTGAAGATGTTTCATTATTTGAATTACCCATAGTTGTACTAAGAGTTTTATCAATTTTAAGCTCATAATGGGTCTTTGGTTTTGGCATCTTAGGAACATACATGAACTTTTGCTCTTTTCCCACATAAGCCTTCTCCTTAAACTTAAGAGAATAAAAGGTTGAACTCAAGGTTCCCATAGATTCTTCTAGTTCGCCAATCCTATGGTTTTGATTATCAAGAGCATGTCTACCCTCTAAAGCGGTGATTCTTTCAATAATGCTTACTACTGATTCATTAATCTTGCTAGTATCAAGTAGTGTTGGAAAAAATTTCTCCATAGAATCTAGTTTGTTTATAACATCCTCCAAAGTAATCTCAGTTTTAATATTGTTAGTAGGTGGTATTCCTACTAAACTTTCAATTAAATTACAAGCTTCCAAAGCAGGAGTACCAAGGAAATTACCACCTATAAGCGTATCCAGAACATACCTATACCAACTAGTGACACCAACATAGAAATTCCTAAGAAGGATCATGGTAGAATGTTTTTTAGTACATCTATGATGAGCATCAATAATTCTATACCAAGCATCTTTCAAACTTTCTCCCCTTGTTGCCTAAAGGAACGAACCTCAACTTCAGGAGTACTCATTTTAGCAAAATAAACTCTAGGCCGAAATACAAAAAGTGAAACAAGTAACTAATTTTTTTGTGTTTTTGATATAAAGAAAGCAAACAAGACAAAATAAAAATAAAGTAAGCAAGACAAAAACAAAGTAAAGAGATTGAAAGTGAGAGACTCCCCTTGCAGGAACACTTCGATCTCCCCGGTAACAGCGCCAGAAAACTTCTGGTGCGTAGGGGAGATAGAATTCTCCTGACTCAGAAACGTCTCGACCTCCCCGGCAACGGCGCCAGAAAACTTGCTTGATGCGTGTAAAGCACACGTTCGTCAGGAGACCTCAAGTGTAAGGTTTGATGAGTATAGCAGCAAGTCTTCCCTTGGTTAAGAAACCAAGGTTATCAATCTAGTAGGAGATCGACGATGTTCTGAAGGTGCCAACGGCATCAGAAAACTTGTGGCGTCGTTTGGGAGGCAAACCTCCTGACGGTTGACTTGGAACCTGCACACAAGACAATCAAACTACTTTGCCCCGACGAGTCAGTGAGGGTGTCAATCTCACCGGCTTGCTGAAAACAAAGGATTAGACGTATAGTGTGGAAAATGATGTTTGTTTGCAGAGAATGAAAAAGAACAATGATTGCAGTAGGTTGTATTTCAGATGTAAAAGAATGGACCGGGGTCCACAGTTCACTAGTGGTGTCTCTCCATAATAAAATACTAACATGCTGCGTGAACAAATTACAGCTGGGCAATTGATAAAATAAAGAGGTGCATAACAATGCATATACAAGTCATGATGATCACTATGAGATTTATTTGGGCATTACGACAAAGCACACAGACCGCCATCCAGCATGCATCTGTGCCTAAATAGTCCACCTTCAGGTTAGCATCCGCACCCCTTCCAGTATTAAGTTGTAAGCAACAGACAATTGCATTAAGTATGGTGCATAATGTAAACAATAAAATTATCCTTAGACAAAGCATTGCTGTTTTACCCCTAGTAGCAACAGCACATCCACAACCTTAGAACTTTCTGTCACTGTCCCAGATTAAATGGAGGCATGAACCTACTATCTAGCATAAATACTACCTCTTGGAGTTACAAGCGTAAACTTGGCTAGAGACTACACTAATAACGGAGAGCATGCAAGATCATAAACAACATATATATAATAGATCAATAATCAACTTGACATAGTATTCAATACTCATCGGATCCCAGCAAACACAACATGTAGCATTACAATAAGATGATCTTGATCATGATAGGCAGCTCACAAGATCGAAACATGATGGCACAAAAGGAGAAGACAACCATCTAGCTACTGCTATGGACCCATAGTCCAGAGATGAACTACTCACACATCACTCCGGAGGCGGGCATGGCGATGTAGAGCCCTCCGGTGATGACTCCCCTCTCCGGCAGGGTGACGGGAGGAGCTTCAGGAACCCCCGAGTTAGGGTTGACGGCGGCGGCAGCGGATGTTTTCTGGAATAATGGCTCGGTGTTTTAGGGTTTTCGCGTCTGGAAGAATAAATAGGCGAAGGGGCGGCGTCGGTGGAGCCACGAGGCTCGCTCCCCACCTTGTGGCACGGCAGGGGGCCCACCCGCCCCATGGGGTGGAGACGGCGCCTCGCTGCCCCCCTTCGTCTCTTCTTCGGACTTCTGGAACGTGTCGGGAAAATAGGAACTTTGCAATTTGTTTCGTCCGATTCTGAGGATATTTGCAGAACAGCTTTTCTGAAACCAAAAATAGCAGAAAACAGGAACTGGCACTGTGGCATCTTGTTAATAGGTTAGTCCCAGAAAATGCATAAAAATGCTATGAAGTGTGAATAAAACATGTAGCAATTGGTATAATACAAGCATGGAACACAAGAAATTATAGATACGTTGGAGACGTATCAAGCATCGGATTGACAATGAGCATGAGATAGATGTTAACCTTGTTTCGCTAGTACCATGGAGACTATACTTTGATGGTTCAGTTTGTGACAATGGCCAAGGGGTCGACATTGTCTATATTTCTCCTCATGGTGCTGTTTTTTAGGCCTCGTGTCGCTTAGAATATTTCTGCACAAATAATCAAGCCGAATATGAAGCATTGTTATTCAGGCTAGAGATGTTGGTCGTTGTGGGCGCGACACATGTGGAGGCTTTTGGTGATTCGTTATTGATAGTGCAACAAGTAAACAAAGTTTTTCAATGCATCGATGGATCACTTAATATGTATCTTGATAAATGCTTAGACATAATTGCTACTTTGGATTATTTCAATATCTCTCATGTGTCTAGGCATGATAATAGCGTTGCAAATGATTTAGCACAACAAGCATCTGGCTATCACATCAGTCGTGGCGCGTTTCATCGTTCTTATGAGCCGATGCTTGCTTTTGCTGAAATATGTGAAGCCGAATTGACCCCCATTAATTCGGCTGCTAATGAAGGGTCTAGTGCAGGTACACAAGGAGATTGGAGGAGACCTATTACTGAATACTTGCAGGATCCTAGCAAGAGGACGGACATGACTGATCGGCGGTTGGCATTCAAATATACGTTGCTGGACAATGATTTATATCGCCGAACGGTAGATGGCATTCTCCTGAAGTGTTTAGATGAAGATCAAGCAAGAGTTGCCATGGGAGAGGTACATGAAGGTATATGCGGTACACATTAGTCGGCTCACAAGATGAAGTGGTTGCCACGACGTGCTGGATTTTATTGGCCGACGATGATTAATGATTGCTTCAGGTATTATAAGGGGTGTGAGTCTTGTCAGAAGTTTGGGGATATACAATTGGCACCTGCTGCTATGCTACATCCTATTGTAAAGCCGTGGCCATTCAGGGGATGGGGATTGGATTTTATTGGCATGATTCATCATGCGTCCTCGAAAGGGCATCAGTTTGTGTTGGTGGCCACCGATTATTTTACCAAGTGGTCTAAAGCAGTACCTCTCTGGAATATGACGCACAAGGAGGTAATCAAATTCATAACTGAGCACATTATTCATAGATTCGGTATGCCACAGACATTGACTACAGATCAGGGTACATCATTTATGGCAAAGGAAGTGAAAGAATTCGCCGAATCCTATGGTATAAAGATGCTCAATTCATATCCTTATTATGCCCAAGCCAATGGACAAGCCGAATCTAGCAATAAGACATTGATTCGGCTTATCAAGAAAAAGATTGACGAATATCCAAGGAGGTGGCACGAGGTGTTGTCCGAAGCATTGTGGGCACACATGATTTCACGGCACGACGCGACCAAGGTAATGCCGTATGAGTTGGTATATGGGCAAGAAGCCGTTTTGCCCGTTGAGGTAAATTTGGCTGCATTGAGAATCGCCAAAGAAGATGGTTTATCGGCAGTTGATTTTCATAATTTAATGATGGACAACATCGACGAGGTTGCTGATAAACGTGTGACGGCATTGAAGGATATTGAGAGAGACAAATTACGGGTAGTCAGGGCGTATAACAAGAAAGTGAAGTTGAAAAGTTTTCAGGTTGGTGATCTCGTCTGGAAGGTAATCTTGCCAGTCGGTTCGAAGGACAAGAAATTCGGCAAGTGGTCTCCGAGCTGGGAAGGTCCTTTTAAAATCGTGAGAGTTGTGCCTGGAAACTCATATTTGGTGGAGTCTATAGATGGAGGCTTGATATTGCCTCGGGCCCTTAATGGACGTTACTTGAAGAAATCCTACCCGAGCGTGTGGCGGGAAGCCTAATCACGCAAATGGCCGATAAAATATTATCGCCCTAAGAACATATGGCCGATGGAGTGTTGACATCGTCCTTAGAACAATAATTGTGCAAGTTATTTTTTGGCACGCTAGCTTCGCCAAAAAACAGGGGGACATGTGTTGACGACCGATTTTGACTTACAAGAAGGTTTCACCAAGATGATCTCAGGTGAAGATATAATGTGAATCAAAGTTGTGCGTATCGTCGAGACAATCAACTTTGGTTTTTGGATCATCTCAATCCGAGGTCGTATACAACTTGTGGAGGCAAAAGACTGTGGACACCTTATGCTAGACATGGTCTGTCCTCGGCGCGCACACAGGGTGCTGGGTGCACGCAAGGGTGCAGGCAGGTCGCTTGGCCACAGACACCGTCTGCCCTCAGGCGCGGGCAATCCGAGAAAGACTAAAAACGCATCAATTTTCTCCCGATTGAATTTGAAGGGTCTAGATGAAGTCAAATGGAAAAATGCATAAAATGAAAGTTCTTCGTTTTTTCGAGACGAACAACTTTGTATTCTACGAGATTTTCATCTGAGGTCGGTAACAGCCTCAAAAACGACCCGCAAGGTGCAGACTGAACAGTTTTGGAAAGTTCGGGTCAGGCCATCCGAATTGGAGCCAGATTAGGGTTTTGGACGTGAATCCAAACCTTTCCTTGCACGGGAAGTCCAGCCGCCCTTATATACGAGGGTGCTGGCCAATTGAACAACACACAATCGTCAAACACAAAACCAATCTACAAACTTTCTGTCTCCTACCCCAGTTTTCTGCTTCTCGTTCGTCGGTGCTAGGGCAGCCCATCGCCGCCATGCGTCTAGACGGGGTCCCTCCTGGGCGTGTGGGGTGTCGGGTTCCAAAAGCACCCGCCGGATTGTCTTGCGTATCGTGCTTCCGGTGAGCCTCCCGCGGAGTGAGTTGCGGAGCATCTCCCTCGGCGCCGCGGGTACACGTAACGTGTTCGTGTGCCAACACTCTGCCTTGGAAGTTTGATGATGAGGATATTTCACCACCACCGCCGAAGGAGTAATTCATCATCGGTATTGGCATCTGATACGTGCATTTTATATCACCATTTATGCAACCTTTAGTAGCATATTAGAATGTTATTTGCACTATTACATCATTGTGTTTACATGTTTTAGATGATTTAGGGGATTTTAATACAAAGTCCCTATTTTTGGTATTTAATTTCTGGGAGGCAGAAAACCCCCTTTTCTTGTTTTTATTGTTTCAGGAACCCAAATAATAAAAGGAAAAATACCACGGAGGTTTTTCACCGGGAGGAAGGCAATGGAAAGAAGACCGAAGAGAGGAGAGCCACGAGGGCCAAAAAAGGGGGGCCCACGCGGCCCATGTACCTGGCCGCGTGGGGCCCACCAAAATCAGCCTCGGGCATCTCCTCGCCTGGGGCTTTTTAGCAACGCCTTCGTCTCGCCCGAAAACCTACGCCCTAATTTTCCCTATTCCATCCGAGGTCGCGGCAGCGGCGAAACTCCAGATTCCCTCCGAGGGGGATCAGATCCTGCTGCTTCGGAGCTCCGGAGAGGGGAAATCATCGTCATCGTCATCACCTCTCCTCCTTGGCATGGGAGGAGGCCTCTACATCATCACCCCCATCCCGAGGGCATAGGATGAATTGGCAATGATTTATATATAACATGTGTTGGGATTTTGTCAAGAGTTTATCTTTTATGTGATTCTATGATGGTGTTGTGCGAACGTCGACTGCACAACACTTCACCTATATGGGCTCATAGGAGAACACCGTAGTATAATGAATTGAGGGAGACTTGGGAGGACAAGTAAACCTGAGATTGAGTCATGAAGTTATATTATGAGGGTATTAGTATCGGGGACCTTAGAGTGTAATGCTATGGTGGGACATTATGTCTTAATAACTCTTGTGCAGTCATTTACTTGGCCACATGATCCATCATAAGAGGTTGTAGTCTATTTATTTAGCTATACCGAATTATGGCTCCGTCCAAAGAAGATTAAAACTTGACAAGATATTCAACGTGTTGTTTAATAAATCTCTATGCCTAGCAATATCCATGCCGCCCTCGGGAACGTTTTTCACATATAAGTTACACATCACTTGAGCTTGTCCTCTTGTCACATAAGAGGATTGGGCTTTCTCTCTTTGAGAGCTTTCACTTGCTATTGTTACTTGCTGCATTGGAATTATACAACCGAAAATACCAAAAACAGCTGCATCTTTTATTGTTTTATTTATCAATCTTACTAACCAATACCTTCAGCTCTTCGTGGGTTCGACAACCTTTTCTAATTGAAAGGTACTACAATTGATCTCCTGCACTTGGGAGTCATCAGCATCCCCTTGGCTTGTTCCAAGCTTGGGGGAGTGCCGCGGTATCACACCATTATCTTTACCTTTTACCTTTCAATAGAGTCATATCGTGAGTAGGGAAGTTATCTTATAGGATGGTTTGCAGTGTGGAAGTATCTCTCTTTTAGTTGGTTATCTATGTATCCCTTGGTGTGAGTTGCCGTTATGGAATATTAATGAGAAGTTTCATCATTTACTTTGCATACTTTATTTTAGTTTGCAATTTCTTTCATGTTGATAATCTTGTCATTAGTATTGGTACCACTTTGGGAGCATCAAGTAAATCTTTTTGGTTTTGGCAAACTTAGCATTGGTCAGTAGTTACAATACTTTGAGGCTTAAGTAGAGAGAGGGAAGTGCATGTAGATAAATTATTCCATGATCTTTCTTTCTTGTTGGCTCATAAGCTTAGTATTCTCAAGTTAAAATTATTTGTGCTTCCAAGGAAGATTGCATGATTGTTCTTACTACATGTATATTTGTTTGTATCCCTCAACTCTTATGCTTGCTACACAACCTTGCTAGCCGAAAAACCTGTATTGAGAGGGAATGCTTCTCATACATCCAAACCTTGAGCCAAACCATTGCCATTTGTGTCCACCATAACTACCTATCATGTGGTATTTCCTGCCACTCCAAGTAAATACTTCATGTGCTACCTTTAATTATTCAAAAACTATTATCTCTCATTTGTGTCACTGTTTATTAGCTCATGAGGAAGTATGTGGGTTGTTCTCTATTTAACTTGTCAGACAGACTTTCACCAATGGACTAGTGGCATATACATCCGCTTATCCAATAACTTGCAAAAAGAGCTGGCAAATGGGGTGCCCAGTCCCAATTAATTACAACTTAACCTTGATTCTCTTCACATGTTTGCCAATGATTTATCAAAGCAAATTCAAAGTGTTAAACTTATCAAATAGGCACTCCTCCATGGTATGTGATTGTTGGAAGGCACCCGAGGATTCGGTTAGCCATGGCTTGTGTAAGCAAAGGTTGGGAGGAGTGTCATACCAATTTATAAATATGCATGTGTAAACAAAAGAGAAGAGGGATGATCTACCCTTGGGTAGAAATAACGTCCTTCATGGGAGCCGCTCTTGAAAGTCTGGTTGACAAGGGGATAGAGTGCCCACTGCCATTCGTTGACAACGACATACATAGCTTAAAACTTATTTTATACTCTCTATATGATTTCAAAACTTAAAAGCTCTAGCACATGATTTCATCCCTGCTTCCCTCTGCGAAGGGCCTATCTTTTACTTTCATGTTGAGTCAGTAAACCTATTCCCTTCTATCTCAAGCAAGCATTTGAGTTGTTGTGATTCAACCATCTATATGTTGATATTTTCAATCATGTCTTTTATGTTTCCTTGTGTAGCACAAAGCTTTTATCTGAATGAATATAACTTTGAAAGTTATCAATGACTGTAAAGGAGATTGTTATGATTGAGCATGTAAGTTCTGCAATATAAGCTCTAGTATAAAGACTCTGCTCGAAAGATAAGTACAATCTGTTAATTGTTCTCTGACCAAGAACAAAGTTTGCCATCACCAATTATGATTTTCTCTATGCACCTTATTGTGACTCCCTTTACTTGTTTCAAGTTAAGTTATATGAAGGGAAGTTGCTGTCTAGAATGACTTGTGTATTAATAAATGTGATGCTTCTTGTCCGTATTTTGTTTATCGACACTTCGCTCCATAAACCTGTGGTCTTGTTTACTGAGCTCAGTTTTCGCTTGGGGACAAGCGAGGTCTAAGCTTGGGGGAGTTGATACGTCCATTTTGCATCACTATTTTATATCATAATTTACTGTTATTCATTGATATATTTCATATTTAGAGATGATACTTATGTTATTTTACCTATTTTGCATGTTTGATGATTATTGGAGAATTAAACACCGGAGTCAGATTTCTGCTGGAAAAAGGACCGTCAAGACACCATATTTCTGAAGATCAATAATTCGAGGAAAACATCCAGAAGTTCCTATTTTCAGATGCGGAGGCAGCCAAAAGGGGAGGCCAAGGTGGGCCACCATGGGCCCTCACCATGTGGTGGCGCGGCCCACCTTGCCCCGCGCCGCCACGTGGTGAGGAGCCCTGGCCCACCTCTGCCAGCCCCCTTTCGTGTACATCATCCCAGGAAACCCTAAGCCTAGGGGGACGTCGAGGAAATATTCCGCCGCCTCCACGAGGCGGAAAACACCAGAGAGAGAAAAGCTCTCCGGCAGGGAGAAATCTGCCGGGGAAATTCCTTCCCGGAGGGGGGAAATCGTCGCCATCGTCACCGTCATCGAGCTGGACTTCATTGGGATCATCATCATCATCATCTCCACCACCAGCACCATCATCTCCGCCGCTCCACTCCGTTCCGCTGTAACATCTAGGGTTGAATCTTGTCTAGTTCATAGGGGAAGCTTTCCCGGTGTTAATTACTCCTTGTGGTTGATGCTATTGAGTGAAACCGTTGAATTAAGGTTTATGTCCAGATTGTTATTCATCATTATATCACCTCTGATCATGTTCCATATGATGTCTTGTGAGTAGTTCGTTTAGTTCTTGAGGACATGGGAGAAGTCTTGATGTTAGTAGTGAATTATGTTGAGTAATATTTAATGGTTTGATATTTAAGTTGTGGTGTTATTCTTCTAGTGGTGTCATGTGAACGTCGACTACATGACACTTCACCTTTATGGGCCTAGGGGAATGCATTGTGTATTCGGTTGCCAATTGTGGGGTTGCCGGAGTGACAGAAACCTAAACCCCCGTTGGTATATCGATGCATGAGGGATAGCAGGATCTCAGAGTTTAAGGCTGTGGTTAGATTTATCTTAATTACTTTCTTGTATTTGCGGATGCTTGCAAGGGGTATAATCACAAGTATGTATTAGTCCTAGGAAGGGCGGTGCATTAGCATAGGTTCACCCACACAACACTTATCAAAACAATGAAGATTAATCAACTATATGAAGCGAAAGCACTTGACGAAATTCCCGTGTGTCCTCAAGAACGTTTGGTCATCATAAGTAAACCTACCGGCTTGTCCTTTGCTGTAGAAAGGATTGGGCCACTCGCTGCAATTATTATTACTGCATTTTATTTACTTGTACTTTATTTATCTGCTATATCAAAAACCCTAAAAACTTGTCTGCTAGTATTTACAGTGAATTCCATATCAAAACTGCTTGTCAACACCTTCTGCTCCTCGTTGGGTTCGACACTCTTATTTATTGAAAATACTACGATACATCCCCTATACTTGTGGGTCATCACGCGCCCATCACACGCACCTCGTCGTGGCGCCGGGAGGAGGAGAGCCGAGCGTCGCTGTTGACTTTTCTTTTAATTAGACTGACTTGTTCCGTCAAATTTGCCAGGTAGACGGTGGGTCCGATCCGTCAGAAAACCTGTTAGCATGCTTAAATAGAAAAATCAGTGCTCAGCGTCACATACTGGCCCCAAAAGTGGTATTTATATGTCAAAAACTCAAATGTGGTAGTTATGTTAGAACTCACCCGCAAATGTGGTGATTTTGTATCATTTTCTCATTTGGGCCCTATCTACCTATATATAAAAGATCGAAGAAACCGCTCCCTCTCAGCCCTCCCCGCCGGCGGCGTCCGCTGGCCGTCCGATCCACCCAACGGACGGCCAAGATCGATCCACGAAGCCCCCCGCGGGGTACTGTAGCTTAGCTACAGTACTCCCAAATTTCTACCAATGAGGTAGCGACGCGTGACCCCGGAACCTAGCCGGTCACCCCGGTCGCACCCGGTGACCCCCCGCACGAACTTTGGCGCAACCTTTTTGCAGGAACCCCCGCGAAGAACCTAAATGTGATTTGGGAAAACTCCAAGGACTTCCGTGCAAAAATGCAATGGGTCCATCCCTGTCCTCTCTCTCTCGCGATGGCAGAAAACGCCGGTGGCGCCGCCGCGCCGCGCCGCCGCCACGGCCCTCCCCGTCCAGATCCACGAGGACGGAGACCTCCGCCATCGTCGCCTCCAACTCCTCCCCGCAGATCGGCCCCGCTCCCGCGTCCCGGAACACGGCGGTGCGCCGCCGGCCTGCTCCGCCCGCTGGTGACGCTAGCTTCACGTCACGGCGGGCTGGGCTGGGCTGACGGGCTGCTCCGTGGGCTGGGCCGGCTGCCAGGCTTTTTTCTTTAATTTTTTCCTGTTTTATTATTTTCCAAATTTTTTTGTATCTTTCCTAATAGAGCTCCAAATCAATTCAAACCAATTTTTAAAAAATTGAAAAAAATCAAACTAGCCTTTGCAAATACTTTGGGAGCTTCTCCAAATTATTTGAAAACTTGAAAAGTTCAAATATTACATAAAGGCTCGATCCACACCTTTACGTCATTTCACAAAATATGGATTCCATTGTTTTTTTTAACTCAAATAAAATTTAGAAAAATAAAATCCACAATATCATTCAACACAATAAACCCAATAAAATAATTTGGTACAAAAATCTTACTTAAATAAAGTTTGACAATTCATTTAAATACAATTACCCATTTATAACATAGGCTTAAAAATATGAAAATGAAAATACGACAAATGTAAATGTTGAATATACTTAAATGTAAACTTCCCCCGGATTTCAGTACACGCAAATCTAAACAAAATTTACATTTCCAAATTTGAATTCTTT
Organism: Poa pratensis; assembly: GCA_947311845.1. Lineage (NCBI taxonomy): Eukaryota > Viridiplantae > Streptophyta > Magnoliopsida > Poales > Poaceae > Poa > Poa pratensis. The sequence continues at coordinate 58,085,650 of CAMZMU010000035.1, forward strand.
GCACCGCGGTTTCCACAAATATTACAGATAGATCATGACCACAAAATCTAAGCATTTAATAAACGTGAAAACAATTCAAATATGAATAGCTCCCCAATTTAACCATTTCAAAAATTTAAACAACTTTTCAACTTAGATAATTTTTTAATTTCAACAATTTTACGATTAAATAATTCAAAATTTTATCACACGTGCGCGGCGGAGGCCGCGCTTATTCCCTCTATCTGAAATGACTGGACCTCATCTCGCAGGTACTGAAAGAAAATATGCTGGGCTGGACGGAAACCATCCCTTTGCCACCCTGGCGTTCACCGGCGGCGGCTCACCGCGATTCGCCTCCCGCGACCGCCGCACCGCCCCGTCGCGCGCTACGGCCTGCTCGCCCCGCCACAAGTTGATTGATGACCGGGAGGAGAAGAGATGCGAGCGCAGAGTGGATTTGCAACGTGCCCATCGTTATCGATACCGTAAGTTCATTGTCGTTGATGTTGACGAATTCTTTCAGATCGATGCATTGACCTGCATAGGTTTTCGGGTTTCTCCTAATGATATGTACCAGATGCACGGTTCGCTAGTTGCCTTCTCACCATTGCCATCTTTTTTCAGTAATGCCGAGTGAATTGATTGTTGAAAGTTGCAGTGGCGCAGCCGCGCAGTTGAGCAACTGGCACTGGGTACCATGGGTCTTCGAAAGATATTGGAATCTGTAAGATATTGGTACGATGCTGCTTATTAATAGGAATTGATTTTGTCAAGCAAGACATTAATACAACCGTCTTAGTATCTTGTTTTGTTGGGTCACTCATACTCTTGATGATGCCCCATTTGCAACAGTAGTCCATATTCTGTAGTAGTTCATGATTTTGAAATATCCTTTGGTATTGAATAATAGGGTCATACAAAGGAAAAATAGAAAGGACGAAGCCTTCTTTGAATCATAGAATGACATATATCCAGGAACTGAGAGTATGCAAATACGCGAACACAAAGAAACGCGTTTGTTTTGTCTAAAAATGAAACTGCAGATCTAACTATCTGATGACTTGCAGTAATGTCTTGTTCAGCGTTTGAGAAAAATATGAGGTTATTCTACTTCATCTGCTGAAATTACCAGATTTCTTTCCTCAAAATGTATTGTTTGAGTTTTGTGGTCTTCTGATTGCAGGTGGTCGTAAATTCTGAAGTGCTCCTGAAATATCACCATCGTCCAAAAATTTGTTTGCATCCAGAGATAATCCTAAAATAAAGAAAGGAAAGTGCACAAGTGAGTACTTGAACCGTCTTTGGTTTTGCTCTTGTTTGAAATTTTGAATGAACTACACTCTTTGGACAGGCAACACATATGTACAGTAGCCAAGATTTGGGATATTTCCTGGATATGTTGTGAAAAATTTCAGTATATACTTATCACTCTGGAATTTCATACTTAGAAACTAATGCAACCATATTAAACGTTGACCATAAATTTTCGCTACTGTACATGCACAGATGGTGCATGGGCAAACTTTCTCATGTCACAGCTGAAGTCTTAGGTTTTGTTTCCTGAACAGATATGGCTAGGCGGGTACATGATTGATCCCTGTGAACTTATTGTGACCAGTGAATATCAGCTTTTGCTGGTTTATTTTTAGTACATGAGGCTAATGATTCAGTCTTTGCTGGTTTTTGTTTGGTTACATTGTTATTATTTAAATTGGAAATCCCATTATTTTTCTCGTACTTCTTTGAATGCAAGAATTGACTATACCATGTCGCTGCTGATGTTTAGTATCATATTTATTGCTTACTATTTGAAATACAAGATAGGCGATTTACATCTGTGTGCTAAGTGCTAGCATGCAAAATAGGTGAATAATGAATACAAAATCTCCTGTAGAGGATCGATTTAAGTATGCCATTTACAGTTACTAGACAAAACATGTTTAAGGGCAATAGAAAAGCAGAAAAATACATCTAGCTCATACCATTTGTGCTGTAGTGATGTAAAAAAATCAAGATAATCTTCTCCGTATGCTCTTGTTTGATATGTTGGTATAGTCATCGTTCTCAATGATTGGTACATGGGCTATTTTCCGCCAATCTCTTCCACTGTTTTCTTGGCAACTCTCCGTTAGAAACGGGCATTCTTTAATGTACAGCTCTTTCAACGACTTTGTAAGGCGCCCCGGCAAGGATGGTATGAGAGGACATTTCAAGATGGTTATAGCTGTTAGAGACAATGCATCGTCTAGACCAGCAGGCAAATAGTTCAGATTACTGCAGTTGAGGATCTCCAGTTTTTGCAGAGTGACAGGAAGCTTTACTGGAAAAGAGTGAAGGCTAATACAATCAGCGGTGGTAAGATGTGTCAAGGAGGAGAGCTCATTGAGCTCTCGAAGAAGAGGGTTAATAAGATCGGAGCATGCGCTGATGCGCAAGTCTTCAAGCTTGAAAGGCAGTAAGCTATGCTGTCCTGATGGTACCAACCGTGGACAATCATAGATGTGAAGACTCTTAAGAGAAGTTAAGGTTCTGAATCCTTCAAGTGGAAGGTCAATTAGGTCTGAACAGTGAGTGATGGTTAATTGCTCGAGAGCCAATAATTGCTGGCTAAGCAGTCCATCCTGTAAGGATGTGAGATTTGGGCACTGATGAATCTGCAAGCATGCCAACGATGGTGAAAACTGAGAGTTTTGAATACAGACTTCTGGAAGAATAGAAAATCCAGTTTCAGAAATCTTGAGCTTCTCTAGTGTTATTGGGAGGGAAGGGATTTCGGTTACTTGTGGGCAATCGATCACTGCAAGTTCTGTTAGGGAGGGAAGAAATTCACCATCTTGTATAGAAGCCCATATTTTGAGATTAGCCAGGTCTTCAAATACAAGTTCCTTCAGTGATGGAAATCTCCTACCTTCAGTAGTACCTGGAAACTCTTGGCTGATTTTAATAATGGCTGGAAAACCCCCAATGTCTAGATACTTCAACTGAGGCAGCTCCCCCAGCGCTGGTAAAATCAAACATTTTGTGCAGTCCGACAGGTGGATAGTTTGCAAGTGAGAAATACTACTTAACCATTTCGGTAAGGAGGAGCCTGCAAATGCCTTGATTGTTAACTCCTTTAATTCGTGATGTGGCTGAAGGACTTCAAGTATCTCTTTGTCGTGATTTGCTTCTTCTGATGTTAAGTTCCTGCTATCAGACCATACGAGGTCTAGAGTGTTGATGAATACCTTATCGCTTAGATATGCTTCACAGGCATCCTCTGCACTAGCCACACTCTCGATATTTCTAATGCAAATATGCCCTCTTATCCCCTTCATTGTCTTCAATTCACTGATCCTGTATCCTTTATCCGTACGGACTACAAATTCCTCCAAGTTCTGAAGACAAGTTAAGTTCCCTATTCTGGCTATGCCTGTGATCAACTCTGTTCTTGCTTCTAGACATCGAAGATTTACAAGATTGGTTATGTTTGCTGGGAGGTAATCTAATTCATGACAGTTCCGCAACTTAAGTATTTGCAAGCTGTAAAGCCTACCAATTGTCGAAGGCAACCTTCTTATACCAGTGCCTGAGAGATTCAAATATCGAAGCATTTTTAAGCTTCCAATAGAATCTGGCAGTTCAGTAATGTCTCGTCGGTTCAAATCAAGTACATGCAGGTACCTTAACTTGAGGAACAGATCACTGGGGATAGACCTTGTCCTTGATTTATATCCACGTAGCAGTATGTGTTCGTGCTCTCTTAAATCCAAGAAAGGCTTCAAACGAAGTTTGGCTTCTATTGTGACAGGAGAATGAGAGGTGCCTAGCATTTCTTGCAGGACTGCTGCTGTTTGGAGGGTCATCCAGTCTTAGACATTCATTGAGTGAGACCGACTGTGCTAGATCGTGCATAGCATCATGCATCACATATCCACCTTTGTGGTGTTGGAAGAAGGACCTGCTTAGTAATTCACCAAAATAGCTGCTTCCAATATCTTCCATTCTTCTCCTCCGTTCAGGCTGAATGAACCGAAGAGACATCCAGATCTGGACCAACATGCTTTTCTCAAACACATAGTCTTTGTGAAAGAGTGAGCAAAATGCAAAGCATCTCTTCAGTATGGGAGGCAGATGATTGTAACTCAATCTCAGAGCTGGCAATATATTATTCTTATCTGATGGCAATTCCCATATTTCACTCCTTAATACATTTTTCCAATCATCCTCAGTATCCTGGGAACAGAGCAAACCGCCTACTGCTTTTGCAGCTAGTGGAAGGCCTTTCAGTTTCTTGACAATTTCCATGCCTATTATTTCCAAATTTGGGTGTGTACTGGAGTTACCATCTGCAAATGCATAGCTCCTGAACAAATACCAGCAAGCATTGTCGGACAACTGATTTAGATAGTATGGAGTCAACCCACCCATTAGGTTCCCTACATTTTTGTTCCTTGTGGTTACTATGATTCTGCTTCCTTTTCCCCCAGTAACTAGAGCACGACGATATGTATCCCACTTTTCAGGGTCCTCGTTCCATACATCATCAAGTACTAGAAGAAACCTTTTACCTTCCAGCTTTTTTGAGAGGTCTTCTTGAAGCAAATTCATGTTAGTCGTCACCGATGAGTATCCACTAACGACTGACTCAAGCCCACTGACGACTGATTCAAACCCACTGGCAACTGATTCAATGGTTTCCTTGGTAAGCTTCATCTCATCAAAATTCTCAGAAACACACAACCAAACCCTTAACTGGAAATGCTCTTTTATTCTTGCATCGTTGTAGACAAGCTGTGTTAGAGTCGTCTTCCCTAGCCCCCTCATACCCACTATGGGAAGAATAGAAAGGTTGGCATGGTTTGAGATTTTTTGATCGAGCAACATCTTCACAATGATCTCTTTATCTTCTTCTCTTCCAAACACACTTGAGTCATCAATTATCGAACTGGTCTCAGGCCTCTCTTTAATCTCTTTCCTATCTGGCATACAGATTATGTTTGGCCCAATAATCTGTCTTTCTTTGACAAGCCTGTCGAGCTTCTCCTCAACCTTCCTTATCTCTTGCAGTATCTTGTGGTTAAATAAACAAGTGTTGAACCAAAAGCAGCAGAAACAGCTCCTAACCTTGTTCAAATGGTTGTAGTTGGATGGGCCTTCTAGTTTGGATCGAAGGGCCTCAGCCGCGTAATCATCGAGCAAGTCATCCATCTGATATGCAACATCCTTGAGCTTTGCAAGCCAGCTTCGTGCCGCCTTATCCTTGAGTTGCCGCTCCTCGGCATCCTCAACATGAGATTGAATGGTCGACAGAGTGCTGGATAGTTTCTCCAGTTCCTCTGCTACATCTGGAGGTAATTTCAGCTCACCGAAAGCGGTAGCAATCACCTTTTCGAAGAGTGCCTGCATGAAGGCAGACAGAACTGCTTCTCCGATCGGCATGGTTTTGGCTGTCTCCGGAAGATGCAAACTGGAAGTCTGGAGCGGCAGGTGAGGAAGTTTGGGGGAACAATTGGTTATCTCTCTTGCTAAAAAAAGGTTATGTCTCTACCATTGACTCCAAAGTCGGCCTCTGGAAAGAGGAGTCTTCTCTTTTTTTCCACTGACTTATTGCACTACAGAAATTAGCCACACTTTGCAGTCTCCAAGAAAATTATTACTAGAATGGTGACTTCTGCAAACCGGTCTATGATTCACTTATTTCATAGGACTATTAAATTATCTACCGATGCGTAACTTTCTATAACTTGAGCTGTATAATTTTTCACTTTGATTTATTGAGTGAAACATGACAACTTATTTCATCTCTTATGCAGCCAAGATATCAGAGGGAATAAGTTTTCTATTCCTGGCCAACGTTACACATAAATTTTTGCTTCTTTATATGAAAAAAACTGGTGAATCCGAGCCTGGCAATTTCCTGGAAAGGCTGATGATGGGACCATGTTAGGCTTCAGAAGGAGAAAGGGAACACGGTGGGTTGTTGTGTGTGAATTGTGATACTGTGTAGCACGTCGAGACGTCCTTGTCTTGCCATTAGTCTACGATATCTGGCCGTTGTTGGATGGAAATTTCTGAAGGTGGCCACCAAGGATGACTGATTCAACTCAGTTAGTCCCCTTGGAACAGAAAAAAGTGTGGGAAGTACTACTTCCGTGTTGTAGCCAGCGACGGTTTTAACGGATCGGAGGGAGTATTATATTTTCGTCAGGGGAATCTGAGACTGAGTTATGAGTCATCAGGTGCACACAGATCCTAGTACAGTCTCGTAACACGTGTAGTGTGATGTATATAAAAAGTTACGTGCATAATTGAGCTTTTCTTTAACGCCGAATTTTACAGTATGGTCGTACTATTGTGGTCAATTGCTGCTAGTTCTATTGGGTGCAGGTCAATCGCTGTTCTACCAGAAAGGGGCCAAATGAACAAGTTTACAATCTGAGTTCGATGCTCTATGCGTACGATTTGAGTTACTATTCTATAGTATGGTGCATTTGCATGTAAGTTGACCAAAGGGAGAGAAAGTATTTAGTGCTAAATATGCACATGAAGATGAAATAAAAATATTTTTTTATTTTAATTTATACATACATGTGTTGTACATTGCATAGCATACACCACAAGCACACTAATGTACATGTACAGTGTCTACTTCTACACCGCTGTACAAGAACGGGCTCGATGCCCGTACCCCCACCTACTGTGGGGGCGAGCGGAAAGTCCAAATCCCATAATTTAAACTGGCATATCCCCCGCTCTATTAGCGATGTGGTACTAAAAACGAGCCGATCGCAGTACAGTGCGCGCAGTATAAGCGAGAGGTCGGATTCTATTTTAGTGGGCCGAGCTACAGACACCGAAATACCCTGAAGAATATTCTGCTCCCTTGCGTAGGCATAGGTGCTATATACCGCCCATCAGCGGCGACTGACGCTCGCGCCGCCTAAAGCGAATCAGTAGTGGGCCGGCCCATCAGTCGAATTTTCTTGTTTTCCTCCTTTTTTTCCTTTCACCTCTATTTTCTTTTCTCATTTCTTTTTATGTTTCTGTTTTTCTTTTTGTTTCACCGTTTTATTTTAAAAATATCCACAATTTAAAAAATAATAACATTTTAAAAATCTTCAGTTTTAATGTTCAGCTTAAAAATATATCATATTAAAAAAATCCCATCTAAAAATGTGCAGATTAAAATCTCAATTAAAAATGTTCAAATATGAAAATTGTCCAAATTTGAAAAAATCACATTTTTAAAACGTTGATATTTGAATTTTTTATATTTATGATTTGAAAATATTCAGTTTTGAAAATATTGTTCAGAATTTAAAAATGTTAAGTTTTTTAATTCAGATTTGAAGATAATCGTATTTTAAAAATATTCAAATCTCAGACTCTTGCACTACACCTCTCGTGACCAAAGCAGCAGTAAGTCGGCCCGCCTCGCATTTTCTTCAGGCGGCATGAGACTCCTACGCCGCTAGCGGGCGCTATATATAGTAGCTCTTGTGGCATAGGCCACACGGATCTCTCACTCTGGTCCATCAGCTTCAAGAGGCACATAGAGGAAGGATTGCCAAAATGTGTTACTATAACTCTTTTTGAAATGTCTAATTTTTTTTAATTTTAGAAACAATATCAGGAGCATATGCACCAGAGATGCAAAGTGGATTTCAACTCAGTTAATATTGTAGAGGAAGCTGAGATTGAGTTATCAGCGCACACAACTCCAGCTCAGTTTTTTGAAACGAAGACGGAATTTGTTGCGTCAATTACTTAAGTAGAAAATAGTTGTCCAGTTAATTAACGAGAAATCAGACGAAACCCGTCATAAAGCATTGGGCGGCACCCATTCAAACTCACAAACTTCTCTAAAAGGTCTCGTCAAAGTCACAAACTGGCGTCCCTGTGATCACTTGTTCTCTATAGGCCTCACCACCCACTGCCTCCGAAGATGAATATTTACCGAAGCTAAAAATCTAGATCCAGGTATTAAATTAGCTTGTTATTATTTCAGGGTCGTGGTTCGTTGGGCGACAAATGCTGCTAGCTCTACTGTACAGGTTATCCGCTGTTCTTCCGGGATATTACCTGAAGAGTGTTCCCATGAAAGATGCCAAATAAACCACACATAAGAAGTTAATCGTCGGAGTTTGGATCAGTTGAAATTTTAAGTCCAGTTGTGGATAGAGTAGACATTTGTTTTGTGTCTTCTGAAGAATCATTTGGACTTCTTTTCTGAAATAAGGTAAGCCTTTTTATTGATAGATATAGCAGGACTGAATTGGTTGATTTATAATGAAAACTGGTAAAAAATAGATACAACTAAACCCTAAAACGCAACACGACAGCCACGAGGCCACGCCCCACACGAGTCGCCGATCAAATCACTCGAGCAACTAAAGAAAACACTCAAAGCGCCTCAAAGCAACACGGCGAAGGAATAAAGTGGAGCTGCAACTTCGACATCCATGCCGACCCTATTTGGATGTAATATGCAACGATTTATTTATTGGCCAAAGGCACTGAAAAAAATATTTTTTTAATTTATATGTACATGTGTTGTACATTACATACAACAAAGTATACTAATGTACATGTAAAACAGTCCTACTTCTACACCGCTGTACAGGTAACGGACTCGATGTCCGCACCCCCACCTACTGTGGGGGCAAGCCGAAGCTCCAACGTCCAGCTTTTAAGCTGGCCTGTCTCGTCCTAGATTACCGGTACGGGTCTAAACTCCTACAACGTCAGGATCACTCGGACCGGCACCCGCCAAATCCTCGGCCGCGCCGCGGGCGTCCTCCCGTCCTCGCGCGATGCCGCTCGCCGTGGAGCCGCGCCATCCTCCTCACCTCCCACAGCCGCGCGCATCGCGGCGCTGCAGCCTGCAGCCACGTTGCCCGCCAACGGACGTGCCCTGCTTCGGCTTGAGCTTGACCTCCGCGCGCGCGTCGGCCGGTGCCGGCGCTGACGCTGGGGCGGCGGCTGCTGGTGCCCGGGTGCGCGAATCTTTCCTTGCCGGCGCTCCTGTCCAAGGCGTCCAACTACATCCCCGCCCTGGAGTCTAGAGATGCGGGTGCGCTCCATGGCCACGCTCGCGTAGGCCCTCTCCGCAGTTTCTCCCTCCTCGCCTTCGTGATCCATTCAAACAACTCCATGACTTCGCGCTCAGATGTTCCATGGAAGCTCGCAGGCTCGTGTTCCACTTTCACACTTGTGCATCTCCTCTGCCTTTTCGGTGCATTTCCATGATTTTGTCGTGGAAATATGTGATGAGATTCCATGGATTTTTCCTCTTCTCCTAGATATCCCTCTTGATGTTCTATCCAGTGATAGCATTTCCAATGCAAATCGTGTCAAGATGGTGTTCATTCCTGTGGTGCTATATTGATCCAAAATCATCTTTGCTTATAATGTCACTCTAGCACTTTTATGTAGATGCTGTCGCGGGGCACATGTAGATGCTCGGCTGTGATTGTGCTTGCGCCGAGGAATTCACCTTGCCATACATCTGTGTGGGGAACTAGGCATGCCATACATATTACATTTATATCGTTCATTTGTTCTTTCCAACTAACTGTAATTGTTTCTACATTGATGTTGGATTAGTAGTTGTTATAGTGGTTAGTGATAATTGGTTGTTTGAAAAACATCAGGTGGTTATTTATGCTTATCGTGCATCCAGTTGACAACTGAGCTTGCCTGTGGTCAAATCTAGCAATGTTATGTACAGTACTTGTATGTTGAACAATTGGATCCGGAAGACTACTTCGTTTCCTACTTAGTAAAAGTGGAGCTAATCAAAATGAATTATCATGGGCACATGCCTGTTCTGAATCCGTTGCATTTTTCCTTGTATTGTTTTGCTCAATGGACTGTTTCTGGCAAATAAGCAATTAAGCACCGGTGTCTCCTTAACCAGTCAGTTGGTAAAATTGCTAATGTGATCTTATTTAACTTCCATGTGAAGTTTATGGACAAACACATCATATTTGGTTGAGCACAGCCATGAATTACAACAAATACTCTGCGAGAGTTTAATTGATCAAATACATATGGAAATTATTAATTGTGTTTTCCCAAGCTAGCTATTTGTCCATTTCTGGTTGTCGCCACGGTGAGCTCCACTGCTAAACAGCATCCTTGTGGAGAAAGGGCCAGTTACGACATGGTAGATTGTACGGCAATATGAGTTCGGCTCTGGCATGTCAGGTTAATAGTCTACTTGTATTTGGACTATAAAATGTATACACACATGAATAAGGCGAAACGGGTTTATAAGCTGATTATAATAAAGAAGCTACTAGATTTACACGCACGGCAGCACAAACTAATGTACACACATAGAAAGCGGGTTTACAAGCTGATTATGATAACGAAGCACAATTGCACAAACCAGGTTTACACACACGGCAGCACAAACGGAGTACTAATTAATCTTGAGTTCCTGACTAGCTTTTTACAAAGTAAGCATAATCCTGACCATGCATGATGCATCCTAAACGCTATCTGCAGTTAAGGTAATAAAACATGATTAGCTTAAGATGATGACATAGGGTTTTGGGAGGATGCGCTTAGTTAGAGTGTCCTACCTTCGTCGTTGTCACCGGAGTCGTTCCCCCTCGATGCCTCGTTTCGGCGGCGGTGTAGGTAGTCCAACGCGTCTTCTTCGCCGGAGTCGTCCCCGGTATTCCTCATCGTCGGCATAGTAGTGTCGATCTCCTGGTCGTCGCCAGAGTCATCCCCTGTCGATGCCTCATCGTCAGCGTAGTAGTCGACGTCGGAGTCAGACTGGGGGGCATTTGCCCCCCCCCCCCCCCCCCCCCCACACACACACACAACACTCATATTTGGTCATTTACGTGCTCAATATTCGGCATTGCTAAATTCTCTCGTATATTCATTTATGTTACCTGCTGTGTATGCCTCTATGAGGTCCACAAATACATGTTTCCATATTAGAGAGGGTAGTGTTGGGGATCTATCTTGTAGGTACGTATCACTACAAGAATTAGGCTAATGGCCGTCGAGCCTCCTCCTCAGGCCATCTGGCGCCAAATGTCTCTCTGTGTGGGGGGGGGGGGGGGGGGGGGCATTCTTTTTGTTTGCCGCTGCTTGTGGGACTGTTGGTCTTGCTCGTGCAAGACACGGAAGGGTCTGGCGTCTTCGTGCGTGTTGGCTGGCGTGGACCAGAGATTTTTCGAGAACCCGTGGAAGTGCGGTGGGCTGCGAGGTGGAGGAGGGTGGGAGGGGAGGAGGTGTGAGGTGAGGAGGTCGGCGGCGAGGACGTGGGGGTGAGGAAGAGGGTGACGCCCGTGGCGCTGATTTGCGGGGAGGTCGGAGGGCACGCCGCGGACCTTACAAGTTATTTACGATATATATACTATGTTGGTGGACTAAGCAAACCCACATATAGGAACTAGGAAAAGTTAATAAGGCTGTGGCATAGAGAGGACATAAGACCCAACAACGGCATGCTACATAGCTCATCTAAAGGATCCCGGTCCAGCAGCAAGGTTTACAGGATTCCTGCACCATAGCATGATAAATTTTCCTTCAACAGTAGTACTATTTTCCCAAGACTAAGGTATAATTCTGAAAGTTGTGCTGCTATAGTTGGCACCGTTTGAATTTTATTTGCAATAGTTAGCAAAAACCAAGCATAACAATAAGTGCCCATAGTTAAATAGCTTGAGATTTGAGCCATCGCGAGTGCCATATACAAAATAGCACCATCGCCAACAAGGATTCACGAGTCGATGAATAGGTCCGCTGCAAACATCAAAGCACATGTCAACGTGGCAAGTCTACCGGGGAACGTCCTCATGTTGTGATAATATCAGATTTGTCATATCCCATCCATGAAGTCGTGGAAAAACAACAGATCCAACACCTTCAGACTAACATCCACCTCGCCATGACCACCAGTGCTGCCATGAATAACGACAACGACACACCGAGAAACTAATCCTTCAAGATTCAAAGCACGACGAGAGGAGAAACTCATCTGCTCCACGACGTAGTCAATTAGAGCACCACCGAGATGCAGGGGCATATTATTACGACGCGCCATCGTCCCCACCACCGATGCATGCGACGCCCCTGTAAAAATCTAGGTCAACCTTACCTACTCACCAAAGTAGACGATTTGAGATCTCCACCCTTGCAGTGGCCAGAACGGGAGATGGAGGAGGCAGGGACTTACTGCCTCGTCGGCGCAGGAATGGGGCAATAGTTTCTGCCCTAGATGTCGATCTTGAGCGGCGGCAAAGGTTAGGAGAAAAAGATGATCGATTGTCCTTAAAAACCATACCTTTGTGAGTGCCTTGCCACCCACTCCCTAACTTACTTTTTTTCCTCTCAAGAATACTCCCGTTGTTTTTACCTGGCCGCTGCGGGATCAGCTTCGTTGGAAAAAAAAACGTGGCGCGGTCGTACGTGGTACTGCGTGCTTTTAATTACGTGCTTGGAAAATCTGGAATGGCTCGGTTTGTTTGGAGGCTTTCATCTTCTTCGTCTGAGAAGTGCCTTGTAAACAGTCTTACAAAATACACCGGGGCCATAGATTCAGTAGAGTTATTTTGGTATAGAGATAAAACATGTTGGACAAACAAATTGCATTAGGTCAATTGAACAGAGCTCGAATTATCTCTCTGAGATAACTCAGAGTTGTATGTAGTGTGGTATGCCATGTAACTTTGATTATGCCGTACAAAGTGTAAATCAATGTGTTACAATATTGGGCCCATTTGTGGGCAGCTCATATAAGTAAATCCTGAAATCTCAAATTGGTCCATGTGCATAACAGAATTTTTGGAGTGCAAAGTGGTGCTAAAGTTTAGTCCCAAATTGCTAGTTGGAAGAGAGTTGTACCACCTTATATAGTGGTGTTGTACCACTTAGTATGCTAGTTAAGAATAGAAGGCTCTCTCCCGCACTCCTCCTCCGCCGCCGTCCGTCCGTCTAGTCACGCCGCGGGTGGCGTGAATGAGCCGAGCTGATGCCTACCCGTTAGGGTTTTCTGAACCGCGCTATAAATTGCCATGCGCTACCGTGCGTCGTCACACACCGAACCAATCTAGGTTTTGCCAATCTCGTGCCTTGCACCGCCACTGTAGTCTACCCCATCCCGAGCGCCGGCGTGCACCGGCGTTTGGGAGAGCAGTTCTCCGGAACTAGTCGCTCTTGTGATTCTATACGGGAGAGGGCGAATTAGGTTTTTGGGAAGCGCCTCGCGCGACTGCTCGCCGCTTCCACCAAGGGTCGTCTACCAACCGGCTTTGCGGATCACCGCCGCAAGCACCGTCTGTGGCGACAAGTCTTCCCCAAGAAAGTCGCCAACTACATCGCCGCATCGACCACAACTGTTGCGTCTACAATCGTTGAGTACGTGTGTCGTATTTCTCCTAGTTGGATCAACATGTTTCATGTTTACATGTTCTGTGATATGTTGCTACTGTTCATATTGATTAGTACATCTAGTATGTTCATGTTTCACATGTTAATAATTGCGGTTGTCATGTTTAATATTCTGTAGTTAATCATGAAATTATTGCCTAATTTTTCAACACAGTGTAGAACAGAATTTGTGGCCATTCGTAAACTTCATTAGTTTTCTACACGGCTGGTGACCGACTAAGTATTTTAAGGTGATCACACACAAGGACATGAGTTACTCAGCTCTCGCTTCAAGATCAGTAAAATGGACGGTTACATACGAAGCCAAACACACAACTTCTGTATGCAAGTTTAGTCTCTTCTTATTGTCTAGTAGTTAATTTGGAGTCACTGGTTGTATTCATTAAACGAAATTACTTTTTTTTGCGAGAGAAGAGGAGTCATTTTTTTAAGGGAGAAGAGGCGGAAATTGGTCCTTGTATGCGCCAATAAATCGGCCTATGCTTTTTTTTTTTTGAGGTTATCGGCCTATGCTATAAAGACTCCTGAGTTTGAAAGGACGAGTGGGCTGGGCTGTAGCTTGCCCCGGCCCGTAACTCTTTTAGACGAAATTATTAAATACGTAGTTTGGATACTTTGAAACTTTCAGAGATTTTGATAAATCCCGGATTTTTCTGACCGGCTTCTCTTCACGACACTATGAACACCAATGACAGGATGATTCATCGACATTTGCACTTTGAGGGTGGGTCGGCCTGTGTTCTTTGCTTTCAGGCAACTCTAGAGACGAGGGACCCTTTGGGATTTGCTTTAGATTAACTGGAACATGACTGTCGCCATCTCGGGGACAGTTTCGCAGGTATCAACAACATTTGGAGGCCCTTGGTTATTTGAGTACATAATATGTTTGGTCGCTTGGAACATTGGAAGGAAATGAGGGAATTTATTTTTCAGCGGATAACTCCATCATTTGACAGGGGGGAGTTCGTTTTCAAATTGATTCAACTCAGTTAGTATTTTAGTCCATATCTATTGCACATAAAAATATGTAAAACATCTTATAATAGTGAATGGAGGGAGTTGTCTCCAAAGCTCCAGTGCTCCCTCCACTTATTTATTTTTCGAAAATCATATTTTAAGTTTAAAAAATCTGAAAAATCCTGCATGTAGCCAAAGATGTATCCCACAATCATGCAAAATCTTTGATTTGAAATACTTTATATTCTAGGCTACACAAAAATGACAAATGTTCTATATTTTGGAGATTTAGAGGTGTGTATATTTAGATCCACACATTTGTCATTTTTTGTATAGATCCGAATAGAAAGTATTTCAGATCAAGATTTACACGTCTGTCGGATATATTATTGACGCCATGCAGTTTTTTTTATAGATTTTGTAAACTTATATGTGATTATCTTCCCCATTATCAGATGAAAGTTCCCGGGCGTCAACAGATACTAGTTCTATTGTTTAGGTTATCTGTACCTGAAGAGTGTTCCCAGCAAAGGTGTAAAATGAAACACATGTTACCGGTAGAGTTCGAAACTTTTGAAATTTTAAGACCAGATTAACACAGTAGATGTTTTTAATGAGGCAATAGACCTACCAATTTTTATTAAGTAAGAAGGCACATTTTTATTAAGTAAGAAGGCAGTTGATCAGTTTATTAGCGAGAAATCGACTGAAAACAGACACAAACACCCTCGCTGACAGTCATGGAGCACAACCGTCGTGAGTGCACACAGCTACCCTGATTACAAACACAAGCCGCACACACGAGGGTCGTTGTCGTTGTTGCCCATTAGTGTCGTCCTTATCACTATTCAACGACTCCGATTTTAAAAAGAACGGCCACCTAGGAAGATCACGTCGCAGCAGCCTCATGCACTACATATTGACCCATGCCAAACAGATAACTCATCGCACCGAATGCCGATAGTTTCGATTTTGATGGGTACCACCAAACAGGATATGAGCCAGACCCACCCCAAAGAAGATCTTTGCAACTGGACCGCCCCATGTGGGATATCATCACCGTTCATTGTAGCTCTGACTTTGCAACATGAGAAGACCAATAGGAAGACGAGAAGTAGCTCGAGTCCCCCCCCCCCCCCCCCCCCCCACCGAGGGGAGATCTTGAGCCACAAGGTACAGGGAGGTTGTCCAGAGACACGGATATCTGGACAAATGATTAAGTCATCTAATTTAAGACGGATGGAGTATGTAACGGTTTAATTAGTGTCCAAAGGCACTGAAGTAATGATTAAACACATGAAAATAAAAAACATTTTTTTATAATTTATATGTACATCTGAATTTACATGTACATATATCTCACTATACATATTGTACATGTACAGTACAGGGTCCTACTTCTACACCGCTGTACAAAGAACGGGCTCGATGCCCGTACCCCCACCTACTGTGGGGGCAAGCTGAAGGTCCAACGTCCAGCTTTTAAACTGGTCCGTTCCGATCTTGCTTACCGATGTGGTACTAAACAGACGGGTCAGGTCCCAGTTTACGGTAGACTGGAAATTATAATAGGGAGACCAGATCGTGGTTTCTGGGCCGGCCTACGGCCCACTTTGAAACAGCTGAATATTCTGCTCGACAGAGGAAGAATCTGTTGCCCGCCACCGCCGTTGCCACATGGGACCTCTCGCTCCGGCCGATCGCGCGCGTGTGGTTTGCGCTGGAATTTTACCCTGCATGGCCACAAGGTTCTTCTCCTCCTCGCAGCTTCTGCTACACAGACAATCGTCGACGATGGTATGGGCTGGGCGGGAACGAGTGCGGCGGTAGGCTGGAGAATGAAATGAGAAGGAGAGGCAGAAACAGAAATAAGTTGTTGGTTGTGTCAGTGATACGGCTGGCCCGCGTCAAAAATCCGACGAGGACACCCAAATAGCCCTATTGAGAGGGCAATTGAGAGCGTCGATGGAGACGCTCTAAGAAGGCCAACCCGCAAGTACGAGTTCACCATCCTCGCCGACTACCGGGCCCTCCTTCCCCTTCCGTGCATGACCCACTCAACAACATGGTCCTCTCTTTTGGCCATCGATAGCATGCCTCGAAGCCGCACAACTAGGCTCCCACGGTGACATCGTCCACCATGCCCACGGCAATGTAGTGTCTTCTACACACTGGCTCATCTATGGACCACGGTGAGATCCTACGCAGTGCTCATCCCCATTAAGATCCCGCCTAGGCAGATTCTTCACAACCCAAAGAACACGGTATGTGTCACCCAGTAGGGCATAGAGCTGGGCACACAACTTCCAAGTCCGGTTTGCTTCAAAAACGTACCGAGCCGGGCAAAGTAGAGAAGGCCCAACAGTTTGTCTATTTATACCAAAAGATCCAGAAGGTGATCTACGCCGTACTGATCATGACTTGCAAGGTCAAGCACTACTTCCTCGCCCACATAGTGGTCGTCTCCACCGACTTCCCGGGGCGATTCTTCACAACCCAAAGAACACAATACGCATCGCCTAGTGGAGCATAGAGCTGGGCAAGCAATTTCGAGGTCCGGTTCGTTCCAAGAATAACAATCAAGTCATAGGTGCTCGCCGACTTCGTGGACTGACGACAGTCCAGAGCCTGAAGGTAGGGCCACCCCATTCTAATTTCAACCAATCAATTAATCGTCTGTGCAAAAGCGCCTACAACGTACTCTCACTGATCCCCCTATATACAGCCCAGCTACTCAGTTTGGGGAAGAGAAGCAAAAAGCTTGTCCTACCTCCCAGTCATCATATATACAGCAGCCGTAACACATATATACTTGTTGATTCCATGCATGGTGCATGTGAAAGTGAATGTTAATTAAATTGCAGATGTAGTCATCGATACTTGTCATGTAACTTAGTAGCGAAAATTAGTATTGCATGTACCAATTAATTTCATTATGTCTATCATACTACTCCATTAAGATATATAGGCATTACATGACAGTCATTTTGGGTGTCATCACATCGGATGTGCGATAATGTCTTTCTTATGGAGGAATATGAAGTTCTAAACAACCACTAAATTTTAGCCAGAGCGAGATTCAAGCTGGAAAGTAAATACCGGAGATATTGACTTGACTCTTCTTGCATTCTCTACTAATTTGATGACATTGCATATTCTGACACAAGTTTGGAAAACAAAGATGAACTGTCTTCTAGCAACTTTGCTGGTGAGTCATGCTCTGCAATTTCACCTGTTTATGACAACGAGGGTTGAAATCAAGGAGAACAACATATATGATTAGTCACTTAAATTTATAGCACCGTGGAGGGGACTAACCGTTGTCCAGAAGAATAACCTTGTCACTGTCAATAACTGATGTAATACGATGTGCTATTGTAATCACAGTGCATTCAGCGAATTGTTGTTTCAATGTTTTTTTAATCAAAATGTCGGTTTTTGGATCCACTGAAGAAGTTGCCTCGTCCAAAACTAAGATCCGCCTCCTCCTTAGAATTACCCTTCCCAAACAAACAAGCTGCCGCTGACCTGCGCTCCAGTTTTCGCCATTCTCTGTAACTGCATTTCAGTTTAGAAGATCAAGTCATTGGTTCGACGTCACAAAGAAAAGTAGTCTATATTGAGAATTTCTAACAGACATCAAACCTGTAGAGTCAAGCTTAAACTCGTTCTTTCTAACTTCATCTCCAAGATGACAGGAGTCCAATGCCTAGAAAACATAGATCATGTAGCCATCAAATAGAAAATAAGGACGCTTTTAAGGATGCATGTGCTTGCGAACAAGGGAGGTATTGAAGAAGAAGTAAAAGTTCTTTTTGAAAGGAATGAAGTCAACTAAAATTACCTCCCAGATTTTTTCATCACTATATTCATGCAGCGGGTCAATGTTGCTTCGCAGAGTCCCCTCAAACATAACAGGATCTTGTGGAATGATGCTCAGTTTTGTCCGTAGGTCATGCAGTCCAATGGTGCAGATGTCAATATCATCTATCAATACTTGTCCAATACACGGATCAACGATGCGGAATAGTGTCTGAATCAAGGTTGACTTTCCACCACCTGTTCTTCCAACAATACCAGTCTTCATACCTCCTGATAAGGTGCACGTCACGCCTTTCAATACTAAGGGCAAGTGTGGCGCATATTGTACCTGCATGACATACAAGCAATTGGGGAATAAGGCAACTGACTGCAGCATTCATTAATATATCTAATTTTCACTATGAAAAAAGATTAATTTTTTCTAGAATATTCCCATAGTACTAAGAAATATAGCAGCATCATTTTATGAGCAGCAGGCACAACATGCATGAAAACTGTAACTGTGTTACTCCCTCCGTTTTTTAATATAAGATGTTTTAGTATTTGTCCACATACACATGTATATAAATGTATGTAGACACATTTTAGTGTGCATGTTCACTTCTTTTAGTATGCATCTAGACAACATGTAGACCACCTAAAACATCTTATATTAAAAAACGGAGGGAGTAGATGCGAATATTGGAGGAATATAATGAGGAAAAAATATCGAGCAATCAGATTATTAACTTTTAATCTATGTCATAGAACTTCAGAAGTTACATCAATATCGAACTGCACATATTCTAAGAACAAAATATAAAAGTTGAAGAGACGAACATGAAGGTTGCGAGCTCAATTTCACCCTTTATTGGCCAGTGGCAATCCGGTCTACTTTCTGATATTGTAAGGGGTGGTTCAGAAGGAATACTCATGTATTGCAGAATTCTTTCCACAGATATCATACTATTTTCCAAACTACAGAGAACTGCAATAGCCCACCCTTGTAGCATATTTAGACTTAGTCCATAAGTAACTGCAAGACCAGCTGTCTCTGTAAAGTGTAAGCAGATAATAAATCAATACAAAATCGGGATGTTAATACATTTATTTGATAACACAAACATGCATGTTTACTTACTTGGGTCAATTAGAGCAGTTGGCAAGGTGACAAGAAGTATTAGGGCGAATGCAAAAATAAAGGTTGAAAGAAAGTCCAAGCGTAAGCACAACCACTCCATCGCAGCAGCATTATATAAACTTGGCCGCGACAAATTATCCATCAAATGGTCAGTAGTACTGATGAATTGACTTTCCTTATCAAAGCATCTAATTATATTGGATCCAGTTACTGATTCAGAAAAATGCTGCATCAGGGGGGCTCTGCAAACTCCTGTTAACCTTTGCAATTCCCTAGCAGCATTTATATAATATCTCTGGAATAAAAGGGATATTAGTAGGATTCAAAGAAGAAAACAAGAAATACCAATT
The DNA here is from genome assembly GCA_947311845.1 of Poa pratensis. Classification (NCBI taxonomy): domain Eukaryota; kingdom Viridiplantae; phylum Streptophyta; class Magnoliopsida; order Poales; family Poaceae; genus Poa; species Poa pratensis. The sequence goes on from CAMZMU010000035.1 coordinate 58,105,279, forward strand.
AATTTTGTAGAACAAACCTAACTATAAATTTCGGATACAATATGGTAGGTTAAAACTTGTCTTAATCTGCCTAACTAAATCTTCATCGCTGGTCATAAATCTGAACAGTTGGGACACTTGGGTCCTGAACATGCGAGGTACATCTTTAGATTTTAGTTAATACAGGTTCAAACTGTACTGAACTAGTGATTAGCACTAGTGTAATTACATATGCATAACATTTGATCATTCATCTTGTGAAATCAGTGAAGTTATAACCTTTACAATGTAAAAAGTATTCAAAGTCAATTGAACAAAATCATTGGCTTATTCTTGAAACTAAATTATTGGCTTTCTGTGTAGTCATCTGTCAACACTTGTACTACAAAAAGGTATATGCCCTTTATGACTACTAATGTAAGTTGGATTGAACCTGCTCTGACTACCTACGCAAGTTTTGGGATAAACGTAGGTATAATCAGGAACCTATGTGTAAAACCATGGAATTGGAGACATCTCATTCATGAAACAGAAGCTTCCAGAATTAGTAGCACAGCTTATATATAGAGTGGCATCTGTTCATGATTAATGAAGATATTCACACTACTACTCCAACCGATTAGTCTATCAATATGAACATTGCAAATGTAGCAAATCATTGCCAAAATGTACCCAACAAATTATATTTGAAGTTAGTCTGTACTTTATCTTCCAGGTGTTGAACTCCGTGCATAATCAACCAGTTAAGAAAGAAATAATGTATTTGTACTTTTCCTTAGTACTCAGGAAATGGATGTCAACAAAATTCACATCGAACAAAACAATATGAGATATTACCTGATACCATAGAGAGGCAATAATAACGGGGACAAAAATTATGAACACTGGCCATGCAACCCGTGACATAAGAATAATTGTTCCAAGAAGTTCGATGGCAGGAAATAGAAGGTAGCCCATCAGGTCAAAAATATGAGTATCCACTGCCCTTTGATCGGTGGAGGCCTGCAATTTGTGTTGACATTCAAAATTAACATAATAGAAAAGCTAACAGCACTCCGAGTACATGTATAACTTCAATTTTCTGAAGGTAATTTGCTTACTCTATTCAAGATACGGCTACTAGGAGTGGAGTCAAAGAAAGACATAGGTGCTCGGAATATGCATTTGTGCATCTTGTCAAATAGAATGGTTGCAGTTTGCATCCAGCGATGACAAGAAGACCAGATCGTATGAAGACACACAACGAGGTAACAAGAGCTAATGCACCATATACATTTATCATTTTCAAGGTACTGACTGGAGGGTTCACATCTTTAGATATTGGAGCAGCCCAAGCCATCCATAAATTGCTTCCAATTTGAAGAGATTGAAAAATGATCTGAGCTAGCAAAATAAGTGGCACGAGTGCTCCTTTGTATGCCATTGTAATATATTCCCAGTAGACAATAAACCCAACCCGGCCTTTCTCCCTCTCTTCTTCTTGTACAAGTTGACCATTTCGCACAATTACTTCTGCATCGTTATCATCTCTTTGCTCATCTGCTATGGCTAGGGTACTTCCACTGACATTAAGATGGAGACTACTTCCAAAATTGCTATTTGGGAGCTCCAGCATGTCCATTGTAGATAACGCATCCTTATGGGACATAATTAGTTCAGTGAATTCTTCTCCAGAATTAAGAATTTCAGTGTAAGTTCCAGCTTGTGTTATTTTCCCATCTTTCATGACCTGAAATATGACAGGGGGAACTGAAAAGGGAAAATTTCAAGTATGTAGCATACAAAAAAGACACTATATTTGTTGCCAGCATACCATGATAACATCGGCTGAAGGCAAAAATTCAACATGATGGGTAACATACACAACTGTTTTTGAAGCTAAAAATCCAAGCAAGCACTCCTGCAAAATACAGATTATAGTCATCAAATTCACGGAATAGTGGTATTGGTAAGTACTCCTTTGCAACCGGAAATCGCTCTCAAGTACATATTAGCTCAAAACTGCTTGCCATACTGGACAGATAACAAAATCAGGAGTTGTTTAACATGACTATAGGAACTATGAACGCAAATTTTCTAAATGTAATTCAAGAACATACATCATGGAAATGTTTAGTAACATATTAATTACCACTCTCGCACAAGAAAAACTTGAAATAGGTACTACATTCAGTCAAAGTTATATCCATTTTTCCAAGTTAGTTTTGGTAAGTATAAGCAATATTTTCCACCCAATGCCCCTATTAAATCAATGCTCATCAGTAATAGTACTCGGATGTATAGATAGACAATTCACAAGGGAAAGCATTAAAAGAGAGTAAGGTACTAACTCGCACCTTTGTCCTGCATGTATTGGGCTAAAATTGGATCTAAATGGAGGCTGGCAATCATATCTCAAATGATAGTTAATACATACAGAGCAGCTCTGGTGCTGTTTTCAATTTACATAATAAAATTGCACATACAGATAAACACCAAGAGCAATGATTGATTCAGAGTTGTTTAAAATTCGATACCATCAGTGACTACAGAGGAGATAACAGAGTGTGGAAAGAGACATAGATTGTGGCAATTTTCAGTAAGAAATAAATTGCTTGACCAAAATTTAAGAAGAACTAAACCGTTGATTAAAGTTGAACACTGAATCACATGTCACAACAAAACATCAATTTATGGAATCAAATTAATGAGTAGAAAATCTGCCACAGTTAATTATGTTGTTAATTCTAGAATTAGGTTCTTGCATACACATAAAGAACAATAAAACACATGATATCAAGACATACCTTGAATAGGTGCAATCCAGTATGAGCATCAACCGCACTAAACGGATCATCCAATAGAAAGATATCAGCATCTTGGTACAGAGCACGGGCAATTTGTGTCCTTTGTTTTTGCCCACCACTAAGGTTAATGCCTCTCTCTCCTATAATCGTCTGGTCACCCAATGGCAATATATCTAGGTCCTTGATAAGAGAGCATGCTTCAAGGATCTTCTCATACTTTTCCCTATTCATTTCTGTGCCAAAAAGTATATTATCTTCTATTGTCCCACTCTGTATCCAAGGTGACTGACCAACATAGGCAATCCTACCACAAGTTTTGATCTCTCCTGATAATTTTGGTACCTCACCGAGTATGCAAGACAATAAACTTGATTTACCAGATCCAACCGTTCCACAGATAGCAACCCTCATCCCTTGTTGTATACGGAAGTTCAAGTCTTGAAGAGTAGGCACTTGAGACGATGTGTTCCAAGAGAACTGACCATTCCTCACCTCAATTGATACATCGGTGGTACCTCTAGGAAGTTTAGTTACAGCATCACTGGGTAGTTCCTCAAGACACAGAAATGAGCTTATCCTGTCAAGTGATACTTTGGTCTGAATGATCATAGAGATCGCGTCCGGGAGGCCATGGATAGGTGTTTGCAGCTGTCTAAATGTTGCCAGAGCAGATAAGACTTTACCTGTTTCTAACGGAATGCCCAAAAGAACGCAGGTTCCAAAAGTGACCATAGCAACAAAAGCAGGAGCACAAAAGAAGACAGATAGAAGCATAGCCGAGGTGTATACGTTCTTCTTTAGCCAATTCATCTCTACCTTCCTCAACTCTATGATCTTCGACAAGAAGATCATTTCCCATCCTTGAAGTTTGAGAATGCGCATGTTCTGTAAGGTTTCAGACATAGCCCTCATTCTCGCATCCTTGGCGGCCATCGTTTTCTCTTGGTAATTTTGCTCGATAGTCCCTAAAGGTATATTAGCCACCATTGTCAAAACAGTAGCAGCAAGGGCAGCAAATGCTGCCCAACCAAGTGCTGAGTATAAGATGAGCATGCCTAGAATAACTTGCACTGGAAGAAGCCAAACGTCATGCATGGAGCGACTGAAATCTCCTACACAATCAGCATCGAGGCTCACAACATTGATCATCTCTCCAGTTGAGTTGCTTTGCCTGGACTGATTGGAGAGGGCAAGGCTTTTTTGGTAAATAGTAGCAACAAGTGATGAGCGTGCACGTACACCTACTTGTTTTGATCTAAACTGCAAATGCCTTGTTGAGAAGCCTTCGATGAACTGTGCAACAACAAATGTCAACACTAAAATGTAGCCCTCTTTAGTGGATCTTGAGCTTTTATTTAGGTAGTCGACAAAGTAATCAATCAGGTAGGGACCAACATATGCAGCAATAGTGCTGATAGGGCATAGACTGCAGTGGTGAGGATTAGTTTCCATGTTGTGAGCACCAGAACTTTGGCCAACATAACAGTTGTAACGTCAGTGAACTGCCCTGTCACAGAATTTGAGACAATCTTTGCCTTAAAGTTAGGCAGAACCCCATGGACACTGTCATTGTCATCCAAGAACGGCACATCATCAAGATCTAACGTTTTCCTTCTCCCAAGATCAAGTAAAGGGCCCATCCAAGAAAAAGTGATAATACTAAACCACCCAGCATCTGTGAAAATGATTTAGTGCTTGTTGCCTCAGAAGAGGAAGAAGCTTCCTGGTTCAAAAGTGGCTGCCTCATGATGAATTAATGCCCTGTGCACAGAACAGCAAACTGAAGAATAGCGCAACTTAACTTTCAGTGTTAGGAGCAGATTATAAATATTGAACATTTAAAAGCACGTCGTTTTAAGTTTGACCATAAAATAAGAAGTACAAGAAGGTATGCTAATACTATAAAACACTAAAAGAGGTTTTTCTTATGTAGGGTTATTGGGATTGAATATAAGAAGTTGATTACATTTATTGCTTACATTATGTAGCGCGACCGAAGATGAACATTAGTTTTTAACAGATAGGTTTTCCTCACACTATACATGCTTCAGCTACCATACAAGAGTGTATTAACATGCGTAAACATATGCAGGGGAGCTCTAAAGTCAAAGTAAGGCTCACTCATGAAAAGGAGCAGATCCATATTAAATCAAATACATTTGGGTGAAGGGGTATTGCTGTCACCAAAATAATAATACACGAGGGTGACCAAAAGCACCGATATTACTAAATTGTATTCCCCGGTAGTTTATACACAAGGGTGACAAACACAGAACAGAATGGTTCTCTTAGGTCTCGAAGAGACTGAATCTAAATGTCACTCTATGGCTTGATGGACAGATTATTTAGACTGCAAATCACACAACTATATGTACATTTAAATATTTTTACCTTGCAAATCACGCAGCTGTATGCGGTATGTGCTAATCTTTTTTCAGCAAAAAGAGGTGAAACTGTAATGCCCAGAATCAGAATGCCGCAGCGTTGGAGAAAAACGTAGTACAGAGACTGAACAACTAGGAAATGAGAATTTGCCCACTAAATAAGCGCCATAAGGATTTGCCTCTGATTTAGGGCGCAAATCAAATCGGACTGAAATTTGTGATTCAGTTGGGGGCCATACACCGGGAAGGAATTTGTTCTTACTAGCTATGTAGAACATTGGAGAAGATGAAGAGCAGCTGGCGGCCATGGCCCCAACGGCCAGATACGGCAGCGGCTGCCGTCGGAGAGAGTCCATGGGAGAGCTGAGAGCAAATCTGGTGGCGGCATCATTGAGCCCGCCGACGGCGGCATCATTCAGCCTGCCGACGGCCGCATCGGTAAGATCATATAGAAGACCCTGCCGCCGCCGCCGCCCGCGGCAGTGGACATTAGACCAGGTTACTCCAAGAACGTCAAAAAAAGAAACATAAGTGCACATCATACTAGCCCGTTTCTTTTCCGATTCTTTTCAAAGTTGAAACAAACAAATCTAGGGCTCTGTCTGGAATCAGCTTTTTCAGAACTATAAAGTACTAGTAAATCAATACCATATAGTTTCCGTGTCTGGAGGAGCAAAACTTCAGTTTTTCCATTTTCTCCATTTAAAAAAAAGAGAGGTTTGGACCACTTTTTGCAGTACTAAAAAAAGGTTTTGAGTATACCATGGTTTTGAAAACTCGAGTGTTTTTTTAGAGCCAAGCACCCTAGGCAAAGTTTCCCTCCCCAACATTGAACCATGGCCGCAAGCTCTCGCCGCCGGTCCCCTCCGCCAATCAGGAGCGCGGATCCACGTTGCGCGATGCACGACAACTCTGCCCGCGACGAACCTGGCTTCCCAAGGCTGTCTCTGGCGCAGAAGAAGTATCTCGGTGTGGGCCAGCGGGTGTGGGGAACCTGGGTCGCCAAGATAACCGACAGGGTTATCCACGAGAAGTTGTAGATCGACTCGTATCAGACGGCGAGGAACACGTCCTACGCCTCCACCGTGCGCCTCGACACGAGGCATGCTAATTCCTGGACGACTGCCCCGACGCGCTGCATTTGCGGCCCGTCGGTCCCCAGGTCGCCACTGCACATCAAGTTTTGGAGGACCACGAGGCACAGGAGCGCACCGACGAGGACTACATGGAGTTGTTCTGCCGCTAATTTCCCGTAGTGCGCCGAGTAGGAGCGCCTCGCGTTGGAAGCGTCCCAGGTGAAGTATCGAGCACCACCGCCACGTGTGAAGGTGGAGCCACGGGAGCCACGCGACAAGGAGGAGCGTGCGGGACATTGAGTAGTTAAGTAGGTTGTAGTTTGAATTTGGTCAAGTTTGAACTAATTTTAGTTAGTATGTACATGTAATCAAGTTTGTAGTTGTTTATAAAGTAGTCTGAATAAAATTTGCATTCAAATGATTTTAAGAGCTTAAATACGAGGGATCAGCCAGAAACTACAGTTTTTAGAGGAGCAAATTTACTCCTGTAAAGGATAAGGAGATACTCTATATAATATTTGAGAGATGAGCTAGAGATGCCAGGAAACTAGAATACGAAGAGAAATAGTCTCCATGCTTAATTTATGTTACTCGAAGGTGTTTTGCATGTGCATCATTGCTAACTATACATGAAGTACCGTCTCGTGCCTTTTTCTCTCGCTAAATCAAAAGACGGCCGGGATAAAACAAAATACTTTGTGCATATTAGAAAAGAAAAAAAACTTTGTGCATGGATCAAAAAAAATCGGAATAATTCACCTCTACCCGTATGATAGTATCGTGTAAGCTTGACGTTGGGAAGCGGCTTTTCAAGATCTGAAGACCTGGTCACTCAAACGGAAGCTGATATTGAAATCCAGTACCACAACCATAAACCCTAACCCACAGTGCGAAGAACATGCATCAACCAACTACTGAAAACTGAACCTACAGCACGCAAAGAATATGGTCTCTCTAGAGCGGAATTACGGAGAGAGCTTCAAACAACTGTACCTTTCTCTACAGGTCAGCTGGGAGATGGTTGCGGCCGGTCTCTAGCCGTCTCGGCGAGGGAATAGACGAACGAAGAAAACACAGAGCAGAAGGCAGGAGCGCGGCCGATCGATCTATTGGTAGATCGAGTCATATATATATACGGACGCCTCTCTTCTCTGCTGGACCGGCGCTCTATAACAAACTACCAAAATCGTTTAAAAAGAGAACATTTAATCTGGGCAATAAAACTTTTTTTACGATGTTGGGCAATAAAACTTAGCCGGCTGTCCTACAAAAATCAAACTCGTACCAAAGATATCGCACCTCCTCGAGTGCACCAGAATCTCTAACAGATATGCTAAAAACCCGTACCCTAAAGTATCCGGCTCCCCTGAAAATAAGTATGCAGTATAAAAATGCATCGGGCATACCAGATACACTGTATTCGTTGTGAATAATTTCAAATTCAAACTTGCCGTTGTAATTTAATTGATCAAAAACACATTTCATCATACTGACATAGAGCTAAAATTTATTTAGAAATATACTCATATAAAAACCACAGTTGGTGATGATGGTGTGTCTGCCATCTTTTATCCACGATCACGATCGTTCGATTTAAATCTAATGAATAAGAAGCAATCTTCGCAAATTTGCAGATAACCCCTTATCTTTTTATCTCTCCTCTCATCTCATCCAGCCATCTGAATATTATTTGGCAACCAGGAGAAAGCTCGTCCAAGTTCCAACTATCCTCGGTGTATAACTAATGACTAGCTAGCAATTATAGTTATGTTTTGCTACAATTACACAATGCATTTATGTGAAAATTGCACAATTTTGGTTTTGCAAAATTACACAATTTTGGTTTTGCAAATTTGAAGCACTTTGGGGCTGCCTATACTTAGAGAAAGTACACAATATTTCACTTAGAGCTACTCTATTTGTAAACGTAAAGCACCCACTAATCGCTATTATTTTTATAAATGTTCTATGAATTCTGAATTAGAAAGACAGACATGTCTTTGTTTGGTTCTTGGAACATATATTAATAATTTTATCTCCCTATTGTCTTGTAATTAATCTTCAAAATACAATTTACTAAGAACAAGGGCATGGCAATGTGGTAATTAATTTTTCTTATAAAATAGCTTCCCAAGTTTGTTATTTTTTCTTATAAAATAGTTTGCCAAGTTTGTATTCTCACGCTTCCAGTACAATATGTATTATGTCCCAACACACAGGAATTTCATGTATAGTAGGATATATTGTTTTAATGATGTGTTTGTCTCTTTGTATACATGTGAATATTATGTATGCTATATTTACATGTCTTGCAAGAAAAAAATTAGTGGACCGTAGCAACGTACGTGAATTCGACTAGTTTAGCAAAAACGAATCTAGCCCTAAAACTGAACCAAAAATAGATCGGCACCGCTTCTCCATCGCACTACTTGTTTATTTGTCGGACTTTGTGAAGGAAGACTTCCTCGCAATGCTCCTCCCTCACCGGCCGCTGCTTCTATTATGCGTGCTCGATGCTCAACTAGAGCCCGCGCTCAAGCTAGGCGTCTTTAAGCACCTCAGCCCAATGGGCTGGAGCAGATCGACGCCGCTTCTCCGCACGATAGAAGGAGCGCAACGATTTCTTCTTGATGCATTGCAGGAGCTCGGTCTCGTTAAGCGCTGACATAGTTCATCATACTGACATAGAGCTATATTGTTTTTAGCAAAACTGAATCTAGCCCTAAAATTGAACCAAAAGTAGATCGACGCGCTTCTCCACCGCCTTACTTGTTTATGCGTCAGACTTCGCGAAGGAAGACTAATGACCCACAAGTATATGTGGTGTATCGTAGTACTTTCGATAAATAAGAGTGTCGAACCCAGCAAGGAGCAGAAGGTGTTGACAAGCAGTTTTGATTAGGAATTCACTGTAAATACTAGCAGACAAGTTTTTAGTGGTTTTTGATATAGCAGATAAATAAAGTACAAGTAAATAAAAGACAGTAATAATAATTGCAGCGAGTGGCCCAATCCTTTCTACATCAAAGGACAAACCAATAGGTTTACTTATGATGACCAAACGTTCTTGAGGACACACGAGAATTTCGTCAAGTGCTTTCGCTTCATGTAGTTGATTAATCTTCATTGTTTTGATAAGTGTTGTGTGGGTGAACTTATGCTAATGCACCGCCCTTCCTAGGACTAATACATACTTGTGATTATACCCTTTGCAAGCATCCGCAAATATAAGAAAGTAATTAAGATAAATCTAACCACAGCCTTAAACTCTGAGATCCTGCTATCCCTTATGCATCGATATACCAACGGGGGTTCATGTTTCTGTCACTCCGGCAACCCCACAATTAATATTCGAATACACAATGCATTCCCCTAGGCCCATAAAGGTGAAGTATCATGTAGTCGACGTTCACATGACACCACTAGAAGAATAGCACCACAAATTAAATATCAAATTAAATATTACTCAACATAGTTCACTACTAACATCAAGACTTCTCCCATGTCCTCAAGAACTAAACGAACTACTCACAAGACATCATATGGAACATGATCAGAGGTGATATAATGATGAATAACAATCTGGACATAAACCTTAATTCAACGGTTTCACTCAATAGCATCAACCACAAAGAGTAATTAACACCGGGAAAGCTTCCCCTACGAACTAGACAAGATTCAACCCTAGATGTTACAGCGGAAGGGAGTGGAGCGGCGGAGATGATGGTGTTGGCGGTGGAGATGATGATGATGATGATCCCGATGAAGTTCAGCTCGATGACGGTGACGATGGCGACGATTTCCCCCTCCGGGAAGGAATTTCCCCGGCAGATTTCTCCCTGCCGGAGAGCTTTTCTCTCTCTGGTGTTTTCGCCTCGTGGAGGCGGCGGAATATTTCCTCGATGCTCCTCCGTGTGTTAGGGTTTCCTGGGGATGAAGTATGCGAAAGGGCACCGGCTGAGGTGGGCCAGGGCGGTCACACCATGTGGCGGCGCGCCAACAAGGTAGGCCGCGCCGTGGCATGGTGTGGGCCCACCTTGGCCTCCCCTTTTGGCTAGCCTCGCCATCTGACAAAATAGGAACTTCGGGATATTTTCTGTGAATTGTTGATCTTCAGAAATATGGTGTCTTGATGGTCCTTTTTCCAGCAGAATTCTGACTCCAGTGGTTAATTCTCCAATAATCATCAAACATGCAAAATAGGTAAAATAACGTAAGTAACATCTCTAAATATGAAATATATCAATGAATAACAGTAAATTATGATATAAAATAGTGATGCAAAATGGACGTATCAACTCCCCCCAAGCTTAGACTTCGCTTGTCCCCAAGCGAAAGCTGAACTCGGTAAACAAGACCACATGTTTATGGAGTGAAGCGTCGATAAACAAAATACGGACAAGAAGCATCACATTTGTTAATACACAAGTCATCATAGGCAGCAGCTTCCTTCATATAACTTAACTCGAAACAAGTAAAGGGAGTCACTGAACAATTAACAAATTGTACTTATCTTTCGAGCAGAGTCTTTATATTAGAGCTTATATTGCAGAACTTACATGCTCAATCATAACAGTCTCCTTACAGTCATTGATAACCTTCAAAGTTATATTCATTCAGATAAAAGCTTTGTGCTAAACAATGAAACATAAAAGACATAATTGTAAGTATCAACATATAGATGGTTGAATCACAACAACTCAAATGCTTGCTTGAGAGTTGAGACAGAGGGGAATAGGTTTACTGACTCAACATGAAAGTAAAAGATAGGCCCTTCGCAGAGGGAAGCAGGGATTAAATCATGTGCTAGAGCTTTTAAGTTTTGAAATCATATAGAGAGTGTGAAAATAAGTTTTTAGCTATGTATGTCGTTGTCAACGAATGGTAGTGGGTGAAAACAATATTTCCCATGTCATCCAGACTTTCAAGAGCGGCTCCCATGAAGGACGTTATTTCTACCCAAGGGTAGATCATCCCTCTTCTCTTTTGTTTACACATGCATAATTATAAATTGGTATGACACTCCTCCCAACTTTTGCTTACACAAGCCATGGCTAACCGAATCATCGGGTGCCTTCCAACAATCACATACCATGGAGGAGTGCCTATTTGATAATGTTTAACACTTTGAAATTTGCTTCTGATAAATCATGGCAAAACATGTGAAGAGAATTAAGAAGTTATAGTTGTAATTAATTGGGACTGGGCACCCCATTTGCCAGCTCTTTTTGCAAAATTATTGGATAAGCGGATGTATATGCCACTAGTCCATTGGTTAAAGTCTGACTGACAAGTTTAATAGAGAATAACCCACATACTTCCTCGTGAGCTAATAAATAGTGACACAAATAAGAGATAATAATTTTTGAATAGTTAAAGGTAGCACATGAAGTATTTACTTGGAGTGGCAGGAAATACCACATAATAGGTAGTTATGGTGGACACAAATGGCAATGGTTTTGGCTTAAGGTTTGGATGTATGAGAAGCATTCTCTCTCAATACAGGTTTTTGGCTAGCAAGGTTGTGTAGCAAGCATAAGAGTTGAGGGATACAAACAAATATACATGTAGTAAAAATAATCATGCAATCTTCCTTGGAAGCACAAATAATTTTAACTTGAGAATACTAAGCGTATGAGCCAACAAGAAAGAAAGATCATGGAATAATATATCTACATGCACTTCCCTCTCTCTACTTAAGCCTCGAAGTATTGTTGCTACTGACCAATGCTAAGTTTGCCAAAACCAAAAAGATTTACTTGATGCTCCCAAAGTGATACCAATACTAATAATAAGATCATCCATATGATATAATTTGCAATCTAAAATAAAGTATGCAGAAAGTAAACGATGAAACTTCTCATTAATATTCCATAATGGCAACTCACACCAAGGGATACATAGATAACCAACTTAAAGAGAGATACTTCCACACTGCCAACCATCCTATAAGATAACTTCCCTACTCATGATATGACTCTATTGAAAGGTAAAAGGTAAAGATAATAGTGTGATACCGCGGCACTCCCCCCAAGTTTGGAATAAGCCAAGGGGATGCGAATACCAATGATGAATTACTCCTTCGGCGGTGATGGTGGGACGACCTGGAGCGGGGTCAGGAAACGCTCCAGCATTCGGCGAAGCCTGATGTTCTCATCTTGGAGTATTTCCACCTCCATCCTCAGGGCTCGATACTGATCACAGAACTCATCAGTAACTCGAAGGGCTTCAGTTACCGCCGGGAAAGAGCTAAAATCTGGAACATGTGGTGTTGCTCCCTGCAAGTTATGAGAAAAAGCACGTTGAGTGTTAACCGATCCCACGAAGGTGGGCTTGCTAGCCCTTGATCCTGTAGCTGGCTATCCCCTTCTGGCTGTTGGCATCTTCTTCACTTCCTCCTTGACGCTCTCATCCATGTCCTTGCGCCTCGCCGTGACTCTTTCCTCTTCCGCCCATCCAACGAAAGTCCCCTGATCAAGGTCTCGGAGGAGCTCACGTTGGCGACGCAGCATGTAATCTTCTGAAGATGAACCCTGGGACGACATCTGGACAGAAACAGCCCGAAACGAAAACACGATGAGAAGACAATATACGGACCTCGGGGGATCCGGGGGATTATATAGCAAAAAGTTTTGCAACAAAAGGAAGGTACTGGAGGAAACCTGGTCGGAGACGGGCCCCGGGGTGCCCACACCATGTGGTGGCGCGGCCAAGGGTGGGCCCGCGCCGCCACGTGGTGTGGTGCCCTCGGGCACCGTTTCCTACCCGGTTTGGCATCTTAATTTTCCATATTTAATAAAAACCACGAAAATAACTTTTGGAAAGTAAAACGCGAACTTTGTCTTACCGAAACTGTTACCTATTTGAAAACAGACTCTGCAGCCCCCTGAATTTGCTTTTCAATTAAAACTTCCGGAGTCACCACTTGAATAATATCAACATCTTCATTATAAGAATCTGCAGAAATATAATGTTTGAGCCTTTGCCCATTCACCACTTGTGTAGTGTTATCTTTGAGTGAGGCAATCTTTATTGCACCTGAATGATACACCTCCATAATAATAAAAGGTCCTTCCCATTTTGAGAGTAATTTTCCTGCAAAAAATCTGAGACGAGACCTATACAAAAGAATTTTCTCACCAACATTAAACTCTCTTTTAAGAATTCTCCTATCATGCACTAGTACAGAACGACACATCGGAAACGGGCCAAGAACCTCATCGGCAATGGAGAAAGGGTTCGTGTCCCCGACCCTGTCACTGATGTGAAGAGCTCAATGGCAACGGAGGTGATAAACTATTTCTGATATCTTTAACATTAGACACGGAGTTTTGCTAATCACCGTTTCTGATAAGGGTTATAGGAAAACAAAAAAAAAAACACGGTGACGAGATGTGCCGTCGATGGAGCCCTGCTCCATGCAACTAGACGGCCGCCCGGTCGTCACCGTATTCCTGTACGCCCTGCTATACAAAAGTTCATCAGTGCACGTGGCTGGAGCTATGCTCCTATGTCTTCACGGCCGCCAGTTGAACATCTACTGTCTTCATCCTGCTGCGCAAAATGTACTGCTCCTGGTGAAGGCACCGTGTATGGAGCCCCGCTCCTAGGTCTTCACGGCAGCAACATCGTCACCAAGCATCCACCAAGCCCTTGACACAACGAATATTCTTTGTTAAAAACAGCAAACAAAGCTAATAAACAGAGACAATAAGCAGTAAACAAAGCAAAATGTAGTGGGATAAGCAGCTAACAGAGCAAAAGGACCTAAATAAGTAACAGAGCAAATACATAGCTGAATAGATCTAACTAACAGAGCAAACCGATCTAAATAATTAAGTAGCTAACAGAGCAAATACATAGCTAAACAGAGCTACAAAACAGAGCAAACCAAGCTAAATAAATACTCTAACAGAGCAAATACATAGCTGAACAGAGCTACAAAATAGAGCAAACCAAGCTAAATAAATACTCTAACAGAGCAAATATATAGCTGAACAGAGATAACTAACAGAGCAAACCGATCTAAATAATTAAGTAGCTAACAGAGCAAATACATAGCTAAACAGAGCTACAAAACAACGCAAACCAAGCTAAATAAATATTCTAACAGACCAAATACATAGCTGAACAGAGCTAACTAACAGAGCAAACCGATCTAAATAATTAAGTAGCTAACAGAGCAAATACATAGCTAACAAAACAGAGCAAACCAACCTAAATAAATACTCTAACAGAGCAAATACATAGCTGAACAGAGCTAACTAACAGAGCAAACCAATCTAAATAATTAAGTAGCTAACAGAGCAAATACATAGCTAAACAGAGCTACAAAACAGAGCAAACCAAGCTAAATAAATACTCTAAGAGAGCAAATACATAGCTGAACAGAGCTAACTAATAGAGTAAACCGATCTAAATAATTAAGTAGCTAACAGAGCAAATACATAGCTAAACAGAGCTACAAAACAGCGCAAACCAAGCTAAATAAATACTCTAACAGAGCAAATACATAGTAAAAAGAGCGATCATTTACCTTAGGCGAGGCGGGGTCGCTTTCCGTCGCGGATTGCGTCCCAGGTGTCGGCGCCGGAGCCACTGCCAGAGGAGACGTCAGAGGAGACCCCTCCTCCGCCGCCGCCACCGCTGCCGCCGTCGCATCTGGCCTAGGGCCCTGGCTAGGGAGAAGAGAGTGGTATATGGCCCCCCGGAGCTGCGTCTGGAACAACGCCTCCTCGGCGGCTTCTATCGCGTGCTCGGCGCCGGAGATGCGGATAGCTCTCTGCATCGCAGACGCCCGAATGACACCGTCGGCGCGAGAGAGGAGGAGACCGACCTCCAGATCCTCGTCCTCATCGTCCGAGGACGACGAGATCCGGGCGTCGGTGGCCGCCGCCGCCGTGGATCCGGATGGGATTTGACGGCTCCGAATGAACTGGTGACCGCAGTCGCCGGGGATCTCGCCCCAGTTGTAGGGGAGATTCGGGCTGCGCCTCGGAGGGTAGGAGGAGGAAGATGCTCCATCCTGACTTCCGTCGGCGCCGGAGGGGTTCGCCATCAATGGGTGAAGTAGGAGGAGAGCGTGTGCGGCTAGGGTTAGGAACTGGGGAGAGTGAGACTGTGAGAGTGAGACACACTCGAGTGGAAGATATTAATACCGGCACCGCTTAATGGGCCTTCACATGGGAAACGGAGATAGACCGATCTCCGTTTCTGATGTGGTCATATCGACAACGGAGGTATTTTTTCCTCCGTTGCCCAGATATGAGCAACGGAAATCTTTTCGCCCTCTGTTACCATTGTGTCGGGCCCATCGACCGACTAGCGCGCGCGCACTCACGGAAGCGCGCGGAGCTCATTCTTCCGTCGCCTAACTCTCGCCGTTGCCATAGAGGGGTATCCGATGTGTCATTCTATACTAGTGATGCCATTTCTTAACTTTCTCTTTAAAAAGTCTAGCATTTTCATAAGCCTCACTTCTCCATTCATCTAAAGAACTTAAGTTAAGCAATCTTTTTTCACTGGCAAGTTTAAAATCTCTATTAAGTTCCCTCACTGCCCAATAAGCTTTGTGTCCTAATTCTAAGGGCAAGTGACAAGCTTTTCCATAAACCATTTTATAAGGAGACATACCCATAGGGTTTTTATAAGCAGTTCTATAAGCCCATAAAGCATCATTTAACTTACTAGCCCAATTTTCTAGATTTATTAACTCTGTCGTGGTGGTGTCACGGCAGATGCCATAGGATGGCTTAAGTTGTGGGCTCGCTAGGACGTTGGGGGGTCCGGGGAGGGTTTGCGCGCTCACATAGCACGCATGAAGAACAACCAAGAACTCACAAGAACAAGCAAGAACAAGCCAAACCAAGAACAACCAAAGCACACCAAGATGTACCCTGCTTCGGGGCCCTCTTGTGGAGGTAACACCCCTACTGCAGCACTAGCCTACTCTCTTATATCTCAATGTCACAAGTACAAAGTGCTCCTCGAGCTGTATGAAGCAACAATGGTGAGAGCTCTAAGAGGAAGATGGAACAGGGGGAAATGAGGCCTCTCCTTCGCCGTCCTCTCTCTGGAGGATGTAGCGGTCTACTTATACACTAACCGGTTTACCTTTTTACCCCTGGCCGGAGATGATTATGGCATTGACAAGAGAAAAAGGACAAGCCTCTGCCTCCTGTCAATCCAACGGCCGGACTGTCAGGCCTATCTTGCCCCTTCGGGCAACGGCAGTTGTAGCCCACCGGGTCTAGGTCACATCCTCTTTCCCGAACTGGCCGAGTCAGCTCCTAGGTTGCTGCGCTCCCAGGAATCCCGTGGCTTGACCTGGCTGTCAAGTCCTAGCAGGCCTATCTTGCCTCTTCAGGCAATGGCAGGCGTAGCCTGCCGGGTCTAGGCCACCTCCTCTTTCCCGAATTGGCCGAGTCAGCGCCTAGGGCCTTGCGATCCGGAAAACCCGTAGCTCGACCTTGCTGTCTTCTGAGCCCCGGTCAGTAGAACTGCAGGACCCGTGACCTTACTGACATTACTTGGCCCTTGTGCAATATCCGGATTACCTTATCCGGATCCTTCCTGACCAACCCGGCTAACTTAGCCGGTACTCCTTCCTCCGACCCGGTTTGGCTTCTTCCCGCATTCTGGTATGGTCAAGAGCTAACCGACTCTGGCATGACCCGGCTAGACATCGATCCGGTCTAAGTGACCCGGCTAGATACTGATCCGGCTTCTACTTTATAACTCTTAAACCACATCATTGCCCTACCCGGGGGCAGCCCCCCGACAGTAGTCCCCGAAGCTGGTGCGGTCCTACAGCCTCGGATGAAGGGCCGTAGCAGGTTAAAAACCAACGCCTTTAACCGAATTCCATATCACCCAATCTTGCCTCAGGATTTCCTGGGATATTTGGCAGGGAATCTCTGCACAAAGCCTCATAATCCGGGTCTCTGATTTGACATGTCACTGACAACATATTATCCGGATCCATCAGGTACTTGAGTGTTTTTGACTAAATGACCCCGCCTCCTCGATTTCTGTGCTGACCGGCACACTTGATCCGCAGCACCGCTTCCAACTCTATGATCCACCGTGTGCTTGGAATACACGGCCACAGCAACGACCGCAAAGCTTTGGTTCACACCTGATCCAGCCACACCCCGGAGATCGTGCGGTAGTGCGCCCGTTACCATCTAGGGGCTATAAATAGGGGTGCGGGATTCCTCTTCTTCTTCCCCGCACCTCCTACTTCGAGAACTCCAACCGCGCCGCCGACGCCGCCGCGATCTCGCCCTTGCGACCTTGCAGCGCCGGAGACCTCGACTTCCTCGGAGAAAACTCGCCTGAGCCGCGCACCGCGCCCTGCGCCGCCGCCTCTTCGCCGAGCCTCTTCCTCGCCGTACCACCATCGTGAGTTCTTCAACTTCCGGCCATGGCGGCCTCGAGCGAGCTCTTTCGCCATGAATTTGCACTTCCCTCCCTAGATTCACTAGCCAAGGAGTCCAGTGCCGCGCCTTAGCACAATGCCTAGATCTTATTTCTAGGTTTTGCGCCAGATCAACTTGCCATTTTCCTGAACAGTTCCACCTTATTTTTACTCGAGATTTCATCTCAATTTTACTGCTGCGGTAGATCTTTCGTAACCCTAGATCCTTACGAAAAGGTGTTTTTAGTTACCAGCCGAATCACTTCTCCGCAGTAATCGGTCAACTCTATCCGGGGTATTCTTTACCGAATCCCTTAATCAGCTGATTCGGCTAGATCATTATCCGACTTGCTCTGGATTTGAGATTTCGCATCTTCTAACTCGGCTATTTCCGATTTCTTGCAGGAGTGATTCGGATATGCCGAAGCTTCCCCCCGGCAGCTGGGAGGGCTCTGATGTCACCAATGATGACTTGGAATGGCTGCGGAGCACCCGGCGTATAACATCTAACGTTATATGCCGAAAACCGGGGAAGGAACTCCAACCGGTCATCCAACCGGGTGAACGTGTAGTATTTCTGGCGCACTTCGAGCGCGGATTCGGACTCCCAGCGAGTGACTTCTTCCGGAGATTCCTAGATTTCTTCGGCCTGCAGCCTCATCACCTACCAGCTAACTCCTTTGTCTCCCTATCTGCTTTTACCTCCTTTATGGAGGGATATCTCGGTCTCTGGCCGACTATCGAAACCTGGGCGAAGTATTTCCACCTCCGGAAGCATACTATCCCGGGTAGTGACCCGAAGGTGATGACCGCCTGTGGTGCGTCAAGCATTACCCCGAGGACGGGCTCCATCTTTCCCCGGATCACTGGCCTGGATACTTGCAAGAAATGGCAAAAGTCCTTCCTCTACGTGAAGAGCGCTGAAGGCCATGATGCCCTCAATCTGCCCGAGTTCAAGATCGAGCCCCCGACAGCCGAACTGAATTTCAAATATGATCCGGCTGACGCTCTCGCGGAGCTTCAAATCGTACACCAAGCTCTAGAGGATTTTCTGGAGAAGGGCCTGGTCTCGGATGATCTCCTCCGAGCCTTCGTCTCTCGCCGTGTCAGTCCTTTACAACAACGTCAGCACAAGATTTGCCATATGAGCGGTCTGCTAGATCCTACCCGGATCAGCAAACACGCCCTCACCAAAACTTCCGTCAAGAGACGCGTGAATGCCATTGCATTCACCGAGATGCCGGATAAGTGGAAATGGGGCGTGGAGCCATTTCACCGGGACGCACTTCCACCGCAGGTTAGTTCATCGTTCTCCGGGTTAATCCGTACTACAAAAATGTCATTGGACTAATCCGGATTTGCCTTGATTTTACTGCAGCTGTTCGACCGCCAGATCACCGAAGACGGCGATCTTTCCACAAAGGTATGGGCACGGGATCGCAGCCCGCTGCGCGAGGGCGAAGAGGAACCGGATACAGATGATTATTTGCCGGTTCCGCGCACCAAGCCAATCCGCAAGGGTAAGCAAACAACCGTTCACAGCATTTCCGAGGAGGAAGATGACGATTGCTATATTCTAGATCCCATTGAAGCTATTCCGATTTCATGGTCACCACCTTCTGTTCCAGCCAAACAAGATGCTGAAGGGACATCTCGGAAACGCGTTGATGCGCCCGGCTCTGATGCCCCTCAAGCTAAGAGAAGGAAGAAAGCTGGCTCCAAGCCGAATCGGCTTAAGCCCATGCCAACCACCAAGGGGTAATATCAACTTAACATTATTTGCTTTCTTCCTCTATTAACCGAATTATCTTCATCCGGATTAACTGTTTACTTTGCCTTATGTAGTGACGCCATCGTCACCGAGCAAACACACTCATCCATCTCTTCTCCCATTCCTCCACTGGATTCGGCTATGGAGAACCGGTCTCCTGAAAAGGTTGTTACTTCTCCAGTGCGTACTACAACTGCCAATATTCCCCAGCCGACTCCCGCATCAGAGCCGGTTATTGACTTGGAGAGCGAGGAAACCCTGGTTCCTGTCCGAGACTCAACCTGGCCACGCCCTCTGAAGGAGCTGGAGAAGGAAAAAGCTAAGGTGCCGGCTAAGCCCTTGCCTAAACCGGATTCTCGTCCTACTCCCGCAGCTCAAGCCCTGCTAAACCAAGAGCAGCAGAAGAAGAAACGGCAGCAACAACAAACTTCCGAACAGCAGCAGAAGCAACCAAAGCAGAAGCAGACCCCGGGTGCGTCACCGCAACCCAAGCCGACTCAAGGTGCCTCTGGTACAACTCCCACCACTTCGGATAAGCAGGTGGTCGCTAGCAAGAAAGTTCCTGCCGCCCCATCAGCGATTCGATTCGGACAGGCCCTGTCAAATCCCCGCCCGCCTAATAGCGATAAGCTCGAGTCCGCCAAGCAATTCATTGAAGCTTGGAATGATGCTGACCTTGCCAAAGGCTCCTCTACTTCAGCATCGCCACATCCGGCTGGCCCTAGTCGGATGTTTCAATCTTTACACTCCGTGCAGACCTCGGTTGCTGAAGCTAACCGGGTCTTCGAGGTAACTTTACCGAATCCTGCTTTTACTTTATCATTATCAATCTACACTATTCCCAGTCCCCGAGATTCGGGTCGAACGACTGATACTCCTCCGAGTAAGAAAGTCATTCGGCTTGAATCTATAAAACTTGATCATGAATGTTGTCTTAATCGAGGAAACCGTGGGACTTCCAGTCCCCGAGTCTCTTTTCCAACTGATTCGGTTAATCTCGGGCCAGTCCCCGAGACTCTTTTGATGCCATTTGCCTGTTTCCTTTCAGGAAACCATGACCGCTCGCAGCAAACTCTTTAAGCAGCTCGCCCATCAGCATCAGAAGCTACAAACTTCCTTCGATGCGCTCTGTCTTGAAATGAATAATAAAGAAGAAGAGCAGAAGCGCGCTTTAGAGGTGGCTCGACTCCAGCGAGAGCTTAACCGGGTTGAAAAAGTGAAGGACAAGGTCAAAGGAGAGCGGGATACGCTGCGGAAGGAAAAAGACACGATCCAGAAGGAGCGAGATGTTTGCAAAGCCGGACTTGCGGAGCGGGCCAAACTGGACAAGCAAATTCAAACGTCCATTGCCGAATCTGAAGCCGAAGTTAAAGCGGCGAAAGAAGAATTGAGTGCTCACAAAGCAGCCAGTGCGAAATGGCTGTCTGCACTTGCTAGCCTCAATGATGACATGGACCGTAAGTTTTGCCGAATCCCTTCTTTTCCTTCTGCTCTTATCCGACATATATTTTTGTGTTCCTTCTCGCTTAATTCGGTATTAGCTTATTTGTTTGTAGGAGAGTTTACCAGCATCCGGCTTCAAGCCGCCAAAGCTGTGAGAGACGCCCGAGCTGAGAGAGCTAAGTTAACCGGGGCTCCTTTACCAGAGACGTGGGATATTGAAGACCACATTACTGCACTGAAAGCTCGGATTGCTCCTTTGAAGGAATCCCACATTGACCTACTCAATGCAAGCCTCAAGGCTCACCGAATCTTGTTTCCTGAGGCCCGGCAAGTCCGGTCTGCAGAAGAGCTAATCAAAGATCTGGATCAAACGAAGAGCCGGTTACAGCAATGGAGATCTTCGTCCGCCCGCGCTGGTGCTGATGCCGCCTTGATCCTTATCATGTCTTGGTATGAACTGATTGATCTCGCCCGAGTGCGCTCCCTTCGCGAAGGTTCTTCATGGGTGTCAGATCCTGACCGGATCAAGATCCGCGAGGAAGCTGCCAATTTTATGGCGGAATTTGCAAACACCAAACATCTTGATCTGGAGGCTCCAGTCTACTCTGATGGGGAAGAGACTGAAGAAGAGGAATCGGACGATGCCTCCGTTGAGGATTATGCCGATTCTGAGGGCGATTCTGATGATTCGGCTAACTCTGTTGAACAAGCTCCTATCAAGTCCATCAAGATCCCAGCCTCTGACTCGGCTAAGAATACCGAAGCAACTCCGGCCCAGACTTCCGAGATACCAGCAACTGATTCGGCAGAGATTACCAAACAAGCTTCAGCTGATCCGGATACTTCCGAATCTGCCCAGCCTTCAAGCTCTCCACGCAAGGTTACCCCTGAAGTTCCTCCATCTTCTGAGTCTATTCCAGCGACGGAACCTCCTGCAACCGAATCTACTCCAACTGAAACTCCTGTAACCGAAGCTCGCACGCCCGAGGCTCCTGCAACCGAAGCTCCTGTAACCGAACTTGCTACAACCAAGTCTGCCGCTTCCTGAAGTGACTTAGTGAAAAAACGTTAAATCCCCGGTATGCCGGGAGCAGATGTAAAATACAGTTTAAGTTCTTCCGAGACTACTCTTATTTTGCTTAATGCGATCCGGACGAGGTTTATGTTGGATCATTTTAAACCGAGTCCCCGAGTCTGTTTTCTTGTTTACTATTTTTGCCGAATCTTTGCTCTTGTCTACCTTTTAGGTGTTTGACAGTCGAGTCACAAGATAGGAATCATAGCATACAATACTTGAAACATGCGAGTTAAGGTTTAGAATCATCTAACATAAACAAAAATAAATAACAGGGGTTAGTAAACGACATCTGCCGAATCGGTTTTGGACCGAGTCCCCGAGTCCATTTTCATGTTTCCCATATTCTCATCTCTGCTCTTGACTACCATTTTGGTGTTTGTCAGTCGAGTCACGAGATCAACAACACAGCATACATTACTTGAATTTTGGGAGGTTCAAAGCAATTCGACACATGAACGGTATGGACAAAACAGTATAAAAAACACATGCATAAGGACGAGGCAGTCCCCGAGTCCAGACTCGGATTGCTGCAATTTCATTTATGATAAACTGAAATACATACATTGCGCCCTTAGGAGTAAAAGGGTCGAAGCAGAGCTACATTCCAGGGTCTCTTAGTTTCTTCTCCGGGTCTGTCCAGGCCATCCTTCCTTGGTTTCTGTGCATCTACAAGGTAGTACGAGTCATTGTGCATAGCCTTGCTCACAATGAATGGTCCCTCCCATGGAGGTGACAACTTGTGTCGGCCTTTGCTGCGCTGCACCAGCCTTAGTACAAGATCTCCCTCATGAAACACTCTAGGGCTGATTTTCGACTATGATAACGTCGGAGACTCTGCTGGTATATTGCTGTGCGAGATAGGGCCAATTCTCTTGCTTCTAGCAGATCCACTGCATCTTCCCGGGCCTCTTTTGCCTCGGTTTCGGTATACATTGTCACCCTTGGTGCATCATATTCTATGTCAGTGGGTAGCACTGCTTCTGCCCCATAGACCAGAAAAAATGGCGTATAGCCAGTTGACCGATTCGGCGTGGTCCTTAGACCCCATAGTACTGATGGTATCTCGTCTATCCAGCACCCGGAGTTTTCAGCAATGGTTCAATGAGCCGAGCCTTGATGCCGGCCAACACCAGGGCATTTGATCTTTCCACTTGCCCATTAGACTCCGGATGTGCCACCGAGGCTATATCTAGCCGGATCCCTTACCCATACAGAATCGGCAAACTCTCCCACAGCAAAGTTGTGCCATTATCCGAATGATGCTGTGAGGGTAACCGTATCTCAAAATGATTTCTTTCAGGAAAGTCACGGCGAATGACCATCCACTTTCCGGATCGGTTTCACCTCTATCCATTTGGTGAACTTATCCACCATTACCAGCATATGTGTCATGTTACCTCTAGCCGGCTTGAATTCTCCCACCATATCCAAACACCACACAGCAAATGGCCAAGTGATAGGAATTGTTTTGAGCGCCGATGCGGGTAGGTGCGTTTGTTTCGCAAACCTTTGGCATCCTTCACATTTCGGACTATGTCCTCTGCATCTGCATGAGCAGTGGGCCAGTAAAATCCATGCCGGAATACTTTAGCCACCAGGGCTCTTGTACTGCAATGATGCCCACATTCTCCTTGATGTATCTCCAGGAGCATCTCCTTGCCCTCGGCTGGCTCCACACAACGCTGTAGCACCTCGGTTGCACTCCTTTTGTATAACTCCTTGTTGATGATGGTGTAAGCCTTGGACCTCCTCTGCACTCGTAGCTCGGTTTCATCACTTGGCAAACTCCCCTCCGACATGAACTTCATGATTTCCTCAGCCCATTCCGGTACTGGATGCAAAGGGAATAAGTGCTCATCTATTTCCACTGGTTCGGCCGCCATTATTCTTCTATCAGCTTTGTCCATTCCCTAAGATTCGGTCAGCACCATCTTCTTCTCTGCTCCTCTTTCCTAAGATCGGTTAGCAGTCCCCGGGTCTCGCCATGCAGTCCCCGGGTCTTCCCCAATGTACCCGACATCACATTCATAGGGACAGCTTCAGATTCTTGCTTTGGGATAAAAATTGACTCGGAATCAGGCGAAGGTTTGATTGAAGGGACCCTTAGGTGATTCAAGGATATCCCGGGTGGAATTGCATCCCTAGACGACCCGAGTTTTGACAGGACATCAGCAGCTTCGTTCTCCAACCGAGGTATGTGCTTGTACTCGCAGCCTTCAAAAAATCCTGAAATTTTCTGGACATGAAATCGATACAGTGCCATATTGGCATCAAGAGCATCCCAATTTCCAGAAGACTGCTGCACCACTAAATCCGAATCACCAAAACATTCTATTCGGCGGATGCCGATGTCCTTAGCCACATTAAGCCCATGGATCAGTGCCTCATATTCGGCCACATTGTTTGATGCTGAGAAATGAATCTGCAACACATATCGCAACTGATCTTGCTTCGGTGATGTGAGTACTACCCCAGCACCTAGTCCGATTTTGGTTTTGGAGCCATCAAAGTGCAACTCCAGTAATTGTAATCCGGCTTGGGTGGTTCATACTGCATCTCGGCCCAGTCACAAAGGAAATCCGGTAAAGCCTGAGACTTGATAGCATCCCTTCTCTCATAATGCGGGGTGTAAGGAGATACTTCTATTGCCCATTTGGCAACTCGGCCAGTTGCATCTTTGCACCCAATGATCTCCGCGATTGGAGCTTCACATACCACGGTAATCGGGTGCTCTTGGAAGTAATGTTTCAACTTTTTGGCCGCCAGGTATACACCGTATGTCATCTTCTGGTAGTGAGGATAATTTTGCTTTGAGGTTGAGATCACCTCACTTAAATAGTACACCGGTCTCTGCACGGATTTACCCTCCTCTTCTCGCTCTACCACTATGACCACACTTACGACCCGGTTAGTGGCCGCAATGTAAAGTAGCATTGGCTCATTCGGCAAAGGTGACGCCAGAATTGGTGCAGTGGACAACATCTTTTTTAATTCATTGAAAGCCGAATCTGCTTGCGGGGTCCATGTGAACCCGGTGCTTTTTCTCATCAATGATACAAGGGCAAGGCTTTTTCTCCTAGCCGACTCACAAACCGACTCAACGAGGCTAAACACCCGGTGAATTTTTGTACATCTTTTAGACATTTAGGCAATTTCATTCTTTCTATGGCTCGGATCTTAGCCGGATTCACCTCAATACCTCGGCTCGATACAAGGAAACCGAGCAACTTTCCAGCCGGGACACCAAAGGTGCATTTATCCGGATTCAATTTCAACCGATATTTTCTCAAGTTCACAAATGTTTCCTCGAGATCCTCGAGGAGAGTGTGTTTTTCTTTAGTTTTGATGACGATATCATCGACATACACCTGCACATTCTTGCCCATTTGGGAGTGTAAGCATTTCTGCATACATCTCTGATAAGTTGCACCGGCATTTCTCAAACCGAAACACATGACACGATAGCAATACGCCCCGTACGGGGTAATAAAAGCAGTCTTTATTTGATCTTTAGGGTTCAGTGGTATCTGGTGAAAACCAGAGTACGCATCAATAAAAGACAACAACTCACACCCAGCAGTAGAATCGATCACTTGATCAATCCGAGGTAAAGGAAATGGATCCTTCGGGCACGCCTTGTTTAGGTTGGTGAAGTCGATGCACATGCGCCACACCTTGACCACCGCTGGTTCGTCCTTCTTCTTCTCTACCAGAACCGGATTGGATATCCAGTCTGGATGCAACACCTCCATAATGAATCCGGCTGCAAGTAGCTTAGCCAGCTCATCCAGCACCACTTTTCTTCGATCATCTGAGAGACGCCGAGTCGGTTGCCTCACCGGTTTTACATCCGGCCTGACAAATAAAGAGTGCTCTGCCAACTCCCTCGGAACACCAGGCAGGTCCTTAGCCGACCATGCGAAGATATCCCGATTCTCACGGAGGAAGTGACAGAGCGCGCTTTCCTATTTCTCGCCCAACCCGGCACCAATGATGGCCATGCGCTCCGGATACTCCGGGTCAATGGGGATCTTCTTTGTCTCCTTGGGCATCTCAAATGTTGCACCTCCATCCGGATTGGTCATAGCCAGCACACCGAGCTGAGCTGACTTCGCCATTGCCACCACCTCATGCATTTTGCTCTTCTCAGCTTGGATCACCAATGATTCGGCTAAGGTGGAACCGATCGTGGCACACTGTATGGCCTTTTTGTAATCTCCCGCAACAGTGATAATACCATTCGGGCCAGGCATCTTCATTTTAGGTAGGCCACATGAGTGGATATCATGAACTTGGCTAACGCGGCCTGCCGAGCAGAGCATGGTATGGGCTCTCCAAATCTACCACCTCGAATTCGAGACTCTCAAGCCGGTGATTGTCCTTGGTACCAAACAGCACATCTACCCAGATCTTACCCATTGGGGAACAAGACACCCCGGGTACTATACCATGGAAGGTACAACTGCTCTGCTGCAACTGATTCGGCGAAATGCCCAACTTGACCATTGTGTCCCGATACATGATGTTTATGGCACTGCCATTGTCAATCAAGACTCGGCTAAACCTCACGTTAAGCTTGGGTCCAACCAAAGTCGGATCCACCACCAGTGCATAGTTTCCTGGACTTGGCATAATTCTGGGTTATCAGCCCTGCTCCAAGTGATCTCCTGCTCGGACCAATTCAGGTATTTTGGGACTGCTGGCATGACTGCATTCACCTCCTTCGCCCTTCGCAGCTGACTTTTCTTGTCAGTTGGCTCGGTCACAAAAACCACATAACTTTGATGAGCCTCCTTGTACTCATTACCGGGGTATCCACCTTGCCGACTCGGACCAGCACCGTTGTCGTTGCCTCCCATGTTTACCAGGTTAACCGGCTTTGTGGCTGCCGGTCTTGGAGCTCCTGCGTTCACCGGGTTGCATTGGCTCCGGTTAAAGGCATATTCGGCCTGAAATTCGGTCTAGGAGCACCTCTCTGAGGTGGTCCTCTTTGACCCTCCGCCTGAATGCGATGATGCCAGCTACAATTCCGAGTTGAATGATTGGCCGGCTTGCGTGGGTCTGTTGTGTGATAACAGCAAGGCCCGTCTAATCTTGACTCAAAAGTTAGAGGTGGACTCGGTCCATCCCATACTTTCTTCGGCCAAGCACCTTGATTCGGCCTCCAAGCTGGACCCTCAGTCTTTTGTCTCTGACCATCTCCTGCTCCAGGATGGTCCATATTCACTGCAGCAACCTGATCTGAACCGTATCTATAATCCGGATCTCTTCTTTTGTAACCGAATTCATGTCGGTCACTGGGCCTCAATGGTCCTACTCGGTTGTTAACCGGTTGCCTCCTGCTTGTTCCCACTGCATCCAATGCGGCTGTGTCGGATCACCAAGAGCATACGTATCTGCTATCCGGATCGTTTCCGCCAGTGTCTTGGGCATATCCCTCTGGAGCTTCTGCCAAAGCGGGGTGCCATGTCGGCAACCCTGCGCGAACCAAGAAATTGCCTGCTCCTCCACGACACCTTCGCAAGAGTTGCGAATGTTGCTCCACCGAGTCAAGAATTCTCGGTCTGTTTCCCGTTCTTCCTGCTTGCAAGCCGCAGAGCTGAGGTCGGTTAGGCCTCTTGTAGGTGCTGGAGAAATTGCTGTAAAAGGCCTGCTCCAAGTCCATCCAAGAATTGATACTACCCGGTGGTAAATTATTCAGCCAAATCCGGGCTGGCCCTTCCAACATGTGCGGGAGATACCGGACCGCCCATCGGCGATTGCCCCCCGCAATGTGCACTGATGATACATAGTCTATCAGCCAATCCTGTGGCTTTGTGCTGCCATTATACGGCTTTGTGCTTCGGCCAAGCTGAAACAACGGCACGCTCGGCTCGTTCATGATTCGAGGCCCAAAGCATGGAGGACCTGGTGGGCCTTGCTCTTCTAGCTTCTCGGACTGGTAATCCTATCCAACTTGAGACGCTGATCATCGGATCCAACGCCCGAGGTCCCAGTCTTGATGCAAGTGCATTGTCATAGGCTTGGTATCCGGCTCGCGCCATAGCCGAATTACCGTCATCATAGTGGTAGCCCGCCTGGCCACCACCTTGCTGCTGCGCTTGCACCACCATTTGCTGCTCCTGCCGGGGTTGATTCTGCCCGGGAGGACGAGGTGGTTGACCTCGGCCAGCCGAATTACCCTTCCGGCTCCCGGATAGCCTTGACCGCCATTGTTCCTGCTCTGGCCACCTTTTCCTTGAGCTGCTAGCTGCTTGCCTGCATACTCAGCATCATAGGTCTGCAGCTGTTTACCCTTGCCCGAGTTCACGCTCTGGGCCCGGTCAACTCCGACATGCGGGGATGATGCTTGTCCTTTGGACCTCTGACTAACAGCCTTAACCGACACAACTACCCGAGAACCACCAGCATCCGGATTAGCCTTCCGGTAAGCCTCATTCTGCCTGTTACACACATCTACCAACTCATTGACTCTCTCTGCCTGCCTTCGCCAAGCATCCCCGGTTAGTGTACTCAACTCGGCTCGCGCTGCCGCTGCAGCCCTAAGATTCTTAGCCGGGGAGCTATACACCGGCTTGCCTGTACCAGATCTATGACTAGTAGCCTTACTTGAGCTCGATCCTGCAGCTCTAGCTAACTCGTCATTGAGGTCCTTACCCCTGTTACGCAACTCGGCTTTCTTGCGTGAGTGATGCACTACAGGAGTAAATCCATCGGTGATGCCATTAGCAGCATTGTACTCTCTCATATCTCTATCAAAGGCTTGCCTAGACTCCACCACTAACCGGGCTTCTTTCTGCAACCTCAGGCGCTCTGCCTCTAGCTGAGCTACAGTAAGCTCTACATTTGCCCCAGGTGCCACTGGCCGAGATAACTTCTCCAGGACATCCTCTAAGGGAGCCTCCCTACTTGACATGCCAAGCGGGCCAACCGGATCCGGTTTCTCCTTTGGGAACTTCGCCGTCCGAGTCGGCTTGTCACCCAGATCAACTGGCGTGGCCAGCTCCTCGGGCATGCTCTTGCTGGCATCTCCTTTGCCAGCTGCTGCACTTGGCCCGGTCATCATCACCTCCACGCTACTCCCGGGGCGAGCGCTACGCCGTCCGAGAGATGCGCGGAATGAAGGAGGGTCCTCGGCCACGAGCACCTGCGCCGGGTACTCGCGGACAGGCTCGGTGGTGACATAGGTGACGAAGCCGCCGAGCGTCATGAGGAAGCCGCCAGCGGGGAAGGGCTTGTTGGCGAAGCACCCCGCGTTGTCGCTGATGAAGTTGAACTCGCCGATCTTGCAAACGAGTCCGGAAAGGACTCGCTCGCCTGAGCCGGTGACGGAGCCCGTCCGGAAGGAAACCCCAACCAACGCCACTGCTGCCCCACGGTGGGCGCCAACTGTCGTGGTGGTGTCACGGCAGATGCCATAGGATGGCTTAAGTTGTGGGCTCGCTAGGACGTTGGGGGATCCGGGGAGGGTTTGCGCGCTCACGTAGCACGCATGAAGAACAACCAAGAACTCACAAGAACAAGCAAGAACAAGCCAAACCAAGAACAACCAAAGCACACCAAGATGTACCCTGCTTCGGGGCCCTCTTGTGGAGGTAACACCCCTACTGCAGCACTAGCCTACTCTCTTATATCTCAATGTCACAAGTACAAAGTGCTCCTCGAGCTGTATGAAGCAACAATGGTGAGAGCTCTAAGAGGAAGATGGAACAGGGGGAAATGAGGCCTCTCCTTCGTCGTCCCTCTCTCTGGAGGATGTAGCGGTCTACTTATACACTAACCGGTTTACCTTTTTACCCCTGGCCGGAGATGATTATGGCATTGACAAGAGAAAAAGGACAAGCCTCTGCCTCCTGTCAATCCAACGGCCGGACTGTCAGGCCTATCTTGCCCCTTCGGGCAACGGCAGCTGTAGCCCACCGGGTCTAGGTCACATCCTCTTTCCCGAACTGGCCGAGTCAGCTCCTAGGTTGCTGCGCTCCCAGGAATCCCGTGGCTTGACCTGGCTGTCAAGTCCTAGCAGGCCTATCTTGCCTCTTCAGGCAATGGCAGGCGTAGCCTGCCGGGTCTAGGCCACCTCCTCTTTCCCGAATTGGCCGAGTCAGCGCCTAGGGCCTTACGATCCGGAAAACCCGTAGCTCGACCTTGCTGTCTTCTGAGCCCCGGTCAGTTGAACTGCAGGACCCGTGACCTTACTGACATTACTTGGCCCTTGTGCAATATCCGGATTACCTTATCCGGATCCTTCCTGACCAACCCGGCTAACTTAGCCGGTACTCCTTCCTCCGACCCGGTTTGGCTTCTTCCCGCATTCTGGTATTGTCAAGAGCTAACCGACTCTGGCATGACCCGGCTAGACATCAATCCGGTCTAAGTGACCCGGCTAGATACTGATCCGGCTTCTACTTTATAACTCTTAAGACCACATCATTGCCCTACCCGGGGGCAGCCCCCCGACAAACTCCATATTTAGCAAGGGTCTTTCTAAAACCACCATGAATAAAATGAGAACCTCCATCAGTAATAAGATATCTAAGCACACCAAACCTAGGAAAAATAACATCCTGAAGCATTTTTAATGAGGTCTCACCATCATCACTTTTTGTAGGTATGGCTTCTACCCATTTAGTAACATAATCAACAGCAACAAGTATATGAGTATTACCTTCTGAAGGAGGAAAAAGACCCATAAAGTCGAATCCCCAACGGTCAAATGGTTCAATAACAAGAGAATAACTCATAGGCATTTCATTGCGCCTAGAGATGTTACCAACTCTTTGACATTCATCACAAGATAACATAAACTTTCTTGCATCTTTAAAAAGAGTAGGCCAATAAAAACCTGATTGTAGAACTTTTTGTGTGGTTCTGTCTCCAGCATGATGTCCTCCATAAGCACTACCATGACATTTTCTCAATATCTCGTGTTGTTCATATTCAGGAACACATCTTCGCATAATACCATCCACTCCTTCTTTATATAAGTGTGGGTCATCCCAAAAATAATGCCTCAAGTCATAAAAGAATTTCCTTCTTTGTTGAGCTGAAAAGGTTGGAGGCAAGTACTTGGAAACAATAAAGTTAGCATAATCAGCGTACCAAGGACTATCTCACGAACTTACCCTTATTGCAGCCAACTGTTCATTTGGAAAACTATCATTAACAGGAATAGGATCATAAGCAATGTTTTCCAATCTAGACAAATTATCAGCAACAGGATTTTCAACACCTTTCCTATCTACAATATGCAAATCAAACTCTTGTAAAAGCAGCACCCATCTAATAAGCCTAGGCTTAGCATCTTACTTTTCCATAAGGTACCTAATAGCAGCATGATCGGTATGAATAATGACTTTTGAAACAACAATATAAGGTCTAAATTTGTCACAAGCAAAAACTACAGCTAGGAATTCCTTTTCAGTGGTGGCATAATTCTTTTGAGCTGAATCAAGAGTCTTACTAGCATAATGAATAACATTCAACTTCTTATCTATTTGCTGTCCAAGAACAACACCAACAGCAAAATCACTAGCATCACACATAATTTCAAAAGGTAAGGTCCAATCGGGTGGTTGAACAACAGGAGCAGTAATTAAAGCTTTCTTTAGAGTTTCAAAAGCTTCCTTACAATCATCATAAAAAATAAAAGGTATATCTTTTTGGAGAAGATTAGTAAGAGGTTTTGAAATTTTAGAGAAAACTTTAATAAACCTCCTATAAAAACCAGCATGACCAAGAATACTACGAATACCTTTGACATCCTTGGGGCAAGGCATTTTCTCGATTGCCTCAACTTTAGCTCGGTCAACTTCAATGCCTCTTTCAGAAATTTTATGTCCAAGAACAATTCCTTCATTGACCATAAAGTGGCATTTCTCCCAATTAAGAACAAGATTAGTTTCCTCACATCTCTGCAAAACTTTATCAAGATTGTGCAAGCAATTATCAAAAGAAGTTCCATAGACAGAGAAATCGTCCATGAACACTTCCACAATTTCCTCACAACAACCATGAAAAATAGCAGACATGCATCTTTGAAAAGTAGCAGGAGCATTACACAAACCAAAAGGCATACGTCTATAAGCATAAGTTCCATAAGGACAAGTAAAAGTGGTTTTCTCTTGATCTTGCTTTCTCACAGCAATTTGAGAAAACCCAGAATAACCATCAAGGAAACAAAAGTGAGTTTTCTTAGACAATCTCTCTAACATTTGATCAATAAAAGGCAAAGGGTAATGATCCTTCTTAGTAACTTCGTTAACCTTTCTAAAATCAATGCACATTCTATAACCAACTACTACTCTTTGACGAATAAGTTCATCATTTTCATTGGGCACAATAGTAATTCCTCCTTTCTTAGGAACACAGTGCATAGGACTCACCCATCTACTATCAGCAATAGGATAAATAATACCAGCTTCAAGAAGTTTCAATACCTCATTTCTTACCACTTCCTTCATCTTGGGTATTAAACGACGTTGATGTTCAACAACTGGCTTTGCATCAGGTTCCATATTAATAGCATGCTGACAAATAGCAGGGGAAATCCCTTTTAAATCATCAAGAGTGTAGCCAATAGCTCCACGGTGTTTCTTCAACACTTCCAACAATCTTTCTTCCTCTCTACCTGAAAGTTTAGAACTAATAATAACATGATATGTTTTCTTATCATCAATATGAGCATATTTAAGATTATCGGGTAAAGGTTTTAAATCAAAAACATGATCCTCCTTAGGTGGTGGTGTGGTACCCAAATCTTCCACAGGTAAATTATGTCTAAGTATTAGCTGACGAAGAAATATTTCGTCAAGCTCATTCCTTTCTTCCATAAAGACCTCACTTTCGTGGTCTTCCATGTGTTGCTGTAAAACATTGTTAGGAACAAGAGCAATAGAGGCAAGGTGAGCAACTTTAAAATCTTCATTAGGCAATTCAGTTTCATAAGGAGCTTTGGCAAATTTAGAGAAATTAAACTCATAAGATTCACCAGCAAATTTAGTAAAGATTTTCTCTTTCTTACAATCTATGACAGCACCACAAGTATTCAAAAAAGGTCTACCAAAAATGATAGGACAAGTTTTACTAGCAGCTGAACCAAGTACTAGAAAATCAGCAGGATATTTAGTCTTACCACATAAAACTTCCACATCTCTAACAATACCAATTGGAGAGATAGTTTCTCTATTAGCAAGCTGAATAACCACATCAATTTCCTCAAGTTCACAAGAACCAATTTCATGCATGATTTCCCTGTAGAGCTCATAAGGAATAGCACTTGAACTTGCACCAATATCACATAAACCATAATAGCAATGATCACCTATCCTAACAGAGAGCACATGAACACTAGTTTTCCTAGAGCTTTTAGGATGTGAAACAATATTAGAAGCATCTTCACAAAATATAATATGCCCATCTTCTATATTTTCGATGACAATGTCCTTTATTATTGCTACAGCAGGTTCAGCAGTTATTTGTTCACCAGGTTCTATAGCTTTTCTTGTACTTTTGTTAACAACACTAGCTATAATAGAATGTTCCTTTATTTTAGCAGGAAAAGGAATTTTTTCAATATAAGGCTCGGGAATAATGTGATCAACAGTGTTAACTTCAATAGTTCTAGTCATACGAGAAACAAGTTTATCTTTATAAGGTTCATGATATTTCTTAAAACCCTCCTTAGGCATACTGAAATAAGAGGCAAATGCTTTATAGTAATTTGTAACAACTTGAGAGTCAAGGCCATAAACAGTACTAACATTTTGAAAATCATCAGTATTCATGAAAGTTTTAATGCATTCGAAATCAAATTTTATACCTGACTCTCTACCTTTGTCGTCCTCCCATTCTTCAGTTTTCTCCTGAATCCGATCAAGAAGGTCCCATTTAAACTCTTCTTTATTACGAGTGAATGATCCAGAACAAACAGTATCCAATAAAGTTTTATCCTGGAAGGACAGCCTTGCATAGAAATTATCAACAACGACATTACAGGAAGCTTATGAATGGGGCATTTGAGCATTAGTGACTTCAATCTCCCCCACGCTTGGGCAATACTCTCTCCATCATGAGGCCAGAAATTATATATGAGGTTCCGGCCTTTGTGAATCTCACTTGGAGGATAGAATTTAGAATAAAAGAGAGGTACAATTTCCTCCCAACCAAGAGAACGTCCATTCTTCAGCAGTTTATACCATTGTGCAGCTCTACCAGCTAGCGATATAGAGAATAATTTCTTCTTAACTTCTTCCATTGAAATACATGCACACTTGAATAACTCGCATAATTCATGTAAAAATAATAAATGATCACCAGGATGGACAGTTCGATCCTCTTCATAGCGGTTATTCGTAACGCGTTCAACAATTTGCATAGGTATTTTGAATGGGATTACTTGCATAGATGGTGCCTCCTCAACTACCTCAGCAGTGGTAGTGGTTTTTCCAAATAGGAATTCAAGAGAAGATCTCTCCATGATAAAATATAGCAGCAGACAGAAATAAAAACAGCACGTACAGTAAGAGTTTTCCTTACCAATTCCACTTACCAATAGCGCTTCACTCCCCGGCAACGGCGCCAAAAAATAGTCTTGATGACCCACAAGTATAGGGGGTGTATCGTAGTACTTTCTATAAATAAGAGTGTCGAACCCAACGAGGAGCAGAAGGTGTTGACAAGCAGTTTTGGTTAGGAATTCACTGTAAATACTAGCAGACAAGTTTTTAGGGGTTTTTTATATAGCAGATAAATAAAGTACAAGTAAATAAAAGACAGTAATAATAATTGCAGCGAGTGGCCCAATCCTTTCTACAGCAAAGGACAAGCCGGTAGGTTTACTTATGATGACCAAACGTTCTTGAGGACACACGGGAATTTCGTCAAGTGCTTTCGCTTCATGTAGTTGATTAATCTTCATTGTTTTGATAAGTGTTGTGTGGGTGAACCTATGCTAATGCACCGCCCTTTCTAGGACTAATACATACTTGTGATTATACCCCTTGCAAGCGTCCGCAAATACAAGAAAGTAATTAAGATAAATCTAACCACAGCCTTAAACTTTGAGATCCTGCTATCCCTTATGCATCGATATACCAACGGGGGTTCAGGTTTCTGTCACTCCGGCAACCCCACAATTAATATTCGAATACACAATGCATTCCCCTAGGCCCATAAAGGTGAAGTATCATGTAGTCGACGTTCACATGACACCACTAGAAGAATAGCACCACAACTTAAATATCAAATTAAATATTACTCAACATAGTTCACTACTAACATCAAGACTTCTCCCATGTCCTCAAGAACTAAACGAACTACTCACAAGACATCATATGGAACATGATCAGAGGTGATATAATGATGAATAACAATCTGGACATAAACCTTAATTCAACGGTTTCACTCAATAGCATCAACCACAAAGAGTAATTAACACCGGGAAAGATTCCCCTATGAACTAGACAAGATTCAACCCTAGATGTTACAGCGGAACGGAGTGGAGCGGCGGAGATGATGGTGCTGGCGGTGGAGATGATGATAATGATCCCGATGAAGTTCAGCTCGATGACGGTGACGATGGCAACGATTTCCCCCCCTCCGGGAAGGAATTTCCCCGGCAGATTTCTCCCTGCCGGAGAGCTTTTCTCTCTCTGGTGTTTTTCGCCTCATGGAGGCGGCGGAATATTTCCTCGATGCTCCTCCGTGTCTTAGGGTTTTCTGGGGATGAAGTACGCAAAAGGGCACCGGCTGAGGTGGGCCAGGGCGGCCACACCACGTGGCGGCGCGCCAGCAAGGTGGGCAGCGCCATGGCATGGTGTGGGCCCATGGTGGCCCACCTTGGCCTCCCCTTTTGGCTAGCCTCGCCATCTGACAAAATAGGAACTTCGGGATATTTTCTGTGAATTGTTGATCTTCAGAAATATGGTGTCTTGACGGTCCTTTTTCCAGCAGAATTCTGACTCCGGTGGTTAATTCTCCAATAATCATCAAACATGCAAAATAGGTAAAATAACATAAGTAACATATCTAAATATGAAGTACATCAATGAATAACAGTAAATTATGATAAAAAATAGTGATGCAAAATGGACGTATCAATGACTTCCTGACAGTGGTCCTCTCTCTCTCGTCGTTGCTTCTATTATGCGTGCTCGACACTCAACCAGAGCCCGCGCTCAAGATGGGCGTCGTTAAGCACCTCAGCCCAATGGGTTGGAGCAGATCGACGTCGCTTCTCCGCACT
This sequence comes from Poa pratensis, assembly GCA_947311845.1. NCBI lineage: Eukaryota > Viridiplantae > Streptophyta > Magnoliopsida > Poales > Poaceae > Poa > Poa pratensis. The sequence goes on from CAMZMU010000035.1 coordinate 58,141,457, forward strand.
ATAGAATGAGCACCACGACTTCTTCTTGATGCATTGCAACAGCTCGGCCTCGTCGGTGATTGCGGCGAGCGCATCCATGTTGTCGTCGGTGGTAGGCTCCTTCACTCCGTGAGGGAGGAGATCGAGCCGTCAGAGTCAGAGTACTCGCCTATTGGTGGCAGCGACAACGCCGCCAGACCATTGAGCCCGGCACCACCCGCACCGCCCAGAGGAGGTGCACCACCATGGTCCGATAAATGCGAAAGATGAGATGAACTTCGGCGGAGGAGATCGGAAAGCTAGCCCTAAATGTCCCCTGATACCCTTGATATAATTCCGGAGGAGGAAGAGATCGTGTGCTCTTGAAAACAATCTGGGCCGGGCCGATTTGCAAGGTTGTTCGGGCCACAAAATGTCCAAACACGCACATCCGCCAGAATTTCAGGCTGGGGGCCTTTTATGTGGTCTGCTAGAGATGTTGTTAGTTTTCTGCAAATTCAGCCCCTATGAACGTCTTGCAAATCCTACCCCTATGATCTCCTCCGAAAAACTCATTCGGTAGATCTAGATTTTTAGCAGGTACTCCTCCACCCGCCGATGCCCTACGAAGGGTCGTCGTGAGGAGTGGCAGTGCGTCCCACGATGGTGGACCTTGCATCCTAACGATTTGGCGATAGTCCTTTGTGATGTTGTTCTCCACCGTGATACTAAGTATCACCCAGTTCTTCCTCCCCTCTTCAGTGTTCAAGTAGTGCGGCGGTACGAGGCAATCCGGCCTCACAAGGGCAGGGGGCCTCTCAAATTAGAAGTCGGCGCCCCGTGACTGACTTTCGGAGGGGGTTTGAGAGGGACGGCCCTCTCCATCGCTGTCATCCGCTCTCTGTATTGGTATATCTCTAGTTCATGGTTGACCAGACTGGGAACCAGCACTAAGGGGTTGTCGAAGCTGATGTGCAAATGTTCGGTAGCATGAGATTGGGGTGTCATGGTCGGCAAACTCCTTCTCCTCGTCCATGGTGATGCTCCTCTTTGTTCGAGCCGAAGCTACCAGCCTTGTGGTTGTTAGCCACGGCATCACGGCGTGTCAACGGCCGGTCTAGAGGGTGAGGTGTGGAGAGGTGCGGGCGATTTGGCGAACGCAGTCTATTCGGGAGGGTTAGATAATAGGGCAGGGGTGGTTAGTTGGGGGTACGCTAATGCCAATTAATGTCAATGCATGGACGTGCGGGTCAGGAAGCCATAGCGCCGCCGCGTGGGGAAGTAGCATTGTCCGCCTGAGAAACCGGTAAGGTGGGCGGGTGCTATTGAAAAACGTTGATTGGACTCTTGTCTTGATGACCGATTGGGCCTGCATGTTGGACTCCTACGAGGCGGACAAGTCCGGCACCCCAGAATCAGGCCCGGAGGTTTGGGCGGACAAGATGTTTCCGAACAATTTAACGGACCACCGGACTGTTGGGGGCCATGTTCATGTTTGGACCCACCGAGCCGATGAAAAGGCCTATGGGGCGCCCGGTGGAGATACTCTTGCCTCCTATCGCCATGTGCCCCTGATTTTTTTTTTAAACACCTCCTGAAATATCAAAAGTTTGACACAAAAATATTGAGTGTACATCGCGCCATATAATATGGTCACAAATTCGTTTCTCAAAAATAAGACATTTTGTTATAAAAAAAATTGGTTTTCCGCGAAATTTGGCGTGCGGCTATGCGCACATAAAAGTGCACGTCAAATTTTTGTTTGATGTTTGTTTATATTTCGAAAAAAATATCCCAGTGGCAGGAGATGTGCTCCCATGTGCCAGAACGGCTTTCACAGTTTCACTTGATTCTATAGCCGCAGCAAATGTTGCTATCAGGATACATCAATACATGTAGTCCATTGCACTACATGTATATCGTCAGTGAGGCTGCAAACCCAATTTGGCTTCCTGGAGAGATCATACAACAGAGAAAAAAGTACAGGAGTAACATTCGCCATAAGCAGACCCTCTTACAATGTGCAAATGAGCAACTACATTCCCTGTTTTTCTGCATAAATTAATTTTCTAGTAATATACTCACTAGCGAAACTCAGTTCATTCCCGTTGATGGACGGGAGATCCAGAGGGAACTCAGAGCACGCAGCCGGAGAAGTAGTCGCTGATCACGAGCAGGGCTCGTGCACACTGACGCGTGGTCAGTATCCGCTGCACTTCCTGACGAATCCGCAGCCGCAGATCATCAGCCTGCAGAACAACAGATCACCAGAAATCACTTGAGTAAATCCTGCATCTGAAACACACGCAACTTTACAGTACAGCCATGGCCAGCAGAAGTCTACCTGCCGCAGGAGGCTTTCCAGAGCGCCAAGATTCGCCACCGCCGCCGCCATTTGGCCCGTGCAATCGCCGGAGGGGCCTGCTGTGCGGCACAGGGACGACGATCCTGACGCGGCGACGGTTTCCACGACCGACTGTCGCAGCGCTTCGATCTCTCGGGAAAGAGCGTCTTCGGCTTGCTGCGACGACTGACGCAGGCTGCAGATACTCTCGAGCTGCTTCTCAGTCAGCGGTTCTAGTCGGCTCGCAAGTAACTGCGTAAAAATGCATCAACTTTAGAAAGAGCTAGCCAACTGAAGAAAAATCATGAAAAATAGTACAATCTGTAAACAAGCTTCAACAATCGATGATCGGATGGTGGGACCTTGAGAAGCTCCGACGGGCGGAAGCCACCGAGCCAGAGGAAACACCTCTCGACGGGGGTCGTCCACGTTCCCGACAGGACCTGGAAGGCGTCGGCCCTGGCCGCGGCGCCCTTCAGCCTGAAGATTTCGTCGCATCGTGCCATGATGGCGTCGATGATCGCCTGAAGGTCGCCGTCGCCGGCGTGGGCGCTGACGGCCGCTCTGAGCTCGTCTACCTGCTTGCTGTGCTCCTCCAGCCACAGTGCGTACTCCGCGCCAAATGCCAGAGCTCCTGTAGATCGGAACACGATGAGTTCTCACATAAAGCAGATGGAAAAAGAATTTTTTTAGATAAAGATGGAAAAAGAATGGCTGACTGGATCGTTTGGTACCATTTTCACTCGCTGAATTAGCCTGGTCTCCCGCAGTAGAAATCAAAAATCCCTGAATGATTAGGCAGATCGGATCATCAGTGTGTTAGACAACGAACGCGATTCCTGGCGAGGATGTGCAGAGAAAACGATCAACGACGAAGATATATAAGTACCTGTTGGCGAGCACGCTGGAGCTCCTGCTCCAACTGAGCAAGTTTCAGGTTGCTACTCTCAAGCTCCTGGACGTATGCCTGAAGAGGGCGATGAAGGATGAACAAATTAAGGCTGCCAAAACAATCCTCCCGAAGATGTTCACAGATTAGGAACCGGATGAACATACCTTTTTTCTTAGCCGGCTTCGCTTAGCAGCTTCACGGTTTTGGGCAAGACGGCGAAGTGACTGTCATGTCAATTAACGAAGAATGAGAAGAAATCTGTAGCAGCTGAATTGTAATGTGGTATCATGAGTCATGCACTGAGGTAGTGAGGTGTATTGATTGGTTGCATGCATACCTTTTGACCTTTTTTGCCATTCGATTTGCCACTGGAATCTGAAGGTGTGGGCAGGGCAACGTGCCCTTGTTCGAACTGATTAGTACAGACAATGAGACAAGTTCAGAAAACATCATATGTAGCAACAGTTTGATGAAACGAAAAAACTGCAATAATGTTTGCACATGTGCGTTGAAACAGCGAGGCACCACATTTCTAAGGATGAAAATTTAAAGAACATCGAAAATCAAACATAGCTATATAACAGAGTTGAGCAGTGTGCTAGGAACTAGTACCGCTTGGTTCATCTTGTCGAAGTCTAGGTCTGTCGATGTATCAGTCCCGCCAGGGCTCGCGTAATCCATGTTAGGCTCTTCCCAGCTACCAATTACACCAGGGCAGATAGCTCGAGGAACAGGTTTGGGAGCAGAGTCACGCATCATAAAGCACTACTCTGAAGAAAACAGTGAAGAAATCGAGCCATTCATTCAGCCAAAAACATGCAGTAAAAAAAGAATGATAATGCAAGATCGGTCCATCATGGTGGAGGATGTGATGATTGGCACCATAGAAATAGAATTCTCGCGGAGAACGCGAGATCATGCAGTCGCACCACGGGATCTCTCTGGCGAACAGTAGAACTGCAGAAGGAAGTAGGAAGAGTGGCACCACGGGGGAACAGATCACTAACACTTCATTCAGAGAACTATTTCAGAGTATATATACAGCTTCAATTAGGAACGGACACGGTTCATTCAAAGTGTCGGCCGGCGACAAATCTATGGGTGCAGCAAATATCTTCTTAAAATCAGATCTAGCTAATGTGTATATCTTGCTACGCTGTAGTCGTACAGATACTGAATGTGTTCAGCGCCCGTCGGAAAGAATCGACGCGGTTTATGTATCGCGGATATGAAGCAGACAGGTTGGACGCTTTCGTTTTCACGATCGCACTGCAGTATCAGCGTCAGCGTCAGTTGTATCTTCCGCGACGCAGGAGGCGTCTGCCTCGCCCCCGGCGGCGGGCAGCTATCCCCGCCGGCGTCCCTCTGTACGCGGCCACCGGTGGAGCTTGGCGAGCTGGGTGGACGGTTCTGGACCTCCACCCGCGACTTCGTCGACGCGGCGGCCACCAGCGAGGTAAGTGAAGGGGAGGAGCCCTCGTCGCCGGCGGCGGCGGGCGGGTCCCCGTCCCTCGGAGACTTTCTCCAGGAGGCAGTGCGGCGCGGAGGCTCGCTGCGCGCTGGAAGAAGGTCGGCGTTCGCCCCCGGCGGCCGGGGCTCGCGGTTCGCCGCCCTTGCCGGCCTTGGAGGTGACGCCGGCGGTGGCTTCCCGTTTCGGGAGCGGCGCGGGGCGTCCTCCTGGCCGCGGGCGAGGGTGAGACCACGGCAGTCGCCGCCGACGTCGCCTTGCCCTGGCCCGCTGCTTCCCCTCGCTGGGGTGGTCGCGCCGCCGGCGGCGCCGGCGCCGGAATCGCAGAGGCCCCCTTTTCAGTTTGAATTGGGGAGGGTTTCGGAGGTGGGTCCGGTGGTGGGCTGCCTGGCGGGCCTTCCCTCGGTGTGGGCCGGGCCAGAGGATGAGCCCTGTTTGCTCCTGGCGGCCCATCCCGAGCTTCCGCTGCTGCGGGCCGTTGCTAGGCCGCGGCCCAGCCCACTTGGCTCTTGGCCCGCTTGGTTGTGGCTTCAATGTGGAGCGTCCGATTTAGGGCTAGGTTTCCCTGCGCGCGACAAAGACATCCGCCGCCATCGCCGTTCTGCTCGAGTTGTCCACATCGCACCCCCTCCACCGCCCTTGTCCCGGTCCTTTGCGCAGGTCGCGATGAGCAACCCCAACCCCGGCGGCGGCAACAAGCGCCGTTATGGCGACCGGGCCGACGGCAGCTCGCAGCGGCAGGAAGAGGAGCTCCGTGGTAGGGCGTTGGCGGCGCAGGCTGGCAGGGGGCCGGCGGCGGGGAAGGGTGCGGCCGGCGCGTCCGGCGCGGCGGGGAGCGGCGCGGGGTCGGGCCACAGCAACAACGCCCGGGAGCAGTTCTTGCTCCGGGAGAAAAGGAGAGAGGCGAAGGCAGCGGCCGCGCCTCTGCCCGATGCCACGGCGCCTCCGGCGTCCGGTGGAGCACAGCAGGCCAAGGCCCAGGGTAAGTTTCCGGTGCAGCAGCACCGTGCCGGGCCGGTCAAGGCACCGAGAATCCCACCGCCGGCGGGTGTTTCGGCATTGCCGAGCTGGGTGGAGCGTCGTCCGTGTCTCCGTGTCCTCGGGCAAGCCTTGGCCGGAGAGAGTTTCTTCGACCTCGACTGTGACATGGACGAGTGGGACGTGGAGGAGGACTCGAACTCCGCGATTCTCTCCTTCAAGGAGAAGCCGATCTCGGTGGATGCACTCTCCAAGGAGTTGCAGCACCTGGTCGAGACGTCGTGGGACTGGCAGGTCACCCGCGCCTTCGCCAAGAAGTTCGCGGTAGTCTTTCCGTCCAAGGAGATGCTACGGATGTGTACGCGCAGTGGCCGCATGTATCTGCCGTTGAGCTTTACCGACGTGAGCATCACCTTGGCGGACACGGACCCGGCGCCGGCCGAGATCCTCCGGGAGTATTGGGTGCAGGTTTCTGGCTTCCCCAGACGCCTGAGGCGTGCTGACCGTCTTTTGGCGGGTTTAGGCATGCTGGGCCGTCCTATCGAGGTGGACGAGAGCACCCTCCCCGGTCGCCAGCCGGTTCGCGTCAAGCTGGCGTGCCGAGACCCCTCCAAGGCGAAGGGGTTCATCCAGCTCTTCCACAAGAACAAGGGCTACAACCTGGGCATTCGCGTGGAGCCAGGTTTCACCCCTTCCCCCACCCCGCCTCCCTCACCTCCCATGGATAACATGGAGGAGGACGATGAGGACGAGGAGGAGCACCTCTCAGACGAGTGGTTGGTGGCGGCAGAGAAGGACAAGGCCCGGGCTCTGGCGCAGTCCAAGACCTTGGGGACTGGGGGCGGCAGCACTTCCTCGGCCCCCTCCCTCGTCTGCGTCTGTTCTGACTGGTGCGCCGGACACGACGGTGGTGGGGTCGACCCCACAGCCGGCTGCGGTCGAGGAGGTCCCGTTGGTGCTCGACCAGTTTGGCAGCAACATGAGCCTCTCCAAGACTAGCTCTTGGCCTCCTTCTCTAGCGGCGCTGGAGAGGATGCGTGCTGCAGAGGCGGTGATCTTGGCGCAGGCCCTGCCCGAGTCTCCCGCCCCGGTTGTCCCGGCCTCACCGCTGGAGGCCTCGGCGCTCTTGTCGGCGGACTCGGGCTGTGAGTCCGGGTCGCCGGCGAAGACCTCGGAGGACTGGTTCGTCAGCGACAAGGAGATCCGAGTCACCGACACGGACTCAGACTCGGAGATGGAGGACATGGTGGTGGATGCGGACGCGGTGATCCAGTGGACGAGGCGCACCACGTCGGTCCCTGCTGGACCCCGGCGCAAGAGCGCACGGCTTCTGAGCTCGGTTGCGGCGGTCCCAGTCACGGAGCGTGCGGAGCTGCGGGCTGCGGCCAAGAACCTCGACCACTCAGGTAATCTCAAAAATCCCTTTGCGATTCTTCAAAAGATTCCTGATTCTCACTTAGTTTCGGTGGTTCAGGACGTGGGACTAGCTTTTTCCCTTGAGGCGGGTTCGCCCTCGGAGATCCTCTCTTTGGTTCGGGCTAAGGAGGAGGCGCAGGCCTCCCTCGCCCTCGCAGAGTTCAGAAAGGAACAAGCTGCACGCCAGGCGAGTGGGGAGAACCCTCCCCTACCCTCAGTGGTCGAGACCGCGCGAGTGGAGGGGGAGGAGGGTACGGCACCAGACCCAGGCAGGCTGGGTTTCTGCTCTACCTCGGCCCCAGTTAGGGTGGGCGCATTGCCTAGAGCTCCCTTCGTGGACGGAGGAAGAAGGCCGCATAGATGCGGGCCGGATTCTATAACATGCGAGGGTTCGGTCGGCCGGGACGACGTACCCAAGTTCGCGATTTGCTCTCCCGAGAACAGCTTGACTTTGTAGGGTTGCAGGAGACTATTAAAGCCTCCTTCACCCCTGCAGAGCTCCTCAGCATCGACCCACGAGGGCGGTTCGCCTGGCAGTTTGTCTCAGCTTGTGGACACTCCGGGGTATGCTGTTGGGTGTCAACGAGGACAGATTTGAGGTGTGGGCCTGGGTTATAGGCGCGTTCTTCATACGGGTGGATGTTTTTCAGTTGGATACCACCCAGACCTGGTCCCTCTTTGTGGTATATGGCCCGGCTGATCATCGACGGTCGCCAGATTTCTTGGCTGAGCTATTGGGGGCAGTGCAGGCATGCCCACACCCACTAGTGATTAGGGGCGATTTCAACCTAATCCGTGGGCGGAGGACAAGAGAAATGCGAACATTAATTGGCCCAGGGTCTATAGATTTAATGATTGCATTGCTTCCCTCGCGTTGCGAGAGGTCCGTAGGAGTGGTGGGTACTGGACCGAGTTCTTATGTCCGCGGATTGGGCAACCCTCTTCCCCCTCTGCACGTTAGTGGCAGAGCCCATTGTTGGGTCCGACCACGCGGCCTTGATCCTGAGCTCTGGAGAGGACTTTAGGAAGAGGAGCTCTCGCTTCTTTTTCGAGAAGAGCTGGTTAGAACGACCGGAGTTTGGGGATCTGGTCGAGTCCAAATGGGTGGAGGGACTGGACTCCATCTCACGCTGGCAACTCCTGTCTAGCGGCCTCCGTCAATTCCTTAAGGGTTGGGGTGCCAACCTGGGTCGGACGGAGAGGGATATGAAAGAGGCAATTCTGACACAAATCCATTCTTTGGACGCGCGTGCAGATGCCTCTGACCTGGATGATGAAGGATGGGCCCTTCGATATCATCTGGAGAGCCATCTCTGCCACCTCGCTAAGGTGGAGGAGGAGTATTGGAAACAACGCAGCAGGCTTGCTTGGACCCTTAAGGGGGATGCTAACACTGCGTATTTCCATGCCATAGCTAATGGCAGGAGGAGGAAGTGTGCCATCTCTAGGCTGGTGGACACCCAGGGTGCTGTGGTGGAGGCAGCGAGGCTCCATGCACACATCTACGATTTTTACCGAGACCTTATGGGGACACCCGAGGATTCGTCGGCGTTCCAGCTCTCCCCATCCCTCTGGGATTCACGGCCGCGGGTCACAGAGGAGGAGAACTCCGCTCTCATGCTAACCTTCACGGAGAAGGAATTGGACACGGTCCTAGCAAGCATGAAGGTGGACACGGCCCCGGGCCCGGATGGTCTCCCAGTATGCTTTTTTAAGCGTTTCTGGAAGAATCTTCGCCCGGTGGTTATGTCCATTACGAACGATTTTGCTCTAGGAAGAGTCGACATCGCTCGTCTGAACTTCGGGTGCTTACGTTAATCCCCAAAGTTCAAGGCGCCGAGGATATTCGTCAGTTTAGACCAATTGCGCTCATCAATGTTATCTTCAAGTTTGTAGCTAAAGCTTTTGCGCTTAGACTTAGCCCGATCACACATCGCACGATTAGCTACACTCAATCCGCTTTCATCAAGGGCCGCCTTTTGCACGAGGGAGTCGTCTCCTTACAAGAGATTGTCCATGAGTCCAGCTCCAAGAGACTAGGAGATGTCTTCCTGAAGCTTGACTTTGAGAAAGCCTATGATCGAGTCAACTGGGGCTTCCGAGGGAAGTCCTCCTCAGAGCTGGCTTTGATCCTGGTGGGTCCATAGGGCGCTTAGCCTGGTCTCTGGCGGACAGACGGCCATCACCATTAACGGGGAAATGGGTAATTTCTTCCGTAATGGTAGGGGGGTCAGGCAAGGAGACCCCCTATCCCCCTCCTCTTTGACTTTGTAGTCGAAGCCTTAGCTGCAATGCTGGATGCGGCTAAGAGGATGGGGCACATCCAGGGTGTTGGGCCTCATCTGATCCATGGGGGCGTGTCACATATGCAGTATGCGGACGACACGATTATCATGATCCAGCTGGACGATTTGGCTATTGCCAACCTGAAATTCATGCTGCTGTGCTTTGAGAGCATGTCAGGTCTCAGGATCAACTTCCACAAAAGTGAGGTACTAGTCTTGGGGGCTAGTACTGATGAGCAGACGAGGGTGGCCCAGATGCTTAATTGCAGACAGGGGTCATTCCCGTTCACCTATCTAGGACTACCCATTAGTAACCGTGCGCTTACGGTAGGTGCCTGGAACCACCTTACCGGTAAGGTTGCTAGACGGGCGGACCCCTGGATGGGTAAGCTGATGTCCTCCGCGGCTAGGTTGACGCTCACGGATGCGTGCATGTCCAGCCTTCCCCTCCATGCCATGGCAGTTTGCCTCCTGGGGGATGGGTCCATAGGACCATGGACGGCTCCCGCTCTCGTTTCTTTTGGGAGGCGAACGGGAGGAAACGCAAATACCACTGGGTACGCTGGGATGCAGTGTGTAAACCCAAGGCCCTGGGTGGCTAGGTATCATGGATACCAAACTCATGAACCGGTGGCTCATGGCTAAGTGGGTCTGGAAGATCTTGTCTGGGGAGACTGGCCTTTGGGCCGACATTCCCAGGGCTAAGTATCTGAGATCCAAAGACATCCTGGTTGATGACCACGGGGGAGGTTCCCAGTTCTGGATGGCTCTCCAGAGAGTTAAGAACCTCCTATGCTTGGGGGCGAGACACCGGGTGAGGAATGGCAAATCCACTAGACTATGGATTGACTGGTGGACGGGGGCCGGCCCCCCGCGGACCGTTTCCCATCGATTTTTGCCATTGTGGCTTCACCAGACACCTCGGTGGCGCATGCCCACCGGGAGGGGGAGTGGTACATTCCCCTCCGGCGGTCGGTTGGACCGGCCGAGGCTGCGGAATGGAGCTCGCTAGTTAGGGAGCTCCCAGTTTTTGAGCCAGCTGCTTTCCAGGATGAACTATCTTGGGCCCTTGAACCCTCCGGGAAGTTCTCGGTCAGGTCCCTTTATAACAAACTTTGCGACGGCACACCTGGGGATCACTATAGGGAGATCTGGGGGATTGCCATTCCCCTTAGGATCAGGATATTCCTATGGCAATTAGCTAGGAAGCGGTTACCCTCCAACGATAATATTGCGAGGAGACGGGGTCCCTCCACCGGCATGTGCCCTGTGTGAGGAGAGAGAGAATATGAATCATATTTTCTTTTTGTGTCCCCGTCAAAGTTTATGTGGAGCACAGTTAGGGAACTGCTGCTGTGCTCCTGGAACCCCTCATGTTTCGCGGATCTGGTTAGATTGATTACCGCAGAGTCGGGATAACACAAGCGAGTTTTATGGATTTGCTGCGCGGCTCTTTTATGGTCTTTGTGGAACATGAGGAATAAATTCTCGATTGAGGGGTGTTTCCTTCTCAACCGGCTGACGGGTTATACAAAATGGCGTTATATGTGCAGATGTGGAAGTCAGTGGCTAGGAGGCAAGACCGTGGAGCGCTGGAGCAAGCAATTGGCAGGATTCGCTCGCTCCACAACTCTGTCCGGGATAGATCGGATTGACTGTCTTTACCTGTATCTGTACCGCCTTAGGCCTATTGTAGTAGCTCGTTTGTTTGGGGTGTTCCCTTCCCCTGACTATAGCCTTCGTGCTATCGTGTGCCTCAGTGTGTAACCGCCGTGGGCGGAGACCTTCTTATATGTGTGGATCATTTGGCCAGATGGCTTTATCGAAGGAGGTAAATGGGGTGCCCCCAAGGGGCTCTCACAGCGATTAGCGCACGTCGGCCGTCCGATCGACCAGCCACCGCGCGATCTGGAGCGTCCGTTTGCGGTAGAATCTCACTTCTTTCATGCGCCGTCATGGTGTGTGTTTGAGGGGTAGTATCGGGATTTCGTCGCAGAGCGGACCGAGCGTCTCGCCGTCCTCCCTCGCTGTCGATTCCTCCGTCGTCCCCAATCCGCTGCGCGTCTCCGCTCCTCCCCCAATCCAATCGCGCCGCCACCGTGCTTCTCTTCGCCCCTCCTGGCCTCTCTCTCCCGTTCCCCGAGCTGGTGTTGCTGTGCGGCGGCCTGGAGGAGCACGCGGGGAAGCAACGGAACAAGGCAGGAATCGGCCATCGGATCTCCGTCGCGCTCGCCGCCCCCATTCCTCTCCACAAGCTCGCTCCACTCCACCACGGTACTGCGCGAGACTGGAGACCAGGGGAGCACACGGGAAAGAGGTAGATGGATGCGGGGAATCGGCCTCCGTCGCCTCTTCCATCTCCGGTACGTCTTCATCAAGCTCATCTGCTGGCCGAGCTCCGTCTCCTCCACCCGCCGTGCAGCCGCCGGGAAAAGTGGCCGGAGGCCGCCAGCAGCAGCGCAACCCCGGCGCTCGCTCCGCGCAGAGCGACATCCCATCACCTTGAGGAGCAGCATGGCCCGATCTAAAAATCATTTTTCAGATCGACATTGTCGGGGTCGTCTCTTCTCATCCACATCGACGAGCTTGAGGTGGAGAGGTGTTCTCCTCCTACAACTCGCCGCCTCGCGCCGCCTCCGTGATGCGCCCTCTCACATCGAGCGATGGTGGAGAGGAGGAAGCTCGCCACTGCGCCCCGTTCCATCGCCGGGAGGAGCGGCTCGTGTGGCGCCTCCGATGGGCCCTTCGTCGGGGAGGCCGTGCCGCCTGCCCATGTATCCTACGCACGGCAGGGCGTGCTGCGGCTGTAAGAGGATATCAAGCCTTGCGTCCATGGAGGCGCCAGGTCGCCTGAATAATCGATTAGGTGGTTGAGGTCGAGGACGCTCTCAACCCCTTGGTCCTCGATTCGCTCACCTCGCTTCCTCCGAGCCGGTAAGACCTCAATCCTCACGGAACTCTCTCTGGTCTCTCTTTGTCTCTTCTTAGTCTCATGAACAAGCAGCTGGAATCAGCAGGTGGAAGCTCTGGATCATCTAGCCCCACTAGTCCACCACCGTCTCCAGCAGCGAGGGATCTTATAGATGTCATCCCATTGCACTACATCTCCTTTCCTCCCGGATCCACTGAGCTCGTGCTTTCCTGGGCTTGAGCAGTGGCAGGCTGCAAAGAGATCTCACCCTCATGGTCAACTCAACACTTTGCACCATCGTGATGTCTGCAAAAGTGCAAAGGTAACATACTCTCTTGGTCCCTACTCCATTTTTCATCTGTCGTGTGGCCATCTGATAGCCTGAAAATCTAGCATGGATTTTCCCTACGTACCGGTGTTCAAAAAAAATCTAGCATGGATTGGAGTGGTGGATTTGCAAATTTACAGTGAAGACTAGACGGTGAAGACCAATTGTTGTCTCTTGAATTCTCTGTGATATAAGGCATTAGGCTCATTCATAGGTAGTTCCCAATAATATTTCATTATGATGCCTGTGATGTCCGATATTAACTGATTTCTTATTTTAGCACATCATGGTGTAAACTCAGAAGCGTGGTGCACTGATGCACATGGAATTGGAACCTCATGCATGAACGAATAACTCTCTCTGCAATTAGAATGTCGTGGTGGGATCACGGCAGATGCCATGGGTATGGCTTAGTTGGGGCCGAACGGTCGTTGGGGGAATCCGGGGAGGGTTTATGCACTCAAGATGTGCACAAGCAAGAACATGCAAGAAACCACAAGAACATGAACAAGAAGCCAAGAAAGCCAAGAACACAAAAGACACCACGATGTACCCAGGTTCGGGGCCTTCGTGAGGAAGTAAAACCCCTACTCCTGCCTTTCCTCTCTCAATATATCAGTGTAGTTCTCGGGTACAAGGTGCTCCTCGAGCTGTATGATGCTGCTCAAGTGAGAGCTCTAGATGGAAGATGAAACTATGAAGGGGGAAATGAGCTAGGGTTTCGCCGTCCTCCTCCCTGGAGGTAGAGATGCCGCATATATACACAGGCCGAAGTACATTTTTACCCCTGCCTACAACTGACAATGGCATGGCCAAAAGGTAGAAGACAAGCCTCTGCCTCCTGCCAGCTCAACGGCCGAACTGTCAGGCCAGCCAGGCCTAGCTTTCCTCTTCCGGTCATACTTCAGTAGCCTGCCGAGGTCTAGCCTGTAGACCTTTCCCGAAATAGCCGAGTCAGCTCCTAGGCCCCCGAGCTTCCGGGAAACCCGTGGACGGACCTCGCCGTCCTCTGACGTTTGGGGCTACGGGCTCTGCGGCGCCCGTGACTCCTCTGACATGCCTCGATACTTGCTGCTAACCTCGGCTGGCCGGTCACTTATACGTCGGGCCACGCTTCATCTTGGCTCGGGATACTCCGGATCCTATACCTCGGTAGATAACACCTTGTCCTTGTGGTAACTAGTTGACTGCCCCAAGGTTCATACCTCGGAGGCTATACCTCGGATGATTCCTCCGACGTTCACCTTACGTCGGATGACGCCTCCTGCGTCTTTGCTTAATTGCTACCTCGGACGGCTTACAGCCTTAACCTTACATGTCTTTACCTCATCTTTAGCCTACCCGGGGGTAACCCCCCGACAGTAGTCCCCGAAGCTGATGTGGTCTTGCAGCCTCGGATGAAAGGCCGCATCAGGTTCAACCCGAAACCACATGCGCTACAATGTTTTGCAGGTTACCGAACCAATACTCCGAGAAATCCATCGGTCTGTTCCTCGGCCATACTGCTTTTCCGAAGTATCCGCCGAGATCTCGGACGTCAACCCCTCGATTTCTGCATCCTTACTGACTTCGGTCAGAGAACACTGTTCACGTGTCCCATCCGTCACTTCCTGGTCCACGATAGTCAAAGCACTCGAGTGCTTTCCACCACGCGGCCCACGTCAGCGGAGGTTTCCCGCTTGCGCCGCTTCACGCTCCAGTAACCGCGCCGCACGACGGTTTGCCTCCTGCAACCGATCCTGTGGCCTGCTTGTCCACCGCTATCTTCGTGCCACGTGGGCATTTGTGCACAAACGATCCCACTCGCCGCTCCGATAACCGCGCGGTAGTGCGCAGTTACCGCCCGCGGTTATAAATACGGGCCCAGGGCAGTGCTTCCCTCTTCTTCCTCATTCACTCGCCGTCTCGCCTCCATCGCAACCAGCGCCGCCGCTTCCGTTGAGAAGAAACGCGTTCCCGCCGCCGCCGACGAGCAGTTCCTTCCTCGCCGCTGCGACCGCGTCACCGGCGCCGCTCCTCAGCACCTCGTTTTCACGGTATGTACTCCCTTTCTTGATACCCTAGGCATTGCTCTAGGTTTCTTCCTCTTCGCGTTTGGTTCTTCATATGTTCTTGAATAAAACTCTATTTACCCCTCCGGCAGATCTTACTCGCATACTCTTTTGGGTAGAAATGGTTTCATGCCTCGGATAGATGTTCGCCTAGCATAGATATGCCTCTATGCACATAAGATAGCCACCAAACTCCTCCTGAGTTAGCCAAATATTGTACTAGATTCCAGATTCCCTTTTTCCTTTGCTAAACTTCTGCGCATTCTCTGCAGATTGACTCTGCCGAGATGTCTCCTCCTGAGACTTCGGAACAAACCGAGGTTCCAGACCTCGAACTGGAGGTCGGAGAACGAGCCGGCTGGGAAGGTTCGGATGTAACTCCGGACGAAATCCAGTGGCTCAGGGCGACTCGGCGGATTCCCGCCGGGGTAGAGTGTCGCCTGCCAGAGGGCGAACTCGAGCCTCAAGTCAGCAAGGGGAACGGGTGGTCTTCGTCGCGCACTTTCAGCGCGGCTTCGGACTGCCCGTTAGTACTTCTTCCGGAGCTTCTCGACAAGTTCGGACTCCAGGTTCATCATCTCCCCGCCAACGCCATCACCACTCTCTTGCATTGTTTCCTTCTCTGAGGGATACCTCGGCCTCGAAGCCACGGTAGACCTCTTTTCTCGCTACTTCCAACTCAAGCGGCAAGTGATCCCGGATCCAAAGAACAAGGATCTGCCCAAGCAATTAACCGCCTGCGGAGCTGCCACCATAGCTCCTCGCCGAAACTCCATCTTCCCACGTATCACTACTCCGGACACCGTTCGCAAGTGGCTCCGGACGTGGTTTTACGTGAAGAACTCCGGCGAAGAGGACCTCCTCAACCTGCCGGCGTTTAACCTCAGCCCTCCTACAGAACAGCTCAACTGGGACTACACTCCCCCTCACACCGGCGAACTCAAGCCATCCATGGGTATATTGCGAAATGGCAGGACCCGGAGACCCCGGGAACGACGGGAAAGTCCTGACGGCCGACGACCTGGCCTGCACATTCGTGAAGCGCAGGGTCTCCCCTCTTCAGGCGAGGTCTCACAAGATCTGCCACATGAGCGGTCTTTATGACCCCACCCGTCATACGCACGTTGCACTGGACAACGCCGCGGTAGCTCGGCGAGTCCGAGCTATCACCAAGTCCAAGATCTCCGACGCTTGGACATGGGGAAGGGAACCCCACTACCGGACCAATCCAGCGAAACAGGTACGCTATTCCGACGTTTTCTTCGATACTTCTTTACCACCGAGGTCTTGCTACCGACGTTCACCTTGACAATTTTTCTTCCTAACTCCTTTTCATATGTCTGCCATACAGCTGTTCGCCCGCCAGACCGCCGAGGATGGAGTCCATCCTGCGGACCACTTCGGCAAGGATCTCCCTGTCGAGGACCCACCATCCAACGTGGACCCTGACGACGAGGATTATATGCCCATTGCCTCGGCCCGCATCACCACCGCGGGTAAGCCTCAAGCACAAGCTTCAGTTCAAGAGATTTCGGATGACGAGGAGGGGTTCCTCGTCATGGAACCAATAAACGCGGTACCTCTCTCCCGCCTTCCTCACCTTCCGAACTTTACTCCAGCAACCAGCCGGAAACGCGCTGGTGCCGCAACTTCGGCCGCCGAACCATCCGCCACTGGAGCCTCCGGACCCACTGAGGCTCCGGTCAAGAGACGCCGGCTGAAGAAGTCCGGACTTCCTCCTCATGCCCGGGGGGGCAAGAGGTTTCCTACCTCGGATGGGTAATGCTTTGCTTCTATAGCCAACAATGTTTGTTGTTTAAACATATTATCTCGGTATTAACACTTGACCTTCCTCTTTTCGTTGCAGTGCCCCCATAGACGTGGATCAGGAGGTATCCTCCATGACTGCACCCGTTGGTGCCTCTGAAGCCACGACCACCCCGACGAACTCTCGCCCAGGATCTCCACCGAGGTCTGGCCCGGCCTTGGGGAAATCTGCCCCCACCCGGGTCAGACTTCTCCGCGTCCTCAAACGGATGCCAATCGCGCCAGAACTCCGGCTACCGCCTTGCCGGAGCCTCGACTCTCCCCCCGCAGCCAGACTGCCCGCAACCAACAGCAGCAACAGCAGAAGCAACAGCCCAAGCAGCAGCCCCAAAAACCAGTTCGCCAGACTACCTTGCCGTTGGAGAAGGGCAAGGAGAAAGAAAAAGAGACGGTGAAGTCTAAGGTCACCCCCAAACCAACATCTGGGTCTGGCACCCTGACTATTTCTTCTCCCTCAAGGATGCAACCGAGGTCTCCTCCCCCGGCGACACGCCGAATTCCTCCATTCGCCGCACCCATTGATGAGACTGCCCCTCCGGCCGAAGAATATGCTCGGAGGGCATCTCTTATATTGGATAACCGGCCTGCTTCAAGCTCCGAGGCTACTTTGGCCTTGGAGGCCTCGGTTAGGGGCATCGAGCAGGGCGGACCGTGGGGATTTCCTCCTCTGCGCACTGATAGTGACCAGAGCCTCGGCTCCTTGGAACACTACAATGCAGACTGGAATTCTGCAGACATGGACGAGGTCTCTTCTGCCTCCTTGACCGCCCAAGGGGACGAGCATCCTGCGGGAGCAGCGCCTGCGCCGACGCATGCTTGAAATGCAAACTTCTGCTTTGCTTGCTACTCGAGCTGTCAACGTAAGTTCCACTTTCTTTACTTTCATGCAGTATCTCCTCTAATATCCACCATCTCCAGTCCCCGAGATTCGAGGTAAACTATTGACGCTCCGCCGGAGTTAAAATTGTTTGGCTTGAATCTTAACTCTCCATTTTCATCCGACGTATCCAATCCATTTTTATCTCACTTTAGCATGCACCTCGGGTACGAGTCCCCGAGACTCCTGTCGAGGCATACCCCGGCAACATTTTCCCAAAGAGTTGACTCCGAGTCCCCGAGACTCTTGTCGAGGTATAGCCTTTCTAACCGAGCTATATTTTTCTTCCTTGCAGAATGCTATGAACGTTCGCACGGATATCTTCCATACCCTCCTGTTTGACCACAAGAAACTCCACGACGAGCACAAGGCCGTCCTTGCAGCGAAGAAAACTTCGGATGACCAGCTAGCGCAAGAGAAAGCCGAGGTAGCTCGTCTGGTAAAGGAACTGAAGCGCATCACTGAGCTGCGGACGTCTGAAAAGAGCAGCTGCAGGCGGAAAAGGCCAGTGTTGTTGAAACAGAGAAGAAACTTCGGGAGGATGCCGCCAAGGAACATGAGAATGCGCTCCAGTTAGCCGAGGCCCGCGCCACCTCGGCCACCGAGGCTTATGAAGCCCTTCAAGCTTCGGTTAACCAGCTCCTCCCGACGCTGGAACGCATCAACCAAGAAATGGACAGTAAGCTTCTTGCCCCCCTTATCCTTGCTTTGTCCTCAACGTTACTGGCTCTTTGCCGAACTGTTTCTTTCATTATTAACAGGCTATCCTTCTGCAGAGCACTTCACCTACACCCAAATCTCGGCCCGCAATATCACTGCTCAGCACAGGAAGAGGCGTAACGAGACGAACCCCGACTGGACCGTTGAGGACCACATCGTGGCCATCAAAGCTCGGATCCATCCCTTGCAAACCATTGGGTCCGAACTCCTCGACGCAGGTCTGTCTGCTTTCCGAGCCTTATGGCCTCTTGCCGATGCTCCCAATACTACACCCGAGCTCGCCGCCAAGCTTCGTGAAGCCGAACAAAGACTCCGAGAGTGGCGTTCATCTTCAGCTCGCGCTGGAGCTGATGCCGCTCTCAAATTCATCATGACTTGGTGCGAGAAGATCGACCTCGAAAAGATGGACACTCTTCGCCGAGGCTCGCCCTGGTCCTCGGACCCAATTCTCATCAAGCGCCGCGAAAAGATGGCTGCCTTCTTCGCTGGATATGCCAACACAAGAACTGAGCGAAGGAGACACCTACTCCGACGCCGAGGATTACGAGCCAGAAGACGAGGAATACGAAACAGAATCCGACGTCGAGGCCGAGCAAGGTGACGACGGTGAAACCCGCGAAGCAGAAACCGAGGCTTCTCCACAACCTGACGCCGAGGTTACTGCCGACGTTGCCAGCACTTCCCAGGCTACCTCGGCTCCGGACGAAATCCCTGCTGCCTCGGCTGTTGCCGACGTAATTCCTGATGCCTCGACCTGAACTTATGCTTGGCCAAAAAACTTCATTAAATCCCCGGTATGCCGGGACGCAGATGTAATCAAACTTAAGTAGTTCCTTTGCTACCTCTATTACTATTATGCTCATCGAACCATGCTTTTCTAAGCTTTATGTCGAATCCTTTTGAATGATTGCTCGAGTTTACTTTCGTGTTTACTATATTTGGCATTCTTTGCTCTTGTCTGCCATTCTGGCGTTCGACAGTCGAGTCACAAGATTGTTGTTCATAGCATACAGTACTTGGTAAATTCCGAGGTATGTTTCAAAGTCATCCGACATAAAAAAGAAGTAAAAACAGGGGTTAGTAAACGACATATGCCGAACTGTCTTTTTGGACCGAGTCCCCGAGTTCATTTTCATGTTTCCCATGTTCTTTCGTCTTTGCTCTTGACTGCCATGCTGGCGTTCGTCAGTCGAGTCACAAGATTAGTTACATAGCATACAGTACTTGAAGTTTGAGACGAGGTTCAAAATAGTCGGCATACGAACGAAGAAAGAGTACAAAAAAGAAACATGCAATCATAAGAGCGAGGCAGTCCCCGAGCTCACTCTCGAGGTGCCGAAGTTTTATTTAAAGATCAGCCGAGGTACATACATTACTTCCTTCAACAGTAGAAGGGTCGGAGTAGAGCTACATTCCATGGACGCTGAAGCTCCAAATCGGGTCTCCAGCCCATCTCCCCTTGGTTCCTGTGCATCTATAAGATAGTATGAATCATTGTGCAGAGCTCGGCTCACAATGTATGGTCCCTCCCATGGAGGTGACAACTTGTGCCGACCTTTGCTGCGCTGACAAGCCTCAGCACTAGGTCTCCTTCATTAAACTTTCGGGGTTTTACATGCCGGCTTTGATAGCGTCGGAGACCCTGCTGATATATTGCTGACCGAGATAAGGCCAATTCTCTTGCTTCCTCAAGCAAATCTACAGCATCTTCCCGAGCTTCTTTAGCCTCGGCTTCTGTGTACATTGCCACTCTGGGCGCATCATATTCAATGTCGGTTGGCAGCATTGCCTCGGCCCCATAGACCATGAAAAATGGCGTATAGCCAGTTGATCTGTTCGGTGTGGTCCTTAGACCCCACAGAACTGCTGGTATCTCATCGATCCAACACCCCGGTGTTTTCAACAGTGGTTCTATTAGCCGAGCTTTGATTCCGGCCAATACCAATGCATTTGACCTTTCTACTTGCCCATTAGCCTGTGGATGAGCCACCGAGGCTACATCAAGTCGAATTCCCTTACTCATGCAGAACCGAGCAAACTCTCCGACAGCAAAGTTCGTGCCGTTGTCTGTAATGATACTATGAGGATATCCATATCTCAGGATTATTTCCTTCAAAAAGGTCACTGCCGTATGACCATCCACCTTTCGGATTGGCTTCACCTCGATCCACTTAGTGAATTTGTCCACCATCACCAGTATGTGAGTCATATTGCCTCGGGCTGGCTTGAATTCTCCCACCATGTCCAGACACCAAACTGCAAAGGGCCACGTGATAGGAATGGTTTGAGCGCCGAAGCTGGCATGTGCTGCTGCTTGGCGAACCTTTGGCACCCTTCACATTTCCGAACTATATCTTCTGCATCGGCATTGGCGGTGGGCCAATAGAACCCGTGCCGGAACACCTTGGCCACCAGAGCTCTTGTGCTGCAATGATGTCCACATTCTCCTTGGTGGATCTCTAAAAGCATCTCCTTGCCTTCAGCTGGTTCGACACACCTTTGCAACACCTCGGTCACACTTCTCTTGTATAGCTCCTTGTTGATGATGGTGTATCCCTTAGCTCTCCTCTGGATTCTCCTTGCCTCGGTTGTATCACTTGGCAAACTTCCATCGGCTATGAAGTTCATGATCTGCTCCGCCCATCCGGCACTGGATGCAGAGGAAAAAGCCTCTCATCTATCTCCATTGGTTCGGTCGCCATGATCTCCTTCATGATTTCCTCCACCATTGCTCGGCCAGTCCCCGAGTGTTGGTGCGAAGTCCCCGGGTCAGACCCGAAGTTCCCACCATCTATCTCCATAGGAAAGGCTCTATCATTCCTCGGATACTGCGAAGCAGTCCCCGAGTCCGGCCAAACGCATCCGACGTCTACCTCCATAGGAATGGGCTCAGACTCCGAACTTGGCGGTAAGAAAATTGACTCAGAGTCAGGCGAGGGCTTGATTGAAGGAGTTCTCAAATGGTTCAGTGCTATCCCCGGTGGCACCGGTTCTTTGGATGAACCGAGCTTAGACAATACGTCGGCGGCTTCATTCTCTCCCCGAGGTATGTGCTTGTACTCACATCCTTCGAAGAACCCAGACACCTTTTGCACATGAAACCGATACAACTCCATGTTCGCATCCAATGCATCCCAAGTGCCGTGGATTGATGCACCACCAAAGCTGAATCGCCGAAGCATTCTATACGCCGGACACCTATCTCCTTTGCCACCTTGAGCCCATGGATCAGGGCCTCATACTCCGCCACGTTGTTCGACGCCGAGAAATGGATTTGCAGCACATACTTCAACTGGTCTTGCTTCGGCGAGGTTAGGACTATGCCGCACCTAATCCGACCTTGGTCTTGGACCCATCAAAGTGCATCTTCCAATAATTATAGTCCGGCAAGGGCGGCTCATATTGCATCTCGGCCCAATCGCATAAAAAGTCCGGTAGCGCCTGCGACTTGATTGCATCTCGCCTTTCATAATGCGGAGTATATGGAGATACCTCGATCGCCCATTTGGCAACTCGCCCAGTTGCGTCCTTGCATCCGATGATCTCCGAGATTGGAGCATCACATACCACCGTCATGGGATGCTCTTGGAAATAATGCTTCAGTTTCTTAACCGCCAGGTATACTCCGTACGTCATCTTCTGGTAGTGGGGTAGTTTTGCTTCGACGTGGATATCACCTCGCTCAGGTAGTAGATTGGTCTCTGCACCGATTTGCCTCCTTCGTCTCGCTCCACCACCACTGCAACACTTACGACCCGGTTTGTAGCCGCAATGTATATCAACATCGGTTCATTCTGCAAAGGGGACGCCAACACCGGAGCAGTGGACAACATCTTCTTCAGCTCATTGAACGCCGCGTCCGCCTGCGGGGTCCAAGTGAAACTGGTACTTTTCTTCATAAGTTGATACAATGGTAAGGCTTTTTCTCCTAGCCGACTTACAAACCGACTTAAAGATGCAAGGCATCCCGTGAACTTCTGCACATCTTTTAAACAGTTCGGCAACTTCATTCTTTCGATCGCTCGGATCTTAGCCGGGTTAACCTCTATACCTCGGCTCGATACGAGGAAACCGAGCAATTTTCCAGCCGGGACACCAAAGGTGCACTTGTCCGGGTTAAGTTTCAACCGATACTTTCTTAAGTTTGCAAATGTCTCTTCGAGGTCTTCGATGAGAGTATGCTTCTTTTTAGTTTTGATAACAATGTCATCACATACACTTGCACATTCTTGCCCATTTGAGAGTGTAAGCACTTCTGCATACACCTTTGATAAGTTGCCCCGGCATTTCTCAAACCGAAACACATGACACGATAGCAATACGCCCCATACGGGGTAATAAAGGCAGTCTTTATTTGATCATCAGTGTTCAGTGGATCTGGTGAAAACCAGAATATGCATCATAAAAGACAACAGCTCACATCCAGCCGTAGAATCGATCACTTGATCAATCCGAGGTAAAGGAAAGGGATCCTTCGGGCACGCCTTGTTCAGGTTGGTGAAGTCAATGCACATGCGCCACACCTTGACTATCGCCGGTTCGTCCTTCTTTTTCTCCACGAGGACTGGATTAGATATCCAGTCCGGATGCAGCACTTCCATGATGAAGCCTGCAGCCAGTAACTTCGCCAATTCTTCGAGTACCACCTTTCTTCGGTCATCTGAGAGCCGCCGCGTCGGTTGACGCACTGGTTTCACCTCTGGCCGAACAAACAAAGAGTGCTCTGCCAACTCCCTCGGAACACCTGGCAGGTCTTTAGCCGACCATGCAAAAATGTCCCGATTCTCACGGAGGAAGTGACAGAGCGCGCTTTCCTATTTCTCGTCCATGCCAGCACCAATGATGGCGAAACGCTCCGGGTTCTCCGAGTCCAGCGGGATTTTCTTGGTCTCCTTGGGCACCTCGAATGAAGCGCTCATGTCCGGAGTAATTAGTCCGGACATGCCGAGCTGAGTAGACTGCGCCATTGCCACCACCTTCTGAAGTTGCTTCTTCTCCGCCGCGATCACCAAGGACTCGGCTAAACTAGATCCCGCCGAGGCACATTGCATAGCCTTCTTGTAGTCACCTGAAATGGTTATTATTCCCTTGGGCCCCGGCATTTTCATCTTCAGGTAGGCCACATGAGTGGAGATCATGAACTTGGCCAAGGCTGGCCTTCCCAGCAAGGCATGGTAAGGGCTCTGCAAGTCCACAACCTCGAACTCAAGACTTTCAACTCGGCTATTATCTCGGGTACCAAAACCCACGTCGACCCAAACTTTCCCATAGGTGCACAAGAGACCCCGGGCACAATACCGTGAAACGTACAGCTGCTAGGCTGCAACTGGTTCGGTGAGTATCCCAGCTTGACCATGGTGTCTCGGTACATGATATTTATGGCACTCCCATTGTCCACCAAGACTCGGGTGAATCTCACATTGTTGGTCGGCCCACAGAACGTCGGATCCACCACCAGTGCATAGTTTCCAGGGCTCGGCATGATCCGAGGTGTATCTTGCCTGCTCCAAGTGATCTCTTGCTCGGACCAATTCATGTATTTCACCACTGCTGGAGTTACTGCATTCACCTCCTTGGCACGCCTCAGCATACTCTTCTTATCAGTTGACTCAGTCACAAACACCACGTAACTCTGATGTACTTCCCTATAATCATTACCGGGGTTCTCATACCTCTGATTCTCAAAGGACCACGTTTGGCTTTGGCCGGCACCACCGTTGTTGTTGTTGCCCTGGGCACTCACTGCATTCACCGGTTTCGCCTGCACCATCTTCTGGTTTTGGGCCGCATGCACCGGGGTTGAATTTGCTCCGGTTAAGCTCTGATTCTGCGCCGCTATGGTCGGCTTATGCTGCTGCTGCGCGTTCGGATATTGAGGTCTACGCCATTGGTTCGGTGGCCCACTCCGGTTTGTCCCAGCTTTCGCCCCTTCTGCAGCGGTTCGGTGATGAAAACTACACTGCAGAGTGGTATGGTTGGGTGTTTTGCCATTCCTGCCATGATAGATACATGGCCCATTCACCAATGACTCGTAAGTCACAGGTGGTCCGGCCTCCTGCCACTGCTTCGCACCACCGCCCTGACTCTGGTTCTGGTTCGGAGTCCATGCCTGACCCTCAGTCTTCGGTTTCTGGGCGCCTCCAGGTCCGGACTGACTTGGGTTTACAGCATTGACTTGGAAATCTGGTTCTCTCCTCTTTTGCCCGAACTCTTGACGGTTATCAAACCTCGGTCCGTTGTTGCGATTGTTCATCGGATTCCTCCTGTTCCGGGCATTCCCATCCATCAGAGGCTGCATCGGATCGCCAAGGGCATAGGAATCAGCTATCCGAATCGTCTCGGCCAGAGTCTTTGGCATATCTCTCTGGAGCCTCTGCCACAACATGCTACCATACCGACATCCATCAGCGAACCACGCTATAGCCTGTGCTTCGATAACTCCTTCACAGGAGTTCCGAACATTGCTCCACCGAGTCAAGAATTCTCGGTCAGTCTCATTGTCCTCCTGCTTGCACGCCTGCAAAAGCTGAGGTCGGTTTGGCCTCTTGTAAGTGCTGGCGAAGTTGCTATTGAATGCCTCCTCTAAATCCAGCCAGCAATTGATGCTATTCTCCGGCAAATTGTTCAGCCAGATCCGAGCAGGACCTTCCAACATGTGCGGGAGATACCGGACCGCCCATCGGCGATTGCCCCCCGCAATGTATACTGCTGAAACATAATCAGCTAGCCAATCTTGCGGCTTGGTGCTCCCATTGTACGGCCTGGTACTCCGACCCAACTGAAACTGAGACACTGGTGGAGGTGGTTCCTTCATGATCCGAGGTCCAAAACACGCCGGACCAGGAGGACCTTCCTCTTCCAACCTCTCGGACTTGTAAATCCGATCTAGCTTGTATCGCGCGTCACCTGTAGGCAACGTCCGAGCTCCGATACGCTCTCCCAATGCACCATCCACTCTATAGAATCCAGCCCGCTCCATGGCTGAATTTCCATCATCATATCGGTCGCCACCTCGACCGACGCTCTTCGGCTGCGGAACATACTCCGGCTCTTGCTGATACTGCTCCTGCGGCCGGGGTTGCTGCTGATGCCTCGGGGGCTGAGGTGGTTTACCTCGGCCAGCCGACGCTGCTTGCCCACCGTTCTGATTTCCCTGAGCTGAACGGCCTTTAGCTCGGCTTGCATCACCTGGGCCGGGGTCTCCATTGGCTCGGCTAGCGTCACCGACCTTTTGCTTTCCAGCTAACACCGGATCGTACACTTGCAGCTGCATCTCCTTGTTCCGACCTGAAGTGACACTCCGGGCACGTTCGGCTCCTCCGACGTGTGGAGACGAGGCTTGCCCCTTGGACCCCTGGCTAACTGGCCTAATCGAATGGACCGCCTGCGAACCGCCAAGCCCGGCCTTGCGGAGGGCTTCATTTTGCTTGCTGGCCACATGCACTAACTCATTGAGCCGCTTCTGCTGCTCACGCCATGCATCTCCGGGCTTGGCTGGTGAACTATACACCAGCCTACCAGTAGCCGACCTGCTACTTGTTGCCTTAGTCGAGCTCGAGACTGCAGCCCTACCCATCTCCTCATAGAGGTCCTTGCCTCGGTTTAGCAGAGCAGCTTTCTTACGCCGCACAACCGGAGTAAAACCATCCTCTATACCATGTGCAGCATTGTACTCCTTTTGCTCCATATCAAACTGCTGCCTAGCCTCGGCCAGCAACCGAGCTTCTCTCATAACTCTCTGGCGCTCTGCCTCTAACCCGGCCACTGTATGCTCCACACTTGCATCTACTGCGAGTGGCCGAGCTAACCTATCAACGATAGATTCTAAGGGAAACTCTTCCCTTGGCATGCCCAACTGCTCATTCTGATTAGGTTTCTCGTACGGAAACTTCGCCGCCCGACCTGATTTCTCAGGCAGCGCAGTTGGTGTCGCCTCCACCTCGGCTAGCGCGACTTTGCCAGCATCCGCCTTGCTAGCTGCAGGCTGGGTACCAGCCACCATCACCTCCACACACCTCGGAGGGCGAGTAACACGTTGGCCCAAAGCCGCCAGGAGTGGAGTTTCGTCATCCACGAGCACCTGCTCCGGGTACTCGCGAACCACCTCGACAGTGACATATGTAGGAAAACTACCGAGCATCATGAGGAAACCATCGGTGGGGAAAGGCTTGCCGGCGAAGCAACCCGCATTGTCACTCACAAAGGCAAACTCGCCGATGTTGGCAACAAGGCCAGAAAGAACACACTCAGAGGAGCCCGTCCGGATGGAAACTCCACCCAACGCCTCAATCTGCCCCACGGTGGGCGCCAACTGTCGTGGTGGGATCACGGCAGATGCCATGGGTACGGCTTAGTTGAGGCCGAACGGTCGTTGGGGGAATCCGGGGAGGGTTTATGCACTCAAGAAGTGCACAAGCAAGAACACGCAAGAAACCACAACAACATGAACAAGAAGCCAAGAAAGCCAAGCACACAAAAGACACCACGATGTACCCAGGTTCGGGGCCTTCGTGAGGAAGTAAAACCCCTACTCCTGCCTTTCCTCTCTCAATATGTAGTTCTCGGGTACAAGGTGCTCCTCGAGCTGTATGATGCTGCTCAAGTGAGAGCTCTAGATGGAAGATGAAACTATGAAGGGGGAAATGAGCTAGGGTTTGGCCGTCCTCCTCCCTGGAGGTAGAGATGCCGCATATATACACAGGCCGAAGTACATTTTTACCCCTGCCTACAACTGACAATGGCATGGCCAAAAGGTAGAAGACAAGCCTCTGCCTCCTGCCAGCTCAACGGCCGAACTGTCAGGCCAGCCAGGCCTAGCTTTCCTCTTCCGGTCATACTTCAGTAGCCTTCCGAGGTCTAGCCTGTAGACCTTTCCCGAAATAGCCGAGTCAGCTCCTAGGCCCCCGAGCTTCCGGGAAACCCGTGGACGGACCTCGCCGTCCTTTGACATTTGGGGCTACGGGCTCTGCGGCGCCCGTGACTCCTCTGACATGCCTCGATACTTGCTGCTAACCTCGGCTGGCCGGTCACTTATACGTCGGGCCACGCTTCATCTTGGCTCGGGATACTCCGGATCCTATACCTCGGTAGATAACACCTTGTCCTTGTGGTAACTAGTTGACTGCCCCAAGGTTCATACCTCGGAGGCTATACCTCGGATGATTCCTCCGACGTTCACCTTACGTCGGATGACGCCTCCTGCGTCTTTGCTTAATTGCTACCTCGGACGGCTTACAGCCTTAACCTTACATGTCTTTACCTCATCTTTAGCCTACCCGGGGGTAACCCCCCGACATAGAAGGAATTAGCTCAAGGTATTTTCCAGGGCCTCAATATATTAAAGAAAATGTAAGTACACAGTTCTGGGTAATGATCTACATGCATCGGTGCAGCTAGGAGGTGGAGAAGACCTCTATATTTCAGTACATAGGCCTTACTTATCTGGACTACATGGGCAATCGATTTGTATAATGAGAAATAAAATCATAATCTCCGTGAAAGGTACTGATGATCTCAGAGGTGAGCTCTTTATGTGATTATTTGTGCACTTGCTTCTTCTTTGCAAGTTGGACATCATTTTACTGGGTCTGAATTTTCTGCGCCGATCTACCTGAAGTCAAAGTTCAGGTTGATTGATTCCCAAAATGCGCTTTGATTTGTATAAATGTTAATTGATACATGTAAATTTGATCCAGGATTTTTTTGTTGGATTTCATGGGAAGTATTGTTAAGTTCAACCCATTTGGATTTTAGTATGGGAAGTTTCAATTTGCAATGGAGATAAAGGGTTGATTGTTGTTCATTTTTTAGAACCTCGATTAAATAAGGTAATCAGGACATCTACCGCCGAAAACCCATCCAGCATGAAGGCTCCCCATTCGTTTTTTTCCTTGGTTCTTGAATTCCATACATCAATGGCGCCTTGGCATGTGAGCGCAGATGTTATTTACGGTGGTAATGGAGCAAAGCAGTCTGTTGTCTACTATTATGAGTTCAATTGTTTTACATTTTCTGAAAGACTGGTGCAAGCAAGGTTCCTCCATTAATGGTATGTACTTAAAAGTTAAAACTGTATACTATGTGTCTATTTCACAATCAGTTTGTACATACAGCTGTAGGTATTGTCTATCGATTTTTCGATAAAATCATTAATATTGAAAGAAATACCTCGGTGCTCTGTGTTATTTTTTTAAAACTGTGAAAAATTAAATTTGCTTATTCTAGGTGCTAGCTGTATAATATAACCTTCTAGCTTATAAATACTACAATTAGTTCCAACTTTCAATAGATATGTCACTGAAAGGTTTGGCTCATGTAGTTTCTGTTTTAGATAGAGATGGATATTTGAGTTGTTTACTGTAGGTTGATGTTGTTGTTCTATTCATGTAGGTTGATGTTGTGATTCTATTCATGTGCAGGGTTCTGCTTCACTTTGATTCCAATGTGAGGTGAGTTATTATGATTGCATGCTTACCTTCGTTTCCCCTTAACTTTGATTAAATTTTTTTCTTTACTCTGTCAGAAATTGGGGATAGTGGTGGGCATTGTTTTGTGGAAGCTTAGCATCATGAACTGAGGAACTACAATGGCTGCTATACTCCAACCCTCCAATATAAGCCTTAAAGGTAAGCAACCCATATAGCCGCTAAACACTGAAAAGAGAGTGTCGAGGGAAATAGGAGGGCAGATGGATTATCTAGCTTACTGAAGCAAGGTAGTAATGTTTTACCCAATAGCCCTAATATGTATTTTTCCTTCCTGGTGTTTATTTACGGTAGCTAAATATCTATGTAACAGAGCGAACACTATTTATTCCTTGCTCGACATTTCCTCCTAATTTCCTGTTCTAAAACTGATTGAAATGATTGCTCTTTATTACGTTGTGTGGGGCATTCCAATTGCTATTACAGATATTTGAAGCAATTAAGGTTGGGTTTTGGTTTAGTCATCTTTTCTGAAAATATTAGTGACGGACTATTGCATGCCATTATCCAAAATGGTTACTGTTTTAGGGAAATCAGTGTAACTATTGTCTTGAATAGTTTGTGTTCATCCTCCAGCTTAATTAAGTTTTTTCCTATTTAACCAGTTGAATGAATGTGGTTGAAATATTTAATTCTACCTTCTTTAGAGATAATTCCTTGGATGTGCACCGGTGGTTCCTTATGTTCGACTATTTGCTTGCTACACTGCTTTGGTTGGTCCATTTGTTCCACTGATTTGGGAGGTGTGTTCCACAAAATTTGGTTTTTCCCAGCCTTTGATGAGTCTTCATGCTGCTTTTCATATATATAATAATTTTTTCCAAAACTTCTACTCTGTCCCCATGAATTACCAATCGTTGGTACTTAGGATATATATGCCTATGTTTTTTTTGTGGTCATTCTGTTGCATCAGGAGCTTCAACTGGTGCACAATCTATTGTTGCTATAAGCAATGTGGCCAGACTGATTTGATTTGTGCATATAGGAATTGCATATCTCATTTTTGCAAACGACAACCGATTGTATTGCACAACACATAAATTTATCACGTGATTAGGTGATAAAGAGGCAGCTCCAGAATTATCTATACACCTGTAGCGCTCGATTGAATATACATGCTATTTTTATTTTGGTTCGCTGTCAAGTACATTTGGTTAATCACAATTAGCAGCAGCTTTCTCTAGCATTTAGTCAGGATCCATTTTTCTCCTCAATTTCTTTTCCAAAGGTCATAATCCAGTTTAGCTACTTAATTGAGTCTGGCCCTGTCATTTGTTTGTTCCAGAATTTATTTGAGTATGAAACTCTTGGTGGTTGTTGCCAATTGTTCCATCTAGAAGTTAATTGTTATACCGAATTTCTCGGGTTAATTAAGGTAATGATTTAAAAGTCCAGTATATAATGTTTTGTTATCTTTGTGGTATGTGTTTTCCTTGCACAGTATTGAATTTGTTATTTTGATCCAGTGTATATGTTTGAACAATAAAGTTACTTTTAAATAAATCTAATGCGTATGGGTCATATTTTTCCGAATTCTCCTCTTTTTTCACGTGTGTTACTGTATTTCTACTCAAAACTACTACTCTGGCACCTCCATTTATAGTCCCATTAAATTTATTTGAATATTGTCTTTGGCCCATTAGATTTCTTTTTTCATGAATGACGCTTCTATTTTTGCCAGAAAATCTACAGAATGGTCTCTGCTCCCCACCGCTCCCATCTGAATCCAAATAAGTGCCACTCTGCAGATAATGTGGATTTCTGGAATGCTGCAGGTCATTGTGTTCATCTAGCTGGTATGATTTGGGTTCCATCACCTACAGAGGTAGGTTTATCACCTCCTGCGGAAGTTCATTCTACCTTTACTTTTAGATGCACCATCTACTTGATGAAAGTATGAAATCATTTTTGTTTTTGTTGTAGGTCTATGTAATTGAGAAGTTTTCGGGCTTAGGGAGCACATGATCGAGTATTGATATCCCTTTTCGCTTTGAAAGGCGGGAAATGTGCTATATCATGGCCTTCAAAGGGCGAGTGTGTATTATGGAAATTGTTAATGTTGCTCTTCCCTGTGTGTATGGAGAATCGGAACTTTCATACATATCATACCTTTTGCTTAGTCTATTTTTCCAGTCAAGGTAATTTTGCTCTCCTACTTTATTTTTGGTTGCCACAAGTTAACTCAAGTCATTCTGTTAGATAAAAGTAGTATGGTTTTTCTAACTCTAAAATTTGGCAATTTAAAAACCCTCTATTGAGGTATGCTTTAGTTATCAAATGATCTCC
Organism: Poa pratensis; assembly: GCA_947311845.1. Lineage (NCBI taxonomy): Eukaryota > Viridiplantae > Streptophyta > Magnoliopsida > Poales > Poaceae > Poa > Poa pratensis. The sequence continues at coordinate 58,172,282 of CAMZMU010000035.1, forward strand.
TGCTTAAGCTTCACATAAGAGACTATAAACATATATGCAGTTTAAATAATGAATGAATTCTGTATTTCCTTTTGGTATGATTAATCAAGATTTACTTAATTAAATGGCATATGCTTCTTCCACTTTTCCAGGCTTTTGGGTTTTGTCTTATAATAAGGTGGTATTGGGAAAGTAATCCACCAACTTCAGCTAGGCATGCCGCAGAAGAAAGTGGGTGGTAACGTGTCTGACCAATTATCTATAGATTTGCGGTGGCATGAAAGCACAAGAGAAGCGGTGGTAAGATGTGCGACCAACATGAAAAGTCATGGTGCTCCAAGAATAATCTAACAAGGTTGTGAACCTTGAACTGGCTGGCGAATCCGAGCCCGATGCTGAGATTGCCATGTACATGGTGGTCCAAGAATAATCGAACTTCTGTAGTTGCTGATGGCGTACACATTGCCATTATTCGTCCAGCGGTATGTGTCTGGGAAGAACTCCCTAACGGAATTTTATTTTTTGTTGAAACAAGTGAACTCACTCACTTTCACTAATTATATTGATTATTAGTTTCTTTTCATGATATCATTATGCTTTGGATGGTTCAAACCTAAAACTAATTATCACTTATTCCATATTTGATTTGTATCTACTGTTTAGAGGAATCCAATTAATCCAATACACTGCATTTTTTTTGACCTGCTACACCTACCTAATACCTTCAAATGGATTTCTTCTTGCAGCGTGCTGTTATCAGTTTGAAGTTCTTTTGCTCTGTTGATCGTCATGATCTGCATTTGGTAAGGTAATATTTACCAGGCAGTAAATTGTATATATATTTGTTATCATTTTAGTTTGTTTACCTAATACCTTCTTGCTTATTCACCGGTGCTGGTTTCAAGATAACGACAAAAATAATATTATTATGCCATGTTGTAAATTCTGCTTGAACCAAATCCTACTATAATTTTTGTTTAACCTACAGATTATCAGAATACCAATGATTTGATACACAGCCTACTCCTACAGTCTTGCTGTTTAAGTGCACCTATTACATATGGGGAACAAGCAGTGTATTATTTGGTTATACTGAATGCAACTGTTTAATACTTTGTAGCTACTTAAAGAATGCTCTAGATCCTCAGTTTGCGTGAAATTTTCGTTAAATCCATTGGTGGCTATTATGTGGTTTTTGTTTAGTGCTCTTATCTGGGTACTGATGCCAATTGGCACGAATTATATTACGAAGTCTACCTATGTCTTGTGTTAGGATCAATGAATGATATTCAGAATATCTCCATTTTATATATGATTGTTCATTTGTCTCTTCTAAAACACACATCATTAAAGGGAGTTTCCTATATATGTTTGTCCAATCTGCTATGTTACTTCGATATATGTACTTTGGACTAGACTTACATGGGTGGTCATATCATACAGGGAGGGGGCAAAGAACAAAGTATGCGCTGTTGTTTGGCGTGGTTGATCTTGCTCCTGCTACCTTTGTATTGGCGTTGAGGATATTCTCCATGGCTAAATCAAATGCCCAATCTCCATGGCTAAATCAAATGTCCCAATCCTATGTGAGTTCTTTCTTTATTTCTCCATCTTTGGGTTATGAATTGTCGTCTCCTAGCTAGGAGTCATTTTTTGTGCCTCCGTTCCTTCCATCATGCAAAGGTCATGGTATTTTATTTGTCTTTAATTAAACCTTGCTAGAAGTATGTAAAAGTTCTGTTTACCAAGAGTAATATCCTTTTCCTCTTCCCAATACTAAAGTCTTGACTCAAAGCTCTCAACATTTTACATGATAATCCACTTGGTTTGGATGATTACATATATAATTGTTGTCCAAGGTTTTTAGTGATATTTTCTCCAATTTACATTGTTGGGGCGGTTAATCTTCTAAATTCTAAACACAAATTGAAATTTTTATTGTTTCTGTAACCTCCTGTATCATATGAACCATTAGTTTATAAGTTCTCAGTGATGTATCGATGACAACAATAATTGTTATTTTGGATGCTTCATGAGAGAAGTTCATCGCCAACATATATGAGAGAGATGATCTGAAGATAACAGAGATGGCTCAGACCAGAACATCTGTCGGAGGCCAACACTTAGTGGTTCCAGTTTAAACTCTATCAAAAATTAAATTTTGATCCGCATCATAGAGTACAATCTTTTGTATCTTCTGAGTTGCTTTCACCAGATAGAAATATTTGAATTGTATATATTTGTGAGATATTTGGATTGTGCATACCATAGTTGCATTAGTTCAAAAGAGCATCTGTCTCCTCCTTTGTGACAAATATAATATTTGTCCCTATCTAATGTATAATGTTCTTATATTTCCTGCTTTACTGTTTACGTAATGATTTTTTGGCTCCTTACTTAAGTCTAAGATTGATACAAACTATTCGTATATTTGTTTGTTGAACATCAGTTATCCTAAGCTTTACATTCACTATACATAAAGCTTTACCAAACGACTTATACATTGCGAAAGGCAGCTGGCGTGTGGTGAGCTGTGCCCTAACATGTATATTAATTGTTGACTGCCGTGTCATATAAAAAATGGTTGCCATAACAAGTCGAAAAACAGTGTCAACGGCGGGTGGCGCGCGGCTTTGCCGCGCGCCCGGGGATCTAATTAATTTAAAGCTGGGCTCTGCTCGAACCTTCCGGCTAAAAGTTGTATCTTCCGCGCGGTACAACAGCGACGCGACGTCGCGGCGCAGCTCGCGTCATGTGCCTCTGCATTAGGCTGAATCTGCCTAGCTAGCTAGACAGCCGTAGACTCTCTTCTCTTGGACGGGAGATAAGATATCTCGAGAAATCTGCACGCAAATCGGCCAAGCAGAAGCAGTTGTTGCCGTGTCGTGGGTCACTCTCAGTACTCTCTACGTTTTCTTGGCCGACGTCAATCGAGCGCTCGCCGCGTCGCACTGCGTCGGGGCAGACGTTCCGGCGATCCCGGCCTCATGATCCTGGCGAGGATGGCTAGCTGTTGCGCGAGCAACGGCTCGCGCGGTCAGCGAGCGTGCGTGGGGACGGACGCGTTGACGCGGTAGGCAACGTGGGTGGGACCCACCCACGTTTTCTCTCCCCACCTTCTTCTTCCTCTCCTTTCCCAATTCCTCTCTCCCGCGACGAGACGGCGACGAGGCGGCGACCGACGACGCCGCTGCGACAAGAGGGAGCTGCGGCGGAGGAGGCGCCGTCGAGGATGGAGCGAGCCGGAGCCGCCGGAGACGCGGCTGGCCGCGGCGGAGGCGGCGGAGGTGAGCAATAAACTTAACTTGGGGGGGGGGGGGGGGGGGGGGTGCCGGCGCCGGCGCCGGAGAAGAAGCTTAGCTTGGTGGGGGGCTTTAGAGGGAAGGTCGGGCGGCGGCGGACCGGCGGCGGTTGGAGGAGGGCGGGGCGCCGAGGCGGCGCGGCAGCGGCGCCGGGCGCGGGTGGCGGTGGCAGGCGGCATGGCCGGCGGCACGTGGTGGCGGGGAGCAACGGTGAGCTGCGGCGAGGCGCGAGGGAGGGAGGAAGAAGAACGGCGGGGATGGCGCCGTGCGGGGTCGGGGGCGACCTTCTCTTCTTCCTCCGTGCGGTCTTCTTCCTCCTCCGTCCGCTGTGGGGCCATCACGTGCGCTGTCGGAAACCGCGCGACGGGAGTCTTGCCCGATCCTGGCGTCGGTACAAGTGTGCTGAGTGACGTGGGAGTGCCGGTCGTGCTGCGCTCTCCATGGATGGCAGTGGCACACGGACTGTTTGAGGATGAAAGAAGATCGGAGTACGTCGTGGGCGGGCCTCATGGTTGGCAGACGGCTTCCCGGGGTTAGCACGGAGCAGAAGACCAGCCAACGCACGTGTTCGTCGACGGCGGTTATGCAGTTTTTTTTTTTTTTTTTTTTTTGAGCGCCGGCGATTATGTAGCTAGGCACGGAGACCGAGCTGCGGCGAATACTCACCTGGATCAAGCCCAAGGCGAGAAATACAAGCTTCTTTCCTCTCGGCCTAACCGGTCTTAGCTTTTCCTGTTCACGGTGCGAAAATCGTCCTGCTTCCGGCCACTGCATCGTGTGATGCGCACACACAATTTTGTTTTTAACTTCTACAAATTTATTCAGTGAACGTTTTTTTGGCCGGTGTTGAAGTTCGGCTTACAATAGGGCGAAAACAGAGTCAGGCTATCTGCTATTGGCAGGTGTTGAACCACGGTCCACTTCCAAACGGGCTAGGATTTCACATATATCGTGCAGAATCATGCATTTTATCGTGAAGAAATATCCAGCGGAGACACTCCACCAGCCCGATCTAGGGCTAGTATCCTCGACAAATCTCGGCCCAGCTCTTAAACTAATTTCATGAGACAAAATGGTGACACTGCAAATGAATGCCCCTTGTGTTAAATCTGAAAATAAGTACTTTCTGGTACATCATGCAGAATCATGCATTTAACAGCTCTGCTAAATCCAGTGTAGATCATTCAAGAATAGGTAATCCGAGCAAATTAACTTAACAAACAAGCAACAGGCCAACAGTACAACACCACAGCATGCACTAGGTAACATAAACTGAACAATTGTCAAGGTTGTAGACGTAACGGAAATACATGCTACAATACACGACGTACAGTGGAAACCCAAACGTAGATTTACCTAATTATGTTGTGGCTTTTGCATTGCCTGCTCAGAGGCACAACAATCCTTCTTGATTTTCTTCAGCTTTGTGACCACGTCGTTCATTGTCAGCCTTTGCTTAGGTGCTTCACTCGAACACATCAGACCCATCTCGAATATCGACACAAGAAGGTTTGTTACTCTTGCTAGTTGAAAAGGCTCCAAAAGAAGTGTCAGCCTGGTGATCAGAGCAAAGATTTATTTCTTCATCTTGCAGTAGCTTGCCGTCCACAACATCAACAAGAGTTGCCGGAAATGCTTTGGAAACCCATTGCCTCAGGCTCAGTTCTCCCGTGAACATGGGGTCCATGGGTCTTTTCCCACAAAACACCTCAAGCAGCATTATTCCAAAGCTAAACACATCGCTCTTCCGTGATGCTTTTCCCACCAAAGCATACTCTGTTCGTGAAAAATTGAACAAAAACATTTATTAATAGAGATGAACAATATGTATCGATCTTAGAAAACAAGGTGCTCAATTAAAAAAGATCCGTGCAAGTACCTGGTGCCATATAGCCAATGGTGCCTGGCATACTCGCTGAAAACACAGAGTTGTTATCGCCTATAAGTAATTTTGCAATGCCAAAGTCAGCAACGTGCACTGTCATCTCCTCGTCGAACAACACATTGCTAGGCTTCAGGTCGCAGTGTAGCACAACTTGATAGTGATGATGGTGCAGATACTCCATTGCCTCCGACACGCCAATCATAATATCCAATCTCTTGATGAATCCTAACGGTTCCCTATTTTCAGTGTGCAAGTGTGCTGCCAAGCTACCATTGGGCATGTACTGAAGCAGCAGTGCTCTGAAATCCATGTTGGAACAAGTATTCAATATCCTTATCAAGTTGCGGTGCCTAGCCATCCGTAAAACTTGACATTCCGCATCAAAGCTCCTCTCAGCCTGCTCGACTTGCATGTTGAGCACTTTTATTGCGACCACTAATCCGTCGTCCAGTTGGCCTTTGAAAACTTTGGCGAAACTTCCAACTCCAACTAGGTTGTCCTCGTTGAAATTTTCAGTGGCACGAGCAATCTCGTCGTAGGATACTAACCTGTGGCTGATCACATCTACCATATCAGTAGAATTTGTAACATCCGGGTGCTTCTTGTTTTTGTTTCTGGACATTAGGTATAAGCCAGCTGCGAAGGCACCAGCTACAACAGTGACAGATGGTAGTATAAACCTGAGGACGTGTCGACCGTGAGTTGGGTGAGACTTGTCTAGACACGGTGTGAATCCTAGACGAGGAGCACCACACAGCCCAACATTCCCCATCAAACATTGCAAGGTGAGATTTGAGAAAACACCTCCATTTGGTATTTGCCCTTCTAGCCTATTGAAGGAAAGGTTCAGATTAACAAGGTACGTGAAGTTTGCAAAGTACTTGGGTATAGTTCCTGAAAGATTGTTAGATGATAGGTCTAAAGTTGCTAAATTGGTTAAGCGATCAAAAGAGGCTGGGATTAAATCTTCGAATGAATTGTGTGACATATTTAAGTAGGTTAACATCACAAGCTGACCAAATGAACTTGAGAGGCTACCATTTAGGAAGTTAGAGGACAGGTCTATTTTGTCAATGCCTCTCATGTGGCCAAGATCAGAAGGCAATGCACCGGTTAGGGAGTTATGGGCCAGATTTAGTTCGACAAGGTTATTAAGATAAAACAAGCTTGATGGTATGGTGGAAGATAGATGGTTATATGATAGATCAATGTTATCTAACATAGTGAGGTTAGCTAGGGAATCTGGTATGCAGCCAGAGAATTTATTATCGTTGAGTAGCAAACCTACAAGTTTCCTTAGCATACCAAATTGTGCCGGAATTGAACCAATCATGCTATTTCTAGACAGATCAAGTGCCTGTAGATTCTCCAACATCATGATGGATTCTGGAATTTCTTTTGTTAGTTGGTTGTTGGAGAAGCTTACCATACGTAGATCACTTAGATTTGACAGTGTAGCTGGAAGCCCACCTGTCAACTTATTGTTGATTCCTGTAAATTCTAACAGATTTTTAGAGAGATTTCCGACGTAGTTGGGCAGAATCCCAGTGAAAGAATTCGTTGATATGGCGAGGATTTGGAGCTGCCTACAATTGCAAAGGTTGGCCAAGAAGTCAAGATCACCATGGAGATGATTCATTCGAATATCAAGGCGCGAAAGTTTCCTGATGTTTCCAAGTGTTGATGGTACTGATCCAGTCAACATGTTTGACTCCAGTGACAAAAAAATACAGTTCAGACAGGTTTCCAATGAAGGTGGGAAAGGGGCCTGTTAACTGATTATAGGAAAGGTGGAGATAGGTGAGTTGTCTCAGTTTTCCCAATTCAAGCGGAATCTGCCCGCTTAGGTTGGAGAATGAGAGTTCAAGCACACTAAGCTTGGTAAGATTGCCGAGCACAGCTGTTATTGGCCCGAAGATGCTATTTCTTGCTATAGAAAGTTGGGTGATCTGTGGCAGTTTAGCAAGCCATGTCGGCACGACATCCACAAAGAGATTTCCCCCAACGTCAAGTGTCTCAAGATATTGGCATGCTGCAAGGGCCGATGGAATTCGACCAGTGAATTTGTTCCTGGAGAGTGATATTACTCGTAGCATGGGGAGGCTAAAGCTTTCATTGCTAGGTATAGGACCTGTTAGATTGTTGGCCAATAGGACCATGTCCACAAGGTTAGACATGTTGAAGATGTTAGGAGGTAATGGACCAGAGAACTGGTTACGTCTCAAGTCCAGAACCTGAAGCATGGGCAAGGAGCCAATACCATATGGTATTTGCCCAGAGAGATCGTTTGTGCCTAAAACAAGGGCTTGTAAATTTGTCAGGTTTCCTATGGTATGAGCGATGATGCCTGACAAGCTGTTAAAGCTAAGATCAAGGATGACGAGACGACTCAATCTGCCAATATCAGATGGGATGGAGCCTGTGAGATTTGTGCTGGTGAGGTTTAGGACATGGAGGAAAGAGAGGTTACCGAGATACGGTGACACCACCCCTTGGAGGGGCATGTCTGGCAGCGCAAAAGCAGTGACGCGTTGTCGACGCCGGCTGCAAGAGACACCAGTCCAATGGCAGAAGGATGTACTAGTGGTCCAGTTCCTGGCAAGGATGCCAAGAGGATCGGAGAGCTGGGCTTTGAAGTCGAGCAGGGCAGCAAGGTCAGTTTCATAATTGCTACCCTGGGAATGAGCAGCCAGCAAGGTCCCTGGCTGCGGCAAGAGCAGGGCAAGTACTATGAGAGGAAGGACCATGGGAGCCATGGAAGGTAGCAATAGCTTGGAATTTGTGGAGTGGGTTATATGGAATGGTATCTACGATGATGTTACTGATCCATGGTTTACTTATAGAGCTCTCGTATGGTACACGCCAACGGGTCAGAGTCATGAGTAAATCCTAGCAACTTTTTGAAACATTCACCGGGAAGGAAAGGCTCCCCACCTGTATAGTGTTTCAAAAGAAAGCGTAAGACATTGTTTACCCACGACAGGAGGCGTGCACCTTCTTAACTGAATCCTTAAATCTTTTGGTCCAAAGTGTGAGATCATTGACAGTGTAACATAGACTTATATAGGGAATTTTGGTCCAAAGTGTAAATCCAAGCAATTGAATCGAAATGTTAGAACAAACAAGCAAGACAGGCTTGATAAAGCTTGTTAACTGCTAACCATCTTGAAAGGTATTGCAGATTGCGACCCATCTGATGGTTTAGCTGTCTTTCAACGGAGAAAAAGCAGGTTCTTTCTTCTACACCATATTGTAGAACTACTTTGTGTCACACATGTTGTAATCACATTGTAAAAGCTGATTCTTCCTTCCAGACAAATGCCCTTTTGCCAGTCATCATTGCATCTCTTTTGAAAAATGCATATTACTTGAAGAAAATGTTGAGCTCATCTCCGAATTTCCATAGAACGTCTGGAAGGAATGAAATCCAATGGCCTAAAAAGCAGGAAAACATCTAATAGTGCCCTCTCCCGATTGAACCATAAACTCTTTTCCCTTCACTAATTAATCGGTCAACAAATCAAATACCCGAGCTGCGTCGATGATGCTAAATGCTGCTAATTCTGTATGCTACCAGAACGCTTCTACTTCCGCACAAAATTCCATTGCAATCCTTGAAATTACAAATTGGACCTTGAAAGAATATGTGTCAGCTGCATACGCCACAAGCCCACAAGGCACTCACCAAGTCAAGGAGATCCCCGACGCAGCACACACGTTCCTAAGACATGAAAGCACTGTGTCTGGAGGGAAATTTCGTGAGCCGTTCCGGGAGAAAAGTCCGTGGACATTAAAACCAAAAAGCAATAACAATGACTCGAGTCTATTCCACAAACGCCTAACAAGGGTCGGACTCGGTCACATTTTATCCTGTACAAGTAAAACTCACGGCTATTAGATGTCTTGACAACTGATCATTTTACTGATCCGGAAGAAATGCATCCAGGTATCTAACTCGAGTAGTACAATTTTTACAGGGCATATATTCTAATGAATTTTTTTTGCGACAATATATTCTAGTGATTGAGAATTCAAGGATTCGAACATAAGCCATCGCACCAGCGGTGAAGCCGGGGACTCCAAACTCCCAATACACTACAGGACTCCGAAGATCGACTGTAAAATTCCACTTCAATATTCGAGGACCGGTGAGTACCTTGATGTTGTGCACAAGCGATCTCACCTGGCAAGCAGGTAAGCGTCTCGGGGTCCCCATGAACGCCGCTTGCAGATGCTTGGTCAACGGAGATGTGGCAGGTGGCGGCCGGAGTCCAGAGGATCGCCAGCGTAGGGTAGGGGGAAACCTAGCGTAGGAATTCCACGAGCCCGATTTAGGGCCAGGTCCAGAACAAATCTCAGCAGCTCACCAACCTTGCATGGGCCGGCCCATCCTAAGCTAAGCCAAAAATGAACTGTAAAAGGAATTCCTCTGCACTTTAGTGTCCGAAGTTCAATAGTTCACTTTCTGTGATAGAAAATACTAATTGTAAATATTATGCTAAACAAAACACGACATGTGCATGGAACATTATGGCCACCTATTCTTAAAATACATTTAGGCTACGTTTGGCACAGAGTTTTCAAGCAAAATAATTGTAAAACCAAGGCCTAATTTGGCATTATTCCATTGTCCAGGCAATGAATACTCTAGTTTAAAAAACCCACAGTTTAGTTTATTTTAGAAAAAAGAGGTCAAGACCTCTTTTAAAATACTGCAAAAATATTGCTTCTTGCTTCAGTTACAAGTGCACAGTACAATTAATCAGAACGCATGTTGCTTCTTGCTTATCTTTTGATCTCACATCACTGCAGGCAGTGGCGGCGCCAGTAGGGGGTCGAGGGTGGTCGATCGACTCCCCTCACTTTTGGCAAAAAAAATAGATCATAATATATTAACTCGGTAATGACGCCGGCTAATCCATGCATGATCGCTGTAGGGCTTTGCTTGTCACATGTGGGCTACTAACTACCCTATTAACTTTGTAATGACGCCGGGTAATCCATGCATGATCGTTGTAGGGTTCTTCTTGTCACGTATAGCCCAATGGCTTTAAGTTAGCTAGCCTACAAGTTTTTTTTAGCTCCGGTGGCTAGCAAAAGATTAATTCCTATACATATTGTACGATGACTTTGATGAAATGTACAATCATTTTGATGAAATAGTTGGCAATTTCATATAATTCGACTTATTTCATAGGGTCGACCGCGCAACGCCGATGATTTGTTCGAGTGTTTGATATTTCTTTGAACATTTGGTATTGTTGACCGCTGGAAATTTAGGCCAATATCCGACCATTGTCATTGATGAGGTCGATATGTAAATAAATCCTTTTATTTATTTGTTTGTTATAACATGAAACTTTTTTTTGTAGAATTTATTTAATTATTTTATCAAATTTCATGATAATCCTTTTTTTTTATAATCTGAGACAAAATCAGTGTCAACAGATGCCCCTCGAGGTCTGGTTGTGAGCTATAATATTGTGAGACTTCGACTTATTTATATTGTTCTTTCCGTACAATTGTGGATTACATGTGTTGTCAAAAAAAAATTCGTCGGTGGCACACCTTTTACTGTTCGCCCCCCTCGTCTCAATTCCTGGCTCCGCCACTGACTGCAGGCACAGAATTTCCATTTGACTGACGTGAGCAGTACTGAGTTCATGACTCTATCCACTTTACCTTTCTGTATGAACTCCAGTGGTTTTTGACTTTCCGGTATCAATCTGCAGCAGCTTCGAATTTATGTTTCATTACGAAAAATTTCTGTAAAATAAAATATTCAATTATGAATTAACTAGGAAACATGCCCGTGCGTTGCAACGGGGAAAAAAAATCTACGACTCTGGAGGTTTTCTGCTCAACAGTGTTGATGGGAACAACGTTATTGGGGGAGGTGCATACAGATGTTGAACAGATCCCTACTCACCAGAAAAAACCGTCGCACCCACCCCGAACCCCACCTACTCTAACCTCCTGAACCCCACCTACTCTAACCTCCTGAAATAACCTGCTTCCCATCACACCCGCACTGCGCGCCCCTGGATCTTGCACGGCGTCGTCTCCCACGTACCTTCCCGAGCGCGTGTTGGATTTTTAGGGGAAATTTATAGAAAATTCCCAGTTTTGTGTTTTCCTATTTATTTGAAATAGTTTTCATGTAACTTAATTCACACAATTTGAGACAGAACTCCTATATCCTTTTGAAGCAAATTCTCCCGATTTAAAGTATCCCATAATATCCAAAAGGTGCGCCTGCATAGGAATGATTTCTAAAAAAGCCACGCCTTTTAGATGTATCTGCAGCGTAAGGTGGAACGTTCCAAACAGTCATTGATGCCTAACTGACAGTCGCGTCTGAGGTGGTCTTTGGACCCTGCAAAGTCAAGGATTGAATAAACAGAACGGTCATCCTGTTATTCTTTCGATAACCTCCACGTATCATCCTGCATGGAGTACACACATACATTCAACTTTGCTGAACCATGTCTATATCCGAAGCTAAAGTGCGAATGAATACATACGTACGTACATACCTTCAGATCACTATGTGAGAAAAGAGAAGAAGACGTAGTCCTGTAAGGCTGTAACATCAGTAAAACGACCGACCTATGTAAAATAAAATGTTGTGGTTCACGCACATGTAACGACTCTGTAGAAGCGTATGCATGTTAGCTCTGAAGTCAGTCGCCTTGCTTGCGTTCAGTTCTAACTTCTTCCTCTGCACGAATCCCGCACGCAACCATGGGTACCTAGCAGACGGGCATCAGGCCGGAAGCAAAAGGCAGCAGGCGGCCGGGATGCATGGTGACGGGGGTGTAGAAGGTGTAGTCTTGGAGGGTCGCTCGACAAGACCGACAGGAGAGCGGAAGCCGATGGTTACCGAGTCGTGAACACATCCAAGAACCACCACCGCCCTGAGTTAATTAGCATCAAGAGAGGACCAAGGGCGGCACACTTCTTCGTCGACATGGCGCGGCACTTGTCAGATTGCAGTGCAGTTCCGGACCTAGTGCGCGCACAGCCGGCACAGGGGTCTGTACTTTCTCTCCCTACCGTGACCGAGCCCACCAAGGCACCAACCCACCTCGCCACCATCTCCGCCGGTGTGCCACTCTGGAGTCCGGCGCCGCCACACAGCACCCTCATCTCTCCGGCAACCCGTCCGCCAGCAACGCATCTGGCCGCCGTCTTCGTCTCCTGAACCACATCTGGCCACCGTCTCAACCTCCTGCACAACATCTCGGCGTGGAGGCGCTCGCGCGGCAGGTGGAACGGCAAGACCTAACTTCTACCACGGGCGAACTGGTGGAACCGCGTGCGAACGTCTAGCACGGCGATGAGCTTCAGCCTGTCGAGGGACTTTTAATCCTTGCAATTTGGGTATTGGTCGAGGGACTTTACTCCTATTTATATAGGTCATCGGCAAGCCGAACGGGGCAAAGTGCAGTCTATTTTGTAGAGTTCGTGTCGGAGCCGACATCCATTGGAGCGTTCTGGTGTGCGTGTAGAAGATCAATTGACGGTCAGAGGCAGAGGCGTGCTAGAGAGAGCAAGGTGGCCTTTGTTTGCCTGTGCGTCCAGTCCAAGGAGTTGGCTGGCTGGGCCAGGAAGCGAAAAGGGCCAGGAGCGATCCAAAGAGGCAACGGGATGACCACGGACCTGGTTTTTTAGCGATGGATGGATACGGAGAAAAAACAAATTCGAAACGGTATGACTTATTGGTAGCAGTGGTGGGTAATTTTCACCAACTTTAGGGGTAGTTCTAACGACGTACGACAAGAAGACTTAATGCTTTTATTATTACTAGGAAACATGCCCGTGCGTTGCAACGGGAGATTCTCGCCGGTTTGTGTCGTGTTCCCAGTTCTCGGTTTAGCATTTTATTATGCGCCATAGTAGATGGGGAGGGGCCTATCTCACAGATTGAGTCGGTGAGAAGTTCTCCATAGTTACTAAGAAGATCATGATAAAAATAGGATCTCCTCGCAAGTGATGGCGAACACAAAAAATTATATTTTTCTACATCATTTAAAATTCTATACGTGAAATTCATAGCTAATATGGTGGTCACACAATATGTTCAGCCCAATTGATAGATTGAAGTTGCTGTCAAACCTCCCATTCTTCACCAAGCACCCAAGAACCGAACGCCTTTGACTGGTCCTAGATGACACCATAAACTTGTAGGAGTAGCACTTTGGAAGCATTGCGGCTCAACCCTAGCTAGATGAAATAGCTTCTGTAAGACGCGATATTGAGCGTGTCATGCTCCTGCATCCACTGATCGACACCAAAACATGAAACAACGTTTAGCAACTCATGTCTATTAATTGTTATTGGCAAAATCGCCACAGCCACCGCAATGAAGTAGCTGCACCTTAACTGTTCATAACAACCATTGCTGATAACTACTTTGGAAAGCACACACACCATCGCTTGATTTCTCCATAGTGGCCCAAGATTAAATAGCAGTCATGATTCATGAGTCTGCAGCACATGCTCGAATCTGTAGAATCGAAATGAATTATACAATCCTCTTCTCATGTTGGAATTATATTGGAAGCCAGAATAATTGTTGCCTACATATAAAAGTAAACGGTGCTCATTACATTGCTCTATCTAGCTTAGTCCAGACGGTGCAGCAGCTAGATAGCGCAAACAGATCTAGGCATCAAACACCAAGCCATAGATGCTAGATAGAGCAATGCATCATCACAACGTTTCAGCATCACGAGCCATTAGAGCGTATCATACACACGCAACAGCAAATCGGAAATTAAGTAGAATGAAGAAGGGGCAGATGCAAAGCATCAACACGCCGAGCTCTTCGAGCAGCCGCCAGGCGCTCACGCTGGGGAGCTTATCATCGTGGTAGTAGTAGCCAGCCGCCAGGGACAGCGTGGAGAAGACATCTAGACGAAGCTCTTGCTGCGCTGCTCGCTCTTCCTCTGTTCTTCTCCTGAGCACCAGAGAGCGAGATGCCAGGAGACGATAGGCCTACTCGGCAGGAACTTCACCTTCAACAACGCCCCGATGGCTGCCGCTCGTGGACGGCAGTGGCACGCCGTTTGTGCCAAGCGATCCGGCGAAGCTCGTGTGGCCTGGATATCTCCGTCGCGGGACATGGGGCCGCTCGTGTGGCTTTGCTCGTCCACGTCCGCATCGTGGGTAGCTGCCTCGTGATTCCCTGGCTCGGCAGCCGGCGAAGGTGCGGAGCCGGCCGGGCGGTATAGCTGCAGGCGACACTGTCCTCGTCCGTCTCCAATCCCTTCTCGTCATCTTCGTCCATGGAGGCGGGGCAGGCCGGAGATTTCGGGATGGAGTCGGACGACCAAGTCTCAGCTAGACGCAAGGGCCAGAAGCCGGTGAGCGACGGTCGTTGTCCCTTGCTGGCTGGCGTGACGGTTGGACATCGCAGATGCGGACAAAAAGAATAAAAACCTTGCTCGAACAGTTTTTTATGACTTATGGGTGGCAGTGGTGGGTAAATATGTGATTTGGTGAAGGACAAAATCGGCAAAAAAATGACGTACCACAAGAAACCTTAATGCTTTTATTATTAGGTATAGATATAGATTAGGAGGTGGACGGGATTACGGACTTCCTCTCTCTCTCTCCTCGTCTCGCTCAGCTACCATCTGAAGGAGCCCGAGCTAGCTACGTATGAGATAGATTGGCGAATAGCAACTGATTTGTATTGAAACGATCGGGTGCTATATATAGCTTACAAAGCAACAGCACATGGTATGGTATGGTACTATTTATGAAAGTACGTTGGATTCAGCCTCAGATTCGCTATCCACGTCATCCGAGAAACGCTGACCGTCCTATCACGTCAATGAACGGCCCAGATGACTTCAAGAATTGTGCGTTACTGTAGCTTAATGTAGTTGGCGACTTTCTTCCAACCACGCGACGACACGTCGCCCCGCACGATCTTTGGCGCACCAAATTTGCAGAAAACCGCCCGCAAAGGACCTGATCGCAACTTTCGGAAAATCCAGGGACTGTTTTGCAAAAGTGACCGCAGTTCCTCTCTCTCCCGCTCTCGCGACGGCCCGAGGCCGCCGCTACGCACCTCCCCGCACGGATCCAAGCACGCGGGGAGCTCCGGCGTCGCTTCCTCCACCTCCTCGCCGAAGACCGCGTCCCGGGACGCCCGAGGGACGCCGGAATCGGCGCCACCGCGCTCGGCTCCCTCCGCCGTGTTTTCCTTCCTCGCGTCCGGCCGACGGCTGCCTGTGCGTCCTGCACGCATGTGTGTTCTGGAGCTCTGCACGTCTTCGATGCGGCCATACCTAAAGGTATTACCATGTTCTCCTCTCTCTCTCTCTCTCTCAAGATCCACAAATTTTTGCAGCTCAGAGTGGACTACTAGATGCGGCTGGCTGGGCTCTCCACGGCCCTGCCGATTCGTCGCCGGGAAGAGCGGATGGAGGACAGCCAGAGCGGCACAGTGCCATCACGGGCCGTACCACCGCCGGGAGGAGCAGGGGGTAGAGCTCCACCCGTCCTGATGCAACGAGACTACATGTTCTTCCACCTCTCTCTCTCTCTGCCTCTCTCTCATGTATCTTACTAATTCGTTTCTCCATATCCAGTTTGCAGGAAGTGTGTTGCATCCACTGCAGATCAATCCCGTCCCACCATCAAAACCAATCGAAATCTGATCAGCAAAAGGTCTCTTGCAGGTCCTTCCTCGCTTTCCTCTCTTTATTTTAGTTTTCTGCAAGGTCTCCCGTGCTTCTGCCATTCTACACAATTTCCATGATCCTACCGATGGTGACCCTGCAATTAATTACCCCACCATGTGATTCTTTTATAATGTCTACTGCATGCAGTCAAACTGTTCGATGAAATGCGAATGAGGCTTACAGGATTGGTCAAATTTGGGTATGTATGTATTCAGGTAATTTTTGCTTTTGGTTCTGGACTCCATTTTTTTGGCAGTGGTTCTTTTCCATTTATCAAATGAAGGAAATTTATCTACTAGACATGTTTATAGATATTTGATGGTCGCAAAAACCTGCAGTTTGTGAGCAATTCAAACTGAATGTTTCGTTACTCTATGCTTCTATGTGGTCTAATTTGTCAACTCTTTTTTTTTCTCTTGCATTTAAGATGGCAATGTTGTACCTCATGGTGTTTCTATCTCTCAAGATCCACATCTTTTTGCAGTAGCTCACGCTGGTCTGCATTAGTGATATTGGGTAATATTTTTTTATTCATTGTAGCTTTTTTTCTGTTCATATTATTTTCCTCCTTGATTTATTGCTATGTTGGTCGCCTTCAAAGAAGAGGCCAAACGGCCACGCAGAGCTGCTGGTAATGGTGGTGCTACCACCAGATCTCACATCTCTTTTAGTTCCTGTCCATATATTATTTACATTATGGATCACTTTTTCAGTCTCAAGATCTATTAAGGTTAATCGGCTCAATGTATTATCAGTAGAATTTTAGGTACTTACTGTTAACCAATTTGTTCAAGATTATATTGCAAATCTCAGCCTTCATGTCTGGTCTGGAGGATAAGTTTACAATATACTACTCATTCAACCCTCACAAGATTAAATTCCTAGAGCATTTATTTGTTGATAATTAAGGAAATGGCATTCTATTTTCGGTTATAGGTCTCTTTTTTGAAGAGGATTTTGTGTGTCCAGAAATAATTTAATCCACCCCGCATAAATTTGCCTGGCATCGGTCAATTAACCATGCCTCTTCTCATTTCCCCCACGTGGTGTCGTGCATTGGTTAATTAACCGTGCCTTTCTTCTTTTTTCATGGCTGTAGAGGATAGACCAGGAATATTCCTGTCAAGATACAGATTTGAGGTTTGTGCACCTGTCATATTCCTACTATACATGTGCACTGGATCAATTACTTCTATGTGCCAACATTTCCCCCATTTTGTGCTATTATTTTTAAAAAGGGTGATCATATGTCCCTCCGAAAATAAATTTGTCAATGTTTTCGAACATGTCCTCGGTTTGTGCTTGATTTGCCAGCCCATTGTGCCGAATATAATCCCCTTTTACCCGAAAATATTTGTTGCCAGTTGTATTGAAGTGTTGTGTTGCCCCAAAATATTTGTTGCCAGTTGTATTGAAGTGTCGTATAACCTTAACATTAATGTGCATTTAAATTGATCTAGGTGGTATGTTATAGAAGGGGATGTTGTCTATTTCTTAATGCAGATTAACAAGTTCATTATAAGTCTGTACACACCTTGCAAAATAGTAACAGTGAGATATATGCATCTGGTGGTTTCACTACTTTGGTTTGACTATAACTGAGACTAAATTGGGACAGGTAGAACAAGCATCATATTTGTGTGCAATTTGTCTATTGTTAGAGGAAATCAGATGGTCCACGCCATTTAATGCAGTTGAGAAAACATTAGTATATATATGTTTTCTAGCTTTGTTCCATTTGCATTTCTTTCACGGGTAAACCTGCAATTGTACCTCTATTGCATTTTATTCCTATATAACATGAACATCATTGTTGATTTCAGCTAAAACAAATGCGACTCGAGGCACGTACCCGGACCAATGCGGAGCCTCGGAACACGCCTCTATGTTTCAGCTCGCCGCCCTGTAGCCAAGAGTAGGTACTACCTGGATCGAGCGAGCCACCACCCACGACCAACATGAGTTCAGCCTGACGCTGCATCTACCGGAAAGCCTCAGGCCTCTGCCCAAATCCGCGACAGCAACGGATTAGTCCACTCTATATCATAGCACAAAAATTATAGTAGAGTCCAACTAACCAAGAAATTATAGTAAAGTCCTACTAACAAAGAAATTATACTGGCGTGACCGAGTTATATTTCGTCTCTGCAGCCACAAGGCCACGGTACAGGCACTGCCGAACTGGAACTTTCTAGCACTTCTACCACATCCACTTTAAATCAGCGAAGTCAAGAAACCTTTTTGGTATTACAGGAAGATCTATTCATGTAAGTTCGCTTCTGTACTTTGCTTTCCATTTCACTTTGTGTTATGGAGTCTCTCGATCTTGGTTCTAATTTCAGTGCCTTAAAAAGTCTTGCCAAATGTCAATGGCCTTTCAAAGTTGTATAATATTTAGGCCAAGTTGTTCAAGACTCATGCATCAAATAATAATTCTAAGATTTAATTCCATGTTGTTAGTTTTGTACAGATTCAGCCTTTATATGGTATCATTTTGGAAATCAATTTATAGCTCAGGTTTCTACTCTTGCGCTCTCAAATAGTTTCTAAGTATTTTAGTCAGTTCTCGAATTGGTTGCTACTGGAGAAGGAACATGAGGGAGTGGAGGCATAAGGGTTGGTGATGCGGGCAATTTTTAAGGTCAATTCGCCTCACCCCATACAGATAACAATCTCTAGCCAGAGTAAGCTAATTCCATTCAGCTCCTGTTTGTCTACTCAGTTTCTTCTATTATCTTGCTGCCATAAACAGAATGCACTTATTCCAAATTATTGCCATGATATCTACGTGAAGGGTTAACGGTCAATACACAATGTTTACAGCTTCAAATTTATATAGGTTCGTCGATAACATTATGCATGACTACACAAGGTCATAATCTTGCACAAATATCGTGTTTTCTGATGTTCCCAAATAATTAGCTACTGCATAAAACCTTACAATGTCCTCACATATTGTGACACATATCCGTGATTTTTTATGTATCAGGCTCATGTGATGTTACAAATCCCATGTTAGGGGATCCATGTACTTTATAATCAACAGAGAATTGTATCCCACATAGATCCCCATTTTTCTATGTGGACCCATTTTTTACAAATCCCATTTTTATCTATTTCCCAGACGCGCATAAGCGCGCTGCTCCGCTCGCTCTCCTTCGACCGGTGCGTGGTCGACATGGCCGCTGTGGCCATTGATGACGTCATCTGATAACGTCATTCCGGGCCCTTCTGTCAGACTTTTATTATTTTCGTGAACGATTTCCATAATTAATAAAACACTGCCATGTGGGCCCTACTGTCATATATTTTATAATTACAGAAGATCCTAAAATTTGTAAAATTCTTATCTTTTAATCTGCAATTCAAAATATTGCAAACAACATATCAAAATTAGCATGATTAATCAACTTGAATTTCTGCCATGTCGTGCCATCGCTGGGCTTCTCCTCCTTCAAATCGACGCCCACGGCACGCTCCGCCGCCGCGCCCTCTCCAACCTCGCCTCCACGCCGGCGCGCAGATTCGCTCGCTCCCAGCCTCCCGCACGTTCGCCGCTGCCCGGGCGCGACCTCGGCAGCGCGGCCGCGTCCGCCGGCGAGTGACGTCACACTCTGATGTCACTCGCGGCCCCACCTGTCATCCTTTTTCTTTTTTGTGAGTAATTAGACAGAAAAACCCTGATGTGCGGGCCCCACTTGCCAGAAAATTAAGAAATAGAGAAAACCTGCTGAAATTCGTACAATTCAAAACTTTCAGCATACGAATCAAAATATTGCAAATATTACATCGAAATATTTCAAATTCAACAGACTTTCAAAATTCCCACACAAAAAAGATGCATCAAAAATACATTGCGCAAAAAAAAAGGCAAATAATATACCAAAAAACTTCAAAACTTTCAACATACGAATCAAAATATTGCAAATATTATATCAAAATATTTCAAATTCAACAGACTTTCAAAATTCCCACACACAAAAAGATGCATCAAAAATACATTGTGCAAAAAAAAAAGACAAACAATGTACCAAAAAACTTCAAAATTAAATAAATGCCCATTTTATTGAAGATTTGTGGCAAATAATATACCAAAAAACTTCAAAACTTTCAACATACGAATCAAAATATTGCAAATATTATATCGAAATATTTCAAATTCAACAGACTTTCAAAATTCCCACAAAAAAAAGATGCATCAAAAATACATTGTGCAAAAAAAAAAGACAAACAACGTACCAAAAAACTTCAAAATTAAATAAATGCCCATTTTATTGAAAATTTATTGGATTAGTTTCCCATATATTTTTTCTTTTTTGCTTAAACAAAAAATTCCGACGGGTTTCAAAATTTTAACCGCGCACTTTTAACACAAAAGTTGCACCAAAAATACGAACTCAAATTTCATATTTACATATCTTACAATTTTAGGCACCTTCCAGCTCCGAACATTTTGTAAACATTAAAATAAATCAAATTTGAATACATCCCAACACAGACAATTTATAAATTCGCAACATTTTCCAGGCGCAAAATTTTTTGAATTCCAAAAATTTTCAGATTTGAACAACTTTCAAATGTAGACATTTCCAAATTTGAAATTTACCAAACAGGCGCGGCATTGCCGCGCTAAGTTATCTAGTATCTTGCAAAGCAAGGATTGGCCGGCCAGAGAGTAATCTCTAGCTAGAATATCGTTAGCTATATTAACAAACTAACTAACCTAACAACCGTAGGATCTATTCAGTTAACACCCCGCCGCAGTCGATACGTTGGCGCTTGGCAAAACGCATAGACTGGACCGGAAAGACTGGAACGACACAGTCGGTAGTCCTTTAGTCATGATATCGGCGAGCTGCTGAGTAGTGGGCACATGAACGACGCGGAGTTCGCCGAGAGCCACTTTCTCACGCACGAAGTGGATGTCCAGCTCAATATGTTTGATCTGTCGATGATGAACAGGATTGGTGGACATGTACACCGCCGATATGTTGTCGCAGAAAACCACCGTGGCCTTGGGAAGAGAAGAGCCGAGTTCATCGAGGAGTTGCCGCAACCACACACAGTCGGCAACGGCATTGGCAACGGCGCGATATTCTGCTTCCGCACTCGAGCGCGAGACGGTGGCTTGTCGTTTGGATGACCAACTGACTAGTGCAGCGCCGAGGTAGATACAGTAGCCGGAGGTGGACCGCCGTGTGTCCGGGCAACCGGCCCAGTCCGCGTCGGAGTAGGCGACGATGTCGAGGGAGGACGAGGCCGGCTGGAGCAGTCCGGAGCTAGTAGTGCCACGAACATAACGGAGGATCCGTTTGACGATGGTGAGGTGACCGGCGCGAGGATCATGCATATGCAGGCAGATTTGCTGGACAGCGTAGGCGAGATCCGGCCGCGTCATGGTTAGGTACTGCAGAGCGCCGGCAAGACTGTGGTACGCGGAGGGGTCGACGACCGGGGGACCAGTGTCAGCGGGAACCTTCGGAAAAGTGTCCACCGGTGTAGATGCAGGCTTGCACTGAACCATACCGGCGCGCCGGAGAATTTCCTCGGCGTATTGCTCCTGGCTGAGGAAGAAGCCACGAGGTGTGCGACGCACACGTATGCCGAGGAAATAGTGGAGGACCCCCATGTCCTTCATGGCGAACTCGAGCTTGACCTTGTCGATGAGCTCATGGAGCAGCGTAGAGGAGGAAGCCGTGAGGACGATGTTGTCGACGTAGAGCAGTAGATACGCCGCCTCGGAGCCCCGCCGTAGGATGAAGAGCGAAGCGTCGGAGCGAGAGGCAGTGAAGCCAATGGTGACGGCGAAGGTGGCGAAGCGCTTGAACCATGCTCGTGGTGCTTGCTTCAAGCCGTAGAGGGACTTGACGAGCTTGCACACGTGATCACGCCGAAGAGGGTCGGCGAAGCCGGCGGGCTGGTAGCAATACACTTGCTCGTCGAGGACACCGTTGAGGAAGGCGTTCTTGACGTCGAGCTGGTGGACGGGCCAGTTGCGAGAGCACGCCAGGGTGAGCACAGCACGGATCGACGCCGGCTTGACAACGGGAGAGAAGGTTTCCCCATAGTCGATGCCGGGGCGTTGGGCGAAACCGCGAATGACCCAACGCGCCTTGTACCGCTCGAGGGAGCCGTCCTCGCGTGTTTTGTGCCTGTAAACCCACTTTCCAGTAACAATGATAGTCCGTGCCAGGCGTGGAACGAGCGTCCATGTGTTGTTGGAGGAGAGGGCGTCGAACTCTTCTTGCATCGCCGCGCGCCAATGAGGATCGCGAAGTGCCTCCCTGAGAGAGAGGAGGGAATTGGCGATATCGGAGTGGTGGTGACGTTGGCATAGCGCGGATTCGGCTGGAAGAGGCCGTGAGAGCGCGAGTCGACATGGGATGTCGAGCGGCAGGCGCTGGTGGCGGCGAAGGGACGACGGGCGAGGCAGAACTCGATGGTGCAGTAGCGGCCGAAGATGGGCCGCGGCCCAGTGAGGCGACGGGGCGGGAAGAAGGGCCGCCTCGCGAGTCAGGTGGGCTGCATGGGCCGACCGACGGGCGCGCAGTTGGCCGCCGCGCGAGCCAGGAAGGATGCATGGCCCAGCCGGGAGGCATGCAGGAGGCGCCTGATCGACGTCTGCGCGATCGACGTCTGCGCGATCGACGGAAGTTGCTGGCGAGGCGTCGATGTTGCACGGGACGGCTGGAGCTGGTGAAGAACCGAGGTGCAGCGATCTGAAAGGAAACACTTGTTCGATAAAAGTTACGTGGCGAGAAAAGATAACACGCGGTAGCCTTTTCGTCCATCGGGGTAGCCGAGAAACACGCATGGGATGGATCGTGGGGCAAGCTTATGCGGTGTCGTGGAGGTTATGTTGGGGTAGCACAAACAACCAAAAACACGAAGAGCCCGGTAATCAGGTGCGTGGCCGTGAAGAAGCTCGTATGCGGTGGTGCGAGCATGAGCTTTACACGGTCGGCGGTTGAGGAGAAAGGTTGAGGTGGCTAGGGCTTCTGCCCACCATTTGGGTGGCATGGAGGCATGTATGAGGAGCGTGCGAATGCCGTCGTTGATGGTGCGGAGAATGCGTTCGGCTTTGCCGTTTTGCTGGGATGTGTAAGGGCAGGTGAGACGCAATACGGTGCCATGGGTGTGAAAAGGGCTTGGTTGGCGGTGTTGTCGAACTCACGACCGTTATCCGTTTGGAAAGCCTTGATGGAGCTAGAAAACTGAGTGCGAACATAGGCATAAAACCGGGTGAGGAGATGATGCACTTCAGATTTCTGTCGATGGGAAAAGTCCAGGCAAAATGCATAAAATCATCGAGAATAACAAGATAGTATTGAAAACCCGACAAACTTAATACATGACTTGTCCATAAATCGCAATGACAAAGCTCAAAAGGAGAAGTAGTTCTAGTGGTTGATGGAGAAAATGGGAGCCTAGTGTGTTTGCCCAATTGACATGCATCACAATGGGTGGGCAAACTTTTATTACAATTGAATTTGAAATAGGTAGAAGCACGCGCCAAAACTTCGGCACCGGGATGACCAAGCCGTTGATGCCAAAGAGCTGCAGAGGCGGTGGCGTGGAGGCATGTGGGCGGGTGTACTAGCGGGTAGAGGTCGCTGGTGGAGTCACATCGGCGAATCACTTGTCCCGTTGCCAGATCCTTGATAGAAAAACCAAAAGGGTCAAATTCAATTGAAACAAAATTGTCACGCGTAAAAGCACGAACAGAAACTAGGTTTTTGATGAGTGTTGGAGAGATGAGAATATTGTGGAGGGAGAGGGGTCGGGAGGAGGTGGGTAGAGAGAGAGGCGGTGCCGGTGATGGGAAGAGAGGAACCATCGCCGACGATGATGCGGGAGGGAAAAGTAGAGGGGATAGGAGTGGAAGATATACCGAAACCGGAGCCCATGTGGGAGGACGCGCCGCTGTCGAAGACCCACTCGCCGCCGGGGCCTTGCATCGCCCCGCCGATGGCTTGGAGTGACATCTGGTTGAGGGCGGTGATCAGCGGACTGGTCCCATTGCGGCGCCGAGCCGGCCGTGCTGGCGGCGCCGAGTTGACGGAGAGGGCGAGGGGCGCGGCAGGTGCGCGGGGCACCGCCGGTGCGCGGGGCGGAGCTCCGAGGAGGCTGGGCGCGGCCCACGCCTGGAACGTGCCGGACACGGAGGGACCAGCAGGTGCGGGCGGGCGCGGCGCGGGCGGCCGGGGGCCGCCGGGGTGGCCAACGGCCGTGCCAGGAGCGGAAGGGCCAGGAGCCGTTGGGTTCTTCTTTCTCTTCTTCTTCCCGTGGCCCGAGGATGCAGATGATCCGGCGGGCGAGGCGCCGTAGAGCCCGAGCGGCGCGGGGTTGAAGTAGGACGGCGCCGCGGGGTGGAAGTGGGCGGGCGGCGGAGGCTGGTACGCCTGGGCGAGCTGCATCGGCTGGTACGCCGGGGCAGGATGTGCCAGCTGGTACGCCTGCTGGTAGGCCTGCGCCATGAGCGCGTTGTGGGCAACGACGCGCGCCTGACGGCCGAGGCGCTGCTCCTCCAGCTGAAGGAAGGAGCGCAGCTTGATGAAGGTGGGGAGCCGGCTGCGCGTCATGTGGGGAACCGCGTGTTGAAGACGTTGATCCAGGCCGCGGAGGACGTTGTGAACGAGGTCACGGTCCTTGACGCAGGAGCCCAGGTCGCGGAGGGAGTCCGCCATGCGCTTCATCGTGGAAGTGTACTCCACGACGGAGAGGTCGCCCTGGGTTAAGCTGTGGAATTCGTCGCGGAGGAAGGTGGCGCGCGTGTCGCGGTTGTCGCGGAAGACGGCGCGGATGGAGCGCCTGAGGGAGAGCGCGGTGGCGTGCCGGGCCTCCACGATCTCCAAGGTGGAGGCGGTGACCGTGGCGTCGTACCACGAGACGATGGCGAAATCGTTGAGGACCCAGTCCGACGTGCCCTGAGCCGGGGATCCGTCGATGTGATCACGTAGACCAAACTTGGAGAGGGTGGTGACGAATTGACGACGCCAGACGCCATAGTTCTCCTTCTCGTAATCGAGAGTGACTAGCACATGATCACGGATGCGGAGAGCTTGAAGTTGAGGGGTGGGGAGAGTTTGAGTTGCGACCGGGATGCCAAAGTGCTCATCGGAGCCGGAGTCGTCAGAGGCCGACGAGGAGGAGGAGCTCATGGCGTGAGGGGCAGGGAGCAGCGGAAGGTGGATCCGATCTAAGAATCTGATACCATGAAGGAGCCCGAGCTAGCTACGTATGAGATAGATTGGCGAATAGCAACTGATTTGTATTGAAACGATCGGGTGCTATATATATAGCTTACAAAGCAACAGCACATATCTTGCAAAGCAAGGATTGGCCGGCCGGAGAGTTATCTCTAGCTAGAATATCGTTAGCTATATTAACAAAGTAACTAACCTAACAACCGTAGTATCTATTCAGTTAACACCATCCACCATCATCAGTGTCGCCGGTGGTGTAATTCCGTCGCGCGATCGAAGTCCGGGCAGTACAACCGCTCGTCCGTATCGGTGACGCGTCAGGTCTGGAGTCTGGACACACAAACGCGTTTCGGACTCCGTTTCCGAGTCCACTTCTAGCGTATTTCTGCCGCAAACGCTCGAATATGCACGGACTTGGTTTTATCAGAAGATTAGAAACCCGGTTGGACTCGGAATATGAGAGACCTATATAGGCTAACCCAGTAACCCAAAGCATGCCTTCGATCGGTACGTGGAGCAGCAAAGCAAAGCAATGGGCTGGTCTTCGACACCGCGATGCGCGGTTGCCATACACGACCTGGCCACCACCGCCACACCCACACCGGCAGTGCTAGCGAACTCTGCCATGGCCAGCCGCTTCCAGAGGCTCGAGGTGCTCGGCGCCGGGACGTTCGGCGTCGTATACCGGGCGCGGGACCGCCGCACCGGCGAGATCGTGGCCATGAAGTGCCTCCGCGCGAACGCCCTGCAGGACCGCGACGGCCACTATGCCGCCGCCTTCGCCAGCGAGGTCGCTGCTCTCGAGACGTGCATTGGCCACCCGTCGATCGTGCAGCCGCACGCGCCCGGCCGCCTCGACAACGAAGCCTTCGTCGCCATGGAGTTCGTGGGTCCGACCCTCCGGCACGTCATCAAGCGAGAGCGATTCAGGAGGAGGCACACCGAGCTGGAAGTTCGCCTCATCATGAGGCAGCTCCTCGCCGGCGTAAGGAGGATGAACCGCCTCGGCCTCATGCACCGGGACCTCAAGCCGGAGAACGTGCTCGTGAACGGCCGCGGAAGCCTCAAGATCTGCGACCTAGGGCTGTCGTGCAGCATGACCGATGGACCGCCCTACTGCAACCCCGTCGGGACTCGGGGATACCGCGCGCCGGAGATCATCCTCGGGTCCACGGATTACGACGAGCGTGTCGACTCCTGGTCTCTGGGCGTCATGATGGCCGAGCTCCTCGCTGGCAGGCACCCTTACCATGGGAGATCAGACACGGAGCACCTCAGCGAGATGTTGGACAGCAGATATCAAGGAGTGGTCAGGATACGACGGCCGACGGCTACACGGCGCCGGCGGATGCTAACCGGAAAGCTTTCTACGCAACAAGTTTCTGTTGTTTTTATTGTGTTCTGAATCCTAATTCCATTTTATCATACATGGAGTCCTACCGGAATAAGACATGTCTACAACTCCGTTTCGTGTCCGTCAAGACAGAGAGTTGTTTGCCCCCCATATATAGCTAGAGGTAGTCATAGAATAGATTGTGAGATTGAGAGATCCACCATTGATAGCACGTAGAAGGGTTTGTCCTCTCGTGTATTGTAATACTCCTCCGATTATAGTGATACGCCTTCATGCGTTCCGTAGTTTTTTTCCGTAAAGGTTTTCCACATAAAAATCTGTGTTCTTATTCTTTGTTTAATCTACGTTTTGCTGCGCAGTTTTATAACAAGTGGTATCAGAGCCGAAAGATTCTTCCATCCGCTGCCTCGGGAGACTTTCCGCTGCTCTCCCAGGGCAGCACGGCGCAGCTTCGTCTTTGTTGGATCAACAGCCGCAATCTTGCGGTAACATGCAGCTTTATCAGAGTTTCGATCTAGGCTGCCGGAGTTGATCGTTGGTGATCGAGGGACACATAGAAGATCGGAAGTGGCGGCGTGATCGGAAACATCAATTTCGGCGTGATTGTATTATACCAGATCGGATCGGTTCCATCGTTCGAGGCGGTGGTAGGATGCCGCACATCGAATCAATCGGTCGAGGCGGTAGCAGGCGAAGTACGCCACGACGAGATGAGTAGAAGTGTCCAGCGCGTGTGGTGTTGGTCTCGGTGACGTGCGCGTGTGCAAGCTAGGCCAGGCAGGCCTGATAGCATGCAGCAGCAAGGAATTCAATTTGAAGCACGCAAGTTCCAAGGACAGGTGCTGCTGCGCTGCTACTATTTCACCTGAAGACTAATCAATTTCTTTGAATTGCTACATCCACCCAATCCCAATTCCAAGGTGCTATTTAATTCAGTTATTTGGTCCGTGTTATAGATTCTATTAAGAGTCGTTTTTATCTGATTTGTTTCGTCAAGTCAAGATGCGGATTATTTTAGCACAGATGAACAAAGTGAACAATTTGTTTTCAGCCCGAGCATTGACCCGTGCTCTATCCCGGTCCCAATACCGGTTCTATCCGCACCACCTATGTTCGATGATTTGCCGCTGAGATGATCATCGTTTTGATATTCAGTTCAAGGTGGAGTTTGTTGAGTTGTCTGCAGTTTGGGCTCAACGTTAAGACGGTTTTATATGCGGCGTTCTACGACGACTCGTTCGTTCATTGGGTTATCATATTTGAAGGCTAAAATTTCAAGTAAGTTTTATAATTGTTCGTATTCAATGGAATTTACATGGGAGATGTTATGGATGCAAATTCGAGATATTACATTGCTGCAATTTTATGAAGAACAAAATTCAGTTATCAGAAAAAAAAATATGGAGGAGGTGATTATTAAGCCTGTTGGTAGCCAGCATGTACTCTTTTGCTCTCCGAGTTTTGCTGTTATGCATGTGAAGGTTTTTATTCAGTTCGTGATGAGGATCAGTTATGATGCAAGGAGATTTGTTTTCTGCTAGATACTACAACATTTAGTACTGTTTAGTTTTTGGTGCAATTCAGTTGTCTTTGCTCTTTCATGAGGGGTCTATTGCAGAGTTGATGCTCCGTTGCACGTTGAGAAGGTTTCATCCGACAGTTGTTCTATAGGGACAGTTTTTGACCATGTCATGGATTTTTCATTACCGTCGGCAGTTTTGGTGTACGAGATGCCATACGTACCATATGCTCTTGCAAGTATTGTTTGTCGAGATTTGTGCTTTGTGGCACGTTCATATTCCATGAGATGAGTTCTTCACATTGTTATGTGCACAAGATGTTGCACTATGAGCTATGCGCTCGTTCAGGCACCACAGGAGTTATGATGACTTATGTCATTTGATGATTGGGCAGTTTCAGTTTTGGAGGTCAGTGGCACAGACTCAGACTTTTATTGGGAGATCCATGTTTCGTATGTCTGTTTTGTTGACAGTTGTGTTGTTTTCTGGACGACCTACCGATTGATTTGCTCAATATGACTTCGAGAGAAGTTTATCCGTCCTATGGACGTTTCAAGGCACAAGGTTTACTTGTGATGACTTTAATTGAGGAGTTGATGCTATCTATGACTGTTATAGAGGATTCGTCTCAAGGTGGAGTGTTGTTTTATTATGTTCCGAATCCTAATCCCGTTTTACCATATATGGAGTCCTACCGGAATAAGGCATGTCTATAACTCCGTTTCGTGTCCGCCAAGACAGAGAGTTGTTTCCCCCCATATATAGCTAGAGGTAGTCATAGAATAGATTGTGAGATTGAGAGAGATCCACCATTGATAGCACGTAGAAGGGTTTGTCCTCTCGTGTATTGTAATACTCCTCCGATTATAGTGATACGCCTTCGTGCGTTCCGTGGTTTTTTCCCGTAAGGGTTTTCCACGTAAAAATCTGTGTTCTTGTTCTTTGTTTGATCTACGTTTTGCTGCGCAGTTTTATAACAGTTTCCGTGCCCGTCGTCGGAGGCCAGGATGGTCAGAGGCCCGCCTACACTGTCGGAGGCTGGTTTCGAGGTCCTCAGCGGCCTTCTACGATGCAGCCCGGAGAAGAGGCTCACGGCGGAACGCGCGCTCCAGCATCGGTGGTTCAAGGATGCTAATCCTACGACTACAAGGAGATGATCGGTGGTTGTAGCTAGGCTTGTCTGTAGTAAAATGCTCAATTGTAGTCTAGCGCATCTGATTTCAGTAAATCAGAAAATGTAAACGTTGTACATGAATGTTGTTAGTAAATCAGTACGGTGTCTTGTGAATGATCCCACTAACGTGACAGTAAATTTCGAGGGTGCGGGCTCCACATTTTTCGTCAAATAATCGGGCGATTTCATTTAACCTTGAACAATATCTCTTGGTCAAAAAAGCGTCCAACACTACTATCTTTTGAGATGATCGAAGCCATATTCTCCCCCAATTTGAACACTATGGATAATGTTCAACATATCGAAGCAAGGGAGATGCTAGCTCACCACAGAGACCCAAATTCACAACCCTTTGAACCTTAGCATTTTTAGCGTTTTCCAAATAGTCCAGCACACAACAACTCCCTTCAGAACCAAATTGCATTGAGAAGTTGGGAAATAATGAATACAATCCCAACAAGATCATCAGGACTTGTCTAGAGACCTGACCAAATCCAGGGAACACATAATTGTTTGCCAAACCAGTCTAGCCAAGGAGCATTGAAACAGTAGACGTAGAAGATCCACTAATTCCTTCTAACAACATAGTGACATTGGTCATTTTCAGTCCACCCCCATTTATCCGAGAAATATTTGGCTAAGATGCAATTCCTCGTCATAAGCCAAACAAAATCTTGAGTTTAAAAGGAATTTTGAGCTACAGAGAAATTAAGGGAAATCCTCATGAGATTTCAATTGTAGGTACTTTTTTAACATGAAACTTCACAGAAGATCCATTTTTCCTGCTCACTTTGTGACGATCTTTATTTAGCTTAATGGTTTCAGAGCTTTCAGATCATCAAACCTAGCTGAGGACCCCCCCACAAAGTTCTTTTAAACCTAATGGACTACACCCATTTGTTTTGGTCTCACTCACTCTAATAAGTTTGCGGAAAGTGTGAGACAGTATAATCTACTGCCTCCGTTTTTAAATATAAGATATTTTAGATCTTACATATATTGACTAGATTCCTGTGCACAAGTTTGCTCCATTCGTGGTCCACATTACCATGCGTGAAAAATCGAGACCTTTTTACGTAGATGTCCGCCGATTGTAAAACACGGCGAAGGGATTACCCGACATGGATGGTCGCATGATTTTCGGATTGGCCCCCAGTGATATAGATGTCCTAGCTAATTTTTTTGCGAAACACAATATTGACACCAACGCTTACATACACGTGAATACACTCACCCCTATAAACGCACACACTACTCCACTAAGCACCTCCGAAAAATTGAGCCGACGATAAAGTCTTAAAATTGACGAAAGCGCCACATTCTCTCCCAATTTGAACACTACGGATAATGCTCAACATATCGATGCAAGGCAGATGCTAGCTCACCCCATAGACCCAAATTCACAACCCTTTGAACCTCAACATTTTTGTTAAAATACATAGCATAAAGTTTAGGGAATAGAAATATATTAGTTAGCCAAATAGAAAATAGACTAATAGCTTTTTGAAATTATTAGATCATCAGAATCCATCTCAATACCAAATATAGGCTAACTGCGACAAATTTTTCACGTTGTGTGGAGGTGGTGTCATTTTAGGCTTACTGTTATTTGTGATAAGATTTTTTTCCGGATAACGAAAAACTTGTGTAAAAGCTTTCTTCCAGAAACATGAGAGGAATCGAAAGTTTCCTAGATCCTACCATCTCCCGCAAGCTGACATCGCTCATCGCTGGATGCCCAGTGTAAGATAGGGGAAACCACACGTTGTGGTGCCTTGTATTGCTCATTATATAAGATGATTACAAGGAGTCCTAGTCGCATACAACATGGACATATACAAAGGGAATACACGCTACATGACCGTATACCTATACAAACACGATACGGTCATGTATTCTAACACCCTCCCTCAGTCGAAAATGGGCGTCCGACGAATATTGAGACTGTCCCGAAAATCTAAGAAGAGAGGCGATGGTAACCCTTTGGTGAAGATGTCCGCGAACTGAGATGAACTAGGAACGTGTAGAACCTTGACCTCGCCAGTTGTCACGCGATCTCTGACGAAATGTAGATCAATCTCCACATGTTTGGTGCGCTGATGATGCACTGGATTCTGTGTCATGTAAACAGAACTCACATTATCACAGAAGACCACCGAAGCATCATGCACCGGTCGATGAAGCTCCAAGAGTAGTTGTCGTAGCCAACAGGACTCGGCCACCACATTTGCTACCGCCCGATACTCAGCCTCCGCACTCGATCGCGAAACAGTGTGCTGCCGCTTGGCCGACCAAGACACCAAATTTGCGCCGAGGAACACACAGTAGCCGGAAGTAGACCGTCGAGTGTCTGGACAACCTGCCCAGTCAGCGTCAGAGTAAGCCAGCAGTTTGTTCGACGTGCGTCGATACAAAGTGAGACCATAGTCGGTGGTGCCGCGGATGTAGCGTAGAACACGCTTCACGAGGAGTAAGTGATTAGCCCGTGGATCATGCATATGAAGACATATCTGCTGTACTGCGTAGGAGATATCTGGCCGAGTAAAAGTGAGGTACTGGAGACCTCCTGCAATACTGCGATACTCTGTGGGATCAGCCACGGGATCACTAGACTGAGCTTCAAGCTTGGAAGCTGTATCAACTGGTGTGGAGATAGACTTGCACTGTAACATACCGGTGCGGTCAAGAAGCTCCAGAGCATACTTCTCCTGCGAGAGAAAGAGACAATCTTTGCTGCGCTTGACTGAGATGCCCAGAAAGTAATGTAAATCACCCATGTCCGTCATAGTGAACTCAGAACGGAGTGAACAAATTAAACTGTGCAGCAGTGTCGATGAGGACACAGTCAAAATTATGTCATCCACGTAGAGCAGGAGATAAGCCATATCAGGACCACGGCGATAGACGAACAAGGAGCTGTCAGACTTGGCGCTCACGAACCCAAGTGATGCAATATAGGAGGCAAATCGCTGAAACCATGCCCGAGGAGCCTGCTTCAACCCATACAAGGACTTGTTCAGGCGGCACACCTTCTCAGGAGAATTGGGATCAATAAAACCTGAAGGCTGTCGAGCATAAACCGTCTCATCAAGTTTACCGTTGAGAAAAGCATTCTTGACATCCAGCTGATGAATAGGCCAATCACTGGAAAGAGCAAGCGACAGAACTGTTCGTATCGTGGCGGGTTTAACAACCGGGCTGAAAGTTTCATCAAAATCAATACCTTCACGTTGCGTGAATCCTCGCAAGACCCACCGTGCCTTGTACCGATCAAGAGAACCATCAGACTTCAACTTGTGACGGAAAATCCACTTGCCTGTGACAATGTTTGCATTGCGAGGTGGATCAACGAGGTCCCAAGTGTTGTTGGAGAGAAGTGCACTGTACTCATCAATCATCGCAGCGTGCCAATTAGGATCCTTGAGCGCTCCACGGTACGTCTTCGGTAGAGGAGAGAGCCCCTCAACATGAAGATCGAAGATGGTGTTCGGCTTCACCACGCCTGTCTTCGCACGCGTGAGCATGCGGTGCGACGGTGGTGGAGGCGGAGGGCGCGGTCGACGGACCGGAGGCGGCGGTGGTGGTGGAGTTGGTGCAGCAGCCGCACGTGGCGAGGATGAACCCTCAGCAGACGTGTCGGGTGGCGAGGCGGGCGACGAGGGCGTCGCTGACGTCGGCGTCGCTGGTGTCGCAGGCGCCTGGGGGCTCGCGGCAGAGCCGGCAGGGGAGTCAGCCGCGGCAGGCTGCCGGTTGGCAGCAGAGGTGAGGCCCGGCGAGGGGGCCTGCTGGTCCGTGCGGGGCACGGTAAAGGGCGTCGTGACCGGGTGCGGCGGTACCAAGTCCTGCAAAAAATCATATGGTTGCATAGAGACAGGAGTAGACGGCGTGACACCCGTGGACGCAAACGGGAAAGTGGACTCATCGAACACAACGTGTCGAGAGATGATGATCTTCTGAGTGGATCTATCGAGGCAACGGTATCCACGATGGTTGGAAGGGTACCCAAGGAACACGCAGGCGACGGAGCGCGGGGCAAGTTTATGCGGCGCGGTGGCGGCGGTGTTGGGATAGCACAAGCAACCAAAAACTCGAAGATCAGCATAGGATGGATCAAAACCATGGAGAGCTCTGAACGGGACGCGCTTGTCGATGGCCTTGGATGGGAGCCGATTATGAAGAATAACGGCGGTGTTGAGGGCCTCGACCCAATAACGAGGGGGCATGCTAGATTGCACCAAAAGAGTGCGAGTGATATTGTTGAGAGTTCGAATAATGCGTTCAGCTTTGCCGTTTTGCTGCGAGGTATATGGACATGAAAAGCGGAGTGCAATTCTGGGCAAACGAGTGTAGGAGAGAATTATCAAACTCACGACCATTGTCACACTGTATGGATTTTAGGCATGCATTAAATTGGGTGCGGGCAAGCGCGTGAAGAGCGGACAAGTGAGAAAATGCTTCAGATTTGTGGCGAAGAGGATAGACCCATGCATATTGAGTAAAATCGTCGAGACACACAAGATAGAACTTGAAACCAGAAACACTCTCAACAGGTGATGTCCACAAGTCACAATGAATAAGTTGAAACACTTGAGTGGTTACACGAGAAGACGAATAAAACGGAAGACGAACATGATGACCTAACTGACAAGCATGACACAAACTAGTTTTATCTTTATTCTTTTCTAATGGAACTACTTTGGCTCGAACTAGAGACTCCATGACAGGCCGGCCGGGGTGTCCAAGTCGGCGATGCCACAGCGAGTGATCGACGACGACATGTGCTTGTGGAAGACTCGATGAGGGCCGAACCGAGTAGAGGGGACCCGAGCTATTGGACCTGAGAATCTCGGTCTTGGTTGGAAGGTCCTTCACAGAAAAACCAAACGGGTCAAATTCGACGGAAACATTATTATCGGTGGTTAGGCGACGAACTGACATAAGGTTTTTGATGATATTAGGAGCGACCAAAACATTACGGAGATGAAGGGGGCGATCCAAGTTAGGAGAAACAAAACGTGCATGGCCGGTGGCGGTAATGGGAAGAGTGGAACCGTTACCGACAACAACAGCACGAGAGGAAAAAGAAGGAGACACGGAATTTAGCATACCGGGATCGGACGCGAGGTGAGACGATGCGCCGGTGTCCATGACCCACTCACGTGGGGGCGCCTGCAGCCCCATGGTCTGGAACTGCTGAAGCAACGCCGCTTGATCCCACGAGCCTGCCGATGGCGACGTAGACGGGGGCGCCATGGGCGCATAGCCGTAGCCGTATGGAGCATAGCCATACCCGTATGGAGGCGGTGGAGCGACGCCGTAGGGGCCCTGCGCGTAGAACGCATGAGAAGGGGCGGACGGCCGGGGGGCGTAGTATGGCTGACGTGCGCCGGCGTAGCCGGCCGAGCCATAAGGCCACATCTGAATTGCTCCGTTCCAGGGGTGCTGAGGCGTGGGCCAGGTGAGGGACGGCGCGGCGGCGGGCGGGGGCCGCAGGTGCAGGAGCAGCGGGTGCCGATGCGGCAGGCTTTACGGGGGCGACATCCGTAGTCGCATCTTCCTTGGCTTGCTTCTTCTTGCCTCGACCGTTGCCGCGACCATTGCCTGAGGTGTTGGAGTAGAAGGCGGAGTCGGTAGCGCGGCCGCGCGACTCTTTTTCTTCATCTCCTGCAGCGAGAGCATGGAGCGGCACTGGGTGAAGGTCGGAGTAGGGACCATGAGCGAGATGAGATCGGAGGCTCCCTCGTACTTGCCGTTGAGGCCGTTGAGGCAGTGGATGACGAGCTTGGCGTCGTCGACCGGCGATCCAAGATCGGCAAGGCCGTCAGCGATGGACTTGAGTTTCTGGAGGTAGTCCGTCATGGTCATGTCGCCCATGGTGATCTCCGCCAGCTCGGCGGAGAGCAGGAGCTCGCGGTTGGCCTTGTGGTCGTTGAAGAGACCGTTGATGGCGGTCCAAAGCTCGGCTGCGGAAGGATCTTCACCCGGGGTCATGACGGCATCGAGGATCGGCAAGGATACCGAGCCGTAGATCCAAGAGACCACCGTTGCATCGAGGAGATACCACTCCGGCGGTGGTGAGGACGGGGAGAGGCCGTCGAGGTGATCGAGGAGCGCGTACTTGCGGACGGCCGCTCGAAAGAACGTGCGCCACTGGCGATGAACGCCGGTGTCCAGCGCAAGTTCCACGGGGACGTGCCCCTTGATGCTTGAAAGACCGACGGCCTGAGCGTGCAGCGAGGTGAGGGAGAAGTGCCCGGCGGCGGCGGGCTCCGAGGCGGCCGCGGCCCTAGCTTTCGCCTGGGCGTCCTCGCGCTCCTTGGCTGCCACGAGCTCGCGCTGCTTGGTGGCAGCGGCTTCGCGCTCATCGTCGGAGGTCATGGCGGCGGCGGCGGAAGAGAAGGGGGGTTAGGGTTGGGTGATTTCGGAGGAGGCAGCGGAAGGCGGCGGCGCAGGTCCTAGGCTAGGGTTTTGCGTCTGATACCATGTAAGATAGGGGAAACCACACGTTGTGGTGCCTTGTATTGCTCATTATATAGGATGATTACAAGGAGTCCTAGTCGCATACAACATGGACATATACAAAGGGAATACACGCTACATGACCGTATACCTATACAAACACGATACGGTCATGTATTCTAACACCCAGCTCCCGGAAGCGTCCGTTATTTTGCCCCCCTGAGCAAAAAGGCAGAAACGGAAGCGAAACCACGAAGCCGTTACATTCCCGCCATTCCCTCCCCACCTTCCTTTTAGCGGCCACCCCCAAATTCTCCTCCGCGGAGCACCCACCCGCCAATGCCTCCCAGCTGGAAATCATCCCCAGTCCAGCTCCGCCCATACAAGCCCGTCCCCGGCACGACCCGCTCGCCGGCGAGCAACCCACCTCGGCGCCGGCAATGGGCAATTGCTGCCCGCCGGCGTTCCGGAAGTCGAGCGACCACGCGGCAGACTCTGGAAGCTCGTCCCGCCCCGGCGCCGGCAGCAATGCTGGTCCTTCGTCGGTGTCGCCGTCCTCCGCGCCGCAGCAAAACAAGCCTCCGGCCCCGATCGGCCCGGTGCTCGGCCGGCCCATGGAGGACGTCAAGAGCATCTACAGCCTGGGCAAGGAGCTCGGGCGCGGCCAGTTCGGCGTCACCTCCCTCTGCACCCACAAGGCGACGGGCCACAAGTTCGCGTGCAAGACCATCAGCAAGCGCAAGCTGTCCACCAAGGAGGACGTGGAGGACGTGCGCCGCGAGGTGCAGATCATGTACCACCTCGCCGGCCAGCCCGGCGTGGTGGAGCTCAAGGGCGCCTACGAGGACAAGCACAACGTGCACCTCGTCATGGAGCTCTGCGCCGGCGGCGAGCTCTTCGACCGGATCATCGCCAAGGGCCACTACACGGAGCGCGCGGCGGCGTCGCTGCTGCGCACCATCGTGGGGATCATCCACACCTGCAACTCCATGGGCGTCATCCACCGGGACCTCAAGCCCGAGAACTTCTTGCTGCTCAGCAAGGACGAGCACGCGCCGCTCAAGGCCACCGACTTCGGCCTCTCCGTCTTCTTCAAGGAAGGGGAGGTGTTCAGGGACATCGTCGGCAGCGCGTACTACATAGCGCCGGAGGTGCTCAAGCGGAGCTACGGGCCCGAGGCCGACATCTGGAGCGTCGGCGTCATGCTCTACATCCTGCTCTGCGGCGTCCCGCCATTCTGGGCAGGTAATTAAGCTTCTTCCCTATGTCTCGCTTGATTTTGCCATTGCCTGAGATCAACAATTTTAAGTCTGATATGGCGGGAACAGAGTCGGAGCACGGCATCTTCAACTCCATCCTGAGAGGGCAGGTCGACTTCACCAGCGACCCGTGGCCGCGCATCTCCAGCGGCGCCAAGGACCTCGTCAGGAAGATGCTCACCTCCGATCCCAAGAGGAGGATATCTGCGTACGACGTCCTCAGTAAGCGTGCCACTTCTGAATTTTAGCTTACGCTCTGCAATTAAAACCATGTTTGGCGAGATCAAAATGTTCTGTACTCTCTTGCTGTTCAGACCATGCGTGGATCAAAGAGGACGGCGAGGCGCCTGACACGCTGATCGACAACGCTGTCCTTGGCAGGCTCAAGCAGTTCAGAGCAATGAACCAGTTCAAGAAGGCAGCACTACGGGTATGTACCGAGTGTTTTTCAGTCAAGCAGTCATAGTCTGAATTCTGAAACCGGGACAGTAGAACGTTTATGTTGAAACTCACTTTCAATTTGCTTATTCACAGGTGATCGCCGGCTGCTTGTCGGAGGAGGAGATCAGGGGGCTGAAGGAGATGTTCAAGGGCATGGACTCGGACAACAGCGGCACGATAACCGTCGACGAGCTGCGGAAAGGGCTGGCCAAGAAAGGGACCAAGCTCACCGAAGCCGAAGTCCAGCAGCTCATGGAAGCCGTAAGCAAAACCGAAACATTCAGTCAGTGACTTGACCAATTCGCTCTTAACCACGCAATGCGCTGCACTGCTTGCAGGCGGACGCGGACGGGAACGGGACGATCGACTACGACGAGTTCATCACGGCGACGATGCACATGAACAGGATGGATCGGGAGGAGCACCTCTACACCGCCTTCCAGTACTTCGACAAGGACAACAGCGGGTATGCACATTTGTGGTTTCAGATGCGATGATGTTTGCAATTCTGCAGACTTGCAGACAGCACTAGTAGATGCAGTGCTAGGTCATGTTCAGAATTCAGAACTCGAATGTTCATGCATGCTGCAACCTGAATCATAGGTACATTACGACGGAGGAGCTGGAGCAGGCCCTGAGGGAGAAAGGGCTGCTCGACGGCCGGGAGATGAAGGACATCATATCGGAGGTCGACGCCGACAACGTAAGTTTACTAGTACCACCCTGAAATTGCTTGGCTGGTGGAATTAATGGAGGATACTGATCTTGACGTGCTGCACGCCGTTGGTGTAGGACGGGAGGATCAACTACACGGAGTTTGCAGCCATGATGAGGAAAGGTAATCCGGAGGCGCCGAAAGCCAAGAAGCGGCGGGACGTCGTGCTGTAGCGATCGGGCGACCTCGATCGGACCTGAGAGAACCACCGATCGATTGAGATCGATCAGGGAACGCCGGCCGTGAACGGAGAAGAACTTCGGTCGTCAGGGCGGATGAACTGACGACCGAGAGCGCGCCAAAGGCCATGTTCTCGTGTACATTTTGTAGGAGTTAGGGGAGAGATGGACAGGGGAAGGAGTGAGCCTTGTCAGATGGAATGAATGGGTTGTGGGTTGTTACTGTGTTTACTGATCAGATGTATAACTAATACGAGTAGAACTGTTCGTACTGTTTGCTGGTGATCGTCGTGATTTGTTGAAGGTCTCTTTAGACGCAGCTACGAACTAGTGTGGCCAGTGGTCTCTGAACTTCGAAAGTGTGATAAAATGGTCATATGACTCTTGTCTATGAGTACGTTGGACAAAAACTAGCCCGGGCAGGGTTTTCCTGCGACGCGGCGTGCTGACTCAGTGGAGCGGGTAAGATGAAACAGACAAACAGTGGACCATTATGATTACTGTCAGAGGCAGATCTTGTGATGTTGGTTTATTGATAATTTTCTCAGGGAATTGGGTTATAATATGGCTGATCCTAGACTTGATGTGTATTGGTAAGTGGCTGAAGGCTCGTGAACCTTTAGTTGGTCAATTGGTTGTTGTGCACCTCAATGGCGGAGCCAGGATTACTTAATTTTTCATTTTTTTTAGATAAAAAGGGCCCCGCCCCGGTTCCATTTCATAGAAAAGAAACCATGTCTTACAACAACATTACAAAACAATTCAAACAATTCAAAAACTACACTGTTCATACAAAAATTAACAACAAATCAATGGTATTAGGGGGGGGGGCCAGGGCCCCTGCTGGTCCCCCCCTGTCTCCGCCAGTGGTGCACCTCGAGACCACAACCAGAGCAATGGCGAATGCATCTATTACTTCTAAGACAGTCATTTTGTCTATGGATCACGTGGACATAATTGCTAATAAAAACAGTGCGGCTGTTGCTCTAGCTGGTTCATCTTTGCCAAAATTTTAGTCCCAAAAAAGGTGTTCAAGTTCAGAGTGAGGAAAGGGGGATAGAAAAATGAGTACAATGATCATATTGTGGATATGCACAAGATGGTTGATGGTTATGATATGTTTGTTGAAGTAGATCACATGAGGAAAATAGTGAATGTGAGAAGGAAAGTATTACAACATGACAATGATGAAGAAGATGGAAGTAGTAAAGATGGAGAACTGGCAAAGGAAGATTATTCACATAGCACAGAACTTCATGTTTTCTCGGTGAGTAGACTGTCATTTTGGTGAACTTCTCAGTGGTGCAATATTTTGGTGAACTTCCGGTGTTTCGTTCATGTCATGTTTGTCGTCAAGGTCCCTCTTTTTCACTGCTTTTGTTCGCTCCAATTTATCACTGTCAATTTGGCTGTCAAGTTTCACTAATTTCGGTGCAGATGTTCACTGTCAAGTTCATGGCATTTGTTCACTCTCAAATATCGGTAATTTAAATCCAATTGTTCACAGTTAAAACTTCGTAAAACTCAAACTGACACTGAACCCACATTGGCATTGCAAATAACTGACGGACAGCAACTACAAATTCAAAAGTATACTGTTCAGGAATGAGCGCCGCTGTCCGAAGCAATGTCTGTCGTGACAGATGGGTGGCAGTCATGTGTATATTTGTACAGTACAGTTTGCATCGACGCATATACTACTGGAGTAGAATACAGTTTGCTCCGGCGACCTGTATATATGTACTGATCTGAATCTGTAGCCTCCAAAAGCAGAAACATTCCCCCCGCAAAAGAAAGGGTCTGAGCTAGCTAGCTAGCTCTGCTCACGCCGCAACGTGCAATCGCGCAGCTGGAACAGGCGATTTCGCTAGCTTGAAGATGGGAAACCGACGAGAATCAATCAAGAGACGGGCGGGCGGAGCAGCACTGTAGCAACCAGCGAAAGAAAACGATGGGGTCTCGTCGTGGTCGCGCGTTTGCATCATCCTGTCGTGCATTTTCAGTCCGGACTCTCTGTTGATGCCTGTGGTAGGCACGCATATGCATCAGTCCGCAAACTAGGACAATCCTCAACCACAAGAAACTAGAACAGAGTATTGACGGAAGGCAGCGGGCGCTGCTTTCATTTTATATAGAGGGCCGGAACAAATGCCGGTTTAGTGTGAGGTATCAGTTACAATAAAAGAATGAACGAATGAATGAAATGAAGAAAAGGAGAAACAATAAATAAAAGCGGGCACAGGCGAAGCTAAAAAACTAAGCTCCAGCCGGCCACACCGTGATAAGAAGACCAGCTGCACGCCATTGAGAGAGCTCTTGAACGATTGAGTCTGCAAGATCCGAGCTGGAGACAGGTTTGTTGTTGAAGATCCTGTCATTGCGTGCTTTCCAAAGATTCCACCATGTTAGAAGAGCTAACGATCTCCATCTCTTGATCAACAAAGGTGGTGTAGATGCGGTCGTCGAGTTCCAGCAGGCTATGAGGCTGTCGAAGTTGGGGGCCGGCAAGAGAACTGCATGCAATCTAGACTTTGCCAGCACCTCTTTCCAACAATCCTGGGCATACGGACAGCTTGCATGGAGATGAACAGCAGTTTCAGGACAGGCATTGCAGAAAGGGCAGAGTGGATTGTGAGGCCATCCACGCTTAGCAAGATTGTCGGCAGTTAGGCATTTGTTGTGGAGGAGTAACCAAGCGTGGACTTTGCACTTCGGGATCGCCTTGACCTCCCAGATTTCACCAAAGACAGGAGCTTCGATTCGGCCCAACATGAGGGCAGAGTACGCTGACTTTGCAGTGTAGGATCCATTAGCAGTCAGATTCCATGTAATTGAGTCCAGTGAATCATCAAATGCGGGCATGGGTTCAGCATTTAGAATAGCCCATAGCTGCAGATATTCTGACAGAACAGCAAGCGAAGGGTTAGGCTTGATTAATGTAATCCAGCATTTGTTCGTCAGAGCTTCACGGACGCATATATTTCTTCTTCTCGAGTGCTTATAGAGAGCAGGAAATCTCTGCACTAATGGCCAGCTTTGGAGCCAGTGGCTGTGCCAGAACTTGGTTTTTTTTCCATCGTGGATGTGAATAGTGGTGGTAGATCTCGCATGCTCAAGGTAGGAGAGAAGGCGACTCGAGAGTCGAGAGTGAAAATCTGCTCAAGTTCCAGTCTTTTCCCGTGCGTGATACTCCGGTGGCGGTGGGCGTGTCGACTGTCGACGCACCGGCCAAGTACTAGCCGCCAACTCGACAGGACCAGGAGCGCTGCGGCGCGGCAGGGGAGGGGACTGACACAAAACTCTCACGAATTAAGGCTGCTCACAATGGGAGTAACTTAGACTAGTAACATGCATATGTTACTACTTTAAGTTACTACCTCCATAGTGGGGAGTAACATGTGTGTAGTGTCATATTTAATATGTTATACACTCATCTTGTCTTGAAATGTGTGATGTTACGGTAACATAACTAGTTACCACAACCATCACTCTCCTCATTAATGACCCGCCACATCATATTTTTTGCCTACGTGGCACTGATGTTACTCCCATTGTGACTAGTCTAAGCATGTACTCCCTCTGTTTTTTAATATAAGATGTTTTAGCTTTTGTCCAGGGACGAAGCTAGAAAAAATTGGCACGGGTGTCGGGCAACTAATGTCGACTGTACAAGTACAATTATGGAAGGGCAATACAAATAATTTCATAGGCAGTATAACTAAATTCACGTTGTAATACAAAAAATGAAAAATTTCAGAGCCAACAATAATAGTTTTCATATGAAAAAGTTTGTCGTACCGAGTACAAATTGAGAGAAGTAATAAAACGACTTGTTTACACATCCAGAAAAAATCCCAGGAAAATGAAACTTCCTGAAAAACGAATAGAAATAACATATTATATCCATAACAACTAGATGGAAAAAATATACAGGAAAGAAAAAAAATATATAAAGTGACATGGAACTCACATTTTAGAGCTTCCTTTCTCGATCTTTAATCTTCTTAAATATATCAATCACATCATCATTTGTGATGGTAGAAAATATATCTTTCTCCACATAGCAAATCATAAGATCACTCATGAACTTCTCACCCATTTTATTCCCCAGAATACTCTTGACAATAT
Source organism: Poa pratensis (assembly GCA_947311845.1). Classification (NCBI taxonomy): domain Eukaryota; kingdom Viridiplantae; phylum Streptophyta; class Magnoliopsida; order Poales; family Poaceae; genus Poa; species Poa pratensis. The sequence goes on from CAMZMU010000035.1 coordinate 58,214,580, forward strand.
TCATTGCTGAAAAGCATCTCTCCACTGATGCAGTGGCGAACCGGCAAAATTAACACCAATTTTAGAAGATGATACACCAAAGGAAACGAAAGATGCTTCTTAGTGTCCACCAAGAGTTTGGCAAGATCAGCAATGCCATCTAAATCCGCAAACCGTTCGTCCGCTCGCACATTGTCAATGTAAATGTGAAGTTCATGACCAAGATCAATCAGTTTTTATGAATTGAAATCATCAGGATAAAACTCAGCTAGCTTCAATAAGCTCTCGATGTTAAAAGCAGCGAATGAGTTTTTTGGGCTGAATGATGTCATGTGAATAAGTAGTGCTGAATTTACTTCATTGAATCTATCATCAAACTCTCGAAGTTAACAATCAATAACAGAGTTAAGACACTCTATTTGGTAATGATGAAGGTTTGTGATGTTGGTTTTTTGTCTTGTATTATGCCGATTGACATATTCATCATGCATGTTTAGTTTCGGAATGTCATGCTCTTCACAAAATGAATATACCTTCTTCAGAAGTGATTCCCATCCATTATCTCTTAGCCGTTGCAGATCATTCCTTGTTGACTGAACACATGACATGGCATTCAAGATGTTCCGATCCTTCTGTTGCAAAGCATGAGACAAGGTATTGGCACTCTGTCGTGGTGGGATCACGGCAGATGCCATGGGTATGGCTTAGTTGGGGCCGAATGGTCGTTGGGGGAATCCGGGGAGGGTTTATGCACTCAAGATGTGCACAAGCAAGAACATGCAAGAAACCACAAGAACATGAACAAGAAACCAATAAAGCCAAGAACACAAAAGACACCACGATGTACCCAGGTTCGGGGCCTTCGTGAGGAAGTAAACCCCTACTCCTGCCTTTCCTCTCTCTATATATCAGTGTCGTCCTCAGGTACAAGGTGCTCCTCGAGCTGTATGATGCTACCAAAGTGAGGGCTCTAGATAGAAGATGAAACTATGAAGTGGGAAATGAGCTAGGGTTTTTGCCGTCCTCCTCCCTGGAGGTAGAGATGCTGCATATATACATAGGCCAAAGTACTGTTTTACCCCTGCCTCCAGCTAACAATGGCATGGCCAAAAGGTAGAAGACAAGCCTCTGCCTCCTGCCAGCTCAACGGCCGGACTGTCAGGCCGGACAGGCCTAGCTTTCCTCTTCCGGTCATACTCCAGTAGCCTGCCGAGGTCTAGCCCGTAGACCTTTCCCGAAATAGCCAAGTCAGCTCCTAGGCCCCGAGCCTCCGGGAAACCCGTGGACGGACCTCGCCGTCCTCTGAAGCCTCGGGCCACGAGCTCTGCGGCACCCGCGACCTTTCTGACATGCCTCGATCCTTGCTGCCAACCTCGGATAACACTCCTGATCCTAAACCTCGGTAAAGAATACCTTATTCCTGTGGTAGCTAGCTGACTGCCCCGAGGTTGATACCTCGGAGGATATATCTCGGAGAATATACCTCAGACGTACACCTTACGTCGGATGACGCCTCCTGCGTCCTTGCTCAATCGTTACCTCGGACAGCTTACTGCCTTAACCTTACATGTCTTTACCTCATCTCTACCCTACCCGGGGTAACCCCCGACAGTAGTCCCCGAGGCTGTGGGGGACTCGCAGAGTCGCGCACAGACTTACAAAAATAAATAAGCATACCAAAACATCTCCATATGCATAGCCTCCTGCCTACATGGACGCCTTTGTAATTTGGTCGTCTTCGCCATGCCCTCCAGGCCGAATGCGACATCCGATTGATCGAGCTCACCCGAATCAACAACGAGATGGACAATTTGCACCGGAAATATGTTGCCTGCATGGGCACCATTTTATGTCGGTTCTCAGCCCTCCTGGCCTTTACCAGACTCGGATGTCGCCAGCATCGGTTAGCCCTCCTGACTTTTAGCGAACTCGGATGCCACCAGCGTCGGTTAGCCCTCCTGGCTTTTACCGAACTCGGATGCCGCCAGCGTCGGTTAGCCCTCCTGGCTTTTACCGAACTCGGATGCCGCCAGCGTCGGTTAGCCCTCCTGGCTTTTACCGAATTCGGATGCCGCCAGCGTTGGTTAGCCCTCCTGGCTTTTACCGAACTCGGATGCCGCCAGCGTCGGTTAGCCCTCCTGGCTTTTACCGAACTCGGATGCCGCCAGTGTCGGTTAGCCCTCCTGGCTTTTACCGAACTCGGATGCCGCCAGCGTAAGCTGGACCGACATAAACCTGCAAGTATGTATCTGAAAAGTCTCGGTACCTCGGCCACTCTGGGCATATCACACATGTCTCGATACCTCGGCCTCTTTGGGCATATCACACATATCTCGATACCTCGGCCTTTTTGGGCATAACACACATATCTCGGTACTTCGGCCTCTTTGGGCATAACTCATATGTCTTGGTATTTCGGCCTCTTTGGGCATAACTCATATGTTGGTTCTTAGCCACTCCGGGCGTATACCGACATAGATGTCTCCAGCCACTGCCAGACTCACCTAAGCATATCTCGAATGCCTGTTTTAGCCACTTCGGGCGTATACCGACATAGATGTCTCCAGCCACTGCTGGGCTGACATATAACTTGCATAAACATATCTCAAAGGTTGCCTCTGACTAACCAACATAGACACTGATCTGGTATACAGGTAATGCCATGATACATTGGCAAACAGAATAAACAATGATTTGGGACAAGGAATGATGTCAGGATATTGTGACAAACCGAAGTAAACGGCGATATGTGATGCAGAAAGATGCCGTGATACTATGGCAAACAGAAATAAACGGCGATCCCGGAGGTGGAGTGATGCCATGATATTGTGGCAAACCGAAATAATCGGCGATCTAGAGAATACTGATAATGCCATGATACCTTGGGTAACTTGAGATAACTAACATAACCATGATACGTCGGATTTCCATTATACCTCGGATTACCAAAATGACCCGGATTACCAATATGACCTGGATTTCCAATATGATCCGGATCTCCAATATGACCCGGATTTCGAATATGACCCGGATTTCTTGAATACCTCGTATTTTTATTATACCTCGGTAGCAAACATTTTCAGCAAACCGAATTCCCCTTTCAACGTTAGTCCAGCATATAAATCATGAAGAATATTTGACGGGAACAACAATTATACTAACCGAGGCAAACTAGCTATAGCACTTGATAGAAAATGAATCTAACAGCAGTTACTAAGCACAAAGATCCAGACTCGGTTTCGACCGAGTCCTCGAGTTACTTTTCTTATCTAGGAGAAGGTGTAAAACAAACTGGCTACCCAGTCCCCGGGTTAAGACATCTTGTCCCGGGGAGAACACTTAGACCAAAAAGCGAGGGGGGAGTCCCCGAGTAACGAGGGGGCAGTCCCCGAGTACTATTTGAGACTATCTAGAAGCATGTGAAGACACATAAATGATACTTACAAGGCCAGGTTGTTGGAGAAGTCTTAATTCGGATTTCCAAGTCTTAACTCGGATTCTCCCAGGATACCTCGGACTTCAGAACACCTCAGACTTCAGAACACCTCGGATTCCAAAACACTTCGGATTCCAGAATACCCCGGATTCCAGAACAGCTCGGACAGAACACCTCGGATTACAGAACAGCTCGGGCAGAACACCTCGGACAGAACACCTTGGATTACAGAACAGCCCGGACAAAACACCTCGGACAGAACACCTCGGATCACAGAACACCTCGGACAGAACACCTCGGATCACATAACAGCCCGGACAAAACACCTCGGACAGAATGCCTCGGATTACAGAACAGCCCGGACAAAACACCTCGGACAGAACACCTCGGATCACAGAACACCTCGGACAAAACACCTCGGACAGAACGCCTCGGATTACAGAACAGCCCGGACAAAACACCTCGGACAGAACACCTCGGATCACAGAACACCTCGGACAAAACACCTCGGACAAAACACCTCGGACAGAACACCTCGGATCACAGAACAGCTCAGATTCCAGAACAGCTCGGATTCCAGAACAGCTCAGATTCCAGAACAGCTCGGATTCGCACTGCAGCCAACTCGAAAATGAGTCAACTAACGGGGACGAGGCCGAAGTCGAGTCCCCGCGTTGATGACGAAGGTCCCATCCGAATTGATCCAGCAAACGCCACTATCAGCCCCACGGTGGGCGCCAACTGTCGTGGTGGGATCACGGCAGATGCCATGGGTATGGCTTAGTTGGGGCCGAATGGTTGTTGGGGGAATCCGGGGAGGGTTTATGCACTCAAGATGTGCACAAGCAAGAACATGCAAGAAACCACAAGAACATGAACAAGAAACCAAGAAAGCCAAGAACACAAAAGACACCACGATGTACTCAGGTTCGGGGCCTTCGTGAGGAAGTAAAACCCCTACTCCTGCCTTTCCTCTCTCTAAATATCAGTGTCGTCCTCAGGTACAAGGTGCTCCTCGAGCTGTATGATGCTACCAAAGTGAGGGCTCTAGATAGAAGATGAAACTATGAAGGGGGAAATGAGCTAGGGTTTTTGCCGTCCTCCTCCCTGGAGGTAGAGATGCTGCATATATACATAGGCCGAAATACTGTTTTACCCCTAAAAGCCAGGAGGGCTAACCGACGCTGGCGGCATCCGAGTTCGGTAAAAGCCAGGAGGGCTAACCGACGCTGGCGGCATCCGAGTTCGGTAAAAGCCAGGAGGGCTAACCGACGCTGGTGGCATCCGAGTTCGCTAAAAGTCAGGAGGGCTAACCGATGCTGGCGACATCCGAGTCTGGTAAAGGCCAGGAGGGCTGAGAACCGACATAAAATGGTGCCCATGCAGGCAACATATTTCCGGTGCAAATTGTCCATCTCGTTGTTGATTCGGGTGAGCTCGATCAACCGGATGTCGCATTCGGCCTGGAGGGCATGGCGAAGACGACCAAATTACAAAGGCGCCCATGTAGGCAGGAGGCTATGCATATGGAGATGTTTTGGTATGCTTATTTATTTTTGTAAGTCTGTGCGCGACTCTGCGAGTCCCCCACAGCCTCGGGGACTACTGTCGGGGGGTTACCCTCGGGTAGGGTAGAGATGAGGTAAAGACATGTAAGGTTAAGGCAGTAAGCTGTCCGAGGTAACGATTGAGCAAGGACGCAGGAGGCGTCATCCGACGTAAGGTGTACGTCTGAGGTATATTCTCCGAGATATATCCTCCGAGGTATCAACCTCGGGGCAGTCAGCTAGCTACCACAGGAATAAGGTATTCTTTACCGAGGTTTAGGATCAGGAGTGTTATCCGAGGTTGGCAGCAAGGATCGACGCATGTCAGAAAGGTCGTGGGCGCCGCAGAGCTCGTGGCCCGAGGCTTCAGAGGACGGCGAGGTCCGTCCACGGGTTTCCCGGAGGCTCGGGGGCCTAGGAGCTGACTTGGCTATTTCGGGAAAGGTCTACGGGCTAGACCTCGGCAGGCTACTGGAGTATGACCGGAAGAGGAAAGCTAGGCCTGTCCGGCCTGACAGTCCGGCCGTTGAGCTGGCAGGAGGCAGAGGCTTGTCTTCTACCTTTTGGCCATGCCATTGTTAGCTGGAGGCAGGGGTAAAACAGTACTTCGGCCTATGTATATATGCAGCATCTCTACCTCCAGGGAGGAGGACGGCAAAAACCCTAGCTCATTTCCCCCTTCATAGTTTCATCTTCTATCTAGAGCCCTCACTTTGGTAGCATCATACAGCTCGAGGAGCACCTTGTACCTGAGGACGACACTATATTTAGAGAGAGGAAAGGCAGGAGTAGGGGTTTTACTTACTCACGAAGGCCCCGAACCTGGGTACATCGTGGTGTCTTTTGTGTTCTTGGCTTTCTTGGTTTCTTGTTCATGTTCTTGTGGTTTCTTGCATGTTCTTGTTTGTGCACATCTTGAGTGCATAAACCCTCCCCGGATTCCCCCAACGACCATTCGGCCCCAACTAAGCCATACCCATGGCATCTGCCGTGATCCCACCACGACACACTCCCTAATATATGTAACATCATATGTAAATAGAACACAAAGTCGAAGGTTCCAAAATAGGATAGAAGGCCACGTGCTTCACTTTTCTTGGAACTTCTCTTTCCTTCCTTTGATACATATTTCAGGACACTAATAACTGATGGGACCAACTGAACAAGGCCAGAGAGAGTTCTGTAGTGTGAGCCCCAACGAGTATCTCCCGCCCTCTGAAGTGATTGATCTTGATTTAGCCCTGTGCCGGTACTAATTTTTCCACAACCTATGGCTTTTAATACATTCTCTCGATGAATCTCTCTAATCATGTCCTTTCTTTTGCAAGAGGCTCCAACCACATTGAAGAGAGTAGAGATCATGTAAAAGAAATCTGCAATATCATCATTCCTCTTTGACACTGCCACTATAACCAACTTTGCGGCGCTGGACGTTTCAACACATATCTGTCCATAATCTCCTAAGTGAAACAACTAGAAAAGCAAGATGGAAAATTTAGTTTGGGGTCTACTTACACTGCCGATCTGGGCAAACAAATGAAGGCGTACCTGGGAGTGGCGACGTAGAATCAGCAGGCCGGAGAATCTCCGATGATTGCGTCGTTGCCAGCGGCCGGCGGCCGGCACTAGGGATAGGGAATTAGGGATTGATCTTTGGCGAGAGAGAGACGAACAGGCGTCAGGCGAGAGAGACGAACAGGCGTGCGTATACTGCTGCTGGGTTTGGGCCAATCGTTGTTTTTTATCTTGTGTTTTGGGCTTTTGATGTTTCTTAATTTCAGTCTTCCACAGTTGGGCTGGGCCGCTGGGTCAGACATGCTTTTTTACTAGGTTCAGATCACAATTTTTTTGATAGTGTTTAGCTGAAACGGCGGGAGTCACTGGTGTCATGACACCAGTGCTTGTTCGGGAGCTCCGTCTCTGCTTTTGTCCACATACACATGCACATAAATGTATGTAGACACATTTTTGTGTGTATGTTCACTCATTTTAGTGTGCATATAGACAACATGTGTACCACCTAAAATATCTTATATTAAAAAAAGATGGAGTAACTATCATCATATCATAGTTACATGTGTTTTCTCACGGACGGAGGAATGATCCGAGCACCAGGTCGGGGGTGCCGACGTAGTACTCCACCGTAGTGTACCTTACAAGACCCTATATGACTGTACGTACTCTCTCCGTTTCATTTTAATTGACTCACATATATCTACAGTCAATTAAAATGGAGGGAGTACATTGTTACCGACGCCGTACCCGCCATCCAAGCAGACGTCCGTCGCAATCGGATATTCTTATCTTATGATTTATATCTTAAACTGTACGTGGCCGACTGGCAATTAGCTCGATTGAACCAAACACCTATGGCAGCCTGGTGGGCCCATCCATCCTTCTGTGCGGCTTGTATTATCTCGGGATGGCACGATTTATTGTGCTGGTTGACATTAACTGTCCATCGCATGTTGGTAATGAAATTAATTGAATAGAGCCGACCGTTTGAGGTGTGTCGCTGGGCAGCAGCCGCCGCAGTAGAAGCTGACATGTGACCAGCACCCCATAAAGCTGGCCATTTTTTGGGATGTCGAACTAATTATTATGAATCCTACTAGTACCAACCAGTGAGGATGCTGTTAGGGCGGAGCGAATATTGCCAAATGTTTTTCAATAGTCGAGATTAGATTCTTGTGTGCATGCATGTGCTCTCTGCTAAACGGAAAACAATCTAGGGTGCCTCCAGCTAGCTTTCTCCGAGAAAGAAAGAGGCAAGCAAAAAGATGCTACCTCCGTTTTTATTACCTGCGAGCTGAGTTTTTTCAAAGTCAAGGCTGTGTAAGTTTGATCAAGTGTTTTTTCTCTAAGATTTTAATGTTCATTTTGATTAAACTTACAACGTAAAATAACTTTGAATGGAGAAAATATCTGCCATGGTGGTGAAGTGTGCTACAAACATCATAGAGCTGGTTTGGGCTGGAATAAAAACTCGAAACTCGCGAGTTAAACGAGTAGCTTGGAACTTGACTCGGCTTGGCTCGAACTCGTTGCTAAACGAGCCGAGCCGAGTTTTCCTTTTATGTGCTAAACGAGTTCGAGTTAAACAAGCCGAGTTCCGAGCTACTCGTTTAGTTCGTTTAACTCGGTAAAAAAATAAATCGTTACATTATTCTTGTCTTTTTGAATTTTTTTTTGATTATCATAGTTTAACGACTAGATATTACTTGGTATTGTCGTATTGTTATACATTGTTGTGATAATTGCATCATAGATGTCCAAATAATTAGAAAAAATATACATAAATTCTATTTTTTTTGCGCCTCTCTTAAGTGGATACAAATTGTAGTATCTGATCAGACACACAACCACGCACACCCCACACACACACACACCACACGCACACCACTAGCTGTGTACCTAATCCAGACCTACAAGCTATACCCAACTTGCCTGTCTGGTATAGGATTTTTTCCCTCATGTGGCTCACAGGCGAGGCCAAAGAGGCATTTATTGACGATACAGAATACTGTTCCTATTGAACAGTACAGCCGTACACTGTTCCTATTGAACAGTGCACCCTGGTGAGACAACCCGAAAATGCGCTCCTGAGGAGTCGATCCTGGGCGGGCAGCCTAGCCACTGCTAAAGCTTGCCACTGAGCTAGAGCTCAGTCCTCTACATAAATTCTAGTATAATGCATGTTAACAGTTTTACCGAGCTAAACGAGTTAAACGAGCAAACTCGCGAGTTTAGCGAGCCGAGCCGAGTTTCAATTCTGAACTCGTTTGTTAAACGAGCCGAGCCGAACTCGCACGCTAGTTGACTGAGTTTAAACGAGTCGAGCCGAGCCCTAGTCAGCTGGTGTCTCCAGATCGTGTCTCCCGGCCGACTGCGCGCTCGCTGGCGCAGGGTCACGGCTAGCACGCGCGGGCGTGGTCCAACACCCGCCGACGGGGGGCCCACGCCAGGTAAGACAGCGCTCCTCCAGAGTCCAACTTTAAAATCACCGAAAGAGTCCCAGACGCCATTGCCTTTTGCGGCCGAGAACACGCGCCTCGCTCCTGTCCCGATCAGCCGGCCCACATGTCATCGGAGTTTCTCCGTCGTACGGAACGGCGGGTAAGGAGTGGTGGGCGGTGACAAAAGCTCGGGACAGACGGGGGGCGTCAATTGGCTCCGCTTTTGGCGTCAGCGCGGCACGTCACGGGGTGGGGATCATTATTTCCGCATTCATCGCCCCGTCTGTGTGTGTATGCTTTTCTTCATCTCTTCTTGTGCTGCCGCAGTTTTACATGTCCCGCCATCGTATTCGTATCTGATCCCCACTCGCAGGGTGCTAGCCTCACCACAACGTGCACACAGAAAAATATGTGTACTAATCCATAGCAGCAATATCCAGATAGTACTACACAACAAATTATATTTTTAATTCTCGTGATATCGTTCTTAGTGAAATATAACATGGCCGCATGCGTCAGTGTCCCCCCAAGTTTGTGGTTTCTTCCTTTTTATAGCAAACCCAAAAGCTAAATATCCCAATAAAATGACCCGTCCACTAGGTCTCATTTTCATTCAAATTTCAAAGGAATGCCCCACCCGCAAAGCTATAAAATCGGCTACAAGCAATTACGATGAGGAGGCGAGACATAGGGATCGGACAAAGAACATAATGCTACTTGTTTCGAGAGTTCTGCAAATCACACACCAAAGAACATAATTACATACACTAAAACATAACAACATTCAAATGTAAGTATTGACTTGAATAAGAACATAATTACATACACTAAACATGGTGTCCCATTTGCAACTATTTGCAACACCTACGGTTTTCTAGACGCACAACAAAGACAGTTCTCGTAATGTGTCCTTGTAAATATTTTAACGGGACATAGGAGTGATGTGGTAATGGGAAGCAAGCAAGGTGTTATTACACGCCTTTAACCCTTGTTGCTAGTAGGTATGTGACCTTGAGCAACCACGTCCCATATAGTTGTGTTGCACTTTCTCAAGTGGCCCATGTACCAATACCCTAATCCCCACTCCAACTCTAGTTGTGTGTTGCTATATATAGAAACCTTACAATACTCTTCAATCTCCACATCGCCCGCTTGTAAACCCTAACCGCACTCCCTACCCTGCATCTCATTTGACGCCTCGCAATGAAGATGGTGCGAAAACTCAATACATGCATGATTTCCTTAGGTGAGTACTGTCTCGCTTGCCTGGAGGAAGCCTTACGTGCCAGAGTCCTTCATCGGTGTTCCCCACTAGTCGGTAGGTTCTAGTTTCTTCTCAAGACTATTAGCATAAATATCCCTCCTAAGATCTATCGCGAGGAGGATGTCATGCAATACAACGACCTGCTGAAAGCCATCCGCGAGATGAGGAAAGAAGTTGTGAAACACTTAGGAGGATCTTCTTTGGCCATGCAGAAGTGAATCAACCATCTTTTTATAGTTAGTTTTGTACATCTAGGACCTACTGAACAACGATTTCTTAAAGCTCCCATTCTTTAGAATAATTTATTATTATTTTGAATGAAAATTTTGATAGTGTTGTTATTGAGAATGTCATTACAATATGAAAACTTGAATTGGGATCTAGAGGTAAATATTTTTCACCATAGACATAGGAGGCACTAAATGTGTCGTGCTTGGTCATACATACCAGGGCATCAGTTCCTGTTGGGTTTAGTGTGTATACCTACCACCTTACAAATATACACCGTCCGTTGATTTATCGTGGTGCAATACATAAGTGTAGTGGAACATATTTCTGGGCGGATATCTAATCACGTAGCTTACTAAAGGGTAACAAATGTAATTTATGTGACACTTTTTTTCTCCGTCAGTCGTGAAGCGTCGCAGAAACTATTTTGCAAGGATTAGCCATCTAGCTCTGTGGATATAAGCACCCTATCAGCACGACCATGTTGTAATGATATGAAGACCAAAGGCGTGAGCCATAAGCATTTCGTTGAACTTATATTACACTAGTAGAAAAAGCACATATGGTCCCGGTTGGGCTTGGACATCAGTCCCGGTTGCCCAACCGGGACTGGCCAATCGGGACCAATGCTGGTCCCGGTTGGTCCAAGAACCGGGACCAATGCTGGTCCACGTGGCCAGTTCTGGCTGGGCGTGGGGTAGACCATTGGTCCCGGTTCTTAATACGAACCAGGACCAATGTGTGCCTTTTTTTTTGGTATTTAGGGTTTAGGGTGCCCCCTCTCCCTCTCGCCGGTGCCCCTCTCCCTCTCGCCGGTGCCCCTCTCCCTCTCGCCGGTGCCCCCTCTCGCCGGTGCCCCCTCTCCCGCCCCCTCTCGCCGGTGCCCCCTCTCCCTCTCGTCGGTGCCTCCATCGTCTCCCCCTTCTTCGCATCGCCGACGTGCTCTCCATCGTTTCCGTACGCATATTATACGCTCTACTATATACACAGTACACGTTGATGCATATATAATTAATATTCGATCTCTTGCGAGAATACAAGTATTTAATTACATGGAGATAGATCACATATGTAGTTCATCGTCCGAAGCATAATGTTCTCCCTTTTCATCGATGACCTCCCTAAGCAGAAATCCCGCCAATTCCTCTTGAATTGCTTGTACGCGCCGTTCTGGGTCGATCTTCTCCCGCATTTTGCTGAAAGCAGTTGTTCTCCGCTCAGTGGTCAACTCGCGAATGAACTCGCAAACGTAGAATCCACATAAATTACTCCCCGGTGGCTGCTGCGGACTTTTCACCGTTTTATAAGTTAGCTCATCTTTGAATGGACCTTCTACCTTCTGTTTGAAAATTGTCCAACACCTGCTTTGGCAAAGAAAATGAACAAAGGAGTTATTAATTACTTGACATCAGGGAACGAACGAAAGAGGGCGATATAATGCGATAATGATTGAAATTACTTGTTGAGCATTTCTTTCATGTCGGACCACAACGCTTGGTCCCAACTTAATGAGTCGTGGACTTCAACTATGGACTTGTCAGGTTGAATGCTTAGCAGAATCCAGTGGAACCTGCGGACGTTTACATAAAGCAGACATGCATAGCTCATCAATTACACTTAACATCGAGAAAGCCAAATAAAAATATGTACAAGACAGAAACACTCACCTGAAGTTGTAAGGAAATAGTATTTCCGTACAGAAATGTTGCATGGTTAAAAAGGTGGTCAGGTCATGCTCCACGTCTTTGGGGTGATTGACTAACGTATGTGAATTCACGATATATGGGTCAACGAACCCAACCTCAAAAACTCTAGATCTTTTGCATTCCAGCATCTTCATTCTGCATAATAGCGTACAAAAGGATATATATATAGTCAGGATAATATAATACAGGCAATGAACGAGCTGAGCTAGAGACTTAATTACGAAAATAAATCACTTACAGACAATAGCAAGAGAGGATAGATTTGTCGAGGGCGCGCTTTTGGAATAACTGGAACAGTTCAGTCAGTTGAACATGTATAATGTAACGTTTGAAGAAATGCTCCACTCTAACGTCCAGCGGAAACCACTCTTTCGCGTCCTTCTTTGATGTGTGCACCAGGTACCAGGTATGCAGATTTCGCATATGTGTTGATAGACCCGTCAGCTCCTCATTACTGACCATAGGCTCCCCTTGGACATATTTCCGTGCCATCTCTAACATTGGCGCATATTCATAGCCTAAAAGTTGACCAAGGCTCATACCCAAGGCGGTAGCCTGTTCCTTGGCCTGCGATACAGTGACACCAAGTTCTTTAGCAGCAGCTATGGCTCTGGGGTCCAATAATTCCAGGTCCTTATCCATAGCGGCTCTGAAGTCCTTGTCGACATCGGAACACACTATGAGCGGGGGGACCGATTGATTTTTCTGCTGTCCGAGCTGGGCAATTTGTTTCCCGCTTTTTGCACTTCTTCCCTTGTTCTGCTCAGACTGGGCACGTGCTAGCTTAGTAAGTTCACGACCATAGTCAGATGGCAGATTCATCGATATCTGGGATGGCTGCTCAAGGAAGGACTTAGCCCACTTTTTGGTTTTTGCATCATATACCTTCTTTTGCTCGGGCTTTTTTGGTGCAAAAAAAGCCTTATTGTAGGCAGCCACTACCTCGGCGTTTTCCGCTTCAGTCCTGTCATAAGGTCTCTTGGGAGGAACCGTCGGGATGTCGACTATCTTTTGAGTGCGACCTCTCTTCTGAGTGGGGAGCGGGGGAGCGGCGTTGGTCCGTTTCTTCTGCTGAGACGGCTGCGCTGGAGACTGGTCACGCGGCGGCGGAGACGGCTGCGCTGGAGACTTGTGAGGCGGTGAAGAGGACGGCTGCGCTGGAGAATGCTGAGGCGGTGAAGAGGACTGTTGCGCTGGAGACTGGTGAGGAGTCGATGGCCTTGGCTGCCAGTTCGGAAGCACGATGAATTCCTTTGGCCATAGAATTGGCGCTTTCTTGGCTTCTCCAAGTTCAAGCACCTCCCCATCTTCACCTGCAGGGTGGTGCAGCTTCAGCTCCTCAAAATCTTTCATCACTGCATCCACCCCGACAACAGCGTAGCCATTTGGAACCGGAGCAAAATGGTAAGTTGGATTAGGTCCAATTGGTAGGGCATAGCCGACCGCCACCTTCACGGATATGTTATAAACTTTCACATGCAGCTCACAAGGTGTGCTCTCCGTGATATCATCCACTGGGTAGCGACGAAGAGGAGCCACTGCATCATCATTACCATCCTGGAGCTCCGTGGAAGCCACGCTGCTTTTCCGATTCGATGGGCCACCGGTACCATCGCATGCAGCTTCTACCATGTGCCGTTGAGATTGGCCGCTAGTACCTTGCTGGCTAAGCACGGCAATTTGTTCCTTCTGCAGCTTTAATTCTTCTTCTATATTACGCAGCCGGTCTGCAGCAGCGCGTGCTTCCATTGCCTCCCTTTCCTTTCTCCTCTGATGGCTTCTATCAGGAAATTTCTTCCTGTGCTCGGGAATCGCAATTGTCTTGGGCTTGGAGCCAGGTACGCCTCGTAACCGTCCGTCGTGTTCCTTATTCCCAAGGGCGCGTGTGAGCTCGTCATCCTCTCTATCGGGAATGAACCGTCCCTCTGCAACATCCTTTACTGCATTTCTAATTTCTTGGATGGGTAGTAGGGGATTATCTTTGTGTCTTCTGTTATATATGCACTTCCCTTCTGCGTCCAACGTGCCCCCATGCCCGTAAAACCAATTTCTTGCCCGTTCGATCCACTTGAGTGGCTCTGGAGTGATCCCATTAGCCAGCAGGTCCGCCTCAAGTTTCTCCCACTTAGGCATGCTAAAAGCGTAGCCACCAGGCCCCATAGTATGGTGGTACATCTTTAGAGCAGCATTTGCCGCATTTTTTGCAGACTTTTCCAGAGCTTCCTCTGATTTCTTGTACGCCACAAATTCTTCCCAGTAGTCCTTTATCTTCTCATACCCTTTATCGAAGTCTGGAGTCTTATTTTTCTTGACAAACAGGTTGTTCAATCTTTTCTTCCAGTTCTTGAATAGCTCGGCCATCTTCTTAAGTGCCCAGTCCTTGACTTTTTGCTCCATGATTTTCCGGGCAATCTTTTCTGCCTCATCTGGATCCTCCTCATCTGAATCCACCTCTGGCGCCGGCAGGGTGAAATTAACCATGAGCTTTCTCCAAAGTCTTTCTTTGCCCTCAACGCTGACATATAGCTGTCCTTTCTCCTTTGGCCGATGCCATTCTCGAACGGTGATCGGGATGAAGTCCCTAACAAGAACTCCGCATTGCTTTACCATTTTATTTTTAACACCAGGGGGAGCAGTCGGTGTGCCGTCTTCAGCGACTCTTTCGATCGTGTACCTTTCTTGGTCGCCCAACTTTTTGGCTGGGCCTCGTTTTGTCCTTACAGAAGATTTGCTCGATCCGGAGGGCTAAAAGAAGAAAGAGCGTTAATATATGTATATAGACAGCAGAGGCTTAATTAATACAATCTTCGGCTTCATTAATATATGTATATGCACCTCGCCGGAGTTTGCAACATTTAATGTTCCACCGGAGCCTTCGGCTTCTCCCTCGTCGGCTTCTCCCTCGCTGACTTCTCCCTCACCCCGGCCGTCGGGTTCTACCTCACCGGAGCCGTCTCTTCGGTTGAGAGACTCATCTCCCTCACCGGAGTTGTTCAAAAACTCCGTGGTGACATCGACAATATCTTCCGGCCCGCGGATTATATCCTGGAGGATATTTTCCTGATCTTCGTCTCGTTCCATAGTTTCTGCAAATTAAGAACAATGCACAAAACTTTAGTTGGGTAACTTGTTCCATATGTCAAGATACATCTACAATATGTAGCAAAACTAAAATTAACATCAATATATAGCAAAACTAAAACTAACATTAACAAAACTAATTCTAGCAAATGGCTAACAGAAAATGGCTAACAAAAAATAGCTAAAACCTAGCAACTAACCTAGCAACTAACACTAACAAATGGCTAACAAAAAACCATCTACAACTAACCTAGCAATTTCTATAACCTAACAATTTTTATAACCTAATAATTTCTATATCTAACAAATTTCTAAACATATTAATCATTTTAATCTACAATGCTACAAATTCCTAAACACTAAAAATCCTATTTGCTATACTAAAGTACTATACAAATTTCTAAAATTTCCTATACAAAAAGAAATCCTATTTACTATACTAAAAGAATATACATTTTCCTATACAAAATTCCTAACACTAAAAATCCTATACAAATTCCTAAACAAATTCCTAAAATTCCTAACTCATTTTCCTATACATTTTCCTATACTAAAATGTCCTATACAAATTTCCTAAACAAATTCCTAAAAATTCCTAAACAAATTCCTAAAAATCCTATACATTTTCCTATACTAAAATTTCCTATACAAATTTCCTATACAAATTCCTAAAATTCCTAACTCACCGCGAGAGGCGGCGGTGCGGGCGGCGTGCGGGGAGGAGGTGCGAGAGGCGGTGCGGGCGGCGCTGCGAGGCGGCGGCGTGGTGGCGCGGGCGAGGTATGCGGAGGAGGCCGTCCGTGCGGGCGGCAAGGGCGTCGAGGGCGCGGCACGGGCGGCCGGCGTGCGGGCGGCGCGGCGCAGGCATCGAGGGCACGGCGGCGCGGGCGTCGAGGGCGCCGGCATCGAGGGAGCGTCGAGGGCGAGGTCGGGCAGCCTGACGGCGTATTTTTTGCTCCGTCGCGCGCGCCTGGTCCTTCGTCGATTTGGAGACAAAATGAGGAAGGAGAAGAGGCAGAGGCATTATACAAGGGGTCATTGGTCCGGTTGCTGCCATGAACCGGGACCAATGCCTCTTTGGTCCCGGTTCTTGCCAGCAACCGGGACCAATGCCTCTTTGGTCCCGGTTCTTGCCAGCAACCGGGACCAATGACCCCTGCAGTTAATGCAGATCCCGCGCGTCCGTCCACGGACTCTTTGGTCCCGGTTCTTGGTAGAAACCGGGACCAAAGAGTCCTTTTTCCAAAATATTTTGAACTTTTCAGTTCTGAAATTTTGTTCCCGCCTTTTTTTTTCTTATTTAGGTGTTTGGATATGAATTTCAAATGGTTTTGAATCTGAAAAGACTTTCAACATGAAAAGTTTTTAAATTTGAATAAATAATCCAAAACCATTTTCTGTTTTCTAAAATAATTATTCTAACTATACAAACTATTAACCATTTTGCCATTTTCAATTAAAAATGCATTAACTTTATTGCATATTTTGAATTGACAAAACTTTCAACATGAAAAGTGTTTGAATTTGTATAAATAATCCAAAATCCAAAATCCAAACTCGACTAATATATGTATAAATCGATCAAAAATGATTAAGTAAGATTTATGATTAAGTAATAATAATTATTAATTCAGTTAATTCTATTTTTGGTGTTGTAAAATCCCATGGCAAGCAGAAGTAAATGCAGAACAATTTCAGTGAACCTATATTTATAATATGTAATAATAATTATTAATGCAGAACAGTTTCTTTTGAGGGCTTGTGAGTTGTTGGATCACTCTGTGAGCCACCAACCGGGACTAAAGGGAATCCCACCAATAAGGAAGAAGCACATGGATCGTGTGTTTCTTTCGAGCGCTTGTGAGCCGTTGGATCAGGGGTGTGTTTCTTTTGAGCGCTTGTGAGCTGTTGGATTTTTAGAACTAGTCCCGGTTGGTAACACCAACCGGGACTAAAGAATCACACGGATCGTGTGTTTCTTTCGAGCGCTTGTGAGCCGTTGGATCAGGGGTGTGTTTCTTTTGAGGGCTTGTGAGCTGTTGGATCAGCACTCCCACCACCACCACTCCCACCTCATCCACAGGTACACTTTCTAATCGCCTATAAATAGCGGCGTCCCTGCAGCGAACGGCACACAACGAGCGTCTACCTTCGCCACCGAATCCAATGGCTGGATTTAGCCTACCTGCTGGCATGTTCCCTGGCATTATTGTGTTCGTCCTTGTTCACCGGCCAGCCATTGGAGCCACCTCCTGTAGGACGGTGAACAATGACAACACAACGACGCTGTTGGAAACACAAGCCCTCAGGTAGGTTGAATCCAGCCACTGGATTAGGGTGACGCAATGATGAATTGCCGAGGAGGTGGGAGTGGTGGTGGTGGAAGTGGTAGCCATGCCCCTCGGTCCGATCCAAGCAGCGGCAAGGCGCTCTGATGATCTGCGACATTCCCAACACTTTTTGGGACGGTCGTAGATCATCAGAGACGTCTTGCCGCTGTGGATCGAAGGTCGATTTGCTGCTCACGACCACGCGATGATTTGCAGTATACAAAGCATTCGGATTCCCGTCATACAGCCCTACGGTGCTAATACATTACATTGATTTACATAAAAGCCATGAACCCTTCTTCGCGTATGTCCCTGGCCTATGATCGCTTCAGCCGTAACCATGGAGCATCTTCATTATTTAACGGGATGCTTGGGTCAGTTCTCACTGTGAAGGGCGGAATTTCATCAAACTTATCATAATCTGCTGACATGTCTGTCTTGTCCTCGACTCCCACGATGTTTCTTTTCCCTGAAAGAACTACGTGACGCTTTGGCTCATCGTCTGATGTATTCGTTTGCTTGTTTTTTCTTTTTTTCGGTCTGGAGGACATGTCCTTCACATAGAAAACCTGAGCCACATCATTGGCTAGGACGAATGGTTCGTTCTTGTAACAACCAAGATTCTTGAGATCCACTGTTGTCATCCCGTACAGCTGGTCTACCTTTATCCCTTCTCCATTCATGTTGACCCAACTGCACCGAAACAAAGGGACCTTAAAAGTAGGTCCATAGTCAAGTTCCCATATCTCCTCTATGCGACCATAGTATGTGTCCTTTTGCCCATCGTCGTTTGTTGCATCAAAGCGGACACCACTGTTCTGGTTGGTGCTCTTTTTATCTTGGGCGATCGTGTAAAATGTATTCCCATTTATCTCGTACCCTTGGAAATTCAATACAGTCGAAGATGGTGACGCGGCCAACAAGTAGAGCTGATCTCCGACAGTGGTGTCATTCATGAGCTGTAATCGCAACCAACTGCCGAAGGTCTCCATGTGTTTTTCTTTAATCCAGGAGTCATCCTTCCCCGGGTTCTTGGAGCGTACATAATTCTTGTGTTCCTCGATATACGGAGCCACGAAGGTGGAACTTTGTAGAACTGTGTAGTGTGCTTGAGTTAAAGAATGCCCGTCCCTACATATCAGTGCTTTCTTTCCTAGCGTGCCTTTTCCACTCAGTCTCCCCTCATGCCGCGATTCAGGAACACCAATCGGCTTAAGGTCAGGAATAAAGTCAACACAGAACTCAATGACCTCTTCTGTTCCATAGCCCCTTGAGATGCTTCCTTCTGGCCTAGCACGGTTATGAACATATTTCTTCAAGACTCCCATGAACCTCTCGAAGGGGAACATATTGTGTAGAAATACAGGACCGAGAATGGCAATCTCGTCGACTAGGTGAACCAGGAGATGCGTCATAATATTGAAGAATGATGGGGGGAACACCAACTCGAAGCTGACAAGACATTGGACCACAGCCTTCTGTAAACTTGGTAGAGTTACTGGATCGATGACCTTCTGAGATATTGCATTGAGGAATGCACATAGCTTCACAATGGGTACTCGAACATTTTCCGGTAGAAGCCCCCTCAATGCAACCGGAAGCAACTGCGTCATAATCACGTGGCAATCATGAGACTTCAGGTTCTGGAATTTTTTCTCTGCCATATTTATTATTCCCTTTATATTTGACGAGAAGCCAGCCGGGACCTTGATACTGCTCAGGCATTCAAAAAAGATTTCCTTCTCTGCTTTGGTAAGAGCGTAGCTGCTTAAGTATTGACGCCCTTTATCCGTCTGCTTGTTGTATGGGTCTTTCATACGTTGCTGGTCTGCCCGTGCTTCCGGTGTATCTTTTGTCTTCCCATACACGCCCAGGAAGCCTAGCAGGTTCACGCAAAGATTCTTCGTCACGTGCATCACGTCGATTGAAGACCGGACCTCTAGGACTTTCCAATAGGGTAGCTCCCAGAATATAGAGCACTTCTTCCATATGGGTACGTGGTTGTCAGCGTCATTCGGAACAGATAGACTGCCAGGACCCTTTCCAAAGATTACTTCTAAATCCTTGACCATGTCATATATAACATCACCATCAGGGAGGTTAGGCTTCTTCCGGCGATCTGCCTCACCGTTGAAATGCTTGCCGGGCTTTCTTACGGCATGACTGTTCGGAAGAAATCGACGATGCCCCAGGTACACATTCTTGTTTCCCAAATGTATACTTTCAGTCTTATCTAAACAGTGCGTGCATGCATTGTATCCCTTGTTTGACTGTCCTGAAATGTTACTAAGAGCAGGCCAATCATTGATGGTTACGAACAGCAACGCTCGTAGGTCAAATTCCTGTTGTTTGTGCTCATCCCACACACGTACACCTGGTTCGGACCACAACTGCAAAAGTTCATCAACTAATGGCCTTAGGTACACATCAATGTCGTTGCCGGGTTGCTTCGGGCCTTGGATGAGCACTGGCATCATAATGAACTTCCGCTTCATGCACAACCAAGGAGGAAGGTTGTAGATACATAGAGTCACGGGCCAAGTGCTATGACTGGAGCTCTGCTCCCCAAAAGGATTAAAGCCATCTGTACTTAGACCAAATCTTAAGTTCCTTGCGTCATCTGAAAATGTCGGGAACTCTCTGTCGATTTTTCTCCACTGGGACCCATCGGCGGGGTGTCTCAACTTCCCGTCTTTCTTACGCTCTTCTTTGTGCCATCGCAACAACCTGGCATGCTCTTTGTTTCTGAACAGACGTTTCAACCGTGGTATTATAGGAGCATACCACATCACCTTAGCAGGAACCCTCTTCCGGGGGGGCTCGTCATCGCCCTCAACATCACCAGGGTCATCTTGTCTTATCTTGTACCGCAGTGCATTGCATACCGGGCATTTATCCATATTCTCGTACTCACCGCGGTACAGGATGCAGTCATTAATGCATGCATGTATCTTCTGCACATCTAATCCTAGAGGGCAGATAGCCTTCTTTGCTTCGTATGTAGTCTCGGGCAATTCGTTATCCTTTGGAAGCTTCGGCTTCATTATTTTCAGTAACTTCTCAAATCCCTTGTCAGAACAACCAGTCTCTGCCTTCCATTTCAGCAGTTCCAGTGTGGTACCGAGCTTTGTGCTGCCATCTTCGCAGTTTGGGTACAGCAACTTTTTGTGATCCTCAAGCATGGCCTCCAACTTTAGCTTCTCCTTTTCTGTATCGCATTCTCGCTTTGCATCAGAAATGACCCCACCAAGACCATCAGCGGGCTCATCTGATGCCCGATGTTCACCTCTTTCTTCTTCAACGTCTTCCATAACAGTATCACCGCATTCCTCAGGGAACATAGGATAGTTGTCATCATCCTCCTCTTCTTCATTGTCTTCCAT
The DNA here is from genome assembly GCA_947311845.1 of Poa pratensis. Lineage (NCBI taxonomy): Eukaryota > Viridiplantae > Streptophyta > Magnoliopsida > Poales > Poaceae > Poa > Poa pratensis. The sequence goes on from CAMZMU010000035.1 coordinate 58,235,490, forward strand.
CTAACCCCTCTTTCTCCGTGCTTGGTCCAACAATTATAGCTGGGCATGAAACCTTTCCGAATCACGTGGTCTTGAATGGTTCTCGGGTCAGAGTACTCCCTGACGTTCCGACACTTCTCACATGGACAAGGCATAAAATTATTCACTTTGTTTGCCTCAGCCACATCGAGAAATTTATGCAGGCCTGCAATAAACTCGGAACTGCGTCGTTCGCCGTACATCCATCGCATCCGTGCATCCATCTGCATCATATATATAATTAAGTTTATCAAATACCATTACAATAACATCTTGAATAGTGAAATGACCACCGTACATCGACACGTGCAATATTTCTGTATCAATTACAGACGAAAAGGATAAAGTTGCTAACCTCGGCCGAGGATATCATTTTGTGTGAACTTAAGTGTGGGTCGGGCATTTCATCGAACACATCTTGTGCGTGGCAAAGGAAAAAAAATAGCACCCACTTCCCACCAATCCAAGAGAAAAAAATTAGAGGAGAGAAGGGGGGTGGGGGTTATTTATAGGCAGGGAGGGGTATTGGTCCCGGTTCTTGGCACGAACCGGGACCAAAGCTCCGCCGCACGCCACGTGTCTGGCTCTGGAGCTTTGGTCCCGGTTCATGCCAAGAACCGGGACCAATTCCCCCAACCTGAACCGGGGCTAATGGCTGGGGCGGTCCTGGACCAAAGATGGTTTTTCTACTAGTGTTACTTTGACTTGTACAACATATAAATCTGAATTAATTATTTAGGCAATAATAATTTCATCTGATTGATTATGATTTATTCCCATAATATCCAGATATTTAATAAGATTTCCAAAAGATAGAGATTTTCAAAGTTCAAGTTAAAAACTATGTATGCATTAAAATTTATCTACTTCACAAATATCAATGTTCTCAGTGTGCTAGACGGGGTAGACATAACAATTTCCCTCCACCTCTGTGCATTATCCAAGGCACATCTCACCCGCGCATTGCACACTGTCCCTTTCTCGATCCATAGGTGAGGAGTTTGAGTTACCTCTGATCCAGAAACAGCATTCACAAAATCCACCAGTTTACTACCACTTCCATCCATTGGTCCTTTGATGGCTTCTAAAAGTAGAAACCATCCGCAGTCCTGCACTCTCCAGCATCCATTACATTTACACATACGCGAGAGCTAGCTGGCTAAGCTACCTCCTTTCCCTCTCATCTCCTGTGTGCACCACAGGAACTATAGCCCCCCTTTCTTGGTAGCTCTCGTAATCTAGTAGATCGATCGCCTAGTCATGGAGAAGATACAGTGCGGCTCCAAGAGCAATGCTCACCGGAGCGCCACGGCCGGCGGCAGCGGCTCCGGCAAGAACAAGAGGAAGGGCGGCGGCGGGAAGGCGATCAAGGTGGTGTACATCTCCAATCCGATGCGGGTGTCTACCGACGCGGCTGGGTTCCGCTCGCTCGTGCAGGAGCTGACCGGCCGCCACGCCGACCCCTCCAAGTACGCCGGCGGAGGTGGCGCTGTCGATGGCGGAGAGAGCAGCGCGGGAAGCCCTGCCGGGCCGCTGATGGGCCCAGCACCCAGCCCTGGAAGCACGGCGGAGTCGTCGGAAGGTGCCGCCGCGTGCAGCCAGGACCTCGGCCCGACCGTGCCGGCGGGGTACGCGTACGAGGAGGAGGAGGATGACAGCTTCCCGCCGCAGCTGATCGACAACAGGTACTCCGTCTTCTCGCCGCCGACGTTCCTCTACAGCTCGCACAGCGAGTTGTGATCCGATCCAGCCAAGCTGTGATCCAATCCATCCAAGTTTGCCCATCGATCGATCAAGCTCTGCAGCAGCAACATGTATGTATTGCTCTTAATTGCATGAAGACTGTACTTGTATCATATGTGCATATGTGTGTTTCCATTCGTAGCTAGCTAGATAAACTGAAATTAAATTGTGTACTGCTGCTCCAAATCGGTTTACAGTACTCTACTGTGGCGAAAGTGAACTTTTCTGCTTCAATGTCTACTGACTGTATTTCGTGGGTGCCAGCTGGTTCTTAAATTGATTGGTTGGGTTTAGTTATCTGATGATGATTTGCAATGTTGACATAACTTATAAGTGTTTGAAACCGAGAGTATCGGATTTTTTTTCAGTACCGTTTTCTTTGAGATTTTATGTGCGGTGAAGCGACACATGTCACAAGAGGATCGGCTACAAAGATTGCCTTTGATACAAAGCTAGCTCACTTTTGGCATGCATGCATAGAAACCAGTGATAGTATGTCAGTGTGTCACCACCACACTGGCCTTCGCATGTATACTCCTATGTCCTATGGCTATCTGTCTAGCTGGGGACTCGATCTATGCTGGAGTATGTAGCATGTGCCTTCGCCCTGATATTTCGTGATGTAGTAAATTAAGCATATGCGTTATGCAAAGATGATTCAACATTATTACTGGGATTTTAGCAGTATAGGTGCATTTGTTTTCGAAATCATGATCCAGAAAATAATCCTAGCATCTTTTTTTTTCAAACTTCCAGCTTTCCAAGTAAAACAAGTATATGCTTAATTTACACAGGCAGAATATATCTTTACGCTTGAATGGGCCATTTAGGCCGCGCAGTGGCGCGGCATGATCTAATATGGATGCTGCTGATTAGTGGTAATGAGGACCCACCAAATGAGGAGGAAAGTTTCCCTGTTGAAACTTGTGGCATATTTCTCTCTTTGCTCAGTCGTGGTTCTAACGTAGCTAGCATCACTACTTTTTACGAAACAATAGATTATAAAATGTATTAGCTTCGTTTGAGAATAATTCGCTCACAAATTTTGTTTAACATATCCTCTAGGCTCTAGCCCGGTCCTTGAAGTTTTATATATTGACAAGGCTAGAAAATTTTGTCTAAACGTATCCTCTAGGCTATAGCTTGGTCCTTGCACTTTTATATGTTGACAACAATTGTCCTAAGTTCATGCTTTACCACCGAAAAACAAATGAGATATATAGATTCCTTTGAGTCACTAATGATGCGCATCTACAGGGCATCAATCTAGAGGGCATCAATGGCATATTTTGAGTACACGAAAACTGATATATATGTTCAAAATCATTTACTAGCTATAATACCTTTAAATTAATCTAACAATTCCTAGGTTTCAAATGATCTAATTGGCATAGAGTCCATACTCAACTTATATATCTAATTTAGCGAAGTTGGTCATTTCCTACATCTCTATTGCACTAATTTGCCTATATTAATTTGATCAAAGTTGTACTTGTAAGCGTTGGTTGATCGAAGGTAAAGTTGTGTCAAGAATCTACAAACGAATATTAATTTAGTCAAGTACATGAAAACTGTCTTTTCTGTGTGCTATTAATGGCATTTAAAAGACATCATACTACATCGACTTAACTATATGATTGTGACCAGATGAATCCCAAGGATGGTACTACCTATTAGAAAGTACTACATCCGTTCCAAAATATATGATATTTTAGTTTTCTCTTATCGGATGTGTCTAGACGTGTCTTATTGTATAGACTCACTCATTTCAGTCTGTACATAGTCCATATTAAAATATCTGAAACATCTTATAATTTGGAATGAAGGGAGTAGCACAATACATTAAACTATGCTATGTTTAAAACCTTTCATTTTTAGAATAAGGAGGATGACCATGCACATACCCATATGTTATTAATTATTCAACAATGTAGTGCAAAGCCACGCATCGATGCCAAACACCGGCTAAAATGAGAAAATAATAACATAGACCGTATGCCTCGAGACAATATCTTTGTGTTGTTTATCACAATCCCTATGTAAAGTCTCTGAACAACGGAAAATACACAATTACCAGACAAAGCTTTCGATAAGAGTTTTTCACATGTGTGGTACTAAATACGAGTCCAATTATAGGCCAATCTCATGATTTTTATGCCCAAGCCGAGATTCGAGCCACCACCTCACAACACACAAATCAATCTTGCTTGAGATGAGCTCTTATATTTTCACCAAAGTGTGTCCTTGCTTGTCATCGAAATTATCACTGTCAACAACGTCACTACCGGCTGACACCTTATCAGGAGCTAGATCCTTGCGCTGAGAGAATGAGGCCCTCGGACATTGTCGGAGAAGACGTGGGAAGCATTTTGAGGCCTTCGGCCTTGCTTTCAGTCATGCCTCCTTCAAAAACATCAATGTGAGAGGGTGGCACACTCGAGGGGTCGCTGCCCCAGCATGCTCCACCACATCTCATCGACCGGACGTACGTGATACATCAGCATTGAGCTGATCAGACCCACATTCTTCTTCGAAAGATTAATTTTGATAGTGACCTTGTATTTAAAACCGGTGGGAGTAGGTCAAACATGCACCTAGCTAAGAGATTTCATTAGGGATCAGTTGAAACCGCACTCTCGCTCTAGCTTGTTCAGGCCACATCTCGAGAAATGATAGACTAAGATGAAAGAGATAAGCCATTTCTCTAGTCTTGAAAGAGATAAGCCATTTCTCTAGTCCTAATATTTGAATAGGTTGGTTTCAATTTAAGAAAAATAATTTGTTGCAAATATATATCAACCTCATGCACTATTTAACAATGCATCTGAATATACATTTGAAAGCCCCAGCACATCAAATTAAGAATGCCTCATTTGATTATTTTGTCTATCGTGGGCCATAGCATGTTAACAAAGACTAAGTTGGTTGAGGAAAAGACATCTCCATGTTCATTTTGTATTGAAGCAAGGAAAAAAGGTCAATACCATGCATGAATTGATAAATTTAAACTTATCATTGACCTTAGATGTTTAATTTGCCAATCAACGCATCAGGAGTAATTCCATCAGTTTAGATAGCTCCAGGAAGCTACACACATGTTGAGTGTACATAAGCTGAAATTAAGTAGGCAACTTTTATAGGAGTATTAAAAAATATTTGTTTGCCAATTGATTATGCATGGTTAGAGTGGAGTGAACCTTTTTAGTGGGAAGCCACTGCATGATGAGTACATATATAGTTTCTTCCCGTACAGAATATTCATATCCTGCATCCTAAAAAAATCTCCAGGTAACACTACATCCAAATTATCATGTCGACCTTGATTGGCATATTTTTTTTGCGCTATGCTTGATACAAATGAAAACTAGCGACTATTGGATAAAATGCGGATGGTTGTGTCTATTGCAGCGCTCCCATGGAATGATACCAACTGGTTTTATTCTTTTGACCTACATTTGTTATACTGCCATTTTTTTCGAATCATGACTTTGTTTTGCCATTTCTGTATTACCAGCGCACATTTTAAGTGTTCTATGAAATCTATGAAACATGAAATTTGCAGAATTATAGAGCTGTATGTTATTCAAAGAGATGGAACTGATAAGCTCACGAATGGATGATACCTTCCACAGTTGTTTGTCAGTGTGGAATGCTATGTGTTGGATGTTGGTACTTTTGGATAGGGGAGGTAGTGCTGGTTTTATCCCTGGCGTTCTAGTTTTAGCAAATTCTGCCGATGCCTTAATTGATTTACAAAATTAGGTTTACCGCATGTAAGGAGCTTAATAATAAATCTGGTGGATGCTCCAGCCAAACAATTGACTGCGGTATCTCCCCCTTACGAAGTTACGAACTAGAGTATGACCCACTCTATTGTTTTCCCTAGGAGTACTATGAGCAAAATTTAAAGGAGAAAGGAGTCGAGATATAGAAAAACGCATATTCCTTGTAGATTGTTGTCGCATGTCCAAAGGAGATGCCACATTTCTGCATTGTTGATATAACCTCCCTACAATCACTGTTTATAATCAGTTTGGAGCTTCCAACATGTCCCGTGAGCAATACACCATCACGAATAGCATGAGCTTTTGTCGTGCCAACATAGGCCCATATAATGAATTAATCCTAAAACATCTACTTGCAGTGGAGATACCCTTGTCGTCACGAATGACCGCTCCCGTAGCACGAATGCAATATTCCGCGGAGAAGGCCACATCCACATTCGCTTTATGTAAGCATTATGTTCCTCTCACCCTTTGCGACGCATTCCGGGGAATTTTCTTACATTACCTATATTAGATCATTGTAATAGTGGCAATGGCATGTGTTGTACAAGGCGGCGATGCAACATTCTCATTTTGCGAGATTTGTCCCTTTTGCCACCAAACGTACGAATACGTGTCGTGATGATCAGCTCTTTCATCCCCACAGCCTATGGTCCTTGAGCTAGACCATCGGGTTGTCTAGGGAGGGCTTCTAAATCCGCTGAGCCAGCCCTCTAAGTGTTGGACATGACTAAATGTGAGTGAACCAAATTTTCCCAAAATTCAGATTCTCTCGGGCACTGAAAATAGGGATGTAAAGTATCTGCATACTTCTATTTGAATTTTACGTTTTCCTTTTAGTTTTGTATTTTTATTTTGTATATTAAAAATAAAATTTTATGCTGTAGAAAAATGTACGGCACTAATTTTGGTTCAAATCACGGAGATGCTCTTAGTGAGATCGTTCAAATAACATAGAAAAGTTAAGATTGAAAAATTGTTCAAATAACATAAATGTTCTTATTGGGAAACCGTTTAAATGAGATAAATATTCCTACTAAAAAATCGTTGAAATTATATAAATGTTTATATTGAAAATTAATCATATAACATAATTGTTATTATTTGTAAAATCGTCAAATACCATAAATGCTCATATTTGAATTCAAATAAGATAAATGTTATTCTTTTACATTTGTGGATATGTTTACTTTTTACAATGGATTTTTATTTTTCTTCTGTTTTCAAAAACTTGAACACATTTTTTTACCTTAATACAAAAGAAAATATAAAAGGGAAACAATACATATTGTTGGGCTGCATTCTCAGCGGCTCCTGAAGAAATGTCTGCAGGCTGGAGCGGCTCCGTCCCGCGTTGAGCGGAGGATAGGGGCTCCCTCCAAAGGGCAACGGACCCGTGGTTTGACGCCCCGGAGCGAGACGGCCCTTGGCAAGCAGGCCCAGTTGTGAGTTGAGATTTAGCCCAGGTGACAAGAAAAAAACCTGTTGTACCCGCTCGACTGGCCGTGGCAAGACTGGAATCGAGCCGAGCCGAGCCGAGCCGGCTCAAGTCTCGGCAATTCTCGTGCCGAGCCTGGCTCGGCTTGGCAGTTAAAATTTCTGAAAAAAGAGGCTCGTGGCTCGGCTCGTCGGGCAAGACAACGCGGCCGCCGGCAGGTGCCCGTGAGAGGCAGAGAGGGCATGTCGACTTCACCAGTATCCGGGTCTCCTCGCGTGGACTTCCGTGCGTCCTCGTACCAGATCCATCCGTGAGACGGACGCATGAGGTCACCGCGACAGGTACGTGTTTGGACGCACGCATGAGGCGTTCGTACATCCGAGTGACGTCTATTCGGGAGGCATATATGGGCGACCAAAGCCAACGTCCATCGGCCGAGGTGAATGCTGACGATTGGACGGTCCCTGGGCCTGCGGTAGGTACCGAACCCACGCGTCACGGATGCATCAAGCAGCCGCGCGGCCCGTGCCGTCTTGTTGTTCAGTTCTTTCTCCCCAACAAGGAGGACTGAATATGATTTGTCTCTCCATCCTATTCATTTTTGGCACTCCGTTCATTTCTATGTCTCCATGACATGGACTTTTTCAGTGAGGAAGAAAAAGGGGACGCCAAAAGGATTTCGCAATCGAGACAACGTAAACAGCAAGCGAGGCTTTATTCAGATCCATGCAGGGCGTGCCTGACCAGCCTAGCATATGATTCCACTTGCGTAGACCGTAGCAGACATTCGGCGGATCCGTTTGTCAACGCCCCATCTCGTAGGTTGGCTTCGAAAATCCAAGGCGCTCGAGAGAATAAAATAGTCCACTATTTCCTGCCAAATAATCTGGGTGATGAGAAGAACAATTTAGGCCATTTTTGGATTGTAGGATTTTCATAAAAAAATTAGAGGGTGTGTCGGGGGCTACCCCGGGTAGGGTCATAATGTGGTGAAAACTATGCCCAGGTGTGAGCCGTGTTACAGTAAAAGTCGGCATATCCGGATCTCTGAAGAGGCCGGGGTATAATGTTGATACAAACCGACATAGGCAAACCAAGGTATCCAGGGGCAGAAGGGACCGAGGTACCATGCAGGTGCAAACCGGCATATACTGACCGACATATACCAACCGGGGTATGTTAACCGACATATCGATGTCGGTATTCTGGTATCTTCTCTGATGTGCAGGGGAAGTTCGAGGAAGGAGAATCCGGCATATCCTTGCCGGGTTAACGCAACGAGGTGCCTTGTGTCGGTTGGAGTCAATGCTCCTGTCATATCCCGTCTGGCACGGGAGCGTCAGGCACGGAAGCGCCTGACACGGGAGCGTGTAGGAGGAGCGAGGTGACAGGCCTTACCTCGCCGCTGACCGCGGGACAGCCGGGGAAAAGGCTACGAGATAGGCATGGGCATGCCATGTCTTGTCCCTAGCAGATGGTACATTCTAGGTGTACCGTGGTGCTGCAAGGGATGGGCATGTCATGTCTTGTCTCTGACATAAGTACCATCATGACATATCGTTGGCGTGGCTAGTACACCGTGAGGGGTATTTACGTAACTCAGTTTAGCCTATTAATAGGGCTTCACCCCCTCCTGCGTGAGGGACGATGCCCTGAGAGACATTTCCCCCCATAGCTTCATCTTCTACCTTGGGTTCATCCCCATTGTTGGGGTCATCCAGCTCGAGGAGCAGCTTTGTACGTGTAGCACCGAGATATACAGAGAGGGACAGGCAGGAGTAGGGGTTTTACCTCCTCACGAGGGCCCCGAACCTGGGTAGATCGTGTGTATTCTTGTGCTTGTGAGTTCATCTGTGTACGCTACTTAGCATGTTAGCCCTCTCCCGGATCCTCCAGCGCCCATCGTCCCCAACGTAAGTCATCCAATGGCATCTGTCGTGATACAACCACGACAGTTGGCGCCCACCGTGGGGCCAGCAGCGGCGCTGGCTGGTGTATTCATCCGGACGGGTTCCATCATCGCCTCCGGCGAGCGCGTGGTCAGTGACCTTGTCCACAGACTCGGCACGCTGAACTTCATCAGCGATAACGCGGGCTGCTTCGGTAGCAGGCCGATGCCGAGGAGCGGCTGCCTCGTCCTCTTCAGGACGTTCGAGATCTACGTCCCACTGAGTTCGTTTGCAAGTACCCGGAGCAGGTGCTTGTAGCCGAGGATCCTCCTACTGTCTGTGCGGCTCGCGGCCGGCGTAGCGCTCGCCCCGGGAGCTGCGCAGAGGTTATGATGACCGGCTCTGCGGGTGGTGCCGGTAAAGGAGAAACCGGCAGAGGAGAGCCCGGCAAAGGAGATGCCGGCCAACCTGCCCCCAAGACCACCAGATCGGCGAAACTGCCGCTGGAGAGGAGGGAGAACCTCCGCGACCAGGCCGGTACATCCGATGTACCGGTTAGGCCAGCTCCTCTCGAGGAGATAATCAAGAAGTTGGCTGTGCCGGTAGCTGCCGGTACAGATGCTGCCCAAATGGAGGCAGAGTTGGAATCGCGTCGTCAGAGCCTACATCAGGAGGCTCTCGCGATAGCCGACGTGAGGAGAGAGTTCGGGATAACTCTCCGTGAGTATAACCAGGCACATGGTTTTACCCTGGTGGCTGCTCGCCCTAGCCGCTTGGAGGATGTGCGTAAGAGGGGTAAAGACCTCAATGCCGAGATTGCTAGACATGGTAGATCTAGTTCCAGTAAGACTCCTAGTCACTTGACGGTCGAAAAGCCGAAGTATAGTTTCCCTGCTAAGACTCTTAGAGCTGCCGAGGCAGCAAGAGCCGAGTTGTCAGGCTTATTCGGAGAAGCTCTCCGTAGGCAGTAAGACCGAGTTAATGAGTTGATAGATGTGGCTACCCGGCAGAATGAGGCCTATCGTAAGGCTAACACAGTTGCAGGAGGGTCCGAGATTGTTCACTCGGCTAGGGAAGCCAGTGGATTTAAGGGGCAAGCTTCATCCCCGCATGTCAGTGGAGATCGTGACCGGAGTGTAAACTCCGGTAAGAACAAGCAGATACAGGCGTATGATCCGGCGTATGCCGAAAAACAGGTAGTTGGGTGAGGCAGTGCCGGCTGGGGTAAAAGCAATCCCGGTCCAGGCGGTCCAGATGCCGGAGTACTTAACTCGGCTGGCCGAGGTTACCCACCTCGGTATCCGACACGATATCCTGCCCGGCAGCAGGAAAATGTCGAGCGTGTCCAGCAGCCACAAGGTGTTGACCAAGTGGCCAACCGTTATGATGATGGTTACTCGGCTATGGAGAAAGCCGGGTATCAGAGATATGAAGGTGCACTGGGATCCCGGCTGGGACCTCGCGAGTTGTCACCAAACGATGCACGCTACAAGTTGGACAGGATCTATATGTCCGAGATGCTGGAAGAGCAAGGCCCACCTGGCCCTGCATGCTTTGGACCTCGGATCATGAGGGAGCCACCGGTGCCGCACTTTCAGTTGAACCGAGGCGCGAAGACGTATGACGGCAGCACTAAGCCGGAAGATTGGCTGACAGATTATGTGTCGGCATTTCATATCGCGGGAGGAAACCGTCGATGGGCGGTAAGGTATATCTCGCAAATGTTGGAAGGGTCAACCCGGATCTGGCTGAACAACCTGCGAGAGGGCGGCATTGATTGCTGGCTGGACTTTGAAGAAACATTTGTTAGCAACTTCTCCAGCACATACAAGAGACCGAATCGTCCTCAGCAGCTTGCGATGTGCAAGCAGAGGGATAATGAAACTGACCGGGATTACTTGACCCGGTGGAGTACTATTCGCAATTCCTGTGAAGGAGTTGTGGAGGCGCAGGCCATATCTTGGTTTGCCCAGGGGTGCCGACACGGCTCCATGCTCTGGCAGAAGTTGCAGAGGGAGATGCCGGCCACCCTGGCTGAGACAATCCAGATTGCGGATAGCTATGCACTGGGTGATCCGATGCAGCCCTTGCTGAACTCGGTGGAACCGAGTAGAAGGTACCCGGTCAACAGTGGACCCGGACCAGCCAACCGAGGTGGCCGCGGGGATTTCGGAAACAAAAGGAGAGATGACCGTCCGGATTACCGGTACGGTTCGAATCAAGTTGCGACAGCGGAACAAAACCAGCCAGATGCCGGCGCTAGCCAGCGTTAGAGGACCAGTGGTCCTGCTTGGGGCCAAAATCAAGAAGGAAAGAGACCGTGGAGTGACCAGAAGAAGCCATTGACATATGAGGCAATGCTGGATGGGCCATGCAGCTATCACACGCATGATCCTCGTAGGCCGGCCAATCATTCAACCCAGCAGTGCAGCTGGTATCAGCGCACATTGAAGGAAGGGGGAGGCTCCGGAGGAAATCAGATGGGGACACCTCAGAGGCCTCCAGCGGCATATCCTCAACAGAGGCAAGCAATACCGCTCACCAGGGCAAACACTGTTCCCGTGAATGCGCCTCCACCGAGGCCTGCAGCTCTGAGACCTGTGGATAACAGGAGAGGGCAAGAAGATGTCAACCAAGTGAATGCTGGTCCCAGCCGCCAGGCTGAATATCGCCAGGGTGAGTATAGAGAGGCTCACCAGAGCTATGTGGTGTTTGTGACCGAGCCAACTGACAAGCGGAGCTTGAACCGGCGTGCACTCGAGGTAAACGCAGTTATGCCGGCTGTGTCGAAGTATATGCACTGGTCTGATCAGGAGATCAGCTGGAGTATGAAGGACCATCCCCGGATCATGCCAAGCCCGGGAGGTTATGCTCTGGTGGTGGATCCGACATTCATTGGGCCCACCATTAATGTCAGGTTCACCCGAGTTCTCATTGACAATGGGAGTGCCATCAACATCATGTACCGAGACACCATGGTGAAGATGGGTATCTCGGCAAACATGTTGCAGCCGAGTTCTACGACCTTTCATGGTATAGTGCCGGGTGTCAAGTGTGCACCTATGGGCAAGATTTGGGTCGATGTGTTGTTTGGCACCAAGGACAACTGCCGAACTGAGAGCATCCAGTTTGAGGTGGTGGACCTCGAGAGTCCATATCATGCTTTGCTTGGCAGACCGGCACTGGCCAAGTTCATGATTTCTACCCATGTGGCTTACCTCAAGATGAAGCTGCCGGGTCCTAATGGCATCATCACCATCTCGGGTGATTACAAGCGTTCCTTGCAGTGTGCCTCGGCTGGCTCGTGTCTGGCCGAGTCATTAATCATTGCTGCAGAGAAGAAGAAGATCCATGAAGTGGTGGCATTGGCTCAGTCCGCGCAACTCGGTATGCCGGGTATGGTAACCCGGAGCAGAATGCGATTTCGAGGTGCCAAAGGAGACCAAGAAGATCAACGTTGACCCGGCATTCCCGGACCACAACGTCATCATTGGTACCGGGTTAACGGAGAAATAGGAAGGCGAGCTCAGTCACTTCCTCCGTGAGAATCGGGATATCTTTGCATGGTCAAATCAGGACCTGCCAGGTGTTCCGAGGGAGTTGGCTGAGCACTCATTATTTGTCAGGCCGATATGAAACCGTGAAGCAACCGATGCGACGTCTCTCGGATGAGAGAGAAAGTGTAGGAGATGAACTGGCCAAGTTGCTTGCTGGTTTCATCATGGAAGTGCTGCACCCGGACTGGTTGTCTAACCCGGTCCTGGTGGAGAAGAAAAAGGATGACCGGTGGCCATTGTGTGGCGCATGTGTATTGATTTCACAAACTTGAACAAGGCATGTCCTAAGGATCCATTCCCGCTGCCTCGGATTGATCAAGTGATCGATTCCACAGCCGGGTGTGAGCTGTTATCCTTTGTGGATGCATATTCTGGTTTTCACCAGATACCTGAACCCTGCTGATCAATGAAAACTGCTTTTATTACCCCGTACGGGGCTTATTGCTATCGTGTCATGACATTTGGTTTGAGAAATGCTGGTGCTACTTACCAAGATGTATGCAAAAATGCTTGCATGATCAAATAGGCAAAAATGTGCAGGTATGTCGATGACATTATCATCAAAACTAAGGAGAAATCCACTCTGATTGATGATCTCAGAGAAACATTCGCGAATCTAAGGAGATTCCGGATAAAACTTAACCCGGACAAATGTACCTTTGGTGTGCCGGCAGGCAAGTTACTCGGTTTCCTCGTGTCGAGCCGAGGTATCGAGGTAAATCCGACAAAAATCCGTGCTATTGAGAGCATGAGGTTGCCGAATAACTCAAGGATGTGCAAAAGTTCACTGGTTGCTTGGCATCGTTAAGTCGGTTTGTTAGTAGGTTGGGAGAAAAGGCATTGCCTTTATACCAACTAATGAAGAAAAGTAACACATTTGTGTGGACCCCGCAAGCGGATGCGGCGTTCACTGAGCTAAAAAAGATGTTGGCAACTGCGCCGATATTGGCCTCACCATTACCCAAAGAGCCGATGTTGCTCTACATTGCAGCCACAAACCGGGTTGTGAGTGTCGTATTAGTAGTGGAGCGAGAAGAAGATGGCAAAACCGTGCAAAGGCCGGTATATTACCTGAGCGAGGTGATCTCGTTATCCAAACAAAACTATCCTCACTACCAGAAAATGACATATGGCGTCTATATGGCGGTCAAGAAATTAAAGCATTACTTTCAAGAGCATCCAATCACAGTGGTGTGTGAAGCTCCTATCTCGGAAATCATTGGTAACAAAGATGCAAGTGGCCGAGTAGCCAAATGGGCCATTGAGCTGGCTCCTTATGCACCACATTATGAAAGAAGAGATGCCATCAAATCTCAGGCACTGCCTGATTTCTTTGTGGATTGGGCCGAGATGCAATATGAGCCACCATTGCCTGACTCCAATTACTGGAGAATGCACTTTGATGGTTCCAGGACGAAAATTGGTTTAGGTGCCGGGGTAGTCCTTACCTCGCCTAAGCAGGATCAACTGAGATATGTGTTGCAGATTCATTTTGCGGCATCTAACAATGTGGCCGAGTATGAGGCACTTGTTCATGGGCTCAATGTGGCCAAGGAAATTGGTATTCGCCGGATAGAATGCTTCGGAGACTCGGATCTGGTGGTGCAGCAAGTCTCGGGAAATTGGGATGCTTTAGACGCCAACATGGCGTTATATCGGTTTCATGTCCAGAAGATCTCGGGTTCTTTGAAGGTTGCGAGCTCACGCATATACCTCGGGCTGAAAATGAAGCCGCCGATGTACTGTCCAAGCTAGGTTCATCTCGGGATCCAATCCCACCCGGCATATCCTTGGAGCATTTGAGGAAGCCATCAATCAAACCATCGCCCGAGTCCGAGTCAATCTTTATCCCGAAGAAACCGGAGTCTGATGCTGTTCCCATGGACGTCGATGTCGGATGTATTTGGGAGAACCCGGGGACTGCTTGGCAGAACTCGGGGACTGGTTACTCAATATCGGAGAAGCAATGTCGGTTGATCTCATGGAGGTGGATGATCCGGTCTTTCCTGTGCGTCCTGTGCCGGGTGGGCACAACCAATAATGGCGTATATGATGGACGGGAGTTTGCCAAGTAATGAAGTTGAGGCCAGGCAAGTGCAAAGAAGATCCAAGGCATACACCATCATCAACCTGGAGTTATACAAGAGAAGTGTGACCGAGGTACTGCAGCGCTGTGTCGAGCCGCAGGAAGGGCAAGAGATGCTCCTGGAGATTCATCAGGGAGAGTGTGGTCATCATGCTTCATCAAGAGCCTTGGTGGCTAAAGTATTCCGGCATGGATTTTATTGGCCCAGTGCTTTGAATCAGGCAGAAGATATCGTCCGAAAGTGTGAGGGATGTCAGAGATTTGCTAAGAAGATCCACCTGCCAGCTTCGGCACTCAAGACAATTCCAATCACTTGGCCCTTTGCAGTTTGGTGTCTGGATATGGTGGGAGAGTTCAGCCAGCCCGAGGTAACATGACTCATATGCTGGTGATGGTGGACAAGTTCACCAAATGGATCGAGGTGAAGCCAATCAGGAAGTGTGATGGTCACACAGCTGTGTCCTTTTTGAAGGACATCATTTTGAGATATGGTTACCCCCATAGCATTATCTCGGATAATGGCACAAACTTTGCTGTGGGAGAATTTGCTCGGTTCTGTGCGGAAAAAAGAATTCGGTTGGACATAGCCTCGGTGGCACACCCAGAGGCAAATGGGCAAGTGGAAAGAGCAAATGCGTTGGTATTGGCCGGTATCAAAGCCCGGTTGATTGAACCACTGTTGCGAACTCCGGGATGCTGGATAGAGGAGATACCAGCAGTATTGTGGGGTCTAAGGACCACACCGAATCGTTCAACTGGCTATACGCCATTTTTCTGGTCTATGGAGCAGAAGCGGTCCTGCCGACCGACATGGAGTATGACTCGCCGAGAGTGGCGCTGTACACTGAAACCGAGGCAAAAGAAGCTCGGGAAAATGATGTTGATTTGCTCGAAGAAGCACGAGAACTGACCTTATCTCGGTCAGCTATATATCAGCAAAATCTCCGACGCTATCATAGCCGGAAGATCAGCCCTCGGGTATTCCGAGAGGGAGATTTGGTGCTGAGGCTAGTGCAACGCAGTGCAGGCCGACACAAGTTGTCACCTCCATGGGAGGGACCATTCATTGTGAGCAAGGCTCTACACAATGATTCATACTATCTTATAGATGCAGGCACCGAGGAAAAATGTAATGGACAAATCCGGAGAGGAGACCAAAAGACCCTGGAATGTAGCTCTACTCCGACCCTTTTACTCATAAGGGCGCAATGTATGTATCTCGGTTTTCCTTTGAATAAAATGCCGGCACTCCGAAAAGAAACTCGGGGACTGCCTTTGTCTATATGCATGTGTTTTATCTTGTTTTATCTGTGTTGTTCATATGTCGGATGGTTTTGAGACCTCGTTTCAAAGTTCAAGTAATGTATGCTATTTTGTTGTGATCTTGTGACTCGACTGACGAACGCCGAAATGGCAGTCAAGAGCAGAGGTTATGGTATATGGTAAACATGAAAATGGACTCGGGGACTCGGTCCTAAAAAGATCCGACATATGTCGTTTACTAACCCGGTTTTTCTTTCCTTTTCTTTGTGTCGGATGACTCTAAATCTTACCTCAAAATTTTACAAGTACTGTATGCTATAATTTTGGTCTTGTGACTCGACTGTCGAACGCCGAAATGGTAGACAAGAGCAAAGATTACTAAGTATAGTAAACAAGAAAGTAAACTCGGGGGCTTGATGCAAAGTGATCCGGCATTAAGCCGTTTTCAATAAGGGTAGCAAAATGAAAGTAGCACTGCCAATTACTTAAGAGTATATTTACATCTGCACCCGGCATTCCGGGGATTTAATGGTTCAGCTTATGATAAGTTTAGGCAGCTACCTCGGAGGAGCTCGGAGCAGTAGGAGCAGTACGAGTTTCAGGAGATATCTCGGTCGTAGGCTCGACCGAGGTGTTGGTTGCCGGCTTCTCAGAAGTGTCGGTCGTGGTCGGCGCAGCAGTGTCGGCTGCTCCGGCAGTTGCAGTATCGGCAGTTGCAGTGTCGGGAGCTTCAACCTCGATCTCCTCATCGACGTCATCTTCCTCGTCATCACCCTCTTCATCATCCTCGTCATCTTCTTCATCCTCCGAGTAGGTTGGACCAGGAAGGAAATCTCGAGTGGGAGCATAGCTGGCCATGAAGGAGGCTGCCTCCTTGCGGCTCTCGATCAGTGTCAGATCTGAAGTCCATTTTGAGCCTTGGCGCAAGGACCGCACGGCGTCAAGGTTGATTGACTCGTACCAAGAGAGCACAAAGATCAAAGCTTGGTCTGCGCCGGCACGTGCTGAGGAGGATCTCCACTCTCGGAGCCTTGTGTCGGCAGCCAGCAGGCACTTGGATAACTCGGAGATGGAAACTGGAGTCGCAGAGTTTGGCCATAGAACCCGGTATACCCGGATACCAACATCAAGGAGTTCAGTACCAATGCACTTCAGAGGGGATATGCGAGCATTCAGAGCAGTCAGATGATCCTCAATGTCCCATTCCTCCGAGATCGGGCCAGTTTCTGCTCTTTTTTCTCGTGCCCTGCGGGTAGTGTTGACTGCAGCGGCCTTGGAATGGGAGAAGTGCTCTGATGACAGAAAAGCTATCACCGAATTGAGTTATATACCGGCATATATTTAATGTCGGTACAAGCAATGGAAATAAAAAGAAAGGATAAAGGAAACTTACTGTCCATCTCGTGGTTGATCCGGGTGAGCTCGGCCAGCCAGATGTCGCATTTAGCCTTGCGGGCATCCAGTTCTTCCTGTGCCGAGGTAGCGCGAACCTCGGTCTCTTCGAGGATTTCCTTGTGCTTCTGCGCAGCTTCCTCCCTCTGCATCAGAGCCTGATCCATCTCGGTCTTCTCCTTCTGGACCTGCTCAAGCTCCTTCTGGAGCCGAGACACTTCGTCTCGTTCCTTTTGGAGTGCAATGTTGTGTGAGGTGTCCTGGTTCTTTAGCGCTTCCTGCAATTGCTTGCAGAAGCGCTTAAGCTTATTGTGATCCAGAAGCAGCTTCTGGAATACTGTAGTCCGGTCGTTGGTGCACTCCTGAAAAAAGCAAAGGGTTAGTATGATTTTTTGCAAGATTCATGCCGAGTAAAACTCGACAAGAATCTCGGGGACTGGATGTCGGATTTTTTGGAAGATTCATGCCGAGTAAAACTCGACAAGAATCTCGGGGACTGGATGTCGGATTTTTTGGAAGATTCATGCCGAGTAAAACTCGACAAGAATCTCGGGGACTGGGTGTCGGATTTTTTGAAATTAATGATGCAAATTTTGTGAAGATTCACGCCGGGTGATCTTTACTCGGGCGAGCGTCGATCACTCGACCTGAATCTCGGGGACTGGGGATTATATATGTTTCTCATCTATTGCAAAGGAAAGAAAGGTCTGGCTGAGGAAAAATACCTCGGCAAGCATGCTGGCTCGAAGGGTCGAAAGTTGCAAGTTGTGCATGGCCTGAGCAAGTGCGCTGGGTCCAGCTGGATGTTGGGTGGCCGGATTCGCAGAAGAGACCTCGCCAGTGTCGGCGGCATTCCAGTCCATATGGTACTGCTCCTCCGAGCCCAAGCTATGTCCGCTTTGAGTTCGGAGCTGAGGAAAACCCCAGCTGCCAGTGGAAACTCGGGAGACGGAGGCAGTGAGAGCTTGGTGGGCCGGTGTAGTGGTTGGAGTCAGCACCACTTGTTTCTCCAGGTTGACAAGTTGTTTCCCGGTGGCCACTTGACTCTGTGCTGGCTTGGGTGGTGGAATAGCTTTTCGATTTACTAGCTCGGTGGACTTTGTGGTAGGCTTCGGCGGTGGCTGCTGCTGTTGTTGCTGCTGTTGCTGTTGCTGTTGCTGCGGTTGCTGCTGCTGTTGTTGTTGCTGCTGTTGTTGTTGTTGTGGTGGTGCTTGCTGTGGGTCCGGTGCTACCGGAGTGTCGATCCGCGGAATGTCGGAGTCCACGGTGGGGGCACCGGAGCCAACATCTCGGTCGAGGACCACGACCTCGGGAATGTCTTGGCCTCCTCCAGGTTCGGCGTCAGAAAACGGCAGCAGTATGATGGTTGGGGTGATGTGTACCCCGGGGTCTGTTGACCGAGTTTCCGTTGCAGTCGGAAGGGGTGAGCGCATGGAGGATGCGTTGGCTAACCTCAAGGGCAGCACTGCATTGAAACAAGAAAAAAAATGTTATCTCGGGGAAAAATTATCCCGGGAAAAGGAAGAAAGGGAAACGAGCGTATGTCGGCAAAGAGTATCTTACCCTTGAGTGACTGGCGGTGTCCTCTTGACCCGTGACGGCTTGACCGCCGATTTTCTCCTGCAGCTTCCGTTTCTTCGCTGCAGGGTCTGAAGCTGTTGTGGTCCCGGTATCCGAGGTACCGGTCTCTGCACGCTTGCGAGATCCGACTTGTTTGCCCGTAGTAGCATGGCGTGTACTCGGAGCAGGGCCGCCCGGGTTAGCTGGTGCCGAGGACAGTGGGTGAGCAAATGCGATGGGACGAGTTTCAAGTACCTCTAAAATTTCACATTCATCATCATCGTCGTCATCTGACCAATCTCGGATTGAGGCTCGGGCTCGAGGCTTACCCAAGGTAGGGGCGCTAGCAGCCGGGATCGGCATGTGATCCTCGTCGTCCGGGTCTCCAACCTCGGTGACGGCAGGGTCATGTAGATCTTTGCCCCATTTGGCGGAGGGATCCGCGCCGTCTTCAGTCTTTTGCCGAGTAAATCTCTGCAAGGCAGACGCAGTAAAACCGGGTTATTCTAGGAGCAGAATCTGGTGCCGACATAAAAGTTGTCTCGGTAGGCAAGATATGTCGGTCTAAATTTCAAGTTACTTACTTGCTCCGGAAGCCGAGTTCTATCATGAGGTTTCATACCCCATTCCCACTCGTCCATCATCCGAGTCCTGGCCATGGACTTGACGCGTCTCCGGACCTCGGGTTTGCTCAGCTCATGAGTGCTGACCCGAGTATGGTCGTATCGGCCACTCATGTGGCAAATCTTCTGAACTCGGTTTTGAAGGGGGGAGACTCGGCGGCTAATGAAGGTTCTCAGGAGGTCATCGGCCGTCAACCCTTGCGCCTGAAACTCAATGACGAACTTGTGAATCTGGTTGACCTCGAGATTTGTCTCCTTTGGGTTGAAGTTCCAGTTATGCTGCTCTGTGGGGGCAGGGAGAGTGAATGTCAGCAAGTTGAGGAGGTCGACATTGTCTGGGCTCTTCACGTAGAAGAACGTGCGCTGCCACTTCCGGCATGACTCCAGGCCTTGAATCCGGGGAAAGATGGAACCTCTCCGAGGTATAATTGTAGCGGCTCCGCACGGGGTCATCTCCTTGGGGAAGTTCTTATTTTCCTGATCCGGAACACTCTGCTTTCGGAGTTGGAAATATTTGGCCCAGAGCTCAACGGTAGGCCAAAGTCTGAGGTATCCCTTGGAGAAAGAGACATATGCCGAGAGAGTGGTGATGGCGTTGGCTGGAAGGTGATGGGGTTGAAGATGGAACCAATTCAAGAAGCCTCGGAAGAACGGCTCACCGGGAGGCCAAAGCCGCGCTCGAAGTGCGCGACGAAAACAACGCGCTCGCCGGGTTCGAAATTTGGCTCGGCTTCTTTGCTAGGGGGCCGGCATATCACTCCTTCCGGGATGCGCCGGGTTCGGATCAGCCAGTCAATCTCATCCTGGGTTACGTCGGAACCTTCCCACCCGGCGCGCTCACCCTCTTCGACGGCATCCTCGGCAGGGTCCGAGGTATGGCTGGATGACATCTCGGAAGGGATCTGAACAGAGGCACAGGTTGAACCGAGATATGTATCTCGGAATATTTGAGCAACAGAGGAAAATGCATAAATGACGGGAAACACAAATCTGTGGATAAGTGTTTGGCGGAAGGATCTACGGAGAAGGAAAAATAGAAAATAAATGCAAGATCTATGAGTTGAACTTACAAAAATCTACGGAGGAGCTATTGCAAGGATAATAAGAAACGCGATGAAGAAAATCTAGAGGGGATCTAAGCAAATGGATTTAAGAGCATCTACGGAGAGGATGAGCAAGTTCATCAGAGAGGATGAACAAGTTCATGAATATGAACATGTTCATCGGCAATGTTAAGGGCGAGGATCTTACCGGAGTCACGATGGCGGCGGGGAAGAAGTGGACGCGGCGGCGGTGCAAGAGTCTCCGGTCGTCGACGGAGCAGGAAACTCCGGCGTCGTGCGGTGGCGAAGAGCGCTGCGCGGCGGCGATGAGTGCGGAGCACGGTGCAAGCGAAGAATGCGAGGAGGAAGAAGGGGAAACCTACGAGCACCTATTTAAGGGCGCGGGGCGCGCGCGGTTAGCGAAACCGTCCCGCACGATCTCCCAGGGCATCGTGGGGATTAATTGCGCGTGGTCCATGCTGTTATGGTAAAAGCAACCGCACGATGCGCCGCATCGTGGGTTGCAAAGTGGTAACCGCCCAGGGCATGATCGCGTGCGGTTACTGATGCGGGAATCGAGGAGGCACCCCAGGGTCAAAGCACTTGAGTGCTCTGTGGACTTGACAGTCCATGGGGCCCGTATGACGTGGGAGGCGTGCGTGCAGTGGCACGTCTGTCCGCGTGCGGGAGACGAGGTAACAAGCAGAGATTCGTTGCCACGTGCAACGCGGAGATCTTAGGAGAGATGAACAAAGATACGTATGTCGGAGAAACCGACATGCAGGCCAATGTCGGGATCGGACGGTGTTTTCATTGTTGAAGTTTCGGTTGGGCCGGCATGTTTATGTCGGTTGCTTGGTGTGGTTGTTTCTGTTGTTTAAACCTGCTGGGGCCCTTCATCCAAGGCTGCAGGACTGCACCAGCTTCGGGGACTAATGTCGGGGGGCTACCCCCGGGTAGGGTCATAATGTGGTGAAAGCTATGCCCAGGTGTGAGCCGTGTTACAGTAAAAGTCGGCATATCCGGATCTCTGAAGAGGCCGGGGTATAATGTTGATACAAACCGACATAGGCAAACCAAGGTATCCAGGGGCAGAAGGGACCGAGGTACCATGCAGGTGCAAACCGGCATATACTGACCGACATATACCAACCGGGGTATGTTAACCGACATATCGATGTCGGTATTCTGGTATCTTCTCTGATGTGCAGGGAAGTTCGAGGAAGGAGAATCCGGCATATCCTTGCCGGGTTAATGCAACGAGGTGCCTTGTGTCGGTTGGAGTCAATGCTCCTGTCATATCCCGTCTGGCATGGGAGCGTCAGGCACGGAAGCGCCTGACACGGGAGCGTGTAGGAGGAGCGAGGTGACAGGCCTTACCTCGCCGCTGACCGCGTGACAGCCGGGGAAAAGGCTACGAGGTAGGCATGGGCATGCCGTGTCTTGTCCCTAGCAGAGGGTACATTCTAGGTGTACCGTGGTGCTGCAGGGGATGGGCATGTCATGTCTTGTCTCTGACAGAAGTACCATCATGACATATTGTTGGCGTGGCTACAGTACACCGTGAGGGGTATTTACGTAACTCAGTTTAGCCTATTAATAGGGCTTCACCCCCTCCTGCGTGAGGGACGATGCCCTGAGAGACATTTCCCGCCATAGCTTCATCTTCTACCTTGGGTTCATCCTCATTGTTGGGGTCATCCAGCTCGAGGAGCAGCTTTGTACTGTAGCACCGAGATATACAGAGAGGGACAGGCATGAGTAGGGGTTTTACCTCCTCACGAGGGCCCCGAACCTGGGTAGATCGTGTGTATTCTTGTGCTTGTGAGTTCATCTGTGTACGCTCCTTAGCGTGCTAGCCCTCTCCCGGATCCTCCAGCGCCCATCGTCCCCAACATAAGCCATCCAATGGCATCTGCCGTGATACAACCACGACAGGGTGCGTCCTACAACGGAAATCCATTTCGGCTAGTAGGATAATCTACTCCCACTGTTCAAAAATACATTTTCAAAATGTCAAAAAATACCGAAAATAATTCAGGTGTAGCTACAAACATTTCATGCCGGCACATAAAATTTCAGACAAAAATACATTTTTTGTGGCCTGTGTTAAAAAGACAAAAATGTCTGTTAAAAACTCATTTTTGTAACACCGAAATTTGTCTTTTTACACAAGTTACAGAAAAAAAATCTCGTCGCGAAACTTTATGCGTACACATAAAATGTAAAGATGAATATCCAAAAAATTTTTTTTAATGTTTTTGACATTTCAAATATTTTAAAATTTTCTTTTCTCAATGGGAGTAGATACACCTACTACTCAAAACGCCGCCTTCATCCTACAAACGCTTAAATATCTATTCAAAATACTTCATATTCTAGGCTACACGAAAATAACACCCTGTCAAAATTTTGAAGATTCCGTCGTGTTTAGACAGCCCAAAATATGTCATATTTCTAGTTGTGATTTTATACGTTGGTAGAATACAATATCATCTACATCCAAGATAGGGAAATATGATTTTGAATTTTCAAAATAAAGAGCTGTGTGTAGCTCGGCCTCCATATTACCCCTCTCACTACTAGTCGGTGTTTACCTGGTTCAAACGAAGACAAAGAGGCATGTGTTCTATCTTTGCTCAGCTCGTGCGATAGGGAAATCAGAAAATGGGAGCCATCATCCATACGGTAAGAAAGCAAGAGGGTGACTGGCGATCTCGTTTCTGTCTCCTTCATCAGTCTGGGCAAACACGACCTCGTATCGAAATATACCAGGTCATGGAGGGATGCGGTGCTTGATTTGCCTTAGCTTTGGACTGTGGAATCAAACGCATAGCATCATGCAGGATAATGTACACAAAAATGACACCAAGAAACTGGGACCAAGAATCATGAGCTCGTCCCAAATTCAATCCATCCCACTTCGCTTAATTTGTGCATCACACCCACCTATCTCTTTGGAGACATTATTGAGTTTTTCAATAACTCGGCCACTGTTTTTCCTTCGACGTGTCATAGCTTGCAGGTTTTGATAGGATATAATTGCGGATAACCAGCTCCTCGATGTCCAACCTACACCGCCATGCGAGAGAACTCGCTCTAGGGTGGCGGCTTACGGTGTTTTGGATGATCCCCAAGGGCGCACATCTAGTGGCGCAACGGATTGTGCCCTCTCCTCACGTGCGTCCGATCGATGAAGTGGTTCAGAAACAAGTTGGGTTGGGATGTACGCTTCGGCTGCTAGTATTGCTGACGCGGTGGGACAGCCAGTCCAAAAAATTATTGGGCCCGGGGAAAATAAAAATAAATATAATTTATATTCAACTTTTATACCTTTTCTAGTTTTGTGCACTTTATTTTGAGCATGTTATAATATTACAGTATATATATTTCTTTGTTCGCCTAGTTGAAACAAATAACTAGCAATATTAATAAAAAATTGGTATATTTTTTTGTAGTGAATCCACTAAAAGATATTAAACTGTATTTTTGTAACAAATTTGTTTCAGAACTATATTCTCTACAATGCATAAACTATACACTATCTCTGTCTAGAAAGTAAGTCGTGTATTCTTTAAAAAAATGAAGTTTGAACAAGTTTTTAGAAAAACAAATAATATTATATAGAACATGAATTTCTTTTTCAAGATGTATCTACGGGCTTTGATTTTGTATTATAGTTGTTAATGTTTTTTTTATATATGGAGGGAGTACTTGATAAGTATTTATGGTAAATATTCGTAAAGAGTACGGGAACAAATATCTCAATACCGGTTTCTGGTATGTGAATAAGTAAATATTTTTATAAAAACTTATAGAGTATAAGCTGAACAAATGTCACCACTTTTCTTACTCAAAATTATCGAGCAAGTCAAAAATTTACAAAGTGTGCATGTTTTTTACTTGGTATTTAAAGAAAACTACTTAGACTAATCACTAGTGAAAGAATAGTCGGAAATTCGGTTGGGCTCCCGAGCGCACATACTCCCGAAATATTCACGAGTTACGTGTCTTGCGATTTTTTTTCGAGGAAGACGGGGGATTGCTCCCCACCGGTTGTTATATTCATCGAAAGAAGCCTGGCGGGCCATGTTCTTACAACAGATAGAATTTTCACAGGGGGATACAAGAGAAGAGAAGACAAATAAAATACCGAAAAAATACAACTAGAAACAAGAGAGAAACACTAAGGGAGGGGGAGGTTAGCAATGTAGCCCACCGAAACCCCCGTGAGGCCGACACTTCGAGAACTCGAGCCAGCCGCTAGAGGAGGATCTCCGGTGAGAACCACGACACCGAAAGCAAGTAGCCGAAAAGGACATCACTGGCATAGACAAATGGCGTCGGATAGCCAAGTCGTGCGACGACACCGGTGTGCCGTCGGCGCAGCCGAAGGACGCTGCGTCGCCGAGACCAAGCACAATCAAAGGGCGTCGGATAGCCGAGACTGGGGTGACGACACCGGTGTGCCGACCCCGTGGTCGAAGGGCAACGCATGCCGAGGCCACCCCAGGAAGTCCGGGGAGCAGGTAGCAGAAACATGGGCACCGCAACAGGAGCACACCGAGGGACGTCACTGGCACAGACGAAGGGCGTTGGATAGACGAGTCGGTGCGACGAAACCGGTGTGCCGTAGGCATAGCCGAATGACTGCGCCACCGAGACCAAGCACAGTCGAAGGGTGTCGGATAGCCGAGACTGGGGCGATGACGCCGGTGTGCCGACCCCGTGGTCAAAGAGCGACGCATGCCGAGGCCACCCCAGAATATCCAGGAAGCTTCGTCGGAGCCGCCGAAACTACCGCCCAATCCCCCAAGGATACGAGCCAAAGGTCCAGCGGGAGGGAAAGAGGCAAAAGCTGCCCAATGCATGTTAGGCTCCAAGGCGATGCCTCTAAGGAGGAAGAGCGACGCCGAGGCGACGCCATCGCGTGATCCAGAAAGGATCGGGGATTTTTCCCGGAGCACCGACAAGAGAACACTACACAAAGGACACCTCCAGGAAGGAGCACGACACCCGAAGACGCCGCTGCCCATAGGCTTTCGCCACTGCAGTGCCTCCCACACGCATCAGGGGTCAGCATCACCACCGCTGCATCACCACGGGGTGGAGCAGAGGGCCCTAGCACGATGGAGGGGAGGCAGCACGCCGTCGCCCAAACAGGCCAGGGCCACCGGATCTGCCGACGGACGAACTGCAGAGGGCCCACACAAGACGCCGCCGGGAATCCTCTTTGCCAGGTCGCCGCAACTCCAACACGCCCAGCGGCACCCAGCCAACCAACACCGCTGCGTCCAAGGGGCGAGCAGAGCGTCGACGGCGCAAAGGGCAGGGGACGCGGAGCCGCGCTCTCGGGCCCGGGATCAACGGCCGGACCGCCGAAAAGGTGACCTCAATCACGGCCTCGCTTGGGGAGGGCCGGATCAGGAGCAGCAGGGTCCATCCGGAGCCCAGGTCGGGCCCGGTGCAGCACGCTGCCGCCAGCGGAGGAGGGGGACCAGCACCTGCAGGGAGCGGGGCAAGGCGTCGAGGGAAAGGGCCGCGAACAGCCGCCCGGTACGGAGCATGGTGCCAAGACGGGGGAAGCTCCATGCCGTCTGCTCGAAGGCGCCAGAAAGGGGACGCGGAGCACACACCAGGCGCGCGAGGCGCTGCCACACGAGCAGTGAAGCTCGCCGGACGGGGCCGCGGAGGGCAGTCGGTCAAGGGCGCGACGGGGACGCGTGGGGGAGAGGCAGGGTCCCAGCTTAGCGCCTCCTCGTCTGCAGTTGGGGATCCGCGAGCGGAAGATCCCCGCCGCCTCCTTCATCGGCGCCGGGCGGACTTTTCTGGCGGCAGCCTCGGAGGACGGCGAGGGAGGGAGACGGTGGGGGTGGGGGTGGCGGCGGGAGGCTAGGATTTCGCCCTCCCGTCGCCCAGAGAGGAGGCGATGCGAGAGCGTTTTTTGTCTTGCGATTTTTCTTCGAGGATTCACACACCTTTATTCAAGTAGGTATCCTCAAATCTGTCGGTAAGCCACACTTGTCTGTCTACTTACAGTGACGAGGCAAACCTGGTCAATCTACGGGCTTCACCATTTGACTCCCTCCTTTTGTAATGAAAGAGGTACCTCCTCGGTGCCGAGTTCTTGCCGTGACATCCAAAAAGACGCTCCCAAGGATGCCCATATGATCCCCATGCAAGTCGTTGACAACCTCAAGGAAATCCGACGCCACATGGATTTGTCCGAGAACAGGATCGCCTCCAAGATTAATCGTTTCTCGGATGCAAGAGCTGACAGGGCCCGTCAGGCCCTGATTAGGCCCAAGAGGCCCCGCTGCCGTGCCGAAACACCATAGTTGCCATTGCCACAGACCAGCAAGACCCACGCCGCCCCCTTCCCGTGCCACCCTCGCCGAGACCGCTGCCATGAGCCGCCTTCGGCCGACCACGAGGCCAAGGTCGTCTCCCCCCTCGAATTCACCAGCGCTGTCGCGAGGACAACTGCCGCCACCACCACGACAGCCATGTCACGGACTCCGTCACGGGCACAGGATACGCGCGAAGCCACCACGTCATTGTCGAAGATGACCACGTTGTCGCGCCCCTTGCTTAGCACGACGCCCCAACTGAACTCAGTAGCATCTGGCAGATTCTCCGCACGAAGTGGAAAAGGGTAGGCCCTACCGCCGACGGCCCCCACCGGCGGCGAGGAGGTGGAGATGGGCTGAGAGTGGTGGCGGCACTCGAAGCTCCTGGTCTCTCGCCAGAGCACAGATTGGTTTTTTTTGTTCGGGCTCTTCAACTTGTCACGGCACTTCGTTATAAACTCTTCTAAACTCGGGTGAGTAGTGACTACTCGTTTATCATCAACGAACCTATCGGGGGGCTACCCCCGGGTAGGGTCATAATGTGGTGAAAGCTATGCCCAGGTGTGAGCCATGCTACAGTAAAAGCCGACATATCCGGATCTCTGAAGAGGCCGGGGTACAATGTTGGTGCAAACCGGCAGACACTGACTGGCATATACCAACCGAGGTATGTTAACCGACATATCAATGTCGGTATTGTGGTATCTTCTCCTATGTGCAGGGGAAGCTCGAGGAAGAAGAATCGGGCATATCCCTGCCGGGTTAAAGCAACGAGGTGCCTTGTGTCGGTTGGAGTCAATGCTCCTGTCATATCCCGTCTGGCACGGGAGCGTCAGGAACGGAAGCGCCTAACACGGGAGCGTGCAGGGAGGAGCGAGGTGACAGGCCTTATCACGCCGCTGCTCGCGAGACAGCCGGGGAAAAGGCTACGAGGTAGGCATGGGCATGCCATGTCGTGTCCCTGGCAGAGGGTACATTCTAGGTGTACCATGGTGCAGCAGGGGATGGGCATGTCATGTCTTGTCTCTGACAGAGGTACCATCATGACCTGCCGCTGGCATGGCTTCAGTGCACCGTAAGGGGTAATTCCGTAACTCGGTCTAGCCTATAAATAGGGCCTCATCCCCTCCTGCGTGAGGGACGATGCCCTGAGACTGATTTCCCTCCATAGCTTCATCTTCTTCCTTGTGTTCATCCCCGTTGTTGGGATCATACAGCTCGATGAGCAACCTTGTATTCGTGATATACCGGTATAGAGAGAGAGGCAGGCAGGAGTAGGGGCTTTACCTCCCCACGAGGGCCCTGAACCTGGGTAGATCTTGGTGTGCTTGTATGTTCATCGTGTGTGCTTCTTAGCGCGCTAGCCCTCTCCCGGATCCATGAGCGTCCATCGGCCCCACTCTTAGCCATCCTATGGCATCTGCCGTGACACCACCACGACAGTTGGCGCCCACCGGGGGCTTGCAGCGGCGCTGGCTGGTGTGATCATCCGGACGGGTTCCATCATCGACTCCGGCGAGCGCGTCGTCTGCGGGCTCATCTGCAAGCTCGGCTCGCTGAACTTCATTAGCGACAATGCGGGATGCTTCGGCAGCAGGCCATTCCCGACGAACGGCTGCCTCATCAGCTTCGGCACCTTCGTGACCTACGTCGCCACCGAGGTTGTCTGCAAGTACCCCGAGCAGGTGCTTGTGGCCGAGGATCCTCCTGCTGTCTGTGCGGCTCGCGGCCGGCGTAGCGCTCGCCCCGGGAGCTGCGCAGAGGTCATGATGACCGGCACTGCGGGTGGTGCCGGTAAAGGAGAACTGGCAAGGAGAACCCGGCAAAGGAGATGCCGGCAATCCTGCCCCCAAGGCCACCAGATCGGCGAAAGTGCCGCTGGAGAGGAGGGAGAACCTCCGAGACCAGGCCGGTACATCCGATGTACCGGTTAGGCCGGCTCATCTCGAGGAGATAATCGAGAAACTGGCTGTGCCGGTAGCTGCCGGTACAGATGCTGCCCAAATGGAGGCAGAGTTGGAGGCACGTCGTCAGAGCTTACATCAGGAGGCTCTCGAGATGGCCGAGGTGAGGAGAGAGTTCGGGATAACTCTCCGTGAGTATAACCAAGCACATGGTTTAACCCCGGTAGCTGCTCGCCCTAGTCGCATAGAGGATGTGCGTAAGAGGGGTAAAACCTCAATGCCGAGATTGCTAGAGATGGTAGATCTAGTTCCAGTAAGACTCCTAGTAACTTGTCGGTCGAAAAGCCGAAGTATAGTTCCCCTGCTAAGACTCTTAGAGCTGCCGAGGCAGCAAGAGCCGAGTTGTCAGGCTTATCCGGAGAAGCTCTCCGTAGGCAGCAAGACCGAGTTAATGAGTTGGTAGCTGTGGCTACCCGGCAGAATGAGGCCTATCGCAAGGCTAACACAGTTGCAGGTGGGTCCGAGATTGTTCACTCGGCTAGGGGAGCCAGTGGATCTAAGGGGCAAGCTTCATCACCGCATGTCGGTGGAGATCGGGACCGGAGTGTAAACTCCGGTAAGAGCAAGCAGATACAGGCGTATGATCCGGCATATGCCGGAAAACAGTTAGTTGGGCGAGGCAGTGCCGGCCGGGGTAAAAGCAATCCCGGTCCGGGCGGTCCAGATGCCGGAGTAGTTAACTCGGCTGGCCGAGGCTATCCACCTCGGTATCCGACACGAAATCTCGCCCAGCAGCAGCAGAATGTCGAGCATGTCCAGCAGCCACAAGGTGTTGACCAGGTGGCTAACCGTTATGATGATGGTTACTCGGCTATGGAGAAAGCCGGGTATCAGAGATATGAAGGTGCACTGGGATCCCGGTTGGGACCTCGCCAGTTGTCACCAAATGATGCACGCTACAAGTTGGACAGGATCTATATGTCCGAGATGCTGGAAGAGCAAGGTCCACCTGGCCCTGCATGCTTTGGACCTCGGATCATGAGGGAGCCACCTGCTGACATATGACGGCAGTACTAAGCCGGAAGACTGGCTGACAGATTATGTGTCGGCAGTGCATATCGCGGGAGGAAACCGCCGATGGGCGGTGAGGTATATCCCGCAAATGTTGGAAGGGCCAGCCCGGATCTGGCTGAACAACCTGCGAGAGGGCAGCGTTGATTGCTGGCTGGACTTTGAAGAAGCATTTGTTAGCAACTTCTCCAGCACATACAAGAGACCGAATCGTCCTCAGCAGCTTGCGATGTGCAAGCAGAGGGATAATGAAACTGACCGGGATTACTTGACCCGGTGGAGTACTATTCGCAATTCCTGTGAAGGAGTTGTGGAGGCGCAGGCCATATCTTGGTTTGCCCAGGGGTGCCGACACGGCTCCATGCTCTGGCAGAAGTTGCAGAGGGAAATGCCGGCCACCCTGGCCGAGACAATCCGGATTGCGGATAGCTATGCACTGGGTGATCCGATGCAACCCTTGCTGAACTCGGTGGAACCGAGTAGAAGATACCCGGTGAATAACAGACCCGGGCCAGTCAGGCAGAACGATCGCCAGGACTTCGGCAACAAGAGGAGAGAGCCGGATTACCGGTATGGCTCAAACCAGGTTGCGAGGTAAACCAAGACCAACCAGATGCCGGCAGTAGCCAGCGTCCGAAGAACAACGGCCCAGCATGGGGCCAGAATCAAGAAGGGAAGAAGCCATGGAGTGACCAGAAGCAGTCCTTCACTTATGAGGCTATGTTGGATGGACCTTGCAGTTTCCACACCCAAGACATCCGCAGGCCGGCGAACCATACAACTCGGCAGTGCAGCTGGTATCAGCGCACAAGGGGGGAAGGAGCCAGAGCCGGAGGAAATCAGGCGGGGGCACCTCAGAGAATTCCGCCGAGGCAAAACTTACCGCTCACCGGAGCAAATGCTATCCCGGTGAATCCGCCAGCTCGAGGCAAGCAGATCCGAAACCTGTGAATCAGGTGAATGTCGGAGGGAACAACAACAACGCTGGTCCCAGCAGGCAGGGAGAGTATCCCCAGGGAGATTACAGAGAAGCTCATCAGAGCTATGTGGTCTTTGTGACCGAGCCAACTGACAAGAAGAGCTTGCATCGGCGTGCACTGGAGGTGAACGCAGTTATGCCGGCAGTGCCGAAGTATATGCACTGGTCCGAGCAAGAGATCAGTTGGAGCAGAAGGGATCATCCCCGAGTTATGCCAACTCCGGGAGGTTATGCATTGGTGGTGGATCCGACATTCTTTGGACCCACCATCAATGTCGGTTCACCCGAGTTCTCATTGATAATGGGAGTGCTATCAATATCATGTACCGAGACACCATGGTGAAGATGGGTATCTCGGCAAATATGCTGCAGCCGAGTTCTACGACCTTTCATGGTATAGTGCCGGGTGTCTCATGTGCACCTATGGGCAAAATTTGGGTTGATGTTTTTTCGGCACCAAGGAAACTGCCGAACTGAGAGCATCCAGTTTGAGGTAGTGGACCTCGAAAGTCCATACCATGCTTTACTCGGCAGGCCTGCGCTGTCCAAGTTCATGATATCAACCCATGTGGGTTACCTCAAGATGAAAATGCCAGGTCCTAATGGCATCATCACCATCTCGGGTGATTACAAGCGTGCACTGGAGTGTGCCTCGGCTGGATCGTGCTTGGCCGAGTCACTGATTATCGCTGCAGAGAAGAAGAAGATCCATGAAGTGGTGGCATTGGCTCAGTCCGCAACTCGGCATGCCGGGTATGGCTAACCCGGAGCAGAATGCGGCATTCCGAGGTGCCAAGGAGACCAAGAAGATCAACGTTGACCCGGCGTTCCGGACCACAACGTCATCATTGGTACCGGGTTAACGGAGAAATAGGAAGGCGAGCTCAGTCACTTCCTCCGTGAGAACCGGGATATCTTTGCATGGTCAAATCAGGACCTGCCAGGTGTTCCGAGGGAGTTGGCTGAGCACTCTTTGTTCGTCAGACCGGATATGAAACCGGTGAAGCAACCTATGCGACGTCTCTCGGATGAGAGGAGAAAGTGATAGGTGATGAACTGGCCAGATTACTTGCATCTGGTTTCATCATGGAGTGCTGCACCCGGACTGGTTGTCTAACCCGGTCCTGGTGGAAAAGAAAAAAGATGACCCGAATGTGGCCATTGTGTGGCGCATGTGTATTGATTCACAAACTTGAACAAGGCATGTCCTAAGGATCCATTCCCGCTGCCTCGGATTGATCAAGTGATCGATTCCACAGCCGGGTGTGAGCTGTTATCCTTTGTAGATGCATATTCTGGTTTTCACCAGATACCACTGAACCCTGCTGATCAAATGAAAACTGCTTTTATTACCCCGTACGGGGCTTATTGCTATCGTGTCATGACATTTGGTTTGAGAAATGCTGGTGCTACTTACCAGAGATGTATGCAAAAATGCTTGCATGATCAAATAGGCAAAAATGTGCAGGTGTATGTCGATGACATTGTCATCAAATCTAAGGAGAAATCCACTCTGATTGATGATCTCAGAGAAACATTTGCGAATCTAAGGAAATTCCGGATAAAACTTAACCCGGACAAATGTACATTTGGTGTGCCGGCAGGCAAGTTACTCGGTTTCCTCGTGTCGAGCCGAGGTATCGAGGTGAACCCGACAAAAATCCGTGCTATTGAAAGCATGAGGTTACCGATGTCTCAAGGACGTGCAAAAATTCACTGGATGTTTGGCATCCTTAAGTCGGTTTGTTAGCAGGTTGGGAGAAAAGGCATTGCCTTTGTATCAGCTCATGAAGAAAACCACCCACTTCGTGTGGACCCCGCAAGCAGATGCGGCGTTCACCGAGCTAAAAAGGATGTTGGCAACTGCGCCGATACTGGCCTCACCATTACCCAAAGAGCCGATGTTGCTCTACATTGCAGCCACAAACCGGGTTGTGAGTGTCGTATTAGTAGTGGAGCGAGAAGAGGATGGCAAAACTGTGCAAAGGCCGGTATATTACCTGAGCGAGGTGATCTCGTTGTCCAAGCAAAATTATCCTCACTACCAGAAAATGACATATGGTGTCTATCTGGCGGTCAAAAAGTTAAATCATTACTTTCAAGAGCATTCAATCACAGTGGTGTGTGAGGCTCCTATCTCGGAGATCATTGGTAAAAGATGCAAGTGGCCGAGTAGCCAAATGGGCCATTGAGCTGCTCCTTATGCACCACACTATGAAAGAAGAGATGCCATCAAATCTCAGGCACTGCCGGATTTCTTGGTGGATTGGGCCGAAATGCAATATGAGCCACCATTGCCTGACTCCAATTACTGGAGAATGCACTTTGATGGTTCCAGGACGAAAATTGGTTTAGGTGCCGGGGTAGTCCTTACCTCGCCTAAGCAGGATCAACTGAGATATGTGTTGCAGATTCATTTTGCGGCATCTAACAATGTGGCCGAGTATGAGGCACTTGTTCATGGGCTCAATGTGGCCAAGGAAATTGGTATTCGCCGGATAGAATGCTTCGGAGACTCGGATTGGTGGTGCAGCAAGTCTCGGGAAATTGGGATGCTTTAGACGCCAACATGGCGTTATATCGGTTTCATGTCCAGAAGATCTCGGGGTTCTTTGAAGGTTGCGAGCTCACGCATATACCTCGGGCTGAAAATGAAGCCGCCGATGTACTGTCCAAGCTAGGTTCATCTCGGGATCCAATCCCACCCGGCATAGCCTTGGAGCATTTGAGGAAGCCATCAATCAAACCATCGCCCGAGTCCGAGTCAATCTTTATCCCGGCGAAACCGGAGTCTGTGCTGTTCCCATGGACGTCGATGTCGGGTGTATTTGGGAAAACCCGGGGACTGCTTGGCAGAACTCGGGGACTGGTTACTCAGTGAAGAAGCAATGTCGGTTGATCTCATGGAGGTGGATGATCCGGTCTTTCCTGTGCGTCCTGTGCCGGAGTGGGCACAACCAATAATGGTATATGATGGACGGGAGTTTGCCAAGTAATGAAGTTGAGGCCAGGCAAGTGCAAAGAAGATCCAAGGCATACACCATCATCAACCAGGAGTTATACAAGAGAAGTGTGACCGAGGTACTGCAGCGCTGTGTCGAGCCGCAGGAAGGGCAAGAGATGCTCCTGGAGATTCATCAGGGAGATGTGGTCATCATGCTTCATCAAGAGCCTTGGTGGCTAAAGTATTCCGGCATGGATTTTATTGGCCCAGTGCTTTGAATCAGGCAGAAGATATCGTCCGAAAGTGTGAGGGATGTCAGAGATTTGCTAAGAAGATCCACCTGCCAGCTTCGGCACTCAAGACAATTCCAATCACTTGGCCCTTTGCAGTTTGGTGTCTGGATATGGTGGGAGAGTTCAGGCCAGCCCGAGGTAACATGACTCATATGCTGGTGATGGTGGACAAGTTCACCAAATGGATCGAGGTGAAGCCAATCAGGAAGTGTGATGGTCACACAGCTGTGTCCTTTTTGAAGGACATCATTTTGAGATATGGTTACCCCCATAGCATTATCTCGGATAATGGCACAAACTTTGCTGTGGGAGAGTTTGCTCGGTTCTGTGCGGAAAAAAGAATTCGGTTGGACATAGCCTCGGTGGCACACCCAGAGGCAAATGGGCAAGTGGAAAGAGCAAATGCGTTGGTATTGGCCGGTATCAAAGCCCGGTTGATTGAACCACTGTTGCGAACTCCGGGATGCTGGATAGAGGAGATACCAGCAGTATTGTGGGGTCTAAGGACCACACCGAATCGTTCAACTGGCTATACGCCATTTTTCTGGTCTATGGAGCAGAAGCGGTCCTGCCGACCGACATGGAGTATGACTCGCCGAGAGTGGCGCTGTACACTGAAACCGAGGCAAAAGAAGCTCGGGAAAATGATGTTGATTTGCTCGAAGAAGCACGAGAACTGACCTTATCTCGGTCAGCTATATATCAGCAAAATCTCCGACGCTATCATAGCCGGAAGATCAGCCCTCGGGTATTCCGAGAGGGAGATTTGGTGCTGAGGCTAGTGCAACGCAAAGCAGGCCGACACAAGTTGTCACCTCCATGGGAGGGACCATTCATTGTGAGCAAGGCTCTACACAATGATTCATACTATCTTATAGATGCGCAGGCACCGAGGAAAAATGTGATGGACAAATCCGGAGAGGAGACCAAAAGACCCTGGAATGTAGCTCTACTCCGACCCTTTTACTCATAAGGGCGCAGTGTATGTATCTCGGTTTTCCTTTGAATAAAATGCCGGCACTCCGAAAAGAAACTCGGGGACTGCCTTGTCCATATGCATGTGTTTTATCTCTTTTTATCTGTTGTTCATATGTCGGATGGTTTTGAGACCTCGTTTCAAAGTTCAAGTAATGTATGCTATTTTGTTGTGATCTTGTGACTCGACTGACGAACGCCGAAATGGCAGTCAAGAGCAGAGGTTATGGTATATGGTAAACATGAAAATGGACTCGGGGACTCGG
The DNA here is from genome assembly GCA_947311845.1 of Poa pratensis. Lineage (NCBI taxonomy): Eukaryota > Viridiplantae > Streptophyta > Magnoliopsida > Poales > Poaceae > Poa > Poa pratensis. Next base: position 58,270,669 of record CAMZMU010000035.1, read on the forward strand.
TCCTAAAAAGATCCGACATATGTCGTTTACTAACCCGGTTTTTCTTTCCTTTTCTTTGTGTCGGATGACTCTAAACCTTACCTCAAAATTTACAAGTATTGTATGCTATAATGTTGATCTTGTGACTCGACTGTCGAACGCCTGAATGGTAGACAAGAGCAAAGATTACTTAGTATAGTAAACAAGAAAGTAAACTCGGGTACTCGGTGAAAGGTGATCCGACATTAAGCTGTCTTCTTGAAACTAGCATGATGAAAGTAGCACTGCGAAATACTTAAGAGTATATTTACATCTGCACCCGGCATTCCGGGGATTTAATAGGTCATTTGATAATAAGTTCAGGCAGCCGCAGTGGAGGAACTGGGGTCAGCGGACGCAATCTCGGCGGCAGGAGAAGCTTCGGTTGTTGGAGCAACCTCGGGTGTTGGAGTGGCCGCCAAGGTAGCGGCAGTGTCGGACGCTGCTTCCGGAGCAGTGTCGGCTTCTGGCTGCCTGGCAGTGTCAGCTGTTCCTGCATCAGTGGCAGTGTCGGGAGCTTCGACCTCGATCTCCTCATCGACATCATCTTCCTCGTCATCACCCTCTTCATCATCCTCGTCATCTTCTTCATCCTCCGAGTAGGCTGGACCAGGAAACAAGTTTCGAGTGGGAGCATAGCTGTCCATGAAGGAGGCTGCCTCCTTGCGGCTTGCGATAAGTGTCGGATCTGAAGTCCATTTTGAGCCTTGGTGCAAGGACCGCACGGCATCAAGGTTGATTTACTCGTACCAAGAGAGCACGAAGGTCAGGGCTTGATCTGCACCGGCACGGGCTGAGGAGGATCTCCACTCTCGGAGCCTTGTCTCGGCAGCCAGCAGGCACTTGGACAATTCATCGATGGAAGCTGGAGTCGCAGAGTTTGGCCATAAAATCCGGTAAACCCGGATACCAGCATCAAGAAGTTCAGTACCAATGCTCTTCAGAGGGGATATGCGAGCATTCAGAGCAGTCAGATGATCTTTAATGTCCCATTCCTCCGGGATTGGGCCAGCTTCTACTGTTTTTGCTCGTGCCCTGTGAGTAGTGTTGACTGCAGCGGCCTTGGAGTAGGAGAAGTGATCTGAAGACAGAAAATCTATCACCGAATTGAGTTATATACCGGCATATATTTAATGTCGGTACAAGCAATGGAAACAAAAAGAAAGGATAAAGGAAACTTACTGTCCATCTCGTGGTTGATCCGGGTGAGCTCGGCCAGCCAGATGTCGCATTTTGCCTTTAGGGCATCCAGTTCTTCCTCTGCCGAGGTAGCGCGAACCTCGGTCTCCTCGAGGATTTCCCTGTGCTTCTGCGCAGCTTCCTCCCTCTGCATCAGGGCCTTCTCAATGTCGGTCTTCTCGCCCTGGACCCGGGCAAGTTCCTTCTGGAGCCGAGACACTTCATCTCGTTCCTTCTGGAGGGCAGTAGCGTGCGCGGCGTCCTTGTTCTTCAGCACCTCCTGAAGCTGCTTATGGGACCTCTTGAGTTTGTTGTGGTCCAGAAGCAGCTTCTGGAATGCTGCAGTCCGGGCGTTGGTGCACTCCTGAAAAGAGCAAAGGGTTAGTATGATTTTTTGAAGATTCATGCCGAGTAATACTCGACAAGAATCTCGGGGACTGGATGTCGGATTTTTTGAAGATTCATGCCGAGTAAAACTCGACAAGAATTTCGGGGACTGGATGACGGATTTTTTGAAGATTCATGCCGAGTAAAACTCACTGGGTGTCGGATTTTTTGAAATTAATGATGGAAATTTTGTGAAGATTCGCGCCGAGTGATCTTTACTTGGGCGAGCGTCGATCACTCGACCCGAATCTCGGGGACTGGGGATTATATATGTTTATCATCTATTGCAAAGGAAAGAAAGGTCTGGCTGAGGAAAAAATACCTCGGCAAGCTTGCTGGCTCGAAGGGTTGAAAGTTGCAAGTTGTGCATGGCCTGAGCGAGTACGCTGGGTCCAGCTGGATGTTGGGTGGCCGGATTCGCAGAGGAGACCTCGCCAGTGTCGGCGGCATTCCAGTCCATATGGCACTGCTCCTCCGAGCCCAAGCTGTGTCCGCTTCGAGTTCAGAGCTGAGGAAAACCCCAGCTGCCAGTAGAAACTCGGGAGACGGAGGCAGTGAGAGCTTGGTAGTCCGGTGTAGTGGTTGGAGTCAACACCACTTGTTTCTCCGGGTTGACAAGTTGTTTCCCGGTGGCCACTTGACTCTGTGCCGGCTTGGGCGGTGGAGTAGCTTTCCGAGTTACTAGCTCGGTGGACTTTGTGGTGGGCTTCGGCGGTGGCTGCTGCTGTTGTTGCTGCTGTTGCTGTTGCTGTTGCGGCGGTTGCTGCTGCTGTTGTTGTTGTTGTTGTTGCTGTTGTTGTTGTTGAGGTGGTGGTTGCTGTGGGTCCGGTGCTACCGGAGTGTCGGTCCACGGAATGTCGGAGTCCACGGTGGGGGCACCGGAGCCAACATCTCGGTCGAGGACCACGACTTCGGGAGTGCTCTGGCGTCCTCCAGCTGCGGCATCAGAAAACGGCAGCATTATGACAGATGGGGTGGGATGTACCCCGGGGTCAGTTGACCGAGGTTCCGCTACTGTCGGAAGGGGTGAGCGCATGGAGGATGCACTCTGGTTAACCTCAAGGGCGACACTGCATCGAGACAGGAAAAATATGTTACCTCGGGGTAATGTTATCTCGGTCCAAGGAAGAAAGAGAAATGAGCGTATATCGGCAAAATATATCTTACCCTTGAGTAACTGGCGGTGTCCTCTTGACCCGTGGCGGCTTAACCGCTGATTTCTTCTGCAGCTTCCGTTTCTTCGCTGCAGGGTCCGAAGCTGTTGTGGTTCCGGTATCCGAGGTACCGGTCCCGGCACGTTTGCGAGCTCCGCCTCAGTTGCTCGTGGTAGCAGGGCAGGTACTTGGAACCTGGCTGCCCGGGTCAGCTGTTGCCGAGGGTAGTGGGTGAGCAAATGCGATGGGACGAGCTTCAAGTACCTCTAAAATTTCACATTCATCATCATCGTCATCTAACCAATCTCGGATTGAGGCTCGGGCTCGAGGCTTACCCGAGGTAGGGCGCCAGCAGCCGGGATTGGCATGTGATCCTCGTCGTCCGGGTCTTCAACCTCGGTGACGGCCGGGGCAGGTAGATCTTTGCCCCATTTGGCGGAGGGATCCGCTCCATCTTCAGTCTTTTGCCGAGCGAATCTCTGCAAGTCAGAAGCAATAAAACCGGGTTATTTTAGGAGCCAAGTATGGAGCCGACATAAGAGTTATCTCGGCAGGAAAAAATATGTTGGTCTAAATTGCAAGTTACTTGCTTGCTCCGGAAGCCGGGTTCTATCATGAGGTTTCATACCCATTCCCACTCGTCCGTCATCCGAGTCCTGGCCATGGACTTGACGCGTCTCCGGACCTCGGGTTTGCTCAGCTCATGAGTGCTGACCCGAGTAGGGTCGTATCGGCCACTCATGTGGCAAATCTTGTGAACTCGGTTTTGAAGGGGGGAGACTCGGCGGCTAATGAAGGTGCTCAGGAGGTCATCGGCCGTCAACCCGGCCGCCTGGAACTCAATGACAAATTTGTGAATCTGGTTGACCTCGAGATTTGTCTCCTTGGGGTTGAAGTTCCAGTGATGCTGCTCCGTGGGGGCAGGGAGAGTGAAGGTCGGCAAGTTGAGGAGGTCGACATTGTCTGGGCTCTTCACGTAGAAGAACGTGCGCTGCCACTTCCGGCATGACTCCAGGCCTTGAATCTGAGGAAAGATGGAACCTCTCTGAGGTATAATTGTAGCGGCTCCGCACGGGGTCATCTCCTTGGGGAAGTTCTTGTTCTCCGGATCCGGAACACTCTGCTTTCGGAGTTGGAAATACTTGGCCCAGAGCTCAACGGTGGGCCAAAGACCGAGGTATCCCTCGGAGAAAGAGACATATGCCGAGAGAGTGGTGATGGCGTTGGCTGGAAGGTGATGGGGTTGAAGATGGAACTGATTTAAGAAGCCTCGGAAGAATGGGCTCACCGGGAGGCCAAAGCCGCGCTCGAAGTGCGCGACGAAAACAACGCGCTCACCGGGTTCCAAATTCGGCTCGGCTTCTTTGCTAGTGGGCCGGCATATCACCCCTTCCAGGATACGCCGGGTTCGGATCAGCCAGTAAATCTCATCCTGGGTTACGTCGGAACCTTCCCACCTGGTGCGCTCGCCCTCTTCGACGACATCCTCGGCAGGGTCCGAGGCATGGCTGGATGACATCTCGGAAGGGATCTGTACAGAGACATAAGTTGAACCGAGATAAGTATCTCGTAATATTTGAGCAACAGAGGAAAATGCATAAATGGCGGGAAACACAAATCTGTGGATAAGTGTTTGGCGAAAAGATCTACGGAGAAGGAAAAATAGAAGATGAATGCAAGATCTATGAGTTGAACTTACGAAAATCTACGGAGGAGCTATTGCAAGGATAATAAGAACCGCGATGAAGAAAATCTAGAGGGGATCTAAGCAAATGGATTTAAGAGCATCATCGGAGAGGATGAGCAAGTTCATCAGAGAGGATGAACAAGTTCATCGGGGGAGATGAATGGGTTCATCCGCAATGTTAAGGGCGAGGATCTTACCGGAGTTGCAGCGGCGATGCAAGGCGAAGAAGCGCAGGGTGTGCCGGAGTGAGCGTGTCCGGCGGCGGCGCGAGAAACTCCGGTGGGCAGTGGCTCGCGAGGTCCGGCGTCGTGCGGTGGCGGAGCGCACTGCGCGGTGGAGTTGCTCTACGCAGAGGGATGGAGAGGAAGAAGAGAAAGAAGAGCGGCGAAGAAGAAGATGAGGGTTGCCCCGCTCCCTATTTATGGGCGTGGGGGGTGTGCGATTAGCGTTTTTACCGCGCACGTTCCCCGTAAGCACCGCGCGGATTTACCGCGCACGACCTGCGCGGTTGCAGTAATCGCGGTCGCACGAGTGGCCACATCGTGGGCCACAAAATGGTAACCGCTAGCGGCGCGGTTCGTGGCGCAGTAACTGGCGCGAGAATCGAGGGGCCGCGCTGCGGTCAAACGCACTCAAGTGCGCCGGGGACATGACAGCGTGTGACGTGGGCGGCGTGTGCGCAGAGGTATGTCTGTCCGCGCACAGGAACCGAGGCGACGCGCAGCGTCTTCCTGCCACGTGCCGTGGAGAGATCTTTGAAGAGATCGTGGGAATTTTTTGTGTCGGAGAGACCGGCACAAGAGCAGATCTCGAGGGTTGTGGGAAATTTGGTCCTTGAAGCTTAAGATGAACCGACATAATAATGTCGAATATTGGAGCAGGTTAGAGCAGTTGCCTTATGTCGGAGAAACCGACATAAGGGCGGACGTCGAAAGCAGTTGGAGGTTTTATCCTGGTGTTTGACGTGGTCCGACATAGTTATCTCGGATGCTTGGTGTGGTTGTTTCGGTTGATTAAACCTGGTGTGGCCCTTCATCCGAGGCTGCAGGACCGCACCAGCTTCGGGGACTAATGTCGGGGGGCTACCCCGGGTAGGGTCATAATGTGGTGAAAGCTATGCCCAGGTGTGAGCCATGCTACAGTAAAAGCCGACATATCCGGATCTCTGAAGAGGCCGGGGTACAATGTTGGCGCAAACCGGCATACACTGACCGGCATATACCAACCGAGGTATGTTAACCGACATATCAATGTCGGTATTGTGGTATCTTCTTCTATGTGCAGGGGAAGCTCGAGGAAGAAGAATCCGGCATATCCATGCCGGGTTAAAGCAACGAGGTGCCTTGTGTCGGTTGGAGTCAATGCTCCTGTCATATCCCGTAAGGCACGGAAGCGCCTGACACGGGAGCGTGCAGGAGGAGCGAGGTGACAGGCCTTATCTCGCCGCTGCTCGCGGGACAGCTGGGGAAAAGGCTACGAGGGAGGGATGGGCATGCCATGTCGTGTCCCTGGCAGAGGGTACATTCTAGGTGTACCATGGTGCTGCAGGGGATGGGCATGTCATGTCTTGTCTCTGACAGAAATACCATCATGACCTGCCGCTGGCATGGCTACAGTGCACCGTAAGGGGTAATTCCGTAACTCGGTTTAGCTTATAAATAGGGCCTCACCCCCTCCTGCGTGAGGGACGATGCCCTGAGACTGATTTCCCCCCATAGCTTCTGCGGTGACCCAGCACACCACTGCATGTTGTAGTGTACAAGTCGTTGATGTAACATGCACAGAAGGACCTCTCCGCAAATATTACATCCCTCAGAGTAGTACAACAGAAACATAGCCGATCCAAGGTAACACTATAGGATTACAACACTATTCAATACAAAATCTTGAGATCCTACTTAATATTAAAGCAAGTCTCTTGCAAATGAAATACAGAAAGATCCAAATCGTAGTACTAAGCTGAATATCAGCTCTAATTTCTATTTCTTGATCCACTACTGTTGTTGTCACAGCCCTAATCTATTACAACTAGAATATATTTATCTAGGGCTGTCTCCTCCTTCCAATATTTGTTGTCTCCTTCATTGGCAAAGTGGTCGTCATGTATGCCATTGATAATATTGTTGTTGCCCCACCATTGTCACTGTTGTCATCGTTCTTCCGTTGGTGAAGTAGCAGTTGATTCCTTCAAGGCTCACCAGGTAGACTTGACTCCTTGTTGAATCCTCCCTCGACGCCGTGATGGATAACTGTCAACTCCTTTGCTGGCTCCAAAAATCTAAGCATGGGGTCAACGGGGAAAAGGGTAAGCAACACGAGCGTTACTTAGCAAGTTCAAATAATATAGGAAAGAGTTTTTGTTTTGAATGCACTAGCTACTGCCATGACCAACGGTCCAAGGCATAATGTAAGTTTTGGAAAACCTTTCTTCAAAAGGTCAAGTTTTATTTCTGAAAACTATGCTCACAGTCTCCACGGGTTCATAGTCATCACTTGGGATGCCTTTCCCGCTGCGGTCTGTAGTTCCTTCCGGGAACACGGATGTGACAGTCACAATTTCTTGTTGTTGACTCTGCAGAGCTGCGTAACTTTACCCATGAGAGAAACCCAGCCTTGTTGCCTTTCCGAGTTGCAATCCTCGTCCATACTTCCATGGTATGGGGCCAGGTGTGAGTCCAAAGCCAATCACTCCCCTCTCCACACAACACATATCCGCCCATTTGTGGCGCGGCCGGTAACAAAGACCGCTATCCCGCCACCCCTCCCGAGCTTCTATTCCAATCACCCCGTCAGGTGGGAAGGTCACGCGCTTCCACGCTGTTGGCCGCCGCAACGGACACAACCAGGTAATAGCCTGCCGAGGATATGTGAACGAGAGAAGATAGCAGCTGACTTTACCGTCCCATGCCAGATCTAATGGTAAACGCTTCAATACGGCGCTAGGATCACTGTGACATTGGTAATTAATCCTAGGTATATACTTTCCCATACAATGGAACCTCCACCACAACATCATACCGTGGTTCCATTGCCAGCCAACAATAGTATATATAGCAATTCACATCATTCGAAAATAGGTTTTTCTTTTTTATGCAGATGATATATATTACTTTCATAAATACTTTGATAAAAATATTTCAACGGACATGCAAGAATGAACTTGCCTGTGGTAGGAATGGCCGTTCAACTCTTCGGGGTTCTAGGGTTTGCGGTAAAACCCCGAGTTCTGAAAATAGCAATGTAATCCTGATAAGGACTACTGAAAATTCTAGCAGCATGCTATTATGCATAATCATGAGATGCATCGTCACCCCAAAATTCCCAAGTTATGGATTTTAATACTTTTCGAGTGTTTTGGAGTTTTTAATTATTTTAAAGAGTTTGACAACAATTTTCATGAGGAATAAATTTAAAGTGATTAAATTTAAATAGTTCAATATAATTGAACTAGAAGAATTTATTTTCTCACATTATTTTCCTTTAAGAAAATAGTTTTTGAAAAAGAATTTCAAGTCATTTCCACTTAAGGATCTTTGAATTTTTATCCACAAAATATTTTTTTTTAAATAAACTTACATATATATTCCCCATATTTTATAGAGTTTGTTGCATATTTTTAGTTGATTTTGTGACCTTTATATTGGTGTTAAAATTCATTCAAGTTTGGATAATTTTAATTTTCACAAGAATTTTAGAAGATTCAAATTTAAGTTAACTTCTTTAAAGCTTTTTAGTTTGGAGTTTTATAATGCAAAAAAAATGTCTTACTTATTAATTGGGCCTAAAAGCACTTACGTACACTAGCCTACTTGGGTTGGGCTAAGCCCATATACGCATCGTACATAGTACACACGCGCACGTACGAGACAACGAGCACAGCTCGATCCCCTTCTCTATCCCGTTTCTCTGCTGGCGATTCACCGCCGCCGCCACGCTCGGCTCCGGCCGCTCCGGCCATCACCGCTTGCTCCGGCGCCGCCTCCGCCTGGCGCTGCTCCGCCGCCTCCTTCTCTGCTGTTTCCCCCACTCAATCTCCACCATCCAGCCCCCTCACGGTCGCCCCCGCGCTGAACTCTAACCCTAGCCGCCATGGCTCGGGTCGCCGGCGCGATACGGCGCGGCTGCGCCTCCGTTTGCTTCTCCCCGAGCCTTGCTTGACCTCCTGCTCTTCCTCGCCTCCGTGTCGTCTACCTCAACCTCAACGCCGGCGGAATGGTGCCCAATCGCAACTCCGGCGTCGACCACGAGCTCTTGCTCCACATGCCCCCATGCCGTCTACCTTAACCCTGAGGCCGGCGGGACGGCAACTGGTGGTTGCAATCCCGGCTCCTCACGGTTAGCCTACTGCAGCTCCTCCATCTGCTGCCCTGCATCGACTACAACTCTACGAGGTGAGTTTTCTTCAGTGACAGTTGTGCCGATGAATTGTGGTGCTCGTTTTCGTGTAGTGCTCAAGTTCACAACTCCAGTTCATCCTGGTGAAGAACCCAACTTGCTGGCGGTGCTGTGTTGTGCCGTGTGATGCGCCTGTTTGGATGTTTTACACATCCAAACACCAGTGGCTTAGTGTTGGCTAAACTCCGACGAAACTGAATATCCTTCGTTTTATTAACTGAGAGCTATTACTGCCCATGGATTGATTGATCTGCTTCCACTGCCGTAGATGATTTGAAGTGCAGATGATATATTTGTACTACTCTGCTCGCCTCTGGTTAATTAAAATGACTTGGTTTATCATGTTATATTTAATTTGGGAACATGTGTAAAAGATTTGCTAGTGGATAAAGGTGCGGTGTAGTTGATTTACTGAAGTTGTCCATGATTCCTTGATCTACTTGCTTGTTAACCATCCAGTGATCATATGATCGTTGGTTGGCTTCCTCCTAGCCATAAACATGACCAGATGATGAATGGATGTTTTGGTGTCTCCTAGTCATGAACTAGCTGATGTCTTAATTACTTGTTTTATTTTATGGGTTCTTGATGTTTTGCTAGCATTCCTGAGATAATAAGCACGATTTGGTAGTATACTAAGTATTTTAGATCTGGTGCTTGTTAAAATAGCTTTTATTAGCATGGTTGCTTGCTGTTATAGATAGTATAGATGATTTTCTTGCTTATTCTCAAGCTGTAAATAATTAGGACGTTATGTAAATGTATTGTGCTTGTGTAATTGGAAGATCTAAAGGTTTCTGGACAGATTTTGAGTGGTTTAGTGTTTTCTGGACAGATTCAAGTTTCTGTCCAGCAGCATATACTCTGCGAATTAATTCCTAGGCTTCTCTCTTCTAACCACTCCTTTAGATATGGAACTGATAAGAACAGATCAACTGCCCTGTTCTCCTCTCTTATCCTCTCAACTAATGATATGAATAGATGTGTTGCCTCTCTCCTCTCTTTTAGCATTGTCCTGTCATTTACAGAACTTGCTAGCACTTCTCCTCTGCCTCACCACACAAAGAATTAACCTGCTGTTGTTGAGCAGCTTGGTCTTCTGGAATATGATGATAACCTGCGTCTTGTGGCTAGCCTGCTCCTCCTCGCTGCTTCAATTTTCCTAGAGTGTATTTATCTAGCTGCAAATTGATTTAGTGGAGGTTTTTGTGTTCTTGAGCTATAGATGATCTGATGTGAGCAAAGGGTGATGTGTTCTTGCTGATTTGATGTTGTAGAAACAGTAAGGTACTGCTAGTAGATGAATTTCTTGATGTAGGGAACATTTGGTGTGGCTGAGATGTGTTTGTGTGTGCAAAACAATGACTGGTTCTGTTTATATACTGCTATAGGACGGTTTGAGCTGCTGTTGTGGTGGTGACAACACACACCATGCATTTGGTGAGTGTGCTGCTTGTGTGTGGCCCCTTGCTGGTGCAAGTAACCAAGCTGAGAGACTTCCCCCCTTGTGCAAGTCTTGGGATGATATGGATATGCATCTTTGACTACTTTTTTGGACTGTCAAGTGAATGGCTTCTCCTCCTAGAGCAAGCTACGGCTGCTCCCTTCGTATCCAAGCCTTGGCTTTTATTTTTGGTACATAAAAGATGAACTGGTCCTAGGGCTGGTGTGAACTGAACCAAAAGTCCTTACCTCATGAGCAAGGCTTCGGCTGGTTGCTCTTATCCTTGCTTGGCCTTTATTTTTAATGCTGCCAAGTGGCATTTGGCACTAAATGGGCTGTGAGCTAAATCCCTCATGTGGGCTTGTTCAAATATACATATGATAATATTCAAATGGCTTTGCAATTGCAATTTAATTGGATGGGCTTCACAGTTGGATTTGATCATTTGATCAATTTGGATTGAATTCAAATGAGTGTGTGTAGGAGTATAAAAGTGACCCCTTCTAAACTCCTAGATTTATTCTAGTTGAAGGTTATTTGGATCAGGTTGCTTAGTACCTTCTTATGCCATTTCATTTGTTTTCTTCCACACTTGATTGAGTTATTGGTAAGAACAGATACTACAGCCTATGATGCAAAAGTCTGAGGCAATTTTCCTTGATAAGAACAGATACTTGCATTTGGCTTTTAAATTCTCGGGGATGATTTTGCATAGCACCTCTATGCAATACTGAGAGAAATCCATTTCATGTCTTTCCTTCTTTGTTGTTTTCTCTGTTTCTGTGGTTGCCTATTTTGCAGGAAAGAAGAATAAGAAGATTGAGATGATAAGATGATCAAAACAATGATGAGAAGATCAAGATTTAGTGTTAGGATCTTTTTATTCAATTTGTAATTTTCTTTTCCTTTTGGGATGAGATATGTATTTATTCGATAAAATGCAATATAATGTTTTACTTCGAATTCCACTTGATAAGTTTGTATTATGTGTCCATTTTTGTATCTTATAAAGATTTTGGACAATTGTATTTGGAAGTTGAGATGAGTGTAATGATAAGAGATGATAAGATTGAAATTAGGACTTGGTGAGTTTGAATTATGATTATATGATCATGTATATGGGGAATGTGATGAATTGAGGTCAGATAATAATAGGTATTTGTTGGATTTGTATAAGATTGTGTTTGTGTCTCCTATTCCATTATATCTTGTCATATTTAAAATTGTGATCAAAATGTCGAGAGATTTAGGAAGGTCATGTCCAAATTTGGAAAGATTCGAAATAAGATCCTAATTCCTAGTTAGTTGTTATAAAGATCATGTCGAAGTTCTTAGCAGTCAACCAATGATCTAGACCATAATTCATCGAGTCAAGAGAAACATCGATCACTTTGCATTGTTTTATTTAACGCGCCAAAATTTCCCGCATTTTCAGATGAATGCTATGTAAATGCACAAATCTTATTTCTACCCTTCCGACTCTCTAAACTGTGGGGTATTACATCCTCTCCCCCTTAAACTAAACTTCGTCCCGAAGTTTTGATTCTCTCGCGTAGAGTAAGGTAGAAAGAACTTCTACATATAGTGATTCTCTCAAATTCCTTGCAGACATGGACTTGGAATGAGATGCTCCCTTGTCCCAAATCCTTCTGTACATCCACCCGTAATTCCTTACTATCCATGTATCAGCTCCTATGGATTTTGCGATGAATTTCAACGATCTCCATAACTCTTTCATTCCTCTCGAGTTATCCAACTCAGACTCCTTACATTACTCTAGCTTCATGGCCCTCTGTCTAAGATCCTCTTCTACATCCTTATATGATCTTCAGGTGGTACCCTTCCTTATAATCATGAGCTTAAGAAGACCTCACTTCTGATGGTAAAGCTCATCTCCTTTTGCTCGAGAATATGAGGTAACTATTCTTAAAATGTCTTATAGAACATAACTTACTCTTTGTAATTTGCTTCCTCCAAATGTAGTAGACACCTTTGTCTATCCAACTTTGATTACTCTATCTTCTCTTCAATCAATTGTAATCAGGGGTACAAACCTTCTAGCATCAATCCCCTCGGATCCTGGTCTCAATCAGATTCAACGAATAGGTATCTATATTTCCCCATCCTTGAATTCAGGTCTCATTTGTTTACTCTCCTTTAGATCATTTAGTCATAGCTTCTATGACCACTAAATTCCTTGTAATTTTCAACCTTCAAATCTCCACTTTCTATTTGACTTCAAAATCTGGTAAAGATTTCCTGCACCGAAGAACTTTTAGAGCACTAATAACCAATTCAGTCATGTCTCAGTCAAAGTCTTCCTTTTGAATTTCATGTCATCTTCTGCCAAGTACTTTCCAATACACTTGTTTACTCTCCCCCTTGGAATTCCCTAAGTCTTCCTCCGTTCTGACCCTCTATCAGTTGAGCTTTATTCTGTCAGCTCCATTCAGCCAAGCTTCGTGATCCTTCTTGGTGCTTAAACTTCCAGTATATGTGCCTCATGGTCTCACAAAGAACACGTGGTATATCCACCATGTTGTGAATACCCAGTATCGTTCTCTGATAAATAGATATTAACTATTCCTATATATCCAACAGTTTCCCGAAGAATACGTGGTATATACACCATATTGTGAACTACCAAAATCATCCTTCGATAAATTGGATTCCTACTATAGCTAGAATTTCTGTTGGCATATCCGATGGTCTCAAGAAAAGAATTGCACACATTAACTGGTGTACTGGATGCTATCTTAACTTCAAACTTGAATAGGATGTTGGTCATCACAATAAAATTCAGTGGATGTATCATTTCCTTCAGGTCTGGTACTGCAGACTTATTCCTTAAAGTGGCGACTTGTTTGACCTTGTAACTCAACAATCTCGCCTCGATGTGTCCTCCATCTGAGTGGTTAGCTCTAAGATATCAGTCCTCTTGATAATCCACCACTCTCAACAGTGGCTCCTATTGTAGACTATGACTTTCATACTTGGAAACAAGTCTTGGTCTCCTTCATCCAAGATGGTTCCCCCTCTTGGGTTGTTGTCACTCCACGACAAATTAAACCTTTCTCCCAAGGTTTTGGTATTCTCTTGAACCTTGGACTCTATAGTTGCACTTCTTGACATGGCTGGAATTGATATGTTTTGTCCGGATCATCAAGTTTGCTGATAACTGTCGAGTATTGGACTGGTGCTTCCATCCAAACTACTCCTCTTCCTTAACCTGTTCTGACTTACCATCGCCTGGTAATCAACTTTCTTATCCCATCCTTCTTGGAAATACATAGGTACGTACACGCCAAGTTGTATTCTTGTAAATGCCTGATCTCAAATCACAAACTATTGTTTGACGGCTATATTTACCGCTTCTAACTCCGGCAATGCCTCGGGGTAGATGGTAACTTCTCGTACTTTCTTTTAGAATTGGAAAATTCCATGTTCTTCAACTCTTCATGCTCCTTTATCTTCAGCTGCATGGTGCTCTTAGACTCCTAAGTTCTGCTTAACTTCTTTTCAACTTGATCTGAGTAGTATCAATATGTCTTTATTGCTCCACCCAGAACTTCTTCCACCAAGATATGAAAAATCTCATATGTATTCTGCATACTTTCCTTCTTCTTCCTTGCTTTTGGACTTCCATGGAAAAACTTCATGGCTTTATATGCAAACACTTCACAACTCTCCTTCATGAACATGTCTTCTCATGTAGCATTCCTTGCATCATCTTCGGTAGATCTTCATCCCATTTGTGGTGATACTCTTACTTGGACTTACTTCATTCCTCCTCCAGGTAAAACATGCGTCTCCAGATCCAAATATGACGTGACACTCTCCACATTCCGTATTTGTAGCTTTATTGACTTCTGTCTTCTTGACTTCCTTCTCTTCATGAGCTCTCATTGTTGTCTCAAACTTCTGAGAACACGTCTCTCCCTCACACGAATACTATCTAGCTACCTCTAGATCAGCAACATCAAGAAAAGAACTTAATGTGACAATCATGCCATTGTACATCAAATCCTAACTTCATGTAGCAACCTAGTCAATCAAAAATCCAATAAGATCCAATAAATCCGAATGCAGTCATATAGCAAACATGCAAAATCAGCCCGTAAAATAAATGGTAGTTTGAGTAAAAACATCTCAAGTACCTAGGCTTAGATGCTATACACTACAAGATAGGTTTATATCACCTTATAGTCCTATTCTAACAACTCTTTGACTCAGTAGTTACCCCAACTGCCCATTTGCAAAGGGATAATGCTAAGACAAAGTACTCATATAGTAGTTGTGGTCTGGTTAGGTTACGTCCAGAACTAAACTCCATGTAAATTGAAGTCCTCCATCTGGCTAAAACAAATATCTCCGGCATCTTCGGATCCTTCAGGTAGTTGTTGATTGTACATCTGAAGTAGTATTGTAGCTTCCTTCCTTGTTTATGCCATCTCCTAATATCTTAACAACCTATACTATACTCTAGTGATTCCATCTAGAAGTGAATCATTAGGGTACTGGCATACTTTCCCTAGTTGATTGTAGATGATTCTTCACCATCATCAAACACCTCCCGACTTCATCCTTCACACACTTGTGATAGGGTTCTACTTCATCATATGTCTTCACATATAGGATGGTGTTATCAATGATACCATATAAGTAACACTGACTTGGATGTATTCTATTGGGTATACTAGCTTGTAGAAGATAATTTCAGACTTGTCATTCCAAGTTGAATAGATATAAGATAAGTAAGTATTAAACCTATAAAAGAAAAGATAAGAAAATTTACTCTAGTTGAGTAAGGGAATTCTATACAAGTGTGATAGTATTATTCTCAAGTGAATAATCATCATCGTTGTAGAAAGATATGGTTTAGATAAGATAACTTCCTATAGTATTTACCAACCTACAAGTCTCCTAAAAGGGTTTTAATCCTAAGGTCGTTTTGCTCTGATACCATCTGCGGTGACCCAGCACACCACTGCATGTTGTAGTGTACAAGTCGTTGATGTAACATGCACGGAAGGACCTCTCCGCAAATATTACATCCCTCAGAGTAGTACAACAGAAACATAGCCGGTCCAAGGTAACACTATAGGATTACAACACTATTCAATACAAAATTTTGAGATCCTACTTAATATTAAAGCAAGTCTCTTGCAAATGAAATACAGAAAGATCCAAATCGTAGTACTAAGCTGAATATCAGCTCTAATTTCTATTTCTTGATCCACTACTGCTGTTGTCACAGCCCTAATCTATTCCAACTAGAATATCTTTATCTAGGGTTGTCTCCTCCTTCCAATAGTTGTTGTCTCCTTCATTGGCAAAGTGGTCGTCATGTATGCCATTGATAATATTGTTGTTGCCCCACCATTGTCACTGTTGTCGTCGTTCTTCCGTTGGTGAAGTAGCAGTTGATTCCTTCAAGGCTCACCAGGTAGACTTGACTCCTTGTTGAATCCTCCCTCGACGCCGTGATGGATAACTGTCAACTCCTTTGCTGGCTCCAAAAATCTAAGCATGGGGTCAACGGGGAAAAGGGTAAGCAACTCGAGCGTTACTTAGCAAGTTCAAATAATATAGGAAAGAGTTTTTGTTTTGAATGCACTAGCTACTGCCATGACCAACGGTCCAAGGCATAATGTAAGTTTTGGAAAACCTTTCTTCAAAAGGTCAAGTTTTATTTCTGAAAACTATGCTCACAGTCTCCACGGGTTCATAGTCATCACTTGGGATGCCTTTCCCGCTGCGGTCTGTAGTTCCTTCCGGGAACACGGATGTGACAGTCACAATTTCTTGTTGTTGACTCTGCAGAGCTGCGTAACTTTACCCATGAGAGAAACCCAGCCTTGTTGCCTTTCCGAGTTGCAATCCTCGTCCATACTTCCATGGTATGGGGCCAGGTGTGAGTCCAAAGCCAATCACTGCCCCTCTCCACACAACACATATCCGCCCATTTGTGGCGCGGCCGGTAACAAAGACCGCTATCCCGCCACCCCTCCCGAGCTTCTATTCCAATCACCCCGTCAGGTGGGAAGGTCACGCGCTTCCACGCTGTTGGCCGCCGCAACGGACACAACCAGGTAATAGCCTGCCGAGGATATGTGAACGAGAGAAGATAGCAGCTGACTTTACCGTCCCATGCCAGATCTCATGGTAAACGCTTCAATACGGCGCTAGGATCACTGTGACATTGGTAATTAATCCTAGGTATATACTTTCCCGTACAATGGAACCTCCACCACAACATCATACCGTGGTTCCATTGCCAGCCAACAATAGTATATATAGCAATTCACATCATTCGAAAATAGGTTTTTCTTTTTTATGCAGATGATATATATTACTTTCATAAATACTTTGATAAAAATATTTAAACGGACATGCAAGAATGAACTTGCCTGTGGTAGGAATGGCCGTTCAACTCTTCGGGGTTCTAGGGTTTGCGGTAAAACCCCGAGTTCTGAAAATAGCAATGTAATCCTGATAAGGACTACTGAAAATTCTAGCAGCATGCTATTATGCATAATCATGAGATGCATCGTCACCCCAAAATTCCCAAGTTATGGATTTTAATACTTTTCGAGTGTTTTGGAGTTTTTAATTATTTTAAAGAGTTTGACAACAATTTTCATGAGGAATAAATTTAAAGTGATTAAATTTAAATAGTTCAATATAATTGAACTAGAAGAATTTATTTTCTCACATTATTTTCCTTTAAGAAAATAGTTTTTGAAAAAGAATTTCAAGTCATTTCCACTTAAGGATCTTTGAATTTTTATCCACAAAATATTTTTTTAAATAAACTTACATATATATTCCCCATATTTTATAGAGTTTGTTGCATATTTTTAGTTGATTTTGTGACCTTTATATTGGTGTTAAAATTCATTCAAGTTTGGATAATTTTAATTTTCACAAGAATTTTAGAAGATTCAAATTTAAGTTAACTTCTTTAAAGCTTTTTAGTTTGGAGTTTTATAATGCAAAAAAAATGTCTTACTTATTAATTGGGCCTAAAAGCACTTACGTACACTAGCCTACTTGGGTTGGGCTAAGCCCATGTACGCATCGTACACAGTACACACGCGCACGTACGAGACAACGAGCACAGCTCGATCCCCTTCTCTATCCCGTTTCTCTGCTGGCGATTCACCGCCGCCGCCACGCTCGGCTCCGGCCGCTCCGGCCATCACCGCTTGCTCCGGCGCCGCCTCCGCCTGGCGCTGCTCCGCCGCCTCCTTCTCTGCTGTTTCCCCCACTCAATCTCCACCATCCAGCCCCCTCACGGTCGCCCCCGCGCTGAACTCTAACCCTAGCCGCCATGGCTCGGGTCGCCGGCGCGATACGGCGCGGCTGCGCCTCCGTTTGCTTCTCCCCGAGCCTTGCTTGACCTCCTGCTCTTCCTCGCCTCCGTGTCGTCTACCTCAACCTCAACGCCGGCGGAATGGTGCCCAATCGCAACTCCGGCGTCGACCACGAGCTCTTGCTCCACATGCCCCCATGCCGTCTACCTTAACCCTGAGGCCGGCGGGACGGCAACTGGTGGTTGCAATCCCGGCTCCTCACGGTTAGCCTACTGCAGCTCCTCCATCTGCTGCCCTGCATCGACTACAACTCTACGAGGTGAGTTTTCTTCAGTGACAGTTGTGCCGATGAATTGTGGTGCTCGTTTTCGTGTAGTGCTCAAGTTCACAACTCCAGTTCATCCTGGTGAAGAACCCAACTTGCTGGCGGTGCTGTGTGTGCCGTGTGATGCGCCTGTTTGGATGTTTTACACATCCAAACACCAGTGGCTTAGTGTTGGCTAAACTCCGACGAAACTGAATATCCTTCGTTTTATTAACTGAGAGCTATTACTGCCCATGGATTGATTGATCTGCTTCCACTGCCGTAGATGATTTGAAGTGCAGATGATATATTTGTACTACTCTGCTCGCCTCTGGTTAATTAAAATGACTTGGTTTATCATGTTATATTTAATTTGGGAACATGTGTAAAAGATTTGCTAGTGGATAAAGGTGCGGTGTAGTTGATTTACTGAAGTTGTCCATGATTCCTTGATCTACTTGCTTGCTGTTAACCATCCAGTGATCATATGATCGTTGGTTGGCTTCCTCCTAGCCATAAACATGACCAGATGATGAATGGATGTTTTG
The DNA here is from genome assembly GCA_947311845.1 of Poa pratensis. Classification (NCBI taxonomy): domain Eukaryota; kingdom Viridiplantae; phylum Streptophyta; class Magnoliopsida; order Poales; family Poaceae; genus Poa; species Poa pratensis. The sequence goes on from CAMZMU010000035.1 coordinate 58,289,101, forward strand.
GTGTCTCCTAGTCATGAACTAGCTGATGTCTTAATTACTTGTTTTATTTTATGGGTTCTTGATGTTTTGCTAGCATTCCTGAGATAATAAGCACGATTTGGTAGTATACTAAGTATTTTAGATCTGGTGCTTGTTAAAATAGCTTTTATTAGCATGGTTGCTTGCTGTTATAGATAGTATAGATGATTTTCTTGCTTATTCTCAAGCTGTAAATAATTAGGACGTTATGTAAATGTATTGTGCTTGTGTAATTGGAAGATCTAAAGGTTTCTGGACAGATTTTGAGTGGTTTAGTGTTTTCTGGACAGATTCAAGTTTCTGTCCAGCAGCATATACTCTGCGAATTAATTCCTAGGCTTCTCTCTTCTAACCACTCCTTTAGATATGGAACTGATAAGAACAGATCAACTGCCCTGTTCTCCTCTCTTATCCTCTCAACTAATGATATGAATAGATGTGTTGCCTCTCTCCTCTCTTTTAGCATTGTCCTGTCATTTACAGAACTTGCTAGCACTTCTCCTCTGCCTCACCACACAAAGAATTAACCTGCTGTTGTTGAGCAGCTTGGTCTTCTGGAATATGATGATAACCTGCGTCTTGTGGCTAGCCTGCTCCTCCTCGCTGCTTCAATTTTCCTAGAGTGTATTTATCTAGCTGCAAATTGATTTAGTGGAGGTTTTTGTGTTCTTGAGCTATAGATGATCTGATGTGAGCAAAGGGTGATGTGTTCTTGCTGATTTGATGTTGTAGAAACAGTAAGGTACTGCTAGTAGATGAATTTCTTGATGTAGGGAACATTTGGTGTGGCTGAGATGTGTTTGTGTGTGCAAAACAATGACTGGTCTGTTTATATACTGCTATAGGACGGTTTGAGCTGCTGTTGTGGTGGTGACAACACACACCATGCATTTGGTGAGTGTGCTGCTTGTGTGTGGCCCCTTGCTGGTGCAAGTAACCAAGCTGAGAGACTTCCCCCCTTGTGCAAGTCTTGGGATGATATGGATATGCATCTTTGACTACTTTTTTGGACTGTCAAGTGAATGGCTTCTCCTCCTAGAGCAAGCTACGGCTGCTCCCTTCGTATCCAAGCCTTGGCTTTTATTTTTGGTACATAAAAGATGAACTGGTCCTAGGGCTGGTGTGAACTGAACCAAAAGTCCTTACCTCATGAGCAAGGCTTCGGCTGGTTGCTCTTATCCTTGCTTGGCCTTTATTTTTAATGCTGCCAAGTGGCATTTGGCACTAAATGGGCTGTGAGCTAAATCCCTCATGTGGGCTTGTTCAAATATACATATGATAATATTCAAATGGCTTTGCAATTGCAATTTAATTGGATGGGCTTCACAGTTGGATTTGATCATTTGATCAATTTGGATTGAATTCAAATGAGTGTGTGTAGGAGTATAAAAGTGACCCCTTCTAAACTCCTAGATTTATTCTAGTTGAAGGTTATTTGGATCAGGTTGCTTAGTACCTTCTTATGCCATTTCATTTGTTTTCTTCCACACTTGGTTGAGTTATTGGTAAGAACAGATACTACAGCCTATGATGCAAAAGTCTGAGGCAATTTTCCTTGATAAGAACAGATACTTGCATTTGGCTTTTAAATTCTCGGGATGATTTTGCATAGCACCTCTATGCAATACTGAGAGAAATCCATTTCCAAATTCATTTTGTTACATGTCTTTCCTTCTTTGTTGTTTTCTCTGTTTCTGTGGTTGCCTATTTTGCAGGAAAGAAGAATAAGAAGATTGAGATGATAAGATGATCAAAACAATGATGAGAAGATCAAGATTTAGTGTTAGGATCTTTTTATTCAATTTGTAATTTTCTTTTCCTTTTGGGATGAGATATGTATTTATTCGATAAAATGTAATATAATGTTTTACTTCGAATTCCACTTGAGAAGTTTGTATTATGTGTCCATTTTTGTATCTTATAAAGATTTTGGACAATTGTATTTGGAAGTTGAGATGAGTGTAATGATAAGAGATGATAAGATTGAAATTAGGACTTGGTGAGTTTGAATTATGATTATATGATCATGTATATGGGGAATGTGATGAATTGAGGTCAGATAATAATAGGTATTTGTTGGATTTGTATAAGATTGTGTTTGTGTCTCCTATTCCATTATATCTTGTCATATTTAAAATTGTGATCAAAATGTCGAGAGATTTAGGAAGGTCATGTCCAAATTTGGAAAGATTCGACATAAGATCCTAATTCCTAGTTAGTTGTTATAAAGATCATGTCGAAGTTCTTAGCACTCAACCAGATGATCTAGACCATAATTCATCGAGTCGAGAGAAACATCGATCACTTTGCATTGTTTTATTTAACGCGCCAAAATTTCCCGCATTTTCAGATGAATGCTATGTAAATGCACAAATCTTATTTCTACCCTTCCGACTCTCTAAACTGTGGGGTATTACAGCTTCATCTTCTTCCTTGTGTTCATCCCCGTTGTTGGGATCATACAGCTCGAGGAGCAACCTTGTATTCGTGATATACCGGTATAGAGAGAGAGGCAGGCAGGAGTAGGGGTTTTACCTCCTCACGAGGGCACTGAACCTGGGTAGATCTTGGTGTGCTTGTATGTTCTTCGTGTGTGCTTCTTAGCGCGCTAGCCCTCTCCCGGATCCACCAGCGTCCATCGGCCCCACTCTTAGCCATCGTATGGCATCTGCCGTGACACCACCACGATAGAACCAGTACTTCCACCCATAGTTTGATTCGGTTAGGTACCAGAACATAATCTATCGTTCCTGTTAATTTATTTATTTTAGATCGTCCCTGTTAATCTAATCGCTAGTGGAATGACCTCGCCTCCGTTTTTTTTCGGAGTGGCAGCTGCTCGAGAACCGAACACGCTAGCAGTGCAAAAAAAACTCCCAAGTGGCAAGGTGCAACGTGGAACCTCCGTCTGACTCTCGGCGCGAGGAGGGGGGATGCGGAGAACCCGCTGCCATGGCAGTTGGCACCGGATCCTTCCAACGGCACAACCTTTCGGCCATTTCCACGGCATTTTCTTTTACTAACTGATGTCGTCGCCGTCCTGTCGAATCGACTCGCGGCCGGCCGCCGGCCGGGGCCCCCCTTCTCCCTGTCGCTCCCCGGCCCCTACCACAGTCCAAGGAATTTCTTTTGGGTCTATCTGCGTGGACGCATTTAGGTTGTGAGAGAAAGTACACGGTTTTATTTTAAGATTGGAGAGGTTGAGAGCAGACCAGAGGGGATGACATGTCACCGGACGATCGGAGCTTTTCTTTCTTTTGTTTCATCGTCGGTAGTTTTTTTTTGGGCATGGGAATGCATGCTCTGTTCTGTTCCGTTCCATCCAAACCATTGTTGCTTTTGAGGCGCTTTTGAGCTCGCAAATCGCAATGATTCCGTCCCGTCCGACGTCTCTTCATCCTTTACCTTTGCCGTTAGATGGGGGTATCGTATCATGCCGCCTACTCCCCTCTCTTTTCCAGGAGATAGCCAGATAGGCGATGATGATCATTACAAGATCGCTTGCAATTCTCCGAGATCCCTCCAGCCCCATATTGCTTTGTTTTGCCTTTGAGGTCGCATTTTCTAAAAATAAAACTTTCTTACAGCCGAGTCCTGGGTTCATAATCAGAAAGCATTTACTCTTCATTTCCTATGCGGTTAGAGCAAGTCCAGCAGTTCCCCGAAAGCCCCCCGATAGGAAATATAGGGGAGAGAGGAAAAAACAGTCTCCAGCAGTTCCCCTATCCATCCTCCCGATCAATCGGCGTCCCCGACCCAGACGCTCCTCTCCCCTATGCATCGGGGAGGTGGAGGCGTCCCCGATCCGTCGCCCCGAGCAACTGCTCGCACGGGGAAGAGTCCTCCCGCCACCATGGATGCGCGCTCTCTCTACTTCTCCACGAACGGCCGAAACCGCCGCCGCGCCGACGTGACGCGCCGCCTCCACGGCCGTCCCCGAGCAACTTCCAGCTGCCGATGAGCTCCGTCTGGCCTCTCGCCACTTCCCCGCCGAAGGAATCGAGTTGGGAGGCTCGAAATCGAGCAACCCGTGGTCATCTTCCCCGTGGCTGTCCGCCGCTCGCCGCGGTCGATCCCGCCGTTCCTGGCCTTCTCCGGCGTCCTCTCCTTCCACGCGTTCTGGTTCGGCTTGCCGCCGCACGATATGCAGGGGATGGTCGAGGCGGCGCCGCCGCACGGGATGGGGCGGAGTAGGGGCGGCGCTGCGGTCGAGTTAGATGGCGCTGCTTGTCCACGAACTACAGTTTAGCTATACTGCCTTCAATTTTGTTGCTCCTTGCTAGGGAATTGCTGTCCAATTTTGCTACAGCTTGTAATTTTTGTACTGATTCATGTAGGTAGTTGTGCAAAGAGTAGACGAAATTGATGTCAAATTGTTGCTCAATTTCTATCAAATTGTGCCCTGCTTGTGTTGAATGAATTTATGTGAGGTGTATAAATTTCAGTAAGTTAGTTATAAAATATTGTTGAATGTGATATAGGAGAGACAATATAGGGGAGCTGCTGGAGATGAACAAAATTTAGGGGAGGAATCTTTTTAGAGGAATCCTCTACATGAACATATAGGGGAGAACATATAGGGGAACTGCTGGACCTTTAACGGATCGGTACGGGCAACGGTGCACCGTGCACGTGCACCGGTCCGATCATCCAGGGAAAGAAAGAAAAAAAACGTCACTGTAGTCCATCCATCCACGTGACGGATGGGATAGAATGGCAGCGGGAATCTCTCATCAATGCGAAGATCCTCCCGGATAGATTAAACGTCGACGCCGCCGGTGAACAGCGTCCACTCCACCACGGGAGAAAGCCAGAGCTTGGTAGTACCCAGCTGCTGGCTACAGTGCGCCGTCACCTCCTCCTGGCCTCGCGGGTTTCGCGGCCGGGGTGGGCTCGGTCCACGGTGCACCCGTCCTGCTCGCGCGAAACCCTACTCATCACCGGAGCAGGGGAGTGGAAGTGGAGGTGGGGGTAAAAGAAAGAAAAGATCTGTCTTTCTCGATTGATTCCCAGGCCGTCTCCCCCGCCCGCGTCGCTTTCGCCGGACACCACCGGCCTGCCGCTTTCCCCACACCTCCCGCCCCATTCCATTCGCACCACCACTCCCCGAGCCCCGATTGGGCGTCCCCCACCCGATTGGCCAGCATTCGATTCCCTTTCCCTCTCGGTCTCTTCACTTCACCCGCGAGCGCGCCGCACGCTCGCCCAGTCGCCAGCGAGGGGCCACCGGGTGCCGGTCGCGGCGGCGGCGGCGGCGGCTCCCCTTCTCCGTGCCGGTAAGTGAGCCTCGGCTCCGAGCTCTCATATCCCCGTTCTCTTGCTCAAATTCGGTGGAGACGTCTTCAATTAGTGTGCTGGGGAAACGGCCAGGTCCCAGGTGTTTCCGCCGAGCAGTTTTGTCAGGTCGGGATCGCGGCTCGGGGAGTGACGTTCTCCGACTAGCGCTCTTCGACTGTTTACATGCTCTGTTGATTGTCCCTAGTGATTAGCCTAGTCACTGAATTTTAGTGACCATGGGCTGAATTTCCTGGCGGTCCTCGTGAGTTTCCACTTGCTGCTGACGGGCGAAGAGCGGTAAAAATACACAGACAGAGAAATCACGTCTGGGTGGCGATGTTGCTGGCCGTTCTGATGTTTCGGGGGCGAGACTTCTTTTGGTACATCTGCTCCCGATTTCCTTGTATAATTGTGGAGTCCTCGCGGCTATGGTTTTCGAGCTGAGCCTTGATGTGCTGACTTGTGCGAAATTCAGTTATGATGTGTTGGATAGGATTTCAGAATACTATGTGACCCATTTTCACTTTGTAGCTTACCTTTTCCCCAGATTCATTTCTTGTTCTTCTCCTAGGTTCCATCAGACTAAGCTGGTCGTCTAGGGACTTATATCGGCATTTCTGTACGATTTCCTCCGGGGTTGCAGTTTTTGTGGTGTTAATGTCTAGTGTTAGGTTACTAGTTTGATTGTCTAATTTGTTGCTTGTAAATTTTGTCTTTCTATGATGTGGAATTCAGTTTGCGGACTGGCATGAACTCGTGTTCCTTCTTGTGATTTCTTGTGGTTAAGATTGCTTCTATACGACTGTAAACTTATAAATTAAGTTGGTGTTGGATATTTGGGTATTTCGATACTGCCACTAGGTATAAAGATTTGCATGTTTTAGTTACAGTGCTCTATTGTGTTAATACCATTGTCTTTCATGTTCAGTTTCGGCATCTTTCCTTTTTTTTAACTTGTAGCCAAAGTTCTTTCAAGTATGCACCATGTATTTTGCAAAAAGAATAGAAGACTTACCAACATCTCGAGATCTTGAGATAGATATACTTACAAGAGATGATGCAATCTTCTCATGCCAAAACATGTTCAGTGTGCTGTATTTGCATTTTACCAATAACTTGATATATTCTGTTAGATATACAGGATGGCACCATATTGTGGACTTGCTCATCAGAAATTCTAACGTTTCTTGGGCTTACTCATGTTCATGACAATTTCTTACAATTTTTGCAGTACTCTCATGATGTACCATGCTAAGAAGTTTTCTGTGCCCTTTGCACCGCAGAGGGCTCAGAACAATGAGCTTGTAAGTAATATTGGAGCATTCGGTGGACCCAACATCAGCAACCCGGCTAATCCTATTGGGAATGGGAAACAACGTCTAAGATGGACCTCAGATCTCCATAATCGATTTGTGGATGCAATCGCCCAACTCGGTGGACCAGATAGTGGGTATTCTCTGTTAAGTATTAGTTTTTGTGTTTTTTCTTGATATGATGTCCTAAATGTCATGTATTATACTTTAGCTCGTTCTGTTTGGTATCTCATGAACCTTGATAGATGATAGCAGCACAAATACTGATTGACATTACTTTCAGATGGTACAGAATATTGCATAGCTAGAACCTGCAGTCTGGTGGTTTTATTTTGAAAACCATTGTGTATCATGCGTATTAGCAAACTGAAGTTTAAATCAATTTCGATATTCCAAATGTTTATGAGCAGATCTGTGCATGTTTTACACCATGAGATTACAACCTATTTCAGGTCATACACAAGTTTTTCTATCAAATGTGCATATAGGACCACTAGATAAGTTTGATTTACATGGCGACGTTGTTTGGCATGCTTCAACTTTGACCAGTAAAATATGTGATATGTGTCATAAAAATTATGTCATTAGAAACTTTTTCTGAACGAACCTGATGCTATAGTTTTTGTAGCAAATAACACATGTTTTGTTGCTCAAAGTTGAACCTTGATAAACACGTGCGCTCTGTAAATAGGGACGGAGGGAGTAGGGTGCTAGATATGACCCTTCGGAACTGTGTCTGCCATATTATTTAACCCAATCACATTGGAAACTGTTCAAGTATCGAAAACTGTAATCATTATTCTATAAAGGGGGCAGCCCCGGTGCAGTAGCTCCCGCTTGCGCAGGGTCCGGGGAAGGGTCCGACCACTTTGGGTCTTTAGTACGCAGCCTTTCCCTGCATTTCTGCAAGAGTCTATTTCCAGGACTTGAACCCGTGACCTCATATGGTCACAAGGCAGCAGCTTTTACCGCTGTGCCAAGGCTCCCCTTCGTAATCATTATTCTATAATGCTTGTTTATTTATTTTGTACACCAAGTACGGTGGATCAAACATTTGTTAATGTACTGCTATCATCATTTCTTCAGGAGCAACACCTAAAGGAGTGCTCACTGTAATGGGTGTACCAGGGATTACAATTTATCATGTGAAGAGCCACTTGCAGGTAAAGAAATTTCTCTTCATGGAGAGAGACAGATAATAAATCTTTGCCTGCTCACTAATACTTTATTTCGCTTATCTTTATTTCGCTTATTACTCGTGTAGAAGTATCGCCTTGCAAAGTACATACCAGAATCTCCTGCTGAAGGTAAAACCCGTCTATGCTTTATTCCCTTTCTTGCATATTTCCCTTCTTGCCTTGTGTCATACCGAGAAATTTAACAAGCCTTGGTTCTTATAATTGGCACCTTGTGTAGGTTCCAAGGACGAGATTAAGGATTCTAGCGATCCCTCTCTAATACGGATTCTGCACCGTAAGTGATTTTTGCTCAATTGTCTGCACATGTTATTATCTTCTGGTAGCATAGGCTTTTATGCTGGTTGGTATCATGTTCATGAATCATATAGTTACAGAAATATCCGTCACTTATCTTTCAGTGGTTCACAAATCAATGAAGCATTAAAGATGCAAATGGAGGTTCAGAAGCGGCTCCATGAACAACTCGAGGTTTGTCATGAAAGCATGTGAACTTTGTATCACAATTTTTGTCTTCTAGAATTTAATTTGCCACACCTACTTTTGCTGTAGCTTTTATTTGGGAAATTACTCGTACAGACTGATCATTTACCCTGTTCTTACCAAACAATTATTAACCAAAGTTTACTTGGGCGGGTTCCTCGTAGATGAACTTTGTCCTCGTTGCCTCTTAATCTCTTATTACCAATTTTGTTTTTTGCACTAATTTTTCTTTTGGTAATTTTGCCATTCGTCCCGAGCTCTGTTAGATTAAATTAAATCATTATGTGTTACCTTTTCAGGTTCAAAAGCAATTGCAGCTGAGAATCGAAGCACAAGGGAAGTACTTGCAGATGATCATAGAGGAGCAGCAAAAGCTTGGTGGCTCCCTTGAAGGTTCCGATGAGAGGCCGCCAAGGTTAGATGACTACCCTGACACATGCAGCCTTCTTCCAAGAAACCAAGGATGGATGATCTGTCGCCAGATTCAGTCCGGGGTGTTACATGGCCAGGGTTTGAATCCCATTTGATCGGTCCATGGGATCAAGAACTCTCTGCAAAGAGCATGTGCGATCCTGCATTCCAAGTGGATGAGTTCAAAGTAAACCCTTGTTTGAGCAAGTCATAAAGCAAAAGGCCCTCCTTAACAAGGGAATTCTTATGAGTTATTAACCTCCACGAATGGCCGATCACATGTGAATATATATATCATTTTAACAACAGAATGACCGCTGCATGGGCCTTCGGATCTGCGCCGACCCCTTCAGTCACGACCAAGTGTTTGTTGTCATTGTAGTATGCCGTCATACCGCTCTTTGTAATTATGAGGATGTTCTAAAGTTTCCAGCTAGCATTTCCTTCTTCTGAAGGAATAGCCCTGAGTTGAAACATGTAGCAGGAAATAGATTACGCTTACACGCAATACCGAGGCCCTGAAGCTACATGAAGCTATCTGATAGGAGTTATGTTTCTGTTCGGTTTAGTCCTGGAATCTGCTTAGCTTATATTGACACCTCTGCCGTAGATCTAGGATGGTGCAGCATTATGTTTATTGATTAATACACTCGTTTGCCTGACAACATACCCTAATTTGGCATATTGGAGAATATTTCTGTTCAATGGATAGAGCATATAACAATGATCAATTCAAGGAGTAATAATACTTTTATTTTGATACTTTGGCAATCCCAAGTTAGGCACAGCACAAGCTTTCCTTCTAGTGCTGCTCAGACTCGAAGAGCTTGGTTGAGAAAGAATCATGGCTAGTAAAGGAGTGATAGTTGTGAACTAAAAAACACAAGCCCTGACCCTTTTTTGCATTTTAGGGCAAGGGTATACCTTTTATTCACTGTAGGATTTTTTTACATTTTCATGCAGGTGAGATGCTTTTATACATGCATATGGATATTAACGCTAGATTTTTTTCGAAAAGGGGAAGCCCCAGCCTATTAACGCTAGATAATTAACTTGCAGGATTGTGGGATATGAGTGCTGGGAATGGGGTATGTGGATTGGTTGAACTCAACTACAAGCTATGCTTGTTATGTGGGACAGGAAATGAGATGAGTTTACAAATGTCAATGGTGACATAAATAAACTTCATAATTCTATACATATTAACTAAAAGTGTGCGCATTTCCAGCAAAAAATATAGCAGACACATACTCATGTGAAATGAGGTTCAAGAAGTCAATGCTTATTCTTTCTTTATCATATCATCTATGAGGAAAAGAAGAAGAATCTGGATCGTCAACTCTATTTTAAACAACACACACTCTTGGCCTATATCTATTATTATGCTCAGCTACATGGAGTATGATATTAGCCAATAGCCCCCAGTTTTTGGTTCCATAGAAAGAAGACCACTATGTGTATGACTTGAATGTATATATTACTGAGCAAACAACTAATCAATCTATAGTGGACTAAAGGTTACATAACCTAAAGAGTAAAAGTGGGTGGCCAACTATCAATGACTCATTAAAAAATGCACATACTGGAGTGTTTCTTGGTGCACATATAGCATTTTTGCTAGTATGAAGACTGATAATTATTCATATGAGCAAAGATGCACACAAAGTTAGCAACAAATGATGGCACTGCATTAAGTGGGATTTTAAGACAAGGCGGTGCGGATTGAAAGAGTTGCTAGGTGAGAATATGTGTATGTGCATCTCTGTTTTTTTTTTGTATAAAACTTACCCCACATAGACATATCACTCTAATAAAAGAAGTGTTTAGCGGTTATTGATCATCCTATATTACCAAAATATATTTTGAAGAACGCATGTACTATCTATCATCATGCATGATGTCAGCACGCCAAATTTTTAGCCATCCATAAAACCTCTTGGATACTCGACACCGTCGATACAAAAGCACTATGCATATATACATAATTATTGTGCATACGACCAAAATATATGCACAATCACACAAATAACCTTTGTTTGATGACCACACATATAACTCAATGACAACTAAGATGTCTGGACGAATGGCTCTAAACCATCAAGAGGAAAGGTGGCCAACTGTCAGTGACCTAAACAACAAACACGATACATATATACACAAACGATGAAGTAGTAGGTCAATGCTAAATTCCATGCATGGAAACATAATCGACGGTCTCCGTAAAACTTGCCTTAGATTGAGCACCATAGATAGAATAACTTGACAACTTATTGACAACCCGGCCAAATCGAAACCGACGGTATGAAATTGTGGGAAACGATGTTCAGTTCCTACTACGGTACAAAAAGTGGCGAGAGATGCTACTCATACGATATTTGCTTGCAACCAAAATACACACAACAGGGACAACAATTCTACGGAGTATATAGGACCAATGCATGGTTCTGAATCACCGTGAGCAAAGACCGTCAACTGTCAGGTAGCTTCCGCATTCCCGGGTGGTGCAGTAGTAAATGACAAGGCGGCACCCCACTGTCCCCACGCAGACCCCTGCGTCTTCTTCCCTATAAAACCCCCAGCAAACCCAGTTCAAAGCACACATCGATCTCGCACAAGTTAGCTCACAACACAGAGCCGATCGCCACAACTCGGACTCAGATCACCGCACCACCTGCCGGCTGCCGCCATGGCGCGCGTGGCGGCCGGAGCCCTCGCGATCGTCCTTCTGGCGGCGGCTGCGTCGACCCTGCTGGCGAACCCGACCCCCGACGCCGCCGCGCTCTTGGCCTTTCGGAGTGGGCTGCAGGACCCCCACGGCGCGCTCCAGAGCTGGGACCCGGACCTGGTCGACCCCTGCACCTGGTTCCACATCACCTGCGACGACATGAGCGGGCGCGTCATCCGCATGTGAGTGCGCACGGATCATCTGCATGCATTGCTTCCGTTCGATTCTGAATTCTGATGATCTTGCTCAAATCTTGTTATTCAATGTCTTTGAAGTAGTCTTTCGTCTATTTTCGCTGCAAAATTTGATTGGTCGTTTTCAACAGAGATCTTGAAAATGCGAACTTGTCCGGTCCTTTGTCGCCGGAGCTTGCCAAACTGGACCAGCTAAAGAACATGTGAGCACTTCTCACTCCTAAGCCATATCAATCTCTTGCTCTCTATGCTACCATGTCAGTGAATGCGGTAGCACGGACTCTTTTGGCTTCTTAACAGGGAACTTCAGGGGAACAACTTTCACGGGACGATCCCAGAAGAGTTTGGTAATTTGAAGAATCTGGCTAGCCTGGACCTTTACAGCAACAACATTTCAGGGCGTATCCCTGCATCACTCGGGAAACTGACCTCCCTCATCTACCTGTAAGTTGATGATTTTCGAAATGTTTCCAACTGTCCATTTTGTGTGTGCAACTCATATATATTTGATCAGCTTAAGACCCCAAAGACTAATCATGCAATGTTCCTTTTCTATATTGTACTGTAATATAGAAAGTTTGGTCCTGAACCATTTTAACACAAGGATTTGACAGGAGGATGGATCACAACCGTTTGACCGGGCCGATTCCAAGGGAGCTGGCTGGACTGCCCCAGCTGGCGTGTGTGTAAGTACAGTACGCTTAGTTTGTGTTAAAGGACTGAACTTCTGTTATTCCGAGCATTCAGTTGTCCTCTCGCTCAATCAGTAGTGATCTTCAGCTCTCTTCTCCTTCTCTCTTTGCAGGGATCTCTCCAGCAACGATCTCTGCGGCACGATTCCGACATCCGAAGTGTTCCAGAACAGTCTCGACAGCAACTTCTCCAACAACCCGCGGCTACGAGGCCCTGACCAGCAGCAGGGGGGCGGGCAGGACGACACCAACTGCTAGATCGAGATGGAAACGGAAGCTAGCGTAAATAAACAACAGTCGGCCTGGAGGGTCGATATGATATAGCTAGCTGGATTCAGTGAGCGAGGTTTAATATTACTTAGCTGTGTGTGTGCTAGCTGAAGAGCAGGGTGGTTTTCTGTCTCTTGTACACGCAATCCGTCTCGATCAAGACGTGCTGCCTCCGTAATGAAATCGCTACGTTGCCTTGCCTTTTTGCCTGCCTTATTTTCGATCATCTATCACCGTCATCGCAAGATTTTGAAACCTTGTTAATTCACACGGGTCGAAATTACGAGATATAAAAAGCATGAGTTACGACTGAAATTGGGGATTAACTTAATACTCGCTCTATTGTTCCCTAGTCGCTCCCAAAAGTATAACAGCCACATATATTATTCATGTTCGATCAGGTTCAACGAGTAATACGTACTTCCTTTTATCATCCTTTGTGAGGAAATAATTATTCTCTATTGTGGACTGATATGGTTGGACAGTTCTATTTCACACAAGATCCATTATCTGTATATATCAGTTATCATACGCAACAACATGGACTATGACTTTAGCAGATGAACCCCAATATCCGATTCCAGGGGAAGAGAACTACTATGATTATGTAATGAATTTGTGTATAAATAGACAAACAACTCACTAATTACCATGCTATATTGGACTAACGGTTACATAACATAAAGAGTAATGGTGGGTGGCCAACGGGGCCGGCCCTGAGCAAGTGCGGCATGTGCGGCCGCACAGGGCCCTTACCAGCCGGGGGCCCCACCTAAGGTATTGTATACGTACATATAGGAAGACCTAGGAAGGCCCAATCACAGCCCAACTGCTTGACCGAGTGCAACAATCAGCAATTTCGCTAGTAAGAAAAGTGCATCGTATCGATCGACGACCCGAGCATTACCACACGACGGCTCGTCTCCTCGACTCCTCGTTCTCCACTTTTCCTTCCTCCCCAATCATGGCGATAATGGGGCGTTGCTCTCCCCTTGCGATTTCTATCTGTTTGGGCCAAATAAATGGAGGAAGAGATCTCGGATTTCACCAGCAATCTACAACGGTTAGCACTTCCTAATCCCCTTCTTTAAATCTCCCTAGGTCTTCTCGTTCTTCTTATTCGATCTTCCTCTGCCTGGCCTTATTCGAGCCGCTCCTGCCTGTCTACCGTAGAAGAAAGTGAGGAGGGAAATTGGCATGTACTGCTGCTGGATGGTGTTGCACGAGGCGGCGGTAGCGGCAATGGGGGATGAGGGGAGACGGTGTATAGGGGGCCCATATTTTTGTCTCGCACCGGGCCCCAGACTGCTCAGGGCCGGCCCTGGTGGCCAACTAAACTATGATGACTCAAGTAAAAATATGCATACAGTGTTCATTGGTGTTCGTAGCATTTTTATGGTGTGAAGACGCCTAGTTATTCATAGAATACACACAATTTTAGCACAAATTACTTATGCCATGAGCACTAAGTGAGATTTAAGACAAGGCTGTGCAGGTTAAAACAGATAGCTAGTTGAGAGTAAGTGTACATAATACACCCATTTATCTACAGTCTTACATTCAGATATCACTAACAAAAAACGCATCTTGCAGTTCTTGATCGATCTGGATTGCCAATTCTATTTGAAGAATGCATAAAGGCATGATGCAATAAAAACCCTCGATGCTCGACACCATTGATGGGAAATTCCTTTTTTTTTGCCAAAAAGGACTGGCATTAAGAAAACACCGAACCGTACAAAACATCTCAACAAAAAACAAAATTACAACGAGATCCTTGAGATACCCTTCGTCTTCAACCTCCAGACCGTGTCGATGGCGCGCCGACGCTGCCGCTCCTCTTAGAGCCGGCCTGACGTTGTTGGTTGCGGACGGGAAGTCGTCGAACGGGTCAAAAAGACCACATTCGTCCCAGAGCCGAAGAAGAAGGATGAACCGTCGATGAAGCTCCATGACGATTCGGAGACGCCCCTGCCAAACGAAGTCCTCGAGAACCACACCACTCCCACGAGCTTCTCGACGTTGCCGCTGACATAGGGTTGAAGCCGGGGAGACCTTATTGCAAGAAACGCCGCCCCCCACAAACAAAACGCCGTCCTAGCAAACAGGAACACTAAACAAGAAAAACAGAGCCCTCCCGTCGACAAGGGCTGAGATCCACCGCGTCTCCATGGCCTGAAGGCCACAGAGCGGGGGCAGAGCTGCGGCGGCCGCCGATGGGAGGCGCGGATCACTAAAAGTATAACTATTTTTTAGATGACCGCACATATAACTCTGTGGAAACTAAGTTATTGCATACTAAATTAGTCCCTCTATTCTGGTACCATAAATAGAATAACCCGACAATCCACTAAAACACCGCTATATCGAAACTCACGTCCGGTTGGATAAATATTGTGATGCCCAGTTTCTACTGACTCGCAAAGGTTTCATATTGTGATATGCACATGTTCTACATAACACGTTTCATTTCTTGAAAATGCTCCAACACTTACCTTTTTCCTCATAACATTTGTGAAGAAATATTTATATCATTTATTATTTTGGATTGTCTATTTTGACCCGTCCACATTCTCGCCAAGTATCTATTGTCATACATAATAACATGACTCATACAAGAACTCTAGGTTTTCGGTCCAATAACAGAAAACCACTATGGTTAAACCACACTAACCTCCCGTGCCGCTCCCCAGGCGGCACCGGGTGCGCACGCCGCCGCCGCCACTCAAACCTCCTCCCCGGCGCTCCCCCTCCGCCGCTGCCACCGGCCCCCGCGGCCAACAAATGCTTTCGGGGGGAGGTTCTCTTCCTAGCTTGAGGTGGCGCCGGTCCCGTCGGTTTCTGGTGGGGAGAAGACGGCGGCTCGCCGGCGCCGTTTAGGCCGGGGCGGCGGCCCCGGAGGCGCGGTGGAGGTTGGTGGAGGCGGTTGCTGGCTCCCCGGCGTGGAGGTCGCGCGGTGGCGGCAGATCGTGGCCGCGCCCAGATCTGCTGAAGTCAACAGCCTGCTTGGAGGCCATCGCGCGTGGCAGGTGGGCCGGGGCGCGGCGATGCCGGCCGATGTCTGCAACTCCGCGGCAGAGGTGGCCGCGGAAGAGGAAGGTGGCGCGGCGGCGCCACATCTGCATCTTGTGGGCGCGGGGCGTCGACGGTGCATACGCGGGTGGTGCTCGACGTCGTGCGGTGACGTCCTGCTGCTGCCCGCGGTGGTGGAGATGGTGGACGTCGGTGTTTGGCTCGCTACTGGGCACGAGGTGCGGCGTGGTTGGTCGGCTGCCCATGGTGGTCAGCTTGGCTAGAAGCGTGGTGACAATGGTGGTTTTTGTTTGCTCCAGGTGAAAGCCTAGCACTGATCTTGGTCAGTGCCGGCATCTTTGGATGTCGTTCCCCTCCTTGGAGGCGTCGTCGTGGAGGGCCAACCAATCTTTGTCACTCCAATTCACGAGTTTCTCCGGGTGAAAACCTTGCATTTGTCGTTGACAATGCGGGCGACGGCGGCGTTTTCGTCGCTACCTCCTTGGGGGCGTCGTCTTGGAGTCTCGGTACCTCTGCTTGCTGATGTGTTGCCTTGCTAGCTTGTCTCATCGGCGGGTGCGTGGATGTCGAGGACCGAGGTGTTCGCATTGAGCCTTCTGTGGCGACGATGATGATGGTTGAGCGATGTCGGAGACGTGGCTGTGGCTGCGGTAGTCGGCTCTTCTCCGGCGTGTCCTTGGGGTTGCCTCGGCGTGTCTTGTTGCTGTGAAGTCGAAGCTGCTGTGGTGGGTTCCCGGTGGTGTACGATGACTGGCGGCAGATGTTTCTTTCGGCGAGTTTCCACGGCGCCAGCCTGCCTGGTTCTCCTTCTTAGCTCTTCTTCAGAGTCGGAGTTGCGCTGCCTTTGCGCTGTTGGGGGAGCTGTCGCAACTCCCCGGAGGGTGGTTCTTTGAGTTGTGCCGGGCTTGTCCCCGTGGTGTCGGTGTTGTGGCGTGGCGGCGGCAGCTGCGGCTGTCTTTTAGGCCGGGGCGGCGGTCCCGGATGGTGGTGTGACGTCCGTGGTCTGCGAGCAGCTTTCCTGGTGCAGCTTGGGCTGTGGGTGGCCGTGTGTGGGCGTCGTGGTTTCTCGAGGTTGTGGGGCTTCGCCCCGTGGGTTGTGTTGTGTTGTTGTATGGTTTTCGCCCGGTTTCTTTCATAATAACCGGGCACCTTCTGCTTAATAAAAGGTGAGGCAAAGCTTTTGCCTCGGGTTCGAAAAATAACAAGAATATACATAACATGGTATATAGTAATTGACTTCCATTTATCCAAATGTGTATGTATCTATACTTGTAACATGTGTAGATACATCCACATGTGGGTAAATAGAAGTCAATTAATTTAGAACGGGGAGAGTAAAAACATAGAGATAAAGAGTGGCCAACTGTGAGTGACCCAAACTGAAAAATAAATGTGTGTAGAATTTGTTCTCTGTAATTTTAGAAAACATTTTCCATTCCCTTCATTCTCCAGCTAGACTAGTAGTAGTAGTAACTGACAGGTGGCACCCCACTACCCGTCCCTCTGTGCCTTCCCCCTTTTAAAACCTCCAACAAAACCACGCCATGACGCCCGTTCAAAGCACAAACCTCACAGTTTCCAAACACCAAGGCAAATAGCCGCCGAGGACCAAGGTCGTCCGCTCCATCAGACTCAGATCACCTCGCCACCTGCCCCCATGGCGCCCGCGGCGGCCGGAGTTCTTGTCATCGTCCTTGTGGCGGCGGTGGCGTCGACCTTGGCGGGCCCGTCCTCCGACGCCGTCGCGCTCTTGGCCTGCGGAGCGGGCTGCAGGACCCCGGCGGCGTGCTCCAGAGCTGGGACCCGGACCTGGTTGACCCCTGCACCTGGATGCACATCACCTGCGACGACACCGAGCGCGTCACCCGCATGTGAGTCACTCCACACGGATCTTTTCCCTTCGTCCGCTTGGATCATCTACATGCATTGCTTCCATCTGTATTGGAGGAGCTCGAGTTTTCCATCGATGGGGGATCGGAACGTTCGAATTGCTTTTGATTGCCTTTGGATTATACTGGCTGGATCTGCTGATCCAGCGGGGTACATTAATTTTCTTGTCCCAATTTTTGGGTTTGACGCGCGGTTTCTGCTCATAATTTGGAAACGAATAAATCCAGCGAGCAAAACGTGCCGCTTATTAGATCACGTGAAAAAAAAATAGATCACGTGAAAAGGGAACGTGAATGGCGTGAGAGTTGGGGACGCCCTATATATCGACCTGGTAAAAAAAAAACCTATATATCGACCTGGCTGGTACTGTTATTGGGCCGGCCCAGAAATGAACGCCGCGCGAAAAAATTAGTACGCGGAGGCAGGATTCGAACCTGAGACCAGCACCTCGCGTTGCGAACTACGTTCTGGCCAATTTGCCCCAGCACGGTTAGCGTCTGTGTACTACTTTTCTTTTATATATACGCTAAATGTTTCACAGATTATTAATATGTCTCCCTACTTTTAATAAACTGGACAATTTTCAAAATTAATATTTTGAATATGAAATTTTTAAAATATGATTATGAACTATTTCAAAAAATATGAATATGAACGATTTTTAAAAGTGAACAGAAAACGCCGGTGAACGATTTCAAAAAGTGAACAGAAAAAGTCTACGAACGAAAATTATGTTTGAAAGATTTTTTAAAAAGTGAATTAAAAATAATTCTATGAACAAAAAATATTTTTGAACGATTTTAGAAGCGAACAGAAAAAGTCAGTGAACAGAAATTATTTTAATACGATTTTCAAAAAATGAACAAAAAATAGGTATTTGAATGAAAACTATTTTTGAACGATTGTAAAAGATGAATATAAAATGTTTGTGCACAGAAATTATTTTTGAACGATTTAAAAAAAACTGCACAAAATAGGTTTTTGAACGGAAATTATTTTTGAACGATTATAAAAGGCGAACAGAAAAGTCTATGAACGGAAATTATTTTTGAACGATTTTCAAAAAGTGAAAAAAAAAATTTGGACAGAAACTATGTTTGAACGATTTTAAAAGGTGAACAGAAAAAATTTGTGAACGAAAATTATTTTGAACAATTTTAAAAAGTGAACATAAAACTACTTTGAACGATTCTAAAAAATGAACAAAATTATCGATGAAGGATAACTATTTATGAACAATTTTAAAAGTGAACAAAAAAAGGTGACATTGTGTTTTGGTACATGAACATTTTTTTAAAATATAAACATACTAAAGAAACTGGAAAAAGGAAACTAAAGAGAAAACAGAAATAAGAAATATAAAAAAATGAGAGAGAAAGATGTAGAAATGAAGAAAAAACGCCGGCCCATTAGTGGCCAGCGGCGAGAGCACGAAAATGAGCTCGTAATGGGCCGGCCCATTGCGCGACGCAGGTGTGCGACGCTACCCTATCGTCGACCTGGTCGGCATATAGGGTTTTGCCGAGAATTGTTGGCCCTGTCCATAAGGCCCTTTAACCTGGATCTGGGAAGGCTGAGGCCTCATGGGCCAAGCCAAATTGGCTGGGAGGAGCACTGTGTAAAACCTCTGTATTTTTGGCAGCCGCGATCTTCGTTTAACTTTTTTTATCCTCAAGATAAATGTAATAATTGTTTGCTGAATTCAATGAACAACTAAGTAATTTCCGTTTAAAAATATAAAACTAATTGTTTGCCGATTTTTTTCTTCTTTATCAAGCAGAGATCTTGGCTACATGAACTTGTCCGGTCCACTTTCAACGGAGCTTGCCAAACTGGATCAGCTAAAGGACATGTGAGCACTTCTCCCTTATATCTCTACCCCTCTTGGTGCCGCTAGTTAAGTCGTTCCGCGCTACCAATAATGACTCCTTTGGGCGTCTAAACAGGGAACTTTACGGGAACAATATCCATGCATGGGACGAGAGTTCGGTGATCTGAGCAACCTGGTCAGCTTGGACCTGTACAAGAACAACATCTCGGGGCATATACCCACATCGCTCGGGAAACTTGCCGCACTCAAATTCCTGTAAGTTGTTGCTTCTTCAAATGTACTCCCTCCGTTCCAAATTAATTGACTTCTATTTGTCCAAATGTGGATGTATCTATACTTGTAACATGTCTAGATACATCCACATGTGGACAAATGGAAGTCAATTAATTTGGAACTGAGGGAGTATTGCACATGTACGTCCGTTGTTCTCGTGCTGTCAGAACCTTTCACAAATAAATGTTTTGTTTTTGTGATAAAACAATTTTGGTTCTGAACTTCCTTATACTCTCGTAAGTGACACACGGATTTCACTGATGGCAGGAGGAAGGAAAAAAAGCGACACGTGTGCTTCCCGCCATCTCAAACAGCACAAAGTCACCTTCTGCCTCTCGGCGGAAAGTTATCCGCGGTGCCACGTGCCGCCACCTTATTTGGGAGAAACTCGATGTCATGCGTCTTTCCGCCGAATGAGACGGCGGAAAGTGATCATCTGGCGAGACTGCAACGCACGACCTGGCAGCTGGCCGAGATCTACCGCCGGTGACGGCCATGGCCAGCAAGTTGATTCAACAAACATTGTCTGACGCGTCCGTACATGCGAGACAGCGAGAGCCGCGCCGGATAAGGATTACTGCTGCTCCGGTGCTATGCCACCCACCAACACACACGCTGACAGACTGACACACCCTGTTCTGCAGGACTGCAACTCCGAGCGCGCCCGCTGCAGCCAACCGGCGCGGCGCAGAGATCAGCAGACGGCGGGGGTGGGGCACCACACGGGCACGCGGCGCAGCGGATCATCGCCGCTTTGGGAGGGACTGGATTGGATAAGCACGGGCCTACCTACCTACCTATCCATCCACCCACCCACCCGATCTGTCCCCTCATCCACATCCAGTTTCTCATTACGTCCGTCATTACAGTCAGAGTCCCTTCCTTCTTGTTCTACTGCCCAAAGCGCGCACACACATGGGGTACACTGTTAAGGTCCTCCTTGATTGATTTCCAAAGAAAATTGTTAGGATTTTTCCTCTCGAGTTCATTTGGGTCAATGGAACGAATCCTTCAAAATTTGTATGGAATGTTCCTACACTACAATCTCGTATGAATTCTAGGCAAGAGGTTGGACCTCATAGAAAGTTCGTACGAGTAGTGTATGACAACTATGACTTGTAGCTAACTCCATAGGAAATTCATGTGTTTTCCCGATGCTGCAGCCAAAATATTTTAGATAGATATCTGTATCTTGATAAATCTGAATCAACTACGGAGTAATATAGAATGAAGAGGGTAGCCCAGAATTAGCAAAACTGAACTTTTATATACCAGTCGTAGTGCGCCCTTTTACATGACCCATCAGTATCAGCTAATGTAACACGAAGTAATCACACGCTTATATACACCTAAAAAAATCGGCACAGTTTTCTCGTCGTCTCTATCCAAACACCAAATAAAACATCGTCCAGGTAAAAAAGGTTGACTTCTGCGACAGCCTTTATCCAATCCACGTGGGGAACACCACGGCGAACTTCGAGCCGCACGATCGCCGTCGACCTGCAACATCCAACGGCCGAGATGATCTGAGAAACGACGAGCTGGTGGAAGCGGCGTGCGTGGCACGTGCCTCGCCATCCTATATGTCCTTCTCCCCTGCCGCCGGCGAACCGGCCGGTGGCTGCCCGAGCTGAGCACCCGCGCGCGATCTCCTGCAGAAACTTCGTGGCATCCCGTAGAGGCCGTAGCCTTCCGCCGCTCCTCCTGTGTTTGACCGCTGGAGATTTCGCCTTCGGCTCTTGCTTATAGCTTGGGGAGACGTTTAAGAGGAGGAGGCGACGGCGGCGGTGATTGTCTAGTTGGCGTTGGTGCTGTCTAGCACCTAGCAGCCGGCGATCCGGGAATGGGGAACGCGAGCGCCAGGGAGGTGGGGAACGGCCACGCGGCGGCGTCGCTGGAGCAGGTGCCCCCGGCGGCGGGAGCTCGGCTGAGGCCGCGGCGCCGCCGGACGCGGTGATGCGGGAGCTTCCTCCGCCGGTTCCCTACGTCTTCGCGCCGCAGGTGATTACTTTTTTAACCCCAAATGGCAAAAAACTGGTGTTCTTCATATCTCGTCCTCGTTTTTGTGATTAAAAAATTCTCTGCTCTTGGTCAGTGTGAATCGCGCGGGTGTGCACTGATTGTTAACAATTTGTGCTTGATTGTTTAGCATTGGTTGCGATGTGAGTTCAGACAAAGCTAATTGTCCGGTTGTTGCATATCGCATTATAGATCAGTTCCATCAGGTGTTCAACACTTGAAATGGCAGATTAATTTGCATCATGCCTTAAACTTTAGGAGTAGGCCATAGCAGATATCTTTCAGATATACGGCTGAACTGCAGCAGTGCAGCTTGTAGATGTTCCTGTTATCATCGATAGTTGGGTTCTTGTTTAGGACATAGCTGCAACTTGCCTATAAATGAAAAATTCTTTGGTAAAGACGAGTTGGTAGGTTCGGTTGCACCTGGTTTCTGCCAACGGGTTTGGTAGCTCCGGCTCTGGGATCTGGTACGGTGTTGAATGCAAGTTGCTCCTCCTTTCTCAAATGGCGCATAAAAACTTAATCTCTGGATAATTATGTTTAATTTTACCTAGGTGATTACGCTGAATCTTGAAAAACGTGAGTGCCTGATCTTATTTTGTGGGTAGTTGGTCTTGTTGTATGAAATATACTGTGTGCTAAAGCGGTTGGTGCAACATCCTAGAACAAGTTGTTTACTCTCACTACTAGGATAATCCACATTCAAGAAAACGTATGTGGGCATCATGCTTAAATGTGTTTCACAGTTGGAAGTATAAGTTCAAATGCGATTCTTGAAAACATTTGCTTGCAACTTAATAGAGTACCGCTTGAATGTAGTGAGACATGTAGTAGTATGTAGTATTTTGAACTGCGATCTGCAGCATGTGCCAATGGGCAGAAAAAATCACATGGTTTGTATGTCATCGTATAGAACTTTGAATTGCAGTCACAATGATTTATGGTGGTATTTCTATTCTTGATTCATTTACTTAGTTTATTTCATGTTTTTTTTTCATGTTTTGTGGTGCACGAGAGATTCTTGTCTATAAAAGTATGCACACTGTACATGAACATCAGAATATGCCATGCATTTCTTTGTTTCGACAAGTCAAGAGGAGGTAGTGCCATAGGGGCTTCCCCACCTGAATTTCGTATTGCTATTATAGGATGGAAGTTATTTGTTAAGTATACATATTATGCACTAGCAGTAGTCAAATAGACTTAGCTACTTATTTGATGGAGTTGGCTTTATCAAACTTTGGCTGTAATATGGCAGTAGGTGGAGGTAAAAATTTCTAGTAAGTTTTTTCTCTGTAGTTCATTGTTGGGATCGATGGTGAACAGCGGGTTTCCTACGGGTGCGCTGAACTTGCTTTTGTGCTTTCAGCTCCCTTTCTCTCTTGTACGACAAAATTGTCTCCATCGAAGTAATTGAAAGGCCAAAGGGAAAGAACGGGTTCTGAGGAAAATAAGAGTTGTGTTATTTGATCATAGGATGTTGCTAACTCATATGTTTTGAGGTCAATTCACTTACTGATGCTGCTTGCAATGACAGTTAAGTGCACCTTGCAGGTTCCAGTTGCTCCGCTGCAGATACAGACTGAATTTTTGCCTGTTTTTAACCATCCATGGGTTAACGGTTCGGATCAATCCACCAACAATAACCCCCCGGAGAAGGGAATTCCAACTTTGATTACATGGAGTCAAGGAGGAAATGAGGTGTTTGTGGAAGGATCATGGGATAACTGGACTTCAAGGTTTACCCTTTACCTAATCTGTTCAGATGTTTTATGCAATTTCGAAAATGATATTCTAATGTACAAAAAATCCATGTGATTACTTTCAGGAAGGTGTTAGAGAGGTCAGGGAAAGATCACGCTATATTGTTAGTTCTGCCATCTGGAATATATCATTACCGGATCATTGTCGAAGGGGAGCACAGATATGTCTCTGAGCTACCTCATGTTACAGATGAGAGTGGGCAGGTGGCCAACCTCCTCGATGTCCATGTCAGTAAGGATTGTGCATGTCTATTTCAGAAATAAAGCTAGTGAGCCCCTAATTTTTTTCGAAATGGAGTGAACCCTAAATGGCAAATGCCAACACAAAGAGCAGGGGTGTTTTCTCCGGTTCCTCTTAAGAGGTTCTCCAGAATTCAGGATGTTCGTTTTATCTAACATCTTTATTTTGAATAGGACTATGTCTCAGAGAGCCTTGACAGTGTGGCGGAATTTGACGCGCCTCCGTCGCCTGAACACAGCTACGACCTGCAGTTCCCAGCTGACGAGGAGTTTGCCAAGGAGCCACCGACCCTCCCGCCTCAGCTTCTCATGTCTGTCCTTGGTGGCACAGACAGCTCCGACGAACACGCTCCAAAGGTGAAGCCTGAGCACGTCGTCCTCAACCACCTTTTCATCGAGAAAGGATGGGGATCGCAGTCTCTGCTTGCCCTCGGAATCACCCACCGGTTCGAATCGAAGTACGTGAACTTCGTGCTCTACAAGCCGCTGCTGAGGAGGTAACAAATCTAACGACGAGGAGGTCGGCGGAAGATGGAGAAAGCAGTGGTGGCTGACTAGGACTGATGGGAGTGAATAAAAGTGTGTTAGCTGGTAATGTACATAAGGGAATGCAGGGGCCCTTATTCTTTATGCTGCCCCTGCACCCCTTCTTTTTCTTTCTTTGTTTCGTTGTTCAGTAAACTGTTCTTGTAGCATGAGGTTTGAACATCCCTGAACTCCGAGAAAATGAAACAATGAGAGTACGTGTTGGTGAAATTTCCGGTCTTGTTTTGTGATCTGCCACGTGAATAAACGGAGCTGGCAAACATTATGATCCAGTTGTGTCGTCTGTCATTTTCATCTCAAATACTTTGGAGCGAACTGGTAGGTGTGCGCAATTCAACATGACGGATAAAGTTGAGACGCTAATAGGGGAGACGTTGGTAATCAAGGCCGCACTGGAAGGAAAGAATCTATCCATACATGCGATGTGGATGTTTACCATACAAAAAGAGACCACCATGGAAGGCGATCACAACCATAGCAGCATTTTGTCAAAAAGGATCTACAGTGACGGGGAGACGATGGAGCTTTAATCCTAGATGATCTTCTGAAACCCAGATAGGGAGGCAAGTTTGTATGATGTATGTGTACAAGTATTATTCACTTAGCCAGATAAAATGAACCACTGTTTTGCCGATGCCTGTAGTTTGGATGGAAAACTATTGGACGAAGGGGAGGGAAAATTTGAAGTGCAAGAGTGAATAAACCTGATTCTTCCCATTCCATTAAAATTATTTCGGATGTCCCCGAACTCCAAGCTCTCTGCAACGGTTTCGTAATAACTCCATGGACCATTTCACGAGCCGTGAAAGCCCATGGACTGGGCTAGGCCCGAACAGAATAATCGAGGCCCGCCCCAGCGATGCATCATCCACTTTCCAATCGGCCAGAGAATGCATTGATTGCCACGTCAAGAAGTTATCAAAGAAGCGGACTAGTCGACGACTTCTCCAGCTCTGACCGGGACCGTCTGACTCGTGATGGTGACACAGCGGTGACCTGGACCTGGTCTCCGTCCTGAACCATCGCTTTGGCTCGTCACCGTCTCCTCACAAGGCTGGCGACCATTAGGCTGCTCACCACGGGAGCAATAACATGACGATATTACTATCTTCACATTGGAGAGTAACATATGCGTGGTGTCTTATTTATTATCATATAAACTCATTTCGTCTTGATAAGTGTGATGTTACGGTAACTAGGTAAGTTATCACAAACATCTCTCTCCTCATTAACTACATGCCACATAAATAAACTTGTATTTAAATGTACCACCTAAATTACTCCCACTGTGACCAGCCTTAGAAACAGACATCACATTATTAATGTGCAGCTACATTCCTACCATGAGAATCTATTTTCACATACTACCTTCTAGAACAGATTTTTGGATTATAGCCATGTTTTTTTCTCAATTACATCAAGTTTTTTGAACTCAAACGGTGTTGTTCTTAATTTCAATTTTTTTTATAAAACTTAGCTAATATTTAGAAAGTGTGTGGACTGGAATCTAGGTTTATTCTTTTTGACACGGAAGTCAAGAATTGGACTAGGTCGGAATCTCGAGAACAAAATGTGACTGGGTTCAAACTATTTTTTTAACTGTCTCATATTGATTTCGGGACATGTATGTATACATATATGGATACATAAGCGAAAAATAATAGTAATAGTTTTTCAAAACTTAAAAGATGTCCAAGTTTGTGGAGAAAACTTCAGGTCCCCTATAGTACTAAAGAAATACTTATTTTATGATAAGATTTATGATACTGATTTAGTATTGTAGAAGTTGATAATTTTCTAAAAGCTTGGTCAAGTTAGCACTATTTTACTTTTCGCATAACTAGTACACCTTATAAGAAGGAACTAGAAATTAAAATATTTATATTACTCAGTTTTTTATGGTAAACTTGAGTATTGTGTGCATAGGTAAATTTTACTGACGAATAAATAAATTTATACCTATTTACTTGCAAGTTGCATTGACAAAGGACATAAAATTCAAAGTAGAAAATGAGACTAAATATGTGGGAAACAGAAAAAATGTCATGCACGATATACTTAATACTGCGAGAACAAAACTTGCACCAAACATGTTAGCCACTATTAGAGATGCTACCTAGATTGTCACCAAAGAAATCCTTAAGCCGACAAAAATGGGGAGAAACGTTGTTGCATATGAGCTTATGCAACCTTGAAAAAGTTCCCTTACATGAGCCTTTGTGAGTTTAATTTATCTGGTGCAATATGGTGTTAAACGGAATACTTCATAATGATACTAAGTTTCAATTGAGGAACCAGCGCATGAAAAATGGCATATTATATTTTCTTTTTTATGATAATTTATACAAATACGACAATTTATTAATTTTAAATGACACATAGGCGCGCTTTTTCCCGCCACTTCTCCATAAATCATGTCACCTATGTATTAACCGTCTTTTGTCGGATCTGCATAGTCGGCATTCTCCTCTTCTCTGCCATTTCCCCTTTTTTGTCACCCCTTGTGCGTCAAACACTTGTCATAAACATGTTAGATGCTTGCGGCGACACTTTTTACCTGTCATATAATAACTCTTCAACTCACATCGGTCTTTCGCGCCAATTTTACGTCGGTTTTCTATAACATATATCCCATAACCTAAATACCTAATGATCGTTAAACTAGAATGAAACCACTCAACCATACAAGGACAATCTAAATCCAAGTTCACAATAAAAAATCATGGAACCTTAGATTTCCTTTTTCTCTCTCGATAAATCGAACCTTGGATTGCCAAAGAAGAAAGAAAAAAAAAACGGAAAGCTAGAGAAAGGAGGAAAGAGGAACAAGAAAAGAGAACCGGATACATAACCCTCGGTTCGAGCAAAGAACCGCTTCTGCCCCTCAACCATCGCCGCCTATAAGGGTGTGTTTGGTTCATTGGTTATGAAAAAGTGGTTGGGGGCACCCCCAACCACGTGGTTGGTGGTAACCATTTTTCATGTTTGGTTGTGTGTGTTGGCTAGCCATGTTTTCTGTTTGGTCGAAGTGATAAAAGTGGTTAGGGGTGGCCATATTTGTGTTTATTTTGAGGGATTAGAAATGCTTAGAGTGATATGGTCAATTATTTTTAAGATGCTGAGGAAACCCCGTAATATATTTATAAAAGGGAAAAGTTTGTTTAAATATCTATACTATAAAGTAATTTAGAGATGGAAATTTCTTAATGTGTTGAGGTAAAATATCAGCATCTGAAATAACTTTACTCAAATATTTAAAAGGAAAGAGTTAGTTCAAATATTTAAAAGTGAATATTTTGTTCAAATAATTACAAGGGAACGTTTTTTCAAATATTCTTAATATATAATAGTTAAATGTTTTCAAATATTTAAAAGCGTAAAATTACTTATTATATTTAAAGGGAAATGTTTATTCCAATATTATTAATGTATAAATCAAGAAAAGTTTGTTTAAATATTTAAAAGTGAATATTTTGTTCAAATAATTAAAATATAAAAGTTTCTTCAAATATTCTTAATATATAAAAAAAATGTATTTTCAACTATTTTAGAAGCTATTTTAGAAGGGTAAATTTGTTATTATATTTAAAGGAAAAAGTTTATTCCAATATTTTTAATATATAAAAAGGAAAATTTATTCTAATATTTAAAAGGTAAATATTTGGTTAATATTTAAAAGGGAAATCTGTCAACTTTTCTTAATATTTATATAATAAGGGAAAGTTTTTTCACATATATAAACGGGTAAAATGTCTTAATATATTTAATAATGAAAAGCTTTTTCAAATATTAAAAAAGGGTAAATTTTCTATTTTGTGAGTACGATGAATATGTCGTAAAATGTTTCGCAGGTGATGGCAGGGACTCGCCCACGGGTGGTTGGCCTCAACCACCACTTTTATAGTGGTTGAGCTCAACCACTTTTTTGAGGGAATATGCCTAAAATTTGGCTACCCCCACACACGCGACACCACAAACCAAACATGGGCTAACTACTTAAAAAATGGCTACCCACAACCACTTGGTGGCTAGCCACCCAACCAAACACACCCTAAATCCCACCAGAGGAGGCACGGACCGGCCATCTGCCAGCCACCGTTGCCCGTCCATATTTTTTTTCCCTTCGCGCAGCCGTCCCTCGTATCCGTCCCCGCCTTCTCGAAGCTCCCATCCATTCCCATGGCGGACCAGCTCACCGACGAGCAGATCGCCGAGTTCAAGGAGGCGTTCAGCCTCTTCGACAAGGATGGCGACGGTAACCCCTCTCCTCCACCCCCTCCCGTCGTCTCTCGCGGCCGGATCGAGCTCGCGCGGCGCCGATCCGGCCGAATTGTGTCTCGGTTGGACCAGTTGTGGTTAGGGCTCTAGATCCGGTAGACCATGTGTTGGTGATGGCTAGGTGTAGATGGTTTGTGAGGCAATTCCTAGTGTTTGGGCGTGCATCTGATGAGAAGCTGCGGAGAGTTGTCTTGTTAAAGTGTTATACAATTTATGACTGTGATTTCGGGGTGCTCCTGTAGGAGGAACTTGTTTGGGGGCAGCGATTGCTTTGGTAATTAGGGTTTAGAACTGTAAAGTGTTTCTGAATTTGTAAGGGTGGATTTGAGATTTGGGTTGTTCTCGTGCGCTGTTAGCAAAGGTTCACATGATGTTACTCAAGGAACTTTGGGATGACATTATGTCACTGTGATCTAACTTCTGGTAGCCTAGAAGGAGATCAAGTGATTCCTACTTTACTATGTAGTGTAAGACCAACCTTTAATATCCTGATTGTTATTTTTTAGTATAATACTAGCTCATTTCTGCAAGTCTTCCGCTGCGCTCTGTAATAGTTATTCCCTTGTTTGGTATATTCAAGGAGCATGTTCATCATGTCTTTAGACGCAAGTTGGTCTGTCTGTGGTTTATTTCATATCTAGTATATACATAATAATCCATTGAATTTTAAGTTGATTTTTTTTTACTTCATATGTATATGGAGAACAAGTGTATATTATTTAGTGGTGGGAAACCACCCAATTGACACTGAACCTAAGCATTGTCTACTTAAGGTTTCAGCCTATAGGCGGTTCATCATTTCTTCACATTATTCATGATCATTCTGTGGAATAAATTCATAACTCGGTTTTTAGATTAATGTGTTGGTATGCACATCAGTGACTTTTCAGGAAAGCTGGAAGTTGACCTATGTTATTGTTCTCTTCATGTTAACTAGATGGCCTATAATATTAATAGTTTATGCTTCAATACAGTGCTTCAAGCCATGCTTGTTTATGATTTCCTGCTGTTGCATTGCAACTTTAGCAATTCAGCATGCTGATTGGTGGTATTATGGTGTATCCTGGGTTGTTAGGAGTTGGGACAATAATGATGATGTAGTCCGAAATTGGATATTTTATGAGTGGGAACCAACCAGTCTTAAATCGATAATAAACTTTTTCCTATTTTATTTTATAGTGCTGGGTACCAAATGCTTACCAAAAAGTATTATCGTATGACGACCTTTGAATATTCTGCAGGTTGCATCACTACCAAGGAGCTGGGAACCGTGATGCGATCCCTTGGGCAGAACCCCACCGAGGCAGAGCTTCAGGACATGATCAATGAGGTCGATGCTGATGGCAACGGCACCATCGACTTCCCAGAGTTCCTGAACCTGATGGCAAGGAAGATGAAGGACACCGACTCCGAGGAGGAGCTCAAGGAGGCCTTCCGCGTCTTCGACAAGGACCAGAACGGTTTCATCTCGGCTGCTGAGCTGCGCCACGTCATGACCAACCTCGGCGAGAAGCTGACCGACGAGGAGGTTGATGAGATGATCCGCGAGGCTGATGTGGACGGTGACGGCCAGATCAACTACGAGGAGTTCGTCAAGGTCATGATGGCCAAGTGAGGAGTGGATCCCGTGAAATAAGCTTTTCTTCGAAGTGGATTGGAAGTTGGAACACCAGACTTGTATTTTGGTTGCTATGTGCCCTTTTAAAGTACTCTCGGCTCGTGGGCTGTAATGTTGGGTAGTGATCTCAGGTTAGTCAGTGTAGTCGTGAGGAGTTAACATCCGGACACCTGGTTTTCTTATGATTGTGGCACTTATCTTGCACCTGTTAGGTTCGTCTCATCATGGATATTAGAGCTTTGTGCAAATCTTGTCTTCGATCTGTCAGTTTTGCAGTGCATTGTGCATGTATGCTTGATGTCTGAGAAGTTTGGTATGAGTCAATCGGTTTGGCCGAATTGCTTATGCAAAAGTGTTGTGCAGCCCCAGTGGAAGCACGGTATTTGCATCTGCAACCCAAACTGATGGTGAGTACTGAAACTTGATTGCATGTAGCTTTGTACATAGAAAATAGAACTCATGTTCTGGCAATATCGGTATCAATAATGCTGGAAATGGTGCCCACGACAGCAAAAACCAGGGCTTCCAATTGCATTATTGGAATCTTGCCTGGTGAAAAGATCCAAGCAAACAGGTACGGTGCCAGGCTGCTGAAATATTAGCAGGATCAAGAGGCTAGTTGGATGCCTCGCTGGTTACTCGATCCAGCTCCTAGCGCTGTGGTTCCCCGCTGTTTTCCTTGGCGATAGGAGTTGATGGCCAACCTTTTAGGACGGGCCACGGCCTATCCTATGAACGAACGAGCTTCATCAGCCATCAATATTTTTTTGAGAATCTCAAAATAAAAATCAATATTTTTTTGAACAAACATCAGCCATCATGGCATGCGACTATGGAAGTAGAAATGTGGTAGCACGATGTGATGCACTGGGTTGGCCGGTGGTGCCCCCGTTGGATTATTGGTTTCCTTTTTCCATTGCTTATCCGGTCAGTTGCTTGGATCATGGATCATTCATTTTGTTATTCTGGAGAAAGTGATGGTTGTGCGGAACGCAATCAACTCTTTTATTTTTTATTTTTGAGGTGAACGGCGATGAACTCTTGAATTATGCTCCATTATTATTTTTGGTGGGTAATTATAATCCATTGGCTAGGCTATGAAATTGATTGATTTTTTGCTGGAAATTTTAGGAAGTTTTTTCTATTGCACATTTGTGAAAAAAACAGATTCATAAAAATAGAGTATTATTTGGCAATTTTGGTTGACACTTGTTTGTGCTGAATAGAGTCATATTAGACGACAGAAATGGTTATTAAACTAGAAATGAGACTATGCGCATCAATCCATGCGGAGAGACCGGAGCATGCTTCTTTTCGAAGAAAATTTGTTCCCTAGAAACATACGGAAATAAGTTTCCTAATTCATAAATTATATCTAGTCAGGTTGTTTCAGTTTTATAAAAAAAGGACATGTTGCTTGATGTGACGGTAAGAATCCGTAAAAAACCTTTATCGAAAAACAGCAGCATCATGAAAGAGAATCCTTTGCTTCATAAAGAAACAAGATACAAAAGCAATTAGGCTGTCTTTCCATTTCCAAATCCCCTCTCCCTTTAGCTCGCTCTCTCTGCCATGGCGGCCAAGCTGACCAAGGAGCAGGCCGAGGAGTGCAAGGAGATCTTCGACCTGTTCGACGTCGACGAGGGCGGCCGCATCGCCGCCGACGAGCTGGTGACGGCGCTCCGCTCGCTGGGCCAGAACGTCAACGAGGGCGAGGCGCGGCAATTCCTCGAGGAAGCGGGCGCCGCCGAAGGCGCCAGCGTCGACCTGGCCACGTTCCTGGCCGTGGCGGCGCGCAAGGCGAACGCGGGCGTGTCGGCCAAGGGCCTGGCCGAGTGCCTGGACGCGTTCGACGACGACGGGAGCGGCGTGATCCCCTCGGAGCAGCTGCGGCAGGTGATGGTGAGCCACGGCGACCGGCTCACGGAGGAGGAGGCCGACGAGCTGGTCCGCAAGGCGGACCCCCGCGGCGAGGGGAGCGTCCAGTGCAAGGAGCTCGTCAAGGTGCTCATGAACAAGTGATCCCGGTCCGGTGACGATCGAGCCAAGTTGAGTTATAATCTGAAGGCCGATGAGGAAAATAGTGCGATGTTTCTGAATTTTGTGCTGAATGATATACTGGCTGCGGATGTTTCAGAGTTCTAGCTGCAGTATACGCTTTGTACATTTTGTTGTATTCTACTCTGCATATATTGGAGTACTACATGAATTGCTTAATGCACACTTTTTTACAATATATTTCAAACTTAAGTTCATTTCGTTGGGTATTGCCATCTACCGGTAACCAGCTGCAACTTCTATAGTTCTGTTATACAACAGCCGCAATATTAGGCATGCACAATGGTACGGAAGACACGCCTTGTTTTAGCTGTCCACGTCATTTAGAGAAAACAGAATTATAAGTTGTACAATGCATTATCTGTTATTGCTATCCCTACTATTAATGAGAATCAATTTTTAGTAGGAAATTATAATTCTAAGGGAAGACAAATGATACAAGGGTGAAATTAGTCTTCTCTTATTTCGTACGGGATCATCTCTTAACTAAGTAAAGACAACCTCTTCTTTTTTCATTCTCTCTCCGCCAACTAGACAAATATGCTACGTGTCAACGTTAAGAGAAGACTGATGTCACCTCATTATACATGCTCTTATCAAATGTATTTTATCATGATGAACAGACCCTTGCCACCAACTTCGTGCCAGGCTGTCGGTCGGTCGCTGCCGAACTTTTGGCTTTCGAGACAAGATTTTTTTGTTGTTGTTGAGCAAAACAAGATATGTTGCTGGATTATGCATCTGAGACCAGCCCAATGAGCATTTGCACTCAACTGGGCTGCTCAGCCCAGCCCACATGAGAAACGCAGGGTGGGGAAACCGGAAACCGTGCACGCCGCCCACGTCCTATCCACCCACACTCCCCGATCGACTTCACACCGCGCTCGTCCAAGCTCCACCACCGCAAGACCTCCCGCTCCACCCATGGCTGCGGCGACCATCTCCCTCTGCGGCTCGCGCTGCCTCGGCCCGAAACTTCGTCCTGAACCTCGCCTCTCCCCTCAAGCATCCGCCGCCCCGCTGCACGCGCGGCCGTCGTCGTCGCGCCGAAGGCAGGTGCTCGTGGCCGCGACAGAGGGCAAGAAGGCGGACGAGAAGGTCCCGTCCTGGGCCAGGCCGGGCTCGGACGAGGCGCCTCCGTGGGCGCACGGCGAGGTCGCGCAGGGCGCCGACGGCGACGTCCAGGTCCCGTTCTACGCGTACCTGCTCGCGTCCGCCGTGACGGCCATCGCCGCCGTACGTTCCCTCCATCTCCCCCCCCCCCCCCCTCGTTCCTCCGAGCAGAGCATGGTTACGAGTTTTTTTTTCCTTCTCTCGCTTGGTTGCAGATCGGGTCGATCTTCGAGTACACCAACGGGCGGGCGGTGTTCGGCGTCGTGGGCACCGACAGCCCCTTCTACGCGCCGATCCTGGGATTCTTCGCCGTCACCGGCATCCCGACCTCCGTACGTGCACCCATTCTTACTTTCACTCGATCGGCCATCATTGCATGTAAGGTTTGCGGTTCTCTGATCGGGTGGTTTTTGGTCTGGATTTCAGGGGTATCTGTGGTACAAGGCCGTGCAGACGGCGAACAAGGACGCCGAGGAGCAGGACCGCAGAGACGGTTTCCTCTGACTTCCATTTCGCGGCGGCGCGACGAGCGTACTGATTACTGAACATATGTTGTACTAGTAGTACTGTTTTTGTATATGGTTTGGTGGAAGAGATCAGGTGAACGAAGAGCAAATATTACTCTTAAAAGTGCTCGGTGGCGTCTTGGTTTCAGTTCGTTGCCACTTGCCACTGACTTGAGCAATATCTGAACTCTGCATTTGAACGGAGGAGGAACTGCATGTCTCCCTTCAATTTTCTTTCCGCGAGGACTCTGTATTCCTCTGCCGCTGCGGATTCTTTGGTCTTCCACGTGAATCTGGGTAACTATACAGGCTCGTGCACCGTGCCGCGCTTGTCGAGACAGTTCAGTTGAGTGACTGCTTTTCTCAGGGAAATACTAATGAGCAGTGAATTCCACCGAAATAGTATGTCCGTTCCTGTATCCTTTGTAACTTCTTTTTACACATACACACATAAAGCTAGACATGTTTTAGTGCAAAATAATACATGTGGATCAAAGTTTTAAAGAAATTACATTTCAGAACTCGTCGTAATATATATTACTCAAAAAAGGGTCAGTGCAAACTTAACAAACCTAAACACTGACTCTGCGAGTGAATATTGCACCGTACCGACACATGACCTAACCTCTCCCTTGACATTATACAAGTGAGCAAATTCTTAAAAGAAATACCAGTAATCAATCTTTAGTGACGCATAGAAGTCCTATGCAATGACAAAGTTCTACCTTTTTTTTTAAACGTCCTTAATTTTATCGATAAAATATTGCTCGCTCGATGTAGAACACTTCATCATTAACGATCCATCGAGGAAATCCTGTTGGACAACCCAGTCTTGATGATCTTCGGGATTCCAATAATGAATATTTAATGGCCCTCGACGGCCGGACCTAGAGAACGCAATACCGCACCTATTCCCGACCGAGCCACCGAGGTACGCGAGGGGAGAAGCGTGCGCGGCTAGGAGATGTGATTCTGTAAGATTATTCCTGTTACACATTATGATGTGAGTGAAGAGACAAAGTGAGAAGAAAATATGTTGCATTGGGCATATGCCAACCACGCCAACATGACTTTCCAAGAGAGATATTGGAGGTATGCGTCGCTTCGTAGTTGGTGGACCAAACCATAGCTCCCAGATATAAAAGTGTACTAATCATTGCTCTGTTGTTATCTATTATGTGAGAAGACTATTGAATATATGTTAAAAGGCTAAATTGCAGAAGAAAGTCCACATGTCCGACTAATAGTGTGCACACACATATATATCGGAACAAACCAATCTAAATAACTAGTTTAACTAGGCTCATAGTCACCCTCCGACGGAGGTCCTACATTTTGTAAAAACGGGAATATGCGGCAAATTTGTGCAGATATTATTTATCTAAGAAAACTAAGTACACCAACACTTTGTATAGAGCACATGGTATTGAGTGTATTGCAGATACGTATCAAACAATCAAATCATATTTATGCAAAATAAGTATAAACTATTTAATTTAATTATTTATCAATGATTACTATTAGGGATAATAATACCAAGTACATATCATGTACACAATGTCAACTTGTTAATGTACACATTATAACTTCCAAGACATATCTAACCACATGAATATGAGTAGACAATCATGGCGATGTTCAATTTATATTCTCAAAAAGTTTCTATAAGTAGTTAAATACTCATCTGATCATACACTAAAACCATCCGTCTAAGATATTTGTTACACAATGTGCTTTATATATGTCCAAAATAAATATATATTCACTACATACTATATACATTTACCAGAAAATTATTGATGAAGAAAACCTATGTTAAACAATACAATTCAAATCTAGCATGACGCAAATGTACAGTTTCACTTACATGCGTTACAACCGTATGAAATGAATGTTCGAACTAACATTTAACTTTTTCATGGGATTAGAAAAATTCTAAATAAAAATAGAATTTTACCAATTATTATTATATCATGTTAAAATAAGCACAAAAGTTTAATATAAATATTCGCTTTGGGTCTAAATTTTCTTTAGACCAGCCTTGGTAGTTAGATGGATGACGTGTATCCTTTGCTTTAGTGTGTTGAAAAGTTAGCATATTGTTCTGTTTGCTATATCTTCAAGTATAAATCATATAGTGCTTGTGGAGATATCTTTGTTTGCGGGGGGATTTAAAATTTTGAAACAAATATACATGCTCAAGAAACATGTTGGTGACATCAGTTGTTATCACTGTGAAGCTCAAGAGAAGTATGATTTGTTCAGAAGCGCTAATGCTTTGATCATAGTGTATTGCTTCTAGGCTTAGTGGAAACTGGCTCTTTACATGTTGTGTTCGACATATTCACTTAAGGTTCCTTTTGCATCATGGTCTGATTTTTTGTAGACACGATGAAAGGGAAGACTCACTAAATAGAGGAAACTGCCTAGCCCAAGGATTAAAAAAAGTTTAAAATGTGGTTCTATTTAATGCTCCTAGGATTTGCCTACTTACATTACATGAACTACGAAAAGACATAATAATTTGTTGTGTGAAAGAAACACTAATCTTTTGCTACAAGATCTTGGGATGGTTATTTTGCAATACTTGCTGATGAGTCCTGTGATGTATACAACCAGCAACTAATGGATCTTTGCTTGCGGTATGTAGATAAGAAAGGAAGGGTTGCATTGTGCATGTTGAAGACACTATCGTTTTGACATCAAAACAACAATCGGGTTTTCTTAGCCTGATTTCAAAATAAAATCAATCAAATTATTCAAAAGAAAAATACGTGCTTCTGAAAGCTTTCGCCGTATAATCAAGTTTTGCGTCCGCGTTAGCTCGGCACATGATAATTGGCAACACAAACGCAAAAAAGTATTAAAAAAAATAGAAACCGCAGAAAAGTAAATAAAATACTCCTACTAGGCAGCACTGACTGGACCTCGTGATTCTGCGATAGATGCATGTTCTACGACCAGGCCTTAGTTACTTCTGCATATTGGCCCAAGCCCAGCCCGTGAGGCCCAGTAGTCCGGCCCGAGCGAGTCGCCTCCCGTGGTCCGGGTCCGGCACGCACGCCTCTCCCCGCAAATACCAACTCTTCCCCAAGGCTGCCTTTCCGCAGACCCTCACTCCCCACCTTCTTGCGCCACAAGCCGGAGCCGACGATCCGCCCGCCCTCGCCGCCGTCGACGCGGCCTCCTCCCCCCGCCGGGATCGGTAAGCACCCCGTGCCCTCGCATCTTCCCGCCCCAGGAAAGTCGCCGGACGCATCGCCGCCGCCGCCGCGGGGCTCTTAAACCTACTAGGCTACCTTGATTTAGACGAGATCCCAAATCCGATCGAGCCCTCCGGCCGTCCTACCGTAGCAGGTTACCTCGAAGGAATTCTTCTTCTCGTAGTCGTCCTCCTCCTCCGCTCAACTGGACGGCGTGGAGTGGAGATCTCTCCTGACCTGAGTAGATTTCCCTGTTGGTGGCCAACCCTAACTTGGCTGTGGGGTTTTTCGTTGTTGTGAGCAATCTAGCCTAAACACCAGTTTTACTGGGATGTATACTACTATGGAGGAACTGCTTGCTACCCTTTGGTGTGCTATTAGTAGTGTATTTTCTGGGAGCTGCTGATGTTCTACTGAACCCTCACCACCTATGTTAGGTCCTCTCACAGAGTCAGTGACAATTGTATATGTAGTGTTTTGTGTTTGACATGATCTTGGTGCGTTACCAGATGTGCTAGAGTGCTAGACAAGGAAGTTGTGGAATTTCCCTGTTCCATGAAGCTTGTCCTGCTTATTCTTAATATGATTGTTGCAATCTCTCTTCCAGGTGAGAACTCCATACGGGTTTAGAGGTTAAAGCAACTTGACAATGAGTAGCATCGGAACTGGGTATGATCTGTCCGTCACCACTTTCTCCCCGGATGGCCGTGTCTTCCAGGTCGAGTATGCTGGGAAGGCCGTCGACAACAGTGGGTATGACTCCGGTCGCTTCACTATTTTCTTGTACCTTTTTTCTGCCTGTGCAACTTCATGATGGAATCTGGATGTTTTTGTGTAGGACGATCGTTGGGATCAAATGCAAAGATGGAATCGTTCTTGTAAGTAGTTATTGCTCTATTTACTTTGCCCAGATCGAGTGTTCTTTTCTGCGTGTGTGATAACCTCTTATGATGTTGGTCTGTAGGGTGTGGAGAAGCTGATAACATCAAAGATGATTCTTGCCGGGTCGAATCGGAGGCTTCACTCCGTGAACCACAACGCTGGCTTGGTAATTTGTCTTCCAATTATGCTATGTTTTAGCATTTTTTTGTGTGGAATTGCATTATCCTTAAGGTAGAGGTGTCAGTGACGTCCTTATGTTCTGCAGTGTTCTCTTTCATGTTAATTACCATTCTTGTTCTTGTTAACTCATTGCATTTGGTAAGTAAATAAATCATGCTCTTATTTTCAGGCTGTGGCTGGGTTAGCAGCAGATGGTAGGCAGATAGTCTCAAGAGCAAAGTCAGAGGCCGCCAATTATGAAAAGTGAGAGCTACTGAGACTCAGTGATTCATACCAAATACTTTTTAGAACTGTAACCTCACCCTGTAATCCTCCAGGACTTACGGAGAACCCATACCTGTAAAGGACTTAGCTGATCGTGTAGCTAGCTACGTTCATGTATGCACACTCTACTGGTGGCTCAGGTAAGACAATCAATATTTTTTGTTCAAGAAGGTGGTTGCTTTCTTTGACACACTACTTGATAGCTTGATACAATTTAAACTCCTTTTGTCCCAGGCCTTTTGGCTGTGGAGTTATTCTTGGAGGTTATGATAGGGATGGGCCACAGCTTTACATGATCGAACCTTCAGGCCTCTCCTATGTGAGTTCTCTCTCGAACACACGGTAGCTCTTCCATTTTGCTATTATTTATTACGACCGAGCAAGGGATAAGTTGGCTAGGAAGCACATATTTGAATTTAGGCAAGTTTAATCTCACAGTGATCAGACAACTTTGTTTACAAGTCTTAAGATGTGCAATGTTTCTTTTTAAAAGAAGTAGATGCATACGGAAACCATGACTTACTGATTGATTTTTTACAGAAATATTTTGGCGCTGCTCTGGGTAAAGGAAGACAAGCTGCAAAGACGTAAGCCAATTAAGTTTTTAATATTTTTTGACTTTTGTATGATTTCTGTATTTAGTTTCCAATTTTTGTTTCGCTGCGAACCTATAGGACTCCTAAAGCACATTCAGTCACGAATGTTAATTTAATTTTCTTAAGTACCATCTTAATTGTTCAAACTAGACCTGTTGGAGTTAGTAAGGGGAATAAGCATGTTGTTTATATCCTCAATGATTTTGTCTACATGAAATGTACTGTCCACAATTAGCATTTATGCAGGTAGCAGTTTTAATTATTAGCAGTGCCATTTCATATTCAATGGGCGAAAAAGATCGGGTTGATTATTTTCTAATTGTTACCACCAGAACAAAGCTTAGGTTGTGTTTTGTTGCTTGCCAGAGCTCCAAATTTGTGTTTGTTAAGCTTGTATTTATGTCTTTGCCAAATTTTCTTAAAACCGTACCCCACAGGGCTCGTGCCGTGACATTATTTTATGAAATCTTGTCACACCTGTGGTGAATAACTTGCTGATTGTAAAAGTTCTGCTTGCACACATCTGGCACAATGCTTTGCCCAGAACTGGTAAATGATTCTTTGAATTGACTAGCTTCCGCAATGCAGAACCACAATACCAGACTAACTATTAATGCCAGAAGACTGTATAGAGGAGCATCATTTTTATATATAGTTTAAATACATGGACATTTAATTTTCTTGTCAATGTATTGGTCCTTTTGGGGCCTTGGGGTTCAGGGATAGTTGACAGAACATGTATCCACTTTCTCGCCTTGTTAATTTTGTAATCACTGACGCATATGGTTAGTGGATCATTATCCCATTAAGAGCTTTGTTTTACGATGAACTTGTGTGATTTGAAATGCTGAAAGATTCCACTTTTAACTGTTCGACCTGTTGTCAAATGCATCCGTACAAAATATTTTGAGGCCTCAAGTGATAACTATGATGTTTATTATGTGTACTGTTAGTATAGCATGTTTCTATATTCTGATTCATCTATCTTAATGTTTCCTACAGGGAGATAGAGAAATTGAAGCTCTCTGAGCTAACCTGCAGGGAGGGCATCGTTGAGGTTGCCAAGATGTATGTCCTAAATCCTTTACCTAGTGCTGCAAGTTTCCCTTCAAATTTTATCACCTGAAAATTTCTGCCATGAATGGCCTGAAAGTGATGCACTAATATTTGCCAAGGCCTGAAGAGGGCAAAGTAGTTAATAGTTTACGAGGTAATGATAATGGATTTTCTCGCTGAATGTATATCTATTCTTAGGAGGCATTCATGTTCATACTTCTTTTAATGTTTATCATCCTTTGATTTCATGATTTTACTTTTACAAGCAGTAGTTGTGGTTGCAATGCTCTATTTACAAGTTGGCGTTGCGATAGGCTAGTATAGTGCTTATACCGTTATACGGCTTTGTTAGCAGGGACAGAGTCTTGTGATTTTTGGGTGGACTGGTATCTGTCAAGTAGAACCTTTTTCTGTGTGCGTGGACAACTGACTCGATTTTGACACTGAAAAAAGTAACTTAGGTTCTCAATTTTTTTGTAAAATAGCCTGACATTCTTCCTTGCCCACATGCAGAATTTATGGTGTGCACGACGAAGCGAAAGACAAATCTTTCGAGCTGGAACTTAGCTGGGTATGCGATGAATCTAACCGTCAGCATGAGAAGGTAATAAAACGATCATTCATGGAACATATCCCGACCTCCCTCCAAAATGACCATTTTTCTTCTTCATGAATTCCATACTAACTTGGCACACACAACATTCACACAGGTTCCAACCGAGCTTCTGGAGCAGGCCAAGGCAGCAGCGCAGGCAGCGCTGGAGGAGATGGACACCGACTAAGAAGAGACTGCTCTGCAGGCTTCCTATTCACTTTCACGCGTCGTGTAATAGATACATGAGCAGAGTCCATAACTTTGATTTCTACCACCTCAGGATGCTGTTGCTTTTGCCCAGTCGAAGTAGCCAGCAGCGTTTGTGTTGTTGGACGTTCTAGCGGATCGTGTTCTGCTTGCTGTTTGGTCGCACATTGATACTGAATCTATTCAACTCCGGATGACCTTGAAATCTCACGAGTGCTTGGACTAAATCCGTTGCCACTGCTGCAACTAAATGATTTGTTGCCCCTTAGGGTTGCGCTCGTGCACGGTACATGGATGGTCTTATTTGGAAATACTACGTAGTATAGTGCCAGAAATGTATGCTGAATCCTCCTTTTTCCTTTTGAAAAGCTCTTTAGGTGATTTTTGTTGTGAAAAAGTGAATGATTGAACTGTTGCTTTATTGATCATCAACATGGGGTATATATACAGGTGATGCCGACTGTTCGGCATGTCGGTTTACAGGAAAGAGGCGTCGGTTTACATGGAAGAGGTGTCTGTACACCAAAAGGTGTCCCTATGGGCTTTGGGCACTAATCTAACACTCCCCCTTGAACAAAGCTACGTCTTGTATTTCTTGTATAATCTTGAGAATACTCCATGTAGTCTTGATGATCTTTGAAACTGATAATTACTCCCCCAAAAACCCTGTGGGAAAAAAATGAGGAGAATAGTATTTGATATGTTGTGAAAACTCCTTTAAAACCCGGTGGGAAAAGTAAGGAGAAATGATACAACATATATTGATCATTGTCTCTTTTATAACTTTAGGATAAAACTCCATGAGAAAATCTTGAAAGGATAAAACTCATTGCTAAGTTTAGATGACAATTAATATGTCTTGTATACATCCGTGAAAAACCCCGGTGGGGAAAATAGGAGGTATGACATACATTCTTGTGTTGATATTATCTCATTAAAAACCTTGATGAGAACCATGTGAGTAAACTCATAAAAGGGAAAAAGAGTGTAATATAATGTTTGAATGGGTTAAAATT
This sequence comes from Poa pratensis, assembly GCA_947311845.1. NCBI lineage: Eukaryota > Viridiplantae > Streptophyta > Magnoliopsida > Poales > Poaceae > Poa > Poa pratensis. The sequence continues at coordinate 58,330,850 of CAMZMU010000035.1, forward strand.
CAGGGAGATACTCCCCCTGATCCTTGCAAATCACGAAGTCGTCGCATACCAATTCCGTGAACATATTTTTCAAATGTTGAAGCTGGTAGAAACTTTGTGAATAGGTCAGCGAGATTATCGCATGATTTAACTTGCAAGATGTTTATATCCCCACTCTTTTGTAATTCATGAGGATAAAACAATTTAGGTGCAATATGTTTAGTGATATTGCTCTTTATGTAACCCGTTTGCATCTGAGCAACACAAGCAGCATTATCTTCATAGATAATGGTTGGAGATTCGATAGAACCTTTACCACACGATTGTTGTATGTGGTTTATCATCCTGCGAAGCCACACGCATTCACGTGATGCCTCATATAATGCGATTATTTCAGAATGATTGGTGGATGTAGCCACTAGAGTCTGTTTGGAAGACTTCCATGAGATGGCTGTCCCACCGTGTAGGAACACAAAACCGGTTTGTGATCTGGCATTATGGGGGTCTGATAAATAGCCAGCATCGGTATACCCAATCATATCAATGTCCAGATTTTTCTGAAATTGAAAGAATAGGCCAAGATCCTTTGTGCCTTGGAGATATCGAAAGATATTCTTAACTCCTGCCCAATGGCGTTTAGTGGGAGCTGCGCTATGTCTAGCTAGTAAATTCACTGCAAATGCAATATCAGGCCTGGTGCAATTTGCAAGATACATAAGCGCTCCAACAGCACTGAGATATGGAAATTCTGGTCCCAATATCTCTTCTCCATCATCCCTTGGTCTAAATTGATCTTTCTCTACGTCTAGAGATCGAACAACCATGGGAGTTTTGGATGGATAGGATTTGTCCATATTGAATTTCTCCAATATTTTCTGGATATAGGCGGTTTGATGAACCAAAATACCTGAGGGAAGGTGCTCGAGTTGCAATCCCAAGCAAAATTTGGTTTTACCCAAATCCTTCATCTCAAATTCCGTCTTGAGGTGATCGCGTGCTTCATCAATATCTTGTGTGTTGCCAATGATGTTCAGATCATCAACATACACTGAAATAATGCAAAATCCAGCTGCGGACCTTTTGATGAAAACACATGGGCAATCATTATTGTATTACTCCCTCCGTTTCAAAATATAAGTCGCACGTACATGGTTGGTAAGTAGGTAGTGCGACTTATATTTTGAAACGGGAGTACATGATTACTTGTGTAGTCCAAGGTGATGTCACGTGGTCTAGATTATAATTTGCGCCTCTCTCACACCAACCCAAATACAGTACTTACATATAATGAATGAATGAATGGACCCATGGTCACAATTTTTATTACACGAACAAAACCTTAATTTACTAAGTTTAATCATGGTCCCTTAATTGCCGTCGCCATCCCATATAGGAGTACTGCAGGAAGCAAATCGTGAACAGTGAAAGCTCCTCGACCGCTAAGAAGGTCAACAGCAAGAAGAAGAAGCCAACTCCCCCTTCCAAAGATATTGTTTTTGTGAAGGAGGGGGGTTAGCCAAAGCAAATGACAACTCTATTGGGAGTGGTAATGTCACTAGGGGCAATGCCACTCACAATAACTTTGCGGGAAAATACAACCCCTCATATGTTCTTTTGAAATCTAGCAATGGTTGTGTTTTTGCTAAATATGTTGGCACTTCATATGGAAATGATTATCACTATGCTATTTGGGTTCCAAAGACCCTTGTGACTAACAAAAGAGGACCCATTCCAAAATGGGTACCTAAATCAAAGACTTGATTAATTGTAGGGTTCTCTTCCGGTGGATCTTCATGGCTCATTGATAGTGGATGTTCATCCCATATGACCGGAAGCAAAGAACTAGTAAAGGACTTATTGAAACAACTACTCTCATTCTCTCATGTCACCGTTGGCAACAATGCAAGACTCAAGGTAGTGGGAGTTGGTAAGGTTGTGATCACTCCGGAGTTATCCATTGAGAAGGTCCTCCTTGTTGAATCCCTTTCATACAATTTACTTTCCGTTGGTCAATTATGCAATGCCGGTTACACGTTATTTTTAACAAATACCACGTGACCATCCTTTTCACTCAAACACTCAATGTCGCCTTTGTTGGATTTCGTGAAAACGGTTTGTATGTGGTTGATTTCTCGAAAGAGACCACTCAAATCGCTACATGTCTAATGGCTAAAGGCGACAAGGGGTGGCTTTGGCATCGCCGACTTGGCCATGTCGGTATGAGAAATTTACAAACTCTTGTAAAGGGTGGACACGTGGTAGGACTAACCGATGTTAATTTTTCCAAAGATCGTCCTTGTAGTGCTTGCATAGCCGGAAAGATGCATGAAAAGAATCACCTCAAGAAGACCATTATCTCCACCGAGAGGCCATTGGAGCTTCTTCATATGGATCTTTTGGGCCTCCCACTTATGATAGTCTTGGTGGCAAGAAATATTGTTTGGTGATTGTGGATGATTATTCAAGATATTGTTGGACTTCTATATCAAGAAGAAGAGTGAAACTCAAAAGATATTCATTGACTTTGCAACCCTTGTTCAACGTCAATATGGCTCCAATATTTTGGCAATAAGAAGTGATAATGGTACGGAGTTCAAGAATTACACTATGGATGATTTCCTAAGTGGGGAGGGCATTCAACACCAATATTCCGCTGCGTATACTCCCCAACAAAATGGTGTCGCCGAAAGGAAGAACCGCACTCTTATTGATATGGCAAGAACTATGATGGCCGAATTTCATTCCCCATACAACTTTTGGGCCGAAGCCATCAACACCGCTTGCCACTATTCAAACCGGCTCTTCTTTCGTCCTCTCATCAAAAGACACCATATGAACTCCTTATCGGTAAAAAGCCAATGTCTCTTACTTTCGAGTATTTGGTTGCAAATGCCATGTTTACATTAAAGGTTGCAAACTTGCTAAATTTGAGTCTAGATCTTTTGATGGTATTCTTGTTGGATATGCCGCAAACTCTCATACTTATAGGATCTACAACATATCCACCGGGTGTGTTGAAGAGTCTATGAATGTGGAGTTTGACGAGGATAATGGCTCCCAAGCGGGGCATATTGATCATGATGATGTAGGTGATGAAGCCATCTCATGCCATAAGAACTATGGGCATCGGTGAACTCATTCCTAGTGAAGAACCCATTGTTACTCAAGAAGAAGGAACAAGTTCCACCCAAGTTGAGCCATCTACCTCAACAAGTGATCAACAAGCTATCCATGATCAAGAACAAGAACATGAAGATCAAGAAAATGGTCAAGACCCACCCAACTCTAGTGGTGAACAAGAGAATGAACCCATGACTCCAAGAACTCCACTTAGGGTGACCATGATCAAGATGAAGGCAATGATGAAGATATTTGTGTTGGTGAATCTATTGGTCAAGCATGGAACGTGATGTCATCCGGCGTGCATCAAATTGGATTATCAACAACACTTCAAAGAAAATATCCTTGGGAGTATCCGTAGAGGTGTGGCCACTCGCAATCAATTAGCTAACTTTTGTGGTCATGTCTCTTGCTTGTCTAGCTTAGAACCTCTCAAGGTATATGATCTTGAAGACATGGATTGGGTTGCGGCTATGCATGAAGAGTTGAACAACTTCGAGCGCAACAAAGTATGGTCATTAGTGGAAAGACCCAATGACTCCTCCCATAATGTCATTGGAACCAAGTGGATATTCAAGAACAAGCAAGACTCAAATGGTCAAGTCATCCGCAACAAAGCAAGATTGGTTGCACAAGGCTACACCCAAATCGAAGGAGTCGACTACGGTGAAACCTATGCCCCCGTTGCTAGACTTGAATCCATTCGCTTACTTATTGCTATGCATCCACTCATAAAATTACTTTATATCAAATGGATGTTAAAAGTGCTTTTCTAAATGGTCCACTAAATGAACAAGTATATGTGAAACAACCTCCGGGTTTTGAAGACCCCAACCTAACCATGTCTACTTACTCCATAAGGCTCTTTATGGGCTCAAGCAAGCTCCACGTGCTTGGTATGATCATCTCAAGGAGTTCTTAGTAGACCGTGGCTTTGCAATTGGGGTAATAGATCCCACCCTTTTCACAAAAAGAATAAATGGAGAATTTTTCGTATGCCAAATATATGTTGATGATATTATCTTTGGTTCCACTAACCATGAATTTAGTGATCAATTCTCCAAGCTAATGACCAAGGAATTTGAGATGTCCATGATGGGAAATTGAATTATTTTCTTGGCTTTGAAATCCATCAATTCGAGAAGGAACATTCTTATGTCAAGCCAAGTACATTAAGGACATGCTCAAGAAATTTGATATGAACAATGCCAAGCCATATAAGTTTCCTATGGACTCCAAAGCGGATCTTCACTTAGATCCGATGGTAAGGAAGTTGATCAAAAGCTTTATCGTTCTATGATTGGATCTTTGCTTTACCTTTGTGCATCTAGACCGGATATTATGTTTAGTGTGGGTATGTGTGCAAGATTCCAATCAAGTCCTAGGGAAAGTCATGAAACCGCGGTCAAAAGGATTCTAAGATATTTGTTGGATACTCCCAACTATGGTCTTTGGTATCCCCATGGTACAAGCTTTGATCTTGTTGGTTATTCGGATGCGGATTGGGCGGGTTGCAAAATGGATAGAAAATCAACTTCGGGTACTTGCCAATTCCTTGGTAGGTCTCTTGTGAGTTGGTCTTCCAAGAAGCAAAATTGTGTGGCCTCGTCATCCACCGAAGCCGAATACATCGCCGCCGGTAGTTGTTGTGCACAATTATTATGGATGAGGCAAACTTTAAAGGATTATGGTGTCATTTGTGACAAAGTGCCTCTTTTATGTGACAATGAAAGTGCTATCAAAATTGCACACAACCCGGTTCTTCATGGCAAGACCAAGCACATTGAGATTCGGTATCATTTTATTCGAGATCATGTTGAGAAGGGCGATATTGCAATCAAGTATGTCAACACCAAGCATCAACTCGCCGATATGTTCACAAAGCCTCTTGGTGAAGCAAGATTCAAGGAGTTGAGAGGAGAACTCAATGTGGTTGACATATCCAAATGGACTTAGTGGACTTCTTGCATACCTACCCATATTAGACGATATTTATTTGGTTTGGATGTAGGCATGGACATAGGGGGAGTGTAGCTCAACTCATGAGTCAACACTTTCCCCTATAATGCGCAAATAGACAAATCTTGCATAATTGACACACTTGTGACTAAAATGTGCTTTAAAAGATGAGTAGTGATGTTGAGCCCAAGATATATCTTCGCGGCTACAAGTCATATATACTCAAACATGGTGGCTACGGCCACCGCCCTCCTCTTCTCTTGAGGAGTTGGTTTTATTTGATATATTTGGGTATTTTTAGACCTTGCTCTCTCTTTTGGAGAAATTCTTGGTGTTGGCCTTTCCTTGTTGTATCTTGCAACACCAAGTTCTTACCCAACTTTTTCAGTGACATTTATCCAAACCCATGCCATGATCTCATCCCATAAAACTTTTTGAAATTCCCTGCACAAGTTCAAATTTTCAAAAAATTCAGCTCTTGTTGGTCCAGGTCCCGGTACTACCGGAGCCTAAGTACCGGTACTACCGGAGCCTGGGAAGTAGCAGTTGCAAAACTGCGAATTTCCCGAGCGCCGGTACTACCGGACACTCATCCCCGGTACTACCGGGCGTGCGGGGCGACTTAAAATGACAGCGGGTCGGGGAAGAGCCTTCTTCCCCATTCGACCTCCTCCCTTTCCAAAGTTAACCCACCACCTCTACCTCCAAGAACCAGCCGGCCGCCGTCTCCGGCGACCCATCCTCGCCGTCCCCGGCCAGATCTACTCCGTGGGAACCGTTCCCTTTCATCTCTCCTCCGATGGCCTCCGGTATTTGCCCGATTCATGCACTAATTTGGTCTCAATTTGAAACCTAGATGTGTTAGGGCAAATCACCGGTAGCTCCACTTATTGGTGGTTAAATTCGTGGGGGAGTCTCCCCTTGACCTGGGATAGCTAGTGCTAGTCACTTAGTGTAGGTATTTGGTTGATTTTTCTCGGATTTGGGCGATTACCGTGCTCACACGCGGCGCCCGGTACTATCGGCCTCAACTCCGGTACTACCGGACTCGAGAAATTTTCGACAAATTTCTACACTTAGTAACTAGTTTTGTTTTACAAAATATGAACTTGTGCACTCATCTATGTTCCCTCTGTACCCATGTATGCTCTCACGGGTGGTCGTGGTTCTCGCCGTGTTCAACGCGGTGGTGCGAGAGGTGATGCTAGAGGCAAGAGGCCTAGGGTTGAGGAGTCTGAAGAAGAGGAAGAAACTGAGATTGAAGAAGAGTCTGAAGCTGAGTCTGAAGAGGTTGTGCCCACTAGAACCACTGCTAGAACTCAAGGCCGTCAGCCTGTCCACAAGGTGCCCGCTCCAAAGCTTTTCGCTAAGTATCGCACCCAAGAGTATCGAGAATATAGAAAGATTGATCCTTATGTCTCACCGAGGAGTACTAGTGTTCGGAATCCTCACTTCCACACTAATGAGCAAGAGCGGGTATACAAAGAAGTCTATGCGGCAACCAACAACAAGCACAAAGTGGTCCCTCAACACTCTATTGATATTGAGCACATGAAGAAGGATAAGTTCAAGGATTATTTTGCCGAAGCCCTTGCTATGTGTGAAGAATTTGGCCTCACCAACCTCATGCTCAAAAGCCATCCATACATTGAGTACTACATCCATCAATTCTATGCAACCATCCACTTTGGAAATGATGAAGCTCGGACACTCAAATGGATGACCAACGACACTATGCTTGAAGCCACCATGGAGGAGTTTGGAGCTATTTTGGGTGGATATCATGATGGTGGTCCGAGTTCGTCACGTGGGTGGAGAAACCACTCAAGCTTTGAACACACTGGCAAGGAGGTGCTCAAGCCCGTCACTATGGAAGGCGGGGCTCCGGGTCAAACCGAGGATTTGCTCCAACCATTTGAGATACTTCACCACATCTATCGTGAGTGCCTTGCTCCGCGCATTGGGAATTGGGATCAAGTGCATGCCTACACTATTGACCTCTTGATCAACTCAAAAGTAAACCAAGGCACCGGCAACATTCTTGATGTCATGGACTTTATATATCAAGAAATGTGGTTGAATATGCTTGATAGAAGGGTTCCCATCTATGCACCATTTGTCATGGCACTCATTTGCAACAAGTGGAGGGCAAAGAAGAATGAGGATCTTTTGATGTGTGGTTTGCCCGTGATCAAGCACCATAGCAAGCAACTGCAAAAGAAGACACACACTTTACCCAAGGATAGGCATGACAAAGCTACTTATCGCTCATCCGGTGGTCCTTCTCGTGCTCCGGATGTTGGAGCAAGTTCTAGTGCACCGGCTCGTGAGGAGGAACCCTCATGGTTCAAGAAGTTTGAAGCCAAGATCAAGAGAGCTCTTTGTTTCAAGGTGGACCGTGCATATGAGGCTCATGTCCATCAAAAGAAGTCTACAATGAGGCAAAAAGAGATGATGAGAGCCATGAACATTTCACACTCTCCTGAGCTCCCTAGCGACAAGGTCATCACTCCCAAGGAAGAATGGATCGCAAAGCATGGCTATTGGAGTGAAGAGGATGTCTTCCCCGAGTCACATGATCCGGCTCACACCTCGTTCCATCATGGTTTGGATGGAGAGTGATTCTCCATGGGACGTTTTAGTTGCTCCCTTTTTGGCATTTCGATGACAAAGGGGGAGAAATATGTTAGACCGAGGGGATTTGCATGGGAGGGACACAAGCTTGCTCTTGCTTTGATTCTTATTGCTTGTGTTCCATGTTATTTGGTTTGTGAACTTTCTTAACATGGTGTAAGACATGTGTGAACTTATTTGTTTAAGACTATGTACCCATTTGCTTAAGACTATGTTGTAATAGAGATCTATTTAGCTATCTAGTCTTATGATTTTTGCAAGTTATCATTCATATGATTATCTAGTTTACTTGCTAGGTTTGTAAAATATAAGGGGTGCTCCTCCACATAAAATGGTGTGTTTTGCATTCAAACGCAAATTACAAATAATGCACTCATTCCGGGGGAGCCCGCTTGTCTTTTGCAAATCTTTTGTCGCTAAACATTGTGTTGTCATCAAACACCAAAAAGGGGGAGATTGAAAGGACATTTCTATCCCTATATGTTTTTGATGTTTGTTGACAACAAAATATGCGGACTAATTGTGTGCTTCAAGATTTACAGGAACAAATGTTGAATGATGATTGGATCGTCCCTCTATAAAAGCTTCAAGTTTGTAGTTGTAGTTTTCCTAGTTTGTATATTATAGGAAAACCGTACTATCAAGAGGGGATCCGTTGTGGATGTTTGGGCGGAATCAAGTTGCACTCCCATTATGCACAAACCACAAGCAATATCCACAGCCATCCCATTTCCTACAAATTCTGATCAAAATCTGCTGTTTTCCCAGGCGCCGGTAGTACCGGGCTGGTCGCCGGTAGTACCGGGCTGGCTCGGTGGTACCGGTTCTGGTACCGGGACAGGTACCAGGAACGGCCAAATCCGTTCTGTTTTTAAGCGAGTTAAGCGGTAGTACCGGGGTCTCAGGCCCGGTACTACCGGGCTGTCGCGTTTCCCAGTCAAACGACTGGTTTGACCATGGCCCGCGTCTGCGGTCCGGTACTACCGGACTTCGGTCCGGTACTACCGGGCATGCGTAGAATGTGGCCAACGGCCACTTTTCTGGTTGTACTATAAATAGCTAGTCTTCTTCTCCAACAAGACTAAGCTTTACCAAATCCACATCCACCATTGTTGAAAAGCTTCAAGCACCAAGATCTCCCACTCCACCGGTCCAAACACCTTGATACTTTGAGGAGTGACGGAGGAGGTCTTGATCTACACTTCCACCAAAGCAATTTCGATTCCCCCCACTAATCCCTAGCGGATCTTGTTACCTCTTGGGTTGTTGAACCCTAGCCGGAAGTTGTGTTCTTCGTGGCTTTGGTAGCCGCGGGGAAAAGCCGGGAGCCTCCAATTGAGTTGTGGAGACGTGCCCCGGCCTTGTGATTCTTGCGGCTTTGGGAGCCGTGGGAATTGGTGAGAGCCTCCAATTCGGTTGTGGAGTGTGCCTCATCCTTGTAAAGGTTTGTTGCCGACCTCGAGGGCATCATATAGTGAGGGAGATACGGTGTGCCATATCACGGCTATTCGGGGATCAATTGTGACCTCGCACCGCTCCAACGAAGACGTAGCTTCCATTGGGAAGTGAACTTCGGGAATCATCTCCGTGTCACGGTGTGCTTATCCTTTTTATATATATACCTTTACTTGTATTGCTAGCTTACCTTGCTTAGTATATCTTGTTAGCTAGCTTCTTGCTCATCATATAGGATTGTTCACCTAGTTGCATATCTAGAGAACTTATATTTGAGCAATTCCCTAACTTGTTGAAAAGAAAATTAAAATTGGTAGTTGCCTATTCACCCCCCTCTAGTCAACCTACTCGATCCTTTCACAGCTGCATCAGCAATCAGAGATTTTTTTTAGTGAATTCCACATTTTACACTCTAGTCACACATTCCTTGCACTAATTACCCTGTGTATTAAAATACTGTCGAGATCACCCATTTTTAGAAATCTTGATCCCTCTTCTTTTCATGCATTTCTGTTGGGCAAGATGTGAGGTGGAGATGGATGGAGGCTTAGAGATATCAAGACAAGGATGATGAAATGATGAAATGAACATACCGACACCACGAAGCCTCAACAAAGTTATAGACTGTGCTCTTTTTCTTAAAAAAAACAATGAAGTTATAAACAATGGAGCTTCACTTGGGTCATCCGACTTTGATAGTGCACATCCAACCTGAGCGATCACGTGCAAATATTACACAAAATTATGGAATAAAGATTAACTGTCTCGTATCCTAGCCTCTCGCTTATCAGTCCAAACCCTATTTATACAAGTGCTTGTGTACTATTCTTTGTACTATCTCTTACTATGTAGATGTAGCCACCATCCTTCAACGTTTTTTTTTTGCCAAAGGGGTGGACATTGGACAGACCGGCGGTTAACATGGCTCATGTGCACTGACAGGGGCCGGTCCAGACGAAATTATGAGTCGAATTTGATTGATAATAATATAATTTATACTAAATTTTTATACTTACTTTTAGCATGCAACGGAATTTATCAAGTGCAATGTTTCATTCCTTATTTGGTATTCTTAAAACATAAATATTGATATATGTTAGTTTTAACATTCTTTATATAGTCACCTTCATATAGTTGAAAGATGCATTTGCATTATGCTATTTTTAAACTATATTGTATATCATTGTTTTCTTGGTCAACTAATTTTTGAAAACTGCATAAACTATATAGTGTGTAAATAATTATGACAGAGATATTTAGGGATATGGTATATTAAAGGTAGATTTTAGTGTATGATTGGATAAGCATATTTGTAGGAACTTCTAAAGTATAAATGGAAAGTTGGCATGCTTTTTGATCTGTGTTGATGCAGTCAAATAAGTCTTGCAAGCTACAGTTGTTACAAAAATGATATGATAATGTGTACATGATGCATATTTGATATTCAAATAGCATCACTATAGTCACTGACAAATAAATAATTCTACTGCGTTGGCGTAAATATGATTTAATAGGGTCGTTTGCAACCTGCTCGGTACCATCTTCTCTATAGAAGTGTCATTGCAAGTTCTGTAATAAAAAAAAGCATATAATTTAACATGAAAAAAATAGTTGATATATATATATATATATATATTCAGTTATATGGTATAAATTGTTGCACTTTCATCGGAGCATTCTAATCAACCTAACTAACTCGCTACCTTAATTAGATTAGTTTGCTCTTGCACAAGTGGTACACACTATTGGTCATTTATGCGGAGTTTTCCTTCAAAATTAGCTTTCTACTCCCTCCGTTCGGAAAAGGATGTCACAAAAATGAACTATAGATAGATTATTTTTGTGACATCATTTTCCGAACGGAGGGAGTAATACATATTCAAGTCTCCACACGCACGGTCGCTAGGGCGCTCAATTTGGCCAAGCAGGGCTTCAGGCAGATTTGCCTATCGCGTGCCTTCACCACTCCCCTCCCCGCTCCCAATCCTTGCCCGACCTTCTCGAGCGAGCAAACCCAGCCAATGGGTGATCAACAGGTTGCTTGCCGGTGCCGGATGAGGATGAGTTTTCCATTCGCCGAAGTGAGGATGGGAGACGCGGCCTCCACTCTTGTTCACATGCCGTCGGGTCGAGGATAAGGGCTTGTCCACGTACCCACACAAAACCATAGGGGATACTTGCATTCACAATTCCGTAGCATATTTACCTTTCGTACCCACCTGTACTCGTCCATTTCCCCTGTATTTTTCCAGTAGTAATGCTACAGCTACGACCAGTGTGAACTGACTCCCGGACGTACACGCGACAGCACCAGACACAAGCCCGGGGGAGACTTGTATAGGATCTGAGGATCATGTCACAAAAATCATGTATACAAATGGTTAAAAAATCTGTAGAAATTACACAACATACTTACAAGTTCTTTGTACAACTCCAAGATAATTCAGCTCAAAATTCGACCTACAGTTAGACAAACAAAAATGCTAACTGAGGATGCGGCGGCCTGCGCGAGGCAGCGGTCATGGGGGACAGGGACGACGGGTCGCCGGCCAACCGGAATTCAATGCGACCCGCGCCGGAACGCACGACGATCGATCGATCGATCGGGCACCACGTGCAGCAGGTGCGGGCGTCGGCGAACTCTTCCCGACTGATTGTTGACGCCGCTCGTCACGGCGGGCCGGCGACGGTGCCAAACCGCGCCAAGTTGGGTTTTTTCTTTCGGAAAGGCCCGGTCTCCGTCAAATTGACGATGCTGTGATTTTGTCTCTTGAGCGACGCTTTCGTACGGAGCTGTCGGCGTCCGGAGCGACGACGCCTCGACCTCGAGTGCATTTAAGCCTGGGCATTCCCGGTTTAAAGCGGTTTGAGCAGTTTCCTCACACCAGACCGTTTCCCACCGGTTTGGACTGGTTTAGACGTTTAGGCGTGAGCTGAATGGCCGGTCTGGTGCGGGTTGGTTTGACTGGTTTGGGACCAGTTCGATCGGCACGCAGCGGAAGGATTTCAAGATGGAGAACGGCGACGAGACCTTCGCGTCCCCGACTGCCGCCGCCGCCGGGTTCGAATTCGGCCAGGGGCTCACCAACGGCAACACCGGCCGCCGCCGCCTACGACATGGGCGAGATGGACGCCCGCCTGGAGGCGCAGGTGGCCAGGCCGCCAGGGCCCGGGAGGACATCGCCGACGCCGAGGGCCAGGTCGCCGTGCTCACTCCGCGCATCGCGTGCGTCGCCGTCGCGGTGCTTCAGTGGTTGTGCTTCTTGAAGAAACGACCGCCGGCCGGCAGTCGAAGAGAAGAAACGGCAGCCTGCCACCGAGGAGAAGGCACCGTCACCTGTAGCATCCGCCAACCGTCGATACGAGGCTTCTCCATCTTTTTCGCAGCCTCGGCGAGGCAGCCACGACGGCCGCGCTCGACGGACACCAGCCTCGGCCTCGGCCTCGGCGAGGCAGCCACGACGGCCGCGTGCGAGCGCGCTGGAGGCGGCGAGTCCGAGGCAGGGGAGGCTGGGCTGGACGCTGAGAGGAAGCCGCCGCCGAGGAGCAAGAAGAGGCCGCCATGGTTGCGTGGGATGCGGGAGTTGCTTGCGAGGTTACGCTGTTGACAGTTTGACTGGTTTCCATCGGTCCAACCCGTCTCAAACCAGTTAAGTAACTCTTGTATTACGGGTTGATGGTTTAGTAAGACGACACCGGGATAAACCGATGATCCGGTGCGGTGTGGGTCGGTCTCAGTCTGGCTGGTTTGAGACCAAACTTTGCGTGCATTGAACGACCGTCTCGCTCTCACGCTCTGTCTCACGGCATGGCACGCCGTACATGGAGCTAACGCGGCTAGCCGATGGACGATCACCCCCCCCCCCGCGTCAAACCCGCTTCCTCGCTCCGGGCAAACTCGAACTCGAGCTGTTCATCGCAAGTGGGGTCCCCAGAATCAGAGCACACAAGGCAGCTTCATCAGCCATCAGAGATACAGTAGATTTTGTTGTGAGTAAAAGTGAATGAATGAACTGTTGCTTTATTTATCATCAAAATGGGGTATACATACATACACATGTGAGTTTACAAGGAAGAGACGCCCGTTGGAGGCGTCGGTTAGTGGAGAGGCGCATGTTCGGAGTGAACAGGCGTCTGTACATGAATAGACAATCTGTACGGACTTTGGTCACTAATAACTGCATATGACAGTTAGAACTATTTCTAACACTCCCCCTTGCACAAAGCTACGTCTTCTATGTCTTGTATTCTTTGTATAAATTTGAGGATACTTCATGTAGTTCTGATGATCTTTGAAAATTACTTCTCCAAAAACCCTGTGAAAAAATATGTGGAGAATAGAATTTGATATGTTGTGAAAACTCCTTTAAAACCCGGTGGAAAAGTAAGGAGAAATAATACAACATATAATGACCATTGTCTCTTTTATAACTTATATAACTTCTATGAGAAAACCTCGAAAGGATAAAACTCATTGTTAAGCTTAGATGACAATTAATATGTCTTGTATACATCCATGAAAACTCCCGGTAGGGAAAATAGGAGGTATGCCATATATTCTTGTGTTGATATTATCTCATTAAAAACCTTGATGAGAACCATGTGAGTAAACTCATAAAAGGAAAAAAGAGTGTAATATAATGTTTGAATGGGTTAAAATTTAGAGAGATACTCCCCCTGATCCTTGCAAATCACGAAGTCATCACATACCAATTTCGTGAACATATTTCTCAAATGCTGAAGTTGAGACTTTGTGAATAAGTCAGCGAGATTGTCGCATGATTTAACTTGCAACATGTTTATATCCCCACTCTTTTGTAATTCATGAGGATAAACCAATTTAGGTGCAATATGTTTAGTGATATTGCTCTTTATGTAACCCGTTTGGATATAAGCAACACAAGCAGCATTATCTTCGTAGATAATGGTTGGAGATTCGATAGAACCTTTACCACGCGATTGTTGTATGTGGTTTATCATCCTGCGAAGCCACACACATTCATGTGATGCCTCATATAATGCGATTATTTCAGAATGATTGGTGGATGTAGCCACTAGAGTCTGTTTGGAAGACTTCCATGAGATGGTTGTTCCACCGTGTAGGAACACAAAACCGGTTTGTGATCTGGCATTATGGGGGTCTGATAAATAACCAGCAGCGGTATACCCAATCATATCAATGTCCAGATTTTTCTGAAATTGAAAAAATAGGCCAAAATCCTTTGTGCCTTGGAGATATCGAAAGATATTCTTAACTCCTGCCCAATGGCGTTTGATAGGAGCTGCGCTATGTCTAGCTAGTAATTTCACTTTAAATGTAATATCAGGCCTGGTGCAATTTGCAAGATACATAAGTGCTCCGACAACACTTAGATATGGAAATTCTGGTCCCAATATCTCTTCTCCATCATCCCTTGGTCTAAATTGATCTTTCTCTACGTCTAGAGATCGAACAACCATGGGAGTTTTGGATGGATAGGACTTGTCCATATTGAATTTCTCCAATATTTTCTGGATATAGGCGGTTTGATGAACCAAAATACCTGAGGGAAGGTGCTCGAGTTGCAATCCCAAGCAAAATTTGGTTTTACCCAAATCCTTCATCTCAAATTCCGTCTTGAGGCGATCGCGTGCTTCATCTATATCTTGTGTGTTGCCAATGATATTAAGATCATCAAAATACACTGAAATAATACAAAATCCAAATGCAAACTTTTTGATGAAAACACATGGGCAATCATTATTATTGGAGTATCCGGCGGTTCTCCCTTTGCAGGAAGCGAACAAAAGCGGATGCGAGTGCTGGCAAGTTTCTTGCCATTCTTTCCTTCCTTTCCCTTTCTCGATTGCTCTCGGTAGAGTCTAGGTGCTGATAACGTGTTGTGAGTAAAAGTGAATGAATGAACTTTTGCTTTATTGATCATCAACATAGGGTATATATACATGTGATGCCGATTGTTCGACATGTCGGTTTACAAGGAAGAGGCGCCAGTTGGAGGCGTCGATTAGTGGAGAGGCGCCTGTTCGGAGGGAACAGACGTATGTACATGAATAGACTGCACTAATAATTGCTTATGGCAATTAGAACTATTTCTAACAGTTTTTTAAGTAAGTTCTTCATTTTACCCACTAGATATAGATTCGTAATACTAATTACCCTATGTATTGAAAATCGTCTAGATTACCCTTTTTGGAAACTTTGATCCATATTTTCCTCATATGCATTTCTGTTGGGCAAGGTGTGAGGTGATGATCAAAACTAAAAGATATCAAGACATGGACGACGAATTGAGCAAATCATGAAGTGAAGGGTCGACATGGAGTATGTTGTCGCACCGGACAGTTTTAAGATGTCGGTATGTTTTAGGGAAACATGCAAAATGATAAAATGGGTTAAAACCATGTTCAAAATTTTATATATGGTCTGTCTTTTTTAACTTTGTTCCACTAAATGGGGGTAATAAGTGCCACAAATTTATAACTATGGGGTGAAAAGTTGAATTCTAGCTTTTTCCTCATCATACAGTAAAGAATAAGGTATTTGCAATACCAATATAAAACATACCAATAGTCTCTGAACTTAAAAATAAGACACAAAGAAACACTGGACATAATACGTACGATTTTTGTTGTTGGTCTACTACAACACAGACGCATGTGCATCGCTTGAGGATTCACTGTTACAAGACTGACATGATTAAACCCACCCGTTGAACATACCGATACCAAACCGCTCGCTATTAAAAAAACAGTAGAGTTCTAAACATTGCAGGTTCACTTTGGTCATAAGACTTCAATAATGCTCATCGAAGGTGAGCTATCAAAAACTATGGAATAAACATCAACTGGCTGGTGTATCTTAGCCTCTCTTAGACAAAACTCTGTTTATACAAGGTTTGAGACGCGTTAAAGAGGATATTATGATGTCCTTTTTAGTGTCTATTGCTATGTAAATGTAGCCACTGTTCATATAAGTTTGTTTGCCTCAGGGATGGACTTTGGACAAAGATGGAATATGTGGCTAAATTAAAGTGACGGAGGTTGGTACAGACAAAATTAGGACTCAAAGTTAATTGATATTAATACAATTTATACTAAACATTTATACTTATTTTTAGAATGCATCAATCCTAACGAGTATATGGTTTCACTTCTCATTTGGCATTCTTAACGACACAAATATTGCTAAATCTTATTTTAACATTCTTTATACAGGCATACTCATATAGTTGATTTTTTTTTGCATTATGCTATTTAAACTACATTGTGTATCGTTGTTTTCTCCGTCAATTAATTTTGGAGAACTGCAAACTATATAGTGTGTAAAATATTGATGGCACAGATACTTAGCACGTGTGTTGCACTGTGTTTTGCAAAAAAATAATATTAAAATTATATTTTGTGTATGATTGGCTAAACATATTTGTAGAAACTTCTGCTATGACTTGATATGGTCGTTTCCAATCTGCTCACAGTACCATCTTCTTGTAAAAGAGTTCTTGCAAATTCTTAAATAAAAAATGCATGTAATAAAAAAAATGAAAAAACATAGTTGGTAGTACATATTTTTGGTTTATGGTATAAATTCATTGGAGCATTCCAATCAACCTAACTAACTTGCTACCTTTATTGGATTGTTTTGTTCTTGCGCATGTGATACACACAATTGGTAATTATGGGGAGTTTTCCTTCTATTTTAGAATGTACTCCCTCCGTTCACAAAAGATGTCACAACCAACCTCAATTTTGTATGTATCTAGACATGATTATTTAGTGTCTAGATATATACATATTTGAGGTTGGTTGTGATATCATCTTTTATGAACGGTGGGAGTAATAGATATTCAAATCTCCACACGCACAGTCCCTAGGGCGCTCAATTTGACTGAGCGGAGCTTGATTCGACCCGTCCGCGAAGATTTCGAGGGACTCATGCAGATTTTCTTAGACTACTCACACCGTAAATCTGACGTGGCACTGTAATTAATGATGAGAGAGGATGTAGTGATATCATAGGTAGATACCGTAACATAACGCGTACCAATGCAAAATGAGTCTATAAACATAATAAATGCACTATTACATAATACTCCCTCCGTCCTATTTTATAAGGCATAATCTCAAAATCGATTTGTCCCAAAAAAACCCACCTCCTAGGCACAATTGCATTTAATTTCCTCACAATAATTGGCTAGTTGCCTCTCCCACCAATGCATGCAAACTTTTAGCCCCAATTAGCTATCACCTTGGTCAAAGAGATTTACAAATTATGCCCTATAAACTAGGACGGAGGGAGTACTACACTTATGTTATTATGCATGATGAAGTTAGTAACATAGACTAGTACCATGTGTATGATACCACTATATTTTCCCACTCTGAGTAGTCTTAGCGCGTGCCTTCACCACCCCCTCCCCACTCCCAATTCTTGCCCGAGCGAGCGAACCCAGCCAATGGGCGCTCAATAGGTTGCTTGCCGCCTTGCCGGTGTGGGATGAGGATGTCTGCCATTCGCCCAAGTCAGGATGGGAGACGCGGCCTCCACTCTTGTTCCCATGCCGCCGGGTCGAGAATAAAGGCTTGTCGCCCCACATAAAGAGGGCGAGAGACAAAGCGGCCGTGATACCAAGGCCCACAACAAATCCCACGCCAATATGTGGCGCGACACTAGAGCCCTCCCCATCGTTCTGGAGCGCGGGTAGGGCCTTGTTGGCTTAGGAAAAAAATCGAGATGAGAGAAGATAATCGACTGAAGGATGGGAGGGCTCGAGATAGAAGACATATAGGACAGATGGGCCGACCACTAGTAGAAAACGCCTCATCCGTTTTCCCCTTTTGTCCCGGCCATATTACAAACCGTGACTAATGCGCCATTGGTCCCGGTTCGAACGGGCGGGGCGCCCGTGGACATTGGTCCCGGGTCGGTTGGGACCTTTGGTCCCGGTTCGTGTTACCAACCAGGACCAAAGGGTCACCACATGCAGCACATGCACCGGCAGCGGTGGGTCCCCCGGCCAGAGCACCTTTGGTCCCGGTTCATGTTACGAACCGGGACCAAAGAGTCTCCCCTGCTATATCTGTCGCAGCAGTGGAACATGGGGTTCCCCTAGTGCTGCCAAAGTGGGACCACCGCCTGTGGGCCCAACACGAAGATGGACATGACCAAGACACGGCGCAAGACCTGGCGGGCACCCCGCACGCCAGCCAAGACCACCGGGTGCGAAGGACCCCCCGGGTCCCCCACACCCCGGAATCAGAGGACCCCGAGAGCGCGAGACCCCGGCAGGGCCGGGCTCCCTCTCAGGTACCAGTCCGTACGAGCCGAAGATAGGGTTTCCACCACCCTCAAGAAGATGGTAGAAGAGCCCAGAAGACTTGTGAAGCAAGGCGCGGGCAGGAGACACCACCTGCGGTGTGCCAGCCTTTACCCACGACGCTTTCCCCCAAAGGGTGGAGATCTCACCAAACCGGCGAAGGATACTTGAGGAGGAGAGGCCACGTCTCCTCCTCCACCATGGAGAGGGGATTCTTCCTGCCAAGACCCCCTCACGCTCCTCGCATGACCGCTGTGGCATCCCCTTGTCTATAAAAGGAGGACCAAGGCATGGCGAGGAGAAGGACGAATCCAAGGTAGAAGACACCCACGGATGCTAGCAGAGCAAGAACACCAGAGAGTTAGGCTAGGGCAGGGAAGAGAGGGAAGGTGATCTCCTCCGGGCAAGGATCTGTCCTTCCTCTTCCTCTAGCCAAAACCCCTGCCGGGTACCTCACCGGAGATATCCTTGTAGCCACACCATGATTCCTCCATCTATCCAGACATGCAGGAGTAGGGCTGTTAGCCTTCGGGCGGCCTGAACCTGGGTAGATCGTTGTGTCCCTTGCTTGTTTGCTCTACACGTCGAGATCAAGAGAGAGAGTGAGAGCTTGCCGGTGATCCCTCCATGGGAGACGTTTTCCAGCCTCCTTCGCGCCCCTACCGAATCTACAAAGGGGGTGCCTGTCATCCCCGGTGTCCGTCCTTCGAGACACGACATCTGGCGCGCCAGGTAGGGGGTGCAAGCGTTGGATTCGTCTGCACCTCATGCCACGACGAGTTCTTCTTCTTCAAGATCTACGACGAGTTACATCGAGTTCTTCTTCATCGAAAGTACTGTCAACATCGAGCTCTTCAGCCGGCGCAAGGACTGCCTCAAGCTCTTCGCCTGCGACAAGATCGACGTCCGGATCCACGTCTGCGGCCAAGGCGGAGTTTCTTCCTGAACAAGAGAAGGATCTTCCTCAGCAACCAGCAGGCGCCATGTCTAAAGCCGGAGAGGTCCCAGGAGAACAAGCTCGGCAGCCAGCCCAGCAAGGCCGGGGGCTGAAGAAGGCTCTGGGGGCTGCCCAAGCGCTCCTCTCCTACCCACCGGACCTCTGCAAGAACGACCCCGGCGCAAAAGCTTGGATCTCCAGCCTGGAAGGTCTGCTGAACTTCGCCTTCCAGTGCCATGATCCTGCCAGCTCTGCCTCCACCGACAACACTGGCGTCGCCGAGGCAGAGGTCGGCGTTGCCAAGCCCGAGATCAACATCGTCGAACCCGAGCCGCTGCCCCCAGGAGAAAGGCAACCCGAAGATCTCCACGACAAGCAGCCCATGGAGCAGCCTGAGGAGGACGCTGGCCAAAGCTCCAACCTCAGGCGCCGCTCTCGGGAGGACATGGAAGGCCAGACCAGTCAGCACCTCATGACCTGCTACACCCGGATGCCATTTGGCCTCCGGAACGTCGGCGCTACCTTCCAGCGCGCAATGCAGGCGTGCCTTGGGCCACAGCTGGGTCACAACACTGAAGCATACATCGACGACATCGTGGTCAAGACACGGTACCAGGATTCACTCATCCAGGACCTGCACGAGACGTTCGAGAACCTCCGCCGGGTCAACCTCAAACTTAACCCCGAGAAGTGTGTTTTCGGGGTACCATCGGGCAAGCTACTGGGTTTCTTGGTTTCCCATCGGGGAATCGAGGCCAACCCGGACAAGATCAAGGCGATCGATCGAATGGAAGCACCCCGGTGGATCAAGGACGTGCAGCGCCTCAACGGGTGCATCACCAAACTCGGGCGCTTCATCTCAAGGCTTGGGGAACGAGCTCTTTTGTTCTTCAAATTGCTCAAGAAAGAGGGCCCCGTCGACTGGACCCCTGAGGCCGAGGAAGCACTTCAGTCCCTCAAGAGCTACCTCGCCTCGCCGCCAATCTTGGTGGCCCCAACACAGAAGAAACCCCTGCTACTATACATCGCTGCCACTAACCAGGTGGTGAGTGCGGTGTTGGTGGCAGAGCGCGACGCTCCTCCAAGAAAGCCAAGCAAGGTCAAGGGCAAGCGACTTGGGGATACGCTCCCGGGTCAGCCCAGCAAGAAGAAGGTGTCGGGTCTGCCGGGGTCCGAGGACCTCGACACCCCGACGATCTCCATGGGCGTCAACAGCACTGAGGCGCTGGGGGCTGAGCTACCGCCAGCTCAGGACGTCAACACAATGGAAGAAGAGGCGGAGCCCGATCAAGAAGCGGCCACCCGCAAAGCGCAGTACCCGATCTACTTCGTCAGCTCGGTCCTGCGCGATGCGCGGGAACGCTACCCCATGATGCGGAAGCTACTTCTGGCGATCCTTATCGCCTCTCGCAAGCTGAGACCGTACTTTGAAAGCCACCCGATCACTGTGGTCTCGAAGTACAACTTGAGAAGCCCCCTGGAGAACCCACTTTCCACAGGACGCATATCATGGTGGGCCATGGAGCTTCAGGGTTTCGGTCTCAAATTCGAGCACACGGACAACATCAAGAGCCAGGCACTGGCGGACTTCACTGCGGAATGGACCGAGACGGCATTCGAGGACCCGAAAGAGGAAACATGCCTCCCCGGGAAAGAAGATCCTAGTGCCTGGACCATGCACTTTGATGGTTCTTTCTCCAAGAATCGAGGAGGGGCTGGAGTTGTCCTAACGTCACCGATAGGCGATCGCCTGAAGTACGTCGTCCAGATGCATTTCCTCGGGGGCATTTACAACAACATGATGGAATACGAGGGCCTGCTTGCTGGGCTTCGTGTAGCCATCAGCCTCGGCATCGAGAAAATCATCGTCAAGGGTGACTCTCAGCTAGTCATCAAACAAGTGAACAAAGAGTACGTGTGCCCTCAAATGGCACCGTATGTCGAGGAGGTTTGGAAGCTATAGCGATGCTTCGACAACTTCAGAGCCGTGTACGTCTCGCGAGTGGACAACATGGTCGCGGATGAACTCTCGCGGCTGGCTTCACAATGAGAGCCTGTTCCTCCCGGGATCTACATTGAGGTGCTCAAGCAGCCGTCAGTGCCCTCCGACAAGGTCAAGACAAGATCGGCCACTGCACCGGGGGCTGGTGACTTGTCTACCCCGGTAACTCAGGAAGCCATCCCGGAAGCTCAAGACCTGGTGGCGCCTGCGATGGAGGAAGCTTTGCTTCCCTTTTGTCAAATGGTGCTTCCAGTGGGGAGAAGCTGCCCGCCATGGGCCCTGGACATCGTCAAGTACATGACTGAGCATACCCTTCCGGGTAACGACCATGACGCCGAGCGGGTGTTCCGCCAAGCCAAGCTCTACGTTCTGATAGATGGCGAGCTCTACAGGCGGCGTGACAATGGAGTCAAGCTCCGTTGCATTCCGCAGGAGCAAGGTCAGGCGTTGCTGAAGGACATCCACGAGGGTACATGCTCCAGTCATGTAGCATCAAGGTCTCTGGCGGGGAAGGTCTTTCGGCACGGGTTCTACTGGCCAACAGTTCTCCACGACACCGAGCAGATCGTTAAGACATGTGACGCTTGCCAGCACTACGCGAAGGATATTCATCAGCCAGCACAAGCTCTGCAACCCATTCCAATCTCTTGGCCGTTCGCGGTCTGGGGGCTGGACATAGTGGGCAAGATCCCGAAGTCTGTCGGGGGACATGAGTATCTTTTCGTGGCTGTTGACAAGTTCACAAAATGGGTGGAGGTGATGCCAGTGCCAAGACAGACGGCCCAAGCCGCCATCAAGTTCATCGAGGGGATCGTGTTCCGGTTCGGAGTGCCCAACAGGATCATCACGGACAATGGCTCCCAGTTCACCAGTCGAGCTTTCCTCAGTTTCTGCGAAGACTTGGGCATCAAGGTGTGCTTTGCCTCGGTGTCCTATCCAAGATGCAATGGGCAAGTTGAGCGAGCCAACGCGGAGGTCCTCAAGGGTCTGAAAACCAAGGCATTCGATAAGTTGGAAGACCAGGGCAAGAACTGGATTGCGTGTAAAGTCACACGTCCGTTGGGAACCCCAAGAGGAAGGTATGATGAGTGCAGCAGCAAGTTTTCCCTCAGTATGAAACCAAGGTTATCGAACTAGTAGGAGATCGAAGTTGCTTCGAAGGTGTCAACGGTGCCAGAAAAAGTTCTGGTGCCTAGGGGAGGCAGACTCGTCGACGTGGAACCTGCACACAACAATCAAACTACTTTGCCCAACGAAACAATGAGGGTGTCAACCTCACCGGCTTGCTGAAAACAAAAGATTAGACGTATAGTGTGGAAAATTATGTTTGCTTGCAGAGAATGTAAAAGAACAATGATTACAGTAGGTTGTATTGTAGATGTAAAAGAATGGACCGGGGTCCACAGTTCACTAGTGGTGTCTCTCCATAATAAAATACTAACATGCTGGGTAAACAAATTACAGTTGGGCAATTGACAAATAAAGAGGGCATAACAATGCATATACATATCATGATGATCACTATGAGATTTACTTGGGCATTACGACAAATGATATGGACCACTCCGATGATCCCTTGAATTTGCCCAATCTTTCACCGTAAGAACCACCGGGATAACTATTCTCCCAACCACGTGGCAATCCACGCAACCTGAAGAATCTGGATAGATTTAGGCGAGCAACATGATGATGAACACCACGCCTCACGCCAAGCACGGACACCCTTGGCAGATCCAAGAACCTTCGCGCACGCACGATAACTCTTGACAATTCAAGAACACTCATGCCTTTATTTGCTTGATAACTTGACGAACGTCCGAGATGCCGTCTACACGCCGGTCCCTTGGGACGGAGGCGAACCTTGAACACAATGTTCTACATAACTTTTCAACTCCCTAAAACCCTAGCCGCTGGCTCCTTTATATAGGAGGCCAACACCTAGTCGGTTGGACAGGCCCAAACCGAAACCTATTGGACTCCTAAACCTAGTTGGACTCGAACCGGATACAAACCGACCCATGGTTGGGTTCGGCCATGTTTGGCACGCAGGCCCTAATTAACAACACCTTAGACTTATATTTCTTTTACAGATGTCCTAGCGTGTCAACGGACCAATATAATGCCGACGATGCCCTCATCATCCTCCCCTTCTTAGAGAGGCGTTGTCCTCAACGCCGGAAGGTCTTCTCCAGCGCTTGTGGCGTCAGTTATGCATAATTGCCACGCTTCTTCTCCATCCTCAAGTCTTCGCCGGCCTGCCACACCACATCCTCCCTCTCGGCTAGCTAGACTTGCTCTTGGCGCCCTCCATGTTTGGCGCCACCAACCGATTGAGACACACAATTTGTCGAATTACAACGTGTAAATGCACCACGCAAATCACCCGAAACGCAGCAGGACAAATTCATGTACACCACGGATCCAAATAAGCTGAGTACGCCGCGGATGCAACTTCCAAACCAGTGCTCTTTTTTTTTGTACCGCCACACCAATATTGCTTGGATCCGGAAATAGGAATTGTCACGTACGTGACCAATTAGTCTGCTCTTTCCTTTCCTTTACCGATCCGAATCAAGCTCCTCCTCTATTTTCCTTTCCTTCCTCTGATCCGATCCGATCCGATCCGATCCCAGCTCTTTCCTTTCTTTCCTTTTTTTTTTGTTTTTCCGTCGTGCGGCCGGAAACACCAGATAGCATAGCGATCGTAACAAAACGAGCACAACTAGGAGTTCTCGTTGCGTACATCCTGATCGAATCGCTGATTCTGATCGTTCCCTTCGCTTTGTTTCCACGCCAACCTGACGACTTTTCTCCTCAACACGCCGAGATGCAAAACCATGCCAACTCGTCGCTCTTCCTTCAAACAATTCTAGCAAAAACAAATCTGCCAATCTGTAACAAACCTGCAGATCGATCTTCAACTGGACGAACCCCTCGCGGTGATCAACCTGGCGCTCTGATACCAGATGATATGGACCACTCCGATGATCTCTTGAATTTGCCCAATCTTTCACCGCAAGAACCACTGGGATAACTATTCTCCCAACCACGTGGCAATCCACGCAACCTGAAGAATCTGGATAGATTTAGGCGAGCAACATGATGATGAACACCACGCCTCACGCCAAGCACGGACACCCTTGGCAGATCCAAGAACCTTCGCGCACGCACGATAACTCTTGACAATTCAAGAACACTCATGCCTTTATTTGCTTGATAACTTGACGAACGTCCGAGACGCCGTCTACACGCCGGTCCCTTGGGACGGAGGCGAACCTTAAACACAATGTTCTACATAACTTTTCAACTCCCTAAAACCCTAGCCGTTGGCTCCTTTATATAGGAGGCCAACACCTAGTCGGTTGGACAGGCCCAAACCGAAACCTATTGGACTCCTAAACCTAGTTGGACTCGAACCGGATACAAACCGACCCATGGTTGGGTTCGGCCATGTTTGGCACGCAGGCCCTAATTAACAACACCTTAGACTTATATTTCTTTTACAGATGTCCTAGCGTGTCAACGGACCAATATAATGCCGACGATGCCCTCATCAACAAAGTACACAGACCGCCATCCAGCATGCATCTGTGTCTAAATAGTCCACCTTCAGGTTAGCATCCGCACCCCTTCCAGTATTAAGTTGCAAGCAACAGACAATTGCATTAAGTATGGTGCATAATGTAAACAACACTAATATCCTTAGACAAAGCATTGCTGTTTTACCCCTAGTAGCAACAGCACATCCACAACCTTAGAACTTTCTGTCACTGTCCCAGATTAAATGGAGGTATGAACCTACTATCTAGCATAAATACTCCCTCTTGGAGTTACAAGCATAAACTTGGCCAGAGCCTACACTAATAACGGAGAGCATGCAAGATCATAAACAACACATATATGATAGATCAATAATCAACTTGACATAGTATTCAATATCCATCGGATCCCAACAAACACAACATGTAGCATTACAATAAGATGATCTTGATCATGATAGGTAGCTCACAAGATCTAAACATCATGGCACAAAAGGAGAAGACAACCATCTAGCTACAGCTATGGACCCGTAGTCCAGGGATGAACTACTCACGCATCACTCCGGAGGCAGGCATGGCGATGTAGAGCCCTCCGATGATGATTCCCCTCTCCAGCAGGGTGCCGGAGGAGAACTTCTGAACCCCCCGAGTTAGGGTTGACGGCGGCGGCGGCAGCGGATGTTTTCTGGAATAATGGCTCGGTGTTTTAGGATTTTCGCGTCGGGAGGAATAAATAGGCGAAGGGGCGACGTCGGTGGAGGCGCGGGGCCCGCTCCCCATAGGGTGGCGCAGCAGGGGCCCCACCCACGCCGCCATGTGGGGAGGGCGCCCTGCTGCCCCCCTTCGTCTCTCCTTCGTACTTCTGGAACGTGTCGGGAAAAATAGGCATCTGGGATTTTGTTTCGTCCAATTCCGAGAATATTTACAGAACAGCTTTTCTGAAACCAAAAACAGCAGAAAACAGGAACTGCGACTGTGGCATCTTGTTAATAGGTTAGTTTCAGAAAATGCATAAAAATGATATAAAGTGTATATAAACATGTAGCTATTGGTATAAAACTAGCATGGAACATAAGAAATTATAGATACGTTGGAGACGTATCAAGCATCCCCAAGCTTAGTTCTACTCGTCCTCGAGTAGGTAAACGATAACAACAATAATTTCTGAAGTGACATGCTACCAACATAATCTTGATCAATAATATTGTAAAGCATATGTCATGAATGAAGTGACTCAAGGCAATGGTCTATAGTTTGCTAACAAATAGATAATGAGTAAACACTGAATCATATAAGCAAAAACTTTTCATAAATAGTACTTTCAAGACAAGCATCAAAAAGTTTTGCATAAGAGTTAACTCATAAAGCAATAGATTCTAAGTAAAGGCATTGAAGCAACACAAAGGAAGATTAAGTTTCAGCAATTGCTTTCAACTTGTAACTTGTATATCTCATGGATAATTGTCAACACAAAGCAATATAATAAGTGCAATAAGTAAACATATAAGAATTGTTGCACACAAAGTTGACACAAGTGTTTGCTTCAGGGATAGAAAGGAGTAGGTAAACTGACTCAACAATAAAGTAAAAGATAGGCCCTTCGCAGAGGGAAGCAGGGATTAAATCATGTGCTAGAGCTTTTTAAGTTTTTGAATACATATAGAGAGCATAAAGTAAGTGTTTGAGAGGTGTTTGTTGTTGTCAACGAATGGCAGTGGGCACTCTATCCCCCTTGTCACCCAAACTTTCAAGAGCGGCTCCCATGAAGGACGTTATTTCTACCCAAGGGTAGATCATCCCTCTTCTCTTTTGTTTACACATGCATATTTATAAATTGGTATGACACTCCTCCCAACCTTTGCTTACACAAGCCATGGCTAACCGAATCCTCGGTGCCTTCCAACAATCACATACCATGGAGGAGTGCCTATTTGATAAAGTTTAACATTTTGGAATTTGCTTTTGATAAATCATTGGCAAACATGTGAAGAGAATCAAATGGTTATAGTTGAGATTAATTGGGACTGGGCACCCCATTTGCCAGCTCTTTTTGCAAGTTATTGGATAAGCGGATGTATATGCCACTAGTCCATTGGTGAAAGTCTGTCATGAGTAAATGACAAGGTGATAGAGTAAACGCCACATACTTCCTCATGAGCTATAAAACATTGACACAAATAAGGAGTAATAGCTTTTGAATAGTTTAAAGGTAGCACATGAAGTATTTACTTGGAATGGCAGAAAATACCACATAATAGGTAGATATGGTGGACACAATGGCATGGGTTTTGGCTCAAGGTTTTGGATGCACGAGAAGTATTCCCTCTCAGTACAGAGTTTAGGCTAGCAAGGTTGTTTGAAGCAAACACAAGTATAAACCGGTACAGCAAGACTCACATGAAAACATATTGCAAGCATTATAAGACTCTACACTGTCTTTCCTTGTTGCTCAAACACTTTTACCAGAAAATATCTAGACCTTAGAGATACCAATCATGCAAACCAAATTTCAACAAGCTCTACGGTAGTTCTTTACTAATAGGCTTTTAACTACATGATGCAAGAGCTTAAACATGAAATACTTGAGAGCTCAAAACAATTGCAAAGTGTCAAATAAAACAAGACAAAACAACCCTCAACTAGTACATGTACTAGTAGCTTTCTACAAGAATGAGTATGTCTTTTCAATATACCATCTACCACATGTTGCATTTTCTGTTTCCAACCAAACACCAATCAACTTATTTCAACAAAAACTCTCCAAGTAATATAACAAATGAAACAAGAGAGTACTACTCCACAAGAATTAACAGCTCTAAAAGAGATGCATGAAAAACAGGAGCTAAAAGCATAGCAGTAGCTAGATAAGAATACTCAAAAGATATAAGTGAAGAATATGAGTATTCACATGAAAAAGCGGAGCGTGTCTCTCTCCCACACAAGAATGCTAGGATCCAACTTTATTCAGAAAAATAAAAACAACAAGCAAAAATAAAAGCACACAGACGCTCCAAGTAAAATACATAAAATGTGGAAGAATTAAAATATAGTTTCACTAGAGATGACCTGATAAATTGTTGATGAAGAAGGGGATGCCTTGGGCATCCCCAAGCTTAGACGCTTGAGTCTTCTTGAATATTGCAGGGATGACCCACGGGGGCATCCCCAAGCTTAGGCTTTTCACTCTTCTTGATCACATCATATCATCCTTCTCTCTTGCTCCTTGAAAACTTCCGCCACACCAAACTCAGTAACTCGTTAGAGGGTTAGTGCATAATCAAAAATTCTCATATTCTACTGTGACACAATCATTACCAAAGCTTCTGGACATTACTACAGCCACTGATGTTTAATGGAGCAAAGAAATCCAATCAAACATAGTAAAAGAGGCAATGCAAAATAAAAGGCAGAATCTGTCAAAAACAGAACAGTCTGGAAAGACGAATTTTTTCGAGGCACTTAACTTGCTCAGATGGAAGAAGCCCAAACTAATGAAAGTTGCGTACATATATAAGGATCATGCGTGATTTTTTCAGAATTTTTCGAATTTTCTGTAGCGCATACAGCTCAAAACGGTGGACAGCAAAAATCTGTCACTGCGCAGAAATCCAATTTTAGCAACAACTTTCAACTAGAGACTTTACTTGGCACAACAATGCAATAAAATAAAGATACAAAGGAGTTGCTACAGAAGTAAACAGCACCTTGACTCAAAATAAAATAAAATGACAGAAAATAAAAAGATGGGTTGTCTCCCACAAGCGCTTTTCTTTAACGCCTTTCAGCTAGGCGCAGAAAGTGAAAATCAAGTGTTATCAAGAGAAGATGCATCAACATCATAATTTGTTCTAATAATAGAATCAAAAGGCATCTTCATTCTCTTTCTAGGGAAGTGTTCCATACCTTTCTTAAGAGGGAATTGATACTTAATATTCCCCTCTTTCATATCAATAATAGCACCAAGTTCGAAGAAAGGGTCTTCCCAAAACAATAGGACAAGATGCATTGCATTCAATATCCAAAACAACAAAATCAACGGGGACAAGGTTATTGTTAACCGTAATATGAACATTGTCAATTCTCCCCAAAGGTTTCTTCATAGAGTTATCAGCAAGATGAACATCCAAATAACAGCATTCCAAAGGTGGCAAGTCAAGCATATCATAAAGTTTCTTAGGCATAACAGAAATACTTGCACCAAGGTCACATAAAGCATTACAATCAAAATCATTCACCTTCATTTTAATGATGGGCTCCCAACCATCTTCCAACTTCCTAGGGATAGAAGCTTCAAGTTTTAATTTCTCTTCCCTGCTTTTATGAGAGCATTTGTAATATGTTTTGTAAAAGCCATGTTTATAGCACTAGCATTAGGACTTCTAGCTAGCTTTTGCAAGAACTTAATAACTTCAGAGATGTTACAACTATCAAAATCAAAATCATTATGATCAAAAGTAATGGGACCATTGCCTCCAATACTTCGAAAAATTTCAGCACCTTTATCAGAAACAGTTTCAGCAGTTTTAGGCAATTTTGCACGCTTTGTAGTAGAAGTAGAAACATTGCCAACATCAATAACATTACCATTGATAGTAGGAGGTTTATCAACATGTGAAGCTTCAGCATTACTAGTGGTGGTAATAGTACAAACTCGAGCTATACTATTCTTTCTATCAATTTCAGCTTCTCTTTCCCACCTAGCATGCAACTCAGCCAACATCCTAATATTGTTGTCAATTTTAACTTGGATAGCATTTGCTGTAGCAAAAGACTTAGTATCTTTAACCTCATTAGGCATAACTTTCAGTTTCAAAAGATCAACATCAAGAGCAAGACTATCAACCTTAGAAGCAAGAACATCAATTTTACCAAACTTTTCCTCAACAGATTTGTTAAAAGCAGTTTGTGTATTAATAAATTCTTTAAGCATGACTTCAAGATCAGAGGGTACACTCCTACTATTGTTGTAAGAATTACCATAAGAATTACCATAACCACTACCACTATTAGAAGGATATGGCTTATAGTTGTTATTACCAAAATTATTCCTATAGCATTGTTGTTGAAATTATTATTTTTAATGAAGTTCACATCAACATGCTCTTCTTGAGCAACCAATGAAGCTAAAGGAACATTATTAGGATCAACATGAGATTTACCACTCACAAGCATAGACATAATGATATCAATCTTTTCATTCAAGGAAGAGGTTTCTTCAGAATTTACCTTCTTACCTTGAGGAGTCCTTTCAGTGTGCCATTCGGAGTAGTTGATCATCATATCATCAAGAAGTTTTGTTGCTGCACCTAAAGTGATGGACATAAAGGTTCCTCCAGCAGCCGAATCCAGCAAATTCCTTGAGAAAAATTTAATCCTGCATAAAAGGTTTGGATGATCATCCAAGCAGTCAGTCCATGGGTAGGGCAATTCTTTACCATAGATTTCATTCTCTCCCATGCTTGGGCAACATGTTCATTATCAAATTGCTTGAAATTCATAATGCTACTTCTCAAAGATATAATTTTAGCAGGAGGATAATATTTTCCAATGAAAGCATCTTTGCATTTTGTCCATGAATCAATACTATTTCTAGGCAAAGATAGCAACCATTCTTTAGCTCTTCCTCTCAAGGAGAAAGGAAATAGTTTCAGTTTTACAATATCCCCATCTATATCCTTATACTTTTGCATCTCACAAAGTTCAACAAAATTATTAAGATGGGCAGCAGCATCATCAGTACTAACACCAGAAAATTGCTCTTTCATAACAAGATTTAATAGAGCAGGTTTAATTTCATAAAAGTCTGCTTTAGAAGCAGGTGGAGCAATAGGAGTGCATATGAAATCATTATTATTTGTGCTAGTGAAGTCACACAACTTGGTGTTCTCAGGAGTACTCATTTTAGCAAAATAAAAACTAGGCCGAAATAATAAAAGTAAAACAAGTAACTAATTTTTTTGTGTTTTTGATATAAAGAAAGCAAACAAGACAAAATAAAAATAAAGCAAGACAAAAACAAAGTAAAGAGATTGGGTGTGAGAGACTCCCCTTGCAGAGCAATTCGGCCTCCCCGGCAACGGCGCCAGAAAAAGTGCTTGATGCGTGTAAAGTCACACGTCCGTTGGGAACCCCAAGAGGAAGGTATGATGAGTGCAGCAGCAAGTTTTCCCTCAGTAGAAACCAAGGTTATCGAACCAGTAGGAGATCGAAGTTGCTTCGAAGGTGTCAACGGTGCCAGAAAAAGTTCTGGTGTAGGGAGGCAGACTCGTCGATGTGGAACCTGCACACAACAATCAAACTACTTTGCCCCAACGAAACAGTGAGGGTGTCAATCTCACCGGCTTGCTGAAAACAAAGGATTAGACGTATAGTGTGGAAAATGATGTTTGCTTGCAGAGAATGTAAAAGAACAATGATTGCAGTAGGTTGTATTTCAGATGTAAAAGAATGGACCGGGGTCCACAGTTCACTAGTGGTGTCTCTCCATAATAAAATACTAACATGCTGGGTAAACAAATTACAGTTGGGCAATTGACAAATAGAGAGGGCATAACAATGCACATACATATCATGATGATCACTATGAGATTTACTTGGGCATTACGACAAAGTACACAGACCGCCATCCAGCATGCATCTGTGTCTAAATAGTCCACCTTCAGGTTAGCATCCGCACCCCTTCCAGTATTAAGTTGCAAGCAACAGACAATTGCATTAAGTATGGTGCATAATGTAAACAACACTAATATCCTTAGACAAAGCATTGCTTTTTACCCCTAGTAGCAACAGCACATCCACAACCTTAGAACTTTCTGTCACTGTCCCAGATTAAATGGAGGCATGAACCTACTATCTAGCATAAATACTCCCTCTTGGAGTTACAAGCATAAACTTGGCCAGAGCCTACACTAATAACGAGAGCATGCAAGATCATAAACAACACATATATGATAGATCAATAATCAACTTGACATAGTATTCAATATCCATCGGATCCCAACAAACACAACATGTAGCATTACAATAAGATGATCTTGATCATGATAGGCAGCTCACAAGATCTAAACATGATGGCACAAAAGGAGAAGACAACCATCTAGCTACTGCTATGGACCTGTAGTCCAGGGATGAACTACTCACGCATCACTCCGGAGGCAGGCATGGCGATGTAGAGCCCTCCGGTGATGATTCCCCCTCCGGCAGGGTGCCGGAGGAGAACTTCTGAACCCCCGAGTTAGGGTTGACGGCGGCGGCAGCGGATGTTTTCTGGAATAATGGCTCGGTGTTTTAGGGTTTTCACGTCGGGAGGAATAAATAGGCGAAGGGGCGACGTCGGTGGAGGCGCGGGGCCCGCTCCCCATAGGGTGGCGCGGCAGGGGCCCCACCCGCGCCGCCATGTGGGGAGGGCGCCCTGCTGCCCCCTTCGTCTCTCCTTCGTACTTCTGGAACGTGTCGGAAAAAATAGGCATCTGGGATTTTGTTTCGTCCAATTCCGAGAATATTTCCAGAACAGCTTTTCTGAAACCAAAAACAGCAGAAAACAGGAACTGGCACTGTGGCATCTTGTTAATAGGTTAGTTCCAGAAAATACATAAAAATGATATAAAGTGTATATAAAACATTTAGCTATTGGTATAAAACTAGCATGGAACATAAGAAATTATAGATACGTTGGAGACGTATCAAGCATCTACCAAGCGCCCTTTGGTCACTCAGGACCACGCCCAGCAGAGCCACTGGAGAAACGCCGTTCTTCCTTGTCTATGGAGCAGAAGCAGTTCTGCCAACAGAACTCAAGCATGGATCCCCCGGGTACTTGCCTATGATGAAGAGGCTCAAGTGGAGAGAAGAATTGATGGCATCAATTTCCTAGAAGAAGTGCGGTGTCGAGCATCCCTGCGATCCGCTCGTTACCAACAAGCGCTCAGACGCTATCATGACCGCCATGTGCGAGCACGGCCACTGGAGCTAGGAGACCTGGTCCTCCGGAAAAAGCAGAAACTTGATGGCATGAACAAGATGTCATCCAAGTGGGAAGGTCCATATCGGGTGACGCATACCCTGAGGCCTGGAGCAGTCTACCTGGAGGATGAGAAAGGCAGGCCGGAAGGCAACGCCTGGAACATCGAAAATCTCCATAAATTCTATCCCTGATTACAAGCACGAATCGCAGATAGTTGCATCGACTAAGCACGCCTGAGGGGCTAGTGTTCTGTAATAGGGTGTAAGAATCGTCGCCAAGGAATAAAAGATAAGTTTTCAATTCCGTGAGCCTCAATTTTTGTCGTAAAATTGGTTACCCGCAACAACCCACAAGCAGGGGGCTAATATGTGCCGGTGGCTGACGGGTCGATCGCGAGCACGCCTATCAGTAGGAGCTGCCACCCAGTCATGCCGTGCTGCCGCAGAAAGGAGGAATTGGGCAGTGTTGTGCTTTAAAGCACACAAGCACATAAATGCACAGTCAACTTTGCTTGCGGTTTGCTTCAGGTAGACATTTTCACGACACGAAGAGAGGGTCCTTACTTTTCCTACTGAAAGTTTGCTATGTGTATGATGCATGTAAAATGCATACATGAACTTTGCACTATATTACTTATATTCCAATCATATTTGCATCATATAAGGGTTATATCAATGTTTTATAATGATTTTGGGAATATTTTATTTATTTCCTATTTTTATTGAATTAACCCTGCGCAGGCAGAAAACCCTATTTTTCATATTTTAATGTTTCAGGGACCCAAACGACGTCCAAATGACCTAATATTTTACGAGCATCAGTTTTTAGAAGGAACAAAGCGTAGGAGCGAAGGAAGCGCACGGAAGGAGACCCGAGGGCCAAGTTGAGTGGGCCCACGCGGCCATGTACATGGGCCACGTGGGACCCCCTCTTTTGGGCCTCGGAACTCCGTTGCCGTCGATCTTTTCTCCACCGACTCGGGTTTGACCTAAAACCGACTATAAAAATAGTCCCCGACGCCCTTCGGAAAGGAGCGCCGCCGAAACACCGAAACAGAGACCTGGAGCTGCAGATTGGAGGGGGAAAACTCCGGCGGGGCGCTGCCGGTGTGATCTCCATCTTCTCCAACGACTTCTCCACCGTCTCCATGATGAAGAGGGAGTAGTCCACCCTTGGACTATGGGTTTGTGGAAGTAACTTATGTATCTCTCCTCTCTTTGAGCTTCACTAATTAGTACCGTATGAGCTGCTGAACATGATTACGGTCATCTATGTAATACCTATGTGGTGGATCTTTTTATGAGTTAATATATGTTTGAGATTGCAAATGTTTTGTTTCAGTTATGAATATAGATGCATATTATGTACCCCGTTCCTATTTACTTGTTTTGATCAAGCATGTTTATGAGAGCGTGTGTGGGGTGATGTGTGCATTAGTTGGAGTAACGGGGGGTGGCTAGTGCGGTGAACGTGAGAGATAGTTCCGCGATCCACTTGGGTGTTTTGCCTTACTTTGTTGCCTCACTAGGGATAAACAAAAATACCATGCTACAAGGGTTGTGGGTGATCATGCCACTTCTCCGTGACTAGATCTAGCATGTTCTTATTTTAACTTCATGTCATGATACTTAAAGCTATACTCTGAGTTATCTTAATTACTGAGGTGTTATGATTTAGTTTGCATCTTGGTGGAGTATAAGAGAGAGTAATAAACAAAAGGTTTTTATGTTAGGACGTGATGCCCATATAATTAGTAACTTGTCACTAAACTTTTGTGTTGCAATCTCATATGTCAACTCTAGTGTTCCATTGTCTACCACTTTATTAAAGAGAGAGTGCATTTGTGAAACCATGAACCCCGGTCCATTTTTAATCATAAGAAACACCTTTCCAACAACTTTTACCGCTTTTCCATTTTCTGCCATTTAAAAATCCGAAAATACAAAAACACTTTTACATCTTGCATACATCATATAAAACCCAAAAATATCATTTATCATTGTTATCACCATCCTTGCATATTTATTTACCACCATTGCATATTTATTTCTTGTTTGCATTGCATATTATCTTGATATCATTCTCACACCTTATGCTTGACAACCACTAGGTGAGTTTGAGGACCAAAACATTTACTTTGTTTTGCAGGTAACCAAAAGAAGGATAGGAAGATAAATCTTTCACTACTGATTCCCCGAGAGTTCGATATTAAACCCTCGAGTCACCCCTCGTGGGGAAAACACGTCTTCCACTTACTACACACTCTGCACTTGGAGTCTCAACCTAACCCATTTACTTTTGACGCAAGTAACTACGTCAACGGGTATCAAGACTGTTTTCTGGCGATGTTGCCGGGGAATCATTGTTGTAAGGATTTGTCCAAGGATATCACAACAAAGTCAACTTCATCACCAACTTGTGCTAACACTTAAGCTTGGGGAGGTTGCACCTACGTGAGCATCATCTTATCCATCTTTACCTTCAAAGCAATTTATTTTGTTTTGTCATTGTCTTGCATTTTTATTTTCGGTTTGCATATTTATTTTCAGTTTTGCATTTTTGTGTTGCATTTTTTATTTCGGTTTGCATCATTTAGTGTCATTTTATTTTCAGTTTTGCATAAAAAATTAAAAAAACACATAAAAACTTTGCCAAAATGAATTCTAGTGTTGAAATGAATAATTTTGGTCTATACTATGGAGAGTCATTAATGGATGCTTGGTGTAGAATTAAGGGCATTAGTAAAAATGGTGTCAACAAATATACCCCTGCTACTTTGATAAAGAACTTTTATAATGGTATAGATGGTTGGTCAAAATGTTTTCTAGATTCATTGACTAGTGGAAGATTTGCCTCTGGAAATCTCTCACATGCTAATAATTTAATGGAAAATTTATTTGGGAATTCTATAGAATCAAAAGATGAAACTGGAATCAAACAACTAAAAGTTTCTATAGATAGGTCAACATTATATCTACAAACTTATATGGAAGATTATCCTACTAAAAATGAGAGGCATTCATTTATCCTTCATACAAAATCTGGGATGAAGAAGACAAGTAACACTCTTTCTGGAATCTCTTTGAAAATGGAAACAATATTGAACTATGCCAAGTCTAAAAAGAAGTTGACTAGGGAATTGAATGAAAGAATATCTTCGATGTTGGAACCTTTAGACAAGGATATTAAGAATTATGTTGAAGAGGAGGATGACCTCCAAATAACCTTGAATCCTGCTTTAAAGAAAAGGAATGAGAATCTTGTTTGGGTAAAAGTTGAGGAAGTTAAAATGCTTAGTGAAGTCAAGGATCCATTGCTTGACTTAGAGAGTTGTAGCTTGCATGAATTAATATCTATCTTACAAAAGTTTGCAAGTGATCCTTCCATCAACACTAACCAAGCTGGTTTTGGTTCTTATATTGCTAATCATGCCTTGAAAAAAAAGATTGCTAGGTACAACCAAGAGGCTATGATACCACCTAAGCTTGGGGATATATGGATTTCCAAAGTACTAGTAACTATTGGAAAAGAGACACACCATGCTATACTTGATCTAGTATCTAGTGTCTCTGTTTTATCTAAAGAATTATATGAAGTACTTGAATTAAAAAATCTTGAAAAATGCTCTATTGAACTTGCACTTGCTGATGATTCCATTAAACATGCTTTAGGGAAAGTAAGTGATGTTATGGTAGAGTTACATATGACTTTTGTACCTGTTAATTTTCTAATCATGGATATGGGGAATAAAACCTCTAGTCCAATTATTTTTGGAAGACTTTTTCTTCGTACTACAGGTGTTATCATTGATTCAAAAGAGGGGAATGTGAAGTTTCAGTTTTCACACAAGAAATGCATGGAACACTTCCTAAGGAAGAGGGTCACATCAAAGTTCAAGCTCCCTCATGAGCTTCACCTTCAATAAACAACAAGTAAGAAACCTAGCTATATGGCTATA
The DNA here is from genome assembly GCA_947311845.1 of Poa pratensis. Taxonomy (NCBI): domain Eukaryota; kingdom Viridiplantae; phylum Streptophyta; class Magnoliopsida; order Poales; family Poaceae; genus Poa; species Poa pratensis. The sequence continues at coordinate 58,367,710 of CAMZMU010000035.1, forward strand.
AAGAAAGCGCTTGACGGGAGGCAACCCGGTTGTTTTTATTTGTGATTTCTTTGTGTCCTCTTGCTGTAACAAGAGACTTAGTTTTTAGTTTAGTTTCTGGAATCTATTATATATTAAAAGTAGATTATGGGCTAACCAGAAATTAGAGAATTAGTTTAGAAAATCCCACAATAATCAGAAACATCTGGCCATCAATTTAATTATTTGACCAATGAGAGCCGATGGATCTTAGAATCTATTATATATTAAAAGTAGATTATAGGCTAACCAGAAATTAGAGAATTAGTTTAGAAAATCTCACAATAATCAGAAACATCTGGCCATCAATTTAATTATTTGACCAATGAGAGCCGATGGATCTTAGAAATAATCAATTGCCTTTTAAAATTAGAAATATTTACCCACCACTACCCTCCATAAGTTATTTGTTATTACATACCCCTTCATTGCAACCAGTTAAAAGCCTATAGAATCCTCCATCGGAAGAAAAAAAAACTACCTTACGTCCTCACGCAGGCCACCGCCATGCTGAATCGATTCCGTCGGCCAACCGACCTGGCTCTCTGGCCGTGACCATGGCAGGGTTCGTCGGCGGCCGGAAAGCCAGATTTTCTGGATTCTTGACTCCCTCGCGTCGTGGTGTTCACTCGAGCTATTTGGCTCCGATCCAATCAACAGATCAGAGCATCTACATCTTGAAGCTCAATGGCAGAATCATTAGAAACAGATTGGGAGGATACGTGCTTGGTCTTCAATCCTACATGCATGCACGTCTACAGGCTGGCCAGGGCATGTCACCACGGGTCCACAGCCGCCATCGAACCTGGACAGGGCATGCAAGGCCGGCATGCATGCAGGTCAGGCCGCATCAATGAATCCGCTAATCGTAGCCGGCGTGTGTGTAGGTGGAGCACCGATCAAGATTTGTTTGATTTATTGTAGAAATTAGCCTCTGTAATATCCAAGCTACTGACATTGATAGTGGCAGGGTTCATTGGCGGCAGGAAAGCAAGATTTCCCTTGATTCTCGACTCCCTCGGGGTCCTGGTGTTCACGTAATAGCTAGCTAGCTATAGCTGGATCGATCTGATCCAACGTGATCGTGGCAGGGTTCGTCGGCGGCCGGAAAGCGAGATTTTCTCGATTCTTGACTACCTCACGTCCAGTTAATCACTTCGTAGCTAGCTATAGCTATATCTGGCTCTGATCCAATCAACAAATGAGAGCATATACATCGTGAACCTCAATGGCTGAATCACTAACAAGAAATCATGAGATTCTGTTCATGAATGGTTTTCAATCTTACATGCACGTCCACAGCTATGCAAAGCCGACATGCATACAGATCAGGCCGCACCGGTCGAATTAGCTAATCGTAGCCAGTGTGTGCACGTGGAGCACCGATCAAAGTTTGTTTCCTTTACTGAACAAATTAGCCTCGGTAGCAGTCGATTTTCAGAAGGCAATTCTTGAGCTGAATTAATGTCAATGGCACCTCGTATATGCACATCAGCGGCCTCGGTGCCCCTAAGCTGGTTGACTGGCCCTCCCAGTGCATGCATATCATCGACGTTAGGTTCCAATACTGCCTCATGCAAAGCAGTCCAACAAGATCGATCTATGCCTGATGAACACACAACAAAAAGTTAGGTGCAAGCACGTGACAGGTATGTCCGATTTGTTGCTCCATCATGCTTATACTACTTTAGTGGTGAGAAGATCAGGATCAGTCTATGGGGAGATAGTTTATCAAATATGTTAAATGAAGATCTCTTGCACAAACAAACAATCGTGATTGGCACTTCGAATTTGGTCACAAAATTCAACGGTGAGGACTTAATCTCTGTGTATGCACAAATATCTAATGTTACTGATTTCAACCAGGGTTACCTTTGCGCACACCAAATGTGTCTAAAGTGTACTTTGACATTGAGATTCCAGAGTCATCGAGAGGTATGATATATAATAATGCAATTACTTCTAAATGTTTTGAAGTTACAACTTATTTCTTTATGCTGCAAATTTATTATAGGCATTGTGAAAGAGATGTTTTCCGAGTGATGCTAGAAGTTGATGAAAGCAACAAAGGAACGATTGAAGAACAAATGTTCTACAACAGAAAATCATTAAAGGAAAAAAAGTTTTCCTCTAACCTTGATCATCATGTGTATTTTACCTATTCTAATTTTGTTAATTTATCTGATCATTTTGCTGATATCTGTAGACTATAGTTAGGAATATGTATGCACAACCAAAGCAATAATTGATGAGATTATAGAAGATAAAGGCTGGTGGTACATGGCATGCAAACTTTACTATTTTGCAATAAGAAATGAAAAGAGTAACTATATTTGTAATTTGTGTAATGACATAAATGAAATAACAGATATACGGTAAGTATGATCTTTATATTAGATTTTCTTTCAATGTTTTATAATTTTTAATATCACTGAGCAATAACACTATCATATTAGGTACCTACTTAAACTGAAGGTAAGCGATGAGATGAGACCACGACAATTCCTCCGATGATACCAGCCGACGCTTTGTGCGGCGTATCCAGGAGGCTGAGGTTAGGGAGACTTTGAAGAGGATGAAAGGAGGCAAGGCAATGGGCCCTGATGGTATCCCCATCGAGGTGTGGAGAGGCCTTGGAGACATAGCGATAGTATGGCTAACTAAACTTTTCAACCTCATTTTTCGGTCAAACAAGATGCCCGAAGAATGGAGGCGGAGTACATTAGTGCCAATCTTCAAGAACAAGGGGGATGTTCAAAGTTGCACTAATTACCGTGGAATAAAGTTGATGAGCCATACAATGAAGCTATGGGAGAGAGTCATTGAGCACCGTTTAAGAAGATTGACAAGCGTGACCAAAAATCAATTTGGTTTCATGCCTGGGAGGTCTACCATGGAAGCCATCTTCTTGGTACGACAACTTATGGAGAGATACAGGGAGAAGAAGAAGGATCTTCATATGGTGTTCATTGACTTGGAGAAGGCGTATGATAAGATACCACGGAATGTCATGTGGTGGGCCTTGGAGAAACACAAAGTCCCAACAAAGTACATTACCCTCATTAAGGATATGTATGATAATGTTGTGACAAGTGTTCGAACAAGTGATGGCGACACCGATGACTTTCCAATTAAAATAGGACTGCACCAGGGGTCAGCTTTGAGCCCTTATCTCTTTACTTTGGTGATGGATGAGGTCACAGGGGATATACAAGGAGATATCCCATGGTGTATGCTCTTTGCGGATGATGTGGTGCTAATTGACGATAGTCGGGCGGGGTTAATAGAAAGTTAGAGCTGTGGAGGCGGACTCTAGAATCGAAAAGTTTTAGGCTTAGTAGAACCAAAACTGAGTACATGAGGTGCAGTTTCAGTACTACTAGGCACGAGGAGGAAGAGGTTAGGCTTGATGGACAGGTGGTACCTGAGAAAGACACCTTCCGATATTTGGGGTCTATGCTCCAGAAGGATGGTGATATCGATGAAGATGTGAGTCATCGAATCAAAACTGGTTGGATGAAGTGGCGCCAAGCTTCTGGCGTCCTCTGTGATAGGAAAGTGCCACAAAAACTAAAAGGCAAGTTCTATAGGACGGCGATTCGACCTGCGATGTTGTATGGCGCAGAATGTTGGCCGACCAAGAGACGACATATCCAACAGTTAGGTGTAGCGGAGATGCGCATGTTGAGATGGATATGTGGCCACACAAGAAAGGACCGGGTTAGGAATGATGATATACGTGAGAGTTGGGGTAGCACCAATTGAAGAGAAGGTTGTCCAACACCGTCTAAGATGGTTTGGTCATATAGAACGTAGGCCTCCGGAAGCGCCATTGCATACCGGACGGATAAAGCGGGATGAGAATGTCAAGAGGGGTCGTGGTAGGCCAAACTTGACATGGGAGGAGTCTGTTAAGAGAGATCTGAAGGATTGGAATATCACCAAAGAACTAGCCATGGATAGGGCTGCGTGGAAGTTAGCTATCCATGTGCCAGAACCATGACCTGGTTTCGAGATCTTATGGGTTTCAACTCTAGCCTACCCCAACTTGTTTGGGAAAAAAGGCTTTGTTGTTGTTGTTGTTGTTGTTGTAATGAGGTAGCACAAAGACTTTTAGGTAGCATAAGTGCATCTACCCTTCTAGAGCAAGTTGGATTCCCCAACACAATTCGGGAAGCTTTTCAAGACCTTTGTGGTACATAACTCATAGACTTCAAGGAATTTGCAAGAGTGCATGGAAAATTATAAAGTTACACTTTTTAACCCAGGACAAGCTTGATATGGAAAATTTAAACGAAAATATTGAAGAGTATGTCATTCACATTTCATACATTTTCAAATGGTTTATGAAATTCTAACCATTATGTTCTTTATAGGGCATACTAGAGAACCAAGGAACACATATTCTTCAGATTATGTTACGCAGAAGTTTGTTAATAAGGTATTGCGATTAACAAATAGTTTTACTATCATAAATATCCCTATCCATTAGTTTTATTTTAACATTACCATAATTTTTATAGGAAAAGCTCTCCTCCAAGAATGCAGCAAAGTTTCGGAGGAATAATAAGCGTGAAAAAGAAATATCTACATCATCTATTGAAAAAAGACAATATTATGATGACGAGGTACTGTATTGGGAATTTTATCTGTTTGTATATCCGGTAACATACTTTTATTCTAAACAATTGTATACATATGATATAACAATAATTGCAGGGCGAGTCAGAAATGGTTTCAGATAAAATTGAAGGAGAGATAAGAAACAAGAGACATAAAAAGTATTTGAAGATGATTGCTTCTGGAAATGGTCAAAAAGTTTGTACAGAGAATAAACTTTTTGGTGATGAGGTATTCCAATGAAATTATTTGCATCCTCCAAATATATTACATCCCGACTATCATTATGACATGCAAAAAAGTGTAGGTACAAAGATCTGAAAAGAGAGTATCGAACAGTCAAAACTCAAGTTCAAATGTAATTATAATAGAAGATGATTTAGATAACGATGGTACACATGTCAAAAGTCCTACGCACAAGAAATTTAAACGAGTATTGAAAGAAAACATAATCAACATTGAGGTACCATTACTTAAGTATAGAAACATTTTCAATTTTGTACAATAAAATATGGTAGTGTGTCTTATAGGTAGAACTAGAAGAGAAAGAAAGCGGTGAAATCACAATTTTGACATTGATAGGTGTGTAGGTTCTTGACATGCATGTTCATTTTGATTTGTTTCTATTCTCATATTTTCCATAGTATTATGCTTTTTTATGTCACTATGAATTATTCCATAACCTTAAATATTGTTTATGTTATTGAGTTACAATTTGCAATTAAATTGTCATTTATCAATTTATAATCTAAGACAAATATATATCCTCTACTGCAGATTACTGACTGGAAGCAAATAATGGCTAGAAGTCGAGCTGGTACCAATCCACCAACAGAAGGTATGCGATAAGTATACATATCTATGCTTACAACATAAATGGTTTACTTCTACCTAACCACGATCTAAGAAATGGGCATGTGTACCTAAAGGAGGTAACACTGACAAAATCTATCTCATCGGACCACCATCAGGGTGCTAATTAGATAAGCAAAAGTCAACTGCCATGAACCTCGCTACAAATAATTGGTGTGTGACCTGTGTAAACATGCGCACTTTGGCCTACACATTGAGGCAAAACCAACTGAAAGAGATAATTTCTACACCCAAACAGGAAACAATGGGAAGGTATATGATCTTAAAATCAAAATAAGACTGCAATACTGCAGGTAGCCAGTCAAACATATGACAGAAAGTGACCAATATTAATGATTTTGTATCTTCATATATCATACGAGCAAAAACTGCTAGATAACCAAATAGTTCGACCTAGGCATTACAAAATCAATGAAAAGATGAGAGCAACTGGTACCAATTTATGGTCATGTCCTCACTGAGTCAAACCAACAACAGACACCAGCGCCTAATCCCTCCAAGAAGTGGCCTCGCAGTCTGCCGGCCGCACGGACCAACCCGCGTACGGATGCAAGGTGCGAGAGAGGGAGAACAGCGAGAGCAGCGGCGATTTGGTTTTGGGGGGTGGAAGCAGCAAGAAGATTTAGTGAAGAGCCGTGGAAAATTAGCTTCAAAGAGGAACGGTGAGCACTGGGGGAATGGATAACGCCTGAACTAGGCAAAAGGACTGACAAGTACTAACGCTCAATGAGGTAAGATGAGAGAGAAAGTAACGCGCTTTAATTTCAGACACGCCTCTACTGGCTAGATAGAATGTTCCATCCTTGATTATTTCTGTACACTCTGTGACGTAAATGGAAAAATACTAAGCACATGTATTTGACCTTCTAAACAATGGAAAAAAAAATAAGTGCAAAAGTATTCATGTGGACACAATGTTTGGACGAAAGATTATTAAAATCCCTTAGTAAAAAAAATACTATCAGGATCATGTTCATTCAATATAATAATAGAAAAAATTATGCCAAAAAATCACATTTATATAACCTAAATTAATATTACAAATACGCGAGAGAAAACATAATACACAACACATACTAGGTGCCCACACATTTTCATTAAAGGGGGCATGTCGACCTCGAAACCAAACCATCAGTCTCCTTAATAAAATAATGGACAACCACTTCGGATAAAAATGCAAGTGAACTAACTCAGATACTAAAAGAATATACAATTAACCATGGAAAATGAAATTTAAAACTGTATATAACATTTAGAAAACAATAGTAAAAGATTAAATGAGGATTTTTTTTACCTATATAGATTGAGTTAGATCAAATTGATATAATTACAAATCGTCAAAAAATATTATTAGGTAATTACTTATTTTCATAAATTAAGTCTAAAAAATACAATTCCTACTATTATTTAGTTGCATAAAAAATTGTTTACACGAATCATATAAGAAATTTAAAAGACCGTCAAGGTGCTGCCCACGCGTGCGCGGGTCACTGTCCTAGTTTTTAATAAAGTGCCAAGTTTTACCCATTTCGGTTTGAAAAAGTTGCTTATAGCGTTCGGAGATTTTATTCCTGCACGAATCGGTGCACAGTATGATTTTTAATTCTTATTCTGTAACTCCGAATGAGCTCATATTTGAACTGTAGTTGCAACTTTTCATCCTCTGTATGCATGAATTTTTTCGGAATTTTTCGACAAAGTTATAGGGTAGAAAAATACGTTTTGCTGCTGCTGTTTTTCTGGACAGATTCTGTCCCATTTTGTTTGATGCATGTTTTGAACTTTTAACTTGAATTTTTTATCCAATTGAGTTTATGAGTAGGCATACAACATTATACACTTTCTGGACATTCATATGAATTTTTGTCTAAGGATTATATGCAGCAAGAAATCTATTTGTTTATCACTACTAATGCACCCCACAGAAAAAGAAATGGGAGAAACGGTGTTTTGAAGTTTTTTCACAGGGATTAGAGGAGATGCACCAAGAGCTATCCAAGGATGGTGAAGACCATAAGCTTGGGGATGTGAAGACAACCCCACTGGACCTACACACTCTCGGTTTGCACACGTCTAACTTCTTTTTTCGATCGAAACACTTTATCGCATAAACTTGGAGCGTCTTTTTGTTTGTTTTGGTTTGATTTTTATTTTGTGAGACCACCACACTATCATTTATATATGAGAGAGCTACTGGAAATTTGGGTTGAATTATGTTGGATGCTATTATAAGATTGGGAAAAGGGATGTTGAGTTGATTTTAAAAGATACATATAGTTGCATGATTCATGAGCTTGTTAATGAGTAATAATTTGCAAGTATTTTATCAAGAGCTATCTTTTATTCATGTTTTGATGCTGAATGTTATTTACTTTGTTTAACATGGATTAGTTAGTTCTATGGACACTCATGCATGCATTTAGATGGTCAACTTTCTCCCTCTTGCTAGCCCAAAAATTCCAACAAGCAAAAACTTGTTTCCAACACCTTCAACCAAAGTTTTTCCAGTGAGTCCACCATATCTACCTATTAGCTTTATGCTATTCCGAGTATGTTTATCATGATATTTGTGTTATCTATACCTCTGAATGAAAATGCTTATGTTTGATTGTTATGGGAAAAGTTGGTTATAGCTCTCTCGAACTTGATGCACACTTTACTTTATTGCATAAATAAAACATGACCCATTGTGATTAAAATTATGATGTTGTGGCTTGACAAATGTCTTTGGTTGAGAGTTAGCTCATATGTGCTGTCACATGGCAAGCTTTCAACATGCACTTCATTTCATTTAGTTGATATCATGTACTTTTGTTTATGGATGCTTACCATGGGTGAAATAAATGTGGAAATGAAGAGTTTAAATGAGTTTGTATAAATGGTTAGAGAGACGCCTGGGCCGCTAATCTAAGCCATGCATCATTCATGGTGGAAATTTACTTACATGCTATGGTGAACCTTCTGTGATACACCTTACAATAAAAAGCTATCTAATGGTAAATAAAAAGGGTGTTGAGATTGTTCATTGTGTTTGTTTGTCTTGTCATTTTGATATGGGCTTGTTCCATATCCTGGGACAAGAGGTACCCCAGTTGACGCTCTTAATGATACTATTATTACTTACAATGATATTTAACTTGAACTTGCTTTGTTTCCCAAGTTGAGTAACACATGGAGTAGGTACTTGTATTCAAGGGGCATGAGACTTTCAACCTGTACTTTGTCAAGCACACTACTCATATTTGCTTTCACTTTAAACTTAATCATTCAAGATGCTATGATAGGGGAATGAGAGCTTGACACCAAGGATTACCACATTACAATCATTAACTTAAGTAGAGAAGTTCAGAAGTTAGATGAAACTTATTCATGCTTTACCTCTACTCATATATATCTTTCCAAAGTGTCCACCTTTTATATTCAGATTTTCATCAATACTCTATGACCATTGTAGGATGTTCTTACTTATCATTATGCATACATGTGGTCCATAGTACTTTCTTTATGTTACACTTTGTGAATTATCATTGAACATCCTTGCATTGAATACTTGATATCACTTCATAAACTATCTTGCATATTGCTACTCCTTTTAAGAATGAATCATTTGACTCTATGTAGCAATAGTAATCATCTTTGATATCCATTGTTAGTATTAAATTGCAAAGTCCATGTTAGTTTTATCACCTTCATACTCGAGGACGAGTATAGGTTAAGCTTGGGGATGTTGATGCATGTAAAATGCATACATGAACTTTGCATTATTTACTTATATTCCAGTCATATTTGCATCATATAAGGGTTATATCATGTTTTATAATGATTTTGGGAATATTTATTTTTCCTATTTTTATGGAATTAACCCTGCGCAGGCAGAAAACCCTATTTTATATTTTAATGTTTCAGGGACCCAAACGACGTCCAAATGACCTAAATTTACGAGCATCAGTTTTTGGAAGGAACAAAGCGTGGGAGCGAAGGAAGCGCACAAGGAGCCCGAGGGCCAAGTTGAGTGGGCCCACGGCCAGGTACATGGGCCGCGTGGGACCCCCTCTTTTGGGCCTCGGAGCTCCGTTGCCGTCGATCTTTCCTCCACCGACTCGTTTTGACCTAAAACCGATATAAAAATAGTCCCCGACGTTCTCTGGAAGGAGCGCCGCAGAAACACAGAAACACCGAAACAGAGACCTGGAGCTGCAGATTGGAGGGGGAAAACTCCGGCGGGGCGCTGCCGGCGTGGTCTCCATCTTCTCCAACGACTTCTCCACCGTCTCCATGATGAAGAGGGAGTAGTCCACCTCTGGACTATGGGTTTGTGGAAGTAACTTATGTATCTCTCCTCTCTTGAGCTTCACTAATTAGTACCGTATGAGCTGCTGAACATGATTACGGTCATCTATGTAATACCTTTGTGGTGGATCTTTTTATGAGTTAATATATGTTTGAGATTGCAATGGTTTTGTTTCAGTTATGAAAGTAGATGCATATTATGTACCCCGTTCTTATTTACTTGTTGATCAAGCATGTTTATGAGAGCGTGTGTGGGGGAACGTGTGCATTAGTTGGAGTAACGGGGGTGGCTAGTGCAGTGAACGTGAGAGAAAGTTCTGCGATCCACTTGGGTGTTTTACCTTACTTTGTTGCCTCACTAGGGATAAAAAAAATACCATGCTACCGGAGATGTGGGTGTGACCATTGCCACTTCTCCATGACTAGATCTAGCATGTTCTTATTTTAACTTCATGTCATGATACTTATTGCTATACTCTGAGTTATCTTAATTACTGAGGTGTTATGATTTAGTTCGCATCTTGGTGGAGTATAAGAGAGACTAATAACCAAAAGGTCTCTATGTTAGGACGTGATGCCCATATAATTATAACTTGTCATTAAACTGTTGTGTTGCAATCTCATATGTCAACTCTAGTGTTCCATTGTCTACCACTTTATTAAAGAGAGAGTGCATTTGTGAAACCATGAACCCCGGTCCATTTTTAATCATAAGAAACACCTTTCCAACAACTTTTACCACTTTTCCATTTTCTGCCATTTAAAAATCCGAAAATACAAAAACACTTTTACATCTTGCATTCATCATATAAAACCCAAAAATATCATTTATCATTGCTACCACCATCCTTGCATATTTATTTACCACCATTGCATATTTATTTCTTGTTTGCATTGCATATTATCTTGATATCATTCTCACACCTTGTGCTTGACAACCACTAGGTGAGGTTGAGGACCAAAACATTTACTTTGTTTTGTAGGTAACCAAAAGAAGGATAGGAAGATAAATCTTCACTACTGATTCCCCGAGAGTTCGATATTAAACCCTCGAGTCACCCCTCGTGGGGAAAACACGTCTTCCACTTACTACACACTCTGCACTTGGAGTCTCAACCTAATCCATTTACTTTTGACGTAGGTAGCTACGTCAACGGGTATCAGTGTAGCGCCTCCCCGGGACAGAAACCTGCGATGGAAGGGTGGATAAGGAGCTGGATACCCGGGAGAGGCCCAGCAGATCGAAAGAGCAGCAGAAAACAGCTAAGTCTTTGCATCTGCATCTTGCATCGTAGGCATAATATCTCGCTTGGAGTCAATATACTATCAACCTGAGCATGCTTGACGGTCTATGAGAGCCTTTGCGGGGGCAATGCGTCCTCCCCGGTGAACGGTCTGTTTCCCTCTGGCCTAGTAACTGAGGCAGTGGAGTGAGTCCCCGGAAGGTATAGTGCTCCCAGGGGTATTACTACTGCAGCAGACAGTTAGAATACTTGTCACCTGAGGAGATCTCCTCATAAACTTGATGGCGCGTTAGTGCAAGGGAAGATTTGGAAATGACCCCAGGAGTTGAGCATAGGACTGCATTCATATTTAATTTTCGAAATTACATTCTTGCATTACATTCAGAGAAGCAGCCTATGAACATATCTAGCCGATGCTACTAAGGCCAGTCCAGGCGCCCTGGCTGTGCAAAGCTGTCTTTGTTGGTTTACTTGCCTGCGGGTAAAACTCTTTCTTCCGGGGACGCTTGGAGGGAAGAGGGACTCTCGTGCAGGATCTTCAGGCATCTTGAGGAGCAGGAGGCCCTGCTTGGAGTCCAGGGACTCCACGTCCAAACAAGCGAACCATGCCCCTCGCCAACTCGTTGACGGCCTGGTTCTCCGCCTGAGGAGAAAAGGTGCTGGCAAGTTAGGGCCAAAGCTGGCCGCAAACAAGCAGAGAAGAAATCAAGGGGGACGCCATTACCTGATCAATGGCCTCGAGCTCGGCCAGAGGTTGGGATAGTCCCAGAATCCCGGCATTCTTCTCTTTCAGGTAGGTCATCAGGAAAGCTTTCTTGATGGCCCTCACCCGGGCCTCCTCCTCCTGCGCAGCAGGGCCTGTTATGGCCGCCAGATCGGCAAGGGCTTGGACAGCAGAGGCGCGAGAAGCCTCTCCCGTCCAGCCGCCCATGCCTTGGCAGCCCAGGGCACGTCTGCAGCGCCTCGGAAGGCCGACTCCGCCGTGGAGATGTCGGAAGCTGCTCCCTCAGACATAGACTCCGCGCCGCCGGACATCGTCAACAACTCGTGCTTCGCAGAAAGGAGAAGTGGAGGCGAGTGAAGTGGAAGGGAGGAGTGTGCAGAAAAGGCTGGGGGTTGTGGAGCTTTTATAGGCTCTCCACCCTCGACCTACCGCTTGGCGTTCCAAGTGCCGTAGTAATGGGGACGCATTTTGCAAAAAAACCCGTTCTCATTCGCACGGAGTACAAGGCAAAGGACACAGAACGGAGACAAGCTCTTCTTTGACAAGTACAAAGACTACAACGGGATCCTACTTTTTACAACAAAAGGTTCCATTCCCGGGGACCCGGGAGCGCCGCCGTACAATGGAAGGCGCTACTTCCAGAAGTACATGGACGAGGCCGCGAAGAAGGGGGTGAAGGAGATCTTCGGCGTCTCCTTCCCGGTCTCCCGCATCTTCAGGGCGACGAGCTCTCCTCCGCCTTGATGCTAGATGAGTTTTCCTCATCTTCATCCTCGTCGAAGGAGCTGGAGTTGTCGCCGCTGCTGCTGCTCTCCTGCAGCACTCTGCGCGTCCTCGGTGACGTTGAAGATCTTCACGGAGAGCGTCGCGTCTCCATCGTGCAGGAACGTCACACTCTGCCCCCGGGTTAACCGCCGGGAACGAGAGAATGACTTCCATCCATGGCCCAGGAGCATGGAGTCGTCGACGGCGTACTCCGCCCAGACCCAGGAGGGGCCATTGGGGCAGCCTTTGACCTGCAACCAGAAGCCGGAGGGCTTACCCTCCACCAGAGCCATCGCGAAGGAATCCGAAAGGCGCAAGCGACTGCAAAGCCGGCGGTCCAGATCCACCATGAACTCGAATGGAGCAAAGCCCGTATGGACTGAGCTCCTTGGTGGAAGGGAGACCCGACCACGGCCGCCGCGGCCTCCTCTTCCTCGACTTCGGGACGCGCCGTGACCCCGAACAGGCGGTCCATCCTCCGCCACAGCTGGAGAGGCACGCGGACGCCCTCTTCCCCTCCTCGCCGGCGCCATTGCAACAGTGTTTCTCGGTGGATTAGGAAGAGGAAGGCAAGAAAGATAGCTAAGGGACTGAGGAGCCCGTCCCGCTTTTATAGTGCGAGCTCCTACCCCAGCGGCGGTCTCCTCGTTTCTTCCGTTACCAAGAATCGAGGAGGCCATCTCAGTTATTCCCCCGAGCGAAATAACTTCAAGAAGACGAGGCGCCGGGGACCCACTTTGACCTCTTTTTGGTCATAGCCTCGGCAGCAGCAGAAGCAAAGCCGTCGGGACCATGCCCGGGGGCTACTGTCGCAGCAGTGGAACACGGGGTTCCCCTAGTGCTGCCAAAGTGGGTCCACTGCCTGTGGGCCCAACACGAAGATGTACATGACCAAGACACGGCGCAAGACCTGGCGGGCACCCCGCACGCCAGCCAAGACCACCGGGTGCGAAGGACCCCCGGGTCCCCCGCACCCCGGAAGCAGAGAAGGACCCCGAGAGCGCGAGACCCTGGCAGGGCCGGGCTCCCTCTCAGGTACCAGTCCGTACGAGCCGAAGATAGGGTTTCCAGCACCCTCCAGAAGATGGTAGAAGAGCCCAGAAGACTTGGGAAGCAAGGCACTGATGCATGTAAAATGCATACATGAATTTTGCACTATATTACTTATATTCCAATCATATTTGCATCATATAAGGGTTATATCAATGTTTTATAATGATTTTGGGAATATTTTATTTATTTCCTATTTTTATGGAATTAACCCTGCGCAGGCAGAAAACCCTATTTTTCATATTTTAATGTTTCAGGGACCCAAACGACGTCCAAATGACCTAATATTTTACGAGCATCAGTTTTTTGAAGGAACAAAACGTAGAGCGAAGGAAGCGCACGAAAGGAGACCCGAGGGCCAAGTTGAGTGGGCCCATGCGGCCAGGTACATGGGCCGCGTGGGACCGCCTCTTTTGGGCCTCGGAGCTTCGTTGCCGTCGATCTTTTCTCCACCGACTCGGGTTTGACCTAAAACTGACTATAAAAATAGTCCCCGACGCCCTCTGGAAAGGGCGCCGCCGAAACACAGAAACACCGAAACAAAGACCTGGAGCTGCAGATTGGAGGGGGAAAACGCCGATGGGGCGCTGCCGGCATGGTCTCCATCTTCTCCAACGACTTGTCCACCGTCTTCATGATGAAGAGGGAGTAGTCCACCCCTGGACTATGGGTTTGTGGAAGTAACTTATGTATCTCTCCTCTCTTTGAGCTTCACTAACTAGTACCGTATGAGCTGCTGAACATGATTACGGTCATCTATCTAATACCTATGTGGTGGATCTTTTTATGAGTTAATATATGTTTGAGATTGCAAATGTTTTGTTTCAGTTATGAATATAGATGCATATTATGTACCCCGTTCATATTTACTTGTTTTGATCAAGCATGTTTATGAGAGCGTGTGTGGGGTGATGTGTGCATTAGTTGGAGTAACGGGGGGTGGCTAGTTCGGTGAACGTGAGAGATAGTTCCGCGATCCACTGGGTGTTTTACCTTACTTTGTTGCCTCACTAGGGATAAACAAAAATACCATGCTACAAGGGTTGTGGGTGATCATGCCACTTCTCCGTGACAAAATCTAGCGTGTTCTTATTTTAAGTTCATGTCAAGATACTTAAAGCTATACTCTGAGTTATCTTAATTACTGAGGTGTTATGATTTAGTTTGCATCTTGGTGGAGTATAAGAGAGACTAATAAACAAAAGGTCTCGATGTTAGGACGTGATGCCCATATAATTAGTAACTTTTCACTAAACTTTTGTGTTGCAATCTCATATGTCAACTCTAGTGTTCCATTGTCTACCACTTTATTAAAGAGAGAGTGCATTTATGAAACCATGAACCCCGGTCCATTTTTAATCATAAGAAACACCTTTCCAACAACTTTTATCCATTTTCCATTTTCTGCCATTTAAAATACAAAAACACTTTTACATCTTGCATTCATCATATAAAACCCAAAAATATCATTTATCATTGTTATCGCCATCCTTGCATATTTATTTACCACCATTGCATATTTATTTCTTGTTTGCATTGCATATTATCTTGATATCATTCTCACACCTTGTGCTTGACAACCACTAGGTGAGTTGAGGACCAAAACATTTACTTTGTTTTGCAGGTAACCAAAAGAAGGATAGGAAGATAAATCTTTCACTACTGATTCCCCGAGAGTTCGATATTAAACCCTCGAGTCACCCCTCGTGGGGAAAACACGTCTTCCACTTACTACACACTCTGCACTTGGAGTCTCAACCTAACCCATTTACTTTTGACGCAGGTAACTATGTCAATGGGTATCAGGCGCGGGCAGGAGACACCACCTGCAGTGTGCCAGCCTTTACCCACGACGCTTTCCCCCAAAGGGTGGAGATCTCACCAAATCGGCGAAGGATACTTGGAGGAGGAGAGGCCACGTCTCCTCCTCCAACATGGAGAGGGGATTCTTCCAGCCAAGACCCCCTCACGCTCCTCGCATGACCGTTGTGGCATCCCCTTGTCTATAAAAGGAGGACCAAGGCATGGCGAGGAGAAGGACGAATCCAAGGTAGAAGACACCCACGGATGCTAGCCGAGCAAGAACACCAGAGAGTTAGGCTAGGGCAGGGAAGAGAGGGAAGGTGATCTCCTCCGGGCAAGGATCTGTCCTTCCTCTTCCTCTAGCCAAAACCCCTGCCGGGTACCTCGCCGGAGACATCCTTGTAGCCACACCATGATTCCTCCATCTATCCAGACATGCAGGAGTAGGGTTGTTAGCCTTCGGGCGGCGTGAACCTGGGTAGATCGTTGTGTCCCTTGCTTGTTTGCTCTACACGTCGAGATCGAGAGAGAGAGAGTGAGAGCTTGCCGGTGATCCCTCCACGGGAGACATTTTCCAGCCTCCTTCGCGCCCCTACCGAATCTACAAAGGGGGTGCCTGTCATCCCCGGTGTCCGTCCTTCGAGACACGACAATATCATCTTCCACCCCGAGCTCCATCTCATTTTTGAGCTCGAGTTCATCACCATTTTCTCCTCCATTTCCTCTCCATCACTCAAGTTAATCCCCATTTTTTTCACCATTTGTGAAGATTGAATGCACCCCATCTATTCAAGGGTTAGCAACATCATCCTTTCCTCCGGCGTTGCAACTTTAGCTCATTTGATTGCTAGTTTAGCTCATTTCATTTTTGTAGTGCTAGCTAGGTGTTTGATGAAATGCCCAAGTTAGGGAGTTCATTTTTTATATGCATTTTGAGCTCAAATTAATTTATTATTTGTGGATTTTAGTGTCGTCCCGTCCTCACCGCCGTCGATAGCCCGCGTCGTCCCGTCACCGGCACCACTTCGGTGAGCCTCTTTTTTATCTTTTATTTTTAAAACAATTACTTGTATGATTTAAATGCATAGTTATTTCTTGTATAATTTCTTATGTTTTTTTATATGTATAGTGTCATGGTTTTGATATCCGTCCCCGTCGGCCCTCGTCCGGTCTATGATTCGGATGTGGTATATTTTCATAACTATTTGTTTCGTTTCGTGTTTATGACAATCATGCCGACCAACTTGACATAGATATTTTTATTAGGAGGTAGTTGAACCGGAAATTCCAACGACCCTATTGTCGAGTTTTTAAAAAGAAAACAATGATTTGAAAGCAAAATTGAAAAGAAGTGAAGATCTTTGTCTCCAATGCCTAGAAGAGAAGAGGAATTGGAGTTCAAGCTTGCCAACATCGTCGATGAACACAAGTTAAGCTTACGACGTCGCCGATGCTCACGAGATGAAGATGGATGCAATGCGCTTGAAGATTAAAAAGATTAGAAAATATGCCATTAGTCAAGAGGCTTGGTATCATTATGCTGTTGGTTCAATAGTTACCTTAGTTGCGATTTTGATCGCATTTGTTGTTGGATTTAAATTCTTTAGATAGTTGTATGTTAGTTCAATTAATGTATGTTTCATTAGAACAATGTATTACATTTGGGCACTACTCTACTTTGGTTTTAATGTGATGAACTTGTATTAATTAATTTGGTCAGTATTATATATTTATGATGTAGTGTAATGGTTTTTGATATATTTATATAATGCAGATGAGCCGGCAATGGATGTACAGTGACCGACGCGGTCTCGACTTTATCAATGGCATGCATAGTTTTCTCCGTGTGGCTAATGAAACAAGCCGTCGAGTGGTTATTTTTTGTCCATGTAGAGTCTGCAAGAATAAGCGGGATTACTCTACGTCAAGAACCATTCACGTCCACCTGTTGGAGGGTTTCATGTGGTTATTATTGTTGGACCAAGCACGGAGAAAAGGGGTTATGATGGAAGAAAATGAAGAAGAAGAGGATAATGACACCTATCCTACGTTCACTGCAGACGGTGATACTCCAATGGGGGAAGACGAAGCTGAAGAAGAGCCCAGATGAGCCCAATGATGATGAGCCCAATGATGATTTTGGCCGGGCCATTCTTGATGCACGGATAAACAGCGGAAGTGAAAACGAGAGGTCGAAGTTGGATAGCATGTTAGAGGATCACAAAAAATTGTTGTACCAAAATTGCGAAGATGGCCAGAAGAAGCTTGGTACCACGCTGGAATTGCTGCAATGGAAGGCAGAGAATGGTACAACTGACAGGGGATTTGAGAATTTGCTGAAAATAATAAAGAAGATGCTTCCAAGGGATAACGTACTGCCCCCAGTACGTACGAAGCAAAGAAGATTGTGTGCCCTCTAGGATTAGAGGTGCAGAAGATACATGCATGCATCAATGATTGCATCCTCTATCGCGGTGAGAAGTACGAGCATTTGAATGCGTGCCCGATATGCGGTGCGTTGCGGTACAAGATAAGGCGAGATGACCCTGGTGATGTTGACGGCGATCCGTGCCCCAGGAAGAGGGTTCCTGCCAAGGTGATGTGGTATGCTCCTATAATACCACGGTTGAAACGTTTGTTCCAAAACAAAGAGCATGCAAAGTTGTTACGATGGCACAAAGAAGACCGTAAGAAAGACATGATGCTGAGACACCCCGCTGATGGGTCGCAGTGGCGAAAAATCGACAGGACCTTCAAGACGTTTGCAGATGACGCTAGGAACATAAGATTTGGTCTAAGTACAGATGGCTTTAATCCTTTCGGGGAACAAAGCTCCAGTCATAGCACCTGGCCTGTGACTCTATGTATGTATAACCTTCCTCCTTGGTTGTGCATGAAGCGGAAGTTTATTATGATGCCGGTGCTCATCCAAGGTCCGAAGCAACCCGGCAACGACATTGATGTGTACCTAAGGCCATTGATTGAAGAACTTTTAGAGTTGTGGAGTGACGAAGGGGTACGTGTGTGGGATGAGCACAAACAAGAGGCATTTGACCTACGAGCGTTGTTGTTTGTAACCATCAATGATTGGCCTGCTCTTAGTAACATTTCAGGACAGTCAAACAAGGGATACAATGCTTGCACGCACTGTCTAGATAAGACTGAAAGTATATATGTAGGCAACAAGAATGTGTACCCAGGTCATCGTCGATTTCTTCCACCTGAGCATCCCGTAAGAAAGAAAGGCAAGCATTTCAAATGTGAGGTTGATGACCGGACGAAGCCTACCTGCCCTGATGGTGATGCTATATATGAGATGGTCAAGGATTTAGAAGTAATCTTTGGAAAGGGTCCTGGCAGTCTATCTGTTCCGAAAGACGCCAACAAGCGCGTACCCTTGTGGAAAAAGAAATCCATATTTTGGGAGTTACCCTATTGGAAAATCCTAGAGGTTCGCTCTGCAATCGACGTGATGCACGTGACGAAAAATCTTTGCGTGAACCTGCTAAGCTTCTTGGGTGTGTATGGGAAGACGAAAGATACACCGGATGCACGACTGAACCATCAACATATGCACGAGAAGACGAAAGACGACCACCTTAATCCAGAGAAGTATCAAGGTCCTGCCAGCTACGCTCTTACCAGAGAAGAGAAGGAGATCTTTTTTGAAGTCCTGAACAGTATCAAGGTCCCGTCTGGCTTCTCGTCGAATGTGAAGGGAATAATTAACATGGCAGAGAAAAAGTTCCAAAACCTGAAGTCTCATGACTGCCATGTGATTATGACACAATTACTACCGGTTGCATTGAGGGGGCTTCTACCGGAAAATGTTCGACTACCCATTGTGAAGCTATGTTCATTCCTCAATGCAATTTCTCAGAAGGTGATCAATCCATTGACTCTAGGAACTTTACAGAAGGATGTTGTTCATGTCTTGTCAGCTTCGAGTTGGTGTTCCCACCATCCTTCTTCAATATTATGACGCACCTCATAGTTCACCTAGTCGAAGAGATTCAAGTTCTCGGTCCTGTATTTCTACACAACATGTTCCCCTTCGAGAGGTTCATGGGAGTCTTAAAGAAATACGTTCATAACCGTGCTAGGCCTGAAGGAAGCATCTCCAAGGGTTATGGAACAGAGGAGGTCATTGAGTTTTGTGTTGACTTTATTCCTGACGTTAACCCGGTCGGTGTTCCTCAATCGCGCCATGAGGGGAGATTGCGTGGAAAAGGAACACTAGGAAAGAAACAAATATTTCTGACTGGGATTCTTTCAATCGAGCACACTACACAGTTCTACATAATTCGAGCTTGGTGGCTCCGTATATCGAGGAACACAAGAATACTTTACGCTCATTAATGGCTGAAGAATGCATTGAAAAAGAACACTTGAAGACTTTCTGCGGGTGGTTGCACACACGTCTCATTAATGACAACACTGTCGAAGAACAGCTAAACTTGTTGGCCAGAGGACCATCTTCGACTATATTGGCTTTTCAAGGGTACGAGATAAATGGGAATACATTTTACACGGCCGACCAAGATAAAAAGAGCACCAACCAAAACAGTGGTGTCCGCTTTGATGCATCAAACAACAATGGGACAAAGGACACATATTATGGTACATAGAGCAGATATGGGAACTTGACTACGGACCTTCTTTCAAGGTACCTTTGTTCCGGTGCAAATGGTACAACCTGGATGGGGGGTAAACGTAGACCCGCAGTACGGAATGACTACAGTGGATCTCAAGAATTTTGGGTATGACAACGAACCATTCGTACTAGCCAAAGACGTGGCTCAGTTTTCTATGTGAAGGACATGTCTTCCAGACCAAAAAAAAAAGATAAGCAAGCGAAGACATCATATGATGAGCCAAAGCGTCACATAGTTCTTTCAGGGAAAAGAACTATCGTGGGAGTGGAGGACAAGACAGACATGTCAGAAGATTACAATAATTTTGAAGAAATCCGGCCCTTCGCAGTGAAAATTGACCCAAGTCTCGTGTTAAATGGAGAAATTTGTCCATGGCTACGGCGCAATCAGAAGAAAGTGACGGGCAGAAAGTAGAAGAAGATTGTGTAATAATGTATTAAACCTTTTATGTAACTGTGTTCTGAAAGTTGAAACAAAACACACGGTTTCCCCGTCATACAGCCCAACGGTGGCTCGTGAGTGCCTGCATATCAAATGCACTGTTGGACGTATCACGGGAATCCGAATTATTTGTATTCGGTCGATAAACTGAAGTATTTGGTAGATAGAACAAAACAGACGGTTTCCCCTGCATACATCCCAACGGTAGCTCGTGAGTGCCCGCATATCAAATGCACCGTTGGACGTATGCAGGGAATCCGAATGCTTTGTATATCAAATGAACTAAACTGAGTGCCGAACATGTTCGAGAGGGGGGCTATATATAGGGTCATGTGTGGCTGATACAACACTGATTTTTCCCTCAAAAGAAACACCCCCATGATCCAACGGCTCACAAGCGCTTGAAAGAAACACACCCATGATCCAACGGCTCATAAGCGCTTGAACGAAACACACGATCCGTGTGCTTCTTAAGTCCCGGTTGGTGTTACCAACCAGGACTAAAGGCGGGCTTTGCGGTCACGACTCGTGTCCTCCCCCATCCCTGCCCTGGCCACGTGTCCTCCTCTAGTGCAGCCCTGGTCACGTACGTGTCCTACCCCAGCGTTGTCCTGGTCACATGGCCTTCCAGCACTGCCCTGGAGGTCTATATGTATTGTCGTCGACAGGTTACACCCTAATCCACCATTCCTAGCAACGAACACATACACGAAATGGATCCATCACGCCCGCCGCAGCGCCTTCTGGACGAGGTCGAGCGTGCTCGGCAGAGCACGCTTGGGCGCTACCGCGGGAGCCTATCCCGTCGTATGTCTACTAGCCCGGCGTGGAGAGTAATGCCCAACTACCGGCCTCCTGTTCCGGTGCCGGAGGAGGTGCGGAGGGCGTACGAGCGCGCGTGCTCCGACGTCCCCGACCCCGATGAGGATGCGTACGCCGTAGGGGTGGCGTGGGGATCAGCGGCCGCATACGGCGTATCTCCACCAGTCGCCACCGTGCCCCCTCCCGACGAGGAGGATGACGACGACGATGACTTCAACTGGAGCGACCATGGGGAAGAGGTCGGCGGGCCACAGATGCAGGAGGCCATTGAATCCTCCTTACAGTCCGTCCACGACGACCGTGTACAGCGAGCCAGGACTGTCTGCCAGCTCAAGGCGAAGGAGGCTTCTGAGCTGGCTTGGGCACTGAAAGACTCATCCTCCATGGCTCGTGCCCTCCGCCGCAAACATGCATGCGAGAACCAGGCGGGCACGAACGGTGCTGGCTCCTCCCGGCGTCGTTCCCCCTAATCCTACGGCCTCTGAGCCAGAAAAGTCCGTTTATGAAAACTGTTAGTGATGTGTAATAATGTATATTAAACCTTTTATGTAACTGTGTGGGGATGTTGTTAAGCATGCTTTAAAAAATAAATTTTGAAACATTTAAATTAAATCAATAAATACAAAAAAAATAAGAAAAAGATATGATTTTCATATATATTGGAACATTTAAATTAAATATAAAAAAGAAACTAAAAAACAATTCAAAAAACATGTAAAAGAAAACGGTAAAAGAAAACAGAACTACAAAAACAATTAAATCAATAGATATAAAAGAAACAGAAAAAGAAAACAGAAATAGAAACAAGAAAAAAATAAATAAAAAGGCCTTTGGTCGCGGTTGGTAACACCAACCGGGACCAAAGGCCTGCTGGGCTTCGCGCGCAATTTTTCGCGGACCACACAGACCTTTGGTCCCGGTTGGTGGCAGGAACTGGGACCAAAGGTCTTTTCCGTGCGCTTTAGGGCGGTTCCGGCCGAATTTTTCACAAGTCTCGTGTTTCTTCCCCAAATCGAAGCCTCCGACGCCGCCGCCCCGACGCACCACCGCCGCCGAGGACGCCGTTGCCCTCCACCGCGGTGCTGCCCCGCGCCGCCGCCGTCACGTCCTCCCTCTGGCCTTACCCGCCGCCCTCCGCCGCGGTGCTGCCCCGCGCCGCCGCCGTACGTCGCGTCCACCAGCCGTCGTCGCCCTCCCTCTGGCCGCGCCCGCCGCCCTCCTCCTCGATCGAGCTCGCTGTCGCCACGCCCGCCGCCCTCCCTCTGGCCTGCCACGGCCTCGACCTCGAGCTCGCCCTCGCCTCTTGCCACCCTCCCTCTGGCCTGCCATGGCCTCGAACTCGACCTCGTCCTCGAGCTCGCCGTCACCTCCCGCCGCCCATCCCGCCGCGGCTCGGCCCATTCCTTCGCCTCCTACGCCGCCGTCGACCTCTCCGGCCGGCTCAAAGGTGAGAGCTTTTTTTTCTCATTTTCAGTACCATTTTCAGTACCATTTAGGAGATGCTATTTAGGAGATGTTAGCAAAAATTAGTAGTAGGTTAGTTCTAATTTTGTAATTGTTGTTAGTGGTAAGTTTATAATTTTGTAATTGTTGTGTATATACAACATGTAATTGTTGTTAGGAGATACTATTTTGTAGTTTTAGTGTTAGAAATTTAGGAATTTTAGTGTTAGTGTTAGTTGTCTAAATTTGTTGTTTAAAATTGTAACTATAAAAATCAGTACCATTTTGCTATTGAAGTTGCTATGAAAATCAGTACCATTTTTGCTATCGTAGTTGCTATTAGATATTAGCTATAAATTACACCATTTTAAATTAGGTTATTAGTTGATATGAATTTAAAATTGTATTTGCTGAATTTAAAATTCTTGTTACAAAATTGATTGCAGGGACATTAATTGAGGCATGGATCCAAATTGTCCGGACGCCTTCGGCAGAGACGAGGAGCGTGAAGAGCAAATGGATCCACTTTTTCCGGATGTCGGCGCTAGAGACGAGGCCTCTGAAATGCGAATGTGTATGATTATAGCAGGACGTGCAGCCGCGCCTGTCGGTGAAGAAGATGCGGTCAATTTAGATGATTACGACTCCCAATTTCTGAACGACTCCGGTGAGGGAGTTGAGGAAGAAGAAATTTGTAGAGAGGAGGAAGTGGCATTAACAAACTCAGGCGAGGTATATTAATTAAGCCTGTGTTGATCGATCACATTACATGTATTATTTGAGTTGTATTGCGGTTATTAACGAATCTTTTTTCTTTTAGCCCTCCGGATCGAGCAAATCATCCGCATCTAGAGGGTCGAAAACCGTGTCGAAACGAGGCCCGACGAAGCCGATGAAGGAGGGTCAAAGGGTAGTGATCGACATAGTTGATGCTCATGGCGAACCAATGCAACCCTTAGAGTGCCGACGTAAATTTATAAATCAATGCGGAGTTTTTGTTAGGGACATGGTACCGATCACATATCAAGAATGGCACAAGCCGAAGGACGAGACCAAAACATTTACTTATGTCGACGACAAAACAAAAGATTTGCTTTGGGACAAGCTCTTGAAAAGGGTCACCCTACCTCCAGATGTTTTAGAAAATGAGCGGTGGAAGGAGAAAGTCAAGCAGTGGACTCTTCAGAAGGCTGCCGAACAGTTCCGGACCCATAAGAAAATTTTATGGAGAAATTATTTAAAGGCGAAGGAAGAAGATCCAGAATTCACTCCAGAATTCACTGGAGCACAAGTGAAATTAAAAGCCCAGTGGCCCACATTTGTGAAGCAAAGAGAATCGGAGGCCGCTGTGGCCCGATCGGAAACAAACAAGTTAAATGCTGCGAAGAAGGTATATCACCACACTTTGGGGGCAGGTGGCTACAAGGCTGTCGTGCCTAAGTGGGAAGCATTTGAAGCACAACTGCTTGATAACGGGGTCATTCCACAGACAATGGACTGGCCAGATAGGTCCAAGTTTTGGTTGTTCGCGCATGGGGCAGGGTTGGACCCTGTGTCAGGGAAGATTGTTCCTCAGGGAAAATGGAAGTACAAAATTGAGTATATAACCAACGAACTTGTGAAAGCAATAGATCTAGTTCGAAAAGGACTGTACAAGGTCGACAGAGAGAAAGACGAGCTGTCACTCGCACTCGGGAATCCTGAAAAAGTTGGACGAGTACGAGGCTATGGACCCGGAGTTAATTGGGCACAAGGTTTTCCGGCAGACGCTCATAATTATAGAAGCCGTGAGAGAAAGAAGAAGGAGGACAGAGACCGGTTATAGGCATTGGAACGCAAGGTGCAGCAGCAGCAGGACACACTAGACTCAATTAGTAAGCAAAGGACATCTCAGCTGCAGCTAGAAAGTCCTGAAGTCGAAGCCGCCCCATCTGATCATCGGAAAAGCAGCGTGGGTTCCACGCAGCTAGAACATTCTGAACTTGAAGCGCCGGCGGCTCACTACCCCGTGGATGATATCACGGAGAAGACGGAATGTGAGCTACATATGGCAATGAAGAACATGTCCTTCAAGGTGGCGGTCGGCTATGCTTTACCAAATCAACCTGGAGCGAGATACCATCTCGCTGGGATTCTAGCTGGCTATGCTCGTGTCGGGGTGGATGACTTTGTGCCGTTATATGCTGGTCTGAATCCTGACATTCCTGGAGGTGACGACGAGAGGACAATGGGAGAAGCCAAGAAGTCCATCGTTCTCTGGAAGAAGGAACACATCAAGTTTCCAAACTTGCCGCCGCCAAGGCCACCGACTCCTCCGAGTAGCAATCCCCCACCTCAAGATCCACCCTCCCACCTCAAGATCCACCCTCCCCACCTCATGATCCATCCCCCCCACCTCAAGATCCATCCCCCCACCTCAAGATCCATCCCCGCCACCTCGTGACGACTGTTGGGAGCCCAGCGTGAGTCCGTCGCCCGCGACATCGCAGCAAGAGACAGTGCGCACTGTTTTGCGGAAACTAAAGTTCTCGTCGAAATATACACAGAGGTGCGCTTTATACTTCCCGCCAGAAACTCGAGAGGAACGCGAGTTGCGAAAGCCTCTTCCAAAGAGATATTACGACTTGACTCCAGAGGAACTCGAGTAGGAGGTGCGAGCTGATGTGAAAAGACAATTGGGACCGAAACGGCTCCCGCAAAAGGAGTTAATACCACCGGAAAATGTTGATAAATTTCTGAAAAATATATCGACTGGGCCGGCACCGCCGCCTGTTTTGCCAGGCGACTATGAACGTACCATTTTCAAGACAGTTAGAGAAGAGAAGGAGGAGAAGGAGGCGGCATATCGCCTAAAGAGGGAGCAGCAGCAGATGGCAGCTAATAAGGCCCAGCAGGAGAAGGAGGCTGCATTTCGCCAAAAGAGGCAAGCTAATAAGAAATCCGGGAAACAAGTGGCCCAGCTCGGAGAACAGTCAAACAAGTAGGTCCCCGCGCTCAAAGTGATGCCCGATAAGGAAGTACAACAAGACACTTTTCGCATAGACGACCCCAAAGAGTATCAGTATGCATGGACATATGTCTACGGGGAGCCCCTGGTCAGACCTGAGCTGGTCAGATCTCTGCCAACACAATTGCGACGTTTGTATGAGTGGTACGAGGGAGCCGTAAAGGCCAAGCATGATGTTTTCCACGGTTCATATACGCAAGAGCATTACTTAGAGGATAACGCGATGTATGTGCCGTTTTCGGAAATATTTCAATTATTCAATCAATACTCCCTCGACAAAGCCCTCACCAGCTGCTATTGTTTGTAAGTGATTTATTTATGCAATTTAATTAAGTCTCTATCTCAGCTCGTTCGTTGCCAATTATCTAACTTTATTCTTGTGTATGCTATTATGCAGAATGAAGACCGCCGAATGCAGAGATGCCAGAATCTATAGTATTGGGTTCATGGACCCATATTAGATTCATGAAGTTACCCTAAAGAACCATCCCAAGGACACAGAGAGAAGCTTGCTCCGGTATCTAGTGAAACACAATACATGCGCAGAAATACTTCTTCCTTACAACTTTAAGTGAGTGTTACCGTACCTTCTACACATTCTACTTTGCTTACTCGATGTTTAGTGTAATCGATGAGTCATGGACATATAAACGTGTGCAGTTATCACTGGATTCTGGTAAACATTAGAGTTGAACAAGGAGTCGTTCAAGTTCTGGACTCGTTAAGGAAAGATATGGACGACTACAGCAACTTGCAAGCAATGTTCCAGAGGTAACTTCAATCATTATCGCTCTATATCGATCTCTTTCGCTCGTTCAAGACCTTTGATTATTTTCTTTTGCCGGGCAGGGTTTGGGAAAAGTTCATCGTGAAGGTTCGTGGGCAACTGGAAACTGCACCTGTTTTGGTATGAAACCAAGGTAAGTAGTATATATATATATATATAGGGTGGGACTATTCTACGACCCCTCTTAAGAGATTGCTATTCTACAATACCTCCCTAAATAAAAACCTTCTAAACCAGAATCCACCCATCCTAAACACCTTCTTCTCCGCACCCATCTCACATGTCGTGCCCCCACTCCCATCCACGCGCACGCCCACTCCCCGCCTACCTTCTTCCCCGGCGAGCCACCCAGCTTCTCCCTGGCCTGCCACCCTACTTCTCCATTGTGCCGACGCCAAACCTCGACCGACACATGCGCATCCCCGGCTGCCTCGCCATGAGTGCCCCGCGCGCATCCTTGCTCCCCGTCGCCGGAGGCCGCACGAATCTTCGGATCCACGCCGCCGGCGCCGAATCCATCTGCTTCCCCGCTAGTTGGGGTGGTTAGCAGCTGCCGCGCCCCCTGCTTCTGGCGCCTCGCCTTCGTGGTCCACGCCCGATCCAGGCCGACCGCGGGCATCCTTCTCGCCAGATGCGGGCTCACACACCGTCGCCGTCCTCACGGCCGCTGGATCAGGATCGCTCCCAATTCGGCGCCGTCCCGCCCTGTCCACGCGTGCGCTCACATCCCCTGCACTCCCGCACCTCCCCTGCATGCTGCACACTTAGCAGCTTCGTTCCCCTGCATCCTGCACGATTGGCTGCGACAGAAGTCCACCGCCCGTGCCATGGAAGTCAACGCCCCGCTCAACCGGCGGGAACCACTCCCCTGCTCTGGGTCGGCGCTCTGCTTCCAGATCGACTCCAGCCGCAGCGGCTTTGGGCCGGCTCGAGCGCCACTGAACTCCACAACGAGCGCTGCTGGACTCCCCCAGCAAGCGATCCTGGACTGTATCCTCATCGCCGTCTGGTGGGGAATTTTCTCCTTCCTGGCAATCTCATAAGCGCATGGTAGTTCCTGTTGTGGTTAGCTGAAAACATCTGTCATTTACATGCTTACCGTACGGAATGCTTGATTCCATAGCTCGTTTACACAAGAAATTTGTCTATATTTGTTTGGAAGTTTGCTTCGCTTTGTCCAGTGGTTTCTGTTAAAGCACTAGAAGTTTACTTATAGTCTTCGCTCTATTCGAGTGCTTTTAGTGCTGTTCAATTCTTTCGCTGGACAATTTCTCTTAGTGTGCGTGATTTGCTTGTTGGTTGGAGGCTCTTCCAGAAGTTCAACTAATTTGTGACGTTGCTAGCTATTTCGGTAAAAGAAATAATTTTTGATGTGAAAATTCAGGGTAAGAGACACGTAAAGTTTATAGAATTGGAGGTGTGAAGTTCAGAGAGAAAACAAGGACGCAGGATGTGCGCGCGGCTACTGATGCTGGACAAGCTGCTGGACGTGCAGGTATTTCTGGCCATTGTTGTTGCTTGTAACTTGTTATAGCTGCTGCTGGACGCGCACTTCACCGGTAATTTTGATAGTTCAGTTTTATTAGCAGGAATTTTGCCAGGACCCGGCCATCGACGGGATCGTCTGCTGGTGCTCTTTTCTGCTCTATGCCTCCACCTACTGCTGCTTTGATCCCCTTGCTCACCTCGATGCATTGGGCATCGTCACATGCTGCGGTCTCCGTGGCACAGGTACTGCAGCAGATTTACTTTTAATGATTGATAGGTGATGCGTTGATGCTACAACCAATTTTGGTTGCTAGCTTTGCTTCTCAGTTTACCATCGTTGGGAAAATTGTCTATCCTTAGCCAGCTACTCTTTGTCTCAATTTAATTCCGTGGCTTCAAGAATAGAAATTGACCTCATCAATGCACGATTTTTATTTTATTCAGTTTGGAAGTTGGCTTCATCCACTTTAGTTTATAGCAGAAAAATTGCCAATTTAAATTGTGGTTATGAAGTTCTCTGTAGTTCTCAGGGAAGATCAATTCGCTATTATTCGGAGTTCATTTTTTCGGAAAAAACTGCATTTAAACAAAAAATCTCATTCTGAATCAACACCCATTGATTGATTCCTTGCAGTTCACAGCGCGGGCGTGTGGCGGTTCACACGGTGGCTAGAGGCGGTTCACGCAATTGACACGAACTGCTGGTAGTGAAGGTGTGTGAGCTCGGTTCTAGATTTGACCCTTATCCCTAATTTTTATATTTTGCCGGATCATGTAAAAGCCGCACCGGAGAAGGAGAAAAAGCCCTTCCCTCACAATCTCTTGGCCGGCTGTGGGAGTCCAAGCCACTATCGCAGGAGTTCGCTGGCCGCTGCAAGGGAGTCTGATTCCAGGATGGTGGGTAGTTCGCACCTGCTATTTTTCCTTGTCAATGCATTTGCTGCTTGTTTGGATTCAGAAACATTGTTGTTGGTTGGTATTATTTTGGAAGTTTACTCTTTGTTTCTGAGTAGTTCGTTCTCTGCATCCAAGAAGTTACTCGTTTTTTCCCCCTGAATTTTGAGGCTTATGCAAGTAGTACCCATGTCGTTCCTTGCAACTTCTTTTACATGAACTGCTCTCTGTTGCCGGCAATCTGAATTGATCCCTGGCGACAACCCCTCACATCAAGATACACCATGAACTTCTGCTTTTACGCTCCTAGTGCTGGAGCTCCGCCGCTGCGACCTCAATCCCCCGAGGTTACATGGAGTGATGGCTTACATGAAGTTTTGAACTGAAGTCAAGTTAGACACTGAACTGAAGTCAGGTTAGACTCTGAACTGCAGTACATATGTTTCTGCCGATGAAATCATTTCTGCTGTGAAAAGAGAATTCGAGCCATTTTGGGAATGGTTTCTACATGTTAGGGGAATTTTTTTGGTTGTGAAAGTTCATTGATTTTCTTATATAAAGTTCACTTTGGTGTAGCTCAAAGGTTCATTAAATAGTATGATAGGTCCAATTTAAATTTATAGACTAGAGTTGCCAAAGTTTCTGTTTTGTTTGGGATCTGGTTATAGTCTTGAAATTCACTTTGACTGGTAGCGAAGCTAAAATTTTCTTTTTGAGAAGTTCGTTTCGTCCGTGTGTTGGTTCCTGTTTAGTGTAAAAAAAACAACTGATTGGAGTTGGTAAAAAAATAACATGGAGTGTGGTGTGGTCGTGAAGTTCACCTTTATTTGTCGGCAAGTCCAGTTCGTCAAGCGACAAGTGTGAAGTTTTGTTTTATAGTTTGCCAATGTTCATTCCGTTTCTGAAGGTTTTCTCTGTAAATAATCAAGAACAATAACATGAACTCACCCAGGTTGGTGTGCTCCACCCTGACACGTGCCCTGCTCGCCGGAGAAGGAGATGCAACGCCGCCCAGGTTCCCCTCCGAGGCGCTGTGAGGACGTGGCAGCTCCTGCAGCTGTTCATCTGAACTTTTTTTGCAGTTCAGATCTTCAGTAGATGCATTTCTTATTCCTATGCTAGGAAGTTAACTTGTTCACTTTAGACTGGGCCATTCCGGAATTCCGTTCGGGCTGGGTCGTCGACAACGTATTGCTGCCTCCTCTGAAGTTAGTCGTTGTCGAGCACAGCTAGTAGCAGGAAGCGGTGCACTTTCTCTTTATTTTTTTTGTACATCATCAAGCGGTTTCATCTTGTAAATTATAGCAGTTCAATTAGACTCAAATAATGAGTTCAGATTACTGTAAAAAAAAGGAGAGAATATGTCCGCAGTGCACCTGTTTCTTTTCTGTCAGTTCACTCGTTATGTGTCAAAAACTGTGCAGTTCTTTCAGCTAGAATTATTTACTTTCATGTAAAATTATGCTGATAGGTGAAGTTAACTTTTACTGCCTGGTAAAGTTCATTTTGTTTTTCAAGAGTTAACTTTATCTGTGAGAAAATATACTTTTTTGGCTGAAATTCACTATTGTTGTTCCGAACTTTATTTTTATCAGTGTTGCTTTGTTGTTGAGCTGCCGATGGTCCCTGAACTACTGCTCATATTTGACCGCTTCTGAAGTGCATGCATGGCTATGTGTGTGCTGGTTCTTGTTTAATGGGAAACTATAATGTGAAGTGCACTTACATATGCCGACAAATTCAAAAAAAGATGGTCCTGTGAAGTTACAAGGACGGAGTCAGCTATCCACTGACCTATTGTGAAATTACTGTGAAGTTCACAGAAGTTCACGAAAAAAAATTGGTTAGCCGCGAGTTTCATTTGCAAAACTTTTGTGGAGTTCGCTACTATTGTGACAACGTGAAGTTAACTTATGTGCCGTGCAATCCACTTATGAAAAAAAAACCTGAAGTTCACTTACGTGAAGTTCCGAAATTCACACTGGACGGGCGAAGTTCAGGAAAAAAATTGACAGCCAAAAAATTCATTTGTAAAAAATTCCTGAAGTTCACTTGAAAAAACCCCGAAGTTCACTTACGTGAAGTTCCGAAGTTCACACTGGACGGGCGAAGTTCAGGAAAAAAAATTGTCAGCCAAAAAATTCATTTGTAAAAATTTTCTGAAGTTCACTTGAAAAAACCCGAAGTTCACTTACGTGAAATTCCGAAGTTCACATCGGACGAGCGAAGTTCAGGAAAAAAAAAAAAATATATATATATATATATATATATATATATATATATATATATATATATATGTCCGCGCAACTTTTAAATTCTAGTTTCAGTACCATTATCATGCTTGATTGTTATTTTGATTAAATTCTATTCTTTGTAAAGTGGTGTCTGAGGCAGGCACAAGGGACTAATTTATGTGGATATTACGTTTGCGAGTACATACGATCTTTTGTCAGTGAGCGGGATAGAAAGCTCAGAACATTAGAGGTCCGTATACACTCTCGGCAATTACTTTATTACCATATTGTGTTCATTTCCATTAATAATATTTTTTCTGATGATTTCACATATTCTTATTGATCTAGATGGAACGAGAGCAGGACAAGTTCATACCAGCGAAACGCCTTAAAGCAATTCAAGAGAATTGGCAGGATTTTTGAACAAGGAGGTCCTGAAGAAATCCGGAGAATTTTATCACCCTAGCAATTATGTTCTGCCTCCAATGTAATTGACGTGATCTCGACGTGAGAAACGTGATGTCGATGTAACATAAACTTAATTGTGATCTCGACTTTGTATGTATATATGCATCAAAACGTGACCTCGGTAGTGTAGTGTAAACTTTATGTGTGCGACTTGTTTTTTACGCAACGTGATCTTCATAGAAAATAATTAAATGGAAAACAAAAAATCAAAACCCCTAAAAAATAAATAAATGGAAAACAAAAAGCTGAAATCTTTGGTCCCGGTTGGTAAAGCGTCGCCGCCCTGCGCGCTGCGCCGCCCCCACGTGGAGGCCCATCAATCCCGGGTCGTGGACACCCGGGATGAAAGCCCCCCCCCCCCCCACATTTAGTCCCGACCCTTTAGTCTCGGTTGTAAAACCGGGACCAAAGGCCGTCTGGACCCGGGACTGATGGGCTTGTTTCTACTATTGGACTTCATGTGTCAAATTCCAGAATTCAAAAATATTCAAGGATTAAAATGGACGTTTGTAAGAAACTGAGTAGTGTGACTTGGGTAAGTGAGCGTTCTTCTCCCAACCCACGTACCCACACAAAACCATAGTGGATACTTGCATTCACAATTCCGTAGCATATTTACCTTTCGTACCCACCTGTACTCGTACATTTCCCCTGTATTTTTCCAGGAGTAATGCTACAGCTACGACCAGTGTGAACTGACTCCCGGATGTACATGCGACAGCATCAGACACAAGCCGCTTCATCGCAACGTAAGCCCCAGAAATCACCAGAAACAATAGGTTGTTCTTATCGTACTACAGAACATAATCCCAGCATAAAACAAGCCATTAGACTCTGAATTTGACGATAAGACGTCAAGAAAACATCGGTACATACTGTCACCAATTGGTTGTCGGTCTACAACTTTGGTTTGTCGCTACAACAACTGTCAATCACCTGGCAATACATGGAAGAAAACAAGTACTGGTAGTACACCGTGTTCCTTTGATAAAAAACATACACAACATACTCCGGTCATCCAACTTAGATAATGCCCATTCAAATATCCAACCCATCGAACCTCTTTTACATGGTTATTAAGTGGAAGAAGACGGGCCTCCTCAGAGTCAGATGACCAAAGTGAGCACATCATGCCAAGTTGAGCTACCACGAGTAAGTATTACACAGAAGGACAGAACAAAGAACAATTTACTCGTGTAGCCTAGCCCCTATGAGCTTTATTGCACGCCAGTTGAAGATCTTGTTTGGACCATGAAATCTCACTAACTTCTCCTGGACCACAAGGAATAGCGTGTCAAATCTCAGATGTAAAACAAACACTTCGGGGAGATGGTGACTCCGCTCTCCCCACTTTCCAGCATCATTTTGTCGGCTCGTTCTATTCGTGCGAATCGAAAATGGCCGGCATCACGGTCCAGTGCGGGAATGCATCTGTCTCAGAATCAGAATGAGGGAAATACCCTTGATCATACTGGGTAACCGTCGGTTCACTGGATCGAAACGCGAAGCTCGGTGCTGCAAATGAAATCAGTATTAACAACTGAAACCGGTGAAGAAGCGATACTATTAGTGGATGCACGACGAAGAAAAGAATTGTACTAACCAGAAGAAAAGTCGGAGCACTGGAACTCATCGAGTGATGATGGGCAAATAGGTGACGCAGAAAGACAGCCGTTGATAAGAGTGCAAAAATCAATATCTCGTTCAAAGAGATCGAGCTCTGGAGATTCCATCATAGTGCCGCAGGGTGTACCGACGGAGGGGCTCGAACTACCGATGGATAACTGTTGGTTCCCGACAGGGCTTAATGCATGAGCTTTTGGAAGCAGTTCTTCCAATGGACCAGTGTTCAACGAGTCAAACTCTACTGGTAGTATTGCTGCTGATGGGTGCATGTTGGGATCAGCAAAGTTGGCATGCGGCATAGCACAAGTCCTTGCACACTTGGACCAGCTGTTGAGATCAGATTCAGAATATTGGAATGAAGGGAGCTCTATCTTCGAAGGACCATTTGTGGACCTAGAAGCAGAGTAGTTGCCATTTGAAAAGGCATGGCTGCCATCAAATTTACCTGCACAAATGCAAAACACACTTATTGTTGAAGTTTGTCTCACAGTGACAAGCAAAACCTAATACGAACATCTTCGACTTGTCAAAGAATTGATCAATTGATGAAAACATACCATTCACTGTCATATTCACCACATGAAATGGAAACCCAGATTCTCTGAGTACTTCTGCTTGGTTAACTTGATTCATGAAGCCATATATTTCCGAACTGAAGTTTGAAGCAAGTAAATCGCTGATAGAAAAATCTGGAAGCTCTGGTGCATATGATAAAATCTCTCTGTCAGCAACGAGATTACCCCACGGGAAGTTGGGAACATATAGACCATTGGCCTGGACAAGATCATTGGCCAGCTTCTCACGACAACTGAAGTCAGAGGACTCATGCTGATCCTCATTTGAAGCCTGCAGACGTATATTAGCAGGATATATTGGGGTGTTGGCGCGCTGACATTTCTTTATTCGAGTGTTCCAGTAGTTTTTTATTTCATTATCAGTGCGGCCTGGCAACTGAGAACATAATCAAAGTTAGCAGCAATCAGAGGTGATTATTAAAGAAAAGAAATGCGTGTAGAACTGAGAAGTTACTTTAAAGACAAACTACAAACTAAGTATGTACGTGCAACCAAATAATTACCAACTGAATATCTATTAGTAAAACGTCGATAAAACATCTAGCTCTGGATTTACATAGCAACATGATATTAATGATGTCAAATTACAAGAATGCAACCAGGCACACACATTTTTTATTCAATTACTTACGGGTATACTTTTACTAATTAGATGGAAAGGTCGCTCATTAGTTGACAATTGAAACCACGATGTGCTTAGTGTTATTCTATTGAAGATTATATTTAAAAACACAGCCAATCATATTATGCAACAAATAAGTTGAAGGTAAGGAAATTCAGAGATCAGCATAAGAGTTTGGAAATGTTATCAATAAAATTAAGAATAAATTAGATAGAGTATAGCATTCTCAAAGAAAAAGGGCTGACGCAAAATTTATAGGATATATTATCTGTGCAATATAGCACATTTTTTTAAATTTATTATGCTTTGTAACAGGTTACTAAACGGAAACTTTCAAATAGCTTTGCCATAAGACGGTAGCAGAAAAGACCCAAGGAATGTATATTGAATATAATGAAAGTCATAGACCTGACAATTGATTGTAAGAAATGAACGGAAAAATAGATTAATAATACCAGACGATGTCAATAGTTTGATACACTTTATCAGCACAAAACCACAATTAAAAAAATGAAAATTCTGGATCAATTAACATTTTGTGTGCAAAAAGATTTATGTGTGTGTGTGTGGCTGGAAATAGGCATTGTTTGTGCAAGCAAAAATAGCTTAACCTGAACCAGAAGCTCAATATTATATCAGGTTGCACCAAGAAAGCGATAGAGTATTACATAATAGACATATGATCAAGAGTAACATGGCAACCATAATGAAGAAGAAGTTATGGTGTCGAACTAATACTTACATTATGTTCTTAATAAGAAATGACATAAACCAGATACTTACAACATTAAATTTAAGTATGAGATGATCAAAGAAGCATAACATGAATTCAAAAATATCATGATCTTAACTCTTAACGATACTGTGATATCCGGGCCAGATGCAAGATTAAATAGTTTATGGGCAGAACTACACAAATAAAATTTACTAGTGAATGATCACTTAAAAATTAACTCTCTGAGTGAAGCAAGAGCATAATATTTGATATGTGCAGAACAGAAAAATACGAACTGTAAGCTGAACTCACATAAGCAGCGATCTGGGCCCACTTATTCCCCATATCATAATGGAGCTTAATGATAAGGTTCAGCTCCTCTTTGGTGAAAGTCCCCTTCTTTAGGTCGGGCCTCAGGTGATTTGTCCAGCGTAGGCGGCAGCTCTTGCCACACCTTTGCAGTCCCGTGTCCTTCTGCACCACATTCCAGTTCCGCACACCATGCTTCTTAACGTACGCCTCCAAGATGGCATCCTCTGATTTTGTCCAAGGACCTTTCTTCAGCTGTGTACCAGCCCTCCTACGTGGTGACGCCCTCGAACTACTATCATCATGTGATGGTGAGTCAATCTGGTCCATATCAGGCATCTCCCGATCACTCTCGCTCTTAACCCGAATCATCTCTCAGAAACACGGTGCTGAAATATGAATAAAGATGGCGAAATTTAGACAGATGGCCACATAAACTTGATTGGTACTAAATATTTAATAATTAAACCGGCATGGCAGTGTTTAGTTACTTAACCAAGACATGGATGAGAGGTATCACTTTTTTCAAATAATTGAATAACTTCAAATATAGCGATACTACCAAGAGATCTATGTTTCCTTAAAAAAAACCAAGAGATCTATGTTTCTATAACGTTTGAATTTGCACACGCCTTAATAGCTGAAGTATCCGTGAGTCTACAACTGGTAAAAAGCCAAATTAGACAGGGCCAAACCCAGAACATAACTAAAGATTAAATTCAACCACATAAACTATCTTTTTCAACGTATAATTATCCAAAGCAAAACAATAACCTATCGACTTCTGATGTGCGCGATAGGAAGTAGTGTAACACTATGAACTGTATTTGGATGAAAGCGGAACAACTCTCAGCGATCCACAAGATCAAACAACGGAATGAAATCCTACACCACGAGCACCGATCCCCGTCCCACAGAAACGGAATTCCGCTTCAAATTCCCCACTAAATCCAAACCCCAGCCCACCGATCGCTACACGCCTCGGATCGCCCGCCCGATGACATTACCTGGCCGAAGTTCCCCGAGCTGGAGCAGGGGCTGGAAATCAATCCGGGGAGCCCTGATCAGCTCGCGCAGCTGCGATCTCCCACCCTGCTCTACTGGATTTAGGGTGTGGAGATCGGAGAGTGAGTCCACCAGCCTCCGCCGCGCAGCTGACACAGTCCAGTGTGGAGGACTGGGCGAAGGAAGAAAAGGAGGGGATTTAGCGAGGAGATCTCCAGCTCCTGCGGAGGAGGAGCCAGGACGGGAGTTGCAACGCCAGTATGACTCGGCAAGTAAGCCAGGATTGGCCAGTCAATGGGCCCGCTTCGAAGTCCACTCTTTACTTCTTTACTGTGTTTAGAGCGTCTCGAGTCTCGACAGCCTCCAAATTCGTGTCCGACACCCCCAATTAACCCTCAATTGGAGGTGTCGGACATGTGTCTGCCTAAGTACAGTCTATATAATATCCCCTAAATGGTCCGAGAATTGGAGCAGCGGATCAACCACCTAGCGGGAACAGGAATCGTCGTCGGTTCAACTTCGCGTTGCGTGGGAAGGCGGATGGTTTCGACACGCAACCGCTACCGCGTCGCTTCAGGGTGGCATTCACACCGCTTGGCATCAATATAACCCTTCTCGATGGCTGCATGTCGCTCACATTCTCTCCGCGCACCACCGCCTACAGCTCGCTCGAGATGTCAGAGGAGACGAGCCGGAGAAGGAGATCAGGAGGCCCTTGAAGCCGAGCCACATCAGGACGATGAGCCCGCAACTCCATCACCGGAACGCCCTACTTTCTCACTTTAGGAACCCTATTTCCCGTGGCAGTCCCGTGTGCCAGGTGCACATGCAGCACCGGTCGTCCCTAAGCACCAGCATGAGAGCGTGGCGCCGGCGGAGGGCCTGGAACACTGCCACCCGAGGCTGAATCAGATGACGATGAGTAATGGTTAGGGTCTCTAGTTGTACGTAAATGTCCTGCATGCGTTAATAAAGTCTCCAGTAGTTTCGGCAAGCAAACTGTTCCGACCGAGCGGATTAACAAGTATCCTATTCCGGCAATGACATAGTTTCGGCTGCGCCAGAGAACAAGTCTACAATGTCGGCAATCAAAATAGTTCCGGCCGCGTCAGAGAACTAGTGTCCAATTGTGGCGATCAAAAGGACGCCCCCCAACGCGATGGTGTATGCCAATCACGTGGCGGCATCATCTTCCGCTTCCTCTTCCTCTTCCACTTCCTCCTCGGTTGCGGCTTTGGCCGCCGCCTTCTCAACCTGGATGCGTCTTCGTTTGGCCACAAATTAGGCCTTCTGGTTGGGGCCCATGTCGCTCGTGTTGGTGGCCATGAGCAGACGGCCCCCTT
Organism: Poa pratensis; assembly: GCA_947311845.1. Taxonomy (NCBI): domain Eukaryota; kingdom Viridiplantae; phylum Streptophyta; class Magnoliopsida; order Poales; family Poaceae; genus Poa; species Poa pratensis. The sequence goes on from CAMZMU010000035.1 coordinate 58,405,531, forward strand.
GCACGCCTTGACTCCGGATGGAGGATCCACGCTAGAGGTCGGCATCTTTTTTTCATCTCCCTTGGGCCCATCCTTGCTCAGCCGATGATGCTTCCACTTCAGAGAAATTTGATTCCCAACAATGTATCAACTTGTAAGACTTTTTGTCATCCATCTTCAAGTTGACGTACATGGAGTGGGCATCATTCAACCAAACCAGTAAACACAAGTCAAATATGTTTGCAAACATGACCAACAACAATCAAGACACAAATTAACATGGCCGGCTTACTTTGTCATCGTCGTTTTTGCCACTCATCTCTCAACACAATAATGGCAATCATGAAACTTGTTGGAGAGCTTGTGTATGATGCCCAACGGATTTTAACCGATTTGACATTGCGATCGGGAACACATTATAGGGTGGATAGGACCTTTTTCCGGTGTAGTCCTTATGGATGTGTAGCCAATACGCTCCTTTCAAAAACAATATGGCATACACCGAGTTTATCTGAGAGCTAGTAGGTGTGCCACACCGGAATAACCTATTGAGATTGTTATTTGTGAGATTGTATAAAATGCTCCTATAGCAAGTAACTAAGACTACGCTTGGATTGTTATTTGTGAGATCATATAAAATGCTCCTATAGCAAGTAACTAAGACTATGCTTGGTACATAAACCATTAACTGCGATCTTGTGAATTCAGAGTGGACTTCTAGTAGCAATCAGCAAGGAGCCCATCATATACCTTGATTATACTCCCTTAAAAACTCCAAAACATATGATTTGTGGAAAGCAGATGTACAACACAACTAGCATCAGAATTCACAGGTCAAAACACTCTTGCATATAGAGGTAATAGTTGCTTATATGTCTATGTATATTTGTGAATTCAGCGTGGACTTCTAATAGTAATCAGCACAGAAACCAATCATATACCTCCCTTAAAAACTCCAAAACGTATGATTTGCGGCAAGCAGATGTACAACAAAACTAGCATCAGAAACTCACAGGTCAAAACACTCTTGCATATAGAGGTACTAGCTGCTAGTACGAGTCAAGATCCACAAGCCCACAAGTCACTAGGACGAGTTGTACATGAGTATGGATAAACAATGGCACAGACGTTTTGCCCAGTTGACGGCATCCAAAAACACAGAAAGGCACAAGCAAATCTGAGAGCATTGCAGTATGAGTCTAAGCCGCATATTTTTAAAGCAACGAGATTCACAAGTCACAGCTAACAGCCAAGGTTCCAATTAAAACTGACGCTAAGTCTACGAAGAAGGTTGCAAACGGATGGCAAAAATCAGACAGATCAGCAGCAATACATCAATATACACGCATCCATAGTGGGCACAAAGCCACCATCCGATAGAAGCCAAGTGCGGCGTTAACACGACAGGGCAGTCTACAGCTTGAACTTAATTTACTGTCTTGGCAGTTCAAACTGCTGATAATTAGCCATCTTCGCAGTTCACATAGATAAGAGGCCAATGTGACATGGATAGAATCTAGGTAGGGGCGGAAAAATCTGCAAGATGAGCAAACAAGTAGTGTGTAAAGCAGATACCCAAAAGACGGTATACATATGCACCAGCAAGGAATCCATAAGAATTAATAAAGATTAAGGATCCTAACATCAAACTTTAACTACTTGAGGATATAGAGAGTGAAGCCTTGTTAGAACTCAGAGCAACAAGGAAGAAATATAGATACTTTCAGCTTCGTAGATGTTTTTATTTGATCTCTTTTTGTTTTTCCTTTTTCTGTACAATCCCCATGTACATTTTCCTCGTACAAATAAAAATACAGTAGAGTCCTACTGTTCTCTGTCAAAAAAAGTATAGATACAAATGCAGTTTGGCTGTGGGTAAATAACATGTGGTGTGCTGCATTTCAAGATTAAAACTGTTCTTAACCTGTTATCATCATGATACAAATGGAAGCGGAAGCAATTATCACAGTTTGTTATTAAAAGGATTTTTTTTATAAAGGGCATCATGGCATCAGATGTAGTCAAAATTAATTATCACAGTTTGTTCTGAAGTGCCAAATTCTATTATATGAACATAGAAAAGAAACGTGAATCACATAACAAGTCACTCAAAACATATAGCAATTTGGCATCAGATTAAATAGATGCATACTTGAGTAATAACGAGAACATATTGATATGTAGTTAATACAAAAACCAATCTGGCAAAGACCTTACCTAGCTTATTGGCTTACATGTTGATCCACCATAATGTACATGCTCCCAAATGGATCAAAACACCCTGCGACAGGTTAATGATCCACACAGGCAGTTCCTGGTCCTACGACTGGGCTCAGCTCCAACCACACCATAGTCATAAGTTAACTCTGTCATGGGTGGGATGTGATTAAGTGCGAAGAACATGATATGTGGGTGCTTGTCATCGCCATGGTTATATTGCACTGGTTGCCAGAAAACATTTGGGGAGCAACTGTGGTTCATGAAACGTGAGACATTTCCCATATTTTTTGCACTTATCTTGATGGGCAGTGGCTCAAACTCATCAGCTGATACATATGTGCTTTCCTCACCTAGTAATTCAGGCCCAAAATTCCATTTTAGCGTCTTCTCACCAGGACACAGTGTCTGAAAAATATAATCATCTTCACTATCATCCAAATTAACTTTGAGCTCATCAATGACCTCCCCAGTATACTCACAAATAAATGCACCAGCACGAATAGGGTCCCAGCAGCGAAGACCCCAGCCTCGATCTGTAGTCCTGAAGACCTCAAAGTGGTACCTGACGATCCCTTTTTGGGTCACTCTGTTACGACAATTCAGGGTACAATGGCAAGCTTCACCACATTCATATACTACTGGCTTGCGGCACACCAACACTCCTGATGAATTGTAGGGTAGATCACCTCCATTATGTTGCCCACAAGCACAGTTGGAATCACCAGGTAGACAAACACTCTGGCAACCACAACCCTGCAACGGTCTCATAGAACTGAGGGGTCTCAAGTATTTGACCTGATTAGTATAGGTGAAATGTCCAGGCCCTTTCTCATGATCTACCTCATTGATGAGACAAACTGGGATTGTTTCAGACCCAGATGATAGGTCATGTAGTATAACCCTGCCTCTTGTTGATGCATCTTGTATCCATCCTTGAGTCATCTTCCATATTGCAGCTCCATGAGGCTGTCCAGGTTCACGCTGCAACCGGTACTTGAAGCAATTGATGCCAAACTTTGTTCTCTCCTTCCAGGACTCTTGTATCTTGTAAAGGCCATCATATATGTAGATTTTGCCAGCCACACAAGCTGGATCTTTGAATCCCCGCACAACCCTTATCTCATTCTTCCTGTGCAAACTCCTCTCAAGAGCAAGGTTGCCCCTCTCAAGCTTTTGGTCATGCCTCTCCTCAGTGTTCCTACTATTACCCCCTGAACCACTGTACACCAGCGTATCTGTGTCATCATCTTCATTCTCATAACCACCTGCAGCGACAATACATATTGCTACAGAATCCTCATCATTTCCAAATTTAGCACTCATGTAATCAATGCCACCCATGCTAGGAGCATGCAAACCAATGATGCATAGCTCCATCCTGAAATAGAAAATATCCCCTATTTCAACTCCAGGAGCAGCCCCTACCTTCTTTCCCAGATTGGCCCTAATATTACTGGCCATCATGATGGCGCCAGCTTTCAGGTCTGCACGTCTGCTAGCGTCCTGTGTTTCATCCATCTGCAGATGTCTACGTCTGAGTGCCTCGAAGATCATATGAACTGCTTCCACAGTGTCCCTAGGATTATTACTAGATGAACCTGGCAAAAAATCAAGTTCCTTGCCAGCAACAAGATTCTTGTAGACAGGCTTAGGACGCTTAACCTTATCTCCATTTGAGCCGTCAGCAGACAAACGAGTTGACCTCTTAGCCTTGCGTTCAGATAGATAAGTCTGACTACCCGAATGAGGTTCACCATCACCATTAAGTGATGCAGCCACAGATGATCTCGTCTTGTATGCTGAGATAGGGGTAGCATCAATGGGCCCATTAGCACTGGTGCCTGCATGCGAGATACCATTCGCAGTAGCACTGAAGGTGGCAAATGATCCAAAGGCAGGAAGGTTCCCAGAACCAAATCCTGTACGGAACTGGCCAACCGGAGTCACGCAGACCAATGGTGGGGTACTTGACTGGTTGATGTTGACTCCCATGGGTGCCGGGAACATTGGAGCCAAAGACCTCAATGGCTTGATATCCAGGAGCTCCTGATTAGGGCCAGGTATGAAATTCGTAGCCCTGTCCATCTCAAATCTACCAACAATTCCTGCCAAAGAATGTAAAGCTTAGAGGAGTATATGGTAAAAGAAAGCATCACAATGGAGTAAGCTTAGTGGTACCATCATGGGTAGAAGATGCAGACAACAATAGGGCATATATGTAACTCAATTAAGTATTACTATCATGGGTAGAGGAGCGACCAAATGCAAGAACCCCATTGTAAAAAAAATGGTAATGTCCATGACAAAAAATATAGTACAATATTGGATTTCTGAATTCAATATTAGGACACAACTATACCAAAACCAGATGGATATAAGCTAATTTCAAAACCTTGCTGATTGAAGGTATTACCGTCCAAAATTTAGTCATCCTACTCTGGACCAATTGCGAGTGGCAGAGGGAGGGGCCCAGCAGGAGCCCTAGTCACCCCAGGATGGAAATATGTTGAGTATATCTATGGCACACTGGAATGTCTCAGTGGTGGTTGAATTGGAGTTCACGTTTTCAGTTTGTCGGTTCAGAATTTCCTTGTTTTTGCAGCTACTGGAAATGTATAGGATAAGAAAATGAGGAAGATACCATCTTCGTTTACAAAGTGGTAAGGCGCTCTACCCCCACGCTGACGCCTAATTGCAAGGCGCTGTCAGGGCGCCTTGCCGCCTAAGTGTCCGAAGCGGGGCGCCTTAAAACCATGAGTTGGTGGGTTGAAAACACAGGACCTCAGAATCACCCACTTGGAGCTTTACCGCTAGGATACTATAGCAGTTATGTTCACATTTAATTATTTAAAGTACTTTTCTTATTTAACATATATGTCTGTCCCACTGGCATCTTTTCCCAGCCACTCAGGCACCCCTGACTGCACTTGCAAGAGCGAGAACGAACCAGGCAGTTTTTTGGAACATAGGATTTACTGAGGAATGGAATGGCAACAAACTATGCTATGTTGTCACTACTAGTGTAGAACAAACAATCTGGAAGTTTGGATGAAGGATCAGCCAACAGGTAGGCAGAGGCATTATTGAAAAGAAGATCATTCCATGTAGTCGAGAACTACCAGTTGTTAAAAATTAAAAATTTGAGCGGTGGCAGGTGCAGCCAATCAGAAGAGTAAGCGTTACCAGTTGGCAGCAAAAGATAATTAGGAGAGGGGGAAATTTGGTCCAGAAGTAATGCTGTTAGAAAGAAGGAAAGTTTGGATCATGCAAACAAAACATTTCCGTTTAGTAATACCATAAAAAGTGCACCATTACAGCAATACTGTTACTTCTTTTTCTTTTCTATACCTGCTGTAAATATACAGGTCGACAACTGCACAGCTTCCATGCGGAACACACCCGCATCCTCTTCAAGGAATGTCTAACGCCTAGAAGAGGGTGAAGCTGTAAATGTGTTTGCAAAAGCCCTGCCAATCACCATCACCTGCAACGTGACCTCCTCACCATCCTCAACTAATCCATACACTCACTCCCTAACACACAGGAACTAACATGCTCACAGTTGGTACTAACGCCGCAACAATCAGCGAATATATAACAAGGATACTACACCGAGAACTCAAAGTAACAAGGCAGGAATTAGAGCATCAACAATGGCCATTGAGGCGGGTGCCACAGTGGCACGAGAGATGGAGAAGAATGCAGAAGTTGTCCGATTAAACAGCGGAGACGGAGAAAGTTGTCTGATTTCATAGCGGATTAAATGCTAACGGGAGTAAGGTGCATTTATGGTACAATTGACTAAAGGAAATTCTTTTGATGGTACATTGGATACTGCTATAACTGGCTAATGGCACACCCAAAGTTTTCTAGAAAGAATTGGTGGAAAAAATCTTGATTTGGTCCGTCGAATCTGTGCTGATGATATGTCCAACCAGCCAGCAAATAAATAACCATCAGGTATTGAATGGCACAGCTAAGAAGCATCGCCCCTGTTATGCTTGTCATGAAAGGCGTTTTGATGCAGATCCGCGGGCAACTCGGCCCGCCCTGAAAGCAACGCATGGATTCTAACACGCACCTAGCCACCCAGCGCAGTAAAACCCCAGCACAGCAAACGCCCGCCTCGTCCCGCTGGTGGAGCTTAACACTGCTTAACGCCCGATCCCTAACAATGAACTGCGGCAGGGCAAAGCATCCCCATCCCGGCCATATATCAAAACACACAAGTCCGAACGAATCTAGTCCAGTACAGGATGATCCCCTCCCAGTCCCAGGGCGATCGAAATGGAAGGGGGAAGGCACTGTTGCACAAACCCTAGGAAGAGGACAGCCCAGACGAGGAAGGGAACCCTACCTTAGCGGGACCGGGAAGCCTGTCGGCCGGGGACGCAGTTCGGCCGGCCGAGCGGTGAGAGGGAGAGCCGGAGCAGCCTAGAACGCCATCGCTCCGCCGCCTCGTTCTCCGACAGGCAGCGTCGAAATGAAACGAAGTGAAGGGAGACCAGTGGGAGAAGAAGAAGAGGGGAGAGTGGCCGTGGAACAGGTGCCCGACTTTATTGGGTGGGCCCGTCCACCACCTCGGGCCGCAGCCCATCACCGCAAAAGGCTAGAGCTGCACGGAACCTGAGGGAGGAAAAGGCGCGGCTGTCTCGGCGTTTTGTGGGCTTCTTTTATGCGCACGAGGGCCCGATGATACCGAGGAAACCAAACATTGGCGAAGAATGTTTCGACGGATTCAGCTAACAAAATTGTTAGAAATAGTTCTAACTGCCTATGGCAGTTATTAGTGCCCAAAACCCGTAGGGACACCTTTTGGTGTACAGACACCTCTTCCATGTAAACCGACGTCTCTTCCCTGTAAACCGACATGCCGAACAGTCGGCATCACCTGTATATATAACCCATGTTGATGATCAATAAAGCAACAGTTCAATCATTCACTTTTTCACAACACGTTATCATGCACTAGACTCTACCGAGAGCATCACCGGAGAGAAGGAAAGGAAAGAACAGGGAAAGGTAAGGAAAATGGCAGGCATGAACCTACACGCCCTGGCTTCCTCTTTCGCTCGCTTTCTTCGACGCGAGAATCGCCGCCCGTTCTTCGCCGATCGCCGTCGTCGCTTCGGCACTGTTTCCCGTCGCCTCCGCCGTCCGGCTGGTTACCGTAGCCACGGCCCCTGGGCCAGCTTCCGTCGCCACGGCCCCGCGGCCGGTTTCCGCCGCGATGACCACGGCAGTGGCCTCCGCCACCGCGCTGGACTGGGTGGCCACCGCCGCCTCCGCGGCAACCGCGTCCACGGCGACCGCCTCCGCGGCAACCGCCGGGCGCCTCAACATCACAACCGCACTGGACAAGGTACTCAGGCCGTCGCGGTGAACGCACATGGCATTCACGCTGCCCCAGCGGCACCACCAAGCCCGCCCGCTCCTCTGCAACCGGCATTCCACATACCGCCGATGGACTGGCTCCTCGGCGGGCCGGCGGCTCCGTTCCTCGGGGAAGAGGACGATTTCGTCGCTGCCCTCGCGCCACCACAGTTCCCGGCGTACTTCCCAGGCACGACCTTCAACCCGCCGTCACCAACGCCATCCGTCGACCTCCCTGAGTACGACTACTCGCTGGGGTACGGTCCAGAGACGGACGCATACTTGGTCCTCCCGACGCCGACGCCGGCGCTAAGCGACGAGGACCCGGAGCACTTCATGCCGCCGGGATACGACCCAGTCCCTGGACTGGAATCACCACCATCGGCCGAGGAGGCCGGAGCTCCCGCCGCTGCTGCGCCATTCGCCCTCGACCTCAACGTCAAGGTCGAGCCCGAGGACGAGGAGTCGTCTGTTGCGGCTCCGGCAAAGCCTCCGACTCAGGCGCCGCAGCAGGCTGGGCCACCAACGCCGCCTCCCGAAGCTCGCCGCATCTTGCGCCGATTCGCGGCGGCCATGGCCTCCCGCCAGCCCGGCTTCCGCGCGGGCACATGGAATCCCGCCTCCCTTGGCTTCCTGCCTAGAACCGACCTTCCCGGCAACTCCTCCGACGAGGAAAAACGCGGAGGGAGCTCCTCTCGACGCTGGTGAAGTGGCCAACCGGCCATGGGAGCCTCCGCTGTAGAGGTCGTGGTCAAAGGATTGGGGATAGAGGGATAGAGACGTGGCTGGGGTCGCTCCTTATCCGACCGGCCGGCCAGACCGATCTTTTCTAGTAATCCTAGTAGACTAGTACTAAGGATGACTCCAACGGGGTGACGCAAACGGACGCGCGTTTGGTCCGCGTTTGGTCCGTTTGCGTCGCCAAAAGGACCCATGTCCGGCCCACGTCCGCCCCTTTCCGGCCACTGCCCCCAACGGGGCGACGCATCGAGTCCGCCCTCTATTTTTTTTTTCAGGTAAGCAGGCCCTATATGGGCCATTTTCATTGATACATAGGGGAGGTGGGCCACAAACGGCCAGGGTTTTTGATCATTCTGAATAGTTCATCAAAGCTCAAATAATACAATTCATAAAAGCAATCCGAATAGTTCATCAAGTACTTATTATTACAATCCAAATAGTTCAAACAAACACAAACAAATAGTTTCAGAAATAATAGGGCTTGTCATATTGGTTACCATTGATCTCAAAGGTCACCTGGGGTGCCAGGCCATTGGAGAGCCTATTGAACACCGGAGACCGCTGGAGCACATTGATGTCATTGTGCGAGCCGGCCATGCCAAAGAACGAGTGCCAAATCCAGAGGTCCTGGGATGCCACAGCCTCAAGTATGACCGTGCAGGCCCCAACATGGCCCTTGTACTGCCCCTGCCAAGCAAATGGGCAGTTCCTCCACTCCCAGTGCATACAGTCTATGCTCCGAGCATCCCAGGGAAGCCTCTTGACTCGTTGATTGCCAGGAGGCGAGTCATGTCGGCAGCATTGGGCTCCCGCAGGTACTCCGGCCCGAACACCTGCACCACGGCCGCGCAGAACTTGTACATGGCTTCCAGGCACGTGGACTCGCTCATGCGCACATACTCGTCCACAAGATCGCCGGCAATCCCATACGCAAGCATGCGAATGGCGGCGGTGCACTTCTGGTACGACGAGAAGCCCCTCATACCACATGCTTCGGGCTTGCACATGAAGTAGTCATCAAAATGCATCACGCCCACCATGGCTTGCACATGAAGTAGCAACCAGGCCGTCACTGTCATCATCGTCGGAGGAATCGTCCGAGGATGAGCGCTGCATGATGTGGTTCTTGTAGAACCACTCATCCGAGCTATCCATGGCCGAGGGACGTACCTGAGTAGCCGGGGCGAACGGCCGAACACCTTGTGGGCGGCGTGTCTATCGTGGGGCGCTGTGGACGCTCCTGGCTGCAAGAATCACCGGTGACGGTGGGGAAGCACCTGCTCCGGTGACGGCGGGGAAGCACCTGCTCCGGTGACGGCGTCCCCGGAATGGCCTGCGGTGCCAAATCGAGGGTGCGACGGCGGGTGGCGGCGAGAGGGGCGGAGGAGGAGGAGATTGGGGTGGGGATGGTCTGATTTGCGGGCCAGGGGCGGACTAGGGGAGGACACAAAAGAGCTCCGTTTCGCGTTCGGGGCCGACGCATCGGTGGCCCAAATTTGGGCCAGGGATGCGTCGCGGTGGACCAAAAAATGGACCGCGGTCCGTTTGCGTCGCCCCGTTGGGCCGTGTTTTTGGCCCTCGCGGACACGAACGGATGCGCGCGGACTCGATGCGTCGCCCCGTTGGAGTCATCCTAACTAGGCCCATCTACGTTGTGGCTATCAGCAATTATTCGCTTAGTAGCTCGTTTTTATCAGCACTTAGCAGATTAATCAACTAGTACTAGTACAGTTTTAGCACTTTACATGTATTAGTTCTCAGATAGGTCCAACTACTAGTGCTGTATTTAAGTACTTGTCATGTTTTAGGCCTTATATCTGTGTAACGTACTCAATTATATTGTATATTGATGTTTTAGACCGAAAAATGTCTATAAATGATTATATGTTCAATGTGTTTGCATTTTTGCAATCCCTATAACATATCAGAATGGTACAATAATATTATTTTGCAATTGAGATTCATTTCTTGCAAAATTAAATATCAACTCACCATCAATTAAGTCCAAAAATGCATAAAAGGCACAAAATGACTTAATTCGAATTGACTTGATACGCAAAATTGTGAAGTGATATCTCAAAAGCGAGACGGACACCATATAAATGGTGATATCTCAAAGGAGACGGACACCATATAAATGGTGATATCTCACAAGCGAGACGGACACCATATAAATGGTGATATCTCACAAGAGACGGACTCCATATAAATGGTGATATCTCCAAAAAGTTATGATGATGTTTGAGATCTACACTAAACAAGATTTCATTTCACTTGAATTCACAAATTTGCAAATCTTACAACATAACCATGATGATTTTAATTTACATACTAGTAAATTTACAAATCTATGGTTCTCATTCATGTAGGACAAAATGACCGTCAAAGAGTTTGAAGAGCTTGCGCTCGACGGACATAACTACCCTACATGGGCTATGGATGTTAAAGTTAGTCTTTCATCCCGTGGAATTGCAGAGGCACTCATACCACCTGAGGACCCTGCTCAGCAGGGAGTTGCCCAATTAACCGGGCAACAAAAGTATTGTGCCTTATACATTATAAGAAACCATATTCACCCAGATCTGAAATCTGAATATTTAATGGAGGAATCTCCAAGCAATATGTGGCAATCACTCAAAACTAGATATGAACGGCAAAAGGCAGTTATACTACCTGAAGCTACTCATGAGTGGACCCATTTAAGACTCCAGGATTTCAAATCCGTTGGAGATTATAACCATGAGGTTCATAAGATTTGTTCAAAGTTACGGTTTTGCGAGAAGGAACCTTCAGAAGCGGAGAAGATAGAAAAAACTCTATCAACTATGCTCCCGGCTGATAGGATCCTACAGCAACAATATCGTGCAAGGGATTACCAAGTTTATTCTGAACTTGTACATGTGCTCCTCCAGGCAGAGAAACATGATGAACTTCTTTTAAAGAATAGTCATCAACGCCCGGTTGGGGCTGCCCCTCTACCGAGGTACATGCAAATTTTCAGAAAAACAATAAGTTCAATGGCTCTTTCAAAGGTCGTAACAAGAACTTTAAGGGTAACCACAACCGCAACCGCAACAACAAGAACAAGCCACACAATTCAGACAAGGGAAAGGGCATAGCAAAGAACAAGTTTGATAAAACTAATCTTTGCCAGAAATGTGGATGCTACAAGCATGTCACCAAAAAATGCCGCACCCCAAAACATCTGGTAAACCTCTACCTGCAATCCATGGGACGTAACAGACCTGCCCAAGGAGCAAGATATGAAGCACACTTCAATCTTCAACCTGAAAACAACATGGAAGTTGGATGTTCGCGAGATGTTCAAGGAGCACCAAGCAACACCGAGGAATTCCATTACCACAGGACTCCATGGACAAGGAGAATATGATGATCGAATACGCCTCAAACGACGTGTTCGGAGACTTTGACTAGTCAATCAACTCCATTAGATAGTATATTTGTTTACATCCATAAGATTGTTGTAATAAAAACATATTATTATTGTTGTTGTCATCACCCTATATTGTAAAGCACAATATATATTGTATCAGCACTTTGATATAAATAAAGTTGTATATATTCTATATATCCAATAAGTCTTTTCATTGATGAAAATTCTACATTTCAATATATAGATTTCTACGGGAGTCAATCCAAATGGAGGAGGAAATGTGCCTTGTGGACAGTGGTACCACAAACTCTATACTTAGGGAAATAAAGTATTTCCAAACTCTTAAAAGATGAATGGAGATATTTTAACAATCGCTGGACGCGATGCGGTAATTGTTGGCACAGGACGTGCCATATTTACCCTCCCTATGGGTACACAAATTATAATTGAGGATGCTTTATTGTATCCCGATTCAACTCGTACCCTCATAGGATATAGAGATATCCGTAAAAATGGTTTTCACATTGAAACCCATGAAGACAACAAGGAGGAGTATCTCCTCTTCACCAAAGACAACGGATATGGCAAACAAATATTTGAGAAAATTCCCTCTTTATCCTCAGGATTGTACTACACATACATAAAACCCGTAGCACACGTTGCGTATAAGGTAATTTTTCAGAATGTTAATGCATTCCAAACTTGGCATGATCGCCTTGGTCATCCCGGTATCGGGATGATGAGGAAAATTATCTGCAATTCCAATGGTCATGACTTAAATGAAGCAAAATTCCCACAATCTTCGGATTTTATGTGCACCGCATGTGCTACTGGGAAACTCATTTTAAGACCCTCTTATCTTAAAATTCAAGCGGAACCACTCCAATTCCTTGAACGAATTCAAGGTGATATTTGTGGTCCTATCCAACCATTATCTGGACCTTTTAGGTATTTCATGGTTCTAATTGATGCATCTACACGATGGTCTCACGTGTGTCTATTATCCACACGAAACCATGCATTTGCCAAAATAATGAGACAAGTTATTAAATTACAAGCTCATTATCCTGAGAATCGAATCAAATCAATTCGAATGGACAACGCTGCTGAATTTTCCTCGCGTGCCTTCAATGATTATTGCATGGCGCTAGGAATTGAAGTTCAACACTCGGTCCCATATGTCCACACACAAAATGGATTGGCCGAATCTCTAATTAAGAGAATTAAGCTCATTGCACGACCATTATTAATGAATTGCAAATTACCAACTTCATGTTGGGGTCACGCAGTTTTACACGCTGCTGACTTAATTCAATTGCGACCAACTGCATATCACAGCACTTCCCCTCTGCAATTAGTACGTGGAAATCTACCAAATATTTCCCATCTGCGTAAATTCGGATGCGCCACTATGTGCCGATCTCACCACCGCAGCGTACATCCATGGGCCCACATAGGAAATTGGGGATCTATGTGGGGTACAAATCACCGTCGATAATCAAGTACCTTGAACCCCTCACAGGGGATTTATTCACAGCCCGTCACGCTGATTGCATCTTCAATGAGGACCATTTCCCGGCATTAGGGGGAGATATCAAGTACCAAAAAGAATGCCCGGAAATCGATTGGAATGCCCAAGGCATTTCCTCCTCTGATCCACGTACTCAAGAAACTGAACTTCAAGTTCGGAAAATAATTGATTTGCAACACATTGCAAATAACTTGCCAGATTCATTTACTGATTATAAAGGTGTTACAAAATCCTACAATCCTGCCAAAAATGCGCCTGAAAGAGTGGAGGTACCAACAAAAACCACTCAACCCCTTGTTCAAAAGAAGAGGGGGAGAACTACGGCCACACAACAGGATTCAGCTCCTCGCAAGCAACAAAGGAAACCGAGGAACAAACCCTCTAAACAAGTAAATGAAAATCAACCTAAAGTTGATAATCATCAAATGGGTAATGAACACCCAGTGGAAGGTCAACCTCCACAACCCAGCTCAGTTGTGCACTCAATGACTGGGACATCGGAAAACCCTGACTCAATCGTATTGGGAAATCACGACCAGTCAACAAGGGTAAATGAAATTTCCACAAACTATATAGATTCTGGAGAATCTTACAATCGTAAGTCTACAATTGTCGACATATATTTCTCAACTACTGTTGCAAACAACCTTCTAAATGATCATGATCCAAAGACCATGGCAGAGTGTGAGAAACGCTCCGACTGGCCTAAATGGAAGGATGCAATCCAAGTTGAATTAGCCTCGCTCAATAAAAGAAAGGTATTCACCGAAGCAATACCTACACCTCCCAGAGTTTTCCCTGTGGGATTCAAATGGGTTTTCGTCCGTAAGAGGAACGAGAACAATGAGGTGGTGAGATATAAAGCAAGGCTTGTAGCCCAAGGTTTCACGCAGAGACCAGGCATTGATTTCAATGAAACATATTCTCCAGTAATGAGTGGTATTACTTTCCGATATCTTATTTCAATGGCAGTACAAAATCGTCTATCTATGCAGTTGATGGACGTAGTGACCGCTTACCTTTACGGCTCACTTGATTCGGACATATACATGAAAGTTCCTGATGGAGTTTCAGTCCCGAATCCAAACGCAAAACGCAACGCATATTGTGTAAAATAAATAAGTCTTTATATGGCTTAAAACAGTCGGGACGCATGTGGTACAACCGACTTAGTGAGTTCCTTTTGAAAAAGGGATACTCCAATAAGAGTCGGGTGTGAACCCAATTCCTTCTTTGCCAACCACTCCCTTTTGATTGCTCAAAAGATCATTGAGGTTCTTTTCCCCTTGGATACAAGTGGCTAGGCCCTTCTCAAGTTGAGCCTTCAACCTAGTTTTTTCCTCAATAAGAGATGCCTTGACACATAAAGGGTTAGTGGAACAAGCATTTGCATCTTTATCATTATGAGAAGTGGTGAAGCTAGCATAGATAAATTGAGCTTGTAGTTTGGCATATGACTCCTTGAGTGTAGTGAGCTCACTTGAGGTCACCTTGTGTGTTTCCCTAAGTTGCTCAAAACCTTCAAAGAGTTTGTTATGACTCTCTACAAGTTCCTCATTTTTACTTTTTAGATCAATAGCAATTTGAATAGAGATTTCACGAGTTTCTTTTACCTTGGAAAGATCCATGGCTTGTGTCTCCTCAAGTTGCTCACGGAGCAATTGTTCCTCAACAAGTTGATCTTCTAGCTCACCAATTTTGTCGGCATGATCACATGCATGCCCTTCGAGCTCACAAATCCTAACATCCTTCTCATTAAGAAGGTTCTTGGCTTCTCCATATTGATACATGAGGGCCTCAACCATTTTCTTGGTTGGACCTTGGAGTTTGCTAATGAAGATAGAAATTTTATCCTCTTCTTCAATTTTCCCTACATCCTCAACACAATCCAATAGTGATGGGTTAGAGGAGATAGTAATTTTTGGTAGGGAAGTCACCTTTGTTTCCTTGGCCATGAGGCACATAGGCTTGGAGATCTTGTCGTCGTTTGGAGATGAGAAGAGGTTGGCCAATGATGGAGGAAGGGTGCCCATTGCAAGAGCTGCCATTCCTACTTCTTCACTTGTGTCTTTATCCTCCTCACCTCCGGACTCGTACTCCTCTTGATGGGATGCCACAAAAGCTTTTTGAGGTGATCTCTTGATGAAGGTAGGCTTGGGGTGGTACTTGTTGATGTCTACGTGTGCTTCTATTCTTGTAGACAGTGTTGGGCCTCCAAGAGCAGAGGTTTGTAGAACAGCAGCAAGTTTCTCTTAAGTGAATCACCCAAGGTTTATCGAACTCAGGGAGGTAGAGGTTAAAGATATCCCTCTCAAGCAACCCTGCAATTAATATACAAGAAGTCTCTTGTGTCCCCAACACACCCAATATACTTGTCAGATGTATAGGTGCACTAGTTCGGCGAAGAGATAGTGAAATACAAGTAATATGGATGATTATAAGTAGTAACTGCAATCTGGAATAAAAATGGCAGCAAGCAAACATGTAGCAGAACTTGTTATAAACGGTGTTTCAATGCTTAGAAACAAGGCCTAGGGATCATACTTTCACTAGTGGACACTCTCAACAATGATCTCATAACTGAATAAGTAAAAGCTACTCTTAAACACTCTCTTGTTGGATAACAAACACCATTCATTGTGTAGGGCTACAAAAGCACACCTCAAGCCGGAGTAAACAAGCGCCACAACGTCATAAAGGAGTCACACACGGTGCACACACTGTCACCTTTACACCGTGGAGAGTACCGGAGTTCATATTAAAGTAACCTATAGAGTGCATAATAGATAAAGAGTAACATCTACTTATTCAACTAGATTACAAAGCTCATGATCACATAAAGATCACACCATGGGAGAGAGAGATGAACCACATAGCTACCGGTAGAGCCCTCAGCCTCGGGGGAGAACTACTCCCTCCTCATCATGGGAGTTAGCAGCGGCGATGAAGATGGCGGTGGAGTCGATGGAGATGACTCCGGGGGCAATTCCCCGTCCCGGCAGCGTGCCGGAACAGAGACTTCTGTCCCCCGAAACTTGTCGTCGATGGCGGCGGCGCTGCGGAACTCTTCGTGGAATATGGCTTCTTTTTTAGGGTTTTCGCGTCTGAGGCAATATATAGGCGAAGGGCGATGTCGGCGGACCCCGAGGGGCCCAAACCACAGGCAGGCGCGGCTGGAGGTGGGGCCGTGCCGCCAGGTGGTTTGGCCACCTCGTGGCTCTCCTTCGTCTCTCCTTCGGACTCCGTGTACGTGCTGGAAAAATAGGGACCTGGCCTTTTGTTTCGTGCAATTCCGAGAATATTTCCAGAAGTAACTTTCTGAAACCAAAAACAGCAGAAAACAGGGAACTGGCACTGTGGCATCTTGTTAATAGGTTAGTCCCAGAAAATGTATAATAATGATATATAATGCATATAAAACATGTGACAATGATACATAAAACAAGCATGAAACATCAGAAATTATAGATACGTTGGAGACGTATCACTTGTTCTTCTTTAGAATGAGTTGACCACAATTATCCTCTCTTCTTTCATAGGGGCAATCCTTCACAAGATGATTGTCCTTTCCACAATTGAAGCACATTCTTTTTATTGGTGGAGAGGCGTTGCTTTTGTTCTTCTTGTTCCAAAACCGGGTGGCGGCAAGTGCAAGAACTTCATTGAGCTCACCCTCCTAATCTTCTTCACCTTCATGGATCGGGCTTTCTTCATATCTTGGATGGTCTACCACATGGGCCTTCAAAGCAAGAGTCTTTGGGCCACGGATTTGGTTGAAAGACTTGGATGTGGACTTCAATGTATCATATGTGACAAATTGAACCAAGATGTCATTGGGAGTCATTGTTGTGTAATCCGCTCTTGCATGAAGGTTCATCACCATAGTTTCACTATATGGCATAATTGCTTGAAGGAACTTGGTCTTGACCCATTCATCATCCATATCCTTCTTTCCATTTTCCCTACATGTCACCACAAGCTTGTAGAGTCTTCGGTAAAGATCAGTCGGAGTTCTTCCTCGAGCATGAAGAAGTAGTCCACTTGATGTTGAAGGATGGCCACATTGGAGCGTTGAATGCCCTCATTTCCTTCATACACGGTTTCAAGATAGAGCCAAACCTCATTGAAAGTTTTGAGATTTCGCACATGATCTTCATCATTTGCGGACATAGCACTCTCAAGAATGAACTTGGCATTTGCATCAAGTTGCTCATCAATCTCTTCTTGCTTGGTCAAGTTGTTGGGATCAACCGGGTTGAAACCTTGTAGGACCACCCTCCAAAGATGCACCGACGAGCTGCGAAAATAAGACTCCATAGATTTCTTCCAAGTGAAATAACGAGTATTATCAAGCTTAGGAGGGGGCCTACCAAGGTTTGCTATATGAGGTTGAGTGAGTGCAACTTGAGTGAGATAAGAGCTAGGTGGAGCAAAGTTAAGAAAAGGCTTCTCAATAGGTTTATCATTTTTATCCTTGTCACTAGCTCCCTTAATAGGGCTAGCGGTTGATGAGGAGGCATTTTGATTAGATACCCGAGTATACACCTCATCCACCATTTTGCCTCTCATGAACCCAAAAAGTTCAATCATGGACTTCATGGTGATCGGGGTGTCACCCTCGGGAGGGATTATTCCCGCTTCGAGTAGTTCTTTGTTAAGTTGTTCTTTATCAAGTTTTTCTTGTTCCTTGGCATGTTTTAACTCCTCATCTTTAGCACGTTGTAACTCCTCCGCACTAGCCATCCTCCTCTTTAGGCGGTTAAGCCCTTAATAAAGAGACCTTGCTCTGATACCAATTGAAAGGATTGAGTAGGTTGACTAGAGGGGGGGTGAATAGGCAACTACCAATTTTAATTTTCTTTTCAACAAGTTAGGGAATTGCTCAAATATAAGTTCTCTAGATATGCAACTAGGTGAACAATCCTATATGATGAGCAAGAAGCTAGCTAACAAGATATACTAAGCAAGGTAAGCTAGCAATACAAGTAAAGGTATATATATAAAAAGGATAAGCACACCGTGACACGGAGATGATTCCCGAAGTTCACTTCCCAATGGAAGCTACTTCTTCGTTGGAGCGGTGCGGGGTCACAATTGATCCCCGAATAGCCGTGATATGGCACACCATATCTCCCTCACTATATGATGCCCTCGAGGCCGGCAACAAACCTTTACAAGGATGAGGCACACTCCACAACCGAATTGGAGGCTCTCACCAATTCCCACGGCTCCCAAAGCCGCAAGAATCACAAGGCCGGGGCACGTCTCCACAACTCAATTGGAGGCTCCCGGCTTTTCCCTGCGGCTACCAAAGCCACGAAGAACACAACTTCCGTCTAGGGTTCAACAACCCAAGAGGTAACAAGATCCGCTAGGGATTAGTGGGGGGAATCGAAATTGCTTTGGTGGAAGTGTAGATCAAGACCTCCTCCGTCACTCCTCAAAGTATCAAGGTGTTTGGACCGGTGGAGTGGGAGATCTTGGAGCTTGAAGCTTTTCAACAATGGTGGATGTGGATTTGGGAAAGCTTAGTCTTATTGGAGAAGAAGACTAGCTATTTATAGTACCACCAAAAAAGTGGCCGTTGGCCACATTCTGCGCATGCCCGGTAGTACCGGACCGAAGTCCGGTAGTACCGGACCGCAGACGCGGGCCATGGTCAAACCAGTAGGAAACGCGACAGCCCGGTAGTACCGGGCCTGAGACCCCGGTACTACCGCTTAACTCGCTTAAAAACAGAACGGATTTGGCCGTTCCCGGTACCTGTCCCGGTACCAGAACCGGTACCACCGAGCCAGCCTGGTACTACCGGCGACCAGCCCGGTACTACCAGCGCCTGGGAAAACAGCAGATTTTGATCAGAATTTGTAGGAAATGGGATGGCTGTGGATATTGCTTGTGGTTTGTGCATAATGGGAGTGCAACTTGATTCCGCCCAAACATCCACAACGGATCCCCTCTTGATAGTACGGTTTTCCTATAATATACAAACTAGGAAAACTACAACTACAAACTTGAAGCTTTTATAGAGGGACGATCCAATCATCATTCAACATTTGTTCCTGTAAATCTTGAAGCACACAATTAGTCCGCATATTGTGTTGTCAACAAACATCAAAAACATATAGGGATAGAAATGTCCTTTCAAGCTGGCGTGTGTGTCGTCACAACACGCGCGGGTGATCGTCGATCGGCACGCCGCGTTAGCTCCGTGTACGGCGTGCCATGCCGCCGTGAGCGGTGAGACAAAGCGAGACGCTGGTTCATGCGCTTGAGGCGTCGTCGCTCCGGACGCCGGCCGACAGCTGCGTGCGAAAGCGTCGTCGTTCCAGAGACGAAAACCACAGCATCCAACTTGGTGGAGGCGGGGTCCGTCCTTCTGTTTCTGTACCATTTTTTGAAAGAAAAAACCCAACTTGTCGCGGTTTGGCGCCGGCCCGCCGTGTGTTAGGTTCTCACTAGGGTTCACTCGATTATCTCAGGATACACACAAATTCGGATACAATCAGGTGGAATGGGAAGAACAGAAGGTAACTCAGAGACGCAGCTCTGCCGCCGCCGCCGTTGGCCTTGATCACGCAGGATGATTCGCCGCAGGTTCTTCTCTGCTCCTTAAAGGATGGACGATGGAGAGGATGCAGGTCAGCATGCCCACTCTGGGCCCTCGTGAAGCCTGTTGGGTTGTGGCAGCCTCTTGGGCCGAGCTTGACGATCAGCGAGGCCCAATTCTTCTTCCGTGTCTCTTACTTCGACAGGGATGCTAACATCCCCTTCTCCTTGAGATGTGGCTTGCCCCCAAGCCACTGAATCAGGGAAACGCTGCTGCAGTTCGATCTTGTCTTCCCATGTCACTTCTGTGTCGCTGTCGTGAGGCCATTGTACTTGCACTTGCTCCCGATGTCCCGTGGGTGTACGGCGCCAACGATGAGCAATGATCTTCACAGGCACAGGAAGGACATCCATAGGAAGTGGAATTGAAACCGAGACTGGCGTACCTGGTTTAAGAACCCTTCTGAGCTGCGATACATGGAAGATCGGGTGGATGCGAGCTTCAGGTGGAAGTCCAACTTCATAGGAAACATGATTAATGCAACGGATGATGTTGTATGGACCAAGGTATCTGGATATTTGCTGATCAATAACAATAACTGGATATTTGCTGACTATCATCATTGAATTGAGTGCACGGTAGTCTACACACAGCCTCCATGTACCGTCTTTTTTCTTCACCAAAATTACCAGAGAAGAGAAATTGCTTGTGCTCTGCTGTATCACTCCAGTTGCCAATAACTCAGAAACTTGTCTCTCAATTTCTGTCTTGAGTTCAGGTTTATGTCTGTATGCCCTTGCATTAACTGGTTGTGCACCTGGCATTAGAGGAATAATATGATCGCACGCTCTGCGTGGAGGAAGAGACGTAGGTTCAGCAAACACATTGGAAAACTGATCTACTATTGCTTGAACCTTTGTGGGTGTCACTGTATCTTGATGTACTGTGTTGTTCAGGGAGTAGAGGTGCACAAGATGTGCTACAGAACCTTGACGGCAAATTGTTGCCAACTCCCCTGGTGAAATGGCAGCGCACTGAATCTGTTCTGCTTGATGACCTTGTAACTCAATTGTTTCTGAAGGAGTAACAATCTTGATAGACTTGTTGACCCAATTGATGTCAGGGTTGTGGGTTTCCAGCCAATCCATGCCGAGAATGGCATCAAAAGATCCCAGCGGCAACACTTTCATGTCAGTTTTGAACTGGTGGCCTTGTACTGACCACTGACAGTTAGGAATATAAGAAGTACACATGTGCTGGGCACCGTCAGCCACATTAACACAACATGGCTTTAGCAGTGATTGAACACCTGTCAGCTGACTGGCCATTTGTGTATTGATAAACGAAGCCGAACTGCCAGAAGCGATAAGAATTAGCACCTCATGGTTTGCTATGAAAGCCTGCAACTGAATCACCCCAGAGACTGTTGCTGTGGAACCAGTCATAGCATGTACTGATATGGAACAAGCTGTTTCAACTTCTTCCGAACCAGAATCGGGGTTGTCATTGCATGTGACTTCCTCATGTGAGAACAGTGCTAACAATTCCTCCACAATGTGTAACTGGACAGTGGAAGGACATATGTGTTCCTTTCCCCACTTCTCACCACAGGTGAAACAAAGCCCTTTGCCTCGTCTGTAGTTACGCAGAGCTGTGATTTTATCATCAGATTTACTGCAAGATGCCTCCAAAGTTCTGCATTCAGAAGCCCTACTTGCTGGTGAGTGAAATGGACGGTACACCTTCCTGACAGCCAAGCAATCACCATTCAGTTGCCAAGCTATTGCCCATTGAAATAATGCCAAACCATATCGGTCTGCACTAGTCAGGTCAAGGAATAGGAAATTGAACCAAGGAATGCACCATAGCGTGTGATTGCTGCCAGGAGACTGTGGACATGATATTGGTCTTGCAGAAGGGCCAAGCCAGGACTGAACCAGGTGTGTAGCGGATGGTATGCCTTCCTGACTGTACTCAAACGATGACAATAGCTTTAACCTGAACATGTGCCCTTCGTGCATGGTCCATGTGGACCAAGGTGGTTGCCACTCGAATGCGTCATGGTGTGGCACCTCGTCGGGCGACACATAGTGCGGGCCTCCTCGTCGTCTTTGCACGACTGCACCATCGGGATGGCTGACTGCATTGTGGTGCTAGTCTCTGATCGAGACACTAACCATGCACCTGCGAACAAACTCCACGGATCTGGAGGATGTGGGGGCACCAGATTCAGCCATGGCTTCGATGTTAAAAGCATAACAGGCACCCCAAACTCAGAACTGACTACCAGTGTCACTGTAGGCGAGGTGCCAAGCTTGCCATCATCGTTGTTGGGGCCGAGTTCAGTGGATATCACAAATGACCTCTTGTCCGTGGATGCGGCACCATTGATGGGCTCGCCGTCGAGAGTTCCGTCGCCTGCTGCAACATCAGCGAGCATGGAGGTGATGTGGACGGTGGTCGTGGGCAACGTCAGTGACGCTGCTAGAGAGGAAGCAGGCATTGACTCGGTCGCGTCACGGCTCGGATGTTCCGTCGAACAGGTTGTGGGCGCCAGTACGATGTTGTTGATGGGAGCATCGAGAGTGACCGTTCGTGGCTCGTCGACGATGGGGACCGGAGCCGACGACTCAACCAGCTCTACCGACGGAGTGGCGAGCTTGAGAGCGTCGAAGCTTGCCGTCACGGGCCCGGTGACGCAGCCGGAGACGGAGGGCATCGAGGCAGCGAGTTCGTCGCCTCCCTCGTGCAACACCTCATCGGTCGAGGGAGTGGTTGCGGCTTCGAGATCCGGCTTCCAGCCGCACAGATCGGACAGCTGCGCCGACTGTGACTCGAGTTGATGCACCATGGAGCTGATCTTCATGCCCTTGGAGCTGATGGAGGCCTTGATCTCGGCCACATCCTTGCGCATGGCGTCGAGGTACTCCTTGAGCGCGGGATCCATGGTCTCGAGAAGATGGCGTCGATCCGCAGTCTAGCGACGAGTTTCTGAAAAAAAAATGGATGCGAATTTGTGTATGGATCGTGAGGCTCTGATACCACGATGTTAGGTTCTCATTAGGGTTCACTCGATTATCTCAGGATACACACGAATTCGGATACAATTAGGTGGAATGGGAAGAACAGAAGGTAACTCAGAGACGCAGCTCCGCCGCCGCCACCGTTGGCCTTGATCACGCAGGATGATTCGCCGCAGGTTCTTCTCTGCTCCTTAAAGGATGGACGATGGAGAGGATGCAGGTCAGCGTGCCCACTCTGGGCCCTCGTGAAGCCTGTTGGGTTGTGGCAGCCTCTTGGGCCGAGCTTGACGATCAGCGAGGCCCAATTCTTCTTCCGTGTCTCTTACTTCGACAGGGATGCTAACACCGTGACACCGCACCACGTCGGTCGGCGTGTACGTCCTGACGAGCGGCGTCAACAATCATCAGTCACGAAGAGGTCGACGGCGCCCGCACCGCGCTGCACGTGGTGCCCGGTCGATCGATCGTCGTGCGTTCCGGCGCGGGTCGCATTGAATTCCGGTTGGCCGGCGACCCGTCCCGCTGGCGCCGACGGTTCCTGACGAGGCAGCGGCACGCACGCCTGTCGGCACCCTACCTCCGGCCTCCGGTCGCCGTCTTGGCGTTAGCGTCGCCGTGACAAACTCCGAATCCAAAGAGACAACGCGACGCACGCCTCGGACGCAACTCCCTCGCTTGCGTCCTACGGCCGTTACTAGGAATCTACCCCGTAGGATCTTCGGTCTCGTCACGGCGGGCAGGAGGCATGGCCGCCGCCGCGGGCCGCATCCACTTCCCGTCGCACGCGCCGCCGCGGCCGCGATGACCCCGACGGCCAAGCCCGATCCTCCGCCGCCGGATCCGCCAACCGATGCGGCGGTCCTTCCTGACCGCTGCCTCCCGCAGGTCGCCGCTGAACTCGCGGCCGCAGCGGAGGCGCGGGCGGGCCTGGCGCGCAGCCTCGAGGCCGCGCTCGAGGCGAGGCGGGAGTCGTTGCGGCAGGCCGCGGCGCTGGACGAGATGCGGCGGCGGCTGGACCTACTCCGGATGGGCGCGGAGGAGAACAGCAATCGAGGGCGTCGAGAGGCGCAAGGAGCAGCTGCAGGCGCGGATCGACGACCGGGTGATGCCGCTCTCCAGGGCCCTCGCCGCCGCGCGCCGACAAGTTCAGGTACCACCCGTTTGTTTGATTCTCTCCACGCAGAAAAGAATGCCGCCGCGAGATTGACTATCCCCGGACAGCCTCGGCATCAATCGCTTATCGATCTTCTGATTTGCAGGAGGCCAAGGAGGGGTTAGCTGGAGAGAAGGCGCGGCTTGGGGATCTGAGGAGGCTGCTCAGGACCAGGCAGCGGTGCATGGTCGCCCAGGTCGCTGCTCTGTACCCTGTGAAAGTCTTCCATGAGCCGCCGGTTGCGGAAAACCATCGTCCCCATGCTAATGGTGAGGATTCAGCACCCATGTGTCTGTTCTCAGGAAAAAATGATTAACAGGATATGTTTAAGCGTGGTGTGTCTGCTCGCTGTAAACGTAAGCATTCAGGCTGTCAGATGATTCTCGCTCAATTTTTGTAAGAAAATTAGCTGAAAACAATTGGTCTTAGTTCTATCAGTTTCTATAACCATTTATGACGAAATGACGTGCCATTTTCAGGAACACTTTCAGAAGAGAATGGGGGACTTCCACACGAGAACGGAAACGGGACGCACTTGCTCGGTGTTACCAAGCCTCCGCAATTTCGTCCCTGGACGTTGTTTGGTTGGCAATTTGCAAAGCATAACCCAAAGCAGCAGAGTTACAGCCACAAGGAGCTTCAGAGGTCAGCAGCAGTGCTGGGATATGCAGCACATGTAAGTGTGTCTTCCCGATGCTCTCTCTTGTACCACAAAAGTATTTAGGCAATGCATTCTATGTAGCACACACATGCCCAATCCAAGCTAGGCTCATTGCCATGCTCAAAGGAGAAAATACAGAAAATAAATTTGTTGTTGCGGCTGACTATGAATGGTGATATGGCTTCAGATACACCCTGTAGGAAAGATCAAGATAAGAGCATCGAGCTTTTGCACGTGTTACTTTGGAATACAATTGCGACCCTTCTAGATTTAGTGGTTGTTGAAATATCAATCGTAAATCATGATATAGGAGTGCAAATTCTTCTACCTGCAGTCACCTATTAGATCTTATACTTGGTGCAGCCAAAAGACTTAGAATCTCTACTTCCTTTTTTTCTTTGTTGTAGGCAGTCAGAAGAGCCACTACTTGCTTACTTTGTCAATTTCTTGTAGGCAGTCTTGCTTATAGCATCATATCTTGACGTTCCCCTCCGATATCCTTTGAGCTTTGGAGGATCACGATCTTATGTCAGTGATCGTTTGCCCTCAGCTGGAACATCATCTGTTGCTTCAGCAGAACACCCTGGCAATGCCGACTCAAAACTAACGGATTTTCCCCTTTTCTTGGAATTCCAAGACGATTCTACTAGGGTGTCCTACGCCATTTACTTGTTAAACAAGGTGTGTATTCTTCACTCAGTCTTGGATTATATCTGTTTGTTCGATCCAGTTCCTGAAGCAAACTAAGACTTACACCTCCATGATGTGTGGTTAGGACACGGAGCAGCTTTTGAACTACATTGGAGCTGAGAGTTCTGGAAGGAATGCATTTGGTAACCTGCGGGAGCTTATTAGGGTTATACAGTCAGACGCGTATTTGTACATATGAAATATGATCGATTTCGTGATCATCGTGGTTTTTCATCCCTTATGCTTTAGATATGGTAGTATACACAGATTCAAATAGGTGTTCTTTCTTTTCTTTCGTGTGATTCTTGCCTGCTTTCGCTGTGCCGAGTTTTTGTATGCACAGCAAAAAGGAGCATTGTGATCTCTTAGATGAATGGTATTTACATACATACATACATGGTTTTACATGAGCATAAGCCTCTACAATGTATATCTTTTGAGGTTTCTGGGTACTACCCTCTGAGGCTATTGTACAAATACATTATGAGTTCATATCAAAGTTACATTTTTTCTTCTTCTGTCCATTATGTTTGCTCTCATACTGGACTCTGAAACTCGAGATCTACTTGGAGGAACATGCTTGGAAGGCAACAAATCTACAGAATCCTGCATAAACTGAACTTGTTTCCACATACATTTCTGCATTGCACTGCGAACATGGTTACTCCACCAGACCCATCTGGGCATGGAGTATAATATACTTAAAATGAGGATACATCATTGCAGCCATCTACCTTCATGACTAAATTAAGCATATGTTTTTTTTGTAAAGAATGCCATAATTATGTAAACACTTCATAAACACATGAAAAAAGAATATCTTCTAAAAAAGCAGGGCTCTGATCGGTGCATCAATGCAAGAATTGATCTGTTACCATCATGAACACCACCACAGGGACCAAAGAAAAGAATCATGAAAGAAGCTTTTGGGCACCGTCCACGGGTCCATCCGGACCAGGAAAAGGCCACACGACAGTAGCAGCAGCAGCAGATGCAGATCCCGCACGATCGTTGCCTCCACCCTCCAGGACCAAACACGCGGGAAAACGCACGAGGCACCGCCACCGGTGGCCGCGGCGACGGACCGGAGTAGCAGCGGAAGCCGTGAGGCCGGACCCGCCTCCCACCTTCCCCCACTAGCATCGCCGCTGCTATTTTCGTTGCTCACCTGCTTCACTTTTCCTGAGCTCGTGTCGTGTTCTCCTCCCCCTTTCTGATTCTTTCTTCTTGCTGGCCGCCATTGCCGCGCTGGCCTCTTCTGTTGCTGCTTGCCACCAGCGGCGACGGCGCCCGGGGTGACTGGCTCTGGTCCTCTGTATCCTGCTGCGTCCTTCAGATCTCGATCGGGCTCCGATCGCCGCTGCTTTCAAGGTACGGAGGCCTGATCGTGCTCCTGGTTAATATCGTAGAACATCCTAGTTATGCTGCTGAGATCTCCGAGATTTAGCATTTTGCTAACTCGGTTGGATTTGGACGGATTCTTGTGCACAATAAATTATGTTCCCAGAGAGTTTCACTCTTGAATTCGTTTTCACATTCATGGTTCAGTTTAGTACCATTTGTTCGTGCGTAATTTCATCGTTTGTAAAAAGAAGAATTTTTGCTTGGGCCGTTGGGCGCGTGATGTGGTTCAGTGATTGGTTCCAGTCGAGTACTGCCCTGTTCAGTATCATCTGAACTAATCTTTGTTGCGACCTGAAGTTTCATTTCACCTTTTTTTTTTGGTGGGTCTGTTTCATTCATTCAGTGAGCTGATGCTGTGCCAGTGTGTTCTTTTCTGCCAGGTTCGTGCTGGCAAGTGAGAGAGGAGTAGCCATGGAAGTTGAGGCAAAGCATGCTACATTATGCATCAAGAAAGCTGTGAGGTGTTCTATCAGGATAAGCTACAGATGTGCCTCCGAACACTGGGCTCTCTTCAGTCTAGCCCTACTGCTTTACCTGCTGTACAGATCTTCACCGGGCTTATTCGCTTTTGTTCTCTCTGCTTCCCCTGTAATTGTATGCGCCACCCTTCTTCTTGGTATACTGCTAAGTTGTGGGAGCACACATCTTCCTGAGACCGATGGAGATCGGAAAGTGTCACGGATTTTTCAGCCCCCAAGTTTGGATGTTTTTCCACAAATATTCATTTTGAAGCACATCAGGGATTTTCAGTGCCTGCACATAAGGAGAATATGGTTAGTTCCAAATGTTGGGAAATCAGAAACCCAAGTCTTAGCAAGGAAAGGGAAAGCAAGCTTGTTGATCTGGATGATGTTGTTCCTCTTGAAGAGGTCAGTTGATCAAGGAGATGAGAGAGTTGATCCAGATGATACACTCCCTGAAGTGCTCACATCTGATCATTCCATGGTGACACTGCACCAAGAGGTTGGTATGGAGGAAATCATGAAGGCTAATTATGAAAGAGAGTCCAAGATCCATTTTCTAGCAATGATAAGAGTACTGTGTGTGCTAACCTGTTTGAGGATGTTGATCAGAGTAGAGTTGATGAGAACTGGGCAACATTCGGCTTATGCTATTCCAGTGAGAATTATAGGGAAAATGGTGAAATGTTGGCAAACGAAAATCAAGATGGAGTGTTAGCAGATTCACACAGTGACAATGTCAGAGAGGCTTCAGAAGATAAACCAGCTGAAAAGCCGGCAGGTGCTTGTAAGTGGGGCCGTGCTTTTTCTGTGCGTCGGAGAAAGAAGCTTGCCGGTCTAAAGATTGAGCCTATCAATATTGATGTCGGCAGCCAGTTAGACTCTTCTCTAGCTCACCATATGCAAGAGTTGGCAGCCATGATGGTTCATCAGGTTTTGATTCTTATAAGACAGAGGGTTCCTCTGCTGATAACATTATGACTGATGTTGGTCCGGAGCTAGATGAGTCTGGTCCTCTTTTACGTGATGAAATATCTAGTTCTGTTCCCGTTGTCAATGATGATTCGGGTTGTGTTTCCAGCTTTTCCCTCAGGATTCTCAAATCGACAGTGATAATAGTAACAAGGCGGATACTACAAAAGCTGAACATGATGGTAAGGGTGGAGGAGAGAAGAAGGATGGAGAGGAGAAGGATGATAGTGGGAATAAGCCTGGATTTGTTTGGACAGCCGATGAAGATAAGAATGACATGGATCATGGGTACTCTGAGGTGGAAAGGCATCGTAGGTTGGAGTTTTTGATGGCTAAGAGAAGATCAAGGAAAACATAATGTTTGATCTCGACAGGAACATGATAGATGCCGATGGAAATGATGTTTGTCAGAGTGCAGATGGATTTTCACGACGTATGCAACTTCGGCCTATTTTAGTAACAGGG
Organism: Poa pratensis; assembly: GCA_947311845.1. Taxonomy (NCBI): domain Eukaryota; kingdom Viridiplantae; phylum Streptophyta; class Magnoliopsida; order Poales; family Poaceae; genus Poa; species Poa pratensis. The sequence goes on from CAMZMU010000035.1 coordinate 58,434,148, forward strand.
AGAAGCCCTTTTGACACTCATCCTGATGACGCAAGCATTCCTGGCTCGGCTCCTTCTATTATGCATCGGCGAGAGGACATGTTTGAAACCCCTTTTGAACAATCAAATGGTAGCGGTGTATCTGCACATCATAACTTGGATTCTCAAAAATCCGTGACAAGTTCCCACCAAGACATGGTTTTCAGGAGGCATGAAACCTTCAACTTTGGTAGCCAAGAGAGACAACGCTCTAGATTTAAGCCATGTTTCGTGCTCGAGGCAGCGGACATTGAGGAAGAAAGCATGAGCAGTTTCCAGAGACAGTTCAGTAACAAGAGTGTCAAAACTGAGCGTTGTTTCTGAGTCTGGTACCGTTTCTTCGGTCACCGATCAAGAGGAGCGCAATGACCTCGTCATAAAGGATTTCCAGAGGTGGTTCAGTGACAGGAGCATGTCAAAACTGAGCGTTGTTTCAGAGCCTGATACCATTTCTTTGGTCGGCGATCAAGAGGAGTGCAATGACCTCGTCATAAAGGATATCCAGAGGTGGTTCAGTGACAAGAGCATGTCTAAACTCAGCGTTGTTTCCGAGTCTGATACCCTTCCATTGGTCGCTGATCAGGAGGAAGATAGTGACCTCATCAATAAGGATTTCAATCGGTATTTCCAGAGGCAGCTCAGTGCCATGAGCGTGTCGAAACTTACCGTTGTTTCTGAATCTGGTAGCCTTTCTTTGGCTGCTGACCAAGAGGAACACGGTGGCTTCAATAAGGAATTCCTCTGGTATTTCCAGAGGCAGTTCAGTGACAAGAGCGTGTCTAAACTGAGCATCGCTTCTGAAGCTGATATCATTTCTTCCGATGCTGATCAAGAGGAGGATCACAATGAACCCATAGAAAAGGATTTCCTCTGTGGAGATGCATCACCAGACCTGTTAGGACAGGAAGGTGATCTCGATATGTCGGAAGGACGCTCAGATGTGATCAGTCTTGTGGATGGTGAAACCCTCAATGCTGTCACCAGTGGAATAGAGTCCGAGTCAGTGGAGGATATTGCAACATAGGTTGTGATCAAGTGGTACCAAGATTGAAAGTTTCCCCTGTACATTTTTGTGAATGTAATTGAATATAGAACATACATAGTATTCCAGGTACTATTCATTGAACATAGGCCTTGTGAAGTTTCAGAAATTTAAAAGAAAGGAACATAATCTATTTCTCTATTACAGTTTACAGGTACTCCGTCGTACATAATTTGTAGCACCTGGTTTGCTTGTTCCAAAGGTTCTCCAGCACTTACACAATCTGGAGCCAGAGCTACACTATCTAGAACAGTGGCCAGCTACTCTCGAGAGCTAGAACTTGGGAAATTCTTGTCGAAGATTCATCTCCTCAGTTGGAAGCAAGCCTTAGATGCTGCTAAAATATACTCGACAAGAATTGCATCTCCAACCACGCATAGCTATCTTGGAGTATGTTATTTGGAGTGCACACAACGCTAGGTCGAAAACGGCGAAGTCCTTGGAGTCCAGCCAAATCATGTCGACGTGTCTATGCTGTCTAAAATGTTATCGGGCTTGGCCGGATTCCAAAGGGTCAGACGTGGTTGAAAGTTTTCCCACACTATGGGAATGCGTCAAGACGCCGACGGCCGTCGGCGTACGAACGCATGCCGTGACGGAGTGAGGACGGCCGTCACGCTGTGTGGCCGTCGGCGTACGTGCGTATCTATACGCCGACGGCGGCCGTCGGCGTATACTTTTTTCTATTTTCAATTGAATATGAAATAATTCTATACGCCGGCGGCGATACTTTTCTATTTTCAATTGAATATGAAATAATTCATATCTTTAAATCCGTAAATCGAAATTTAACAAATTAAATGTCTAAATCGATTAGAAAAATGAGAGGAATCCAAATATGGCATCCATAAAATCTTTTTCACCATGCACATGACATTTTATAACATATGTTTGGTAATTGCTTCATTAAAAAGTCAATTTTGACACTTAAGAAATGGAAAATGATATTTACGAAAATATTTTGGAAATAGTTTTTGGCAACAATGTTTTCCATACCAAGACACCCCTATGTTTCAAGTATGGACACATTATCACAAACTATGGCATGAGAATGGCCATAACTTGGTCATTTGACGCGAAAGGTATAAATGTCTATACATGATAAACCTTTTTGTGAAGCATTTTTTTGAAATATTTGTCAAAACTCAAGTTTATCATTTTTTTTCTAGCAACTATTACACATAAAAGGACTCCATGTCAAAGTAATTCATTTTTTGATTATTTTCTTAATTTCTTTTATTTTTGTGAAAAAACGGTCAAAATGACCGTCGTGGCTATTCATTAAAAGGGGTCACATTTTTCAAAACTATCGATATTTCTGTGATAAAGTCACTACTTTTGTACCTAAAAATGATATGTAGTACCCTTTTGTGACAATAAGATGGGTGCCTTTTGCAACATATTTTTGGTATTTCCTCCATAAAAAAGGTCATTTTTGGCACTTAAAAAATAGAAAATGATATTTATAAAAATAATTTGGAATTTGTTTTTGGCAACAATGTTTGCCATACCAAGGCACACATATGTTTCAAATATGGACACATTATCACAAACTTTGGCACAGTGATGGCCATAACTTGGTCATTTGACGCGAAACCTATACATGTCTATAGATGATAGACCTTTTTGTGAAGCATTTTTTTTGAAAAAATTGTAAAAAAAGAATTTTATCATTTTTATTAGAAACTAGTACACATAAAATAACTCAACGGCAAAGGATTTTTTTTATAGGGTTTTTCACTTTATTTGATTTTCTTTTCAAAAAAGAGTAAAAGTGGCCAACATGACTATTCATCGAAAGAGATCAATTTTCTAAAACCATCGATATTTATACAATGCAAAGGATGATATGGATGTCATATTTTAATTCCTCTCATTTTTCTAATTAACATAGACATTTTATTTTTCAAATTTCGATTAACGGAATTAAAGATATAAATTGTTCCATATTAAATGTAAAATTGAAATAAAAGTAAAATTAATTTTATTGTCATTTATACAAAATATACTATTACATAATCATTGTTACTTATTCAAATAATTTTTTTAAATTTAAACAATGAAAAAGTGTAAGATCATAACTCAAGGGTTAATATGATTGATATGATACAAGTATCAGTAAGTTCTCATTTCTCATTTGGAAGCTAATAATGAAGGAACTCAAAGGTTAAGCGTGCTTGGTCTGGAGCAATTTGATGATGGGTGACCGAACAGAAACTTTGACCAGCGTAACTACTTTGATCTATGATTAACTGTGTAATTAGAGATTTAGTATGTAGCTAAGTTAGAAATTTTGAAATAGAAAAAAATAGAAAAATTTAGAAAAATTCAAAAAAAAAAATTGCATTCATAGGCCGACGGCATTGCTGTCGGCGTATGAGGGCTGACGGAACGGCTCAGATGCCGTCTTATGAGGCCCATCACAGCGTACGCCGACGGGCGCCGTCGGCGTCTTGTGCGTTTCCTGTAGTGCGAGGTCGGAAGTGGCTGAAAGTTTTGCAAAGAGTAGTTTATGATAAATTAGTACCCAAAAAAGGTTTAGCTCTTCAGCTTCTGCTGCCATGTCAGCTACATCAAACAAACACATACTCAGTGATCAGAATATTTTCCTTCGCTCTCTGGGTCACTCGATTCTAGGACGAGCAGAAGAAAGTCCCCGGAACAACACAATCTTGCTTGCGTGCATGATTGATTGCCCCGTTTCACGAATCTTTTAAACTTTCTTGTGGCACAATCTGGCCATAAGGTTGCATCGTCTCTGATGCCGAGCATCTCCAACCACGCATAGCTATCGTCCAGACATGCGATTATATTTTAACCACCGATTGTGCTAGACTATTTTTTTCCAGGATTATTTTTTGGGGTGAATTTCAGCTTATATACAAAGCATTGTCACATTCAAAGTTGTGGGTATTGATTACACAGTGATAGAACTGCACTTGGATCTCGATGCTTTTTAGAATCGCATGAATGATTTTCTCATTCCATGTTACTTGATGTGCATATATGTATTCTTGGGTTTTTATCGTGTTAAAAACTTTGAAAATGTAAACCTGACCCTTTTCGGTCCTGTGGATTGATTCCTGCCACATTCACACATTTAAGGGTTGTTAAGATGTACTCCCTCCGTATCAAAATATAAGACTTTCTATTTATTTCACATACACAGTGTACTAAAACATGTCTAGATACATCATACATGTGTGTGTGGAATATCTAGAAAGTCTTATATTTTAATACGGAGGGAGTACTTCAGATCGACCCATTTGGTGTAGTACACAATTTGGGCAGCATGGATTGACATTACAACTGTCCCTAGATTGCAAAATTTGATAAAATCACGTGAAAAAAATATCAAGGCATAAACGACAGCAACTAACTTGCTTACAGTCGGCAATTAGGTCTGCCACAACTCTGCTAATCTTGACGAGGTTCTCTAGGGTAGAGTGGAGGAGCTAGTGACGTAGACTATCTCTGGCTCAAAATTATTTTCTATTATTTTAGTTATGTACATTTTTTCAGTTATTATGAAATGCAAAACGAATGAGTTTAAGATAGAGCTATGTGATGGAAATTGAAACTTCTAGATTTTTTTTGCAAGTGTACACAACATTTTATTTTTATACTATATATGGAAGATTGAAACAGTGTGCATTGTCTTTCTTTGATAATATAAAGATAGTTCTATTTTTTTGATATGTGACGGGCACGCTTGTTGTTTTTTCTCGTGTTTTCTTTGTCTTCTCTTCCCTTCTATCCTCATGTAATTCTCCATCCGTTGTAATAAGATAATTCTTCATGAAGGCTTCATAATAGAAATTTATGTAAGGATATCAATAGTTGCCTTTGTGCTCGGATAGCTTAATTTTTTGTTAGTTCATATGCCATTTTTGGAGGATTTCACATTTACGTGCGTTAGATTGGAACTAAATGCTGAGTAGAGCCATGACTTGCCAGAGAAATGTAACACCTTGGTACATTTTTTGTGGTTGGGGGCTTGAAGTGGCCGTGGGGGACATATTTGGAATTGGAATGAGGATTGGTTTTTCTTTCATGTATGATTTGCATGGTGGGTGCAAAACTTGGATGTCAAATATAACCAACAAATTCTATTGGATGCTAGGTTAGTGATTTGACTTTGTTTTCATGATCATTCTATGAATTAGGTACGTACTGCAAGTTATTTCAGAATGAAGAGATTACATAAGTATGTGCTTTTTCAACGGCTGATTGCACATGCTCGCTTATTTTGGTTAGCAAGTTGTGCCCTATTGATAAGTTCATACAAAAGCAAAATTTTGCATGTCATCATTTCATGTGTTGATTTGTTAAGCCAATTTGCCATGCAAAATGTTCTGTCTGTGTTTTCTACTTCCTCTGTTCTGAATTAATTGATTCAGATTTAGTACAAGCTGTATCAAATCTGAGTCAATTAATTCAGAACGGAGGGAGTACTTCTTTGTACTATTATGCAAATTATGTATCTTGGTTGTGTGCTACTTCGTTGCTAACAGTAAGTTCTTATTAATTTTCTCAAATACCATCGAGTGGTGAGCTCATACTTATTTTGTTCCGTTTCCACCTGGGCTCTAAAGTTGTTAATCTAATACCTAACTGAAAGTTTTATGCAATTTTCTTGCGGTAAGCGGTCTTCGGGGGCGGAGGCAGGAATAGAGGTTAAGGGGGCCAAAGATGGTAATCAGCCATTGGGGAGACTAGACATGCTAATTTTCTCTATAAGTCATTTCTAAAGCTTGCTTATGCATAAAATTTAGCTTGACATGTCATGGCATAGGGGGGACAAGGCCCTGCTGGTCCCCCGAGCTCGGTCTTAGTATGTTATTCTCTCTGTTTTGAAATATAAGATGTTCTAGGTGTTGCATATGTTGATTAGATTCACACTAAAATGAGTGCACATATAAATTAAAACATGTCTAGATACTGAGATACATGTAGATATATATGTGAGAAAAAGACTAAAACATCTTATATTAAAAAAAATAGAGAGAGGGGTTAATTTTATTTCCCTCTTCTAAGTTAATACGAGTAGGTCATAAATACATGTGTTCCGTTTTTTCCTGGTATCCATGTCATGTATTGACAGTATTTGTTCTTCCTTTTCCCCGTTTGACTGTACAAAAATTCTCGGTAACCACTAGTTGGCGCACTAGCTGCCCACAAAATCTAGGGTTTCCGGCCGAAGGTCCCACGCCGCCGGCGAGGATGTCGGCCAGCGCCGACCCCGAGAAATCTGCCGCCCCCGTCGCCGCCGAAGGGGGCGATGAGGAGAAGGCGAAGGCAACGGAGGCCGGCTCCGGCGGGGAGCTGCTGTGCTGCGGGGGGACCAACGTTGACGCCATGAACCCGAAGCCGGCGGGCGCGATGCAGGGCGAGGACACCCGCTCCGTTGGCACCGAAAGCAGTGAGCGTTCCTTCGACCCCCTCTGTTACGCGTGTTTGTGGATTGTGATGGTGGCTGAGGGTTGGGAAATGGGCTAACCTTCGCATTGAAATGGTTGGACTGGTTCATGTTTAGAGCTGCGCGGACGGGTGTGAGACGAGGGGAAGTAAGATTGGTCACTGGTCTTAGTCTAAGGTTCATCTGGAATGCTGCCATTGTGTTAGGTTGTAACAATCTATTGCCGTAAAATTGTTTCACGAAGCCTCTGTGTAGTCTGTGCCATGATATATGTGTCTCCTTCAGTAAACATTGCTGAAAATCTGTTGTGTTATGCGCATGCCCTAAACAGATGTTGCCTCCTAATTATTCGTCTGGCTGATAGAAGAATATGGTATTTCATTATTGCTTGTACGTAGCTGATAGAAGAACATGGTACTACCTTTTCACGAAGACTATTTGTATGGAACTACCCAAGAGGAAATAAAAAATTTATGTAACTACCCAAGAGGAAATTTAAAAAAAAACACAGTGAAAATCCTTCCATTCCTACAATAGCGATGACCAGATACACGAGTTAGTTGTGGCTATTGATATAAAACTCTAGTCGATTAGGATTGCTGTCCCTTGGCAAATAAGTGAGGTCTCTTAGAAGTTGAGAGAATTAGGTCAGTGGCACTGAAGATGTAAATTAAAGAAATTTCACCCCACTTTGCCTTCATGTTTCCATTGGGCTGCGAATGTCCGCTGTATGCTCTGTGACACTTCCCACCATGCTATCACTGTGACCGAGATGATGCGATCCTAGTGCCTGCCTTATACAGTACCGCCAAGGAGTTCTCTGTCTGCCCTGTTTGTTGGTAGCAAACTAGGTATCTTGAGAAGTTCTCTCACCCTTACAGACTGGCTGAAACCCTAATGGTGATAGTATTTTCCATAATTCTGAGTGTTTGGAGTGGCAGTTGCCGACGAGGTACATTTGGGGCGGTATTGAGTTCTCTAAAAAAAATCCGCTATAGCGCTACCATAATTTTTGTCAAGCTTCATGCGCTAACCACTATTCCATAAGACCGGTCTGATGGAAAGGGAGGGCAATCCACTTATACACTCAACACCCCTCCTCACATATGACGGTCACAGACAGGTCAACATGTGTAAACTCAGAGGTAGGCGCATGAAGAGAAGGGGCCTTGTACGTGGACGGAGGGGGCATCAGCAATTTTAGAAAATTGCGCGCCACACAGGACTCGAACTCGAGACTTTGGCTCTGATACCATGTCAAGCTTCATGCGCTAACCACTACTCCATAAGACCGATCTGATGGAAAGGGAGGGCAATCCACTTATACACTCAACAATTTTCTCTTAGGAGTTTAAAATAAATTAGGAAAGAAGCTGGTCTAGTCTAGCTCAGGTGGCAAGTTGCAACCCCTCTGTATAACTGCATTGGATCATCAGTAAAGTTTAATAAAGGATATACTCTATTCTCTCACAACTCTTTATGTTCGGTTGCCTGGCAAGCTGGTGGTTATTCAGCTGCCCAGACCTTGTTTTGCTGGTTGCGGTCTCAATCCTGAGCCTGTAACATCTCTGTCTTTTGTTATTATCACAATTTCATCCAAAATTCGTGCATGGCAGTGTGAATTGAAGTGCAAAAGGGTACAAAATGGATTTCCTAAATACCACAAAGTGCTCAAATAGAAGTAACCAGAAAGTGGAATTAGATTGTGTTTTCCATGTTGCAACATTTAATTTCCATTATACTATGTATCTCAATCTTATTCCATAAATAGTTTTTTGGACTGAAATCGTGCTAATTGCCATGTGCATGCCAAGTAATAAGTGCTCTATTGTAATAATGTGCAATTGTTTTATGCAGACACACGTACTAATTATAAAAACCGTTTGCAAGAGTGGACTCAAAGGAATTACCTGAAGTTGCCAGTTTACCTTACTGAGTCGAAAGGTGACCCTCATCAACCTGTGTTCAGAAGCACCGTCGAGGTGGGTGGCAAGCCGTTTCCATCAAATCAGTGTCATAGTCGTCTCAAGGACGCGGAGCAGGATGCTGCCAAAGTGGCTTATGAGAGCTTGGTGACAGTCGATGATCCTACCGATGTGATTGGGCTGATTGACCAGGTATTTTTTTGGGCACTGTTCCTTCTTTTCGTTGTTTATCGTATTTCATTTCATGTTTAAATTTGTTTTATCGATATCGTATCCTAAATCATGTCTACTCATCATTCTCTTGTAGTTTGCCTTACAATAAACAACTCATACACAATTTGGTGTGTTCATCACTTTTCCCACTTTTGCGTAGCCGTGTTACATCTTTCAGTCATGGTCTCGTGGAATTAATGATCTTGCCACATGAACCCGTGATACTTGGACATTGGAATTGACAACATTATATCTTCTGACCACTGCCGTTGCAGATAGTTAACTCATCCAAAAAATTGTCCGTAATTGTTTTCCTTATTGCTTCTTTCGGGCAAAGAATTTATTTATTCTGGTTCATCTATATCCTACTGTATTCTTGTTTTTGTAACTCATGTTGGTGTTAAACATAACTGCTAATCCATATGCCACAATAACAGATGATCTCCTTCTATCACGTTTTTTAGTTTTTGATTTTAATAATCGTGCCTGAAATAAAGTAATTGATTTCCGTCTAACATACATGTTCCATTTTCTTCGATTCAGGATGTGTTGTTCTGCAAATCAATCCTCAGTGAATTCGCTGTTAAGACAAAAGTCACTCAGCCCATTTACTCTGTAGATTGTCCAAAAGGGATAGCGCCCATGACCTTGTTTGTTTCATCTGTGTTGTTTGCTGGGAACACTTATACTGGTGAAGCTGCAACAAATAAGAAGGTCGCGGAGCAGAAGGCAGCTCGTGATGCAGTTAAATCTATTTTAGGTAACTTGGGTGTCGTTCACGATTAAAAGAAAGCTCCACTTTTTTTTTGACATTTTTGTATTGACCAATTTAGCAGACTTTTAGAAGTATAACTAATGATTCATTATGCGGTTGCAGCTACAAACAACAATTGTATGAAGGAAATTATTAGATCAAAGAAACAGCTTATCGTTGCCATCACATCTTCTAGGTCCAACACAGAAAGAGTTGTAAGCCAGGAAAACTGCAATGCTCCAACAAATGCTATAACTACTGGCGCTCCTATAAAATTTGTGCGGGCTGTTGGAGCTGCGTGTCCAACTGCTGATCAAGGAGCGAACATCATTCCAGCAGCTGATCCATCTGCCCAAGCCATATCTAGCTCAAAGAAGCGCAAAGGGCATATAACTACAGGACAGAGTTTCACCCATCGTAACATGAGGTAATTTTTCTTTCAGTTTGTACTATGTATATAAATGGCATTGAATTCCTTTGTGGACACCTATTGGTGTATTATGTCAGTTTTGTCCTAAAATCCAGTGACTGAAGAGCAAGTCAAGGGAGAGACCCTATTTTTATAATCAGGTTCATGTAAAATCTCAAGGAATGAACTATCTATGCACATAACTACCATAGTGTTATGAATGGGTCACATTGTATCACAAATGTCCTTTCCTGCCACCATTCTCACCAACGCCACTCACTATCAGAACTTCACAAGTGGATGACATTGTATTGAGGCTCAAAAAGAGCTAATATCTATGGATGGAAAATGGACTTCCTTATGTGTTAATATTAAAACTAATGTTGACACTCTGGTTGTTTCCTCTGCTTTGAAAAACATCCTATCTTGTTGGTAACTTTTGTATGCATCAGTGTCTTGTATCTTTCACTTATGGAAATATATCTAGGCTCGAAGTTGATGGAGAATGACATTTTGTTGTATGTCTTGACCATCCACATACTTGCTACTATCAAGATGTATGAAATTGACTAATAGTTTGACTGGTGGTGTCAAAATTTGCTTTACATCAACTGCACCTCAGTAAAAAAACAAAGTTTTGTTGGATAAGATCCTTAATTTCCATCCTTGCTGCATCAAACCATGGCTGTCAAATGTTTAAAAGAGCTTTCAAAGTTGCAGCAACTAAATGAAGTACCCTACCCAGTTAGGCGTCATTATATAACCTTTTAGAGCATGGATGGGCATGTATTATGCAGGTGAATGTACAGTTCAATATCTTATCTGCAGTGAATTTGCAATGTTTTTGCACAAAGCAATAGGAATTTTCCTAAAGCGCTGGTTCGACCTGCTTGAAACATGCAATTTATCTTAAAAGGCTCGCCGTCTTGATCAAGACTTGCTGAGATGCTATTTATGCAGGTGAATGCACAGTTCAATATCTTATCTATAGTGATTCGCAATGTTTTTGCACTAAGCAATAGGTATATGGCCAAAGCGCTGGTTCGACCTGCTTGAAACATACTTGGAACATGCAATTTTGTCTTTAAAGGCTCGCTGTCTTGATCAAGACTTGCTGATGTACTATTGTATATGTCAGTAATGTTGTGCTGGTTGTTTGTTGAAATATATAAGATATTGAACTGTGCATTCACCTTGATCAAGACAGCAAGCCTTGTCCAACTCGTGTTTGTTGGTGAGAGCTCTTAAGTGGTAGACAAGATATTGAACTGTGCATTCGAATAGTTAAGTGCTCATTTACCTTGTCCAATGCCAGCTGAAATGTTATTGAATTGTACTGGCTCCATTTGGCCAAAATCTGGTATGGTTGAATTGAGTAATTGTTTGTCATTCTAACAGTCTTGCTATCCAACATCTGGGAATTTGTGCTGTTTGACAGTGTTACACCGAACTAACCGAACCTCTTTTAATTGCTCGGCAGGGCGGCGTAAGGTCTCGTCATCTATGGTGGAAGTGAATGGATTGCTGATGCCGTATAATGACATGTTTTTGGATCATCGGTGTGATTCTTTTTGGAATAGTGTTGGCTTAAGCCATCATGCCCTCTGTAGATTTCTGTAGTTAGCTTGGGTCGGTGTGAGAAACTCGGGTTTCTTTGTCGTGGAACTCAGGATTCTGTGATGCAACTGGTGAGTTGTTGTATGTTGTCCAACTTGTGTTTGTTGGTGAGAGCTAGACCCCTGATGATGCTAAGCAGCTTGTGGGTGTACTGATGCTCTATATTATCGGAGGAAGTTAGTTTCTTATGCTGTCACATTATCCAGAAAATGTAGCTTCTGTTATTTTAAACAAGGCAAAAGATTTGCCATTTTCACTAAATAAGGAGTTTAGACATGGATGCCTAGGACAAGCCCTGGGACTCCACGAGAGAACTGCTCTCCCGGGGATTAGAACATCTCCAACCGGAGCCCCGAAACACACCCCAAACGTCCGGGCGGACAGCGCGGACGCGTTTTGGCCCAAAAACATCCACCCAACGGAGCCCCCTATGGTCATCCGAAACGTCTGGGTGGTCCGACACACCCCAAAGCCGGCCCATATATGGGGCGGGTTTGGTGCGGCCCGGACGCGTCCGGCCCTGGTCGCTAACAGCGTGGACCCACATTTGACCGGCCTACCAGGCGGAGGATCTAGCCTTTGACCGGCATCGGCATTCATGGCGGAGCGGAACGACCAACATTCATGGCGGACCGGCTACCTCCCACTATATGTACCGGCGCCGGAACCCTAATTCATCCACATCCGCGTGGAGGCGGCGACGGAGCAATGGAGAGCTCGGGCGGAGGTGGAGGCGGTAAAGACACGTGAGGAGGAGCGCAAAGGCGTCAGGGCGGAGCACCGTGCGGCCGAGGCACAGCTCAAGGCGGAGGCGGCTGACCGCATCTTCATAAGCCAGATGAGGAACAGGTCCGACTTCCTCGACAGCAGATCGAGGCGGAGACGGCGATTCGTGAAGGCCGACCCTACGAGGGGGAACCATCCTCTTCATTCTCGCTCTTCTCTGACTCCGAAGAACAGGGTTCTTCTCCGGCTCCTCCCGACAGTGCGGCACGGGGCGGCTCTGCCAGCGCAGCGGCGACGGTCATCGTCCTATCCGATGACGAGTAGGATAGGATAGCTAACCGGAAGTAGCAAGGCGGCATCGAGTGCACACGTAGGTGTGCACGTTGCATGCTTTTGTAGTAATTTGGTATCTAGATTTGAGGTGTGTGGTTGTAGCACCCTCTTTTAAGGGTCTGTCCGGCCACTGTCCGTGGACACGTCCGGACACAGTTTGGGGGCCGGATTTGGGGGCTCCGCTTGGAGATTCTCTTACATTGCTCAAATACTTTGTTGGCTTTCCTCATTACAGAACCAGCTGCGAAACTAATCCAGGAGGACCATCTACTTGCATTCCTAGCTGATCGTGATGGGTGGCTTCGTCTCTGTCACATACTTCAGTTTCTTTTTTTGAAAGAAAGGCAAAAGATTTGCCCTATTTCAATTAATTAAGAAGGAGTTTGTAACAAGGTTTAGTGTTATAGACCACCACCCTAAACAACAACAAAATTAATCTCCCGGTAAAAGGTGACCCAAATGTTTTGCCCCCACGAACACCCAGTTTCTCGCCTCGAACTTAATCCGGGCGAAATGACCGTCAGAAGGGTGCTAGTGTGCTTGAAAACACGGGCGTTGCGCTCAAGCCAAATCTCCCAACTCACAAGCATAAGAAGAGAGGGGATGGCTTTCCTCCGACTTCCGTTGGCAAGGACCAAGTGTTCCCACCAAGATTTGACGTCATGGTGGATTGCCCATTCCGGAGGGTTTAACACATCAATGTTGATCCAATTCTTGATCATCCCCCATAGCCGAATTGTGAAGCGGCAAGTGAATAGGAGGTGCCTAGCTGTCTCGTCTTCACAACGAAAAAGGGGGCAAAGCCGGCCATTTGGCCATCCCCTCCGCTCGAGCCGGTCCGCTATCCAAACACGGTTTTGGATGATTAGCCACGCGAAAAGCTTGCACTTGGGAGGAGCCCAATTCTTCCACACCAAATTGTCCATCGTCGAGTCAATCATGCCGGCAAATTGTGCCTTGTATGCCGAAGAGCAAGAGTATACACCCGAGATGGTGAGCTTCCAGCTAATCGAATCCGGAGTCACATCATCAAGCTCAAGTTGGGAGGTGATTTGCCAAAGCTTCACAAACTCATGTAGGTGGTTGACCGAAATCCCCTCGGAATAGTCAAGGTCATGCACCCACGCGTCGTCAGTAAGAGCCTCCTTAACGGACCAATTCTTCTTCGTGGAGATGCCAAAAATGAGGAGAGCAACAACCTTGGGGCTGTTTCCGTCAACCCAAAGGGAATCCCAAAAAGAAGCCTTGGCGCCGTCACCTATGATCACTTTAGAGAAGGTATGGAATAGTTCGAACTCATCTTTGTTGCAAGGGGCCTCCAACCCCACGCAGGGCCTCTCCGGAGCGGTCCAATCAAGCCACCCCCACCTAAGGCGAAGCGCTTTCGCAAACTTGTCCAAATCAAACAACCCAAGGCCTCCAATGGAAGTAGGCCTACAAACCGCCGTCCAGTTGACCTTACACTTCCCACCGGAGACCTTATCGGTGCCCGCCCAAAGAAAGCTTCTAATAATCTTCTTGAAGAAAAGCATAGTTTCCGGTGAGATGTCAAGAACGGTGAGTGGGTAGATAAGTTGCAACGTGAGAACCGACTTGGCAAGCTCGCGGCGCCCCGCAATGTTGAAGCATCTACCCGCCCAAGGATTAAGCTTAGCAACCGCCTTGTCTTCAAGATATTGGAAGTGAATCCTCTTCAATTTTTTGACCGCAAGAGGGAGCCAAGATAGCGAAGCGGGAAGCCCACGGAGGGGGCCGGAAGGTCATGGAGCACATCAACAAGGTTGATATTGTCACACCGAATAGGGGTGACCGAGCTTTTTGCGAAATTTGTCACGTGCCCCGTAGCATCACCGAAGTAGCTAAGGATTTGTGCAAGGGCCGAAATATCCTCTCGGAATGAGCATATGAAGACCACCACGTCATCCGCATAAAGAGAGGTGCGAAAACGAGCACCCTTGCCGGGAGGTGTGTGGAGGAGACCTTGATCCGTAGCCACTTGCAAGATGTGTTGGAGGGGTCGATGGCGATGTCGAAGAGGGGAGACGAGAGGGGGTTCCCTTGCCGCAGCCCCCTCCCATGCTTGATAGGAGCGCCCGGGATGCCATTGAGGAGAACACGCAATGATGCCGAAGAGAACAAAGCTGAGAGCCAATCTCTAAATCTCGGAGAGAAGCCAAGGTGAGTAAGAAGCTCCAAAATATAATCCCATTTCACCGAGTCGAACGCCTTCTTGATATCAAGCTTGATAAGGAGGGGGGCCTTTTTCTTCCGATGAAGCCACCGGGCATAGTTTCTAACAAAAAGGAAATTGTCGTGAATGCTTCTAGTCTTGATGAAAGCACTTTGAGCTTGCGAAACAAGGTAGTCCATATGAGGGGCAAGGCGAAGAGAAAGGATTTTGGCCACAATCTTGGCGATGCCATGAATGAGACTAATCGGTCTAAAGTCGGTGATTGCCTCCGCCCCGTCTTTCTTGGGAAGAAGCACAACATTAGCAGGGTTGAGCCAATGAACCGGTACATGACCACCGTGACATCCGCCTTGATTATGTCCCAACAAACTTTGAAGAACTTGTCGGAGAACCCATCCAGACCGGGAGCTTGTTTGAGGGCATGGCCATGATGGCCGCCTTCACCTCCTCCAACGTGAAAGCATCGTCAAGGCCCTCAAGGTCGTGGGTAGGAAGGTTTAGGGCGCCCCAATTAAGAGCGTGAGTGCCCAAGCCACGACTACCTATGGCTTCAACAAAGTGGTTTTGAGCCACAAGTTGCTTCTCCTCATGCGAAGTGACCCACCCTTGGTTGTTTCGGAGCTTGTAGATAAAGTTCTTCCTTCTCCTAGAATTTACTTTTGCATGGAAGTATTTAGTGTTGGCATCACCATCCTTTAGTTTGCTCACACGAGCACGTTGTTTCTTCCTAGATCTCTCTAGAGCCGCCAAAGCAATGACCTTCCGCTTAAGCCTAGTCCGGATGTCCCCTTCATCCGGAGAGAGAGCCCTATTCTCCATAGCCATGTCAAGGTGCAAGATAACAAGAAGCGACATGTGAAGTTGAGTTTTAGTGTTGGCGAAGAGGCCACGGCTCCAAGTTCTTAACTTCCTTGCAGTCCAGTTGAGCTTATCATGAAGGATGTGGTAGGGGTCGGTGTGAGCGGAAGGCTCGGCCCACCCATCCTTGACCACATCAAGTAAGCCGGGCATACGAACCCAAAAATCTTTGAAACGAAAAACTCTTGGCTTCATAGGGCCCGGGCAACAAGCAAGGAGCAAAGGGCAATGATCGGAGAGCGAGGACGAGAGGGCGTGGAGAATATGATCGTCATGCGAAGTATCCCATTCCTCGTTGCAATAGAAGGCGTCGATCTTGCTCATGGTGGGAGTGTTACGCTCATTGGACCAAGTGAACCGGCGGTTTTGGAGGTGAATTTCTTTTAGATCGCAATCGTTGAGAGCCGTCCGGAATCTATTCATCCTACTTTTATTGTTGTTATTGTTCTTGTCTCTCGCCCGCCTAATTTGGTTGAAGTCACCAAGCGCCAACCACTTTACCCCCGAAGCCGGCTTGAGAGCGACAAGTTCTTGAAAGAATGCATCTTTAAGCGCATCATTGGTAGGACCATACACCACCGTAAGCTTAAAAACCTCCCCATCACGCCGCGAGGTGATAGTAGCCGACAGTGAGAAAGAGAGAAGCACCACATCCGTAACTTCCACTACATCACGGTCCCAAAGCAATAAAATCCCCCCTCGCGTGCCATCTGCCGGCTTTGAGCAAAACCTTGGAAGCGAAGGCCACCAATGGAAGTAGCTAAGAAAGAGTCGACAATCTGGAGCTTTGTCTCCTGGAGGCAAACAAGGTGACAAGAGCAGCCGGTGATTGTCTCCAGCACGGCCGAGCGGCGATCGGGGTCGTAAAGCCCACAGACATTCCAACTAGCAATGTCAATGAAGTAATCACTCATTGGATAACAGAGAGGACCCCAGAACAGAGCACACAGCAGTGCACAAGCAACAAATAACAGCAAACGGACTGGGTACATGCCCATCAATTAACGGCAACAGTGCAGGTAGCAACTCAGGTTCAGAAACAGCAGCAAAGTAAAAGTTCTTCAAGCCTGCTAGCGAGGCGATCCGCAGCAACATCAACATGATTAGGTAGCATAACATGGTAACGAAGTTGACCCAGAAGAGGCACGAGCAGCAGAGGCCTACGCTGGCGCGGGAGCAGCCGAAGTGTTCAGCCCAGCAGCAGTCGGGGCCTCGGCATCATCATCAGCAGCATGCTCAATCGCGGCCGCGCCGCCGTGGGCCAGGAGAGCTTCTTCCGCCGCCGTAGCCAGGTTGCAGTCGAAGCGGAAGAGAGCCCTCAGCATCGCCACCGCGAACCCCAGTAGCTTTCCCTGAAAAAGTTCAGCAAACTTGGTAATGGCGATCTCAGTCATCATCTATCCTTCCTTAAGGATGCCCAAACGCTTGCACAGCAGCTTCTCGGCGAGGGCGGCCACCAGAACCTTGTTGCCCTAGTGCTTGATCTTGAGGCGCGCGCTGGAGCGCGGCAGCGAGAAGCCCGTGACTCCCGCAAGCGTCTTGCGGCGAGCCGCCGGCGGTGCCGACCTTGGAGATGG
This sequence comes from Poa pratensis, assembly GCA_947311845.1. Lineage (NCBI taxonomy): Eukaryota > Viridiplantae > Streptophyta > Magnoliopsida > Poales > Poaceae > Poa > Poa pratensis. The sequence continues at coordinate 58,451,230 of CAMZMU010000035.1, forward strand.
CGCGAGGTGAAGAGGTCGCCGGTGAGGCCAGCCTGCTGTGACTCAAGGTTGAGGCTGCGGGCCGGCGAGGCATCATCCCCATGAACTGGCGTGGGCACTGGCGAGACGAGCGGGGACGTGCCCAGTTCAGTGCACGGGTGCCGAAGGAGAGCGGGGCGACGAGGCTTGAAGCAGGCGAGAAGTCGAGGAAGCGAGCACATGTCATGAGCCTGGAGGCAGACCTTGGCTGAGAGAAGCCCGGAGGAGAGACGCTGGAGCCGATGGCGGAGCGAGGCTGAGCAGGCGCAGCTATTGGGGAGCCGTCCGCGCTGATACAAACCACGGACACAAGCCGTCCCACACGCCCAGGACGCGGAGGGAGCGGCCACGCTGCTCGAAGCGAATAGGCTCGGAGATGCTGCGACGGCGGCGTGAGGAAGCAGGTGATGGGCCCCTCTTGCTCCGCCGTGCACCCGACGCCGGGTTGATGCACCTGTGGTCAGGCCCTGGCAGCTCCGCGTGCCTTCTGCCGTGGCGGTCCTCCCCGTGGCCGCCACCCTGCTGGTCACGGCGGTTGCCGTCATGACGTCTGTCCTCTTGCGCCCGCGAGCGGCTGCGGAACATGCGGCCCGCCCAAGATTGGTGACGCCCATCGTGGCGCCCACGGCGGTCCACGTCGTCGTCATCGCGGCGGCGATCATTGCCATCATCGCGGAGCCCATGCCCCGTGTCGAGTCTTGGCGCACGCGTGTGCCTGTCGCGCAGCTCCCGCTCCCCATCCACCACTCCCAGGCGCCAGTCGAAGCGCTCCCGACGCGGGTGGCGTGGCGGACAGCCATCAGGTCCCGGAGAGAGATCCTCGTGCATGTCCAGGTGCACAATCACCCGGCTAGTCGGCCCCTTCATCCCAGCCATAGCCGCAGAGTCGCTGACGACGAACGCCGGCGTCGGGCCGTCAAGCATGGTCACCCACATGACCTTGGGCAGGTCAAAAGGGTTCTCACACCACGCCCACAAGCCCATGGCCGAGGCATTCTCCTTCTGCAAGGTGGCGACGTCGAAGTAGTGCAGGAATGAGTTCTTGCCGATGATCTTGCCGACGACGTCCTCGTTCCAAGCCTAGAACGACACTCCCTCCAAGCAGATGTGGACATGATGGTTGAGCACCGTAACATCAGCGTGGGCAAGCCGTGTCCATTGGAGATGAAGCGTCCCTCGTTGACAACCTCATCGCGGTGATGCCCGTACGTGAAAGTGGCGAAGAAGTCCTCAGGGTAGAAGGGGACGACACGGCAGTGGTCGGGGTCGAGGTTGGCCTTCTTGACGATGGCGGCATGGAGGTCGCTGGCATTGACGCGGGGGCGGGTGCCGCCGACCCGAACCACCGCCGCATGGTTGGCGAGTCCCTCCGCGGCCGCCTCAATGGCTGGGTTGGAGGCGACAACGAGGAAGCCATCACTCGGGCGCAAGGAAGGGTACCCGAGCCTCAGCGCAGCAGCTGGAGTGGAGCGCGGCATGCCGGCGAGCCGCACCGGGCGGAACAGCGGCGGGGGAAGCGGTGGAGGCGACGGGAGCTCGGCCTCCGGAGGTCTTGAAGCTCGCGGCTCAGCAACCGGCGGAGGAGGAAGCACGGACAACTCGACTTGCTTGAGGCGGGCTTGCTCAAGGACCCGGCGACGGCGGCGACAGTAGCCCTCGATGTGGCCTTGCTTGCGACAGTTGCGGCAGCGAATTGGGTCGCGGCAGAACTGCGCAATGTGTCCCGAAACAAAGCAGCGGAAGCACTCACGCTTCCAATATCTGACCTTCATCCCTTTCTTCTCTTTCGTGATGAAGGCAGGCAGGTGAGGGCTTCGGGAGTTCGAACTTGAATGCTTCTAACCTTCCTTGAATGCAGGTAGGTGGCGCCACCAATGAGGCGGGCGGACAAGCTGCCAACCTACCTCAGCAACTTGATTGCTCACATCGCGCGCCGCGGGCCCGCGCAGGGGACGACGCGCCTGGCACCAGACTTGAAGTCGAGGCCACCTGCCCCGACTTAGGCACCCACTCAATGGAGATGGCAGGAGCAGGGGGAACCGCGTGGATCCATGGCCGATCTTGAATGCCGCGGCATGGGAGCTCCGACAGCGAGGTGGCGTCTCTGGGACCATGGTCGAGGACGAGCGCAGCGGGCGCCGCGCCGGCGATTCCAGATCGGAGATCTGGATCGATCCGAAACGGAGGCCCATGGCGGCAGCAGAGGAGGCAGGGGACTCAAAACCTGGCGGAAGGAGCGGGGGCGAGGACCCGGAGGACGAACAAGAGCTGACCTGGGAAGGAGCGGCGGGCCCGGGGCGGGCGTGGCCGCCGCGGCGGCGGCGGAGGGCGCGGGGGCGCGTCGCAGGAGCACGGGCATCCTGTTTCTTTTTGCTACATACTCCAGTTTCAACAAAAAGTCAAAAACACATTACATGCCTATTAAGACAAACCCATTTTGTTCGAAAAATGTTTGCTGATCTTTAGTGTAGTAATTTTAGATCCACACCAATGTCAGAGTAAAAGCAAAAGAAACTGATGGAGCAGGCATTCAGAATGATTGGACATTCGAGGAACATACAGATGTGAGATCTGTTCAGCAACCACTGCCAGTTGCTTTGCACGTTCCATGGATGAAACAAGACAATCTTGCAGTCAATCCCTAGAAATAATTTCTCATTTGTAATTTCTGCCTGCTCGACCATTCAGTTTCCCACTATGCAGATAAAAACAAGGGAGCACAGTCCAGAGTGAAACGACATACATGTCGAAATCTCCATTTTGAACGTGTTCGTGTCGATCAACCTTGGCTCCCAGCAGTAACAGCGGCACCCCCAGCGAGTTCATCAACAATTCAACATCGCTTCTGTAGAGAAACGACCAGTAATTTTCGCGCTCTGCATGTAGATTGACTTCTTCAGAAGTTCTGTCACGCTTGTGGCGATGCAAAGAAGATCGGTGCGTGGCTCTCCTGACGGTCTATCTGGAATATGCACACAGATGAGTATACAGTTTTGAAGTTTACTAAAGCGTCATAACTCATAAGTGGCTGAAATTGCCACAAATGGCCCTATTTTGCAACAAAGTGTACACCGTTACATGCATGTTGGCTCCTCTAGCATCGTACGGTTATCTTCATCCTGGGGCAATCACACTCTGTAATCTTAAGCAATCCACACATGATGCTACATAAATCTGGTCCATTCTAGAAACATGCGTGCCCAAATACTACTTCCATAGCATTCTAATTTCTGCACAACATCAGTCAATGCAAGAGAAAATATACAGCGCACGAGAGTTCAAATTTCAGATTTAATGCTAGTGTTTATTCAGTGGGAATTTTTCTCAAGAAGAGGAAAGTAGATAAGGGGTAATTTTTTCTGGGTTGTATTCTTTTTCTAGGTTCACTAGAATTCTTATCCGTTGGGGGTTCCAGTTATCTTGATAAGAATATTATATCTATACTTCCATCTCAACAAATTCTTTTTTTTTCACAGGGGTGATGTCTTTCTACGGAATCGCGGGCATATTCATTAGCTCCTACTTGTGGTGTACTTTATTCGGTGAGTGTTTGTCGACAGTGAGAAGTTCGTGGTGATTTCGTCAATTAATCCGTTGGCTTGAAAAATCAAAAGAGCTCATATGAGATGAGTAGTATGTATGTGCGATGCCTCTATTATAGAGCGGAGTGTGCGCCACAACCTGTACAAATATCTACATTAAGAGCATCTCCACCGGCGCGCGAATTCAGTTGAACATGCGAAATTTCATTGAATTTGAAGTACATTTAACAAACTTAAACGAAATTTAACTAAATTTAAACTAAACCCTAAACCCTAGATCTCGCGGCGGTGCCGGCGTGGCTCAGAGAAGGAAGCTAGTTCCGGCGACGGCGGCCTCGAAGAAGACGAGGGCATGTCTTGCATGCCTCGATGATCTCCGGCTGTTGGGGAAGAAGTCTCAACTGCGCCGCCGCCGCTGAGGCTTCCGGTTTCACCTCGTCGCCGAGTGTGGTGGGGTTTGATCTAGCGGCGGCGGAGGGAGGCCTCAATGGCCGCCTGCATTCCTTCCCACTCTGTCTCAGGCCACTCGCCGTCGCTGCTGTCCTCCTCCTCCTCTGCCGGCGCCGGTGCTGGTGTCGGTGCCGGTTGTGCCCCTTGTGGCGGTGCCTGCAAGGGGAGGTCTGGTATGAACGGGTCGGATGACGCAGGGTCGCCGTCCTCATCAGACTGGTTGAACCACTCCGGCGGTGGCGCGGACATGCCGCTGGGAGGAAGAAGGACGCGTGGCGCGCCTCGTGCTCCGCGTCGATGACGGCGTCCCAGTACGACGTCGAGATGGAGTAGAAGGGGTCTGCGCGCTGGTTAAACGGCAGGTCCCTCCACTGCCGCGAGATGTAGTCAAGGCGGGCCCTGCCGCTCAGCGACGGCACCACCAGCACCTTGACGACGTTGAGCACCCACCCCGGTGGGAGCACGAAGCCGTCTGGCACCGGGATGTTGTGCTGGCGGTACACCTCCGCCTCCTCCTCCGAAAGCACCGATGGAGGCAACGTGGCGCCTCCTGCTGGCGCGCGAGACGAACTGCCCTGCTCGGGGCGGCGATGCGGCTTGAACAGGTCCGCCTAGCGTTGTACTGCGAGGCGGCGCTTCTGCTCCGCCTCGTACTCCTCCTCCTCCCGACGCATGGCGCGGCTGAACGAGTGGTTCATCAGCCGGTCCTCGTGAAGGAGGCGTCGCTGCAGGTCGTGCTCGTCGCGTTGCTGCGGTGTCCTGCCCGCGTTCATCGCGGCGTTGGCGCGTTGGCGCCGATCTCGCCGTTCCGCGGACGCAAGCGCGCGGCGGAGTTCTTCCTCGGCGCTCAACTCGGGCTTGCGGCTGCCTACCATGGTGGCTAGGGTTTCTATGGGAGAGAAGGCGACTTGTGTGGAGAGGAGAGGCACGTCGGGCCGCGCTTTAAAGACGGCGGGGAGCGGAGGAGGCCGGTGGCCACATTAACGCCGCCACCGGTTCGCCTGCCACGCACATTGACGCAGACGACGCATGCGCGCCACCGCCTGACCTTCCAGTTATGCGCTTGACGCGTCGTGTCGTCTGCGCCCGCCAGGGGAACCGCTGCGTCATTAAAACAAGCGTATCTGCCGCAATAAATCAACCGTCGACCGTTGCGTCGCTGACGCGCCGGGCCCGTCCATCAGGTTTGGACGAGGCACACGTTGCCGCGGTTGCCGGCGCGCCCGGTTACGTCCCTAGAACCTGGGCGCGAAGCGGGGTTGCCGGACGTTCTATTGGGACGTGCCAGCAACTTTTTTCATATTGGGCGCGCCGATGGGGTGGTTTTTTCGTGCCGGCGTGATCAAAACGTCTATTGGGAGTGGAGTTGGGCGCGCCGGTGGAGATTCTCTAACCACCCTACCGTCAGTAAGTCGTTGCAAGACAAATGCACATCCTACTATATATAAAAGCTCGCAGATTCCGCGCCTCCTCGTGCAGCCACGTCGCGCGCCTTCCGCTGGCCGTCCGATCCGCTCGACGGACGGCCAGTATCAGCCCACGTCGCCCTCAAATGGCGGTTACTGTAGAAACTACAGTACCCGCGAATTTCTACCAATGGGCGCGCGCCACGTCGCTCGTTCGCAGGACTTTTGCAAAAAAAAAACGCCCGCAGAGGACCAAGAAGTAATTTCGGAAAAGGCGAGGGACTTTTCTGCAAAGGTGTCCGCAGACCCCCCCCCCTCGCCTCTCTCTCCCGCGTGCCCGCGGCGCCGCCTCTTCGCGCCGCCGCTCCAGCCCTCCCCGGACGAATCGACGGGCACGGGGAGCTGCGCCGCCGCCGTCGCTCCCTCCTCGCCGCAAATCGCGTGCTAGGGCGCTGTCTTCGCGAGGAAATCGACGGCGCCCCGCCCGCCGTCCGCCGCCGCGGATTTCGTCGCCGCTGCCGGCTCCGGCGACCTAATGGTCGGCCGCACCGCCCCTGCAGCTCGCCTGGGGCTCCTCCGGTGGCTCTGCGCGGCCCCAGGCCTCGCGCGCATGCGCCGCCGCGCTGGCTCGAGCTGGCCAGCGCCGCCGGCAGGTGACGTCTACGGCTGACGTCACCGCCACCTGGCTAACGCGTGGGTCCTGCCTGTCAGCCATTTTACAACTATAGAAAAAAAAAAATCAAAAAAATCATATCTTTTGATGTGCAACTAAGAAAAATACAAATAAAATATCAAAATTTGCAGAAAAAATATATCTTTCCAATAAACACATTTATGTGCATACTTATACAACTTTAAAAATAAAAATTACCAAACATGATGTACCTTTTTTATACTTCCTTCGTTCCTTGATATAAGGCGTATAGTTTTCCCTGAAAAGTCTAACTTGACTAACTTTCATCAGGATTTTAGCCAAAACTACCAATATTTAAAATACTAAGAAAATAAAATATACAAATATATTTCATGACGAATCTAATGGTAATGATTTGATATAGTAACTGCTAATAGATTTTAAAAAAAAATCTCAAACTTCCAGTTCATTAATTACAATACTAAAAAAAACATACAGGAAAAACGAACAATCTTTTTCTTAGGTTTGAAAATATAATTCAACTATTCACATACTTGGCATTTTCAATTTTATGAACCACATCAATGCAATCCACGACAAAAAAAATACACAAAATGTATTCCTAGAAAAGAACAATATCTCCAAAATATTCAATTTCTTTCTAGGTTCCAACATAGATTTCAAATTTCCACAAGAACTAAGGAATCTTAATTTACTAACTAGAATCCTGCAAATCATACATACAAAATGCAGAAAAGAAAAAAAAACCTCAAGCAAATCTTCCTCTCCTCAGAAAAAAAAATCAACAGATTTCTGCTATTTTGAAAACTAGGTTTCAAACAAAATTTGTTGGATTCTCTAAGAAGAGGTATCCTCCCCCCCCCCCCCCCCCCCCCCCAATTAAATATTGTTCCATTTTTTTTTGAAAAAAATACAACAACTAATATATCTTTCTATATAAATTAGGGACCTTACAACTTTTTCTGTATATATATTGCCGAGCTTATGGAGAAACATTCGAAGCTGCTGAATGTTCGTGGAATAATTTAAGTGCAAATATCTATAAGTAAAGTGCCCACGTCCTGACATCATCCCAGCAAAACCTGCAAGTCCCATGTAGCACTCCTGCCAACCTTCTGCCGTGTCAACAGTTCCCTGCCACCTCGCACGAAACTCGTAAATGATGTAGATCCATGTGATCGCCTCAGCGTCTCTACCCAAAGAAGCCCCCGACTTGAATACCACGGTGAAACTACTCGTTTGCCCGGATCTTCTTTGCACCGCATCGGCAGAAACAACAATTCAACAAACAAGGTTGCATAAATTGCACCCCCTGCCCCTGCGTGCATTCACAGTATACATTGCTTGTCAAGCCAGCATACCCAAATGTGAAAAGCTTCCCCTAAAAAAATGTGGAAAGATTTTCACCGGTGTGTATTAGTTGATGGAATTAAGCAACATAGACAACGACCGATTGTCGGCACACATGAGGATAATAAGATTATTAAGAAAGGCTATGGCCGCCAACTTTGCATGGATCAGGTGGCCGGTTCTTGGCAGGTTGTGCTAGCCGACGAGAGAACAGTGTGTCTTTCCCATTTATCTTTTGCATCTTGATATTGTCCATCCAGACACTGAAAATCATCTCATTGCACTTCCTTTTGTTGTGGATGCTATGTGTTTTTCCAATTTCACCGTAGTAACAAATTTTGCGTTGGTAAGTCATATAAGAAACTTCCCACTAGGAATGCCTAATGCTTTTACATTCGTGCAAAGTTTACTCCATATAAAAATGAATGTCGTCTTTTCCCCCGAAATTGTTACATTGTATTGTCAGCTTTTACTCCATTTAACAATTTTTAAGAGTCGGTCTGTCTGGTTTCACTTGTCCACCTAATTGGCTAGTGACCTGTATGCCAATTGGAAAGCACAAATCAGTTATGCATATCCTCCCAACGTACACGACAAGATCAACATTCCGACTTTCCCACCCTGCAACCCCTTCTAGCTCGTTGATCATCACGGAGGAAACCGCATGTTCGCCTGCCCTCAACGCTACGTATATTGTTGGTTACTAGTAAAACTGCCCGTGCGTTGCAACGGGCATAAATAAATTCAGACATCTTAAGTTTGAAGTATACGCCGATTTTTGTTACATCATTGTTTAAGAAGTATATTGGTTTTAGATGTCCCATCCTTGAAAACTAAACGAAAACTCACCACTTTCTTTCTAATTTTCTTTGTAAACATCATGTGTATCCAAAAATATGAAATCAGAATGCAGAAAATCGCTTGTTAAATTACATAGAAAACACTAAGTTAATTGGATCACATAGAAATCTCGGTTCAATTTCAACAAACGAAAGCACACAAAGGAGGTCAATATAATACATGTCAGGTCCACAGAACAACAAATTTAGTCATACATATATTGATTAAAACATTATTGTAATTACAATGTGTGCCTCACATGCGACTTATGACTTTGTTGCAACATTGCCATATTCCATATTTCGTATCCTAGAGTTTTTTTTCTCAAATTTCTGCCTTACTATTTTTTTCTTGAGAATATGCCTTACTATTTTCAATGCATAATTGTGTGAAAGCTGCTGAAATACATTGGAATTAGTTTGAAAGAAATGTTGTTTCCACATAACTGAAAACGCACTGGAACACTGGAAACAATAAGTACAGTAGTACGGCAGATCATAGGGAGATGCCAAGTTAACATTATTTATATGTGCCACTTTTGCCAGGGCAAGTGTTTGTGTGTTGTCACATGGGATCAGACCATCTTCATCATTTTGTTTTCCTCGGTCTCCGGATTAATCCCACGAAGTCCAACTGAGACTGCGTTCAACGAATAGATCAGGCTGCCACCTGAGAACTGAGACCGCAGTTATACCAAATACTGTCCTACTACTTCAAGGTGTCCATTAACCCTGACGATTGTTTTCTCATGAAGTTTCTGAAGGACTGGCTTTATTGCTACGTCATCTGTTTCTTTTGATTCCAAGATTCATTCTACGTTCCGGTGTATGTTGTTGCCCGCTGCCCCGCTACATCCTCGACCATGACAATGACTTGCTAGCTGGCCGCCAGTGTTGCCAGGAGAAGCTGCCTGGCCTGGGCGATGCTGCAGTGCCGCCGGTGTGGCCGGGAGAAGCAGCCTGAATTGTGGGATGCTGCAGGGGGCGCTCCGTGCCGTCGCCGTTGGGGCGGTAAAGACAAAGGACAAGCGGGTCCCCTTTTCCAGCGAGCAGGGGCGGCGAAAAGGGAGGTGCACGCCCGGCGCGCCAAGCCTCCTCCCCTTCCCTACCTCCCCTTCTGGCCGTCCCTTCCATTGCTGGCGCTCGAAGATGCCGCGCGTGGCTTGGAGCTGTCGTGCGCTGGGCGAGCTCGCATCCCCTTCCTGATGGCGGTTCTTCCCTTCCTCCATGGGCGTTCGGCTCCACGACCTGGATGACCTCTCTCTCCCCTTCCAGCGCCGCCTCGCGGAGCTACCTCCTTCCAATCCTTCGGCGACAGGCGCCGCGATGTCTCTTGAGGCGGCAGCAGTGCTGGGCTGCGGGCAATGTCGCGGTGGAGCTTTGGCCAGAGACCCAAGCCGGGCGCGCGTGGGCTTGGATGCCTGTCCGCGACTGCGTCCCCCCGTGTGCTCGTGTTGCTGCCGCCACCGGGGAGCTTCCGCCTGCGTCATTGCCGGTACGACGCCCCGAGCCGCTGCACAACGCCCCGAGCCACGCCTCCGCGGGCTGCCCAAGCAGACAGCACAGCGAGCGGAGACGTACCAGCGCCGGACGCGCGGAGGAGGCTGGCGGCCGATCTTGCCTCGTGCGCCAGCGATTGTTGAGGAGCAGAGCGCGGCTACCTCTGCAAATCGACTGCGAGCAGGAGAAGGCCAGAGGCCGATCAGGCGTGATTGGTGGATTTTCGGTGGAATCACTTGGCGGTGGCATATTGTATAATTGTATATGCTATGCAAGGGTAGATTTGGAAATTAAAAAACGGACCATCACCTCCTCAAGCCGTATTATATAGTAGAGATTGTGTGCGCAGAGTTGACACTCCCTGGCACTGAGTTGACCCTTCCTGTCTACCTGAATTAGGTGCCCACTGCATCGATACTTCCTAGTCTGCACGGAGATGGGTGTGTCACGTCCCGAAACCGGGTCTAGACGTACGAGACAGCATCCGTGCGCACATGGGTTTGGAGGTCTAAACATGTGCAAAGCGTAGAAAAGCAGACATAAACCCAGCACAATGCATCTCAATAGGCTCTTATAAATTAAAATTACATATTTGTTTTACATTTATTGAATAATGAACAATTAATGTAGTGCCAAAACCAGCCCGTCGGAGCCTCGTTCTCTAGCTAGTATTTTATTTCACGGGAACCCAAAGCTACACTGACTATCCTATCACATCTGTTAATTTGTCTCTGCTCTCCGTGTGATTGATAGTTTTCGTTGCTGTCAGTAACGTGACGCACCGTGACCCTCCAATACACGACACACATGTACACCTTGCTGCTAGATTCTTCGCGCGACCTTATTAGATTTGATGTCACAGTGTCACACAGATACAAGATCGCAAAATGGCAGTAGAAAACGACGCAGCGGCATCGACGCGTCGGCTGTTTCTGCCCTAAGTTTTCTGGCTTTGCATGCGCAGCCGCTCACGTCGGCCTCAAATCCATCTCGCGATCATAGGGGAAAACAATGGACGAAGCCTGTCCAGTTTCTAATGTCTTCTTGGTTTTGACCAGACGACCAACGCATTGAGCACGACGCGTGGTTGGTCAATATACTTTTTTTTTCCTCTGGTATATTATTCGTTGGACCATCGAGTTCACATTCGTGTTATGCCAAAGTTCTCATGTTGTTCAAAGTGGTTGTGTACGACCAGTGGCGGAGCCAGGAATTGAGACGAGGGGGCGAACTATTAAAGGGTGTGCCACCGGTGATTTTTTTTTACAACACATGTAATCCTACAATTATACGGAAAGAACTATATAAATAAGTTGAAGTCTCATAATATTATAGCTCACTAAATATGTTTGAAGGTAACAAAAGTAGTCATACAAATAGTTGATAATATTAATTGAGCAGGGAGGACAGGACGGTTGGGGATTGGTGCGCTCCTCTTCGCTCTTAAAAGCTAGTAACATACTAACACATAGACTCATGTCACTTGAGTTGAACAATTGGTAGCCACCATATAATATCCCAATATGTAAGAGACACCTACAACATATGACAAATTTGTGAGCACATGTATGATGTATCATACAATTATTAGCTTTTCATAGGATAGTGTCATACCATTAAGTTATAGTTGTGCTAGCAAGATGAAAATTCTGAGGTATATGACCTCGATGATTTCCATAGGCATGAAAACGTAGCATAATCTTCTTATCATCAATCTTTTGAAATATTTCTTTCTCAACATAGCAAATCATCAAATCATTGAGCCAATCATCACCAATCTTGTTTCAAAGATCAGTCTTTACAATTTTCATGGACAAGAAAAACCTCTCAACAGATGTTGTTGCAACCGGCAATGTCAATGCAAGTGTAATTAGACGGTAGACCAAAGGAAAGATTAAATGTTGTCTAGTTTGAAACAACTTGAGAGCAAGAGCACCCAAAGTATCACATGATAAGAAATCTGGACTTGTCTTCATCATATCAATATATATGTTGAGTTGGTCAACCAAGACATAGCAATCATGTGAAGAGAAATCCACGGAGTAAATATTGGCAAGTTCAATTAGCTTCTCGTGATCAAAGTTGCTAAATAAATCTAGGATCAAGGCATGCGGTGCAGATCAATAGGCGTGTAGATGTTTCAGAATCCTATTATTCATCTCAACCATGTTTCTATCAAGCACCTCGTTAAAGATTTCTATTTTGTAATAATGGAGGCAAGTAACCACCTTGCGTGAGATCCTTGGATAACCCCTAGCTGGAATGTTGTCAGTCATGTTGGGCACTATAATATTTCTTCCATCACAAAACTTAGTAGCAGCCAACAAGAGAGGCTCCCATCCATGATCTCTCAGATTTTGCAATAACCTTTTCACTGATACAATCATATGCATAGCACAAACTATGTTTTGATCTTTGCTTGCAATGCGTGTGACAACTCATTTGTTATACCAAGCACTCGAACCATCAAATGCAAGATTATAACATATTCAAAAGTTTCCATGTAGGACATATAACCAGAAGCCAAACCTCTTTCTTCGGATCTCCTCCATCAAGAGAAATACCATGTAGCACTCCAATCACAGAATCCCACATATGATGCATCCGGATTAGTGTTCTGTGGTGTGACCCCCAACGGGTATCACCGGGTCTTGCTAAACTTGTCTCTTGATGTTGGCCTCTTCCCGACGAGATTTCCCCACTCTCTAGTTGTGCTACCATATAGTCATGATGCTTCTGCAACAATGCATCTTTCCTTTTACAAGAGGCACTCGCCTACAAAATAATGGTGCATTTAGAATTGTATACATAGAGTTGAATACACATCTTTGCAATATCTACAAGAAGAACTAACCATGTTAACAATCTTGTTTACGTGACCAAAGAAATTACCAACACCTAGAACTCCTTTCACAACAGCAACAACCACCAATTGAAGTTGGTGGGCAAAACAATGGACATAAAAAGCATGAGGATTGTCGGCCAACACCAATGTTTTTAAACCATGTAGCTCACCACGCATATTTGAGGCACCATCATATCCTTGTCCTCTCAATCTAGACATGGACAAATTATATTTAACAAACATTGCATCCAAGGTGTTTTTAAAGAAGCCGATCTAGTATCAACAACATGCTCAACACCAAGAAATCTTTCCACAACCTCTCCTTTTTTATTCACGAACCTACAAGCAAGAACATAATATTAGAATAGTCATGTGAGTTATGGATTCCAACAAATGAGTTCAACAAAAACATATGACACACCTCAATATCACGCCCATTTGCTCTTTCACCGATACATCACGAGACTCATCAACAAGTAGAGAGAAACAAGCATCCCCAAGCTCACTCATTATGACTGTGAGGTCTCTTCTGCACATGCTTGGACTATTTGTTGTTGAATCTCATGAGATGTCAGTTGGAGATTGCCAGGAGCATTTAGATTGACCACATTGGCTACTTCCTCACATCTTGAGGCATACCACTTCAACATTTGAAGAAAATTTCCTCGGTTGATGGAATTGATGGACTCATCATGCCCACGAAAAGCTAGACCTTGCTCAAGAAGAAACCTTACAATACCAAGCACAGCCCTCAACCGTATTTCATAGTCAATATGTGATTTCTCATCATGACAAGCAATAGCATATGACACACTTTGTTTTTGGTTTCTAAAATCTTCACAATATCTTCTTGCATTATTGTGAATGCTGTTTGTACCACCTATATGCTTTCTAAAATGTTCCGGACCTTTTTTCCAATTCTTAAACCCCAATTTTGTGAAAGCATCATGTCCAAAATGTACACTAGTGCTTGATGACTTGAAAAGAAAGCAATAGAAACAATATGCAGGATCTTTCTCCACACTATACTCTAACCAATCAAATTCGGCATACCATGTATCTAGGAATGATCTCCAATCTGCCCCAATTTTTGTCTTGGTAAAAGTATGGCCAATCAATCGACTCGGACCTCTCGATAAATATGCCCTTCTCATTTTATCCCTTATTTCTTGAGTACCAAATTCTTCAATTGGTCTCCGAAGTGCAGGATCAGCAACAACATTTGATAGATCAAAAACTTCATGAACAATAGCTTCTGGAGTTTCCTGTAATATAAGTAGACATCAAAATTCAAGTATTTTGCTACAACAATAGACATCAAAACTGAAATCTGCAAAAGAGGGAGAAAGAACCTGCTCTTCTCGTCCCTGTCACTGTTGGTCGTTTGTGTCATCGCGTCTCCGCCTGTAGTTTCGAGATGATGTTACAGCTCCTGCCCTTGCCGCTGCCAGCGCTGCAACTTCCTCTGCATCCTCCAACTCAAATGCATCCAACCATGCTCCAATAGCTTCCCAATCCATCTCCTCATCTCCGGCATCCAGCTGTGCTGAAATAGCTTCCCAATCCAACTCCTCATCTCCGTCCATCGCCCGATGACGGCGCAGTTTGAGCTCGACCTGGTAGTCACGACGAGCAGTGGGGAATCAAGCATGGAAAGCGGGGGCGCGGCGGATGCCGGATGGGATTGGGGAATAGGGCAGGGACGACGAACCTGTGAAGCGCGAACCGAACGGCGGCGGCTCCAGGGCGGCGGATCGAGCAAGGAGCAACCAGGGGCGGCCGGCAGCGGATCGAGAACGAGCAGGGCGGAGGCGCGGGGCGGAGCAAGGTGGGGATTGGGGAACGAGCGGAGCGAGGCGACCGACCGAGTCACCGAGGGTGTCGAGGCATCGTCGCGTCGAGCACGTCGTGCGAGGTGCGACTGCTCGTTCTGCCTGTTTTATCCTTTTTTTTATCCCTCCCTTTCACGTATATGGAGCGTATATACGTACTGAAAATGTATAGTCAAAAAATTAGCAAAAGTTGAGGGGGGGGGGGCGGCCGCCCACCTCGCCTCCTGGTGGCGCCGCCACTGTGTACAACTGTTCTTTCTAGCATGTCTTGCCCTCAAATGAGATTTTTTTAGATGGAAGGCTCGAGCTGAGTCCGACTTTGAATTAACGAAGCCACCAACCGGCTAAGAGTTACATCAAGGGTTACAACACACACGCGGGCAAAGCGCACCCCGAAACCAACAAGAGAAGACAACACAAAGAAAGAAAGCTGGAGCGCCATCTTGAACGAGGTTGAAGGAGCCTTGTCTTCTGTTGCATCGGAGCGACCACGACCATGTCCACGCTAACAAACCTCCACCGCACCAAAGACTGCCCAAGGGGGAATCCGCGCCGGGCCAGCCGCCTGGTAGAACTTGAGGATCCAAAGGAGGGGGTCTTGCGGCGTCTCCTCCAAGAAGGTGCATGGCGCGAGAACGCGTCAACGTCGTCGGCAGAGACCAAGGTCCTGCAAAGCTTTCACTCCAGACCCAAACACACCAACCCTAGGGCTCGGCTAGGTCCAGACCAGAACACAACATCTTTCAACTGGCGTTGGGATAAAAACACCGGCAGCGGCTATGGCCTGACGCCGTCCTAACAAAGCCCCCCAAGGCGCTAGGAGGGCCGCCAGCAACCGAAGCATGACCGTATAAAAGTATCCAGGCTGATGATGCGAGAGGGCTGCGACACCAGCAAGAGCACAGAGGGTGATCCACAAGACTCTACACGAGAAGCTTTCCCGAAGCGACGCCCCCAGGAGGAACAGTTGGAGGCGGCGGGACGGAGTCCATCAATTCAGATCGGAGGATCACCATCGAGACACCTTCAACAAGGGAACATCACCAAAAGGTGACGCCATCACGGGCAATGACCAGAGCCATGCGCACCTTTCACCGAGATCCATCCCGATCAAAAATCCGGTCGCCGTCGCGAGGACGCAGAGTGAACACAGCAAAAATCACTACCGCACCCTGACCCAAGACGCACTAAGATCTAGCCCCAACTAGATACACCCGCTGGTTGAACGCAAAGTTGGTTGGCCAAGCCCGGTCAGACCCAAATCCAGACGTCATCGAGACGCTGGATCGGTGACACCACGACGGCCGCACCATCACCAGCGCGTCAAAACCTACACGAGCGCGACCACGAAGATCGGAGGGCGAACCACCGCTGCAAGAGTAGCTGCAGCCCGAACCATGCTGCCACATCTGGCGAGCACGCGCCGGCTCCGGACCCACTCCCGGAAAACCAGCAGGGGCGTCACCCACATCAGGGCTCCGACAGCCCCGGACGACCAAGGACCTCGCAAGGCCCAGATCCGGCCGTCACCACACCTAACCCACCAATGGAGGTTAGGGAAAGGACCGGGGAGCCCCAACTCCACCAGCCAGACGAGCTTCGCGGAAGGGAGCCGCCAGTGGTCAAGGGAGAACCGCACCACCAAACAAGGCGGACAGGACGAGAAAGGGAGGCCGAGGACGGCCGTCACCCTCCTCCACCACGGCCCGGGCGACCCAGATGCGGCCTAGATCTGGGCCCGCACGGCCCAGTTCGGGGCTGCCGCCTGAAGCCGCCGCCACCCCTCTCCTCTGCACCACAGCCTCGCCAGGGAGGCTACAACCACCGCTGTTGTGATGCCCTCGCATGCCGGCGAGGTTCTGGGCCGCCGCCCTAGCTCCTCGTCTCCGGCCGTCGAGGCCCCACACCCGACGACCTCCGCCTGCGCGCGCTGCACTGCCCCGCCCCCTTTTGGGAGCGAGGGGTCCGCCGCCATCGCGGCATAGGCCGGCGGCATCAGCGGTGGGGGAGGGCCGGCGGAGAGCTGCTGGCGGTATGCTGTTCTTGGCCGCCCCCACGTTGGCTGGGGAGCGACGCGAGCGCGGGGGGGGGGGGGGTATCCCGGCACTAATTTCACTATTACCCTCAAATGAGATGAACCTAGAGACATGTAAAGTCGATGTTAATTTGTAAAGGTCAACAAAAATGAACTAGTATAGGCCAGTGAGTTCTTTAAAATATTGTAGGAAACATGAGCCGAAGTTGATCTCGGGATATGGGTCAGCAAAAAGGGGTGTGTATAGTCGCCAGCCTGAGAAACTAAAGTTTGCAACTAGTTGCTCGCATCCCATGTCGCATGTCACGTTCTATTTTTTTTGTTTAAACATGAAATAAATTATGGACATTGGCTACAAATTTTTGCCTAGGAAATTGATCATATGTGGCATGCAAAAAACATCAAATGATGTGTGAATAACAAAGATACTATTTGCTTATGTATTTTCATTTTTGCACATGTTTAAACAAATTTTACAGATAGAAGATAACCAATGTTCACAGTTTATTTAACTTTTTTACATATAATAATAGGGTGCAGACACAACTAGTCGTGGCATATTCACTCGACGGTCTAAAGCATACACCATCATCAATGGCGAGTTGTACAAACGTAGCATATCAGGTATGTTCCAACGGTGCATCGCATTCGAAGATGGCCAAGCCATAGTATACAAGTTAACCCCCAGCCCACCCCCCCCCCCAACACACACAAGTACGCACCCCAACTCATTATAACAACTCTTACGAAGACGTGATCATCACAACAACTCGCTGGGTATCGTTTCGTTAGAAAGAATATCATGTTTCACTCAGAGAGGGGACAACCTTGTGGTTTGATCCTTCCCTTCCACTGCATAGCAGCGCTATCAGGTACTACAAGCCCTTTGCCGAACGCATCTAACCAGCTCGCGTGGTTCACCGGTTCGACCGAAAATTCTTATTTGTTGAAGCGGGGCATCGAGCAGCGTCAAGGAAGAAAGATCTCTTTTTTCGATTTATTCGCTGATTTGAAATGTAACTTAGCACTGGTTTAGGGAAGAACAAGCCTTGATAACATAATAGTGCTGCCAAACTCTAACACTAGTAGAGAAAAGCTTATAGGTAGAAATGATTTTGTGGCGCACTGATACGTCTCCAACGTATCTATAATTTCTGATGTTCCATGCTTATATTATACCAATTGCTACATGTTTTGTATACACTTTATATCATTTTTATGCATTTTCTGGGACTAACCTATTAACAAGATGCCACAGTGCCAGTTCCTGTTTTCTGCTGTTTTTGGTTTCAGAAAAGTTGTTCTGTGAATATTCTCGGAATTTCACGAAACAGGAGTCAAAGTCCCTATTTTCCCAACACGTACACGAAGTCCGAAGGAGAGACGAAGGGGGGCTGTGGGCCGCCCTCACCACGTGGCGGCGCGGCCCCACCTTCTGCCGCGCCGTGACGTGGTGAGGGGCACACATGCCTCCACCGACGCCGCCCCTTCGCCTATATATTCATCTTTTCGGGAAAACCCTAGACACCCGAGCCAATATTCCAGAAAACATCCGCCGCCGCCGCCGTCGTCAACCCTAACTCGGGAGGGTTCTGAAGCTCTCCCCGGCACCCTGTCGGAGAGGGGAATCATCACCGGAGGGCTCTACATCGCCATGCCTGCCTCCGGAGTGATGTGTGAGTAGTTCATCTTTGGACTATGGGTCCATAGCAGTAGCTAGATGGTTGTCTTCTCCACTTGTGCCATCATGTTTAGATCTTGTGAGCTGCCTATCATGATCAAAATCATCTTATTGTAATGCTACATGTCGTGTTTGCTGGGATCCGATGAATATTGATACTATGTCAAGTTGAATATTGAATTATCATGTCTATGTCTTTTATGATCTTGCATGCTCTCCGTTACTTGTCGAAGCTTTGGCCAAGTGAATGCTTGTGACTCCAAGAGTGAGTATTTATGCTAGATAGTTGGGTTCGGCCTCCATTTAATCTGGGATAGTGACAGAAAGTTCTAAGGTTGTGGATGTGCTGTTGCCACTAGGGGTAAAACAGCAATGTTTTGTCTAAGGATGAATGTGTTGTTTACATTATGCACTTTACTTAATGCAATTGTCTGTTGCTTGCAACTTAATACTGGAAGGGGTGCGGATGCTAACCTGAAGGTGGACTATTTAGACACAGATGCATGCTGGATAGCGGTCTGTGTACTTTGTCGTAATGCCCAAATGAATCACATAGTAGACACTACAACTTGCACATGCATATTATGCACTTTTCAATATTGTCAATTGCCCAGCTGTAATTTGTTTACCCAGCATGTTAGTTATCTTTATGGAGAGACACCACTAGTGAACTGTGAACCCCGGTCCATTCTTTTACTTCTGAAATACAACCTACTGCAATCATTGTTCTCTTTCATTCTCTGCAATTAAACATCATTTTCCATACAACACTTTTAATACTTTGTTTTCAGCAAGCCGGTGAGATTGGCACCCTCACTGTTTCGTTGGGGCAAAGTAATTTGATTGTCTTGTGTGCAGGTTCCAAGTCAACCGTCATGACTTCTTCCACCCCATCAACAACACAAGTTTTTTGACGCCGTTGACACCTTCAGAAGTGTCTTCATCTCCTACTGGTTCGATAAACTCGGTTTCTTACTGAGGGAAGACTTGCCGCTACACTCATAAAACCTTACTCTTGGGGTCTCCCAACGAACGTGTGCTTTACACGCATCACGCACCCCTAATCGGTGCGCCACAGAAACCACATGCGTCACAGAAAGCCAACTTTCTATGGCGCACCCCCAACATGCGCCACAGAAATTATGTGGCGCACGAAACCACATGCGTCATAGAAAGCCAACTTTCTGTGGCGCACCCCCAACATGCCCCACAGAAATGAAATGTGACTTCTGTGGCACATCCGACCACATGCGCCACCGAAATTCATATTTCTGTGGCGCATGTGGTCGGATGCGCCACATAAGTCACATTTCTGTGGCGCATGTGACCACATGGGCCACAGATAGCAGTTTTTTTTTCTAGATCTGGATTCTCTCTCCACCGTACGTGGGCAAACCCCATTCTCCTCGGTCTCCACGCTCTCTCGCTCCTCTCTGTTTCTTCACGCACGCATCCAGCGAAATCCCCTTGGCCTCTTGTTCTCGCAAGAAGAGGAAGCCATGGCCATGTCGCTCTCCCTCGCGCGCCTCGCCCTCCCGCCCGTGCTCCAGCCCCTCCCTCCCGCCGGCCCCTCGCGCTCTTGCGGGCAGGCCGCCGTCATGGGCTCCTCCTCCTACCTCCCCGCCCCCATGGACTCCCTGATACGTCTCCAACGTATCCATAATTTCTGCTGTTCCATGCTTATATTATACCATTTGCTACATGTTTTATATACACTGCATATCACTTTTATGCATTTTCTGGACTAACCTATTAACAAGATGCCACAGTGCCAGTTCCCTGTTTTCTGCTGTTTTGGTTTCAGAAAGTTACTTCTGAAAATATTCCCGGAATTGCACGAAACAAAAGGCCAAGTCCCTATTTTTCCAACACGTACATGGAGTCCGAAGGAGAGATGAAGACTCGCCACGAGGTGGCCAAACCATAGGCCGGCGCGGCAGTGGGCCCCACCGCGCCGCCTGGTGGTTTGGGCCCCTCGGGGGTCCGCCGACATCGCCCCTTCGTCTATTTATTCCCCGAGACGTGAAAACCGTAAAGCACCGAGCCTTTCATCCAGAACATATTCGCTGCCGCCGCCGTCGTCAACCCTAACTCGGGGGGTTCTGAAGCTCTTCCCGGCACCCTGCCGGAGAGGGGAATCATCACCGGAGGGCTCTACATCGCCATGCCCGCCTCCGGAGTGATGCGTGAGTAGTTCATCCTTGGACTATGGGTCCATAGCAGTAGCTAGATGGTTGTCTTCTCCACTTGTGCCATCATGTTTAGATCTTGTGAGCTGCCTATCATGATCAAGATCATCTTATTGTAATGCTACATGTTGTGTTTGCTGGGATCTGACTTATATTGATACCTATGTGGAGCTGAATATTATATTATCATGTCTATGTCATTTGTGATCTTGCATGCTCTCCGTTACTTGTTGAAGACTTGGCCAAGTGAATACTTGTGACTCCAAGAGAGGGTATTTATGCATGATAGTTGGGTTCAACCTCTATTTAACCTGGGATAGTGACAGCAAGTTCTAAGGTTGTAGATGTGTTGTTGCCACTAGGGGTAAAACAGCAATGTTTTATTCAAGGATGAATGTATTGTTTACATTACGCACATTACTTAATGCAATTGTCTGTTGCTTGCAACTTAATACTGGAAGGGGTACGGATGTTAACCGGAAAGTGGACTATTTAGGCATAGATGCATGCTGGATAGCGGTCTATGTACTTTGTCGTAATGCCCAAATGAATCTCATAGTAGACACCATAACTCACACATGCATGTTATATGCACTTATCAATTGTCAATTGCCCAGCTGTAATTTGTTTACCCAACATGTTAGTTATCTTATTAGAGAGACACCACTAGTGAACTGTGGACCCCGGTCCATTCTTTTACATCTGAAATACAATCTACTGCAATCATTGTTCTCTACTGTTTTATGCAAACAAACATCATCTTCCATACGATACGTTTAACCTTTTGTTTTCAGCAAGCCGGTGAGATTGACAACCTCACTGTTAAGTTGGGGCAAAGTAATTTGATTGTGTTGTGCAGGTTCCACGTTGGCACCGGAATCCCTGGTGTTGCGCCGCACTACACTCCTTCACCAACACCTTCGAAGCAACCTCGTTTTCCTACTGGTTCGATAAAACCTTGGTTTCATACTGAGTAAAAACTTGCTGCTGCACTCATCATACCTTCCTCTTGGGGTTCTCAACTGACGTGTGACGTACAAGCATTGTTTCTGGTGCCGTTGCCGGGGAGATATTCCCTCGTCAACTTAGCGCTAGCACTCCCCCATCCCCGACGACCCCTCCCTCTACCTCTACCTCTCCGACCTTATCCCCGCCTCGCGCTCCTCCTACCTCGACCTCCCCCGACCCCGCACCACGACCTCGGCCCCGTCCTCAGGACACGCCACCGCGGCTCCCCTTCACCGTCGGGCCACGAGTTCCCGCTAGCGGACGCTCCCGGCTTCATCTCCTCCATCGACGACGCCCGAGCCCGAGCCCTACTCGTCTCCATCGCGGCCGACGGCGACGCCAGCGCCTCCTCGGTCCTCCGCCATTCCTGCGCCCCTCGTATCCCTCGCGGCCGAGCTTCAGGGCCAGCGCCTCCGCCGCCCTGTCACCTCCTGCCTCACGGAAAAGAATCAAGCGCCGACGACCGCGGTGGCTGCGGTGGCAGCCATTTTTTTTAAAACGTGAAAAACACATTCTGTGACGCATGTCTTGCCGTGCGCCACAAAAATCTGGGTTTTCTGTGGCGCATGGGCCGGGTGCGCCACAGAATTTTAATTTAGTGGCGACGATTCTGTGGCGCACCCAGCAAAGTTGCGGGTGCGCCACATAATTCTAAAAAGGTGCGCCACTAAAAGGCGTTTTCCTTCTGGTGTAAGTAATACGAATGTAAATAAAAAGTAGCGCAAATGATTACGAAAATTTCTACTCCTAGAAATCAAAACTGGGATGTAGATGAAACGAAAATGAGAGAGAAATTCATATGAATAGTGAACCTTCTCGTTCTTTTGGTTTAGAGTTTTTTTTATTTTGATTTTGATTTTGGTTAAGAGTTATTTGCCAACCGATTTTCACTTCGTGACAACTCTTCGTTTGTGTCTTGACCTCGACGGATTAAGCTGACGTGCACACAAGGATGGTCGATGGAGCAGCCTCGATCATCAGAGAACAAAACCTAGCCACGGCTTCGCCACGTCATCCTCCCCCTTCCGCTGACGTGGAGACTCTAACGGCGCACCACCATCTCCCTCTTCACTGCGCAGCGCAGAGCCGTTATCTGTAACTGACGGCGTCACCACCTCCGTCCGAGACGATATTAAAAGCCGCCTCCGTCGAGTGGTGCTGCGAGCAGAGAAGCACTTCTTCCTCTGCCGCCGAGAGCTGAAAATATCCCCAATCTCTCGCCTCGCCGCCGATAAACCCTAGCGTCTCGCCGGCCGGATTGGCGCCGGAAGCCTGCCGCCGAATCGAGCGCTCGCGGACGCGTCGGCTCGCCGGAGGTGCTGCTGCTGCTTCCCCCGCGGTCGGTTTGGTGGGGGGAATCGCGGGAGGTTCGGAAGCTTTTTCCCCGGGGCTGTCGTTCCCTCCCTGGGTCGCCGGGCGCTTGCCGGGGTCGGATCTGGACGCGCTCCCGCGGAGAGCACGTTGGGTTTTGTCCGGGGGCGTCGCGCTCGATTTGGTCGCCTGGTTGGTTGGTGGCGCGCGCCTGAGGTACGTGCCGTTGATGGATTTTGCTTTGCTCTGTTCTTGGTCCGGGGTTCCTGTCGATTATCTACGGTGCTTTTGTTTTGGCGCATGTTGTTCTTCAATTCCTTGGCATTTCGTTCATGTTCTCTCCTCCGTGTTCTTACTGCCTCTGTTCCTGCCCTCTTTTTGTTCAGGAAGGGAGTCGCGTCGATTTGGCCGGCAATCCGGAGCCAAATCCGGAGCGCTAGAAGCAAGCTGAGCAGTTCGTTCTTGGCATTCCCGGACAGTGACGATCTTGGTGGCGTTTGCGCCGCTGGGCGGAACAAAAGGCGTGACCTTCCTGTCTGACCGCCAGGCTTCCGGGCGGCTCCGCAATGCTTCCCAAGGCCCGAATCCACGCGGACCCGGCGCCCGAGCTCGAGGTCGACCGGTTCGACTGCCTGCCGGACTCGCTCGTCCTGGTCATCCTCAACAAGGTCGAGGACGTGCGGTCGCTGGGCCGCTGCTCCGCCGCGTCGAAGCGGCTCTACGGCCTCGTCCCACTCGTCCACGACGTGTGCGTCAAGATCGACTGCGTCGTCACGGTGGACGGCGACTCGGAGGACGCGCTCAACCCGTCCTCGCCCAAGCCCCGGAACATCCTCTCCAACTTCTTCAAGCTGATGCTGTCCACGATCATCAAGCCGTTCCACAGCATGCGCAGCCCCAACGGCGCCGGACGGCCGCTCTTCCCGCAGCTCGCGCAGCACTCGCCGGCGCAGGTGCTACGGAACTTCACCCACGTACGGAACCTTCAGGTTGAGCTCCCTGCGGGGGATGTTGGCACCGAGGACGGGGTTCTCCTGAAATGGCGGGCGGAGTACGGGAGCACGCTTCAGAATTGTGTGATTCTGGGGGGCACCATGGTCGACCGCAAGCCTGTGGGCGCAGAGCACGAGCAGTCTTCTGAGGACAATGGAAGCATGCCGGAGTCTTTCTACACCAACGGCGGGCTCAAGCTCCGTGTCGTGTGGACAATCAGCTCTCTGATCGCGGCATCGACCAGGCATTATCTTCTCCGGTCAATCATCAAGGAGCACCCCACTCTGGTGAGCTTGGTGCTGGACGATGCCGATGGCCAGGGCACGCTGTGCATGGGAGCAGAGCAACTGAAGGAGTTTAGAGAGAACCAGTTGTCCGCCTCAGCATGCTCCAACAGGACCCAGGTCCCAGCCTGCAACATGAAGCTCAAATATGCTCCATATCTCGAGCTGCCTGGAGGAATTGCATTGCAGGGTGCTACACTAGTTGTTATCAAGCCCTCAACCGAGGGAACCAATGGCTGCCATATCAGCCGCAAGGAGACGGATGCGTTCATCTCTGGAGCATTTGATGGACCCTTCAGATTTGCTGCGAAGGCGCTGATGAAGAGGCGCACATACCTTCTGGAGATGAATGGCTTCTAGAGATAATCCTGAGTTCTTCCTAGGCATCAGCCTGCCGGTGCAAGGAAGGGCCATTTAGCTGCTTTAACTTTGGATCCGTGTTTAGTTTGTGCATGTTGTCTGTTGTGTTAGCTCTTTGTACAGTGGAGACGTTTGGTTGGTTATATGAAGATCATATATATAATTAGTATATCTTTCCACTGATTTCCTCCGTAATGCTATGTGGGACACTCTTGAGAGTGTGATGTGATTCAGCTATCATTCAAGCTGGTTGGTTTACCCCCACCCAGTCTTCAATTGTGCTTCTGCCAGTTGCGTCTGAAATGGCAATGGCAATGTGCATTTTGCCATTGCCTGCCTTTTCTCACCAAACTGCACAAAGTAAAACCTATGCGATTGAGAAACCACGTGTAGTGTTGGTTTCCTCTTTCCAATGATACAACTCTTGTATTTTTGTCCATTGTGTCTGCATGGGAGCTCCAGATTCAGATTCAGTCATCGATTTGAGTCTGTGTTCGGTAAGAATATTTTCTTTACAGTTTTCCTTCTGCTCCCAGAATATCTGGTCCAACTTGACAGCAGTTTCATGGAAGGAGGTAGGAGTAGGCGAGTAGCATTTAAAGAGAGCAACCAGATTCCTCCTCCAGGTACATGTTATCCATTTGGGATTAAGAAATGACAAGGACTAATCTGGTGCTGACAAATTCGTGCAGGGGAACCAGCTGCCACTTGATTTTGATTTGCGCGTTTATTCTGATGGCTGCCGTTACAGTTGTGAGGATGCTTTCCTGAAGTTGACTTTGCTTATTGGTTAGTACCTCTCTTATCTCTTTGGGCTGCACGAATGTAGTTCTGCTTATAATAGTCTTAGCGAGTTGGTAAAACGAAGATTCATTATGATTGATTGGTCAAAACATTAATGACAAGATACTTAATCTCAATCACATGTGATTTGGATCATGGCCCGGTTTGTGAAAGTAAAAAAAACACATAAATAATTTGGCAATGGAATTCTTACAAGAAATGCTTCAGAGATCAGAAGACGTCGACTTACCATATCCATTCCTATCAGGTCTTATCAATAATGTGCGCAACGTTTCTGTGAATTATTGTGGCTTTCGGTTCTTTCGTGTGTCACTCGTAAGGCTGGCCTGAGAATTATTCCCCTACATTTCTAGCGTGTAGATTCAGCTGGCATGTGTACTTCGCCTTTCAAAAAATCCGGCATGTGTACTTACCCTTCAGAAATAGGTGGCGTGTGTACTTGAAAACAAGCTAAATTGTTCAGGACTTTGGAGAAGAATCTCGGGATAATGTACAATTGTCAGCTGTCTCAAGTGTATTCTTCGGAAATAAATTAGATTGTACTTTCATGTGTTTAATTATTCTACAGTTCGGTTCAAGTTGCACATATTTTGTTTGATGGGCTGTTCTTTCAAAAAATATAATTAACGATAGAATAGAATGTATGATCACAGTTGTGCTTTAGTTTCCGTAACCCGTTTGCAACAACTTTTGCTTTCTTTGAGATCTAAGGGTTTGGTTTTTCAGGCATGTCCTAGTGGTTGGAACTTTTGCTTTCTTTGAGATCTATGCTGTGAACTAGCCCCATCGGGTGTACTAATGCACTAAGCAATCTGGGCCGTCAGATCTAAAACAGAGAGTCCGGATCGAATTTAAAAAACAATGCGAAATTTGAAAACTTATCAAAAAATTCCGAAAAAAATCATGCACATGCCTGACCATGGTACGCACCGCCGTGATTTGTTTCGCACCGAAATGTCACCGTATGCGCCCTGGGCAAAAATGATAAATTTCTGACAGAAAATTCAAATTTTGGGATCTCAAATTCTGTCAGAAATTTGTCATTTTTGCCCAGGGCGCATACGGTGACATTTCGGTGCGAAAAAAATCACGGCGGTGCGTACCATGGTCAGGCATGTGCATGTTTTTTTTTCGGAATTTTTTGATAAGTTTTCAAATTTTGAATTTTTTGCCCAGGTTTGCCTAGTGCATTAGTACACATGATGGGGCTAGTGCACAGCATATGCCCCCGTACCTCACAATTAAAGATGTTATTTTAGTAAATTAATGGTGGAAATATTGGAGGTAGCGCCGGGCCTCTTCACGCTCATCGGAGGCGTCCCAAGAAACGCCATTGCTTAATTACTGACATTAGAAGGCGCTGAGCCTGGTTACCCTTTGGCAGTATGTCCAGGTGAATCTGGCTTCACGACGTGCAGCTTATGGTGGAGCCAAACACATTGTTGTGGGGGTGGACGATCAATCTTGCTACAACACCCTCTTCCAGGGAGCGATCGTATCGAGATCCTTGAAGCTTAACTGGAAATGTTGGGCGGCCTATGTGAAGTTCTTTGTCTGACTTGCCAGGATATATGCTTGACAGGTTAGCGGCTAGCGAGGCTAGCCAAGTGCTTCCACGAGTTCATTTATCCGAGGACCTAAGCTGGCGACTTGCTGGAGAAACTGGGACCTAAATTGCCAACACAAAATTTGCATTGTTCAGGATGACTCCAACGTGGCGACGCATCGAGTCCGCGTCGGTCCGTTCCTGTCCGCGAGGGCCAAAAAGACGGCCCAACGGGGCGACGCAAACGGACCGCGCGTCGCATTTTGATCCGCCGCGTGCCAGGGATGCGTCGGGGCGGACGCGCGGCGGATCAAAAATGCGTCCGCGCGGTGACGCCTCGTGTCCGCCCCGTCCCCACCTGGCAGCGACCCCCGCGCCGGTCAGCCTCCCCTGGCCCTGGCCCAGTCCTTTTTAATGGCAGGGGATAGGGACGGACAGCCCCCACCTACCCCCACCCACTCACTTCACTCCACCACCGCTCCCTCTCCGGCGACCAAACCCCTCCCAAACCCTAGCCCTCCCGCCGCCCAGCTCGCCGCGATGCCGCGCCGGTGGTGGGGCAAGACCAAGAACGACCACGAGGCCTCAGGGGATGATCCCGCATCGGTGGGTCTTCAATGGCCACGACTGGGAGGTCGCACAGGAGGCGCAAGAGCCGCCGGCCGCCGTCCCGCAGCGAGGAGGGCCGCCGGCGCACATGTGGCAGGAGCCGCCGTACATCATCCTCGATGATGATGATGAGGAGGACAAGAAGAAGAAGTAGAAGCCCGCGAAGGGCAAAAAATTTAGGCTAATATTTTTATTTTGAAAATATTATGTAAACAGGCCGTTTGTGGCCTATCTCCCCTAACTATCAATGAAAAAGACCCATATAGGGCCTGCTTAGTTGCAAAAAATACTACAGGGCGGACTCGATGCGTCGCCCCGTTGGGGGCACTGGCACCAAGGGCGGACAGGGCCGGACTGGGCCTGCCTTTTTGGCGACGCAAACGGACCAAACGCGCGTCCGTTTGCATCGCCCCGTTGGAGTCATCCTCATGAGCTAGATATGTTGTCAAGGCAAGGACACACTGCTAGAAAATTCGCCATGTGAAGCGAAATCTGCAGTTGCTCGTGGCCATACATACCATCAGTGAACGGAAAGTAGTACTATCAGTCTGACAACTAGTAGTAGCTCCCATGATCTGATATGGTCTTATCCATCGAGCTCTTCGGATCAAAGCACAAGGAGAATCACATCGACAGTATTTAACTCGTCTTATTCTTATCCTCGTTACTGTTCTTTTAATGAAAGCATTTGCTCCATCCCATGTCTGTGTTGACATTTCTGGGGTAACGGCACAAGGAGAATCACTAGTAGTACCTGATTAAGAATGTAATCAACTCCTTGGTTGGTAACGGAAGCATTTGCTCCATCCAATGTATGTGTTGACATTTCTAAGGGTGCAAATGTGATGTTCTGTACCGTGTGTCCGTGATTTATGCTTTTTTTTCTCCATTCTCCAGTAAAGTGTACAGACGCAAAATTAATGTTCTTGTTCCTCCTAAGAAGAAACGGCAAAGAATGACAATGCCCCAGTTTGGAACAAGGAAATCTAGAAATGGTGGCATGTACATCGACTTTGATATTCCAAAGGTAACTTAAAAGTACCATCTGGATGCCAGATCAGGAAAAACATGAATTCTACACACAAAGAGAATAAGACATTAAGTAAGACCACCAGTTTGTTTCCTACAAAATTCCTGTGGCGTTCCAAACGGGACTAAACGACACAATTAGAAGATATGCAAACAAATTAGTGAAGCAAGCAATTGGCAAGAGCACATTCTGTGATCTATCAACTCCCAAGTACAGTACAGCGCCAGTTGAGGCCTTTTAACTACAGTAGCCACCGATGGACAGAATTCTCCTATCCTGTCCTTTTTACAAGTTTTGATCAACAAAAGTGTAATAGCGTCACTTTTGATGGCCTTGCAATCTTGGCGTATTGTTGTCTTCGGAGCGCAGCATGTACACCTCATTGCAAGCCACACAACTTGGAAAATGTGAGGTCTCTGATAAATTATCTGTACTTGCCTATCTCCATTTTCTTTTTAAGTGCCTTCTGTCCGTGGTATATGAACGAGTCAATGATGCCCGAGACAGTGAATATCCCTGAGGATCATGCACAAAATAAGTATGTAAGTCGTGTCCATAAACATGGAGATCTGAACTTTAAGTTCAGATTTTTTTAATGATATAAATAATGGTAATAAATAGGAGTTCACTAGTTTGTGCATAAACTAGAGGTAATGTTCATACCTCCCACTATAGCACACAGGTTTGTCAGGTAGTGGAGGAACGATCTATTTTCTTCTGTGAATATCACCTGCATAAATCATTAGCCATACAGCTGGAGTCAAATTCAATCTCAGTTGGGCCACCGACATAGTAGCTTTGAATCGTGTGTGCACGGTAACAAACCAAACTACACTAAACAAAGAAACTAGGAATAATTAAATTAACGATATCACAATATTGTTATTTAGTATACGTTGTGAATTGTGGATTTACTACTCACTTCTGCACTTTTGCTATGACGCACATGCCACACGCACAAACGTATCTCAGTTACTTCAACAAAAATACTAACTAAAGGTTATACAGGTACTTCATTAAGTCCAGTTTCGTCCTGCAACTCTATAGGTATGTGCTCCTTCCAAGCACACCAGAAATACTATCTAAAGGTTCCTTCATTAAGTCCAGTTTCGTCCTGCAACTCTACAGGTATGCTACTCAAGCACAATAAAAAGGTACAGTAATAGTGATGCACATTAGGCATTAGGCTCCCGTAGGAGATTCTGAGGCTAGGTTGAATTAATAAAGGGATGTGCTTTAGGATTTTAATTCTCAAGTGTTTTTTTAAAGAAATGAACAAAAACAAATGCCAGCATTTACAGCCGCTGCATGTGCAATGACCAGTGATAATGCATATAGCTACATACAGAAGGACAAAATTAGCAAGAAAACTGGACAGGCTGAGAAGCAAAGAATGGAATTATGTGCACATATTTCTGCAGAAATCCTTCTGTGCATGTTTCACATCGTCATTATTACCTTTATAGGCGAGAAATCATAGAAGAAAAATACTCCAGGTTGGGGTCTCGGATGAACATTTCCATCTCTAAAGTGCTCCGTCACTGAGAACTGTGAATGAAAGTAACAATTGCAACATTAAAGTTGATAACAGAAAGGTTGAGCATGTAATAATCATTTGATGAAGTCCACTAACTTGGTTTGAATCAATCTTGTGCCCTCTTATATCAGTATAAATTGTAGGGACAACCTGGATAAGAAAACCCCAATAAATTTCTTATACAATCATATGGTTGCTAGATAGATAAATCAGCAGAAGGAAGTGATAGAACTGCAATAACATAAACGCAAACAATACCCACTTTTATGAAGTATTGGTATGTCCCATCTGATGCTGGTTGTGTCCACTGAGCACTGTGTTCATGAAATTGGTTACTACTTGATGGAAGAAACAGAGAAAAGATAGAATACTACATTTAGGAGAACAAGCTGAATGTTTTTTCTTTGAAAACTAAGAACATGCTGAATGTGCTGGAGGTATAGACTTACCTATCAAGTGGATTGACAACACCAGGGAATTCTGTCCCAAAGGACAGTTTATTTATTTTGTGAGTAATCTGGTAAAATAACACAAGGCGTGTTAGAGAAGCTGAAGGCAAACACTTTAATAAACTCAGGAAGAAGAAGAAAAACATTTATTTGACATACTTACATTGAAACCTCCTGCCTGTGACAGCTCAGGCACCTCTACATTTGATTCGTAATATCCTCTGCCTGGTGCAAAGTGGAAATTTCCGGCAACTTTACTGACATCTAATAAGCCATGGACACTACAGCCTTCACCGTGTTGAGTTTTAACTCTTTCAACGAAGTCCTCTCTAGCGCACTGCCAAGACGGTCATTTAGTCAATTAACTCTTCGCAGTTGCAAACAGTAGGTATGCAGAAACGAGAAACTTAGCACACACAAAGAAGCTTGGTTGGACATTATAGGATTCAAGAGATAGATTATACAACTAAAGGGGCATGCTGCACCTGCAAGCTTATTCCATAATACCATCATGCAGTTTGCTCACGTGTAATTAGTATCATGTATTCTCAACATTAGATGATCAAATTAAATCTAACAGACACAGCTATCGAATAGTAGAGCCTGCCTCAAGTTTAATCTTCAAACTGAAAAAGGTGTGTAATTTCCATTCAACAGTTGGAACTAGGGTGGCACATCATTCTTCTCATTAACAAATTGCCATGTGGCATACAAGCATGAATATGTCGTATACTACCCTAGCTCTCCGCTATTTTGGAACGTAAGGCCTGAAAAAGAGTAGAGAAGGTTGATGGCTGCCATGTAGGAGAAGTGTATCATATGCAAAGTTGCACACTATGCAACAGAGTGTGCGGCATGCAACTACCCCAGTTCGCTCCCGTGTAATTAATATATGTATTCTCAACATTAGATGATCAAATTAAATCTAAAAGACACATCCATCGAATAGTAGAGCCTGCCCCAAGTTTAATCTTCAAACTGAAAAAGGTGTGTAATTTCCGTTCAACAGTAGGAACTAGGGTGGCACATCATTCTTCTCATTCACAAATTGCCATGTGACGTACAAGCATGAAGATGTAGTATACTACCCTAATTCTCCGCTAGTTTAGAAACTAACGCCTGAGAAAGAGTAGAGAAGGCTGATGGCTGATAGTGTTGCAAAGTTGCAGACTATGCAACAGAGTGCGCGGCAACTACAACAGGATTGGGCCATATCTGTTATTCCAGAGAGAATGTAACGTGGATACTGGAACAGATAACTGGTTTCTTAAGTGACACCTTAACTCAGTAGTCAGTACATTACAATCTTCAACAGAACAGGCCATGCAATGGATATACTTTTTCATCTTGGACTATATGAAGGTAAAACTATGGCAAAATAATTGGCATACCTGGTCAATTAGGTCAGGGTTTGTAAGAGCCCACCCTTTCTTCTTGTAGGCCTCCCTAACTTCTTCACAGGAATTACAGCATTGTTCATCCGACTGAATTCCAAAAGGTCGCAATCAGTGTAAATTTTGAGAAGGTAACAGAATAACTGATAATGAGATCAATACTGAGAAGCTAGGCTCAAATAAAGCATAGACATGTCAGGTGTGCATACCTCCTCCGAACCATAACATGTGCCACAATATTCCTCGCCTTTGTCAAGCCTTCCTCCATGTTTTTGCAATGGTCTCTCAATCTATAAAGGGTCAATCAAGCATATTGTCAAATGGCAAAGAAGAAAGCAGCTACTAAGACTAGGTTAGCCATGTAATATCAATCAGCTATCGTACCATTGTTGACAGCGTTTTTTTTAATCTAAACATAAAACCAGCACGTGCAAGAGGAACAAGAAGGACTAAGATATTAGTATGATTTTGTAGCAAGGTACGTAGAATTGAAAATTGTTTTATGGCAATACATTAGTAACTATCGACGTTCAGCGTAACCAGAAATGATAAGTTTCTCCATGAATTTTTAAGATACTCTTAAAGAAACCCACATCCCGGCAGAGAACTAGATATAGGCACGACATGCACAAATGTGCAAGGATGATCGACATCATCATCGTGAGATACCTCTAGAAAGCTATATCACTTTGCAGAAGATGGTGGAGTTAAGTAATGGAAAGTCATAGCTATTATATTCTAATTGTCAGATGAGGATACAGGAGCCACAAAGGTTCTCAAATTTCAGTCTACTGTTTGTAAATATGTACACTTTGTTCACAATAAATCCTCACCTAATAGTAAAAATAATAGGTGATTAACAAAGAAAGGCTTGAAGGAGAGAATTCTATGAAGTACTCAACTTCAAACACAGTATCTACAGTTTCATATAGAAACATGTGGCTCAGCCTAAAGGGACTATCCCCCTCAGACTAAATTGGGCAAACTATTCTAGCCTGGAATTTTTAATGAACTGAACAAACTCTAATTGAAGAAGAGATCACCAACCTTTGCTCCACCAATGCCTTCTTTTCTTGATTCAATGACATTACCAAGTGAGTCCAATCTTTTCTTTTCAATGTCATGCCGCTACAACAAAAATGGTAACAATAAGGTGACAAATCAACATTTCAAGTAGCAATTTTAGCAAAAAAGGAGATGACTTAAAGACGTACGATGTCCTGGTGCTGCTCGCCACTAATATCCCTCGTATCAACACTGAGAAGGGTGCAAGGAATACTTGGAAAAGTAATATCAAACTGCAAAATAGATTTAGTGTTACCACGGATATGCACACCACATTGTCAAAATATTATAAGAGAACATCACTCCAGCAAGTACACCTTTTAGGTTAGAAACAATAGAAGTACAGGGAATACCATGAATCAAGTCTAATCGATAGAAAGGAAATACTAACATTTACTCTTAGCCTTTCTCCTCTTGATGTGTCTACCACTAACTTAGTCTCTGTTGCTGAATAAAAATACGACCCTGCAAAAACAGCATAGACACATAAAAGGTGATTACTATAAGTTTGCCGTACCTTGTTTATTTGTGATAGACTAGCATAGAAAATCAAGGAAAATGGCGTATAGACATAAAGAGCCACAACACCAAACCCAAAAAGGAAAGAGGAAGGCCAAATGCAAAGCAGATTTCATGTCAGTATACTGGACAAAAGGACACTTCCAAGAGAGAATGCCACCAGATATACTCCCATCCCAATTGCAAATTTAAGGCAGAACATCAGCATTGACCATAGCAAATCCACATTAATTTAGACCATAACTGCAAGTCCATTCTGGTCCAAAAAATACAACACATGATCCAAGACACAGGCAAGTTTGCGGCAATGTCCACCACAGCAGCACATGCATCCAAGTACAAATATATAACCTTTAATGATCAGATCAGATTGTGACAGCAGCACCTTAACCCCAGTACATGAAAAGAAAGTTTGAACCGTGCCCCCCACAACAAACTGACAACAGCATCAGGAACTAAACCGAAAGCTTTTCCAGAATGTTCCTACAGCTCACGCATCACAACTTCCCCCCACAATGCACACCGCATCACAGCTAGATACGTCCACCAAAAGCCGAG
This sequence comes from Poa pratensis, assembly GCA_947311845.1. Lineage (NCBI taxonomy): Eukaryota > Viridiplantae > Streptophyta > Magnoliopsida > Poales > Poaceae > Poa > Poa pratensis. The sequence goes on from CAMZMU010000035.1 coordinate 58,485,039, forward strand.
AACCTTTTTCCCCTCCTCGCACAGCAAAGGCGTAGCTTGGCCCGCTAGGCCATCTTTGTCTAGCAATTACCATGAGCACGCCCAAAAGCATATCCAAATCTTGCCGTATGCGCGAGCACGGCACTACCCGAGCACACGAAATTCCGCTTCATTGAGATCAGGAGTCGCCCCAATCCAAAATCGGAGCATGTGGAAGTATCAATTCTAAATAAAGCTAAAGTTCTAAAAAAACTATTTTTACGCATTAAATTCCCCGTCACGGCGAGCCATTACGGCCCACGACAGAAAAGTCCGGCGGGGGAGCGAGAGGCGGCTTACTTGTCTCGGAGATGAATAGGAGCATCATGATGAGGGCGGAGAGGAGCGTGACGACGCCGCCGGAGAGCGTGCGCTTGTAGAAGTCCTCGTTCACCTTGGGGTACGCGTCCAGCCCCTTGAGCTTGTGCAGGAACCCATCCATCTTCCTCCTCCGCCGCCGCCGCCGGCCGGCAGCTCGCCGCCAACCCTAGAACCGGCCCGATCCGAACCCGCGAGAGCGAGATGGTGCGCGCGCGGGCGGTGGGTTTGACCTTCCGCGAGATTCCGCCGGGTCCGGGTCGGGATAGAAGAGCCGGAGGCGATTACGAGGAGGAGGACGCAATTGATGGGGGGATTAGCGCTGCGATTGCAATTTGGTCGCACGGCGGGCGCACGTGGCGTGACGCGGTTGGGTGGCGCTGCCGGAAATGCGTGGCAGGTCCGGTTCGGGTGGGAAGTCGTCAACCCTCCCTCCACCCAACGGGCTCTACGAGTATTTTTGGGTAGGTAAAATTTGCAGAAATTTGTTTCGTCGTATGATTCGAAACGTAGGTGAACTAACAGGGTGGCCTCTGTTTTTTCTTCTTCAGAAATACAATACAATCGCATACGCTTATATACACGCGTACACACTCACCCAATTAATGCACACACTCCATGTTGGTGTTACCCTTGTTGTTTGTTGTTTAGGAGTTCATCATGTTTGTTTTTTAGTTATGCATGCAGATTAGGCATGAGAGTGTGTTAGCGGCAGGATTAGTCATGCAAAGATGTGTGTGTGCATGGCACGGTGCAAGTGTTGTAGTGGCACTAGTGTCTAGTATGTCCTTGCATTAGTTACTAGTCTAAACTGCATGTGGTGTCTGGCTCCGTGGGGTGGCAGCGAGGCAGCAGATCAACGTGGAGCTGGAAGCGGACGCAATCAGTTGAGGCGTGCGTCAAGTGTGCCGTTATGGCAAGCTCATATCTGCTGGAAACTTGGAGGTGACTCAAGCCTGTACGTGTGTGCTGTTAGTGGAGATATGGAGTAGTTAGTGGAGTAGAAATCGGATCAAGCAGTTGTGTGGCTTGGCCGGTGCGTCTCCTTCCCCTTTAAAATGACTTGTAATCAGTTTGGTTTAATTAAGAGAAAGAGAGTCAGAAAAGGCACAAGTTGTGCGGTGCCAAACTCCCTGTGTTCTCTTCATCTCGTGTGTGTGAGTCTTCTTCTATCTCGGGCAAGGCCTTCACTCCCTAATAATATGAGCACCTGTGAGTGACCGATTCGGCGGGACGAGTCTTGAGACTGACGAGGTCATCACGAGCGTCTCGTTGTTGACGGGAATGTCGTCTCCCACTAAAGAATATTCCACCTTAAATGAACCTAACGTTTGAACTCTGGTGGGTTATGGGTACAACCATGATGACGTGAAAGCACACGTTCGTTGTGAGGCCCCAAGAGGAAGGTATGAAGCAGTGCAACAGCAAGTTTTTACTCAGTATGAAACCAAGATTATCGAACCAGTAGGAGTAAAAGCACTTCTGAATGTTGTCAACGCGCCAGAAAATATGATGTTGCAGGGAGTTCTGACTGTTGACGTGGAATCTGCACACAACACAATCAAATTACTTTGCCCCAAAGAAACAAGAAGGGTGTCAATCTTCCTAGCTTGCTGAAAACAAATGATTAAACGTATGGTGTGGAAAACAGTGTTTAATTGCAGACAATGAAAAGGAATAATGATTGCAGTTGGTTGTATTATCAGTGTAAAAGAATGGACCGGGTTCCAGAGTTCACTAGTGGTGTCTCTCCGTAAGAGATAACTAACATGCTGGGTAAACGAATTACATCTGGGCAATTGACAAAATATTGAGCGCAGGACAATGCATATATATGACATGATAATTACTATGATATTCATGTGGGCATTACGACAAAATACATAGACCGTTATCCAACATCATCTATGACTAATAATCCACTTCAGGTTGTCATCTGAGTTCCCCGTTGGTATTAAGTTGCAAGTAACAGATTATTGCATTAAGTAAAGTGCATAATGTAAATAACACAATTATCCTTAGAAAAAAACATTGATGTTTTACCCCTAGTGGCAACAGCACATCCACAATCTTACAAGTTGTTGTCACTCTCCCAGATTAAACGGAGGCATGAACCCACTATATAGCATGAATACCTGATGTATACGCACGATTCTATTCTTGTAGACAGTGTTGGGCCTCCAAGAGTAGAGGTTTGTAGAACAGCAGGAAGTTTCCCTTAAGTGAATCATACAAGGTTTATCGAACTCAGGGAGGTAGAGGTCAAAGATATCCCTCTCAAGCAACCCTGCAATTAAGATACAAGAAGTCTCTTGTGTCCCCAACACACCTAATACACTTGTCAGATGTATAGGTGCACTAGTTCGGCGAAGAGATAGTGAAATACAAGTAATATGGATGATTATAAGTGGTAATTGCAATCTGAAATAAAAATGGCAGCAAGCAAACATGTAGCAGAACTTGTTGTAAACGGTGTTTCAATGCTTAGAAACAAGGCCTAGGGATCATACTTTCACTAGTGGACACTCTCAACAATGACCTCATAATTGAATAAATAAATGCTACTCTCAAACACTCTCTTGTTGGATAATGAACACCATTCATTGCGTAGGGCTGCAAAAGCACACCTCAAGCCGGAGTAAACAAGCGCCACAACGTCATAAAGGAATCACACACGATGCGCACACCGTCACCTTCACACCGTGGAGAGTGAATCCGGAGTTCATATTAAAGTAACCTCTAGAGTGGCATAATAGATAAAGAGTAACATCTACTTATTTAACTAGATTACAAAGCTCATGATCAAATAAAGATCACACCATGGGAGAGAGAGACAAACCACATAGCTACCGGTAGAGCCCTCAACTTCGGGGGAGAACTACTCCCTCCTCATCATGGGAGACAACAACGGCGATGAAGATGGCGATGGAGTCGATGGAGATGGCTCCGGGGGTACTTCCCCGTCCCGACAAGGTACCGGAACAGAGACTTCTGTCCCCCGAAACTTGTCGTCGATGGCGGCGGCGCTGCGAAACTCTTCTGGAGAAATCGTCGATGCCTTTAGGGTTTTTTAGGCAGGAGGATTATATAGGCGAAAGGGCGGCGTCTGAGGGCACCCGTGGGCTCCTCACCACGTGGTGGCGCAGCCAGAAGGGGGCCGCGCCACCACCAGGTGAGGGCGGCCCACGGCCCTCCTTCGTCTCTCCTTCGGACTCCGTGTACGTGTTGGAAAAATAGGGACTTTGACTCCTGTTTCGTGAAATTCCGAGAATATTTCCAGAAAAACTTTTCTGAAACAAAAAACAGCAGAAAACGGGAACTGGCACTGTGACATCTTGTTAATAGGTTAGTCCCCGAAAATGCATAAAAATGATATAAAGTGTATATAAAACATGTAGCAATTGGTATAATATAAGCATGGAACATCAGAAATTATGGATACGTTGGAGACGTATCAAGCATCCCCAAGCTTAGTTCTACTCGTCCTCGAGTAGGTAAAACGATAACAACAAAATAATTTCTGAGGTGACATGCTACCATATAATTTTGATCAAATAATATTGCAAGGCTCATGTCATGAATGAAGTGACTCAAGGAAATGGTCTATAGTTTGCTAAGAAGTAGATAAAGATTAAACAACTGAATCATATAAGCAAAAACTTTTCATGAATAGTACTTTCAAGACAAGCATCAAAAAGTTTTGCATAAGAGTTAACTCATAAAGCAATAGATTCTAAGTAAACGGCATTGAAGCAACACAAAGGAGGATTTAAGTTTCAGCAATTGCTTTCAACTTTCAACATGTATATCTCATGGATAATTGTCAACACAAAGTAATATAACAAGTGCAATAAGTAAACATATAAGAAATGATGCACACAAAGTTGACACAAGTGTTTGCTTCTGAGATAGAAAGAAGTAGGTAAACTGACTCAACATAAAGTAAAAGAAAGGCCCTTCGCAGAGGGAAGCAGAGATTAAATCATGTGCAAGAGCTTTTCAGGTTTTTGAAATCATATAGAGAGCATAAAAATTAAAGTTTTGAGAGGTGTTTGTTGTTGTCAACGAATGGTAGTGGGCACTCTAACCCCCTTGTCAACCAGACTTTCAAGAGCGGCTCCCATGAAGGACGTTATTTCTACCAGCAAGGCAGATCATCCCTCTTCTCTTTTGTTTACACATGCAGGTATTTCACAGTTTGTCATTGTTTAACTGATAAATCAGGACAAAAATGTGAAAAGAATTAAGCGGTTAAAGTTGTAATTAATTGGGACTGGGCACCCCATTTGCCAGCTCTTTTTGCAAAATTATTGGATAAGCGGATGTATATGCCACTAGTCCATTGGTGAAAGTCTGTCAGGAGTAAATGACAAGGTTGAAAGATAAAACACCACATACTTCCTCATGAGCTATAAAACATTGACACAAATAAGAGATAATAGCTTTTGAATAGTTTAAAGGTAGCACATGAAGTATTTACTTGGAATGGCAGGAAATACCACATAATAGGTAGTTATGGTGGACACAAATGGCATGGGTTTTGGCTCAAGGTTTGGATGCACGAGAAGCATTCCCTCTCAGTACAGAGTTTAGGCTAGCAAGGTTGTTTGAAGCAAACACAAGTATAAACGGTACAGCAAGACTTAAATAAAAACATATTGCAAGCATTATAAGACTCTACACTGTCTTCCTTGTTGCTCAAACATTTTACCAGAAAATATCTAGACCTTAGAGATACCAAACATGCAAACCAATTTCAACAAGCTCTACGGTAGTTCTCCACTAATAGGTTTAACTACATGATGCAAGAGCTTAAACATGATCTACTTGAGAGCTCAAAACAATTGCAAAGTGTCAAATAAACAAGACAATGATCTACAAGAATGAACATATCTTTTCAATATACCATCTACCACATATAGCATTTTCTGTTTCCAACCAAACACCAATCAATTTATTTCAACAAAAACTCTCCAAATAATTTACAAAAGAAACAAGAGAGTATTTACAAGAATTAACAGCTCTAAAAGATGCATGAAAAACAGAGCTAAAAGCATAGCATAGCTAGATAAGAATACTCAAAAGATATAAGTGAAGAATATGAGTATTCACATGAAAAAGCGGAGCGTGTCTCTCTCCCACACAAGAATGCTAGGATCCAATTTATTCAAAAAAAAATAACAAAGCAAAAATAAAAACACACAGACGCTCCAAGTAAAGCACATAAGATGTGAAAGAATTAAAATATAGTTTCACTAGAGATGACCTGATAAGTTGTTGATGAAGAAGGGATGCCCTTAGACGCTTGAGTCTTCTTAAATATGCGGATGAACCACGGGGCATCCCCAAGCTTAGGCTTTTCACTCTTCTTGATCATATCATATCATCCTTCTCTCTTGATCCTTGAAAACTTCCTTCACACCAAACTCGAAGTAATTCTCATTAGAGGGTTAGTGCATAATCAAAAATTCACATGTTCTAATGACACAATCATCTCAAAGCTTCTGGACATTAGCTACAGCCACTGAATTTTGTGGAGCAAAGAAATCCACTCAAACACAGTAAAAGAGAATGCGAAATAAAAGGCAGAATCTGTCAAAAACAGAACAGTCTGTAAAGACGAATTTTTTCGAGGCACTTAAGTTGCTCAGATGCGAAAAGTCCAAACTAATGAAAGTTGCGTACATATATGAGGATGATGCGTGATTTTTTCAGAATTTTTTGAATTTTCTGTAGAATACAGCTCAAAACGTGACAGCAAAAATCTTCACTGCGCAGAAATCCAAATTTGCATCAACTTTCAATAGAAATTTTACTTGGCACAACAATGCAATAAAATAAAGATACAAAGGAGTTGTTACAGAAGCAAACAACAGCTTGACTCAAAATAAAATAAAATGACAGAAAATAAAACAATGGGTTGCTCCCAAAGCGCTTTTCTTTAAACCCTTTTAGCTAGGCATATTGATTTTTATGATGCTCACATAAAGATGAGAGTTGAAACATAAAAGAGAGCATCAAGAAGCATATATAAAACATGTTTAAATCTAACACTCTTCCTATGCATAGGAGCCTTGTAAGAAAACAAGTCAATGAAGAACAAAGTGACTAGCATAGAAGGCAAAACAAGTGTAACTTCAAAAATTTCAACATAAAGAGGAGACTTAATATTATTGTGATATATGAAATCGTGTCTCCCTCTCTCATAAGGACCAGTAGGTCTTAAAGTACCCAGCAAATAAAAGCAAATCAAGAGAAAGCTCAAAACCTCATCATAAAGAGAAGAAATTTTGTAACATGAAGATTTCTATAACCATACTTTCCTCTCTCAAAATAATTTTCAGTGGCATCATGAATAAACTCAACAATATAGCTATCACATAAAGCACTTTATCATGATCCACACATAAAAGTATCATTACTCTCCACATAAGCATAATCAATTTTATTAGTAATAGTGGAGTAAAACTATCACATCCATCATTGTAATCATCATAAATTGCAGGCATAGTATAATCATAATAAACTTTATCCTCCATAGTAGGTGGCACCAAAATACCACTATCATTATAATCATCATAAATTGGAGGCAAAGTATCATCAAAGAAAATTTTCTCCTCAAAACTTGGGGGACTAAAAATATCATATTCATCAAACCAGCTTCCCCAAGCTTAGACTTTTCCATAGCATTAGCAATAATGGTGTTCAAAGAATTTATAGTAATAACATTGCTACCATCATGCAAACAAGCTCCATAGGTTTTTTAATTTTCTCTTCAAAAGCATCATGTCCTAATTCAATATAAAGTTCATAAAGATCTCTAATTTTTTTGTTTTCCATTAAGCCTAACTAGTGAAAATAAAAACAAGAAACAAAAAGAAATAATTGCAGAATCTAAAGGAGATACCTTCCAACACTTACCTCCCCGGCAACGGCGCCAGAAAATAGCTTGATGTCTACGCACGTTCTATTCTTGTAGACAGTGTTGGGCCTCCAAGAGCAGAGGTTTGTAGAACAGCAGCAAGTTTCCCTTAAGTGAATCACCCAAGGTTTATCGAACTCAGGGAGGTAGAGGTCAAAGATATCCCTCTCAAGCAACCCTGCAATTAAGATACAAGAAGTCTCTTGTGTCCCCAACACACCCAATACACTTGTCAGATGTATAGGTGCACTAGTTCGGCGAAGAGATAGTGAAATACAAGTAATATGGATGATTATAAGTAGTAATTGCAATCTGAAATAAAAATGGCAGCAAGCAAACATGTAGCAGAACTTGTTGTAAACGGTGTTTCAATGCTTAGAAACAAGGCCTAGGGATCATACTTTCACTAGTGGACACTCTCAACAATGACCTCATAATTGAATAAATAAATGCTACTCTCAAACACTCTCTTGTTGGATAATGAACACCATTCATTGCGTAGGGCTGCAAAAGCACACCTCAAGCCGGAGTAAACAAGCGCCACAACGTCATAAAGGAATCACATACGATGCGCACACCGTCACCTTCACACCGTGGAGAGTGAATCCGGAGTTCATATTAAAGTAACCTCTAGAGTGGCATAATAGATAAAGAGTAACATCTACTTATTCAACTAGATTGCAAAGCTCATGATCACATAAAGATCACACCATTGAAGAGAGAGATAAACCGCATAGCTACCGGTAGAGCCCTCAGCCTCGGGGGAGAACTACTCCCTCCTCATCATGGGAGACAGCAACGGCGATGAAGATGGTGATGGAGTCGATGGAGATGGCTCCGGGGGCACTTCCCTGTCTCGGAAAGGTACCGGAACAGAGAATTCTGTCCCCCGAAACTTGTCGTCGATGGCGGCGGCGCTGCGGAACTCTTCTGGAGAAATCATCGATGCCTTTAGGGTTTTTGAGGCAGGAGGATTATATAGGCGAAAGGGCGGCGTCTGAGGGCACCCGTGGGCTCCTCACCACGTGGTGGCGTGGCCAGAAGGGGGGCCGCGCCACCACCAGGTGAGGGCGGCCCACGGCCCTCCTTCGTCTCTCCTTCGGACTCCGTGTACGTGTTGGAAAAATAGGGACTTTGACTCCTGTTTCGTGAAATTCCGAGAATATTTCCAGAAAAACTTTTCTGAAACCAAAAACATCAGAAAACAGGAACTGGCACTGTGGCATCTTGTTAATAGGTTAGTCCCCGAAAATGCATAAAAATGATATAAAGTGTATATAAAACATGTAGCAATTGGTATAATATAAGCATGGAACATCAGAAATTATGGATACGTTGGAGACGTATCAATACCCCCTCTTGTAGTTACAAGTATCTACTTGGGCAAAGTATCTACTAGTAACAGAGAGCATGCAAGATCATAAATAACATATAACATATAAGATAGATTGATAATCAACTTGACATAGTATTCAATATTCATCGGATCCCAGCAAACACAACATGTAGCATTACAATAATATGATCTTGATCATGATATGCAGCTCACAAGAACTAAACATGATAGCACAAAGTGGAGAGACTACCATCTAGCTACTGCCATGAACCTGTAGTACAAGGATGAACTACTCACGCATCACTCCGGAGGCGGGCATGATGATGTAGAGCCCTCTGGTGATGATTCCCTCTCTGGCAGGGTGCCGGGAAGAGCTTCTGAACCCTCCTGAGATAGGGTTGACGACGGCGGCGCCTCTGAAACTTTTCTTGGAATATGGCTCGGGTATGTAGGGTTTTCCCGATGATGTGAATTTATAGGCGAAAGGGCAGTGGCTGGAGGCGCCTGTGGGCCCCACGCCACCCCCGGCGTGGCAGGGAGGGGGGCCACGCCAGCCCATGGCGTGGCTGGCCTGTGGCTCCTCTCCTTCTCCCCTCTGGACTCCGTGTACGTGATGGAAAAATAGGAACTTCAAAATTTGTTTGGTCCAATTCCGAGAATATTTTCAGAACAACTTTTCTGAAATACAGAAACAGCAGAAAACAGGAACTGGCACTGTGGCATCTTGTTAATAGGTTAGTCCCACAAAATGCATAAAAATGCTACGAAGTGTATATAAAACATGTAACAATTGGTATAATATCAACATGGAACATCAGAAATTATAGATACGTTTGAGACGTATCAGACCACCCTCATAACCATCTTGCCACAGGCAAGATCTCGCCTCACCTGGCCTCTAGAACCTTCCAAGAGGTCCTCTGCTTTGATGAGCACACATAATGTCGCCTACTCCTCTCACTTGTAATTTTGTTACCGGGGCTACCAAGCACTCACGACCTTCACAGTCTCCGGAGAAGAAAAGCACCTCGTAAGACTGGATCTAGCTCGACAAAAAACATCGGTTAGGAGGAGTCCTCCGACTCTCTTGAACGTTGGATTTGAGGCCAACACCGCTTCAACCTTCAACAAGCGGCCGGATACCCCACCTTCTTTTGCATACCCTCAACAGTTAGCACTGCAGAACTCTAGGAGAAGCCCATCCCCGCCGCCAGGCTAAGACGCAACGTCAGATTCAAACTACTCCAACAACTTTGGACGAAAATACACGCACGAACGAGAGTTCGAGCTCCCCTCCCTCTCGTGTTGCCAAGGCGGCGATCGAATGAGAGGGGAGCGGTGAAGCGGTAAGCCCCAGCCTTTAAACTTGAGAGAATGGTAAATTCTGAGAAGCGTGCGTTCAATTTTGTGGACATGTGTGTGAGGCATGAAAGAAAAAACAGTGTTTTATTCAGTTCCTTTCTTTCAGTTTTGTGGACACGTTCGGACAATTTGTGCTTGTAATCCTCAGCTAGCAAAACAAGTATGACTAATTCCCAGTCAAATGTGAATTAGCTTAGTTATCAGTGTTGCAAATCATGCCTAGCACGAATCATGAGAATAAAAATCAACAATACAGTGGCAACGCAACTTACAACTGAAAAACATCTGAGACACAACCTAACATGCAGCTCACAGGTGCACAAATCACAATACAGGTATGACGATACATAACTCGTGTGAGAGTTAGCTTGAATTTCATGATAATTCATGCCCTGCCGATGCATTGTAGAAAATACGGACAAATTCAGCCTCTTAGGTCGATCCCTACAACTTACGTCAAATGCATCGGTTCCATAGATATACGGACTTTACGAAACATATACATACAGTTTTAAAATAAGACCAACGTTGACGCCCGGAGTATGTCTATTTTTCGAACCCGATCTAATTATCTCGGCCAATCTGAACAAACTCAGAAGTTTAGTCCTATTGGAGACAGCCGAGAAACCGGCCCGACTCCAACGTCTGCATCGGTTTTTTGTTTCGTTAACATTGGATTGCGGAGTTGGGTTGTTTTAAAAACCGTCTCATGGGTAGTTTTCTCAGTTTTTTTTTGAAACATTTATGACAATAGGGGAGGTCCCTACTGCCTCTATATTAGCCAATCAGAAGTGTCGGTGTTACAATATTTACATCGGGGGAGGCACTAGGCCATGTTAGAGAGACAAAAAAGCAGGAACAACTTAGAGAGAGCTAGTCAAGTCAAGAATAAAAGGGTGTAAAACAGGTTTAGTTCTATGAACTAAGAGACCAAAATCAGTTTTGAATATGTCCTTCCAGGAGTTGAGGCTAGGGGCGATCCCCTTGAAGAACCGATCATTCCTCTCCTTCCAGATACTCCATGTTGCAACCGAAGTTACTTCCATGGACATGGGCTTATTCCAAAGCTGTTTTGCCGAAGAGATAATCTGTAATCTATCGCTGCCATTGGGGATTGCCATGCCTAGTGCTGCCCAGCAATTCTGACTGAAAGTACATTCAAAGAAGAGATGCTCGACTGTTTCTTCTAAAGTCAGGGAAGGTTGAGCAAATTGACGTAGACCGATTGTAATAGTAGGTTATGTACTAGTGCTTTAGTTGTCAATTAGGTGATTTCATCAAATTTTAATTACAACTCATGTTGCATCTCACATGCTAGTAAATAGAGGCCAAAATACTATTAGTAATTTTATGGACAATTATGGTAGACTAAGTGACTGCACGACACTCTGGATAGTTTCAGGTTGACCTTGTGTAAAAGTGCCGCTTAGACTGCTCCCCCGTTCATAAAAATGTCTTAACTAACTCCAAATTTGGATGTATATAGACACTCATGTGTAGATACCTCCAAATTTGAAATTGGTTGAAACATCTTTTGTGAACGAAGGGAACACAAGTTTTCATTTACACACAAAAAATCGCATGCTAGTATGAATCAAAATGAGTTTTTTTTTTTGCGGGGGAAAGTACGAAACACGTTGTAGATCGGTTGTTTAGAACTGGACCGCGTACTAAGTCAGAGAGTTAGCAAAACCAGTCAGGTAAGCACGCAAAACTGCATGCAGAAATATCTTGCTCTCTCCGTTTCCGCCCCAAGCGCAGCCGCCAGATCCTTCTCCGGCCACCGGCGCGGTGAGTTCTTCCCCCTTCCTTCATTTCCTCCGTTTTCCAGAGCTGCCCGGCGGTCCGCTCGATTAGCTCCGGCCGGTGATCCCCCGCCAGTACCCTCGAGGCCAGGGTTCAGGGTTTTGCGAGATGTGTTGCTGACATTTTTCTCTCTCTTTGTTGGGTTGCAGATCAATCTTTTTTCTTGTCTTTTCATCATGCCGTCGGCGTCGTCGATGATCCTACGGGCGTGCCGTGAGGCATCTCGTGCTGCCCGCTCAGCTACGTCGGCCGCATCTCGCTGGCCGCGGCGGTGGCGCCCTCAGGTTCAGATCTATTCCGCCGTGGTCGTTTCCCTATCGCCGCACCGCCTCCCCGGAGCCTCGGCAGTGGATCCACAATCGCCGCACCACCAACCAAGTTCCACGGCCCCGCACCAGGTAAACCCTATTCCGATACATGCAGCTCCGGGAATCAATTTTTCAGTCTTTTCTGGATTGATCAAAGGACAGACGATTTTACTCTAGCTACTACCTACTCATACATATATCAAGACATGTTTTAGGATGGGTTAAGCTCACCTGCACAACGGTTACAGGATAGTGGATTCTGGCAATATAAACTACTCTCCGCATCAAAATACACTTGCGCTAAAACATGTCTTGATACATGTGTGTGGTAGATAGATTCAAAATCTATATTCTGATGCGGAGAGTAGTTTATATTGCCAGAATCCACTATCCTGTAACCGTTGTGCAGGTGAGCTTAACCCATCTTAAATCAGGACACTAGTGCATGTTGGTGAACAGGAAGACAACATTCGAGAGTAAATAGGTTGAACACGGAGGCATATGACGTATATTTGGAAAAAATACATTAAACTCCTTTTAAAATGTCAAAAAAATCTGAAACAAAATGCCATGCATAGGTATCACAAAAACACGTCTGCGGCACATGAGTTTCGTTTTCAAATTTATTTTTACTTTACCCCCGTAAAAAATATAAATTTTTGAAGAAACATACATAATGAAAGAACTTTTGTCTTTTACACAGACCAAATAGAAAACTGGTTGTCCGCGTAACTTTCTAGACACACATAGAACATGTAGATGTAGGCACGAAACTATTTTTCGGATTTTAGAACATTTTAAAAATGGTTTTAAAAAACGGTCATATGAACCAGTAGTATTTTCCGACATCATCCATAGTATAGTATAGAGGTTTACAAGTGGAGCGTTTTGGACCCCGCTACAGGGAGGTGGAACTCAGGGTTTTTAATAAACTCGAAAATGGATTTAATAAGTTTCAAAATTTCTAAATTTCTTTGTACAGATACTTATCAATGATTTATGGAAACCTGTAAAATGTTGTTAAATATGTCTTCACATAGTATTTTGGGTTACATAAAATGTGGATTTAAATAGGAAAAACTCGATTTTTGTCTTCACATTTTCAGTTTTGTGTAGATCACAGATGAAAATGTATTGATGAAAATTGATATTTGTATACTAGACATCTATAAATAGTCGTATTTTGTTCAGAACTCATTTTGAGATGTAAGAAATGAAGCTTTCAAAAAACAATTTGTCATCGATATACCTAAGCAAGAAAGCAAATTTCTGGGAAAAAATGAAGCCTTTGTTTTTATATATACATGATCCCGTACTCACCCTTGCGGCTACCTTTAGGTAGGGTGGAATTCGTGGCCGAAGACAAGGACCTTGAGTCAGACGAAGCCTTGTGGACCTTGTATGAGCGTTGGTGCAAGGCTTTCAACCAGGAGCGTGACCATGATGAGATGGTTCGTCGGTTTGATATATTCAAGAAAAATGTTCTGATGGTGGACGAAACTAACAAAGCTAATCTGCCGTACAAACTTGGAATAAACGAATTTAGTGATGGGAAGAAAAGAGAACTCATGGGCCCTAAAACTCTTGGGAGACGAGGTGATAACTTTGTTCAAGAAAAACCTTGAGGGTCATCAAACTGAAAGAAACCAATCTGCCTGTTCTCTTGAGCAACCCTGAATCTGTAGTAAGCCATGTTTATTCGTAGCACGTTGTGCTTTAGACCAAAGTCATGCTTATGCATGGCATACATGCTTCTGTAAGTCATACGTACTTGTACTAAGTTGTGTTTTTATACAGCATTAGAGCATCTTCACCGCGCGCTTAATAGAACTTCCGGCAACGTTGCCGGACAAGTGCTATTGGGCGCGCCGACAAGTCGTGTTTTCAGGATTATTTTGAGATGTAAAAACGAAGTTCTAAAAAAAATACCAAAAGGGAAATTTGTGAAAAAAAATCTCCATCGGTATCTCTTTGTTGTTATATAAAATGATCCCGTACTCACACTTACGGCTATATATAGGTAAGGTGGAATTCGTGGCAGAAGGCAAGGACCTTGAGTCAGATGAAGCCTTGTGGGCCTTGTATGAGCGCTGGTGCAAGGCTTTCAACGAGGAGCGTGGCCATGACGAGATGGCTCGTCGGTTCAGCATATTCAAGGAAACTGTGCTGCTGGTGGACGAAACCAACAAAGCTGGTCTGCCATACAGACTTGGAATAAACAAATTTACTGATGGGAAGCTAGCTGAACTCATGAGCCTTAAAATGCCTTTGATTTCTATGAGGGAGTATTATAACAGAATAGCTTACTCCGATTCAGGGAGATCTGGTGATGACTTGTTCAAGAAAGACACTGAGGGTCATCAACTGAAGAACCCAAATCGGCCTGCCTGATCACTGGAGCAATTTGTAGTAAGCTATGCTTATTTGTAGCACGTTGTGCTGGAACCAAAGTCATGCTTATGCAAGGCATATGTGCTTTTAAGTCTTGCATATTTGTACTATAAGTTGTGTTTTCGTACGACATTGGACTAAGATGTCCTCTGTGTTAATGACATGTTAGATGTGATGCCATATTCATCCACCTGTATGTTAATTTCATATCATGTGAATCCAACCTACGTCTTATATCCTTGCCACTGTCACAACCAGGACTCCACCGTTTGACGTCCTTCTCACTTGGGACTGAACAGAACCATTGGAAAGGAAGTACGAAGTACACTGCAGGGAATCACCAAAGACCCTCCGTCGTGGTGAAGGTTAAAATGATGCCTTCAACATAGCGGCTGCCATCTCAGCCAAAGAGAATGGCGGCGAAACAAAGCCACCATGTGGTAAACTCCATCACAACTGGCTTGCCAGCAGGCCCATCCCTCCCCAGACCTAGCTCCGCCCACCGAAGCTCTGTAGGGAAGAGGAACATGCCCATTCATCCCAAGACGCAGCCCGGATGCGCTGGGAGCAGAACCTGAAGCAACAATCTTATCACCCAACTCCCCTCCTCTTCAAGGAGCCGCGGCGACAAAGATAGATCTCAGGCCTGCTGGCGAGGTCCGTTACTCTACTCCTAACGCCACAACTGTAACAAACCCAGCCTTCGTATAGAGTATAAACACTACAAACCTGCGACGTGTATGTAGCCAGATAGAAGCCATGTGCAAAAAACTGGCACCTGCTGTATCAACAGGAAAATTAACAAAGGACAAGGCAAATTGGCCTACCATTATTATTTTTAGGCTGGTTGGACTTGGAAACTAACGGAACCCAATATCATATTATGTTGGATATGGCTCTGCTGGATAAGATCTGCCACTCAGGAACCCAAATGTATTATCCATAGTTTGGCTTATGACAGCAGGATTTTAAACACCAAAGTATTTCATTACCAAAATCAAGTTTGTAAAGATTCATAACAAGCACAAACAGGAAACCACATCCACACACCTGAGGTACAGATAGTAATAAATAGGACATTAACAACTAGCGAGATCTATGGAAATAAAGAGACCATCATAAAAAAAATCACATGAACGTCATGAAGAACAACCATATGAAGTATTATCTGTTTGAATAAAGCTACAACTTGTCGCAAAAAAGTACATGACCAAAGATAACAAGAGGTCGGCCTGGAGAGCACAACCCAGAGACCTAGATCAACTAGATAGGTGGAGATCTCTCTCCTTCACTGGGTGGTGGCCGTGGTGCCAATGATGTCCGAGTCACCTGAAGGTTGTGTGTAATTGATCAATACAAGTTCAAGGGTGCAAAATCAAATAAATTGGAGGAAAATTAGATATCAACGAACCAGCATCAATGATGCTAAGACAGCACACCCGGAAGTACTTTCCACAGGCAGTTCCAAGATCAACATTGTCTGAAAGGGAAAAACAATATTACTAAAGTGCATTCCCGAACATAATGCAATTACATGGTTCAGATGGACAGAGTTATCTTACTTCCGTGGAAATGGTGCACGCTAATTTTTGCCAACATGGCGTAGTACTCAATCTCTGACTTCCTAAGGGGAGGGCAGTTGTTTGCAAGGATAATCAGCTTCCCTGAACAGAAAAACAAAATTCTTCTATTAGTACCAATGAGCACAAGTTGAATGACTAAAAGATATTAATACAGAAGTCATCCTGCAATCCTATGAATCTATGAATGCAAAGAATGCTGTAGGAGGAGATCCATTATGTCATGAAACCAGTTCAAACAACACAACACAGAACAAAGTATCACTTCTAGGATAACAACAACTATCTCAACCTCCTATTGTACACCATACATTACAATCATGGACAAGTCTTAATAGAGAGGCTGGCATTGTTCTAGGGCACTGCATTCATCTCCAGGGCGCTAAAAAGAAGCCGAAGAGCCAAATTTCAGTGCCATTCTACTTTTTAAAATCCAATCAAAGTACAAACAACAGCAAACATCATCACAGAAATGCCTATCATCAACAAAATAAAAAAATTAACATTCCATTGGCTCCAGATACAAGCGATATCTTGAGGAAAACTTAATAAAGAGGGTGTCAATGTTCTAGGGTGCTGTATTCATCACCAAGGCACTGCTTAAGCAAGCTAAGGAGGTAAACTTCAGAACCATTAACCAACCAATCATCACAAGACAATAGCAAACTAGACTGATGGAGTATATGTCCAAATTTATTCAACAGAGGGCTATGACAACCTACATCTAGACCACAATCTCCAAAACTAATCGACAAATCAAGTTGCAAGTAACTTCTGATGTACACACGACCTACCTCATAATGCAAACAGTATCAAGAAACGAAAATGTTACAACCTCCCATTATCCACTAGACATTGAAGAGGTCATGGAGAAATGTTGATCAAGAGGTGGTTAGTTCTAGGGCACTGTATTCATCTCTAGGGCACAGCCAAAGCAAGCCAATGAGGTAAACTTCAGTCCCATTCAACAAATTAAATTCTCTACACTTCAAACTACAGTGGATATCATCACTACATAAAGTTACTATGCCAACAGGAAAAAAAAACTATCACAACTAATCGATAGTCCTAAAGTTAACACACAGATCTGTAAGCAGATTGATTACGACAAGCTAAACACGCTTCAGACCATATTCTTAGCCACTGTGTTCTGTCGATCCGGCAAAGGCATGAACTAATCAATCAGCCAAACCAACGGATCAAACCAACATTGATTAAACAAAGCGCAGAACATAGAGCTGATCCGTTACGTACCCTTGGAGTTGCGCAGCGTCTTGAGGACGGTCCTGTAGCCGAGCGTGTACTTGCCGCTCTTCATCACGAGCTGCAGCTTGTTGTTGATGTTCTCCGAGGTCTTCTTCTGCGAAAGCGCGCATCGATGTGAGCAAACCACCGCATCATCAACCAGTTCGAAATGGGATCGATCAGGGTTCGTACCGCCTTCTTAGTGGGAGCCATCGTTGCGAGCGGCCGCGGCGAGCGAGGGGCGGCGAGCGGGAGTGGCTTCGTCGGGAGGCGACGGCGCAAATGGAGGGCTGGCTAGGGTTTTGGCGAGAGGAAATTTATAGGTGCGGACGAGATTGGCTGGGCCTTTCCTTGACCTAGCTGGGCCTTATTGGGCCTGGTCGAGCCCAACAAGTTACCGAATGGCCGTCGCAGGGGCTGACAAGGTGGGCCCGCGTTGTCATATAAATTGATTGCTTCTGAAGTCTCAGCCCATCTCTCCTTTGATTGCGAAAAACCCTAGCACGAGCCACCGCCGCCGCCGTAGCAGCGATGAGAGGCAGAGCGTCGCCGGAGGAGATGGATGGGGACGGGAAGGGCAAGAGGGAGGTGCTGGACATCCTCGCGGGCTCCGACGACGACGACAGCTCCGACGCCCCCGCCGAGGACGGCTCAAAGATCCAGATCAACGAGGAGTACGCGCGCCGCTTTGAGCACAACAAGCGGCGCGAGGCGCTGCAGCGCCGCGAGGAGCTGAAGAAGAAGGGCCTCATCGCCGAGTCCGACGACGAGGACGATGCCGACGACGAGTCCTCATCGGATGAGGACGTCGCCGTCGCCGCCGCCTCCCGCCGCGTCGACCGGAAGGTGCTTCAGGTCATCCGCCGCATCCGCAGCGGCGACAGCGACATCTTCGACAAGAAGATCAAGGTGTACTCCTCCTTGTCTGAGGACGAGGATGAGACCGGCGAGCCCAAGGAGGGGAAGAAGGCCAAGAAGGAGCGGCCGATGTACCTCAAGGATGTGAACGCCCAGCACCTGATCGAGGAGGGCCCCGAGTTCGGGGCGAAGACTGGCCGCGGCAACAAGTACGACAGGATCGCCTACGACGACCGCCAGAGGGAGGGTCTCAAGGAGTTCCTCGTGGCGGAGAAGAAGGCGTTAGGCGATGGTGATGGCGAGGAGGAGGACGACTTGTTCATGGAGAAGCAGGCTGATGGAGATGGTGGAGGTAGCGATGAGGATGAAGATGAGAAGCAGACAGAGGAGCTGGCTGGTGAGGTTTGGGGCAAGGATGAGGAGCTGGATGAGAACGAGAAGTTCTTGAAGGATTACATCCTCAATAGGCCGTATCTTGAATCGGGGGTGAACAATAATGTCTCTCTGGATAATATCGAGGAGGAAGAGGCTGAGATCGAAAAGTGGGAGGACTATGAGATCAATTATAATTTCCGCCATGAGGAGGTGGCAGCGTCAGAGGCGACGGTGACTGATCGGGTCATTGGACACCCCCGTGTTATTGAGGGGTCAGTCAGGAAGAAGGAGAGCAGCAGGAAGAAGCAGCGGAAGAGCAAAGAGGAACGGAGAGCACTAGAGAACCAGCGGCTGGCAGAGGAGCTGAAGCATCTGAAGAATTTGAAGAAGAAAGAGATTGCTGAGAAGCTCGAGAAGATCCGGATGATTGCTGGAATTGAAGGGGATGCTTCTTGCAAGCTTGGTGCAGATGACCTGGAGGAGGATTTTGATCCAGAGGATTATGACAGGAAAATGCAGGAGATGTTTGATGAAAAGTACTATGGTGCTGATGAGGTTGATCCTGGGTTTGGAAATGGGGACGATTTTGATTTGGAAAAACCTGATTTTGACAAGGAAGATGAAATCCTTGGGCTAACCACTGCTAGTGGTGAGAAAGCTATCAGCGACAAGAAGAAGAAGAAAAATAAGGAGCTTGCAGATGGTGGCGAGGAAGGTGAGAAAAGAAAAGGGAAGATCTCTCTCAAGGACAAAGTGGAGCTTGAGAAGGAGCTTGACGAGTACTATAAGATAGACTATGAGGGCACCATTGGGGATATGAAGACTCGGTTCAAGTATAGGCAAGTTCAGCCAAACAATTATGGCCTGAAGGCCAAGGAGATATTGCTAGCAGATGACAGGGATTTGAACCAATATGTTTCCATAAAGAAGCTAGCACCATACAGGGAGGATGAATGGCAGGTGACCCATCATATGAGGCAGAACAAAGATTTGATCCTTGGAGGAAAGAAGAATGACGAGAAGAAGGTCAAAACTCACAAGAGATTTAAGTCTGAGGGGGGTCCTAGTTCTGAAAAGCCAAGTAAAGATAAGCTGGCAATTGATGAAGAAGAAACATATGCCAAGACAAAGTCAGAAGGCAAGAAGGTCAAGACTGGCAAGAGATCTAGGTCTGAGGAAGAGCCTAGTTCTGAAGATTCAGAGAAAGACAAACAGGCAAGGGAACAAGAAGAAATAGATGCCAAGGGAAAGTCAACTAGAAGTAAACGGAGAGATCGTCGGAGGAAGGAGTTGCGTATTGCTCCGAGCAGACTGAAGGCATATGAGATCATAGATCCAAAGCGTCACTAGAGCAATTGAGTTTTGGGTATTCAGCATAGTTCCAACTAGAAAATTATAGAATCTCAAAAAAAAAACTAGAAAATTATAATTTTTAATGCATTTCTGTGCTGTGGGTGTTTCCTGTAGTGGAAACATCTGTTTGGAGCCATAAATATATTAAGTAAGATACGTCTCTTGTATTCTGGGAAGTGCAAACCCAGTGTTATCCTAGTAGAAGCTTATTTGTCCCTGCAAGTTTTGAAGACAGTTTCACGATATAATTATCTTACTTTACAGCTACAGTTTTGTTTCATTCGTGATTTCTGGATGATGGCCTGATGGGTAATGGGAATGCTTATCTTGTCATCATATCTCTGATTTGACAGACGAATTCAAATATGCTCTAGTACCAGAAAGTATCTATATGGTAGTATGGATACAGCCGTTGTTTCCTTGAGCAATTTCGGTTATCCCTTACATTTTACACTTCCTCTAGTGGTGCTTACCATCTTTATTTGACAGATTGTCTAAATCTGACAGCATTATTCTGGTGAATGCCATCTACGTTTCCTTAGTATAGTAGCTGTGGCAGTTGCCCATTTTTATGTACAGTCTAAACTGTGAGTAGTCAGATCAGATCTCCAGTTGTAGGCCACAACGACTGAAGAAATTTATATGAATAATAATGTAAGACAATGCAGTAAACTAAATCCTGGTTGGGCAAAGACCAAATCAAAGTAGCCCTAGAGCAGTGGCAACCAGGTCAACACAAATATTCTTTTGCCTGGCGTCTTCCTCTTATCATCTGATTTCTCTATCCTTTGTCATCTTGCCCTCTGCAAGAAAAAGAAAGTACTTGGTGAGTTTATTCCCTTTTGTTGGTTGTTGCACATGTCCCTCTCTTGTGTCGTCACCGTCTTCAACACCCCAACGTTAGTTCTCACAGAGGAACTGTTTATATGTATACGTCCCTTTCAGTTTCCAACTACTGTTTCTAGTTAGTGCCCCTGCTGTTCCCCAATCCTTCTTCTTCCCAGAGACCTGTGATACAATCTGTTCATCATGCAGTAGTGCTTACCCTTCTGATTTCTTGTGTGGAACAGGGTAGATTTGTTTGTACCGGTTTACTGCCGGTTTTGGGTGCACTAGGCTTCTTACCTGTATTTGTTTCCTTCAGTTATTAGGTTCCCTAGTCAAACAACCAGTTGAAGCGTCTTGCTGCTGCGCAATGTCCACGACCGAAAGCAGGAAGCTGTCGGACGACTATGATGTCGTGGATGTCCTCGGCCGAGGCGGGTTCTCGATAGTGAGAAGAGGAGTAAGCAAGTCCGAAGGAAACACCCAGGTCGCGATAAAGACTCTCCGAAGGCTCGGCCCAGTGATGAAGGGGATGCAGCAAGGGTCAAAGGGCGCGCCGAGCTCAGGCCTCCCGATGTGGAAGCAGGTATCCATCTCCGACGCTTTGCTCACTAACGAGATACTTGTCATGAGGAGGATAGTGGAGAACGTCGCGCCACATCCAAATGTTATCAGCCTGCATGATGTGTATGAGGATGCGAATGGCGTGCACCTTGTCCTTGAGCTGTGCTCTGGCGGTGAGTTGTTTGACAGGATAATAGGGCGTGACCGGTACTCGGAGTTCGATGCGGCTGCCATCATTCGGCAGATCGCTGGTGGGTTGAAAGCTCTTCATAAGGCAAACATCATACATAGAGACTTGAAGCCGGAGAATTGCCTGTTCACGGACAGAAAAGAAGATTCCATGTTGAAGATCATGGATTTTGGTTTGAGTTCTGTAGAAGATTTCAGTGACCCAATCGTGGCGTTGTTTGGGTCGATAGATTATGTTTCGCCAGAAGCACTCTCGAGGCAAGAGGTTTCGGCTGCAAGCGATATGTGGTCTGTTGGGGTGATCCTGTATATTCTTTTATCTGGGTATGTTGGTCATCCTTTCTTGTGATAATTCTCTTGGCTTCATTTCTGCATCATATTCCTCAGGCCCTGATTTGTATTCTTCAGATGCCCACCATTCCATGCTCCAACTAATGTAGAAAAACATCAAAGGATTCTCCAAGTAAGTATTCCTCTGAACTAGCATCTGGAGAAAATGTTCTGGAATGGTGAAGAAATTGGTTTGGAAATTTCTTGCGATTTATATCTCCCATGTTTCTACCTTTTTAGCATTTCTTCAAGCAGCTATGACAGTAACTGTAGTGGGAGATGGTCTTAAATCAATTTCTCTGCATGCATTTTCTATTTGCTTATGAAACAAGATTATTGTGCCCATGAATCAACTGATCTCCATAGATTGTATGATGTATGCTCTTCCAGTATAAATTAGGGGCTAGGCATAGGTTTTTGATTCAGTCTCTAATACCAGCATGAGTGTCCACCTTCTGCGGTTCTGCCGGGTGGTTTGGAGCAACTGTCCTTGCAGTGTAGAAACATCGCTGCCAATCATTGCTGATTTTTTTTTCTGTTTTTGTTGCCACTTGAATTTCGATTTGTCTTATCTGACTTCTAGTTCCAAAGTTCCAAATTGAGATGTTTAAGTCAGTAGCTAACTAGAGATTCCTTAAGGGTACAAACAAAATATTTTGTTACACGCAATTGACAAGAATAAAACAAAATATGACTCCTCATGGATGCGGGTTAATTGGAGCTTGTGTCATAAGCCACTCCAGTAAGGAATTGGCACCTCTGTCTTTGAAGACTTAATGCCCATTATAATAGGGTGTCTCTGGACAGCTTGAACACTTGAGTGTCGACGCAAATACTACTGATTGATTGCTTGCTTCAACGAAGAAGCCACCAATCTTGCATTAGTCAGGTCTAAATCTAATGTCATTTTATTGCTGTGCTTCATTCAGGGTGAATTCAGCTTTGATGAGCATACATGGAAAACGATAACTTCGTCAGCCAAAGAGTTGATATCCAGTCTTCTTTCCGTTGAACCTTACAAAAGGCCCACCGCGGCCGATGTATGTCTTGTGCTCCTTTTTCCACTTCTTCGCAGTTGACTTGATGGTATAACTGAATTAACTGTGGGTCCATTTATGATGACAACCCAGCTTTTGATGCATCCTTGGGTGATAGGAGACTGTGCCAAGCAAGATCGCATGGATGCGGAGGTCGTCTCAAAACTGCAAAGGTTCAATGCTAGAAGGAAATTGCGGGCTGCAGCAATAGCCAGCGTCCTGAGCAGCAAAGTGGCATTGAGGACAAAAAGGCTTAGGAGTCTTTTAGGAACCCATGACCTTAGCTCGGAAGAGCTAGATAATCTCCGGCTTCATTTTGCACGGATGTGAGTATACATACAAGCTTGTCCAACCTTCAAAATGTTGTTTACTACTTGAACATTGGTAACAATATTGCTCAGTTTGTGAGAAGATGAACGCAGTAGTTGTTCAATTATTTTGGTAATATGAATATATTATCACAAAAGCTATTTTAAGAACCAAATGTGTCTTTTTTACTAGACAAATGCATACATATTGTTGAATGGGATCTAATGTGTTGCTTTTTTATCAAGCAATGCTCATTCCGTGAGCTAGTAAAGGACTTCTTAAAGAACTGGCCTTTAAAGGATATATAAGTAGACTGGAGTAGCATTTCTTCTCTCCGCCATCAAAGTTTCAGTAGTTACAGTCCCTTCCATATAAAAGCTTCATATTTCTGGAATATGTACATTTGCTACCTGCCATGTTTTTTGTTCCAAACTTCCATTCACTATTTATTTACAAAGTGGTCGTCGTGCAGATGTGCAGACGGAGAGAACGCCACGCTAACAGAATTTGAGCAGGTGCTGAAAGCGATGAAGATGGACTCGCTGACCCCTCTAGCTCCACGCGTGTTTGATTTGTTTGACAACAACCGTGACGGAACCGTGGACATGAGGGAGATCCTCTGCGGGCTTTCCAGCCTGAGGAACTCGCGTGGCGATGATGCATTGCGGCTCTGCTTCCAGGTATGTATGCACAAAATCACTTCTCACTAGTGAAGGATCCTTTAGTCCCACAGATGGCACAGTAGAAAATGATTCACTGGAAAATCTTGTTGCATTATTGTTCAACATCTGATTGAAACACTGTTGCAGATGTATGACGCTGATCGGTCAGGCTGCATCAGCAAGGAGGAGCTGGCGTCGATGCTCCGGGTAAGGGGATTCAGTCTAACCTCTACCATACCAAAGCATTCTTCAGGATTCGGTTAAGATGTTGACAAAGCTGTTGTTCTGAACTTGTAAAAATTGCTAGGCCCTGCCTGAGGAGTGCCTTCCGGGCGACATCGCGGAGCCCGGGAAGCTGGACGAGATGTTCGACCAGATGGACGCCAACGGCGACGGCGAGATCACCTTCGACGAGTTCAAGGCCGCGATGCAGAAGGACAGCTCCCTCCAGGATGTCGTCCTCTCGTCCCTCCGGCCCACCGGGCAGTGACCCCTCCTTCAGATCATACATGTAGATGATGATGAACGAAACAAAACAAAAGGCTCCTGTCTGTCTGAATCTCTTTTTCTTGCCAATGAATGAATGCCCTGTGGCCAACTCGTGATTTTTTACTTCTGCCAAAGTGTGTCTTGTGATGTGATAATTTTGGTCACAGCAAGTCGATCAGCAAGAAGGCAACGACTCCAAAGCTAGTAGGAGTAGGCTAGTAGCTAGCGACACATCCGCCCATGCCTAAACCCAAATGGAAATGCAGTACAAGAGCGAGCAGTGCCCAAGCCTCACCCGAACCGAAAAGTTAGCATTTCAAAGTTTCAAACCCACCCACCGTCTCACTCACTTCACTCACGCTCACTCGCAGCTGCTACTGCCCACCGGCTGTTCCTCCTCCCACTTAACGCACACACACAGCTACCGATCAGCGGCGCCCATCGGCGGCGGCCGTCCCGCCTGCTGCCCGCCGCGATGGCTCGGATGAAGCATCCGGTGTCGAGGATGGGGCCCAAGGCGGCGCGTCCCGTCCTCGGGCGCTCCCCTGGCTGGAGGCCGCCGCTGCAGCAGGTGTCGCCGGAGCCGCTGCCGGAGAAGACGAAGAAGAGGGCGTACCGGTTCCGGCCGGGCACGGTGGCGCTGCGGGAGATCAGGGAGCACCAGCGCACCACCGGGCTGCTCCTCCCCTTCGCGCCCTTCGTCCGCCTGATGCCTGCTCCTCTCCTCTCCTCTGTCAGTCAGTTTGACAGTTCGTCCGTCCGTCCGTCCGTCTGTCTGGCTGGTTGAATCTCACCCCTCTCCCCGTGTGCACGATCTGGACTGATGAAAGTTGCAGGTTAAGGAGATCACCCGCTCCTTCTCCACCTATGTGAACCGCTGGACCCCTATGGCGCTCGTCCTGTTGCAAATGGTCAGTCACTGTTCTCTCTTGTTACTGTTACATTTAGAGCTGAAGAAGGTTTGATTAGACAGCTGTTTTTCTAGTGCGCAAGATCCGATTGAAAACCATCAATGTGGTTGGGATAGATAGATAGATTATCTTGCAGCCTAATTTTGATTCAGGGAGATGATCGTGCAGATCGGAAAAACTTAATGCTGAATTTCGTGTGATGTTGCAATGCCAAATCGTTATCTGTATCTAGAAGACTAGAACCGTTCAAGTTTAATTCTGCATCTATACAAGATTGATGCTGTGCGAATAAACTTGCTTTACTCACCTATCTCTTGCCAGAAATGCCTTCTTCTGCACCACCAGCAAAAGCAACACTATATTTTGTGTGACCATGAAATAAGTTAATGTCCTAGTTGTATTTTCATTGCCTGACCTCCATATGTATTTTGCTTTGCATTAACGTATGATTTTCTTTTCATTTCCCTCTGCAGGCTGCAGAGTATCACCTGTTAGACTTGTTTGGGAGAGCAAATCTCTGTGCCATCCTTGCGAAACGTGTTACCATCAGTAAGTTGTCACACAATGAACACTTCAATCACTTGGTAGATTTTCTTTTTTACTGTTTCTATTTTCTGGCAATTGCAAAGGAAACATGCCAAAATTGATGAAAGCACTTCAATTATTGGATCATCTTTGCTTTTATTTGATGTGACATCTAGTTTTCATGTCATTTAAACTTGCAAAATATCAGATCTCACCAGGACCTTGTATTTTTATTCTCAATGAACATGTATGTCAAACAAACAGTACATACTCTAACGATTAATTATGGCTACTGTACCTGAAATTTTCAATCCTGCATTTATATACCAAATCTGGTTGCTTACCCATAGCAGAAAATTCAGGGTCCAGGTGGATAACCTGTTTATTTCTTTCTTGGGTATATAGACATAGTATTAAATAAGATTTTTTATTTCGTCATTAACATACTGTTTATCGTAACAAATAGATGTCACTAGAATCACCATCATCGTTGTTTTTTCTATCTTAACAAATAGTAGATGTCTTCAACTAGCGAAGACTTTATATATGAAGAAATTACATGTATAGTTTAGCATGGCCCTGTTTAACTAATTTTTTTTTGCTGCTACAGCGCAAGAGAACATACAGCTTGTCAGCTTGCCAGGCGTATCGGCGGGAAAAGGCTTTGGTGATACCAAAAGACGATGCTTTCCTTGGTTGGATGGTCCAAAGGCAGTGGTGATAGTAATATGATACATTTGTGAGCATATCGTTAAGAAGTATTGTGGGTGTATCTTCATTTAATTAGCTTGTCTTCCAATTTGATTCTGACTTGATGTTAGGGGTCAATTTAGTTTTCAGCCTTTGCTCCATTTTAATTGGTCTAATTCAGGGTTTATGTGAACAACCATATGGTATGGATTCCAAAATGACTTGTAGTTGTTGCGTAATATTATTATGGGAACAAAAGGACAATAGCAGATCAGAATTATGTGCACAAATCTGATTTCAGTAGTTAACAGTAATCTGTACATACATAGCTACAGGGCTAGAGGCACTTTTTGAGCACTTCATGTGCTTCTGCAATACTTTGTTCCAGGTAGAGACACCACAATGCTGATGCCAAGATAGTCTGATAATTCCTTTCTCTTGCTGTAGTAATACTGTATAAAGAACATTTCGACATGTTGTTTTCTTGATCAGACTCCACTGGCTCAGCTTCAATTGCCCAAAATTCAGATATTTGACTTTGCAATTGTAGCTGCATCTTTATTACAAGTGAATCAGAGCTTTCTTTTACCGATTAGTGAACTATTGGTACAAACAATTGTATCTACTTCAGAAGTATGGTTCTTATGTCATGATCTATACTTAGAAAGAGCAGAGTTGTTCCCTGTCTTCTAGAAATGATGATAGTTCTTACATATTAGAGCCTGTTTTATCAGCATTTTTACATGCAGCGGCCTGAGATGTCCAGTTTGGATCACTGAATTTTCTAGAGCTTGGAAAATGGGAGCATAGTTTTGATTGAGTGCTATATTGCCTATTTTGCGGAAAAGTCAGTCCAATGATACTTCATTTGCCAACCTACATGAGTCCACTGAAAAAGTAATTGTTTCTCCTGGCCTTAATGGAGCATGTTTCCCTTTTTGGTTACATTCCAAGCTTGTGTGGTTACCTCCTAAAGATGGCGACTCCTGGTTTAGTGGTTTTGTAGCGGTTCTCTCAAGCACTTTCGATAGCTATGCCTTGTGTCAACGGAAAGTGTAACTGACAATGGAAAGGTAACATGGTGTGTTGTAATGCTGGTTGGAAGTTGACGTGGGCCTACCTATCGGGTGCCCCACCATGAGTATACCTAGTGCACGCAAGGACTTGGGCCCAACTGGCGGCCTACTAGGAGACAACGCTCGAGGCCCATGAAGGGGGCCCAAAGAAGACAGAGTACGTCCCAAGGAAGGTGTAGCTTATGGCGGTAGAGACCTACCTTATATGTAAACCTAGTCGGTTGTGAACTCCCGAGACCCAGCCTCCTATATACAGGCTGGGAGGGCCGCCGATGAGGGCACGCTATTATTCCACCACCAAAACCCTAGCGAGATCGATATCTCGCCGGGATCGCCATTGTAACACCTCTGATAATCAATACCAGACAAGCAGGAAGTAGGGTGTTATCCTTCGGGAGCCTGAACCTGGGTAAATCGCCTTGCTTGTCAGCCGTGGTAACTACCAGCTCTTCATCTTTCTCCCTCTCAATCAACCTGGGGTACTCGACCCTGGGACTTGCCGTGGTCACCCCACGTCAACTGGCGCCGTCTGTGGGAAAGAAAAGTGCTGGAATCATGGTTGCACCGGCTCCATCCGCAATGATGATCGACGCACCGACCGTCGAGAAGCCGATCCGCTTCGGCTCCTTCGAATTCGACCCCCACCCGCCGGCCCAACGATCGGTGTACGCCGATCTCTACGAAGGTATGTGCCTAACTTTTGGTAGCATCCAATTCCATGTGAACAAGTGGGGAACTTTTCGACTCTCCAACCTCGCGCCCTCACCGGCCACGGGACTCGCGTCTTCGTCGACTACGGAGATCGCATCTGCGGCGACTACCTCACCCGCGTCTTCGTCGACTACGGAGATCGTGCCTGCTTCGACTACTTTGACCGCGCCTTCGTCGACTACGGAGATCGCATCTGCGACGACTACCTCACCCGCGTCTTCGTCGACTACGGAGATCGCGCCTACTTCGACTACTTCGACCGCGCCTTCGTCGACTATGGAAATCGCATCTGTGTCGACTACTTCACCCGAGTCTTCATCGACTACGGAGATCGCATCTGCAGTGACTACCTCACACGCGTCTTCGTCGACTACGGAGATCGTGCCTGCTTCGACTACTTCGACCGCGCCTTCGTCGACTACGGAGTTCGCGCCTGCTTCGACTACTTCGACCGCGCCTTCGTCGACTACGGAGATCGTATTTGCGTCGACTACTTCACCCGAGTCTTCGTCGACTACGGAGACCGCGCCTGCTGCGACTACTTCACCTACGCCTTCGTCGACTACGGAGATCGCGACTGTCTCGACTACTTCGCCCGCGTCTCCATCAACTACGGAGATCGCATCTACGTCACCATCGCCTGCGTCTCCATCAAACGCGCCTCCATCGACTGTCATGATCGCGCCCACACCAACTGCGACACACGCCGCTCCATCGACCACGTCTCCATCGACTCCGGCGTCCACATCACCATCAACCGCCGCGTCCGGCAAGGCCCAGCAGGAAGAGTTCTGCACCGACTGCGGCATCTATCATGTCGCCTCCATCTTAGGCTCCGAGGACAGCTCCGACGGCGAGAGCAGCATCAGCAACGCGTACTCGACCGTGCAGTATTACCCTGTCCAAGTCTTCATGGTGGGTTCAACCCAAAACAGAGACAACAGAGACCCCGGAGGCACCGCCCACCGCGAGGAACCTGTATATCCGATGGAGGTCACAATGTCAGACAAAGTTACAACCCTGGTGATCACCAGGGAGATGGGCATCCAAGCCCTGAAGCACGTCCAGGACTGCACTTTCCCTCCTCTGGAGGCAACCCGAGAGGAGATGATGGTG
Source organism: Poa pratensis (assembly GCA_947311845.1). Lineage (NCBI taxonomy): Eukaryota > Viridiplantae > Streptophyta > Magnoliopsida > Poales > Poaceae > Poa > Poa pratensis. Next base: position 58,514,345 of record CAMZMU010000035.1, read on the forward strand.
TACCAATACCTGGTGTGGAAGGAAAACGAGAAGTTGCTGCACGAAAAGGCTGAACTAGCCAGACGCAAAGAGCTCGCCGACGAGTCGAGTGCCCGACGCGTAGCCTATTCCTTCTCATCCTCAGGACCTGCAGTAACGTCAGACAACAGGCGCCACCGATCGCGCGCTCGCCTGATGACAGATGCCGAGAGGGCAGGGACCACCCGCAACCTCGAGTCATCCTTCGTGACCGAAGACGCAGACGGGATACCCATCCCCAAAACAACCGCGGGAGCTCTCCTATCAATAGGCACGTACCTGAGAGCAACACAACCTCCGGAGGGCGACCCTCGCGCAGCCTTGCACAGGCAACAAATCAAAGTGCTTCACCTGGCGGAAGAGGCGTTGATCATAGAGAAACCGCCTGCAGCAACAAACCAAGCACGTGAAGATCGAGACCGACGCGACCGAGAACGCGCAGCACGCGGAAATCGGCCCATCCGACACCTATAGGACGGAGAGGACGCGCGCAACGTCATTACGCAGCGGCAGGTCGACCACAGCCGCTCCAAGCGACCCCTCAGCACCCCAAATCAAGAACTATACTCAGAAGGCGAATACGAGTCCTGCGGTGCTTCATGTTTCAGTCTCAGTATCCGCGACACAAGGATGCCTCGAGGCTTCAAGCTCACATCCGAGTCAGTCAAGTTCGATGCCACACAGGACCCTAAGCTTTGGCTCGATGACTACATCATAGCGGTCAACTGTCAAGGAGGCACCTTCACAACAGTCATGCAGTACATACAGCTGATGCTCGTGGGCTCAGCGCGTGGTTGGCTCCAAACCTTGCCCCGCAACTCCTTCAGCTCGTGGGACCAATTCGAAGAGGCCTTCGTCAAGAACTTCCTTGGAACATACTCGAGGCCCGCGACGTTTGCAGAACTGCAAGCCTGCAAGCAGCGAAAGGACAAGACACTGCGATCATACATCCATCGCTGGACCCTCATGCGCAACTCCGTCGGAGTCGTTTTAGAAGATAGAGTAATGGACACCTTCGTTCGCGGTGTCATCCGACGCGACCTTCGAGAGGCATGTTGAAAGGACAAGGATGTCACCTAGAGGGGGGTGAATAGGCGATTAAAACTTTTCCGGTTTAGGCTTGCTAATTGCGGAATAAAACTAGGTGTTTAAATTAACAAGCCAACAATCTATGTAAACTAGGCTCACCTATGTGCACCAACAACTTATGCTAAGCAAGACAAGCAACAAGGATACTTCAAGCACGAAGGCTATCACAATGTAAAGTGCATAAGTAAAGAGCTCGGGTATAGAAATAACCGAGGCACGCGGAGACAAAGATGTATTCCCGAGTTCCTCCTTTTTAGGGGAGTACGTCTCGTTGGAGAGGTGTGAACCAACACAATGGTTCAACAACCACAAAGGTTTCATCTTATTCTCCGATGAACCGCACCATAAAGGTTTGGTTCACTTTCCACTATCGGAATCCTTCGAGGCGGAAATCCGGAGCCTTTCAACAACGATCCGGGGCACAACCCACAACGGGATTGGGGGCTCCCGAACAGTTACAAGTGACCACCAAGGGTCTCAACCACCACACGGGCGTCTAGGGTCCAAAGACCCAAGAGTAACAAGTTCACAAGCTTTCAACTTTCACGAATCCTCGTGGAGAGCACAAACTGATGCAACGAAGCAATGGCAAGAGCACAAGTGTTCAAATCCTTCACTCTCAAATCCCACCACAAGCAACTAATGTTTATGGGGGGAGAAGAGAGGAAGAACAACGAAGAACACAACAAATGGAACTTCAAGAATTAGATCAAAAGGGTTCCCCTCACTTAGAGGAGAAACGACTTGGTGAAAATGTAGATCTAGGTCTCCTCCTTCAATCCTCCAAAAAATCAACAAGTTTGGGTGGAGGGATTGGGAGTAATCGAAGAAATGAGCTTGCAACAATGGAGGGGAAGAAATTCTGGGCGAGCTAAAGAGCTGGAGGTAGGTGGAGGGGTGTTTACAAAAATCTGGCCGTTGGAGAAACAGGGGACCGGATATTCCGGTCCAAGTTGGGGCCAGAATAAACCCCCCCCCCCCCCGGAATATCTGGCCTGGAAACCAAAAGGTCCGGCCCAAATGTCCGGTTTTACCAGAGGCTCGCACTCGGGGCTCGAAACGAGGTGAAAACACTTTTTAGGGCCGGAATATCCGGCCCCCGACCCCGGATATTCCGCCCCCCAGATATTCTGGTTGACAGAAACAGAGATACGAAAACTGCAATATCTTTTTCATCCGGACTCCGTTTTCGATGATCTTGGACTCGTTGGAATCGTAATGAAGAGCACAATAAGATCATGCAGAGAAACGTCATAGTCCAACAATGGAGGATAAAACCAAATGGGGAAAGGTTAGACCTCTCGATAAAAGAACAACCGATAAAACCTTCAAACCAAAACCGCAATATGTTTCTCATCCGGATTCCGTTTTCTATGATCTTGGGCTTGTTAGAAGATACCCACAAGAACTACAAGATCATGCATATACACATCATAGTCCATCATGTGAGGAGGATAACACAAGAGGAGAGTTTTACCTCTCTACAAGAGACGAACCGGTAAAACCTCCAACATAAAAAACACCACAAGATATTCAAATGAAATCCGTTTTTGATGAACTAGAGATTGGTATGAAGATGAACACAAGCTCTAAAATCTCACATGGATAAAAGCCAAATAAGAACCAAGAAAGATGATATGCCAAGTATGCAAAGGTTTGAGCTCTCCACAAAGATGCGATCAAGTTACTCACTTGAGAGCCCCTCTTGATAGTACGCCGTCTATCCTATAACCCGGTCTCCAAACTAAAAATATGAGACCGGTAAAATAGAAACCCTATCAAGACCATACCTTTGCCTTGCGCATTCCACTTGAGCTAGATGATGACGATCTTGACTCCCTCAAGATGGAACACCTTTCTTGATTGTGCTTGCTAGCACATGCTTGATGAAGACTTCTCCATATACTCCCCCATACTCCATTATGGGAGAGCCTCGCTTAGCTCCGTCTTCATGTATCCACTTGCGCTTCATATTCTTCTCTTGATATAGATGATGGCTTGGAGATAAACATGAATGTTCACTCAATCTTCTTTTCCAAGCCATGCTTGCAATAAGCTCAACTCTTCACAAGACCATTCTTCATATAAACCCTTGGATGGAACCTTGGTCATCATGTAATCTTCTAGAGTCCAACACATGAACTCCAATCTTTTCCTATGGACAAGATCTACAAGTATATCTCAATGCAAACATTAGTCCATTAGGATTGTCATTAATTACCAAAACCACGCATGGGGCAACACATGCACTTTCAATCTCCCCCATTTTGGTAATTGATGACAATCCCTTTTACCAGGGTTTATATAATGAATTAAGCAACCATGCAACACAAAGAGCAAGGATGCAAGAGCAAGAAAAGCAAATGCTTAAGAACGAAACTCAAGCATAAAACCAAATTCCCTTAAACCCTCTAAACTTCTCCCCCATTGGCATCGATTGCCGAAATGGGTGAAAAATTAGAAGGCCAATATAATAAGAGCTCCCCCATAATGTGTGCATTTCTCATGATATGAGTGAATTCAAATGCACATATCCAATGAAGAATAGATGGAGGGAGATCAAACTATATTGAGGATCCAAAAAATGCAAAAGAACATCAAATAGAAAGATATTTCAACGAAAGAAGAAAGCAATCAAAAGGATCCGAAAAAGTGTTCTAAAAATCAAGAGGGAACTCCCCAAGGTACGTGCACAAAGTAGGATTTTCATTTTAATATGTTGTGCACAACATGGAATCCTCACTCCCTCCTAAAAAAATTGAACACAAACACGTGCAAGACAGCATAGATAAGAAAGGAAGCAATACAACTTGCAACAAATAAAATGTTGAGCAACAAGAGGAAGAAGCAACAAATAAAGACTTGCTCAACCAAAAGAGATGGGTGTGATATAGAAAGACATTTTAGGAGACTAATACAAGGATGAGCGTAAGCATCAGCATAGTCTTTCAAAGTAAGAGACACATAGTGCATATTATGTCTTTCCCATACACACCACCCAAAGAAGATATAGCAAATAGGTCCACAAGCTAATTAAGATGCAAAAGGGATATCAAATGAAAAGCATAGCTTGTACCTTTTAGAAACCACCAAACAATCAAAAGAATAAAAGGTGGTCACTAAAGATTTGGAATACCAATCAAAGATGTAACTATTCTCATGTGTATAAGTTTCTAAGTAGACACTAAGTCCATGAAGAAATATGCACACACAAAATAGATGCAAAGTTTAGAACATGATATCCAAAAGGAAGTCATAAATACACCAATAAGATCTTTGCTTAAAAGCATAGCACAAAGCTCAATTTTATCTTAAAGGGATATAGATGAACTTCCAACACACACTCATCATAGCATCAAAATATCCACAAGGGATAAGGTGATAAAAAGGATGCTTCGAGAAAGATAACAAGTATCGCAAAAGGCAAATGATTTTGAAAAACCATCAAAATTGCATATGCGAGACATAGAGTAGAAAGTGCTAGATTAACATATTTGGGATTAGTGAATCCTGAAAATGATTATATATTTCCCTTGATATGTAATCATCCCGGCTTGTCCACATTTACAATAAAGTTGTTTTGCATGAACCAAATGAATTGCAACAAACGAGATTCATGCCAAGATACAACCTACTCAAGGTTGAAAGCAATAAAAGTATGCATGAGGTAGATACTTGTTACCGAGATATCATTGGTGATGTAGAAGATAGGAGCTCATGATCATCCAAGCTTGGCTCCAATAAGCACATGGTGACAACACCTTCCTTGTAGATGAGACAAGCTTCCAATGCATCTCAAGTGTACCTAAAACAAATTCAAGTACAAAATGGTACCCAAACTCATTGGGTCCAAAGTAGTTAGAGCAACTACAATACATAGGACAAACTCCACATAAATATGTGCATATTGATATGAAATTGAATTTCATGCACATCTTAGCCATTTAGGATTTGATGAAGTTTATCCTATATATTGGATCAACGAAAGTAAGCATGCCATAAGATATACAAATAGTGAATATGCATGCACAAGACTTTCAAGAACCAAACAAGATACAATTTTGGACAAAAACACCAATTAAACCAAGAAGGCACACGCAAGTGTGAGAAGAAAGAAAAATTGTCCAAATTATATCAAAAGCCCAAATCAACACATGATTGAGGATACCACTTTGAAAAGATGCCAAATGAAAGTAAGATACCAATTGATGAAAATATCATCAAGGAATAAACCGAACCCTCTACACTTTTCATGATGGCACAAAGTACCAAGATGAAAGAAGTTTGTCTTCCAAAGAGACACGTCATCGGGATCAAGTACCAATTGAAGACAACTAATGTTCGAAAGCATATATGATTGCTCCCCCAAGATTTGTGCATTATTTATGATCTTGCATTTGAATACAAAATGCACACAAATGGGATCATCACTCTCCATACATATTATTCAAACACTAGTCATGTTCAAGGAAAGCAATAATATGCAAAACCAATTTAAAGGATGATGTTCTACTCAATGTAGGATAGCTTCCCCAAGAATGGGATCATTGCTTTTCCTAACACAAGAAAGCACAAAGCGAATTTTGAGTAGAGCAACAAGGATCCAAGATATACAAGGAAGACAAGAGGAGTTAGATCAAACCAAATCCTTGGCAATAAAATAAGGCAATTCTAAGCAAAAGCCAAAGTGAAGATGGTCTACAAATTCCACCACAATTATGAGTATCGCTTGTCATGGACAAGGAGTATATAGAGATAATTCTCGGTGGTATAGAAAAGATATTGAAGATCCACTTCACAACAAATAAGCATATGGCAAAAGATAGGAATTAAAAGCCATGCTTAGATAGATAGGTATTCTCGATAGCTTTAAAAAAACACGCAATAATGCAAAGCAACTCCAAGGAGTAGCTTGAAGCAATTGGTTTCCCAAAAAGATATATGCGAACATATTTGGGGAAAGCCGTACCAAGAACGTCCATCACAAACAAGATCCAAAGAAGAGAGACAAAAGACATTTAAGCAAAAGGGAACTTGTTTGAGAAACATGCCACAAAGGAATAAGATAAAGAAGAATATCAATTCTTGGTGGCAATACCTCACATGTTCACATTTTCTAGGTTTGTAATATGCACAAAGCTTATTACCCCCCATAATGTGATAATCCAGATTTTCTTTAAAGCAAGTGGCAAACAAAACCAACTCAGGAAATTAATGGACATTATAGAATTTTGAATTCCTCGTGTATACACAATTTTAGGATTGTGAAGTTCACGAAGCACATCACTCCCCCAAAATAGGATAGTCCATTAATCTCTCAAAAAGAGAGCCAACAAAGATAAGATATCAAATAAAAGCAATAAGGCTCAACACAAATACATGGTGTGCAAACCAACATACACATACTTGATTTCTCAAGATAAGTAAGTAGAGAGCACAACACATACAAACACTAGCAAGGTACTAAACCTAACAGATGCAAGGGTGCAAGCAAATTTCAATGTATATATGATTTAAATAAAAGTTACCGCAAGGAGGAACATTGGATATGAGATAGAACAATATAATCCAAATGACTTGGTTTGAGATAATATAATTGATGAAGATCCCTTAATTTTTTATAATGTAGCCAAGTCTCCAATGCCCTCCAACAACACCTATTGATCAAGTTTTAGCTTGTTGGTCCCCAACCAAGTTGGGTCCTAAGAGGTTAGTCACAATAGGCTTGGCAACCCAAATGGTTCTTTTCTTGACACCATTTTGAGTACCAACATATTTGGCAAACACATTGCCAACCTTATCCTTCCGAAGAGAATAAACATCATCAATTATAATGGGGTTGGATGAGGTACCACTAGTGCATGAAGAAGCAAAGTGACCATTCTCACGGCATAAGTAGCAACATTTGCTTCCTCCTTTCTTCTTAGTTGGAATCTCGACTTGAGGAGGGGTAGCTTGATTCTTCTTGGGAAGAGGCCGTTCTTCAACTTGAGTTTAAACTTGAGGCTTCTTCCCTTGTTGCTTCTCACTAAGATGCTTCTTCTTCAAAGGGCAAGATCTAACATGGTGCCTTTCAACTTTGCACTTGAAGCAAACAATCTTGGCCAAATCTTTAACTTGTTCTTGGCCCTTTTTCTTCTTATTGATCTTGGACTTGTTGTTGTTGTTGGAGTTGAATCCAAGTACACTCTTGTCATTGGGGCGTCTTTGAACACTCAACATATTGTCAAGTGTAGAATCCCCAACATGACGCTTTTCCAAGTCTTTCTTCAAAGAAGTGACTTGGGCCTTGAGCTCATTTAATTCCTCTACATGGTTAGTATCAACAAAAACACTAGAGGAGGTAGAGGATTCATTGTTAGAGCAACAATGCAAAGAAAGTAATTCATCACAAGATGTAGCAACATTGTGAGTGGATGAATCACTAGGAGTAGCACAAGACAATATAGCATTAAGAGAGCAAGTTGTGCCATTGTCCATATGAGGCTCACTAGATTTTACCTTTGACATAATAGCCTCATGAGCTAACTTTAGCCTAGCATGGGATGCTAGAAGGTCCTCATTAGAGCTAGAGAGCTTTTCATGAATTTCTTCCAATATCCCATACTTGCTAGTTAGCAACTCAAGTTGAGCCCTTAGCTCAACATTCTCCTTCAAAATAGATGCTTCACAAGAAGTGGAGTTAGTAGCACAAGCATCATTAACATTAGAATTGGAAGAAGACAACTTGGCAAGCTCATCACTTTTAGTTAGTTGAGTTTGGAGTTGATCATGAGACTTGCTAAGGAGAGAGTGTTCACTTTCCAAATCCTTATGAGCTTTGTCAAGTCTCTCTATGTCCTCAATTAGTCTAGCATTGCTAACACCAAATTCAACCTTTTCCTTTTTAAGCACTTTATATTTAGCAATAGCATGATCTATTTCCTTAATGATTTTAGCAATAATAAGATCATTTGTTTCATCAAGAGATTCAAGTTTCTCCTCAAGAGACACTCGAAGCTCTTGCTCTTCCTCAAAGGCATTCACTAAGGATGTTTTTTCATCGGCATCCTCTCTCTCAATTTGACATTTCTCGAGAAATTGAGTTTCCAAGTCCTCAATGATTTCCCTACACTTAGAGGAGGGATAGCTTTGCTACCTTTGGGGAGAGCACCAAATACCATCTCACCCTTCTTTGTTATGGATTCAACATCCATAAGTTCTCCACAAGAATCCTCATTCACATCATCACAAGATGTAGAGGGTTCCAAAGGTGGAGATACCTTTGAATCTCTAGCCATAAGGCAAAAATGGGTAATGGACGTTGATAATGAAGAATTACTTGAAGCTCCATTGAGATCCACGTCTTGTTCCAACAAATGTTGGGATTCCTCTACATTGTTAGCCACACAAGAAATAGAGGATATGGAAGTATTGTTTTCATGGAAACAAGACAAACGAAGCATATCATCATGAGATTTAGTTAAGCAACTATTACATGATATGCAAGGACTAGCAACACTAGCATGTAAAACATTTGGAGTGCTAGAAGTGTTTAAGTCCAAAGATAGAACATTGCAAATTCTATCACCACTCACCATAACATTACCCTGTGACAAATCACATGTTGGTGAAGTGGAAGAAGTTGTGAACTCATCACGGCCAGAGGTGGAGGGAGAACAATCATCCTCTATAATGTTGGACAACTCATATATATCTTGAAGCTTGGTCCAAAGCTCATGAGCGTTCCGAAAAGGCATGATTGAAGCAAGAACTACATCGCTCAAAATACATATAAGACTATTAGATACAAGAGTATCGAGATAAGAGTTTTCCTCATCCTCCTTTGGAGAAGAAAACCACATATCTAAAATTCTCTTAACATGTGGGTCTATGTCCCGAAGAAGGTTAAGCATGCGAATTTTCCAAACATCATAATTTGTGCCATCGAATTTAAAAGTGGGATCGTGCACTAATTCTCTAAACGACATCTTTTACTCTCTAGGCGGTAAAGCCCAAAAAGAGAGCCCAGGTTCTGATAGCAATTGAAAGGACAAGGATGTCGCCTAGAGGGGGGTGAATCGGCGATTAAAACTTTTCTGGTTTAGGCTTGCTAATTGCGGAATAAAACTAGGTGTTTAAATTAACAAGCCAACAATCTAAGTAAACTAGGCTCACCTATGTGCACCAACAACTTATGCTAAGCAAGACAAGCAACAAGGATACTTCAAGCACGAAGGCTATCACAATGTAAAGTGCATAAGTAAAGAGCTCGGGTATAGAAATAACCGAGGCACGCGGAGACGAAGATGTATTCCCGAGTTCCTCCTTTTTAGGGGAGTACGTCTCGTTGGAGAGGTGTGAACCAACACAATGGTTCAACAACCACAAAGGTTTCACCTTCTTCTCCGACGAACCGCACCACAAAGGTTTGGTTCACCTTCCACTATCGGAATCCTTTGAGGCGGAAATCCGGAGCCTTTCAACAACGATCCGAGGCACAACCCACAACGGGATTGGGTGCTCCCGAACAGCTACAAGTGACCACCAAGGGTCTCAACCACCACAAGGACGTCTAGGGTCCAAAGACCCAAGAGTAACAAGTTCACAAGCTTTCAACTTCCACGAATCCTCGTGGAGAGCACAAACCGATGCAACGAAGCAATGGCAAGAGCACAAGTGTTCAAATCCTTCACTCTCAAATCCCACCACAAGCAACTAATGTTTATGGGGGGAGAAGAGAGGAAGAACAACGAAGAACACAACAAATGGAACTTCAAGAATTAGATCGAAAGGGTTCCCCTCACTTAGAGGAGAAACGACTTGGTGAAAATGTAGATCTAGGTCTCCTCCTTCAATCCTCCAAAAATCAACAAGTTTGGGTGGAGGGATTGGGAGTAATCGAAGAAATGAGCTTACAACAATGGAGGGGAAGAAATTCTGGGCGAGCTAAAGAGCTGGAGGCAGGTGGAGGGGTATTTACAAAAATCTGGCCGTTGGAGAAACAGGGGACCGGATATTTCGGTCCAAGTTGGGGCCGGAATATCCGCCCCCCCCCCCCCCCCGGAATATCTGGCCTGGAAACCAAAAGGTCCGGCCCAAATGTCAGGTTTTACCTGAGGCTCGCACTCGGGGCTCGAAACGAGGTGAAAACACTTTTTAGGGCCGGAATATCCGGCCCCCGACCCTGGATATTCCGCCCCCCGGATATTCCGGTTGACAGAAACAGAGATACGAAAACTGCAATATCTTTTTCATCGGGACTCCGTTTTCGATGATCTTGGGCCCGTTGGAATCGTAACGAAGAGCACAATAAGATCATGCAGAGAAACGTCATAGTCCAACAATGGAGGATAAAACCAAATGGGGAAAGGTTAGACCTCTCGATAAAAGAACAACCGATAAAACCTCCAAACCAAAACCGCAATATGTTTCTCATCCGGATTCCGTTTTCTATGATCTTGGGCTTGTTAGAAGATACCCACAAGCACTACAAGATCATGCATATACACATCATAGTCCATCATGTGAGGAGGATAACACAAGAGGAGAGTTTACCTCTCTACAAGAGACGAACCGGTAAAACCTCCAACATAAAAAACACCACAAGATGTTCAAATGAAATCCGTTTTTGATGAACTAGAGCTTGGTATGGAGATGAACACAAGCTCTAAAATCTCACATGGATAAAAGCCAAATAAGAACCAAGAAAGATGATATGCCAAGTATGCAAAGGTTTGAGCTCTCCACAAAGATGCGATCAAGTTACTCACTTGAGAGTCCCTCTTGATAGTACGCTGTCTATCCTATAACCCGGTCTCCAAACTAACAATATGAGACCGGTAAAATAGAAACCCTATCAAGATCATACCTTTGCCTTGCGCATTCCACTTGAGCTAGATGATGACGATCTTGACTCCCTCAAGATGGAACACTTTTTTTGATTGTGCTTGCTAGCACATGCTTGATGAAGACTTCTCCATATACTCCCCCATACTCCATTATGGGAGAGCCTCGCTTAGCTCCGTCTTCATGTATCCACTTGCGCTTCATATTCTTCTCTTGATATAGATGATGGCTTGGAGATAAACATGAATGTTCACTCAATCTTCTTTTCCAAGCCATGCTTGCAATAAGCTCAACTCTTCACAAGACCATTCTTCATATAAACCCTTGGATGGAACCTTGGTCATCATGTAATCTTCTAGAGTCCAACACATGAACTCCAATCTTTTCCTATGGAAAAGATCTACAAGTATATCTCAATGGAAACATTAGTCCATTAGGTTTGTCATTAATTACCAAAACCACGCATGGGGCAACACATGCACTTTCACCTGTGGCCGCCTTCAGCCAACTTCCATAGTAGAACTCATGAAGATCGCCAACCAGTGGGCGGACGGAGAGGACTCGGTACGCAACGAGCCCCCTCACTCGCCGAAGGAAGAGGGCGGACTAAGCAGCTGGAACCGAAGAGACAACCGCGGTAACGACCGATGCCGCAAGCGACAGTCTCGTTACGAAGAAGGCGAGGCAGTCGAACTAGTAGCGGCCGGGTTTGCTGACCCCCGCGAGGACAGAAGCCGCGACAACAGTCGCCAGAACAGTCGAAGCCGCGATGACTATTGAAGCGACGGGAACCAGAGGCGTGAGTGGCGGCGCCAGACCCGTGACAACCCGCGGCCAGACCTTACACCTGAAGAAGAGCTCGAGCAACCATGCAAGTTCCACATGTTCTGAAGCGAAGAAACCGGCAAGCTGATCTCCAACCATCTGCTGAAAGACTGCCGGAAGATGCATCGCATGCACGGAGCGTTCACCAGGATACTGACTCCCGCACCAGCCGCGCCACTGGCTATCCAAGCGCCGCCAGCACCAGCACCAGCAGTTCCAACCGCGCAGCTAGCAGGAGCCATACAACACCAGCCGCGATTGGAGGCACCTCACGCAGCAGGGGAGCAGTACCCGCAAGCTCGAGGACAGATGAACATGATACAAAAAGGACGCCCGCCAAACAGGTGTCAGAAGTTAATCACACGACAAGTCTATCAGGCCATGGCAAGCCCACCGGCCATACCGGAGTACCTCAAGGGATCGGAGGCCAGCATCACATTCTCTCGAGAGGACCATCCTCCATGGGTACCGCGCCCAGGCCATGCCGCCCTCGTACTTGAGGCACAGATAGGAGAATATAATATGACCAAGGTCGTCATGGACGGCGGCAGCGGCATCAACATCATCTTTGCCGATACCCTCCGGAAGATGGGCAGGTCTCTGGAGAACTTAGCCAAGTCAGATAGCACTTTTCACGGCATAGTACGAGGGAAGGCAGTCTACCCTGAGGGAACAATCACACTTGAAGTTATCTTCGGCACACCCGATCACTTCAGAAGGGAGATGATTGACTTCGAGGTGGTCGATTGGAAATCACAGTACCACGCTATACTTGGGCACCCGACGTTCGCCCGGTTCATGGCAGTTTCGCACTACGCCTACCTCATGCTCAAGATGCTAGGACCAAAGGGAATCATAACCGTGTGTGGCGACTTTCAGCGCTCGGACAACTGCGACCGCGACTTCAGCAAGATCTCCGAGTCCTTCGGCATGCAGCAGCGGCTCGAAGAGCTGTCACTTGACAACGACATGATCCTCTTCCCTGCAAGCAAGAAACTGGCACCCGACGCCGCCTTCAGCACGAGTAATGACACGAGAGCACACCAAGTCCACCCAACGAACCCTACCAAGACGGTCCTTGTATCATCAAGCCTGCCTATCGCATAGGAAAGCGCGCTCGTCGAGTTCCTGCGTGAGAACTGGGAAATCTTCGCCTGGTGTCCAGTGGACATGCCAGGTGTACCCAGGGAACTCACCGAGCACGTTCTTCAGATCTATCCAGATGCAAGACCTGTCAAGCAATCCATGCGCCGCTTCTCCGAGCCGAAGCGCGTCGCCATAGGACAAGAGATCGATAGACTACTTCATGGCAAGTTCATCCGCGAAATCAAGAAGTCAGACTGGGTCGCCAACCCAGTACTGGTCGAAAAGAAGCACACGAAGATCCTCCGCATGTGCGTCGACTTCACCGCCATCAACAAGTGTTGCCTGAAAGACTACTTTCCGCTTCCACGCATCGACCAGATCGTCAACTCGACAGCAGGCTACGCACGCCTATCCTTTCTGTATGCCTACTCAGGCTACAACCAGATCAGGATGAAAGTCGAAGACGAGGAGAAGACAGCCTTCATCACACCCCATGGTGTCTACTGCTACACAACCATGCCCTTCGGGCTCAAGAACACTAGTGCCACGTACCAGCGTCTGATGCAGTCCTGCCTTAAGGACCAGATCGGACGCAACGTCCAAGTTATGTCGACGACATTGTCATCAAGACCAAGCGAGAGGACACACTCCTCGACGACTTGCGCGAAATCTTCGCTGCGCTCAACCTCTACAAAATCAAGCTCAACCCAACGAAGTGCGTCTTCGGCGTACCAGCTGGGCAACTATTCGGGTACCTCATATCCGCACGAGGCATCGAGGCAAATCCAGAGAAGATAGAAGCAATCCTGACAATGCCAGCCCCAACCAAGCTTCGGGAAGTTCAACGCCTAGCCGGACGAGTCGCAGCGCTCAGCCGGTTCATTAGTAAGTTGGGTGAAAAGGCACTTCCTTTCTACCAACTGATGAAGAAGTCCGACAAATTCGAGTGGACGCCAGAGCCTCACGCAGCCTTCGCACACCTCAAGAAAGTCTTGGCGACTCCACTGGTGCTCGTCGCACCACACGAGAAGGAATCTCTATACCTTTACGTCACAGCAACCAACAGGGTGGTAAGCACCGTCCTTGTCGTTGAGCGTGAAGAAGAAGGCCACGTCCATCGCGTGCAACGGCCCAAATACTATCTCAGCGAGGTGCTTTCCGTATCTAAGCAGCGGTACCCGCATTATCAGAAGCTAGCCTACGGCGTCTTCATGAGTTCACGCAAGGTGGTCCACTACTTCGCCGAGCACCCGATCATAGTGGTCAGCGCCTCGGGGATACCAGACATCCTCACCAACCTTGACGCGACGGGACGAGTCGCCAAGTGGGTCGTTGAGCTAGGCCCGTGGGACCTGAAGTACACGCACCCCAAAGCAATCAAGGCACAAGTGCTCCCAGACTTCACAACCGAATGGATAGAAGCTCAGTTGCCAGATATACCCGACCTGTCCAACGCATGGACCATGTACTTCGACGGATCCAAGAAGTTCGAGGGTGCAGGGGCAGGCATCGTCCTGACATCGCCAAAGGGTGACAAGCTACGCTATGTGCTGCAGATGGATTTCCCCGCGCCCTCAAACAACGAGGCAGAGTATGAAGCCCTGATACACGGCATGTGGATGGCTAAGAACTGCGGTGCTACTCGCCTCATGATCTACGGGGACTCGAACCTCGTCGTGTGATGCATGTAAAATGCATACATGAACTTTACATTTTATTACATGTTATTCCATGTTATTTGCATCATATAAGGGTTATATTCATGATTTATATTAAGTTTTGGGGATAATTAACAACTCCCCCATTTTTCTGGAATTAACCCTGCGCTGTCAGAAAACCCCTTTTTCTATATTTTGATGTTTCAGGGACCCAAACGACGTCCAAATGACCTGAAACTTTACGGGGATCACTTTTTTGGAAGGAACGAAACGTAGGCGCAAAGGAATCGAAGAAACGGAGACCAGAAGGCAGAAAGGGGTGGGCCCACGCGGCCAGATTCCTGACCGCGTGGGGTCCCCCATCCTGGCCCTCGGGCCTCCGCTGCCGTCGATCTTTCTTCCCGAAGCTTCGTCTTGACCTAAAAACGACTATATATAGACCCCCAGGGCTTTCGCGAAAGGGAGCGCCGCCGAAACACAGAAACCACGAAACAGAGACCTGGAGCTGCAGATTGGAGGGGGAAAACTCCGGCGGGGCGCTGCCGGGGTCTCCATCTTCTCCAACGACTTCTCCACCGTCTCCATGATGAAGGGGGAGTAGTCCACCCCCTGGACTTGGGTTTGTGGTGGTAACTTATGTATCTCTCTTTGAGCTTCACTAATTAGTACCGTATGAGCTGCTGAACATGATTACGGTCATCTATGTAATTCCTATGGTGGATATTGTGGTATGAGATGATTTGTTATGCATTTACCGTTGTGTTGGAGCTTTTATGATTTGTCATACTTTGGAGATATTCTATGATGCATGTGATGGTTTGATTTATGCATAATGCCTTGTTTATCCTTGTCATGAGGTGATTGACACCACCAAGTGTGGATAGATGAGAGAGATGTGGTCATGCACACGAATTATGAATCATTGCACTAGTGTTTAGAATATTGTCCATTATGAAGTATGATATATGTAGGTACGGGATGGCCGATGTGACACGGCATATGTATTGAGTGACATGTGAAATACAGCCCAACATCCTTTATCTGGGGGTAAAAAGAAAGAGTATGATGTGGGAGTGACAGCAGCCATGCTAGCCTTGCGGGGGTGACATAGCACACAAATGAGTATTTCTTTCAACTATGTGTTTTAGGACATATAGCCGTCATTAAAAGCTACCATTAAAACATGACAATTGTGTGTACTTTATCCATAACATGATAATCACCATAGATGAGAGAGAGAGAGGATTAAGTGAACCCATGAACCCATGTCCATTGTTCCTATAAGAGAAAACCTTTGTCTTGTCCTCTTGCATTGAAGAGGATTGGGACACTTTTACATTCTTGTTTTGTTGCATTAAACTTCCATCCATTAAATCAACCATCTTGTTCCTTAAACTTGTTTAGTGCATAATCAACTAAAACTTGTGACACTTTAGTTGTAGGGAATAGATAACTTTTCCTTCTTGCTCCTGCGGATCGATACCTTACTTCCACATTGAGAGGTGCTACAGTGATCCCCTGCTCTTGGGGGTTATCAAGTACTTTTCTGGCGCCGTTGCCGGGGAGCGTAGCGCTTAAGTTTCTATTCTTGTGTGCACTAGACTTTAGATTTATTTTATCTTGTTTTATATCTTGCAATCATCTAAGCTTGGGGAGGTTCCTTTAAACTTGTTTGGTTGTGAGTTTCTCATTAGTTTTACTTTCAGTTTTATATATCAAAAACCCAAAAAATTAAAAAAATGGAGAAAGGTTATGTCAAAACTATGGGAGCTTACTATGAATATCGATCAACCAAAGAAGGAAATAGAATGCTTGAATTGCTTGAACATCTTAATGATATGGCCACTGAGTTTTGTGAATTACATAATATAACTTGCTGCTTTAGAAAAGACTATAAACACTCTCTCTATCAATGTAAGTATAATAGTGATCCTATTATTGCTTCTTATCAAGAGTGTAAATTTGCATGCCATGATATAGAACAAGTTGAGAAATATATTGCTTATGTTGCAGCTCATGAGATAGACTTTCTTATTGATAAATTTGTTGCAACTAGTCATGAAGCTCGTGTAATGAAAGGACACATTTCTATTCTTCTCCAACTTTGCAAAAAGGAATTTAGTGATAATGTTTATGTTAAAGAAAGAATTCTTGCTTCCATGGAAAGTACTAATATTTTGCAGGAAGAGGAGGATAAGAACCTAAGCTTGGGGATGCCCGTGCAACCCCAAGAGGATGATGAAAACATAAGCTTGGAAGAGGAAGTATGTGAAGAGGAGATTGAAATGGATGTGCTCCAACCTAAGCTTGGGGAAGAGTTGGATCTCCCAGCTTCACCATCAACAAATGATAGTAACACTCAAACTCAAAAATCTTTTGTTATTTATGAGAATCCATGTTATGATGAGTGTGAAACTGAAAATGCTATGGTCCTATATGATAACCCATGCTATTATGATGAAACTAAAAATGCTCCTTTACTTTCTATTAATGCAACTAGTGAACTTATTGATGATAATGAGGAGTATTGCTTAAATATGCTATATGATAATGCTTTAGATGATGGTCCTATGCTTATTGATAAACCTCCATGTTTAGTTGTTGCTAAATTATGTGAGGATAAAAATGATATACTTGCTGTTTGTGATAGGCTCTTACTCATGAGAGTCCTACTTTGTTTTTGAACTCTCCTAATCACACCATAGAGGAGAAATTTGCTTATGTTGAGAAATACTTATGTGTTTGCAATTATCTTTAGTTCCAAATCTTTGTTGCAATCATGATAAACTTGATATTGATCTTATTAACTATTTTGAAAGAGGGAAGCATGCTAATGAATTCCATAATAAATTTAATAATCCTCTTTATGTGCCTAAATTATCTAAGTTGAATGATTCTTGTGGTTATATGGTTGAATTTATTTCTACTACTTGCAACTATTATGAAAGAGGAGGCGATAAGAACCCTCTTTATGCTAATAATTATATGCTGCAAGTAAATATTGTTAATATGCATTGGGAAACTTCTATTTATGGTGATTCATTCATATACAAAATGCCAATGCATAGAAAGAAAGTTAGACTTCGTTGTTATTACTTTTGTGTTTTGTTTTTCTCTCAACTAGGGTTCAACTTGACTATTATTTTGATTGGTTTGAGAACACCATGGGATCCTGGTATTATGCATGAACACTTTCCAAGGAAGAGGGACACATCAAAGTATAAGTTCCCTCATGAGCTTCAACCTTCATGAACATCAAGTAAGAAGCCTAGCTATATGGCTATAAAGAAAGCGCTTTACGGGAGGCAACCCGGTTGTTTTTTTTGAGATTTTCTTTGAGTCCTCTTGCTGTAACAAGAGAGTAGTTTGTTAGTTTTGTTTCTGGATTTTTAATAAAGAACCAAGTTTTACCTATTTTGGGTTTGAAAAGTTGCTATTCATTTTCGGAGAGTTTTCTGCCTGCACGAAGTCTGTGCACGGTTTGATTTTTCATTTTTTATCTGTAACTCCGATTGAGCTGTAATTTGAACAGTAGCTTCAACTTTTCATCCTCTGACACGTGATTTTTTGCAGATTTTTCTGACGAGTTTAAGTAGGGTAGAAAAATGCGTTTTGCTGCTGCTGTTTTTCTGGACAGATTCTGTCTTGATATTGTTTGATGCATTCTTTGAGCTTTTTGCTTGAATCTTTTTGATTCAATTGAGTTTATGAGTAGGCATACAACATTATATACTCTCTGGACATTCATATGAATTTTTGCCTAAGGATTTTATGCAGCAAGGAACCTATTTGTTTATCACTACTAATATCACCCCACAGAAAAGAAATGGGAGAAACGGTGTTTTGAAGTTTTTTCACAGGGATTAGAGGAGCTGCACCAAGAGCTATCCAAGGATGGTGAAGACCATAAGCTTGGGGATGTCAAGACAACCCCACTGGACCAACACACTCTCGGTTTGCACACGTCTAACTTCTGTTTTTCGATCAAAGCACTTTATCGTATAAACTTGGAGCGTCTGTTTTCTTTTGCTTTTGTTATTTCGGTTTGTTAATAAGACCACCACTATCATTTATATATGAGAGAGCTACTGGAAGTTTGGGTTGAATTATGTTGGATGCTATTAAATATATTGGGATAGGGATGTTTGAGTTGATTTTAAAAGATACATATAGTTGCATAATTCATGTGCTTTGAATGAATGTTAATTTGCAAGTGTGTTGTCAAGAGCTATCTTTTACCATGTTTAGATGTTGAATTTTAACTTTACTTGGTTTAACATGGATTGATTAGTTCTATGGACACTTATGCATGCATTTAGATGGTCAACTTTCTCCCTATTGCTAGCCCAAAAATTACAACAAGTAAAAAGCTTGTTTCCCAACACCTTCAACCAAAGTTTTTCCAGTGAGTCCACCATATCTACCTATTAGCTTTATGCTATTCCAAGTATGTTTATCATGTTATATTGTGTTATCTACATTTCTGAATTTAAATGCTTATGTTATTGATTGTCATGGGAAAAATTGGTTAAAAGCTCTCACGAACTTGATGCACAATTTACTTTTATTGCATTTAATAAGCATGAACCATTGTGATTAAAATTATGAAGTTGTGGGCTTGACAATGTTTTGGTTGGGAGTTAGCCCATATGTGCTGTCACATGGCAAGCTTTCAACATTGCACTTATTTATATTTAGTTGATGTCATGTACTTTTGTTTATGGATGCCTATCATGGGTGAAATGAATGTGGATACTTAGTAAGTTCAAAGAGTTTGTATAAATGGTTAGAGAAATGCCTGGGCCGCTAATCTAAGCCATGCATCATTCATGGTGGAAATTTACAGCATAACCATAATGTTCATTCAGTGATGCACCTCATAATAAAAAGCTATACCCATAGTAAATAAAAGAGTGCTGAGATTGTTCATTGTCTGTTTGTCTTGTTGTTTTGACATGGGCTTGTTCATGTCAAGGGGCAAGAGGTACCCCAGTGCAGTTCTTGATGATACTATTATTACTTGCAATGACCTTTATTTGAATTTACTTTGTGGACCAAAGTGAGTAACACATGGTGTAGGTACTTGTATTCAAGGGACATGAGACATTCAACCAATACATTGTCAAGCACACCACTCATATTTGCTTTCACTTTAAACATTAATCATTCAAGATGCTATGATAGGGGTAATGAGAGCTCCACACCAATGACTACCACATTGCAAGCATTAACTTAAGTAGAAGTGTTTGGAAGTTAGATGAAACTTATTCATGCTTTACCTCTACTTATTTATCTATCCAAAGTGTCCACCTTTTATATTCAGTTTTCATAAGAAGTACTCTATGACCACCATAGGATGTTTTTACTTTTCATTATGCATACATTTGGTCCATAGTACTTTCTTCTATGTTACACTTTGTGAATTTATCATTGAACATCTTTACATTGAGTATTTGATATCACTTCATAATTTATCTTGCATATTGTTATTCCTTTGAAGAATGAATCATTTGACTCTATGTAGCAATAGTAATCACCTTTGATATCCATTGATAGTATTAAAATGCAAAGTCCATGTTAGTTTTATCACCTTCATACTCGGGACGAGCATGGGTTAAGCTTGGGGATGTTGATGCATGTAAAATGCATACATGAACTTTACATTTTATTACATGTTATTCCATGTTATTTGCATCATATAAGGGTTATATTCATGATTTATATTGAGTTTTGGGGATAATTAACAACTCCCCATTTTTCTGGAATTAACCCTGCGCTGTCAGAAAACCCCTTTTTCTATATTTTGATGTTTCAGGGACCCAAACGACGTCCAAATGACCTGAAACTTTACGGGGATCACTTTTTTGGAAGGAACGAAACGTAGGCGCAAAGGAATCGAAGAAACGGAGACCAGAAGGCAGAAAGGGGTGGGCCCACGCGGCCAGATTCCCTGACCGCGTGGGGTCCCCCATCCTGGCCCTCGGGCCTCCGCTGCCGTCGATCTTTCTTCCCGAAGCTTCGTCTTGACCTAAAAACGACTATATATAGACCCCCCAGGGCTTTCGCGAAAGGGAGCGCCGCCGAAACACAGAAACCACGAAACAGAGACCTGGAGCTGCAGATTGGAGGGGGAAAACTCCGGCGGGGCGCTGCCGGGGGTCTCCATCTTCTCCAACGACTTCTCCACCGTCTCCATGATGAAGGGGGAGTAGTCCACCCCCTGGACTTGGGTTTGTGGTGGTAACTTATGTATCTCTCCTCTCTTTGAGCTTCACTAATTAGTACCGTATGAGCTGCTGAACATGATTACGGTCATCTATGTAATTCCTATGGTGGATATTGTGGTATGAGATGATTTGTTATGCATTTACCGTTGTGTTGGAGCTTTTATGATTTGTCATACTTTGGAGATATTCTATGATGCATGTGATGGTTTGATTTATGCATAATGCCTTGTTTATCCTTGTCATGAGGTGATTGACACCACCAAGTGTGGATAGATGAGAGAGATGTGGTCATGCACACGAATTATGAATCATTGCACTAGTGTTTAGAATATTGTCCATTATGAAGTATGATGTATGTAGGTACGGGATGGCCGATGTGACACGGCATATGTATTGAGTGACATGTGAAATACAGCCCAACATCCTTTATCTGGGGGTAAAAAGAAAGAGTATGATGTGGGAGTGACAGCAGCCATGCTAGCCTTGCGGGGGTGACATAGCACACAAATGAGTATTTCTTTCAACTATGTGTTTTAGGACATATAGCCGTCATTAAAAGCTACCATTAAAACATGACAATTGTGTGTACTTTATCTATAACATGATAATCACCGTAGATGAGAGAGAGAGGATTAAGTGAACCCATGAACCCATGTCCATTGTTCCTATAAGAGAAAACCTTTGTCTTGTCCTCTTGCATTGAAGAGGATTGGGACACTTTTACATTCTTGTTTTGTTGCATTAAACTTCCATCCATTAAATCAACCATCTTGTTCCTTAAACTTGTTTAGTGCATAATCAACTAAAACTTGTGACACTTTAGTTGTAGGGAATAGATAACTTTTCCTTCTTGCTCCTGCGGATCGATACCTTACTTCCACATTGAGAGGTGCTACAGTGATCCCCTGCTCTTGGGGGTTATCATCGTGCAGCAAACAATGAAGGAGTGTGATGTTACAACAGAGAACATGATCGCATATCGGGACCTCTACAACATCATGGAAGGCAGCTTCGACGGCTGCGAGCTGCGGCACGTGGGCCGCGACAGCAACGAAGAAGCAGAAATACTAGCCAACCTCGGTCGACCAAAGCTCCGGTTCAACCTGGAGTCTTCGTCGAGTGCATCAAACAACGGTCTATCAAGATCAAGCAGCCAGAGACACCCTCTACGCCAGTAGCAAGCGCCAAGGACCTGCAGTACCCGAAGATCATCACATAGAAGTCCTCCTCATCGAGCCAACCTGGACAAACCCTTTCCTCGCATACATGCTGCGCCAAGAACCGCCGGCGGATACAACAGAAGCACGGTGCATCACGCGTCGCTCCAAGGCCTTCACGATCATAAACGGAGAACTCTACAAACGCAGCATATTGGGGATCCTCCAGCGGTGCATCGACTCAGAGGACGGCAAAGCAATACTACTCGACATCCATGCGGGTACCTGTGGACATCACGCAAGCTGTCGAGCCCTGGGGGCCAAAGTCTTTCGAGCCGGATTCTACTGGCCCACGGCGATACAGGAAGCCGAAGACATAGTCAGGAAGTGCCTGGGCTGCCAGAAGTTCGCCACCAAGCCGCACGCACCTGCATCAGAGTTGAAAATGAGTCCACTCGCTTGGCCCTTCGCCCAATGGGGACTTGACATGGTGGGCCCGTTGAGGAAATCATCCCGTGGTGGACACACACATCTCCTGGTGGCAGTCGACAAGTTCACAAAGTGGATCGAAGCCGTGCCCATAACAAGTGCGACTGCCTCAACTGCGGTCAACTTTATCAGATCCATCATCTTCAGGTTTGGGATCCCCCACAACATCATCACCGACAACGGCACAAACTTCACAGCCGACCAGTTCAAGGATTTCTGCAAGGATCAGGGCATCAAACTCAATTACACCTCCATTGCACATCCTCAATCCAACGGACAAGTCGAGAAAGCAAACGGCCTAGTCTGCAGTGGACTCAAGAAACGTCTGTTGGTGCCACTCAAGCGCGCCGCGGGTGCCTGGGTGGAAGAGCTACCCTCTGTCCCATGGAGCCTAAGGACCACACCAAACAGATCAACCCAATACACTCCATTCTTCATGGTCTACGGTGCCGAAGCAGTCATGCCATACGACCTGCGATTCGACGCACCTCTCGTGGTGGCCTACGACGAGTCAGACGCAGACGAAGCACTCGAAGACGGCGTCAACACGCTGGACGAGGCACGGGACATCGCACTCTCCCGCACGGCTGTCTACCAGCAGAGTCTCCGCATCTACCATGGCCGTCGACTACACATAAGATCCTTCGTCCCTGGCGACCTAGTGATGAGGCTCAAGCAGAAGAAGGTGCACAAGCTCGCCTCCCCATGGGAGGGACCCTTCGTCATCACGGAGGCTATCGACGGCAGCGCCTACCGCCTGAAGCACGCGAAGACGGGAGAACTCTCTCACAACCCATGGAACGTTGCGCACCTGCGCCGTTTTTACGCATAGCATACACATCCATGTATTAGTGCTTAAACGCCTACAAGCTGCAGGTTTCAGACGCGCTCTTTTCCTTACCAGGGTACCTAAGGGGACTGGAAGGTTTTTAATGAGGCGGTTTGCTAGCTTAATATACAGTGATTGAGAAACAAAAGCATTCTCCCTTTACCTTTTACAGTCAAAAAGCAAAAAGACCTTGGCCGCACTCGAACACTCGGGGCTGCGCCACACAGGTTCACGACAAACAAAAAAGACCTAGGCCGCACTCGAACACTCGGGGGCTGCGCCACACAGGTTAACTTCAGACGCAAAAAAGACCTAGGCCGCACCTGAACACTCAGGGGCTGCGCCACGCAGGTTTACTTAAAAAACAAAAGACCTTGGTCGCACCCGGACACTCGGGGGTTGCGCCACACACGCTCACCGAAAACAAACAAAATCTAGGCCGCACTCGAACACTCGGGGGCTGCGCCGCACAGGTAACTCCCTCTCCATGCAAACAAAGAACCTTGGCCGCACCCGAACGCTTGGGGGCTGCGCCGCACATGTCGTATTACTCAAGGCACGTCGATCGTACCCGAACGCTCGGGACTGCGTCCAGGCAGCTAAACAAACTATTGTCTACGACAAACGAATCACACATATACACTCGGGACTGCCCCCATGGATATACATGATTCATGTACAACTTAGCTCAACGAGCATGCACATTCTCGCCTCCTAATCTATAGGCTCATCTTTGGGCGCATCCAGCGGACCTACAAGGCGCTCCGTCTGCTTCTGAACTTGGTCAATAACCTGCCTCGCAGGTGCAAGGGTACTCGCATAATCTTCCTCCTCGAGTAGGCCACCCATAACCTTCTCTAAGTTAAGGTTCGAGCGATGGAGTCGCACGTAGGCAAAGGCAACATTGGCCCCTCCAACAAGTTGGGCGTGCAGAAACTCCTTGACGGCTTTACCTTCGCGGAATCTTGTCAGCAGAGTAGGTATACCCTGAGGTTGCTCATTATGCGGGAACAAAGCTCGGTGCACCCGACCAAGAGTAGCCCTGCACGACTCCTGCAGCAGGCCGCCTCGCCAGGCGCGATCTAGCAAGACAGCAAGCACTCGAGCCTTTGGTCTGTCAGACCAAAAGTACTGAGAGCCAGAAGCCGTGCCGGTAATGGCCCCATCCAGGCGCTCCTCTACACGAGTTCTCTCGGCTCTCCAGTCTGGGTTCACACCTGCAAAGGCAGCACAAAGAAACAAAAGTGTGAAGAAGTCGAAGGAAAATCAACTGGCAGTTGGAGGTCCTGTCAGCCGGACTAACATTCTAGCTGTCGATTAATCAGGTCCAGCTCCCCAATCAAGTACTCCTCTCGTTCAGACGAGGGTGCAGGCCTTGCCCTCAGCGCGTCCAGTTCATCCCGCGCATCCTTCAGCTCCTTCTCCAGCTTCACAATTCGAGTCTTCATATACGACATGACGACTTCATCATTTTTGCTCCGGGCAGCAGGCCGAGGCTGCGCACTCGCGGAAGGAGAAGCGCCAGATGCACCAGACGCTCCGGACTGCCCAAAAAGCAAAGGCCAAGAACATGAGACCTTGAATATAAAGTCAGCAAAGCAGCACACTCGGGGGGCTACACCCCCAGCAGAGCAGTCAATCAGATACAGAGTGCAAAAGCAGGTTCACGTTGAAATATCAAGCATCACCAGTTCATTATAAGCAAAATAAAAAGCATGAGGTCAATGCTCAAGCCTACGACATCGACTCCGACCTAGACCTAGCGGCACGCAGCAACTTCGGCAGCACGACGCTCCACCGTGGCCATCATTTTCTCCGCCAGCCGCGCCGCTTTGTCCTTCACTGAGCTCAGCGAAGCCGTTCTTCCGTCGGGTTTCCGCGGAAAGTCGGCTACGACCTTCTCGAAGTCACCCGATACACCACGACCCAGCAACAGCTTGAAGGTGAGCTCCGAGCCGCGTACCGTTTGGGTGCGAGTGAAGTTCACCATGGTGGAAGACTCCGGGCCAAGTACTGCGGCCAGGCCATCAACGCTGGCGGGTGCTGTGCGCTGTGGAAAGACACTCTTGTGCACCGCAGCAAGAGCACCAGTCGACTTGGCAACCATGTCCTTGGCGAAAGCGCACATGGTGTCGAAGGTGCTGACAGCACGGTCCAGCGGGACATCGTCTTCCGTCGACTCCATAGGCGAGGCCGCGCCAAAAGCACCTGCACAACCAGCAAACCTAAGTACCCATTCGACTGAATTGAGAGAACAAACTACAAGCAAAAACACATGGGAAGGAGGCAGTACCTCCAACAACGTGGGCAAGCGCTAGCAGGCGCTCAACCTGCAGTTTCTCGCCCTGGAGGATGGCATCTTCTCGGTCCTTGGCTTCCTTCAGCTTTCGCTCAGCATCATCATGTTGAGCCTTGAGTTCCTTCTCCAACTCGAGCACTCGATTCGCAGCAGTTTTCTGGTCACCTGCAAGAAGAGTGAAGCGTCAAGCGGATGCAAAGCAGGAGGAACAACAAGTTTAAAGCAAATCAAGAGTTACTCACACTTCGACTGCTCCAGATTGAGACGAAGCTGGTCTCTCTCCCGCTCTATCTGGACGTAGGCCGCGCCTGACTCCATGAGGTTGCGGCAGAAGGGTTGCAAAACGCACGAGAACACATGAATATTGAGCCTATGCACAACTATACTAGTTGCACATAGCCTCGGGGGCTACTCCCATCGGGAGCGCTGTCACGCACCCGATAAACTAGAAGGCCAGAAGATACTTACATGATCAATGAATGATGCAGCACTTGAAGAAGGCGGAGCATGTACTTCCGGAGCGGAAGGAGCCGAAGCCTTCACGACCTCCGCAGTGGTCGTCGCAGTCGCCAAAGGAGAAGCATCTGGAGGGTTCGGTTGCGACTCCGCACCGCTCGGAGCCGACGACTGCTCTTGGACAGGTGAGGGAGACACACCCGTGCCACGACCAGCACTGCGCGCAGAGCGTTCAACTCAGACTGCGCACAAGTAAAATACAGAATCTTAACATGGGGAAAGGTACTCACCTTGGTTCCTCGTATTCGTCACTACCGAGGGAGTCCACGTCGAACAACCCGCCAAACTTATCCGCGCTGTCAGCAGGAGGCGCCGTGCTTAGCGGAACGACTTCCATCGGGTCCTTCATGCTGGGCGATGAAGAACCTGAGTCGTCGTCATCTTCCAGCGCCACCCTCTTGGATGGCGAGCCCGCTGATGCAGTCTCCGCCTTCTCATGCCGTCGACGCTTGGTCAGTTGCTCATCATCGTCGTCATGCTCCGTCTCCTCCACCTCCTCATCTGGTGAGGTGGTCGCAGAAGGAATGGAGTCATCTTCATCAACCGGCTCAACCTCGAGAATTCCACCTCGAAAGTCGATCCATTTTCGGGTAAAGGAGGAAGACAAGAAGGATTCGGGTGGCCTTGAAAAGCAAGCATAAGGTGAACAACAGCAACATAGAAAACGTCGAAAAGGAATCAAGTCAAACTTTACCTCAGGAAGAGGGTTCTCCACCCCATATGGAGCAACAGGGCAGTCGACGTCGCAGGGGTCCGAAGCCATGAGGTTAGTCACGGACCGCACCTTAGTAACGACCTCCTTCTTCGACAACTCCACGTTTGTCAGGCGGGAGGAGT
Organism: Poa pratensis; assembly: GCA_947311845.1. Lineage (NCBI taxonomy): Eukaryota > Viridiplantae > Streptophyta > Magnoliopsida > Poales > Poaceae > Poa > Poa pratensis. The sequence goes on from CAMZMU010000035.1 coordinate 58,541,203, forward strand.
CGTCTGCGCCCTGGAACTCCCACATTGGGTGCTCCCGAAGGCGTATCGGCTGCACGCGCATCTTCACAAATGTGACAATAAGGTGGATGCCACCCACCTCCTTGCCCATCGTCTTCATCAGCCCGGCGATCATCTTCAACAAGGGTGCCACCTCCACCTTGTCAGCACTCGACAGCATGTGCACCCAGGCATTTGTCTTCCTCAGAGGCTTCTCAGCCACGAAATCGGGAAGGCCGGATGTAGAACCACTTCTTCCGCCAGCCTTGGACGGAATCGACCTGCTTTAGCGCGAAGTAGGAGGTGTCGCCGCGCACCTGGATGCCGAAGCCGCCAAGTGGGTAGGTGCCACCAGCATCCACGTTTCTCTTGACATTGAAGATGGTCTTCCACAGGCCCCAGTGTGGGTGCACTCCCAGGAAGCACTCACACAAAACGATGAAGCACACAATGTGGAGGACGCCGTTCGGGGTCAGATCATGCATTTGGATCCGTACGCATACAACAATCCACGCACGAAATCATGGAGGGGGAAAGAGAATCCCGATGCAAGAAATCCACAAAGCAAACGCGCTCGCCGGGCCGAGGTTGCGGGAATACCTCTTTCCCAGGCGCACGCGTGGACAGCTGATCCGCCGGCGGTAGCAATCCATCTTCCCGGAGTTCATCCAGGTGCTGCGCCTTGACGGACGACTTGACCCAGTCGCCGGGATCTTCTTCAGTGTATCCACGCCCGCGGCATCAACAGTGACGGCGGCGCTCGCCGCCGTGCTCCCCCTCTTGGTCTTCGTCCCCGTAACGCCGGCGGCGGCGGAGCTCGCCACCTTCTTCACGCCCGCCTTCTTCATGGCTACTGGCTAACGACTGGCGCGCGAATGGAGCTTGGCAACAGTGGCAAGGGAGAAGAGGTGCGAGGTAGAAGATGAGGCAAAGAAAGGAAGCGGCAAGAATGGGGATGAAATCGATCTCTCCCGTCGCGGTGAAATAAATATACCGCGGCGCCGCCAAATCCGAACTGTCCAAACGGCATCGGCAACAACGGCCTGCATCTAACCCTACACATGGCTGCCACGGAACACAACCGTCGCAGGCCACGCCGCCCACTACGCACGGGAAAAGAGGAAGCTATCATCACGCCCCGAAATTTTCGCGCCGTGCGGTCAAATCAGAACTAAAACGCGTCGTTCCTGGTCAACACTGACAATGGGACCACAGCGTCGCGTCCCATCAGCAGCAGTGAGCAAGCAAAAATCGTCATGCACGACGTCAACCTAACAGGCAGAAGGATCACTCGAGTCCAACTCGTGATATTTATCACTCCAAGGCCAGCAGGCTATCGAGTCCTCTTGACGGACCTTCTAATCATTCGACTGTCACATTATCATCTGAGCATTGATGTAGGTCGTCAGGCTGAAAGGGACTCCTTTATCTGTCGAGTCCCCAAGTCATACTCCATTCAAAGTAGGCCAACAGGCTGAAGGGACCCCTTGATCTATCGGGTCCCCAAATCATACTCCATTCAACGTAGGCCAACAGGCTGAAGGGACTCCTTTATCTGTCGAGTCCACAAATCATGCTTCATTCACTCCCATCGGGAGCGCATCAAAAAATTCTTTCGATGGAAGGTTAATTGAGATTAACCTCAATTGCAAGCAATTCAGCTTAATCTCGGGGGCTACTCCCATCGGGAGCGCTGTCGCACCCCCGATAACACAAGACCGTGAGACCATCGAGTCCCAAAGCAAGCAGTCGAAGTTCTTACCGACCAAAGCTACTCAGCTCTATCGAAAGACCACGACTACAACAGTCGCAAAGCATTCTATACCCGAGATGTGTCCGCCGCATATGATCCTCGGATGCTGCACTTACAGTGCAAATATAAGACCCGTCGATCAGTCGAGCCGGCCAGGGTTCGCACCCGCTGCGTTCACCCTGTAACTCCCATGCTAGAAGGCGTGAAGAAAATCCTGACGGACGTGTTGGGTGCCCAATTTATCACATTACAATATCCTCTGTAAGACCTCCGCGGCCTGAGTCGAAGCTTATCAGCTCTTTCCAGGCTCGAGTCCCCGGACTCGAGCTTGAAGTAGGCTAGCTGAGTTTTTGCCCGAGTGCATTTAACTGGTCCCAATCCGTCGAGTGAACCAGGCCAGCTATGTCATCATCCATAGAACATGTCGACTAGACAACAAAACATGAACATATCCAGCGGTCGATGCACTACCGACTCAAAACAAAACATCTTGCAACAGGTCAAAAGACGACGTGCACCCGGAGATGAGTCCTTGCCCGATTCTTCGACTCGACCAAGCACTCGGGGGCTACTGACTTGGGCCTACCTATCGGGTGCCCCACCATGAGGATACCTGGTGCACGCAAGGACTTGGGCCCAACTGGCGGCCTACCAGGAGACAACGCTCGAGGCCCATGAAGGGGGCCCAAAGAAGACAGAGTACGTCCCAAGGAAGGCGTAGCTTATGGCGGTAGAGACCTACCTTACCTGTAAACCTAGTCGGTTGCGAACTCCCGAGACCCAGCCTCCTATATAAAGGCTGGGAGGGCCGCCGATGAGGGCACGCTATTATTCCACCACCAAAACCCTAGCGAGATCGATATCTCGTCGGGATCACCATTGTAACACCTCTGATAATCAATACCAGACAAGCAGGAAGTAGGGTGTTATCCTTCGGGAGCCTGAAACTGGGTAAATCTCCTTACTTGTCAGCCGTGGTAACTACTAGTTCTTCATCTTTCTCCCTCTCAATCAAGCTGGGGTACTCGACCCTGGGACTTGCCGTGGCCACCCCACGTCAGAATTTTAGTTTTATCACTCGCCATTGTCTTTTACACTGCATCGTTGCCTTCTTCTCTGCTATTCTGACCGTCGGCGCGGGGGCTTGCTGGTTTAGCTTGAATAATGGCGGCGGTCCTAGGGTTGTTCTTGCGCCAGGACGGTGTTCTACTTGATGTTCCTTACCTTCATTGATCTGGCCGGTGATGAGTTCCGAAAGGCTCCGCCGGTGATCTCAATTGGACGTTTGATGCTTGTAAATTGCTAGATCGGATGAGATTTGGTCGTGTGCACCCATATTCTCTGGCAGTGAGGGTTCAAAATGGAGTGACGCGAAACTTCGTTGTCCGTTGTCACCTTGGGAGGTATTTGATTTATTTGGTGACGACATTGGCGGTGAATGTCACGGCGGCTGAGGTCTGAGGTCTAGTAATGGCGGACCGAGTCTTCGAGGCGAGGAGGACTTTGCTTGGTGATTCGTGACTTGTAGCAGCGACATCGACAAGCGGGGTTGATCAGTATGGATTTTCGTAGGTAATAGCTACATTAGGTAGCTATCGACACCTCACCCAAATGGAAATAGAGTACAAGAGCGAGCAGTACCTAAACCCAAACCGCACCCGAACCGAAAGGATTCATTCACATTTTAAGTCTTCTTTAGACTGTAGGATTTTAAAAATGTACAAATAGGAAAAACGTAGGATTGTGTCATGTGAAGTGGATTTCTACATGATTCGGAACGTGGAAATTTTGCGGCAGGTGTCTTTGGATGATGTACAGGAATTGAACACATGAATTTTAAAGGATTGATGAGAGAGTAGATAGATAGAGTGTAACTGCATTGGACTTCGCGTAGAAAAATTAAAATGAGGTTCGAACGCATGTTGAAAATCCTATAAAATTGGGGGCATAGGAATGGATTCCATAGAATTTTGATGGCCCCAATCCTATGATCCAAAGACTTTCACAGAAAAATTCCATAGGATTCCATACTTCAAAATTCCTAGGAAAATCCTACAATCCAATCCAAAGAGGTCCTCGTCTCACTTCAGACTCACTCACAGCCAGCTGCCACTGCCACTGCCACTGCCCACCGGCCGTTCCTCCTCCCACTTAACGCACAGGCACAGCTACCGATCAGCGGCGGCGGGCGGGCACTCACAGCCAGCTGCCACTGCCACTGCCCACCGGCCGTTCCTCCTCCCACTTAACGCACAGGCACAGCTACCGATCAGCGGCGCCGGCCGCCCGCCCGCCGCGATGGCCCGGATGAAGCATCCCGTGGCGAGGATGGGGCCCAAGGGGGCGCGGCCCGTCTTCGGGCGCTCCCCTCGCTGGAGGCCGCCGCCGCCGCTGCGGCAGGTGTTGCCGGAGCCGCTGCCGGAGAAGAGGAAGAAGAGGGCGTACCGGTTCCGGCCGGGCACGGTGGCGCTGCGGGAGATCAGGAAGTACCAGCGCTCCACCAGGCTGCTCCTCCCCTTCGTGCCCTTCGTCCGCCTGGTGCGTGCTCCTAGTCCTCTCCTCTGTCAGTCAAAGCTTCGTCCGTCCGTCTGTCAGGCTGACTCTTGTCCACGATCTGGATTCATAAATTTGCAGGTTAGGGAGATCACCAGCGACGTCTCCAAGTATGTGGACCGCTGGACTCCTGAGGCGCTCGTCCCGTTGCAAGAGGTCAGTCACTTCTCTCCCGTGTTACTGTTACATTTAGGCCTCGACTGGTTCAGCTTATTTTAGCCAATACGGAGGTGAAAAATTACGGACCACCCGAGCCCACGCTGAAATCCGGCGCGACGGGGGTGGAAAATTCCGGTCCGTAATTTCCCACTGCCAATCCAAGCGGGCCCTTAGAGTTTTTTTACGAAGCAGTTACATTTAGAGCTGATGAAGGTTTGATTAGTGAAACTATTGTTCTAGTGCGCAAGATCTGATTGAAGACCATCAATGTGGGTAGATAGATTCAGGGCCCTCTTGCACCCTAGAAATTTTGATTCAGGGAGATGATCGTGCAGATCAGAAAAACTGAATGTTGTATTTCGTGTGATGTTGCAATGCCGACTGTTATCTGTATCTAGGACCATTCATGTTTAATTCTGCATCTATACAAGATTGATACTGTACGGTTAACACTTGCTCTAGTAACCAACCTCTTGCCAGAAATGACTTCTTCTGCACCACCAGCAAAGATAACACCATATTTTTTGTGACCTATGAAATAATGTCCTAGTTGTAATTTTGATTGCCTGCCCTCAGTATGTATTTTGCTTTGAATTGACATACGATTTTCAAATCATTTCCCTCTGCAGGCTGCAGAGTATCACTTGGTGGAATTGTTTGAGAGAGCAAATCTCTGTGCTATCCATGCGAAGCGTGTTACCATCAGTAAGTTGTCACCGGACAAATAAACACTTCAAGCACTTGCTATATTTTTTAATGCAGTTTCTATTTTCTGCAATTGCAAATGAAACATGCCAAAAGTGATGAAAGCGCTTCAATTCAGGATCATGTTTGCTTTTATTTGATGTGACGTCTGGTTTTCATGTTATTTGAAATTGCAAAATTTCTAGTGATTGATGATAAGAAGATCTGCAAATATCAGATCTCACCAGGCCTTGTATTTTTATTCTCAAGGAACATGTATGTCAAACAAACAGTACATAGTCGAATAATTAATTATGCCTATTGTGCCAGAAATTTTCAATCCTGCATTTAGATACCAAATCTGGTTGCTTCCCAACCATAGCAGAAAATTATTTCTTTCTTGGGTATACAGACATAGTATCAAATGAGAAATTTTATTTCCTCCTTAACGTACTGTTTATCGTATCAAATAGATGTCACTAGAATCACCATCATCGTTGTTGTTTCTATCTTAACAAATAGTAGTTGTCTTCAACTAGCGAAGACTTTATATATGAAGAAATTACATGTATAGATTAGCATGCTACCGTTCAACTGATTTTTTATTGCTGCTACAGTGCGAGAGGACATACAGCTTGCCAGGCGTATCGGGGAGAAAAGGCTTTGGTGATACTAATGGAAGATGCTTTCCTGGGTTGGTGGTGCAAAGGTAGTGGTGATATTAATAGGATACGGTTGTGAGCGTATCGTTAACAAGTATTGTGGGTGTATCTTCATTTAATTAGCTTGTCTTCCAAGTTGATTCTGACTTGATGTTAGGGGTCAATTTAGTTTTCAGCCTTTGCTCCATTTTAATTGGTCTAATTCAGGGTTTATGCGAACAACCATATGGTATGGATTCTAAAGTGACTTGTAGTTGTTGCGTAATATTGTTATGGGAACAAAAGGACAGTAGCAGATCAGAATTATGTGCACAAATGTGATATCATTATTTCTCATAATCATTACAATTCCTAACTGTAAGACTAGATGCACTCCGTTGGCGCTTCTCTGCTATCCTTCAGTCTCGTAGAGTAACATCAATATTGGCGCCAAGATGATGTGATATTTTCCCTTTCTTTTGTTTTGTACTATTATTATGCGAGCACAAGGACAAGATGCTGATCAGAACTATGTGCACCAATCTGATTTCAGCAATTCACAGTAGTAATCTGTACATTCATAACTACAAGGCTAGATGCACTTTTTGGCACTTCTTGTGCTTCTGCAATACTTCGTTCCAGGTAGAGACACTATAATGCTGATGCCAAGATAGTCTGACATTTCCTTTCTCTTGCTGTAGTAACATTGTAATTAACAGAACATTTCAACATGTTGTTTTCTTGATCAGACTTCACTAGCTTCAGTTAGCCAAAATTCAGATATTTGACTTTGCAATTCTAGCTGCATCTTGTGAATCAGAGCTTTCTTTACCGATTAATGAACATTGGTACAAACAATTGTACCTACTTCAGACTTAGGGTTCTTATGTCATGACCTATATTTAGAAAGAGTAGGGTTGTTCCCTCTGTCTTCTAGAAATGATGATAGTTCTTAGCATATAAAAGCTTGTTTTATCAGCATTTTTACATGCAGCAGCCTGAGATGTTCAGTTTGAATCACTGAATTTATAGAGATCGGAAAATGAGACCATTGGAAAATGAGAGCATTGATTGGTAAACTTTCTTTAGACTGATAGTTTTGAACTTTTGATTGAGTACTACCTTGCCTATTTTGCCCAAGAGTCAGTCCAATGATGCTTCATTTGCCAACCTACATGAGTCCACTGAAAAAGTAATTGTTTTTCCTGACCTTATTTGAGCTTGTTTCTCTTTTTTATTACCTTCAAAGCTTGTGCAGTTACCTCAAGAAGATAATGTGTTCTCTGGAGCACTTTTGATGGCTAATGTCAACTGCAACTTGTCTTTTCTATCCACTGAGTCAGTATACTGAAGCCAGCAGCCATGTTTTGATAATCTGATTCACTGAAGCAATTTGGGATTGGGAAGAACTGATGTCTTGTAGTGTTCTCGTCTGAATGTTTCTTGTTTTCAGTTTTAACGACATGTAGCTGACAGTGGAATGTAACATGGTGTGTTGTAATGCTGGTTTGAAGTAAATATAAACATAATCTTAATTTCATCACTCTCCATTGTCTTTTACACTGCATCTTCACATTGTACGGTGACTTTCTCGATCTCTATCTCCTAGCTGTGATCGAAAGTTCTTCCCTAGGAGAACTTGTACTTTGAGCACATTTTACATGTATTGTCGCGAGATTTTAATTAGATTGCCCATTATATAAACATAATCTTGATTTCATCACTCTCCATTGTCTTTTACACTGCATCTTCACATTGTACGGTGACTTTCTCGATCTCTATCTCCTAGCTGTGATCGAAAGTTCTTCCCTAGGAGAACTTGTACTTTGAGCACATTTTACATGTATTGTCGTGAGATTTTAATTAGATTGCCCATTATAAGAAACGATCAATAGGTGTGGTGGAACATATCCATGAACGATGGTATTTCAGTTAGATTAGTTTAATATTATGTTATGATGTATTTGTGAAATTTATAAGTAAATAATGCTGCGAATAATAAACTATGAATCATTTGGTATTTATTTTTGTTTGAAAAAAAGTTTTTGTAACCTATTTGGCTTTCTTGAACAAATAATTTACTTGTGACTTTTTCCCCTCCAAAGTTCCAAATAATTTTCTCTACATGATTTACCACCCCTTCCCTTACCAGGGGATATAATCTTCCTCGGAATAGGAGGGTCCTAGTTTGATCACCGACATGGTTTTCAATATATGCCTCAAATATATAAAATACCACTAAAAACATCAAACTATACAAGTCTCCTTGTTCTACAATCTTTATAAATGTGTTATTGTATTTGCAAAAGTTAACTAAAAATATTGAGAAAGCTAACCAGTCTTTTCTAGTAAAATATCAACATCCAAATGTTTTCTAGTAAAATGCCCACAATTGGCTCATCCTCTCATCTCTCCGCTACAATATCTCGGTGTTCTAACCCCCACTTTCTCTCCTCCTATTGTGCCACCCTTTCCGTTGTCGGTGGTGGTTTCCACTTCACCGACAAGCGTGATCTAACGAGCCTCCAATGACCATAATAGATGGATGAGGCATTGATCAAGTGGCTTTCTGCAATGGAGCGCCTCGAACTCGACGTAGATAGGGAAATTCCGTCAAAAATGTGGGGAAGCGTATTGGTGTCCAGAGTTGATAACTCTGACAATGAATCGTTTTTTGTGTCTTCCGTTCTAGATGGTAGGTGTAATCCTGAACGTAGAAGGACGGATAAATATCATGAGTTATGGCCAAAGACATGTGAGGCCAGTCCTTACCCACACTCATACACGACTAAGAGTTTCTCCGTGATTACTTTGGGGATGACACAGTCTTGCTGGTAGTAGTTTCATATATCATTTGCTTTATGTACAATTAGATCAGGGGCAGACCTAACGCCCCTCCAGCCCGGGCTTGTCGACAACACAAAGCTTGTGTCTTATACTTTGTAAGTTTGTATAGGATATTTGTCTACAAAATAGCATAAACTCGTTTACATTGGCTTGTGGAAGTTTCTGGGTCTACAATTGGACAACCCCGGACGGTAAGCTTGTGAATTTGTGGTTTGGCCAAACCAAATTAGACGTGCCCGTGCAGCAAGCTTAAGAATTTAAGGCTTGGCCAAACCAGATTCCGTTATTTATTTTAAAAAATGCTATAATTTATTAATTATGCCATGGCAGAATGGTAGGGCATGAAGAACTTGGGCGGAGCGCACTATTCCAACGGTACAAAATTACGAATGGATTCGGCAAGTTCCATTCAAGAACCCATCGCGAACCGCTCCTCTCCCACTGCCACCCGGGCCCCACGCGCCCAACGTTCGACTCGCCTCTTCCCTCGCTAGTAGTACTAGTAACCGCCCGTCAAAAAAAAAAAGTACTAGTAACCGTCAGCCCACGACTCGCTTTTTTCTAGGGAAAAGACCACGCACGCACCACAACCCTGAAACACAAAGAACAGCCTCTCCCTCGCCGCCGTCGAGAGAGTCCGCCCGCCCGCCGCCGCCGCGATGGCTCGCACCAAGCATACGGCCGTGAGGAGCACAAGGCCGCAGCCCAAGAAGAAGCTCAGCTTCGCGCGCGCCGACCAGGAGACAGGTCAGCCAGTCCCCCCTTACCCTTCTCCTGAATCAATGCCGTCTCTTTCTCTTTGCTGCGGTGACCGGTGAGATCGAGATGCGCGCGCGTGATGCTAAGCTCTTGCTCTCCCTACTTTTCGTTGCAGGCGGCCCGAGCACGTCGACGACACCGGTGCGTGAGCCTGTCGATCCGTCCGGGATCTGTTCTGTCGTATCTATTTGTTTTTTACTGACTTGCTCGTCACCTGTTCGACGGATTGCAGAGGCGAGCCGGGCGGAGGACGGCCGCAGCGACGCCTCAAGGTGTGGTGCTCTTGTGTGGTTTTACTGTTTCCGGCGCGTGTTCATGGCTTTAGGCCGCTTCCTGGGGCTATTTCCGTGTTCTTTGGAGGGTGGGGACTTGTTTTTTCTTTCCTTCTCGATAATCAATCCTCTTTGTTGTTGAGATGTCTTGGGATGCTACTTAAAAGGAGTGATTTTTATGCTTCTCCCGGTATTGCTCTCTGTTCCTGGGGGTGGATCGACGGTTTTCCTTTACTTCCTCGCTGCAGCTCTTAGTTTATCGTCCAGCGACATGATGGCGAGGGTGGACATGGAACTCTCAGATTTGTTTGGGTTGCTCTCTTTCGCCTAGCTGTTATCTGGGTTTGTGATTGACTCTAGTATGTACGTATGTCTTCTTTGACAAGCAGCGGCATCTGCCCAACAGAGGACGAGGAAGCCGCACCGATTCAAGCCAGGCACGGTCGCGCTGCGGGAGATCAGGAAGTACCAGAGGTCCACCGAGCTGCTCATCCCGTTCGCACCCTTTGTCCGTCTGGTGGGTACCTCTGTCAACTCCCCTCTCTATTGAAGGTTTAGGAGTGCAGAGCGTGATGGGAGCTTTTGTTGCCTTGCAGGTTAAGGAGATCACTGTCTTTCACACGGACAAAATGTCCCCCACTAAAAAAGTGTGGCGTTGGACTCCTCAAGCGCTCGTTTCATTGCAAGAGGTCAATTCTGAAACCTGTCATCTACTGTTGAATCTGATGGTTTGATTACAGAACTGTAGTGCACATTAACTTGATATCCGAAAACCATGAATTGTGTGATAGATAAATGTATTGCCATAATTCATAGTTTCTGAATCCTCTGATATTAAATCGATTGTCTGTATGTAGCTGTTGTTTCTAATAGGATGCTTGTTTTTTGTGGCTGCTAACTCAAAACGGAAGAGCATCAGGGCATGCATGCAGAACTGAACTATTGTTTAGACTCCATTTTCCTTGTAGAATAAGCCTGTCATTGAGGGGTGAGATCGGCACTACCTTAAATTTTGAATCAGGAAGAGGAGCGTGCAATCCAGAACATTGAATGTTGTCATGTGATGGTTATGAGTCCAAAGTCCAAACACCGAATGATTATCTTTATATGTATCAAGTACAACAAGAATAATACTTGGCAACATTGAATGTTAACAAGAAAATTGAATGTTGTCATGTGATGGTTATCTGTTGTTTCTAATAGGATGCTTGTTTTTTTGTGGCTGCTAACTCAAAATGGAAGAGCGTCAGGGCATGCATGCAGAACTGAACTATTGTTTATACTCCATTTTCCTTGTAGAATAAGCCTGTCATTGAGGGGTGAGATCGGCACTACCTTAAATTTTGAATCAGGAAGAGGAGCGTGCAATCCAGAACATTGAATGTTGTCATGTGATGGTTATGAGTCCAAAGTCCAAACATCGAATGATTATCTTTATATGTATCAAGTACAACAAGAAAAATACTTGGCAACATTGAATGTTAACAAGAAAATTGAATGTTGTCATGTGATGGTTATGAGTCCAAAGTCCAAACGCCGAATGATTATCTTTATATGTATCGTACCATCAAGTTTATCGTCCATTTATACAAGATTGTTATTGTATGGAAAATAGTCGCCTCTTGCCAAAAAATGCCTTCTTCTGCATCACCAGCAAAAATAGTCTTTATTCTTTTGACCTATTAAATAAGTGAATGTCACTATTCTGTTTGCTTTGACTTGACAGTTGACACATGATATTCTTTTCCTTTCCCTATGCAGGCTGCAGAGTATCACTTGGTAGACATGTTTGAAAGGGCAAATCTCTGCGCCATCCATGCGAAGCGTGTTACCATCAGTAAGTTGTCGCCGAATGAACACTTATCTTCTTTTACAGTATTATGCAACAGGAAACATGCCAGGGTTGTAAAAGCATTTCAATAATGGGGTCGTTTTTGCTTTAATTTATTGTGATATCTAGTTTCAGGATTATTTGAATTTGCAAAAATTCTAATGACAATTATGAAGATGTGCAATTATCAGATCTCAGCAGGTTCCTTGTATTTCTTATTCTCAATGAACATGTCAAGAGACAGTAGATATGCTAACAATTATGGCCTGTGAGAGGGATGGCCCAGAACTTTGTCACGCTGCATATTTAGATACAAAATCTGGGGAGTATAGTAGGAAATTCAGGGTTGATTACCTGTTTATCTTGAGGATATAAACATAGTATCAAACCAAAAATTTAACTCGTAAAATCTGTTTTATTTCCTCTTTAAAGCTTGGGAACTGTTTTATTATAACAAGTAGATGTCACTAGAACCGTTATCATCGTTGTTGTATCGTAATAAATCATAGATGTTTTCAACGAGCTTTGATCTGTATATATCAGAAGGGAAATGCTCCTGGACAAAAGGAACTGTTTTATGAAGAAAATACATGTATAGTACCTTCATACAGTAGCATGTTCGCATTCACCTGACCTTTTTCTTTTGCTGCTACAGTGCAAAAGGACATACACCTCGCCAGGCGTATTGGGGGAAGGCTATGGTGATACTAATGGAATATGTTTTCTTCGGCGTGGGGGTGGGCAAAGACCGTGGTGGTACTAATGGGGAGACGTTTTCTGTATTGTTGGGTGCAATGGCAGTGGTCATAGCGATCGAATATGTTCATGTGTTAGAAGCATTGTAGATGTATCTTCGTTAGTTAGCGTGTCTTCGAAGTTGATTCTGATTATTTACATTTACATGGTAGGGGTCATTTGACCGTGTTCAGCCTTTGCTCTCCTTTTTAATTGATCCAGTTCAGAGTTTCTGCATAACGGTCCAAGCATGCAGATTGTGGAACTGACTTGAAATTGTTATGTGAGACGAGGAAGAAACCAGAAGTGTTGTGTGCAAACATTTGAAACTAGTTTGCTCTGATCTCATTATTTCCCTCCTTTTGAAACTTGTCTATTTACCGGCCATGGTGAGCGAGGAAAGCGTGCTGCGTGTATCATGGAGGTACAGCCGTGCAGTAGTTGTGTTGGACGTTGTTATGGTAAAACTTTCATGTATGTTCAAGTGTCTGGTTAAATTGTTTCCAACTCGTGTTTGCAAAGTGTCTTCAACCTCTCCAAGATTCCACGGACAGAAGATGAGCTTAAAAATCTCAGTGAGTGTCCTGAAACCAGCATAAACTTTTGTCATCACAAAAGAGCTTAGGCTGGTGCTACGACACATCCTCTCGGTTCCAATCCCAAGTAAGGATCTGATGCAGTGTGAAGTTCACAGTGACAGCCACATCCACCGCGCAGGCCAAACCATTCTTCCTGAGAATCTGAGATGCGACGATGATGATCACAGCTTGACGAGTGTCGTGATGCAGACAGGATGCACGTAGATATGATCACGACTCTTACGGGAATTGGCCGTCACTTTCTCACCGAAAATATCTTTGCTAAAACATAGCTGCTCATCAGGTCACACCCAGTGCCACTCTCTGCCAGAAACAACAGCAAAGACACTTTCTTTGGCCATAGCGACATGCATCCAATGATGTACCAGAGACCTACGAAGCACCAATACGGCGATACGGAGACGGCGATACGGAATACGGCGATTTCTAAAAACAGCAATACGGCGATACATCGAGTATATGTGTAAAAATAATAAAATCAGCAGTCACTCACTCCCTATCCAGCAAATCAGCAAGCAAATTGGCAGGCAAATCAGCAGTCGCTCCCTGTCCCTGGCCAACAAATCAGTAGGCAGCAGCTCGGAGGGCAGCAGGCCAGCAGCAACTCAGCAGTCAGCAGTTCAGCACGCAAGCAAGCAGGCATCACTTAGCACGCAAGCAAGCAGCAGGCCAGCAGCAACAGGCGGCAACGGAACAAGAAGGGCGGTAGCCGTACCTTGCTGCTGGCGACGAGAGGCAGCGGAGGCGACTCCAGGTGGCGGGGAAGGGCTAATCCAGGCGGAGGCGACGCAATTCGGGTGGCAGCGGCGCGATTCCGGTTGGCGGCGGCGCGATTCTAGCCGGCGGGGCGCGAGTCCAGGTAGAGGCAACTCCACGCGGCGGGCTCGTTCAGGCTCTCCCGTGTCGCTAGACGAATCGGAGGAGTATCAAGTTTATTTTCCTTTTCTTTAATTCGGAAAAAGGGGACACGCGGGCGATACAAGTATCGGAGGAGTATTGGCGTATCGGAGTATCGCACAAGTTTTATACTGCGATACAAAGATTTTTGAAGTATCGGTGCTTCGTACCCAGAGACAGGTATAACTTATCATGTACAAGGAACAAGCTCTGATAGAATTAAACATCTGCCAGGCAGATTTACACACTGACAAAGCCTCAGAAGAGATCATCTGGGACATGCTAGGAGCCTAGGGCTGCTACTGATCTACAAACTCTGAACCGCCAGGCTGGGACAAGCTAGAACCTCGAGCTGCCAACTTTTTCTGCTGCAAGCACAGGAAATATATAAGCGCTATAATCTACAAAATTTACTATGAACATCGCCAACGCCATCAAATGGGGGAGGAACTTGTTCTCCGGAGTTGATACTTGGGTTCTGGGGGTGGTGCAGAGATTATTAGATTGTCCAACTCCTGAAAGTTTTGTGAAATGGAAGAAAGAAAACCCAGTAAGCATCAATAGAGACATCAAACATGACATGAATACTAATTAACAAGATCTCATAAGCTAAGCAGTATCGCACAGAAGTGTGAGGCTAAGAATTTACATGGAAGGATATTTGTATGAATATTTGCTACATATGGCTGATATCATCAGAATTACTTCTCCATGTAATATGATATGTTTAATAGAATATTACATACTTAGAGGTCAAATTAATGCAGTGAGACAAATCAGTAAATAAGGGTTGATAACGCTCTGAACAACTTCATAAGTTTTGTGTAAAGTCAAATGGGCTGCTGCTCATATTTCGAACAATGGTTATGTCCATGCTAACACAATCTAGCGTATACTAGTATCATCTGGTACATTTTGACCTTTCGAAAGAAAAGCGCCCCATAATCTTTATGTCAATGCCAATTGCCAAAACTTAGTTAGCTTAGCTACAATGGTTATGTCCATGCTAACACAATCTAGCCTATACTAGTATCATCTGGTTACGTTCATGCTAACACAATGTAGCCTAACACAATATTTATGTCAATGCCAATTGCCAAAATTTAGTTAGCTTAGCTCAGTAAGCAAAAAAAATAACTTTGGGACTCTTGTTTCTATAGTCTTCAATGGATGTTTGAACACACACACAAAAAATAGTGATATGACCACACGTTTATGTGTATGACAGCACGGTATTGTAGAAACAAAAATTGTGTTGCTTCAAGTAAATCAAAATGAGTGGTGACAACATAGATACTACAGGTAAGCAATGTGTACTATTTGTAAGGATCGTGGTTATGGACCAAACTAACATGGGCACATCATACAACACACTTAATGCCCATGCTATTATTGGGACCAAGTAGCAAGTAGTTACAGAATCGGCTAGTGTGACACAGAAATTAGTTTGACTATCTGAACAAGAACGGTGTTACATGAACCTACAATTCATACAAGGCATAATGAATGCTGTAGTCAAATATCCTCCACCAAAAAGAAGTGGGATAGGTAACAGTGTTAAGATAAAAGGAGATAAAGTACCTTCTGCCTCTTTAGCCTCTCGTTCTCCTCCTCTAGATGAGATACCTTGTTTTCAAGCTCATTAGTGTAAGCCTGCCAAGAAGAATGCACTTGGTTATTAATACTCCACATTAGAATAGTGTAGAAGAACAATAACAACTTCAGTGGCATGGCACCTAACATGATATGCTTGCAGTTTTAGGCTAAACAATGTACGTGAGATTTATCAAAATCATTATACTAGAAGATACATTTCCATTATGCTTTGATGCTGCAATCAGAACATTATAGCATGACAAAACTCAATATGCAAAAAAAACAGAAAAAGATAGGAGAATAAGTAAACCTGCTTCCTTGCTCTTGATCGCGCAGCTGATTCCCTGTTTTTTATCATTCTCTTCTGCCTTCTTTCTACAACCTTATCAGGTAAACCCCCTGAGGCACCACGCTTGCGCCCAGGTGTCTGAGGATCCGAAAGTGCACTGAGCATGGGTGAAGTCATTTGGCCATCCGAGTAAATCGATTCCATGATAGCTCCTGTAGCGACAGCCAGTGGCTGAGGGGCCAGTTGGCCTGCCATGAAAGAACCTGCCATGCTTGGATGTGGAGGCTCCAAAGCTTGCTGCTGGTACTGCTGCAGCCACTGTGCCTGTGCTGTGGCGCTCAAACTGGGCGCAACAGCCGCGATCACACTGCTCCCAGCTGCATCCATGTTGGCTGGCAAGTCACTGGAATCCTTCAAATGCCCTTCAGTGACAACGCCAGCTTTCACCAGGAAATCCTCAAGCGTCATCTCCCCAAGCGTCGGCTGCCTCTCCTGCCTCCGCCGACCACCCTTGTCGCCACTTCTCTTGGGCGAATCCATGATGCCCTTCCACACCTCATCGACGGTCTTCTTGCTCAGCTCCGGAGGCATGGTGATGCTCCCTTGGCGATGCAGGCCCGATGGCGGCTCGGACGGGCCGCCGACGCCACCGTCAGGATCCACGCCATCAGGAAACACGCTCTTGAGCAGCTCGTCGAGGTTCATGCTATACAAGGGCTCTGTCAGCTGGCTCTGCACCTCGTTCAGGGTAAGGCTATACATGGACCCTTGCCTCGCCAGGCCCTGCGCCTGCCCCCACTGCGCGCCCGAGCCAGCATACTCGCCGCCTCCAGCCTGTGACTGCGAGTGCGACGCCATTGCCTGAATCATGAACCGGCACACTCTTGAACTGGTCGCCCTATGGGGATTCCACCCCCGACAAAAACTTCGGGAAAACGACGCGCAAAGCAGGCTCCTTTCCAGCAGCAACTCCCCCAGCACAGAGAACGCCGAACCGCAGATCCACTACCGGCTACAACAGCACGCACCAGCGGACGGGCCTGCTACAGAAAGGCGGCACGTTTGCATCAGATGGAATCGCACAGTTGTTTCCGTACAATATACTGCTTAGAAACACGAAGAAATCAATGGGAATGTAATTTAACCTCGAATTATCTAAGGAGACGATGGTAACCAGCGGATTCGAGGATGGTCCGGCGACCGGATCTCCAGTGCTCCAACCTTCCAGCTGGAACCCGCGCCGAATCGACCGTGAATTCCGCGGGATTTCCGCCCGCCGGGCGCCGGATCGCGGCCCCGCGCGGTCAGGCCTGGCTCGGGCTGCTAGCACCTACCACTGGGGGAGGAGGCGACGGTGGGGTTCTTGGGAGAGGCGAAGGCCATGGTGGAAGTGGGACTGAAGGAGAAGAAAGAAACTGCTGCGGGTTGTGATGCGAAACCGTGGGCGACGGGGGAAATGGGCCCACCGTGAAGTGGAAATGGGCCTGGTCACTTCCGCCAAGTGGATAAAGATGCCAGATCAGGGGCGTGTCAGACTCCAGTTTGAGCTATACCAACAACATGCGACCCTTTCCTCCCAAACAAAGTTACTCCCCTCCCTAAAAAAACGAAGTTACTCCCTCCCTCCGTTCACTTTTATAAGACATGATAAATATTTTGGTTTTATAAGACACTTTATTCATCTATACATATGAATCTATAGATTAAATATGCCCAGATATTCTCATTTTGATATGTATGTAGATCAAGCCAAAATATCTATCATGTTCTTATAGAGTGAACGGAGGGAGTATTTGTTTTCTCTCGACTCAAATGGAGCGTGCTACTAGGATGTCATGTTAATTAGCGTTGGAGCGAGCCCCTAGTGCTTTGACCTAGGGTTTACGTCTTGTCATGAGTTTTTTGGTCCACTGTATCTACTCCCCTTCTCACACTGCTCTTACCTCGCACAGGTGAATTCGAAGTAAAGAGGCCTAAGGTTTTTACATGGTTGATCAATCAGAATCTAGAGGATCTGGCGGAAAGGGGATGAAAGATCCAACAAAGCTCCTAGAGAGGTTGCACATGTAGGAATACAAATAGATGATATCGTTCCGGAAGAGGAGATCCTCTGAAGTTGCTGGCGCTAGCACGACTATGTATACGATTTAGTCGGGGTTGTTGATCTGGAACATGCGTGCAACATAGAACACTGCCCGTGAGGTGGTGTGGAGGGGGATCAACCCAAACTTGTTCTCAATACAATTCAACTTTTAGCGCAATACAATTTAATTGTTTATTGTCGTGATAGCTATGTTTTCTCGAGAAGATGGGATTGGAGTTTACTAGTCCCCCACCTACTACATGTGTGTGCTTAGAGCATATGCTTTCTTATTTGATTTGGTTTGTGGCTTCACCATTTGAAAGGGCAAAGATGTCGCCTAGAGGGGGGTGAATAGGCGATTTAAAACTTTTCCGGTTTAGCTTGATAAATGCGGAATAAAACTTAGTGTTTAACTTATCAAGCACACAATCTAAATATACTAGGCTCAACTATGTGCACCAACAACTTATACTAAGCAAGACAAGTAACAAGGTGATAGCAAGATAAAAGACTTCAAGCACAAAGGCTATCACAATGTAAAGTGCATAAGTAAAGAGCTCGGGTATAGAAATAACCGAGTTACGCGGAGACGGTGATGTATTCCCGAGTTCCTCCTTTTTAGGGGAGTACGTCTCGTTGGAGAGGTGTGAGCCACAACAACAGGTTGGTCTCAACGCCATAACAGGCTTCACCTTCTTCTCCAATGAACCGCACCACAAAAGATTGATTCACCTTTCACTATCGGAATCCTTCGAGGCACACACCCACAACTGAATTGGGGGCTCCCGGATGGCTACAAGTGACGACAAAAGGTCTCAACCACCACAATGGCGTCTAGGGTCCAAAGACCCAAGAGTAACAAGCTCACAAATTTTCACTTCCACGAATCCTCGTGGAGAGCACAAACCGATGCACAAAAGCAATGGCAAGAACACAAGAAGTGCTCAAGTCGTTCACTCTCAAATTCCAACACAGCAACAAATGCTAATGAGGGAATAAGAGAGGAAGAACAAAGGAGGAGAAACACCAAGAACTCCAAGATCAAGATCTATTAGGTTCCCCTCACTTAGAGGAGAGATGGATTGGTGGAATTGTAGATCTAGATCTCCTCTCACTTTTCCCCTCAAAGATATGCAAGAATCATTGGAGGGATTGAGAGAACTCAAAGCTTTGGAGGTCAACAATGGAGGAGGAGAGAGAGCACCAAAACTTAGGAACCATTCGGGAAGAAGACCCCTTAAATAGGTCCCCACCAAATCCAACCGTCAGGGGCAGTTTCCTGCCAGCGTACGTGAGCCCGGCCTTGGAGCCCGACCAGGCTGGCCTAAAAAGGCTAGAGGCCGGCTGACCACCAGAGAGGCCCGGCCTTGGGCCCGGCCTAGGCCGGCCAACCAGAAACAGCAAAACAAAAACTGCAATAGGTCTTGTATCTGGACTCCGTTTTCGATGTTCTTGGGCTCGTTGGAATCACCACAACGAGCACTACAAGATTATGCAGAGAAACATCATAATCCAAAGATGGAGGATAAAACCAAATGTAGAAAGGTAAGCCTCTCTAAAAAGGGACAACCGATAAATCCTCCAACATAAAAAACACAACAAGATATTCATATGAAATCTGTTTTTGATGAACTAGAGCTTGGTATGGAGATGAACACAAGCTCTAAATTCACACATGGATAAAATACAAATAAGAACCAAGAAAGATGATATGCCAAGTATGCAAAGGTTTGAGCTCTCCACAAAGATGC
Source organism: Poa pratensis (assembly GCA_947311845.1). Taxonomy (NCBI): domain Eukaryota; kingdom Viridiplantae; phylum Streptophyta; class Magnoliopsida; order Poales; family Poaceae; genus Poa; species Poa pratensis. Next base: position 58,560,649 of record CAMZMU010000035.1, read on the forward strand.
GATCAAGTTACTCACTTGAGAGCTCCTCTTGATAGTACGTCGTCTATCCTATAACCCGGTCTCCCACACTAATACCATGAGACCGGTAAAATAGAAACCCTAACAAGATCATACATTTGCCTTGCGCATTCCACTTGAGCTAGATGATGACGATCTTGATCTCTTCAAGTGGACCACCTTTCTTGATTTGCACTTTGCTTGGTGAAGACTCACATATCGCTCCCCCATACACCAATATGGGGAAGCCTCTGTTAGGCACATCTTCACTTGACCATTATCTCCAAATGGGTGACAAGCTTCAAGCATAGGATTTCTTTGAGATGCTTCTCTTGAACTTGCACTTCATCTTCTTCTCTGTTTTCACAAAGATGATGTCTTGAAACCTTCAAGACATACTTGCAATATGCTCAACACTACACATGACCATTCTTCATATAAACCCTTGGATAGAACCTTGGTCATCATATAATCTTCTAGAGTCCAACACATGAACTCCAATCTTTTCCTATGGACAAGATCTACAAGAATATCTCAATGCCAACATTAGTCCATAAGGATTGTCATTAATTACCAAAACCACACATGTGGACACCATGCACTTTCACCATTTAGCTTTGTTCGTATTGTATGAGCTTATTGTATGCTTTTGTTGGCGATTTGTTATTCAACCACGTAGTCACATTTTTATTACTAGCATGCCACTTTGTGTGTATGTTTGGTGGTAACCTTCCTTCTTATAGGAGGGGTGTTATACTCTCCCTGCTCTCTATTAACTTTTGTTCTTCATCCTTATTGAGTTCCTGGTGCCCATCGTCTGTAGTCCTGCTGGTACCTTTTTTTCAATTTGTCGCCTCTTAGTTGTTGTCGTCGACTAGTCATGGCTCTTGCTCCTTCGTTGTCTTATGATGTTGTGCTCATATATGCTTTATTCTCCGGTTGGTGTTGCTTTGATTTTCTCCTTTTTGCCTTGCTCGCTCCTCCAAATTTGGGCTCTGGAGGCACCGAGTTCCTCGTTCTCTTGTGGCGATCCTCACTCATTTAGGGCTTCCTTACCCTAGAGGGCGAGTGGAGGGCTGCTACATGAGAGGTTACCAAATAATCAGCATTGGTTGCCTTGATGCGGGTGAACGATGACAGTTGGAGTACATGTTTTCGTGTTCGATGAGTGACAATGAGGCTGATTCACTCGCAGGTTCAAAGTCGGATTTCGTCATACCTTAGATCCACTCTTTGCTGGGATCTACTTAGTTCCCATGCGATAGTCCTCTCTCCTTTGGGGTTTCCTTTCCTCGAGGGCAGGTGGAGTGATTTCACTAGAGCGGCAAGCAAATAGTAAACATCGGCTAGCTTGATGAAGACTAACGATGTCGAGCACCAACATTTGCCACAAAAATGACAAGGAAGCTCTTTTTTGCGAAAAGGTAAACCGATCTATCGATCATGAATAACGGTGCAAAGAAACTTCAAAAGTAACAAAATTGTGAATATATCTTCGACTCACCTAGCGACGATCGACTACAACCACTGGAGCGAGCCAAAGGCGTGTGTCGTCGTCACCCTCCCTCACCGGATGTAACAGCCCGAAATTTGTGAACATAAAAACATGAATAAAATTTCCACTTTTTATATTTAATTGCATCATGGCATCCATATTAATTTGCTAAACATTAAAACAATTGGTTTGGCACCATTTCAAAACAAATGGCTAGAAATGCCAAAACTTTATTACAATGAGTTTGACAAAATTGGTGACAAATAAAAATTAGTTGGAGCTATTATATTTGTCAAGGAAGTTCCAAGAGTTCAAAACAATAGTTTTTCACTTGCTTTAAAAATATTAAAGGAGTATCAAATATTATTTAACAAAAATACCATAACCAAACCCTATGAACAAATGTGGTTTAAAACATTTTTATTTGGGACACCAAATTTTGTGGAGCTTCTACATGTTATGGGGAGGCTACATGAATATTTTCAGATTTTTGTAAAATGTGTTAGTGCCTCAATTAAATATCTGAAAGCTACTGGTTCAAAAAGAAACAGAAAAATAAGAAAAGAGAAGGCAGGGGGTTTTCTGCAAGATGGTCATCTTCTCCCTGTAGCGACCCAGAGCCATGGACGCTCTCCCGGTCGATCCCGTGCGTGTCGCCCTCGCTGTCCAGATGGGTGGATAAGAAGAGCACCGAGGCCCCCGTGCTCCTCTGCTCAACACGCTCCACGCCTCCCCTCCGCTTTCCTCTCGCTCGCTAGCAGGCTGCCGCACCGCCGTCGCCATGGCCGTGAGCACCGCCGCCGATTGAGAGCTCCCCAAGCAGATCAAAGTGGGGCATCGTCTTCGCCTCGACGTCCTCTCCCTCTCTGCCCACGGAATCGAGCCGGGCCGCTCAGAATCGACCTCGACGATCTCTTCTTCCTCGCTGTTGTCCGATCGCTGCCGTGGACGATTTGCTGCCGTCGCTGCATCCCCGACCTCGCCGTCTTCTCCTACGTGCTCAGGGTGAGCTTGCGGTCCAAATGGACACCCCCATCCTCTTCCTCTCGGTCTTGTTCGTCGAATCGTCGTAGCCCGTGGAGAACCGCCGCTATAGCTCGTCGCCGTGCTCGTCTCCGGCAACCCTTAGGTCCGTAGCGACGCCAGTCGCATCCCCGTAGTCCCTCTCGTTAGTTGCGCACACGAGCGCGACCGCGTTCGCCGCCGTCGTCGAATCCGTGCTCCCCGCCGTCGGTAGTCACCGTCGCGCGCGCCGTTCCGCACCTCGCCGTGGTCAAACGGCCGCTGGGCCCGCGTGCTTGCGTGGCTTGCCTACGTGGCACCTGGCCCACTAGTCAGTGGCCTGGGCTAGCCACTGGCTCGGTGCAAAAGGTTCAATCATGTTTTCCTGGAATTAAATTAAATGGTTTAAATGATTTTAAATTCAAATGAATTTGGTAAAATTCATAACTTTTGTTATGTTTGTCCAAAATTTACAAACGAGGTATCAAAATGTTCAGAAAACTGAAACCTAACCAAAAGTATAACTCATCCATGCAAATGAATATTTTAAATTGTGAAAATAATTGAAATACAAATGCATCTGTGAAATGGGCAATTTTGGGGAATTCATAACTTTTTAAAAGATGGGTCACAAAAATACAAACTTGGTCTCTAAATGACCAGGAGAACAAACCCAATGTTGTGACATCAAATTCTTGTTCAAATAAATATTGTAAATGACTGTTTTCTTGTACTATGAAAATGGCAGAAAAGAATTAATAATGGAAAAATCAATAACTCTTTAATTAATGATCCAAAATGATATTTTGACTTACCAAAATGTTCAGTAAGTTATGTACTTCATGATTCAACACTTCTCCACACTTGGATAATTAATTTATTTGATGTTTAATGGAATTTAATAAAATGGCAGCACTAAACCAAATATTGAAAATGCAATAACTTTTTATTGGTTAATAAGAAAAATGTGTTTAATATATCAAAATGCTCACAAAATTATGAACTAACCAGTAACATCAATTGCATGCATGTTTGAGCAATATTTCAGTACTGTACATTTTCAAAAATGGCTAATTCCATTAAGTTTAAATATGGGGATTATTCCAAACAACGTAATAAATATAATTGGGACCCCATTTAACTTGTTGGCCATGTTTAATACTTCTATGATGCATTGAAAATGTCATATCATCATGTGCTTGTGCATTGCACATGTTTTATATGGTGTGGTATTTGATTGTGCTTTCCGGTGTTCTTATACATCGATAGATCAAGAGTCGGGGTTTCACCGCAATACCCTGACGACCCGTTTTACCAGCCTATTGAACAAGGCAAGCGTAATCCCCCTCCGAGCATGTCTCATCCTATGTTTTCCGCAAATATTTTCTCCGCTATAATATTGCATGCGGTTCAAATGTCAATTTGGTTGAATTAGAGTATCCTATTAGTTGCATTATTTTTCTGATGCCATTACCTGTTTCACTCCTAATATCCATAGGATTGCTTTGTTGGCCTGACTTACTTGACTACGTTATGTATATGGTTAGCCATGCTTAGTAAATGCTTAGTTGTCTGGTGGATATTTCATTGTTGGAACTGTTGATGGAATGTCCGGATGATGGTGGAGAAATGTGGATACCAATAAATAAACATGCTTAAAGGTGGGGATGAGAGGCCACATGGAATGTGGTGGGTTGTCTCGTTCTCGCCGCCTAGACGCGAGTTCTCGCCTTCGAGCAAAGACCGAGCGTGCTACCATGCGTGAGGCCTATGCAGTAGCAGGAACCCTCATAGACTAAATAACTCGGGCGGGGCTAGCCAGGGTCCTCTAGTTTGAGCTTCCATTTGCGTGTGCGTGAAGATGGTGGCTAGGATTGAGATGAGGATGGTGGTGTTTAGGAAAATGAGTGGCCGCGGGGCAGGGTGTTGGAGGCACTGAACCTGCCCTACCGCCACTGATGATCCTGGGTTAGTCTCAAGCGAGGGAGAAGTCGACACCGCTCCCACCCAGCCGGCTTTCCACGGAAGAGAGCTAATGATCAGGCAATGGGCCGGACGGTACGCGTGGCAAACATTGTACACCCCTGCAGGGTAAATCTTTTCGAAAAGCCGTGTCCACGGTTACGGACGACTTGGTGCCGGATTCAGAGACCATAGAAAACTTGAACGGAATGATTAAAACCTGAGTACTAAAGGTACTACCAAGAATGCAAGGTTGACTTCCTCGAGGGTGATTCGGGGATGTGCCTTTGTAGACAGATACAGTGGTGGATGTTGGTTGTTGATGAAGATGATCAGAAGAAAAGAGTTTACTTCTTACCCCTTTGAAAATATTCTGATTAGTCGATGCCATGGAGTTATGTCTTTTCTAAAGAAAACAGCTTTATGCAAAAACCATAAAACCTTTGTAAGCCAATCATCGAGCTAGTAGCTCTAGTAATCTTGCAGAGTTCGTCGAACTCAACGTTGCTTTGTTGATTCTTTCAGAGGAGGACTTCATCGACCTTGAAGGTGGGTTCTTTGTGGACGTCGACGAGTAGTCTGGGGTTCCCAGGTGGCAGCTTGGGACATCCCGGACAGCTGGCGCTGGAATGTTTATTATAGGCCTCTTAGGCCATAATTTGGATCTTGTTGTTTAGAACAACTTAATTCGCTTCCGCATGATGTACTGTTGGGTCTGTGACCTCTGGTTGTAATATTGCTATCTTTCTCTATTATAAGAGTTGAACTATAATGCTTTGAGTCGTAGAGTCTGTAATGTGCCAGTTGTTCCACAAGTCTTGATCTCTCTATTATGCATTGATAGTTGTGCCTGTGTTATGGCATCAATCGGGGTGTTGCGTTGCCGATGATCCATTCCGAGCAACGCCTGCCAAAGGTTTTGGCCGGGAGTGGTAAACCCGTAACCTCCGGTTGTATCGCATAACCGGTGACACACATCATCACTGTATAGTTCGCGGTCGGGGCGCCACAAGTTGGTATCAGAGCAGGACTGCCTGTAGGAAACCCTTCTACTGGTCGACGTTGAGTCTAGTGTTTGTGAAAATATTTTTAACCTAAAAATGAAAACCATCTTAGGATTCTTTTTACTCCTTACCTGGTTACATTCTAATCTCGGAGCCATCTTACCTCTATTTGAGTTAAAAGTTTTACTCCCGTGATCCTAAAGAAACGGGGTGGCTTCTACCTTTAGTGTTACATGTCAGGTTGCTCCCGCTGCGTGTTGAGTCATAATCCACAGTAAACACCGTTGTTTAGCAACACTCTCCTTCTTCCGTGCTTCGGTTGTTTTGCAACTAATCGGGTGTTCCTTTCTTGGGTTTTAACCGTGGTCTTGAACCGAAGGTCCCGGATTGTGCTGTGATTCTGGTATGTTGAATTGTGTGGGTTGTTACCCATGTGATCGTTATGCCATTTATGATTCTCGGCACATGAAGCTGACCTTTAACCCAAGTCCTTTATGTGGTCTGTGAGGTAATGTTCAACCATTTACCACACCTCAGCTGGCTATGTAACTTTAGCTCTCCCTTAGCCTTGCTTTAGGTTCTGTCTTGGAACCATCGGGGTTACGACCAGGATTCTCCTAGCAGTCTCCCAACTATGTTCGTGACTCTGCTGCATCTCTCCTTTTTGGGCATGGTTATCACAATTGAGTAATAACCGGTGCATCTTCAACATCTTAGGATTCTCCTGAGCATGTTTCTTACTCTGATCTGCTTTCCGACCTTTGTCTGTCTTTTGACAGTAAAGTTTTATCGTGCGTTGGTATGTTCCGATGCAAGTCACTCTCTTGATCCGTCAAGACTTTCCACTTGTCGTGTTAGGAGAAACAAACTCCAGTACCTTGTCCATTTCTCGGACCAGGTCAAAGTATTGTAATCTGCAGAATAAGGGCCTTGTCTAGCTTTTGTTCTGCTCCACCTTAGAGTGTCACACTCTTTGATATCAGGGTATCGTGCTAGTATCATGATCCTCTTGATGAAGTGATGCTCTTACACTTTGTTACTCTCCTTCTCCGAGTGACTTGTTACTCCAGAATGATAAGTCATGAGCAATGATGCGGCTGTCGATTATCTCAGCAGTTCTTACTGCGCTGAAATCCAGGGAGATCCATTGTCCTTCTTAGTATGTGGTTAGCCGATCAATAAGTTGAATTGATCGTGTTACCAAGTTTGTTTTCTCTGTGCCTTCCTCGGTCAAAGAGCTAGGTTTGTGCCGAAGCTCCCAAGACCACCTTGTTTTGCCTTGAAAGGCATGATTCTCTCTCGAACTCAAGACATACCGGTGGATCGTGATATTCTGGAGGTCTTTCCAGAAGTATCGCCAGGTTGTCACCTGACCGTGATGTTGAGCTTATGAGTAAGCTGGTTCTCTGAACAACTCCTTTCTCCAAGAAAATCGTGCTGGATGTCCTGAATTATTCGGTTGAGCTTAAACAACTTGGAGAGTTAAAAGATAAAAGCTCTATCTGATATAGTTCCTTCTCAATGGGATGTCTAGTTTACGTGTCGAAGCAAGGTGGTATCTCCTTTGTGGATATGCTATCCTACAAATCTTTGATTTGAATTGGGCTATCGTCAAATCAAACTCAGGCAACCTACTGAATGTGTTAGTCTGACCAATACTTATGCCCGTTCATGCAACATATGAGTCTACCGTCTTGGAGTATCTGGATAAGTTTGTTGTTGAGCCCATCAACTACCTTCTTATTTTCTCCATGTTTGAGGAGATTCATATTGGTTATTGGGCGTTAGCATTGGAAACTTGTTAGAACTAACTTTGTGTCGTCACAAGGTATGTGTTCTGGAAGTTAGAAGTGACTTTCTCTGGTTCACGTGCAATTGCTGAAAGATGTCGCCGTGGATCTGAGTAAATTGTCTGGTTTCCTCGGAATCATCTCAAGTCAATCATGCATGTGCAGAATATTCTTGGAATGGTACGTTGTTACCTCCATTCCTTGGAATTTCATCTATGCATCCAGGCCACTGATTGAATTGTTCCAGAAAGAGAAGAAGTCTGAGAACTTCTTTGTCTTCTATGGTGTTTCCCATCAAGAACTCAATCGTGTCTCGCTGCAAGATATTCAAGTAGGGCAGATGTCCTCTGACAAGTTGCTAATACGTGAGTTCCGCAATCTCCTTCCTCCTCTGGAGTTTGACATTCTAGTCTAGCTCTTGGGGTTCTAGCAACTGTAATCCATTGGTACGCCTTGCAGAGATTTCCTATTCCTACATGCTGAGTCTAAAGTATCTCTACACCTAACTAGATCTGACTCTCAATCAGAAAACGATGGTTGGTGATCCTCAAGAAGCTCGACTCCGATGTCTAGAACATCAAGAAGTTTCCCGATACTAATGTTCTTGGAGTTTCTAAAGTTCCCTCGGTCGATCTTCCCGACCCTTCTCCTGTGATCCGAAATGCTCCTCCGTGAGAAAGTTCTACTCAAGCTGTTTGGTAGAAGTTGCCTCTTCATCTGTTGAAATCTTGTTTAACATTCGTCTTCAGAAATTCAAGGCCTTGTGCAAATTCATATTCTGAATCTTTGAGAAACAGTTGTCTACCAACTGGAAACTCCTTATCAATCTCCCGTCAAACGCATGTGTCTCCTAACTGTCAATTCAAGGGATGCTCGAAGTCTCATCCTGAGTTCTACTAGGAGGTACTCGGTCGTTGTATCTTTATAAAGACCCATCCTTCCGGAGAGGTTCCTTTCTTTCCTATGGTGTAATTGGATGATGACCTTAGAGTGAAGATGATGGAGATCTCCATGATGCCCTCGGTCAACCTCTTCAAGAAGGAAGCCACCTGAAGCGAGAAGATCGGGTAGTACCTCGTAACCCCTTTTCCCTCTTTCCTACTCTAAGAATCTCGGGACGAGATTCCTGTAAGGGGGTAGAATTGTAACAGCCCGAAATTTGTGAACCTAAAAACATGAATAACATTTCCACTTTTTATGTTTCATTGCATCATGGCATCCATATTAATTTGCTAAACATTAAAACAATTGGTTTGGCACCATTTCAAAACAAATGGCTAGAAATGCCAAAACTTTATTACAATGAGTTTGACAAAATTGGTGACAAATAAAAATTAGTTGGAGCTATTATATTTGTCAAGGAAGTTCCAAGAGTTCAAAACAATAGTTTTGCATTTGCTTTAAAAATATTAAAGGAGTATCAAATATTATTTAACAAAAATACCATAACCAAACCCTATGAACAATGTGGTTTAAAACATTTTTATTTGGGACACCAAATTTTGTGGAGCTTCTACATGTTATGGGGAGGCTACATGAATATTTTCAGATTTTTGTAAAATGTGTTAGTGCCTCAATTAAATATCTGAAAGCTACTGGTTCAAAAAGAAACAGAAAAAGAAGAAAAGAGAAGGCAGGGGGTTTTCTGCAAGATGGTCATCTTCTCCCTGTAGCGACCCAGAGCCATGGACGCTCTCCCGGTCGATCCCGTGCGTGTCGCCCTCGCTGACCAGATGGGTGGATAAGAAGAGCACCGAGGCCCCCGTGCTCCTCTGCTCGACACGCTCCACGCCTCCCCTCCGCTTTCCTCTCGCTCGCTAGCAGGCTGCCGCACCGCCGTCGCCATGGCCATGAGCACCGCCGCCGATTGAGAGCTCCCCGAGCAAATCGAAGTGGGGCATCGTCTTCGCCTCGACGTCCTCTCCCTCTCCGCCCATGGAATCGAGCCGGGCCGCTCAGAATCGACCTCGACGATCTCTTCTTCCTCGCTGCTGTCCGAGCGCCGCCGTGGATGATTTGCTGCCGTCGCTGCATCCCCGACCTCGCCGACTTCTCCTACGTGCTCAGGGTGAGCTTGCGGTCCAAATGGATACCCCCATCCTCTCCTCTCGGTCTTGTTCGTCGAATCGCCGTAGCCCGTGGAGAACCGCCGCTATAGCTCGTCGCCGTGCTCGTCTCCGGCGACCCTTAGGTCCGTAGCGATGCCAGTCGCATCCCCGTAGTCCCTCTCGTTAGTTGCGCACACGAGCACGACCGCGCTCGCCGCCGTCGTCGAATCCGTGCTCGCCGCCGTCGTCGAATCCGTGCTCGCCGCCGTTGGTAGTCACCGTCGCGCGCGCCGTTCCGCGCCTCGCCGTGGTCAAACGGCCGCTGGGCCCGCGTGCTTGCATTGCTTGCCTACGTGGCACCTGGCCCACTAGTTAGTGGCCTGGGCTAGCCACTGGCTCGGTGCAAAAGGTTCAATCATGTTTTCCTGGAATTAAATTAAATGGTTTAAATGATTTTAAATTCAAATGAATTTGGTAAAATTCATAACTTTTGTTATGTTTGTCCAAAATTTACAAACGAGGTATCAAAATGTTCAGAAAACTGAAACCTAACCAAAAGTATAACTCATCCATGCAAATGAATATTTTAAATTGTGAAAATAATTGAAATACAAATGCATCTGTGAAATGGGCAATTTTGGGGAATTCATAACTTTTTAAAAGATGGGTGACAAAAATACAAACTTGGTCTCTAAATGACCAGGAGAACAAACCCAATGTTGTGACATCAAATTCTTGTTCAAATAAATATTATAAATGACTGTTTTCTTGTACTGTATGAAAATGGCAGAAAAGAATTAATAATGGAAAAAATCAATAACTCTTTATTTAATGATCCAAAATGATATTTTGACTTACCAAAATGTTCAGTAAGTTATGTACTTCATGATTCAACACTTCTCCACACTTGGATAATTAATTTCTTTGATGTTTAATGGAATTTAATAAAATGGCAGCACTAAACCAAATATTGAAAATGCAATAACTTTTATTGGTTAATCAGAAAAATGTGTTTAATATATCAAAATGCTCACGAAATTATGAACTAACCAGTAACATCAATTGCATGCATGTTTGAGCAATATTTCAGTACTGTACATTTTCAAAAATGGCTAATTCCATTAAGTTTAAATATGGGGATTATTCCAAACAACGTAATAAATATAATTGGGACCCCATTTAACTTGTTGGCCATGTTTAATACTTCTATGATGCATTGAAAATGTCATATCATCATGTGCTTGTGCATTGCACATGTTTTATATGGTGTGGTATTTGATTGTGCTTTCCGGTGTTCTTATACATCGATAGATCAAGGAGTCGGGGTTTCACCGCAATACCCTGACGACCCGTTTTACCATCCCGTTGAACAAGGCAAGCGTAATCCCCCTCTGAGCATGTCTCATCCTATGTTTTCCGCAAATATTTTCTCCGCTATAATATTGCATGCGGTTCCAAATGTCAATTTGGTTGAATTAGAGTATCCTATTAGTTGCATTATTTTTCTGATGCCATTACCTGTTTCACTCCTAATATCCATAGGATTGCTTTGTTGGCCTGACTTACTTGACTACGTTATGTATATGCTTAGCCATGCTTAGTAAATGCTTAGTTGTCCGGTGGATATTTCATTGTTGGAACTGTTGATGGAATGTCCGGATGATGGTGGAGAAATGTGGATACCAATAAATAAACATGCTTAAAGGTGGGGATGAGAGGCCACATGGAATGTGGTGGGTTGTCTCGTTCTCGCCGCCTAGACGCGAGTTCTCGCCTTCGAGCCAAGACCGAGCGTGCTACCATGCGTGAGGCCTATGTAGTAGCAGGAACCCTCATAGACTAAATAACTCGGGCGGGGCTAGCCAGGGTCCTCTAGTTTGAGATTTCATTTGCGTGTGCGTGAAGATGGTGGCCAGGACTGAGATGAGGATGGTGGTGTTTAGGAAAATGAGTGGCCGCGGGGCAGGGTGTTGGAGGCACTGAACCTGCCCTACCGCCACTGATGATCCTGGGTTAGTCTCAAGCGAGGGAGAAGTCGACACCGCTCCCACCCAGCCGGCTTTCCACGGAAGAGAGTTAATGATCAGGCAATGGGCCGGACGGTACGCGTGGCAAACATTATACACCCCTGCAGGGTAAATCTTTTCGAAAAGCCGTGTCCACGGTTACGGACGACTTGGTGCCGGATTCAGAGACCATAGAAAACTTGAACGTAATGATTAAAGCCTGAGTACTAAAGGTACTACCAAGAATGCAAGGTTGACTTCCTCGAGGGTGATTCGGGGAGGTGCCTTTGTAGACAGATACAGTGGTGGATGTTGGTTGTTGATGAAGATGATCAGAAGAAAAGAGTTTACTTCTTACCCCTTTGAAAATATTCTGATTAGTCGATGCCATGGAGTTATGTCTTTTCTAAAGAAAACCAGCTTTATGCAAAACAACCATAAAACCTTTGTAAGCCAATCATTGAGCTAGTAGCTCTAGTAATCTTGAAGAGTTCGTCGAACTCAACGTTGCTTTGTTGATTCTTTCAGAGGAGGACTTTATCAACCTTGAAGGTGGGTTCTTTGTTGACGTCGACGAGTAGTCTGGGGTTCCCAGGTGGCAGCTTGGGACATCCCGGAACAGCTGGCGCTGGAAGGTTTAATTATAGGCCTCTTAGGCCATAATTTGGATCTTGTTGTTTAGAACAACTTAATTCGCTTCCGCATGATGTACTGTTGGGTCTGTGACCTCTGGTTGTAATATTTGCTATCTTTCTCTATTATAAGAGTTGAACTATAATGCTTTGAGTCGTAGAGTCTGTAATGTGCCAGTTGTTCCACAAGTCTTGATCTCTCTATTATGCATTGATAGTTGTGCCTGTGTTATGGCATCAATCGGGGTGTTGCGTTGCCGATGATCCATTCCGAGCAACGCCTGCCAAAGGTTTTGGCCGGGGAGTGGTAAACCCGTAACCTTCGGTTGTATCGCATAACCTGTGACACACAGCATCACTGTATAGTTCTGCGGTCGGGGCGCCACACCGGAGCCGGATAAACCTTGTCATAGTAGACATACATGAAGTCTTCGTGCTACTGCCCTGAAGGACCAGCGCACGAGAGTAATAACCATCGCCAACCATAAATTGGAAGAGCCACACCTGGAATTACATGAAGGAACACGAAAACGGATCGGATCGGATCTAGGATATCACATTTGCCTGATTTTGATGTGAGGGTAGCCTTAGCCCTCAGTGTTGTCTCTTTTCTTTTCACCCGAGTTGGTGTGGTTTGTCGTTGTTGTTTTATGAGTATACCAAGCTTGGAACCTTTCTTTGTTAGAACTAATGGTGCACCCCTCGTAACGATGACGTTACCTTTGACTGAAATACAACAAATGGTGGAGATTTATGCCCCTCGTCAGTCTCGATATATTTTCTAGTATTTTTGGCCATTAGGAATGGAACCGCAGCTATTGAGGCATAGCTAAATGAGAAATACATAGATTGAACAAATAACTTATAATGATAGACGCTTATTCGGCGCACATGGAACTCCGTATCTGTCGGCTTTGTTACGAACTAATAGAAACCCCCTTGATACAACTTTTTCATAAATGTCATAAGGTAGATAGACGAGGTACAGTAAGAGATAATGCATTGTATGACGTATAAGTATTGATATCTCTATATGACGTGGATTGTGGAGGGTCTAAGGGAAGGCCATTGCACCTGCCTAAAAAATTATACTTTTCCTGAATTGAAGTCCCACTTCCCTAAATTCGCACTAAATTTGACGTGGGGTAGCTTTACACAAATCGCTATGTAGCAAAAATTTCTACTCAATGTCTTGTCTATGGCAAGTAAATCTCTGCTTAATCATAGGCCCTATACTTGCGGTGTGTATAGATATCATGATCCACGTCCATGTCTGCACCGTCCGCCGCCGCCACCACGTTAACGTACAAGCAGTACTCTCATCCGACACGCATGTCCATGGACACAGCCGCCGACCGGAGCCCGAGGGTGCCACTCCGACGCAGCGCATACATCTGCGGCTGGTTCATCCACATCCTCGCCTCCGCCTCCTTGCTGGCCATCGCCTACCGGCGCTTCGGTAGGGATGACAATGGGTACCCATTACCCACATATCCTGCGGGTAAAAACCCCATTAGGATAACGGTTTGGGAAGAAAAATACCCATAGATATGTAAATGGGGAAATCTCGTACCCATCGGGCAGAGAGGGTACGGGTATGGGTTCGTATAACCCATACCCGTGTACCCATGTACCCTTCTAAATCTGTGACAAGTGGGTCTCCCAATAATAACCTAATGTACCTTCTAATTATTATGACTATGTGTTGTTGTTTATCATTAAAATGTGTTTTTGTTTATGTGCAAGTGCTGATGTTTACATGTGTTGCTTATGCGCAAGTGTTGCTGTTTATAAGTATATGTGCTGATGTTTACAATGTGTTGTTGCTGACAATGTGCTTTTATTTATAAGTATGTGCTGCTATTTAAAGTTACATGATTATATGATGTTGTTTACGACTATTTTCTACTCAATCTGTTGTGTTGCCAGGGCGGGTATTTTTACCCGCGGGTACCCTTTTACCCTGTCGGGTGAAGGGTATGGGAAAAAGTTGTACCCGCACAAGGGTATGGGTACGGGTGACGGCAAGATTGAGCAGGACAGGTAAGGGTATGGGGTGGCTCCACCCTTACCCATACCCTGCGGTGCCATCCCTACGCTTCGGGGACCCGGACGCCGCATGCGCCATCGGCGTCATCTTCCTCAGTTGCCTCGCCGTTCCCATCGTCCGCGCCCACGTAAGGTTCGGCCACATCTTCCCTTTCCTCAGGCGGCGACGTCTGCGCCAACGGTGGTGACGTCGACTCCGGCGGGGTGACCGGCGGCGGCATGGACGCGGGCGCGATGGCGGCGCTCCCAGCGGCGTTCATGTTCAAGCGGGACGTCGAGGCCGGGGAGGGGTGGGCGCAGTGCTCCATCTGCCTGGGCCTGGTCCGGCCGGGGGAGTCAGTGTGGCGGCTGCCGGCGTGCGGGCACCTATTCCACGCCAGCTGCGTCAACGAGTGGCTCCGCTCACACCCCACCTGCCCGCTCTGCCGCGCCGCCGTCCGGACTGGTGCCCGGCGGCCGGGGCGGCGGCTGCCTGTCTGAGCTAGTCCGACGATCGGCCGGCTTTGCTGGCTGGTGTTCGATTGATACTGTTCCGCACGTTGATGTCACATTGTCAATACGGTTGATCGAATCAGTTCGTAGAGAAGAGAATGGAAGAGAAAAACACTTTTTATCGGTCCTGATGTTGGAGACAATCAGAGTAATATCTATGCTTAAGGGCTTGCTTAATAGGGGTGCATTTTCATCGCATGAAAATTGGAGATGGGAAGAGATTTGGAGAAATTTATGTTTTCACCAATCCCTACAAATACTCACAAATATTTTTTCATAACTATAAACTATCGTGGCCTAGAAACTTTAATCTAGGCAATAATAGCGTGGTTGGTGGTTCCATCCAAAACGAGGGTAAACTGGCTATTTGGATTTTTTTCAGATCCGCGATAACCCCCTCCAATCTCGAGGGGCTTGGATCGCACTGGCGAAACCTAGGGACCCGAGTTTGACCCTGTTGTTGGCATAATTTGGGTCTTCTTACAAAGGTTGATTTCTACTATATCAGTGCCACCAAGCGCGCTAGTCTTGGTAGGTTTTCTATCACTTTGTATCCTTGAAAAGACTCCTTACTCGTCTTCCCTCTTCCGCTATGCTAGTGAGAGGACGATGCCATGTAACCAATAGAGTTCGAGAGTGGTACACGTACTTGGGCAACTTCTATCGGAAAAAGCCTGAGACGACAAGAGTTTGTCGTATGTAGGATCATCTCCATCTGGTTCTCCCAATATGGGTATTGTTACCAGCAGACCTCCCAATAATTACCAGTTTGTCCGACGATCTCAATACTCCGTCTGCATGTCCCACCTCACTCCCATCACTTTGGTAGGCTATTGGGACCGTCGTCATACGTGCGCATTGGATTCTCTCAGGTCTCCTCCACACGCCAGCTAAAGAGACAAACACACCCACTCATCCTTCCTCCTTACCTACCCATCTGCCCCTTGCCTCTCTCATGTGCATGCTATTGGAGATGCAGCTGGAGCACTTGCCTAGTTTTGTCCTGACATGTACTGTTGGCGGTCCCATTAGTATGTCTGGTGGGCAAATGTCGGGCCATTCATTGGGGCTACCGGCCCAAATGCACTAAGGTCGATATTACTTCCACAAATAGAATGTTCACATGTGAATGATTCATATCGACCTATTTCAGAGCCACTTTGTTCATCACCGCACTGTTCCTCCACATTCACCCCTCCTCTGCCACTGTTTTGCTGCCATCCAATTGCTCCTTCACCCAAAGAACCTAGATGGATTTTGTATGCTGCCAGGATATGAGATTGAAGCTCTAATCGACGCCGCCTAGCTTTGGGACGACGGGAGGTCCGATGGATGAGTTTGCCCCCATGAGATCCGTCTTCAGCGTAGCGACCGCGGGGATGATTTGTAGTTGGCGATCATGAAGTCGGTGCTGCAAAATTGATACTCCCTCCGATCCGAAAATATTGTCGCTAGCATAGTTCGGTCTTTGTGCTTCATACGTTTGTTTCCCCAACACTTTATACAGATGTGGAGGGAGTAAGTGATTTTGTGTTCTGTGATGTTGCACGCCTTTTATTTTTCAGGAAGTAACGTTTGGGAGCTCCACTTTTTTGAACTGTTTTAAGAATACTTCAGTTTCTAAAAATACTAAAGTATTAAATACTTTAAGGTGTTTGGTTCTAACAAATTTTGTGGTCTTATATACTTCAGTATTATAACAAACTGCACTAATTTTGTAGTATGGAAAAAAGAGGTCCAAACCTCCCTTTTCAAAACTGAAGTATTTGTTGCCTTGGCGTGTGAATACTGCAGTCTTCCAATACTTCGGTTTTACAAAAACGTTGCTGCCAAACTAGGCCTAGTGATTTTGTGTTTTGTGTTTTATGATGTTGCATGCTTTATTTGACAAGTGCAATTTGCAAGCTTGCGTTTTTGTTTTGAAGAATGGACACCTTTATCCGAAATCTCGATGTTAGCACAAGTTTCGGCCCAATCTGCGGCCTATACCCGCGGCCCGTATATCCGATGGTATCACATACCATCCATCGTCTCCGCCGCCGCCGCGTCACAACTCACACGCACTCCATCGCATCCGGCGCACGTCCATGGATAGTACTGCCACCAACCCCGCGGAGGTGCTGCCCGGCGCATGCATGTTTGACGAATCAACCCACATGATCACCTCCTTCGTCATGCTGCCCATCAGCTACCTGTTCTTCGGGCCGTCGGGCGCTTTCGCGGCCGTCGGCGTCATACTCCTCACCTTCCTCTTCACCCCCGTCGGACGCGACCTCGTCGCCGAGCTGTTCTGCTGCCTGCGACGCCCACGCCCCGCCGCGTCGGGCTTCTTCGTCGGAGGAGGCGGCGGGATGGACGCGGCCGCCATCGCGGCGCTACCGACGCCGTTCGCGTTCAAGCGGGACGTGCCGGCCGGGGAGGGGTGGGCGCAGTGCGCCATCTGCCTGGGGCTGGTCGGAGCGGGGGAGACCGTGCGGCGGCTGCCGGCGTGCGGGCACCTGTTCCACGCCGGGTGCGTCGACGAGTGGCTGCGCGCGCACGCCACCTGCCCGCTCTGCCGCGCCGCCGTCCGCGCCGCAGCTCGGCGGCCGGGTCGGCCGCCTGTCTGACGAATCGGATCGGTACACTGATGTTTCTTAGCGTTGGCACTTGCAATGATCGAAGTTTTTCGTTCGTATCTTCTTGTTGATCCCCAAGATATTTCGCGTTAAACCTTGACACGAACGCATGTGCGCGCGGGTACTAATTATCTTGCCGATTCCGTGCGTGATCTGAAAATCAGTCGGATCACCGCGAACTGAACTGCATAGGTTAGGTATAGCTTAGCTAGCACATTTTGCTTTTCATTGTAGACATGTTAGGTCATGTAGATGGCACACAAATTGTAATCTTGCATCATTTGGTTACTCGTGGATGGTAGTCCTATACACTTTCGTATTGTTTTACGTGGATGGTACTTCTATTAAAAAAAAGTAACATATATAATCCTAACTCAATGTCATTGGATTTAGAACTAAACTAGAAAACATGCTCGTGCGTTGCTACGGGTTGATTTTTTAAAATATAGGCTTTTGCAAATCTTTACCGGAAAACCGATAATATCCTTCCATCTTCCTCGCCAAGCCCCAAGAGAGCTTCCGTCTCGCTGACACCACCCTTCCCTTCTCTTTGTTCTGCTCTGAGGAGCCGCCCTCCCCTTAATCGAATGACCACGTGATCCGCCCAGCTCAGGGAACAATTTTTTGAACCCTTGGCAGGAGAACTGCCAGATTCATTGATAGAAGAAGATGGTACAAGGACCCGAACTGCTCGGTTAGTCAAGGAAAACCGGGCGAAAACCTTTACATCGACAAAGAGCACTACAAGGCATACAGGGGCACCAGAAGGATCGGCTGTGCGACGTCATCATACATCATCATCTATCGTATGACTTCGACTTCCTCGCAACAACACCACCACGAGCTTGTTCGCCGTCTTCAACATCACCGGGGAAGAAGACCTCCAATCCTAAGAAGAAGACCACCACGCACGCCCGATGCCGGCGGCATGCCGAGAGTGCTCCTGCCACTCACATCAACCACCGCGAACCTCACGTCCCTCTTGCCGATGCCGGTCTCCGGAAACGAAGCCCCCAGGAGGGAAAACGACGCCAAAACGCCGTCATCGTCTGACCACGAGATCATGGGTTTCCCCGGAGAACCAAACTGGCCAGATCCGTGCGAGTGTGGGCAGCAGCAGAACAGCGACGCCTCCGGGAAGGTCAACGAGGGCCACAGCCGCCGCCATCGCCGGTCGCGGCACAAGGTCGAGACAGGGTCTTCACCCCAGCCGCTCACCACCTTGACGCACATCACAGCCACCGGCATCGGCAAGCCCACCAGACACTACCACCCTCGGAGAATCCGGCGATGAAGAGGGGTCGAGGACACGCAGAGCACCGCAGCTCCGCCACCCCGCCCCGGCGAGCCCAGATCGAGCCGGCCAAGCACAACGGGCGCACTGCCACGTCCATCAGGCGCACGGGACGGCGTCGCTGCCACCAACGCCACCCGCATCCCGCGCCCATGGAGGACGCAACACCGCCACTCGGGCCCGGCGAGCCCAGATCGGGCCCGCCAAGCCCATCGGGCGCTCAGCTCACCCTGCAGGCGCAGGGGCGACCCTGCTGCCACCGTCGCCGGCTGCCTCCATCATCTTTAACCTCCGCCCGAACCCGCCGGCTCGGCGTTCTCTGCCCTGACCGCCGCCTTCCCCATGGGCCGGTCAACCACCAACGAGAGCACCTCCCTCCGACCACCTTTGGCAGCGGAGGGGTGCCGCCACCCGCCGCGGCCGGGGCCGGCGACGGCAGCGGCAGAGGAGACCACGCGGGGGGACGGCGGGCTTCGTTAGGTTCGGTCGCCCCTAGCACCGCCTGGGGGGCGACGCGAGGGGAGGGGAGGGGAAAAAAGTATGGAAGGGCAAAGTTAAAACGTGCTCAGGGAACAGTTACCCTGCATCGCAGGTTCTCTTGCTCGGTGAACCTCCGAGCAGCCCAAGCCCAAGCGTTACCCTACTCTCCCACACAATTTTTTAAACTTGAATTAAGGCTACAAAGATAGGGTGGCATGACACTGACAGCTCTGACATTAAAAAAAAAAGCTACAAAGAACTATCACTAATGTTGCAAAGTGTGTCGTCAATGATCCATGATCAAAGTGTGTTCCTACGGATTCATTGTTATCGATTTTTTTTACCGTGGAAAATTGCAGTCCTACAGAGGCGGATGTCAATTGCACAACTCGACTTTTCTAAATACAGATCTTGTTATTACAACAAAATCTCCCTCTACAGTAAAAATAGATTAAATACCGTGTGTACAAAACCACTCCATCCATAACCACATATAACCTACAACATCTGTAGTATACAAAAAAATACATAACTTATAAGTGGATTATGTAGATTGAAGATAACTACGTTGCTGCCAGAGTGAGTCCTAGTACCCTAATTAACAAATGGTTAGAGGGAACATATTGGTAGCACTCAGGTTAATATATTTTCGAATTTTACGGTAATAAATAGGTTTGTAGGCACTGCTATACTGTCTTTTTTTAACAAATGTTATACTGCCATCGGTAGGGTTGAAAATGATAAGGAAACTTTCCGGTTGTTTCCGTAGAAAAATGAAATGAAGAGTAATAAATGGAAACGGAAACGGCATTTTGCGGAAACAAAACGGAACGGCATATTCAAAAATGAAAATGACAAAGGAAACGATTTAGCAGTTTCCGACGAAAACGGAAACGAAACGGAAAATTCTGGAAATATAAATACGGAAACTTTCCGCACGACCAGTACACTCTGGATTCGAGTGACCCATAGCCCAAGTGCAAACTAAGACATGCCTATATTGCTAGTTAGGTCCATTAGTTAATACTAAACCCTAATTAATCTAGTTACATAATGTAGTGTGCGATCGCCTAGAACGCCGCCTCGACAATCGCTTGGAGGATAGCCGTCTCGACTCCTTGAGCCCTCAACGAATCCTCCTTGCCCAGCGTGTTGCTCCGTTCGGCGCCTCCGCTTCCGATCGGTGAACAATTCTTCTTTTGTTAGGTAATTATATTTATATTTTGGGAGTATGCACCAACATATTAAACCGCTATTGTGTTCCGACAAATATCCGCTTTCGTATCGTATCCGTCCCATTTCCGTTCAATATTCATTTCCGGTGATTTCCGATTTCATATTCGTTTCCGGGATTTTTCGATTTGGTTTCCGATTCCGGAAAGATGAAAGGAAACAAAAACGATTCATGTTTCCTTCCGTTTCCGTTCCGTTTTCAACCCTAGTCATCGGTGCATGGAATTCATGTGTACTGTTTTAGGCAAGTCACAACCTCCCTAGGAAACAGCAGTTTCATCATCGTTCCACGGTGAGTATACCTGGGCATGGGCAGCCCGGCCCGAACGGCCCGACGCAACCCGGCCCGATAATCTCGGGCCGGGCCGGGCTTGCACATCGGGCCGGGCTCGGGCCTAAAAATCGGGCCCGGCTTGCACATCGGGCCGGGCTCGGGCCTTGTCAAAACAGAAAATCAGCAAGGGTCGGGCCAGGTCGGTCGGGCTTTTGCGGGCTTTGTCGGGCTCGGGCCCGATTTCTGCGGCCCGACTGTCGGGCCGGGCCGGGCCCGGGCCTGAACTTTTCTGCGTCGGGCTTTTTTAGGCCCGGCCCGAGCCCGGCCCGGCCCGAAAAAATGCCCAGGTATACTCACCGTTAGACCTGGCCACGCTCATACCTCTGCCGCTGGGTCGCCATCGGGTATTCGGGTGACATGGCGCCGGCGGCCGGACGGACACGATGGGCTCAGTATGGCGGAGCGTGGGGGTCACGCGGCGCTAGCAGCCGGACGGACGTCGGGACGCGCTTGGGCTTAGTACGGCGGGGCGTGGGGTTGGGTAGGTGTACGCCGCCAGCGGCTAGGATGACAAAGAGACGCGGGCGTCGGCTTTGCTTGTCTAGAAGCGTTCGGACTTCATACCGGTTTGGACATACGCAGAACAATCGGAAACAATTCAGGATTCCAATAAGGCGGGCGACAACTCGGACAGACGAAGCACAAAAAAAAAACGAACCGGTATATGACTTATGGGTGGCAGTGGTGGGTAAATATGTGATTTGGTAGAGGGCAAAATCGGCAAAAAAAATGACGTACCACAAGAAACCTTAATGCTTTTATTATTAGGTACTAGCAAAATACCCGTGGGTTGCAACGGGTCTAAATTTAGTTCCAAAATTAAAATTTGACACTATACATCTAAACAACAACTATACGCATGATTTCAAAATTTAGGTCCTTAAAATATAATGTATATAGGAAAATGCCCGTGCGTTGCAACGGCCTCTTAAATTTATTTGAGGACACATGTAAACATAAAACCCCTAAACATTCCCACTTGGCACACTTGCATTTTTAAATCAACCCGTGTGTTGCTACGGGCAATCTGTATCCTTAAATTTCCCAACAAGATTTAGCTTTTATTTTAATTTCCCAAGTGAAACAAAAATTGTTTGGTCATCCAGAGAATGCATTAGTGGAACATAAAAGGATTTTACCCTATGCTTTGTTGAACTAAGGATTTTCAGAACATAAGTCTGAATACATGACAGTCTATGAGGAGAAACAATCATGGTACATAAGCTAAATAAGCTAAATTCCTTGAAGGTACATAATCTAATATATGTTCAAGATAGTATTTTGTTTTCAGGGAATACTACAGTGGTATACTTCCAAAATGTCCGAATAAATGAATCAACATGGCAATGTAGTCTCCTTTATTGTAAAGAAAATATTTTTTAGCAGTTAGTTGTTACCTGCTGCTCCTAATTATGCTATTACTTAGACCCATTTACAGTATATATAATGTGAGAAGTAGATGCACATGTTTTGCTTTTTTGCATGTATAAGGATTTTGCTCAATGACCCACGGTAAACATTTTGAATAGCCAGACTCCTAACTCAGCTCACCTAATAGCACCATGTTCAGTGAGACCATACAAAACGACCATACTAAAGTCTGAACCTAGTTCTTGTAGTCCTAAAGGTGTATAATTCCAACTCAGCAACTCAATATATGAAGCGATCAGAGAACCAATCTTGTATTGCTGTGGCTGTGGCTTCGTCATGTATGTCCGCTATGTGAAGAATTGACATGGTCACATGGCCCTCGCTGTGAACGCGAACTACAGAGATCCGCCAGCTTCGTCGCCGCGTCCTGCACACATGTACAGGGTCAGAAAGAAGAACACACCACGGTCGGGATTTTTTTTTAAATAATATTTTTTAAACAGAAATTCGGAATCTAGCACGCGTTTTCGAGAAATTCGGAATCTAGCGCAGTGTCGTCACGGCCCGTGCCGAAACAAGGGGTTTCGGCACGGCCAGCGCCGAAAGCTCTGATCTGCATGTCGCCGAAGGCAGCGGCAGGCGTGGCCCACTCCTTTCGGCAGCGCCCGTGCCGAAAGAGGCCTTTCGGCAGCGCCCGTGCCGAAACCTGCCAAGTAAAGCACCGCGCCCGGCTCGGCCTTCTTCTTCCTTCTCTCGCCCGAGCTGCTGCCTCTCTCTCTCTGTTCTTCCGTTTTCCATTGAGAAAGACCACCGATTCTTGCCCCAAAAAATTCCTAAAAGCCCACAAATTCAAGGAATAGAGAATAGGAGGGTTGGGGCATCCCCGATCCGTTGATGGGATAGCACTTTGTGGAGGCGTTTGGGGGTGTGGAGGTGGAGCAATGGTGGTCAACAATGGTGGATAGTGGTGCTGTGTGCCGTGTTGGGGAAGCTAGAGGCGTGGTGCGGCGGTGGTGGTGGTGCTAGATTGAAGGGCAGCGGGAGCTACGCACGCGTCAAGGGTAAACCCTAATCTCTAGATTATTTAGGTTAAGTGTTAATATAATTTAAGGGTGGATGCATGACATATGTGTGGATTAGTGTAGATATATTTTAGTTAGTGGTCATATTTTAGGTGGTGGTAATATTTTAGTTGGTCGGCATATTTTAGGTGGTCATATTAGTATATGTTGTCGGTTAGATGTTAATATAGTTTGCCGTGGATGTGTCAGGATTAGTGTATGTTGTCGGTTAGATGTATTGTATATTTTGAGTAGTCTTTATGTTACCGGCGGTCGTCATATTTATTTTCGGCGGTCGTAATATTTAGATATATCCGTTGTGGAGTATTTACTGATTGAATAAATTTGTTTAGGTAATGGAAGTGGTCAATGTTGTTGTGCACTACGGTGCCGATACAGTCCGTACATCTGAGTCAGGGGTCGTAATTTTTATGTTTAAATTTGTACAGATGGCTGCACATGCGTTGCTCAGTGGGGTGATCGATGGAAAACATCGTGCAAAGATTTGGGAGGGTGGTGACAAACCGAAGATCTTGCGTACGCGCGGTCCAGCATACAACTGGATGATACACCCTGATTGGGTTGATCGGTACGTATAAGAGAATATATTGATTATTTTGTTATGTTGTACGATAATTTATGATAGGTCACTGACGAATAATTATGTTCGACAAAATTTTGTTGCAGTTTATCTTGGTCTGGTCTCTTACCTATAGCGCGCCTAGTTGAGGCGACTCGGCGGCAGTGGCTTCATATTCCACCAGATCAGCTCGGGGCCCCAGATATTGATGTGCAGACAAGTCACTGCTCTGCTGCTTAGTTGATCGATGTAGGCCCGAGACCCACACTTTTCACTTCCCGTGCGGAGAGATGGCACCGACTCTTCAGGATGTGTCATATCTATTGGGTCTCCCACTGGCGGGCGCGGTCGTAGGTCCTTTAGAGGCTCCAAATAATTGGCGTGCCGAAATGCAGGCACGTTTCGCAGGGATACATCCGGATAACCCGCCCTTAGAGTTCGAGCGACACGGTCCTCGGGTTTCATGGTTGAGCAAGTTTCAGGTAAGACTGTTAGAATTATGAGTTTTATTTTGTATTATCAACAAACTTGTACTTACTCAGTTCGTTTCGTATGATCAATGCAGATTGGAATTCTAGGATACCCGGATGCCGCGTTGACTGAAGCGCAGATTACTAGATGTCTGGAGGCATACCTGATGTGGCTGTTCGGCAAGGTAATGTTCATTGACTCTCACGTCGACACTATTAGTGCGCGCTTTATCAATATGGCGCGAGAGATTGCGGAGGCACATCACGTTGAGGACATAGTGCCACGGAGTTTTGGGACAGCTGTCTTAGCCGCCACGTACCGAGCTATGTGTTCGGCATGCACGAAGAATAAGAAGTCCGCTTCGCTTCTTGGCTGTCCACTACTGTTGCAGTTATGGTCTTGGGAGAGATTCCCTACCGGTAGGCCTGACGTCGACGCTCTTACACCCTGGGAGTACAGGCTCGTTGAGACAAACCAAGTCGCTTTGCCTACTATTGGTAGTATGTGGGCGCGTAGAGAGGTAACTTGCACATCATTTAACTTTTCAAACTCCTTATTTTGGTAAACTTGCACATCACTTACCCCAGTTTATCTATTTGCAGAGACGGTACGCGGGCCAGCAGGTTAAAAACTGCTACGAGGCATTCATGATGCAGTTTGATCAACTGCAAAACAATCAGGTTATATGGGAGCCGTACCGTCATGACAGGGTGCAGGCGAGATACCCCGGCGGGATTTGTAGCTTGTGCCGGAGGGATGAAAACTACTGGTACACTCGAGCCTGCATTGTTTTCGATGTCACGGTGGAGGAGATGGCCCAACAACGTGTCATGAGACAGTTTGGCAAGCGACAATTGCCGGAGCCTCCCGCTAGAGTTCCCACCCTGCCTGCGCATATCCACGGGTGTGTTTTTAATCAACTGTGTTTACACTAAAGAATTTGGAATGTACTTTTCTAATTACACTACGCCTGCATGTTTCAGATTATCGCAGCAAGGAGATAGAACTCTGGCCCACGACCTACATATGAGCCTGGTAGTTCGACTCCTCGCCCACGACCTACATATGAGCATGGTAGTTCGTCCCACCAGCCAGATCCTTCCCAGCCACTTATGTACGAGGAGCCAGATCCTTCCCAGCCACTTATGTCGTTGAGACTTGTCTATCTACGCACGAGACATATTATTATCTATGTATGAGACATATTTATGTTCGTATGTACGACACATATTATTATCTATGTACGAGACATATTATTATCTATGTACGAAACATTCCACATTGCATAAATTAATTTAACATACAACACTACACGTCCACGTTACAACTTCACTACTTCTAAACACTACATAGAACAACTACTGGTACAAATATTACATGCAACTCAACGATAACTAATTCGAATCAACGACTTCACTTCCCTCTGCCACGTGCTCGTGTTGGAGGCATGAAGTCGTCATCACTATTTTCATCGACGACAGTCTTGGATGCACCAACACTCTTCAACTTACGTCTAGAGTTGGCTCGTTTAGGAGGCATGAAATCATCATCACTATCATCTTCAACAGCTTTCTTGGATGATCCACCACTCTTCGCCTTTGATATAGCCCTCTTCACTGTTTCAGCGTGAAGGAGATTTCCAGGTCCATCAGGACATGCGCCAAAAAGCATTTCCATCCAACCAAAATGAGGGATCTCTTTGTTCACAAACTGTCCATCAGCAGGCCAGTGCTGGACATTCACAAAATCAGGGAAAAAAGTTACTACGATAACACTAGATTCTAACATAATATAAATTCGGTACTCAGTTACCTTCACGTGAAATGCATAGGCCTCCGACGAAAAATGGATTATCTTTGACTTAGGTGTCATAGGCATGTCCCTAAGCCCCGCCTCAATAGCTTTTAGCTCATTAATTCTCTGCCACTTCCACCGCCACCCATCAATTTCATCTGAAATTTCTTCAGGGGTCATCTGGATTTTGTTTTTTTTTGCTATAATTTCTCCCACCTCACGAATGTTGCCCCACTCACTAATTAGCTCCCTATAACAGCTCTTCGGCCTACCCTCCCTAATATTACCTTCAGTCCATATTGCGGCGTGATACAAAACACACCACGATCTATGCTCCGAACTAGGACCCGAACTACCAGACATCTTTCCTATCCGACTGAGAAAATAACCACGCACCACACCCCTCCTCCATCACCAAATCTACTGGGGTATATATATAGCTCACCCGGGAGAAGAAGAGCGGGAGAAATATGGCGGGAGAAAAAAGGCGGGAGGAAAATGGCGGGAATAAAATGGCGCGAGAACTATGGCGGGAGAAATATGGCGGGAGAAGAAGGGCGGAATAAAAGCCGGGAGCGCGAAACAAATTCGGATCAGGAGTTGCATGCACTAATCGGCTTTAACCAGGAAAATAGCAGCAAAATGGCTCTTTCGGCACGGCCAGAGCCGAAACACACCTGTCGGCGCCGCCGTTACGCGAAAGCCAGAAGTGCATGCAGATTTGCCTCCTTTCGGCTTGGCCCGTGCCGAAACCAGATGTTTCGGCACGGGCCAGGCCAAAACGTTGGTTTCGGTCCGGCCGTTGCCGACGCCGCGCTAGATTCCGAATTTCTCAAAAACGCGCGCTATTTTCCGAATTTCTGTTTAAAAAAATATTATTTTAAAAAAAAATTCCCACGGTCGGGCTCAGATTAACGATCAGTTCAGTTGATTCGAGAGAGAGGCAGGGATGGAGCCTAATGATATACCGAGAGCACGTCGCCGATGGAGACCTTGTCCTCCTCGCACTCGGCCCAGGCGTTGGCACTCGCGCGGCCCACGCCTGATCAGCGAGCCAACGGGACATGACCTCGCCTGTTTCCTGCGCCTGCGTCGGCCTCCTCGCCGATCGTCACCTTGCTCGAATCCTCCTCCAAACCCTGCTGCAGCGGCTGTAAAATAACTTAACAAAACAAAGTTGAATTGCAAATCGAATTTGACCTCCCCTCCCGCCGTTCGACTTCTCCGCCGCCCTCGACCGCAGCATGCAGTGCCTGGAGTCGCTCTCCGAGGCTGCGGGCGAGAAGACGGGGGAGATCCTTTCGCAAGCCCGATTTCTCCTCCGCTGCGCCTCCAAGTGGTCGCTCACCACCGGTCGGCACCAGCTCCCGGTTGTCGCCGGTGTGATTGCCTTCGCCGCAGAGGTGAACGGGTCACCTCTATGTCCGTGGAAGAAATTGCCCAGCAGATCTTGGTGATGCCCTGTTTGATGGCGGCGTCGCTGGCCTGGCTGGAATGCACGGCGCCGACGGCCTCGTTGTACGCAGCGGCCGTATCCATGGCCACCGCGGCGCTGAATCACCGCCGCTGGCCGTCGGACGGGCCGGCACGCTCTCCTCGGCGGAGCGCATGGCGAGGTCGCTCGCCACCG
This sequence comes from Poa pratensis, assembly GCA_947311845.1. Taxonomy (NCBI): domain Eukaryota; kingdom Viridiplantae; phylum Streptophyta; class Magnoliopsida; order Poales; family Poaceae; genus Poa; species Poa pratensis. The sequence goes on from CAMZMU010000035.1 coordinate 58,587,992, forward strand.
CGAAGACGTGTCCGTACTGGATCGCCTCTGGCTGCCCCTGCTCCTACTCGACCGCCTTGAACTGCCTCGCGGTCGCCGCTGCACGGAGACATGGGAGAGCTCTGTTTTGGATTTAGATCGAGGCATTGACTTGGGAACGAAAACAGCGTTCTTTCACCTGTGGAGTGCGGGTTGATTTTCTAATTGTTTAGGGGGCTTTGTGGAAATTACGGTTCGGATAAGTTGTGTACTGCGGGTTGATTCCTTGATTTTTGAGGGACTAAAACACAAAATAGCCGCGACGTACCAACACCTCCTCAGACCATATTATATAGTAGAGATAGATATATTTCTTATTGTACTCAAGTTTTACAAAGGTTGACTTAGGACAAGACTAATATGCACTATATTTTGACACGAAAGAAGTAAATGACGTGATGCTCTACTAAGCATGTTTAGGTGTTAATGTGTTATGAGTTTCTATGCACTCCTATATGCGTTCTTTCATGTGAGAGGCTTCCGGTCGTACGTCTAGGACTCACTGACTCGAGACAAACGGAAGCTCTGCTTTGGTCGTTGCTATGTTTTCCCTTGAATTTCTTGTTGTAAAAACTTGGGTATGAAAAACGATGTTAGCATGTAAATGTTTGTAAATGAACAAAAAAGCCTATTGTGCATAATGGGAACACAATGCTAGACTGCATTTATGTGCCAAGGGGCTCCAAAACTAGCCACAAGGGGCGCAAGCCAATTGTAATTTTGCAGAGAGCCCCATCTTCACACGTCATGGCATGATTTGACGAGGGGCTACCAAAACCAACCACAATGGGCTAAGCCTATTCAAATTTTGTAGAGACCCCCCCCCCCCCCCCCCCCCCCCACTCCTCACACTTTACTCCTTGATCCACACACACCCAAGTAACTCAAACTCTAATCCGGTCGCTGAGTCCTTATTCTTTGAAGGTTTTTTAGATGTCATTTTTCAAAGTTGACCAGCTTGCCGAGGGACGGGCAAAGTGCAAGAGTTGGACAAGCGCATCGACACACTCGGCCTAGATGACACCATGGATAAGGTTTAGGAGAGCATCACGACCCTAGAGTGGGAGTGAGCGTGTGTGGGGCTAGACGGCCGATATGGCCAATTTGCGGTGGCTACACTGCTATCACACTTTAGGCATTTGTTAGGTTCACACTTTAGGCATTTGTTAGGTTCATAAGCTATTATTATTATCTTTGAACATTATCGATGATATGACAATCGAATACGTGATTCGGTTGTAAACTACATAATGATTGTTCTAATGGTCTTTATTCGACAAGGTTATGGGAGACATATCCTTGACTAGTACACGACTCGGTTCATGACTATGTTTTACAAGTCATGAACATAGTGATGCCAATCCGATCTTATTAACTTTTGTAAATGAGCATATCGAGTCGGATGGACCCACTCTTACTCAACGAGCAAGTTTCTATTTGTTAGTCTCAAACAATGTATATGTCATACCCGTAGACCTGAGATTTTCAACATGATTCGAGTTGTGGATCGACTAGTTTAGGGTTTATCAAACGCTACTCCGTAACTGGCTAGTTACATGGTAGATTTCAGCTTAGATCTAGAGCAAGTTGTGTGGTGTAGTTGACCAATATGGAATTTGCCCCTCCATTAGGAGAGATATTCTCTAGGGACCTATCGCGTGATTTGTTTTTGAAAGCATGACCACAGGACTCGACCGAGAACTTAGACTAAGGGTTAGTCCAGTAAATCTATATCACGGGATAAAGAAGAGGTATTGATCGATGAGATATATAGAAGTCAAAGAGAATGCGTCGTATGGCACATTTTGAAGGTTTGTCGTGATGACTTTACGCCACTCGATCGGGAGTTGGCACATTTTGCTAGGAACCTTTATCATTTATCGACTTGAAACCGAGTGTTCATAGAAGCGAGGGGTGACTCAGAGCCATGATGGAAACTTAGAGGAGTAACTCTAGTTGTGCTCGAGTAGTTGTGAACCAACATGGTCAACCACTTAAAGGGATGAAATCTGTTGGATATGATTCAACTAAAACAGGCTAGTCGGGTTGGGTTGGAACTGAGTGGCATTAGGTCAAATAGTCCTCAATGTATTAGATTTTATGTCGTACTTGAAGTTGTCTAGTCGATGAAGATCCTGAGAAGCTTATTGCTCCTTCTCCCTATAGAGTTATCCTCGTGCAGGATCACAAGAGCCGAGATTTCGGAGGCCAAAATGATATAGAGTATGCATGGGTGTGACTTGACTCATTCACGAAACACACACCAGGGGATGAAGATGCATGTATGGCACTCGCGTCACTTGGCACCCATGATTTCTGAAATTTGTTTTCTATTTTTTGAACCGATTATTGTTCATTTATATAATATGATTCCCATTGCTATAGAGCTGAAGGATTATTTGTCTAGTTGCGCCCATACAAAACAAGATGTAGGTGGCGAGAGGGGCTCGCGTGAGCCACTTGTCTTTTCAAACTCCTAGTGAATAGTAGGAGTCCTTCATTATAAAGAAATCTAACTCCAACGATTGGTGATGCGAGACTAAACTCTTATCTGATCTTTTTTTTTTTTTTTGCGGGGACTCTTATCTGATCTCTTACCATGCATAAATTGTTTTTCAAGATTTTTTAGATGAATATATGCACACTGTTTAAAGCCAACTCAAAAATTTCAGGAATTACTTGGTCCATGTGAACTAAAGCCACCTCAAATTCTTACACTATGTACCCAACGTATTTTGGATGAACGTTTACAGAAAAAGGAAAAAGTCTTGAATCGGATCACCAAAATCTCGAGGCACCACCCAAGATAACGTCACCGCACGTAGATGGACCCACTACCCAGCTGGCCCACGCAGCCCTTCGCGCTCCACAACGAGATTCGGCCCCACCTGCCAGTGACCCTCCCGGCCCCTCCGTATATAGCCTCCTCCTGTGTGCGACCACCCCGGCCTCTCTCTCCCCTCCATTTCTCTCCTCCTCCTGCTCCTGCCACCCGATCCCGAACCCAGGAGGAAGCCCGGCGCGAGGAGAGCAGAGGAGATCGCCGACCCGACCGCGCGCGCGCACGCACAGGACAGCAGCCGGCGTCGCGATCTCGGTAACCACCATTCGCTCTCATCGATCTCCCCCGCTGGATCTCCTTATTTTTTCCCGTTGATCCCCCTCGTGCTTGACGGAGTTCCTCCTCCGATCCGGTCGTTGATCGGCGGTGTAATTTTGTTGTCGCGATTGGCTTCGCATGCGTAGTTTAGGTCGATCGCGGGGGAATTCGATCTCCGCGGCCTGTCGGTACCCGGCAGATTCGATCGCTTTTTGGGGGGTTTGATTCGAGGAATCTGGCGGGTTTGACCGGGTCCGCTTCGTTCCCACGCTGGTGCACGGGCATCCGGCACGATTCCCGCGCAAGTTGCTCGTGAATCCGGTCCTGCTCGGCGGCTTTCGTGCGCCGTGCTGCGGATCTGCGTGCCGCGGGCGCCAGATCTCGTAGATCTAGCTGGGATGACTTCGATTATGCTGTTCTTTTATTCTTCTAGCGTGCTTGTGTATCTTTGGATCTACGAGGTTGACGCTTTCGCCTTCGTTTCGTTCCATCCAGCGCAGGAGCAGAGATGGGGCTCACGTTCACGAAGCTGTTCAGCCGGCTCTTCGCGAAGAAGGAGATGAGGATCTTGATGGTGGGTCTCGACGCGGCCGGTAAGACGACCATCCTCTACAAGCTCAAACTCGGCGAGATCGTCACTACGATCCCCACTATCGGTAAGCCCCATCCCCACGTCCTGCGTCTATTGGATGTTACTGCATGTTATTTTTCTTGTTGGTAGTTTGTGAATGTATACACTCGATTACATGCGGCAGCTTTAGCTTAGGACCTTGTTGTGTATGGAATGAGTGTTCCATGATGGGCAAAGCTTGGAATCATTTTAGCTGCATAGATGGTTTGGCCTGCCTCAGTAATAAAATTGATGCTTTTGACCATCGTGCTGATCTTAAGTTGATTATCTCGCTCATTTGTATCTTCTTTTTGGAGCTTATATGCTACTTTCAGCAAAACAGCTTAATGTGTCATCTCATTTGTCGGTATATTGAAACTTATATGTATTTGAAATCAACAAATCGTCTTAGAAAAGAAACCTAAACTAACACAATCCGTCCATGTTTAATGTGTCAGCTAAGCTTTCTCCTTCACACCGAGTCCAGCCAAGGCAGTTGGTATAAAACGCAGAACATAAAGTTTCCGCACTGTCGTAGTGATCACAATAGATTTGGCCTGTCTTTACTTTTACGTCTGAAACCAACTTACGTTCATCGCATCAGTCATTTTGATTATTCCTATATGCTGAACGAAAGTTAAATGTTGTTTAGTAACCAGGAGCCCTAGCAAACACCAAGTCATATGGATGTGGTCAATTCATGAGCAGCATATCCTCCTGTAATAGTTAGGGTTGGTGGTTGACTAATTCATGCTTGATATTACTCTTTAGACAAATAAATGCATGCAATTTTTTGATGTCTAGTCAGACGCTTATTGTCGTTATGTTATAGGTATATAGTTTATCTAGTTGAACCATGCTGGATATGCGGCCCATGTAATCTTTCGATGTGTGTTCAGATGCTTGTTTTAGGAATGTTGATTTTAGTGAGGATTGTGATTATGTTCCTAGGTATAATTTAGTTTACCTCTGTTGCACTACATACCCATGTTAATAAAATCTGTATGTTTTTCAAACTGCAGGATTCAATGTTGAAACTGTCGAGTACAAGAACATTAGCTTCACCGTTTGGGATGTCGGGGGTCAGGACAAGGTAAGAAAAATTGCCTAAAGGCCAATCATGTTTTTCTTTCACATATATATACATTAGCGTAGTCATTTATAGCATTTGCAAGATTGAAATTACACAGAATGATACCATCTTTGAAAATCTGTGAACACCTTATAATATACTCAGACATCTGCCATTATAATGTATACTTGGTGACCTAATCTGTTTTTTCTCACTGTGTGCTTGTCACCTGATGTTTCTTTGTGTACGTCCCATATACAGATCAGGCCCCTGTGGAGGCACTACTTCCAGAACACCCAGGGCCTCATTTTTGTTGTGGACAGCAACGATAGAGAGCGTGTTGTTGAGGCCAGGGATGAGCTTCACCGGATGCTCAATGAGGTATTACCGTAGGCATAAAAATATCTACACATAGACTGCTATAAAAAATAACATAAGTGGCTTATGCTTTGTATATTCCTGCACCAGGATCTCCCATTTACTTGCATATTACCTGTGATCTCTTGTCTGTTGGTGATGCACAGTATAATAGCCATTCAAGTAAATTAATAAAAGTGTCTCTGACAAGGAATCTAGATGTAATATCGTGCATTAGTTTGTTTATATTTTTGATAATTCTCATCTTCTCGTGTCCAAGAGTTTCGTTTGAGGAGTTTTGCTCCTCCTATCATTCTCATTGATGCATTGATTAATGACGTCAAGTCCTATAATGATTGCAGGATGAGCTCCGTGATGCTGTGCTCCTGGTGTTTGCAAACAAACAAGATCTTCCCAATGCCATGAACGCTGCTGAAATCACCGATAAGCTCGGCCTGCATTCCCTTCGCCAGCGACACTGGTAGGTTTCTATCCCATGACATACGGAAGTTTATGCCCAACAGAATGATATGATTGATCTGCTGTAACATACCTACCTGAAGTCCGTATTTTTTTTTTGATCTGGAAAAGACTAGAACATCGAGCACTTACATTGTTTTATACTATTGTTGCATAAATTAACCAGTCTCTCTGTTTGCACCAAGTCTAGTTCTGAGCCAAGTAGAAGTACTAATTTTGTGTTTTGCACTATCCAACCTACTTTTTTTACTCCTTTTGCAAAATTTCTCAATTTACTAGGTATGTTACTAGGAGTATGTATCTGTCCTTGAACTTATGTTTGGATACTTGTTGCAGGTACATCCAGAGCACATGTGCTACTTCTGGTGAGGGTTTGTATGAGGGGCTTGACTGGCTGTCCAACAACATTGCGAACAAGGTATGTCAGCTATATATCGGTGCGATTGATTATTTTGATCAAATGAATGAACATCTGTGCACTGATGTATTTGCGGTAGCTAAGCCTATTTGTTACCATGCAAACGCTTGGTGGCTTCAAATTAGTGCTATCCATATGCTCAGCTGCCACCTGGTTGCAGGGTATCTGTAACCAAATAACTTTATTTGGCAGCGTTTTTACAAGAAAATGCTCCGTTTGCTCGTTCTCTATGGCTATTGTACTTTTTTCCAACAAGTGATTTTGCCCCATTAGTGTCTGCAACTAACCACCTGTCCCTAATTTCTTGAAATAGGCTTGAAGCATCTTGGCAGGGGCTTCTGGTGGATCTGGATAAGCTGGATGATATTCGGACTAATACTGCCTTTACGTATTATAAACTATATAGTCTTGACAGATAATGTGGGTGTTTTCGGAAGAAAAGCTCTTTGTCTTTGTCGAAGAGCTAGCTATCATTGTTTTCGTGGGTGTTGAACTGTTAATTGTCCGTGGCGCTGTTTGTTTGCCCTGCCCATCAAGGTTTTACTATATCCATACTGTACTCGCCACTCTGAAAAACTTGAGACGTTGTAGTATTGACTTGTCTTGCATAGCATGGTGTTTTTCGGAATTGTTATCGGCTTATCGCCGATGTTGGTTTCTTGAGAGAAAGCTTTTCATGATGGCGTGTCTTTGATCTGCTCTGGTTCCCCAGAATCTCGATTTCCCAGGTATTACGTTCCTGTCCCATTTTCATGTGTTGTTATGAGCAGAGAGAATTGCGAGCACCAACCTCCCCAATGGCAGGATGGTCGTCATTGGTGGTTTGTGCTGGTTTGTGCTGTTGACTGAAAACGACATTTTGTTAATTTTTTTTGTCGATCACATAGAATGCATTGTGCACGTAAGTGATTCTTAATTCCTGTATCCGTCAGATTTGGCACACGTCCGAAAACTGCATGAGTTGTCTCACACTTGACACAATTTCTGGAACCCTCTCTTCTCTACCGTGCTAAGAGGCGAATCAGAGGCGACTCGGTTTCTCCCGGCGGCCGCCGGCGTATATGCGGGATTCCTCACCCTCTGGCGGCGGGAGGATGTGGAATCCCCAGATCTGCGCTCCAGGGGCTTCGGGGCGGCGCTGATGTGGTGGGGTGGTCGGCGTCGTCTTTTTGGTGCTCTACGGCTTCCCCTCTTCGGCGTCGTCTTTGACCAGGCTGCAGGTGCGTCTTCGCTCTGTCGTTGCTCTCTCCGGCGTCGACGGCAGGCTGGTGACGGGTGTACAGGAGGCCGGCGGAGGGGATTCGAGGCGGCTGCTGCTGGGGTGTGCGGTGTGCAGGTTGAAGATTTGGCCACCTTCGGTGAGGTGGTGTGGCGCTGGCCCAAGATCTGGGGCGGCAGGAGCTTGGGGTACGTCCCCGGCCGATGGTTCATCACCGTCTTTAGATCCAGCTCGTCGGAGCTGGTAGTTGCTGTGGCTCATCAACGCCTTCGGGCAAGAAGTTCTTCCGTTCCCGTGGTGAGTGCTCCCGGCGGCTGTTTCCTTCGTCGTCTCCGACGGTGGAGGTCTCGCGAGCTGGGTGACTTCGAGGTTGAAGATGGAGGGAGGCAACAGTGGTGGTCTCTTTATCCTCTCTGTTTTTTCCTTGCTTGTATCTGGATGTGTAATGTTTTCCTTTCCGTATGAATATAAGTATTAGCTATCAAAAAAAAAAAAAACTGCATGAGTTGGATGGAGCAAAAAAATCAGCCATGAGCTTTGCCCCAAATTATGTGTTGTGATGACCAAGACAGGTCATGCAAGGTTCTCTGATCCCGCGAGTGCGTTGAATTGAACTTGTAAAATTCATGTACCTTGTTGGTGAGTGAATAGACCAGACAAATACATCATGTGGAATTTTGTTCTCTACTCTCTGCTTGCACTCTGTGTCGAAGAAGAGAGCAGAGCATGAAGGTGATGCTCGTAGGATGTCAACACAGGACTACAGGAGTGTCCTCCGGCGAGTTGGGATGCCCTTGTCCGGTCAGTTGAAGCAATTAAACCATGCCCGCAGTGACGCAAGAACCAGCAGTCCTACGCCGTGCAACAGCGCACAAAGTCGCCTTAACAGAAGGAAAAGCTTCATCCAGTATGACCTTGTGTAGCCGACGGTTGCCTGGACGAGAGGCGCTCTAACCCATCCCTCGCGTCGCCCGCAGCGGGTGACTCAGGGGAACCCTAGCGCGCGCCGCCGCCAGCCCCCCGCCCGCCTCCTCTCCTCCACCGCTGCCGCTGGCCTCGCCGCGGTGGCGGCGGCTCCCGCCTCCAAAAAGGTGGCTGGGAGGGATCCCGCGGTGGACGCTCGCCTCCGTCGGCTCCGAGTGGGTGGCGCTGGGCGACGGTGCTCTTGGCGGCCGGCGAGTGGTGGCGGCGATGGGAGGTGCGGCCTGTGGCGGCGGTGACTCCCGGCGCGGCAGGTGACGGCGGTGGCAACCAGGGCCCGATCTGGGCCCAGATGGGCTTGGTGGGCCGCGACCGTCCGCGGTGGTTTCTGCCGCGGTGTGCCCTGGTGCTGCCCGAAGCTGCCGTGCAGCTGTGCGTGCGGGGTCTACATCGCGGCCTCCTTTTGCTCGCGCCTCACGCCGGCGCGGTGGACGCCGGGACTGCGGTCCCGGGCGGCGGCTTTTGTCTTTTGCTACTACGGGCTATGGGGTGGCCCTGGTGCGCGGTGTGGTAGTGGAAGCTTGGTGTGGACAGCCAGTCTAGTGTGCAGAATAGTGCAGCCGCCGACGAAAGCATGGCTCGACCTTGGTCGGCCGACGACGGTGATGCCCGTGGGCGTCATCACCTTCCTGAAGGCGTCGTCGAGGGTGGTCTCGTGTTCTTCTCGCATGCTCCAGGGGAAACCCTCGACCCGGTTCTACCGGATCCGGCGGTGGCGGCACTCTGTGTCGTGCTCCCTCTTGAGGGCACCGCTTTGGAGTAGGATTCGGCTGGGGGACCTGTGGCTTTGGTGGTGGTGGTTTCTCTACTTGCTCTCCTCTCGGTGTCGTCTCCCCATGGCCACGATGCTCGAGCTTCTACGGAGGGGCTGGAGTCTCTCCTCTGATGCCGGTTAACGGCCGGGCTAGTGCCGGTGCAGATTTCCGGGTGTCGACTCGGCTGCGTGATGCCCTTCGATTACGCTGTTGGCTGTTGTGTAAAGCCTCGGCGACACATGGCCCTTCGTCCGGGTGTGGACTCGGCAATGTGCTGCCCTTCGGCTGCTCCAACACCATCGTTGCTGATCTCGGCGGATTGAAGCTTTTCGTCTACGGCGGTGAAGATTCTGGTGCACTGGCGTCCAACGGTAACCGGAAGATGATGAGAGTTGAAGGCCTTCCCTACGGGGTTGTTGCTTAGTGTCATGGTGTTCTTCTTCCTTGTTGTAGCTCTTGCTTGTCTTTCTTGTTTCTATCTGTAACTCCCTGTAATCTAAACCGGCATTTGTCCCGGATTCTTCTTAATATAATGAGGCAGCGCTGGCTGACTTCCGTCAAAAAGTATGACCTTGTGTGAAACAAATGCCATCTCCGGCCTCAGCCGTGCATCATCCGGCGCGACGTGACACTATTTACATCCCTATGGGTAAAGGCAAATTACAAGCATGCACTCCACTTCAATCCAAACTGCTACCTGCTCGATCTGAATGCTGAGACAATACACACGTAGCTGGCTCACGGCCTCACGGGTGACCTCCCGTTCAAGAAAAAAATGAAGGTTCACGAGTGATCTCGCATCGCTCGCATCTTTCAATGAAGAATGAAAGAAAGAAGAGAAGCTGAGAAAGAGATCATGCGAAGCAGTGGCGGAGCTAGGACCAGTGACCAGTGTTGTCAAACCTCAAATATAATTGCACTGATGTCAGAAACCAGGATTAATATGGTCAATTCCGGTGTGTCCATAGCTAAGGTTTCTTTACTAACCAGAATTTAATGATGTCGCTTGACCACATAGTCAGAGTGCAGCTCCGCCACTGATGCGAAGGACGTTCCACTCACTCCTGCCGCCGTCACCATAACAAACAAGACCTCACCGGTAGAGGGCGGCGCCGAGCTCGTCGCCGGCGGGTTTTGGCCAGGGCCTCCTCGACTCGCGGAAACTTTTTTCACAAGAATTAAGTTTCACTATCTCGTGTCAAATTCTCGCCAGATTCCGACCGCACGGCCGGGCCAGCTGTGATCACTGATCGATATGTGAGTATGTGACCAAGACGCACACGCCACGAGCCCACGACGGCTATATAAACTCACGAGCCTCACTCTCCAAGCACAGTGCCACAGTCCAAGCAGCACCGCTCGCCTCCACCTCTCGTCCGCCTCCACATTAACTCGCTCCCACCGCTTCCCAACAAACCCGCCGCCCAGCCCAGTCCTCATCACCACTCATGGCGCTCGTACCGCGCCGGTGGGCGGCGGCCGTGTCCATGGCGGCGCTGCTGCTGCTGCTGTCCACGACGACGACCGTGTGCGCGCAGCACGTCTCGGCGCCACCTTCTTCCGGGGCCACGGCGGCGGCGCCTGGCCCGGCGGCACCTGCGATGGACGCGGCGTGCCTCAACTCGCTGCTCAACATGTCGGACTGCCTGCCGTACGTGCAGGCCGGCAGCACGACGCGGAAGCCGGACGCGGCGTGCTGCCCGGAGCTGGCCGGGATGGTGGGCTCCAACCCGGTCTGCCTCTGCGAGCTCCTCTCCGGCGCCGCCGACTCCTTCGGCATCGCCGTCGACTACCCACGCGCGCTCGCGCTCCCGGGGGTCTGCCGCGTCGCCACCCCGCCAGTCAGCACATGCGAAGGTACTGTAGTAACTAAAACTGATCCAAGTTCTTCTCAGCACTACTACCAGTTGGTTTGTTCGGCTAATCTTTTTCGAGGTTGATTTGTCATTTTTGTCGATCGACTGATCTGATTTGATTTAATAATTCGTTGGTGCAGCCCTCGGGTACCATGTCCGCGGCCTGGCCCCGTCTCCGTCGCCCGCCGTCTCTCCCTCCGGCGACAGCCCACAGTTCCCCGGTAAGCGCCGCAGCTAGCATGCATCAGTAGAGTTTCAGTTCAGTCATTTCTACCCAAGTTCGAGATCAAGGATTCATACTACAATACAAAAAAATAATCGTGAAGGTAGTTAAAAACAGTGAAAAAAATAGAAGCAATGCTACAAAATTGCTGCCAAACTATTCAATATGCTCGTACACTCAAACATGGATCGAACAGTTGATGCTGCCCTGCCGTTTAGGTTCGTTCTTCACGTGCTTGTCATCACATAGTACTGGACTACTGATACTACTGTGCGCCACCATGGACCCCAACCGTAGTACAGTAGGTGTACAATTATTAATCCTGACGAGACGAGCTGAACAGAATGCCATCAATCTCTCGCAGGTTCTTCGCCGTTCGCCTCGCCGCCGGCGCCGCACACAAACGACGCCGCCCGCCGCTTCGCCGACCTCGTCACTCTCGCCGCGTTGCCGCTCGCCGTCGCTGTTGCCACCGGGATGTTCTAGAGGGAGGCCATGCATGCATGGGCAGATTGTCCACGAAACATTCTTCACCGTACCGTAGGCAGGCGTACCATGTAAACACGCTTCTCCTCCGTAGTATGATTCTGGTGTATAGGTAGATTACCTGTCATTTCCTGGCTACTACTCCCTCCGTTCCAAATTAATTGACGCAGTTTTAGTACACAACTAACTGCGTCAATTAATTTGGAACGGAGGGAATACTATAGTACTATGTGATCTACTGATCTGTTCATCAAGTCCACGCCGATAATTTCTCTTGCGATCGATGTAATGTAACCCTAATTGCTGGATTGATTCCGTAACATTGTCATGCACGCAATGCGTCCTCATCTCTTCCACGTGACGCCGGGAGAGAAACACCAGCTCCGGTGGTAATCTTTGCGAAAACATGGCATGGATTAAGCGTGCTCGATCTCGTCTAGCTGCCATGACCTTTTTCCCCCTTGATATAGCAGAGGTCGGCACGAAATTCCCTTTTTCAACTTTCTAAATTCGAGATAGTGAGAAAGTGTGGTGGATGCATTCATATCGCGCGCAACCTAGGCACCGTAAGCAACCGCAAACTATCCGATTTGGGAATGATCGACATTGAATTCAGTCGGTTGCGGATTGGATTGGACTACTTTGCTATGAATGGAAAGGCATCGGCAATCAATCCACCCGTCCGTGATCGAGCCGATTCAATTCGAGCGATCCCGTGTAAACTGCAAACACCTCCCTCTTTTCTTCACTCTTCAGCATCATCACATCACGGGCAGTTTGTCGCACATGAATGTGCATACAACGAAAGGATTCGGGATGGTTTGTTAAAATCCAGGAAGACATACTGGTGCTACACACTATATACCACAGTACTAAAACAATAGTTAGCGAGGAAGGCTACAGTCTCTACAGACTACAGACAAAAATGGAGCCAACATCAAATCATTGTTTGACACTAATGAATGAACAGGGGTCTGTCCTCATTTCAGCTAAGCTACCATGCCAACAATACAACGCTGGTAACCAAGAAACAGGGACTGCTCGCAACCAAAATTTGCCACAACTCGGCTCCTGCTGCTCCTGTATGAACCTGATCGTCGACAGCAAAGCCGGTGACCATCAACGTTCCACGGATTGTCCGCATCCTGACGCTAACACACACTGCAGCTCCTTCTGCAGTGGCCGGGCGACGCCGCGGTCCCAATCATGTACGCGGGGTTCTTGGCGCACTCCCCCGCGCCGCCCACCTCCCGCAGCTGTCGTTGCCGTCGGTGCAGTTACCGCCCGGTGCGTGGTAGGCCTTGTCGTACGAGGCCACGCGGAGCCATTTTGTGGCGGTCCACTTCTCCCCCTTGACGACCGCGCACCCGCCGTGGAGGCTCGACGGGTCTGTCGCGGCGTCCGGGCGAAGGTTGAAGAACAGGAGGGCGTCCCCTTTCCGCGGTTTCACTGAGGCACGACGAGTACAGGTGCGTATCAGCCAAGAGATGTTTCAGGTGTCTTGTGTTACTAACTTCGGAACTGTGATTGCTGAAAAGGACTTGAGTATGTAAGTCATACCTGCAAGGCCATTCCGTGCACATTCTGACAAGGTCGCATCTTTATCGCGTAATGCCATCCGTTCCTAATTTGACAAATGCATGTGGATATTCAACATCAAATCCCAAAACAAACTAGGAAAAGGTACAGGAGGAAATTGTGTCTGCAATGGCTGATTGTGTCTGGCCATTCGAAAATAAACAATCTGAAGCACTTTCTATCATCTTACTGAACCTACGACAGTGAAGGGAAGAAAAGTTACCTTGGCTAAGGGGAAAACTGTTTCCCCTCCTTCTGCAACATCAGTTAAATATAGAAGTACAGTAGCTACGCGCTGCCCACCGCGAATAGTGTTAACGTTGTCTGTGAAGTAATCATAGTGCCGTTCATACTTCTCCCCACGCTTATACTCCGTACCTCATAACTTGCATGTCTTCGCTGTTCTCTGCTTATTATAAAACACTTATAAGAAAAACTAAAAAATGTAAATTATCAGATCCTTCAAGTCGAACTTCCTACTCAAAACATGGAACTGGAAGATAATATTAGAAGGGTAACAGGCAAAACAAGCCTAATAACTCCCATTAATCTAGATGTGGCTTATGACTTGCTGTTCAGAATTCAAACAAATTATAATGCTATTAAACACCAGGAAAGTTTAAGAATTAGTGCATTCGGTTTGATTCCACAACAGGTACATATACTCCAAGGAGCAATGCATAGCTGTTATACAATACGAAAATATTGGACAAAAAGGTGAAGACAGTGTATTCTAGGATAAGTATACTGATGCTGGTTTTTAACCGTTCTCCTACCTCGAGCCACTAGATGCGTTTGTGTGAGAGTAAATTTCTTTTGCACTTCATAATTTTTTTGTAACTAGATGTGAAGCAAAAGTTCTGCCGCTTACTGAAAAATAATATTTTTATGTTTTATGATCTTTAACATTTAGGTTAGGGCAAATGGACCACATTGTAATTTGCTTACATAAGGTGTTTCTCCCACAAAATTGAAATACAACTCAGAAGGTGGTTTTTAGCTGTTCTCTATACCTTGAGTCGCTAGATAAGTTCCTTGGTACTTTGTAATCTTTCCTAACAAGATGTAAAGGCAAAAGATCTGCCACTTGCCGAAAAAAAAATATTTATGAAGATCGTTGCACAGTTAGGTTAGGTATATTGGACTATATTCTAATTCGTTTAAAAAGGTGCTTCTCCTACAAAATTCAAATACAACTTAGAAGTTTTCTGGAAGAAATGCAAATGAAGCATTTTTTTTGTCTTCTAAAACTGCAGAATCAGAAACAATGAAATGCATGAAGAGAAAGGGAGTGTATCGTCTCACAACCTTTTGGAAGAAATGTCCACGCAGCAATTTTATCCTCTATACCAGCAACAATTGGATCCTACAAATTTGGACATGGTTATTCATTAGATAAAAACTATGTAAGCAAGAGAAATTCCTGAACTGTATCATGCTCCTGGACCCCAGTTAAGGTTAGTTACGAAATACTGAAGATATTGATGAAATAAGTACATATGGTCCTATGGATAGTGCGAAGATAGCATATTAGTATCACCTAATTAGGTGGAACATGAAAATTGTCCGATAAGATGGCCTCGTATCAACTCTTTCATTCAGATGGACATGCAAAAGAGATGATCAATTCATGAAATATTTTTTCTAAAATTTGTGTATGAGCTCAGAAGCAGATGCCAACCTTGCCCTTGGTGATGAAGTAGCCGGAGCTGGTGCGGACCTCGCTGAGCGTGCTCTTGCCCGACGTTTATTGGCGACCGCCGACTTCTTGAGCACCCCACTGGGCTTGAGCGTCCCACTCGCCTGAACAAGAAGGAGAATCCAGGAATCAGATCAATTTTCCGACAGCAGAGCTCTGAATTTTACTACACGGCAAATGAGCAGCAGCAGAGGAGAGGCACTGACGAGGGAGACGAGGTGGTTGGCCTCGTCGTCGCTGAGGAAGTGCGGGTAGAGGAACGCCCTGCACGCACATGCACGCCACGGAAGACGCCATCGATCAATTCCGCTCCGTGCAAATCGAGATCGAGGTGAAATGAAATGAAACAGGGCAACGACGGGCAGAGGCAGTGAGACGGATACAGGGAAATTCGCCTTACCTGGGATGCCAGGAGATCTGGCGGGAGTGGTGCGGGTAGACCACGGAGGCCGGGTACACCGAGCTGCCCCTTCCGCCGCCGCCGCCACCGGCAGCGCAGCTGTGGCAGCCGAGGAGGATGAGGAGGAACGGCACGGGGATTGGTGGGGGAGCCGCCGCCCGAGGCCGCGCCATGGGAAGCGAGAATGCAACTGAAGTCTCGGTCGCTCCCGCAGGACGGGGGAGGAGGCCGCGACGGCGACGCGCGGCGAGGAGCGGTGACGGCGGTGGCGAGCTACCTGGAGCTGGAAATGGTCGCCAGTAGCCACGTTTCGGACAGGGACAGAGTGAGTGGGGACGAGGAGGCGGGGAGAGATCTGGGCCGCTCGGGTGACAGGATTCGTCGATCTGACGGCCGGCACGCGGCGGAGAAGCGTGCACGCACGCTCGGCAGCGGACAGGGGCAAGGCGCAGAATCATGCGCGGCACGCAGAATTATGACAGAGATCTCAGCTGTCAAACAATAATAGTGTGTCTAATCTTCAGTTAGATACAAGTCGGATTTTCGTCCTTCAACAATCATGGGTAGATGAAAAAGATCTGAAATGCCGTCGAATTTAAAATCAGCGAGTGGTAGGTGGGTCGGCACACATTCTGTCGAAATATTATGCGATTTCCGTATGAGAGATGCTATCATATCTAACACAAACTAGCATACCTAGCAAATGTGTGAACGGATAAGGATGTCGCTTAGAGGGGGTGAATAGACGAATTAAAACTTTTTCGTTTAGACTTGATAAATGCGAAATAAAACTAGGTGTTTTAATTTAACAAGCACACAACCTAAATATACTAGGTTCACCTATGTGCACCAACAACTTATACTAAGCAAGACAAGTAACAAGGTGATAGCAAGATATAGACTTCAAGCACGAAGGCTATCACAATGTAAATTGCATAAGTAAAGAGCTCGGTATAGAAATAACCGAGGCACGCAGAGACGATGATGTATTCCTGAGTTCTCCTTTTGGGAGTACGTCTCGTTGGAGGGGTGTGAGTTTCAAACTCAAGACGCCACAAATGGCCTCACCCTATTCTCCGATGAATCTCGCACAAACTCGGTTCACCTTCCACTATTGATTTCCTTTTGGCGGAAATCGATTCCCTTACAACAATCTTGAGGCACAACCCATAAAAGGATTGGGAGCTCCAAGTGACCACAAAAGGTCCAACTAGACACAAAAGGCCTTGACCAAAAAAGTCACAAGAACACCGTCTAGGTCCAACGACCCAAGAGTAACAAGCTCACAAACTTCACTTCCACGAATCCTCGTGGAGAGAGCAAACCGATGCACAAAAGCAAAGGCAAGAACACAAGAAACGATCAAATCCTTCACTCCAAATCCCACCAAAAGCAACTAATGCTTATGGGGGGGAGAAGAGAGGAAAAAAAGAAGAACTCAACAAATGGAACTTCAAGAACTAGATCGAAAGGGTTCCCCTCACTTGGAGGAGAAATGATTGGTGGAAATGTAGATCTAGATCTCCTCTCTCTTTTCCCTCAAAGATATGCAAAATCATGGAAGGAATTGAGAGAGGGCAAGCTTTGCAAGGTCAACAATGGTGGGAGAGAGAGAAAAACGTGCTGGGCAAAGCTAGCTGGAGTAGGTGGAGGGTATTTATACCCCTCCAGAAATCTGCCCGTTGCTGAATCTGGGAACCGGATATTCCGGTCCAAATTCGGACCGGATATTCCGGTCCAAATTCGGACCGGATAATCCGGTTGAACGGATAATCCGATTCGAAGCAGGAATTTCCGGCTGGAAATATCCGGCTCCCTACAGCACTGAGTCCCTCCAGTCCTTAGTCGTTTTTCCTGAGCTTCAGCTTCAGAACCGGATAATCGGTTGGATCCGGAATTTCCGGCTCCTTCCAGTACCAAATTCCGAAAACTGCAAGAAACAACAAAACAAAAACTGCAATAACTTTTTATCCGGACTCCAAAACAGGTGAAACCAATTTTGTTGGAAAGATAGCAAAAAGAGCTTTCCTACAAAAAGTGGAAATATTAAGAACCATAAATAGAGTTAAGTTGACACACATGGAGGTGTGGAACTTTCCTCAAGGATAAACCGATAATATTTCCAACCCGAAAACGCAACAAGTTTTCCATACGAAATCCGTTTTCGGAGAACTTGGGCTTGTCATGAAGATCACAACAAGCACCAAAACCCAACAAGGAGAAAAACCAAATAAGAACCAAGAAAGATGAAATGCCAAGTATGCAAAGGTTTGAGCTCTCCACAAAGATGCGATCAAGTTACTCACTTGAGAGCCCCTCTTGATAGTACGGCGTCTAGCCTATAACCCGGTCTCCCACTAACACCATGAGACCGGTAAAATAGAAACCCTATCAAGATCATACCTTTGCCTTGCGCATTCCACTTGAGCTAGATGATGACGATCTTGATCTCTTCAAGTGGACCGCCTTTCTTGATTGCGCTTTGCTTGGTGAAGACTCACATAATGCCCCCATACACCAAGATGGGAGTGCCTCTCTTAGGAACATCTTCACTTGACCATTATCTCCAAATGGGTTGCAAGCAACAAGCATATGATATCTTTAGATGCCCATCTTGAACTTGCACCACTCAACCTTGATGACGATCACCACTTGACGTCATCCTCCATGAGCTATAAGAAATCTTCCTTTTGATGCAAGCCCATGGAGAGATACCTAACCCAACAAAGGAATGCCACACATACACAATGGGTTAGTTCACAAAGCTATATGGACAATTTCTTACCATACCATTGGATCACATGATCCCACATGGTACATCATTTAGCTTTGTGTGTTGATCAACTTGAATCCACTCTTTGCACTTAGTCTTGATCAACCTTGTATCTTTTCATCTTCTTGATCATATCAAATATGTCCATTATAATCAATGATCTTGATGGCATACAACCTTGAGAGTTCAAGCGATGCCTATGGACAAACCTACAAGAATAACTCAACACAAACATTAGTCCATAAGGATTGTCATTAATTACCAAAACCACGCATGGGGGCAACATGCACTTTCAATGTGTATATGGACCAAATATTAGTGCAAACAAGGTCCCCACCACAACGTTGTCACCATCAGCCATGACGGTGACGAGGAAGCAGACGAACAGTCAGCGCAGATGTAGTCGAACGGAAGCGAGCAGTCGCGCCGAGACGCTCCCCAGAAAACTTATCGGCCCTCTCCCGTTGCAGAATCTCAAGGGACGGGGTTTCGAAGGCCTACTCTCCCGGACGGACGTGCACGCGGTCGTCAGGATGCAGAAGTCTGGAAGTAGCATAGCAAAAACAACTACATAGTGGGGAGACAGGAAGAAGTGTGCAGAGAGCCGGTTCTGGATCCGTCCGTCCTAAACCCGAGCGGACGAGACTCCATATGACCATATCTCACTGGGCGGCAAACCCTAGATTAGTCGTGATGGGACTCAACAAGAAGGTTTTAAAGCAGGTGCCATAATTTGGTGGAGCGGGATAGCCGCAAGAACCCATTTAATGAGGATAAGAGCATGTATAATGGTAGAGAAGCACACCTTCCACATCATTTAGAGAAGGCAAACAATGCATCTCTTATTGCCATCCTTAAAATTAATGAGAATTAATTATATTTATTAGGAAATTGTGTTTCTAAGGTATGTACACATGGAGAAAATAGTCTCCTCTTATTTTTTTTAAGAGATCATCTCTTAGCTAAGGGAAGACAAACTTCTCTTTCTTTATTCTCTCCTCCAACTAAGCGAAAATCCAACATGGCAATTATAAGAGAAGGCTGACATCACCCCATTGTAATACCCTAAGACAACCTATCTTCGCTCTCATGTAAGCTTTCCAAATAGGAAGTTGGTCACTACTCACTAAGGCGATCCGCCAGAGTTGGAACGCCGCACTCCGTAGTCTCCAAATTTCCAGGGGAATCCCGAGGAATTTTACAGGGAAGAGTTCCAAATGGCACTCCATAATTGTCGCCGCCTTTAGTTCAGGGCCTCCTCGAAATAACGACAAGGGAGATCGAGCACTTGGCAAAGTTGGTCTGAAGTCGTGATGTGTCAACGAGGAACGCGAGGATGCTCTTATCGAGGGGTGACAAAAGATGACTACATCGTCCGGGTAAAACGAGACTGACGTCGCCAACTGATCAGACAAAAGGGGTGGCCGCTGCATCGCAATGCTTAGGTAGTAAGATTTGTTAAACGATGTAAGTTGGGATAGGAATTCAGATACAATCACGTCCTGTTTAGCTAACCGTGTTGGTTCGGATAGCTCTTAGGGTAGTTAGGCTAATGATGAGTTACCCTAGTGCTATGACGTTGTATATATACAGAGCTATCGGCCTACCATGTTGGTACGACACAAACCAATCTTTTCCTCTCTCTTGTGTTTTTATAAGATTAACATTGCCTGGTTCATGCCCTTAAATTCGAGCCCGTGGAGGGAGTGTAGCTTGGTAAAGGCTACCATGATGTCGTCCTTCATCATTCCGCAACAACACTATTGTGAAATCGTTCGGTCCCCACGCCTTATCATGTACACCTCACCTCCTCCCAAACCTCTTCCTCCAATAAGGAGGGGAGGGGGATGTCAAGACTCGCCAAGTCCTCCGATCGAAGTCCAGGTCCAACAGAATCTCGCGATCCACCGCCGTGCCCAGAAGGTCATGGAAGTGATCAAAGGAAGCCTCAGCCATGATTGCATGATCCGAGATGACCGCGCTTTCTTCATGAAAGTTTTCATTTTTTTTCAGGAACGCGGGAGAGATACGCCTGTTTATATAGAGAAGGAGAACACAAGGTTTACAAAGATCCACAAGAAACGTAAAGCGGTCAAAACACCGGAATGGAGGTTTTCATTGTAGCTGCCTCGAACATTTGGAAGCAGAGAAACTCTAAAGTCTTCAACCATGTGAACCCTAGTTAGGCAGTTGGTCCTTTAGCTTAAAAAAGACACATATTTTCCTTCTTTGTTCCTCTCACAGTCTCACTGGCTTGATGATCTGTGCTAGCTGCCTTCACCTTTTATTTCTCACTTCTTCAATTTTAACCCTTTGTACTTAACCTCTTGATAATATTTATGCTCTTGATAAGATTACTGTCACCGTAAAAAAACTATCAGGGCCTCTCCTATAGTTTTTCGCTCAAAAAGGTTTCCCTTCAATGTCAGCTAAGAGCAGCAGACACGAAAGGGTTAACAGACGTGCTTAACGGAATGAAATTATGAACACTAAGCAAGGAAAAAATAATATGAATAAGTACTCATAGAAACGACCATCATGCTAATCTCGTGTTCATTTACAAAATGGAAATCAAAATGACCATATCATACTTTACATTTTGATTGTGTGTCTTGTTTCGGTACAATGTCGCTCCTCACAAACTCAAACTTTCCCCATCTACAACTACAGTGGTTTGTAAGATACAACTTGCAAAACTGTGCAGGTTCTACCCGTACGATTAAAAATAATCTTCGTGGAAATTGCTTATATATGTAACCTACTCAGTTTTCCTTTGAAAACTATATTTGATCACATTTACTGTACAACATAACAATCGCCATCCTCTTTGTCAAACAATAATTTGCTGGGAAACAAATACCAAGCGGCAGCCGTGGGAAGTTCCGTCGGCACCTTACTCCATTAGTTGCATCATATGAACTATTTATTGTGTGATTTTAGTCCCAGCACCTGCAGTGTTATGCCATACTAATTATGCCTGCAAATAATGGAGTTTCCATTCCATTGCTTTACCGTAAACTCTACTGAAAAGAAAGAAGGTACCTTTATTAACCTTGTTCGTTCTTGTCGGTAGGAGCTCTTCGGCGCCGATTCTGATGTTAGTATTAGATGTGCGCCTCTTTGATTTGCCATCTAGTAGGTCCACCACCACATTAAATGATCCACAGACTGGACGATGATCAGAAAATTTAGATTCCCCGCGGAAGTAGGATAACTGCGCAATGCCATCTCCATGCCATAGTATTCTATCACACCTGGACAAGTTGAAACACTTAGAATACACCAGTCGGTAACTTGTGTTAATAGTTCATCGTGCAGTTAGGTCCATTGACATTAGAAACTGCACTATATACTTTGTTACATTGCAACAAAGAAATTTATACATCAACCATATTGTAGAATCGAAATTTGTAATGTGTTCTTGATGAGTTATGTGGTAATGCAAATAGTTGTATTGTTTTCTGCTTCCACGACTTTAACCAGTGCGCTTGCGCTAATGTACTTGGTTTCATCTCAAGGGAACAAACCATGTCTAAGCTTCTTCAGGTACCCAAAGATGCAAATGCAAGATTATTGAAGTTGTAAACAGGTGTGTGTGTTTGTGTGTGTATACCTTGTGGTCATAATTAATTTCAAGTACAATTCAAGGTTGTGATACAAGCTAAAGTCGGGATTTATTGTAAAGCAAACTAAAATGAATTGAATAAAATTAATACCAGGCTGGGGTTCTCCTCTTTTTCTTTGAGGTTGCAGTTTCTCCGGAATAAGAATCCGAGTTAAAGGTGTACTTGTATGTGGGGGCAAAATAAATCTTCTCCTCGCTCCAACCCTTGAACGCCCTTCCAGAATTGCGCTCGGTGTTAAGCTGAAAACAAAAATTTGTAACCAAAGTGTACCATTATATAACCAGAACACAGAAGAACAGAAGGAAAGTTCTGAAAGGTTTTGTCTTTCCTCATTCCATTTTAGTTGTTTAGTTCCTTGTAGGGAGGAAATGGGTTAAGCCCAACTAATTAGCAAAAACCAGTAGGGCTTACTTGATCCTTTTGAAAAAGGGCATCCCAGTTATTTTCAGTCAGAAGTTTCTTCGTATCTTCATAGCTCAAGGAAATACGGTAGTTCAGATCCCCCAACCATATCACACGGCTAAAATAAACAGCACTAGAATGAGATAATAATACAACAAATAAAAGCTTATAAAGAAATTTAGCATGAGTTTCTTACTCATGATCAATAATTTTCTCAGGGATTCGCTGTCCAGCTCTTCTGCAAATTCTTGGAAACTGCGTGACCCTCAGGATCTCCAAAACATCCAAATTGCGCCGCAACTCATCGCCTTCTTTCTCACCTGAAGCCAAATGGCTACAGATGAAACAAAAGCTTGTCTGGTGCAGTGTCATGCTCACTGATATACATCCCTGAAGCAAAAAATAAGTGCACAGCGTAAAGCATAAGGGATCTCATGCAGAGGGTGCTTCGGAGTTTTCTTTTTCCTATTTCTGCTCTTTTTGGCAAGCTAGGTTGCAGTATGTCAAGTCAAATGCTCATGTAATTGTAGAAAAATGTGAATGCCGATAAAGAACTTGATACGAGGAACAGAACATGAGCATAATCTATGCTCTATACATCAGTACTACATAATTGTATTTCTTATTGTCTTTGAAACTAACATTCATGCATGCTAAAATTCGCATAATCGAAAGGAAATGACTTGAATAATTTGATTAAGTTCTAACCTTATTTCCAAGATAACCCAGCACTCCACGGCCTACACATGATGTCCTCACATGACCAATATGTGGCACTAGCTCCTTTTTTGCCCATACTGTAACAAAAATACCAACCATCCGCTTGCAAGAAACGAGGTTATATTTTAGCTGATCCCTAGAGGCAGAAGCAGAAGAAGCCACTCCATCAACCACATAACCATTATTCGATTTATCACCTACTTCATCTTCTTCCGAAGAGTCTGTCTCATTAGTGTATGCTTGTGGGCATCCAAAGCAAGCATCTTTGTAAGATTTCCTGTTCATTTCAACTGAGCAGTTGCAAAGTTTGAGCAGTTTTCTCTGAGTAGGCATGTAAGGCTTCCTGATAGATTTTAAGGAGGACTGGAAGATCGCAGTACTAGAGCGATTAGAGAAAGAAGCATCGAGGTTTGATGAAGAACAAGACGAGGTTGAATCAACAGATAGAGATGGCTTGTGCTGGAAGATATCAGCATTCCCATCTGCTGGTCGGTTTAGCGTGCGGTGTATTAGAGCAAGCCATCTTGCAGCTGGTTCGTTATCTTCCATCACAAGCACATTGCCGGCATTGAGAGGGACAATTTCCTGAAAACTGTGTGAAGGTTAAAAAAGAGGCATCACTCACTGAAACAAGCCAGGGAAAGTAAAGCTTATGGTTATAAAGATTGAATGCCAGAATATCAACAAAACCATAAGACCCATAAGAAACAAAAGAGAAGAGAATTACACCTTGCATATAAGTAAATTAATAGGGGGAGCAACCTATGGAAAATATGCAAGGTGTACATTGTTCTAATAATTGTTTGGTACTGCAACTAGTAATATTGACATAAGTATATTTCACGACTGCGAGAAGTAGATGGATTACCTACCCTAAAACATAAATATCCGAGCGGTCATCAGCAGGAATGAAGTCGTCCAGATTCAACTCAGAGGTAGCGGTAGGTGTGGTTCCACCAACGTTCCATGTAGAAATAAATACCCTGTATAATGAATAAATGAACTAAATGAAATTTAAGACGCTAATCTAAATTGCGTATAGAGGACATAGTATAACTGAACATGCAAGTTTAGCTATTTGACCTGAAATGTTCAGTTGTTATAACACTTGGAGAGCGGGCTAGAAAATGGCTGAGACGTATGCTCCTAACTTCTGCAACCAATTAGTCCAAAAGAAACACAATAATAAGCCAATCAAATCAAATCAACATCATCCAAAGAGTGATCCAGTGCAGAAAATTGCCAGATAGAAAACCACCTGAAAGTGTTCTGAAGGGGGAAGAAGATGGTGGCTTGGAGGAGCTTGCTGCGGACTTAACTGCAGATGACAATAAAACATAGAACAGTTGCTATTATGTCATAACAAAATCTTAACAACAATTGTACCAATTTAGTACAAAAATTCAAATTTCTGAACCGAAGTGTTCCAACCAATGTAGAATTGTTGAACACACGAAGTCTAGCATATTCAGGTAGTTACGTAAACACATTTGAACTGGCTGCTACTTCATAGCACTCATCATATGATGTCATCAGAGGCTCAGCTGACTTTAAAATTTTCAACCTTACGTTCATCTATTTGTTACGAGTAGTAGTTATCGCCTTCCCACAAGACACTGACTCAATTATTCAGTTTCTAACAGAAAGAAGATGAACTACCTGTGGAGGAGCTTGGACGGTCTGTCTTCTTTGCCGCTTTCTTATCTTTCGTCCCGAAAATCTTTGGCCGACAGCCCTAAAGTACAGTTGTTCAAACACACAAACTTAAGTCAATGCTCCAATTAGCTTGCAGATGCATTCAAGATGTATGTTAGAAAATAAGAAAGAGGAGCAAAAAAGAAAAATTAAGAAACAATATGATTATATGAATAGGATGAAACAAGAGACGCATACCTTCATCTTTTCATCATCATCTGGGAACACCATTCCTTCTGAAGTCCAAGAAAATCAATGGAAGATTTCTTCTCCAACTTCAGTCTTTTTATTCCGAGGAATTCCCACTTCAAGTCTGACCACATAATATAGTAAAATTAAAGATTGCTAAGCAGTTCATCATAGAGAATAATCACAACGAAATAATCCAGACATCAGCAGGGTAAACATGGAAAAGAGGCATGTCCATGACATTTTACAGGAAGAAAACATGGCGAACATTTATAAAATCCTGAAAATCTTCGCAGATCCAAAGTAATGTTTCAATTCAAATCCCTTAGCTCTAGACCGCAAGAACAAACATATCGCCCAAATGAAATAAGACTTTCGCATCAAAACAACCTAGACCCACAAATCCAGAAAGCATATGTTCCTTCCAAAATCAGCAACCTCTCTGACACACAGAATCTCCAGAATCCACTGCACATTACAGCTAGCGACAGAAACAGAGACAACACTTGGACAGGAAACAAACAGCATAGCAGCAAGGCAGGAAGCAGGAACCCACCAGCAATCCGGCCACCGCCTAACGAAGAGACCTCGACCAGCTCCGCTTCCGGCGTTGCCAAAGGAGCAGGGTCCTAAATTAAACCCCGGCCAAGGACCAACTAACCCAACAACAACTCCTCTTCCCCTAACCACCGCGGATGCCGTGACAGGGCCAGGACGAGGAGGAAGAGGAAGAGGGAGGAAGCGGCGCCGCGGGGACGAGGACCCCTGAAACCCGGTGCGGGGTCTGCGGGAGGAGGAGGGAGCGCACGAGGGCACGGCGGCCATTACCTAGGCCCGGTCGGACCCCTCCTTGCCCCACCCCCGGGAGGGATTAAACTAGTCCGTACGCCTGTGCCCGGACAACTGTGACAGTAGAGCCGCGCCCAAGAAAGAATTGAATTTTAGTATTTTGCTGCCAGCCAGCGGCGTCCTGGTCGCGGGATCCGGGGGGATTTTGTTTACGGGCGGCACGACGCGGCATGAGCACGGCTGGCAGGTGGTGGTGGACCATGAGGGTGGGTTGAGGACGACGACGAGGAGGAGGAGGTTGAGCGGGGCACGTGCGGGTCGTCGACTCGTCGGGTTGGATTTTGGCGCGGTGGAGGCGGTTTGGTTAGTTGGAGGTCAACGCTGGACACTAGGACAAAGGCCAGGTGGTTTTTTATCGTGCTGCTGCTGCTCCGTGTTTGAGCTTTCTCCATCGCTAGCTTTTGGTTGAATTTTTCATGAATCTTTCTGCGTGGTAGTTGTCCAGAAGTACACCGGCCCCTGTACTTTGATTCGTAAACCAGGTCAAGGTTTCGCAGTGAAATCCAGAGCGCATCAATAGTCTGTCCAAAGGTGGACTTTCTTTTATAAGACGAACAACATTTATCTAGCGCGATAAGCTGTTAGGGAACTAAGAAAATTATCACGCACATATGACATATACATGTTGAATTGAAACTTATCGTATAAACTTTATACTATGATAATCTGACACTTATCAAGTGTGGGTACACCCGAAACAAAATTCGAAACTTCATCATTAATTGCTTAGAGTATATCTCTAGCATACGCCCTAAATTTTGGACCACTAAAATCGTTTTATAAGCTTCTCTTAACAGTTTTACGCCGTTTTATGTGCACAAAGTCAGATACCCGAAACTGGGTCTCTAAATACCAAAACTATGTACTTTTTATTTCTTCGATTATACAAACTTTACAAAAAAAAAATTGACTGGAATGTATAAACATATTCTCAAAAGCATCACAAATGTCCATAACCATTTTGTAGCATCCACAGCAGCGAGAGGAAATACATCTCAGACACACCAATTAGTAAGTATGAGAGGATTAATGGCGGACCCTCAAGGACAAATGATTGATTACCTATTCAAAGCAATTTACGGAGGCACTTTCTTTGACAAAATATATAATTTCCTACTATGGAGCTTGCAAAGGGGTTGTAGATATTGATGTACAAATAGCAGATGTCAGATATCTTACACGTAGACTTGTTGAAGTAGTTTAACATATTATTGTGCGTAGAAGAGATTGTGGTACTATTCGAGGTCTTTCTGTGAGTCCTCAAAATGGGATGGCGATGTGCTTTTCCCTCAGAGCCTTCTCTCCTTAGCTCAGCGCATGGCGACAAGTGAAGGAGTGTTGAAAGGATCGTATGACCACCTGGGGGGGGGGGGGGGTTGAATAGGTGCTACTCTAAATTTTAATTCTTTTTTGATTAAGGCTTGACACAAAGGTAAATTATCTAGATATGCAACTATGGTGAATTTACCTATATGACAAGTTAGCCCTAAACAAGATAAGATACAAGAAATAACTAGAGAGTAAGGAGTAACCGAACGGGAAGCACGCGGAGACAAGGATGTATTCCCGAGTTCCTCATTTTTAGGGGAGTACGTCTCGTTGGAGGGGTGTGAGTTTCAAACTCAAGCGCCACAAATGGCCTCACCCTATTCTCTGATGAATCTCGCCCAAAAGCTCGGTTCACCTTCCACTATCGGAATCCTTCAAGGCAGAATCCGGAGCCCTTACAACAACTTGAGCCTCAACCCACAAAAGGATTGGGGGCTCCCAAGCACCACGAATCTGCTACACAAAAGTAGCAAGCAAGTAAGTACAACAAGATGCCTAGGTTTTCCTAGTGGAAACTCTAGGCTCAAATCCCTCAAATGAATAAGGGGAAATGAAGAACGCTTCGGTGAAGTTGTAGATCTGGGCCTTCTCCTTCAATCCTCCAAGTATGAGCAAGATTGGGTGGAGGGATTGGGAGATCTATGAGCTTTGGTCTTGCAACAATGGGGGGCAATCAATTCTGGACGGGCTACTTGGCTGGAGGTAGGTGGAGGGGTATTTATACCCCTCCCAGAAATGTAGCCGTTGCAAGATAGGGAGGCCGGATATTCCGGTCTAAGTGACAACCGAATATTCCGGCCCAGCCGGATATTTCGGCAAGGTAGAAATCTCCGGCCACAATCTCCGGGCCACTCCAGAGGCTCGCGCATTGAAGACGCAATTCTTTCTTAGCCGAAAATCTTGGTCAGTCGATGGGGGACCGGATATTCCGGCCACATGGAAATGTCCGGCCTAAATATCCGGCCGAGTCCAGTGGCTCGCGCCTCGAGTCCTTAGCCGAAATCTTCTTTGGCCAAACTTGTAGGCCGGATATTCCGGTCTGGATACAACCCGGAATATCCGACACCTGGTAACTTTTCCACCTTTTTGGCTAAGATGCATATGATCTTTACACAACTGAAAACCTGCATCACTTACATCATACTAAATGAACCACCAGTGTTGTTGCCTAACACACAAAACATAAATGGATTAGTAAATGTTCTTTCAATCTCCCCCTTTTTGGTGTTAGATGACAACACTCGGATTTGCAAAGAAGCATAGGTGAATATCAAGTTTCCAATATAATCAAAATGAAGCTCCCCTAAATGTGTGCAAAAAAATAATTTGCATTGGAATACACGAGCACAACATATAGGTAAAGAGCAACATAAAAGGAAACAAGATATTCACAAATACCTACAAGAGACATAGTAACATATAGATTGAGATTATGTAGATGAAATCATACCTTGTTGAAAGGATAAGGATGTCGCCTAGAGGGGGGGGGGAGGGGGTGAATAGGCGATTAAAACTTTTCCGGTTTAGGCTTGATAATTGCGGAATAAAACTAGGTGTTTAAATTAACAAGCCAACAACCTAAATACTAGGCTCACCTATGTGCACCAACAACTTATGCTAAGCAAGACAAGCAACAAGGTGATAGCAATAAAGAATACTTCAAGCACGAAGGCTATCACAATGTAAAGTGCATAAGTAAAGAGCTCGGGTATAGAAATAACCGAGGCACGCGGAGACGAGGATGTATTCCCGAATTCCTCCTTTTTAGGGGAGTACGTCTCGTTGGAGAGGTGTGAGCCACCACAACAGGTCGGTCTCAACGCCACAAAGGCTTCACCTTCTTCTCCGATGAACCGCACAACAAAAGGTTTGGTTCACCTTCCACTATCGGAATCCTTCAAGGTGGAATCCGGAGCCTTTACAACAACAACCCGGGGCACAACCCACAACTGGATTGGGGGCTCCCGAATGGCTACAAGTGATCAGAAAAGGTCTCAACCACCACAATGGCGTCTAGGGTCCAAAGACCCAAGAGTAACAAGCTCACGAACTTTCAACTTCCACGAATCCTCGTGGAGAGCACAAACCGATGCACAATGCAATGGCAAGAGCACAAGTGCTCAAATCCTTCACTCTCAAATCCCACCAAAAGCAACTAATGCTTATGGGGGGAGAAGAGAGGAAGAACAAAGAAGAGAACCACACAAGAAATCCAAGATCAAGATTTACTAGGTTCCCCTCACTTAGAGGAGAGATGGATTGGTGGGATTGTAGATCTAGATCTCCTCTCACTTTCCCTCAAAGATATGTAAGAATCATGGGAGGGATTGAGAGGTAGGCAAGCTTTTTCAAAGGTCAACAATGGAGGAGAGAGAGGGAAAAACGAGCTCAAGAAGTTAGGGAACCATTGGGGAATAAAGCCCCTTAAATAGGTCCCCTTAAAAATCTGCCCGTTGGCAGTTTTTTGTGAGGCCAGCAAGGCCCGGCCTGGCCGACCTCCAGGCCGGCCTCTTCCCAGATGCTGATTTTCAGAGAGGCCGGCCTCCGCCGCCCGGCCTTGGACCCGGCCTAGGCCGGCACGGTGTAGTGGAGGCCGGCTGGGTACCCGAGACGCCTGGCCAGGCCGGCCTAAGAAAGGCAGGAGGCGGGCCAACCACCCGAGGGCCCCGGCCTAGGGCCTGGCCAGGCCGGTCAACCAGAAACAGAAAGAGATCTTCATTGACCTCTAACTTTTGCAAGAAAACTCCAAATGGGATGAAACAATTTTGTTGGAAAGATAGCATAAATAGAGTTAAGTTACCACACATGGGAAGGTGTGGGACTTTCCTCAAGGATAAACCGATAATATTTCCAACACGAAAACGCAACAAGTTTTCCATCCAAAAACCATTTTCGAAGAACTTGGGCTTGTCATGAAGATCACGGCAAGCACCAAAACCCAACAAGGAGAAGAACCAAATAAGAACCACGAAAGATGATATGCCAAGTATGCAAAGGTTTGAGCTCTCCACAAAGATGCGATCAAGTTACTCACTTGAGAGCCCCTCTTGATAGTACGTCGTCTATCCTATAACCCGGTCTCCCACTAACACCACTAGACCGGTAAAATAGAAACCCTATCAAGATCATACCTTTTCCATCAGCATTTCACTTGAGCTAGATGATGCCGATCTTGACTCCCTCAAGTTGGAACACCTTTCTTGATTGTGCTTACTAGCACATGCTTGATGAAGACTTCTCCAAATGCTCCCCCATACTCCATTATGGGAGAGCCTCGCTAAGCTCCGTTTCACAAAGATGATGTCTTGAATCCTTCAAGACATACTTGCAATATGTTCAACTCCACACATGACCATTCTTCATATAAACCCTTGAATAGAGCATTGATCATCGTATAATCTTCTAGAGTCCAACACATGAACTCCAATCTTTTCCTATGGACAAGATTTACAAGAATATCTCAATGCAAACATTAGTCCATAAGGATTGTCATTAATTATCAAAATCACGCATGGGGCAACACATGCACTTTCACTTGTGCATAAGAATGTATAGATAATACCATTGCACCATAATATATGTCTCAACCATAGATAAAGATAAATCCATATGTCTCACACTTACTTAAACACATTTGGTCCATACAAATAGCAACGAAAGCAAATAAGTTCAACAAGTAAGATAAATGGACACAAGCCGTAGAGAAATGATAAACGCAAAAACTTGTGCCCGAACCCATGCAAATCCCAACGAGAACCTAGTAGCACTACTTCTCCCCCTTTGTCATCGAGACACGAAAAAGGGAAAAGAGCGATGCTACGTCCCATGGAGATCACTCGTCCTCCTCAGAATCCTCGGCAACCTCTTCATCGTCGCCATCTTCTCCGTTCTCATCATCATCTTCTTCCTCATCATCATCATCATCATCAAAAGCTGGAGCATGAGTGTAGGTGGGGTGAGACGGTGCTAGAGGAGCGGTCTCAAGGATGTGCCTCTCTAACTGAACCCACGGAGTCTGAGCATTGGTGTTCCAGCTCTCATAAGAAAGGGGAGGAACTGCCTTGGGAGGTGCAGACTTTGAGCCAGACACATGATGAAGAATTAGCTGCTAAGTGTTGTCAATGTTGCGGCGCTCATGGTAAGCATCATATTGCTCATTGCAAACATCCACACCCATGCAAAGTACCTTCCGCTGAAACCAATTCATCTTCTTGACCTTTGGAGCAAAAGATGGGGCAAGTAAGACTGCGGAACGGGTCTGACCACTATAACGAGCATCCCTCAAGAGATCATCATTAGCAGGAACGGTTGGAGCAGCAGGACGAACAACATATTTCTTGACATAGATCTTGTAGATGTGGTCTTCACAATCATCATCACTGAGGTCAAGATCCAAGGTCCTCTTGATGAGCATCATAATATATGGAGCATAAGGGATAGAGTGACGACCTAGCATAGCCTCATACATCTCATGATAGATGTAATCCATGACATCCACATGAAAGTTCTTGTTTGGTTCTTCATTTTGATCAATCTCATGAGCAAGGCATAATAAGTTGATGAGTGCGGACCGGGTAGCATCATTGTTTCCTCCACTTGGCGCAATGTTGTCCCAGAAGATGGTGACAAGTTGGTCATAGAGAGGAAGCAACCCAGTCTTGAACCCAATCTTACCACCATGGCCATAGAGAGGTGCCAAAGAGTTCTTGTTAGGCTCCTCAGCAGAGTGGAGACGAATGCCGGTGGGAGTGAAGCCCATGTAAGTATACCCAAGAGCAGCAGCAAAGTCATAAAAACTGGCCGAACACTGAGTAGACCCAGACATCCACTTGAGAGTTTTGGAAGCATCGGCCTTCATCACAAGAGTGGCAAAGAACTGCTGAACTAGAGGCACATTGTAGTCACACTGATGCTCCATAAGGCGAACAAGTCCCATTTTTTCAAGCACATGCACAGCTTGAGCATAGGCAGCCTTGGACTGGAGAGTAGAAAGATTGATGGGTTGCATAGGGCGAATGGGGTGTGACATAGTGAGGTAAATGTCCCTATGGATGACGAGTTGCTCCATGCACCAAAAACTTCGATCTTCGATCTCTTCATCTCTTGGAGTGAGGTACCAATCCCCTTGTCTTATTGTGATATAATCACCACGATTCATAGTCTTGTAGTTGGGCCTTTGTGCTTTGCCCTTCCTCTTGCTAGAAGCGGTGGCCTTGGCGGCTGCCTTGGCTACTTCTGCCTTCATCTTGCGCACTACCTCGCTCTTTTGCTGCCTTAAAACGATCTCGTCAACAAGCTTTCCCGTGACAGGATCTTTGCGAAAGTAACGAGGACGACTTCTTTTGGGAGCCGAGCTACCTGTGAACAAAAGCAATAGGAGGATAGCAAGGAGATAAGCGCACACACAAGCCATAGGGGAAAGATACTACACACATTAGAGAAGCAACACAAAGTTGATGCACCTTAGTCCTATGAAGATTGAAGCAAAACTGTGCAGAAAAGTTCAGACCGGAATATCCGGCCTGATAGGAACTGCACAATAGTGCTTCAATCCGAGGTCTAAAAATAGATCGACACTAGGGGTTGCGGAACTAAGGTATCTAGTAAGCAAGGAACAACAGGGGGAACCAACTACTCCAAGATTACGAGCAAAATAACTCAATATTGCATCCTAGGTCACAAAGCACCCAAGATTCAAAAGATTAGGAGTTACCCTCATCCATATGAGGAACTTCTTAGAGGAGAAGGTGCCCGGGGCGAAGGAGCACCAGATACGACCGGAGGCCGGCGAATCCAGTGGCGGAACTTGCCGGGGAGGGTGCGGGGATGGTAGGCGGCGGCGGAGAGGAGAGAGAGAGTTGGGGGTGGGTGAGGGGTTCGAATGAGCCCTTCACCGCGACGTCTTTTTATTAAAAAAGACAAACCGCCAGGGGCCGGATATTCCGGTCCGCACTTAGACCGGATATTCCGGCCCACGGAATTTCTGTGAAATCACAGAAAATTCCGGCCTGCTGAGCCCTTAAATTCCAGAATAAAACCAAAATGACTTGTGTGATAGAAATAAGTGGTTTTTTTTAGATAAGAAAGGCATGGGTTTAGAGCGAGGTCACGGGAAATGGTACTTCACACTCAAACTTTGTAAGAAGCAAATGAAACACTAAAAACCAACATTTGAGTGTGTTTTCCATAAAGAACAACGGATAGGCAATAAAATCCAAATAAGCTCCAATAAGATCAACTCTTCACAAAGAAGAGGGCGGTGGCCTTGGCCTCCATGTATGAGTGTATGTGGCGTGACACCGCGAAGATATATCTTGGGTTCACTACCACTACTCGTCATTTAAGCTCACAATTCATAAAATGAAAGTAGAGATGCACAAAGAGTTCTTACTATCGGCATAATGGGGGGAGGGATAGTTCAATGGATTAGGACCGCACTCCCCCTATGTCCATGCCTACACCTAAACCAAATAGATAGTCAAGACATAGGTGTGTATGCAAGATAATCAAGTCAAGCTCCTTGAATCCACAATATTTAGCTCATTTCTCAAGAAAGTGAATCTTGCTTCATCAAGAGGCTTCATGAATAAATCGGCAAGGTTGATTCTTGTGGGAACATAGCCTAAGCTCAATATCTCCTCGGGCAACATGATCTCGAATAAAATGATGATGAATCTCAATATGCTTTGTTCTTGAATGTTGCACCGGGTTGTGGGCAATCTTGATTGTACTTTCATTGTCACACAAAAGAGGCACTTTGTCACAATTGACACCATATTCCTTTAAAGTTTTCCTCATCCATAGCAATTGAGTGCAAGCACTAGCGGCGGCCACATACTCGGCTTCAGCGGTGGAAACAGATATGCAATTTTGCTTCTTAGAAGACCAACTCACCAAGGACCTTCCAAGGAATTGGCATGCCCCGTGTACCCACAAAGTGAGAAAGTTGAGCCCTTTGGATACCACAAACCAAACCTTGGGGTATAAACCAAATATCGAAGGATTCTCTTGACCGCCACCAAGTGGCTTTCTTTAGGAGCGGCTTGATACCTTGCACACACCCCTACACTCAACACAATATCGGGACTAGATGCACAAAGATAAAGCAAAGAACCAATCATGGAGCGGTATTCCTTTTGATCGACATCTATACCCTTTGGGTTAAGTTGTAGATGACATTTGGTGTCCATAGGAAAGCGTTTCTCCTTAGCATCTTGAATCTCTTGAGCATGTCTTGGGTATATTTGGCTTGAGAGATGAAAGTCCCTTCATTCAATTGCTTGATCTCAAAACCAAGAAAGAACTTCAACTCCCCCATCATAGACATCTCAAACCTATCGGTCATAAGCTTTGAAAATTCATCATTAAAAACTTTGTTAGATGAGTCAAAGATAATATCATCCATATAAAGTTGGCATATGAAAAGCTCCCTTTGACTCTCTTGGTAAAGAGGGTGGGATCGATTTGCCCCACTTCAAATCCACGGTCTAGCAATAGCTCTCTTAGGTGCTCATACCATGCACGAGGTGCTTGTTTGATACCATAGAGCGCCTTATCAAGCTTGTAGACATAGTTAGGAAAGTTTGGGTCCTCAAACCCCGATGGTTGCTTAACATGTACCAACTCCTTTAAAGGACCATTAAGAAAGGCACTTTTCACATCCATTTGTTGCAATTTAAAGTTATGATGTGATGCATATGTAAGAAGGATACAGATGGACTCAAGGCGAGCCACGGGAGCAAAGGTCTCTCCAAAGTCAATGCATTCAACTTGATAGTATCCTTGTGCCACCAATCTTGCCTTGTTCCTCACAACCATTCCATGTTCATCTTGCTTGTTCTTGAATATCCACTTTGTGCCTATAATATTGCAGCACTCTTTGGACTTCTCAACTAACTTCCACACCTTGTTGCACTCGAAGTTGTTGAGTTCATCATGCATGGCTTCCAACCAATCCGGATCTTCAAGAGATTCAAAGACTTTCTTTGGTTCCACCATGGAGATATGTGCTTGATACTCACTAAATCTTGCCAATTGACGCCTTGTGGTAACCTTGCTATTTAGATCACCAATAATTGCTTCAAGCTTATGACACTTTATTTCTAGGTTTCTTGCAACTCTTGCTTTACGATGGGCTTCGATATCCTCATTGGAGCGAGGAGGTATCACTTGATCATTTGAGTCCCCGTCTTGACCGTCTTGGCGACCTTGATCTTTATTATGCACTTATTCATTGGATGAAGTAGATGGTTGATCTTGGTCTTGACTAGAGCATTGCACTTGAGTGGAAGGTTCATTGGCAATGTTCTCATCAACTTGTTGAGGATCTAGTTCTTGGTTAGGTTCCTTATTGGCTCTCGGGGATGGCGCATGAAGATCTTGTGATGAAGAAGGTTCCACATGAGTAGAGCTCGTTTCCCCTTGACTTGCATCTTGAGGAAGCTCAATAGGGTGAAAGAATCCAACACCCATCTTCTTTATGGAGTCTTGTGGCTCTTCATTATAACCAAATACCCGGAAGTAGCCAACATTGGGTTTGTTGCCAGTGAGGATTTCATAAGGAGTCTTGTTCAACCTTGTGCGGAAGTAGAGCCGATTAGATGAGTGACATGCCGTGGAGATGGCTTCGGCCCAAAAAGTGAGTGGAGATTTAAACTCCGCCAACATGGACCTAGCCATATCCATTAGAGTCCGGTTCTTCCTTTCGGCTACACCATTTTTTTGAGAGGTATATGCAGCGGAATATTGATGACGAATTCCCTCTTCACTAAGAAACTCATCCAAGGTGTAGTTCTTGAACTCGGAGCCATTGTCACTTCTAATGGCCAATATGGGAAGATTGTGTTGACGTTGAACTTCATTGGTGAATTCGATGACGGCTTGTTGGGTTTCACTCTTGAACTTGAGGAAATAAACCCATGTATATCTTGAGTAGTCATCAACAATCACCAAACAATATTTCTTCCCCAAGGCTAGCTTCGGGAACGGCACCAAAGAGATCCACATGAAGGAGTTCCAATATCCTCTTTGATGAGATAAAAGCCTTGATTGGGTGGGAAGAATCATGCATCTTTCCTTTAACACAAGCCCTACAAACACGATCTTTGCAAAGGAAACATTGTCTTTTAGTCCAACAATGTGACCACCCTTGTGAAGACTTTGCAAAGTTCTCATATTGACATGGGACAAGCGGCGATGCCACAACCACCCCATGTCGGCCCTTCCGAATAAGCATATCGCCTGAGTGGTGGTCGACCCTGAAAAGTCCACCACGAACAACTCTTGTTCGACATACCCAACGAAAGCAACCTTTAGAGTCTTACTCCACAAGAGTATCACCATATCAATAGTAAAATGTATATCAAAGTTCATCTTATTAAGAGCACGAACGGACATTAAATTATAACCAAGGGACTCAACAAGCATGACATTCACAAGAGTGATATCACAAAAGTAGTAAGCAAGTAAGTACAACAAGATGCCTAGGTTTTCCTAGTGGAAACCCTAGGCTCAAATCGCTCAAGTGGATGAGGGGGAAATGAAGAACGCTTCGGTGAAGTTGTAGATCCGGGCCTTCTCCTTCAATCCTCCAAGTATGAGCATGATTGGGTGGAGGGATTGGGAGATCTATGAGCTTTGGTCTTGCAACAATGGGGGGCAATCAATTCTGGACAAGCTACTTGGCCACTCCAGAGGCTCGCGTATTGGAGACGCAATTCTTCCTTAGCCGAAAATCTTGGTTAATCGATGGGGGACCGGATATTCCGGCCACATGAAAATGTCCGGCCTAAATATCCGGCCGAATCCAGTGGCTCGCACCTCGAATCCTTAGCCGAAATCTCCTTTGGCCAAACTTGTAGGCCGGATATTCCGGTCTGGATACGACCCGAAATATCCGGCACCTGGGAACTTTTCCACCTCATATGATCTTTACACAACTGAAAACCTGCATCACTTGACATCATATTAAATGAACCACTAGTGTTGTTGCCTAACACACAAAACATAAAGGGATTAGTAAATGTTCTTTCAAGTGTGTGGCGGCATAAGTGGGAACCCACACAGCCACATGAGGCGTAGCATGAGTCGGGCGCGGATGCGCTAGCCAAACCTGGTCTTCCACGTACTCTCTCATGCTAGGGATGGGATGGATGGGAAGCCAGTGACACCGAGGCCACAACGGTGGGCGTGACGAGTGATGCATGTAAAATGCATACATGAACTTTGCATGTTATTACTAGATATCCTACATATTTGCAACTTATATGATGTTATATTCATGTTTTATAATGATTTCGGGGATTTTCTAAACAATCCCCCTCTTTTGGTTCTAACTCTGTTTTCCAGAAAACGTCTTTTTTAGTATTTCGAACTTTCCGGGAGCTTCGGGACTCCAAAAAGGGCAAGGCCAAAGAGCACGGTTCAGAATTTTCGAGACGAACGCAATGGGCTGAAAATGAAGACCAGAAGCCCAACCACCTGGAAACTAGACGGCCCCACGCGGTCAGATTTCCTGGCCGCGTGAGGACCCCTCTTTTCCCCTTCGTGGCTCTGATGCTGTCCGTTTTCGTCTCCGTGGCTTCGTCTTGACCTAAAAACGGCTATAAAAATAGTCCCCCAGGGAGTTTCAGGAGGAGGCGGCAGAGAAACACAAAACCACGAAACAGAGAGTCAGAAGGCTGCCGCCGGAAAAGATCGGAGGGGGGAAACGCCGCCGGAATCACCTCCGGAGGGCTCCACCCCCTCCGGCGTGTTCATCATCAGCATCTACAGCAAGATCATCTCCATCTCTCCACTGTAAACTCTTGGCAAACATGATATATGATGTAATATACTATTCCCTTGATCTATTGTGTCTCCCATCTATGTTTGAGAAGTGATTTCACTAGTACAGAACGACACATCGGATACCCCTCTATGGAAACGACACGAGTTAGGCGACAGAGAATCGCGATTTTAGCGTTGCGGACGAGGCTTGGCAGAGGCTGGTCCGTCAACATTGGTTACAGAGAATTTTATATCTCCGTTACCAAAAGTATTAGCAACGGTCATAAATTTGTCTCCGTTTCCAATATGTATCTCTATGGCTACGGTTGTTTATGTATATCCGTTTGCGATGTGTTTGGGAAATTGCAGTTGCAATCTGGAAGCGCGCCTGTTCAATGCGGCTTAATTCACGAGGGATTGGAACCGCCTGATCGACGCTAATAAAATGTGACTGGAACCGCGCGAAGCCAGGCAGGTCCCGCATTCTCCCCTTCATTCTCTCCCACATCATCTACCACACTAGCACAACAGCCATGGAGGAACCCTGGTGGTAGAACGAGGAAGTCCCGAGCGATGACGCGAGCGCGGAAGACCGCGGTGAAGTTCCATGGTGGGATCAAGACGGGCCGCCGGACGCGGACCCCGACGCCTCGGACCCGCCATCTTCACGCTCTGTAGAAGACGACCCCGACGACTCGGACACGCCGTCTTCACGCGAAGGAGAAGACGACTCCGAAGAGGACGAGTCGCCGGAGGAAGAGGAGCCAGAGGACCCGTCGGAGCCGTATTATTCTAGCCAGGAAGAATACGACGCCGCCGACGATGACGACGACGAGGAGGCGTCGGAGGAGGCGTGATGTCTACGTGTGCTTCTATTCTTGTAGACAGTGTTGGGCCTCCAAGAGTAGAGGTTTGTAGAACAGCAGCAAGTTTCCCTTAAGTGAATCACCCAAGGTTTATCGAACTCAGGGAGGTAGAGGTCAAAGATATCCCTCTCAAACAACCCTGCAATTAAGATACAAGAAGTCTCTTGTGTCCCCAACACACCCAATACACTTGTCAGATGTATAGGTGCACTAGTTCGGCGAAGAGATAGTGAAATACAAGTAATATGGATGATTATAAGTGGTAATTGCAATCTGAATAAAAATGGCAGCAAACAAACATGTAGCAGAACTTGATGTAAACGGTGTTTCAATGCTTAGAAACAAGGCCTAGGGATCATACTTTCACTAGTGGACACTCTCAACAATGATCTCATAATTGAATAAATAAAAGCTACTCTTAAACACTCTCTTGTTGGATAACAAACACATTCATTGTGTAGGGCTACAAAAGCACACCTCAAGCCTGAGTAAACAAGCGCCACAACGTCATAAAGGAGTCACACACGGTGCACACACTGTCACCTTTACACCGTGGAGAGTACCGGAGTTCATATTAAAGTAACCTCTAGAGTGCATAATAGATAAAGAGTAACATCTACTTATTCAACTAGATTACAAAGCTCATGATCACATAAAGATCACACCATGGGAGAGAGAGATGAACCACATAGCTACCGGTAGAGCCCTCAGCCTCGGGGGAGAACTACTCCCTCCTCATCATGGGAGTCAGCAGCGGCGATGAAGATGGCGGTGGAGTCGATGGAGATGACTCCGGGGGCAATTCCCCGTCCCGGCGGCGTGCCGGAACAGAGATTCTGTCCCCCGAAACTTGTCGTCGATGGCGGCGGCGCTGCGGAACTCTTCGTGGAAATTGGCTTGGTATTTTAGGGTTTTCACGTCTCGGGGAATAAATAGGCGAAGGGGCGATGTCGGCGGACCCCGAGGGGCCCAAACCACAGGCTGGCGCGGCAGGGGGGCCGCGCCGCCAGGTGGTTTGGCCACCTCGTGGCTCCTTCGTCTCTCCTTCGGACTCCGTGTACGTGTTGGAAAAATAGGGACTTGGCCTTTTGTTTCGTGCAATTCCGAGAATATTCCAGAAGTACTTTCTGAAACCAAAAACAGCAGAAAACAGGGAACTGGCACTGTGGCATCTTGTTAATAGGTTAGTCCCAGAAAATGCATAAAAGTGATATGAAGTGTATATAAAACATGTAGCAATGGTATAATATAAGCATGGAACATCAGAAATTATAGATACGTTGGAGACGTATCAAGCATCCCCAAGCTTAGTTCTACTCGTCCTCGAGTAGGTAAAACGATAACAACAAATAATTTCTGAGGAGACATGCTTTCACACAATCTTGATCAATATATTGCAAGGCTCATGTCATGAATGAAGTGACTCAAAGCAATGGTCTATAGTTTGCTAACAAATAGATAAAGAGTAAACAATGAATCATATAAGCAAAAACTTTTCATGAATAGTACTTTCAAGACAAGCATCAAAAAGTTTTGCATAAGAGGTAACTCATAAAGCAATAGATTCAAAGTAAAAGGCATTGAAGCAACACAAAGGATGATTAAGTTTCAGCATTGCTTTCAACTTGTAACATGTATATCTCATGGATAGTTGTCAACATAAAGCAATATAACAAGTGCAATAAGTAAACATGTAAGAATCAATGCACACAAAGTTGACACAAGTGTTTGCTTCTAAGATAGAAAGGAGTAGGTAAACTGACTCAACATAAAGTAAAAGATAGGCCCTTCGCAGAGGGAAGCAGGGATTAAATCATGTGCTAGAGCTTTTTAAGTTTTCGAAAGCATATAGAGAGCACAAAATAAGTATTTGAGAGGTGTTTGTTGTTGTCAACGAATGGTAGTGGGCACTCTAACCCCCTTGTCAACCAGACTTTCAAGAGCGGCTCCCATGAAGGACGTTATCTCTACCAGCAAGGTAGATCATCCCTCTTCTCTTTTGTTTACACATGTATTTTAGTTTCTTTATAGATGACACTCCTCCCAACCTTTTGCTTACACAAGCCATGGCTAACCGAATCCTCGGGTGCCTTCCAACATTCACATACCATGGAGGAGTGTCTATTTGCAAATTAAGTTGCTTACTGATAAATCAGGGCAAAACATGTGAAGAGAATTATTAATGAAAGTTGTAATTAATTGGGGCTGGGCACCCCGTTGCCAGCTCTTTTTGCAAATTATTGGATAAGCGGATGTATATGCCACTAGTCCATTGGTGAAAGTCTGTCAGAAGTAAATGACAAGATTGAAAGATAAAACACCACATACTTCCTCATGAGCTATAAAACATTGACACAAATAAGGAGTAATAAAGTTTTGAATAGTTTAAAGGTAGCACATGAAATATTTACTTGGAATGGCAGGAAATACCACATAGTAGGTAGGTATGGTGGACACAAATGGCATGGGTTTTGGCTCAAGTTTTGGATGCACGAGAAGCATTCCCTCTCAGTACAGAGTTTAGGCTAGCAAGGTTGTTTGAAGCAAACACAAGTATAAACCGGTACAGCAAGAATCACATAAAAACATATTGCAAGTATTATAAGACTCTACACTGTCTTCCTTGTTGCTCAAACATTTTACCAGAAAATATCTAGACCTTAGAGAGAACAAATATGCATCCCAAGTCTCAACAAGCTCTACGGTAGTTCTCCACTACTAGGCTTTAACTACATGATGCAAGAGCTTAAACATGATCTACTTGAGAGCTCAAAACAATTGCAAAGTATCAAATCGAAACAAGACAATGATCTACAAGAATGCATATGTCTTTTCCAATACCAACTACTACATGTAGCATTTTCTTTCTTCCAAACAAACACCAATCAATTTATTTAAACATAAACTCTCCAAATGATAATATAATGCAGCAAGAGAGTATTTATAAACAAGTGCTAACAGCTCGAAGAGATGCATGAAAAACAGGAGCTAAAAGCACTGCAGTAGCTAGTTAAGAATACTCAACAAATATAAGTGAAGAACATGAGTATTCACATGAAAAAGCGGAGCGTGTCTCTCTCCCACACAAGGATTGCTAGGATCCGAATTTATTCAAACAAAAACAAAAATAAAAGCACACAGACGCTCCAAGTAAAGCGCATAAGATGTGAAAGAATTAAAATATAGTTTCACTAGAGATGACCTGATAAGTTGTTGATGAAGAAGGGGATGCCTTGGGCATCCCCAAGCTTAGACGCTTGAGTCTTCTTGAATATGGGGATGAACCACGGGGGCATCCCCAAGCTTAGGCTTTTCACTCTTCTTGATCACATAATATCACCCTTCTCTTGATCCTTGAAAACTTCCTTCACACCAAACTCGACAGTTCTCATTAGAGGGTTAGTGCATAATCAAAAATTCTCATATTCTGTATGATACAATCAATTAAAGCTTCTGGACATTAGCTACAGCCACCAATGCTTTGTGGAGCAAAGAAATCCACACAAACATCGTAAAAGAGCGAATGCAAAACAAAAGGCAGAATCTGTCAAAAACAGAACAGTCTGGAATGACGAATTT
The DNA here is from genome assembly GCA_947311845.1 of Poa pratensis. Classification (NCBI taxonomy): domain Eukaryota; kingdom Viridiplantae; phylum Streptophyta; class Magnoliopsida; order Poales; family Poaceae; genus Poa; species Poa pratensis. Next base: position 58,630,039 of record CAMZMU010000035.1, read on the forward strand.
TTTCGAGGCACTTAAGTTGCTCAGATGGAACTGGCCAATAATGAAAGTTGCGTACATATCTGAGGAAGATGCGTGATTTTTTACAGAATTTTTCGAATTTTCTCAGGAGATAGCTCAAATCGTGACAGCTAAAAATCTGTCTCTGCGCAGAAATCCAAATCTTGCATCAACTTTCAATAAAAGACTTTACTTGGCACAACAATGCAATAAAATAAAGATACAAAGGAGTTGCTACAGAAGTAACAAGCACCTTGACTCAAAGCAAAAAGAAAAGCAAAAATAACAGAAAATAAAAACAATGGGTTGTCTCCCATAAGCGCTTTTCTTTAAAGCCTTTTAGCTAGGCATAGTGATTTTGATAATGCTCTCATATGTATAAGAGTTGAATATAAGAGAGCATCAAAAGCAAATACCAAACACATTTAAGTCTAACCCACTTCCTATGCAAAGGAGTCTTGTAAGAAAATAAATCAATAAAGCATAAAGTGACTAGCATAGGAAGGCAAAACAAGTGTAACTTCAAAAATTTCAACATAAAGAGAGAGACTTAATATTATTGTGATATATGAAATCGTGTCTCCCTCTCTCATAAGGACCAGTAGGTCTTAAAGTACCCAGCAAATAAAAGCAAATCAAGAGAAAGCTCAAAACTTCATCATAAAGAGAGGTGTTTTAGTAACAAAATTTCTATAACCATATTTTCCTCTCTCAAAATAATTTTCAGCGGCATCATGAATAAACTCAACAATATAGCTATCACATAAAGCATTCTTATCATGATCCATGCATAAAGTATCATTACTCTCCACATAAGCATAATCATTAATAATAGTGAGAGTAAAAGTATCACATCCATCATTAATCATCATAAATTGCAGGCATAGAATAATCATAATAAACTTTATCCTCATAGTAGGTGGCACCAAAATACCATATCATCATTGTAATCATCATATTGGAGGCAAAGTATCATCAAAGAAAATTTCCCTCAAAACTTGGGGGACTAAAAATATCATATTCATCAAACCAGCTTCCCCAAGCTTAGACTTTTCCATAGCATTAGCAATAATGGTGTTCAAAGAATTTATAGTAATACCATTGCTACCATCATGCAAACAAGCTCCATAGGTTTTTTAATTTTCTCTTCAAAAGCATCATGTCCTAATTCAATATAAAGTTCATAAGATCTCTAATTTTTTTGTTGTTTTCCATTAAGCCTAACTAGTGAAAATAAAAACAAGAAACAAAAAGATATAATTGCAGAATCTAAAGGAAATAACTTCGAGCACTCACACACTAGCAACAATACTAGAAAATAGCTTTGTAGCCAGAGGATGTGAATACCTTTTACCTTACCTCCCCGGCAACGGCGCCAGAAAATAGCTTGATGTCTACGTGTGCTTCTATTCTTGTAGACAGTGTTGGGCCTCCAAGAGCAGAGGTTTGTAGAACAGCAGCAAGTTTCCCTTAAGTGAATCACCCAAGGTTTATCGAACTCAGGGAGGTAGAGGTCAAAGATATCCCTCTCAAGCAACCCTGCAATTAAATACAAGAAGTCTCTTGTGTCCCCAACACACCCAATACACTTGTCAGATGTATAGGTGCACTAGTTCGGCGAAGAGATAGTGAAATACAAGTAATATGGATGATTATAAGTGGTAATTGCAATCTGAATAAAATGGCAGCAAGCAAACATGTAGCAGAACTTGATGTAAACGGTGTTTCAATGCTTAGAAACAAGGCCTAGGGATCATACTTTCACTAGTGGACACTCTCAACAATGATCTCATAACTGAATAAATAAAAGCTACTCTTAAACACTCTCTTGTTGGATAACAAACACCATTCATTGTGTAGGGCTACAAAAGCACACCTCAAGCCGGAGTAAACAAGCGCCACAACGTCATAAAGGAGTCACACACGGTGCACACACTGTCACCTTTACACCGTGGAGAGTACCGGAGTTCATATTAAAGTAACCTCTAGAGTGCATAATAGATAAAGAGTAACATCTACTTATTCAACTAGATTACAAAGCTCATGATCACATAAAGATCACACCATGGGGAGAGAGATGAACCACATAGCTACCGGTAGAGCCCTCAGCCTCGGGGGAGAACTACTCCCTCCTCATCATGGGAGTCAGCAGCGGCGATGAAGATGGCGGTGGAGTCGATGGAGATGACTCCGGGGGCAATTCCCTGTCTCGGCGGCGTGCCGGAACAGAGATTCTGTCCCCCGAAACTTGTCGTCGATGGCGGCGGCGCTGCGGAACTCTTCGTGGAAATTGGCTTGGTATTTTAGGGTTTTCACGTCTCGGGGAATAAATAGGCGAAGGGGCGATGTCGGCGGACCCCCGAGGGGCCCAAACCACAGGCTGGCGCGACAGAAGGTGGGGCCGCGCCGCCAGGTGGTTTGGCCACCTCGTGGATCCCCTTCGTCTCTCCTTCGGACTCCGTGTATGTGTTGGAAAAATAGGGACTTGGCCTTTTGTTTCGTGCAATTCCGAGAATATTTCCATAAGTAACTTTCTCAAACTAAAAACAGCAGAAAACAGGGAACTGGCACTGTGGCATCTTGTTAATAGGTTAGTCCCAGAAAATACATAAAAATGATATAAAGTGTATATAAAACATGTAGCAATTGGTATAATATAAGCATGGAACATCAGAAATTATAGATACGTTGGAGACGTATCAAGGCGCCGGAGGAGGAGGCATCGGAGGAGGCGCCGGAGGAGGATGCGCCGGAGGAGGACGCGCCGGAGAAGGAGGATCACGCTCCGAAGAAGGAGGATCACGCTCCGGAGAAGGAGGCGCGAGAGGAGGATTCGTCGGAGAAGGACGCATGGCCGGAGAAGGAGGAGCACGAGCCGGAGGAGGAGGAGCACGCGCCTGAGGAAAAGGCAACCGGCAAGAAGTGACGCCGCGCCGCGGATGACAATGGCGCGGAGGCACGGCGTAAGCAGAACAAGTAGAGTAGATAGTTAGTTCAATTACTCTATCGATCCTTTGTAAGTAGGCCCAGTGTGTCAGTGAAGAAATTAGAGGAAACAGTTGTTTATCGTCTCCGTTTGCGATGTTATACGCTATAAATTTGCCACTGCGGCAACCCTAACGCTCTCGCTCTCACTCTCACTCTCACTCCACAGTCATAGTGTCGCGGCGGCTCCAGACCTAACCCTTATCTCGCAGATCTGAGCGGCACGTCCGGCCGGCATCGCCGCCGTGCATCTTCCCCCAGCGGCGCGTCGGCGCATCTTCCCCCAGCGGCGCGTCGTGAGCCGCCGCGCATCCCCCCCAGCGGCTCGTCGGCGAGCCGCCGCGCATCTTCCCCGAGTATGTCGCCGACGCGGATCTACTGGTCTATTGCGTGCATCTTCCTCGGGTATGTAGCCGACTAGATCTTACATTTTGTTTAAAGTAGCACAGAAAACTTTTCTAGTATTTGAAGTCTAGTATTGTGTTCTGTCTAGTGCCGATGATGAATACACCCCTCGACACTAGATCTTACATTTTATTTAAAGTAGCATCTACCGATCTAGTATTGTAGTACTGTCTAGTATTGTAGTATTGTGTTCTGTCTAGTATTGTAGTACTGCCGATGATGAATACATCCCTCAACACTAGATCTTACATTTTTTAAAGTAGCATATAAAACATGTCTAGTATTTGAAGTCTAGTATTGTGTTGTGTTTGTTTTTAGTACAGCCGATGATGAATACATTACCTTCAACTTGTTTAGTATTTGAAGTCTAGTATTGTGTTGTGTTTGTTTTTAGTATTTGAAGTCTAATAGATTGATTTCAACCCTTTGTCAATGTGCTAATCCTCGTTATGGTTTTGTGTAGCTAGTGTATGAAGTAATAGTATATTTCGGCGACAATGCATAAAAATGGTGAGGCAATTGAAGGTAACATCACCTTCAAGTTCTGCCTCCAAATCGTTTCGATCGGACAGCAAGCACACGGATATAGGCGCTTAAGGTGTAAACTGTTTTCGATTTAAATTGTATTTATGTCATGTAGCATCATATTTGGCTCTTTTCTAACTAGACATCCATGTATTTTATATGCAGAAGCGCCATGCAGATCCAAACAAGCTTTAAAAGAGCTAAATACAAAGTGGGATCATATCCGTGAACCATCGCTGTTGTGACATTTCGCTACACTGTTCAAAACACTTTTTAATTAAGAGTGTCTTGGACAGTGTGGCCGAAATGTCACAACGGTGACGTTATTATATTTCGGCGACACCGTCCAAGATGGAGCAAGCCTCGCTACGAAGAATTTGGCAAGATTAATTTGCTAAGGAGGCTTGCGAGCTCGGTGTGGTTTCTTGTTTTTAGTTTCTCCATCAATTTTGTGTATGTGTGTAGCAATTTGGCTGCAGATGTGATTGGGAGAAGCATGAAACCGCTACTCGAGTCTTTTGCTAGGTCGAATTCCGTTTTCGGCGCTTCGGAACTGAGGAAGAAGGTGGAGCTGGAGAAGAGTGGAGTGTCATAAAAGTTAAGTTTAGGGAGGCATGAGAATGATAGGATTAGCGAGGCATGTGTAACTCATTTTTTGATGCTATGTAATAATGACAATTCTTATATACGTTATGAATGGATTTGGTAGCAACTTTGTGCTTCTGCTGTGAGATTTTGAATGTAATTTGGCAACCGAATTGCTCCTGTAGGCTTCTGAAAGAACCTCAATGCAAACGAGTAAAATAGAATCTCCGTTACTGATGCACCGATACATCGGAAACGCAGATGGGTCCGCAACCGTAGCCAACTTATGCCTCATCGATGACGGTTTTTTGCCTCCGTTACCGATGAAGGCCTTCACATCAGTGACAGGGTCGTGGACACGGACCCTTTCTCCGTTGCCGAAGGGGTTTTTGGCCCGTTTCCGATGTGTCGTTCTGTACTAGTGTTTGTTCATGGCAATAGTGAAATAGTTCGTTGATTGGTTGCATACAAGTTTTGTTATCTTTTATGATTGTCTTTATGTACAATATATGAGTGCACACACATGTTGGGGAATGCATGTAAGGTGATCACCGGTAATGTAATGGAGTGAGGGAGACTTGGGAGGACATGTAAACCTGAGACCGAGTCATGAAGTTACTTTATTGGGGGATATATATAGGGGACCTTAGAACTTAAGGCTATGGTGGGACTTTTATGTCTTAATAATTCTTGTGTGCTCATTTACTTGGCCATGAGATCCATCATAAGGGGTTTTAGTTCATTTACTTGGCTACACCTATTTATGGCTCCTTCCTAGAAGAAACAATTAAGACTGAAACATGTGCTTCACTAATTGTGACAACCACACGAATGAAATAACAATTGCTAGAACATTTGCTCCCTTGAGATATTTGCTACTTGCTACTTTGAGAAACTTGCTCTAAGAAACTTGCGTTTGAAACTTGATTGAGAAACTTGTTACTAGATAAACCCATTCCACATCACTTGCTTTCATTAGTTAGTTCCTTTCATATTTAAACTTATTGCTTTGCACAAACGGCCATATAAGAGGGTTATAGGGCTTTAGAGAATAGATAGTTTACCTTCAGCTCCTCGTGGGTTCGACACTCAAATACTTATCGAATTGTGCTACAGTGATTCCTTGCTCTTGGGGATTATCAAGCACTTTTCTGGCGCCGTTGCCGGGGAGCGTTGTGCTAAGCTTTTATTCTTGTTTGCATTGCATACTAACATATAAATCTAAAACATTATTATAAAATGGAAAACAACCAAACAATTATAGAACTGTATAATATCTATCTTGAGTTAGGACATGAAGTGTTTGAGGAGAAAATTAAATTTTATTTGCATAACAATCATGTTTGTGGTAGTACTAATTCGTTGAACACCTTTATTGCTAATGCTAAGGAAAACCTTAAGCTTGGGGAAGTTTGTTTTGATGAATATGATATTTTTAGTCCCCCAAGTTTGGAAGAGAAAATTTATTTTGATGATACTATGTCTCCCATTTATGATGATTACAATGATGTATATGATATTTTCAGTCCACCTACTATTGAGGATGAAAGTGATTTAATTGAGTTTGATGATCCATTATGCTCATTAGATGATAAGTCTTTATGTGGTGATTCTATTCAAAACTATGTGGTTATGTTTAACTTTAATGCTTGCAACTATTATGAGAGAGGAAGAGATAAGAATCCCCTTTATGTTTCTATGTTATTTAAAATGCAAGCTATTGATTATTATATGCATTGGTTACCTCAAATTTGTTGTTATTTATTCATATATAAAATTCCAATGCATAGGAAGAGAGTTAGACTTAAAAGTAAATTGTTTAATATTCTGTGGTGTGTTCCTTATGCTTTAATTTCCTATTCGGTTTGAGCACACCTTTATATCTTTACAACATGTAAAATATCTTTACCTACTGTTTTGTGACAATTAGTTTAAGATTTTCATTTTATATAAATTTGGGAAAGTAAATGAGAAGGATGAGTAATGGAGAAGTTGGGGTCGACCTTGAACATGTGTTGTTCATGCCAATGGAACCGTTGCAAAGTCTCTATCATTAAAACTTTTCCCAAAGCTAAAACCAAATAAAAAGAGTGTTTATGTTGTATATATTTGCTTCTCCTTTTGCCTTTTTGCTAAATCAAAAACAACAAAAATATTTTCCTTCTTCTTTGATTGTTTCTCTTGATTCTTGCTTGGTTCTTTTTGTTTCTTTTTGATTTTTATCTTCAGCTTAAGTTTTGGGTTTTTGAGTCAAGGTGCTTGTTTACTACCGTAACATCACCTTTGTATCTTATTTTTCATCTTAATGGCAAGAATAACCTCTTTTGAGAGGTAGGATTAAACAATAGTGATTTGCTGTCCAGAAAACAGATTCCTGAGCTTCACTGCGAAAAATGTATAAAATCACAGAAGAAATTTTGACCTGATATTTTACGACAGCAATATTCAGTTATTAATACACATTTCATTAGTTCAAAGTTTTCTGATTTGAGCAACGTAAGTGCCTCTGAAAATTCACTCTTTACGGGCTGTCCATTTTTGACAGATTCTGTCTTTATTTTGCATTACTCTCATTACTTGTGTTTTGTGTGGTTCTATTGATCAAAGAGCAATACACAACCATAGTAATATTAGCTAATGTGTATAATCAACTCATGATATGTCTTTGCTGTACCTATGAGGATTTCATTTATGGAGACACTAACCCCTCTAATCAAGTTTTAAGATGAGTTTTGTGTGAAGAGAACTTTCAAGTGGAAGAGTTGAGGGTGATGAATAAAGATCACGAGGGACAAACACTCAAGCTTGGGGATGTTACCCCTAGGCTCACCCTACATATATCAAATAAGTACAAGAATTTAAGCTTGGGGATGCCAAGCCACCTCACTCCAACCATCTTGATACCAAGTAAGTAAGCCTAGCTATATGGCTATAAAGAAAGCGCTTTACGGGAGGCAACCCGGTTGTTTTTACTTTTGATTTTCTTTGTGTCCTCTTGCTGTAACAAGAGACTTAGTTTTTAGTTTAGTTTCTGGAATTCTTAATAAAGTGCCAAGTTTTACCTATTTTGGCTTGAAAAAGTTGCTTTTTGCATTCGGAGATTTTATTCCAGCACGAATCTGTGCACGGTATGATTTTTAATTCCTATTCTGTAACTCCGAATGAGCTGAAATTTGAACTGTAGTTGCAACTTTTCATCCTCTGTAGCGTGAATTTTTTCAGATTTTTTGACATATTTAAGTAGGGTAGAAAAATACGTTTGTTGCTGCTGTTTTTCTGGACGGATTCTGTCCCATTTTGTTTGATGCATTCTTTGAACTTTTAACTTGAATCTTTTTTATCCAATTGAGTTTATAAGTAGGCATACAACATTATACACTTTCTGGACATTCATATGAATTTTTGTTTAAGGATTTTATGCAGCAAGCAATTCATTTGTCTATCACTACTAATGTCACCCCACAGAAAAGAAATGGGAGAAACGGTGTTTTGAAGTTTTTTCACAGGGATTAGAGGAGATGCACCAAGAGCTATCCAAGGATGGTGAAGACCATAAGCTTGGGGATGTGAAGACAACCCCACTGGACCAACACACTCTCGGTTTGCACACGTCTAACTTCTGTTTTTCGATCAATGCACCCTATCACATAAACTTGGAGCGTCTTTTATTTGCTTTTTATTTTGATTTTTGTTTGTCTTGAGACCACCACTATCATTTATATATGAGAAAGCTACTGGAAATTTGGGTTGAATTAAGTTGGATGCTATTAAAAAGATTGGGAAAGGGATGTTTGAGTTGATTCAAAAAGATACATATAGTTGCATGATTCATGTGCTTTTTAATGAGTATTAATTTGCAAGTGTTTTATCAAGAGCTATCTTTTATTCATGTTTTGATGCTGAATGTCACTTTACTTTGTTTAACATGGATTGGTTAGTTCTATGGACACTTATGCATGCATTTAGACGGTCAACTTTCTCCCTTTTGCTAGCCCAAAAAATTCCAACAAGTAAAAACTTGTTTTCCAACACCTTCAACCAAAGTTTTTCCAGTGAGTCCACCATATCTACCTGTTAGCTTTATGCTATTCCAAGTATGTTTATCATGTTATATTGTATTATCTTTGCTTCCAAATTAAAATGCTTATGTTATTGATTGTTATGGGAAAAGTTGGTTAAAAAGCTCTCACGAACTTGATGCACACTTTACTTTCATTGCACTTAATAAACATGAACCATTGTGATTAAAATTATGAAGTTGTGTGCTTGACAAGAGTCTTGGTTGGGAGTTAGCTCATATGTGCTGTCACATGGCAAGCTTTCAACAGTGCTCTTAATTATATTTAGTTGATATCATGTACTTTTGTTTATGGATGCCAAACATTGTGTGAAATAAAAGTGGAAACTTGGTAAGTTTGAGGAGTAAGTATAAATGGCTAGAGAGACTCACCGGCGGCTAACCCAAGCCATGCATCATTCATGGTGGAAATTTACTTACATATCACGGTGGACCTTCAGTGAGGCACTTCACAATAAAAAGCTATAACAATAGTAAATAAAAGAGTGTTGAGATTGTCCATTTTGTTTGTTTGTCTTGTCATTTTGACATGGGCTTGTTCCATGTCCTGGGACAAGAGGTACCCCGGGAGCAACTCTTAATGATGCTATTATTACTTGCAATGACTTTAACTTGAACTTGCTTTGTGACCCGAGTTGAGTAGCCAGTTGGAGAGATACTTGTATTCAAGGGGCATGAGGCATTCAACCCATACTTTGTCAAGCACATTACTCATATTTGCTTTCACTTTAAACTTTAACCATTCAAGATGCTATGATAGGGGTAATGAGAGCTCCACACCAATGGATACCACATTGCAAACATTAACTTAAGTAGAAGCATTTGGAAGCTAGATGAAACTTATTCATGTTTTACCTCTACTTATTTATCTATCTTTCCAAAGTGTCCACCTTTTATATTCAGATTTACAAGAGTACTCTATGACCATTATAGGATGTTTTTACTTTTCATTATGCATACATTTGGTCCATAGTACTTTCTTCTATGTTACACTTTGTGAATTATCATTGAACATCCTTTCATTGAATATTTGATATCACTTCATAATCTATCTTGTATATTGCTACTCCTTTGAGAATGAATCATTTGACTTTATGTAGCAATAGTAATCATCTTTGATATCCATTGATAGTATTAAAATGCAAAGTCCATGTTAGTTTTATCACCTTCATACTCGAGGACGAGTATATGTTAAGCTTGGGGATGTTGATGCATGTAAAATGCATACATGAACTTTGCATGTTATTACTAGATATTCCTACATATTTGCAACTTATATGATGTTATATTCATGTTTTATAATGATTTTGGGGATTTTCTAAACAATCCCCCTCTTTTGGTTCTAACTCTGTGTCGCAACAGTGGAACATGGGGTTCCCTTAGTACTGCCAAAGTGGGTCCACCCCATGTGGGCCCAAGATGAAGATGGACAAGACCAAGACTCAAGTCAAGCTGGCGGGTTCACCGTCAGACACGCATGGCCTACATCGACTAAGGGCTCCGGTCCTGGGGACCTTCCGGGTCCCCGAACCAAGCAAGAAGGCCAGGAAGGACCCGAGAGCCCGAGTTCCCGGCAGGAGGCCAGGCTCCCTCTCGGGTACTTCCCCACGTCCCTGTGGATAAGCACTCCACCTCACCACGGAAGACTTGGGAAGCAAGGCGAAGGCAGCGCGGGCGGGAAGCACGTCCCGTGGTGGTGTCAGCTCCTGTCCACCCCAAGGCGGACGCTCCCACCTAACCCAAAGGAGACGCTAGGCTGAGGAGAGGCCACGTCTCCCCTAAACTAGATGAGGAGGGTCCTTCACCCCGAAGGTCCCTCACCCCTCACGTGACCCTGTGGCAACCCCTTAGCCTATAAAAGGAGGACCAAGGCACGGAGGAGGGGGAGGTCGAAGCAAGGACAACACAAGCTAGAACCAGAGCAAGACTAGACTAGGGCTGCGAAGGTAGAGAGGAAGGTGATCTCCTCCGGGTCAGGATCTGTCCTTCTTCTACCTCCAGCCAAAACCCTTCCGGGTACCCTGTCCGGGAGGTTCCATTGTAAGCCACACTATGAAGAACCATCAATCCAGACATGCAGGAGTAGGGCTTTTAGCCTCCGGGCGGCCTGAACCTGGGTAGCTCCTTGTGTCCCTTTGGTTGCATGCTTTGATCGTGGAGAGGAGAGCTTGATCTAGACTCCGCCCAAGAAGACGATTCTCAGCCTCCTTCGCGCCCCGTGCCGAACCTAAAAGGGGGTATCCTATACTCCCGGTGTCCGTGCAACGAGACACGACATCTGGCGCGCCAGGTAGGGGGCGCAAGTGCTGGATTCATCTTCATCAAGTTCATCGGCAAGTTCTTCGTCAAGCATGCCTCCAAGGAAGAAGGGAGATCCTGCGGCGTCCAAGCCGGTCTCTCCCTCACGCACTCAAGCTTCAGCTGAACGTCGTGCTGCTGGCGCACGGCGGAGCGTCTCTCCGTCCCCCCCCCATGGAGAGGGTGGCGCCGGACGAAGTGGACGGTCGCGACAAGGACAACGGCCCTGGCGGAGCGGCGGCTCCAAAGGGCGCCACCATGCCTCCTCCTCGCTCGGGGAGAAGAGCGTCTGCAACGGCACCGGCAAGGAGCCCACCGCTGGAGGAGGGAACCACGGCGTTCGCCCCAGCGGGGATCCACGAGCATCCAAGAGCAAGACCTCCGCGCACTCGCCTTCGGACGTGCAAGCTCGCCATGATGCTCTAGTCGCTGCCAAGGCCCTGATGCAGTTCCCTCCAAGCAGCGGCGATCCCAAGGTCTACCAAGAATGGAGGACTCGCGTCGAGAGGCTCCTCGACTTCGCCGATGGTGGTCCGTGGGTCGAACCCACTCAAGCTCCCACCGTCGACAATCCCGGAGCAGCACAAGACAAGACACGTGATCCGCGAGGCCAGCCTCGTGGTGAACGTCAAGCCAAGACGGCGCCTCCTCGCACCGCGCCACCGATGGCTGATCGGCTAAACCGCGATCACGGCGAGGCCATCTCCATCGGGTCGTCTACCTCGCGCAACCCAGATCTTCGTGACGAGCTCAACAGCCGTCAGAACGAGGATATGCGCACCCGCATCGAGCGTCGCCGAGAACGTCACCGCCGGGAAGATCGGGGCATCGACCTCGCCGAAGGCTGCCTCGCCCTCGCTCCCGAGTTCCGCCACTTCAACTGGCCCAAGAAATTCAAGATCGACGTTCTCCGCTACGACGGCACCACGAACCCCCGGGACTTTCTGCAGATCTACTCTCTTGCTGCGATGGTTGCCGGGGCCGACGAGGTCATGATGGCCAACTGGTTCCCTTGGCCCTGAAGGGAGATGCCCAGACTTGGCTTCTCAACCTTCCCAAGTGCTCCATCCGTTCCTGGCGGGCACTGAAGGAGCAGTTTCTGGGGGCTTTCCAAGGCGGGTACGAGCGCCCGGGGGCTCCCAGTGATCTCCACGACTTCAAGCAGCTGCCGGGTGAAACTCTCCGCAAGTTCATCCAGCGCTTCACCCAGAAGATGAACACCATCCCGTGCATCAAGGAGGAGTTGGTGATCCAGTCCTTCCACGCCAACGTCCGCAACCCCAAGATGCGCGAGAAGCTGAGCATCCATCGCGTCGAGTCTGCTCGTAAGCTCTGGGAGCTTGCAGATCGGTGCGCTCGAGCTGAAGAAGGAGCCAAGTTCCCCGGGGAGGATGAACCCGAGGACAAGGTCGCTCCAGCCAAGAACAAGAAGCGGGACCCTGGACCCGACAAGCGGATCTTCGTCACCGAGCCTCTTCCGAAGAAGACCAAGCCCGCGCCGACTTCCGAGGAAGAAGGTGAAGGTGATCCCTGGTGCCACATCCATCCAGAAGGCAACCACTTGCTCAAGGACTGCCGCATGCTCAAGAACCTCGCCATCCGGGAGCAACGCCGAGCTGATGGGGTCAGTCAAGACGGTTGCTACAACTGCGGCACTGCCGGGCACATCGCTCGTGACTGTCCCACGGGTCGCCAAGGCGGAGGCGGCCGTGGATGGAACCGAGGCGGTGGCCGCGGGGGCCGTGGAGGAGGACGCGGCGGTCAAGGTGGTCGCGGGTAACACTCCGGAGGCCGCCCACGGCGGCAACGGGGAAGCTCCGGCTCCCCAAGGAGGCAACGGCGGCAAGTATCAAGAAGTCACGGAGTTGTCGGGTGCATCCACGGAGGGTCTTCTCTGCCTCCCTCCAACGGCGCCTGCAAGAGACTTGTCCGGGAGCTGAACGCGGTTGCTTCTGCTCCGTCCAAGCCCCTGGACTGGTCTAGTCAAGTCATCACCTTCGACCCAGAAGACCACCCTGCAAACACTGCCGGGGTCGGGACCCTGCCGCTGATCGTGTCGCCCGTCATCCACAACTACAAGGTCACCAAGATGCTGGTCGACGGAGGCTCCAGCCTCAACTTGCTGACGGCGAAGGTCCTGGCTATCCTTCAAATCCCCTGTCTCGCCTGCAAGACACCGGGGTGTTCCAAGGCGTGAACGGAAGTGTTACTCGACCCCTCGGGAAGATCACCCTTCCGGTCACCTTCGGCGACTCCAAGAACTTCCGCACCGAGGAAATCGTCTTCGACATCGCCGACACTCCGCTACCGTACAACGGCATACTTGGCAGACCTGCTCTGGCCAAGTTCATGGCCGTCTCCCACTTCGCCTACAACATGCTGAAGATTCCGGCGCCGTGGGGTGTGATCAAGGTCAAGGCCGACATCGACGATGCTATCTACTGCGTTCACCAGCTGAACCAGACGGTGGCAACCACGGCGGATATCCCTCAAGGTGTACAGGAGGATGATGATGGGGCTCTCCCCGGGGGCGAAGGGCACCCCGGGGGCTCCACATCTACTCCCCCAAGAAGGCGCCATTCCATGGCGATCCGCAGCTGACCAAGAAGGTGGCGCTAACCAGCGACGGAGTTCGCTCCATCACCATCGGCGCCCGCCTCACCGACAAATAGGAAAGCGCGCTCGTCGCCTTCCTTCGGGAAAACTCTGACGTCTTCGCGTGGGAGGCGTCAGGTTTACCCGGCGTTCCAAGGGAGGTGATCGAGCACAAACTGGCGGTCAATCCGGGGGCTCGCCCCGTGAAGCAGGTTCTCCGGAACCAAAGCAAGGAAAAGCTGGAATTCATCATCGCCGAGGTGGACAAGTTGATAGAAGCTGGTGTCATCCGGTCGGTTCCCCACCCAAGCTGGGTGGCCAACCCCGTGGTGGTACCGAAACCCATGACCTTCAAGTGGAGACTCTGCATCGACTTCACAGACCTGAATAAGGCCTGTCCCAAGGACCCTTTCCCCCTGCCGCGGATCGACATGATCGTGGATTCCACGGCCGGGTGCGAGCTGCTGTGTTTCTTGGACGCCTTCTCCGGGTACCACCAGATCATGATGTCACTCGAGGACCAAGAGAAGACGGCCTTCATCACTCCCAAGGGCTGCTACTGCTACACCCGGATGCCTTTTGGCCTCCGAACGCCGGCGCTACCTTCCAGCGCGCAATGCAAGCATGCCTTGGGTCACAGCTGGGCCGCAACGTTGAAGCGTACATCGACGACATCGTGGTCAAGACCCGGTACAAGGACTCCCTCATCCAAGACCTGCACGAGACCTTCGAGAACCTCCGCCGGGTCAACTTCAAGCTCAACCCCGACAAGTGCGTGTTCGGGGTCCCCTCCGGCAAGCTGCTGGGTTTCCTGGTCTCTCACCGAGGGATCGAGGCGAATCCGGACAAAATCAAGGCAATCGAGCGCATGGAGGCGCCCCGGCGGGTCAAGGACGTACAGCGCCTCAACGGGTGCATCACTGCACTCGGGCGCTTCATCTCAAGGCTTGGGGAGCGGGCCTTACCGTTCTTCAGGCTGCTCAAGAAGTCAGGCCCCGTGGAGTGGACCTCCGAGGCCGAGGAAGCCCTGCAGTCCCTTAAGCGCTACCTCGCCTCGCCACCAATCCTCGTGGCACCAGAAGAGAAGGAGCCCCTACTACTGTACATTGCTGCCACCAACCAGGTGATCAGCGCTGTGCTTGTGGTAGAGCGTGACGCTCCTCCGAAGAAGTCAAGCAAGATCAAGGGCAAGCGACCCGGGAACTCTCTCCGGGACAACCGTGCAAGAAAAGGCTGCCGGGTGACCAGGGGTCTCACGATCCTCACCAGCAGCGCGGAGCCCGTCGGGAATGGAGAATCTCCCTCCGACGAGACTTCGCCGGGGGCTACCTCGTCCCCACCCCAAGACGTCGACGTGGAGGAAGCCGAGCCCTCTCAGGACTCGGCGACCCGCAAGGTGCAGCACCCGGTCTACTTCGTCAGCGCAGTGCTGCGCGACGCCCGGGAGCGGTACCCCATGATGCAGAAGCTGCTGCTGGCAATCCTCATTGCCTCCCGCAAGATGAGGCCGTACTTCCAAAGCCATCCCATCACGGTGGTGTCCAAGTACAACCTAAGAAGCCCCCTGGAGAACCCACTTGCCACTGGTCGCATATCATGGTGGGCCATGGAGCTTCAAGGTTTCGGTCTCAAGTTCGAGCACACGGACAACATCAAGAGTCAGGCGCTGGCGGATTTCACGGCCGAGTGGACCGAGACGGCGTTCGACGACCCGGAAGAGGAAACCTGCCTCCCCGGGAAGGAAGATCCTAGCGCCTGGACCATGCACTTCGACGGCTCCTACACCAAGGGGAAAGGAGGTGCTGGGGTTGTCCTAACCTCACCAACCGGGGACCGGCTGAAGTACGTCGTCCAGATGCACTACCAAGGGAACATCTCCAACAACACGGCGGAGTACGAGGGCCTGCTCGCAGGACTTCGTGCTGCCGTCGGCCTCGGCATCAACAAGATCGTCGTCAAGGGTGACTCTCAGTTAGTCATCAAACAAGTGAACAAGGAGTACGCGTGCCCTCAGATGGCACCATACGTTGAAGAGGTCTGGAAGCTGCAGCGGCGCTTCGACAACTTCCGGGCTGTGTACGTCCCACGGGGAGAAAACACGGCCGCGGATGAGCTATCGCAGGTGGCGTCCAAGCAAGAACCAGTGCCTCCCGGGATCTACATCGAGGTCCTCAGGCGACCTTCGATCCCACCCGAGAGGCTCGCGACAAGATCTGCGCCGGGGGCTGGCGACCCTTCTACCTCGACAACACGGGTAGCCAGCCCAGAAGCTCAAGACCCGGCAGCCCCTCCAGCGGAGGAAGCTATGCTTTCTTTCCGTCGGATGGTGCTACCGGTGGAAGGAACCCACCCACCCTGGGCCCGGGACATCGTCAAGTACATCATGGAGCACGCCCTCCCGGAGGACGATCACGACGCCGAGCGGGTGGCTCGTCAAGCCAAGCTCTACGTCATGATCGACGGCGAGCTCTACCGGCGACGGGACAACGGAGTCAAGCTCCGCTGCATCCCTCAAGAACAAGGCCAAGTACTGCTACGGGACATCCACGAGGCACATGTTCAAGTCATGTGGCATCAAGATCACTGGCGGGTAAAGTTTTTCGTCACGGGTTCTACTGGCCAACAGTCCTCAGTGATGCGGAGCAGCTAGTCAAGACCTGTGAAGCCTGCCAGTACTATGCGAAGAACATACATCAGCCGGCGCAAGCTCTGCAGCCAATTCCAATCTCCTGGCCGTTCGCGGTCTGGGGGCTGGACATCGTGGGAAGATACCGAAGTCTGTCGGGGGCCATGAATACCTTTTCGTGGCCATCGACAAGTTCACAAAGTGGGTGGAAGTGATGCCAGTACCAAGACAGACAGCTCAAGCAGCCATCAAGTTCATTGAAGGGATCGTGTACCGCTTCGGAGTACCCAACAGAATCATAACGGACAATGGCTCTCAGTTCACAAGCCGATCCTTCCTCAACTTCTGTGAAGAGCTGGGAATCAAGGTGTGTTTTGCCTCGGTGTCCTACCCAAGGTGCAATGGGCAAGTGGAGCGAGCCAATGCGGAGGTCCTAAAGGGTTTGAAGACCAAGGCCTTTGACAAGTTAGAAGACAAGGGCAAGAACTGGATTGAGCATCTACCAAGTGTCTTGTGGTCCCTCAGAACCACACCAAGCAGAGCCACTCAAGAAACACCATTCTTCCTTGTCTATGGAGCAGAAGCCGTCTTGCCAACAGAGCTCAGGCATGGATCCCCCCGGGTACTTGCCTATGATGAAGACGCACAAGCTGAGAGGAGGATTGATGACATCAACTTCCTGGAAGAGGTGCGGTGCCGAGCTTCCTTACGATCTGCTCGATACCAGCAAGGGCTCCGCCGCTATCATGATCGCCATATCCGTTCACGGGTACTGGAACCCGGAGACCTGGTTCTCCGCAAGAAGCAGAAGCTTGATAACATGAACAAGCTGTCCTCCAAGTGGGAAGGACCTTATCGGGTGACGCATACCCTGAGACCCGGAGCTGTTTATCTGGAGGACGAGAAAGGCAGGCCGGAGGGCAACGCCTGGAACATCGAGAATCTCCGGAAATTCTACCCCTGAATACGAACATGAATCGCAGATAGTTCGAGTCAACTAAGCACGCCCAAGGGGCTAGTGTTCTGTATAAGGGTGTAAGAATCGTCGCCAAGGAATAAAAGATAAGTTTTTCAATTCCGTGAGCCTCTCTTGTTGTCGTGAAGTGTGTTATCCGTAACAACCCCCAAGCAGGGGGCTGACATGGTGCCGGTGGCTGACAGGTCGAGCGCGAGTAGCCTATCAGTAGGCGCTGCCACCTGATCGTGCCGTACTGCCGCGGTAAGAAGTGGAACGGGCAGTGCTGTGTTTTAAAGAACCTAAACACAGAAATGCACATTCAACTTTGCTTGCGGGTTGCTCCGGATGAAACACTTTCACGACATGTAAGGGAGGGTCCATTCTTTTCCTACTGAAAGTGTGTTATGTGTAGCGCCTCTCCCGGGACAGGAATGGATGCTGAAGAGCGGCTCAGGAGCTGGTACCCGGGAAGGACAGAGTAGATCAAGGCACGGCAAAAACCAGCTAAGTCTTTGCATGTGCATCTTGCATTCTAGGCATAATATCTCGCTCGGAGTCAATATACCACCAACCTGCGCATGCTTGACAGTTGATGAGAACCTTTGCGGGGGTAATGCGTCCTCCCCGGCGAACGGTCAGATTTCCCTTCTGGCCTAGTACCCGTGGCTGTGGAGTGGACTCCCGGAAGGCATAGTGCTCTTAGGGGTGCTGCTACCGGTGCAGGCGGTTAGAGTACTTGTCACCTAAGAGATCTCCTCAGAAAACTTGACGGCGCGTTAGTGCAAGGGGGTTTGGGAAATGACCCCGGGAGTTGAGCCCTAGGATTGCATTCATCTGAACTTACATTCTGAATTTACAATTCTGAATTACATTCAGTCGAAGCTTTTCCTGGATACATATCTAGCCTATGCTACTAAGGCCAGCTCAGGGCTCCTGGCTGTGCAGCTCTGTCTTCTGTTTTATTGCCTGCCGGGTGAACTCCGGACTCCCGGGGACGCCTGGGATGAAGGAGGGCATTCGCGCAGGATCTTCAGGGGTCCCATGGGCCGGGGAACTTCCGGGCAAACCCCGGCACATGCTGGCTGCAGAGGAGGTGCACGTGGTCCACGAACTTATCCATGATGTCTTCCTCATCCTGTACGAAGGGAAGAAGTCGAGTCAAGGTGCAGAATCTTCCCAAGCTCCATCTTGATGGTGTCCTTCCGGGTCGCCAGCACCACCGATGCCTCCATGGCAGCAGAACCGGCGATGTTCCCCACCACGGGGAAAACCAAGGAAACCCGAGGGCGAGGAACGACCTCATCCTTTCTAGTGGCTCGGGCTCCAGCTTCGCTGGGTGCCTCCGCCGCTCCTCGAAAGACGGACTCCGCCGTCGACACATCGGACAAGGCCCTCTCTGCTTCGCCGGACATTTTTCTGCGGGACGCGGGGAGGCAAAGGAAGAAGAGGAGCGGAGCAAGGCGAGAAGATGTGGCAAAGGGTTGGAGTCTGGATGGTCTTTTATAGGCCTCCCACGCTCCACCTACCCCTTGACGCTATGGCTGCTGCAGTAATGAGAGCGCGTTTTACAAAAAACTCGTTCTCATTCACACGGACGTGACACGAAGACAAGGAGGAAAACAAGATCTTCTTCATTTACAAGGACTACAAGGGACGATATTTTTTACAACAAAAAGGTTGGCTCCCGTCGAGCAAGGAGCACCGCCGTACAATGGAAGATGCTACTTCCAGAAATACGTCGTCAAGGCCGCCAAGGAGGAGGTCAACGAGATCTCCATGGCGCCCGTCCGAAGCTCCTCACCTTCAGGAAGACGAGCTCCCCTCGACCTTGATGTCAGATGAGTTTTCCTCATCTTCATCCTCGCCGTAGGAGCTCAAGCTGCCGCTGCTGCTCTCCATGCAGCACTCCACGCGTCCGCCATCGACACCGAAGATCTTCACGGAGAGCGTTGCGTCTCTGTCGTACCGGAACACCAAGCACTGCCCCCTGGACAGGCGGCAGGCACGGGAGAATGACTTCCACCCCGGACCCAGAAGCATGGCGCCTTCAGTGGTGCGCTCCGCCATGGCCCAGGAGGGGCCATTGGGGCAGCCTTCCACTTGCAGCCAGAAGCCGGAGGGTCCGATGTCCTCCGTCGCCATCGCAAAGGAATCCGGCAGGAGAAGCCGGCTGCGAGGCCTGCGGTTCAGATCCATGACGAACTCGAACGGCGCGAAGCTGGTATGAACCATGCTCCTAGGAGGGGGAGCAGCGGTGCCGCGGCCTCCACGGCCGCCGCGACCGCGAATCCCACGACCTCGCGGAATAGCTCGACCACGAGTGGAGGGGCCACTCTCCGCAGCAGCTGAAGAAGTACGAGGGCGCCCAACTCCTCTCCTCTCTCGCCATTGGCGCTGACAGCTTGTGGGGAGGCCTGGAGTTGGACTGAGGAAGAAGATGAACGAAAAAGCCAGGGGTGCGCCTCGCTTTTATAGCCACGGCGGTGCCTCTGTCGAGCGTCTGCTCGGTTCTTCCGTTATTGGGAGTCGAGGGGGCCCCCACAGTTATTCCCCCGAGCGGAGTAACTCCAAGACCTTCAAGGCCATCAATGAAGCTGAGCAAGGAAGACCAGGTGCCCGGGACCCACTTTGACCTATATTTAGGCCATGGCCCCGGCAGCTGGAGCAAGAGCCGCCGGGACCATGCCCGGGGGCTACTGTCGCAATAGTGGAACATGGGGTTCCCCTAGTACTGCCAAAGTGGGTCCACTCCATGTGGGCCCAAGATGAAGATGGACAAGACCAAGACTCAAGTCAAGCTGACGGGTTCACCGTCAAGACACGCATGGCCTACATCGACTAAGGGCTCCGGTTCTGGGGACCTTCCGGGTCCCCGAACCAAGCAAGAAGGCCAGGAAGGACCCGAGAGCCCGAGTTCCCGGCAGGAGGCCAGGCTCCCTCTCGGGTACTTCCCCACGTCCCTGTGGATAAGCACTCCACCTCACCACGGAAGACTTGGGAAGTAAGGCGAAGGCAGCGCGGGTGGGAAGCACGTCCCGTGGTGGTGTCAGCTCCTGTCCACCCCAAGACAGACGCTCCCACCTAACCCAAAGGAGACGCTAGGCTAAGGAGAGGCCACGTCTCCTCCTAAACTAGATGAGGAGGGTCCTTCACCCCGAAGGTCCCTCACGCCCCTCACGTGACCCTGTGGCAACCCCTTAGCCTATAAAAGGAGGACCAAGGCACGGAGGAGGGGGAGGTCGAAGCAAGGACAAACACAAGCTAGAGTCAGAGCAAGACTAGACTAGGGTTGCGAAGGTAGAGAGGAAGGTGATCTCCTCCGGGTCAGGATCTTTCCTTCTTCTACCTCCAGCCAAAACCCTTCCGGGTACCCTGTCCGGGAGGTTCCATTGTAAGCCACACTATGAAGAACCCATCAATCCAGACATGCATGAGTAGGGCTTTTAGCCTCCGGCGGCCTGAACCTGGGTAGCTCCTTGTGTCCCTTTGGTTGCATGCTTTGATCGTGGAGAGGAGAGCTTGATCTAGACTCCGCCCAAGAAGACGATTCTCAGCCTCCTTCGCGCCCTTGCCGAACCTAAAAGGGGGTATCCTATACTCCAGGTGTCCGTGCAACGAGACACGACACTCTGTTTTCCAGAAAACGTCTTTTTTAGTGTTTCGGACTTTCCGGGAGCTTCGGGACTCCAAAAAGGGCAAGGCCAAAGAGCACGGTTCAAAATTTTCGAGACGAACGCAGGGCCCCACGCGGTCAGATTCCCTGGCCGCATGAGGACCCCTCTTTTCCCCTTCGTGGCTCTGATGCCGTCCGTTTTCGTCTCCGTGGCTTCGTATTGACCTAAAACCGGCTATAAAAATAGTCCCCCGGGAAGTTTCGGGAGGAGGCGGCGGAGAAACACAAAACCACGAAACAGAGAGTCAGAAGGCTGCCTCAGTGGCGCGCATGCAAGGAGACCGTTGTGGTATCCCCTTACCGTATAAAAGGAGGTCCATGGTCAACAAAGAGAAAGAGGACTATTACAGGAGCGAAGAAGCTATCGGCCACACTCTGCTCAGGCAAGACACAAGACTTGGGGGCTGGAGGAAGCGAGCACCTCGGCAAGCTGAGTACTCGTCGTCCATCTAGTCCCGAGAAGAGAGAGAGAGAGAGCTAGTTCGCCATCCTTGTAACCCAACATCACCCCCAACATATTCAGACAAGCATGACTAGGGTATTATGCGGCAACACGGTCTGAACCTGGGTAAAACTTCATGTGTTTGAGTCTTTTCCCGGGAACCGAGCTTGAAGCGCCTCGCGCCATCCTACCGAACAAATAGGGGGTGCCCGGCACCCTGGTGTCCGCGTTCCGACATGCGACATGCATGTGCAAAAAAAAAGATTGGAAACAAAGAATCTCGTGATTGGAGTGTTTATTGAGATGAATCAGAAAAACATAACAAAATTGAAACCAAATACTAGAAATTAGTATATTTAGCATGTTATCTCGTCGCTAGAAACCCTCGTTTTGTTCTTCTTGCTTCGGAATACAAACAAGATGTCCGAGTGGATTGTAAAATCCCGAGTTTTCCCCTTTGAAATTGGGATCAACCATATTTTTATGCCTTTTACCTTCCTATGAATCAAAGAGGCAAAGTCGACACTTAAATGGCCTATATTATCCAATCATGGATGCTGCATATGCATTTCTATCCTATTTTTGGCTACACTATGAGAATCATACAAATCAAATAAGCCTTTAATCAATATCACTTTACTCACTCTGTTAAGCTTACTGGTTCGAAGCTAGCCATTCTGGTTTTAATTAGATTCTACGTATCCGTACTACATACGCGCCAGCCATACGTACGTACGCTGGTGGTAATCTGTTCTTTACTAGCTCTTTTAGCTGCCCATTAGCACCAGTGCATGGGGATATGGATGCTTTTGTCGGCAAAATGTATATCACTGAGTAGTGCCAATCTGCGTAGGAAATGCATGCAATTTGGCCATGCAAGGTGCAAGCGCTATGATTTGGGTTGATCAGTATGAGAGGCTATGAGCTACCTACGGCCGGGGTGTTATCATCATCTCCATTATTATTAAGACTAGACACGACTAGCCTAGACCCTCTCGATCGACGATTAGTGGGGGTCCATGATGCACATTTGAAAATGACGATGACAGTGATTTTGCTCACGGCCGGGAGAGATCTAGAGGATAATCAACCGAAAGAGCTAGTCGCATACAGTACGCTAGCTATTGTGCACAGAAACTCTTTTCTTTTTCGGGGAATTTTACAAAGAAACTCAGCTGAGGTGGGGTAGGAGGAGGAGATCAAACTCTCCGAGGACAGACAAGCCTTCGAAATTTCTACACCAAACTTCAGATGACTACATTGTTCATGCCAAGGAAATACAATTAACTATAAATGCCATCGCAAATTTCTGTGCCATCGTCGGTTATATTTTCTCTCAGCACGGGTTGGCGTACGTATTTGCCAAAGAAAACGTGTGTTCTTGTGTAGACATTACAGTATATATGTTTGTCATGCAGCATGTACGGCGCACTGTCCAAGCAGAGGGCACAAACGTACATACGGACGGAGCCGAGAAGAAAAGACGGCTGCTTTGCACTTTGTGCATAAATATCCAGCTGAGAATCTGTTGTGCTGTTTTTTGCCTTACAGAAGAGGACAGGAGAGAACAGGCACACAGACACAGCAGCTGCATCTGCTTTGCTGTTGCCATTCGGTGGTCACACTTCCTCGACTTTGAGCTCATATTGTGATTTGTGAACTACAGTACTATTTGGGGAGATCTTATCGAAATAGTGCCGTTAGATTCGTTACAAGTACTACTCCCCAAATACAGTAGTTTCATGCTTTAAGCTGGATATTTCTTCCAAGTGTAATCTTTTGTGCTTCTACGTGGATACCGTATTACTATGGAAATTGATGGTTAAAGTTGCTTGTTAGAGATTATGTCTTATCCAGACCGACGTATGTCGATTATTCCTTTAGTCCAAGGAAAAAAAAACTGTCGTATATTCTTGAGATAGGGAGTAGTGAGTTAATCAATGTGAATTTCCGAAATACTAGCAACTTATTTTCTAACATGCTGACTCAATCGGTTAGCTATTGTCTTCTAACTTCAGCAAATAACGTTGCAGAGATGACCACCATTGGACACACATGAAGTAGTGGCTTTGGCGTCTAAAACAGGACAACCTCGACAGATAACTGGCACAGTACAAAGACACGCCAACTCAATTAAGTTTTTCTATCATTCACCAAAATATGCCGCCTTTATCGAGTGACTATGGGTTTGTCTATACGAGCTAAATGACATCAATCGTCCCATGCCAAACCGAAAGAAATTATAAATGCCACGCAACAGCATTATTTTGGTAGGCTTCCCGGCCCGTGGAAGCTTAGAACTGGAACTGCATTTCCTTGGTGTAGCCAATGTCGTCTAGGTGCGCAGCCATGGCTTTGTTCATTGGAGGAGGTCCACATCTCAATATCTGAAAAGAGCAGTCACAGTGTCAGTTATTGACTTACTAGCTAGATGAGAAACTTTCAGGCTTTCACCAAGACAACCAGATGGTTCCATGCTCAACACTTGAGATTACCTGAATGTCAGCAGCAGGCGCTGGACAGTGTGTTTGGATCATTTCCTTTGACACAAAACCAACACCGCCATCCCAAACTTCAGGTGGCTGCACATGAAAAACAGTACTTATATGCAAGGTGCATGCTAGGAACCTCAACATAATATATAGTGCTAAAGTCAAAAGGGGTTGCACTAATCGTGTGAGACTACCAAAACAGAAAGGATCAGCCAGGCAATTTGCCACAAGACAAAGTACTAGGCTTCAGGACAGAATATAAACCTGATTCAAGACATAGTAGATCTTGAAGCGGTCAGGATAGTTTGTAGACAGACTGTGGAGTTCTTCCTGTGTGAATTGAAGAAAGATAAACATCAGCACTCAAGACACAACCATATCGCCATAGCAAACTGCATTCATCATAAATAAGTCGTGTTGTAAGCCTATCAGGTTACACAAAAGCCTATATGAAGTGTTAGTTCGACCTAACTGTTTCCTAGTATAGGTCTAACTAGTAATGAAATGTTATAACATAACATAGTAACAGAACTGTTCATTAGAATTCATGGTGAGACATCTCCTAAATCATTTATCAGTGAGAAAGAGGGTTGCTACCACATTATGGAAGAATTTTCCTATGAAAAAGATATGTATGAGGTTCTAGCAACAACATACAAATGACTGACTGATCTTCTATGATAGGCTTCTGTTACTTCTGGCACGACTCATTACAAATCCCTACACTCAGAGTAGGATTCTATATCTAAGTTTCAAGACAGATGTTAACAACTGAATGTGTTTCCCTGGTAATTGAGTTAAATGTCAGTGGAGAACTGCAAAAGGTTTGCCAACAAAATCATACCTGCAGAAGAATGTCATCATGTGTGACATTAGCGTAGATTAAGTAGATTTTCGTATTGTCATTTGGGTTCTCAAGAATTGCCCTTGTGACCTACAAAAAATAGCAAGATGCATGGCTCAGTACTAACAGAAACATTTCAAATATTAATAGCAAGAATTTTGGACTCTCTATTACTTGGAACATTGGGGTAATTCCTGATCCTCCAGCTAGCATCCCAAATGCTCGCACTTGTCCAGGTTGGTATTTGAAACGACCCTAAAATGAGAAACAAATTAATTTAATCTCCACATCAAGAGAAGAATACACATAACATTCTGAATTCGCAATTTTGCTGAGCAAAACTAGGCACGGTAGTGTCAGTTATGTTTCAGGGGATGCAGACATGATGAAATTAAATCCAGATAAATGCCACGAAAATGGCCAACAGCAGCAGATTCTATATGAATCAATCAGGAGCAACTAACAACAGAAAGATAGATATACCTTGGGCCCCTTCACAGACATATAGTCACCAACTTTCATCTCACGAAAATGATGGGACATTCTTCCTTGGGGATACATCTATATAAATTTGAAAACAAAATTAAAGGTGAATTCACAACATTGTACACAGGCTGAAGTGTAGATTAACAGCACAACAAAAGATACTGAGACAAAACAACATAAAGTTTAAATACAGGGAAAATGTTTACGAACCTTAATAACAAGCTCAAAGTATCCAATATCAGAATCCAGCGTTGTTGGTGTATATGGTTTGATTACCTCCTCGCCAGTGGCATCCTTCCCTCTGCAACGAGGTAACATACAAATTAGAGAACAATTGAATTATAAAAAAACATCCAACTCGCTCCTTGATGCATAAGAGGAACGTTCTGGCTGAACAGCATGACTTGTAAATCAGGACAAAACCAGCAAGTGCCCAAACCTGCAGCTTATATGCTGGCCAATCGGAAGGCCCAGCACAGAAGTAGGTGACGGGAGAGCGAATTTGAACTTGGCCACATTATGACTGATTTGCCTCTTCTGCACGAGCTTGAACTCCCTGTACTTCTCAGCATCCAAAGAGCCTAAAGGGAACAAATCATAGCACAGCCACTTGTTATTATCCATAGGCTTAAAAGGCAGGAATCTTGCTATAAGTAGAGCGAACTGTGTATCCAGAATTAGTACGAGTGCAAAAGGAATCACAGGACAAACCGTTTAAAAGTGCTTTAGAATCTATAGATGCAGAAGGATGCAAGCTAAACAGTCATCGGCAGAGCATAACGAACAACCTATGATGACGTAGTAAAGGGCACTAGCATAATCGGCACGCTTAATTCAGTTCAGATGAAGCCCAGTAGCCATCGGCAGAGCATCCCTCGATCCACAGAACCCACGCGCTAATCAATCAGTGTATACGGCGACGAGACACGCCGGACAGAGAGCTCAACCACGCAGGCGCAAATGTCCATCTATATGAGGGCTTGGCGCGGCGCGTACCCTTGGGTTTCTTGCTGCGGAGGAGGAATCCGGCGCCGGCGGCCACGGCGACGACGGCCACCGCGACGGCCACCGTGGTCTCCACGCTCTGTTCCTGCAGGAGCTCCATCCTCGGCGCGGGTCGCAACCTTCTCCTCTCGTGGATTCGCGGCGAATGAGGGGAGATTTGCGCCGGACTCGGAATTTATGAGAGTGGTGTGGAGATGGGTAGGGGGGAGTTGGACGAGGGAGGAAGACGGGGGTTGATTTGGAGCCCGTGCGAATGATCTGCACCGTTCGTCCGTTGATCGGACGGTGGCACGGTGCAGATGCTTGCAGAATCATGTGTCTGCTCCGTTACTATGAGCGCACACAGTTTTTCTCTAGCCTCTAGGGCATCTTTCTTTTGACTTGCATCTTAGGTGTTGCACTGACTGAATCTTAATCACGTGGAATAATTGCTGATGCTGGAGAATATAGTACCGACTCATTGTCTTTTTACAGAATCGTTAACTCTTTTCTTTCTGTATAAAGTGAGTATAATTTGTGTTCCTGTTGGACGGACTTTTCGGTGACGATTCTATGTGTATGTTGTGGGGTTAACTGATCCAAAATACTTTCTTATTGCAATCCTGATTTTGCTCAAATTTGTGGAAGTTTAATTATGTGACGTTTGAGTGATATTAGTACATATGAACCCACATTCTTTTATCTCGAGCACCGTTGGTGGCTCCTTTATCGTCGGCTCTAGATGACGGAGAAAATCGGAGAGTCCCGTGTGCTTTCTATATGTTATGGTGAATGTTTGATAAATGCACTTTGAGGTGTATGCTATCAACTAACTATTGGTCTTGCAACCTAAGATAATTGTTAACGCGTGCATGAGAGGAATAGAATTGACTCTTGACTAAGAGTCGGGCTCTACGAGTAAATAATCTCAAGAGCGAATTTATTGTCGTATTTAAGCTAAATCTTACATAACCTAGCGTATATGATAGGTTAATTTTCCATCGGCAATGACTCTATAATCACCGGTCGAGTATCTTTGTGGATATCCATAAGTTGGGAGAAAGATTATATGGTCTTCTCTTAGTGTAAATGTATGTGAGCATTAAATTCTAAAAGTGTACATGTCATGTTTTTTCAGTCATCTCTAGACGGTCTCTCACAAGACTAAGAGAAGGATATCTTCTCTATTTATTAATCAAATAGAACAAAATGCCTTCTCGACCAATGTCCATGTCTTTTCACAAAATCGTAGTTAATGTTAACTCTTTACACTCACTTATAAAGTGAGTGTAATTTATCTTCTATTGGGGCCTCATGTTGGATGGTCTTCTCGGTAGCGATTCTATATGTAAGTTGTGGGGTTAACTAATCCCAAATATTTTCTCATTACGATCTTGACCTTATTCATATTTGTGGAAACTTATATGTTGTTTTAGAGATATATTAATACATGAACCCACATCCTTTTGATGTGGGTGGCTCATTTACTGTTGACTTTATATGACGCAGAAGATCGAAGAGTCTTTATGTGCTTTCTGGATGTTATGGTGAATATTTGCTAAATAACAAACATGTTGTCTTCTCTTTTTTTTAAGACAAGGATCTCTTCTCTATCTTTTTTTTAAGTGTCAACGCCCTTGCAAACATATGTGGATAGGCAGAGCAAGAGCTCTTAAAGTATTCCCGAGCTAGCTTCTTCATTCTTCGATCAGAGGCGGGCTTCTTGCCTTACATACGATGACTTAGATAGAGCCTCCTTCTTTGATCCATTCATCGATAAAGTTTTTGGGGACTATTTACCTTTTGAATCGACAGTAGCGTAGGTTTGATCTTGCTTTCTCAGTCTTTCCTTGATTCTATCCATGTAGTAGATCCGGCTTTATTCGGTTAAAAAGAAGTGTGTGTGGCCGTTGTATCTGCTCGCACCCTTCTTCATTCATCCATTTAGGTCAGTATGTATCCAGGGAACCTGATGGGGAGCAGCCCTGAAAACACACGGCAATAGAGTCAAATCTCTGAAATATAGCATTGTATCTCCTAAGTAGTAGTTTGCCAATACTAAAGGTATATATGGTTCATGTGGTATGCTAGTGGCAAACCTTGACTGAATGCTCAGCGGGTGCGAAGTTCGCGATAATTTTGGTTAGTACTTATCCAATATAATATCAATAACATTTTGATATGAAAGGATGGGCTAGCATGTAACACTTTGCATGGGTGATGCACTTCGTTCATCCTTCTCCACCTCATATAAACCAATGTAATGTCATATGTTACAACAACAGGTGTCGAATCCACCCACCGACACAACAATGTAGTCGAGACTATAGGTTTATATGCTCTATGTACTACGCGCTACCGGTGGAGCTTGGTCGGCCGGATGTTAAATAGATGCCAATTATCGTCATCTTGATTAAGTACTTAGCCACTACAATATCATAAGATTTTAATTTGGAATGAGGGGCTAGCATGCATGTAACTCCACCACTGTGCTTCACACGGGAGATGCATAGTGTACATTTTCTCGTAAGACCACCAACTAAATCGCTTGTTCCTCTCCGCCTCATAACATGGTTATCAGCCACCTCATTCCTTGTTTCATTGTCGTAATACATTTGAATGTCTAACCAACTAAACTCTGCTTCCTTTTGCCATCAGACAACCATAAAAAATCATGACCGTCACAACCAAAAATTGGGAGTTTGTGCACCTGGAGCCTGTATAAGAATGACGAAATTCATGTCTCCGCATCTTCACTAGCGAAGGCACCAACATATACAAATGATATAGATGTATGATGGGTGTGAGGGAGCAATCTGTGTGAAATTTACCAATGAGGTGGAAAGGAAAGATACAATCTAAGATGAAATGGAACCAAACGCTGCAGTCGGATCTCATTAGAATTTCAAAAGATCACAAACATAGTTTTGATCCGTACACCTTGGGAAGATGACGAAATGTCGTGAACGGTAGATTTCGAATCAAGTATTGTCCATAGGATATTTGTCATTTTTATCTTTGGGGTACATGAGTCGGATTTAATTTTGAAATGATTTTTGACTTTCAAACGTCAACATGGTTGTGACGGTCATGATTTTGAAGTCCATGCTTTCTGACTTTCAAATGAGACAATCATAAAAAGTCAGAATACATTTGACTTTCGGGTACATCAGAGGAGGAGTCTTATGTCATCGTTGCCATGTTTTCTGACTTTCAAACGTCAACAGATGAATGGCAGTTTTTTTTAGTCCATGCTTTCTCCGGGCTGCCGCGCGACGGGCAGGAGTTCTTGGAGCATGGCAGGCCGCATGATCTGTGCTGCTTACCACTTCTTGGATGGCCCGTCGTCGCGTATGGGCCGAAAAGGGCCGACGCGAAAAGAATCAGAAGCTAGCTACTGGCTCACATGGTACAACGGCCCGTTTTCCATCTGAAGCCTATCCTAGACCACTGATGAGTGATGACACGCTGACGTAGGCGCTTTGCTTGAGGTTGCGATTCTTCTGAGCAGACAAAGTCCAAACTAAACCATGTGAGTGTGACAATGCTTCACGGCTAAGTTGGCTAGGAGAAGGGTTCAACAAAAAAAGGCTAGACAAAAGGTTCGCTCCTGTCCACTCATAGGTTAATTAGTTGAAATATCACAAGCGATCAAGTCAACACTGCAGGTCGAGTGGTGGTTAACTGACCTAACGAAAGGAAGAGCTTAAAGATGAAGGCAAGACCTACCGAATTTTTGGTTGGTCATATTTCTTTTTGTCTGCAAAAGGAGAAGGTCAAATAATCCTTTTTACCTTGAGTAAATTTGACGCTGCGCATCCTAGCTATGGCACCAACTTTTTTTTTTGCATGTGTGCTTAATGTCTGATTTTAACCATTTACTATTTAATTCCTAACCAATACACTTTTGTTTGGGATTACGGATTTGTTGACGGGGTCATGGGTGGCAGCGACAACGGCTTTGACAATGATGACGACTACACCATTTTGATGAGGGCTTCGACTACTATAGTCGCAAGTCGACGATGAGGGCTTCGACGAAGATGTGAGGTTTGACAACTAGGTGGGGGTAAATTGTGCATTTAGGATTAGCTCGCGGTTATTAAACCACACTTATATATTTGTATCAGTGAAAATTAATCTCAAAAGTAGGCAAACGATGGTACACATAACAGGCAAAAATTGGTGGGGGCATACCTTAATTACCTAACCACGTGCTGATGTGGTGTGTGTTGCTGTACGGCAACAACCTGCAAATTTTAGTTGGATAACTGCCTCAAAATGCATGTGTTATTATTACCTGACCTCACGCTTAGTACTCGTTTGGTTAGGCTGTTCACAATGGGGAGTAATTTAGACTAGTAACATGCATATATTATTACTCTAAATTACTACCTCCATAGTGGGGAGTAACATGTGTGTAGTGTCATATTTATTAGGTTGCACACTCACCTTTCATTGAAATGTGTGATGTTGTTACCACAACGATCTCTCTCCTCATTAATTACCTGCCACATCAGATTTTTTATCTACGTGCACTGATCTTACTACTCATGTTACTCCCACTGTGACTAGTCTTAGGAATCAACTCCGCAAGAAATTCCCCAGAAAATATCGCGATGAGCCTCGTACCTAATTTTGTCTTATTTATGACGGGAAAAAACAAGCTGAGAAGCTAGCAGTAGCACACCGACAAGTAAGGCAGAAAGAATCCAGCAGCAACAAACCTAGTTTACAGGTGGGCTGCTTTGGATGATGAAAAGGATAGCCAGCCAAACTAATAACCTCAATTTACAGGTACTTTAATAAATTAATTAAGTTTTCAGAAAGATGAGAAGCTTTGCGTGCTTCCAAGCCATAACAAACTTCGCTAGCTGGATCTTCCAACAAAAAGAACTAGTAGTTCAAAAGAAAACAAAAAGGATGTTTAATTGCTGGAGATTGGCGCCTGGAACATATAAAAATCCTCTCTTTTTTCTATTGGCAAGAAAAATAAGGGACGACAGATAGCCCCATCTCAGAGGAGTAAAGTAGTCCTATCCGGCAGGCAGTCAAGCTAACCTGTCCAGTAACTTGTTCTTCGTCTTTGGGTGGCCGAAGCGAACGAGGACAACAAGGGGGGGGGGGGGGGGGGGGGGGGGGCCGCCTCAATCCTATCCGATCCACGGAGGAAAAGCCAAAGGTTAGCCGCTTCTTCCTATGATGAACTTTCTCTCTTAGTTTCGCGCAAAGGATGGATTTTTTTGGGGGCAATTCGTCCCAGTGTTCTAAATCAAGAACGTGGAGCGGGTTCCTTAATTCTATCTCCCCCTTGGAATAATAAATATCATGTTCTCTTGTAAGGCGATTGAGGTTAGGTTGCTGTTCATCCGGTGATTTATGCGAAGGCTTGTCCAGGTTGGGATCCAAGACGAGTCACGCCACTAAATTATTTCCAGCGCAATGTCGCGTGAATCTCGGGCAGTGTGCCGGAATTGGCTTCTCGTTTTTGTTCTTCTTTTGGGGGAATAATAGTAGTATCATGTTCTCCGGAGAATGGAATAGGCACCTGGTTCTTGAAATGGAATCTCGGCTCTTGATCTCTGCCTCCCCTGCTCAGAGATCTCGGTTTCGCAACGTCTTCACTTGGGTCTTCTCTTTAGGACAGCTTTGCCGGTCCTGTTCCTTCCTAGAGAACCAAATATAGGGGCTTATTTTGTGTTTAATGCAAAACCTAGCTTTGTTCTTCTCCTTGTTACTATTCTTTGTAGATATGTTTGCTTGCCACTGCGGTGTGAAATTTAGCCAACACCATACTGCTCATCGTGTTCCATTTCTTGATAAAGAAATGTTCTTGAGATGCTCATGTGGTTCATTGCTCGGGGATTTATTATACATATCACCCTTTAACTAACTCATGGTGCCTGGTTCACAGATTTGACTCTTGCTCGTGCCGCACTTGATCTACGGAAGGATCTGCGATATGGCAGAAGCCACCGTCACGAGGTACTGGTGCCATGAATGTGAGCAGACCGTCGAGGAGGCCATGGTGGAGGAGATCAAATGCCCATTATGTAATAGTGGATTTGTCGAAGAGATCATCGGTGAGCACTTTGAGGCATTGGCAAGTCAGCTATCAGAGCAAGGCCTCTCGCAGTGGGATCCCCGATGGCCAACTCTTTTGAGCAGCCAGGATCGACTGGGGACAGCGACGATGAAGATAATAGTGATATAGGCCGTGAGTTTGAGGTTTCATCAGAAGGCATCGACAGGCATCGGCACTGCGCCGTGTGCTTGACAGCATCCATGATGACCTTAGAGACGACAGGGAAAGGGACAACTCCATTCTGATCAATGCCTTCAACCAGCCCTCGCTCTGCAAGGTGCAGCACTTGATCCTGACGAGGACCGAGGTGACCATGCCAACTCAGGCAATGACGATGGTTTGCTAGAGGAGTATGTCCTCGGGGCAGGGCTAAGTCTGCTTCTTCAACATTTGGCCGAGAATGATCCGAGCCGGTATGGCACCCCTCCTGCAACGAAAGAAGCAGTCGAAGCGCTGCCCACTGTCAAAATCGAAGAGGCTGTCAGCTGTTCAGTCTGTCTTGATGATCTCGAGTTAGGCTCCAAGCTAAGCAGTTGCCTTGTGAACATAAGTTTCACTCTTCTTGCATCCTGCCATGGCTTGAACTCCATAGTTCCTGCCCAGTTTGCCGGTTCGAGCTGCCATCTGATGAGACAAAAGACTTGAGTGAGCCTAGCAACATTGATCGAATAGAGAGCAGCCATGAGGAGGTCACAGCTGATGGTCCTGCAAATGACAGCGAGGACAGTAACAGACCCTGGGCCATTGTTCCTTGGTTTAGTGGGCTGTTCTCAACGCATGTACCACAAAACGTGGGAACTTCTACCGATCAGCAGCTGCCTCCGGCTTCTGGAACCAACCCAAACACACATAGTTGATCTCTTGCACTGTTTGTGAATAATGATCATACATCTGAGAACAGTGATGCTACTTTGTTCAGTAGAACTCTTCTTTTTCATCCATCTGGATGAACAACTGGGTACAAAGTTTTTGGTTGCTTTTGACATATGATTTCCGCTCGTTTCACTTTGCTTCAGTTTTATGGCTAAGTCACCCCCCTATCTTATCACACCATCTTCTTTCTTTCCCTCTTTGGAGTCAAGAGAGTGATGAATCCAGTGCTAGCCTTGCTTCATTTGTAAACATCGACCAGAAAGCAACCTATTCTAAAACATCCTCGTTGAAAAGGTAGGGAAGTGCTGCTAATGCAGTGCATACAATTGGTGAATTCATGATCCTTGATATATTGAGCTAGTGCTAGTCTTGCTTCATTTGTAAACATGGACCAGGAAGCAACCTCTCTGAAACATGCTCGTTGAAAAGGTAGGGAAGTGCTGCTAATGTCGTGCATACAGTTGGTGGAGGTAGGTATTGATGCTTAAAAGTGTACATATATTCGAAAACTGATGATGAGTTTTGACGGTGTCTCATAGCTTGCATGGAATTCCTCTGAGAGGTAGCTAATTGTTCAAGGGCGAATTTGAATCTATTCATTTCTATCATTCCTAAATTGATGTTTTTCTCATGGATACACTGCTCCTTTGCTGTTAATTTTGACACGAAACATTTAAATGGCTTCATTTGTGTTTGGTATCACATAAAGTCCTATTCCCCTGCTTACGTTTTTTATGAGAGAACTTTCCTGTTCTTCTTTGTGAGAGTTATTAGCTCCAAGTTGGTTGCAGCCTCTTGTTTTTAGCCTATGTTACTGCTCATTTGTTTAGTGGATGCCATGGAAACAAAATGATACGATATCTAAGATGATCGCATCTAAATCTAAACCAGTCTGTTCATCTTTAAACAAGCAGCAAATGCGGTTCAAGTCAGGACCGTGGCGGCGACAGAGAAAAAGAATGACAGGCTTAGTGGCCGTGGGATTTATGCTTCCCTTTGCATATGCATCTGATTATTATTCCTGAAATTTTAAGAGGTGCTTATAAGCATAGTTTGATATGATTCTCCAATGTGGTACTAATCAATGGTGTCTGGTTAACTATCGATTCTCGAGTATCAGGTGCAAAAAGCTGTTACCGTACCTGGTTTCTAGGGACCAGCTAAATTACCAGCTCGGAGTCGTAACCAGTTTCTTAACCTGGTTTCTCTTTACCATAAATGGTTTCGTTTTCAGGTGATAAGTTTGATACGAATTTTGCAGTTGACGGGTGTAATTTCCTCGTTGAGGATTGTCACGGTTGCAATTTAACCACTGTTGAGTTTCGAAGGGCCCAAAGCATCATCGGGCATGTATATCGAGCTTTGCAGCAAATCTGCTACCTCAACGCGCATCACCCTCTGACCACCAGTGAATCTTCTCAACCATTAGCTGTATTACTGATGATCATACTAACATGAGCTCTTGGATCTCCAAAAATGGTTGCTAGTATCCAACATGCGGAGGGGGCGTTGGCACACACAAAATCTTGTGCGAAAACAGCGCAACTTCTCCACAAAGAAGCAGAGCATTTGCTCCCGCGAACAAAGAACAACTTCTTTACAGGCGGTTCAGTGCATGTAACGAGAATGGCTTGTGGTGAGACTTTGCATACCTCCATCCACATCCGCCCATCTCTATCCTAATCTCCAGCGTGCGGCGTTGGGCTGCGATGCCATTGCAACCCCCAAACTTTCGGTAGCCAGCTTTAGAGGTGAGCTGTGGAGCAGCTTGCATATCACCATCGTTTTCGTTTTCTACCTATCAGGTGGAAGAAGATTTATGACCGCCCCTCTTCGTCAGCGCCAAACCTGTTACAGCAAGAATCCGACAAGGTCAAAAAATGTTTTAGACGTGGTTAAAACATTGGTAATATTTTACAATAACTTGTGAGTTCTTGTTGCACCAAATGATAAACAGATAATGTGTTAAGCAGAAGTTTCTCAAAACGAAAATATTGAGATTTGAGAGGAATTTGCACCTCGGTAATTATCGTCACCCAGGCCCCAGATCCTCTGGCATCTTCCCAGGCTAGGTGGAGCTCGTAGCAGACTAGTCTAGTGCCTGTCTTAGCCCCCTCTAGCATTTAGCCATGTACCACTGATGGAAAGGATGCACAACTATTACTCATACAGCTATGCCATGAACACAAGTCATAGAGCCTGAAACAAATGAGCAAGAACGACGACATCCAGCACGAGCCGGTGCAAACGATTAAAATAAAAGCCTTTAATTTCGAAATGTATGTCATCGTATGAAGAGAGCATTATCATTTTTTGCCAGAGGAAATAGGTGATCGGCTGCAAGTTTCGTGTGATCCTGTTGATCAGTACCATATCTACCCGCCAGACAAATCTTAATGCACCTGACACCTGATAATGTGATAGCAAGGTGACTAAATCTGCAATAAACCAGGAAGCGAAATGTGGCACCACTGCATACAATCTAAGGGGAATATTGCTCATGAAGACGACAAATGTTAATCTGATAGCTGGAATATGAAAAAGGGAGCAAAATCAAAAGCACTGACCAGGATTGAAAATACCATATGCTCCCAAGAAAGAATGCTAAAGATATATATCCCTCTCGACAATCCCAATATACTCTTATTTTAATCACATATTTACTTTAAACAGATCTAAACCACACGGTATAAGAGCACACACCCAGCTGCAAACAAGGTAAAAATTCTCGAGTGCAAATTTGGCATTAGATGCCATATCAGGAACGAATCCTTTCAGGTGCTTCCCCGGTGCCCGCGAACTGCAAGAGCATCACATAACCACTAGATCAGACTAGTTGCCCACTGAGCATCGCTGAACAGTAACTATCAATAAGTGTAAGATAGTCGCCGGTGATAGTTTATTTGCCCGCTCAGGCAGCATATATTCTCTGAAAACTACAGAAAGCTGCAGTGCTGTGCAAGGAATATTGAGACTAGGATGTGGTCAGGGAGCATCAGGAAAAAGAAATAAAACTGTGCAAGGAGCATTGATGAGAAAGAAAATGCATATGAAAAGCATGGCTCACCGAAATTGTGCCCGCAACTTGAGGTTGAACACAGATGCCAAGGACACTGAGAAAGGAACTGATGCGTGGCGCTTGGATGAAGAACCTCCATTCATGAGATAAGTAGTTCGTGCAATTGGAAGCGCTATTCATGATTGATTTCCAATTGGATTTGTACTTTACTTTATATGACACCAACAACCAATTTACAAAGGATGATTGTAAAGGAACAAATCGTGTACTAGTGTACTCTTCTGAGAGAAAAAAAAGGTTCAGAAACTTGAAACGCACTTCAGTTTTATTGGCAATGGAAAGATTCTTAGACAAAAGCAGTTTTCTTGTTCACCAGAAAAACACACACAAAACCCTGAACTTCCAGCGGGACACCAAAGAAATTATGCATTGCTTTCCTCCCTACCAGCTGCATCAGATTCGTTTGTTTTATTATAAGATTATCTGACTACTGATAACCATGTTTGTCTATTGACTGTTTACTCTTGCTTCATGCAAGAAATTAAGTGTAGCAGCCTTCTATTCAACAGACAAGGCAGAGGCTGGCAAAGATGCAGAGGCAACTACCATGAAAAGAGGTTCAAAGACACTACCAAGAAAGCTTCAGGTCATATATAAGTATATAACCTACAATTTTAGAACAGCTACCGGGACCAGTCTCTTGCGACTGAATATGCTCCCACAAGCTGAAGCTGCTTTGCAAAAGATGGAAGAATAAAGGATGATTCTTTGGATTCTACTTTTGATAACTTCTTTACATGTTGATAGCAAGACAATCCACCCTCCAGCTCAAATAGCATGCAATATCTGATACTTGATAGGTAGTTACGCTAAGCAAAATAATTTGAAGCAGAAAAAGAAACGGCATACCATAGGAGTAAACACAGTAATATTATGAATGGAAAAATAAATCAGTGATAGCGTCATAAACATCAGGAAATGAAGAGTATATGTTCTCCCCTACAATCTTCGAGGGCCCTACTTTTAGGAAGACATTAGAAAGATGTAGCATAAAAAGAAAGTTATGGTAACCAACTTACCATTGTCGGTGACTAGCAAATGAAGATCATAATGGAAGGGTAAAGGTTCAATGGAGCACCATCAGTGATAGTGAAGCAGAAAGACGGATATTCCTGATAGTTCATCTCCTTAAGCGCAGAACACGATTAAATTTCTGCAGCTGAAAATGTCCGCTGTGGTCCAAGTGTCGACATGTACCACTGGCACAGTTTAATGAGGTGCCACTTCAATCAACTGAATCACACACAGAAATAGTGCAAAAGTACAGAAGGCACAAAGAGATGGGCCGGAGGGGTATTTCAAATCCTATAATTTGAGTTCATTTTTATACTTACCCTTTATTATGCAAGGCATGAAACATGACGATGAGGATAACTCATACCTTGTCTATGACGGCATACCAAAAAAATTATGAAGGCGTAAAGGCAAATTGGTGAAATGTGGTTAAGTTTGACAGACTTGAGTACATGAAGAGAACAAAACCAGATAAAGAGATGCAGAACATATCTCCTGGTGGACCAGAAATGAATTTATTGTATCTGTATCCATGTTATGTTTTATAGTAGAAGGAAAAGAAAGGGAGGGAGGAGCCTCTACTTTTGCTCATAACACACATCTGGCTTTTCAATGCCTTGGTTAGAAGAATGATTGCAATAAGGCAGCTCCTATGTTAGCATAAAGTACTGGAAAGATGAAGGTTGTGTAACCCATACAGGATCATAGCACATAAGTACTGTTGTTTGACTGGCGATGATTAAAAGCAAAGTGGTCTGGTTCAAATGGAGCTTATCCCACGTAAAGAGCAAAAGCTTCTAGGGTCCATGCTTTTTGGACTACAATGAGAATATGTACCAATCTTAGGAAAGGACACTGATGGAACTTATGCTCTCATTCATATTCTATGCACTTTACAGAGTACAGAGGACTGAATAAAATTGACAGAAACATTGTTTCGGTGTGTAAGATGCCACTCTCCAAGAAGCAAGAAGTATCACTAACCTAAATAAATGCCACTATTTCATTTGTTCCGTTTTAACATAAGATACACACAGGATTCCACAGTAAACATTAAGTTCATTAATGAGAACTGAGCGCTGGCTCAGTGGCAGTGGCTGCAGGTGTGCACCCAGCCCACCCAAGTTCGAGTCGCTGTTGAAGCGCTCGGACTAAACGGGGTGCTATCCGCGATAAAAATCGCTCGGAGAGGTCATCTATCTAACAACACATAGCCAAGGGAGGGATCCTTCCCCTGTTGGTGAACGTTTATTAAATTCATTAATCGCGCAACATAACCCAACGACACTAAAGCTAAGATAAAAGAGAAGCTGCACAAATATTTCCATCTGGCGAAATGCGTGATCCAAATAGGTATCTTTCACACTTAAAGCAGATAGCAGGTAATATGCCAGAAAGCAACATTCAAAAATATAAATTGTTCCATTTGTAGGTATTTATTCTTTACATACATGGTACTGATCTAGTAAGTAAATATGCAGCTGAAGTTCTGATAAAAAAATGTAGATATACAGGGTTAGATTTCATTATTGAAGGGTACAAGGTTGCTGTTTCTTAGCAGTCACAGGTTGAATATAAGCACTGATATTTTGATTTTGGTTATGTTCCAAAAATAACTAAGGACAGCATCTTCTGTCAGTTGTGTTAAAGATTGTTCCTTTGCTGTTGTTCCAAGATGCTAGATTCTATGTTTCCCCATATAAGGAGCCCCTCACAAGGCATTCCTTATCAACCTGAGAAGACCAAAAGGGTATCTACAGGCTTAAGCTCGCTCAGACAATAGCGCTGGTATTTGTCGTGTCAGTAGGCAAGTACTCATATCGAGTTCCAACGTGCAAGGGCAAAGAAGAAGGAAGCAACTGGAGAACACAAGTAAGAAGTTGGTTAGATTTTTTGGCCCTCCACGTTTTCATTGTTCTAAAAATTTCTGCCATTCACAACAGATGTATCACCAACATCAGGGCCCTAGTGAGCTCTTCACTACGAGAACAGCCTTTCCAATGGAACGGCATCTGTTTCTGCACGGAGGAAGTACACAAGGAGATTCCGGGCTAGTTCTCTCGACCGATGCAAAACCAAGACTGAAGTGGACACCCGAGTTACATCAGCGATTTGTAGATGCAGTCAATCAATTGGGTGGAGCAGAGAGTAAGTACACAATCCTTATCTACAATATACAAAGAAGCCAGCTGAAAATTCTTACACCCTTGTTCATGACCCAGAAGCTACACCAAAAACAGTCATGAGGCTTATGGGCATTCCGGGACTTACCTTGTATCATCTGAAAAGCCACCTCCAGGTACCTGATAATCAGAAATTCTCCTATTAAAAATGGTACCCATAACTGCAGAATAAGTCATAGTTTCTTTGCTATTTCAGAAATACAGGCTCAGTAAGAACCTCCAAGCTCAAGTTAATGTTGGGACAACCAAGAATGGTAAGCTGGAATTTAACTTCCACAGTTCCATCTTTACCATTATAATAAAATCGAATGATATAACACACAAGTCATGAAAATTTGCAGCCATAGGATGTGCAGTTGTGGCTGATAGCATGCCCGGAACCATAGGAACAAGTGTGCCAGCAATGATCAATACAAATGTCATTCCACAGGCAGAGAAGTAAGGAAATAGGCCATGCAGTTTAGAATAGTATTTCATGTGAATATTGAAGTAATAATCTCTTTTACTCG
Organism: Poa pratensis; assembly: GCA_947311845.1. Taxonomy (NCBI): domain Eukaryota; kingdom Viridiplantae; phylum Streptophyta; class Magnoliopsida; order Poales; family Poaceae; genus Poa; species Poa pratensis. The sequence continues at coordinate 58,669,755 of CAMZMU010000035.1, forward strand.
GTGCAGAACTATCCAAATTGGTGAAGCCCTACAGATGCAAATTGAGGTGCAGAGGCAGTTAAACGAACAACTCGAGGTGAGGTACTGAAACTACTTGTGTAATAAGCTTGTAATCGAGATCATTCGATAGATGCATACAGTACATGGAAATCAAGATAACCTAAATCGAGGTTCCAGCTAGCACTCTCTGGTGCCAGCAGAGAGAAAATGACTGTATATTCCAAATATTTCTTTGACCACTGTGAATGCTGCTCTTCCCTCGGGAAATGACCCCATAAAACAAATTACAATCTAGCAATTATAGAAACCAAAGAGGCGAAAAAGGCAATCCATAGAAGGATTTGGCGTCACTCACTAAGTTCTGATACTCAATACCTTCTTCTGATTTAGCAGTGAACTTGTATTAAATTCCAGCAAAGCAACATATCATGCGTTCTCTGTCTAGAACATGATCTATCAGTACAGTGTTTCTAACCTGAATTTAAATTTGCACAGGTACAACGGCATCTGCAACTACGGATAGAAGCCCAAGGGAAATATCTGCAGGCAGTTCTAGAGCAGGCACAAGAGAGCCTTGGAAAACAGAATTTGGGTCCTGCAAACCTGGAAGATGCAAAATTGAAAATATCAGAACTAGTCTCGCAAGTATCAAATGAATGTTTCAGCAGTGCAGTTACAGAGATAAAAGACAGTTCAAGTATGCACAGACTAGAGCCAAGGCAAATCCAGTTCATGGAAAGCTCAACCAATAACTGTTTGACTGCAGCCAAAGGATTCAGTAATGAGCATAGACAACATAGCCATGGAGTGCTCAAAGCATATGATGATAGTTCAATATTTTGCAGGAAACAATCTGCTGACCATGAGTATCAATTTTCCCTTAATAGAAGCCTAAGCGAGCGTAGGATGGGTCACTTGCACGATGTAAAACAGTACCACAAAGCAGAGTTTGGAAGTGAAAGTGACACAGAGATTCAACAGGACTATATTACTCCTCAAAAGAATGGCAGAGGCAGCACACCAGTTTGGCATCAGGAAGCGGAGACAGAGATGCAGACAGACTATATCTTGAAGAACCAAACTGCAAGAGACAAGCGGTTGAACATCCAAGTTTTGAACACCCAAGTTCTGGGAAAAAACTTGATCTGAACACTCAGAACACTGATGATAGTGATCAAGGTTATAGGCATTTTGATTTAAATGGCTTCAGCTGGAGCTGAATTGCTAATGGTATGCAATATGACCAAAGAGAAGAGGTGAGCATTGTTATTTGGTGCTTAAACTGCGTAGCGAGGAAAAAATACTACTAGTAGATAAGAGTTTAATCATTGAGTAAACAACATGAGGTGTTATGGATCGGCAATTTCTATCCATGTCAAGAATACCATTTTTTCTGATTATTTAAGCAGTAAGAATACCAGGAACTACCAGAACCTTAGCGTCCAAATAACAAAGTGAGAAACTCATCCATATTATAATTTCAACAGTAAGAATAACAGTGAATACCAGAACCTTACCGTCCCAAATAACACTATTAAATCAACTTAGTGACAGAAGCTATCCCTGCCATTCAGGAGAGGCTTTCAGCTCAACACAGCTTGATACAAAAACAAACAGTTCATACATCAACGAAGATTTATGATTTACAAACACAGCTCGTGCTTCAGAAAGCGTAGAAACAATAAAATTTGAAGTAAATACTCCACGACAATCATATCTGCACGTCGCTGCTTCATAGAACGAGACACAGCCAGCATATACACTGGCTCATCTACATAGCATAAACGATTTTCGACGCAAAGTATGCCGCCGCGCTTATTTATATACCAACAGGCAACAGCCACTTATTGCATAATCCAACTGCTACTGAAGGAGCAAGCTATGTATGTAGTATAATCATGGCGGTGCATCATAATTCATATAAGTCATACGACATGTATGTATTCATTTGTTCCTCTCCTTTATTCTCAACTATAGTTGCTACAAGAGCAGAGCACTGTATTATGTATGTAACTAGAAATACTTATTATTATGGAGCAGTAAAGAGTATAGTAGCTGCTTCAAGCTTCTCCTGCCGCAAAAAAAGCCGGAAGCTTTTGGAGGCATGACTACTTCTTGATCCGGCGCACCTTCTTGGCGCCCCAGACCTCCATCCTGCCCTTGGCGCAGCCACAGGGCGCGCGGAAGATGAGCACGGAGCGGCCGTTGGGCGGCGCCATCTTCCTGAGCTCGGCCTCGAGCTCCTTGTGCTCTTCGCCGAGCTCGACAGGCCGCGCCGCCGCTCCTGCCGCGGCCAGCAGGGCCGAGGCTCTCTCTGCGAGCGGCGTGGTCATCCTCCCGCGCACGCACTCCTCGGTCTCAAGCTGGATGTCGAACTCCACGGCTTTGCGCAGGCCGCGGCAGCGGGGCCTGCCGCACTTGCGCGCGTGGTGGCCCGCCGCCTCCCAGGCGAGCAGCCCCGCCACGACGGTGACCGCGGCGCCGGCGCCCGCGGCGAAGGCGACGTAGGAGTAGGGCTCGTCCGGGTAGTGGCGCACCAGGTCGGCCGCCTCGAGGGCCAGCAGCCTGGCGTAGGGCGCGGCGAGGAAGGCGAGCGCGCCGAGGACGGCGAGGAGCGCGAGGAAGTCGAGCGCCGCCGTCGGGGTCGGCGGGGAGTGGTCGCAGAGGGAGGTGAAGGGCCTGCGGCGGGAGGAGGAGCAGGAGGTCGCGCGGCGGGGGCGGGGGCGGGGCGGGGGCGGGAGCGGTGGGAGCACGGGGATGGTTCTGCCGAGGAGGAGGGGGAGGCGCGGAGGAACTCGACGAGGCTGCGGCAGTCCGCCATGGCGGAGGGCGAGGTATCGGGAATGGAATTTGGGATCGGGATCTGGTGGTGCCGGCGTGACGTGACGGTGCGGTGCGAGCGCCTGGTTTTTTGACCCGGTTGGTGGCAGGGTGGTCCGTCTCGTGACGTGCTCGGCGACGCCGCGAGACGTGACGTGTGGCGACGCCGGGGAGGAACGGACGAACGGAGCAGAGCGGGAGGTGGACTTTCGCTCTCGATCGCTTGCGAGGTTCGCAACACAGGCTTTCACGGCATTCTTTTCTTTTCGCATGCTTAACACGACTGTCGAAGGATTGGATCTTACAGCATCTCCAACAGATAATGCAAAAAGCCCGGCAAAAACAGTTTCAGGGTACTAGTTTTTGGGTTTGTAGGCACGAAATTTAGAGCACACAATATTGATGATGTAGAATATGGATGTGGCTAATTTCCAAATGATGCAAAATAGGGCATCGACCAACACATCCAAGCCAGTGCTGCTCTCCCGTGGTGGCAGCATCCCGGGACGGGTGCGGCAACGGTGGGCACGTATCGGCGGATGCGGGCTTGAATTGGCGGCGAAACATTGGGGTACGACGCGGCCACGAACGGCGGTGGATAGACGTGGTGGGGGCTATGGCGGAGAATCGTCGTCGGTGTGTGGCAGCCACGGGCGGTTGAAAGGATTGTATGACACCTAGAGGGGGGTGAGTAGGTGCTACTTCAAATTCAAATTTTAGTTCTTTTTCAATTTAGGCTTGACACAAAAGGTAAATTATCTAGATATGCAAATACGGTGAATTTACCTATATGACAAGCTAGTAACTAAACAAGATACACGAAATAAAGACGGTAAACAAGGATAGAGATAACCGAAGTGAAACACGCGGAGATAAGGATGTATTACCGAATTCCTCCTTTTTAGGGGAGTACGTCTCGTTGGAGAGGTGTGAGACCATCACAAAGGTTGGTCACAACGCCGCAAAGGCTCACCTTCTTCTCCGATGAACCGCACCACAAAGGTTTGGTTCACCTTCCACTATCGGTTCCCTTCAAGGCGGAAACCGGAGCCTTTACAACAACAATCCGGGGCACAACCCACAACTGGATTGGGGCTCCCGAACGGCTACAATCTGTCACAAGAACAACAAGTAAGTACAACAAGGGGCTAGGTTTTCCCAATGAAAACCCTACCAAATGGTCCCTCAAGTGAATGAGGGCAAATGTAAATCGGCTTGGTGAAGATGTAGATACGAGCCTTCTCCTTCAATTCTCCAAAGATCAACGAGTTTGGGTGGAGGGATTGGGAGATCTAGTGATTCTTGAGCTTGCAATAATGGTGGACTTCAATGTTGGGTGAGCTAGCTGGCTGGAGGTAGGTTACCCCTCCCAAATCGAGCCGTTGCAAAACACCAGGAGGCCGGAATATCCGGCTTAAGTGGGGACCGGAATATCCGGTCCAGGAAACGAAAAGTCCGGCCCAAAGTTCCGGTTTTACCAGACGCACGCACAATTGGCAGGCAGCTGGTCCTTAGCAGAATTTCCAGGACCCCGGAATATCCGGCCCCAAAAACGAATAGTCTTGCCCAAAATTCCGGTTTTTCCAGAGCAACGCACGCATGGTCCTTAGCACGAAAATCGAGACACCGGAATATCCGGCCCGGAAACAAAAGGTCCGGCCCAATATTCCGGTTTTACCAGAGCAGCACACAAGCTCTCTTCTCACATCTTTTTGGAGTAGAAGCTCATAATATTTATGCTCGAAAACCTGCATCACTTAAACAAGGTTAAATTATCACTAGTGTTGTTGCTTAACACACAAAATATCGAGGGATTATAAAATGCCCTTTCAGCGGTCGCACGCGGTGGGAGGGAGGAGGAAGAAGACAAAGTGACGGTTGACGCGTGTGGCCATTTTATGTGACAGTTTACAACTTTGCTGCCCTGAAATTTATAGCACGAGATGCAAATTTTAGGGCATGATGCAAAAAAAAAAATTTGGAGCATTTTTTTAGGGATAGGACATCTGTTGGAGCTGCATTAATTTTTCGCCGTCTATGCCCTATATGACAGTTATTTTTGGTTTTGCATCATATGTTGGAGATGCTCTTAATGTCGCACTATTTTTTTTTTTTTGCGAGTACAGGGGGCTGAACGAAAGTCCAGACTTATAGAAAGGTCCACAGAAAGAAAGAAATTACAGTCCAAACCCTGCTGCAAATCGACTCCGTCTTCGTCCTGGGCGCCGTCGGTGGCGCGCCGCCGCTCATGCTCTCCATGACTTGGAACGAGAGCACCCCCGAGCGGACGGGAAGTCGTCGATCGTCGGCCGCAGAGGACCTACACCGTCGGACGTCGCCGTCGTCGAACCAGACCTCCTCAGCCACCTGCACAAAAGTCGTCGACGCCATAGCCGCCGTCCCGCGGCATCCGGCGAAGGGGGAACCGCGCACGGCAGCGCGCAGAGCTGCGTACCCGGTGCGGCGGAGGAGCAGCGCCAGAGCTCCGAGAAGCGCCGCCGCCGCAGAGGAAGACCTCCACCTGCAAAAGCACCACCGGGGCCGCCTCCTCCTCCACGGCGACCCCAGCAGCAACCCAACTCACCCTACACTACCTATGTACACGGATCCGTCGATTCCCCGTCCTCCCGCCGCCGGAGCGGCACTGGAGGGCGGGGAATCGAACGGATCGACGGCGAGGCGGTGGCGCGAGCCGAGGATCCCAAAAGTCGCCCTCCTTCTACTGTGGACGGGGGGAGGGAGACGCTCCAAATTGCGAATTAAAGGGCGTTCTCTTAATGTCGCACTAGGAGATATTTGCTAGCTAGTAGACCCGTTCACTTGATGTTAGAATAGTTCGTTTGGCAATTATCCTTGGCCCAGAATTGTGTAATTCAATCGAAATTTCATTTCAATGTGTTTGGCTTTCATAGAACTGAAAATGTTATTCCAAATTAGAATTCCAGCTAATATCTATTGTATGTTAAGTCAATTCATGTGTCTAACCTGGTCAATTGTTTGGAAATAACTTCATTTCATTTTTGCCACATGGAATGAGAAATAGAATGGGGGTGCCAAGCGAGCTCCGAAAGAGATCTAACTTTGTTGTACGCAGTAGTATGTCATTCTTATAGTTTGAGTCTGGTTAAAAATGACTTGCTTGTGGTTATTCATGTTTTCACAAGACTAAGTCATACTCTATGTCGCATGACCATATACACAAACATAGGTCACGTAAGCTTTTTTCAAGCGTAAAACACTTTCATTCTATTGCCAGTTTCTGCTACCTCGTCCCTGAAAACAAGGCTTATATATTTTTTTAAAGTAAAACTATGTGAAGTTTTCACCAATCTGTTAGAAAAAATATTAACATTTACAATACAAAATCAATATCATTATATACATCTTTAAATATTTTTATCGTATGTCATAGTATCATCATACTTAAATCATCAGTCTTGCTACAGAAATGTACCAGTAGTACCGTGCAACGCAACCGTCACATCGCACGATAGAGCAGGGTGAACCCTGCCATGACACCACGCAGCCGCAGGTCCACGAGCTGTCAGTATCCGGCCTCTTGAATTCCTCTGGTCTTTTTTTTTTTGAACAAAGGAGAGGCCCCGAAGGGCCATGATGCCATTAACTGCAATAGCGGCGGGTACATGTTACATAGGGAACGAGTGAAAATACAGAACTAGCAACTAGGTCCCTATATTTTACAAAGAAGCCCTAATGAGAAAATAGAAAAAAACGATCAGGTCCTCCGCCGCATCTGAGGAAGAGAGAGCTTCAGCCATGGCCATCTTCACCGGCGCCGGGGACTATACCACTTGGCACCGAGTCGACGTTGAGCGCCACGACGAGCTCAACACAGGGACTCCGCATGGAGGTTGAAGAAACACCGGGGAACTCCGGCGAGCGTGGCCACCAGATGACCTTCAAAGTCGGCCGGCAATCAGAGGCCGCCGAGTGTGTATTCCAGAATAAGGCACCTCCACTCCCAGGTAGATTGACGCCGACGACGAATCCGGCAGGGCGCCATCTCCTCCCAACGCCACCAGCGCGACCAGAGAAGATTCGAAGAGCCACACGTACCGCCGATGCCCAGCTGCCGACACCAGACGAGCTTATTGAAGGAGTTGGCGCAGTCGCTCCGCCCAGTCGTCTACGGCACCTCGCCGCCACGACCAGCAAGAACACCACCGCCGGCCACCACACGCAGCTCGCGTGCGTCGATGGCAACCTCCAGAACGGCATGAAGCCAAGACCAGCATAAAGCCGAAACAAGCAAAAGCTACCTTTATTCCAACTACTATATACAGTCCTAGATCCGACGCCTCTCCTAGTCCATCTCTGGCCAGCTACTCCAGCGAGACAGCCATCAGATCGGCCCGGCATTCCACTGACGACTCTCAAGGTGGGTGGAAGACGGGAGAGGCTTGATGCATGTAAAATGCATACATGAACTTTGCATTATTTTATTCATATTCCAATCATATTTGCATCATATAAGGGTTATATCAATATTTTATAATGATTTTGGAAATAATTCACAAGTTCCCCATATTTTTCTGGAATTTACCCTGCGCAGGCAGAAAACCCTATTTTCTATATTTTGATGTTTCAGGGACCCAAACAACGTCCAAATGACTTGCAATTTTAGGAGCATCAATATTTGGAAGGAAGAAGACTGGGAGCGAAGGAAGCGAACAAACAGAGGCTCGAGGGCCAAAAGGGGGTGGCCCACACGGTCAAAACCCTAGGCCGCGTGGGGCCCACCTTCTGGAGCCTCGATGCTCCGTTGCCGTCGATCTTTTCGCCCACGACTCGTCTTGACCTAAAACCGACTATAAAAATAGTCCCCGAGGCTCTTGGAAAGGAGCGCCGCAGAAACAAAGAAACACCGAAACAGAGATCAGGAGCTGCAGATTGGAGGGGGAAAACTCCGGCGGGGCGCTGCCGGAGAGGTCTCCACCTCCTCCAACGACTTCTCCACCGTATCCATGATGAAGAGGGAGTAGTCCACCCCTGGACTATGGGTTTGTGGAAGTAACTTATGTATCTCTCTCTCTTGTGCTTCACTAATTAGCACCGTATGAGCTGCCGAACATGATTACGGTCATCTATGTAATACCTTTGTGGTGGATCTTTATGAGTTAATATATGTGTGAGATTGCAATTGTTTTGTTTCAGTTATGAAAGTAGATGCATATTATGTACCCCGTTCTTGTTTACTTGTTTTGATCAAGCATGTTATGAGAGCGTGTGTGGGGGAACGTGTGCATTAGATGGAGTAACGGGGGTGGCTAGTGCGGTGAACGTGAGAGAAAGTTCCGCGATCCACTTGGGTATTTTACCTTACTTTGTTGCCTCACTAGGGATAAAAAGAAATACCTTGCTACCGGAGATGTGGGTGTGACCATTGCCACTACTCCATGACTAGATCTAGCATGTTCTTATTTCAACTTCATGTCATGAAACTTATTGCTATGCTCTGATTTATCTTAATACTAAGGTGTTATGATTTAGTTCGCATCTTAGTGGAGTATAAGAGAGATTAATAACCAAAAGATCTCTATGTTAGGACGTGATGCCCATATGATTATAACTTGTCATGAAACTTTGTTGCAATCTCATATGTTAACTTTTGTGTTCCATTGTCCACCACATTATTAAAGAGAGAGTGCATTTGTGAAACCATGAACCCCGGTCCATTTTTAATCATAAGAAACACCTTTCCAACAACTTTCATCCACTTTTCATTTTCAGCCATAATTAAATCCGAAAATACAAAAATACTTTTGCATCTTGCATTCATCATATAAAACCCAAAAATATCATTTATCATCATTTCATCATCCTTGCACATTTTCATTGCATATTTATTTATTGTTTTGTTTTATCATTCTCACACCTTGTGCTTGACAACCACTTGGTGAGGTTGAGGGCACAAAACAATTTATTTTGTTTGCAGGTTTCCAAGGGAAGGATAAGGAGGTAAAGCTTCACTACTGATTCCCCGAGAGTTCGATATAAACCCTCGAGTCACCTTCGTGGGGAAAACAGTCTTGCCCGTACTACACACTCTGCTATTGGGGTCTCAACCTAACCCATTTAAGGGCCATCAAGACGTATTTTCTGGCGCCGTTGCCGGGGAATCATTGCTGAAAGTTTTATCCAAGGGTATCTCACAACAAGTCAACTTCATCACCAACTTGTGCAAACACCTAAGCTTGGGGAGGTTGCACCTACGTGAGCACCATCTTATCCATCTTTACCTTCAAACCATTTTATTTTGTTTTGTTATTGTCTTGCATTTTGTGTTGCATATTTTATTTTCAGTTTTGCATAAAAAATTAAAAACACATAAAAACTTTACCAAAATGGATTCTAGTGTTGAAGTGAACAATTTTGGTCAATATTATGAAGAGTCATTAATGGATGCTTGGTATAGAATGAAGGGAATTAATAAAAATGGTGCCAACAAGCATACCCCTGCTACTTTGATAAAAATTTTTATAATGGTCTAGATGTTTGGTCAAAATGTTTTCTAGACTCATTGACTAATGGAAGATTTGCTTCGGGTAATCCCTCACATGCTAATAATTTAATGGAAAATTTATTTGGGAGTTCTTTAGAAACAAAAGATGAAGCTGGGATCAAACAACTGAAAGTTTCTATTGATAGGTCTATTTAAATCTACAAACCTATGTGGAAGAGTATCCTACTAAAATGAAATGCGCTCTTTCATCCTTCACTCAAAAGCTAGTATGAAGAAGACTAATGACACCCTTTCTAGAATTACTGTAAGAATGGAAAGGATATAAACAAAGCTGAGTCTAAAAAGGGAGCAACTAAGAAATTTAATGACAAACTATTTTCTATATAGAGCTTTTGGAAAAGAATCTTGAAGAATCTGTTAAAGAAGAGAACGATCTCAAAATAGCTTTGGATGCTTTATTAAGAAAGAGAAATGAAAAGAAAGTTGAGGAAGTTAAAATGCTAGTGAAGTCAAGGAACCATTGCTTGACTTAGAGAATTGTAGCTTGCATGAATTAATATCTATCTTACAAAAATTTGCAAGTGATCCTTCTATTGCTAACCAAGCTGGTTTTGGTTCTTATATTGCTAATCATGTTTAAAAGAAAAGATTGCTAGGTACAACAAGAAGCTATGATACCACCTAAGCTTGGGGATGTATGGATTCCCAAAGTACTGTTACCATTGGAAAAGAGACACACCATGCTATATTAGATCTAGGATCTAGTGTCTCAGTTTTATCTAAAGAATTATATGAAGTACTTGAATTAAAGAATCTTGAAAAATGCTCTATTGAACTTGCACTTGCTGATGATTCCATTAAACATGCTATAGGAAGAGTAAGTGATGTTATGGTAGAGTTACATATGACTTTTGTGCCTGTTGATTTTCTAATCATGGATATGGGGAATAAAACCTCTAGTCCAATTATTCTTGGAAGACCTTTTCTTCGTACCACAGGTGCTATCATTGATTCAAAAGAAGGGAATGTGAAGTTTCAGTTTCCACACAAGAAATGCATGGAACACTTCCCAAGGAAGAGGGACACACCAAAGTTCAAGCTCCCTCATGAGCTTCGTCCACTATAAATATCAAGTAAGAAGCCTAGCTATATGGCTATAAAGAAAGCGCTTTACGGGAGGCAACCCGGTTGTTTTTATTTTTGATTTTCTTTGTGTCCTCTTGCTGTAACAAGAGACTAGTTTTTAGTTTAGTTTCTGGAATTTTTAATAAAGTGCCAAGTTTTACCCATTTTGGTTTGAAAAAGTTGCTTATAGCATTCGGAGATATTATTCCAGCACGAATCTGTGCACGGTATGATTTTTAATTCCTATTCTGTAACTCCGAATGAGCTGATATTTAAACTGTAGAAGCAACTTTTCATCCTGTATGTATGCATTTTTTCAGAATTTTTGACAAATTTAAGTAGGGTAGAAAAATACGTTTTGCTGCTGCTGTTTTTCTGGACAGATTCTGTCCCATTTTGTTTGATGCATGCTTAGAACTTTTAACTTGAATCTTTTTGATCCAATTGAGTTTATGAGTAGGCATACAACATAATACATTACTGGACATTCATATAAATTTTTGTCTAAGGATTATATGCAGCAAGAAATCTATTTGTTTATCACTACTAATGTCACCCCACAGAAAAGAAATGGGAGAAACGGTGTTTTGAAGTTTTTTCACAGGGATTAGAGGAGATGCACCAAGAGTTATCTAAGATGGTGAAAACCATAAGCTTGGGGATGTGAAGACAACCCCACTGGACCTACACACTCTCGGTTTGCACACGTCTAACTTCTGTTTTTCGATCAATGCACTTTATCGCATAAACTTGGAGCGTCTTTTTGTTTGTTTTGTTTGATTTTTATTTTGAGAGACCACCACATTATCATTTATATATGAGAGAGCTACTGGAAATATGGGTTGAAATATGTTGGATGCTATTAAAGATTGGGAAAGGGATGTTTGAGTTGATTTTAAAAGATACATATAGTTGCATGATTCATGAGCTTGTTAATGAGTAATAATTTGCAAGTATTTTATCAAGAGCTATCTTTTATTCATGTTTTGATGCTGAATGTTACTTTACTTTGTTTAACATGAATTAGTTAGTTCTATGGACACTCATGCATGCATTTAGACGGTCAACTTTCTCCCTCTTGCTAGCCCAAAAATTCCAACAAGTAAAAACTTGTTTCCAACACCTTCAACCAAAGTTTTTCCAGTGAGTCCACCATATCTACCTATTAGCTTTATGCTATTCCGAGTATGTTTATCATGTTATTTTGTATTATTATACCTCTGAATTAAAATGCTTGTGTTATTGATTGTTATGGGAAAAGTTGGTTATATAGCTCTCACGAACTTGATGCACACTTTACTTTTATTGCACTTAATGAACATGACCCATTGTGATTAAAATTATGATGTTGTAGCTTGACAAAGTCTTGGTTGGGAGTTAGCAGAAATGTGTGTCACATGGAACGCTTTCAACATTGCACTCATTTATATTAGTTGATGTCATGTACTTTTGTTTATGGATGCTTACCATGGGTGAAATAAATGGGAATAAAGTGGTTTAAATGAGTTTGTATAAATGGTTAGAGAGACGCCTGGGCCGCTAATCTAAGCCATGCAATCATGGTGGAAATTTACTTACATGCTATGGTGAACCTTCGTGATACACCTTACAATAAAAAGCTATCCAATAGTAAATAAAAAGGGTGTTGAGATTGTTCATTATTTTGTTTGTCTTGTCATTTTGATATGGGCTTGTTCCATATCCTGGGACAAGAGGTACCCCAGTTGACGCTCTTGATGATACTATTTTACTTACAATGATATTTAAATTGAACTTGCTTTGTTTCCCGAGTTGAGTAACACATGGAGTAGGTACTCGTATTCAAGGGGCATGAGACTTTCAACCATACTTTGTCAAGCACATTACTCATATTTGCTTTCACTTTAAACTTAATCATTCAAGATGCTATGATAGGGGCAATGAGAGCTTGACACCAAGGATTACCACATTACAATCATTAACTTAAGTAGAAGCATTTGGAAGTTAGATGAAACTTATTCATGTTTTACCTCTACTCTTATATATCTTTCCAAAGTGTCCACCTTTTATATTCAGATTTTCATCTACACTCTATGACCATTGTAGGATGTTCTTACTTATCATTATGCATACTTGTTGTCCATATTACTTTTTCATTCATGTTACACTTTGTGAATTATCATTGAACATCCTTACATTGAATATTTGATATCACTTCATAAACTATCTTGCATATTGTTACATCTTATTAAGAATGAACCATTTGACTCTATGTAGCAATAGTAATCATCTTTGATATCCATTGATAGTATTAAAATGCAAAGTCCATGTTAGTTTTATCACCTTCATACTCGAGGAGTCCAAACCGCATCTAGACCGCAGGTAGGAAAAGATCATAAGAAACGGACACAAGCAGCTTGTCCCGAGCCTAATGAAAATATCCTTGCGTGGAGTCCAAACCGCATCTAGACCGCAGGTAGGAAAACATAAAATTACATCATCACAGGTCCTTATCACATGACAGTAATATTTGGTTTGTGCCACCTTCTCCAAATACCACATGTTGGATAATTATTTCCATTCTTTGCAAAGATAAAAATCTGAATATTATATTGTGCATTGTACGGGAGTCAAAATAACAAAACTATAGCACTACAGGAATGGCGAGCTGTGCCGACGGCCAGAATCTGTGCCGACGGCCATTTATCGGGGCCGTCGGCACAGGTGTGTACCAGGACCAGCCGTCGACAAGTCCGTCGGTACAGAAACGGCCGTCGGCACATACAATCTATCCCGACGGCCACCGTCGGGACAGAGGAAGCTGTCGGCACAGAATATCAGGTGACGTCGACGGCAATCTGTGCCGACGGCTACACCATTTTTATTCATTTTCATGTATATTGATACACCGAATAGCTATATGTACAGATTCGCCTAAAATAGCCATAATGTTTTTTACCCTATTCTTCTTTTTTTTATGTATCTATTTATTACTCTCAATTAAGTTTAATATGTTTTATTCATATTCTATGTACATAGATACGCCGAATAGCGGTTTCCACCCACATAAAATAACGTCGCGAATAATTGTCTATACCGGAGCGTCGGAACCCCACCAAAAGTTAGGTTGATGCATACCATATGTGTACAAGTGTTTTGGGTGATTCAAATGTCCAAGAATCTACCCCGGTGTGTGACCGGCTTCACTTTCTCTCTACCAAGTGTGTGGACTTAGAGGTGAAAACTTCCACTTCGGACGAAATGGAGGCAATCTTGTAAAAACTTGTGATAAAAGTTGGTTTCCCATGTGCCTATGTCCCAACCTAACACAACCCAGCAAAAAAGTCCACTGGGCTACCCCCTTTCGACGCACGTCCATGGGGTAGACGAAAACGTTAGGGTTTTTCCAGCGGATTCAAGGTTTGGCCGAAGCGGGGCCCCGGAGCGTCGGAACCCCACCGGTGAACCCTTGCATGATGCACAAATCTAGGTTGTGCCATACCATATGTATACAAGTGTGTTGTGTGTTGTAAATGTGCAATATCCTACTCCGGGGTGTGACCGGCTTCACCGACTCTCTAGTGAGTTCCTGCACTTAGAGGTGAAAACTCCCCTTTCGGCGAACCGGATGGAATCTTGTGTTGACTTGGGGTAGACTTTGGTTTCTCACCTTCCCATGGCCCAACCTAACACAACCAAGCAAAAAAGTCCGCTGGCCTACCCCTTTCGACGCACGTCTATGGGGGTAGACGAAAACGTTAGGGTTTCTCCAGCGGATTCAGGGTTTCGCCGAAGCGGGGCCCCGGAGCGTCGGAACCCCACCCAAACCTAGGATGTGCCATACCATATGTATACAAGTGTGTTGTGTGTTGTAAATGTGCAATATCCTACTCCGGGGGACCGGCTTCACCGACTCTCTAGTGAGTTCCTGCACTTAGAGGTGAAAACTCCCACTTCGGACGAAACGGGGGCAATCTTGTAGAAACTTGTGATAAAAGTTGGTTTCCCATGTGCCTATGTCCCAACCTAACACAACCAAGCAAAAAACTCCACTGGGCTACCCCCTTTCGACGCACGTCTATGTGGGTAGACGAAAACGTTAGGGTTTTTCCAGCGGATTCAAGGTTTGGCCGAAGCGGGGCCCCGGAGCGTCGGAACCCCACCCAAACCTAGGTTGTGCCATACCATATGTATACAAGTGTGTTGTGTGTTGTAAATGTGCAATATCCTACTCCGGGGTGTGACCGGCTTCACCGACTCTCTAGTGAGTTCCTGCGCTTAGAGGTGAAAACTCCCACTTCGGACGAAACGGGGGCAATCTTGTAGAAACTTGTGATAAAAGTTGGTTCCCCATGTGCCTATGTACCAACCTAACACAAGCAAAAAAGTCCACTGGGCTACCCCTTTCGACGCACGTCTATGGGGGTAGACGAAAACGTTAGGGTTTTTCCAGCGGATTCAGGGTTTCGCCGAAGCGGGGCCCCGGAGCATCGGAACCCCACCCAAACCTAGGTTGTGCCATACCATATGTATACAAGTGTGTTGTGTGTTGTAAATGTGCAATATCCTACTCCGGGGTGTGACCGGCTTCACCGACTCTCTAGTGAGTTCCTGCACTTAGAGGTGAAAACTCCCACTTCGGACGAAACGGGGGCAATCTTGTAGAAACTTGTGATAAAAGTTGGTTCCCCATGTGCCTATGTCCCAACCTAACACAACCAAGCAAAAAAGTCCACTGGCTACCCCCTTTCGACGCACGTCTATGGGGGTAGACGAAAACGTTAGGGTTTTTCCAGCGGATTCAGGGTTTCACCGAAGCGGGGCCCCGGAGCGTCGGAACCCCAACCAAACTTATAGTGTCTTGAAATATTATTATTAAATAAATTATAATGTCTTAAAAAATTAGCAACAATTGTGACTAATTTAATTGGAAAAAAATACGACGTCTTTGCCGTCGGCATAGGTCCTGCCCCTTATCCCCACCACAGCACGGGGTCTGTCCAACCCCACACCACACACACACACGCACCCACGCACGCCGACGCCGCTCGATCCCGCACCCGCACCTCCACCCGACGTCGACCATCCACCCCGACGCCGCCACACGTAGCGCCGCCCGCCCTCTCCGCCCCCCCTCGCCCTAGCGCCGCCCGCCCCCTCGCCCTAGCTCCGCCCGCCCCTCTCCGCCCGCCCCCTCGCCCTAGCGCCGCCCGCCCCCTCGCCCTAGCTCCGCCCGCCCCTCTTCGGCCGCCCCTCGCCCTAGCGTCGCCCACCTGGCCTCTCCGGCCGCTCCTCGCCGTCCGCCCCTCGCCCTAGCGCCGCCCACCCGCCCCTCTCCGACCCGCCCCTCGCCCTAGCGCCGCCCACCCGGCCTCTCCGACCGTCCCAAACCCTAGCACCGCCAGCCGCTCGCCGTCGCCGCCCGGCCTGCTCTCCCGCGACCTGCATCTCCGACTGACCCTGCTGCTCGCCGGCGACCTCCTCACAACAGAAGGTAGTCCTAGCTATTTTGTTCTTTACAATGTACATGGATTTGTATTGTATAGTTATGTACCAAGTATGTATGTAATAAATTCCTTGATTCATATATGTATGGTTAATTGGTTATAAGAAATGTGTATGGTGCATCATAATTATAACTTGGGCATGCATATAATAAATTGTGTCCGAATGACTATAGATGGACAAGGAAAATTGTGTTGGTGTTTTTCATGAATATTTATTTTGTCATACATCTGTGCTAATGTTAATTGTCTCTGTGCATTTCAGATGATGTAGCTCCCGCCAGCCACCACCGTCGGTCCCGCGTCGTTGCGGGGCTTCTTCTCCAGTTGAGGAGGGGCCGCCTCGGTGCCCTTGTTTCATCGCCCCCTCCCCCGGAGCGTGTCCTCGACCTTCTCCGGCCACCGATCACGCTTCGAGGGTATAAATCTTTCGCCTCTCTTGCTGCATAGGTTTATTTTGGTCTAGATCACCCAGTCAGTCGCGTAACCCGAGTCAGATCCCATCCGGAAGGGTTACAAATTTATAAATATGCAGGATTGTCCATCTTTACATATTTATAACCGTAACACTTCCGGGTTGTCCTGTTGGACAGTCCGAGTACGTGTAGATCGGGTCGTGTTCCATGTTCTACCCCTTCCTGAGACGGAATTTCGGCAGCACCTCCCTGTTGTTCTTCGGATGCACACCCTCTCGGCTTGACAAGCTCGAGACGTGTATTCTGAAGAACAGCGGGGAGGTGCTGCCGAAATTCCGTCTCGGGTCGGGGTAGAACATGGAACACGGCTCGATCTACACGTACTCGGGCGGGATAGGCCCTCCTATTAGAAGTGTAGGTGAACCCTTGCATGATGTAAAGATTAAAATTTGACCGTAATTAATCTGGTGACACTAAATCATTTTATTATTACTTGGTGCATATTAAAAGACTGCGTGGTTTTTTTGCTCCCAATAAAGCAGAGGATGGCTGATAATGGGTGGATGTACAGTGGCTGTGTCGATAAGATTAAGAGAACAGAGGGTGGGAGATGAAGACCAATATATTAGTGAAGGAGTTAGGGCGTGGTTCAAAGGCAAAAGGAGTTCGTGGAAGGTGCCCTTGCACTCATTGCAAGAATCGTGACCGTCAAGGAAAGGAAGATATGACTAAACATCTTTGGTTGTATGGGTATACGCCTAACTACGTCACGCATGTCAAATTTGATCAGTACGAACGTCTCAGAGTTGGGGTGATGCGGCAGCGGATTGATGGCAATGAGTATGATGGGTAGAGAAACATGCTAGATGATCACCATGCTGCTTACATGCCGGATTCGCCACCTCCACAGGAGGAACAGGAGGAACCGGGTGAACCGGAGGAACCAGAGCCAACCGCGAAGGCTTTCTATGAGACGATGGCCTCAGCTACGAAGCCTCTATACGAGGGTGCAAACGTTTCTCAGCTCGATGCCGTAGCTCAACTACTAAGTGACAAGTGTCAGTTCTTCACCACCCGTGTAGGCTTTGAAGCTAATCTGACAACATCTGGTAACATGTTGTCCAAAGGGCATTGTCTGCCAAAATCCATGCACGAGGTGAAGAAACTATTGGGATCGCTCAGCATGGATTATGAAAAGATTCATTGTTGTCCAAAAGGATGCATGTTGTTCCGGAAACAATATGCGAATGACAAGTACTGTAGCCTTTGTGGGGCCTCTAGGTATGAGGAGAAAACGCTGCCTGATGGTCGGAAGATGCAGGGAAAAATCCCTGTGAAGGTTCTTCGGTACCTCTCATTCATAAAAAGAATGCAGCGACTTTTCATGTCCGAGGAGTCTGCCAAACAAATGACTTGGCACAGGAAAGGGAAGAGATACGTCGACGAGTTAGGACGGGAAAGGATGGGACATCAATCTGATGGTGAGGCATGGAAGAACTTCGACTTGAAACACCCCCTTAATTCAGCAGATGCTCGGAATGTCAGAATTGCAATAGCAACAGATGGGTTCAATCCATTTGGGATGTCGACTGCGTCGTACAGCTGCTGGCCCGTGTTTGTTATTCCGCTCAATCTCCCTCCTGGGGTACTAATGCAAAGGAAGCACATGTTTCTGTCGCTGATCATTCCAGGGCCCGAATACCCGGGAAGAATTTGAGTGTCTACATGCAACCGCTTGTGAATGATTTGCACCACTCATGGCACAATGGGACGTGGACATACGACCGAGCATCAAAGAAAAACTTCTCGATGAAAATTTGGTTCCACTATTCCATGCATGACCTACCCGGGTATGCCCTATTCTGCGGATGGTGTACAGCTGGTAAATGGCCATGCCCAGTGTGCAGGAACCAACTTGAGTTCCTTTGGCTAAAGTCAGGTCGCAAGTATGTCGCGTTTGACAAGCATCGACAGTTACTGAATTGTGGAGTATTAGGAAAGGAAAAAGTTCATTTTAAACCCTGAACTCGTAGAAGTCGGGTGATTTGAACCCTAAACTCCAACCAAATCCCGGTTGTTTGATACCTGAACTTAGCAATCCCGGTCTAAATCAAACCCTGGACATGTTTGCCAGAGAAAAAAAATTAAAATGATCAAATTGCTAGTCACTGACAAAATGGCCCACATGTAAAATTCATCTTCTCCGGCGAGGCCGGACCGGCGGCGCGACCCATCGGAGCGTGACGGCGACGCAGTATCGGCAGCCGTCGGTGAGCGTGAGGGTGCGGAACGCAACCAGCGCTCCGGCGGAACGGCACGGCCCATCCGAGCTAGCTCTGCTCCGGCGGCGCGGCACGACCCAGCCGAGCGAGCTCCGCTCCGGCGGTGCGGCCCAGCGGAGCGCGACCGGCGGCGTGGCTTAGAGGAAGGAGCTCCGCTTCGGCAGAACGGCAAGGCCCAGCGGAGCGCGGCCTGTGGTGCGACACCGGCCGTCGCCGGCGAGCCTGAGGATGTGGATCGGAGGCGATGGGGCAGTAAGATTGGGAAAGGAAATCTTACAAGTAGGGCCCACATGTCAATGAGAGAGTCCGCAATCCCGGTCGGGATCGTCGCATTCCCGGTGTACCAAACATGTCCAGGGTTCGATTTAGACCGGCATTGCTAAGTTCAGGGTTCAAACAACCGGGATTTAAAGTTCAGGGTTCAAATCGCCCAACCTCTACGAGTTCAGGGTTTAAAATGGACTTTTTCCATTAGGAAACTGCTTTTCTACACGATCGAGGATGGATTGACATACGAAACGGTTTTTTAGCGATGGAACGACGACGGACGAAACCACGCGACGGAGACAAGAAACCACACGGACGAAGGAAGAAACACTCCTTCCTTTATTATTAGGTATAGGTATAGATTATCCTTTTGCGGTTAAGGAAAAACTTCCACTTCCCAACTTTTAATTGTGTTTCTCTATACACCAATTCATGAGCTACGGTGTATACGGTATACCTCTCTACATCTCCTATGGTTCTATCTTCTTCGACATGCAATGGACATGGATACAATCTCACAGTGTAAACATACATAACACGCTCAATATCCTTTTGCTTGGAAAGGAAAGTCAAAGTTCCAAATGTTTCGATATGAACATGTGAACCAATTATAGGAAACTATAAAAGAACACAAAAACTCAGTACTCATGTCCGTACGTAAAAGTAAAATAACATGCTTAGTTGTATGCGGAGGAACACACCGTATGTCCGAATTTAGCGAGAAAAACTCATTTTTCCTTTTAGATAAATAGGGGACGAACACTTAGCCCCATTTTTTTTCTATTTAAAGCCATGGTAACATTTGTAGCATGCGAGGAGGATCAGAGTCGATCTCCGGAAAGTGTCTTGGACTCCCGAGTTTCAGTGCTCCCTTCCTTTTAAAATATTCAAAACAATTAATTACAGGTTTCAAAAAAAATCTGAAAAAGATTCTGAACATAGCCAATGATATATCTTCCAAAAATATAAAATTGTAATGCAAAATTATTTGTATTATGGGTACACAAAATGAAAATATCTGATTAAATTTAGAGATATGAAAACATGCATATAATAATATCCACATTTTTGTCAGTTTTATGTTGCTCAGAATACAAAGTATTTGAAATTTATATTTTGCACGTTTTTGAGGATACACCATTGACTACATCCGGAGTTTTTTTTTAACTTTTTGGACACTTGTAAATATGATTTTTTTATTTTTTAAATAGCAATCTTGGGAGCCAAATCTCCACTTGTCAAACTCTCAGCTAGTTTTGCTCTTTTTATTACATATTCCTTTTATCAATATGTAGGCACATGGTCCTGATTTTGGCCACCCCTTCGTTAGTTTTGTAGGTGGAGCGAACTGTCGCTAGTTTGGTGGTTTCGTTTTGGGTTGATCTTTGTATTCCTTTTATGAAATTCTGTTGAATAATCTAATGAAAACAGTTGTGCGCATCTTTTGAATGCAGAGTCTGGGGTACACCCTCCATTTGGAAAAAAAATCAAGATGTAGGTGGCCATCACCCAGCTAGCACTACTCAGTCTATGGCTTGTACCCGTTGGTGTTATCAATCAAGAACTACGTGTAGAATACATCTAGATGTATATATATGTGAAAAATATTCAATGTCTTGAAACTTCCAAACTTGCATTTGGTATTTTTTGAAAAATCGATTTCATGGAGCCGCCAAAATTGTTGCTCCTCACCCACCCCTAAATTACGTGTATATTCTTAAGCATTGCATGTCGTCCAGGGAAATAAAAACATGCTATACAATGGGATATCTCTGATGTTGTCTCCAATAGCTGATGTTTGCATGCTCACTTTAGGGAAAAACATCGATCTCCAGAATCTGATTCGTTCCTTGCACTAGAAGAAGGCACCAAAGCCGGCCTACCACATCGATCGGGTACGCGTATGTACAAGTAGAACACACGGAGGCTGAGATATATGCAGATAGATGCTATCTAATCTGAGACATGTAAAGCCGGACGCGTCAGATGACTCGGGTCCATGCAGAGCTGCACAAAACTGATAAACAGATCGGCCCATGACTGGGTAGATGCTTCCTCGCGAGTGATCTGCTCGATCCATCCCTTCTTTCTAGGTGTGATCATCGGCTAGAGACGAATCTTATCCAATCAAACCGGCCATAATCGCCTAAATTAAGATCGAAAAGGTAGAGTCTGGAACTCTGGATAGCCTTGCATAGTTGCATGCAAAGAGGTAGACTAATTAACTAACCGAGCATGTAGTATCTACGGCTTCAAAACGTGATCTACACAACTCGAAGTCAAAGGCTAAAGCAGTATGAAAGTATGGTAGAAAAGCGATGAAAACGATCGTAGCGCTCGCGTGGATATACAATACGAACATGGGAATCTTGCTGTCTTCGTCGGGCGGGCAAAGTGCGACAGTACGGCGTCCCCGGCCATGGACAGCGCCGGTTTTGTACGCTTCCATCTCAGTCGCCCGTGGAGCCACGTTATAGAACATACGCCCCTAATCATGCAACGTAATGATGATAGGGTTCCAATGATTCTAGGACTTCCTAAAGTTTCATCCACACCTTTTTCTTGGCGAGATGATCAAATACGGGAGGAATTTCAGTATGGCACTTCGCGGCATCATTGCCTCGATGTTTAGAATATATTCTCCAAGATAAAACTAATTTGACCACCACATATTGACATGTATGCACAGCTGCGAGCTGATCCGGCCGCCGGATAAGAAGACGATGGAGAGCCATGGGAAAATAATAAGTAGTAGCCACGAATATCGATCCAACTGAGAGCTTCATGACGGAGTGCATATGCAATGAAAGGATCGGAGAAGAGAGGAGCCCACTGATCCACAGTGGGTGACACTGTGACAGAGTCAGCAATGGCGGAGACCTTCTCGCCTTCTCCAACCTCGATCCAAACCGACCGAACGTCACCGCGTCGCATTCTCACAGCCCGTTGTTTTCACGGAGCATCTCCTACGGCTGCTAGCGCTCACGTACGGGAAAAAAAAGGCACAAAGTCAAAGCACTGTGTTCGGCACTCCGGGCTCGTGCAAACCCGTGAGCCCCTGACGATCCATTTTTTTTCGCAATGTGACGATCCATTAATTAGCCCACAGAAAGAGTGAGGCTACCCCCTTCGCAACGCTTCTCGACGAGACAGACGATTAGGGCTTTCTGCCTCTCTTCGGTGCCGCCAGTGATCTACCTCGTCCCCGCGGATCTCCGTGCATGCTGTCGAGAAGGATTCGTTTTTAGGTGTTTTCTTGTGTTTTGTTAGTTTTGTTTCCTATTTAAGAAGGTGAGAGGGTAGCTCCTTGGTGATGCAATATGGTTCTCCATGCCTAGCGCCCGTTTTGACGGTGCATGTAGGATCATCGAAGGGCGTGTGGAGGTGCGGGTTATCTCGTGGGATTCGGTCGGTATTTGTCTTCGGCGGATTGAATTGGATATGGTCTTTGTTTGTATGTGTGTGTGTGGTTGGATCCTTTCGATCTTCATCGGCAACGGTTGCTCATCTGGTGCGCTTGTCTTGTGGGGATTTCCCGATTTTCTGTTACAACAAGATTTGCCCTGCTCATGTGAGGGAGGGGCGATGACAGCGGTGAGCCTCTAGCTCGCTCCAGTGATTTTAGTCGTCGCTATGTGGTTTACAGATTTGGATCTAATTTTTGTTACTTCTTATCTTCTCTGTACTAACTTGACAGTTGAGTTGATAAATAGACGAGTGAGGCTGGCCGACCAAACAAATTCAATGAAGGATGTTCACCTAATATGAGTTTTTTTTCTTCCAAGGATCAGAAATGCACGTGCACTTCCCAGGTGTGAACCTTCCGTTGAGATCAGTCAGGTCGACCGAGAACTCAGGAAGGACGCGTCTCTCACATCAGACGATGGAATCTGAGCAGCTTGCGGTGCACCATCTGTCGAGCAGCGGAGTAGCTCTCGGAGCAGAGGTAGTTGGCAAGTCACACACACCTCCAACCTCTCCTTTGTCACGAACGAGCCGCAGGTCCCGCGCACAGGGGGAATTCGAGAGGTGGTGTCGAGAAGCTAGCAACAGATCGTATGATTGACTCGGGCAGCGAAGAAGATGAGATGGGATCTCGCACAACACCACGGTCAACAGAGCAAATGATGCCTGTCCCCCGCTGAATTCTTAAACCTGTTCATCAGTGCGTTAACTGATTGGCGCAACCCGTGGGCCGGGATAACTGATTGGATCGACCGATGGATACTACACAGTGGGCACGATGGAGAGAGGGCAGGAGAGTCTTCCAGTCGGCAATTAACAAATCTGAAGACTAGGGTTAACATCCGATCCGAAACACGATGAAGTACTATATATAATGTACACGACGGATGCTAATTGTAACACTAATAACGAAGAGAAGACCCGAACCAAAACATCTCTTGATCTTTTTGTTTAGCTCATGATCTCAAGTTAATACAGCTTAGCTACGGGGTGACACTCGCTTATACTAGTACGGGTATTAGGCAGGCCAGGCGCGCGGCTTCACCCTCTTCCTGGAGCCTTTGGAGGGTCATGGCGGTTGTTGGCGCCGGACCCCGGGTAGTCGTTCACCTCCACCACCATCCTCGCCGCTGCCCGGCCCCTGCCCTCAAGCTGTTTCCGTGCCATCTCCTGCAAGATCGAGTAGCAGATCCAGACCGCCATGGGTATAAGTACAAGAACCAAGGAAACTTATAATAAACAGCAAGCCGGATAGACGGAATCACCTGCAGAGAAGGAAGCTTCAGAGACGGCGGGTGCTGCTGGTTCCTCAACTGCATGCTCCCTGCAAGCAAAGGCCACCCAAATGATCAGCGATTCGATCAGCGACAATAACCTAGGAAAAACCAACTGAATGATTCAGTCTGAATCTGTGCCTGAAAAGCTTACTTGACGTGGGCACCGCGGACGCCGGCTGCAGGGCGACGAGGAGGAGGAGCAGGACGGCGACGAGGAGGAGGAGGGGGAGAGGCTTGGGCTTCCTGGACCGCCACGACTCCATTGCTGGAAAACAAATGTGCTCTCTGTCTGATCTGTCTCCGACTCACGGGTGGTGGTAGCTGGTAGGCAATGGGTGGTGGTGCCTGCTAGTGCTTGGGGTTTTATAGTTGGACCGGAGCTGGCTAGAGCCAGTTGATCCCTGTCTTTCTCCTCTTGTCCTGCTACCAAAGGTCAACTTCGCATTACTTGCCCGGTTTGGATGCCGGAGGATGCTCTGCGAGGTCGTCTCCTGTGGATGGAACTGTGGTCGTGTTATTTTAATGTTGTGCTATCCCGGCAAAAAGAAAGAAAAAACGCGTACTAGTACTCAACTTTAGAATACCTTTTCTTCTTCGGAAAAGGAAGGCATCTACATGGTTTGATGCGAAATTTCTATGGTATTATTTTGTCCCAAGTATGGATCCTTATCTTTTTGTGAGTCAACATGGTGTAATATGATAAGTGATACTAATTAATTAGTGACTTAATTAGTACTGCTTTAGTATCATTCCTATATTTTAATTCATGCAAGATTATCGTCGTGTATAATTTTCGTTTGATGCGAAATTTCTATGGTACTATTATGTCCAAAATATGGATCATTATCTTTTTGTGAGTCAGCAGGGTGTACATGATAAGTGAATTAATTAGTAATGCTTTAGTTTATTCCTAAATTTTAGTTCATGCAATATTATCGATGTTTATATTTTTCTTAATATTATCAGGATTATTAATTTGCTTGATCAATAACTAAACATCAAATTAATAAAGTTTAAAAAGTAAGACACAACTTATCAATTGGTCGGGGAAATTCATAGTTGAAAATATGGACGAAGCATGGTCCAAGTGGGTGCTTGTTTGGCTCTTCAATGTACTCCACTTTAGAATATTTTTTCTTCTTCTGAAAAGGAAGGCGTCTGCACCTTTGATGCGAAATTTCTATTGAATTAAATTGTGTCCCAGATATGGACCCTTATCTTTTTCGTGAGTCAGCAGGGTGTACATGATAAGTGATAATTAGTGTGAAGAAAGGGCACATTTTTAATTTCATGACATTTTTCTATATGCGGCTAGGTAAGTTTATATTTGGACATGGCCTAATATCTATCCTTTATGTGAAAAGCACATATTTTGCAAATGTAACGCTTCACCTGAATTAGTCGCCGGCCAGATGATTGACATAATGATTTGAGATTGGCCCAAAATAGTTAATCCAAAACAATTTTGATGATTACAACCTACCATTCAAAATGTCAGTCCTTTAGTACCCTTTGGATCATAGGATTTTCATAATTCATTTTTGAAGAATTTCAATCATAAGGATGTTTCCCTATGAAAACCCTTTAGATCATAGGATTGGACTACCAAATCCTATGTAATCCATTCCTATGCCCCTCATTCCATTGTTGAGTTCAAACCTCATTTTAATTTTCCTTTGACAAGTCCTATATCTCTCTACTCTCTCTCATCAATCTTCAAAAAATTGTGCACCGTCCAAAGAACATGTTGTAAAATTCCCGTGTTTTAGAATCATGTAGGAATTTACTTCACATGACATCTCAATGCTATGTTTTTCCTATTCCTATGTTTTTAAAATCATGCAAAACAAAAATATCTTGGAATTGACATAATGAAAAAATTGCTGAACACCTAAATTGGCACCACTCTAATTATCATGAAATTTGATTTGCATACTTACACAGAAACTGAGGTAAAAATACCATCTAGAATCTTGTGTCATCTTGGACAAGACTTTCATTTTGCATTGGAGATTAAAAGGCACTCGAGTGTTTGATGCATTCATTCAAATCGCTAACGGGCAGCGATGAATTGTCCTCTTTTTATTTTGGAATGATGTAGTTCCTTTTGGAGAAAAGAAACATTCCTATGGAATCAATCCAACATTTAAGTTGTCGCTCTCTTCTCTCCGTTCATGTGACGCGAATGCAGGCTGCAGCAATGCTTCGTTGGGACGCAGAGAAACTCTGGGAGGAAATTGGACCCGCGGGTCACGAGCACTCGTCAAAAGTAGTTGGGTCTAGACTGTTCATGTGAGTGCTCTCCGATGACCACGCAACAGTGGCGACTCCTGCCTGCGATAACATAAACAGTAGGTCGATCGGCGTCTACTGTACCACAGTTGCTAGCCGGGGCGTACACGAAATGATCTTCCGGCGTTTTCAGGGCGTGCGAGTGTCCACACGAAAACATTCAATTTAGGGCGTGTTCGGCAACCCATCGCTCCGCTCAAATCCGTCGATCCGGCTCCGCGGAAGCGAATCCTGCGTCTATGGCGGAGCGGAAAACGTTCGGCGCTGCTCCAGCTATTTTCTGGGCCGAAAGCCCATCTTGTGTAATCCAGCCTGCTAAGAATATGACTTGTAGCCCGTGCGTGAGCTGGAGTGGCATTTTCGGGTGGACTTTTTGCTGTCTGGACTGTGCCATTCGGATAAGCAACAGATTGCAGCGTTTGACTCTTTTTTTCTCCTGCGATTTTGGATTATACGGAGGGTTACAGAGAGCAGTTTTGGCTATACAGATGCAAAAAAAAAAGCAGTTATTGCTGTGCATATGTAAGGTGAACATATAAAATATTTAGATAACCTGAACACAAATTTAAGACAATATTTCAGTGGCATCAAGTCTCATACAAGCATAATTTCAGTGCTGGTATCAAGTCCAAAAGCATCACGTGGCGGTATCAAGTCCAAAAGCATCACATGGACAAATATATGTACATGCCACGATCATCATCATCCTAGAGCAATGGCGGTAGCTAGTTCATCCCTGAACGAATCCATGTCAACACCGTTTGCTTCCGGAGTTGACGAATCCGAAGCAGCAGCAGGAACAACGTACCGCTTGTATCGTTCCGGAATTTCGGGCACATAATCAGGATCTCTATCACACCGCTGAAAATGGATATCTTCTCTATCATGTGCACGAATAAAATTGTGCAATGCCATAGTTGCAGCGACAATCATCTTTTGGGTAGCCATGTCAAACTTTGGCATCTTGAGAAGGATCTGAAATTTCATCTTCAATACCCCGAAAGATCTCTCAATTATATTGCGCTTGGACGAGTGAATTCTGTTGAACTTCTCGACAGGAGTATTTGGCTCTACACCTCTATGGAACTCAGGAACATGATACCTTTCTCCTTTATATGGTGCAAGATATCCATTTCTATTAGAATAGCCAGCATCAACAAGGTAGTACTTGCCAAAACGAAACAAAGGAAATATTGCATATTTGTTGTGACATATATATATTGCATCATGCAAATAATTACACGGTAGTATTTGTTAAATGCTCACCCTTTGGAGGATGGGGGAAGGTGAGCCTATCCTTGTCAAGTGCATGATAAAGGACACTTGTCTCATGCATAGCACCAGGTTGTTCAATTGAAGCATAAGTGAAATGCATATCAAAGTCACATACCGCCATCACATTCTGAGTCACTGCACCTGTTCTTCCAATGTATCTCACTTGTTGGGCCGGAGAAATGACTGCCCTAATGTGAGTCCCATCTATTGCACCAATGCAGTTTTTAAAATGTGGGTACGCACGTCTATCATTCCTAATCCTAGGATGCAAGGTGCGGAAATTTGGATCCTTAGGCTTCAAGTAGTGAGAGGACATACGAACCACACAATTTAGTACCTCATGAAATTTCCGGTGCACGGTGTCGGCTGAATGTTTGAAACGGTTTTGTGTTCTCCTATTTGATTCACAGTCACCCAAAGTCCAAAGAAATATAGCAAGAGACTCATAACTGCTAACAAAGGGGGAGTGTGAGAGCCCACACCGATCGACCAACAAGTCATGAAGGTCAAAGAATACCCTTGCACTCATTCTCAGCATTGTGTAGGTCTCTCCTGGTGTGTCAATAGTCTCTTGCAGCCATCCAAACCCACTCAACACAGATGTTCTAGCCTCAGCTTTCAACAACCAATTTCCACTAAATTTCGCAGCTATGTGTGCTGCATTTGAACAAGTGATAGATATTTGTTTTGCACGATGGCAAATCATCCTTCTCTTCGTTCGATAAGTATTCTCATCTTCACTGTCACTGTCAGACGACATCTGCACATACACAATGAACAAGTTACCAAATAGTTGATACAAGCCAAATAGTAGTACATGGTTCAAGAAAGTGCATAAATAGTCTCCAAATAGTTGATACAAGCCAAATAGTAGTACATGGTTCAACAAAGTGCATAAATAGTCTCGTGGCCATAGTTGATACAAAGTGCACAAATGAACAAACAACAAAACATGGTTAAACGAACCATCTACTTTGAATACTTGTAATCAAACTTCCTACGGAGCCAACCCTTACGAGACCCCTCACTCATGTGCATAAAAATCTCCCTTTGGTCTCGCTTGGCCATCAACTCGGTGGCAATGTAGTGCTCGTCAGTACCTTCTGGAGCGCCACATGCTAAAACCGCATCCATGGTACTCTTGACAGATGCATCATCATCACTCTTGATGAAAGACTCAAAAGAGGATTGGGATCTCTCAGCAATGTCACCAATCCTTGTTATCTGCTCCTGCATCACTAGTGCACTCTTGGGTTTCTTGTTTCCATCATGCACAAACTTTCCAAGCCTCTTGACTCCCAAAGGACTAGCTCCCACATCACCTGGACTTGGCTGCAGTTCGGTATCCTCGAAATCAAGATCTTGGATGGCATCAACATTCAAGACAGCTGCTAACGCTTCAGTTGAAGGAGGTGGTACACCCGAAGAAGGGTTCCAATGATCACTACCATCACTAGTGATGTCTTCAAACATCAAATTCAAGTTTGCTTCATTTTGAAGCCCCTGCTTCTTGAACTTGCCACAACCTGGAATGTCCTGCGATACAACACGAACAACATGTCAATAAGCTAAGTTACTTAAATTGTACGAAGCAAAACATAAGCATGACAACTCACTTTTGCTGCCTTCTTCCACCACTCGGCATCTTGTTTTACAGTATTCCTCTCCATGTCCCATCCCCCTCCAGTCTCCCTCAATCTGAGCTGCTTGAATGCGTTCTAATCCTTTTTCAGCTTGTCCCATTTGTTTTTAAGTTGGGGCTGCTTATAGTCCAGTTCGGTTATCACTTGGAATTCTTTACCAACATCCTCGTATGCTCTAGGCGTCAAGTGAGTGTTTGGCCTATTACCCGCACGCACTTGCTTGGCAAACAAATCCGTGATTATCCTAGTGTTGTCCTCGTCCATTCAGCAGCCATGCTCAACAAAATTCTACAAAATTGGTGTCACTTCTATAGCATGATTTCACAAAGCAATTTTCAGATACCAGTACGAAGAGCAGTGCACAAAATATAGAGCAAAACAACCCCCTGCGAACCTCTCCCTCTCGAGCTGCTCACGAATGCTTATATCAAACACATCTACGTGGTAGGATTTTCTCACCTGAATGGGAACGGAGCTTGGGGATGGTGGCGAAGTGGACAGCGCCGGAGTTACTCGATCTGGACGCCGGGCGAGTCGGGGAAGCAGGGCCGAGCGTGGCTGGTCGACGAAGCTCCGGGCGGCGAGTCGTGGAAGCAGTGGGCGGCGGAGCTGCGGCGACTCGAGGTGGTTCCAGCGGCCGCCGGAGTCGAGGGTGGCGGCGGCAGATCTATGGCGGCGGGCTAGGTCAGGTCACGGTTGGACTCGTGTTCTGTCTGGCTCGGGCTGTGGTGTTGTGTCGCTCGGGAGAGATAGGAGAGGAGCGAACCGTGCATTTTCACTTGGTGGTGGCAATTCATCCGTAATTAGCTGCTGCTCCGCGCGACGCTGCTCCACGAAACCACGAAACAGGTGCTCCGAAATTTACACTACGATTCTGCCTGGCTTCGCGGATCTGGGATGTTCGGCACTGCTCCAGCTCGGAGCGACGAGAATCTGGAAGCCAGGGCGTTGCCAAATTATAGAACGAAAACGTTCAATTTATAGAACGAAAACATTGCCTGGAGTGTCTCATGGGCACCAACGAGTAGGAATAACAAATAAAATACGTTTCTTTCAGGTGTGTAAGCGGACGCGGACTTGATATGTGTTTTTTCCAGAAATTCACAAAAAAAGAAAAAGTTCCAAAAAACATTCATCCAAAGATGATCAAGTATTCTATGTGTGTACGAAATTTGGCCAGTAAATGATTTCCCAATGACTTATGGGAAAAATACAATCTCTGACCAATATAGCATTTATATAGTGTTATTTTAGGCAAATATTTCACCCAGGGTGCAATAAAAGTCATTCTTTGGCCAAATTGCTTGTTCCGGATGACCAGTGGATCTCGATGCCTCATGTGGAGTTCGAGATTACAAGGGATGATTGAGGCGAGTTTGGATGAAATTGTGAATAAATGCGGTGGTTCTTGGGTTCCGAATTGCGCCAAGATGAAGATCTGTCCGACGCCTGTCCTATTTGATCTGGCCGGAGTGTCGAATTTCGAAAGACTCCACCGACGATCTTGCATGGACTTTTATGCCTAGAGACCGCTGTATCGGATGGATTCGGTCGCGCCGAAGGGAGCGGCGTGAAGCTCTGCTTCTGTTGCCATCATGGGCAAATCCATGATGAAGTCAGAGACGGAGAATGTCATTGGAGCGAGATTGGAGGACTAGTAATGGTGATTCGAGCCTTTGGCGACAATGAGGAATTTGCTTGGAGCTTCAGGACTCGTAGCAGCGGTATGTAAGTGGGGGCGACAACACAGGTGAAGTTCAAAGTCTTACCTTTCAGGGTGAAAATCCAAGGTCTGGCCTTAATTGGTTGTGCCTGGCAATGGCTTTGTTGAAAACATTGTTTTGAGAGCGGGGACTATCTCTAGCATTGGAAAACTTGGACATCAGGTGTTGTCTTGGTGGTGGTTGTGCTGTTGCTGTAAGGACTGTAACTCAGTAGCGGGACTTTTCTTTTTTAGTTTCTTCTTCTTATTGTTTGTGGCTGTGTGCATCCGTAATATCTTAGGTTATTGCGTTGTTATCTCCGCGATATTAATATATACTCTTTATCTAAAAAACTTAATCATGTTTGCCTGAATATCAGTTTCAGAACTTTTTGACTTTTTGAATTTCTATTTTTCTTTTACATATCAAGTGCAATGGTACCCAGTTTTTCCAATGTATTTTCGGTGTGTCTAAGACAGCAAATACAAATTCCTTCATTCCGGTGACTCGACACACACGACACTACTCCGAAGAGCATCTTTAGCTGACCACTCAAAATTTAGACACTTGTATACCTCCTTATTCTTTAACTCCTCAAATTTGATCCAATAAAAAAGAGCACTTTCAAAGATCCCTTAAAATTAAGTTTGTTTGACGGTCAAATATTTTTTAACACAAATTTGATCCAAACTAGTTCATAAAACTATTTCAAACTAGATTCAAACTACAACAAACTAATTCAAACTAGTTCAACTATTTCTAACTATTTCAAACTACTACCAACTACTCCAAACTAGTTCATTTATACATGCTTTGTAGAAAATTTCAACTAAAAACCGAGAGTGCCCGTCGATGTTGGTCGGCCTCCCAAGTGTTTCCAATCCACGCCGGCGAAGAAGTCGTTCTCCTCGTCGCTGTCGGTGAGCTTGATGACCGACGACCCCGCACCGAACGGCCCCACGCTGGACGGCCCGACTCCTCCGTCGCCGGTGTTTCACGCCTGATACAGCCGGCGCTCCTCCGAGACACGCTCCGGGTGGAGAAGAATAGAGGCGAGCGATGGGGAGGCGTGTGGGTTTTTTCTCCAGCGGAGCCGCGGCGAGTAAATATAAGAGTCGGCCACTCGCTTGGACAACTTTTTTTACTCGACTAAAGATTACAATGTGATGGCTACGTGCGGAGAAGCTGGCAGATCTTCTGTAACTCCAGCAAAGTTACTTTCATCACGGACAATGCTACTCTTGCCGAAGCTGCTGCAAATCACAATTTTCTTGATGCCCCTGGTCATTGGGAAATCAGGCCACAACTAGCTACTGTCTTCAGTAGCAGCTCTTTGCCTCTTTCAACTCTGAGAGATGTACTCATTCAGAGATGTATTCAGAGACTTTCAAGGCAGACCACCTTGCCAGGCTTGCTCTCAGGATTCAGAATAGAGCTTTCTATTTTAGATGCTTGGCTAGCTCTGAAGCAAATGTTGCTTGTTCATTCAGAGATGTATTCTCGGATCAAAGCGTTGCCCTGTGCACGCTGCTCTCTGTAAAGTGTTGTTAACCTAATAAAATCCTTTATTGTCCAAAAAAAGTTACATTTTCTTTTCTGAAAGAGATAGCAATTGCTGACTTTCGTGTATTAAGCAGGGGGAAACTTTACAATCTGGTTGTTGTTCACGACGAAGAAAAGCCAGCGAAAAAACAAAAGGTTGCATTTTTGTCAAAAGACGTCATGTATATTTGGAGAACTCTACTTCCTTCTCTATCCAAACCTCTACTCACCTTACATCATAGCAGTGCCATCCTTCCCACAAATCTCAAGATTCGAATCCTATCCCTGAAGGTTCACCATAGCTACACGTGACTAACTCCATCGCAAGTTCTACGCACAATCTGACGATGCTTAGCCTTTAAACCTCGCAAAGAAACCCTTGATTAGCAAATGCAGGTTCAACCCAGCCCCGGAAGTGAAACACTCGGACCTCATGTTTTCATGTGTGCTGCCATTTGTTACCGGAGCCAAATCATTGCCCGAGTCAACGGGGACTGGATCTGGCACTTCCCCCGCCACATCATACGTCAGCCCCTTCTTGTCGTCCGTAGTGTCGATGAAGATCGTCGAGCCTGCACCGGCCTCTCCTTTCACCAACATATCCGAGATCATTGTCACCACATTCTCCTGCACCCACCTCCTTATGGGCCTTGCACCATACATCTGCAACGCAGGAGATCAAGCGTGGTTACTTAAACATAACAATGGGTAACCAGGTTATCTGGAAATAGGACGCACCGGGTTGTATGATTCCGACAAAATGACGTCTAATGCGGCGTCGCTGGCACACAGAGAGATGCCCTTGTCAGCGACCCTGGCGATGACGCTCTTCATCTGGATTGCCACGATCTCTTTCAGATTGTCTCGCGAAAGCGGCTCAAATACAACGATCGCACTCAGTCTGTTAAGAAGCTCCGGCTTGAAGTGTTTCCGAACCTACACGGACAAATATATATTCAGCTCACAGACAACTACTGTATGCGGCCTCTATAGGCACATTTTTAGACTCACAAACAAACCTGTTCCATGAGAAGGTCCCGTGCTGCTTCCATTGTGTTTTCTCCACACATTCCTGCTATTAGGTGATCTGACCGAGATTTGAGGTCATGATGATAATGGTATTCTTGAAATCAACTATCCGGCCTTTGCCATCGGTCAACATACCATCATCAAGGAGTTGAAGAAAAACATTGAACACTGAGGGATCTGCCTTCTCCACCTCATCAAAAAGGATGACACTGTATGGGCGCCTCCGCACCTTTTCAGTCAGTTGTCCACCGTCTTGATGCTCCTGATATCTTTATACATGTTCCAATATAAAAGAAACATTAACATCAGTCAAACTAATTAAAGACTAAGTATGATATCATACGATAGTGGTGTTCAAATAGAGAAGACAAACCCTGGAGGTGCTCCAATCATACGCCAACAGATGTAGCCTCAACATATTCGGTCATGTCAATGCGAATCAACATCTTCTCGCTGTCAAATAGTTGTTCGGCAAGTGCTTTTGCAAGCTCTGTCTTTCCAACACCAGTCGAGCCCAAAAAGAGGAATGAGCCTATTGGTTGGCCAGGCTGATCAAGGCCAGTCCTAGAACGCAACACTGCTCGAGCAACCTTATTGACCGCTTCATCCTGGCCAACAACTCGCTCATGCAATCTGGCCGCTAGATGGATCAACTTATCCTTCTCCCCTTGATCAAGTTTGGTGACAGGAATTCCAGTCCATCGGCTCACAACCTTCAGGTCACGACATAGGGACACATGGGTGACAATCATATTGATCGAACAGTACATACATATATCAACAGGAAGATAATGCCTACTTGTGCGACTTCCTCTGGATCAACAATTGTTTCATTCACTGCATTTGCAGAGGTAGTTAGCACAATGTTCACTTCCTTTTCTTGTTTGCCCATTTGCATCATCCTTTTGGCTACAGTGGCACATGCCTCATCTATCAGATCAATTGCCTTATCAGGAAATTGACGACCTACAGTACAGACAGCAATAATATCCATCAATTTTCTCCAAGATACATACAATCTTGCCACTCATAAATGCAACTCGGTAGACAAGAAACACTGCAGTGCAGGTTGCTCAATTAATTTATACAAACGGCATTGTCATGAATTTGTTCGATCATTATACATGATTTATAATTTATTTCAAACTAAAGTATCCAATACAACAAGAGTACTCTCTGGCTCATATAACACAATTTAAGAAAAAAATCAACTTAATGTACCTAATGCAAGATGGGTACTCTACAGCGCTCTAAACATGATTTACAAAATATTTCAAATTAATGTATCCAACGCTACAATCTACAGCGCTCCAACACAACATATTTGGACTCCACAGCGCCCTAATAAACACAAGTCATAAAATATTTGGACTTAATTTTATTCAATGAAACATGGATAGTCCACCGCCCCTAGAGACAAGTCATAAATTATTTGGACTTAATTTGTCCGATGAAACATTTGTAGTCCAGAGCCCTTTAATGTGACCAACTGATTATTCTTGAGTTTTAAACTGCACAGCACAACCTTTACAAGGATAGGCATCTGACCATAACTAATTGAGAGCAGCATACTCAATTTTATACACTTTCTTATTCTGACTTAAGTGACGAGGTGTATGTGCATCTACCAATGCTCTCGCAATAAAATGAGTAAAATTAAATCCTCACCTGTGATATATCGGGCAGCAAGGTGTGCGGCAGCAACAAGAGCAGCATCCTGGATTTCCAAGCCATGGTGGTCCTCATACCTTTTCTTTAGCCCTCGCAGAATGGCAATGGTCGCCTGCGTGCTCGGCTCCTCAACGTGCACCTTTTGGAATCGCCGCTCCAGTGCGGCATCCTTGTCAATGTACTTGCTGTACTCATCCAGAGTCGTCGCCCCACGCAGCGGATACGACCACGGGCCAACGCCGGCTTCAGCATGTCGCAAGCGTTTGTGGTACTCTTGTAGATCATACCGCCACCGGCGCCAAGGAGCATGTGCATCTCGTCGATGAAGAGAATTACCTTGCCGGCCGAATCCTCCGCCAGCCGTATCACGTTCTTCATGCGCTCCTCGAACATGCCACGGTACATTGTCCCGGCCACCATGGCCCCGAGGTCCACTTCCATGACGCGTGCTCCAGCGAGTGCGGCAGGGACTGTCCCAGCGCGATGCGTTGAGCGAGACCCTCGGCAATGGCTGTCTTGCCAACCCCTGCTGCACCGACGAGCGCGGCGCAGTTCTTGGTCCGGCGCAGAGGATGCAGATGACACGATCAATCTCGTCGTCGCGGCCGATCACCGGGTCGGCCTTGCCAGCTGAGGCCGTCATGTCCCGGCAATACTTCCGCAGAGACATATTGTGGTGGTACCTCCACGCCTCCCAGCACAAAGCGGCAGCTGCTCCAGTACAGACAATATTGGCAATAGCATCAAGCAGTTTGTTCGGATTTTGTATGGACAGTGATCCGGAAGTCCCAGACGGTCGATCATTGACCTGAAAAGTTGCAGTTTCCGCGTTTTTCTTATTTTTCTTTTCGGGTAAAGTTTTCGCAATTCCTCCTCCGACGACCCCATGAAGCCATGTAAAGTTCATCGTTGCTGGTTGCGGCTAGGTTGTCGTCAAAGTCCCTGTAAAATTGGAGACACACCATTAAAATAGAAACTTGGAGATATATATATTGGAGAAACAGCAATCGATGTTTGCTGGGAGGCGGAATTTGAAGATTAAAGTTTGAACTTCCTAACTTGGATGCGTGACGCGACAATTTGATTTTTCGAACGACGAATCGACACTGAAAGTAAGATCATAGCAACATTGGCAGATTGGGACTTGACGCTGGAGAACAGAAATTCGCACCTTGACCGTAGCTGCTCCAGTTGCCCGCCGCCGCCTGCTCGCGGCGCCCCTGCGCAGCTTGCTCCGGTCCGCCGCCCTGGAGCGCGCGAGTCCTAGACTAGTCTCCTCGACCAGGTCAGGTGCGCACCGGCGCCGCTCGATCCCGGTCAGGGAGTTCTCTTTGGGAGCTGGTCAAGCCCGCATTTAGGGTTCAGTCGGTCAGAGCCTCATCAGGTTTTTGGTGCCCAGCCCAGGTACCACTTTTGAGGTTCGTAGCAGATTTTTTTTTTGACGTGGTTCACAACATCTTTTTTTTGTAGAAATTTCACAACATCTCTGGCATTTTCCCTAAAAACCTACAACTAAAAATAATGTTTCATATTGATAACTCCCAAAATATTTAGGCATATTCTAAAAATAACCCCAATGTTTCTAGATTTGAGCCGGATCTCATTCCTCCCTACCCCTTAAACCTGAGCTTTTCTTCACGGCCTGGTTTTCTGTCGCCAACCGCCATCCAGCAACTCGTCTCCGGCGCAACCTTCGACCCGCAGCTGGCCGTCGTGACCCCATGCACCCCGCTGCCGCGTCCCCACCTCTCCCTTCTCGCAGACACCCCCTGCCCGCTGCCTCGCTTAGCTCCTGCTATAGTACTATTAATTGTCATAACCCATTCACACAACCACTCCACACAACCTGGCATATTTTCTTAGTCTAAAACACATGATATCTAGCAACAACACGACAAAAGAATCAATGATCTATTGGCTTCTCTAGTCCAATCCTTTTTAGCAACTCGTGTTTACTTTGGATGCTACCTTAAATCTGAACCGTTCTCAGAGGAATCTCAGTAATCTAGAACTTCATAAGAGGACACTGGTCTTGTTGTATCTTTAAAGCAATGTTCTTATATGAAAGTCACCATGTGCTTGTTTTTAAAAGTAATACATTAATTACAGAGACTTGATAGAGATAACACCTTTCCTTTTCATGTGTCGTCTACATTTATCTTCTTTCCCAATCAAAGATGAATTTTAACAGTAGGGCCTCCATCCATACCGCATCATACTTGTTTCAGCTCACATGGCTCTTCTATAACGGATACAATCCCACCCCTCGGGAAAGACTTCAACAACCGTGAAGTTAAGACTAAAAGTTAACAAATATAATTTAGAGAAGAGATTCTCTTAGAGGAATATAGACCATAGCCAAACATCTTTCCAAAACGGACTTTGTCATTACAGAAAAAGAGGTGTGCTTGAGAACCCGAGCGATTACATCTCTCTCTGGATCACTTGATTGAGAAACACGAGAATAGAAAAACACAGTAATCTGACATTTTTGGTAACGTAAAATAAAAGACCGTGAAACACAAAAAAAAAAGTGCACAAATAGTTATTTTATAGAAGACATGAAAAGTGCCTAGATCTCACATGATTGAATCTTAAAGAAAGTTGGAATGGATGTACAAATTCACATCCAGTGAGACATAGGAATCCAACGAAATGAATGTAGCATAGTTTTTTATCAAAGGCGGTCCACAGAAAAAAAACAAGGATTGTAATAAGACAATAATTCTATTGAAATCCTTAAAATCCAAGAGGTCCTTAATGCGGTTATAATGTACAAGTTCACACACCGACTCTTCTCTCGTTGGTTTCTCTCCTTTGTCTTAAGACCAAACGGTGTGGGTCGACAATTTTTTGTGTGCTTTGTGTCTCGTGATTCTTATCGTCTTCTTTAAGTCAAAGATGTTTGCTGTCTTTTTGTATTAAAAAAAGGTGTTTGTTGTCGTTTGCATATTTTTATAAAGTGCATTAAAAAATACCCCCCCCCCCCCCCCCCCCCCCCCCCCTGTCTTATGCGTGTATATATGCTTGTTTTTCATAGAACTGTACACTCATTTTATTTACACATTTCACTACTTATATCTCACCGGTTCCACCCTTTGAACAAATAAGTACTCATATTGAGGGAGTTGGGGTTTGGCCAAACTGCGGCAGGTGAAACTCGTCCTCGAAGGAACACAATAAGAGAACATTTATCCGAACACAGTGAAAGATCAAAATATACGACTAGAGGGGGTGAATAGGAGTTTGTGTTTTTTCCTCTCATAAAAGTTGAATTATCTATAACTTGGAACATACCTAAGAGAACACAACTTGAGACTTAAAGCAGCGGATAATCTGAGAAGCAGATATAATCAGAGACACTATATGAAATAGATGATTCAAATATTACAAAAATAGAGGTTGTAAACGAGACAATGAATCTTCAGAACCAAGCATTATGTAGAGTAAATTTGATGCCTTTTGCAAATACACAGAACATCAAAAAACTATTTAGATAAGCAGGAATATAAATAAGCTATAAAGAAGGGAACAAAGACACCTATATATTTTCTGAAGTTCAATCTAGTGGCACCTATATATTGAGGGACAGGAGTTTTCTTGGGAGGGCGTTTCTCGGAGAAGGAGGTTATTGCGTATGGAGGTATACCTGAAGCTAGGTCTACTGAGGTGCGATCAAGTTCGCGTCTAAAAGCCCAGGCCAATGCTGACGATACACAAATGGTCAGGGCTCAAAAGAGGCTCCAGGACCGAGACGAGCTCGGACAGACAGGTACATCTTCATCTGTTTCTAAATTCTCTATTGCCTCTTTTTCGGATGATTTAGTAATGGCTAGGGCTGAAAAATTGGGGGTTTCGTTAGGGGCTACACCGAGTCAAATTAAAAAGTCTGTAGCTACTATCAAAGACATAGATTTACAACGTACCCTGGTAGTGCTTAAGAAGAATGAGGATAACACAAATGATATGGATAGTTCTTTGGGTAAACAGGTAGTTGACGAGGCTTTACAGCTGAGTACAGACCTAGAGGAAAAAAATCTTTCGGATGCTGAAGGTCACGAGGACCTAGAACCCTGTGTTTTCGACAAACCGTGAAACGAACGTATAACAAGAAAAAAATACGATTCTTCTATGGTTCAACGCAGTATTCGACTAAACTTTAGAACCAAACAATGTTAAAAGGCTTCTTTTGGAACAGTGGGGGTTTTGGAGATACGGCAAAACATTTAGTAGTTGCTGAAACAATTCGAGAGTTCAAGTTAGATTTCTTTGTGGTCATAGAAACCGGTCGTGATAACTTTAGTGCTCCCTTCCTTAGAAACTTGGCAGGAGGGCTCGATTATTTTTGGTATTGCCTACATCCACAAGGGAGGTCTTGGGGAATACTTGTGGGTTTCAATGCTCAGAACATCAAAGTTAAAAAGTAGTGCCAGGGATAGATGTAAGTTTCAAATAATTTCCAAGTTTGACAATTTTGAGTGTATTATGGTGGCGGTTTATGGAGCAGCCCAAGATGCCCAGAAAGGGGATTTCTTGGCGGAGCTAGTTCGTATTTGCGAAAATGAGACTTTACCCATTATGGTCGGAGGAGATTTTAATATTATTAGAAGACAAAATGAGAAGAATAATGATAATTTCAATGACAATGGCCTTTTATTTTTAATGCAATAATTGAAAGTCTGGACCTAAGGAAATTGATCTTCGGGTAGACAATATACTTGGGCGAATCGCAGACCTAACCCTACTTTT
Source organism: Poa pratensis (assembly GCA_947311845.1). NCBI lineage: Eukaryota > Viridiplantae > Streptophyta > Magnoliopsida > Poales > Poaceae > Poa > Poa pratensis. Next base: position 58,709,278 of record CAMZMU010000035.1, read on the forward strand.
GAAAAATTAGATAGGGTTCTCACGAGTGTGTCCTGGGAACAAAAATTCCCTTTGGTTAGTGTTAGAGCTCTAACCAGGGCAGGATCGGATCACACGCCTTTGCTTTTAGACTCAGGGGAACAAGCTCACCTGGGTAACAAATCACACTTTTCTTTTGAGCTCTCATGGTTTAAAAGGAAGGGTTTATCGAAATGGTGGCCAAAGAGTGGTCGTCTATTTCAGTGGGTAATACACCCTTGGAGGTGTGGCAAAACAAGATTCGCCACCTTCGCTTTCCTTCGTGGTTGGGCAAGGAATATTAGTAGTATGTATAAGAAGGAAAAAGAGAAACTTCTTATATTATTGATCTACTAGATGTTAAGGCTGAAACGGTAGTTCTAGATGCAACCGAGAGGGAAGCCCTTCGGGATGCAAATCAGAAACTAGCCACGCTGAGGAAGATGAGGAGGCTAAATGGGCGCAAAGAGCAAAAGTAAAACACATTCAGGAAGGGGGAGAAAACACAAAATACTTCCACCTTATTGCTAATGGGAAACATAGACGTAAACGGATCTTTCAGCTCGAGCAAGAAGAAGGAACCATTATAGGTCAAGAAAATATCAAGAATTATATCACAAGGTTTTATAAAAATTTGTTTGGGAAATCGGCTGATCATGTATCTCTTGTGGAAACCGTAACAGATGACATACCACAGATTTCAGTTGAGGAAAACGAAATTCTTACATCCGACTTCATAGAGAAGGAGGTTTATGAGGCAGTAATGCAAATGGAGAAAACAAATCGCCGGGACCGGATGGGTTCCCAGCTGAATTTTATCAAAAACTTTGGGGTACTATCAAAGGAGATTTAATGAACTTGTTCAAAGCGTTTCAGAGGGGCGAGCTACCTCTATTCCAGCTAAACTACGGCAATATAATCCTGCTACCAAAAAAAGAAAACGCCATTCAGATCCAGCAATATCGCCCTATTTGTCTACTAAATGTTAGTTTTAAAATTTCACTAAGGTGGGAACAAACAGAATTGCGGAGGTCGCACACAAGGTGATTCGACCAACTCAAACGGCTTTCATGCCGGGGAGACATATTCTTGAGGGCGTTTTAATCCTTCACGAGACAGTCCATGAACTTCATAGGAAGAAAATGGACGGAGTCCTTTTTAAAATAGATTTTGAAAAGGCCTATGATAAAGTTCAGTGGCCTTTTCTTCAACAAGTACTGCGCATGAAAGGGTTTGATCCTAAGTGGTGTAAATGGATCGAACAATTTGTTAGTAAAGGGAGTGTTGGTATCAAAGTAAACGATGATCTAGGTCATTACTTCCAAACACAAAAAGGCTTATTCTTTTCAACATCGTGGCAGACATGCTTGCCATAATGATTGCGAGAGCTAAGGAGGATGGACAAGTTGCTGGACTTATACCACATCTAGTAGACGGGGGGTTTCAATTTTACAATATGCGGATGACACGATTTTGTTCATGGAACATGATTTGGACAAGGCACTAAACATGAAACTTATTCTTTGTATTTTTGAACAACTTTCTGGTCTGAAGATTAATTTTCATAAAAGTGAGATCTTTTGTTTCGGGAAAGCTAAAGAAGTTGAGGCAATATAGGTTACTTTTGGATGTCAGTCCGGGTCTTATCCATTTACGTATTTGGGTATCCCGATTCACTACCGTAGGTTGACTAATGGAGAATGGAAGCGGATAGAAGATCGTTTTGAGAAAAAGTTAGCAAGTTGGGCGGGCAAACTGTTGTCCTATGGGGACCGGTTAATTCTGATTAATTCAGTTTTATCGAGCTTACCTATGTTCATGTTATCTTTCTTCGAAGTACCTATAGGGGTGCGGAAAAGACTAGATTTTTTTAGGTCTCGATTTTTCTGGCAAAATGATGGGCACAAACGTAAGTACAGGCTAACTAGATGGAATATTATGTGCCGACCAAAAGAACGGGGGTTTAGGGATTGAGGTTCTAGAAGTTAAAAATAAATGCCTACTAAGCAAATGGCTTTTTAAGATTTTGTCTGAGGATAGTGGAGTATGGAAAGAATTAATTCAGAACAAGTATCTGCATTCCAAATCGCTATCTCAAGTTAGAGCAAACCATCCGACTCCCATTTTTGGAAGGGGCTTATGAAGGTAAAAGATAACTTTTTTGACAAGGGTTCTTTTGTGGTGGGGAATGGAGAAGCAACCCGTTTCTGGGAAGATACATGGCTGGGGGACAAGCCCCTTTCTAGTCAATATCCCTCCCTTTATCATATTGTCCACCGTAAACAAGTCTCGGTGGCCGATGTGCTATCCCAAGCGCCTCCGCCGAACTTAGGTTTTAGGAGGGCTCTTACGGTAATAAGTGGGCAAGATGGTTACACCTGGTAAACCGGCTGATGCATGTTATTTAACAGAACAACAAGATGTTTTCAAATGGAGGCTTACTACAACGGGTGTTTTTACTGTCAAATCCTTGTATTTAGATTTCATGAGTGATCATACAAGGTTTCTACGAAGATATTTATGGAAAATGAAAGTACCTCTAAAAATTAAGATTTTTATGTGGTTCGTGTATCGCAAAGCAATCCTCACAAAAGATAATCTCGCCAAGCGTAATTGGAATGGGTGTAAAAAATGTTGTTTTTGTGATCAAGATGAAACAATTCATCATTTATTTATCTCATGTCCTCTTGCAAAGATGACTTGGCGTATTGTCCATATGGCTTTCAACATTCAACCCCCAAGTAGCATAACTAACTTTTTTGGGAATTGGTTGACGGGAGTCTCCAAGAAGGAGAAGGGTCAAATCCGAGTTGGTGCTTGTGCTTTGCTATGGGCTATCTGGAATATTCGAAATGATTATATCTTTAACAGAGCAAAGAAAACTTCTTTCATGCAGGTTATCCGATGGCTACTCATTGGATCCGTACGTTTTCCTATCTACAGTCAATGGACAAGCGAGGAGCGATGGATTTTGGGTGCAGCCGCCTGGAATCGGTTGCGTCGGATCTATATTCCCAGTGCAGCTGGCGTTCTGATCTTAGGATAACATGTTGATGCAGAGTCATTTTATGTTGTCCCTGTTTTTTAGATGGCTGATTCATGTCGCGACTTTGTGTGACCCGTGATGTAATAAGTCTGTAAGATATTCCGACTCTCTTTAATAATCAATAAAAGCCGCATGCATCAAATCGATGCAGAGGCTGGGACCGCTCCTTTTCTAAAAAAAATCTAGTGGCACTAGCTCTACGTCTTCTGCTGGAAAGGCTATGCACACATGCATTGGCGGATCCAGGATTTTATACAGGGTGGTCCGCCTTCATAAAATTGTTACAACACTAAATACGGAAATGTCAACATGATAGCACATGCAACATATAATAATTCAGGAGGATGTTTGAATTTTACATAAAAGAGGGCCAACAAAAGCTCAAAAGAAGACTAACTTTATTTATCAGACTTCTTCTTTGCCGCATGTTTCTTGAAAAGAAAAGCAATGTCTTCGGTCCTCTTTATTTTTCAACAATTTTACAATAAGTGTGTGCAATACATCAGTCTAAATAATCAATAAGTTCCAACTTATAAACAACATGTAAACTTCTGAATTTCGTATAATCTGGGAAACAGGTTGTGTACCTAGCTGAACAAATCACCCCAATTTCCCAAATTGGAGCGTGCTGGGCTGCTGGCTGCTGCTACTCCCCGTCGGCGGGCGGCGACGACAGTAAGCTGCAGCCTTTAGGAACAGACGCCGGTCAGCAGGAGCCCGGGACTGCGCCGCCGGCGCCGGGCGTCGGCCTCCCTGCTCTGCCACTAGGGTTAGGGGAAGACAGGGGCGACCGGTGGCGCATTGGCGACTTGGTGTGGCGGCGGCGGCGAGCGCCGGCCGGACGGACGGGGAAGGGTCGAAGGAGGAAGTGCGGAGGTGGCGGCGACCGGCAACGTCGACTGCAGGCTGCCTGGCTCGCTCGCTCGATTGGTTGAAAGGGGAACGCCTGTACTCGGTCTCCTTTTTTTTTTGAGGGCTGTACGCTTGTACTCAATCTCCTACTCCTGGGCTTTTTATGCCATGGTATATGGGCCTGAACAAAATCTCAGGGTGGTCCGCGGCCCACCCTGGCCACCCTGTGGATCCGCCAATGCACACATGCACACAAGTCCTCCGATTCAGCCTTCTTCTCCGCTAGCCAAGCCCGCAAACTTGACTCAGCAACTCCAGTTGATTTTCATACGAAATCAACAATAATATTCACAAAATTTCCGTGGGAAATCCACACGTTGGATGCTCGACAATCTAGCGCCAAACCGCTTAGGAGATGCCAAATATCTAAGAGTAACAAACAAATTTTTCTGGCTTGAACTTTCTCCTGTTTTGTGCTCAACCAAACTCATCCACTCTCTCATGAATTTGGATGAGAGAGAGAGAGGATCTTTTCAGACATGAATGGGTCACAGGTTCAAGGTTTAGCACATGTCGCCGAAGTTGCCAACCTTACCCGTTGGGTCCTTGGTCTTATTTATCGGTCCAACCCACCACCTAGACACGTCACCACGCACATATTAACGGGTACGAACAACGTGTTGCGCATAAGCGGACAAACACTTGATGCTTCAATATTAGCCATGAAGCATCAACTCAAAAAGGCATCAGTTTTCACACACTAAAGGACTAGACTCAACCCAGTTTCTACGGAAACCGTACCCAGTTCAACCTCATGTTCAACACAGTGCTTCATCAGTTTCATCATACTAGTCCATATAAGATATTTCCAAGGAAACTGCTTTGTGGAGAATGAATTGAGTTGAGCACAAAAACAAGTTTCACTTTCTTCCTTGAAGATCTACGTACCTAATAGCACGGATTTTTCTATAAACTCAAAGGAAAATAAATAAAGAGTATGTCTTCAACTTTTCATCTCTGCTTCCGAGTCTTCTTAGTACAGGGGTACATCTTTTGGTTTTTGTGGCTTCATGTTTTGATATGTACGTTTATATCGCTTCACTTTTGAGGGGTTGAGTTCCATGTAGACTATCTTCAACTTTCAATTTGTTTCTTCTTACATGACTCTTCTTTGCTATTTTGATGTATTTGAGATAAAGCGCTATCCAAGAATCTTCAACGTTTATGCCTGAGTCTTTAGCGTCTGATTTCTCTTTGTGAGTCTTCTCTTTTCATTCGTAATGTCTCTACTTTCTTTGTGAGAACGGCGTCCTTGTGGTTAAACCAATCACTTTGGGACTAAATCCATGTGTATACCTAACAACATGTTACTCCCTAACCATTTGTCATCTACCATCGAAAACCCACACAGAGGACACTAGATGCACTTTCAATCTCCCTCTTTTTGTAAGATCCATGATAATATGGTTAAAGTTTCACAAATATGAAAATTTGAGTGTTGGTTTTGAATTTCATGATATGAACAGGCTCCCCTTAAAGATGTGCACTGTTTTGATTTGCTTTTGAATGCAAGAGCACAGAATTGGGGATTGTGAAGAGATCCCCCTATATCTTGAAATCCATGGGGGTACATATGATAGTCGTGCATAAATAATAATACACATGAATGTGATGCTTCAAGGACCAAACATGCATAACATAATGAATGTGCAACATGTTATGGTATGAATATAGAAAAAGACATAAAAAAAAATTAAAGTTTACAACTGGCTATAGAAAGTGCATAAAGACCGAGAGCTGTAATTTTTTGTCCTCCCAAAAATCCAATGAAGCTTCTAACAATGACTTCCCCTTTGACATCAAAACACACAAAAAGGAAGTGAAAATCTAAGCCTTTTCCGTCCCAGTTGGTAAAACTGAATATGAAGAAATAGGCTTTCGCCCCGCTATATTAATATAGCAACCACCCGATACAACATTGAGACCACCGCTGGGGCAAACAGCACAATCAGGCCCAAAAGAAAAGGAAGAGAAAACTGAAAAGAAAACAAAGCCGACACCGGCGGATCAACGAAAACGAAAGTAACCCACAACCGTTGCGCCCTCTCCGGCGAAGTCCCACCACAAACCTAGCACTCTAAATCACCGCGTACCAAACAGCACCTCCAAGAAGGAAAGCGACGACGACGACGCTGCTGCCCGGACTGACCTAGGGTTTCCCCCCGGTACGCTCCGAGGAATGGGGAAGAGGTATACCCGACGCCCCTCAAGAAGGAAAGGTGACACCCGCAAGCGTCACCACGTCGGTGCCAACGGCAGGGATTTCTCCCAACCCCCAAAAAACCACGTCTCGGACAATCTGTAGCGCTCCACCCATCTTGCCGCCCACCAACAAACGCCACCACGGTCTTGAAGTCACCATCGTCGTCTCACCATGGCAAACATAGCAGGGCCGGTCAGCCCGAGACGAAGCCGCCGTAGACAAGGTCCGACAGAGTCACAATCACGCGGGAGGGAACAACCTCCACCGTCAAAGACGATAGCCGACCGGACGCTACGACAAGAGCACACCGAGCCACATTGGAACTAAAGGGCGGCAGCAGCGCAGCCACCTGGAGGGCGTCCTCCACCGCCATCGACGGGTGCTGACCGGACACGGCAGCAGGGACACACCAGGCCAAGCAGGCCCGGCCGAGCCCGGGGGCTCGTAAAGTCCCCGGCGCCATGCTGCTGCACGCAGGCCGCCACCGCCGCTACCCACTCGGTTCCTAGGCTCAGCCGGACCCTGCTAGGTCCGTGAAGCTCCCACCGCCACGCTGCAGCAGGGGTGCCGTCATCTCTGTCATCTTCGTCGCGAGCCGCTCAACAGGCCAAACCGGAGGCAACTAGGCAAGCCCGTCATAACCCAGATCGGGCCCAAAGGGTCCAGATCTGGGCCTGCAGGGCCGGATCCGCTGCCCCAGCCACCAACGGCGGCACCACCACCACCGTAGCCACCCGTGCAGCACCAGGAGAGCCCCGCCACCGCGCCAGACTCGCCGCAGAGGAGCACCACCTGGGCCGGGCGCCGGACCGAAGCCGGACAGAGGAGCACCGCCGCCTAGCAGAAGGAGCCCCGCCTCCTTTGCCACTGTATTGAGGGTGTGGTAACATGCCACTGTATTGAAGCTGCACGAACAGTGTAGGCTGACCAGTCTTTGCTTTGAAGAATAATATGCTGATATTGACGTGGTTCTGAGAGAAGTGTTTTGATTCATCAACAAAGAAGTTATGTAGCTGATTCACTTCAGACTAAATTTTCTGAATGCGCACACGTTCCGTTTCTGTATTTCTTCAAGAGTATCTCATTTTTCACAATTTTGAAGAGTTTACTCTTGACTATTCATGATTGGAACCAGACTAGCAGTGTCCAACTTGTCTGAATCATCTGAATCTGAGATATAGTAGTCTGTATCATCACGAGTCAGTGGAGTGCGGATCTTGACAGTTGAAGGATCAAAAGCTGGTTTGTGCGAATATGATATATCTGGAGAACCTCTACATTTTTCTCAAAAGACGTCATGTATATTTGGAGAACCTCTACTCAACTTGCATTATACCAGTGCCATCCTTCCCATAAATCTACAGGATTCTTAGTTACATAATCCTAATCCTGAAGGTCCACCATAGCTACACCTTAAACTAACTAACTACACCACAAGTTCTTAACTCACAACCATGAGGATGCTTAGGCGTTAAGCTTCGCTAACAAAGCCTTGACTGGCAAATACAAGTTCAGCCCATTCCCCAAAGTGAGAAAGGCTGGGTTAGTCTTCTGAAACCTCATGTTTTCATTTGTTACCGGAGCGTCCACAGCCAAATCATCGCCCGAGTCAATGGGGACTGGATCTGCCACTTCCCTCGCCACTTCATACTTCAGCTCCTTCTTGTCGTCTGTAGCATCGATGGAGATCGTCGAGCCTGCACCGACTTCTCCTCTGACCAGCATCTCCGAGATCATCGTCACCACGTTCTCCTGCACCCACCTTCTTATGGGCCTTGCACCATACATCTGCGACGAGAGAGATCAAGTGTGGTTACTTAAACATACCAACAAGTAACCACGTTATTTGGAAATAGGACGTACCGGGTTGTACGATTCTGACAAAATGATGTCCAATGCGGCGTCGCTTGCACGTAGAGAGATGCCCTTGTCAGCTACCCGGGCAATGACACTCTTCATCTGAACTGCCACGATCTCTTTCAGATTGTCTCGCGAAAGCGGCTCAAATACCACTATTCCACTCAGTCTGTTGAGAAGCTCTGGCTTGAAGTGTTTCTGAACCTGCATGAACAAATAATTATATGGGTAACATTGTAACAACCAGCTGACAGATAACTACTGCATGCAACAGTTTTGGATGCACAAACAAACCTGTTTCATGAGAAGGTCCTGTGCAGTTTCCATTGTGTTTTCACCGGACATTCCTGCTACTAGGTGATCTGACCCCAGATTTGAGGTCATGATGATAATGGTATTCTTGAAATCGACGATCCGGCCTTTGCCATCAGTCAACATACCATCATCAAGGATCGGAAGGAAAATATTCAACACCGAGGGATCCGCCTTCTCCGCCTCATCAAAAAGGATCACACTGTATGGGCGCCTCCGCACCTTCTCAGTCAGTTGTCCACCATCTTGATGGTCATAGGAGCTTTAACATGTTACAGTACAAAAGAAACATTAAGACCAGCCAAACTAATTAAAGAACAAGTATTCTATGATATGTTCAAATAGAGAAGGCAAACCCTGGAGGTGCTCCAATGAGACGCCAGACAGATGCAGCCTCAACATATTCGGACATGTCGATGCGAATCAACATCTTCTCGCTGTCAAATAGCTGTTCGGCAAGTGCTTTTGCAAGCTCTGTCTTTCCAACACCAGTCGATCCCAAAAAGAGGAATGAGCCTATTGGTTGGCCAGGCTGATCAAGGCCAGTCCTAGAACGCAACACTGCTTGCGCAACCTTATCAACTGCTTCATCCTGGCCAACAACTCGCTCATGCAATCTGGACGCTAGGTCGATCAACTTATCCTTCTCCCCTTGATCAAGTGCGGTGACAGGAATTCCAGTCCATCGGCTCACAACCTGCAAATCACAACATAAGGACATGCGTGAGAATCATCTTGATTGAACAGTCGACACAAATATCAATAGGAGAGAATGCCTACTTGTGCGACTTCCTCCAGGCCAACAACTGCTTCGTTCACTGCAATTGGAAAGGTAGTTAGCACAATCTTCGCTTTCTTTTCTTGTTTGCCAATTTGCATCATCCTCTTGGCTGCAGCGGCACAAGCCTCATCGATAAGATCAATTGCCTTATCAGGAAATTGATGACCTACAGTACATACAGCAACAATATCCATCATGAGTACATTCTTGCCACTCATGAGTTCAACTCAGTAAACGAGAAACACTGTAGTGCAGCTTGCTTGATTAATTTATACATACAGCATTGTCATGGATTTTTTCAATCCTTAAACACGATTTATAAATTACTCCAAAACAACGTATTCAATGGAACAAGACTACTCCTTTGCTCAATAACTCAATTAAAAACTATTTCATCTTAATGTATATAATGCAAGATGGCTACTCCACAGCGCTCTAAACACGATTTACAAATTATCCAATTAATGTATCAAATGCTACAAGGTACTCCACAGGCCTATAATATAAAATTATAATTATTTCAACTCAATGTATCTAATGAAACATGGCACTCCACAGTGGCCTTAACACAAATTATAAATTATTTGAACTTAAATTTATCCAATGAAACATGGGTACTCCACAGCGCTTTAATGTGATCAAACTGATTATTCCTGAGTTTCAAACTGCACAGCGCAACCTTTACGCACATAGTTTAAATCAGCCGCTGAGCCTTAACAAGGATAGACATCTGACCATAACTAATGAGATCAGCATACTCAATTTTGTTCATTTTCTTATCCTTACTTCTTAAGTGACTAGGTGTATGTGCATCTAGCAATGACGTCGCAACAAAATGAGTAAAATCAATTCCTTACCTGTGATATATCGGGCGGCAAGCTGTACGGCAGCAACAAGAGCAGCATCCTGGATTTCCAAGCCATGGTGCTTCTCATACCTTTTCTTTAGCCCTCGCAGAATGGCAATGGTTGCCTGCGTGCTTGGCTCCTCAACATGCACCTTTTGGAATCGCCTCTCCAATGCGGCATCCTTCTCAATGTACTTGCTGTACTCATCCAGAGTCGTCGCGCCCACGCAGCGGATACGACCACGGGCCAACGCCGGCTTCAGCATGTCGCAAGCGTCCGTGCTACCCTTGTCGATCAGAGTACCACCGGAGCCAACAAGCATGTGCATCTCGTCGATGAAAAGAATCACCTTCCCATTCGCATTCTCCGCCTGCCTTATCACGTTCTTCATACGCTCTTCGAACATGCCGCAGTAAATAGTCCCGGCCACCATGGCCCCAAGGTCCACTTCCACGACGCGTGCTCCGGCGAGTGCGGCAGGGACTGTCCCAGCGGCGATGCGTTGTGCGAGGCCCTCAGCGATGGCTGTCTTGCCAACCCCTGCCGCGCCGACGAGCGCGGCGCAGTTCTTGGTCCGGCGGCAGAGTATGCAGATGACACGATCGATCTCGTCGTCGCGGCCGATCACCGGGTCGGCGTTGCGGGCCGAGGCCGTCATGTCCCGGCCATACTTGCCCAAAGACATACTGTATTGGTAGTACCTCCACGCTGCCCAGCACAACGCGGCAGCTGCTCCGGTACAGACCACGCCGGCGAAGTCATCAAGCGATTTGTTTGGTTGTTGGTAGGAGTGTGATACGTTGGCCCCCAACGCTCGATCGTAGACCTGAAAAGTTACAGTTTCCGTAATCCCTCCTCCCACGATCCCATCAAGCCATGTGCTGAAGGCCATCGCTGCTGGTTGTGGCTAGGTTTCCGTGGACGCCATCGACTTCCCTGCAAGCGAGAAAGTTCAGATTACTTGCAGAAGATTACTTGACATTGGGGAACAAAAGCTCACGTCTTTTTAGAGGAAAACATACGAGGCATAAGAGATCACCCGCCGCCGCCTGCTCTTAAGCTTCAGTGCGCGCCGCCGCCTGCTCCGGTCCGCCGCTCGCTGCGACGCAGCCGACCTGGAGCGAGCAAGCCCTAGTCGCCTCAACCTGGTCAGGTGCGCACAGGCGCCGCTCGAGCCCGCATTTCAGGTTCAGCCGTTCAGACCTTTGGGCTGGCTAGGCCTTCAGCCCTTGTGTGAGATAATCCGACCTTACTCGTCCAAAATTAAGGGTTTTTTCTGCTCCGTTCCTTCCAGAATTTTTTTTTTTTTTTTGCACACCTTCAATCTTTGTTGGGTGAAAAACTTATACTGCTCTTCATGTTGGAGTAACATGGCAACTAGCTTATTTAACGTCATGTCTGAATTTTTTGCAGTTTTTTTTCCTAATAAAAGCAGCAAAGGTCACCCGAATGACCTGTAGCTCAGTAGTCAGTACACAAACCATCCATGCCAGTTAACTTGACTCTAGCTCTCTCTCCGGTGACCACACGGCCAGCGCAACAGCGGCCTCCGGAGGTCACTCGACGGTCCACAGTAAAAGTACCAGCCGGGGACTGTACTTCAGACTGTGTGACACTAGAATTTACGACCGTCCACAGTGCAGACTATATATGTTCAGTTGTTCACACGAAAATATTCAAATTCTACAACGAAAAATGCAACTAGAACGTCTAGCAGACACCCAACGAGTAAGGCCTTGTTTGATTCACAGGATTTGTGAAGGAAAAGTGTAGGATTCATTTTCCTATAGGATTTTTTACTGTGGCAGTGTTTGATTCACAGGAATAGAACAAAGGAAAGTTGTAGGAAATTTTCCTTTGCAAGCTGATTCCTACGTCAAACACAGGAAATAAACAATTCAGTTAGAGCTCTTTTTTCCAATCCTTTGCAAGGGACGAGGCAGCCAGGGGTAACTTTCCTATGGTCACATTTTTGCACTTGCAATCCTATCTAATTCCTATCCCTATTCCTATTCCTGCATTTAGAAATCCTATGAATCAAACAAGGCCTAATAAAATGAAGCTTTCTCGTGTGTAACATAAGACCACAAAAACTCTGCTCTATGTTTCTCTGTGTTGCCTGCTTATCGGCACACGACTGTCTCCTAATCGATCACCTCTCCCCAACTCCAGTCCTCCACCGGCCCGGGAGAGTGAGAGGACCTTAGCACTGCCAAAAATCTAGACAATCAGGCTCTTAGTGAGGATACTTAGGTGTTAAGCTTTGCTAACAGAGCCTTGATTGGCCAATACAAGTTCAACCCTGCCCCGGAAGTGCCAGAAGGAGGCCTAACGTTTTCAGCCATGTTGCCATTCGTAATGGGAGTAGCCATGACCAAATCATCGACGGAGTCACCAGTAAGTCTCGCCGCCACTTCCTTCACCACTTCGTACCTCAGCCCCTTCGTGTCGTCCATAGCATCGATGGAGATCGCTGAGCCTGCACCGGCTTCTCCCTTGACCAGCATCTCAGAGATCGCCGTCATCACGTTCTCCTGCACCCACCTTCTTATGGGCCTTGCACCGTACATCTGCAATGCACAGAGATCGAGCATGCATGATTACTAAAACATACTGACGGGTTAACTGGTTATCTGAAGAAAAAAGGCGTACCGGGTTGTATGATTCCGACAAAATGCAGTCCAATGCGGCGTCGCTTGCACGTAGAGAGATGCCCTTGTTAGCTACCCTGGCGATGACGCTGTTCATTTGGATTGCCACGATCTCTTTCAGCCTATCTCGCGAAAGCGGCTCAAATACAATGATCGCACTCAGTCTGTTGAGAAGCTCGGGCTTGAAATGTTTTGGACCTGCACGAACAAATATACATGAGTAACAACCAGCTGAGAGATAACTAGTGCGTGCAGGCTTTACAGGCACGCTTTTGGATTCACAAACAAACCTGTTTCATGAGAAGGTCCCGAGCAGTTTCCATTGTGTTTTCTCCACACATTCCTGCTAGTAGATGCTCTGACCCCAGATTGGAGGTCATGATGATAATCGTATTCTTGAAATCAACTAAACGGCCTTTGCTATCAGTCAACATACCATCATCAAGGATCTGAAGGAAAATATTCAACACCGAGGGATCTGCCTTCTCAACCTCATCAAAAAGGACGACACAATATGGGCGCCTCCGCACCTTCTCAGTCAGTTGTCCACCATCTTGATGGTCAGAGGAGCTTTAACATGTTCCAGTACAAAAGAAACATTAAGATCAGTCAAATTAATTAAAGACTAAGTAGGATATGATAATGTAGTAGTGTTCAAATAGAGAAGACAAACCCTGGAGGTGCTCCAATCAGACGATAGACAGATCCAGCCCCAACATATTCAGACATGTCAATGCGAACCAACATCTTCTCGCTGTCAAATAGCTGTTCCGCAAGAGCTTTTGCAAGCTCTGTCTTTCCAACACCAGTCGAGCCCAAAAAGAGGAATGAGCCTATTGGTTGGCCAGGCTGATCAAGGCCAGTCCTAGAACGCAACACTGCTCGCGCAACCTTATTAACCGCTTCATCCTGGCCAACAACTCGCTCATGCAATCTGGCCGCTAGGTGGATCAATTTATCCTTCTCCCCTTGATCAAGTGTGGTGACAGGAATTCCAGTCCATCGGCTCACAACCTTCAAATCATAACAGTGGGACATGTGTGACAACCACATCACATTGACAGAACAATGGACACAAATTTCAATAAGAAAAGAATGCCTACCTGTGCTACTTCATCCGGGCCAACAATCGCTTCGTTTACTGCATTTCGAGAGCTAGTTAGGACAAAGTTCACTTCCTTTTCTTGTTTGCCAATTTGCATCATCCTTTTGGCTACAGTGGCACATGCCTCATCGATCAGATCGATTGCCTTATCAGGAAATTGACGACCTATACAGACAACAATAATATCCATCAATTTTCTCCTAGATATATACATTCTTGCCACTCATGAATGCAACTCAGTAGAAAAGAAAATACACTGCCGTGCAGGTTGCTGAATTAATTTATACATACGGCATTGTCATGAATTTGTTCACACAATTTATAATTTATTGCAAACTAACGTATCCAATGCAACAAGAGTACTCCGTGGCTCATATAACACAATTTAAGAATTAATTTTCAACTTTACGTACCTAATGCAAGATGGGCACTCAAGAACGCTCTAAACACGATTTATACATTATTTCAAATTAATATATCGAATGCTACAATGTACTACTCTACAACACTCTGACACAACATATAAATTTTCAACTTAATGTATCTAATACAATACAAGACTCCACAGCACCCTAAACACAAGTCATAAATTATTTGGACTTAATTTATGCAATAAAATATGGGTTATGGGTAGTCCACGGCGCTTTAATGTGATCAACTGATTATTCTTGAATTTCAAACTGCGCAACACAACCTTTACAAGGATAGACATCTGACCATAACTAATTGAGATCAGCATACTCAATTTTCTTCATTTTCTTATCCTTACTTCTTAAGTGACTAGGTGTATGTGCATCTACCAATGACGTCGCAACAAAATGAGTAAAATCAATTCCTTACCTGTGATATATCGGGCAGCAAGCTGTACGGCAGCAACAAGAGCAGCATCCTGGATTTCCAAGCCATGGTGCTTCTCGTACCTTATCTTTAGCCCTCGCAGAATGGCAATGGTTGCCTGCGTGCTTGGCTCCTCAACATGCACCTTTTGGAATCGCCGCTCCAATGCGGCATCCTTCTCAATGTACTTGCTGTACTCATCCAGAGTCGTCGCGCCCACGCAGCGGATACGACCACGGGCCAACGCCGGCTTCAGCATGTTGCAAGCGTCCGTGCTAGGCTGGTGGACCAGACTACCACCACCGCCAAGAAGCATGTGCATCTCGTCGATGAAGAGAATCACCTTCCCATTCCCATCTCCGCCTGCCTTATCACGTTCTTCATACGCTCCTCGAACATGCCGCGGTACATAGTCCCGGCCACCATGGCCCCGAGGTCCACTTCCACGACGCGTGCTCCAGCGAGTGCGGCAGGGACCGTCCCAGCGGCGATGCGTTGAGCGAGGCCCTCGGCGATGGCTGTCTTGCCAACCCTGCCGCACCGACGAGCGCGGCACAGTTCTTGGTCCGGCGGCAGAGGATGCAGATGACACGATCAATCTCATCGTCACGGCCGATCACCGGGTCGGCCTTGCGGGCCGAGGCCGTCATGTCCCGGCCATATTTGCCCAGAGACATACTGTATTGGTAGTACCTCCACGCTGCACAGCACAACGCGACTGCTGCTCCGCCACAGACCACGCCGGCCAAGGCATCAAGCAGTTGGTTCGGAGATTGGAAGGAGCGTGTTTCGTAGGTCCGAGACGCTGAATTGTAGACCCGAAAAGTTGCAGTTTCCGCAATTCCTCCTCCCACGATCCCATCAAGCCATGTGCTGAAGGTCATCGTTGCTGGTGGTTCCGGCTAGGTTCTCGTCAACGCAGTCAATGTCCCTGCAAACTTGGAGATATACCATTAAAAAAACTTGGAGATATATATTGGATTAATAAACAATCGCTGTTTGCTTGGAGGCGGAATTTAAGATAAAAAGGTAAACTTTTTAACTTGGAGAGATATATGGATGCGCGACGCGACAATTTGATTGTTCGAACGAGGAATCGACATTGAAGTAGTAGATGATAGCAACATTGGCAGATTGGAACTTGACATTGGGGAACAGAACTTCGCATCTTCTCTAGAAGAGAAACAAACGAGAGATTACCCGAACCTTGGCCGGAGCTGCTCCAGTTTCCCGCCGCCGCCTGCTCGCGGCGCCCCCGCGCAGCTTACTCCGGTCCGCCGCTTGGTACGACGGCAGCCGCACTCGAGCGAGCGAGCCCTAGACTAGTCGCCGCCGGCGCCGCTCGAGCCCGTGTCCGGTCAGGGACTTCTTTTTGGGAGCTGGTCAAGCCGGTCCAGTCGGTCAAGAGGGATTTGGTGGCTAGGGACCGCTTTTGGAGTTTCACAGCATCTCTTTTGTTTTTTTACGTGGTTCATCACACTTCACAGCATCTCCTTATACGACTAAAAAACATGTTTATGTTAATAACTTTCAATGTATTTTAAGCAACCCACATATGTTTTTAAATTTGAGAAGGATTTAATATCATTTTTTGTTTTTTCTTGATCTAACCTATTAACAAGATGTCAAGTGTCGGGTTTATGTTTCCTGTTGTTTTTGTATTTTAGAAAAAATTAGAAAAGAAATGTCCTCAGAAAAGGCCCCGCCAATTTACGTGGAATTTTATCGAACGAAAGAAGACCGAAGACCAAAGGGCAGCCCCAGGGGCCCACAGCCCCCCTCGCAGGACAGGAGGGAGCCGCGGGCCCCACCCGCGAGCCACCCTCGGGCACCGCCTCGGGACGCATCTTTGCCTATAAAATATCTTCAACACTAAAACGTTCGGGTACATAAAAAAATTGCTAAAAGAGATACCGAGCCACCGCCGTTGCGGAAACCCTAGTTCGAGGGTCTGGAGTCCTATTCTGACACCCTGCCAGGGGGGAAATCATCGCCGAAGGCATCTACACCACCATTGCTGCTTCCATGACGATGCATGAGTAGTTCATCCTTCGAGTATGGGTACATAGCAGTAGTTAGATGGTGGTCTCTTCTCTTTGTGTATCAATACAATTGTCTCGTGAGCTGCCTTACATGATCGAGATTCATGTGATGTAATTAATTGCTAGTTGTTGTGTTTCCTGGAATATGATGAATTGTGACGTTATGTTCAGATTATGCATGTTATATAATTATGAGATGCCTTTATTTACGTTTCTACATGCTCCCCGATTTATATGATTGCTTTGGAAAGTTTGTTTTAAATTTCTAAGAGGGAGTATACGTTCGAGAGTGGGTTCATGCCTTATTCATCCCTGGGCTCGAGCTGACAGAAATGACTAAGGGTAACGATATGTAGTTTTTTTTTTACGCTGTTACCGTAGGGGAAACCCCCTACGGTGTAGATTTTATATTAATAGGAAAAAAACCAGAGGTTTTTCCCTTGAAGTTTTACAATCAACCAGCCATCAAACAACGATGTTGTTACTACTAAGAATAAAACAGCGATGTTTTACTTCTACTTATTGATAATAAATATTGATTACATCATGTATTAAGTTTAATGCAATAATATGTTGTTTATAACTCAATTATTAGAGAGCAAAGCATAGAAGTGCTCTCGAAGTGGAGTATTAGTTATAAATGCGGTGCCAGAGCGCGATCTATACATGTTTGACGTGATGCCTACATAAATACTTTCCTTATAAATGCGGTGCCAGTGCGCGCTCTCGTAGCAACCTCTGTCAAGACGTCGGACGAATCTTTCACCATGTTATACGCTTGTCCCCTTTGTCTCGCGATATCATATTAACTTCAAAGTGAGGACATGTCATTCTTGTTAATAGCTTGACCCAATTCCTAGATTTTCATTACTCATAATCTATAAAAGACAATTAACTTAACCAATAGTATGACCGTACATTTTCTGGATCTGATCATTTGAGTGGACAAGATATATCTATATGTTGTTCTGAGAGTCAAATCCCCTCTTGATCAACCATGAATTGTAGCATGCTTCGTGACAAAACTGAGAGCTAAGGTCCTGTTTGGAACGCAGGAATGCAAAACACGGGAATAGGAAAAAAACACATGGATAGGAATAATTGCATGTGTATATGGAGCAAAACATAGAAAAATGTTACAATGCTCCGTTTGGAAGAAAGAAAGGAAAAATTGGGTTTATTTGGATAAACATGTCATTTTATTGTGCTTCAATTTGCTTAAACGCACTTCATTTGCCTCATTCCTCTGTACAAGAATATGGAAAAGGAGCTCCAAGCCAATGTTTTATTTCCCTTGATTTTTCTGTGAAATCACTCGCAAAGGAAAGTATTGTGCACTTTTCCTACGCCCAATTCCTGTTTTTCCAAACGCCTCTACAATGCTAATTCCTATAGAAAGTGAAATTATGTACTTTATTGTATTATCTCAGCTAATGACATGAAATAACATACTACTTTCACAATGTCTCGTGCTGGGACGGTCTAATCCCATGTTTTCTAACATGTGTCCACATTATTGATCGAAACTTCACGTCAGTGATCCATGAAGCATCCATCAATACAGGTGCTAGTCATTTACTTATAGGCACCCCTTACATGATAGTCTTTTACGAGGCCCTCATATGATAGTTGGCTAGGGATTTTTTAACTAATCAATATCATGCTAGTTTGAGATGAAATAAAAAATTGTTATTTTTTATACATTCATAAACATAAGGAAATGCCATCACCTCCACAATTCCATCCATCTCATATTTTCTACAGATATTACGGCGTCCAGTGATATTTTTGGCTTTTCTCTGCATATGGTTCGTTTCTAATTCGAAATAGTTTCACTTTCCCTCGCTTCATTCTATTTTGAAATAGTTTCACTTCGCTCGCTTGTGCTTGTGATGAGATCACGACGTTGCCTGATTTTGGTTAATCGTTGAGATTTATCTTATGCGTTTTGCTTGTCGTCAAGATTGCTACACTATTTGCCTCCTCATGTATTTATTTCTCCGTCTTTTGAGGGGACCTTTTCGGCGGCTGTTCTGGTGTGTAAGTTACTTTACACTTATATTTTTTTGCTTGTACCTAATCATAAACTAGAAATTGCTATAAAGATATTTATACATCTTCTGAATAATTCATATAAAGTTTGTTGGATTTACATTTAATGTGATTTTCACGACTTAGCTAATAGATAATGTTATAATACTTTATGTATTGATAGAGGAGTAGAAATATGTTTCCTAGGGATTCTAAGTAAGAAGAACATGTAGTTTTCTCGCACCTAGCACATGTAAAGCTAGTTTTGTTTACTCAATAATATATTTCTACTGTTACCGTCGCAGGCGCAAAATCGATCCACCGAGAACCAAGCAATTGCAGCACGATGACGACACCGAGATTTGTTAACGCAGTTCGGCGAACTCGCCTACATCTGCGGGGCATAACTACGGGCGCTCCTCCCCATTGATACCGCAACCCTGTCCGCCCTAGGCGGCGGCTTGTTCCGCCCTAGGCGCCGGCACAAGCCGCCGGCTCCCCCTGCGTGCCTGTTGCTATCAAGTCGTCATGAGTTACACGTGTGGTGCTCCCCTCATTATATGGGAGACTCAGGGTACAAGAGTTCGACTCTAACACTACTCGTACCTACCACACCTAATACAACTCCAAGTCCAAACCTAACCCAACACGTACACAATATTTGACACAAAACACAACAAACTCCACCTTGGCGAATATTGTCCACCACCTTGAATTCGTCAATGCGTTAAACCTCCATGTACTCCGGACTTAAGTTGTCTCCATGAGCTCCACCGCTACTCCCAGACTCCACGTGACTCCACCTGCAACTGTAGTCCCTTCTTCCCGTTCAACACCATCACACACCGACCAGTGGTCTGCGTAAAAAATGCTTTCAACTTGAAAAAACTTCACCGTCGCCTTTTAGTCACCTTGAGTCAAATTCACAGTCGTCTCATCCTGGATAGTCTTCTACATGTCCCACAGCTATAGCACTCCGCCCCCTTCCGTGTCTAGTCACCCACACTTTGCCACGTGCACTGAACATCATAGAATATACGGCCATGTACTCTCCACGCTTCCGACATTTCAGACTCTCCAACACTTTCTCAGATTCCCCATGGCTGACTCATGTCTATCACCTGACGTCAATCTCCATAGACCCAGTCACCAACTTGAATCCGATACTCGCCAACACTGGTTCAGCACCCCTGCACACCTATCTGACCATATGTCTGACCGCCTGTGCCCTGGTCTGTCGCCGTGTCCCGTGCTTACCGCACGCCTCGCCGCTATAACCGCGTCGAGCATCTGCAATCTTGGCCAAGATCTCCTGGGTCGCTAACCCACACCACCTCAGGCCCCACCGCAGACAACCATCAGTCATACCCGACCGATGCCGAGTTCCACGTATCTCTCGAACCCTGACGTCCAGTCCGACCAACGTGCTTCTCGCCTTCCCGCTGACTAGGCTTCGACTCTCTGTGCACTTACGCCGTAGCCCCTCCATCAGCCGAGTGAAATCTCCCCTCAGAGACCCCAGCTCCACCTTCAACATGACTCCATGGTAGATGATCAGTCCACCCCCGCGCCCCGCCTACCTCAAGATCCCATAAGCGCTCCATCTTGAATCGGCCCCGCGCCACCGCATGTCGAAGCACGCATATCCATGCGCCACGTGTTTCCACGCCACAGAATACGGACATCATCAGCCCTCACGCTCCCACGTCGTTGTCGCCGATTTTCACCGTCTTCTGTCCGACCGACCTCCCGTCGATCTGTCAGACTGTCCAGTCCGACCCAGCCGAACGTATCCGACTGCACCCATGCTCCACCCTGTGCCCAGTCCACCTTTCGCGCACTGTCCGGCACCCTGTGTATGCATGATCCTCACGACACGCTCCAGCACGTCGTCAATCTGTCAACCTTCCGATAAAACCCGTGCAAACCGAGCAACAAATCCAAAAGAAATTGCTTCCCTGGTAGTTTCCGTGGGTGCACCAAGCATTTATCCCACAACCCCAATACTCATTTTCCTTTCCCATGTTGCCACGTCCATGCACTGAATACCATGGTGCAGATCACCCTTTTTTTTCACCAAACAAATCTCAAACGCTGCTGCTTCCGATCGATACATGCCGTGCGGTTTACGCACACCGATCTCGACAAATATGTAGGCACGGCGATCTCGCCGCTCTTCCTCTAGATCAATCGCAGCCTTCAACCTGGCTCTGATACCAATTGTTACCGTCGCAGGCGCAAAATCGATCCACCGAGAACCAAGCAATTGCAGCACGATGACGACACCGAGATTTGTTAACGCAGTTTGGCGAACTCGCTTACATCTGCGGGGCATGACTACGGGCGCTCCTCCCCATTGATACCGCAACCCTGGCCGCCCTAGGCGCCGGCACAAGCCGCCGGCTCCCCCTGCGTGCATGTTGCTATCAAGTCGTCATGAGTTACACGTGTGGTGCTCCCCTCATTATATGGGAGACCCAGGGCACAAGAGTTCGACTCTAACACTACTCGTACCTACCACACCTAATACAACTCCAAGTCCAAATCTAACCCAACACGTACACAATATTTGACACAAAACACAACATCTACTTTTCAGATGTGGTTAGTTAAAGTCTAGCAAGATATGGGGTAAGTTATATAAAATAACCATGTGATAATCATATGATTATGGAATCAAAAATACATTTGTAATTCTTATGTCAAGCTCCTCATGAACACCTTATATACTTTTTTTGTACATGATCATACGCTAGAAGCTACTATATATCAGGATATTTAGTAGACCATATATACACTTAAATGATTTTAAAGTACACTCAGATATGCAGAGGAGCAAATGACAATAATTAATTTGTGGATAAATGCAATTTTTCATTTTTATTATGTGTTGTCAAGAGGGTATTCATGTTATGGTGTTCCAAACAAATATACATTTATGTCACTTGGAGTCGAAGGGTGCTGCTCACTCCCAAGTCCCTAAAGGATTAAGATGAGTGATTGTGCCACGAAGAACCGAACGTTTGATGGGTTGGTGCGATCGAACAATTGCTGATTTTATAGGGCCACTTTTTTTGGTCTTATGCTTATGCATATAGATTCCGGTGGAGAAAAACTTTGGTGGATAGAAACTTCTAAAAACTGGTGGGAGACTTCTTCTAGGCTTTTAGAGTTTTGGTTTATCTGCTGTGTGGAGTTGTGAAATGTATGTAGCGCCCCCAATTTGATATGTGCACTAATAAATACATATACGTGCATATAAATACATGTACGTATTGCTTGTATGAGTGCCCCAACCAGAAAATAAAAGAAAGATCATTTTTCCCATATGTTGTGTACGTGTGCCCAACCAAAAAATAAAGAAATATCATTTTCCCATGCGTTGTTGTGTACGTGAGGACTGGTTAGCTAATCGATAGGTAACGTGGTTAAGTGGCTACGTTTGCATAGGATTTGATAAGTAAGAGCATCTTCAAGCGGAGGCCCCAAATCCGGCCCCCAAAGTGTCCGCGGATGCGTCCGCGGATACTGACCGGACACTCCTAAAAACATGGTGCTACAAACACACACCTCTAATTTAACATATCAAATTACTACAAAAGCATGCAACGTGAAAACAAGTTGCTACTTATCCTACGTGCACGACCGGATAGCCACCTAGCCTAGTCTACTCATTGTTGGACAGGAGGATGATCGTTGCCGCGCCGTCGCCGGAGCCGCCCTGTGCCGCAGCTGGAGGAGGGTCCGGAGAAGACCCCTGCTCGTCGGAGTTGGTGTAGAAGGAGCCACATCCGGAAGATTCTGGCACGTAGATGCAGCCTTGACGGAACGCCTCCTCCGCCTGCTTCTGCTTCTCGACGAAGCCGACCCTGTTCTTCATCTGCCCGACGAAGATGCGGTCCGTGGCCTCGGCCTTGAGCTGCTCCTCGGCCAAACGGTGCTCCGCCGCCACCCTTGCGCGCTCCTCCGCCCGAACCCGCGTGGCCTCGTCCTCCGCCCGCATCCTTGCCAGCTCCGCCTCCGCCTGCTGATTCCACTGGAGGTACTCCGAACCCGTCATTTCGACGACGTCGGAGCCCTCGCGGAGGATGCCGTAGCCGATGTCTGTCCCCTCCGCTGCCAACACTTCTGCGGACACACGCGATTCCGCGGCCTCCTTTTCTCGGCAGAGCTGCGCCCACTTCTCCGCCGTCATCTTGGCGCATGTGGTGGGGAGGCGGCGAGGCATGGTGGATGAGGGAGGTGGAGGAGGAAACTCGGCACTGGTGGATGTGGAGGAGGAGAAGAGAGCGGCGGCAGCGGAAGTGCGGTGCGGAGTAGGGTTTGCTCCGGCCCCTCCACTTTATAGTCGGAGGTGGCCGGTGGCCGGTACGCCATGAATGCCGGCCGGTGCGCCATGAATGCCAACGCCGGTCAAGCTAGCTTATCCGCTCCGCCAGGCGGTCAAAGCGAGTGCGGGGCGGACGCGTCCGGGCGCCCCCAAACCCGCCCCATATATGGGCTAGGTTTGGGGTGTGCCGGACCGCCCGGACGTTTGGGCTGGCTATGGGGGCCTCCGTTGGGTCGCCGTTTTTGGACCAAACCCTATCCGGGCGGTCCGCCCGGACGTTTGGGGTGGGTTTGGGGCCTCCGGTTGGAGATGCTCTAAATCGTTGATCAATACACGCGCATCTCGCTGGGACCTACTCCCTCCGTATCAAAAGATGTTCTAGACATTTTAACATGGATCACATACATATTGAAATTCCGAAAAGTCAGTTTATAGCCCGGGCTACATGTGTAGCCTGGTATTTTTCTTTTGTTCGCATTAACATTTTAAAGATTCAAAAAATTCCGAGAAAAATTATAGAGGTGGACAATGACATATTCTAACGTGCTGAACATTTTCAACGCGAAATATTATTATGTATTCCGGCCTGCACGAAACTGACAAATATGAATTTTTTTCAAAATCTACATTGTTCACCACCTCAGATTTATAAATTTGTCTTTCTTACACAGCCCAAACTACAAACTATTTCGTACTGATTTTTTCACAATGGTGGAATTAATCATTATCTACATACAGGATTATTTTCAGAATTTTTTGAAACTTTAAATATTGTTTTTTAACTTTTCAAAATACGGGTTACATGTAGCTCGTCCTACAAAACACCGTTCTTTGAATTTACAGACTAATATATGTCTAGCTACATCCGAAAAAATGCTCAATATAAAACATCTTATATTTTGATACGGTTGATACGGGTACGCATGACATTGCCTCGTAAATAGAGATGAGATAAAGGGGTGAATGGATATACTCCTTCGGTTCCTCAACACAAAAGCTCAGTATTTCCTCACTAGTCACTACACATAAGTTGGCTTCTAGGGGTTTCTCGAAAACTGGAATCTTTTTTTCTGCTCATGTGGTAGGAACCTAAAAGCCATACTAAAAACCAAAAAAAGTGGCCGATAGTCTTTCATCGTGCTATGAATGCAAGTGGGATCCCACTTATATGATAATTTTTTTGAAATAATATATGCCCGTGTTAATTTTCTTTTGAAAATAATATAAAACATTTCAAAAATTCTGAAAAAATTGGTGAAAACATATACAAATGTTCTACCTACTTTCCTGGTAAATTAACAATGGTGGTGCTCTGTAAAAAATAAAAATTTAGTGGCCAAAATAGGATTTAAAAAACATCTTTATGGAGCACTCGTTTTTTTCTTGCACAGAGCACCACACATATCTTTTCATCACCAAACTTGGCACGTTTGTAGAACATTCGTATATGTTCATGTCCAGTTCTTTATAAATTTTTGAAATGTTTTACTTTTTTTTTCTAACAGAAACATATGAGCTCGGGAGTCAAAACACACTCTGCAATATTATAGATAATATCATAATAAACTATGAAGTTACGTTTTGACATATCATTTGGCTATAAGCTTACCAACTAGGTTAGTCATTTTCTTCTATTTTCTCCATCTGTACCTAATATAAAGGAAGTAAGGCTTCTTCCCGCCCAACCCTGTTGTGCCCCTGCGTGTTCGGCCTAATTACAGCCACTGCCACCGCCGAGGTGAATACCGGTTCGAAATTACGTTTTTGCAGAAAACCCCTTGACAAACTGCGCAATTAATCCGTAGTCCACAGGGCAGGCATCCTACTGGCTTATTCGAAATTTGCCGAAAACGCATGGATCTTTTTGCAAAAACGCCACCGAAGAGGTACGGGACAATCTGGAGCGTCCGTTTAAGTTGCAACGGACGGCCGAGATTAATATGCTTTCTAAATTTTGTTTAAATAAACATAGAACACACTAAACTTTGTAAATTCATAACTTTCAACCCACAACTCCAAATTTAACAAACTTTACATCAATGAAAAGCTCTGACCATGTAGTTTAATTTGACATCATTACTTTTCCTTTTTGCATCTGTTTTAGTTGACAAACATACAGAGATGCATTTCGGCCATATAATTCAACACTTGAGTTCTAAAAATGTTTTCAAAATTAATCTTTTTGTTAAATGTCAAGAAATACATCCTCTGTCCAGGGGAACCAAAGTTATAAATTTAGAAAATAATTTAATGGCCCAATTAAGCCACTACCATTTTCTTCTCTTTTTAAAATGCTTCACAAATAATTCGTTACGGAATTTAAATCCAAACTGAAACTCTGGTTTTTTCTCCCGTAGCGAAGCATGGGACGGGCACTTTGCTAGTCTTTTTTTAATCTAGAAGCGCATGTAGTATTGACTCTTCAATCTCAAATTTCTAAGTGCCTTGGCTGGATTTGCCTTCGCATCCTCAAATTATAAAATTTCCAGATTGTGCATTGTTCATCGATCGAGATATGTGTTTTTGTATTTTTTTTTGTCTAGAATAAAATACAACGAATTTGTCATTAAAATTTGCACAATGTAAGACCTCGATATTATCTACACCTAGGATTTGTTTTCGAATTTTTTGAAACACAAAATGCATATTCATTTCTCTTTTTGTAAAACCGAGCTCCGTTTCCGGTTTCCGTTGCTGCTGTAAATTACTGACTCCAAATTATGACAAGGAAAATAACAATTCCAGGCCAAACATGGCCTAGCACGGCATCCTGGTGTGGACTCTTGCGACGCATTCAGCCACTGTTGGTAAAGATCTTTGTTAGGATCGAGACGTGGGCGTCATTGGTCGCCGTGTAGACGCGTAGCGGTGCTCGGGATGGAGCGCAGCAGTTCCTTCATGTGGACAGACCGGCGTGCTCTGCCGGAGACGGCCTCACCGGTTTTTCAGCGCATGAAACGAGGCGTCAAGTCCAGTCAGGTCTAGCAGTAGGCTAGTAGTAGTAGACCGGGGAGGGGTACAGTGCAGGAGACGATGCGATGCGAGAACCAACCCGCACGCAAAATCGCCAGGCTTTTTGACTACTACACACACTCGGCACGCCGCGCGCCTGCCTGCACCTCCTCCGTCAAATCGCCCGTCGCCTCGCTCCTCGCGCCCGCCCACACCCAAGCCAAGCGCCGCTCTCTCGCCTCCTCGCCTCGCCATCCCGTCACCCCATTAACTGCCGGCATGAGATCGTCAGCGTAGCCGCGGAGCGTGCCCACCGACGCGCGACGAGCTGCCGCGGCGTGCCACCACCGGGGTTCGGCGCCGCTGCGGCCGGCCGGCGACCGCTCCGTGGAGATTTCGGAGGTTTGCTTTCTCTCTCCTCCCCCTCCAGTTTCTTGCTTCCGGCCGGCGGTCGCGTTAGTTTCTCGCCTCACTTGCAGTGGCAAAGTACGTGGTCGGAGTATCGGACTCGCATTTCTTGCTCCGCCCAATCCTAGTTCATCGTTTCCCAATCCCCCAAAACCCCCAACGTGCTACTTTTTTTATGCGCCGCCAGACTAATACGAACCATGCATTTCAGTACCCAAACTCTCTAATCGCTCCGTGGCGTGATAATCCTCCTGCGCCATGTACGGGCGGAACCAAGTCCTTTTCAAAAATTTCGTTTTGGCAAATTTATTGTTGTAGAGTAGAAGACAGAGATTCAAACTTCAAGATCACGCATCCTTTATACTCCCGCGCCCTAAAGCGTTTTGATGCGACTTTGTCGCATCCATTTCATCGCTTAGTAAGCAGAACCTAGTACCTAGCTGCTGATGTCTGATTCTTACTTTAGTTATTTATGATCTTGACCAGTGATAGCTGGGATCTCGTACTGTACTCTCTAGTCTCTACATCCTGCAAATCCAACACACCTATCCTTTTTATCCCTCGAGCAATTCCTAGTAAGGCCGTAATTATTAATTGTGAATGGTAAACCATGATTGCTCCTGAATTATCCGTAAAATCCAGGCTGCATTGTAATTATTGCATGATATACGATTGGAATGTTATAGCAAGGCATGTGTAGATTACATTATTACCCCACGTTGTCTGCCGCATCGAACATCCCCGATTTTGACAGATTCCGTAGTATTATTTGTCTTGTCTCAGTTGTTTGTCGAATCGGACATCCGAATCTGAGTGTGATTTGGACACCCGTGTCGGAGTAATACTATATCATCATCCTTTTTATTCCTCAGGAATTCCTAGGCAGGTTATTATTTGTTGTGAATGCTAAAGCATGATTGCTCCTAATCTATATATGAATCCAGGCTGCATTGTGATGGAGGATAGGAATGTTATGGCAAGGCATGTGTTTTTTATGGGATTCGCTAGCGTTGGAATTATTTGCCATTTCCAAGACCCCAAATATGTGTCCGATTAAATTGTGTGTTTGTCATGTCCCAATTGTTTCGTAAAATTGGACATTCTAATCCGAGTGCGATTCAGACACCCATGTCCAAGAAGCACACATCATGACTGCCAAAGCATTTTCTTCCAATGGCCTCGATGCCATGCAGCCTGTCTCCAACAGTCCAACCCCAGTCATATTTTTTCTTTGTTTTTTGTTCCTATATACGAGTAAGCTTGTGCATCTCTGTTTTAAGAACGTCACAACATGGACACTGTATAGAAGTACTAAAAAATAAAAGGAAGGAAAAAACCGAAAGAAATAACACCTGTGCAAAACACAATGACCCGTTTACTATCTACCTAAGTTTGTTTGGTCAACGAACTGGAGTTTTGTAAAATATTATGTCATTATTCAGTTCGTTTAGCCAGTTACTTTTTTTTGATGAAACAAGCCTTGTTCAGTAGTTGCTTTCAGCTTCATCTTAGTTACCACTTGGATGCTCGTAGGTTCCAAGTCAGCTATTCATACCAACACGATGGTCAACTTTAAAACAGGAACTGACAATGGCAATATTGAGGTTCTACAACAAAGTCAACTGCAGAAGGAGGCAATGACTAGTCAAAGCAGCTGCCAGACCAAACCAAGTCTTGCTGGGGTACTTTGCTCATTCTTTTCTTTTTTGAAACAAATATGTTATATTTTTGCCTAAATCCTGGAAGATTCGAGCATTACTTATGCATAGATAAGTATAACACAGTTTTCTGCCATTGCTGGTACATTTTTATTGTGTAATACATATATAAGTTGTGGAGATCGGAACCGTTTATGTTTATTAGAATTAACTGTCAATTCGTTGATGAATTACATACATTGTAAACATTGTTTATTCAACACTCTGAGTGAATCTTGTTTTGTTATAGAATGAAAATGAAACACCCGTGAAGGGTCCATATAAGAGATTTCGTGTTGATGCAACCAAAGTTGCATCACCAGGTGTTGATGCAAGTAACACTGGTCAGCACCTGCGTCCTTATAAAAAAAGCAAGGGTTTAGGAAAACGTGGCAAGTTGGAGCACAATCAAGGCGCTACTGAATTGAGCAGGTTCCAAACACCAATCAATTTGTTTGAAGATGAATGTGTTTTCTGCCATTCATTTAGAACCACTGAGGAGGTACATGCTGTATATCATTTGCATATATAAAGTAAAAACAGATCTTTTGAAGTCTTCTTATTTCTTAGTGTACCTAAAAAAATCACTTTTCCTGTGTCAGTTTCATGGTCCGATGGTCCGGTATCGAGAGGGAAGGATTGTGTCCAGCGATGAGTGCAACTAACCAATGCCATCTATGTCCATAAAAAGTGCATGATCTGGTAAGTATATTCATGGACAACGTTTAAATCTTCATATTTTTATTTATTTAGAACCATCATGCAGTGTTCATCAAGTCTTTTCATCCTTAGCATGGCATTAATCTGAGAGTAGGCTTTTTGTTGATATCATATATTGCTCACATACTAATATTTGTGAAGGGCCCCAAAAGTGTTTATGAATGGCGATGAATTTGTTAACGTGGAGAAGGAAATCAGACGTGCTTCAAGATTGAAATGCAGTAGATGCAAGCTTCCAGGAGTAGCCCTTGGTTGTTATCACGATCCGTGTCCCAAAACTTACCATGTCCCATGTGCAAGGATGATACGAGAATGCTTCTGGGATGTTGTAAGCTTATGAGTATACCTTTCCACTGATTCATTTATAAACACTGATATTCTGACATTTCATGCTTTGATATTGTAGAAGAATCTCCATGTTAGGTGCCCCACGCATGCATCCGATCCATTACCATATGATGAGACAACCTCACCAATAAGGGAAAGTGCCACTCTTTCTCCCATCCTTCAGAAGTATGTGATTTTTCTTCAATCGTCATTTTAATTGATTAATCCTTCATTTTAAATTTACTGTGTATTTAGTCATTCCAGTCAATGTCGAGCTAAAGAACAAGCTTGTATCGATTCCCATATGGAAGATAAACAAATAAATCCACTCGTTACATCGGAGTCTTTGCTTGCGTATGTTATCTTACTTCACTTCGTTTGATTAATCATTAATGTTTCATTTGCAATTGATTTCTTGTATTTTATTGTTTCAGCCAATATTTGGATACACAAAGAATGTCTGTCATTCATAAAAGGGAAGATAAACATGTAGATCAGCCGAGCACTTCGAGCTCTTTTTCCTTGCCTTGGGGGTATGCTGTCTTTTTTAATTTTCTTGGGAAATGGTGCAGAGGTTACTGATCAGATATTCTATCAATATTTATTGATGTTCTTCTATAATTTGCATTGTATTTCGTCATTACAGTTAATGTCTGACAAATAAGCACTTTCTGCATATTACCTTTATTCATTAATATTCTTCTATAATTTGCATTATATTTCATTACAGTCAATGCTCGGACAAAGAAGGAATTTCTGCGGATTACCAGAGAAAAGAAAAACAAACGAATCAGTCTGGAAGCCCTGTGAATCAATGGGTCCTGCTCGGTTCAGTTTTAAGTGCATCAGAGAAGGTAGCGTAGAATATACTAGCAAATAATACCCCTTTTTGGAGCATTTGGATGTATCTGAACAATACTAGCAGACGTTTTTATGGACAAATAATATAGCAAATCCTACTTTATGGTTTTACATATAATTTGATAATTTTCGAATAATTTCTGTTCCGTACCAAGTTGTGAACAATTTTTTATGTTTGTCACAGGATTCCCTCAAGAAATTTGCTTCCTTGACCAGTTCAACCTTGGCTGAGGAATGGGACAAAAATGTGACTCACGTTATTGTGGGCGGAAGCGCTGGTATCGCCTGTGGCAGATCATATGAGGTCCTGATGGCGATATTGTCTGGGAAATGGGTTGTCACAGCTAGATGTTAGTATTAAGCCATCTTACATCTCCCTTATTTGTATTATTATTACTTTATTGTCCATGTTACATACTGCTTAACGTAACAAGCTGCTGCTCTATTCACAATTATTCTAGCTCTGCAGAGAATATTATTTATCCCTGCATTGAAGAAGTATGCGTCATGCTCTGTCACAGGGATTGCGGATTGCTTGGCGGGGCCGATTCCAGGTCCAAAAACTTGCTTGTCAGAGCCGATTACAATTTCGGGAATTTCTTACGAGGTGGAATTCTTTGATGCTTCACGCTCATGGATTGATGGACCAAAGAGAGCAAGAGCTGGAGCAGCTAAAGGGGTATGCATGGATTCTATTTCTGGCAGTACTATTCTGTTTTGCATATTTTGGTTGCATACAGATCCAACAAAACAATTTACAAGTTCTCTTTTGAAGTGGCATCTGAAGTGCTATGTTTAGGAGTGCCACAAATCATAACGTGTGTGTTTTGGGATCCACTTCAGTTATCTCAAAAAAACGATGCTTGCAGGCACCGAAACTGTTCTCAGGACTGTATTTCTGCCTCAGCGCCTACCTGAACCCGGAATACAGAGAAAACATAGAAGATCTCATAGCAGCTGCCGGAGGGCAGATACTGGATGCATTGAGCCCGCGTTCTTTACAGGAGAATCTGGGCAAAAACCCTGGAAAGTTATACGTCATCTATGATGGTGGCCCTCCAAGAGATTTCGCTTCGACTTTATTTGTTGACAAGGAGATAGAAGAGGGAATCAAGTATGCAGCCTTTGGAGCGCGGGTGATCAGCCACCTTTGGTTGTTCGATGCTATCGCGTCTTATGATGTGCGGATGCTGGAACATAGTCATCACTCCATCACGGATATGTATGCAAATACTGCGCATCAGGACTATATTTCTGGTCATGTTAAGGGAGTTCTTTTGGTTTAGCCCTGCATCGGTTGAAGGAGAGGAAACAGTTAGAGTTTAGAGCTTTTGTAGAGGGTGATGGCTTGGGTGTAATGTTGTTTTGGTGATGGATGAGTCGTTGAGCAGTCCAAACACTTGGTGCTGGATGCTCGTTTAGCGATCTAGAGGCGCCTGTTGCTCAACTGACTTCGTGGCCTTCCTGGCAGTGTCTGTTAAGTCTGTAAGGCCACATCATAATAGGTTGACAAAAGAACTAGAAACGAGTTAGGTTTTTATCTTTACGCTCAAAAGGCTGTTGCTGATCCTCCGTTAACTCCCCTCCAATCTCCCTCCCTGACGTCTGACGAGGGCGATCACTGTAACCAGCTGAAGAGGCATGCAGCTAGACCGATCAGTCAAGCAAACAACATTAGGAACTCGTTCTTTCTCTTTCTGACGGAAACTCTGCACGAGCTAGGACTTCTATTTTGTGTACGCACCATCTGTGTCCGCATTCCCATGTCATGATCTGTATGTACTACTACCAGTAAGATGCCAAAAAACACAGATCATGGTATGGAAGAAAATCAAAAGCTTGAAGACGGCAACCACAAGCATTGACACAACTGTATCTGAAATGGATGATAACCAAGTTACCTTATTAAGCATGATGGCAGGAAAACTTCATGCTCCTCCTACTGTTGGAATGAACTCCTTAATTAAAGGTGATGAACCAAGCAACCTTAAAGGTATTTATCATGAAATTCTAAACTATGGGGATCTTCTTGAACACCTTATCTGCCATGGAGAAACTCATGATGTTTGAAACAGCTGTTGCCGCTAAAAACCTTGCTAAAATGAACTTATTGCTAAAACTGGTAAAACTTGTAATGATATGGAGGAAATTAAAATGGTTAGTGATATCACCTCTGATCCATTGGTTAAACTTCATGGTTGTAACTTACTTGAATTGATATTTGTTTTGCAAAGAGTAGCAAATGATCCCTCTGTTATTGCTACTAATTTTGTTTTTGGTTATTATATTGTTGATCATGTATTATAAAACAGATGGATAGATGTTACAAATAAGCTATGCTCCCCCCCACCCCCCCGACGAAAATACGTTGGTGCACATGGGTATCAGCGCACATGATATGTAAAAACAAATTAATTATTCAAAAAAGGTCATAAATTCCGAAAACGTCATTGGGGGCAATCATGATCAAGTGTTGTACATGTATAAAAATTAAGAAAGACTTCATTGCACACTAGGTCAAAGATATGCCTAAAAAGTCACTATATACACTTTATATTCTTCAAATATTTATCTATTTTGTCGTGAATAAATTGAGAATAATGCCCTGGCTAAACATTTATATACGAGTATGATACTTGATCTCTTTGATCCCCAAAAAAATTCAATTTTTTTACTTTAGTTTAGTTACTTATTTTTTTGCGCATATCATGTACAACTGTTCTTCTATGCCTATTTTTTAAAAGAATATCTGCACATTGGTCCCATGACACCTTCTGATATCCACTCGCAACTTGCGGATACCTTTGTCAAAATGGTATTAGGTAGAGTAAATAATGTTATGATTGAATTATATCTTACATGTCTTCCTGTTGACTTATTGTAATGAA
Organism: Poa pratensis; assembly: GCA_947311845.1. Lineage (NCBI taxonomy): Eukaryota > Viridiplantae > Streptophyta > Magnoliopsida > Poales > Poaceae > Poa > Poa pratensis. Next base: position 58,742,083 of record CAMZMU010000035.1, read on the forward strand.
CATGAAGAACTATTCTCCTTGTTCTATAGTCTTGGGAAGAGATTTTCTTAGAACTACATGTGTAATTATTGATTCAAAGTAAGGGAATGTGAAATTTCATTCCCCGCATAAGAAAATGCATGAAACACTTCCCTATGAAGAAGAAGGGGGCACCTCAAAAAATCATTCATGGGCCCCATAATATCAGGCCGGACTGAACAAGGCTATATATGGCTATGAAAAAAGCGCTTTACAAGAGGCAACCCGTTTACTTTTTTTTGTCCTTATTGTAGCTAGCACAGTTATTTTAGTTTTATTTTTGTTTTTTTGAAATAAAAGAACCCACTTTCACCCATTTGGTTTTAGTCGATGCCCCTCAAAATAATAGTTTTAATTACAGCTTCAAAATGTTGTTGTCCAATGTCTGAATTTTCATAATTAATGGGCTGCTACTAAACTTATGAAAAATTTGATAACCAAATGTATAAAAAGGTTTAAATGTTCGTTTAAATATTTTAATATTTTATAAGATTTTCATTCGAATAAATTAAAACTAAACAACGTCGCACGTACCCCTAAACCCTAGTTCTCGTCCTTGTCCGTGAGGGCATCCTAGTCAACGCTTTCGTTGTCGATGTCGTCGAGGTAGATGACGGTGGTGGAGGAGGCAACACGAGAGGAGGAGGAGACATCCCGATGCGCGGCACGCGAGGTCGAAGCACCACTGCCATAGGAGCACGAGGTCCGATATGCCGTGAGTTCGGTGGTCTTCATGAAGCCCAATGAGTCCTCCTCGATCACGGTGGTTGAGGCCCCAAAGCCCAACTGATGTTGGGGAAGTTGCTGCCTTAAGCGTCGTCCCGCAATGGCGAAGGCACCTGGTAGCACGCCGACACCACCACCCGCCTCGCGAGGGCCTCCACATGTGGAGGAAGGCGCAACGCCATTGCGTGGAGCCATGGACTGACAAAATGTTGGTTCAAGCATTAATGCGACACGTTCTTAAGACACAACGCCGTCACGTCACGTCACTGACCACCGTGTTGCCTAGAAAACCGTCTGACGAAGTAGACGTCATCACTCGAGGAACCGCCCTCCTGCGTACGACCATTAGTCGCAGCTCTCTCCGTGTGTGTCTATAACAAAGGGTCCCCATCCATCGGGGTGTTGTCCTGCCCCCCCAAGCAGGTACCCAAGCATGGAGTTGGGATCGATAGTGTCAAACATTTTTGATTTGTTCCCTTTTCAGTCCGGACGCATTGGTCTTTGGAGGTTTGGGGCGCGTTTGGTAGCCTGCAGCTACCTTTGCGCCCTGTGAGAGTTGGCCGGCCAGGGCCTGGTCTGGAAAAACCAGCCTCTGGGCCTGGTTGTGCAGTCCGTTCGGTAGATCGCGTGGTTTTTTTCATCCCAGCTGAAAACATGGAATCAACTGTTTGGTTACATGCTTTGCATGTGCAAATGCGACTAGGCGTGTGTTTTGTTAGGTGCAGAACAGCCACTACGGTAACCGCATCTCTATTGAGGTGAGGTTACCAACCGTTGCATGGAAAGCACAAGTGCAAACTTTTTGACATGCCGACGATTAACAGGAGAAGTTATAAAACATAGTGCTAACATAGACTCATCGTCCAGTGCATAAACAGTACGACAACAATGCTTAAACTAGTTGTCACCATGTTAAACAAGACCATATAGATAACATAGACTCTTAATCAAGTATTCTACTTGACTTCCTTCTTCCTCACGTGCTTACCACCTCACAACCAGTTTTGTTGAAGATGATGACCTTGTACTCCTTGCCAGCGATTTTCTTGAGCATGAGAAGGTAACCAATTTTGAGCTCATGAGCTATGGTAAATGTTACCCACTCCGATCAAGGCATGCTTTACCATTCATATCAGCCAGGGTGATTGTCCAGACGCACCCTGTGCTCGTCCTGAGGGTGATCTCCGCATGCACCTCACCCAAGTATGGCCTGAATGTTTCAGGAACAGGAAGGACCCCTAAGCCAGGGGCGACAACCACCTTGCAGAAGTGGTTAGGGGACACCTCTTCCTTGGTCCAGCTAACGTTGGCCTTGATCTCGGTGGGAATTCCTCCAACATCGGATTTCTCAGTATACGAGCATGAACAAATGTTTAATGTTGGTGATCCTTTGAACATGACATCAATGTTTCAACAAGTAGACATGCCTCATACGAGCTACGACAAGAGTATCCAAGAAGTGTCACTAGTAGGAAAAAGTCTACCAGTGGCGCACGATTTTTGGTTATCTGTGGCGCACGAGCGTGCGCCACTAAACTCGCGCCACTGATAAGTGGTACCTGTGGCACACGGCTCGTGCGCCACAGGTAACACAACTTATCTGTGGCGCACAGGCCCATGTGCCATAGATAAGCTACTTCGTGCGCCACAAGTAAGCTCTGTGGGACACCCCTGTACATGCTACCTCTCTCTGTTCATGCGCCACAGCTAACCATTTCGTGCGCCACTGATAAACAATTAGGATTAAAAAAATAAAATTCATATTTGTTTACCTATTTCCAAATATTCGTCACTATTAAATTCATTAATCAATCTATTTCCAAAAAAAAAAAATCCTATTTCTAATCCAGGTCGGCGGCGGATCTAAGGCGGTGGTGGTCGACAGCAAGGACTCGCTGGAGCCGGCCTCCCGTGCGCCCCCCTTGTCCTCTGCTCCTGCTGCTGGGCCAGATCGACGAGCTCAAGCGCCGCACCATAGCCGAGGGTGGTGGAGGCACGAAGGCGGAGGTCCCCGGTTGCGGAGAGGGCGACATCGGGGAGACCCTAGCCATGGCCGCGGCTGCCCTCACGGAACCGCAACCATGGCCGCGGCCGTCGTGTCCTCGCCGCGAGCTCCCCCTGCGCGTCCCTCAAGGCCACGGGCGCCGTCCTCCACCGCGTCCCCGCCACGCGCTCCCTCTACACGGGCCTCATGGCGGCGGCGTGCCCACATCGTTGACCCGCCCTCCCGCCGACCACGGCGCCGGCTGCAGGGTGGCGGGCGTGCGTACAGACCACAACGCTCTCGCGTGGAGAAGGGTTTCGGCTGGGAGAGCACACAGGCGGCGGAGGGGGCGTGCGGGTGGCCGGCGAGGGATGGTGAGATTGGGGGTTGCAGTGGCGGCGCATCTGGATCGTGGAGGAGGCGTGCGTGGTGGTGTGGGAGAGAGAGAAGAGAGCGTGCGTGCGTGGTGTGTGGCTGCATGCGTGGGTGCGTGGGTGTGGTTGCGTGTTGCGCGTGCTGTGTGTGTGCGTGGTGTGGAAGAGAGAAGAAAGAAAGGATAAGGGGACAAGGATGTCGCCTAGAAGGGGGGGGTGAATAGGCGATTAAAACTTTTCCGGTTTAGGCTTGCTAATTGCGAAATAAAACTAGGTGTTTAAATTAACAAGTCAACAACCTAAATAAACTAGGCTCACCTATGTGCACCAACAACTTATGCTAAGCAAGACAAGCAACAAGGTGATAGCAAGATAAAAAACTTCAAGAACGAAGGCTATCACAGAGTAAAGTGCATAAGTAAATAGCTCGGGTATAGAAATAACCGAGGCAAAAGGAGATGAAGATGTATTTCCGAGTTCCTCCTTTTTAGGGGAGTACGTCTCGTTGGAGAGGTGTGAGCCAGCACAACAGGTCGGTGTCAACGCCACAAAGGCTTCACCTTCTTCTCCGATGAACCGCACCACAAAAGGTTTGGTTCACCTTCCACTATCGGAATCCTTCAAGGCAGAATCCGGAGCCATTACAACAACAATCCGAGGCACAACCCACAACTGGATTGGGGGCTCCCGAACGGCTACAAGTGACCACAAAAGGTCTCAACCACCACAATGGCGTCTAGGGTCCAAAGACCCAAGAGTAACAAGTTCACAAGCTTTCAACTTCCACGAATCCTCGTGGAGATCACAAACCAATGCACAAAACAATGGCAAGAGCACAAGTGCTCAAATCTTTCACTCTCAAATCCCACCAAAAGCAGCTAATGCTTATGGGGGGAGAGGAGAGGAAGAACAAAGAATAGAACCATACAAGAACTCCAAGATCAAGATCTACTAGGTTCCCCTCACTTAGAGGAGAGGCGGATTGGTGGAATTGTAGATCTAGATCTCCTCTCACTTTTCTTTCAAAGATATGCAAGAATCATGGGAGGGATTGTGAGAAATCAAACCTTTGGAGGTCAACAATGGAGAAGGAGAGAGAGAGAGACAAAAGCTTTTGAACCATTGGGAAAGAATACCCCTTAAATAGGTCCCCACTAAATCCAACCGTTGGGGCATTTTCTGTCAGAAATCAAGAGCCCGGCCTTGGGTCCGGCCTCGGCCCGACCAGGCCGGCCTGGAATCTTTGGAGGCTGGTTGTGGCTGGAGAGGCCGGCCTTGAGCCCGGCCTTGGCCCGGCCTCTGGTTGGTGAAGGCCGGCCAGGCACCCGAGGCGCCCGGCCTCGAGTTAGCAAAGGAGACCGGTAGGGTGCCCGAGGCGGCCGGCCTTGGGCTGGCCTTGAGCCCGGCCAGGCTAGCATAAAAACTGCAGAAACATCCAAACGAAAACGAACATATCTTGATCATCCGGATTCCGTTTTTGATATTCTTAAGCTCGTTGGGATCGCAACGAAGAGCTTTACAAGATCATGCAGAGAAACATCATAGTCCAACAATGGAGAATAAAACCAAATGGGGAAAGGTTAGAACTCTCGATAAAAGAACAACCGATGAAACCTCCAAACCAAAACCGCAATATGTTTTTCATCCGGACTCCGTTTTTTATGATCTTGGGCTTGTTTCGAGGATAATCACAAGTTATACAATGCCATGCATATACACATCATAGTCCATCATGTGAGGAGGAAACCACAAGAAGAGAGTTTGACCTCTCTTAGAAAAGACAAACCGGTAAAACCTCCAACATAAAAAACACCACAAGATATTCAAATGAAATCCGTTTTTGATGAACTAGAGCTTGGTATGGAGATGAACACAAGCTCTAAATTCTCACATGGATAAAAGCCAAATAAGAACCAAGAAAGATGATATGCCAAATATACAAAGGTTTGAGCTCTCCATAAAGATGTGATCAAGTTACTCACTCGAGAGCCCCTCTTGATAGTACGCCGTCTATCCTATAACCCGGTCTCCCACTAACACCAAGAGACCGGTAAAATAGAAACCCTATCAAGATCATACCTTTGTCTTGCGCATTCCACTTGAGCTAGATGATGACGATCTTGACTCCCTCAAGTTGGAACACCTTTCTTGATTGTGCTTGCTAGCACATGCTTGATGATGACTTCTCCAAATACTTCCCCATACACCATGATGGGAGAGCCTTGCTAAGCTTCGTCTTCATGAATCCACTTGTACTTCATCTTCTTATCTTGATATATATGATGGCTTGGAGATAACATGAAAATTCACTCAATCTTCTTTTCGAAGCCATGCTTGCAATAAGCTCAACTCTTCACATGACCATTCTTCATATAAACCCTTGGATAGAACCTTGGTCATCATGTAATCGTCTAGAGTCCAACACATGAATTTCAATCTTTTCCTATGGACAAGATCTATAAGAATATCTCAATGCAAATATTAGTCCATAAGGATTGTCATTAATTACGAAAACCACACATGGGACAACACATGCACTTTCAAAGGTGGAGAGAGAGAAGAGAATATCCGGACACTTAGAAAAATCCAGAGCAAATTACCTGTGTCGCACAAGCTCACCCGTGCGCCACAGGTAAATTTTTTACCTATGGCGCACAGTGCAGTGGTGCGCCACAGGTATTCTCTCTCCACTTTTCAAAATATCATCTGAGAAATACCTGTGGCGCACAGTGTAGTGGTGCGCCACATGTATTCTCTCTCCTATTTTTACCTGTGGCGCACCACTACCCTGTGCGCCACAGGTAATCTCTCTTCTTTTTTTACCTGTGGCGCACAGGCTTATCTGTGCGCCACAGATAGTCTCTCTCCTCCTGCTTTAAATTTTCGAAGTTTAGTGGAACTTACCTGTTGTGCGCCACAGGTAAAAATTTACCTGTGGCGCACAGAAATTTCGTGCGCCACAGGTATATTCTGCCAAATCCCCAAAACGAGGAGATAGACTATCTGTGGCGCACAGGCAAGTTTGTGCGCCACAGATAGCATCTCACGTATAAGCTTTTTCCTACTAGTGTGTTTCTCCACTACCAAGAGCTACGCACAAGAAATGTGATTATACATTGCACAAGGTAGTAAGGAATCACTCCTTGCATAGAAGCGCCGTCACATTTTAATCATCGGCTTGTTCGTTGGTCTCAGTACATGTAGAGCTAGCCATGTATGCGCCTACTGACTAGCCAGCAAAAGAAAAGAACAGACACATCTGATTGTGGCTCCTTCATACTTTTGTTGACAGTCAGCTCTAACACAAATCATCATAGACCTAAAAGAGATGCCAAAGCAATTTGCCTCATAAGAAATAGCAAATAAAGATCTCAGGGAGACGACTCTATACAGGACCAAGAGGTATGCACAAGAATTGTACTTGCACATCGCTCAAGGTCCTATGCAAGTCGCCTTCCTGCACATATGTTATGCCACATTGTAATCATCGGCTTTGTGCAAAACAAGCTCAATCTACAACAACTCATTAGATGCCTCAGTTAGACAATAAAGTCAGATGTCCAACCAAAGTATGCACCACATGACAACCAACAAAACCAAGTAGTAGACACGCATATAGTTGTGGATGTTTCTTAATTTTGGTGGCTGCCTTGTGACAACAATGCGACATCTGACTCACAAATATGAAACCCTTCATCATTGGCCAAAATTTCGCAATTGAAGCCTCATAAGTCAAAGCCATCAATGAGAAAAAAAAGTGCATACAAGAACGAAGTAGAAATAATAGCATTGTCCTTGCAATTACCCTTGGTTCTGTACACAATCTTCTTGCGAGTATGATGGCATAGTTTAATCATCGGCTAGCATCAACAATACTCACGAACACAGGAAAAGAAATTTGTCTCATAAGAAATAGCAAACAAAGATACCAGGAGATGACTCTATGCAGGACCAAGTGGTATGCACAAAAATGTGATTGTACATCGCTCAAGGTCCTGTGTAGAGTCATCTCCTTGCACTTGTGTTATGCCAATCATCGGCTCCTTGCAATCATATAGTTCATGAAAATCACAGAAAACTATAGGACATGAAAATTTGGGCCTCAGAATTGCATTTGACAAATGAAAGAGACGATACTACTGCGCCAAGAACACAACATAAACATTATGTTGTACGTTGCACAAGCGTTTGGTAGCCACAGTTTCATCATTGGCCAAAATAACTGAAGCAAATCAAGCAAGATTCAATGGACGATCTCTTAGTACCACCAATCATGCACACACATAATTTGCTGTGTACACAATAGATGATAATAAGATGATACTAAGAGATACTCTTTGAATCAGTCTGTTCAGTTGCTAGATTTAACACATACACAAAAACTTGCCTCAGAAATACATGGTAGATCTGGAACAACAATAACGAAAGGAGGACACCGCAGGAGCGCGTATACAACTTCGGTATACAAAAAAACCACATATCAAATCCCAAATCGGATGAACGACGCAAATTTGTTCGATTTCACCTAATCCCAAGCAAATCGTACTACGAATAGATGATTTCGCAACCATGGAAGTCATACTAAAAAACCCTACTACGGAACCAATAGATCGAAGATTTGACGCAGATTGAACCTTAGATCTACCGTGCATGTCAATGTAAACAGAGTAACACCAATGGATCTACAGATTTATGACGGTTACGAGACATACAAGGGCTAGGGATGCTTTTACCGCCATTGACGAAGTCCTTGAGGAAGAAGAGATGACGCGGTGCTGTCGACGTGTGGTTGAAACTCCTCCGTACCACAGAACAATGGAGAGATGGTGGCCCTGCGTCTCCTTTCGAAGATGCTCACGGCGGAAATGGAGCCGCTGACAGAGAGAAGAAGAGGAGAGGAGCGAGCGGTGAGAGGAAACGAAGAGGGTGGAGTGAGCAATGAGGGGGAATAAATAGTGCGTGTTTCCAAAGGGACGCGGCGTCTCCGCGCACTCACCCACGTCCCACGCTTGCGCTCCGCCAGGTCTAGCTCCACAGGCACGATCTAAACGTGCCTCTCAAACCTCCCAACGAATGGGCGTGCAGGCCTGGCCGAGAGCTCGCACAGCCAACCAAATACCGCGCGCTCGCAGCCGGCGGGCCTGACCTGCTATCTGCGGGTTATCAAACGCACCCAAGAGGAGATGCTCTCTGTACGGCAGAAACGGGCAAGTGGTACGTCCGTATCCAGTCCAGTGCGGTCTAGCAGTAGGCTAGGAGTAGTAGTAGGCCGGGGAGGAGTGCCGATTGCCAGGCTTTTTGACTTTGTGCAACCAATACACGTACTACGCCGCGCCGCGCGCCCATCCTCTGTCAAATCGTCGCCTCGCTCCTCGCGCCCACAGTCCAATCACCACTCTCTTGCCTCCTCGCCGTCCCCTCCCTCCATTCACTGCATTTCCTTCGCTCCAACATCCCGATGAGATCACCTTCGTCGTCCTCGTAACCGCCGGGCGTGTCCACCGAGGCGTCATGAGCTTCGGCGAGCGGCTACCCCCGCCCCCGGGTTTCAGCGCTGCTGCGGCCGGCGGGCGACCGCCCCGGATGGATTTCGGAGGTTTGGTCTCCTCCCTTCTCTCGTCTTTATTACTTCCGGCCGGCGGCCGCGTTTCTTGCCTCGGCTGCCGCCACGGCACATTCCGTGATCTTTCTTACTACTCCGCTCAAAGCTGGTTCGTTTTTCTCCCCCAAACCCCTCAAGATTCAAATTTCGAATGAACACGCTATGCTACGCACTCAGCCTTTATATTTGCGCGCCGAAGAGCGGTTTGATGCGCTGAACTCGCCGCCCTCGGATGGCAAATGGCATGGTAGAGGCGTAACATAGCTGCTGGGGTGTGAATGTGTGATGCTTACTTTTAGTTTTGATCTTGAGCGGCGATATCTGCAATTTTTATCTACTGCTTCCAACCCCCAACTTACCTGTCCTTTTAAATTCCTAGGCAGGTAATTATTTGTTGCGAATGCTAAATTGGTAATGCATGATTGCTGCTGACCTGTATATAGATCCAGGCTGCATTGTGATGGAGGGTATCTAACACTATTGGAATGTTATAGCAAGGCATGTGTAATCCCATTTCGGGATTTTTTTTATGGCATTAGCTAGCGTTGGGATTAACTAACAATTCGAAGACCCCAAATCTTTGTCCGACTAGAGAGTGTTGTTTTTCATGTCCCGTTGTTTTGTAAAATTGGACATCCGAACCCAAGCGCGATCCAGACACCCGTGTCCGATTACTACAAGCATGCATCATGACTGCCGAAGTATTTTCTTCCAATGGCCTTGAGCCCTTGATGCCATGCAGACTGTCTCCAACCTGAGTCATATGTTAAGAACAACGCCACAATGTGGCCACTGTACAGGACTAAAAAAAAGAAAACAAAAGAAATAACACCTGTACAAACGCAACGGCCCATCTACTAGTGACTAAGTTTGTTTGCTCAACGAACTGTTGTTTTTGAAAATATTATGTCAATATTCAGTTTGTTTAGCTACTTGAAATTATGATGAAACAAGCCCTATTGTAGTTGCTTTCAGCTTCATCTTAGTCACCACTTTGATGCTCATAGGTTCCAAGTCTGCTACTTGTACAAACACGATGGTCAACATAAAAACAGAAAATGACACTGGCAATCTTGAGGTTCTACAAGAAAGTCAAATGAAGGAGGCAATGGCTAGCCAGAGCAGCTATCGGACCAAATCAAGTCTTGTTGGGGTATTTTCTCCATTTTTTATTTTTGAAACAAATATGTTCTTTTTTCGACATAGTTCTTTGCCAAATCCTGGCAGATTCGAGAATTACTTATGCATAGATAAGTATAACACATTTCATGCTAATGACTGGTACATTTTTATTGTGTAACACATGTACAAGTGCTGGAGATAGCAACCGTTTATTAGAATTAATTGTTCATTCGTTGATGATTATGTACATCGTGAACATTGTGTATTCAACATTCTGAGTGAATACTGTTTTGGTATAGATTAAAAATGAAACACCCGCGAAGGGTCCATATACGAGATTTCGTGTTGATGCAACCAAGTTGTATCACCAGATGTTAATGCAAGTAACACTGGACAGCATTTGCGTCCCTGTAAAAAGAGCAAGGGTTTAGGGAAACGTGGCAAGTTGGAAGACAATCAAGGAGCCCCTGAATTGAGCAGACCCCAAACACCAATCAATTTATTTGAAGATGAATGTGTTTTCTGCCATTCATTTAGAATTGCTGAGAAGGTAATATGCTGCATATCATTTGCATATATCAAGTAAAAAAAGATCTTTTGAAGTCTTCTTATTTCTGACTACCTAAAAAATATTCACTTTTCCTATGTCAGTTTCATGGTCCGATGGTCCGGTATCAAGAGGGAAGGATTGTGTCCAGCGACGAGGGCAACCCAACCAATGCCATCTATGTCCATAAAAAGTGCATGGACTGGTAAGTTTATTTATACACACTGTTTAACTCTTCATATTTTATTTATTGACCTATATCACGCGTGTTCATCTATCCTTTTCACTCTTAGCACGATATTAATTCAGAGTAGGCTTTTTGTTGATATCACATTTTGGCAACCCTACTAATATTTGTGAAGGGCCCCAAGAGTGTTTTTCAATGGCGAAAGGTTTGTTAACATGGAGAAGGAAATCAGTCGTGCTTCAAGATTGAAATGCAGTAGATGCAGGCTCCCGGGAGCAGCCCTTGGTTGTTATCACCACCCCTGCGCCAACACATATCATGTCCCATGTGCAATGATGATTTTGGAATGCCGCTGGGATGTTGTAAGCTTTTGAGTATATATTGTTATTGAACCATTCATGAACATGCTATGTTTTTACATGTCTAATTGTGATGTCGAAGGAGAACCGCAATGTTTGGTGCCCCAAGCATGCATCCAAGATGAGCTCACCAATACTGAAAAGTGATATTACTTTGCCCATCGTTCAGAAGTATGTACCTTTTCTTTAATTTTCATCTTATTTGATTAATCTTCATTTATAATTCAGTGTTGTGCATTTAGTCATTCCAACCAATGTTCAGTTAAATTAATTTCCATCGATTCCCATATGGAAGATAAACAAATAAACTCTACACATTATATTAAATTCTTTTTGTTGGGTAGACTATATTTCTTCATGTGTGATTGTATTGTTCGTTTATTTAATTATTAATCTTTCATCTTGTACTTGATTTGTTGTTCTAGCCAGCATTTAGATAAACAAGGAATGTCTGTCATTCATAGAAGGGAAGATCAACAAGTAGATCAGCCAAACACTTCGAGCTCTTCTTCCTTGCCTCAGGGGTATGCTTCTTTTTTAATTTTCCCGGGAAACGGTGCAGAGGTTACTAATCAGATATTCAATCATTATTATTCATTAATATATTCTTCTATGATTTGCATTGTATTTCGTCATTATAGTCAATGATCGACAAATAATGACTTTATGTATATTACGGTTATCCATTAATATTCTTCTATAATTTGCATTATGTTTCATCACTACAGTCAATATTCGGACAAAGAAGGAATTTCTGCCGATTACCGGAGAGAAGAAAACCAAATGAACCAGTCTATAACACCTGGACAAGTGGGTTCTGCTCGGTTCAGTTTTAAGTGCATCAGAGAAGGTAGCATAGAGTATACTAGCAAACAATACCCTCTGTGGAGCATTTGCATATATTTGATGTACGGACAAATAATGTAGCAATCCCACTTAATGGTCAGATTTAAATTACATATGATTTGCTAATTTTCGAATATTTTCTATTCTTACGCAGTTGTGAACAAATTTATATGTTTGTCAAGCAGGATTCCCTCAAGGAATTTGCTTCCTTGACCAGTTCAACCTTGGCTGAGGAATGGGACAAAAATGTGACTCACGTTATTGTGGGCAGAAGTGCTGGTAGCACATGTGGCAGATCATATGAGGTCCTGATGGCGATACTCTCTGGGAAATGGGTTGTCACAGCTGGATGTTAGTGTTAAGCCATCGTACATATCCATTGTTTGTATTATTGATAATAACTTTACTATTACATCCCGCTTAATGTAACAAGCTGCTAGTCTATTCACACTTTTCCTAGCTCCATAGAGAACATTTATTTATCCCTGCACTGAAGCAGTTCACGTGATGTTCCTGTATCAGGGATTGTGGATTGCTTGGCGAGCCGATTCCAGGTCCAAAAACTTGCTTGGCAGGCCGATTACAGTTCCGGAAATTACTTACGAGGTGGAATTCTTGGATGGACCAAAGAAAGGAAGAGATAGGGCAGCCGAAGTGGTATGTATAGATGTCTGTTTCTGGCAATACTATTCTATATTACTTCAATATAGCGATAAATATATATTAGTAAAAGCATATTTCAGTTCGCCATATGCATAAGTTTAGGGAATCGGTTTACCTTTTTTGTCAAAATGTATTCATACAAGACTTCTTAATGCCAAATGCTTAAAGTGCATGTCTGGAGAAAATTAGGTGTCCGTATATATCCAACAACCTTTTGAAGTGGCATCCCAATTGTCGTGTTTTGGAGTGCCATAAATCATAGTGTATTTATTTATGATGCACTGTAATTATCTTTGAAAATGAATATTATGAATGCACTTCAACTATCTAATAATCTAATTTCGAATCCATTTCTACAGCCATATGTTTTCCCATTTATACCTTTTACTGAACTCATGAGAATTGCACCATATACCATTGCATCTGCATGATGAGAAAATAATGCTTGCAGGCACCAAAATTGTTCTCAGGACTGTATTTCTGCCTCAGCGCCTACCTGAACCCAGAACAGAGAGAAAACATACAAACTCTGATAGCAGCTGCCGAAGGGCAGGTGCTGGAGGGAAGCATCCCAAGTTCATTACAGGAGAATCTGGGCGAAAATTCCGTGAAGGTATACTTCATCTACTATGATGGCCCTCCGAGGGATTACGCTGCGACTTTATTTGTCAGCAAGGAGATAGAGGAGGCAATGAAGTATGCGGCCTCGGGAGCGCAGGTGATCAGCCACCTCCAGCTGTTTCACGCTATCGCGTCTTATGACGCGCTGATGCTGGAACGGAGTTATCGCTTCACCCCGGATATGTACGCGAAGATCGACCGTTCGGCCTTACCTTTCGGCTCATGTTAGGAGGGCTTTTGGTTTAGCCGCCCTGCATCAGTTGTAGGGTTGATGGCTTGGGTGTAATGGTGGTGTTGTTTTGGTGATGGGTTGGTCGTCGAGCTGAGCAGCCGGAACACTTGGTGCTGGACGCTCGTTTAGAGATCGAGAGGCACCTGTGGTGGCGCAACAGCTTCTGTTTTGTGGCATTGTCTGTGACCTCTGTTCGGCGACGTTGTATATTTTGGCATCGTAGTAGTTTGACAAAAGAATGGTGACTGTGTGCTACTCCCTCCGTTTCAAAATATAAGTCTTTCCACCTACTTTTCACACACATGTATCTAGACATATTTTAGTGTAAGATTAATGTGAACCTTACACTAAAACATGTCTAGATATATGTGTGTGGAAAGTAGGTGGTGCGACTTATATTTTGAAACGGAGGGAGTAGTATGTTTTAGTATCTTTTATACTGAGTATTACTCAGCCTGGTGCTGCTCTTTCGTTAACTCCCTGACGAGTGCGATCGTTCTGCCCAGCTGAAGAGGCATACAACTAGGAGTAGGGCATCTATTTCGAACCAAATGTGTATTCCCCATGACACCGTCTGTGTAGATTATTTGTACACGTCATTTTTTTTTGAAGCATTTGTACACGTGAACTTTGTGAACCGTAACTCTTCCATCAGAATGAATTCACATGTACTCCCTCGGTTACATAATTCCAAGACAAGGATTCAATATGGAACGGAGGGAGTAACTAGCAACTCATTGGTTGCGACCAAGCCACTTTATCACGAGAAAATCACGACCATCTACTTTACTTCGATGCCTCCATTTTTTTCCTTCCCATAATATTAAAATGAGGGTGGGCATATTCTAAAACCGAAGTACCGGTAATCCATTTCAAGTGAAAGAGCACATGATAGTACAAGTCTGAATTTGACAAGAGCTAAATATCAAGTCATTTACAGCAAGAAAGATATGGAATCGACCCTACTGGTTACAGCCAACGAATTATGAGGCGCGCTTTCCTCAGCTACATGTCTAAAGCTACCATCAGGGCTGCCAGCCAACAAAGAAGCTCCGGTTTTCAGAACAGCTCATATGTCCTGTTCAGACGAAATGAAAATTAGCACTGCACAGTAAATCGATAAATCTCAGAAAAATAGTACAGTTTTCAGACGTGCTTACAGAATCATTTGCACAAATGTACGCCACCTATAATTCGTCTAAATGCAGAAGGAAAGCTCAACAGCTGCAATTGCAAATTTATATGTCAGAAAGTCGAGACCTACCATGTACTGAATTATGACAGTGCGGGATAGGAATACACTTGTAATACAAGGCGAGAATCCAACGGCTGACCTTATAATCTAACATTTTGACTGGCAGAAGGGACGACAGGTCTTTTCTCTACAGATTCATACTGGAGAACAAAGTTTTCCTGCAATCAACAAACGTCAGGTTACTTTTGCCGCTGTGCGATCAGGCTATAAAGTCTCAACAGATTTTTAATGACAAAACCTTCTGAACCGTCTCCCAAATGCTTGGATCAAAACAAATGTAGGACCCTCGCTCATAAAGGTTATTTTTCACAAGAGGTACCATGCCTGGAGTCCTTAAGAGCCACACATGATACTCTCTGTGGTAAAACCACCCTTTGTTATATCTGGAAAAGGTAGAATCAGAAATTTGAGTGATCTCACATGGCCATTTTGACTAAGCACAACAGATAATTGAGAAAGCAACTTATAGTAGAAAATCACGAGTAGACCAATAATACTGCCGAATACAAAGATAGGTCCAACCATGATTGGACTGTCAAGATTAAACTCTAAACGTTGTAATGGACTTCTAGTAGTAATATTTTTCCGTGGAACTTCATCGTTGTAATTCCATTAGTAGATAAGAAATTTGGGTAAAGATAAAACAAAAGAGGGATAGCCAGCAACCAAAAGTTCTTAGGGTGTGGGAATACTACAGAAGATAAATAGAAGATGAAACACATCAAAACAGTTAGGGTGTGTGAACAGCAGCGAATGAAGGTCCACTAAAATACTATATTCTACATTTCTACTGAGATACCAAAAACTGAGCAGGTTTGTGCTTACAGTTCACTCGCAGCATATAACTGAGCAACATCCTTCGGCATACTGCACAAAGAGGAAAGTCAAATAATGCATAAGCAAGTAAAACCATACATAAAGTTGATTATACTCAACATACCTGTAGAAGATGTAGAATAGTGTCATGGGGTGAAACTTTGGAAAATTGAATGGCTGCAGATGGAGAAAAACTTGAAATGTCAGAGTCCAAGAGGCTACTGTAAACCAAATAAGAAACAGCTTGCTTACTTGCAGTGCTGGAGGTTGCTCAGCAGAGTAACAAGCAGGGATCTGAAAATCAGGTTCTCCTTTAGCTGGCTCATTTGACCATGGAGAGCCAAACGTCTTGTAAAGACTATCTTGAGAGTTCAAATTCAATCCTAGTGTTGTCAAATCAAGCCCTAAGGCAAGAGATGTTGGCCCAGGCTCTTTAGATTTTATTAAATTCAACAGTGCAAGTAAACTATATGGGTCTGGCGCAGTCTGTGTTCCCTGAACAGACTTTAGACTCTGATCCTTATATGACTGTGGGCCTGAAGACATCTGCAACCTAAGAGAATTCTGAGTCTGGGGTTGATGGTATTGCTGGATAAGTTGATCATAAGATCCCGAATTAGAAGACGGATTTGGAGAATTTATCGGCCTTAGCCCGATATTCTCAAGGCCGTTTTGAACCTAAAGAGCACAATCAGAGAGAGTAGTTAACAATCCACATTCAAAAGGTTTAGCAGACACTAAATATTAAATTTTCAATAACATGCCCTACATACAGCTCCCCGTAAAAAAAGGTTAAAATTATGAGGTGTGTATCCCCACTTGAGTGGTGTGCTCAACCACAACTGATGCAAAAAAAAAAATGCTAGAATGCTTACAGAAGTAGTGCTCTGCTGATGTTGTTGGCGGGGTGGATAGCTACCTCCCAAATTAAAGCCAGATGATCTACCCATCTGCAGAATTATATGTGGAAATTTAAGATTAAAAAGGTATAGCTGACCTGGAATGAAATGATAAAACAATATGAACTCACAGGATAATGTTGTGCTTGCATAATATTTGCATTCTCATGAAGGTGGTCCTTGTGATGCAAATCCATACCATAATCTGACGAACTACCTTAAATTCCAAAGAAATATATCATAAGGTAATATTCAGAAAGGAAAAGAAAGGGGATTGCCCAGAAATAATCAGCAGAAAGGAACATGGCAGGAGCAACTCCCATGATCTGAATTTAGCTGAACAATTTCGACAGAACAAATTGCAATACATATAACTTGGTTATAAATCTCCGATGAAAGATAACTAACCCAACTTGCAAGAAAAAGGAGAAACATATGCCAGATGAAGAACTGAGAAAAGGATTAGGACCATGATGTGTTGTCAACAAAGAAGAAAACAGTGAAGGTGTTGATAAAACATGAAACTTGTCTTCTCCAGATAACAATGTTAAACAGAAAAAAAAAATGCAAGGGATAAGGCAAACAGCTAAGAAGAAACAGCTGGTTAATCTCATAAAGATTTATAGAGTTGTCCACTACGTGCATAATGAGACTAGCGGTGGCCGAGAGACACCTTTATATCCTGGTAAAGCTGGAAAATCTTCATTCTGAATGCTGAACTCCTGGTTTTGTTGCACAATGGCATTGACACTTACTCCTTGCTTTCGCAGTGATCCTTCAAATTACAAAATAAGAAAAGTTGCTTAACATTCTCTAAGCACTGATGATTGAAGATTTTGTTACTGTTGTACCATTACCATATTGTCCTTGACCACCTCCAGCAGAATTAGGACGCCCCGTTAATTGGGGAAAATCATTTATATCAAACGGAGAATTGTCACCCGAGTTTCCGTCATGTAGCATTCCTGAAGAACCAAAAGAATTGTTTCCTGCCTGCACTTGGTTCTGAGATAGCGACCCTCCAGGGGTTGGATAAGAACTCCCAAGAATGTTCATGAACTGTGGTGATGCTGGTGAAGAAAAAGGAACCAAATTACAAAAATAGAAATCTATTACGTCATCTTTTACCCACACCCCATACACCAAGAAAGAAGAAATTCCAAGCTCTTAATAAACCCAGTAGTTCTATATACAGTTTAGTTGCTTCAATTGGTGTACATAAATCTAGTATGGGCAACCAAGGCAGACAGCCTCAAGGTAGTGCCACTGCTTTATAAATACAATGGGTGAAAACTTCAGTTCCTGAGTCGGTTTTCCAATCAAACTGAGCCATGTTGAAGTTCAATACATAAAACTTCAAAGAGTTACACATTCTCCTACTTCCACCCTTTTACACATCCTTACAAACCACTTTTCCCTTTTTTCAATAAAATGCAGAGCTTGCAGCTCGATGCATTGATAGAAAGCAAACAATTACAAGCCTCAAACTAGATTGAAACATCCGACCACTCAAGACAGGACCACGACCAATGGCAAGACATACATTACAACTGACACAACCAAATAACCTTGGCCTAGAAACCAAACAAATCTACTGAAACCCTAGTCACAGGAAAAGAAAATCTGAAAACATATGTTCACCAAAGAATCAAAAAAAGTTCAAAAGAACAAATAAAAGATTAACACGTAACCATGTACCTTGATGCATACTACTCATTCGGTTGGATCCTGGGATATTAAGAGCCCCACTTCCAGAGTTGCCACTCGAATTGATACGTGATGAAATACCAGGCATAGACAGTCCTGCGGAGCTTATGCTTCTGCCAATACTGCTGCCACCCACTATATTGCCCACAGAATTTGTTATCCGTGGCCCTAAATTCCCCAACACTGAAGAAGCTGTCAACCCAGGGGCAGAATTCCGGTTACCAACATTAGCCAAGCTTGAGGATAAACCTTGTGCTGAGCCACCAATAGCATTCATGCTACTACTAAATACAGGATTTCCCCCAACATTCATACCTCCTCTGTTGCTGATCCCAGAATGGCCATGAGGAATCTACAAAAGGGGCAAGCAAATAAGTCAAGTGATGGAGCACTCAGCATGGATAGAAACATTGTGTGGAATTTGAAAGAGGAGAACAAACCTGAGACATGGAAGCTGGAAGGTTATTTGAGGGAAACCGGTTACCAGAAATATTACCCCCGGTTGTTGAACACCTGGGGATGGAATACCGGACAATGAAGCATTCCTTGGTGCTAGCGATGCAAGATTGAGATTTCCGTGGATATTATGCAAGCCTTCCAAGAAGTTCAAATGAGTTAGCTGTATGAGAAAAACAGTACTTTGCAACATGAATTGTTGGACTAACAAATCTGTAAGACTTACTAACCAGAGTGATGGAAACCAGGAAATGATCCAGACTGACCAGAAAAGGCTGATGAGAATGGCCTTCCTGTTGAATCCCCACCAATATTTGACTGCACAAAGTAATAAAAATAAACCAAAGAACTTCTGAAAATCTTAGCTAGACATTGTCACAGCTAAAAAATATTTTATCCACATTGTGAGGTAGAGAAACTAGGCGGGGAGCAAATAACATAGAAAGAACGCTGTGACTAAAAAGGAACAGGTTAAATGAACTGCCATATTAGCTCAAGCGATATATGGAAGTGGGGTTTGGTGATTTACTCAATGAAAAAGTAGAAAACGTGTAAATCCTATCAAGTAAAGAAGGAAGCATACATTCAGTGATCCCGACATTGCCCAAAGAACGACAAGGCAAGTGGAAGTCAAAATACTATTCCAGTATTCCCCCAACTGAGTGGTAATCAATCCAACCTGGAGTCCAAGAAGAGATAATGAGTGCAGGATACTTATAAAAGAAACTTAATGGAATGAATTGCATGGCTACACGCAACACAGGACCCAAAGTTAAATTTCTAGATTAAAACACTAACTAGTTAGAGGAGATTAGAGCTCCATATATGTTACATTCTAAAAAAAAGAAGTCATGCAGGACAAACTGTCACATACAAAATTTTAGAAAATACTGAGAACAAGATGACACAATTAAGAGGGTAGAAAAACATGTGAACTAATCTTGAAAACAAATGAGGGTGGGTGTAACTTCAGGACCAGACTGGTATATTTAGAACATATGACTAGCATTGTGAGACCTAAATTGAAAAGCAAAAGGTAGGGAGATTCATACAAACGATAATGTATGATTACTTCCAAGTTAACCCCTACAAGAAAACCACTAGCTAATATCTAAAAGGAAACATAAAGTTCTATTTGGACAGAGTACTGAATGGAAGGAACAAAATACCAATACTGAAAAAGGCCGTGACTAACACTCCGGAAGAGCACAAATTTATTACATTCTGATTTTCCACTGCCTCAGATGGCCCTCATATTTATATTTATGGGACTATATAATAAATCTAGACAAGAAAACAACGATGTGGTACCAAATCAACAAGGTTTTTGAGTCACCGATTAATCACCGATTAGTCACCAGATTATCACCGGGCCGGAGTAGCGATACTGCCTTGCTCCAGCGACTCGACTAGCAGAGCAAGTCCTGCAACTCGCCGCCCAGCTGGCGGCTTGCTCTGACTAGACGGCAACTAGAAACACCTAGCCATGCGGCTTGCTTTCGTGAAACCCAATGGGAGCAAATTTTTGGTGGGATGTTTAGGTCTTGTGTGCTAGTTTAGGCAGCCGACAAGGTCTCTGGCAAGGAATCAATCTCCTTGATGCCACCAGCCATAAATATACCCTGCGTCTGGTGTGTGGTAAGAGAGAGAAGAGGTGGGAAGGGAGAAGGAAGCCGGTGGTGGCTGCTTTGTAAAACACAAAGGCCTGGCCTCGTGCTGCGTGTCAGTTACCATCTTGATGGATGGTATGGATGGCTTGGATAAGTACCGACGGTCTGGATATATTTAAAAACTAGTGTTTTCAAATGGGCCTTCATGGGCCAGATATGCCCCTATCCTTAGCCATTTCGAGTTTCCTTCCTCCTCAACTGAAGCAACTTGGCTCCTCGGAAGTCTACCGTCACCCCACTTCAACCGCCAGGACCTTGCACAGGAGCTTCACACCACCTTGACTTTTCATTCAAGCTCTTTCACAACTGTGACTCCGCCCTCAACATCCTCTCACACTCCGTAAATCCTCCTGACTAGTTGGGGTGAATTGGGGTGAACAGTCCTGGCTATACCTAGCCGGCGGGATGGCTACTCGACTTGACTCGGCGACTCAAAAACCTTGAACAATATCAACATTTTGGTTTAGCATGAGATGCAGGCTTCTGGTGGCCTAATTCCTAACACAGATTTCCAGGAACAAAACAAAAATTTCCCAGGGAACCACAACAGGCCAGCATGCATGCCTCTTCAATCAGAGGTCTGATTCATCTATTTGATAACGTTTAGTAAATAACTGAGGTGTGACTGGATCAATATCAACATTTTGGTTTAGTATGAGATGCAGGCTTCTGGTGGCCTACTTCCTAAAATAGATTTCCAGGAAGAACAAAACAAAAAATTCCCAGGGAACCACAACAGGCCAGCATGCAGGCCTCTTCAATCAGAGGTCCGGTTCAAACATAGAATAACCATTACACTTATGTACGCGGTCATAGGCAATCTCAAATCACCATGGTTATCCTATGTTTGAACTGTTTGAGCTGCCTAAATAAAAATGAGGAAAATTCTTTCCATTTTGATTAGTTCACTGTCAGTTGTTCAATCTTCCACAAGCATCCATTTTGAGTAGGTTAGCAGCATAAGTATAACAATCCATATGTAAAAGGCTAGTTGAAAATTATGGTTACAAATGCATGCCTCCATTTGTCAACCACGTGGTAAATTATATTACATACATGCTAATTGGAATAGAAAATATGGTTTGTAGGCTTCATGCTTGGTTACAAACTACTAATTTATCCTAAATGACAACATACAAGATATATAATTTCAAAATAATCAAGAAAGACAAATTAAACAATATATAATATATTCTTAAATTGAACTCCAAACATATGTTGCAAATTTAATAAGACTACAAGGGTTATTCAAGAAAGTGAAAGCATTTTAGATCCACAAAGAAATATTTTAGAAAATAAGAATCAGATATATATTTGTCTACTTTGGCATATTTCTTGATGAGATATAATAATGCAATATTTGACATAAAAATATAAAATCCTAGTGGTGAAAATAGGAGTATCAGTGCATCACATGATTTGGCTAGTTATCAATCTTATTCCCTCCCTGTACACGCTAAAAAAATCTGCACAACTATCCGAAATCTGACGCAATCATATAGGAACCCCTTAGTGTATCATGCCATAAATTCTGAACCTAATTCTTCTACATTCATGGTCACAGTAATACAAAATAGGCGACAAAATGCTGGTGACCATTTAGATTATACATTGACAGCAGAAACGTTGGCAAGTCATCTACACATGTTTTCTAGGTATCAACTTGGGGCAAAAGATAACACTGGGAGTATGATGCCGTGACCAGCAAATAGTTCAGACTTCAGACAATGCATAGTTGCATGCCCAGCTTGCCCAAGCTCATCACACGCACGAGCATGAACCAAGCTCAAAAGCTCCCCATCACATCTGCAGCCCAAAAGCAGCCGAGGAAACCAACTTATTGAGAATCAAAGCAACATCATAGCCTAGCACGATCGTACACTATCCAGCATTCTGCTGCAAAATTCGAGGGAACCAGACAGGCACAGAAGCACCGAGCAGCTCGAGTTCAGATTCCCCAGGCCCCAATTCAAGCAGGTTCGTCACAGCACCCCCGACCAGCGCCACTTGCAACCTAGGAAAAGCGCCCAGCGCCAAAATCGAATCTAAACCCATGGCCACTGGAATTCGAAGACCACTTCACATCCCAACGAACCCACCGCCGACGGCGATACCGAATGCCACGGATCCAGCAGGAAGCGAGCCCCGCCCCGCGAGCTCACGACGGCGGCCACTAGTCGTCCTACCTACGCACGAGGGGCGGGAGGGCAGAGAGGGTTCTACTGGAGTAAGGTTCGAGAGAGGGAGAGGAGACAGACCTGAGGGAGTGACGGCGGCGAGGCCCCGCGCGCGGATCTCCCCGCGTCGAGGCGTCGCGGCGGAGGAGACGGGAGAGAGAGCAGGATTCGGGGAGCAGCAGCACGAGTGCGACCGGCGGAAGGATGGGGAGAGAAAGATGAGGAAGGCTGTGGTGCCTGCGTGTCCAATTTCATCAGGCCCTAACCAACGGCCCATACACGGCCCGTCGATTAAGTCCAACAAGCCCATAAGCCAAAAGAAGTCCACCGTCGGCCCCCGAGGTGTCGGCCCAACACGCCCACGCCTTCGTCTCTCTTCCATGAGGCGACCGCTGCGGCTCGGCGTCGTAGATCTCACCACTCACCTCGCGAGACCGGAGACGGACTGGGGGAAGAAGCTGCAGCGCCAAAACCCTAAGCCGCTTCACTGTCCGATCCGATCAAGGTGAGGTTTCTCGCTGTCCTACGTGCTCCGACGATCCTTGTTCTTAGGATGTTGAATTTGGGCTTCTCCTTTTGGTCGTTGGAGATCTGGTGCTGCAGATGGCGAGCACGGGGCGGTCGATGCTGCTGTCGCTGCTTCTGTTCGCGGTGACGCTGTCGCTGCTGGAGATGTACCGGGCCAAGTTCGCCTCGTCGGAGCTCATGACCATCGCCGGCGGATTCGTCAGCTCCATCCTCTTCCTCCTCCTCCTCACCGTGCGTCGTTCTCCCTTCCCTTTCTGCTTCTTGTTCGCGGGGGGTGGAAAAGCTCCCGTTGTTGTTCGTTTTGCTGGTTCGATGCTAAATTGAAGTGATGCGAGTGGTAAAAACTTGGTTCAGTCTCCTTGATAGACCTGATTGATAGTTAATTGATGGCATGTTTGGGTGTAGCGCTGTGAGCAAATGGGTCCGTGATTTGGGATGATTCTTATATCTGGTGCAGCAACGTTCAGCGGTGAAAGGAAAATGTAAATCCGGGTCATGTATCACCTGATAGCTAGTTCCTGCTAGTTGTATAAATTGTCCAGCTTCAGTTTTCAGGACCCAGTGTAGCTTCCCAAATACAAAATGACCTATCACATTGGTCTACTGCGTAGTCTCAGTTGCCAATTGCTTATATCTGGTGCAGCAACATCTAAGACCTTTTTGTGTAGTATCTGCCTCCAGCTGGACATGAGACATTGGCCTCTAGGATCTAGCAATCTGGAGATACAATATTGTCTGGTCAAGTCTAATATGTTCAGCACCTAAATTACAATTGGCTTCTAAGGCCTGTTGTAAAATGCAGATAAAAGTTAGAGCCGATGACAAGTCTTCATCTGTGGTAATTATGTGGGTTAATGTCTCGTTGAATCCACGGAGGCCACCAAAGGGACCTCCATTTTTCATTTATGTGTGGATTCATGTCACTCTAGCTTCAACATAGACAATCTGGCCTAACATCCCTAAACCCAAAAACTTCTCAAATGGATATGGAGAAGTTATGCTTTTCCAATTTCGTTTTGTATGACAAGAAACTAGTGCAAGCAGACCCTCAGGAAGGGGAAAATTAAGTGAGCATGTATGAAAAAATTAAGCAGGTGGTTTATGTATTTGACTGGGGTTCTTATATGGTTTTGTGCCGGAACTTTTTGAATTGATAAGTTCTGTATTCATAGATTTCTTCATTAGCAAGTATTACTTTGAGCATAGATTATTGAATCTGCTAATTGAGCAAGTTTTTGCAGTTTATTGGGAATTACCAAGAAACTAGTGGTGTTAGAACTGGATGGGGTGCAGGTATATACAGCAGCATATGACTCCATTCCCTTGTTTTGTAATTTCTAACTTGAACTATTTGTCATCACTTCTGTTCTTTCTGTGCAGTTGTTGTAGCAGAACTTGTTGCTCTTATTATAGCTGGTACTGTCCACCGCGTTTGCATCACAACATGGTATGCTGCTTTTATCATACTTCACTAATTTCCTTGTACAAGTCCTTACTTTTTGTTTGGTCCTGAGAATACATTTATTGACCTAGATGGTTCCTGTTCAGGGATGCTTATCTTAGATGTGCTATTGGATATTTCTTTATGAATTTCTGTTCTACTTTGGGTGGAGAGAAATGCAAATGATCTGTATAAAACAATTTCTTCGTTTTTGTTTCCATCAAGATTAGATGGGAGTATAAGCTAACACATACATCAACGCGGTTTTTCCACAACTAGGAGCGTACGCACCTACCATCATGACCGTTGATTTTGCATCCAACGAACCATATTATTCATACTATTTTATATGTTAAAAAAACTAAAAAATATGTTAATGCATGGTTTTAATTTTTTTTGTCAATGCGTGCACAGAAAATTCATGTTAGTACATGAATCTAAAATTTGAATACACAAATCTATCAATTATTGATAATGCATTGACATTTAAAGACTCGTTGATAAATTTGTTGCACGAATCTGGATGAAATCAACGGTCATGATGGCTAGGTGCGTACGCTCCTAGTTGTGGTATTGCATTTTTGCACATACATACAGAGTTTAGTGGGCTGGTACCAGAGAAATAGCAAGGCTTTTGTATATTGCAAAGAATTGTATTAGATTATGTAATACTCTCCAAATAACAACGTCGCCAACAGTAGGTGACTTATTGTTTGATGTTGATAGAAGTTGTAGGATGCATGATTAGCAGCCGAGTAAAATCCATCTAATTTAGTGATCCTTCTATAGCCTGTCACGTTTAGAATGAGTAATTGTTCCATGCAACAAAGAGTTCTCCAGGTAGTCGAAAAAATTCAGCCCCATAACAGTTATGACTGGAGAGACAAAGTTAATTAACAAGTAAACGCATTTTTTGTTTTGTGGGCTCAAAGCTCCGTCCACCACGGTGTTGACACCATTTTGTGGCGTGCATATTATTCTGGTTCATGATGAATATGCTTATCTACATGTAAACTCTGGTACATGACAAGGGAGCATTTTCCAAGAGTTTTTTACTTTTTTGTTAAACCTCACAGTCTACTAGCATAAGCCTTGATGGAACAAACATTGTGATGCTAGTCAGCTAGTGAATATTCCCCTAGAATATCTAGCAGGGGAAGGGCACCATTTAAAAAAATACTATGAAGAGATCTGCCTTTTAAATCCCAGCTCTATGTTTTCGGTATCTTGATGCCTTTGCTCTTATTGCCCCTTTTTTTTTTCCTGACGGTCGCTTAACTGATTGTTTTGTTCGATTACGCCGCAGCTTCCTATTCTCCGCGGCATTCCTTTATGAGGTTGACAAGCTCTCCGGGATGATCCTTGCGAGGAGCGAGTCTAAAGCGAGGCGGTACTGAGCACGCGTATTCGTGTACGGATGACATGTTTTGTAGATCGAATCAAAAACTGATATCCACACCTTCCATCAGACTTTCCAGACCAGTTAGCTTTCTTTTTGCAAGGCATGTAGAGCTCGAACTCTGGGGTACTTGCCGTGTCTGCCGAGTGATAGGTCACATTTTGGTTTAATCTAATCAGAGTTGTTATTGACTAGGCAATGTGCCCAGTCGGAAGGAATTTCACAAGGGTTAGCGTCGTCTTGTTGCAAATTCGAAGTTGTCACCTGATTAATTAGCCTTTTGTTTTTTGCCAAGCATGCTGTTTGTCAGAAGTCAACGCTGCGCTTTCTCCTCATGGTAATGTCGAGCACGATGCTTAGACAACCATGACTGAAACTGTCAAATCTAAACATAAGATTGGTTCCTCATAGCTTGTGCCTGGGTATCCGAAAAGGTCTGAGAACAAGGTCATTGCTGACGTGGGCAAGTGTGTGGCATGTGACGTGGACCTGTCAGTTTCCGCCGTAGATTTTTGCTGCTGGGGCGCTGCCAGAGGTGGCGTCTCTTCTCCGCCGCTCGCTGGAATTGCGCAAGGTGGACGGTTCTCCGGCGACCTGCCCACACCAGCGCGCGCCGCTGGTACATGAATACAAGACAGGACGCTTGGGTAGAGACGCGACACCCTGAGGCCTCGTTCGGTTCAGTAGGGAATGACGTGGAATGACGTGGATTGGCATGGATTAAATCCCATCTAAGTCAAAATCCCCCCAAATCCTCTCCAATCCACTTGTGGAGTGGCTTAACCGAACAAGGCCTGATTGGGATAGAGCTCTGGCGTGTTTTGACCAGGAGCACCTCCTCTCTGCTGCAACTTGCAGGCCGTACACGCATAGCGTCAGTGACAATCGTCTTCTGATTGTTACTGCTCTCTATTGACTTGCATTTTCTGATTTTGTCCATGCATATATACCTGGACTATACTCCGATGCCGGTTAATTTGGAGGAGCTGGTCGGCGGCCCCCTCTCCTATATCCATCTCGTGTCCAGGCTCCGCTGAACATACACGCGCTAAGACAAGCACGGCCGTTCGGGCATTGGATTAACGAAGCAATCTACATGCGTGGATAGATATATGTATTGATAGTTGCAGGGATGACAGCCACTTGCAGTGTGCCTCGACTGTTCCAATCAGAGACCGGGCAGCCAATATAGACGCCGTCTACCTCCAATCCAAGAATCAAATAATAGATAGAATTCGTCGTCACCATCATCCACTACGACGTCTACCATGACTATTAAATCTCCAACTCTCACGAGCTAAACAACAACGTTCGATCTAGCTGGACGACGACCCACCCAGCCAATTGGCCATTTATACTAGTAGCACAGGTAGCGGCACCATTTCAGACAAGCTCAGCAGATGCATGTCCCTTTGCCGTTAGATGGAGCCCCCTTGATTGTCAACTCCACCGCAGTCGCTGGCTCGTTCCCCGATCCTAATGGTTTTCTTATCATACGAAAGTGGACGCATAAACAAGTCGAGAATGAAGAGCATAAAAAAACTGTAAGAAGACGCAGTCAAACATATTGCTGTTGGATTAAGACGATGGCAACGCGCAGATGAAGCAATGAATCAATCGGAACCGGGCTGGAACTCGGTGTCTCGACGGCGATGGCTACTTGCCACCAGCAGGTCGCCTATGGGGCATTTAAAAATGAACTTTTTAGAGCATAACAGATTATTAAGGAACATGTCTACATTGTAATTTGTAGCTATCGGCGTTTTTTTTAAAGTCTCTAGCCTGCATTGGCAATGGCATCGGCAGTCGGCTCCCTCTCCCTTTCCTTGCCTTCCCCACGTTCGGTTTGACCAAGAATGCTTCAGTGCAAACTTGGCTTATCTGGCCGTCTGAACGCGCGCGCCTTCTGAGCTCACCATTGCCCCTCTTGACCTCTTCCCTGCGCTGGGGAGAAGAAGCGGCTGGGTTGGTGTAGATTTCGGCCAGCATATACACCCCAGCCGTGGCCGTCGTCTTCCCGTCTAGCTAGCTACTTTCGCCTCGCGACTTTTGCGAGAGAGACAAGAGAAGATAGAGAGAGAGGAGAGTTTCTGGCGCGCGCGGCCGGGGAGAAAGACAAACAGCGGCGGTGCTCCGACGTGCTTCCGAGCGATCAGCTAGGCGGCCACCTTCAGTCGTCGCCACCGTGGATAGGATGGATGCGACAACGCGGCGGGCGCTGCTGCTCCTGCTGCTGGTGGCCAGCAGCGCGCCGGCGGTGCTCTGCCAGACCAACGCGCAAGATGGTCAGTCCGATCGATCAGCGATGATCAGAAGCTATGTTTCTTTTCATTCTTCTCTAGCCTTGTATGCAAACCTTATTTGTGTGGTTTTTCGATTGGACAGCTACTGCGATCCAGTCGCTGATGAGCCAATGGACCAACTACCCGTCCACCTGGACGGCGTCCGGCGACCCCTGTGGTGGCAGCTGGGACGGGATCTTGTGCAGCAACGGGAGGATCACGTCGCTGTGAGTACAAACACTTCCATTCACCACGCCGCAGCTCAATCCTTACCCCAGCTTCAAAAGTTCAGATCGTCATACTTTGAGTTTTTTTGCAGGCGGCTATCCAGCGTCAACCTGCAGGGCACCCTGAGCAGCAGCATCAGCCAGCTCACCCAGCTCAGCTTTCTGTAAGTCGCCCTCGCCTCGCCTCGCCCGCCATGATATCGCTACCTGCCATGGTTCACCGAACATGAAAGTAGTTGGAGTTTTGGATAATTCAGGCTGTTGAGCTAGTCAGAGCACTTTTTTGCTTCTAGTTTATCAACTCTGCTCTCTGACCAGGTCTTGCAATAAAAAAAGAGAGCCAAGCTGAGCCGACCAATTCAACTTTACCTGGTTAACATTTAGCCTAGTTTGACAATATTACATGGGTTAGGTAAATCTTGGTTGATTTTGTCCAGGTTTATAGACAACGGAGGAATGAAAGTAGATATCCTTACTGTCCTGAACAAAATCTAGATGTGATAAGAAAGATGAGTGGTAGCTCATCACACATATGCATTTGCATTGCAGGGATCTTTCCTTCAACCCTGGTCTCACTGGTCCGTTACCCGCTTCGATCGGGAACCTTGCGCAGCTTACGACACTGTAAGCGATGCATCCCTCGTTGCTGTCAACCCTACCTTTCCTCATGAAATCAGTAAACAGACATATTGAATTGCTTGCCATATACTTTTTCAGGATCGTGGCTGGTTGTAGCTTCAGCGGAGGCATTCCTAAAGAACTAGGCAACCTGCTGAAGATGACTTTCCTGTAAGTAGCTAGGCTGAAACTTCTTGCATCGTGAACTTGTATTTTATTCCCTTTAATTTGAAAGACAGCATCAATTAATTTTTTTTCCGGAACTTCTTCTGCAGTGCACTGAATTCAAACAAGTTTACGGGCACAATACCGCCTTCACTTGGCCTGCTTTCAAACCTGTTCTGGCTAGACCTGGCAGATAATCAGCTCACAGGATCTGTCCCTATATCAACAGGAGCTACGCCGGGCCTTGACATGCTTATCTCACACAGCACTTGTAAGTTCTGAGGTTTATTATCATTTTTTTTGTCTTGGTCAATTAAGACAGATCAGTATGAAAGACACCCATTCCGATTTGATTCATCTTTCTAAACTATAATACTAATTGGTGGACAGCCATTTCAACAAGAACCAGCTTTCCGGACCGCTTACAGGCCTCTTCAACTCTAATATGACTCTGATACACATGTAAGGGGCTGCCAAGTTCCCAGTTTATGTTTCATATGGATACGTATGTCCTGCTAAATTCTCTCTCTGTCTTTTTTAGATTGTTTGATAGCAATCAGTTCTCAGGCTCAATTCCAGCTGAGGTTGGAGGCATTAGCACGCTCCAAGTACTGTAAGTATCTTCAGCTCAATGAAACTCACTTTTTCTCCAAGAAATGTTCTAATCGTAATCTTTGACACATTTTTCATCTCGGACAGTCGATTGGATAAGAACAGGTTTACGGGAGCAGTTCCTAACATGACCAACTTGGTCAAGCTAAATGAGCTGTAAGTTTCATATGATCGTATAAGACCAGTCAAGATCATATCTTCTACCACTCGAGGTACCTATTTTCTGAAAATGATATATTCTGCAGGAACTTGGCAAGCAACAAGCTAACAGGATCACTACCAGATCTCAGCAGCATGAGCGTGTTAAATGTTGTGTAAGAACCTAATTATGCTTCCATGCTGAACTGTCCATTGATATAAACTATTTCTTCGGATAAAACTGACTTGTCGATGTTTTCGTAACCAGGGATTTGGGCAACAACACGTTTACTTCTTCGGCAGCCCCAAACTGGTTCACAACTCTATCAAATCTTACTTCAGTGTGAGTTATCTTAAACAGTTGACTCTCTAAATCAACAAGTCGTTTGAACAATCTCCTAGTAATCATGACATTGTTTTTATCACTCAGATCGATATCTAATGGAGGACTCACTGGCGAGGTTCCCGCAGCACTTTTCGCATTGCCCCAGCTCCAGGAAGTGTAAGTTTCTAGAAAATTATGCAAATAATAAATTCATGAAAAAAATTAATAATCATGTTTACGCAGTGTACTGAGCAAAAACCTGCTCACTGGGGTACTAGATATGTCAGGCAGCATCAGCAAAAAGCTACAATCTGTTGATCTCAGTGCAAACAACATTTTGGATGCCAATGTCAACCCAGACTACAAAAAGGAACTGGTGTAAGATTATACAAACTCATCAAGGAATGCTGGTATTTATTAGTTGTTTTCTCCATGTATCACCAACGTCCCTTTTCTGCTCCTCAAATATGTGTACAGGCTTATCGGGAATCCAGCGTGCCAAGTTGAAGCTTTGAAAAATGGTCTGTTCTGCACCATCCAGAACCAGAACGTGGCCACATACAGAACTAGCATGGACAAGTGTAACGGGGCAAATGGGTGCCCCAGTAGTCAGAATCAGAACCCCGCAACATGTGGCTGCGCCTATGCGTACAGTGGCAAGATGGTCTTCAGAGCTCCGTTCTTCAAGGACTTGACGGACAGCGAAACGTTTCAGGAATTGGAGACGAGCCTCTGGACGAAGTTGAATCTGCGTGCCGGTGCAGTTTACCTGAACGATGTCCACTTTAACGACGACGACTACCTACAAGTTCAAGTGCAGTTGTTCCCGTCGTCCGGTACACTCTTCAATATGTCTCAAGTGACCACCATCGGGGGTCTTCTCAGCAACCAGATCTTCAAGCCGCCGGCAAAGTTCGGGCCTTATTTTTTCATTGCAGATCCATATGTCCCCTTTTTAGGTACTTGAATTTCCCCCATTTGCATTGAAGATTAAAAGTAGCATGGCTGTTTGAAACTAACTATTATAACATTCCATGCCAGTTGCTGGTGCCAAAAGTTCAAAGTTCAGTACAGGTGCTATAGCTGGAATTGCAGCAGGCGGCGGGCTTCTTGTGATTGCCCTCATTTTGGTGGCATTATTCGCTTTGCGACAGAAGAGGAGGAACAGGGAACTAAAAGTACAAGCGAACCCTTTTGGTAAGGATAAATATGCAAGCTGGCCTTGCAATGTCTGTTATGCCACTGTCATTACCATTAAGCAATCTGTGATGAACTGAACGTCCAAACGCAACAATGACATGGATAATGAAGGTTGAAACGGATCTGACCATTGTTCCAAAATTCCAGCTAAATGGGGCAGTATGCAGAAAGACAGTGGAGGAGCCCCACAGCTGAAAGGAGCGAGGTTCTTCTCCTTCGAGGAGCTGAAAGGCTGCACCGAGAATTTCTCAGATAGCTATGAGATAGGTGCAGGAGGCTATGGAAAGGTAACGATTAATAACTGCATAAGTTCATCTATGCATCTTTCTGAAATATGGCCGGTACTGCACAAACAGTTACCAAAACACAATAACACTGGATCACTATACTAAGTGCAATGTGTGGAATCAATAGGTATACAAGGGAACACTGGGGGACGGAATACGGGTGGCGATAAAGCGGGCGCAGTCCGGGTCGATGCAGGGTGCGCCGGAGTTTAAGAACGAGATCGAGCTGCTGTCCCGGGTTCACCACAGGAACCTGGTGAGCCTGATTGGCTTCTGCTTCGAGCAAGGCGAGCAGATGTTGGTGTACGAGTTCGTCGCCGGTGGGACGCTGAGAGAGAACCTTGTTGGTAAGACATCTGAATGAAAATACTGAATCACAGACCACTCCCACTGGAACTGTTTACCATTTCGCTTGCGCTCACATTGACGGTTCGTTTGCAGTGAGAGGGTCTTACCTTGATTGGAAGAAGAGGCTAAGGATCACGCTCGGGTCAGCAAGGGGGCTGGCGTACCTCCACGAGCTCGCCGACCCTCCGATCATCCACCGGGACATCAAGTCCACCAACATCCTCCTCGACGAGAACCTCAAGGCCAAGGTCGCCGACTTCGGCCTCTCCAAGCTCCTCGCCGACACAGAGAAAGGCCACGTTTCCACCCAAGTCAAAGGAACACTGGTAACAATCATAAGCACTGCTACATTTTTCACCTCGAACAATTGCTCGATCTGCCAACTGATCATATATACATTTGGCAGGGCTACTTGGATCCGGAGTACTACATGACGCAGCAGCTGTCGGAGAAGAGCGACGTGTACAGCTTCGGCGTGGTGATGCTGGAGATGGTGAGCGGGAGGCAGCCGATCGAGAAGGGCAAGTACATCGTGCGGGAGGTGCGGCAGGTCCTCGACCCGGCCGACCGCGAGTACTACGGCCTCCGCGCCATTGTCGACCCGGCGATCCGGGACGCCGCGCGCACCCCCGGGTTCAGGCGGTACGTGCAGCTGGCGATGCAGTGCGTGGACGAGTCGGCGGCGTCGCGGCCGTCCATGGGCACCGTGGTGAAGGAGGTGGAGGCCATGCTGCTGAACGAGCCCGACGGGGACGGGACTAACTCGGCCGGATCGTCCGCCACCGAGTTCGCCGGTGCCGGCAGGGGCCCGCCCGCGCACCCCTACAGCGATGCGGAGATCACCGGGTCGTCCTACGCCGGCGCGTCGGATTACATGCCCTACTTCGAGGTCAAGCCCAAATAGGATGTGTACATTCATTTCAATGATTCTTTTATTTTCTTCCTCTTTTTCTTCCCTTTTTGGCTTGTGATCGATGATGAATTGTACATTAATTTTGTACGTGGTGTTGCTATGATGAATCGTAAATACTGCATTCTTGGACAATTGTCAAAGTACCACTGCAGAGTGTTGCATTTGTGTGATGACTGATGGCGCAAGAGTATGAACAAGCACATGTAGGAATATATTTTTGACAACACAATACCTCTTTTATTCATTCACAATAATTGTTACATCTTTCACCAAAAGAGGTACACTGTTCTTGGGAGGATCATCTAACCAAACACCTGGATCAGAGATAGTTTGAATTCGGGAGAGAGATGGAATTAGGTCAAAGGAATTGGATACAATTTCTCTCTCACCACAAACCGCGAGCACTATTCATCGCCTTCTCCGAGTCGTAACTCCGACTCGCCCGCATTAAGTTTCTTGGTGGGCCGGCCCAGGTCGGTGGTTCTTTGGTGATTCGTTCGAAGTTTTGATTCTACTGCGAGGGAGTACTAGTTCGTTCGAACCTTCCACTCAAAAGGAAAAAATGGGTTCGGTTTGTTTCTTTTTTGCTACTTTCTCTTTTTCTTTTACGTTTTCTTTTTTCTCTGCTTCCTTTTATGTTTTCTTTCTGCAATATTTTTATTTTATCATTTTCTTGTTCCATTTTCTTTTTCTTTTTCACTTTCCTCATTTTGGTAATACAATATTGCATTTTCTGGAACCTTTTAAACCGTTGAATTTTGTTACAAACCCATGAATATTTTCTGAGCCAGTCATCTACTTTTTTGGTTCACTATTATTTTTGATTTATCCGGAATTTAGTTCATTTTTGTTCATTATTATTTTCAGTCACCCGCATTTTCTTTTGTTTTTGGTTCACTATTTTTTCCGGTTCACTATTACTTTCGCTTCATCGACACTTTTTGGTTCATCATTATTTTTGGCTCACCTGAATTTAGTTCCTTTTTGGTTCACTGTTATTTTTGGTTCACTGGTTTTTTTGGTTGACTATTATTTTTGGTTCGCATGCACTTTTTGCTCACTATCAGTTTTGGTTCACATGAATTTAGTTCCTTTTTGTTCACTATTATTTTTGGTTCACTATTATTTCCGCTTCACCGATAATTTTGGTTCACCATTATATTTCGTTCACCGAATTTAGTTCCTTTTTTGTTTACTATTATTTTGGTTCACCGTGTTCTTTCGGTTCGCTATTATTTTATGTTCACCGGCACTTTTGTTTTACTACTCTTTTTGGTTCACCCGAATTTAGTTCCTTTTCGGTTCACTGTTATTTTTGGTTCACCCAAATTTAGTTCTTTTCGGTTCAATATTATTTTCTGTTCACCCGAATTTTATGTCATTTTCACTTTTGTTAATTTCATTTTTGGTTCGCTATTATTACGGTTAATCCAATTAATTTGGCTGATTTTTTTAAATTTTGTTTCATACGTTTCTGTGGTTCACCTTAATTTTTTTGGTTCATTATTATTAAGTTTCACCGAATTTCGTTCATTAATTTTGGTTTATAATTTATGGCTCACATTTTTTTCTCTCTCTCGTTAAACCCCCAACCTTATCTTTCTTATCACTATCAAGACTTATCGATTTAGTTCTCCGTGTATGAAGATTTCTCGAAATTGTTCTAGGTTAAAGCTTTCAAAGTATACCAAGATACAAATCTTCTTGTTCCACACTTAATTTAGTTCATATAAAAATCCTTCATATATTTTAACGCACAAATGTAAAAAAGAAAGAAAAAAGAAATGTGTGCGAGCTGCGCTGGGGGCTGGGGTGCTCGTCGTTGCTCGCTAGCAGACGCGTGTTGGGTCAGGAACGCAGGCCCATGTAGCGTGTACAAGCTGAACTGGTGCGGGCGAGTTGATGCTTTCGACCCGCAATAAGCGATACATATAGGCCCCCACCCCCCCCCACAAACTATCTATTCACTCCTTTACAGGCCACAACTGGGCTGCTATTACACGAGCTAAGGGCAGGGTCGGCCCATAAGCCGGGCAACAAGGGCGACCTCCCTCAGCCTCGAGAAGAGAAGTGCCAAAAATGTTAGAGTATATAATAATCACTTTACTCATTAATCCTCCGTAAATGACTTTTTCTAGGGAACAATGCACAACTTTGATAATGATTTTCACTTGTAATGTCTAAAAAATAGTATAAATAAATTTGAAAAAGTATTCACAATACAAAATGCAACGATGCCATACAGTTTGGTATTATTAATGGTCAAAGATGTGAACTAAATATGGTGGAACATGCGCGCCTTACATTTTGGGACGGAGGGGTATCTTAACATAATAAAATGATTAATTTGCGGAACAAAATACACACGACGAGCCTCTTGGGATATATGAAGAAACCGATGGGACCAGCGACACAAGTTTAGTAGTTATATTATTATCTTTCCGGTGAGTCATGCATGTTTTATAAAAATCTATGTAATTTCCATGTTTAATTCTGTGTAACAAAATTTTATTTCATAAACTAGCGAGGAACTTGTATACACTTGATGATAACAAGCACATTGCATAAGAGCATATCGAATAATAAATTTACATACACAAACATACAAGAATCGATGCTATCTTTTTATTGGTGATTAATCTAACCAATGTTGTTCCAATACCAAGTACAAAGCATGCACACATTGTTAAATTTGACTTGCTAGACAATTTGATCGCCAAAAAGTAATATCGTTAGTTTAGTTCATACTCTACAATTTTATAAATATGGTTAACTAATCATACACTAGAAACTACTGTTGAGACATTTGTTAGATTGTCCTACTCTTTATGGATTGATACCATAAATATTTATAATTTATATAGGTTAAGCATTTTAGAAACATAGTTATAGAACAAACTTTGTTACAAAATATAGTTTAGTATCTTTCAATAAATTCACTACAAACGAATAACATACCAACTAATATTTGGTAATATTGTCATTTATGTGGTTAAGTGTGCGAACAAATAAATAATTATACTTGTAATACTATAAAATGCTAAAAATAAGACGCATAGAAGTAAGTATAAAAGTTTAGTATAAGGTGTATTTATTTTGAAATATTTGCCCCCGACCTAAATTTTTATTGGACCGGCCCTGGCTAAGGCCCAGAACGTCACACCACAAACTTAACCCATCTATGATTGATGACCACTTTCCCGCCAGCATCGTGTCAAGGTGATCATCGCTAGATGTATCATTTGTGACAGTGGCGCCACCTTTAGAACCAGATAGTCAGCATGCTGATGCCGTCTTGAAGTGCATCCGGAGTGCGTCATAATCTTCCCAACTCGTCACAACTACCAGTGGCAAATTGGCTCACTTTATCTGAACCCGAAAATGTGCATAATTTTCGCTCTTGACATGCCTGCTCTTCAGGATTTATTCAGGAGAAACATCATTATCCCATGTAGGCAAGTTAGTTGATCATCTATAGCCCATAGATCATTCTTCTGTGTTTCTCTCTTGTGCTTCTTGTGAAAATTCCGGTACAAACGCCTCACACAGAACTTGTGTTCAGCATCAGGCCATATGCTCTGCACTACCTTGATTAATCCCTGAAAGTACATCATGATCATTAATTGAAATAATTTGTGGAAAATTAGTAAAAGAACAACATGATCAAATCATATGTTCTGCTTTTCACTCATTTGTGGGGACTAGTGTTGATAATGTAGCACTTGTCCATGCAGCTTGATTCCAACTAGGTCAAGAAATTCTTCCATCCACAACATGGACCAAGTTTCAGACACAATTATAAAAGAAATCAATCTGACCATCTATATATGTAGGTCATGTTGCTGCCAACTCCATAAAAAACAATCTCTGTGATGTGTAACTCCAAAGTGAACAACTCATCTCATGGACCCACATTTGCAACAATTTTCAGTTAAAGTCACCAACATAGTGAATATTCAGTAAACATGGAATGACAACAAATTTAGTTAACACATTGTAAATTGTCAGCAAAGTTCAGTAAACACACTCAAAATAACAAACGTTCCAACATTTGAATAAATGAAAAACACCTACTTTATTTCTTGACAACAACAAGAGATAACTTTATTTCGAAGCACACTGTTTACAATCCTCTACGGCCAGAGGTTCAGATAGCACAGGAATACAATCTAGCCAAAAACCTACAGTTACAGGTTCTAGCTTTAGCAGCCAGGTCGTGTGCTACACGGTTGCACTCTCTTAACATTAGTTATTTCTAGTACATTGCCTCTCAAAACTTTTGCTTTGATGTCATCAATCAGAAAACAGTAGGCACAACGATCTTTGGCATAATTGTTTATGGCCTTTGCAGCTTCAACACAGTCTGTGTCGCAGATGATTGGATCATTGATCCATCTTGACGTTAGATCTAAGCCTTCATTGATCGCTTCTAACTCCGCATCCTCCGTTGAATTGCATCTGACTAGCATTCTCGCAGCTGAGGATATACATCCCCATTTTCACTACGAGCACTTATGCCAACACTCGCTTGACCATTTCCTCTGATGAAAGATCCGTCCATGTTTACCTTTGCTGTACCTGTATCTGGTTTTCCCAAGTGCATGTCCCACTGGAATCTGTAGCCAAATTTACACAAGAGGAAGAGCCACTTGAGTCATCCTGCTCGACAAGTTTTTGCCTTTTTTGGTTCTGAGTATTTAAGCTAATCAGGTTTAGGTCTCGGGCATAGTTGATTAAAAATCCGCCAACTGTTTGATGCTGGCTTTCCCATCATCATGTATAACACTGTTTCTCAAATGCCAAGCCCTCCAAAGCAATAAGAGGATGAGGCCACAGTACATTTTGCTTCGATTTGAAATCAAGATCAGGAGCCAATCTTTCTCTTAATAGCAGAAACCCTTTTCTTTTGAATAAAAAAACACCTACTTTCATGAGTGTTTGTTCACCATCATGCTACAAATTAATCACATCAACGACAAGATTGTTCCTCTACCCTCTCCGTTTCCAGTTAAACCCTAAGCCATTGTCCTGTATAAATATGATACACACATGGTACAAACTAGCCAAATACCTGATACATAGCATCAATATTCACATGAAATCGAGTCATAATCGACCTCCAATCGCCATGATCATCCACACAAAATAAAAAAATAAAAAAATCGAGAAAATAAATAGAGGAACGCAGGACCATGTAGTGTTCATATATTTTAACGCACAAATGTAAAAAAGAAAGAAAAAAGAAATGTGTGCGAGCTGCGCTGGGGGCTGGGGTGCTCGTCGTTGCTCGCTAGCAGACGCGTGTTGGGTCAGGAACGCAGGCCCATGTAGCGTGTACAAGCGGAACTGGTGCGGGCGAGTTGATTGTGAGGCATCCGGATTAAGTACCCGAGATACTCGTTATGTTTCCTGCAACAATCCCGTGATCAGTCTGTTGCTGCACATAACTCGAATTGGTATCACAGAACACCCCAAAAATACCGAATAAATATACTTACGTGATTGAAGTCATAAGCTTCAATAGGTACTTGCAGCGGAATCACCAAACAACGTGGAGCCCAAGTCATTCGCCTTAACCCTACAGGCAGCTGACTGGGAAGCGCCCTAGTTCGCAAAGACGTCAGTGAACTCCTCTTCTTCGAACGGCTCCTCTCTGAAATCTGGCTAAGACGATAGCCAGGGACGAAACCAATATGAGTACATTTGATTGTACTCGCAAACTACCCCAACAGGAACATGCACTAGTTTTTCAGTTTCAAGGACTTTTATTTTCAGAAAACATCACTATATCTTTGTTTAAAAAGGGAAGAGTAGATTTTTAATCCTGTTGAAGACAAAACATTTTGGAAAGTAGTTTTCTCACTATCTTTGTTGAAAAAGGTAAGAAGTCTTTTTAAACCTTTTTCCCGAGAATATACCTTCGTTTAAAAAGGTAAGAAATCTCTTTTAAAACTTTTCCTCGAAAATCACCCTCTTGTCCCTTTCTTCGAAACTTCCTGTTTTCTGATCATACCCCTTCATGGTTACTTATTTTTCCAGCAACCTCATACCATACCCTCGGTATAGTTGCACAAATCAATTCCCACGTCATTTTATTTTCAACACTCAAAACTTTGTAAAACTTGCACATGGTCTTAGCAGTTCTTCCCAACTGTCCATATCCGAGGACTCGGCTATTCGAATAGTTTTACACTCTGCAGAGGTAGTACGCTTTTCCCACACCCATCCGGTCACTCATCGTGTCAGCCACGTCCCGCCATACCGGAGGTATGCGAAGTTGAGTTCCCGGCCATAGCCTGTCCTTTGCTCATGCTAGTATAGGATCCTACCGCTACGAAACCGGTTCCATCGACACTTAAATCCTCAGAAACTAAGTGTGAGGACTTCGTAGTTCTGCCCGGCGGACCCAAGGGAGCCCTTCAATCCTCTTTTTCCGACACGTTCATACCGGCTTCCGGTAGACTTCATTTAAGAGGACCCAGGTCAGGGGCAGGTCCTCAGACCATCCCCTCATGGAACGAGGTCATCCTCGTTGTTGAGGCATCCAGTACTAACACGAGCAAATTATATGACTACGCCCTTTCCCATATGGGGGTAAATGTGGTCGCACAGGGTATTGGTTGTTCTGTAAGTACCAGGACACAATGTGCATTTTTCAAAAACATCACAATTCCTCATTTCTTCATTTCATCACCGACATCTCGGCATACCATAATTCATCCAAGGATTTTCAAAGGAGTTTTGAATAAACAATGTTTTTCCCATCCTATAGTTTTATATAAACAAACTGATATTTCTACATAGAGTGGCAAAATAGTTTTTCATAAACTTTTGAAAAGGTTTTCACAATCATTTCCCATTTCCATAGCCAAAATACTTTTTACCAAAACTTGGGTGGATCGTAATCTCACCAAAAGATTTTTATAAAAGGCTTTTGAGTAAAAACAAATACATTTAGAAATAACTGCACACTACTAACACCTCTATATCAGGTGCCTCAATAATGTACTTGTATTTTGTAAAAGGGTTTTCAAAATCATAACTCTAGTGGCAAACACCACGTAAATCACTTATGCTTCTTATTCGTAAAACATGTAAATCAAAATAGATGTATATAGATGCAAGCTCAGTGGAGTAGCTTGCCTGATTTCAGCATGATGTCCCTGGACTTCTTCTCACTGATCAAAGAAATAAACTCCGACCCTTCTTCAATAAATCCTTTCCAACGATCCCCCGGTAACGTTTATATCTAGCGTCGCAAAAAGAAAAGAACACAATCAACACACAGTAGGACACTCCAACAACATCAAGCAATACTAACAAACACAATCAAGAGAGAAGAATGTTATTTAACAAACAAGTTGGGAAATCACCACACTGCTTATGTTTATAAAGATATGGTTAAAGTTATGATTAAGCATCTTTATTTAAATAGGAAAATACTTCAGACAAAAGTTCTCTATAATTCAAAAGATCTCACCAAGCTAAGGTGAAGACATTAACATGAACAAGCAATACCTACAATTACTAAGCATCACAACTACTCTCAAGCATCACACACAGCTACTGCACACACAAACAACACCATTTGATTTCAATTTAATTGAATTAACTATTATTTGGTTAGGTCTTAAATATGGCAGAAACTAGTGGTGCATGTTTAATTGCATAACTTGGGTTCTGTTGGTCACAAAAATATGAACTAAATTCCTACAGAAAGCTACTGATGTGTAGAAGACCACACACTTGGGTTTGATTCATTTGGAGTTATTAAACTCCCTACACAATTGTTTTATTACAGAAACTATTTAATCAAGTTTTTGCTACAACTCAAGTTATTTTTATCCAAAAATCAAATCCTTTTAGGGGCATCTAACCTTGACACAATGTGACCTAACAAAATTGGTCCTAACCCATTTGGATTAACCATTATTTTTTTATAAATGTTTTAGTCCAGTAAGGCTTTCTGACTTTCTAACAAATGCTAATTAATTAATAATGATCACTTAATTCTACCAAAATTAGGGGAGCTAATTTATCATCATACTAAGCTAACAAAATTGGATTGGCATCATTTGGACTATTTGAGTATCAGAAACAAACAAGTTTAGAATTTACACCTTCTGTGGTATTTTAAATATCACATTTTTAATAGTAATCTAAATGAGATGAGACCACTTCAGTGAGTTAAAGAATTTCATAAGCTTTCCAGAACATTTGAGTTTGATTTATTTGGACACCTGAATCTCGAGATATGGAATTATCTAGTGTTAAAGATACTTTTTATAAGTTTTATTCTAGCTAACAATTTAAAATGTATTCACACAAAACTAATTTAACAACAAGATAAACAAGCAAAGCACTCACTAACAGTACTACATATTTTAACATGTCAAAGATCAGTAACACACAAGTGGCAATACCAAAACAATCAACAATAAACACAACCCACAATTTCATAATTTAAAACATTAAATCTAATTCTTGTTTATTAGTGGCAGAACATCATTTTTACTAAAAATTACACCTAGAGAGTTCTGTCAATCAAACAACCATGCAAACTTGGGTTTGTGTTCTCTGTTGCCATTAGGAACTACTCCAAGTGAGTTTGATCCAAAAAGTTATTTACATAATTTATTAAAAATGCACAAAGTGCTTGCTGGCCTAAACTAGAAATGCGTGCAACTTTTGTTCTGAGCATCCAAAACACATGAGACCAATTTCTACTGAAAGGTACTGTGAAGAGCTTTCTAAAACCAATGGGTTCACAAATTTTAGATCATCCTAACTCAATCTATGACTAAAAGAGTGATTTTGACCAGTGGCAAATCAGGAATTTCCATGGTCACATAATTTAATATTTTTCAGATCTGTAAGTTAGATATGACTCCAAACTTATCAGGCTACTTGTGTGATTTTTGGTTTGGTCAAATTTGCACTTAAACTGTTTTAAAACGATTTAAACTAAAGGTCCAGAAACAAATCTATAAGGAAAAGAATAAACAACCTAGAGAAAAAGGTTAGCGGGCTGGATCTGGCACTGGAGCTGGCTGGATATGGGCCGGGCGGCGAAGGGAGAAGCCCAGCTCGCGGCCCACGAGCACGACGAAGCGGTACGGGCCGCTTCCTTCTTCTTCGTCAAGCACAGAGACGACGGGGTACGGTAGGGAAGCTCGGCGCGGCGGCTCCGGTGACCTAGAAAGGAATCGGGGTTGTCCATGAGAGAGAACACGGCAAGGGGAGCACGTGTGCACGAAAATGGCGGAGAAAGGTGGCCTGTGCCCACCGCGAGCTTGCTCGCATGTCCGCGGCCGGAGAGGAAAGGGAAAAGCTTCATGGCCACGAATTCTTGCCCATTCCTTGATTCTTCGCGCAGGGAGGGAGAGTAGGGCACGGCGAAGCTGCTGGTGGTCTGGGATTTGGATTGGGGAGCTCTCTATGGCCGGCGATGCGCGACGGCAACTTCGGCCGTGGTTCTTGTCCGTGGAAGAAAAATGGAGAGGGGGGGGGAGTGAGGGAGCAAATGGGGGAGCAGAGGAGCAAAGGGGCGGCGTGGTGCTTCTTATCGTCTCGCAGGGCAGCAGAGAGGAGCGGGGTCCAGACGGTGTCGACATCGCGCGGGGAGAACACGGCGACGATGGTGTGAGGAACACGGCGCCCCGTGCCATGCAGCATCGCTGCAACAGGGGTGATGGGGGACAAGGGAGAGCAGAGGTGAGTGGCGTGGAGTGGTCTTATCTCCTCCAGGGCGAGGCCTGCGTCAGGGGCGAGGCAAGGAGAGCACGGCGAGCTCGGGAGCACGCCACCGTGCCGTGCTGCCATGGAGCTACAGGAAGTCAATGAAGCTTTTGCAAAGAGGCCCCTGGAAAAACTATTCCCGTCACAACTAGGTCCACGTTTCAGTTTCTTCTATTTCCTTTTTAAAACCAGTAGGTTTTAGGGATTTTAATTGGGGCACTTAAACACTTTATAAAAAGTTGAGAAAATTCATGTAGCCTCCCATATACATGTAGAAGCTCCACAAAAATTGGTTTTTGAAAATAAAATGTTTTGCACAATATTTGTTCATAGGGTTTGATTTGGGTATTTTTATCAAATAATGTTTGATATCCTTTTAATTATTTTTAAAGCAAGTGTGAGATAGTGTTTGGAACGTTTGGAACTTTCTTAACAAATATTGTAACTTCAAATAAGTTATATTTTCATGGAGAAGATATTGGTTTGAAACAAATTAGAGAAATAGGAAGGGAAAATAATTTATTAAGATCATTTTTAAATTCATGACCTCAATTTCCTCTGGTTGAAAAATTGGGTAGGTCGGTTTTAATTTGAAAAGTATGTTTACTTGAAAAGGGGGTGAGATGGGGTTTGAGGTGATTATCATTTCATCTCACTCCTAGAATAAGGGAAATTATAAATGTTTTCATAAAATAAAGGAATAGACAGGGAGGGAACTTTTAATAGGACCATTTCCCTGAAGTGAGGATTTTGTCTTAGGTGTGAATAATTTTAGAGGGTTTGTTTTTATTCCAGTCATATTCCCAATTGGTTGTCAAGTGTGGTTTATCTAAATGTTAAACATAGTTGAGGAATTCATCCTCACAAGCAAACGACACACAATACCAACAACACCACAGGATCAAGATACAGCATTCACAAGGATGATGCATTCAAGACAAACAAGTCACATACACAAAAAGAAGTTGCCACACATACCAGTCAACACAAGGTCAAACAGAACAATCATAAAGTAAAACACAATCATTAGTGAATTAATTCAAAAAGTTTTTTGTTGGTTCTGAATTTTGGGTCTTATTAATTCTTATTATAATTTTGGGATGTTACATTGATGCTTTCGACTCGCAATAAGCGATACATATAGGCCCCCACCCCCCACAAACTATCTATTCACTCCTTTACAGGCCACAACTGGGCTGCTATTACACGAGCTAAGGGCAGGGTCGGCCCATAAGCC
Organism: Poa pratensis; assembly: GCA_947311845.1. Classification (NCBI taxonomy): domain Eukaryota; kingdom Viridiplantae; phylum Streptophyta; class Magnoliopsida; order Poales; family Poaceae; genus Poa; species Poa pratensis. Next base: position 58,785,802 of record CAMZMU010000035.1, read on the forward strand.
GGGCAACAAGGGCGACCTCCCTCAGCCTCGAGAAGAGAAGTGCCAAAAATGTTAGAGTATATAATAATCACTTTACTCATTAATCCTCCGTAAATGACTTTTTCTAGGGAACAATGCACAACTTTGATAATGATTTTCACTTGTAATGTCTAAAAAATAGTATAAATAAATTTGAAAAAGTATTCACAATACAAAATGCAACGATGCCATACAGTTTGGTATTATTAATGGTCAAAGATGTGAACTAAATATGGTGGAACATGCGCGCCTTACATTTTGGGACGGAGGGGTATCTTAACATAATAAAATGATTAATTTGCGGAACAAAATACACACGACGAGCCTCTTGGGATATATGAAGAAACCGATGGGACCAGCAACACAAGTTTAGTAGTTATATTATTATCTTTCCGGTGAGTCATGCATGTTTTATAAAAATCTATGTAATTTCCATGTTTAATTCTGTGTAACAAAATTTTATTTCATAAACTAGCGAGGAACTTGTATACACTTGATGATAACAAGCACATTGCATAAGAGCATATGGAATAATAAATTTACATACACAAACATACAAGAATCGATGCTATCTTTTTATTGGTGATTAATCTAACCAATGTTGTTCCAATACCAAGTACAAAGCATGCACACATTGTTAAATTTGACTTGCTAGACAATTTGATCGCCAAAAAGTAATATCGTTAGTTTAGTTCATACTCTACAATTTTATAAATATGGTTAACTAATCATACACTAGAAACTACTGTTGAGACATTTGTTAGATTGTCCTACTCTTTATGGATTGATACCATAAATATTTATAATTTATATAGGTTAAGCATTTTAGAAACATAGTTATAGAACAAACTTTGTTACAAAATATAGTTTAGTATCTTTCAATAAATTCACTACAAACGAATAACATACCAACTAATATTTGGTAATATTGTCATTTATGTGGTTAAGTGTGCGAACAAATAAATAATTATACTTGTAATACTATAAAATGCTAAAAATAAGACGCATAGAAGTAAGTATAAAAGTTTAGTATTAGGTGTATTTATTTTGAAATATTTGCCCCCGACCTAAATTTTTATTGGACCGGCCCTGGCTAAGGCCCAGAACGTCACACCACAAACTTAACCCATCTATGATTGATGACCACTTTCCCGCCAGCGTCGTGTCAAGGTGATCATCGCTAGATGTATCATTTGTGACAGTGGCGCCACCTTTAGAACCAGATAGTCAGCATGCTGATGCCGTCTTGAAGTGCATCCGGAGTGCGTCATAATCTTCCCAACTCGTCACAACTACCAGTGGCAAATTGGCTCACTTTATCTGAACCCGAAAATGTGCATAATTTTCGCTCTTGACATGCCTGCTCTTCAGGATTTATTCAGGAGAAACATCATTATCCCATGTAGGCAAGTTAGTTGATCATGCTATAGCCCATAGATCATTCTTATGTGTTTCTCTCTTGTGCTTCTTGTGAAAATTCCGGTACAAACGCCTCACACAGAACTTGTGTTCAGCATCAGGCCATATGCTCTGCACTACCTTGATTAATCCCTGAAAGTACATCATGATCATTAATTGAAATAATTTGTGGAAAATTAGTAAAAGAACAACATGATCAAATCATATGTTCTGCTTTTCACCCATTTGTGGGGACTAGTGTTGATAATGTAGCACTTGTCCATGCAGCTTGATTCCAACTAGGTCAAGAAATTCTTCCATCCACAACATGGACCAAGTTTCAGACACAATTATAAAAGAAATCAATCTGACCATCTATATATGTAGGTCATGTTGCTGCCAACTCCATAAAAAACAATCTCTGTGATGTGTAACTCCAAAGTGAACAACTCATCTCATGGACCCACATTTGCAACAATTTTCACTTAAAGTCACCAACATAGTGAATATTCAGTAAACATGGAATGACAACAAATTTAGTTAACACATTGTAAATTGTCAGCAAAGTTCAGTAAACACACTCAAAATAACAAACGTTCCAACATTTGAATAAATGAAAAACACCTACTTTATTTCTTGACAACAACAAGAGATAACTTTATTTCGAAGCACACTGTTTACAATCCTCTACGGCCAGAGGTTCAGATAGCACAGGAATACAATTTAGCCAAAAACCTACAGTTACAGGTTCTAGCTTTAGCAGCCAGGTCATGTGCTACACGGTTGCACTCTCTTAACATTAGTTATTTCTAGTACATTGCCTCTCAAAACTTTTGCTTTGATGTCATCAATCAGAAAACAGTAGGCACAACGATCTTTGGCATAATTGTTTATGGCCTTTGCAGCTTCAACACAGTCTGTGTCGCAGATGATTGGATCATTGATCCATCTTGACGTTAGATCTAAGCCTTCATTGATCGCTTCTAACTCCGCATCCTCCGTTGAATTGCATCCGACTAGCATTCTCGCAGCTGAGGATATACATCCCCATTTTCACTACGAGCACTTATGCCAACACTCGCTTGACCATTTCCTCTGATGAAAGATCCGTCCATGTTTACCTTTCCTGTACCTGTATCTGGTTTTCCCAAGTGCATGTCCCACTGGAATCTGTAGCCAAATTTACACAAGAGGAAGAGCCACTTGAGTCATCCTGCTCGACAAGTTTTTGCCTTTTTTGGTTCTGAGTATTTAAGTTAATCAGGTTTAGGTCTCGGGCATAGTTGATTAAAAATCCGCCAACTGTTTGATGCTGGCTTTCCCATCATCATGTATAACACTGTTTCTCAAATGCCAAGCCCTCCAAAGTAATAAGAGGATGAGGCCACAGTACATTTTGCTTTGATTTGAAATCAAGATCAGGAGCCAATCTTTCTCTTAATAGCAGAAACCCTTTTCTTTTGAATAAAAAAACACCTACTTTCATGAGTGTTTGTTCACCATCATGCTACAAATTAATCACATCAACGACAAGATTGTTCCTCTACCCTCTCCGTTTCCAGTTAAACCCTAAGCCATTGTCCTGTATAAATATGATACATACATGGTACAAACTAGCCAAATACCTGATACATAGCATCAATATTCACATGAAATCGAGTCATAATCGACCTCCAATCGCCATGATCATCCACACAAAATAAAAAAATAAAAAAATCGAGAAAATAAATAGAGGAACGCAGGCCCATGTAGCGTTCATATATTTTAACGCACAAATGTAAAAAAGAAAGAAAAAAGAAATGTGTGCGAGCTGCGCTGGGGGCTGGGGTGCTCGTCGTTGCTCGCTAGCAGACGCGTGTTGGGTCAGGAACGCAGGCCCATGTAGCATGTACAAGCTGAACTGGTGCGGGCGAGTTGATGCTTTCGACTCGCAATAAGCGATACATATAGGCCCCCACCCCCCACAAACTATCTATTCACTCCTTTACAGGCCATAACTGGGCTGCTATTACATGAGCTAAGGGCAGGGTCGGCCCATAAGCCGGGCAACAAGGGCGACCTCCCTCAGCCTCGAGAAGAGAAGTGCCAAAAATGTTAGAGTATATAATAATCACTTTACTCATTAATCCTCCGTAAATGACTTTTTCTAGGGAACAATGCACAACTTTGATAATGATTTTCACTTGTAATGTCTAAAAAATAGTATAAATAAATTTGAAAAAGTATTCACAATACAAAATGCAACGATGCCATACAGTTTGGTATTATTAATGGTCAAAGATGTGAACTAAATATGGTGGAACATGCGCGCCTTACATTTTGGGACGGAGGGGTATCTTAACATAATAAAATGATTAATTTGCGGAACAAAATACACACGACGAGCCTCTTGGGATATATGAAGAAACCGATGGGACCAGCGACACAAGTTTAGTAGTTATATTATTATCTTTCCGGTGAGTCATGCATGTTTTATAAAAATCTATGTAATTTCCATGTTTAATTCTGTGTAACAAAATTTTATTTCATAAACTAGCGAGGAACTTGTATACACTTGATGATAACAAGCACATTGCATAAGAGCATATCGAATAATAAATTTACATACACAAACATACAAGAATCGATGCTATCTTTTTATTGGTGATTAATCTAATCAATGTTGTTCCAATACCAAGTACAAAGCATGCACACATTGTTAAATTTGACTTGCTAGACAATTTGATCGCCAAAAAGTAATATCGTTAGTTTAGTTCATACTCTACAATTTTATAAATATGGTTAACTAATCATACACTAGAAACTACTGTTGAGACATTTGTTAGATTGTCCTACTCTTTATGGATTGATACCATAAATATTTATAATTTATATAGGTTAAGCATTTTAGAAACATAGTTATAGAACAAACTTTGTTACAAAATATAGTTTAGTATCTTTCAATAAATTCACTACAAACGAATAACATACCAACTAATATTTGGTAATATTGTCATTTATGTGGTTAAGTGTGCGAACAAATAAATAATTATACTTGTAATACTATAAAATGCTAAAAATAAGACGCATAGAAGTAAGTATAAAAGTTTAGTATAAGGTGTACTTATTTTGAAATATTTGCCCCCGACCTAAATTTTTATTGGACCGGCCCTGGCTAAGGCCCAGAACGTCACACCACAAACTTAACCCATCTATGATTGATGACCACTTTCCCGCCAGCGTCGTGTCAAGGTGATCATCGCTAGATGTATCATTTGTGACAGTGGCGCCACCTTTAGAACCAGATAGTCAGCATGCTGATGCCGTCTTGAAGTGCATCCGGAGTGCGTCATAATCTTCCCAACTCGTCACAACTACCAGTGGCAAATTGGCTCACTTTATCTGAACCCGAAAATGTGCATAATTTTCGCTCTTGACATGCCTGCTCTTCAGGATTTATTCAGGAGAAACATCATTATCCCATGTAGGCAAGTTAGTTGATCATGCTATAGCCCATAGATCATTCTTCTGTGTTTATCTCTTGTGCTTCTTGTGAAAATTCCGGTACAAACGCCTCACACAGAACTTGTGTTCAGCATCAGGCCATATGCTCTGCACTACCTTGATTAATCCCTGAAAGTACATCATGATCATTAATTGAAATAATTTGTGGAAAATTAGTAAAAGAACAACATGATCAAATCATATGTTCTGCTTTTCACTCATTTGTGGGGACTAGTGTTGATAATGTAGCACTTGTCCATGCAGCTTGATTCCAACTAGGTCAAGAAATTCTTCCATCCACAACATGGACCAAGTTTCAGACACAATTATAAAAGAAATCAATCTGAACATCTATATATGTAGGTCATGTTGCTGCCAACTCCATAAAAAACAATCTCTGTGATGTGTAACTCCAAAGTGAACAACTCATCTCATGGACCCACATTTGCAACAATTTTCAGTTAAAGTCACCAACATAGTGAATATTCAGTAAACATGGAATGGCAACAAATTTAGTTAACACATTGTAAATTGTCAGCAAAGTTCAGTAAACACACTCAAAATAACAAACGTTCCAACATTTGAATAAATGAAAAACACCTACTTTATTTCTTGACAACAACAAGAGATAACTTTATTTCGAAGCACACTGTTTACAATCATCTACGGCCAGAGGTTCAGATAGCACAGGAATACAATTTAGCCAAAAACCTACAGTTACAGGTTCTAGCTTTAGCAGCCAGGTCGTGTGCTACACGGTTGCACTCTCTTAACATTAGTTATTTCTAGTACATTGCCTCTCAAAACTTTTGCTTTGATGTCATCAATCAGAAAACAGTAGGCACAACGATCTTTGGCATAATTGTTTATGGCCTTTGCAGCTTCAACACAGTCTGTGTCGCAGATGATTGGATCATTGATCCATCTTGACGTTAGATCTAAGCCTTCATTGATCGCTTCTAACTCCGCATCCTCCGTTGAATTGCATCCGACTAGCATTCTCGCAGCTGAGGATATACATCCCCATTTTCACTACGAGCACTTATGCCAACACTCGCTTGACCATTTCCTCTGATGAAAGATCCGTCCATGTTTACCTTTCCTGTACCTGTATCTGGTTTTCCCAAGTGCATGTCCCACTGGAATCTGTAGCCAAATTTACACAAGAGGAAGAGCCACTTGAGTCATCCTGCTCGACAAGTTTTTGCCTTTTTTGGTTCTGAGTATTTAAGTTAATCAGGTTTAGGTCTCGGGCATAGTTGATTAAAAATCCGCCAACTGTTTGATGCTGGCTTTCCCATCATCATGTATAACACTGTTTCTCAAATGCCAAGCCCTCCAAAGCAATAAGAGGATGAGGCCACAGTACATTTTGCTTCGATTTGAAATCAAGATCAGGAGCCAATCTTTCTCTTAATAGCAGAAACCCTTTTCTTTTGAATAAAAAAACACCTACTTTCATGAGTGTTTGTTCACCATCATGCTACAAATTAATCACATCAACGACAAGATTGTTCCTCTACCCTCTCCGTTTCCAGTTAAACCCTAAGCCATTGTCCTGTATAAATATGATACACACATGGTACAAACTAGCCAAATACCTGATACATAGCATCAATATTCACATGAAATCGAGTCATAATCGACCTCCAATCGCCATGATCATCCACATAAAATAAAAAAATAAAAAAATCGAGAAAATAAATAGAGGAACGCAGGCCCATGTAGCGTTCATATATTTTAACGCACAAATGTAAAAAAGAAAGAAAAAAGAAATGTGTGCGAGCTGCGCTGGGGGCTGGGGTGCTCGTCGTTGCTCACTAGCAGACGCGTGTTGGGTCAGGAACGCAGGCCCATGTAGCGTGTACAAGCTGAACTGGTGCGGGCGAGTTGATGCTTTCGACTCGCAATAAGCGATACATATAGGCCCCCACCCCCCACAAACTATCTATTCACTCCTTTACAGGCCACAACTGGGCTGCTATTACACGAGCTAAGGGCAGGGTCGGCCCATAAGCCGGGCAACAAGGGCGACCTCCCTCAGCCTCGAGAAGAGAAGTGCCAAAAATGTTAGAGTATATAATAATCACTTTACTCATTAATCCTCCGTAAATGACTTTTTCTAGGGAACAATGCACAACTTTGATAATGATTTTCACTTGTAATGTCTAAAAAATAGTATAAATAAATTTGAAAAAGTATTCACAATACAAAATGCAACGATGCCATACAGTTTGGTATTATTAATGGTCAAAGATGTGAACTAAATATGGTGGAACATGCGCGCCTTACATTTTGGGACGGAGGGGTATCTTAACATAATAAAATGATTAATTTGCGGAACAAAATACACACGACGAGCCTCTTGGGATATATGAAGAAACCGATGGGACCAGCGACACAAGTTTAGTAGTTATATTATTATCTTTCCGGTGAGTCATGCATGTTTTATAAAAATCTATGTAATTTCCATGTTTAATTCTGTGTAACAAAATTTTATTTCATAAACTAGCGAGGAACTTGTATACACTTGATGATAACAAGCACATTGCATAAGAGCATATCGAATAATAAATTTACATACACAAACATACAAGAATCGATGCTATCTTTTTATTGGTGATTAATCTAATCAATGTTGTTCCAATACCAAGTACAAAGCATGCACACATTGTTAAATTTGACTTGCTAGACAATTTGATCGCCAAAAAGTAATATCGTTAGTTTAGTTCATACTCTACAATTTTATAAATATGGTTGACTAATCATACACTAGAAACTACTGTTGAGACATTTGTTAGATTGTCCTACTCTTTATGGATTGATACCATAAATATTTATAATTTATATAGGTTAAGCATTTTAGAAACATAGTTATAGAACAAACTTTGTTACAAAATATAGTTTAGTATCTTTCAATAAATTCACTACAAACGAATAACATACCAACTAATATTTGGTAATATTGTCATTTATGTGGTTAAGTGTGCGAACAAATAAATAATTATACTTGTAATACTATAAAATGCTAAAAATAAGACGCATAGAAGTAAGTATAAAAGTTTAGTATAAGGTGTATTTATTTTGAAATATTTGCCCCCGACCTAAATTTTTATTGGACCGGCCCTGGCTAAGGCCCAGAACGTCACACCACAAACTTAACCCATCTATGATTGATGACCACTTTCCCGCCAGCGTCGTGTCAAGGTGATCATCGCTAGATGTATCATTTGTGACAGTGGCGCCACCTTTAGAACCAGATAGTCAGCATGCTGATGCCGTCTTGAAGTGCATCCGGAGTGCGTCATAATCTTCCCAACTCGTCACAACTACCAGTGGCAAATTGGCTCACTTTATCTGAACCCGAAAATGTGCATAATTTTCGCTCTTGACATGCCTGCTCTTCAGGATTTATTCAGGAGAAACATCATTATCCCATGTAGGCAAGTTAGTTGATCATGCTATAGCCCATAGATCATTCTTCTGTGTTTCTCTCTTGTGCTTCTTGTGAAAATTCCGGTACAAACGCCTCACACAGAACTTGTGTTCAGCATCAGGCCATATGCTCTGCACTACCTTGATTAATCCCTGAAAGTACATCATGATCATTAATTGAAATAATTTGTGGAAAATTAGTAAAAGAACAACATGATCAAATCATATGTTCTGCTTTTCACTCATTTGTGGGGACTAGTGTTGATAATGTAGCACTTGTCCATGCAGCTTGATTCCAACTAGGTCAAGAAATTCTTCCATCCACAACATGGACCAAGTTCAGACACAATTATAAAAGAAATCAATCTGACCATCTATATATGTAGGTCATGTTGCTGCCAACTCCATAAAAAACAATCTCTGTGATGTGTAACTCCAAAGTGAACAACTCATCTCATGGACCCACATTTGCAACAATTTTCAGTTAAAGTCACCAACATAGTGAATATTCAGTAAACATGGAATGACAACAAATTTAGTTAACACATTGTAAATTGTCAGCAAAGTTCAGTAAACACACTCAAAATAACAAACGTTCCAACATTTGAATAAATGAAAAACACCTACTTTATTTCTTGACAACAACAAGAGATAACTTTATTTCGAAGCACACTGTTTACAATCCTCTACGGCCAGAGGTTCAGATAGCACAGGAATACAATTTAGCCAAAAACCTACAGTTACAGGTTCTAGCTTTAGCAGCCAGGTCGTGTGCTACACGGTTGCACTCTCTTAACATTAGTTATTTCTAGTACATTGCCTCTCAAAACTTTTGCTTTGATGTCATCAATCAGAAAACAGTAGGCACAACGATCTTTGGCATAATTGTTTATGGCCTTTGCAGCTTCAACACAGTCTGTGTCGCAGATGATTGGATCATTGATCCATCTTGACGTTAGATCTAAGCCTTCATTGATCGCTTCTAACTCCGCATCCTCCGTTGAATTGCATCCGACTAGCATTCTCGCAGCTGAGGATATACATCCCCATTTTCACTACGAGCACTTATGCCAACACTCGCTTGACCATTTCCTCTGATGAAAGATCCGTCCATGTTTACCTTTGCTGTACTTGTATCTGGTTTTCCCAAGTGCATGTCCCACTGGAATCTGTAGCCAAATTTACACAAGAGGAAGAGCCACTTGAGTCATCCTGCTCGACAAGTTTTTGCCTTTTTTGGTTCTGAGTATTTAAGCTAATCAGGTTTAGGTCTCGGGCATAGTTGATTAAAAATCCGCCAACTGTTTGATGCTGGCTTTCCCATCATCATGTATAACACTGTTTCTCAAATGCCAAGCCCTCCAAAGCAATAAGAGGATGAGGCCACAGTACATTTTGCTTCGATTTGAAATCAAGATCAGGAGCCAATCTTTCTCTTAATAGCAGAAACCCTTTTCTTTTGAATAAAAAAACACCTACTTTCATGAGTGTTTGTTCACCATCATGCTACAAATTAATCACATCAACGATAAGATTGTTCCTCTACCCTCTCCGTTTCCAGTTAAACCCTAAGCCATTGTCCTGTATAAATATGATACACACATGGTACAAACTAGCCAAATACCTGATACATAGCATCAATATTCACATGAAATCGAGTCATAATCGACCTCCAATCGCCATGATCATCCACACAAAATAAAAAAAATAAAAAAATCGAGAAAATAAATAGAGGAAAAGAATGTTGGGGACTCACCATATATGGGGGAGGGGTCGTCACCGACGATTCATATACGCCGTATCAGTCGCCGCAGATAGCTAGAGCTACAGTGGTGTCGTCTCCCGTGGCAAGTGCAAAGGTTTCTCCACCACCTCCACAAAAAGAACGAGGTGGAAGTTGAACAGACAAGCAGAAAGGATCTCTGTCTGCGAAGCTACAAAACTGGAGGGATTTAACGCAAAAATGCACCTCGCCAACCGTCAGGAGTTGTTCGGGTGACTAGTTCACATATGTGGCATTTTTCAAGTTGGCCCTTTTTTGACAGATTTATACCATTTTCTGCTAGTGGGACAAGTTTAGGGACTCGGCCAAAACATTTTTCAAGTTGTTACACTTGTTTGCAGGCGCGGGACAAGTTTATGCACCACCAACATTATTGACTTATATATAAAACAACTTGTAAATATAGTTTCGAATACAAGCCATGTACTACATGGATATGGACAAAATGCATAAATCATCATACAATGTAAATACATTTCCCACAACTTTGCAACTAAGTACACTACAAAATTAAGTTTATGGCACTACAAAAGAATCATCACTAATTGACGTTGATACACAGATGTGTATGCCGGTGTTTTGCTAGCAATATTTAAACTTGGGTTACATACGTGTGGAGATCCGAGGGGTTAACACACAGGAGACATATTACTTTTGTTCATGTTAAAATAATAAAGGTATTACTAGAGCATAGTGTAGTGTGTATATGATTTGGAATGAGAAAAATTGGAGGACGAGATCTAGGGAGCCTGTATTAAAAAAATATTCTGAAGTTAAAAAATTCAAATTCTTATGTACATATACATAAATATTAATTATGTGAAGACCAAATTTTAAAAATCTACTCAGACATTTAAGAAAAAATTGGGCTGCACACTTTTTTTTAGCTAACAAACAAGACATTATTTGATGAAACTTTAGAGACACATGGTTACATCCATATCTATTTGTATAAATCTATATGGTTTTTATTAAGATTTAAAATATGATTCTTTTTGTGAAAAGGGGCTCCATGGAGCTCATCATCGATTTTGAAGTTTCGAATATGATTTGTATCATATGCCATTATGTGGAACATAAAATGTTGTGAATAAGCTAATTGAGTTTTTTTAAATATATATACCTTTTCATGCAGAGTTGAACACACTGCATATTTGGATAGTTTTTTTCCACAGAATTGTTAATGAGTTGCATGAATACTTTATTTGACCACGTGAAGATTTTCCATGGATGGGAAATTTTCAAACAAATACTCAAGTGTACATTCTTGAGAAATATTATGATAACAGTACTTTCTGAAACATGATAATACGACATTTTCAAATTTGTTTTTTGGGCAGCAGGTGCATCTGCACCTGCTACCTGTTATGGATTTCGGTTATGTCCCCCTATTATATAGTTTTTTAAGGCAAACCCTATTTTTAGATCAAATGAAATAAAAATAGAAACGGGTAGGCTGGCTCAGTGTGCGGGAAACGAGCCCGTCATTGAGCTGGGGCGTGCTGCCCCGAAATGCTATGGGTGTCGGCCATCGTGGATCCCGTGGCCCGTGCTCGATGGGGAGGCGCCGAACTGGTAGCCAGGGACGGAGCGGCAATGACGCAGCGTCCGGCCATTCCTCCTTACCGCTCTTTCCCGGGCATCCCGCGCTATAAACCCCTGCCCCGGCGTCCCATCGTCACCCCGAAGCTCCCCAGTTGACCTCCCCGGTCTCCTTCCCACCCATCCACCGTCGACCTCCAACAACCAGGGGACGTCTTCCATGGCCTCCTCCTAGACCCCCCTATCCCTGCCCCAACTCCTACATTACAAATCCTTCAAGGTACATTCGTCGTCATCAGTTCAAATCGGATGCAAGCAGTTTTCGATCGATCAATTCATGTGTATGTTTTTGTACATGCAGAGAGCGGAACTTGATATATAGCGCTCGCCACCGATCTTGATGGCGACGACCATGCGCGCGGCGGCGGCGGCGGGCAATCCTCCTGCTGGCGCTGCTGCTTCTGTCGACGAACGTGGCGCGAGCCGAGGACCCGTACGTGTTCTTCGAGTGGCACGTGACGTACGGGACCAAGCCCCTGCTGGGCGTCCCCCAAAAGGTGATCCTCATCAACGGCGAGTTCCCGGGCCCCCGGATCAACTGCTCCTCCAACAGCAACATCGTCGTCAACGTCTTCAACCAGCTGGACCAGCCGCTCCTCTTCGCCTGGAACGGCATCCAGCACCGCAAGAATTCGTGGCAGGACGGCCTCCCCGGCACCAACTGCCCCGTCGCGCCCGGCACCAACTACACCTACAAGTGGCAGCCCAAGGACCAGATCGGCAGCTTCTTCTACTTCCCCTCCATCGCCATGCAGCGCGCCGTCGGCGGCTATGGCCTCATCAGCGTCGTCAGCCGCCCACTAGTACAGAACGACACATCGGAAACGGGCCAAAAACCCCTTCGGCAACGGAGAAAGGGTCCGTGTCCCCGCTTCCGATACTGATGTGAAGCCTCACAATGGCAACGGAGATTTTTATCGTTTGCAATAAGTTTAGCAACGGGCATAATATATAACGTTGCCTTTAGTCTTTACATCTGATACGGAGATTAGTTTTTGACCGTTTGTAATGAGGGCTAAAGGAAACAAAAAAAAGCCGGTGACGCCTGCTGCACCGTCGACGGAGCCCTGTGGTTCCTGCTTGACGGCCGCCGGTTCTTCACCTTCCTCTTCGCCCAGCTTCATTGCGTGGTCTTCTTCTACCTATTTAGTACTGCACAAAAGTCTTGCTCCTGGAGGCGCCGGCTTCAGTGGACCGTGTGGACGGAGCCCCGCTCCTACGTCTTCACGGCCGCCGCATAGTCTCCAGGTTTCCTCCTCGCCCTAAAGGAGATGAAAAACAAATCAAAATGTAAGCTCCTTCATCTCTATACACAAGACATATGCTTCTTCATCGGCATTACAGAAAATATAGAACTAATTACAACTAGAACATAGCCTAAACAATGCCTCATATATAGGTAGATTGGACACACAAATTCCAGGGATGGAGCAAGCGAGCCAAGTAGGATGCACAAGATCGATGTGTATTTGTGCATATCACAAGGATCACAAGGAACACAAATTAATTCAGAACGGAGGGAGTAGAAAACAGCTATCCTACTGAACTAGGGTCTTACATTAGACGAGGCGGGCTCGCTTAGCGTCGCCGCCGGCGACAGAGCTAGCGCCGGCCTCCCCTGGCGGCGCCTTGCCCTCGCCGTGGACCAAAGAGGGGGCTATGGCGACCCGGAGGTCAGACTGGTAGACCGCCTCCTCGGCGCGTTCGACCTGGGTCGACACCTCGGAGAGGAGGACCGCCGCCTCCAGATCGGCCTCGCCCTGACGACGCTTGGCGTCCTCGTGCTCAAAATCGGCGCGGGAGAGTTGGCAAGCGATCTCCAGATCACGATCCTCCTCCTCTTCCTCTTCCTCCTCGTCGGAGGACGAGGAGGAGGAGGAGGAAGACGGATGGCGGCCGGGGTACATCGCCTGGCGGATCTCGCGGTAGCTGCAATGGTGGCCAAATATGCGGGTGCGGCCGGAGCCTTCGCCGTGCGGACGAGCGCCAAGTCTGCGGGACCGGCCCGCGGGGGCCGGATCGGCGGCGGCCTGTTCCGCAAGCTCGTCCCGCAACACCAGCTGACGCTGCTGCTTCCTGAAGGCCCGGAGGGTCGGGCGGCCACGGCCGGGGCCACGGCCGCGATGGCCGGATCTACCAGCGACGACGGTGGAAGCCATGCGAGAGAGTGGAGAGAGAGGAGACTGTGCGGCGGCTAGGGTTGGAAGTGAGACACTGAGAGTGAGAGTGAGAGCGAAGGGCATAGTAGGTTCCTATAGTCCGGCTATCGGGCTGCTTCTAATGGCAACGGAGATTATGAAACTATCCGTGTGCGATGAGCACACATCGGTAACAGATTTAAACCAAACTCCGTTGCCAACATATATTCCACTATTCACCCGTTGCCTTTGTTGTGGGCCTGCTTTACGGCCCAGTGCAGGCATGCGGGGGATGTTGCGATTTACCGTCGCCTAACTCCTACCGTTGCCATAGAGGGGTATCCGATGTGTCGTTCTGTACTACTGGCCTCCTCATCCCAGTCCCTTTTGACCCGCCCGCGGATGATCTCCAGGTGCTCATCGGCGACTGGTACACCAAGGACCACGCAGTCATGGCCAGCCTCCTCGACGCCGGGAAAAGCTTCGGCCGCGCCGCGGGCGTGCTGATCAACGGCAGGGGTGGCAAGGACGCGGTGAACCCGCCAATGTTCACCTTCGAGGCCGGCAAGACGTACCGCCTCCGCGTCTGCAACGTCGGGATCAAGGCCTCGCTCAACTTCCAGATCCAGGGCCACGACTTGAGGCTGGTGGCGATGGACGGCTCACACACGCTACAAGACTCGTACGACCCCTCGACGTGCACGTAGGCCACTGCCTCTCCGTGCTCGTGGACGCCGACCAGAAGCCCGCAGACTACCTCTTGGTGGCCTCCACCAGGTTCATCGTCGACGCCAGCTCCGTCTCTGCCGTCATCCGCTACGTGGGCTCCAACACCCCGCCGGCGGCCAACGTGCCGGAACCCCCGGCCGGGTGGGCTTGGTCGCTCAACCAGTGGAGGTCCTTCCGGTGGAACCTGACGGCGAGCGCAGCGAGGCCCAACCCGCAGGGTTCATACCACTATGGCCAGATCAACATCAACCGCACCATCAAGCTCATGATCACCCGCGTCCACCTCGACGGCAAGCTCAAGTACGGCTTCAACTGTTAGCAACCTCTACAGATCATGGGCCGCCAACTCTGTGGGCCGTGGTCCAACCACTGTCACACGCAGCTGCTGGGTCGCACAAGCTACAAGTATATGCAGAGAAGCAACGGAGAGGGGCATCCAAGTTGGATCAGGCAAACGGCAACGGCACGGCGGCGGCAACCCTACCTGTTCTTCCTCAATCCTACCTAGCTACTTCCCCAATTCGTTATGTAACTTGAGGATCCGAACCTACGTAGCATCTCCAAATTTGTAATAGAAGAGAGTTGCTAACATATGGTATCAGAGCAATCCCATCACCCTTCCTGAAAAATTCCCCAATTTTTCTCACCGATTTCCCAATCCACCATGGAACCTGCCACAAAGGCCGATCTCAAGGAATTACTCGCTGAGATTCGCGGTGAAGTCAAGCAGTGGATCACCAAGGGATTTCGTACCTGCAAGCCGGCGTTCGCGGCGGATCCACTCGATCCGTTGGCGCTGAAGGCAAGCACAACGCCACCCGCGACCACCGGTGAAGTCATCCCCGTGCTTGGTGCAGCGGCGGCAAGCGATGACACCGTCGATGACGAGGCTAGCACAGCGACACCAGCCATCGTCGAGAGGAGCCCCAACGTCGTCCTTACTGCTTCCACCGGCTGCGTCACCACTACGCCCGTGACCTGCTCGATGGAATGCCTGGGTCGTGACACCGCCGAGTCGAGGTCAGCAACCGCACCAACAACAGCACCTATGGTGCACATGCCACCGTCGACATCGACCCCGTGCTTGTTGCACCTGCAGCAAGTGACTGAACCAATAACGACCAAGCCATCAGTGGCGTTGCCTTGACGCCTGTCACCCGTTCGACGTTATGCCTGCCTCGACACCCAGTGACCGCCCCTCTACTGGGTGCGTCCTCGCCCACCACCTGCTCGACGGTATGCCTGCATCGACACCCAATGTCTGCCCATGTACTGGTTGCGTCCTCGCCACCAACTGCGACTGCATACGGCCTCAACAACCGAAACAACCCTGCTGCAGCGGTCCCCATGGCCATGACGCCGACGGTTTTCACACCTACAGTTCAGACGCAACAACTATACAACGACAGTGAGTTCTGCAGGCCAATTTCTAGTCAGCCCATTGCAAGCAAGGTCCATGTACCTCGACCTATGCCCTGGCCTTCTTTCCTGGATGGTCATGCTGATGGAGCTGAGGAACGGCCTTTGCCATGGCCATCGTTCAGTGTAATTTGTGACTCATTGAGCTCGGAATTGGAGGAAACAGCGACTATGAATACGATGAGGAGGTCAGTTACCTCAGATGATCAGTTTTCTTGTGCAATTCAGGATGCTTCTCATTGGCCTCGGTGCATTGTCACTGGGAGTCAGATGAACCTAGTGCTTACTGCTGCTAGTAGAGTTGCACATTGGCTTGTTTCTCATGTATGTGATGGTTCTACAGTGAGTTCTCGAACTGCTGTTCTATGGGATGAATGGGTACTGCAACCTTGGGATTCTAGACAACAACCTGATTTCTCATGTGACCAATTAACTTGTGCAAATCATTATACTTCATGTTTCCTTGTTAATTTTGTCACTGGTGGTCAGATACAAGATTTTGTTGCATGTTCAACTCTGCACCTGTTTCTAAGTGGCTTTTGGGTCAGTTTTCATCCAGTGGTAATGCTTGATCTGCAAATCATCAGGTGTTGCAGTCATTGTGTGGTAAGATACAAGATTTTGTTTGCAGATCAGATACCTGTCGAGGGATATTCACTGAATAATGTTGTGATGCCTTGCTTTTATTGCGGCCCACTGTCAATTGAGGAAGCCAGGCTATATGCTACTGGAGATACCATTCGCATCTCTAAGAAACTGCAGGAACCATATTGGGAGTTGTCAACAGTAGCTTTGACGATGATGGGGTGTCTCTATGCTGAGTGCAGGCATTTGTTGGATAGAGTGTTGAATCCAACCAATGCTAGAAAACAATGGCATATTAGCCATGTTGATCTTGATCATAAGAGCAGCTTCCGTTTATCTGGTTGGGTTGGCATATGCACTATCACTACCGCAGGTGTATGGTGGGCTGATTGTCATTGGTATAACTTCACGAAGGATCAGTGGCTCTATTTTTTGTTGTGTATACCAGAAGCTGATTCATCTCGCTTAACCATTTTTGAGGAGTTGCTACTGCACCATCAGGACATGATTCATTGGCAGATTGTGTGGCAAACTTGTGCTCATGCTTATCTCATTATGATTGATCTGTCACATACACATAATGAGTGCCGCTACTTCTTATGCGGGTACCAGGGAAGGCCTGCACTGCTCTTGTTTCTGGAGTTTGATCGACAAGCAGTTTTTCAAGGAGGGAGGCATGCACTGAACTTCGCCAATTGTTACTTCCTCCATGACAACGAGATTGACTTCCTCCACTCTCTGGACTCTAATGGCCTCAAGGTAATGCAAGTTCCATGGGACCCCGGTGGCTCAGAGCTTCTTGGTTCTTCTACAACCACGGCTTGGGGTCAAGCCATATTTCAAGGAGGGAGGGGTGTTAGCAACCTCTACAGATCATGGGCCGCCAACTCTGTGGGCCGTGGTCCAACCACCATCACACGCAGCTGCTGGGTCGCACAAGCTACAAGTATACGCAGAGAAGCAACGGAGAGGGGCATCCAAGTTGGATCAGGCAAACGGCAACGGCACGGCGGCGGCAACCCTACCTGTTCTTCCTCAATCCTACCTAGCTACTTCCCCAATTCGTTCTGTAACTTGAGGATCTGAACCTGTGTAGCATCTCCAAATTTTTAATAGAACAGAGTTGCTAACATATGGTATCAGAGCAATCCCATCACCCTTCCTGAAAAATTCCCCAATTTTTCTCACCGATTTCCCAATCCACCATGGAACCTGCCACGAAGGCCGATCTCAAGGAATTACTGGCTGAGATTCGCGGTGAAGTCAAGCAGTGGATCGCCAAGGGATTTCGTACCTACAAGCCAGCGTTTGCGGCGGATCCACTCGATCCGTTGGCGCTGAAGGCAAGCACAACGCCACCCGCGACCACCGGTGAAGTCATCCCCGTGCTTGCTGCAGCGGCGGCAAGCGACGACACCGTCGATGACGAGGCTAGCACAGCGACACCAGCCATCGTCGAGAGGAGCCCCAACGTCGTCCTTACTGCTTCCACTGGCTGCGTCACCACTACGCCCGCGACCTGCTCGATGGAATGCCTGGGTCGTGACACCGCCGAGTCGAGGTCAGCAGCCGCACCAATAGCAGCGCCTATGGTGCACATGCCACCGTCGACATCGACCCCGTGCTTGTTGCACCTGCAGCAAGTGACTGAACCAATAACGACCAAGCCATCAGTGGCGTTGCCTTGACGCCTGTCACCCGTTCGACGTTATGCCTGCCGCGACACCCAGTGACCGCCCCTCTACTGGGTGCGTCCTCGCCCACCACCTGCTCGACGGTATGCCTGCATCGACACCCAATGTCTGCCCATGTACTGGTTGCGTCCTCGCCACCAACTGCGACTGCATACGGCCTCAACAACCGAAACAACCCTGCTGCAGCGGTCCCCATGGCCATGACGCCGACGGTTTTCACACCTACAGTTCAGACGCAACAACTATACAACGACAGTGAGTTCTGCAGGCCAATTTCTAGTCAGCCCATTGCAAGCAAGGTCCATGTACCTCGACCTATGCCCTGGCCTTCTTTCCTGGATGGTCATGCTGATGGAGCTGAGGAACGGCCTTTGCCATGGCCATCGTTCAGTGTAATTTGTGACTCATTGAGCTCGGAATTGGAGGAAACAGCGACTATGAATACGATGAGGAGGTCAGTTACCTCAGATGATCAGTTTTCTTGTGCAATTCAGGATGCTTCTCATTGGCCTCGGTGCATTGTCACTGGGAGTCAGATGAACCTAGTGCTTACTGCTGCTAGTAGAGTTGCACATTGGCTTGTTTCTCATGTATGTGATGGTTCTACAGTGAGTTCTCGAACTGCTGTTCTATGGGATGAATGGGTACTGCAACCTTGGGATTCTAGACAACAAGCTGATTTCTCATGTGACCAGTTAACTTGTGCAAATCATTATACTTCATGTTTCCTTGTTAATTTTGTCACTGGTGGTCAGATACAAGATTTTGTTGCATGTTCAACTCTGCACCTGTTTCTAAGTGGCTTTTGGGTCAGTTTTCATCCAGTGGTAATGCTTGATCTGGAAATCATCAGGTGTTGCAGTCATTGTGTGGTCAGATACAAGATTTTGTTTGCAGATCAGATACCTGTCGAGGGATATTCACTGAATAATGTTGTGATGCCTTGCTTTTATTGCGGCCCACTGTCAATTGAGGAAGCCAGGCTATATGCTACTGGAGATACCATTCGCATCTCTAAGAAACTGCCGGAACCATATTGGGAGTTGTCAACAGTAGCTTTGACGATGATGGGGTGTCTCTATGCTGAGTGCAGGCATTTGTTGGATCGAGTGTTGAATCCAACCAATGCTAGAAAACAATGGCATATTAGCCATGTTGATCTTGATCATAAGAGCAGCTTCCGTTTATCTGGTTGGGTTGGCATATGCACTATCACTACCGCAGGTGTATGGCGGGCTGATTATCATTGGTATAACTTCACGAAGGATCAGTGGCTCTATTTTTTGTTGTGTATACCAGAAGCTGATTCATCTCGCTTAACCATTTTTGAGGAGTTGCTACTGCACCATCAGGACATGATTCATTGGCAGATTGCGTGGCAAACTTGTGCTCATGCTTATCTCATTATGATTGATCTGTCACATACAAATAATGAGTGCCGCTACTTCTTATGCGGGTACCAGGGAAGGCCTGCACTGCTCTTGTTTCTGGAGTTTGATCGACAAGCAGTCTTTCAAGGAGGGAGGCATGCACTGAACTTCGCCAATTGTTACTTCCTCCATGACAACGAGATTGACTTCCTCCACTCTCTGGACTCTAATGGCCTCAAGGTAATGCAAGTTCCATGGGACCCCGGTGGCTCAGAGCTTCTTGGTTCTTCTACAACCACGGCTTGGGGTCAAGCCGTATTTCAAGGAGGGAGGGGTGTTAGCAACCTCTACAGATCATGGGCCGCCAACTCTGTGGGCCGTGGTCCAACCACCGTCACACGCAGCTGCTGGGTCGCACAAGCTACTAGTATACGCAGAGAAGCAATGGAGAGGGGCATCCAAGTTGGATCAGGCAAACGGCAACGGCTCGGCGGCGGCAACCCTACCTGTTCTTCCTCAATCCTACCTAGCTACTTCCCCAATTCGTTCTGTAACTTGAGGATCTGAACCTGTGTAGCATGTCCAAATTTGTAATAGAAGAGAGTTGCTAACATATGGTTTCAGAGCAATCCCATCACCCTTCCTGAAAAATTCCCCAATTTTTCTCACCGATTTCCCAATCCACCATGGAACCTGCCACGAAGGCCGATCTCAAGGAATTACTCGCTGAGATTCGCGGTGAAGTCAAGCAGTGGATCGCCAAGGGATTTCGTACCTGCAAGCCGGCGTTCACAGCGGATCCACTCGATCCGTTGGCGCTGAAGGCAAGCACAACGCCACCCGCGACCACCGGTGAAGTCATCCCCGTGCTTGCTGCAGCGGCGGCAAGCGACGACACCGTCGATGACGAGGCTAGCACAGCGACACCAGCCATCGTCGAGAGGAGCCCCAACGTCGTCCTTACTGCTTCCACCGGCTGCGTCACCACTATGCCCGCGACCTGCTCGATGGAATGCCTGGGTCGTGACACCGCCGAGTTGAGGTCAGCAACCGCACCAACAGCAGCGCCTATGGTGCACATGGCCACCGTCGACATCGACCCCGTGCTTGTTGCACCTGCAGCAAGTGACGGAACCAATAACGACCAAGCCATCAGTGGCGTTGCCTTGACGCCTGTCACCCGTTCGACGTTATGCCTGCCTCGACACCCAGTGACCGCCCCTCTACTGGGTGCGTCCTCGCCCACCACCTGCTCGACGGTATGCCTGCATCGACACCCAATGTCTGCCCATGTACTGGTTGCGTCCTCGCCACCAACTGCGACTGCATACGGCCTCAACAACCGAAACAACCCTGCTGCAGCGGTCCCCATGGCCATGACGCCAACGGTTTTCACACCTACAGTTCAGACGCAACAACTATACAACGACAGTGAGTTCTGCAGGCCAATTTCTAGTCAGCCCATTGCAAGCAAGGTCCATGTACCTCGACCTATGCCCTGGCCTTCTTTCCTGGATGGTCATGCTGATGGAGCTGAGGAACGGCCTTTGCCATGGCCATCGTTCAGTGTAATTTGTGACTCATTGAGCTCGGAATTGGAGGAAACAGCGACTATGAATACGATGAGGAGGTCAGTTACCTCAGATGATCAGTTTTCTTGTGCAATTCAGGATGCTTCTCATTGGCCTCGGTGCATTGTCACTGGGAGTCAGATGAACCTAGTGCTTACTACTGCTAGTAGAGTTGCACATTGGCTTGTTTCTCATGTATGTGATGGTTCTACAGTGAGTTCTCGAACTGCTGTTCTATGGGATGAATGGGTACTGCAACCTTGGGATTCTAGACAACAAGCTGATTTCTCATGTGACCAGTTAACTTGTGCAAATCATTATACTTCATGTTTCCTTGTTAATTTTGTCACTGGTGGTCAGATACAAGATTTTGTTGCATGTTCAACTCTGCACCTGTTTCTAAGTGGCTTTTGGGTCAGTTTTCATCCAGTGGTAATGCTTGATCTGCAAATCATCAGGTGTTGCAGTCATTGTGTGGTCAGATATAAGATTTTGTTTGCAGATCAGATACCTGTCGAGGGATATTCACTGAATAATGTTGTGATGCCTTGCTTTTATTGCGGCCCACTGTCAATTGAGGAAGCCAGGCTATATGCTACTGGAGATACCATTCGCATCTCTAAGAAACTGCAGGAACCATATTGGGAGTTGTCAACAGTAGCTTTGACGATGATGGGGTGTCTCTATGCTGAGTGCAGGCATTTGTTGGATCGAGTGTTGAATCCAACCAATGCTAGAAAACAATGGCATATTAGCCATGTTGATCTTGATCATAAGAGCAGCTTCCGTTTATCTGGTTGGGTTGGCATATGCACTATCACTACCGCAGGTGTATGGCGGGCTGATTGTCATTGGTATAACTTCACGAAGGATCAGTGGCTCTATTTTTTGTTGTGTATACCAGAAGCTGATTCATCTTGCTTAACCATTTCTGAAGAGTTGCTACTGCACCATCAGGACATGATTCATTGGCAGATTGTGTGGCAAACTTGTGCTCATGCTTATCTCATTATGATTGATCTGTCATATACACATAATGAGTGCCGCTACTTCTTATGCGGGTACCAGGGAAGGCCTGCACTGCTCTTGTTTCTGGAGTTTGATCGACAAGCAGTCTTTCAAGGAGGGAGGCATGCACTGAACTTCGCCAATTGTTACTTCCTCCATGACAACGAGATTGACTTCCTCCACTCTCTGGACTCTAATGGCCTCAAGGTAATGCAAGTTCCATGGGACCCCGGTGGCTCAGAGCTTCTTGGTTCTTCTACAACCACGGCTTGGGGTCAAGCCATATTTCAGGGAGGGAGGGGTGTTAGCAACCTCTACAGATCATGGGCCACCAACTCTGTGGGCCATGGTCCAACCACCGTCACACGCAGCTGCTGGGTCGCACAAGCTACAAGTATACGCAGAGAAGCAACGGAGAGGGCATCCAAGTTGGATCAGGCAAACGGCAACGGCACGGCGGCGGCAACCCTACCAGTTCTTCCTCAATCCTACCTAGCTACTTCCCCAATTCGTTCTGTAACTTGAGGATCTGAACCTGTGTAGCATCTCTGAATTCGTAATAGAAGAGAGTTGCTAACATCAACGCGTGTCCCACATGGACGCCGACGCCCCCTGAAGCTTGCCGAGTATTTCAACGTCAGCGACCAGGTGTTCAAGTACAACCAGATGGGAGACTCACCCCCCGGAGTGAACGGGCCAATGCACATTACCCCCAACGTCATCACCGCCGAGTTCCGCACCTTCATCGAGGTTATCTTTGAGAACCCGAGAAGAGCATGGACTCGCTCCACATGGACAGCTACACCTTCTTCGCCGTCAGGTACGTACTTGTAGCTGTACTCGTGCATGAATGCGTTCTTCTACCGATGTATGCAAGGGTGGCGCTGATTGATGCATGCGGCTACAGGATGGGGCCGGGGAAGTGGAAGCCGGAGCTGAGGAAGACGTACAACCTGCTGGACGCGGTGAGCAGGCACTCCATCCATGTGTACCCGCGATCGTGGTCGGCGGTTGACGAGGTGTACCCTCATCAAATCCCATGGTTAAGGACCTAGGGTTGAGATTATGGGGAGAGAACGTGGTAGTACTGGTAGTTTCGTCGGCTGACAAGCAGAGGCAAAGATTTAACCAGGTTCAGGCCCCTCGGGTGGAGGTAAAAACCCTACTTCCTGCTTATCTGTTATTGATCGTGTGAGATTATGCGATTACAAGGAGGCTCCGGCGAGATGTCAATCTCGCAAGAGCTATGGTGGTTCGAGTATGGCTTGTCCCTAGATCGGCACCCCTCCCAGCCTTTAAATAGGCTGGGTCTCGGGAGTTCGTAACCGACCTAGTTTACACGTAAGGAAAATCTAAACCGACCATACATATGTCTAATCTTGGAGGGTACTCCATCTTCTTGAGCCTCTTGTCTTGGGCTTCGATTAGGCTCTTCGCTATTGGGGCTTAGTCGTCACGTGCACCAGGTACCCTCATGGTAGGGTACCCCAGATGTATACCCATGTCAGTAGCCCCGAGTACTTGTCTGACTCGAAGAATCGGACATGGACTCTTTCGTAAGTGCACGTCATATGCTTTGTACTTTATATATAATTTGGAATTCCTGTATGAATAGCACATGTTTGGCTATGCCGAGTATCTCATCGACTGTGGTTTCTGCTTATGATGATCAAGGGATAATAGCTTAGCAGACCCAGTACACTCGACGGATCGGGACTGGTTAACTACACATTCGGGTAAAACCTTACTAGCTTTCAATCAAACTCAAGTCCCCGGACTCGAATCTGGAACAAACTGGTCAGATTCGACTAGGCCGCTGAGGTCTTACTGAGTCGATTGCAGTATAACTTTGGATTTTATCCAACGCGTCCGTCGGCATTTTTCATCATGTCTGCTGACACGGAAAGTGTAAGGATTGACGTTGCTGGAACGGTCCTTAGCCCAGCTCGAAAGTTCGGCGGGTCTTACCTTTGCACTATGCGTGCAGCATCCGAGGTATTTGCGATGGACACAACTCGGGAATGTTTCGAGTATGATTTTGTATATGAACTGAGTCGAGCCTTTTGTCGACTGATACTTTGTCATTATTCTATCGGGTGCGCGATAGCGCTCCCGATGAGTAGCCCCCGAGATTGTGCTTTATTGCTTGCAATGGAGGATAATCTCAAAAATCCTCTTACTCTGCATGTGTTAATCGAATAAATTTGTGCCGTAATTCTATCGGGTGCACAACAGTGCTCCCGATGGGAGTAGCCCCTGAGATTATGCTGTATTACTTGTGAATTGAGGATAATCTCAATCATTGTCTTGAGCATCTTCAGTCGAAGAATTTTTTGAATATGCTCCCGATGGGAGTAATATGAATCAGTCGAAGGAACGGTCGAGTGACCAATTTTGTATTGAGCGGACTCGAATGTATTTCTGATCAAAGCGCTTGTGATGACGTCATGGATGACGTTTTTTGGCGACTGCGCTGCCTGACACGCGTGGCGTGCGTTATGCTGCGATGGATGGGACGTGACACATAGGTGGGCCTTTTTGTGCGGAGCTGACGAATAACGGTGCAGTTTGGACGTGATTTGACCACTCGAGCCCACTTTTTCCGGAGAGGTGATTATGGCTCCTCTTTTTTCGTGCATAGTGGGCGGAGTGGCCGGCGACGGTTGCCCTCCGCGTTTGCCACGTGTACGGTGAGATTGCGTGCGTAGCGCACGGTTAGGATCTGAATGGCTGTGATTGCCTTTGATTTGAGGTAAATAGGGGAAACGGCGCTGGCATTGTTTTTTACTAGCCATTTGCTCTGCGCGCCGCCCCTTCCATCTTTGTGTGCGTCGACCAGGATGGGGTCCCAGCATTTTCGACTGCTGGTATAGCCGCTGGGACGAAGGCCTGGGATCATGAACTGTCGACTGAAGAAATGGCGGAAGCAGCGCCTCTGCTGGAGACGATTGGGGGGCTGCTAAACAGCGTCACGGGTGTGCATTTGATTGCCACCTTTGTGAATATGCGGGTATGGCCGCTCCGCACTCACGCCACCCAATGTGGGAGTATGAGGGTGCACTCGACGTCACCCGAATGAGCAAGGAGGAGCTGTCGAAAAGCGAGCTGGTGTCGCACGTGCGGTCCATCACCAGCACGAAGTCCAGCGAGCCCTGCAACGTCGACTGCCCTGTCGCTCCTTATGGGGCTGAAAAGCCTTTGCCAGAGGTTAGTGAATCTATCGAGTTTATGATCTCCTGCTTTTGTTATTTTGCTATGCATCTTTGTGACTTTCGACTATTGTATGTTGTATGCAGGTTCACTCGACTGCCTCAACCCTTCCTCCTCTTCCGAAGATGGCCCAACTCATGAAACAGAGGTGACAGTAGAAGCAAAGGGAGGGGATGAATCGCCTCTACCTTCGGCTACCACATCTCCCATAGAAGAGGTTGAAGAGGAAAGGGTATAGGAAGCACAGGACAAGGAGCTTGCCGTGACTGATGATGTGAGCGAGGTTCCTACTCGCAAGCGCCATCGGGGGCCCAAGTTGTGTCTTCCTCCACAAGTTCACCCGCAAAGGAGGATTTGAGGGATGACGGAGACTCGATCTCCTCAATTCTGCCAAGGCCGCTCCTCTGGATGTGAGCCATTGTGCTCAGCTCCTCCTCCCAGGTCGGGTGAGGAGCTGCAGTTTGGAGGCCCAATGTTTGACGACCTCGACAGTGAGGAGGAAGAAGAGCACAGGTTGCGTCTGAACCCTTTGTACTCAAGTTCTGCTTTGTTGATAGTCTTGCTTATGTTGTATGTCTTACGTCACTCGCAGTGCCGAGACTGTGCGACCTCTAACTCCTCCCGAGAGAGCTTCGACTCCAGATCAGCCAGAAGCTTCTCCTGTTGCGGCTGAGGTTGTGAAAACAGTAGCCACGGCACTACCCTTGAGGCCGCCAAGATTGCGAGTGAGTCGACTCCGCAAATTGGGACTTCTGCTGCCAAGCCTGCGCCTTGGGTTGAACACGTAAGTGTTTTGTCGAGTCCTCATACTGGGACTATTTGTGTATAGCTTATGCTGGTTCCATGTGCATGCAGCCCTTCTACCTCAACCTGGTGGAATCAGGCAAAGCATTTGTCCAGGTTGAACAGGAGAGGGACAATCTGCGCGCCGTCATGGAGCAACTCAGCCGTAAGTGTGTTTGACTTCTGTATGTCTTTGCTTTGTCGATTGTGAATGACATGGCCATCTATCTCAGGTGACAAGGCAACTGCTGAGTCTCGGGTTAAAGAGCTAGAAGATGCACTCGCCAAACAGCGCGGAGTCGAAGAAGGCCTTGGATGACGCCAAGAACTCGCTGCCTTGCGCGAGAAAAATTATGCTGAGCGCTTGGCTAGCCTCACCCGAGACGTAGGCGGTGAGTTGAATTTGCCACTTTTTGTCTACTTCTTTTGCCACTGAATGTTGTGTAAAAGTTTCTGTTCTTTCTGATTTTTGAAGGAGCTGTTGGCGCACCTGTAGACCAGTCGAGTGGTGATTTGTCCCTTGACCGTGCTATCGGCGACCTGGACGTCGTCTCCACCCAAGCCAAGGATGCACTCGCCAAGTCTACGAGCAGCTCGGCGCCGTGTACAAGGACGTGTTCCCGTCTAGCCAACCTCCTTCGACTGTGGATGGCTTCGCAGACGTCCTGGGCCCGGGAACTTCGACTATGGCGAACTTTGCTCGCACTTTGACGGTACGCGGCTCAGAGACCACCCTCAAACTCCTTTTAGGTCATGGGATAGAGGGTGACTTCGAAGCCGCTCTGTCTACTTTCCCTCGTAAGCCGGGCGGGAAGCTGGTGTCCCTAAAGCATGTGAACGAGCCAGCCGCAAAGTTGGCTGAAATTTTATGACTACCATGGAGCGCCGGGCAGCAGAGGTCGCCGCTCGTGCGAGTAGGGCTAGGTCAGAGTCAATGTCTGAGAAGTAGGGCAGCCTCGCCTTTTATGCTTGTAATTAAACTTATGACCATGCGAGTATGCATGTGCTTTTGCTACCTTTGTATGAATTTAATTTCCTCGTTATGATCCTGCTTGTAAGGCTGTGTGTTATTGCCGAAGCTTTGTGATGAGTTTCTCATGAAACTTTTATGATGCTTGGAACAGAAACGGCCAGCCGCCACTTCATCCAGTTCGTCGCGGCATCGTGCCCCTACTCGATCTCGAGCTCAGGTGGCAAACGATGCCGCAGTAATACGTTATATGAAGGCTCGACTCGCGAAACTGGAGCAAGAGCTGGGATGCCCGAAGTGAGCTGGATAGGATGAGGGCAAGGCCTGCTTTACCCACTCAACGAGGAGTATGTGCTTGGCGAGATGGAGATCGTGAACAGACAACTCGAGTGTAAGCATGACTGCTCTTATCGAGTTCATAGTCTGTCCTTTTTGTTTACCCAACTTGTGTTGTTGCAGGTTTTGTTCCAGATTTCCAGGCGGAGCAGGCTCGTGTAGAGGAGCAGTTGAACAATGACTGACGAACCCACGACTGGCGTCAGCACTTTCGCTTGGATAAGCACCGAGCACATACTCGCGACTTGCAGGATCGGGTGTGGCGGAGCACTATGCTGCTTGAGTTATGCAGGTCGGCCTTCAGTCGAATCAACCAGACGTTTTTCCGACTGGGCCGCAACCTCAAGGAATCCACGCTTTGTTGGGCTTTTCCGAGTCAGGTCCATTCGGGACTTTATCCCAGAAGCTTGTGGATGGGCCAACGCAACGATGGCATATCCGAAGTCACGTCCAAATTTGCAGCTACGTCCACCCGTGCCTGGATCGTCCTTGTCCCAGTCGAATCTGACGATACATTCGACATGCGAGGTTGGTTGATTTATAACGCTCAACTTATGGGCCCTGTTCTCCAGCAAGGACGAACCAGAAGATTAGGGTATTTATGTATAGGGAACAGCCCCCGAGTGTAAATTTGCCACTTGTACGTATGTTATTTGTTTGTATGTAGCCCCCGAGTGTATCGAGTGGGGTTTATGAAAAACACTTAATATACATGAATTATACAGCCCCCGAGTGCTCGAGTGAGGCTATGAATTTTATGAGAGTTGAAGCTTCAACTTATGCCTGCAGGCTCAGCCCCCGAGTATTGAGTGGGGTTGAGCAACTTTTTCCTTTATGTATTGAGTTTTATGATCCAGCCCCCGAGTATTCGAGTGTGTGGGTATTATGTTTGAAGGAGCGAAAGCTTTATGTTATGAGGTAGCTCAGCCCCCGAGCATACGGGTGAGGCTAAGTTTTGCTGATAAGTTATGCGAGTAGTAAGCAGGAAAATATGAGGAATTTATTGACTATATTCCATTTATGAATGTTAGGCTGCAGGCCGCCTCATTAAAAACCTTCCAGTCCCCTTAGGTACCCTGGTAAGGAAAAGAGCGCGTCTGAAACCTGCAGCCATCCGACATATGTGCCTATTACATTATGCGACTGAGCAATCTAAGCATAGAAACGGCGCAGCTGCGCAACGTTCCAAGGATTGTGGAGAGTTCCTGTCTTCGCGTGCTTCAGTCTGTATGCTCCACCACCAATGACCTCGGTGATGATGAAGGGTCCTTCCCATGGAGAAGCAAGTTTATGCACCTTCTTTTGCTTCAGTCGAAGTACCAAGTCGCCAACCTCGAAGGACCTGGTACGCAGTCGACGGCTGTGATAGTTGCGAGTCTTGCTGGTAGACAGCTGTGCGTGCTAGCGCCGTGTTGCGTGCTTCTTCGAGCAAGTCGACTGCATCTTCGAGTGCTTCATCTGCATCTTCTTCATTGTATGCTTCGACTTGGTGTTGAACCTTACGTCTGATGGCAGGATTGCCTCTGCGCCGTAGACCATGAAGAATGGGTGAATTGTGTTGAGCGTTGGGTGTTGTGCGTAGGCTCCATAGCACAGACGGGAGCTCTTCTACCCAAGCACCCGCGCCCTTTTGAGTGGCACCAGGAGGCGCTTCTTGATTCCACTCGTCACAAGTCCATTGGCCTTTTCGACTTGGCCATTGGATTGCGGGTGTGCCACAGATGCATAATTGAGCGTGATATCTTGCTCTTTGCAGAAGGATTTGAATTCCTCAGCCGTGAAGTTTGTACCGTTGTCAGTGATGATGCTGCTTGGCACACCAAAGCGGTATATGATGGATTTTATGAAATTGACTGCTGTAGTGGCAGTCGAACTTGTGATGGGTACTGCTTCAATCCACTTGGTGAACTTGTCGACCGCCACCAGAAGGTGAGTATGCCCTCCATGGGAGGATTTTTTGAGTGGCCCAACCATATCGAGCCCCCACTGGGCGAAGGGCCAGGCCAATGGTATTGTCTTCAACGCCGATGCGGGTGCGTGCGGCTTTGTGGCGAATTTTTGACAGCCGATGCACCTTTTGACTATGTCCTCCGCGTCTTTGAGTGCTGTGGGCCAGTAGAAGCCTGCGCGAAAGGCTTTGGCTACGAGTGATCGACTGCTGGCGTGATGCCCAAGTACCTGCATGAATATCACGAAGGATGGCTTGGCCATCTTCAAATGCTATGCAACGTTGGAACATACCTGATATGCTGCGTTTGTAAGTTCACCGTTGATGACAGTGTATGCTTTAGATCGTCGAGTGACGCGTCTTGACTCTGTAGTCTTCGGGTACCTCGCCGCGGAGTATGTATGCGAGGAAAGGTTGAGTCCAAGTTGGCTCGATGAGGAGTACCTCGACTGGCGGGTCCTCTGTGCTAGGTGTTTTGCTCTTGGCTGGTGCGGCTGATGTAGGAGTTGCCGTTTTTTTGATGATCTGTGCTCGATGCGCTCGAAGAAGACACCAGGTGGCACTGGTGCTTTGGTCGCACCAATGTTGGCTAACTTATCTGCTTCTTCATTGCTCTCACGCCCTATGTGCCGCAACTCGCAGCCTTCGAAGCTGCCCTCCATGATGTTGTACAGGTCACGGTAGGCGATCATGTTATCTGCGATTGCGTCGCAGGCCTTCATTGTTTGCTGCACCACCAGATTCGAGTCCGTAGATCATCAGTCGAGTGCACCCGAGGGCTTTGGCCATCCTCATGCCATGGATCAGGCCTCGTATTCTGCTTCGTTATTGGATGGGAACTCGAATCCCATTTGCAGGATGTAGCGGAGCTTGTCGCCTTTTGGTGATATGAGGATGACACCTGCGCCTGCGCCTTCGTTTTTCTTCGAGCCATCAAAGTACATAGTCCAGGAGTTGGACACATCTGGTGCTCCTGGGAGCTGAGCTTCAATCCACTCGGTGTGGAAGTCAGGTAAACTTGTGCTTTGATGGCCTTCGGGTAATCATACTTGATGTCTCTTGGTGCTAGCTCGATGAGCCATTTTGCTACTCGCCCAGTTGCATTGGGGTTTGTGAGGATGTCCCCGATCCCTGAGTGCTGATTACAGTGATCGGGTGCTCGGAGAAGTAATGCGTCAGCTTCCTTGAGGACATGAACACGGCGTAGCCAGCTTTGATAGTGCGGGTACCGCTGCTTTGATGTGGAGAGCACTTCACTCAAGTAATAGACTGGACGTTGTATGCTTTGGGCGTGTCCCTCCTCCTGCGTTCGACCACCAGAACAGTGCTCACCACCCTGTTAGTTGCAGAGACATATAGGTATAGTGGCTCGCGTTCCCTTGGTGCGAGGATTGGAGGGCTTGTGAGGACTCGCTTGAGGTCCGTGAAGGCTGCTTCGGCTTCTGGCGTCCACTCGAATTTATCTGCTTTCTTCATCAGTCGATAGAACGGGAGTGCTTTTTCGCCTAGCTTGCTGATGAATCGACTGAGTGCTGCACTCGACCCGCAACTTTTGCACGTCATGGAGCTTTGAAGGCCTTTGCATCGTCAAGATGGCCTGTATTTTCTCCGGGTCCGCCTCGATTCCTCGAGCTGAGACTAGATACCCGAGGAGTTGCCCGGCTGGCACGCCGAACGTGCACTTCTTCGGGTTGAGCTTGATGTGGAAGCGTTTGAGGTTTGCGAATGTCTCTCGCAAGTCATCGAGTAGTGTGTTTTCCTCCTTGTGGTGATGACGATGTCATCTACATAGACCTGGACGTTTCGCCCAATTTGCTTCTTGAGGCAATCTTGCATCATGCGCTGGTAGGTTGCGCCTGCGTTCTTGAGCCCGAAAGGCATTGTGTAGCAGTAGACCCCGAGTGGGGTTATGAACGCCGTTTTCTCTTCATCCTCTTCCTTCATCCTTATCTGGTGGTAACCCGAGTAAGCATCCAGGAAGGACAAGCGAGCGCACCCGGCGGTGGAGTCGACGATCTGGTCGATTCGAGGTAGTGGAAAGTGATCCTTTGGACACACTTATTGAGTGCTGAAATCTACGCACATCCGAAGGATATCTGTGTGCTTCTTCTCTACGGTACGGGGTTGGCCACCCATTGTGATTTCTTGATCTCTCTGATGAACCTGCTGCGAGTAGCCTGTCGACTTCGGCTTCGACTGCAGTTCTTTTTGGGCCGGATATGCGGCGCATTGTTTGCTTGACTGGTTTAGCATCTGGAATATGGAGAGAGTGCTCGGCGAATTCCCTGGGAATACCTGGCATGTCTGCTGGACACCATGCAAATATATCCCAGTTCTCACGGAGGAATTCGACGAGCGCGCTTTCCTATGCGATAGGCAGACTCGACGAGACATTGACTGTCTTGGTCGGGTCAGTCGGGTGCACCTGATGCGATCTTGTGTCATTGGTGGCATTGAATGCTCTGTCGACTGCCACCTTTTTGTGCTCGGCATAAGTGTTCGATCGTTGGAGACCGCTAGATCAGCGAGTGTTGCTTCCATGCCAAACATCTCAGAGATTTTGCTGAATTCTCGGTCGCAAGAGTCAGACTTTTGGAAGTTCCCTTGACTGTGATTACTCCTTTTGGTCCAGGCATCTTCAGCTGGAGGTATGCGTAATGTGGCACCGCCATGAATCGAGCGAACGTCGGGCGTCCAAGTATAGCATGGTATTGTGACTTCCAGTCGACCACTTCGAACTCAATCGACTCTGTCCTGAAGTGGTGCTTGTCCCCGAACGTTACGTCGAGTTGTATGGTGCCTTCTGGGCTTATTGCTTTCCCTGGAACGATACCGTGAAGGTATTTGAAGATCTTGGCAGGTTTTCGACTGACCTGTTCATTTTGCGGAGCGTATCTGCGAAGATGATGTTTATGCCGCTCCCACCATCCATGAAGACCTTGGACATGGCGTAGCCTCCAATTTGCGCGTCGAGTACCAGAGCAGAGTGCCCTGGCGAACAACCGATGGAGGGTGGTCCTCTTTGCTGAAGCTTATTGTAGTTTCGGATCCCTTCAAGTATTCTACCGCAGGAGGTGACATGACCGCCATGTTTACTTGTCGAGTGCGAAGTTTTTGCTCCCTGTTGGAAGGTCGACCTTTCTGTATCATGTACATCTGCCCTTGGGGCGGAGGGTACTGTGGTTCGTCCACCCGAGGTGTGCTGTATGGCACCCGCGGATTTCCGCCTGCGGCAGGCTGTGGTGGTGGAGGTGGTGCCATCAGAACAGGCATTGTTTGGCTGAGGCACGGGTGCAGGTGCTTGTGCGGCTGCTGCCTTTCTGCGATTTACGTAATCAGTCGCCATTTGGTCGAACTCCCTGCAGTTTCTCATCGAGTGATTGGATCGCAGTTTTCCGTCGTCCCCCTTGTACAGGTGGAATCTGCAATCAGCGTCCATCTTTTCTTCGAATGATCGCTCAGATTGTGCCCGTGACTTGCGCCAGTCCTTCCTCTTGTAGCTATCACTGCGTTGGCCGGTCTCGACTGTCCGCGATCATCTCGACTGTCCCGCGATCATCTCGACTGTCGCCGATCTTTGACCGTCGGTCGCTTCTGTCTGGTCATTGCGGGTGTGGAGAACCCAGCCGCCATGAATTCGGGTCTGTCATCGTCGTAGTGACGTTTTGAACGTTTGCGCCTTCGGTCGTCTCTGTACGAGTCTCTGCGGCTTCGACTGCC